>BSBN01000738.1:5489088-8233633 GCA_027924645.1 Cunninghamia lanceolata
ATTTGAAGAACATAATTGATTTTTAGGGTTATTCGATGTTTCACAATTTTTTAGGTTTTTTTTTATTTTCTAATTTTTACGGTTTGATGAATTCATTGGAGGAATTGATGGGATTGAATTGATTTATTCGAAGAATTGATTGATGGATTTAGATTAATTGAATTGAGGAATTGAATGATATGATTGACTTTATTGCTTGATTTTTGTTGGATATTTGATTTTTTTTTTGTATTTTTGAAAGGGTGTTTGATTTTTTTTGAATTTTTGAAATGTTTTGATTTATTTGGATTCTTGAAATGTTTTGATTTTTTTGGATTTTTTAAATGTTTTGATTTTTTGGATTTTTGAATGTTGTGATTTTTTTAGATTTTTGAAATGTTGTAATTTTTTTTTAATTTTGGAAATGTTTTAATTTTTTTGTGTTTTTGAAATGTTTTTTTTTTTTTTAGATTTTTGACATGTTTTGGGATGGCATTGGACGACAATTTTGATACACTTTATGCTAGACACCAATGACAAGGGATGACCAAGTCTAGATGCAAGGATGGAGGTTGGTTGGATGGATAAAAGGATGGGTGATAGTAAATGGGATGGAAGGCTCATGATAGATATGTAGATAAGAGGATAGGCCATGGAATGGAAAACTCATGATAAATGGATAGATACAAGGATAGCTTATAGTGGATGGATGTATGCCTCATAATGGAGCTAGGATGTGATCTCCAAAGACTATGTCGCATAGGAATAACATGCCCCATTCTAAGTACAATGCTTAGGATTTTACAAAACAAAGATTATAACAATAGCACAATGATGTGATTGATTGAAAAGGATGAGGTGTATAAAGAAATATCCAAAGCATATTTCAACATTTATAGTTGCACAAATAAAATAGGAATTTTTTCTATCTTCAAAGTAACATTCAATCACAAGAGTTCAAGACCATCATACACCATTTACATGCATAGTAGGAGGGTTTGAACACCAAAAATTAACAAGGTCAAAAAACTTTCTTTGTATGAACATGAAAAATAAGTGTTCATTACATCTGTAGCATACAAAAAAACCTTGAAACTGTAGGGCTCCAATGAAATTCCAGCCTAAAAAGGAAAAAAATGTTTCAATTGGCTAAACCATTTCATCTCTCATGTGCCATCCTCTATGCTAGTGAATGTGCCTTGCTTAGTTACATTACCTTTAATGGAGGAGGCATTCCCATCAATTACATCATGTTGGACAAAAAAATCATTTTTTGTTCATGGGTTTTTCTTGGTTGTATTATTATAAACTAAGCCCACATGCAAATTTGCTCATTTTGTACTTTGAAATATTTGAGAATAAGTGCGGAGAACGTAAATTCACCTTGGAAGAAGTATCAATTAGGTATGGTGGTTTTGTAGAAAGCTATTGGGTCAAACAACAACATTACTCTTTTCGTGCATTGGAAATCCATAGGGTATTGTGAGCCATGCCTAAATTTAATTCTCCATCTATCAAATTATCTATTTATGTGTTCAAAACAAATCTTCCATTGAATCTTGCATAGACAAAAAATACATGGTCAAAGCCATGGAATTAATGTTCAAATTTAAAGAAAAACATGTTTTAGAAACATTAAAAATGTTTGAAACAAATAAGTTAGGCCAAAGTAGGGTCCACACTATTAGATAGAAAGGGGGGACTTAGCCTAAAAGGTTAAACTAGATCAAACTCTCTTCTATCAATATTAGAACACAAACTAAGTTTGGCTTCTACCTTTCAAGGAGAGCCAAACTACATGGGTTTTGTCCCTTTATTGTATAAACGAGTGTAAACCAAATATAACCAACCAAACTAGGGCAAAGCATGAAACCCTTATTGAGAAAGATTAGCCAATAAATGATTGTAAAAAAAATACAAAAATTGTAAAGTGATAATAGAGATCACAGAATAGAGGAAAATCAAGATCTAACTTTAGGAACAGAGATGTACCAAGGTGCTGGGTGTCCTAGACCCAAATTAGGGTTTTGCAAGATCTTCCAATCTGGATGCCTTCGTCTGCTTGTCTTCCTATCTCTTGTCACCTGTTATATTTAGATTCTTCCAGAAGTGACCTGCACACAAACAAGAAGTGAAGAGGGTTGGTGCTATTTTGGAGCTTGTCGAAGCCAAGCTTCGTGAATGGTGTTTCCACCTCCACAATAGCAATGATCAAAGATCAAAGAGTGTGTTCCTTAGAAGGGAAGAGGTAAATCTAAAGTAGAATGGAATGCTGTAATAAAGATTGAAGGAAAGAAGTCACCATGAGTATGGAAACCCTAGATTTCTTGATGTGGCATCACAAGTTGACTCAAGAAGTTGGTGTATCCCCAAAGAAGTAGAGAGATCATCACAAAGCCTGCAACAAGTTGGTACAACAACAACAATCCACCATAGAGAGTTTTAGAAAAGAATATAAAGCATGAGACACAGATAGAGTGCAAGTGTGCCTAGATTCCTTAGATGTTCAAATGAATAAACTAAATTTCTTATATATGCATTCTCACTCACCAACAATGAATAAAACCAAATGAGGCTAACATGTATAAGCTAAGGAGGTGTTCTAAGATGATATCGTAAAAATAGGGTCAGGGCTAACATCTGGGACCAAGGCACTAGGCTCCCTAGTCCTTTAGCCCCACAAACTTTGAAGAGTGCTAATTAAGGTGGGCTTAGACCTGTCCTAAGTTTATTTTGTCGAGTTTATTCATCAAGATTGAGAATTAATTTTTTTAGGTCCACCTGGGTGCTAAACTAGGTGTAAAATACTAGTGTACACTTTTTACTCCATAACATTTA
The DNA here is from genome assembly GCA_027924645.1 of Cunninghamia lanceolata. Taxonomy (NCBI): domain Eukaryota; kingdom Viridiplantae; phylum Streptophyta; class Pinopsida; order Cupressales; family Cupressaceae; genus Cunninghamia; species Cunninghamia lanceolata. Next base: position 5,491,906 of record BSBN01000738.1, read on the forward strand.
TCCCCCACTCTAGTGTGGGTATGATCTTACACTAATACTTGCACTAAAGTATGGAAAGGACATATTTTAATCACAACAAACATAGAAGCCATAGAATATCACCAAAATTGAGTGGTGATCAAGCCCCCTAGTTTAGGATTCTAGGAATCTATGATGCTTAGCAAGAGTAGTTGCATACACGTAAGAGACACAATATAATTCAATCATACATGGAGCATTTAGAAAACATGAGACAAGACAAGACATACACAAGGCATATAGTTGAGCAATCACAATGTATACATACAATACACATAGTATACATGCTTGACTTGGAGCATACACATAAGGCATAAAGTATACATCATCATACACATGAAACACACATGGAATACATGCAAAGAACTCAATGAGAATACATAAGGAATGCATAGAGAAAACATGCAAGGCACACATGAGGCATGAAGAATACATATAGGATAGAATATCAGAGGAGAATGCATGCATCATACAATAATCACAAGAAGGACATAACAGAAGAATCTGATTCAACATGACAATTGAGACCTCAATCTAAAGGGTTGTCTCAATCATCATGCATCATTCCCCAAGATGCAATAAGAAGAATGCTAAGAAGGGGTTAGTTAGAAATGAGAAGAAAAAAATAACACAAACACATTATACACATAATCTACATCAAGAAAAGTGTTTCCACTTGATGCAGGAGTATCCTAGGTTGCAGAGCAATCTTGCATCAAGCAAATTCATTTGCATTCTTTCTTTTCTTTCATTTTCAGTACAATTCAGTCAGTAGAATTTTCATAATTTTGTATTGCATTTCACCGGATCTTCATATCAGAGCTCATAAAGTAGTATTTAGCATGTACATATCATCATCTACATCATATCCAAATTTCAAGTCATTTGGACTTGTTTGCTAAAAGTTATCACTATCAGAAAATCATCAACTTTCATAGAATAGAGGAGTCAGATAGTCAGTTGAAGAAGGTTTGCAGATCACTTCCATGACTTATAGAGCCTAATGAAACATCATACATGGTACATATTGATCAGATAGACCTTCCTTGAGGTCCGCACCAAGTTTTATCCATTTGCGGAGCAATACCAGATGTTGTAGGTCGACCTACCTATTTCTTCATGTTACGTCCTTCATTGGAGTTTGTGACCTCTTGTGGCTGACACTGAGGATTCTATGAGTTTGAAGATGATATATATAGATCTCTAAGATGTATTAGGAAGTTATTTACTGATTATGATAGTTTAGATTAGAACTTTTGTTCTAGGAAGGCACTTCAATGTCATATCTTTCATATATGTTGTAACCTAGAAAGTAGGCTTGTGAACCCTTTGATTATAGCCCGCATGTTGCTAGAATATGATCATTGTAATTCTTTGATATTCTGAATATATGAATCTTACATTGCATTCTACAATTGAGTTGTTTCCATTGTCTTTAATCTAGCTACATGGTTTGGACAATTCATTTTGTGAACCCTCCAACCGTGACTGCACCACCACTTAGGGGAATACACAACCCACCTCCTACAAGAAGATTTACACGACGACTTGAATAATAAGAAGGCATTGCAACCATACCCAAAGGTACTCTAGACAAAATCAAGTTAGTATTTCTAACCCTTCTCCCAAACATGCAAGGAGCTTCAACCTAGGAGAAAAAGATAGACTCAAGATCTTGCTTCCAAGCTTGTCAGAATTCTTTCCATGAGAGTGTAGTAACAAACATAATCAACAAGTGTTTTGATAGAAATATGAGAGTAAGACTCATAGGACAATATATGCCCCCACCTTAAAGTGATTTATTACTTCTTCATGAAGAAATTGACTTTAAGGTAGAATAAGGAAGACAAAAAACAGGCATGAGATTTTTCTAAAAGCACATGCCCAAATGATATGTGTTCTTAAAAACTACATCACCACAAGGAATTGCCCCCTGAATGAGCAAACCAAGGTGATGCTTACAAGCATGATACACAATGGCTCATGTATTCATGGTATGACACCAAGCATTGCAACAAGGTGCCATATAAATATGAGGACGACAGAAGAAAGATCACATGAAAGTAGACTATAGATAAATTGAATTAACATGAAAGGATGGTAAATCATTGAAAATAAAAATAAGGAAATTGAAAGTTACAACATATACAAGAATGAATATACACATAGAGGAATTTCACAACACGTTCTTTCTCCTTGTACCTTTTTGCTAACAAGGGTGCCAAAGGGGAAATAACAATCAACAAAACATCACAATACGGGGATAACAATACATACAAGCATAACACAAATGAGGAGGGACCACACTTGTGAGTTATCATATAAAAAATCATCCTCCCTCATCTTTCCTATTATAAAATGAGTGGAGGACAAGGTGCTATAGGGACTAAATCAAGTGTGGTGAAAAGTGCTAGAGCAATACCATGTTCAAAGTCATTAATTTTTATCACCCAATCTTTGACATACCTTAATGGAATGGCCAATTGTTCAATGATATACACAGTAGTGAAGTGTTGAATGATTATTTTGTTGAATCTTTTTGTGTGTTAGAGGAGGAAGAGTGATTAGACGGTCCTTGAGTAGACTCGAGGGCAACATACACTCTTGTTGAGATAGTAGAGTGTTGATATTGGAGGAGCAGTGTCGACCTCCCACTTCTAGCCAACTTCTTGCATTATTTTGAAGACATAACTTTTGGTGGAGGCCGACAGGGAGATTGAAGAGATGCGTCTCTTCACTCTCACTTGTATATATAATGATTCCTAATTGTTCAAGACACACATTCAAATATATTCAATCACAAGCATAATTCACAAGGCAGAGCAGACTTCTAAGGAGCAGATCAAGTTATTTCAAGAGCAAATTACATTTATCAAGTGTGAACTTATTCATTGTGCTTCAAGAAGTGAAGCTATACCTGTAGGCCTTGGATTTGGCCATTGTAAAGCAGATTGTTGTTCTTATCATTCAATATATAAGAGATATATTGTTGCTGGGATTTTTTCCCTCAAGTTGGAGGGTTTTCCCAGGGTATCTTGTTGTGTTCATTGTTCATTGTGTTGCATTTTCTAATTGCTTTAATTCTGATCATAAAAACTAACATGGTATCAGAGCGGGTTTGAAGAAGATTGTGATCAGATTTGTCATTGCAGCAATACTCTCTATTGTTCTTTATATCTCTTGTCTATCCCTATTTTAGTCAAGATGGTGAACAGTCTTAAAATTGAGGATAGACTCGAAGGAGCATCCAACTTCACATCATAGAGATTTAGAATCATGCTCACCTTGGAAGAAAATGACTTGGCCGAGTTTGTGGAAACCAAAGTTCCCGAACCGTCGGAGGAAGAAGAGAAGTTACAGTGGGAAAAGAAAGACATCAAGGCGAAGAAGATATTGGTTGACCCCGTTAAAGATCATATTGTTCTAATTGTCTCCAAGTTGAAGACGGCAAGGGACATGTTTAAAACCTTGGAGGAGATGTACAAAATCAACAACACCAGCCAGGCTTTTGCACTGAAGCAACAACTACATCATGTGAAAATGGCGAAAGGAGAAACGGTTATTGCTTACTTTATGAAGATTTCAGAATTAAGAAATCAACTCTCTACAATTAGTCTTGTAGTTGATGACAAAGACTTGACCATGCTTTCTCTCAATGGCCTTCCTTCATCATGGGAATCCTACATTCAAGGAATCAGTGCAAGATCGAAACTTCCCAAGTTTGATCGATTGAGGGTAGATTGCATTCAAGAGGAGTCTAGATTGGCTGCTAGAGGAATTGGTCAAAGCTCTACCAATGAAGACATTCATGTCCTTGCGTCTCAATCATCTAAGAAGAAAAGCAAGAATGGGAAGAAAGGATTCTTCAAGAGGAACAAAGATAATGGAACTGATAGTACTCCCACTTTCAAGAAGAAGAGGGACCTCTCCAAAATCCAATGCTTTAGGTGTGACAAGTATGGTCACATTGCTAAGCATTGTCCTTCCAGGCCTAAGCAACAGGCCAACATTGCAGATGTTGATGATGCCTCTCCTCTGAAGGAATCATGTGAATATTTGTTCTATTCGGCATTGTCAAGCAATGTACCTACCGACACCAACACTTGGCTAATTGACAGTGGTGCATCTCGACACATCACTGGTTTTAAGGAGCATTTATCAAAATTGATGGAGAGAAATTCTAGTGAACGAGTTATCATTGGAGATGATGCTAGCTATTTGGTGAAAGGGATTGGGATCTCTACTCTCCACTTGAATTCTGGCATTACTCTAAGGTTAAGTGATGCTCTCTATGTTCCAGGCATCAAACGAAATCTAGTTTCCATTTCAGCTTTGGAAGACAAGGGATACCAAGTTACCTTCTCTGAAGGCAATGTTCTTGTGTGGATGAAGAATTCCAACTTCAAAACTACTTGAGTAATTGGAGTTAGACATGAGAGCCTCTATAGGCTAATCACTTGTCCACTTCAGGCATTAGTACATGATTTTTCAAGCTTGTGTGATCTTTGGCATCGAAGATTGGCTCACCTACACTTTCGGGCTCTACCTATCATGGAGAAGATGGTCACGGGTCTTTCAAAATTCAACCAGGAGCATGAAGGTACCTGCAAAGGTTGTGCCATGGGTAAGAATACTAAAAGTCCATTTCATAGTAGAGAAAGTAGATCTAAATGTATTCTAGATCTCATTCATTCTAATTTATATGGTCCAATGTCTGTTGCTTCTTTGAGTGGTTTCTTGTATTACATTATTTTTATTGATGACCACTCTAGAAAGACTTGTATTTATTTCTTGAAATCTAAAGAATCTAAAGAAGTACTTGAGAGGTTCAAAGAGTTTAAAGCTTAGGTAGAGAACTTATCTGGGAAGAGGATCAAAGTTCTGAGATCCGACAATGGAGGGGAGTACACCTTTGAAGGATTCAATAACTTTTGCATTGGAGAAGGGATTAAGAGGGAGTTTTGTGTCCCTTACAACCCTCAACAAAATGGTGTTGCAGAAAGGAAGAACAGATCTATTGTAGAAGCTGCCAAAGCTATGATTCATGACCAAGATCTGCAAACCTTCCTTTGGGATGAAGCATCTAAGATAGCTGTTTATGTTCAGAATAGAAGCCCTCACCACATCTTAGAGGACATGACTCCTGAAGAAGCATTCACAGGGGTAAAGCTAGAAGTAAGTCATTTGAGGATCTTTGGTTGTCTAGTGTATGTTCATATACCAAAAGATAAAAGGACAAAGTTGGATCCATCTGGCAAGAAGGGAATATTTGTAGGCTATAGTGAGACTTCAAAAGCCTATAGAATTTACATTCCAGGTCAGAAGTTGATTGAGATCAGCAGGGATGTTACATTTGAAGAGGATGTTGCATTCAAAAGATCTAAGAGCATTCATATGGAGATAGATAATGAAGACCAAGAGTTTCCTTAGGATATGGAAGTTGACCATATTCCTGAGATTCAGAGGGAGGCTTTTGATTCAAAAGAAGATGATGATCCAGTTGAGCCTTTGGAACCAACTGATGGACCTAGTGATATTGTTGTAGTACGAAAAAGGCCTCGGTGGTCTCGAGAAAACATGCAAGAGGTAGGAAAATATGCAGCTCCCCGTAGATCTCTTAGAGAAAGCAAGAGACCTCATAAGTTCTTAGATTGTGTTATTAATGAGTCAAATTATTGAGTCTGAGCCTTCTAGTGTTGAGGAAGCTACTAGTTAGCAAGTATGGAGAGATGCTATGGCTGAAGAGTATCAATCCATCATCAAGAATGGTGTTTGGGATATCGTACCTAGACTTGAAGGAAAATCTATTGTTTCTTCTAAGTGGCTCTTTAAGATCAAGCATGCGGCTGATGGAAGCATTAAGAAGTACAAGGCTAGGTTTGTGGCTAGAGGATTCTCTTAGAAAGAGGGAGTAGATTATGAGGAAACCTTTGCTCCAGTTGCTCATTATACATCTGTCAGAACCATCATTGCTATTGCAACATTTAAAGGATGGAAAATACACCAAATGGATGTGACGACAACATTTCTAAATGGTGTAATCGAGGAAGAGGTATATATTGAGAAACCTGATGGCTTTGAGGTTCATGGGAAGGAGTCTCATGTCTGCAAGCTGAAGAAGGCTTTATACGGCCTTAAGCAGGCTCCTCATGCTTGGTACAAAAGAATTGATCGATACTTGATGAGCTTGGGTTTCTCCAAGAATGATGCTGATTCAAACGTATACTTCAAGGTAATTGATGGCAAAGCATTAATCTTGGTTCTCTATGTTGATGATCTACTTATTATCAGAGAAGATCACCTCATTTTCAAATGTAAAAAGGAGTTAGCTTCAGAATTTGAAATGAAGTATCTTGGTCTCTTACATTACTTCCTTGGTTTAGAAGTATGGCAGAAACCAAATGAGATCATTCTAAGGCAAGGGAAGTATACTATTGACATCTTGAAGAGATTTGGTATGATTGATTGCAAATCGATGTCTACACCAATGGAGACAAATTTGTTGAAGTTAAAAGAGGCTATAGGTAGTTCAGATCTGGTGGATCCTAGCATGTATAGACAAATGATTGGATCATTGATGTATCTAGTTAATACTAGACCAGATATTTACTATGCAGTGAGTGCACTTAGTCAGTTCATGTGTGAACCAAGGCAAATACATCTAGTTGCAGTGAAGCATATCCTAAGATACTTGTGTGGCACAGTTGGGTATGGCTTGAGATATTCTTCTGGTGTAGAATTGAAGCTACATGGATATACTGATTCTAATTGGGCAGGGTGTGTCACTGATTGGAAGAGCACCTCTGGATGTTGCTTTAGTTCGGGATCTACTATGATTTCCTAGTGCAGAAGGAAGCAATCATCTGTAGCATTAAGTATAGTAGAGGCAGAGTATATTGCATCTTGTATGGCAGCTCGGGAAGCAGTATGGCTTTGTAAGCTCCTTGCAGGATTGTTTGGACAATCAATGGAGCCTACTATCATTTATTGTGATAACCAGAGCTGTGTGAAGCTTTCTGTCAATCTAGTGTTTCATGATAGAACCAAGCATGTTGAGATCAAATACCATTATATCAGAGATATGGAATTGAGGAAAGCTATAGAGTTGAGGTATATTAGCACTGATGAGTAGACAGCAGACATTCTCACCAAGCCTCTCTCCAAGTTAAAGTTTGTGTACTTTCGAGCTAAGCTTGGTATAGTGGAGAATACAGCCTTAACTGAGAAAGAGTCTCAGTATCAGTGATCCTCTATAATAAGTTCTTCTCTATGAGAGAAGTTCGAGGTGAAATCCCTTGATAATGAGTTCTTCTCTATGAGAGAAGTTCGAGGTGAAATCCCTTGATAATGAGTTCTTCTCTGTAAGAGAAGTTTGAGGTGAAATCCCTTGATAACGAGTTCTTCTCTGTGAGAGAAGTTCGAGGTGAAATCCCTTGATAACAAATTCTTCTCTATGAGAGAAGTTCAAGGTGAAATCCCTTGATAACAAGTTCTTCTCTGTGAGAGAAGTTTGAGGTGAAATCCCTTGATAACGAGTTCTTCTCTGTGAGAGAAGTTCGAGGTGAAATCCCTTGATAACGAGTTCTTCTCTATGAGAGAAGTTCAAAGATCCTTTGATTCCACCCTCTGGGAGAGCCATGGTGGATGTCATGTAAGTAATGAACACTTGTACAAACTATACATTGTTGTAGCCATTATGGTTGATATCATATTGAGGTGATATCTGATATCACAATGTGGTGGTATCTTTCTTTTCACATATGATTGTAGCCATTGTGGTTGACATCACGATGAGGTGATATGTCTTATGCAACAGGAAGTATCCTCAATATTGTCATTCAATATATAAGAGATATATTGTTGCTGGGTTTTTTTCCCCTCAAGTTGGAGGGTTTTCCCAAGGTATCTTGTTGTGTTCATTGCTCATTGTGTTGCATTTTCTAATTGCTTTAATTCTGATCATAAAAACTAACACAGAGAAGATATAGTTGGAATAGGAAGCAATCCTTTTTGTTGTGAACATGGTGGAGAGAACATAGGAGAAGGTCAAAATCCTATATGTACTTTAGACGAGGGTGGTGTTGGTTCCACTAGTTCTATACACTCAAAATCATGATGGCAGTGGCCTGGGCCTATCAAGTCAAATTTTGGCATGCACACGGACCCTTCCCTCCTTGCCACGGGGTGGACCGCCACGTCATTCTCGCTCTCATGGAAGTAGCCAGTCGAGAGGAGGCAAGACATAAGGGTAGTATAGCTCATTGGACAACTGGACTTTGTGGAGAGGGGTTGGCATGTCCTGGGGCTTATGTTGATGTGCACTTGTGTGGACACGGTGTTCTGTGACTGTGGTTTTAAGGATAACTATATGACCCAAAGGGTCACTAGTCACTATTCTTCGGTTGGGGTTTATGATATTCCACCATTGCATGGGTAAGCTATTGTTCTTGTTGATGCTTTGTTGTCTTACAAACTATTGGATGAATGCTTGTTGTACTAATAGTTGTCTAAACTGCTCTTGTTGTTCTTTGACTAGCAGGTCGTGTTGCAGTCTTGGGTGGATTTCCTCTATCTTATCGAGGATTTCCCATAGCCACTCACGTCTCAATCCATGACACATTCATGAGCTGAGACAAGAGATATGCGGTTTAAGCTAACCTTGACTTGACCTAGGGTTTTGACTTAGGGTTTGTTTGACCTAAGGTTTGACTATGTGTTGACTTTGTTTGACCTTGTGATAGAATGAAGGGTTTTGATCAATGTTTGACTGTAGTTGACCTTTTAATAGAATTAAGGGTTTGCAAACCTTCTAAGTTTCTAATCTTTTCGTTCTTTTTGGTTTTTATGAATGCAAGTTTTAATGAATGCAAAACTTCTTTTTGTGCTTTTTTATGTTTTTGGAAATCAAAGGTGTTTTTTCTTAATCTAGGAATTGGAAAATGTATGCAAGCAATGATGAAGTTATCTAATGTAATTAAACTATGTTTTTTGATTTTTCTAAATATTTGAAACAAACTAATCTAAGAAAAGGGAAATTGCTTTTCAATGAATTTAATCTACGAACTTGGAAAACAAATTACTCTAAGCATGCAAGATATAGATGTATCCTATCAAGGGAAAAGCAACATGATTACTGATCCCAAGAGAAATTTTGATTATCTAATTACTATAAAATGAAGGGAAAGCATAAAGGAACCTAGAGATGCGTAAGCGTCTACTAGCCTCAGAAATCCTTGTAATGGCAACCTCGAATCCTCTTGTAGCAGCAGGGTGATCCTCTTGGTGACAAGATGAAAATGGAAGCAAAAGAAGCTTTGAAGCTTTGCAAAGAGAGCTCAATGTGAGTTTTGATGAGAACTATGGCTTGATATGAGTAGCATATGGACGTGAACAAGCTTTTAGAAAAGCTAAGAGAGATAACAAATGGAAGAAGAAGGCTCCTATGTCATGTATGAGCGTGAGAATGCTTGATTTGGAGAACAATAACTTGCAAGAGCTATCTACACAAATGAAATTGCCTCCCCTAGAAATGCCTTGAAGCTATGCAACAATTAAATATTTGAAGCTTTGGAAGACTACAGAAAGAAATGAAGAAAAAGGCTTAAAGGCCTGTGAAGAAGCTTGAAAAATCTTGTGAAGATGACAAGAGTATTCTCCAACTTGCTCAACTTAGAAAATAATGAAGAGCTGAGGGGTATTTATAGGTTGGAAGAAGGGATGAAAGGTGAAGAATAAGGAGAGTTAACTTAGAAGACTCAACAGTGATCTGGGCTAAAATTGAAGTGATCTACCCAGTAAAAGCTTATCACTCAAGAAGTGAAGAAGAAGGAGTGCATAGGAATGCATGAGAATGCACGAGTTGTTAATTAAGGATAAAATAGAGATAATTATGAATATGTGGGTGCATGAAATAGTTAACTCTATATTTGGCACAAAAATCCATACAAAAAGGAAGAAAAACAAGTGAAAATAGAGCTTTTCTGAGTTAGAAACTCAAGTTTTTTTGTGGCTAAAAAGATGATAGGGTCGCCCATGGGTCTCCACTTTCACTAGTCAAGGTCACCCGGGGGCGACCCATGGGCGAACCTCAGAGGAAGACACCTGGGTTGAAGTGCATGATGGGAGATGGTAGAGGAGGTGAAAAGGAGTGGATCTGCCTCCGGAAATAGGTTAGTCATGTGTGAAAACAAATCTCCACTTGCAAAAGTAGGATCTCCCAAGGGAGATCTAGAAATAGTAGGGGGAGATTTGGATTGGTTGAGTGAAACTGAAAACTAAAAGTGGGAGATGGCTAGGGAGGACCTCTAGAAGGCCTCTAGGGGGTGGAATATATGAAAAACACTAGGGAAACGGGAAAACTCATCTACAAGATGCATACAAGGATTAGGAATAGGGTCACAAGCACAGGAAATGCAAATCAACAAGTGTCGAAAAAAGTGTTAAAAAGTATCGAAAGTGGAGTGAGAGAGAAAACGACAAAGGGGAAACAACACAAGTAGGAAAAAGAGACATGTCACCAAGAGAATTTTTCCTTAGAGGATGTTATTTCATGCTTACATGTATGTGACATGGATTATGACTCATCATAGGGGTCCTCATAGAGGTTTGGCGTGATTTTGGTGCTTACATATTTGACCTGTCGAGGATGGTAGTCTACATGAAAGGTAGGTACCATTCCTGAACTAGGCCTTACATGTTGTCAATTTTCTTGCAGTTGTACTTGCAATAACTAGTATAAGTCCAGCATCTAAATATACAAAAATGAGTAATGAAAACTGAAATGATGAACATACCATTGATTGTTTGAGCTTGACTAGTTGTTTGCCCTTGTCACTGATACTTGTAAAAATGAATGCATGCAAAATGAATGCACAAGAGATGCATAAAAGAAAAAGCTAATCTAAAAATGCATAATGCAAATAGAACACATGATAAGCTATAGAGGAGGAGAATAGATTCTCCTTTTATTGCAGATTTGAAGAACATAATTGATTTTTAGGGTTTTTCGATGTTTCACAATTTTTTAGGTTTTTTCGATTTTCTATTTTTTATGGTTTGATGAATTGATTGGAGGAATTCATGGGATTGAATTGATTGATTCAAAGAATTGGTTGATGGATTTAGATGAATTGAATTAAGGAATTGAATGATGTGATTGACTTTATTGCTTGAAATTTGTTGGATATTTGATTTTTTATGTATTGTTGAAAGGGTATTTGAATTTTTTTGAATTTTTGAAATGTTTTGATTTTTTATGGATTTTTGAAATGTTTTGATTTTTTTGGATTTTTGAAATGTTGTAATTTTTTTTAGATTTTGGAAATGTTTTGATTTTTTTGGATTTTTGACATGTTTTGGGATGGCATTGGATGACAATTTTGATAGCCTTTATGCTAGACACCAATGACAAGGGAAGACCAAGTCTAGATGCAAGGATGGAGGTAGAATGGATGGATAAAAGGATGGGTGATAGTAAATTGGATGGAAGGCTCATGATAGATGGATGGGATGGAAGACTCATGATAGATGGGTAGATAATAGGATAAGCCATGGAACAAAAAATTCATGATAAATGGATAGATACAAGGATAGCTTATAGTGGATGGATGTATGCCTCATAATCAAGCTAGGATGTGATCTCCAAAGACTATGTCGCATAGGAATAACATGGCCCATTCTAAGTACAATGCTTAGGATTTCACAAGACAAAGCTTATGACAATAGGACAATGATGTGATTGATTCAAACGGATGAAGTTTATCAAGAGATATCCAAAGCATATTTCTGTTGCAAATATGTGCCTATGATGTGTTGTCAGTGATGTCAACATATCCCTTTGTCAGAAATAGGGGAAACAATGTAGATCAGTGAAGTAGATTGCTCCGCATTTCTAGAGGAATGAAGATCAAAGTACGCATGCCATATGGCTATGTAGAGGATTATCTAAAGCAGCTCCAGTTAATATTTGAGAGGTCCACATGAAGATTTGAAGAAGCTATGGCCATCTGAGTAGAACTAGGGTTTGAAGTGTTCAGAAGAGTAGAGTGACCAGAAATTGGTCTTCATTCCTCTGCAATGAAAAATTATGATCTGTGGATCTAGAGTCATGTTTGGGAAGTCCGTGTGTATCCTCAACTCAAGTGGTTCATGGTTTGGATGTCCACAAGCAATCTTTCTAGTGTGCTAGTCATCGAAGACAGTGTTCTTGAGGTACCGGATGAAGATGCAAGTGATTCTGATGATTAGGAGTAGTGCAGATGTTATTGTTGAATTCAATGTGCTTGTGGAGGTCTCTAGATCATGTGCCTACTGTGTTGGAGGTCCGCATTAAAGATTGAGCTTGTTGTTGAAGATTTCTTCCTTGGTGTTGCTATTCTTCCCAGTCTTTGCTGACCAGATGATTCAAGTGTGTTTGAGATGATCTAAGAGAAATTCTTTGGAGCGTAGCGTGTTGATCAAAGAAGATTCAAGTCCCAGCTATGTTTGACTGATAGTACAGTGATCTACATTGAGTCAAGCCAACCTTGATGTTCATTCCAAGGTTGATGAAGCATATAAATACTTGTGGATGAGTTGTGGAAAGTTGTCCTTGTGTGAAAATAATAAAATCCTAAGAAAGGTATAAAGGCATAGCAGAGAAGAGGAGGAACAGAAGAATAAGACTAGTAAAGGATGAAGATATAGCGGAGAAGTGTTTGGGGGAAGAGTAGAAGTTTTGTGAGCTATTAATGGGACTGAACTAGGCATGAAGAAGATGCTATTTATTAGTTCATTCTTTCTGTATTAAACATAAAATCTTGTAGGCAGTGAGCCTCTTTGAGTAGTGACCTCTAGGCTGTGCGCTCGAAGGCAAGTGCCTTCACATTTCTTTTAAGTACTTTTAATAGGGTACAAATCTTGTGGGTTAACCCCACCGTGGTTTTATCTTAACTAGGTTTCCACGTAAAAATTCTAGTTTTATGTGTGTTCATTTTGTTTCTTCTCATGTGTTGTTAATTCATGCTTTAATGTTTACATCATTAATCTATTTGTAAGTTGTGAAAGAAGATTAAAAGAAGAAAAGGTTAAAGTTGTGGACAACTTATTCACCCGCCCTCTCAATTGTCTGACCTAATTCCAACAATTGGTATCAGAGCTGGTTCCTCTAAAAGAAGCTTGACCGCTTGAGGATATCCAAGATGTCAACTTACAAGAAGGAAGTCTGAGATTTGATGGAACAAATTACTCCCTTTGGAAGGTGCACTTGTAGTGTTAGTTACAGTGTATGGGTGATACCTTTTGGTTGATAACTAAGGATGAGTTTAAGATTCCAAAGAATGGCCCTTCAAATCTAGACGAACTCAAGGAAGATGAATACAATATTTGACCTAAAGAAGCATTGTTGAGTGCCCTAACTGATACAGAAATGACAAATGTCCTAGAATTGAAAATTGCTTATGTAATCTGGAAAAAGTTGGAAGATCTGCATGAAGGTGATAAATATGTCAAATGTGCCAGGCTACAGAGCCTAAAGGGTAAATACGAAAGGTTGATGATGAGTGAAGATGAAAACATTACTTCATACATGCAAAAAGTGAATGAACTTGTGACCATAATCAGGAGTGCTGGTGGAATATTGGAAGAATCAGAGATTCTTGCCAAAGTGCTCAGATCCTTACCTGCAGCATACAAGCATAAAGTTGTTGTCATTGAAGAGATCAGGACTGTGAAAACTGTTACAAGGGATTAGTTGGTTGGTAAGCTTTCAACATTTGAAATGAGTGAGTTTGGTGATTCTCTTCCTAAGTATGAATCTGCATTGAAAGCTAGTGTATATGGAAAACAAAGATATGATCTGGGTGAAATCTCTTCAGGAAGATCAAATAGATTTGAGAAGGCAAGGAAGGATCTTGAAGATGATGAAATTAAGGCTGCAGAACTTGAAGCCCTTATTGCCAAAAAGATTGCCAAGAGGATCTGGTAAGTATGAAGGAAAGTTACCTTTCAAATGTTTTGATTGTAATAAGATTTGTCATTTTGCCTCATGGTGTCCGGAGAGGGTTTCAAAGCCGAACCCCAACAAATCGAGGGCTTAGAAGAAATGTTACTATGTCCAAGAAGCTTAAGAAGGTGTCACTAATGATGAATCTAATATGGGAAGTAACTCAGGAAATGAATGGGTGTTCATTGCCATCAAAGAAGAAGACCCGATGTCTACTGAATCTACTAGTTATGTGAATGTGGAAAGTGCTTTAGCTGCTCAGATTGAAGAAAATGATGAATGGGTGATTGACAGTGGATGTTCTCATCATATGACTATTGATAAAAGTAAGTTCATAAGTTTGGAAAGTTATGAAGGTGGAATTGTGAAGTTTGGAGACAATTCAGCTGGTAGAATTCGTGGCAGAGGATCCATCTCTTTTAATGGTAAGAATAGCACTAATGATGTTTTGTATGTAGAAGGATTGAAGCATAATCTTCTCAATGTTAGACAGTTGGTTGACAAAGGGTATGATCTCTGATTCAAGGATGGAAAATGTAAAATCTTAGCAAGCTCCGGACCCATGATTGCATCAGGTACACAAACTAAAGGTAACATCTTTCATTTTAGTGGTACTGGAAAAAGTTGTTTGATTTCTCAGATTGATCAGAGTTGGTTATGGCATAGGAGAATGTGTCGTGTGAATTTTGATAATATTGTCAAGATAAGTTCTACTCATGCTGTGAGAGATCTTCCAAAACTTGTGAAACCTGCTGATAGCATGTGTCGAGTATGTCAATTGGGTAAACAAAACAAAAATTCATTCTAGAGTAAAGAACAATTTTCAAGTGGACTATTGGAACTTATGCATACTGATCTATGTGGTCCTGCTAGAATTATAAGTGTGCAAGGAGACAGATATTTTATGTTGCTGATTGATGATTACTCTCAAATGATGTGGGTAACTTTCTTGAAAGATAAATTAGAAGCTCTTGACAAATTCAAGGTGTTCAAGGTTATGATGGAGAATGAGATTTGTGTGAAGATAAAGTGTCTGATATTTGACAGAGGTGGAGAGTTTACCTCTGGTGAGTTTGATACATTCTGCGAAAGCATGGAATAAAAAGATAGTTATCTACTCCTAGGACTCCTCAGAATAATGGAGTGTTAGAAAGAAAGAACCAGACCATTCAAGAAGCCGCTAGGACCATGATGATGGAATTAAATGTTCCACAAGTCTATTGGAGAGAAGCTGTGAGTACTACTGTCTACAGTCTTAACCAGGTACAGATCAAAGGCAATTCTGGTAAGGCACCTTATGAACTATGGTTTGGTCATCCTCCTACTGTGAAATATTTTAGAGTTTTTGGTAGTAAATGCTATATCAAAAGAGATGACGATCTAGGCAAGTTTGATGCAAGAAGTGATGAAGGAATATTTCTAGATTACTCTACTCAAAGCAAGGCATACCAGTGCTTCAACAAGAGATTGCAAAAGATTGTTGAAAGTGCTAATGTCAAGGTTGATGAGAGAAAAAAAAGACCTTCCAGGCCTTGTGGATATGATTCATATGATCAAGATGAAAGTTAGAGTCAAGGAAAGCAAGTTCAAACCCAGATTCAGATCCAAATTGATTCAAAAAATTCAGTGAATCAAGAAGTTAGTGCAGATGTTGAGGAATGAGCTCAAGAATCAAAAGTTCAAGAAACTCCCAAAACCCCTAGGTATGTAAGGTTGAATCATTCTAAAGATCAAATCATAGGAGACAAGAATAAAGGTGTTTAAACTAGAAGAAGAATTGTTGAAGATTAAGTAGAGTATTGTTTGATTTCAAAGATTGAACCAAAAATAGTGAATGAAGCTTGTAATGATGAAAATTGGGTAAAAGCAATGGAAGAAGAATTAAAGCAAATTGAAAAGAATCATACTTGGGATCTTGTTCCTAGACCTGAAAACAAAAATGTAAATGGAACCAAATGGGTCTTCCAAAATAAAATGAATGAAGATGGTGAAGTTATGAGAAACAAAGCAAGATTGGTATATAAAGGATATTCTCAAGTAGAGGGAATTGATTTTGAAGAAACATTTGCTCTGGTGGCAAAAATTGTAACAGTCAGATTATTTCTTGCATTTGCTACTTTCAAAGATTTCAAAGTTTACCAGATGAATGTCAAGTCAGCATTCTTGAATGGAGAGCTAGAGGAAGAAATCTACATTGAGCAACTAGAAGGATTCCGGTTGTCTGATCAAGAAGATATGGTCTGCAGATTGAGGAAAGCTTTGTATGGACTTAAACAAGCCCCAAGAGCTTGGTATGCAATATTAGATAAGTATCTGCTAAAGCTAGGATTTAGCAAAAGCACATCTGATGGTAATCTTTATTTCAAGATTGATCATGAGCACATCTTAATTGTTGAGGTATTTGTTGATGATATCATTTTTGGGGGAAATGGAAGCATGTGTAAGAAATTTGCTGATCAGATGCAAAGTGAATTTGAGATGTCCATGTTTGGTGAAATGAATTTCTTCTTAGGTCTGCAAATCACCCAGTGAGATAAAGGTATCTTCATATCTCAGTCCAAGTATGTGAGAGAATTGTTGAAAAAGTTTGGAATGGAGGACTCAAAACCAGTAAGTACTCCTATGGTAATCAGATGCAAGTTGAGTAAAGATGATGATTCACCTAAGACAAATCAGAAAAGACATAGATCAATGATTGGAGGACTGTTTTATTTGACTCAAACTAGACCTGACATTATGAATGCAGTTGGACTTGTTGCTAGATTTTAAGTTGATCCTAGGGAATCCCATGTTGTAGCAGTCAAAAGAATTTTTAGATATCTAAAGGGAACATCTGATTATGGCTTATGGTATCCAAAGGATAATGACTTCACTCTTAATGCATATACAGATGCTGATTGGGTAGGAGATGTGAATGACCAGAAAAGTACTAGTGGTGGTGCATTCTTCTTGGGAAGGAGATTGGTTTCTTGGTTGAGCAAAAAGTAGGAGGCAATATCTCTGTCTACTGTAGAGGCAGAGTATAAGTAGTAGCAAGCAATTGTACTCAAGTCTTGTGGATGAAGCAAATGTTGAAGGATATCAGAATTGTGTTTGAAGAACCTGTTACAATCTTCTGTGATAATTCATGTGCAATAAACATCTCAAAGAATTTGGTGTTGCATTAAAAAACAAAGCACATATCCATCAAGTTTCACTTCTTGAGAGAGAAGGTAAGTGAGAAAGAAGTCAGATTGGAGTTTGTTTCTTCAAAGGATCAAATTGTGGATATATTCACCAAGCCTCTGCCTAATGATACTTTTGATTATCTCAAAGGGAAGCTAGGGGTTATTACCCCTCCTGTTCAAAACTAAGATGCACTAGTGTGCATCAGTTCAATGGAATTCATAGTCATATCTTGTGATCCGAATTGATGTTAAGGAGATACTACTCCGGGGGAGTAGTTAGTATGCAAATTTTGGAGATCAGTCTAAAATAAAAAGGAGGAGAAAAGATTGAAAATATGTTCCCTTTGCCATTGATGTCAAAGGGGGAGAGAAGTCATGTGAAAAACTAGTTGTTGATGAAAAGGGGAACAGAGAAGAAAGTGGTTGCAGAAGTGATAAGAGAAAGGGGGAGAAATCCTTGTCTTGATTGTTGAATTAGTTTTTCACATCATATGTTGCCATCAATGACAAAGGGGGAGATTGTTGCAAATATGTGCCTATGATGTGTTGTCATTTATGTCAGCATACCGCTTTGTCAGAAATAAGGGAAACAATGCAGATCAGTGAAGTAGATTGCTCCACATTTCAAGAGGAATGAAGATCAAAGTATGCAGACCATATAGCTATGTAGAGGATTGTCTAAATTAGCTCTAGTTAAGGTTTGAGAGGTCCTCATGAAGATTTGAAGAAGCTATGGCCATCTATGTAGAGCTAGGTTTTGCAGTGTTCAGAAGAGATAAAGTGATAAGAAATTGGTCCAGATTGCTTCGCAATGAAAACTTATGATATGCAGATCTAGAGTCATGTTTGGTAAGTTAGTGTGTATCCTCAAATCAAGTGATTCATGGTTTGGAGGTCTACAAGCAATCTTTCTAGTGTGATAGTCATGGCAGATAGTGTTCTTGAGGTATCGGATGAAGATGCAAGTGATTTTGATGATTTGGAGTAGTGCGGATGTTATTGTTGAATTTAATGTGCTTGTGGAGGTCTCTAGATCATGTGCCTACTGTTTTGGAGGTCCACATTGAAGATTGAGCTTGTTGTTGAATATTTCTTCCTTGGTATTGCTGTTCTTTCCAGTCTTGGTTGACCAGATGATTCAAGCGTGTTGTGGATGATCTAAGAGCAATTCTCGTTGCATGTTGATCAAAGAAGATTCAAGTCCCAGCTATGTTTGGATGACAGTACAGTGATCTACATTGAGTCAAGCCAACCTTGATGTTCATTCCAAGGTTGATGAAGGATATAAATACTTGTGCATGAGTTGTGGAAAGTTGTCCTTGTGTGAAAATGATAGAATCCTAAGAAAGGTATAAAGGTAGAGCAGAGAAGAGGAGCAGAATAGCAAGAGCAGTAAAGGATGAAGATATAGCGGAGATATGTTTGTGGGCAGAGCAGAAGTTTTGTGAGTTATCAATGGGACTGAACTAGGCATGAAGAAGATGTTATTTCTCAGTTCATTCTTTCTGTATTAAACATAAAATTTTGTAGGAAGTGGGCCTCCTGTAGGTAATGAGCCTCTTTGAGTAGTGAGCTCTGGGCAGTGCACTCGAAGGCAAGTGCCTTCCCATTTCTTTTAAGTACTTTTAACAGGGTACAAATCTTGTGGGTTAACCCCCACTGTGGTTTTCCCTTAACCAGGTTTCCACATAAACATTCTAGTGTTATGTGTGTTCATTTTGTTTCTGGTCATGTGTTGTTAATTCATGCTTTAATGTTTACATCATTAATCTATTTGTAAGTTGTGAAAGAAGATTAAAATTAGAAAAGGTTAAAGTTATGGACAACTGATTCACCCCCCCTCTCAATTGTCTAACCTAATTCTAACAATTACAACATTTGTAGTTAAACAAATAAAATAGAAATTTGTGCTATCTTCAAAGTAACATTCAATCACAAGAGCTCAAGACCATCATACACTATTTACATGCATATTAGGAGGGTTTGAACACCAAAAATTGACAAGTTCAAAAGAAATTCTTTGTATTCATGAAAAATAAGTGTTTGTTACATGTGTAGCATAGGGGAAACCCTTGAAACTGTAGGGCTCCAAGGAAATTCTAGCCTAAAAAGGAAAAAAAAATGTTTCAACTGGCTAAACCATTTCATCTCTCATGTGCTATCCTCTATGCTAGTGAATGTACCTTGCTTAGTTACATTACCTTTAATGTAGGAGGCATTCCCATCAATTACATAATGTTGTACAGAAAAAATCATTTTTAGTTCATGGGTCTTTCTTAGTTGTATTATCATAAACTAAGCCCACATGGAAATTTGCTCATTATGTACTTTGAAATATTTGAGAATAAGTGCAGAGAATGTAAATTCACCTTGGAAGAAGTATCAATTAGGTATGGTGGTTTTGTAGAACGTTGTTGGGTCAAACAACAACATTACTCTTTTTGTGCATTGGAAATCCATAGGGTATTGTTAGCCATGCCTACATTTAATTCTCCATCTACCAAATTATCTATTTATGTGTTCAAAACAAATCTTCCATTAAATCTTGCATAGACAAAAAATAGATGGTCAAATCCATGGAATTAATGTTCAAACTTAATGAAAAATATGCTTTAGAAACATTAAAAATGTTTGAAACAAATAAGTTAGGCCAAAGTAGGGTCCACACTATTAGATGGAAAAGGGGGACTTAACCTAAAAGGTTAAACTAGATCAAACCCTCTTCTATCAATATTAGAACACAAACTAAGTTTGGATTCTACCTTTGAAAGAGAGCCAAACTACATGGGTTTGGTCCCTTTATTTTATAAACGAGTGTCAACCAGATAAGGGCGAAGCATGCAACCCTAATTGTGCAAGATTAACCAATAAATGACTGTCAAAAATAAATATAAAAATTCTGAAGTGATAATAGAGATGACAGAATAGAGGAGAACCAAGATCTAACTTCGGTAATAGAGAGGTACTAGGGTGATGGGTGACCTAGACCCAAATTAGGGTAAATTGCAATATCTTTTGAGCTAGGTGCCTTCACCTGCTTGTCTTCCTATCTCCTGTCACCTATTACATTTAGATTCTTTCAGATGTGACCTACACACAAACAAGAAGTGAAGAGGGTTGGTGCTATTTTGGAGCTTGCCTAAGTCAAGCTCCGTAAATGGTGTTTCCACCTCCACAATAGGAATGATGAGAGATCAAAGAGTGTGTTCCTTAGGAGGACAGAGGTAAATCTAAAGTAGAATGGAATGTTGTAACAAATATTGAAGGAAAGAAGTCACCATGAGCATGGAAACCCTAGCTTTCTTGATGTGGCATCACAAATTGACTCAAGAAGTTGGTGTATCCCTAAAGAAGTAGAGAGATCATCACAAAACCTGCAAGAAGTTAGTACAACAACAACAATCCACCATAGAGAGTTTTAGAAAAGAATATACAGCATGAGACAAAGATAGAGTGCAAGTGTGCCTAGATTCCTTAGATGTTCAAATGAATAAACTAAATTTCTTATATATTCATTCTCGCTCACCAACAATGAATAAAATCAAATGAGGCTAACATGTATAAGCCAAGGAGGTATTATGAGCTAACACCACAAAATAGGGTCAGGACTAACATCTAGGACCAGGGCACTAGGCTCCTTAGTCCTTTAGGCCCACAAACTTTGGAGAGTGCTAATTAAGGTGGGCTTAGACCCGTGGACTAAGTTTATTTTGTCAACTTTATTCATCAAGATTCAAAATTAATTGTTTTAGGTCCACCTAGGTGCTAAACTAGGTGTAAAATACTAGTGTACACTTTTTACTCCATAAATTTTATCCCCCACTTTAGTGTGGGTATGATCTTACACTCATACTTGCACTAAAGTATGGAGAGGACATATTTTAATCACAACAAACATAGAAGCCATAGAATGTCACCAAAATTGAGGGGTGATCAATCCCCCAAGTTTAGGATTCTAGGAGTCTATGATGATTAGCAAGAGTAGTTGTATACATGTAAGACACATGATATAATTTACTCATACATGGAGCATTTAGAAAACATGAGACAAGACAAGACATACACAAGGCATATACTTGAGAAATCACAATGTATACATGCAATACACAAAGTATACATGCTTGACATGGAGCATACACATAAGGCATAAAGTATACATCATCATACACATGAAACACACATGGAATACTTGCAAAGCAATCAAGGATAATACATAAGGAATGCATAGAGAAATCATGTGAAGCACACATGAGGCATGAAGAATACATATAGGACACAATATACGAAGAGAATACATGCATCATACAATAATCACAAGAAGCACGTAATAGAAGAACCTGAGTCAACATGACAAAAGAGACCTCAATCTAAAGGGTTGTCTCAATCATCGTGCATCATTCCCCAAGATGCAATAAGAAGAATGCTAAGAAGGGGTTAGCTAGACATGAGAAGAAAAAAATAAGACAAACATATCATACACATAATCCACATCAAGAAAAGTGTTTCCGCTTGATGCAGGAGCATCCCAAGTTGCAAAGAAATCTTGCATCAACCAAAAACATTTGCATTCTTTCTTTTCTTTCATTTTCAGTACAATTCAATCAGTGCAGTTTTCAAAATTTTGTACTACATTTCACCGCATCTTCATATCAGAGTTCACAGAGTAGGAATTGGCATCTACATATCATCATCTACATCATATCCAAATTTCAAGTCATTTGGACTTTCTGCTAAAAGTTCACTATCAAAAAATATCAGCTTTCATATAATAGAGCAGTCAAACAGTCAGTTGTAGAGGAAGGTTTGCGGAGCAGTTCCATGACTTGCAGAGCCTAATGAAACATCATACATGGTACATATTGATCAGATAGACCTTCATTGGGGTCCACACCAAGTTTCATCCATTTGTGGAGCTATACCAGATGTTGTAGGCCGACCTACCTATTTCTTCACGTTACATCCTTCATTGGAGTTAGTAACTTCTTGTGGCTAACACTAAGGATTCTATGAGCTTGAAGATGATATATATAGATCTATAATATGTATTAGGAAGTTATTTAGTGATTATGATAGTTTAGATTAGATCTTTTGTTCCAGGAAGGCACTTCACTTCCATATCTTACATATCTGCTTTAACCTGGAAAGCATGCATGTGAGCCCTTTAATTGTAGCCCACATGTTGCCAGCATATGAGCATTGTAATTCTTTGATATTCTGAATATATGAATCTTCCATTGCATTCTACAATTGATTTGTTTCCATTGTGTTTAATCTAGCTACATGGTTTGGACAGTTCATTTTGTGAACCCTCTTACCGTGATTGCACCACCACTCAAGGGAACACATAACCCACCTCCCATAATAAGATTTACACAAAGCCTTGTAGAATAAGAAGGCATTGCAACCATACCCAAAGGTACTCTAGAGAAAATCAAGTTAGTGGTTCCAACCCTTCTCCCAAACGTGCAAGGAGCTTCAACCTAGGAGAAAAAGATAGACTCAAGATCTTCCTTCCAAGCTTGTTGGAATCCTTTTGATGAGAGTGTAGTAACAAAGATAATAAACAAGTGTTTTGATAGAAAGATGAGAGTAAGGTCATAGGACAATATATGCTCCCACCTTAAAGTGATTGCCTACTCTTTCATGAAGCAATTGACTTTAAGGTAGAATAAGGAAGACATAAAATAGGCATGAGATTTTTCTAAAAGCACATGCCCAAATGATATGTGTTCTTAAAAGCTACATGACCACAAGGGATTTCCCCTTGAATTAGAAAACCAAGGCAATGCTTACAGGCATGATGCACAATGGCTTTTGTATTCATGGTAGGACACCAAGCATTGCAACAAGGTGCCATATAAATATGAGGATGACAGAAGAAAGATCATATGCAAGTAGACTACAGATAAATTGAATCAACATGAAAGTATGCTAAATCATCAAAAATAAAAATAAGGAAATTGAAAGTTACAACATATACAAGAATGAAGATACATTAGAGGAATTTCACGTGTTCTTTCTCCTTGTACCTTTGTGCTAACAAGGGTGCCAAAGGGGAAATAACAATCAACAAAACATCACAATTCGAGGATAACAATACATATAGGCATAACACAAATGAGAAGGAGGGACCACACTTTTGAGCTGTCCTATAACAAATCATCCTTCCCCAACTTGCCCATTATAAAATGAGTGGAGGACAAGGTGCTATAGGGACTAAATCAAGTGTGGTGAAAAGTGCTAGAGCCATATCATGTTTGAAATTGTTAAATTTTGTCACCCAATGCTCGACATACCTTAATGGAATGGCCGAGAATTCAATGATATAAATAGTAGTGAAGTGTTGAATGATTACTTTGTTAAATCTTTTTGAGTGTTGGAGGAGAAAGAGTGATCAAGCGGTCCTTGAGTAGACTCCGTAACATACACTCTTGTTGAGATAGTAGAGAAGATATAGGAGGAGTAGGAAGCAATCCTTTTTGTTGTGAACATGGTAGAGAGAATGTAAGAGAAGGTAAAAAATCTAAATATACTTTAGACGAGTGTGGTATTGGTTCCACAGGTTCTGTATGCTCAAAATCATGATGGCAGTGGCTTGGGTCTATAGAGTCAGATTTTGGCATGCACATGGACCACGTCACTCTCACTCTCGTGGAAGTAGCTAGTCGAGAGGAGGTGAAACATGAGGGTCGTCTAGCTCATTGGAGAGCTGGACTTTGCGGAGAGGGGTCTGCATGTCATGGAGCTTATGTTGTTCTGCACTTGTGTGGACACGGTGTTATGTGACTGTGCTTGTAAAGATAATTATATGACCTGAAGGGTCACTATTTTTTGGTTGGGGTTTCTTATATTCCACCATTGTGTGGGTAAGCTATTATTCTTGTTAATGCTTTGTTGTCTTTCAAACTATTGGATGAATGTTTGTTGTACTAAGAGTTGTCTAAACGCTTCTTGTTGTTGAATGACTAGTAGGTCTTGTTCCATTCTTGGGTGAATTTCCTCTATCTTGTCGAGGATTGTCCACACCCACTCACCTTTCAATCCATGACACATTCATGACCTGAGACAATAGATATTTGGTTTGAGCTAACCTTGACTTGACCTAGGGTTTTGACTTAGGGTTTGTGTGACCTAAGGTTTGACTATGCGTTGAATTTGTTTGACCTTGTGATAGAATGAAGGTTTTTGACCAAAGTTTGACTGTATTTGACCTTGTGATAGAATCAAGGGTTTGTGAACCTTTTGAGTTTCTAATCTTTTTGTTCTTTTTGTTTTTTATGAATGCAAGTCTAAATGAATGCAAAACTTATTTTTGTGTTTTTTTATGGCTTTGGAAATCAAAGGTGTTTTTTCTTAATCTAGGAATTGGAAAATGTATGCAAGTAATGATGAATTTATGTAATGTAATTAAAATATATTTTTGGGGTTTTCTGAATATTTGAAACAAACTAATCTAAGAAAAGGGAAATTGCTTTTAAATGAATTTAATCTACGAACTTGGAAAACAAATTACTCTAAGCATGCAAGATCTAGATGTATCCTTTCAAGGAAAAAACAACATGAGTATTGATCCCAAGAGTAATTTTGATTATCTAATTACTATAAAATGAAAGGAAAGCATAAAGGAACCTGGAGACACATGAGCCTCCACTACCCTCAGAAATCCTTGTAATGGCAACCTCGAATCCTCTTGTAGTAGCTAGGTGATCCTCTTGGGGACAAGATGAAAATAGAAGAAAAAGAAGTTTTGAAGCTTTGCAAAGAGAGCTCAATGAGAGTTTTGAAGAGCACTGTGGCTTGATATGAGCAGCGTATGGACGTGAATGATTTTTTAGGAAAGCTAAATGAAATAACTATTATCAGAAATTGTTGTTAATAGCATAAAACCATTAATAAACCAATGAACATCAATATAAATTGCAAATAATAAGATTGAACAATAAAGCACAAACCTTGTTACCCTGCAACTTCCATTGTTCGCCTAGTCTTGATCGATCTTTTTGTGATGAAAGTTACCCTTAGGAAGTGCACTTCCTTGCTCTGTTCTTTAAGATGGCGATGGAGAAATGGCTATGATACTTTATTGCAATGAAGATGAGCTTCAAATGCAATGAGGATGATCTCAAGAAAAATGGATATGGGGGTGCCAAAGGGGCGCTGATAATTTGACAGAGTAATATTACTTAAAGCTTGGATCCTAGAAATGGAAGAATAGGGCTTTATTTATAGAGCTGTGAGAGAGAAGATCAATAGTGTAGAAGAAATAAGAAAATCAATGGTGGAGAAGATATGAGCGAATGCACACAAATAGAAAGAAGACAAGTGTCACAAAAAAAATGTTGTTTTGTTTGAGTTAATTGCTTTCATGACAAAGATAAGATTTGCTTTCACAAAATTAGAATGTTTTATTCTAATTTAAGAGTTGTTGATAAAAAAAAGATTGTTTTAAATCAATTAACTCAACTTGTGATTTACTTTTGCATGATTTGAGAGAAATTAAATAATAAATTATTTAATTTTGCGTGCATGAAGAAGATTTATTTTTAGAAATTTGGAAGATTTTTTAGAAAATAAGAAAGCAAATTAAATAAATAAATTTATTTAATTGTGGAGTTAGAAGATAAGAAAGCAAATTAAATAAATAAATTTATTTAATTGAGGAATTAGAAGATAAGAAAGTAAATTAAATAAATAAATTTATTTAATTAAGGAATTAGAAGATAAGAAAGCAAATTAAATAAATAAATTTATTTAATTAGAAGATAAGAAAATAAATTAAATAAATAAATTTATTTAATTGAGGAGTTAGAAGAAAAGAAAGCAAATTAAATAAATAAATTTATTGAATTGAGGAATTAGAAGATAAGAAAGCAAATTAAATAAATAAATTTATTTAATTGAGGAATTAGAAGATAAGAAAGTAAATTAAATAAATAAATTTATTTAATTGTTTGTACATGATTTGGAAGAATAAATAAAATATTTGATTGTATTTTATTTTTAAAGATTGAGAGAATTTAAAAAAAATTGATTGATTTATTTAAATTTGGAGGAATAAATGACTTAATTAAATAATTTAGAATTATTTAATTGTTTTGGAAGAATTAAATTAAATAAAGGATTTATTTAATTTTGACTTTAGAAGAGGTAATTAAATATTTTGATATTTAATTAACTTAGAGGAATATGAATCAAGTAAATAAATTTGTTTATTTATTTATTGATAGAGGAATTAGACTTAAATAAATATTAAGAATATTTATTTAGACAAAATCATGTCATTTTTAGGTGTATATATTTTGCCCCTCTTTGATGTAATGTGTTTTATGATGTTGTTTCAAAGAATAAGATTGTCGGAAAATGATACATGCCCCAGTTTGCCCCTGGTACAAGTTTACCGACAGATTGGATGAGAAGAAGGTAGAAGGCATGAGACGGACAATCTCACGATGAAGAAGGTGAAAAATAGGTTAGGATGAAAAAAATGGGTTGAAGAAAGAGCTGAATCATACGCTATGCAAGATAAAATGATAACACACACAAGCAGGCAAGTAAATATGCACAAATGATATAAGAACAAACAAGGTTTTTGCCCTTGTCAAGCGGTAAACCAATGATTAATCGATATTGATATACGACATTGTTGTCATGGCGGGGAACGATAGATCCCTAGAGCAACACAAAGGATAGTGTTGTCATGACATGGAACGATAGATCCCTAGAGCAACACAATACGCATGGGAAATGCATATCCCACTGATACTTATGACTGATTGAGTTGGTTTACAACCAGACAAGGATCAAGACCACTGATTGTGATTGGATCATTTGACCAGATTGACTTGACTTGATTGGTATGGATTAAGGATGGACTTGCATTTGGATTATTGCTCGGATTGACTTGATTTGATTGGTATGGATTAAGGATGGATTTGCATTTGGATCATTTCTTGGATTGACTAGATTGGGATGACCAATATGAAAAAAGATAGAAATTTAATTGATAGAGGAAATGTGGAAGAAGGAATCACAAGCTTTTACTCTGCAGACATGGGCACTTTGGAGCAAGATTTTTATTATGGATGGTATATGGAATGGAAATGGATGTATTATGGATGTATTATGGATGTATTATGGATGCAAATATATGTCATCTTGATATTGCAAGTATTTTGAAGTGCTTATTTCATCATCGGGTGTTTATCATGTTGTGAGAAAATACAAGCATCTAGGTATAATTAAACTAAGATGACATGAATATTACTTACATGGATTTTGATATAGCAAGCTAATACAAGCATCTAGTCAAAATTGAATGTAGATGACCTAAGTATTTCTTGCGTTTCAACATACAAGAATTGCCCCTTTTCATGTTTAGACCTCAGAAGTCCTCGATGATCTTTTGTTGATCATGTCATTAGACAAAAGTCATCACATTACTAAAGATTGATCCAGAAACAACAGATAAAGAAATGATTATGGCCCCCATCATAGTATCTCTAGCTTTTGGCATCCTTGAGTAGCATAGAAAGACAATAACAAAATTCAAGACTTTCTAACTTAACCTTTTCACAAAACATTCTTGCATTAGATATGCTTTCTGGCCATAGTATAGATAAAATCATTTTGATATATTTTGGTCATTGTTTGTTTTACTTTGGAGAGGTTGATGTTTTTGTGTCAAGATTTTTATTTGGAAGCATGTTTTGCTGCGCGTGTGTGTCTAGTGAAAGGTATCACTATCCTTATTGGTGTCCTCTTAGAACAAGTGGCATTCAAGAATCCAATTCTGGAACCAGGGTGAAGGACGTGCCCCCAATTAGATAAAGGATCGACTCATTACGGATGAACTGACAAATAGAAACAAAGAAAAATG
The DNA here is from genome assembly GCA_027924645.1 of Cunninghamia lanceolata. Lineage (NCBI taxonomy): Eukaryota > Viridiplantae > Streptophyta > Pinopsida > Cupressales > Cupressaceae > Cunninghamia > Cunninghamia lanceolata. The sequence goes on from BSBN01000738.1 coordinate 5,519,948, forward strand.
GGCCCTAAGGGATTGACCTAGTGCCTCGGGGGCACATTGCTAAATGGCCTTGCCTACGTGATGATGCAGAGGCAATGTAGTTCGAGGTGAACCTAGTGGACCTAAGACCTAGATGATGGGCAAAGGTGTGGACTTAGATAGATAGAAGGACAGACGACATGTGATGGAATGGATGAGAAGAGGAGCCTCGGTGGCACATTGATAATGGCCTTGCGTACGTGATAACTAAGAGGCGATGTAGTTTGACAATGGTTCAAATGGATTCACTCAAGACGGATAACCTTGATGGATGCAAGTCTCGATTGGCAGTCTAATGATAGAAAGTGATAAGGATGAGCGAACAACAAGCCATGGTAGGTACATAGACGTGATTGGGTGGATGCTTGGTTAGGAGGTATGAATGAAGAACAAGGTTAAAAAAATATGGAGAAGGGGGTTCATCACAAGGAGCGCCTATTTACCAGGTTTTGACCACTTGCTTTTATTTGCACAAAAGCTAATAGTACACATGATGCCTGTTTTTTAGGGTTTCACCGTGGTACCTATCCAAGGTGGCTGTTTGCTAGGTTTTCACCAGAGAACAATTTTATTTTTTTTCCAATTTTTTTTTTTGCTATATTTTCCATTTTTTGATATTTTTTGCTATTTTTTCCATTTTTTGATTTTTTTTGCTATTTTTTCCTTTTTTTTTTTGCTATTTTTTGACTCCCTTGTATTGGGGTTTAACTGTGGAACTTTCGAAGATGCATGTTGTTGATGGGATCAGCAAATAGTTCACCTTTTGATGTGGCCAATTGATAAGTACCTGACCCATAGGCAGCAACAATGACATAGGGCCTGATCCAGTTGGGTTCAAACTTTCCTTTCTTCTCTCTATCTTGCTGATTTTTGGGATTTTCCCTAAGTACCAGATCACCAACTTGAAATACCCGGGGTTTTACTCTGTGGTTGTAACTTCTGGACATCCTTTGTTGATAAGCCTTGAGATGGTTAAAGGCTTGTTGTCTTCTCTCTTCTAGGAGCTCTAACTCTTGAAGTCTAGACACTCTGTATTTTTCATCAGATATGACACCTTTTAAGGAAACTTGCAAGGATGGGATCTCGACTTCAATGGGAAAGATGGCTTTAGATCCATAGACCAGGGAGTATGGTGTTGCACCTGTGGGTGTGCGGATACTTGTTTAGTAGGCCCACAACGTGGGATTCAATTGGACGTGCCAGTCACAACTGACATAATTGATAGTCTTTTTCAAGATTTTTAAGATGGTTTTATTTGATGCCTCTGCCTGACCATTTCCTTCAAGGTAATTTAGGGTGGAAAAGCAGTGCTGGATATGGAATTTCTCACATAGTTTTTTGACATCTTGGTTTTTGAATGGTCATCCATTATCAGTGATAATGGATAAAGGGATACCATAGCGACAAATGATGTAGTTCAAGATAAAGGAGGCAATCTGTTTTCCCGTGATATTGGTGAGGGCTACGGCTTCAATCCACTTCGTAAAGTACTCAGTGGCAGTGATTATGAATTTATGGACACTAGAGGATGGAGGGTGTATCTTGCCCACTAAGTCGAGTCCCCATTGACAGAAAGGCCAAGGAGTCAATAAAGGCTGCAACTCCTATGCTGGTGCATGTATCAGGTTCCCATGGACTCGGCACTTCTTGTACTTTTTCACCAATTGATAGGAATCTTTTTCCATAGTTGGCCAGTAGTATCCCATGCGTATGAGTTTCTTGGCTAGGGTAGGACCACTAGAGTGGGTCTCGCATATACCGTCGTGCACTTCACTCAGGGTAGTTTGATATTCCTCTCTATCAAGACACCTAAGGAGAGTACCATCAAGACCTTGTCGGTATAGAGTATTGGTGATAATAGCATAACGAGATGCTTGGTGAATGAAAGTTCACTTTTGGTTACTTGAGAGATCAGGCAGTAAGGTATTATCTTTGAGATAGGCAAATACTTTTCCATACAGGGGAGAGTTAGATCCTACAATGTGGCAAATGATATAGGATTCGGGGGAGTCGTATGCAGGATGGGAGACTGGCTCTACCAAGAACTCATAGTGTGATTAGTTTTCATGGATGTCGAGGAGAGATGCGATCATTGCCATGGTGTTTGTTACTTTGTTCTCTATCCTTGGTATTTTCTCAAAAGAGATCTCAACAAAGTATTCTTTAAAGTCATCCATGATTCGCTTGTATGGTATTAACTTTTCATCCTTTGTTTGGTAGTCGTTGTTCACTTGGTAGATAACTAATTGCGAGTCACCATATACTTGAAGTTTTGTGATGTTCCATTCAACTACCAGCTTGATGCCAATGACTAGGGCTTCATACTCTACCACATTGTTAGTACAAGGAAAGAGTAGTCTGTATGATTTTGGAATGGTGTTTCCATGAGGTGTGATCAACAAGATCACTGCCCCGGATCCATGTTGAGTATAGGAGCCATCAAAGTATAGTCTCTAGGTTGTTGTTGTTATGTGAAAGATGGAGTCATCTAGAAATTCAAAGTTCAAAGGATTATCATCTGTTAAAGGTGCCTCTGCCAGCTGATCTGCAAGTACTTAACCCTTTATTCCACACATGTCTACTTATTCGATGTCAAACTCACTGAGAAGCATAACCCATTTGGACAATCCACCTGTAAGAGTAGCTTTGTTAAGAAAATACTTTAGTGGATAGATTTTTTCTACTAGCTTGATGGAATGTGATATCATGTCATGTCTCTAATTTTGTGAAGCAAAGATTACTGTGAGGCATGCTCCTTCAATTGGCGTGTATTGCATCTCATAACCAACCAATGTTCTACTGATGTAATAAATTGCCTGTTCTTTCCCTTCATGATTTTGTTGTGCAAGGAGAGCTCCCAGAGCTGTTGGTGTGGCAGAAATATAAAGTAATAGAGGTTTACCCTGGATGGGTGGCATCAATACTAATGGTTTCATGAGATACTCATTCAACTATTGAAATGCCTATTCACATGAAGCATTCCATTTGAAATGAATGTTCTTATGTAGGAGATGCGTCAATGGGTGCACTTGTCTACCAATTGAGAAATGAACCTTCTAATAGATTGTAGATTACCCTGTAAAGACCTAAGTTGACTGATATTTTTGGGTGGTGGCATTTCCATGATAGCCTTCACCTTAGATGGGTCTACTTCGATTCCATTTGCAGATATGATGTATCCTAGAAGCTTGCTAGATGTGACTCTGAATATGCATTTCTTTGGGTTGAGGCACACATTGAACTGCTCCAATCTTGTGAAGATTTTGTCTAGTACTGCCAGGTGTCCTTCTCTTGTGAGAGATTTGGCCAATATGTCATCTACATAATCTTCCATTATGGTGTGCATCATGTCGTGAAAGATTGTGGTCATAGATCTCTAATATGTTGCCCCTACATTTTTTAATCCAAATGACATGACACACCAACAATAGGTACCCCATGGACATGTGAATGTGGTCTTGTGTTGGTCCTCAAGTGTAATTTTGATCTGGTTGTATCCCGAGAAACCATCCATTAGTGCCAACATAGATTGTCTTGTCGTGAGATCTACAATGATGTCTATGTTCAACAGAGGGAAGTCGTCTTTTGGGAAAGCTTTATTCAGGTCTCTGAAGTCATTACACAGTCAAACTCTCCCATCAAGTTTGATGACAGGTACGATATTGGAAATCCACTCAAGATAGTCTATGGGTCTGATGAACCCAACATCTAGCAATTTCTTTAGTTCTTCTTTTACCATGAGGGCAACCTGCGGGTGCATCTTTTTGAGTTTCTTCTTAACGGGTTTAGCTCCTGGAGCTAAGGACAAGTGATGCATTATGAGATTCGGATCCAGTCCCGGCATGTCTACATATGACCAAGCAAAGTTTTTTTGTTTCTTTTTGAAGAATTCAACGAACTATGGTTTTTCCCGTGTAGTTAAAGATTGTGCCATATGGATCATCCTTGGATTATCACCTATGCTGACGTTGATCTGCTTTGCTGGTTCTATCAAAATCAATGATCTGTCCTAAAGTGTTAGATTGGGGAGAGGCTCAAGCCTTTCATCCTTTGGTGCCTCAGAGAGGTTTTCACCGTTGGATACGTCTTTCATATTTTTACTATTTTCATGATCTAACACTGCCGCAGATCAGTTTTCACCATTAGATCTATTTCTCATTTTTACATTTTTGAGATTGAAAGGCTTGGCACTCTCTCCAAAATAGGCCTTTTCATTGAGTTTTATGGCATAGCCAACTCTGTGATCCCCTGCAGATATATGTTCCCTAAGCTCTAGAAAGTCTATGATGGCTTCATCATTTTGAAAGGTATCAAGCTCAGGGGTAGTATCTTGTAACTTCCAATCTACGAGTTCTGGATATACCAGTGGTAGGGGGTCATTGGGTTGGTCTAGTTCGAGGACATTGATGGTCAAGATGGAGGAGTTAAGGTGGTCATTATAAGCATTAACAATGCCTATGATGGTATTCTCCATTATTTGATCTGTCAAGTTCAGTATCATTCTTTCCTCAAGAATTTCACTATCGTTATTATGCGGGTCAAACTCTAAAGGTCTAGCCCTTGGGCTTTGTCCCTCGTTAGTTGCATGGGTAGGGACATACTCGTGGACCACATCAATATCTTTTTCATCACAAGATAGTTCAGAGATACTATACCATTTATACTCATTGGAGTCCGTCTCACTCGATTCTTGTAGTCGATGAATTTGATCCACTAAATTAGTAGCAAATGTTTCTGGTTGCTTGTCTTTATGCTTATTTGTTGTGTTGGTTTTTACTTTCTCGGTGTAACCTAGCCTTGTAGTGTCTCGGACTGTTAAGGTATGAGGTTGGATAGGTTCAGTGATACCTTCCTTTCTTAATCTGATGGAACCATGAACTTCATACCCCATTCTTTGTAGCATTGAGAATCCTTGGCCATACTATTCAGTTTGTATCATGGAGTGATGGTCTTGTTGCATGGATAGGCTATCTTCATCTTTATATAACCATTGTAGGATGTCCTTTTTATCACTCTCATCTTCAAGGCTTCCCCATTTGACAAATGGACCTTTAGTAGTTTCTATTTCTTTAGGTTTGCTCATGGAAGGCTTTCCATAGGATTTGGGGGAGATAGGGAGCTATGATAAACAGAACGATTGTGCAATCGTGTACTCTCCTAGACCCTTGTCTTTGACTTTGAAGTTAGCTTGGGGTACATTCAATGTTGAAGGGAGTGAAGTTGGGTCAACATGGGATGAAGATGAAGTAGAGGCATGGTTATGGGGAATCACAACTTCAGGTTTAGATTGCACGGTTTTACAGTACTGAAATGGGTTCGAATCATCTTAGATGGCGATTTCTTGACCTTCAAAGGGGAATTTTATACACTGGTGATAGGTTGAAGGTACTGCCTTCATAGCATGTATCCAAGGTCTCCCAAGGAGAATATTATACGCAATCTCCATATCAAGGACTTGACATACGACATCCTTTACTATAGGTCCCACTCTGATAGGAAAAACAACCACTCCTTTTGAAGTTCTTTCCTCATCATCATAAGATTTGATGGTGATTTTCCTTTTTGGATCGATAGCATTCTCTAAAAACCCCAATGCAAGGATTATCTTTAAAGTGCAAATATTTAAACTGGGCCCTCCATCGATTAGAACCCTTTTGATTTTGTCTTTGTGGATGAAGCCTTCAATATGGAGATAGGCATTATGAGGTTGAGTGGGGAACATATCAGCCTTTTCAATGAATAATAGGGAGTGAGGTGTGGTAATGTGACCTACCATGGTCTAAAACTTCTCTTCAGTGAGGTTTGTTGGAATAGTGGCTTTAGAAAGAGCTTGGTCTAGTATGGCTCTATGAGATGGGGACAAGCGTAAGAGTTCCAAGATGGAGATATGCGCAGTGTTTTGTGAAGTTGATCCAGGACACTATACTGATTGGACGAAGAGGACAGCTTGGACTAGACCCCCTTAGGAGTAACCTTTCCACTACGAGTGGTCACGTTATAATCAGGAGTATTACTTAGGGTATTGACATGTGAATCACTTTCTAAAATGTCATTAACCACATAGTCAAATGCCACTTTTGTATAATTGGCGTTATTAGCACCACTGTTGTTTTGTCTTGAAGCCCCTCCCTACTCATGATTGGGAAGTGGATCTTTGAATGCCAAATGATCATCATTAGAGGCATGTCCATCAAGTGACACCTTTTTCTGGTCCAACAAGTCTTGAATGGTATGTTTGAGTGCTATACAATCGTTGGTCTTGTGTCCCTTGTTACGGTGAAATTTGTAGAAGTCATCATTCCACCAAGGAGGTTTGACCTTTGGTTCATAATCCCATGCTCCCTGAAGCGTTATGATTTGATTTGCACTAGAAGCTTTCGCAGGTTAATTTCCAATGATTCTTGCAAAGGTGTGAATTTTCTCCGAGGATGATATTTTGTGAACCGTGATTCAGTGTTTCGCTGTTTGTTGTGTTGAGGGTTGTTTTGCGGGCTTGTTAAAGTAAAAATTGGTTGTTTTGGTACCACATTTTGGGCATCCACCACCCCATCATTTACAACATTTTATTCTTGGTCCAGAAGCATGGCTTGTCCATGTTGGTATTTGTACTTGTAGTGTCCTTCTACAGTTTGATTTGTCCTTTCGCTAGCAACGCCTTTTCAATGATCAAGCCCATCTCAGTGACTTTTCTAAAGGAAGAAGGGCATTGTATCTGGAATTGGTAGCTAAGGTCAGCATGGAGGCTATGAATGAACATTTCTAGCATTTATTTTTTAGGTATTTGGTGTGGACATTTGCTTGCCAATTGTCTCCATCTTTGTAAGAATGCGGTGAATGACTCTCCACCCTTTTGCTTGGTGTTACAAAGATCTAAAATTGATATGTCATGATCAATATTGTAGGAGAAGTGTAGGATGAACTTGTCCATTAGTTTGTTGAATGCTCGGATGCCAGGGGTATTCTAGAGAACCACTCAATGCTTGTCCTCCTAAGCTCCTTGGAAAAAGTTGCATGAGGTATGTATCATTGGGGGTGACTTCTATGCATGCTGCACTAAACTCTCTAATGTGGTCTCTTGGATCACCTTTTCCTCGATATTTGTCAAATTTAGGCACCTCATATTTAGAGGGGAAAGGTATCATGACCAAAGTTCTATCAAAAGGATATGGTGAAATATCATCTAGAGAATAGTGTTTCGTTGATGTTCCACTTTGCATGTCTATTAACCATTGTTGTAAGTATTGGATTTGTTGCGTTAATAAGCCTATAAAGTCAGTAGAGTTAATGGTTTCCTTCCCTTTCTCTATGGTTCTCTCTTCTCATGCACTATCCTCAGGGATTCTTTCATCTTCAGTTTCATTTAATGCGTTGATGTCAAAGTCCTTGGGGAGTTTTGCTCCTTAGCTTGCTAGGTGAAGAAAGAATCTAGTAGGATCTTTGGTGAGCACCTTATCCATCAGGTGTTCAAACTTTCAGTCTTGTTCAGTTTGTAGAAGCTCTTCTTGGGAAATCTCTTCATCACTGTCGTGAGGGGATGAGACCACTTTTTCAGAGGTGCCTGCCATTTCAAATTGTTTTTGGTATTGGGATCTTGTTAGGACCATGCAATGTGAATTTTGATGGGGTGATGTTGAAGGGAAAACTTGTAGTGGTGAGGTTTGAATGAGGGTTTCCTTGGACCAATGATATCAAACAAGGTGGTAGATACAGAAACGGTAGCCAAAGTAAGGATGTTTGGAATTTGATTACTTGATGTTGACTCGTCTTGCACAAGCCCCTAGTGAACTTCTGAAGGATGATAGCTCCTTGATCGTGGAGACTTACTAGGTTTGTTTGAGGTTGAGTTGATCTTAGAATTTCTCTGTCCTAACTTAGTTTTGATACTGGGTTTTGATTTTGGGAATTTTTGTGAACTGCTATGGAAGTTGAAGAGGTGTTTATACGGTAAAAACTGATCTTAGAAATTGAAATACAGTTGAAATGGGTACTCAGAAGTGTTGAAAGGTTTCTCTTGAAAGACCAGGAAAGACTCATTGTCACAAATGTATAGCTATATATGCACTGAAACATATGGTAAATGCACAACAGGTCATAGTGTAAGCATAGAAGGTCGAAATAGATGCACAATTTTCCAGGGTATATGCGTAGATCTAGTTTTCTGAATGTTTTTGTAAAGTTTTTCAACACGTTCTGTAGTTTTTTTTTGGTTTGCAGGTTGGTCTTTTGATCTGATTTTATCAATTATTAGCAAGAAGACACAACAAACACATAAAATGATTTCATGGTTTTTATTTTTTTTGAAAAATTTGGACTCTTTTTGACACAAAAACAAGTACAATTCCTAGGCTAGTAAAGACAATATTTGTTGGATCCCCTATCTTGGCATATTCAAAATGGATAGCTTCAGGATCTTGGTAGCACTAACTCCTCTCCATGGTACAGACTTCTCATGCATACCAAGATCTGGGTTTCCCAAGGCACGTACCCCCACCAAACCTTAGGATTGTCCTTGCTATCTCTACTAAGAACCACATGAATCAGGGCGGCTTCAAAGGTCCCACCTTTTGCGCCAACAAATAGAAGGATTTTGGGCCACTAAAACAAAGGATATGTAATGAGGGCAATTGTTTGAGTGGTTATACATGTGAAAACACTACTCTTCATTGTGGAGTCTCCCAGCCTGCAAGGGTTACACCTTGGAAGGTTTTGGAGGAGGTTGACTATCAGTATAACACAACTTCACTCATTATTTGAAGCTTTCACCCCAAACACAATTTATTTAGAGTGGCTTGGTAGGGCTTGGCTTTAGCCTGTTATCACTTAGGGTCGTTCCTACTTGGACGGATGGGTATCCAAGAGCAGGCCCCTCTAAAGGTTCAACACATATGAAATGACATGTCTGGCGTTCTGATCACCCAAGATAGGGGAGAGCATATGCCTAATGTCATTCCAAAAACATAAAAGATAGTAGTTCTTTCCATCTAGTTAAAATGAAAAAAAAACTAGATGCGCTATTCTACTCAAGCACACACACAATTGTTAACTTTAAAGTGATTAACAAGATAGCAATGGTTCAATTTTAGCAAGATAGCAATGTGTTTAACCTTGAAAGATAGTAATATAGCAATGATGCAATGATATGCAAGATAGCAATGTTTTAGTTACAACCCTCCTAATTAGAACTATGTAAGATTTGTATGAACATCATTTTACTTTCTCCTCTAATTAAATATATGATGAGCTAATAGGTGTAGCTATATGACTAAACCAGCTCCTATCTCTGCAAGTAGATGAGAAAAATAGTCCTGCAAAACAAGAGTTAGCATTAGCAGAAACCACAAGCAATACTCTAAAATCCCTATTTAGGACAAATGTGCAGCTTCAAAGCTTGAATGCACAAGAATAGTACTCAGAAGTGCAGGAATTATGGAAGTACAAAAACAAAGGTTATAAGCACAGAATAGAAGAGCAAATGTGCAGGAATATCATATGTGCCGTAAGATATGGCAGATGCGCAGCTTTTGATGATGGATGCACCAAAGGATTGTATACGTGGAAAGATAGCTCAAATGCACATCGAGATTGCTTAGATGCACATAATGAACCTGTACGGAACCTATCACTCAAAAAACTCAGTTTTGGATTAGATTTGGGGCAAGGGCCACATGGTGGGCACCAGAAATGTTATCAGAAATTGTTGTTAACAGATAAAACCATTAAAAAACCAATGAATATCAATAGAAATTACAAATAACAAGATTGAACAATAAAGTACAAACCTCACAAACCTTGTTATCATGCGGCTTCCATTGTTCGCCTAGTCTTGATCGATCTTTTTATGATGAAAGTTGCCCTCAGGAAGCACACTTCCTTGCTCCATTCTTCAAGATGGTGATGGAGAAATGGCTGTGATACTTTATTGCAATGAAGATGAGCTTCAAATGCAATGAGGATGATCTCAAGCAAAACAGTTATGGGGGTACCAAAGGTGCACTGGTAATTTGACAGAGTAATATTACTTAAAGCTTGGATCCCAGAAATGGAAGAATAGGGCTGCATTTATAGAGCTATGAGAGAGAAGATCCACAGTGTAGAAGAAATAAGAAGATCAATGGTGGAGAAGATTTGAGTGAATGCGCATGAATAGAAAGAAGACAAGTGTCACAAAAAAAGTCGTTTTGTTTGAGTTAATTACTTCATGATAAAGATAAGATTTGCTTTCACAAAATTAGAATGTTTTATTCTAATTTAAGAGTTGATAAAAACAAGATTGCTTTAAATCAATTAACTCAACTTGTGATTTGCTTTTGCATGATTTGAGAGAAATTAAATAATAAATTGTTTAATTTTGCATGCATGGAGAAGAAGATTTGTTTTTAGAAGATTTGGAAGATTTTTTGGAAGATAAGAAAGCAAATTAAATAAACAAATTTATTTAATTGTGGAATTAGAAGATAAGAAAGAAAATTAAATAAATAAATTTATTTAATTGAGGAATTAGAAGATAATAAAGCAAATTAAATGAATAAATTTATTTAATTAGAAGATAAGAAAACAAATTAAATAAATAAATTTAGTTAATTGAGGAATTAGAAGAAAAGAAAGCAAATTAAATAAATAAATTTATTTAATTGAGGAATTAGAAGATAAGAAAGCAAATTAAATAAATAAATTTATTTAATTGAGGAATTAGAAGATGAGAAAGTAAATTAAATAAATAAATTTATTTAATTATTTGTGCATGATTTGGAAGAATAAATAAAATATTTGATTGTATTTTACTTTTAGAGATTGAGAGAATTTAAATAAATTTGATTGATTTATTTAAATTTGGAGGAATAAATGACTTAATTAAATAATTTGGAATTATTTAATTGTTTTGGAAGAATTAAATTAAATAAAGGATTTGTTTAATTTTGACATTAGAAGAAGTAATTAAATATTTTGATATTTAATTAACTTAGAGGAATATGAATCAAATAAATAAATTTGTTTATTTATTTATTGATAGAGGAATTAGACTTAAATAAATATTAAGAATATTTATTTAGCATAATTCATGTCATTTTTAGGTGTATACAATAACAAACAAAATAAAAAGGCTCCTATGTCATGTATGAGCATGAGAATGCTTGATTTGGAGAGAAATAGCTTGCAAGAGCTGTATGCAAAAATAAAATTACCTCCCCTAGAAATGTCTTGAAGCTATGCAACAATGAAAGATTTGAAGCTTTGGAGACTAAAGAAAGAAATTCAAAAAGAGGCTCAAAGGCCTGTGAAGAAGCTTGAAAAATCTTGTGAAGATGAGAAGAGTATTATCCAACTTGCTCAACTTGGAAAATAATGAAGAGGTGAGGGGTATTTATAGATTAGAAGAAGGGATGAAAGGTGAAGAATAAAGAGAGTTAACTCAATTTGATTGGAGAGTTAACTTAGAAGACTCGAGAGTGATCTAGGCTAAAATTGGAGTGATCTACCTAGTAAAAGCTTATCACTCAAGAAGAAATGAAGAAGAAGGAGTGCATAGGAATGCATGAGAATGCACGAGTTGTTAATTAAAGATAAAATAGAGTTATTTATGCATGTGCAGGTCCATGAAATAGTTAACTCTATATTTGGCATGAAAATCCATACTAACAGGAAGAAAAACATGTGAAAATAGAGCTTCTCTGAGTTAGAAACTTGAGTTTTTCTGTGGATAAAAAGATGATAGGGTCGCCCATGGGTCTCTACTTTCAGCAGTCAAGGTCACCTAGGGACAACCCATGGGTGACCCTCAGAGGAGAACACCTGGGTTGAAGTGCATGATGGGAGATGGTAGAGGAGATGAAAAGGAGGGGATCTGCCTCTGAAAATAGGCCAGTCATGTGTGAAAACAAATCTCCACTTGCAAAAGTAGGATCTCCCAAGGGAGATCTAGAAATAATAGGGGGAGATTTGGATTGGTTAAGTGAAACTGAAAACTGAAAGCAGGAGATGGCTAGGGAAGACCTCTAGAAGGCCTCTATAGGGTGGAATAGGTGAAAAACATTGGGGAAAGGTGAAAACTCACCTACAAGATGCATACAAGGCTTAGGAATAGGGTCACAAACACAGGAAATGCAAATCGACAAGTGTCAAAAAAAGTGTCGAAAAGTATTGAAAGCGTAGAGAGAGAGAAAACAATAAATGGGAAACAACACAAAGAGGAAAAGGAGACACGTCAACAAAAGAATTGCTACTTAGAGGATGTTAAATATTCATGCTTACATGTATGTGACAAGGATTGATTCGTCATAGGGGTCCTCATGGAGCTTGTGCTTGATTTTGGTGCTTACATATTTGGCCCCTCGAGGACGGTATTCTACATGAAAGGTAGGTACTATTTCCGAACTAGGCCTTACCTGTTGTTGATTTTCTCGTAATTGTACCTTCAATAACTAGTATTAGTCTAGCATCTAAATATACAAAACTAAGTAATAAAAACTGAAATGATGAACACACCATTGATCGTTTGAGCTCGACTAGTTATTTGCCTTTGTCAATGAGACTTGTAGGAATGAATGCACACAAAACAAATGCACGAGAGATGCATAAAAGAAAAAACTAATCTAAAAATGCATAATGCAAATAGAACACATGCTAAGCTAGAGAGGAGGAGAATAGATTCTCCTTTTATTGCAGATTTGAAGAACATAATTGATTTTTAGGGTTTTTTGATGTTTTACGATTTTTTAGGTTTTTTCGATTTTCTAATTTTTATGGTTTTTCTAGAGATTTTGTGAAGGTTTGGTTTGACGCTCCTTGAGGTCTTTGAGAGACCTAGATTGAAGATATTTCCATCCTTTCCCCCTTGCATGGGGATACTTCCATACTTGAGTGCATAGTTTTGTTCTTTTGACTTGTTGGAGGAGTGGTTTGTGCTCAGACATTGTTTTGCACTTATTGTTACAAGACCTGATTTGATGAGATCCATACATAGCTTTAGTCAACATATTGTACTGAACACTTTCCCTCTTGTGCATATGGTTGTCTGGAGATTTTATTTTTCTTATGAGAATGCATACCTAAGATGATCACATATGGATTTTGTAATTTATTTTTGTCTTTTTATGATATGAATGACATGCAATGTGTTTGGGTGTGATTCACGAATTTAAAATACAAAGTACTATGTTCGAAGTGCTATGAATTCCATGATGTTCTGACATGTTTTATTGCTTTCAATTTTCTATGATAGCATGCATGCAGGTGAAACAAACAATATGACTACTCCTTAATAAGATTTTCAATCTAGGGGATTGTAGGTTATTTTGGTATAGGAGATCTATTCACGTCTGTGAGATGAGGATTTAGAAATTAAGTGGGGAGTGGGAGTGAAAATGGAGTGCTTTTAATTTTGGGCTTTTCTAAAGGCTAAACATTGATCCTTATCTAGATAAGACAATCTGACAAGCTTTCAACTTAGACAAGTAACAAATTTTATTGATGTTCACTAGACTTAGATCATAGATGGCAAGCAAGATAGACCTGGGGTAAAGGATAAATGGACAATAATAAGGGTCCCTAGATAGAAAATGATCATAAGGACTACTAGACCCTTAGCTTTGCTCAACTAGTGCATGTGTGTGCTTTGTACCTTTCTCTTTTATTCGCTCTGGTAAAATGTCACCCTTGAATCTTTGAGCTTAGACTGATCTCCACCCAAGAGTACAAACATTCATGTTCAATCATCTCTCTTTCACTCTTTTTTTGTAACTATTTTTTTTAATTTTCCAATATGCCTCACTTGATTTTCTCATTTTTTTGGATTTTTTTAACTTTTATGAAATGAATGCTTTTGGAACTTTGGATATGCAGTACTTTGATCTCTTAATTATCTCTTTTCTCAACACTCTTATTTTGATCACTCATTTTTTTATTCACTTGTATTATAGATTGCTTCCTTTAGAGTTTTGATCCTCCTATCATTTTTTGGCAAGGAAAGATAAGGCACTGAATGCCACCAAAAGTTTTCATAATCCAGTTGGACTTCTCTTCTACTAGAGAAGAATTCAGAAGGTTTACTTGAAAGCTTCCTTTGAACACTGTAGGTTTGAATACTAACTTTTCTTAGGCCTAGCATATTGACTCATTAAGACTGGGATCAATGTAAAGCTAAGAGCTAGGCTTTGATTAGAATCACTAGGAATGTAGGGAGAAAATGGCAATTGTGAAAATGGGGAATCTCGGGACCTAAAAGGATCACATATACCTAGGCAACCTTAAACTCCTTACTGAAATGAAAATAATATAAGAGCAAGTCATTCACTATAATGCAAGATGAACAAAATGATACAGAAATGAAAGAAACAAACTTCTTTTCTGATATTTGTAATTTTTGTATTTTTTTGTATTTTTGGAATATTTGATTTTTTTTTGTGTTTTATAGGCTTTTGCATTGTTCTGAGATGTTGAACTCTTCTCCTTCCATAATGTAGAAGAGGTAGCATTGTTTCTGACATCTTCCGTAACTACATTTGGACCTATCCAATTTGGTGTGAACATCGCCTGAAAGTCTTTGCAAGGACACTCGAAGACTTGGTGTAAAAATGTCCTTGTATTTAGTGAGGAGTTTTGTGTACTCACATGTTTCATTGTTTGATAATTTTCCCCCTAGCTTTGTCATTTTCTGTTCCTGTTGAGTACTTACTTTTGTTTTGAAATTTTGAGGAGCAATTAGAGTTGGTGTTAACTCTCCTAGTTTCTGGGTGGGTTTTGGTTCTTTTTCTTTAGTCATGATTTCCATCATATGAATGTTTTTGTCTGCCTCGATTGGAATGGCCATTAAATTGAATGGAGCATAAGACTTTGTTGAGTGGGGATTGAAGGGGAATTCTCCTGTTGCCTGCTTTCCTATGCATTTTGAGGTCTTGGCTACATTTGCAGTTTTTTTTATGTCTCTCCTTTTTCAAAAGTGTTGATTTTTGTGTCAATGGTGGTTTCCATGGTCTTTCCCTTCTTTATGACTTGTTCAACTCTATAAAGACTGAAAGGATCAAGATCTCCTTTGATGATGTGGTTTTGTCCCATGTACGAGAAGTGTATTTCTTGAAATAGCATGATAGCATGGAGGGAATAGCCCTCATCCTATGGATCCAAGGTCTTCCTAGGATCATGTTGTAAGTGGTTTCTTCATTTGTGACATAAAATTCAGCTGGGAGGGTTTTGGGACCCAATGTGATTTGAAGATTGACCTTACCCATGGCTTGAATGTTTGGGTTATCATGAATTCTAAGGATGGAAATTTCTTGTGTGATTTTAGTTTCATAATAACCCATTCTTTGAAGAAGAGAGAAAGAGACTATGTTGATTGCACACCCATCGTCTATTATTACATGTTTAATGGAATAGTCTTGAACTTGTACTATCAAATGGAGGAGCAGATCACCCTATTTATCTGTCATTGTCTGAGGGTATCTTTTCAAAATCAAATCTTGAAGAAGAACACTTTTCACTTGGAGTGTTTTGAACTAGATGGCCTAGATCTAAGGCTTTGTGGAGAGCATTCTTGTGTGTACGAGAACTTTTGAGAAGTTCTAACATGTGAGAAAAATTTTAATTGTTGGAGGTGTCATCTGGTCATTCTGGTCCTTGGGTGACACAAATTTCTTGATCTTTATCCAATTCCACAAGGCCCAAGGTGTTTTGATCAGATGTGTTTTGATGGATTTTGGGACTAAGTTCTTCAACTTGTGAGAATATGTCCATGAATGCCTTTTGTTGACATTTTGGGAGCTTTGATATGCGATGGTACCCTTGACATGACTTGATCTCATGCCCCCTTCTCTTGTGAAATGGGAAATATTTATCATGATTGTGATTTTGAGGTTCATGATGATTTTTGTACAACTACTTGTTGATTCTCAAGGGATAGTTGTTGACATTTTGGTTCCCAAAATTTGTATGACTATCATATTCACAATTATTATTGTTTCTAGATGGTGAAGTGTTTTTTGACCCATCTATGTCTTAATTGTTTGTCAAGGATTTGTTATTTGTGTTGGCAAGAGACACTATATGGATTCATGATTGTTGTCATTGATGGAAACAAAGTTCATTCCACACATCCGTAGGACATGGTGTGCCTCTACCGGAAGTCAGAGTGAAGAATGTTGTGGTCCGGTAAGCAAGAATAGAGCATGTGGCGAGGTCTGATAGTCAGGTCCAAATCTCTTAGAGGAAGTATCTTGGTGAAGTGCAGATTTGGGGAAGTTAAGAGGACTACCTTGACTGATAGATTCTAAGGATTTAGCCTCTAGTGGTAGATAAAGAAAAAGATATGAATACTTGAGTATCAGGTTCCTGATTGATAGTGTGAACAGAGGAAGAACTGACTGGCAGAACATCAGACATTATTCCAGATGTGTTATTGATGATGAAAAAGGTTCTTAAGGCATAAGTTATATTTGGCCGACGTAATTGATGACTTCTACAAGTATATGCTTGATCCACATTACTTGGTGTGCAAGGATTCAGCTGACAGATCAGAGTTTGAGGAGATTATTAATTGTTCCAGATGCTGACTAGAAAAGTGATGAAATCACTTGTGTGGATATATATAGGATTGATTTAGATGTGAGTGTGTGTGTGGTGTATTGTGTAGTGCGAAGAAAATCAGAAGTGCAGAGCGAAGATAGTAGAAGAGCTCTGGAATGTGACAGTAAAGCTACATCAAGAGAGAGTAAGAATGAAGTGCAGCAGATCAGTTTACTAAGCTTAACTAGAACTAAACCTCAGCATGTGTGGATGCTTCTCATCAATTCAAACATTGTGTTATCTTCCTTTCTTGTAGACAGTGTGTCTCCTGTAGGCAGTGAGCCCTAATTGGCAAGTGCCATTTTGTATTTCCATTCTTCTAACAGAGAATACAATCTGGGGTTAATCACCCTGTGGTTTTTTTCCTTAACAGGGTTTCCACGTCAAAAATATTGTGTCATGTGTATTTCTATTTCATGGTTATGTTTGCATATTTGAATTAATGCTACATTGATTAATAAGAAGGTTCAGAAAGCATAAATAATGAGGATAACTGATTCACCCCCCCTCTCTCAGTTATCAACAATTGGCATCAAAGCCAAGTTCCTCCCAATAGAGCCTAATAGCTTGAGGAAGATCTGGGAATTCAAATGGATGTGTATGGTATGAGGGACCAACTTAAGTCTACCCTAGATGATCTTGAACAATCAAATTTTGAAGTCAATGAATTGAAGGAAAGACTCAAATAGGCTGATGATTTCATAAATGAACTAAAAGGGAAACTGAGTCTCTCTATGAAAAAGAGAAAAGAGCACCTTCAGCAATTGGCAAATCAAAGTGAAGCAAATGATATAAGTGGAGATATTAAGGAGAAAACCAAGTTGTGTGAAAAGTTATCAAAAGAGATCATCATGGTAAGACATGAGATGGAATCAGGAGTTATGAAGTTTACCCAAGAAATTGAAGAAAAAAGAAAGACTGAAGATGATCTAAGACAATCCCTTAAGGAGAAATCAAAAGACTGCCACAAGATGGATAGAATAATCAAACACCTTGAATCAAATCTTGAAAATGCTAAAGATAATGAAGAAAAACTTGAGGATCAAATTGTCTCTCTTAAAAGGGATCTTCAAACATCAAATGAATATAAAGAAAAATTCAAGATAAGTTCTACTCAACTTGAAGTTCTTCTTGAAAGTCAAAAGAA
Organism: Cunninghamia lanceolata; assembly: GCA_027924645.1. Taxonomy (NCBI): domain Eukaryota; kingdom Viridiplantae; phylum Streptophyta; class Pinopsida; order Cupressales; family Cupressaceae; genus Cunninghamia; species Cunninghamia lanceolata. The sequence continues at coordinate 5,537,670 of BSBN01000738.1, forward strand.
GGTAGATGACAAGTGTGGTTTGGGATATGAGAAAGGAGAAACCTCCGGATCTGGTCAAAAGAATTTTGGATCAGATAACCCAAGGAATAGGCCTAGAAGACCTCCAGTAAGGTAGCCTAATGCTCAAAGATATCCATCCTTCAATGGATACTGCCACAACTACAATAACTTTGGTCATAAAGCTAATCAGTGCAGAAAGAAAATGAATCAGACTAATTCATCCTTCTCCGGACAGTGTTTCAACTGCAAAAGGTATGGTCACAAATCTCATGAATGCAGAAATATGCAAATAAACAAGTCATTCAATGGTAGATGCTTTGCATGCAATAGAATAGGTCATATGGCTAATCAATGCAAATCAAAAAGATATCAATCAAATATGCAAAGAAATGTTGTTTGCCAAATTTGCAATAGATCTGGTCATATTGCAAAATTCTGTAGAAGCAAGAATCAGGACAAAAGAGGTCCGGTACATCATAATCAGAATCAAGATAAGGGAAAACAAAAGTTAAATGCGGATGAAGTTCAAAGGGAGATGAACAAGATTTGGGTGAAGAAAAGTATAGAGAATGAAGGGGATGGGTCCACACCAGACTCTGGTGCTGATATTCCTTCCAGAAATTAAAAGGTGAGCTCTGGCTCCGGGGGAGACACAAAGAAAACCTTGTTCCCCTAGCCAGTCAATTAGTGCCGGAACTGGCACAAGAGGAGTTGCGGATTAAAGGATTTATAAGAGAAACATCCAAATAAACTATGGTTAAGATTTGGAAAATCTACAAAGATGTTTAAGATCAAGATTGATCCGGTTCTTCAAGTCATCCAAATAAGGCAGACCGGAATGACTTAGGTCGAGCATTTATTGTAGCCTAACATTAGGGTTTGCAGAGCAATATAAGGGTTTCCTCATTAAACATTTATTCATTCTGCATTCAAGAAGAACGAAAAGAGAAGCTCTATAACTAAATTCCTCAAGCTCATCCAAGATCATTTGCAGAAGTCAACTCATCCAGAAATCAATCTGGCTAACTCCGTGAAACCGAAAGATGCAAAAGGTATTTTTCCATTCTTCTCTGCAAATCTTTTTAAAAGATATCTACTCTGAATATTGTGAAGGTCACTGATAGGCATCGCCCCAAATTCAAGAAACATCCCTACAAATCCTTGGAACTAGATCCCCTAGGAGCCTTTTCTAGTGTTCCGCATGGTGTCCTGCATATAGAAGATATTAGGGTTTACATTCAGGCAAACATTGAATAATTTAGAGAGTCCAAATTGATGGATATCTATCACAAGCAGCTAACAGATGACTCTTTTGAGATCAAACCTCAGTATAAAGCCATCCGGGATAAGTATTTTGCACAATACATTCATTTCCACTATTTTCTGGAAGATGAATGGGTCCGGTACGTATTAAGCAGAATACATGATAACTTCATATGGTTGAATAGACCATTCAAGCTCACAAAAGATGCCATCAGGGTAGTTACCAGATTGCACTCATCCGGTGGGATACCTGCTCTAAAATCTATCAAAAATCAAATGATGAGTGAGGCTACCGGATCAACGTTTGATAAGAGGGCAATGACAATTGAGGATATCACTGATCCAGATATCAAGTTTGCATCCATGATCATCAGATACAAAATATATCACTCAAGTAGGGAAAACTTAGTAGTTGGAACTGCAATATATACTGCCTATGAAATGTTAAGAAAGAACCCTGACTATGATCTATGTGAGCTCCTTCTGAACCAACTTCTAGAAAATCTACAGAAGATAAAGAAAGACAAGAAGAACTCCTTCAAATACGGTGGCTTAATACTATGTCTGTTCTTCTATTATATGAATGTGCTACCCGGATCTAGTGGCTGGATTTGGCAAAATAACAGACCGGTTGCCATACAAATCAGGGATTATTTACATGGACTTGGTGATGTTAAGGCACATAATACAACACTCTGGGACTATTTCAAGAACTTTCAGAGTATGATGCAAGCAAGAGAGAGAATCCCCCAAGCTCTAGTTGAAAAGTATAAGGTGTTGGCAAGAGACACTATATGGATTCATGATTGTTGTCATTGATGGCAACAAAGTTCATCCCACATATCCGCAAGACATGGTATGTCTCTACCGAAAGTCAGAGTGAAGAATGTTGTGGTCTGGTAAACAAGAACAGAGCATGTGGTAAGGTCTGACAGACATGTCCGCATCTCTCAGAGGAAGTATCTTGGTGTAGTACGGATTTGGGGAAGTCAAGAGGACTACCTTGAGTGGTATATTCCAAGGATTTAGCCTCCGGTGATAGATGAGGAAAAAGATATGAATAGTTGAGTATCGGATTCCTGAGTGACAGTGTGAACAGAGGAAGAACTGACTGACAAAACATCATACTACTTTTCGGATGTGTTACTGATGGTGTTGAAGGTTAGGAAGGCATGAATCATGTTTGGCTGACATGATTAATGATTTCTACAAGTATATGCTAGATCCGCATTACTTGATGTGTAAGGATTCAACCGACAGAACAGATTTTGTGAGAAGATTGACTGTTCCAGGTGCCGACTAGATAGATAATGAAATCACTTGTGCAGATATATATAAAGGAAGGATTTAGTTGTGAGAAGTGTAGTTGTGATATGTGGTATGCGAAAAAGGGCAGAGCAGAGCAGAAGCAGTAAGGAAGGTCCGGTATGTGAAAGGAAAGATGAAGTGCAGCAGATCAGTGTACTGAGCCTAACCGGAACTGAACTCCAGCATATCTGGATGCTTCCAATCAGTTCAAGTATTGTATAACATTCTTTTGTAGACAGTGTGTCTCCTTGTAGGCAGTGTGCCTCCTTTGTGAGTAGTGTGCTCGGGCAGTGAGCCCTAATTGGCAAGTGCCATTTTGTATTTCCTTATTCTTCTAACAGAGAATAATCTTTGGGTTAATCACCCCGTGGTTTTCTCCCTTAACAGGGTTTCCATGTCAAAAATACTATGTCATGTGTTTTTCCTTTTCATGGTAATGTTTGCTTATTTGAATTAATGTTGCATTGATTAATAAGAAAGTTCAGAAAGAAGAAATAATTAGGATAACTGATTCACCCCCCCTCTCAGTTATCAACAATTGGTATTAGAGCTAAGTTCCTCCTAACAGAGTCTAACAACTCGAGGAAGATCTGGGAGTCCAAATGGATGCATATGGTTTAAGGGAGCAACTCAAGACTGCCCTTGAGGATCTTGAACAGTCAAACTCTAAAGTCAATGAATTAAAGGAAAGACTCAAACATGCTAATGATTTCATGAGAACTAAAAGACAAATTAAGTCTCTCTATGAAAAAGAGAAAGGAGCTACTTCAACAATTGGCAAGACAAGGTGAAGAAAATAATTCAAATGAAGAACTGACTGAGAAAACCAAGTTATGTGAAAAGTTATCAAAAGAAATCATTATGGTAAGACATGAAATGGAATCAGGAGTTATAAAGTTTACCCAAGAAATTGAAGAGAAAAGAAAAACTGAAGATAATCTAAGACAATCTCTCAAGGAGAAATCAGAAGATTGCCACCAGATGGATAGAATTATCAGACATCTTGAATCTAATCTTGAAGATGCTAAAGATAATGAAGAAAAACTTGAGGATCAAATTGTCTCTCTAAAAAGGGATCTTCAAACAGCAAATGAGTATAAAGAGAAATTCAAAATAAGTTCTACTCAACTTGAAGTTCTTCTTGGAAGTCAAAAGAAGGTAGATGACAAATGTGGTTTGAGATATGAGAAAGGAGAAAGCTTCGGATCTGGTCAAAAGAATTTTGGATCAGAAAATCCAAGGAACAGGCCTAGAAGACCTCCGGTAAGACAGTCAAATGCTCAAAGATATCCATCCTTCAATGGATACTGCCACAACTACAATCACTTTGGTCACAAAGCTAATCAGTATAGAAAGAGAATGAATCAGACTAATTCATCCTTCTCTGGACAGTGTTTTAACTGCAAAAGGTATGGTCGCAAGTCTCATGAATGCAGAAATATGCAAATGAACAAATCATTCAATGGTAGATGCTTTGCATGCAATAGAGTAGGTCATATGGCCAATCAATGCAGATCAAGAGGATATCAGTCAAATATGCAAAGAAATGTTGTTTGCCAAATCTATAATAGGTCCGGTCATAATGCAAAATTTTGTAGAAGCAAGAATCAGGAGAAAAGAGGTACGATATATCATAATCAGAATCAAGATAAGAGTAAACAAAAGGTGAATGCGGATGAAGTTAGGAATGAGATGAACAAGATTTGGGTGAAGAAAAGTTCAGAGAATGTAGAGGTTGGATCTGCACCAGACTCTGGTGCTGATATTCCTTCCAGAAACTAAAAGGTGAGCTCTGGCTCAGGGAGAGACACAAAGAAAACCTTGTTCCCCTAGCCAGTTAAGTGGTGCCTGAAATTGGCACATGAGAAGCTGCAGATCAAAGGGTTTCTAGAGAAACATGTAAAGAAGGTCAGGTAAAGATCTAAGAGATCCGCAAGAAAATTTAAAAGGTTCAAATCCTTTAGAATTGGTCCAGTTAAGCAAGTCTTCTAGTAAAACAGGTTTCTCACAAGATTGGCCCAGTATGAATCCAAATCGATATAGCTTGATCTGCGGATACATAAGATGATCAGAAGGACAAGTGGATATGATGATTCATCACTAACATCGATCACAAGGGAATCTTAATGATCTGGATGAGTTTCTTCCTCCTTGAACAAGGAAAACCAGGCAAACCGGAATAATGTAGGTCGAGCATTTATTGCAATTTGATATTAGGGCTCGCGGAGCAATAGAAGTGTTTTTCATTAATCACTCATTCATTCTGCACTCAAGAAGAAATGAAAAGTGGAGCTCTGCAATGAAATTCCTCAAGTTCATCGAAGATCATTTGTAGAAGTCATTACTTCCAGAGATCAATTCAACCTACTCCATGAAACCAATAGGCGCAAAAGGTATTTTCTGTTTTCAAATATCTCACTGCAAATCTCTTGATAATGGGTACTCTGAATATTGTAAAGATTTCTAATAGACCTCGCCCTACATTTAAGAAACATCCATACAAATCCTTGGAGGTAGACCCCCTAGGTGCATTTTCCAATGTTCCGCATGGTGTTTTGCACACTGAAGATATTAGGGTTTATATACATGCAAACATTGAAGAGTTTGGGGAATTCAAACTAAGAGACTTATACCACAAGCAGTTAATAGATGATTCTTTTGAGATCAAACCTCAGTATAAGAGCATCTGGGAAAAACACTTTGATCAGTTCATTCATTTCCCCTGCTTTGAAGAAGATGAATGGGTCCGGTATGTATTGAGTAGGGTACATGACAACTTTCTATGGCTGAACAGACCTTTCAAAATCACCAAGGAAGCAATTAGGGCAGTAACTGGTTTACACTCCTTCGGAGGAATACCTGTCCTCAAATCTATCAAAAATAACATTGTAACTGAGGCCACCGGATCAAAATTTGATAAGAGGGCAATGACCATTGAAGATATTACTGACTTGGATATCAAGTATGCATTTATGATAATAGGATACAAGATATATCATTCCAGTAGGGAGAATTCAGTATCTGGAACTGCAGTATACACGGCCTATGAGATGCTGAGAAAAAATGCAGAATATGATCTCTGTGAACTTCTCTTGAGCCAGTTAATGGAAAACATACAAAAGATCAAAAAGGACAAGAAAAACTCTTTCAAATATGGTGCAGTAATAGTATGTTTATTTTTCTACTTCATGAATGAGTTGCCCAGATCAAATGGATGGGTATGGTAGAATGACAAACCGGTAGCAGTTCAGATTAGAGACTATTTGCATGGGCTTGGGGATGCTAAAGCAAGAAATACAGCCATGTGGGGATACTTCAAAAACTTTCAGAACATGATGCAATCAAGAGAAAGGATTCCCCAGTCTCTTGTTGAGAAATACAAGGACACAGTCTACTTTATGGTAGAGACTGATCAGTGCCTAATGGAGGCAGTAGAACCAAGGATAGTCTGGATCATGCCCATGGGGTATGAAGTTGATGAACAGATTGTGGAGCTACATGTTCAACACATGCTGAGTCAGCCTTAAGATCCAAAGGCAGAAAGGTTTGGAACCTTTGAGGAGCTGAGTGTAAAGATCCATGTGGAACTCAGAGAATCAGAGATGAAAAGGAAGGTGAGAAAAGAAGTAGAACATATTGCACAAGGCCTTGGGATCTCAAGGGAGGCACTTGATGCCAACTGGGAAAAGAGACAAAAAGCTGATGAGGAGAAGAAAGAGGCAGAAATCTCGTAGAAACTTCCACCTGGACCAAATCTTCAAAGAGACCAGCACCTATCCTAGCTAAAAGCTCAAAACCAGAAGTCCAAGCATCCGGCAAAGGAGAGAAAAGGTCAAAGACAAAAGACACAAGGGCTTATGCAAGTCAAAGAGATGAAGAAGAAACCAAATTAGATGAGGGGGTAAAGGAAATAAAGAAGCAGAAGAAGAAAAGATCTAGTCAGCCCTCCACAGGCCAAGACAAGGAAGAAATAGCAGAGGAATTTGTTGAAAAGCCCACCTTGTCCCTAGAAAGTGTAATCAAATCAGTCACTGTGGATGGAAACCTTCAACTAATGGCCGAATTCTATGATGATTACAATGAGGCCGACCAAAAGATCCTGCAGGAAGCTACAATCAGGTATCTGAACATTTACAATAAAGCTTTTATTGAAATTATCTCTCTAATTCCTAAGAGTCTAGAGAAGGAGTTGGAAATGAGAAAGACCAATGCCATGGAAAAAGACCTTGAGATCCAGGAACAAATAGCTATTTAGTTATATCCTTCAATTGATCCCAAGATAATGAACATGGTATTCAAAGACTGCAAGGATGAATTCAGGAGCAAAGCAAGGATGACTCAGCTTATGCTTGGTGAGATCGACAAGGTAGCCAAGGACACTAAAGAGATTCTCTGGAAAACCTTCAAAAGATTTAATCTTCCTATCATAGAGGACTTGGGTACTGATCCTACAAATGTTGCAGAAGAAACTCCTGAGAAAATGTCAGAAGAGGTGGGCCCCGAATAGACCAACATTTCCCCTCCGGTTTCCCCTAGAGTCTCTGGATCTAAAGGAGAAGAAAAATCATAGGAGAGACAAGCAGAGGTGAAGGAAAAAGAAGGTGACAGTGCAAAGGTTGTAGAAGGACAGAAGACTTCAGCAGAGAAAACCACAACTACTAGTGGTGGGAATGTAGAAGGAGAGAAAACTCCAAAGGACAGCTCCAAGACTGCAGAAGAGAAGAAACATCTGTCTCCAGCAAGAGACACTGCACAAACTGTCCAAGAATTTATGAGCAAAGAAACAATGGAGATTGATGAACTGGAGCTTCTACAAGGTCCATTCAATTTTGATTCTCTTGTTCTGGTACAGACAATGAAGATAGCTTCATTTACAAATGCTAAGGCTAATGAAAAACTCCTAAAGTCTCATATGGAAGACTGTGAGTTGATAGAAGTTGCATCCAGAGTGCTGGAAAAGATCATACCATCTTTTCAAAAGGATCCCACAGCCTCCTCTTCCAGTAATCTCAAAACCTTAGTTAGCAGTGTTAGTACACATTTTGATTCTCTAAAAAAATCAGCTGAAGAAAAGGTCTGGAAGGAGTTTTTGGATAAGAGATTCTCAGAGGTACAAGGATTAATCACTAATGATAGGAGAAATATGAGTATTGGGATAAAGAGCTTAGAAAATGCTCTTAAGGATGGTGGTGAATTATATAAATTTTGTATCTCCTGGTCCAAAGTAACAGTAGAGATTGAGAAGAAAATAAAAGAGCAAGAGGATAAACTACTAAGTTTGTCTCAAAGTTTTGATCCTCTCTCTTCCTCCATAGTAAATCAAGAGTGTCAAACTATTGCAATCACAAATGCAATAAAGAATTTTGAGAAGGAAAGGAAGAACATGATCAGTCGGATGGGTGAACTTAGGAGGATCATTGTCCCTAAGTTAGAGGCCATGCATGAGGCCATAAGTGAAGCTCAAATCACAGCCTAGACAAATGATCTGACAGATCTAAAAAGGGCAGATACGTTTGCATTCCTGTTGAGTGGGCATATCTCAATTTTGGACAAGATGAAGTAGAGTTAGGCGACATAAGTTGTACAGTTGAAGAACACTTTTGCAGACATACTTAAGTATATGTAAGTACAACTTGTATATATATACTTATGTGGCTAATTATAGTAAAATTTTTGAAAATTTTGATGTGCGGACCCTACCCTTTGCCATTGATGTCAAAGGGAGAGTGAGGAGCAGTGAAAAATGAGGAATCCAACTAAGGGGGAGCTCTGAAAAATATATATAAAGATAGAGCATCAGCCAAGGGGCAGCATAGTGTAAACACAGTCATTTTTCACTAAGTGTTGCCATCAATGCCAAAGGGGGAGATTGTTGGCAAGAGACACTATATGGATTCATGATTGTTGTCATTGATGGCAACAAAGTTCATCCCACACATCCGTAGGACATGGTGTGTCTCTGCCAGAAGTCAAAGTGAAGAATGTTGTGGTCCGGTAAATAAGAACAGAGCATGTGGCAAGGTCTGACAGACAAGTCCGGATCTCTCAGAGGAAGTATCTTGGTGTAGTACAAATTTGGGGAAGTGAAGAGGACTACCTTGAGTGGTATATTCCAAGGATTTAGCCTCCAGTGATAGATGAGGAAAAAGATATGAATAGTTGAGTACCGGATTCCTGAGTGACAGTGTGAACAGAGGAAGAACTGACTGATAGAACATCAAACTACTTTTCGGATGTGTTACTGATGGTGTTGAAGGTTAGGAAGGCATGAATCATGTTTAGCTGACATGATTAATGATTTCTACAAGTATATGCTTGATCCGCATTACTTGATGTGTAAGGATTCAACCGACAGAATAGAGTTTGTGAGAAGATTGACTGTTCCGGGTGCCAACTAGAAAGATAATGAAATCACTTGTGCGGATATATATAAAGGAAGGATTTAGTTGTGAGAAGTGTAGTTGTGATATGTGGTATGCGAAAAAGCGCAGAGCAGAGCCAAAGCAGTAAGGAAGGTCTAGTATGTGAAAGGAAAGCAACATAAGAGAAAAGGAAAGATGAAGTGCAGCAGATCAGTGTACTGAGCCTAAGTGGAACTAAACTCCAGCATATGTGGATGCTTCCAATCAGTTCAAGTATTGTATAACATTCTTTTGTAGACAGTGTGTCTCCTTGTAGGCAGTGTGCCTCCTTTGTGAGCAGTGTGCTCAGGCAGTGAGCCCTAATTGGTAAGTGCCATTTTGTATTTCCTTATTCTTCTACAGAGAATAATCTTTGGGTTAATCACCCCGTGGTTTTCTCCCTTAATAGGGTTTCCACGTCAAAAATACTGTGTCATGTGTTTTTCCTTTTCATGGTAATGTTTGCTTATTTGAATTAATGTTGCATTGATTAATAAGAAAGTTCATAAAGAAGAAATAATTAGGATAACTGATTCACCCCCCCTCTCATTTATCAACATAAGGATACTATTTGCTTCATGGTAGAAACTGATCAGTACCTTATGGAGGCAGTGGAACCAAGAATAGTATGGATCATGCTGATGGGGTATGAAGTTGATGAGAAAATTGTTGAGCTGCATATTGAACACATGTTAAGTTAGCTGAAAGATCCCAAGGTAGAAAGGTTTGGAACCTTTGAGGAGCTAAGTGTAAAGATTCATGTGGAACTCAGACAACTAGAGATCAAGAGGAAGGTAAGAGAAGAATTTGAAAATGTTGCAAAAGGCTTTGGCATATCAAAGGAGGCACTTGATGCCAACAGGGAAAAGATGGAAAGGGGTGAGGAAGAGAAGAAAAAGGCATAAAAGAAAAGTGAGGAAAGTGTTCCGGTAAAATCTTCCACCCAGACTAGATCATCAAAGAGATCTGCACCTACCACTACCAAAAGCTCAAGGCCATCAAAACCGGAAGCAAAATCATCCGGCAAAGGAGAGAAAAGAACAAAGACAAAAGCCACAAGGGCTTATGCCAGTTAGAAGGATGATGAAGAAACTAAATCAGATGAGGAGATAAATAAAATGAAGAAGCAGAAGGAAGGATCCGATGAACTCTCTACTGGTAAAGACAAGGAAGAGATGGCAGAAGAATTCGTTGAAAGGCCTACTCTGTCTTTAGATGATGTCATCAAATCAATCACTGTGGATGGAAATCTCCAACCAATGGCTGAATTCTATGATGATTACAATGAAGCAGACCAAAAGATCTTGCAGGAAGCAGCAGTTAGGTATCTGAACATATATCACAAGGCTTTCATTGAAATTATATCTCTTATTCCCAAAAGCCTAGAAAAAGAGTTAAAAATAAGAAAGAATAATGCTAGGGCAAATGATCTTGAAATCTAGGAACAGATAGCCATTTAGCTATATCCCTCAATTGATTCAAAACAAATGAATATGATCTTCAAAGACTGTAAGGATGAATTCTAGAGCAAATCCAAAATGAATCAGCTCATGCTTGGTGAGACTGACAAGGTAACCAAGGAAACAGAAGAGATCCTCCGGAGTGCCTTTAAAAAATTCAATATTCCCATCATAGAGGACTTGGGTGCTGATCCTTCAGCCACAGGTGTTGAAAAGGAATCCACTAAGGAAATGACAGAAGAACTAATGGACACTAGTGAAGATAAGGGCTTAGAATCCTCTGCTCCAGAAGAGGTGGCCCATGAACAAACAAACATCTCTCCTCCGGTTTCCCCTATAGTCTCCGGATCCAAAGGAGAAGAAAGAATAGAGGACAAAGGAAAAGAAGTGAAGGAAAAAGAAGATAACAGTACCAAGGTTGCAGAAGGAGAGAAGACCACAACTACAAGTGATAAGAATGTAGAAGGAGAGAAAGCTCTAAGAGACAGTTCTAAGAATGCAGAAGAGAAGAAAAATCTGTCTCCGGCAAGAGACACTGCAAAAACTATCCAAGAATTCTTGAACAAAGAGCCAATGGAGATTGATGAACCAGAGCTTCTACAAGGACCATTTAATTTTGATTCTCTTTCTCCAGTACAGATAATGAAGATAGCTTCGTTTGCTAATGCAAAAGCTAAAGAAAAACTCCTGAAGTCTCACATGGAAGACTGTGAGTTGATAGAAGCTGCTTCTGGAGTGCTAGAAAAGATTATGCCATCATTTTAGAAGGATCCCATAGCATCCTCATCTGGTAATCTCAAATCTCTGATTAATAGCATTAGTACACATTTCAATTCTCTAGAGAAATCAGCTGAGGAGAAGGTCAGGAAAGAGTTTCTGGACAAGAGATTCTTTGAGTTGCAAGGGCTAATAGCAAATGATAGGAGGGTAATGGATATTGGGATAAAGAGCTTGGAAACTGCTCTCAAGGACGGAGGAGATGTATACAAATTTTGTATATCCTGGTCTAAAGCAATAGTGGATATTGAGAAGAAAGTGAAAGAACAGGAGGACAAACTAACTAAACTTTTTCAAAATTTTGATCCACTTACCACATCCATAATAAATCAAGAATGTCAGACGATTGCAGTTTTGAATGAAATTAGAAAGCTTGAAGAAGAAAAGAAAAATAGAATCAGTAGGTTGAATGAACTTAGAGGAATAATTATCCCTAAGTTGGAGGCCATGCATGAGGCCTTAGGTGATGCTCAAACTACAGCCACAACAAATGATCTGACAGATCTGAAAAAGGCAGAAGCTTATGCATTCCTATTGAGTGGTCAAATCACAATTTTAGATAGAATGAAGTAGAGTTGGGTAATAGAATTTGTCCAATTGAAGACATCTTTTGCAGATATCCTTCAGTTTATGTAAAGTATAGCATTTATAAATACTTATGCGGCTAAGTATAGAAGTGTTTTTGAGAAATCTTTTTGGTGTGCAGACCCCACCCTTTGCCATTGATGTCAAAGGGGTAGTGAAGAGCAATGAAAAATGAGGAATTCAACTAAGGGGGAGCTCTGAAAAATATATATAAAAATAGAGCATCAGCCAAGGGGGAGCATAGTGTAAACACTTAGTCATTTTTCCCTAAGTGTTGCCATCAATGACAAAGGGGGAGATTGTTGGCAAGGGACACTATATGGATTCATGATTATTGTCATTGATGGCAACAAAGTTCATTCTGCACATCCGCAAGACATGGTGTGTCTCTACCGGAGGTCAGAGTGAAGAATGTTGTGGTCCGGTAAGCAAGAATAGAGCATGTGGCGAGGTCCGACAGTCAGGTCTGGATCTCTCAGAGGAAGTATCTTGGTGAAGTACGGATTTGGGGAAGTCAAGAGGACTACCTTGACTGATAGATTCCAAGGATTTAGCCTCTGGTGGTAGATAAAGAAAAAGATATGAATACTTGAGTATCGGGTTCCTGATTGACAGTGTGAATAGAGGAAGAACTGACTGGCAGAACATTAGACATTATTCCGGATGTGTTACTGATGATGAAAAAGGTTCCTAAGGCATAATTTATGTTTGGCTGACGTAATTTATGACTTCTACAAGTATATGCTTGATCCACATTACTTGGTGTGCAAGGATTCAGCTGACATATCAAAGTTTGAGGAGATTATTAACTGTTCTGGATGCCGACTAGAAAAGTGATGAAATCACTTGTGCGGATATATATAGGATTGATTTAGATGTTTGTGTGTGGTGTATTGTGTAGTGCGAAGAAAAGCAGAAGTGCAAAGCGAAGATAGTAGAAGAGGTTTGGAATGTGACAGTACAACTGCATCAAGAGAGAGTAAGAATGAAGTGCAGCAGATCAATTTACTAAGCTTAACTGGAACTGAACCTCAGCATGTGTGGATGCTTCTCATTAGTTCAAACATTGTGTTATCTTCCTTTCTTGTAGACAGTGTGTCTCCTATAGGCAGTGAGCCTCTTGTGAGCAGTGTGCTCAGGCAGTGAGCCCTAATTGGCAAGTGTCATTTTGTATTTCCATTCTTCTAACAGAGACAACAATCTTGGGTTAATCACCCCATGGTTTTTTTCCTTAACAGGGTTTCCATGTCAAAAATATTGTGTCATGTGTATTTCCATTTTATAGTTATGTTTTCATATTTGAATTAATGCTGCATTGATTAATAAGAAGGTTCAAAAAGCAGAAATATTTAGGATAATTGATTCACTCCCCCTCTCAGTTATCAACAATTTGTATCATGGTTTATCAACCTTGCATTAGAATCAGACTCCGTTCTTCTCCTATCAATAGTGGCTTGGTCAATTCTAAGGGCACCTTCGAGTGATTCCTCATATGATTTGTAAGGGAGTTTTTGGACTTGTTCTCGTATGTCATTATTGAGAGCACGTAAGAAGAGATCACAAAGTTCTCTATGATCCATGTATGGTGTGCTAGTTGAAGAATGGAGAACTATTCTCCATCATGTGATAAAATGTGCAACTGACTCGTTGGCTTCTTGTTTGATTGTTAAAAATTATTGTATTCCTATCTTGACCAATTTGTTTATGTCGAAAGCAACCACAAATTGATTGATGAGTTGCCTAAAAGAGTGGATTGATGCTTCTAGAAGTCAATAGTACCAATCCAAAGTGATACCCTCCAAAGTATTTGGAAAAATCTTTGCTACCCCCCCATCCCAAGGATGGAGTTCTCACACTACCATGATGTAAGCCTTGATATGAGAGTTGGGATCACCCTCTTCTTTAAATTTTGTAAGCTCGAGGAGAGGTTGTGGTAGTTAAGAGGCACTTTTAAATACTTGAGGTATGTTCCTAAGAGGGGGTTATGTGTAGAGGGTTTTCTACCTCCAAACTTTATCCCTTCAAGTGGAGCCTGTTGCATTTATTGAAAGGGTACGCTAGATTGTTGATATCTTGAAAAATTTGGATGACTGGATGGTGTCATGTTCATATGTTGAAAATTGGGTGGGATCATTTGTGGTTGATTTTGTGTCATAGGAATCCCACCTACTTGATTGAGACTTATCATGTTGGATTGTGAGGGAAAGGGAGTCTTGAATGTTTCATGGAAGTTTGGATGAGGGGTATTTTGTGTTGCCCCCTAGTTTGATTTGATCTTGTCAATGAAATGATTTCCGTGTGCACTACGTTTTTTCTCAATTTTGATTTTGCAATTTTGTTCAACCCTCCTTTCGTTGAGGGTCTCAATTTGTTGGACCAAACTTTCCATAAGGTATGAGTGAGGCTTTGTCCATTCTTTAAGTTTTTCCACCTTGTGATGGATTTCTTTGCACTGGGGTTTGAGTGACCCTATTTGTTCTTTCTGATGACATTTCACATGTGGACATTTTATCTTGATGTACTATGTGGAGTGAATTTGTACCTCTTGAGCTTCTTGTAAGTTCTTCTCTTGACAAGATACTTCATTGTCCATTTTTCTATGGCTTGTTATGGGTTAATCATCTTGATGGATCTTAGAGTGAATGTTGACATGTTGTGTTTTGACTTGGTCAAAGTTGTGGGGATTTTGTTGGATCCATTTTGGATTTGTAATTTTACTCGAGGGGACATTCCCTTGGACTTTTTGCATGAAACATTGTGAAATGCATAAAAATGTGAAAGAATCCATGTCCCAAAAGGATTTATTCTTCATGTCAGGTTCACCAAAATATGTATGCTCAAAATCATGATGTCAGTGGCCTGGGGCTGTTAGTCAAATTTTGGCGTGCACATAGAGCCTTCCATCCATTCCACGGGGCGAACCACCATGTCACTCTTACTCTCATGGAAGTAGCCAGTCGAGAGGAGGCGAGACACGGGGTGGTCTAGCTCATTGGAGAGCTAGACTTCATGAAGAGGGGTTGGCACATCCTGGGGCCTATGTTGTTGTGTGCTTGTGTGGACACGATGTTCTGTGACCGTGGTTGTAAAAATCACTAGTCATTGTTCTCCAGTTGGGGTTTTTGATATTCTGCCATTGCGTGGGTAAGATGTTGTTCTCGTTGATGCTTTTTGTCTTTCAAACTATTGGATGAATGCTTGTTGTACTAAGAGTTGTCTAAACACTTCTTGTTGTTGAATGACTAGCGGGTCTTATTGCGGTCTTGGGTGGATTTCTTCTATCTCGTCGAGGACTGCCCTCACCCAATCAACTCTCAATCCATTGCATATTCATGAGCTGAGACAAGAGATATGTAGTTTAAGCTAACCTTGACTTCACCTAGGGTTTTGACTTAGGGTTTGTGTGACCTAAGGTTTGACTATGTGTTGACTTTGTTTGACCTTTTGATAGAATGAAGGGTTTTGACCAATGTTTGATTGGAGTTGACCTTCTTAGAGAACCAAATGTTTGTGAACCTTCTGATGGCACCTTCAAATTTTGCAAATTTGAAGTGCCTATATCTTCTCAATGTGTCGACAAAGGTCAGGTCAACATACTGCTAAATCTACCCCGAAGCTCATCTTTGCTAATTAAAATTTTGTAACTTAGATGCCATCTTGCAAATATGTATTGTAGAAAGTTTTTTGGTACATATGGTAGTGCTCATGTTTAGTTTCATGCTTCCTGGATGAGTTTTGATGGAATATTTGATGCTTTTCTGACTGCGACCAGGTTAGATTTGGTGTTCTAGAAAGTTGCAGATTTCATAATTCTGAAGGCAACCCATTTCCTATTTTGGTCTAAGACATCTCCAGTTCCATTTTCATGAAAAACAACATCCATATGTTGCATTATTTTAATGTGTTTTAGTTGCGGTGAACACGTCTAGCAAGCCAGTTTACAAAGGAGGTCCCAAAAATCTTCTAGCGATGAGAATTTTGAGGAGATGGGTATGTTTTAAATAATTGATTATGGTGAATTTTCACGGCCTCTAGATGTTTTGTGTGCCCACAATGATGATGTGTCATTTTCTAGGAAGAGGAAATTAACCAATTGCCAAAATACAACTTTTTAAAACATTTATATGTTTTAATTGGTAATTTAGTTTGTTGTTTTAAAAGATAAAGAATTAAAATAAACATTATTATAATGTTTATGCTTTGTAAAAGCCAAAATAAAGGCATTTAGTGAGTTGAGTGCAGTAGCACACAACTCACTCAACTCTTCTTTCTAAGGCCTGTGCTAGTGAGCTTTACTTCTTAATGGCCAGATTTTGCTCTAATTTATTTCCTAGAATACTCAGATTTGGTATGAGATCTTCTCCGCTGAGATATTTATGGAGATTTTTTTCCGTACACAGAGATATTGCAGGATGGAGAATCTTCATGTTTTTGGCTCTAGGGTAGATTTCTAAGGTTGTATATTTGCTACAAATGATATTTTCCAATTCCCAAATGATGTTAGGACTTATTCTCATGTGTTGGGAATACTGTCAATGTTGTTTTAGAAATTTCTGTGTGCCTGCAACCATAAAAAGGAACTGGCACAATTGAAAATGCCCCTCTAAAATTCCTCATGCCTCTGCCCCTTATAACAAAGGTTTTGAAGCCATTTTTGTTTATCTATGTGCCTACTATGAAGGAAAGCACCTTGCACAAGTAGTTAACACCCAGAAGCATGGTGGAGTTTCAAATAGTTCAAATAGAGTGCACAAAGAGAATGGTTGTAGGGTAACTATTTGATGAAATGTTAAATATTACAGAGGTAAAATTGAAAGGCTCTGAAGGTCAGAATGTCTAGTAGAGTACATTTCTTACTTGGAAATTGGATTAGTAACCACCTTGGGATGAGATTTTTTATTATTAAGTAAAAAATAAAAGCCAATAAATGGGTTTTTTCACCCAATAAAAGAGGTTGCATGGGAATAAAAGAAGAGTGGGTAAACATTATGTTGAAGTAAGGAAATAGATGAGTGTGAAAATGAAGATAAAGATGCCAATCATACAACCAACCAATCAGATGATTTCTTTTGGTGATTTCCAAAGCAGTATAATAATTTCCTACATAAGTGGCAGTATCAACATTAAGATGGGTTTTCTTCAACGGTACAAATTGATTCAAGGAATCTATTTTCAAGACAAGATCCAATCATATGATAGGCCAGCTTCATCATTGTGATAAGGCATCTTCAACAGTTTTTTGGCATCTCAAGGACTGAATTGTATTTTGTCTTTTTCTCTTTTATATGTAATTTGAATTAATTTCCCCATCCCTATGGCGGTGTCTTGTAATGAAAGATTTGTAACTGACATTTGGTAACAAGTTTTTTAGTACCCTATTCTTGTGTCTATAAAAGAACAGGTTTCTCCACTTTGTAAGGGTTTTGGAAGATTGAGGATGTTTTGATAATGAAATACAATGTAGTTCTAAGAGGTGGTCCATGTTATGAGTTGTAAGTTTCAATTTTTTGCATGTTGAATGTGTTTTCTTTATAAGCATTGTTATCAGTTTCATATTGCAATATATGAAAAATGCCTTTGAGCATGTGTTTCCATCAACTATTTCCTGTGTTTCTTAGATTTCTCTTTTGAATAAAGATACAAAGGGTTTCTAAGTTCTTGAATATACATTTACTATATTGCATGTCTGGTTTGTTGCTTCTATTCAAAGAATAGATTAATGTGCTTTGAATTAGATATGGGGATATTTGCTTTGTGACAAGGATATTTGTGAGAAGAGGTGTTGGAAATACTCATTCTTGGAATGTTTTCTGCAAGTTAGGAACATAATAAATCCTCTGAATCTACATGTTTGTTTTACTTATGGGAAATGCTCTGCATGTAAGGAGTTGACTCTGAACTGTAGGATTGGCACCGATCAGAAGTTGGGCTTATTTTAGAAATCAAACCCTAAATAAAACAATCATATATAAAACAAACACAACAATTAGTTTATTAGTTTTAAGATTAGGGTTTAGGTGCTACATGTTCTCAGATTTGAATAGTGAAGATAATCCAAGAATGTTGCCAGTCTAGGGTTAATCTTACAAATCTTGGTACAAATATATGTGAACATTCTACCTAGTATTGAAAATCTATATTTATTGAAATTGTGAATAAGTGAATACCCCCTAGGTACAACAGAACCTGAAGTGTAGGGGAGATAGGAGATAATCTCCCACTCTATTGACCAAGTCTCTCATTGAATCTGAGTATAAGAAGTGGGAAGTCTTTAGGATTTGATGCATGCAGATTTGGGAACTAATAGAATTGGTGACTCTACTGGGGAAAAGGATTAGTTATCCATTTGAAAAGAGTCAAGCCTTATCATGATCTGATCATCATGGTAAGATATTGAAGGTCTTCATACCCAAAGAAAGAGTTTGTTGCAGCATGTTTAAAAACTTTTAAAAGGTGCTCTAGTGGCGAAGTGAATCTAGAATACAATTGATCAAGCATGAGATTTTGTCTTTTTGATGTTTTGTACTCTTTGGAGAGGTGGCGACTCTATTTTTGAACCTGTTTGAAGCTGCAATATATTCCCAAGTACTTCATCTTTTTCATTCAATATGATTAGTTTAGAACAACATTCCCGGTCATTTCTTAGAAGAAGTTGTTATTTGTTGAAAGATACAAATCCCTAAATTTTAATGGTATTAGTGGTTACCCAAATTCTATCCCTAGTGAAGTCAAGAATTTTTTTTGAAATATAGTGGAAAGCATTCTAAATTAGCACATAAGCATCTGCAAGATTTCTATGATTTTATAATAGATTATGAGATTGAGGCTGAAAATGTTGTCATGAATCTTTTTGTTTAGTCATTGAAGGACGATGCTAGGGATTGGTTTTCAAATTTATCTTTGTGTTCTATTTCTTCATGGCTAGATCTTGAGATTACATTTCTCAAACAATTTGGTGAAAGGACTGATGTGATTTGATTAATTACACAATTCATGAACATCTAAAAAGAAAAGGGTGACTTGGTTCCAACCATCAACCTAAGACTTTCAAAATTGCTCAAACATATTCAAGAATATATGAGACCGAATGATGCATTATGTTTGACACTCTATTTGGGTGCATTTGATGAGGAAATGAGTTATTTGTTGAGAGATAAGGAACCTACTACACTTCATCAAGCTTATAAAATTGCAATGGATATTGAAAATAATAAAAAATATGGAATGCCAATAGGATACATGTTTGCAAGTGTTGGTTATTGTAAAGCATCTTATGCAGATAAGCAATGTAAAACAAAGAATTAGAATAGTTTTTAAAATTAATGTATTTCTATTGTTCCAATTTGTTCATCATTGCCTGATGTGAATCACTGAGAGTTTCAAGCAACTTGTGAACATAATTTGCAAGTACTGTTGATCCTAAGTTTTTTGTTCAATCATTACTTGATTTGATGAAATGAGAAGGAGAATCACCCTATGCTCTATATACATGATTCATGAATACTTTGTTAGAAATCCCATATTATTGAAGACCTGAGGATTCTTTGTTTGTTGATTTGTTTTGTGAAGTTTATGAATCGGGTTTGAGCACTTTGCCAAAGGAATTGAAGCCTCAAAATCTTGATCAGATATTTGCTTTGATTGGGATTATGGAAAGAGCCAAAGGTGATTATGTAGGAAGAGTTATGTCTTAGAATAATGATAGTGGTTATGAGAAAAGTCATGGCATAGTGCATAAAGATGAAGAAATTGTGGTACAAAATGAAGGCACATCCTACAATGATAAAAATGAAGGTTGTGATCAACCCATACGAAAGAGATATGCAGATACAAATTGCATACATCATGATATATATATATATATATATATATATATATATATATATATATATATATATATATATATATATGAAGATGTATCTTGCAGCAGTGTCATTGTTGAAGAATTAAAAGAATACACTAATACTAAGTATGATGCATTCATAAGTGAGTATGTCCCAGCTATTCATGATAGTTTGTATGAAGTAGAGATGGAGGTTTTGGTCTTGCATGAACATGATACTTGCTCATCTGTGAAGGATCGATTAGGTGATCAGGTTTGTATGGATGATGAATATGTTGGCTCAAGATTCTATTAATGTTGATTATGACCATAATATGGAAATGGAAGTGTTTACTTTTAATGATGAATGCATTAATGAAGGTGCATACTCTATTGAAGGTGGAAAAGTTTCAGATGTTCATATTAATATAATAGAGGATATTATTGACTATTATATCTATGGTAAGGGTGATCATAAAGCTTTTGACATTAGGCTATATTATGAATTTTTCAAGCCTTCTCTTGGAGCATTCCAGATGGAGTTTAATGATAAAATTGTTGAGCACAATAACGAGCAATATGAGGATGTTTCTAAAAGTGAGCTCCTTTAGCTTGCTAGTCATGGTATCTGTGAGTATGATCAACTCTCAATTGATTATGATAACTTGTTTGAGCATGCTTTGCAAATTTTTACTTCAGGGTTGAAAGGATTATATGAATATGAAAGTCATTGTTCAACAAAGCAAGTGAAGATGCTGCCTGTGTATGAGTATTTCATGTTCAATAAAGAAAGCAACTTCTTTCTTGAAAGAGGGTAAACTCCAATTATAAATTCATTGGTTGTGTATGAGTCTCTCTTTCTGATTTGGAGTTGATATGTGATAGAGATAACCTACAACAGTTGTCATCAGAGATGTCTTATGATTTCTTTAGATTTGATATGGAAGTAAGAGATGAAGCCAAATTTTATGATACTAGTCACGTAATGGGCCAGGAAGCAGTTTGTTTCCCAAATCAGAGTGATGGATATGTAAGGATGGATAGTATTGATTTTGTTGATCAAAGGCATAGCAAACATAGAAATGATATATTTGACACATGTTTTTTTTGCCTATCATTTGTTGATGTTATTCAATTAGTGCATATTGATATAAGTAAAATTAATAGTGGCACAATCAGAAACATGGCAGTATGCTTCTTTAATAGAAACATTGAATATAGTGCTTCTGAATTGAGCTCGGATCTCTCTGATGAAAACAAGATATTTGACAGAGGTAAATATTAGTTTTTCATTTTTGGGGGCCTAGGGCCACCAAACAAAGTTTGAAGATATGGTTTTTGATGTGGTGGAGTAGTTACACAACAACCCAATCGATTTGGTACTTGGTCTATACATCTCAAAGATAACTGGAATCTCGCCATGCCTACAAGAGGCATGCAGCCTCGAACATGAGCCACTGATCGCACCTTCAAATTTTGCAAATTTGAAATGCCTATATCTTTTCAATGTGTTGACAGAGGTCAGATCAGCATACTACTAAATCCACCCCAAAGCCCATCTTCACCAATTAAAATTTTGTAACTCAAAGGTCATCTAGCAAATCCGTATGGTAGAAAGTTTTTTGCTACATATGATAGTGCACCTGTTCAATTTCACGCTTCCTAGATGAGTTCTGATGGGCTATTTAATGCTTTTCTGACTGCGAACGGTCTAGATTTCGTGTTCAAGAAAGTTACAAATTTCACAATTTTGAAGGCAACTAATTTCTTGTTTTGGTCTAAAATATCTCCAATTCCATTTTCATCAAAAATTACATCCATATGATGCATTATTTTAATGTGTTTCAATTGCGGCAAACACGTCTGACAGGCTAGTTTACAAATGAAGTCCCAAAAATCTTCTGGCGATGAGAATTTTGAGGAGATGGGTATGTTTTAAATAATTGATTATGGCCCTACATGAATTTTCACGACCTCTAGATGTTCCATGTGCTCGTAGTGATGATGTGTCATTTGCTAGCAAGAGAAAATTAACCAATTGCCAAAATATAGCTTCTTAAAACATTTATATGTTTTAATTGGTAATTTAATTTGATGTTTTAAATGATAAAGATATAAAATAAACATTATTATAATGTTTATGCTTTGTAAAATCCAAATTAAAGGCATTTAGTGAGTTGAACGTAGTAGCGCACAACTCACTCATCTCTCCTTCCCCACGCCTGCGCTTGTGCCCTTTGTTTCTTATTAGCCATATTTTGCTCTAATTTATTTCCTAGAATACATAGATTTGGTACGAGATCTTCTCCGCTGAGATATTTATGGATATTTTTGCCGTAGATAGAGATATTGTAGGATGAAGAATCTTCGTGTTTTTGGCTCTGGGACAGATTTATGCGGTTGTAGATGTGCTACAAATGATATTTTTCACCTCCCAAATGATGTTAGGACTTATTCTCATGTGTTGGGAATACTTTCAATGTTGTTTTAGCCATTTCTGGGTGCCTGCAGCCATAATAATAAACTGGCACAATTGAAAATGCCCCTCTACAATTCCTCATGCCTCTTCCAGATATAACAAAGGTTTTGAAGCCATTTTTCTATTGCAAACAATGTTTCTCTATGTGCCTACTATGAAGGAAAGCACCTTACACAAGTAATTAACACCCAGAAGAATGGTGGAGTTTAAAATAGTTCGAATAGAGTGTACAGAGAGAATGGCTGGAGGCAACTATTTGATGAAATACCAAATATTATAGAGGTAAAATTGAAAGGCTCTGACGATTAGAATATCTGGTAGAGTACATTTCTTACTTCCTAGTTGGATTGGTAACCACCTTGGGATGAGATTTTTTATTTTTAAGTAAAAAATAAAAGCCAATAAATGGGTTTTTTCACCCAATAAAAGAGGTTGCACATGAATAAAGGCAGATTGGGTAAACATTATGTTGAAATAAGGAAATAGATGAGTGGGAAGATCAAGATAAAGATGCCAATCATACAACCAACCAATTAGATGATTTGTTTTGGTGATTTCCAAAGTAGTATAATAGTTTCATGCATAAGTGGTAGTATCAACATTAAGATGGGTTTTCTTCAATGGTTCAAATTGATTCAAGGAGTCCATTTTCAAGACAAGATCCAATCATATGATATGCTAGCTTCATCATTATGATAAGACATCTTCAACAGTTTTTTGGCATCTCTAGGACTGAATTATATTTTGTCTTTTTCTCTTTTATATGTAATTTGAATTAATTTCCCCATCCCTATGGCGGTGTCTTGTAATGCAAGATTTGTAACTGACATTTGGTAACAAGTTTTTGAGTACCCTATTCTTGTGTCTATAAAAGAACGGGTTGCTCCACTTTGTAAGGGTTTTGGAAGATTGTGGATGTTTTGATAATGAAATACAATGCAGTTCTGAGAGGTGGTCCATATTATGAGTTGTAAGTTTCAATTTTTTGCATGTTGAATGTGTTTTCTCCATAAGCATGATGTTATCAGTTTCATATTGCAATATATGAAAAATGCCTTTGAGCATGTGTTTCCATCAACTGTTTCCTGTGTTGCTTAGATTTCTCTTTTGAATAAAAGTACTAAGGGTTTTTGAGTTCTTGAATATACATTTGCTATATTGCATGTCTAGTTTGTTGCTTCTGTTCAAGGAATAGATTAAAGTGCTTTGAATCAGATATGGGGACATTTTCTCTATGAAAAGGATATTTGTAAGAAGAGATGTTGGAAATACTCATTCTTGGATCATTTTCTACAAGTCAGTCACATAATAAATCCTCTTAATCTGCATGTTTGTTTTACTTATAGGAAATTCTCTGCATGTAAGGAGTTGACTCTGAACCCTAGGATTGGCACAGTTCAGAAGTTGGGTTTATTTCAGAAATCAAAACCTAAATCAAACAATCATATATAAAACAAACACAACAATTAGTTTATTAGTTTTAGGAGTAGGTTTTAGGAGTAGGGTTTAGGTGTTTCCTGTGTTGCAATTGTATGTTGAGAACAAATTGTGCATATCTCGCTATTGTATATCGTGATTGTATGTAGTGAACATACATTGTGAATGTACAAGTGTATTCGCATACAAAGGAGGTCAATGGTTGGGTCAAAGGTCAATTTTGTTTGAATGCTAAAGAATACATCTTTAGAATGTATGTTGCAAATGCATGTTGCGAATGTACATTGAGTTAGATACAAAGGGACAACCGACCAAACCGGTGACATCAGGGAAAGATACATTGGATTACCGGCTATAGTAAGTCATGTTATGTATGTGCTAAGTCAAAGACATCGCTGAGACATGGAATCAGTGTAGGAAGTGAAGTGTTCGCTGATGGTTTAGGTGTTCCCGATGAGGTATTGACTGGCATCGTCAGCAATAAAATTGCCAACGACAGTCTTACTAACTGTTGATGTAGATAAACCAAAGTGTCCACTACGACCTGGTGAATGTGGGACTAAACATCTCACATGAATATTAACAGTTGCGATGGTTGGAAGGTAGCGATGCTGGGGATGTTAGATCGAACAATTAGGGCTAAAGTTGAATAATGGTTTTGCTCTTGAAGACTAGATATATAAACTGATCTGCTGGTGTCGTTGATTAGTTGATGAAGAGATTTGATCATACTATTTGATTTGTAGATATACAAAAGAAGAAAACTATATGTATGATTCAAAAAATTGATACCTAAGCAAGATAGCTGATATCTTTATTGTAATCTTTTACGTTTACTGAAATAAAAGATAGTCTCTCTTATGGTGGTGGGTTTTTTACCTGTAAGGGTTTTCCCACGTACATCTGGTATTAGTTTTCTGTTGTCTTGTATGTTTATTTTTTATTTTCTGGTATATTCATCTTTGTATTGGAATTAGAATTTACCTATCTACATTATCCCCATTGAACTAACATTAAGAAAGTTGTATTCTTCACCTCTACTTTCCTTACAAGTGGTATCAGAGCCCAGCCAGTTGTGTTATCCTTGTTGGTAGGTTGGGTTTTTTGTGTTAGTTCTAGGAGTGGGAGTTCTATAGAGGTCTATTTTGTTAAATAAGATGACAAGTACATCAGGAAAAATAGACATTAAAAAGTTTAATGGCACAAACTTTGAGTTGTGGAAACTTAAAGTTGAAGATATGCTGGTCGACAGAGATCTTTGGGTTGCTGTGTCTGAAACTAAACCTTCAGCCATGAAGCAAGAAGACTGGGACCTGGCAGATAGGAAAGCCAGAGGACTGATAAGATTAAGTTTAGCAGATTCTGTTCTATTGATCGTCCATGAAGAGAAGACTACGAACGCTCTATGGAAGAAGTTGGGAGCTATTTATTAGGGCAAGTCCTTGGTGAATAAACTTTTTCTTAAAAAGAAGTTGTACTCTCTGAAGATGGATGAAGGAGCATCTGTAGCAGAACATCTGAACTCATTTAATCTGATTGTTGCATAGTTGACATCTATAGGTGTAAAAATAGAAGAGGAAGACCGCTATATGCTTCTATTGTGTTCCTTACCTGACTCATGGGATCATCTTGTGATGGCTATTGGAAGTACAACAACCACGTTTACAACTAAAGTGGTTGTTAACTCATTGTTATCTGAAGAGATGCGGAGGAAATATTCTGAGACGGCCAAAGAGTCCCTATTTGTTTGAGGTAGATCAAAGGAAAAAGGTAAGAAGAAGGACAATAAGTCTAAGTCCAAATCAGAGGGGAGATCGAAATCTCCTGGCACAAAGTCTAAGGTGAAGTGTTGGAATTGTGGGCAGAAAGGACACATCAGAAGAGACTACAAAGAGGAGAAAAAGAAGATGAAGAAGAACTCTTCTGACAATGATTCTTCTCAGAGTGATGTTGATGCCTTCATTGCTGCCTTGGCAATGCCTGCATCTGAAGATGTGTGGCTGGTGGATTTAGGAGCATCTTTTCATATGACATCTCACAAAGAATGGTTCACTAAGTATGAACCATATGCTAGTGGGAAGGTATTCCTGGCAAGTGATTCGACACTGGAAATTGTCAGCTGAGGCAGAGTCAGAATCCAGTTCCCGGATGGCAGAATAAAGGGAATGAATGGAGCATTACACATACCAGGTCTGGCTCACAATTTACTTTCTGTTAGTAAGCTTAATGATGTTGGAGTGCAAATTACTTTTGTGAATGGTGGCTATAAAATGACTAGAGGTTCTATTGTACTAGCAAAGGGTGAACACATTGGAACTCTGTATAGGTTAGATGCTAAACCAGTGTGCTGTAATAGTGTCTGTAAAATCTGAAAAAGCTACTATTGTAACACATGATGCAAACGCTATGGAAGTTAAACTTCCTACAGAGAAAACAATTCTCTGGCATCATAGACTTGGTCACATAGGTGAAAAAGGTTTAAAAACCTTGAAAAACAAAACCCTGGTAGATGGGCTAATTGATTGTAATCTGGAGTTTGATTTCTGTGAACATTGTATATATGGAAAACAAAACTGTGTTTCTTTTTACTCTAGTTCTCATAAATCTTCTGGTGTTCTAGACTATGTACATTCTGATGTTTTTGGTCCAGTTGATGTTCCTTCTCTATCTAAATCAAGATACTATGTATCGTTTATTGATGATTATTCAAGGAGGGCATTTGTATATTTTTTGAAAAATAAATCAGAAGTGTTCAGTCGGTTTAAAGAATTTAAAACTCTTGTGGACAATCAAACTGATAGAAAAATATAATGTTTGAGAATGGATAACGGTGGTGAATATTGCAATGCAGATTTTCATAAATATTGTGTAGATCATGGTATAAAAAGGCATAAAACTACACCTTATACTCCATGGCAAAATGGAGTTATTGAAAGGTTGAATCGATCACTGATGGAGAAAGCAAGAAGTATGTTGAGTTATGCTAGTCTTGAACAAAGGTTCTGGACTGAGGTAGTTGCTACAGCTTGTTACTTGTTGAATCATTCTCCTACTTCGGCATTGGTTGATAAGGTGCCTATGAAATCATGGTCTAGAAAGAAGCCCTCTCTAAGACATCTTTGTGTCTTTGGCTATGAGGCATATGCTCATATTCCTGAGGTAAAAAGGTCTAAGTTGGATTACAAGGTAGTCAAATGTATCTTTATTGGCTATGGAGTCAGTGTTAAAGGATACAAGCTTTGGAATCCTAAAACTAAAAAAGTAATTTACAATAGGAATGTAATTTTCAAAGAGCTGAAACCTTTGGTTATTGATCCTCAGCCGGAGAAGACAGAAAAGAAGAAAGAAAAGAGTGTTGTTAATTTTCCTCTGACCCCTGTAAAAGAGGAACAACAAGCACCAAGTGTAGATGATTCAGAAGTGAGTTCGAGTAGCTCCTAAGATTCAGATCCAGAGCAAGAACCTAAACTTGCACCTCAGCCACTGAGGTGGTCTACACATGAAAGAAGACAACCAGATAGGTATGGATTTTTAGTACTTGATTCAAGTTGTACCTATGCTTTGCTTACTGATACTGATGAACCTAGGACTGTGAAAGAAGCTATTAGTTTATCTGATTCAGATTCTTGGTTAGAAGCCATGGATAACAAAATGTCATCATTGGAGAAAAATGGAACCTGGGATCTGGTGCCCTTGCCTGAAGGTAGAAAACCTGTGGGCTGTAAGTGAGTATTTAAAAAGAAATATGGTCCAGATGGTAGTATTGATAAGTACAAGGCAAGACTGGTTGCTAAGGGGTATTCTCAAAAGGAAGGTATAGATTATGGAGAAATCTTTTCTCCTGTAGCTAAGCTGACATCCATTAGATTTATGTTGTCACTTGCAGTAGTGTATGACTTTGAAATTGAGCAGATGGATGTGACTATAGCATTTCTTCATGGGGACCTTGAAGAAGAAATTTATATGTCCCAGCCAGAGCATTTTGTGGTAAAAGGTAAAGAACATCTGGTTTGTAAA
This sequence comes from Cunninghamia lanceolata, assembly GCA_027924645.1. NCBI lineage: Eukaryota > Viridiplantae > Streptophyta > Pinopsida > Cupressales > Cupressaceae > Cunninghamia > Cunninghamia lanceolata. Next base: position 5,565,219 of record BSBN01000738.1, read on the forward strand.
CTTAAAAAGTCTCTTTATGGTTTGAAGCAATCTCCTAGAATGTGGTATCAAAAATTTGATACATATGTTTTATCTTTGGGATATATGAGATCTAAATCTGATCATTGTGTCTATTATAAAACTGAAGGTGATCAGATTCTTATAATTGTACTGTATGTGGATGATATGTTGTTCATTGGCAATGGTAAGGGGATGATCTCCGCTTTAAAATCTTAGTTGTCTGTGAAATTTGAAATGAAGAATCTGGGGGCAGCGAAGTACATTCTGGGAATGGAAATCAAAAGGGATAGATATAAGAGAAAGATTTGGCTCATCCAGAGCAAGTTTATTACCAATGTTCTTGATAAGTTTAATATGTCTGATTCTAAACAGTTAGTTGTTCCAGTTTTGTAGGGAACAAAACTATCTATTGAAGATTATCCAGAATCTTCAAATGAAATTGACGATATGAAAAAAGTACCTTATGCAAGTGATGTTGGCAGTTTGATGTACACAATGGTCTGTACCAGGCTAGACATTGCCCAAGTAGCGGGAGTTTTGAGTTGGTTTATGGCAAATCTAGGCAGATCACAGTGGGATGCTGTGAAGAGAATTATGAGGTATTTGAAGGGAACTTCTAATTATGTTATTTTCTATCATGGAAACGCAGTTGGATCTCAGAAATCTATTAGCATTCAGGGATATGTAGATTTTGATTGGGCAGGGGACATTGACAGTAGAAGATCCACCAGTGGATATGTATTCACGTTAAATGGTGGTGCTATCAGTTAGATGAGCAAGCGGTAGGATATAGTCGCTTTGTCCACAACAGAGGCAGAATACATGGCAGCTACTCGTGCATGCCAAGAAGCTATTTGGTTGAAAAGATTATGTTCTGATGTTGGCTTTAATGCAGGGTAGATACAAATTCACTGTGACAGTCAAACTACTATATGTTTAGCAAAGAACCCTACATTTCATGCTAGGACAAAACATATTGATGTTCAATATCACTTTGTTTGTGATATGGTAGAAGATAGGAAGGCGAAGCTGGAAAAGGTTGACACTTTGGAAAATGTCGTTGATGCCTTAACTAAACCAGTGAGCACAACCAAGTTCAAATGGTGTTAAGATGGAATGGGTCTTCGGGCCCATAATTCTTAGTAATCATATGAGGATTACGAGGTAGCAGTAATCTCTTCAACAAGCAGGAGATTGAAGAGACTTGGTGTCTCAAATTACTACTTGAACCTCTTTTTTAGTCATTGGTGTTGTTCATATGAATCTTGGGTTCAATGGTTCAATGTGAATAGTCATCATTGTAATAGAACACTATCGGCATACTCTTGTTAAATTCTTTCGATGGCATGTGTTTCATCGATAGTCACTACCATTGGAAAGACTTTAACTATCGACGAGAGTTGGGAGCTTTACACCGATATGCAAGGTTTCAATGATATGAATGTATCGGCGTGAATTTCGCGTTGTTTCACTAAATATACAATTCATGTGTATATCACAAATGTATCTTGTGAACAATTCATGTATATCTCGCAATTGTATGTTGAGAACAAATTGTGTGTATCTTGCTATTGTATATCACGATTGTATGTAGTGAACATACATTGCGAATGTACAAGTGTATCAGCATACAAAGGAGATCAATGGTTGGGTCAAAGGTCGGTTTTTTTTTAATGTTGAAGAATGCATCTTTACAATGTATGTTGCAAATGTATGTTACGAATGTACATTGTAAATGTACATTGAGTTAGATACAAAGGGACAACCAGCCAAACCGGTGACATCGGGGAAAGATACATTGGATTACTAGCTATAGTAAGTCATGTTATGTATGTGCTAAGTCAAAGACATCACTGAGACATGGAATCGGTGTAGGAAGTGAAGTGTTCACCGATGGTGTAGGTGTTCCTGATGAGGTATTGACTGGCATCGTCGGCAACAAAATTGCCAACGATAGTCTTACTGACTGTTGATGTAGATAAACCGGAGTGTCGACCACGACTTGGTGAATGTGGGACTAAACATCTAACATGAATATTAACAATTGCGATGATTGGAAGGCAGCGATGCTAGGAAAGTTAGATCAAATAGTTAGGGCAAAAGTTGAATAATGGTTTTGCTCTTGAAGACTGGATATATAAACTGATCTGCTGGTGTTGTTGATTAGTTGATGAAGAGATTTGATCATACTGTTTGATTTGTAGATATACAGAAGAAGCGAACTGTATGTATGATTCAGAGAATCGATACCTAAGAAAGATAGCTGATATCTTTATTGTAATCTTTTACGTTTACTGAAATAAAAGATAGTCTCTATTTTGGTGGTGGGTTTTTTACCTGTAAGGGTTTTCCCATGTACATCTGGTGTTAGTTTTCTGTTGTCTTGTATGTTTATTCTTTATTTTCTGGTATATTCATCTTTGTATTGGAATTAGAATTTACCTGTCTGCATAATCCCCGTTGAACTAACATTAGGGAAGCTGTATTCCGCACCTCAGCTTTCATTACATGAACTTGGAAAATAAATTACTCTAAGCATGCAAGATCTAGATGTATCCTATCAAGGAAAAAGAAACATGATTACTAATACCAAGAGCGATTTTGATTATCTAATTAGTATAACATGAAAATAAAGCATAAAGGAACCTAGAGACATGTGAGCCTCCACTACCCTCAGAAATCCTTCTAATGGCAACCTTGAATCCTCTTGTAGCAGCGGAGTGATCCTCTTGGTGACAAGATGAAAATGGAAGCAAAAGAAACTTTGAAGCTTTGCAAAGATAGCTCAATTAGAGCTTTGATGAGCAATGTGGCTCTATATGAGTAGTGTATGGATGAGAATGAGCTTTTAGAAAATCTAAGCAAGATAACAAATCAAAGCAAAAGGATCCTATGTCCTATATGAGCATGAGAATGTTTAATTTGGAGAGCAATAACTTGCAAGAGATGTGTGCACAAATGAAATTGCCTCCCCTAGAAATGTCTTCAAGATATACAACAATGAAAGTTTTGAAGCTTTGGAAGACTAAAGAAAGAAATGAAGAAAGAGGCTCAAAGCCCTGTGAAGAACCTTGAAAAAGCTTGTGAAGATGAGAAAAGTATTTTTCAACTTGTTCAACTTGGAAAATAATGAAGACGTGAGGGGTATTTATAGGTTGGAAGAAGTAATTAGAGGTGAAGAAGAATCAGAGTTAACTTATAAGACTCAAGAGTGATCTGGGCTAAAATTGGAGTGATCTACCCAGCGAAAGTCTTATCACTCAAGAAGAAGTGAAGAAGAAGGAATGCATAGGAATGCATGCGAATGCCTGAGTTGTCAATTAAAGATAAAATATAACTAATTATATATGTGTGGGTGCATGAAATAGTTAACTTTATATTTGGCATGCAAATCCATGCAAACAGGAAGAAAAATAGGAAAAAATAAAGCTTTTTCAAGTTAGAAACTTGAGTTTTTTCATGGCTAAAAAGACGACAGAGTCACCCATGGGTCTCCACTTTCACCAAATAGGGTCACCCCAGGGTGACCCATGGGCAACACTCAGAGGATGTAAGGCCATGTGTAAGCCCACTTGAACCTTCTCTAGGGATATTTTTGTGACTGGACTTTATTACCAATAGCATTTGGAAACCCTAGACAATTGTTAGTCAATCTATGTAGGATCCCTCCTTGGTATCGCCATTATGGCAGGAAGTGATTTCACTTTTGTTACTATGGTTCTATGATGAGACTTTGTATGTTTTGCTTTTACATATATTTGACTATGGCTATGAGTGGCATATTGGTTTGAGACATGATTTTTATTGGATCGTGATTGATACATACTTTCATATTCACATATCCTCATGTGACCTATATGATGCCTTCTAGATTATGTTTTGTACCTTATTTTAGCTGATTATGTCATTTATTGAGATGTATTATATGGTTCCTTGAGTTATGATTATGGATTCATATACCTTGTTTGTGTATTGTTCCACTCATTCATATATATAGCTTTGCATCTAATTCGTGAAATCTATTCTCTCACATTATTGTGATCTTGATTTAATTATTCATATAATTAAAGGTCTTCCATTCTTGTGTGCATTAAGATTATTTGAATTAGCTTGAGAATGAAAGCTTCTTATATGTTGCAAGAATGATTAAAATATATGTAAATGAAGTAGTGATGGTTAATTGTATATTTGCTTATTGTAAGTGACAATGTGAAAACAAGTGTGTAGTTGGAGCTAGTGGAAATGGGGAAAACACTTGGAGACCCATTGTGGTTTCCAAATAAGATGACCTAGCCTATATGGAAAGGCTTAGGTCCATTGTTAGTCATGGCTATGTCTTTTCAAAGTGTTCCTTTTGAAAATTTTGTTGTGTGAAAGTGTCTTGTTTAAAGTATCTTGTATTGGGGGTATGTGACATTGTTGTGCAACATTGTAGTATTGTATTTGGGACATGTGATTTCATGTGGTTGGTTATGTGTTTATGTTTATGTTGTAAAAGTGTTGTGAGGTATCTTTTTTGTGGAGGCGAAGTCAAAATAGTCCACCAAATATGATAATAAGTTTAAATTTATGCCTTATTGTTAGAAAAAATTTAAACCTTATCCTAGACCTAGGTGGGCCCCTCAAGAAAATATAATAAGATTAAGAAAAAAATTAAATTTGGGTACCTTTTTATTAGCATTTTCATTATGGATAGGAATTCATTTTTAATTATTAAACCAAGGCTTTTGGAAAGGACACATGTTGACCACCTAAGGTGACAACATGTTGTCCACATTAGGACACATGCTACCTTCAAGGACATATGTGATCTGGAGGAAAAAGAAGGTAGAAAAGGAGAGAAAAAAGCTATGGAAGGGGGCATTGGTTTGGCTGGTTATTCTGGGTTTTTTTTCTACACTGCACTAAAAAAAATACGCCAAACTAGAAGATGAGGAGATCTCAGTGGAGCTAAACAGTTTTGTAGAAAACTCCAGTTAGGCTCCTATGCTACTATGTGTATTGTGTAAAACTTGTAATGGTTTAAGTTAAATGGGCTTGCTGTGTAGTTTATTCTGAATTTTGTTCTGTGTTTGCTTGGATAATGAATGTGTAAAAAGTGTTGTACACTGTAGTGGGATTATGTGAAAAGTGTGGAATTGGTAAATGGTGGTATGTCTTTCTTGTTGTTGTTTGGGGAAGAAGGAATAATGACCCCATAGGGAGAATCTTATGGGGCTAAGAGTACCCCAGATGAAACTTGGCAGAAGTAAAATGGGTATGAGTACACCATATGTTAAAAAAAAAAGAGAAACAATTTCATATGTTGTTAATAGTGGGTAAGAGTACCCCTGTGTGTGCACCTGAGGGTATGAGTACCCATAAATTGAGATTCAGTAAAATTATTAACCTTCAAAAAAAAATTATTGGAAGAATATTGTGGACTCCCTACAGGCTTTATTTTCTTCTCTTCCCCTATTAGAAGATTCCATAGAGAATCTTCCTATGACTATTATGTGAGAACCCTGTAAATGAAGTGGAGCTGTGTGTCAACTGGTGTTTTTGTGTGTGTATTTGTTGGATGGGTAACTGTGAGTGTTCTTGGATCTCTCTATATTTTCCCCTAGCTCGGAGGTGGGTAGCTATTGCCCTAGGCTAGAAGGTGAGCTCCCACTGGCTATATCGGAAGAATTCTTTTTGTTGTGATCCTACCCTACTACAGGACCCTACAGTTAGTAGAATAATAAAAGACTACTTTGCTACAACTATTAGAACATACAGCCATGGAGGAATGTGTGGAAAGAAAAAAAGAGCGAGAAAACCCTCTGGTCAAAACTGATACTGATGTAGGAGCATCCAGAGGTGTAAGAGCAATCTTGCATCACCCAAAAAATATTGTGTTTCAAAATCATTTAATTTGTTTCCATTTCTTTTCAAAATTAGTATTTCTGGTTCCATAATCGCTTGAATAACGATGTAGAACTTTCAGTTTTTCTAAACTGCTAAAAATAGAAAACTACCATTTTAGGAAAGTTTGCATTTGGGCACAAATTAAAATTAAAATTTATAGGAAGCTTCGTAAATGAAAAATAATACCTTTGGTGAAGGAATCACACAAAGACCATTTGTGACCTGAAAGATATCAAAGTTTTTGTTTCCCAAAAAATACCTGAAAATTATTCAAATTCAGGTTTGAGGCACTACATGGTCCTGTATGGGCCCGAAAATGGCTAGAACTGGTAGATCAGGATCTTATCACGTAGATCACTCCATGATCTTTCCAACTCTTCAAATGGCGCTTTAATCGGACACCTAGATCAAAAGTTATGGCTCTCAAAAGTTGACTTATTTTTGGAGGGAGATGTAAAATTTGAAATTTGGCTGTTGGCCGCAAAAAGGGGCTATTTAAGACCATTTTTGCACATCCTTTAGGGTAGTGGAGATAAGGGGGAAAGTATAGAATCAAGAAAAGGTGGGAAAATAGAAACCCTAGCTAATTTGGGGTTGCAAAAAGCAGAATAGTCCAGAGCCTGGTGATGGGTAACTGTAATGGGTTGTAGCCCATGGAGGTTTGATTCCTCTGATTGTATTTGAGCTTTTGTAATGTAATGAGTTGTCCAAATCAATAAAAGAACATTCTATTTTCTATGTGTAATTTCTTTTGTTGTTTGTTTTGTGATTTACCCCCTTCATCAAGTGGTATCAAAGCAAGGGTTCCTGAGTGTGTAGATAGATCACTGGTCCCATGAGACATTTTGCACCAGGACCTGAGGTTGTGGGTTTGTTGCAGAGATCAAGATGCCTGCACAAAGAAATCGTATTGGGAGGAATGCTTTGATGGAAGAGGATTTTAGAGCCCCGCAAAGGCAAATCATTGCATTGTAAGAGGAGCTACAAAGAGGGTTTGAGCTAAGAACAAGAGAAGAAAGTGAAGATGAAGCTAAAGAAGAGCTATCTAAGGAAGAACAAGAAGCCACAAGAGATCCTGCAGAAGCTAGGTTGTTGAGGGCCATTTCGAAGATCAGAAAGAGGCCCAGGATTAAATTTTCTACCTATTCTAGAGATTTGAATCTAGAACAGCTTATTGATTAGATCAATGGCATGGAGGAATATAATGAGTATGAAGATGTGGAGGACCCAGATCGGGTCAAGTTTGTAAAAACAAAGTTGAAGGGCTATGCTAATATTTGGTGGAAGGAGGTCCAATTAGAAAGGAAGAGAAGAGGAAAAGGAAAGATTACTAGATGGGAACAGATGGTGGAAAAACTAAAGAAACAGTTCATCCCTATGGACTATGAAATAGAGTTGCTGAAAAAGCCACAAGGATTGAAGTAAGGTAACAAGTCTGTCAAGGAGTATACAGAAGATTTTTATAAGATTGCTATGAGGACGGGCCATGCAGAGGCCAACAAGGAGAAGGTAGTCCATTACATTAATGGGTTAAGGCCGAGTATTCAAGAGGAGCTAAGCCTAGTCAAAATGACCACCATAGAAGATGCATACTGGTTTTCCTTGAAGGTGGAAGAGAAGATGAATAAAACATTCCAAAGCAAGAAAAGGGGAAGAGGTCAAGGTAGATGGACTGGTGGAAGATCCTACAGAGACCAAAATGAAGATCCAAAGAAAAGTGAAGAAGTTGGCACCAATCTAAATCAAAGAAGAGATAATGCATATCGCCCTCGTGACCAAAACAATGGTGAGCAAAGAGGAAGAGGAAGAGGAAGAGGCCGACCTAGGCAAGGACCTAGAAGCGAAGGTTTTAGAGGAACATGTTTTCAATGTGGAGAAGAAGGGCATCGAGCATATGAGTGTCCACAACATCAAGGAAGGATGAATAGAAGACCTGAAGGTAATGCACGAGTTGCACATGTAGATGAAGATACGCAGTCTGAGCATTCTGAAGATGCTGAAAGGGAAGAAACCCTAGTTGTCAAAAGAACCTTGTTGAATGAGGAGAAAGAACCAAATCAGAGGTTCCACACAAGGTGCAAATGTGAAGGTAAGTGTTGTGATATTATTATTGACAGTGGAAGCACTAACAATCTTGTTTTAGAGGAGATGGTTGACAAGTCGAAGTTGATAAGAAGAAAGTATCCATATCCATATCAGATCGCATGGTTGCAGAAGGACCATAGAGATTTGGTCAATGAGCAGTATTTAGTTAAGTTCAAGATTGGTGACTACCATGACGAGGTGATGTGTGACATCATACTGATGGATGCCTGTCATATGTTACTAGGGAGGTCATGGTAGTATGATAGGTGCATTGTCCATGATGGCCATGCAAAGACATATTCCCTAACAAAGGATGAAGTTCATCATAAGTTGAAGCTCTTGAGGGAGGTGGAAGAAAACATATGTAGTACTGCTAGAATTTTCTTGGTAGATGGTTGGAAATTTTTGGAGGGCATGAAGCATGAGCATCATTACTTTGCATTGATTCCTAAGATTAGTCAAGAGAAATGTGAAGATGTACTAATAGAAGTCTCATATCTGTTGGAAGAATTTCAGGATATTGTCTCTGATAATGTACCAAAAGGTTTACCACCTGTGAGGAAGATAAGTCATCAAATGGATTTGATACCAAGAGCTAGTTTGCTGAATAAGGCAGCCCATAGAATGAATCCCACAAAGAATGAAGAGTTGAACAAACAAGTTCACGAGTTGTTAAGGAAGGGACTGATAAGGGAGAGCCTAAGTCCATAGGTGGTATCTACAGTACTAGCACCAAAGAAAGATGGAGAGTGGAAAATGTGTACAAATTCTCAAGCCATTAATAAGGTCATGATCAAGTACAAATTTCCATTGCCTAGAATGGATGACATCATGGATTGTTTGAGTGGAGCCAAGTACTTCACGAAAATTGACCTAAAGAGTGGGTATCACTGGATCTGAATCAAAGAAGGAGACGAATGCAAGACAACCTTAAAGACAAAGGAAGGATTGTATGAGTGGTCAGTCATGCCATTTGGGCTAACCAATGCACCGAGCACATTCATGTGACTCGTGAATGAGGTATTGAAAGAGTTTTGGGAAGTTTTGTTATTGTTTATTTGGATGATATTTTGATTTTCAGTAAGACTTGGGATGAGCATCTAATGCATATCAGAAGAGTTATAGAGAAGCTAAGGGAGGAGTTCTAAGTTGTTGATTAATATGAACAAATGTAGTTTTACAAAAGGAGTTGGTATACATGGGATTTGTTCTCTCAGAGGAAGATGTTAAGATGGACCCAAAAAATGTAAGGGCTATCATTGAATGGTCTACACCAAGGAGTGCTACAGAGGTACGATCTTTTCATGGTTTGGCAAGCTTTTACAAAAAGTTTATCAGGAATTTTAGTAGCATTTGTGCACCCCTAACTAAAACAATGAGAGGGGATAGAAAGAGTTTATATGGACTACATGAGTAGATAAGAGTTTTGATACATTGAAATAGAAAGTCACAGAGCAACTTTAATTGGCACTTCCAGATTTCAATAAGGTATTCCAGGTAGATTGTGATGCTAGTGGCAGTGCTATAGGAGCTATTTTGAGTCAAGAAGATAAGTCAATTGCCTATTATAGTGAAAAGATTAATGATGCTAAGAAAAAGTATTATGTTTATGATCATGAGTTTTATGCAATAGTTTAGGCTTTGAAGAAATGGAGACGTTATCTGTTGCCAAAAGAGTTTGTTTTATATACTGATCATCAGGCTTTGCAGTATCTTAATAGTCAAGGAAAGTTAAATCAAAGGCACTTGAAATGCATTGAGTTATTGCAGAGTTATACTTTTGCTTTGAAGCACAGGAGTAGGAAGTCCAATAGAGTTGTAGATGCCATGAGCAGAAGGAAAAATTTGTTGACAGAAATGAAGATAGATGTTGTTGGGTTTGATGAACTCAAAAGTTTGTATCTTGAAGATCTAGATTTTGTAGAGGCCTGGAAAGCTTGTTTCAAACCTGTTACTTTGGATAGGACAAAATGGTTGGATTTCATAATCCAAGATGACATGTTGTTTAGGAGAAGTCAGTTGTGCATTTTGAGGAGTTCCATGAGAGAGAATCTGATTAAGAAGAAGCATAGTGGGGAATTAGCTGGACACTTTGGTTAAGATAAGACCATTGTTATTGTTAGTGAGCATTATTATTAGCCACAGTTACAACAAGATGTGAGGAAATTTGTGCAGAGTTACAGAGTGTGTCAAATGGCAAAAGGAACAAGTTAGAATACAAGGCTATATCAGCCATTACCTATACCAGAGAAGCCATCAGATGATATTAGTATGGATTTTTTTCTTGGTTTACCAAGGACATAGAGAGGGCATGATTCCATTTTTGTGGTGGTGGACAGATTCTCAAAGATGGCAAATTTTATTCGTTGCAAGAAGACTAATAATCTTCATATTGTTGAGTTATTTTTCAAGGAGGTGGTGAGATTACATGGTCTACCTAAGAGCATAGTTTCGGATTGAGATACCAAGTTTGTTGGTTATTTCTAGAGGACATTGTGGAAGAAGTTGAACATAGATTTGAAGTTTAGTTCTGCACACCATCCACAAATTGATGGATAGCCCAAAGTGGTGAATAGGAGTTTGGATAACCTGCTACAATGCTAAGAAGGGGATAAGCTCAAGGGATGGGATTTGATTTTACCACAGGCAGAATTTTCTTACAACAATTCTATCAATAGGAGTACTGGTAAATCACAATTCCAGATTGTATATGGGAGTAGTCCAAGAAATGCTTTAGATCTAAGGAAGCTGGACAAGGGAGAAAAGATAAGTGCTAAAGCCGAAGACTTTGCAGAACATCTAAAGAATTTGCATGAAGAGGTGAGAAAGCACATTAATAAGATGAATATTCAGTATAAGGCTAAGGCAGATTAGAAGAGGAGATATAAGGAATTTTAGGTAGGAGATAAAGTCATGGTTCACTTGAGAAAAGAGAGGTTTCTAGTTGGAACTTATAATAAGTTGAAAATGAAGAAATTTGGACCATGCAAAATTTTGAAGAAGCATGATTTGGGAAATACATATAAGGTAGAACTGTCTAGTGGGATCAACATTTCCCCTGTTTTCAACATTGCTGATTTATCAGAATATCATGAAGGTGGAATAGAGGATGGACCAACAGAAGAACAATGGAGTATTTTGGCATCTACTTCAAAGGAAGAGATAAAAGAGATCTTGGATAGCCATGTGGGAAGAAGTACTCAGAATAGGCAATATAAAGAATATCTGGTGAAGTGCAAAGGAAGGCTTGTCGAAGATTCTTCCTGGTTATCTAAGGCAGAAGTTGACCCTTTGGGGTTTTCCTCAAACACCTGAGATGTTACAGGGTCACTTCTCAAAATTACCATGGGTGTCTAATGCAGGAGCATCCAAAGGTGTAAGAAGAATCCTGCATCACCCCAAAAAATATTGTGCTTCAAAATCATTGAAGTTGTTTCCATTTCTTTTCAAAATTAGTATTTTTGGTTCCATAATTGCTTGAATAATGATGTAGAACTTTTAGTTTTTCCAAACTATTAAAAATAGAAAACTACCATTTTAGGAAAGTTTGTATTTGGGCATTGAAGAAAAAAATTATAGGAAGCTTCATAAATGAAAAATAAGACCTTTGGCAAAGGAATTACGCAAAGATCATTTGTGAGCTTAAAGATATCAAAGTTTCTATTTCCCAAAAAATGCTTGAAAATTATTTAAATTCAGGTTTGAGGCACTAAACGGTCTGGTACGGGCCCAAAAATGATCATAACTAGCTAAGCAAGTTCTTAGCATGTAGATAACTCCACGATCTTTCCAATGCTTCAAACAACGCATCAATCGGACACTGGATCAAAAGTTATGGCTCCCGAAAGTTGACCTATTTTTGGAGGGAGATGCAAAATTTGAAATTTGGTTGTTGGCTCCCAAAAGGGGCTATTTAAGACCATTTTTGGGAATCCTTTGGGGTAGTGGAGATAAGGGGGAAAGTATAGAATCAAGGAAAGGTGGGAAAACAAAAGCCCTAGCTGATTTGGGGTTGTAGAAGATAGAATATTCCAGAGCCTGGTGATGGGTAGCTATAATGGGTTGCAGCTTGTGGAGGTTTGATTCCTCTGATTGTATTTGAGCTTCTGTAATGTAATGAGTTGTCCAAATCAATAAAAGAAAATTCTATTTTTTTGTATGCAATTTTTGTTGTTGTTTGTTTTTTTATTTACCCCCTTCATCAGATACGTGTTAAGTCAAGGGAAGAAAGTTTAATTTTCTGAGTTTTATTTGAGTGTATGTGCCCAACTTGTAAAAAGTAAATCTATCAATTTATGATGAGAATCTATAAAGCATAAATAACCAGAAGAACCTATCTGTGAGATTTTATGCATTTTGAAAAAAAAAAGAATCAATCAAATATATATATATAAACTATTGTATTTTAAGATATCTAAAGAGGGGCCTATAAATCTATAAGGGGATTATCAAATTGTGTATATGGTAAATTTATTTTATGTAAGGCATGTATCTTGTTTTGAGTAGTAGCATTTTATGGAGAAATATATCATCTTCTTTTCTGTGTGAGCATATAGAAAAAACAAGAAGAAACTACATTGACTTTAGGCCTCTAGTTGAAAAGTAAATGATGCTGATATCTTCTTCAAACTAGAAATGGCATATTAGCTGCTTATAGATGTTGTTTTCTATTATATACATTCTCGGAGCCAATTGGAGGAAAATTAGGAGTGCATGCAAACATGATTGATTCACTTCCTTAGAAATTACAAGAGAAGAGCATAGATAGGAACATATACATAGACAACCAACTCTCTATAGATAAACCAAGTAGTATCCTTAAAACTATAAGGTGACATATCAAATTGGTTGGGTTGCAATGATACAAATCTTGTGATTTTATTTCATTTTCAGAGATATAAAAAATAAAAAAATAAATGAGACTATGATTCTACCTCCATCTAAGCTTACATGTTTTAAACCTCTAACAGAGATGCTTGACAATAGGAACAAGAAAACCGTGCAGAGGAAAAATTAGCTCTTTTATTCTAAACATTTTATATTTAATCCTCCGTGTTGACCAACACCCAATAAATCAATGGCAAAAAAAAAGAGAATTTTATTAATTGCCAGACAAATATGAGGGCATCCATTTTACCATACATAAGCAATAACATAGATAGGAGGGCATCACATGTTAGGAAGGTCGTGCCCTCTCTATCCAAAGGCGTGCCTCTGGAAACCACCCTCTCTTCATGGGGATTATTTAAAAATCTGCAAACAAATGAATATAGGGGTAGAGAAGTTATAGTATGGAATCCACCTTCTTTGATGGAGACCCTTTTTGTTTCTTAGATCTCCCTGGGCAATTACAAAAAAAAACCCAACTTAGCTTCAGACCACGACATTGGAACAATAAGAAAATTGGTTGGCCACGCTAAAGCAGAAATGATATCCTTCATCTTGGCTGCCGCCACCATGGAAAAACAGTTCTGCATGAGAAGCAAGGGAAAAAAAAAAAAGAGTCATAGGCAATGTTTAGGGTTGGAGGAATGTTCCCTAATTAGGGAAATGACTTCCTTCTTACCAATTGAATAGATCAAACTATAAAAAAAATATCAAGAGAAACCTTGTCCCTTCGAACCCTAGGCATGTGAAGTGATCATAGTTTTCATTTATAAAATTTTGATATTTCTTTAACATTGTTGGGTGTTAGCTTTACTATCCTCAGCCTTTGCTATTTAAAAAAAAAGGTTAGGAGTTTTCTTATATATATTATTTCTTTTCCCTCTTATCATCATTATATATAGTGAAAATTTGTGTTTTTCCTTACCCTCCTTGGTAAAATATTTGTGAATCAATCTTGTTTTAGATGTTCTTTACCTAGCAATTTTCTTTTACCTACCTTGGTAAATTCTCGAGGATTTTAGGTTAATAGTTGCATTATTCGTCTATCAAAATTATATTTATTAGTTTTGATTATCCTTGTGGTTATGGAATTATGCACCCGTGGAAGAGATTTATGTTATTTAGCCAGTGTGCTAGACTATTTAAACAACTAAAGATTATTATCTAATTATTTCAAGCCAATCACTTTTAGCTTTAATTTAATCTTTAAATTCCTTTTGACTTGTGAGTAGGGTAGAAAAACATAAATGGATTTAACGTTATATTATTTTATGGGTTCTTTTACAACTCAAATATTAACGCATGTTTCTTATATGGAAAACCTATTAGTATCTTTTTTATATTTTTTCTATGTTGCCCATTATAAGCGTATATTCCTCAGCATTGATATATATATATATTCGTAATAATAATTATGATGAGTATTCTTTTTCATGAAGTCCCATTTTTACCTAGCTTAGTAAATTTAAAAGATTATTAAGACCTTATGATCATAGATGTATTTATTTTCTTGTAGAAAGTATATTTATTTTATGACTTTTTGAAATTTCATGGGCTTGTGTTTGAGCATAAGTAAAAGTTAAAAGGAAAAATATTTGATTAACTCTTGCATTATTATTTATTTATGAACATGAGTAGAAGTTAAAAGGAAAGATTTGATTTACTTTTGTGTTATTATTTATTTATGAGCATGTGTAAAAGTTAAAAGGAAAGGTTCATTAACTCTTGTATTATTATTTATTTATGAACATGTGTAAAAGTTAAAAGGAAAGGATAAATAACTCTTGTGTTATTATTTCCATTTGAGCATGTATTTCCTTAGATGCACCTATTTTATTTCTTAGGGTTAGCATATTTAATTCAAGTTATTGGCTTAGGGAAAAAATTAAGATAGTCAGTTTCCCTTTTCAAATAAATATTTTAATATCCCTCCTATGTTCCTTTTCATCCAATCAGCCTAGCTACAACGAAGATAGATACTTGACTAAGTTATACCTTTCTTCTCTAGAAATAGTCAGGAGGATGACTTAACACATTCTTCTTTTTTAGTATTAATAAAATAAATCAGGCATACTTGGCCTTGGAAATGTAATTCTTAACACTTGACATTGTAATGAATATGAAATTATTATAGGAGTCTTGAGAGCTAGTTCAACTTAGTTGTAAAAAAACAGTTAGGGTTCCTTGTATTTTATCTTGTAGATGTCATGTGTTCTCTTTTAGTGTTTTGTAGTTGGGCATTACATTAGGTATCAGAGCTAGAGTTTTACAACTCTGAGAACTTTGGGAAGTGTTTGCTGGACTCAATCATGGTTGCACTCATAAGATTCCATGTAGGTTCCAAACTTGTAGCCATGGACTTCTCTGCCATGATGATGAATGATAAATGATGGTTGTATATTCTTTATGCTTATTCTTCCTCAATGATGGCTAGGACAATGATTTGTCATATCCTAAGCTGTGATTATGGTTCTAGTTGCAATAACATAGGTTGTATGTGAACTATAGTATAGGGGAGGAAGAGATTGATTCTTGCTTACACCAAGCGTATCCTATTGGAATGAGTAGGTAAGATGACAACTAGATAAGATGACCTATTTGTCACTATATGTATATTTTGATGCTTTGCATACTACATAGGGATTAGCTCCATGGTTATGTATTTAGGCCTTATAATTCAAGTTTTAGATGATATTGTGTTAAAATGGAAAATTGATAGAGGAATGAGAATCACCTTCTTACTAATTACTAGATGATAAGTTAGATGCAATTTGATTTTCTTATTTTAATTATCTTCTTGGCTATATAAGTATTGTTAACATCTTTATGAATGAATTATTTTCATCAACATCAGAAGGTCTCAACTACACTAGTGGAGGTCTTAGATAATTTATAGAAATTCAATTGATAATTGATGTATAGTGAAATGAGTATCCTTGTAAGTGGATTGATGGAAAATTGTAATATAAGTTGATTACATTGTATAGTAATTGGACATTAGTCATCTTGAAAGAGTTTTGTTATGCCTCTTAGATTACTTGACATTGTCATATGCCCTATTGAATAATTCTTGAAAATCAGTACAAACTACATAATAGATTGCTTGTGAAAATTTGGTTTTAACATCAAGTAACAACTAGAAAAGGATTATGTTCCTTGTACTATGCTCTGAATGTCAGTGGTCAACAAAGTAATTATCCTAGATAATGTGGTGATGTTGTAATGTTGTACATGTTTGATGTGGATGTGTTGTGATGTGTAAATGTCAATGAATGTTGCAATCATACCTCAAGTATGTGACATAGGGTATGCCCTTTGTGATATTTGTACATGTGTGTTGGTAACCATTTTTGACCTAGTAGAGAAATATTAAAGAAATATGTATTGAAGTGTGTTTTATGGAGATGTGTGAGTCGCCCTTTGTGTTCTTATATGATGAGATGTTTAGTGTCACCCTTATTTGAGGGCATTCCCTCATGACCACTTTGGAGTACAGCCCCTCTTCTCCCCCAATTGAACCACATTGGTTGGTTCATGATGTAAACCCTTTCTTTTCTATTGTTCCATGGGTTAAGGATGGACCTTAATGTTCCCTGAGCCTATACTCAGTTTTAATTATAGACACTTGGCAAATTATATTGATTTCACCATGGATTTCTGGTATTTGGAAAGCTACTATCAGTTATGAGGTACTATGCTACATTGGATGCAGATAGCGTTATAGCATTTGATTTTGAGATTGAATATTGGTTGCAAACAAAAGGGATTGGTAACTCTAGATATTGACACATTATAGGCTATCAGGATGTTCAAAGAGATGATAGACATGAAATAAAATAAGTGATACATGGTAATTTAGATGGAAACTTGATAAAATGGTAGTTTGTGTGTAATGAGATAATAGTAGGGTAAGTGCAAAAAGTTGGGGGGCCAAAAAGTGGCCAAATTTTTTTCAAAAAAAGTTAAGACATAACGCAAGCATGTTATAATGCACTTGCACTATGGTTTGGTAATGACGAGCCTAAGGCTTGGCAAAACCAAACCATAATACGCTCATGTTATAAGACCTAATTTGACACCAAAATCTTGTCGATTCATCGCCAAAATACCACCACGACGTCAAGTAGGCCAAAGGAGTGAGTTTTATTTATTTTATTTGTTTGAATTTGTTTCTAAATAGGTAGGTTTGAGTTGATTTTTTATGTAAATTTCCAAAATTGTCAGGAAATGTTATTGCACCACCTCCTTCTCCTCCTCAAAATCCACAAAATCCTGAAGAGGAAATACCTATTGAAGAACAACCTGAACAAAAAACTCCTCCATCCATTCCTCGACATGCCCCTGGAACACAAGAAAATCTAATGAGGAAAATTGAAAACAATAAAAAAGAAATTGAAGACATAATTGCAAGGTTGAAAGATCCTTCAATTTCAACCTTGCATAGGTCCACGCTTGCTCAATCACTTTAATCTATGTTATCAAATGCAGATTCAATTAGCAAGAAAATATCTAGTTGGTCAGATAAGAGGAGAGAGTTTAGAGATTATTATGTAGACAAGCTATCATATGAAGATGTGAAAAAGTTACAAATTACAAAATTGAACTTGTGTTCCATTTTCACAAACCCACAAACAAATCAACCTCCACCCATTACATGTAAGAGGTTCACTATCCATTGGTGCAACAACCAAGCAATAAGGGACAATTTTGGGTAGAGGTGGTGGATGGTTTTTGACCATCCTCCATGCAACATTAACGAGGTCTCGCAATACTTTTTAAGGAAACTCTACTGCGAGTTTGTCCTCAATAAAGTGCCAAACTATTTTGATATGTGGGACTTCCAGGGTAGAGATGGGGGGTCAACACAAGATAGACCAGGGGCACGTCTTGACCCACAGTGGCCAGCGAGACGACCACTCGCCAAACCGGCCCATGAGCATGTTTCTATCCCTTTCGTTCTGAAGGAGAGTGTTGAGGTCAAGACACTTTAGTCCATTAGTGCCTTGACCCAGAGCATCTTACAGCATACTAGTCATGCATCACAACATGGGTCGGGGGAGAGTTTGAGTACGGTTTGACCCCATACTTGTCGGACTTGCAGGTTAGCATGTGGTTATGACCCCACGGATAGTCATGACATAGGTGCGGAGGCTACATCTACAGCTGAGCAGATGGTGATGATAGATGCCCTCCTGAGTGAGACTTTTGAGCTTGATACTTAGGTAAATCTTTGCAAGTTCATTGAATTTAATTTATTAAATTTTATTTTTGAAATGCAAGATTAACTAATCTAGTTTGATGATTTTAATGAAATTTCAGGTTTGTAGCGTTGATACAGTTTTCAGTGGTTCTCCACTTGCATATTACACTACATCATCTACTGTCGGGGTATGTAACTAGTAAACAATTATAAATATTACATGTGAATAGCATCATTATATGAATGGTATTCTAATTTCTAATTTTGGATGTTGAATAGGTTAATATTGGAGATTTCATGGCAACACCTACCAACGGTCATGGACTTCAAAGCTTCACAAAGGTAATAAAATAAATAATTTAATGAATGAATTGTACTTACTAGATTTTTGTATGTGACTTGTGTGCTTTATTGTGTGTACTTCCATGTTTAGGTCAATGTGTGTGTATGTTAGGAGCCATGATTTGCATCACTATTATAGTTTTCTTAATTGATTAATATTGTTTTATTTCTAGATGATGCAGGCTGCGGAGACACCTCTCAATATTCATAGGGCAATGGAGCATGGTGTGTCCTCTGCGATTCATAGCTCCATGCCATTGACAGGGGTATGAGACAGATTAGTAAATTTACATTTACATTCATTGTTATAGTTGTTTATTTTTGAAAAATCAAAAGATTATTGATTTGAAGTTTAAATTCTATCTGGATGGTTTCTATAGGACATGACATCACCATAGCCTAATCTTGTTACTAAGGCAAGTGAGGAGATAGATTATATGCTAGCGGTAAGTGATTATTTTGGTAAATGTTTCATTTTTTATAACATGTAATTTCTATATATTAATGTCTATACTTTTTATTGTAACAGCTACATATGCATGAACAACTAAATAGGAGGAGCAGCACTTGGGTTCATAGTAGACCACCCACATACACGTCTCCATCCCTTAGAAGATCAAAGGCTGCCCATGATCTATTCTCTTCACCAGCCAGAGGGGAATGACTTTTTATTATGTTCCTTTGTTGTATGCCTATATGGCATTTGTGGACATATATTTTGTATTGCATATAGTTGACATTGTATGCCTATATGGCATTCTTGTAAGCCTATATGGCTATTTTGTATATATGTTATAATTATATCAACAGATATTGATGTATGCCTCTATCAATATTTGGTTAATACAAATCTTTTTTATTGATGACATCCATACTTGCATTATAAATCTACATTTGAATAAATATTTGTAGATGGTTACTTCAAATATTTAAAGTCCAATTGTATTACATAGGATGTTTGTTGATCCAATAAGCCAGCTATTATTATTCAAGTATCTCCTAAACCTCATTTTGGAACTAAAAGATAAAAGTTGTATTTAAAATAAAAATGAATCATCATGTTGAACAGAAAATATTCATATTCTTTATAAGTTGGTCGATTGAAAATATTCAAATGAGTATGCTGATCCATATTCTTTATGAGTTGGTCGATTGAAAATATTTCTTAATTTCTTGTTATTATACCATATTGGGATGCAAAGAGTATGTTTGTTGTTTTGAATAAGATAGTCAAAATCATATGCTTATGAGCACCTAATGACCATTGTGGTTATTAAATGTAATTCCTCTTGCATATAAGGTGAGGTTATGAGATTACATTGAGTCTTACCTAATTTTAGTATGCAACATAACATTGGGGCTATAGGCTTCCATAAGTCATCAACAATCAAGGTTCAAGGTTGTCATTGAAGTCAAAGGGTCAAGGTTGTTTGTCATTGATGTCAAGGCTGATGCCATGATGTTGATAAGGTGATACAATGATTCAAGGTAGGTGATGGTCATGAGGTGCATGATGTTGTGAATATGGTCTTCATGATAAGGTTTCTTAATTCATGTTGATCTTGCACAAGACAAACATGTTTCATATGATGCAAGGTTATTGTTCATGGTGGACGTGGTTTTGTTCATGCAAGGTTTTGTTGTGAATATGGTTTTCATGATAAGGTCTATCTTGGAAGGTTGATATGATGCAAGGTTCATATTCATGGTGGATGTGGTTTTGTTCATGCAATAAGAAGTTAGAGAAGACACAAGCTTTCATAATCATAATCTTATTGATAGTTAGGGTTTGCATATTGGGCATTAAACCCTAAAAAGAATCTACTTTTCTTAAGACTTTAAAACCCTCAATTGCCTGTCGTTTGTAAAGTACACTTTAGTTTTAATTTAATATTGACTTATAATCAAAAGTTACTATCACTTAAATCAACCTTCTAAAGGGTCTTTAAGTCATTAGTTCACCGGCCCTTCAACCTAATTCAACCGGCGTCTCTGGTAAACTCTCATAAGCTTGAGCGCCATATCATAATTGAAGGTCATATTTAGTTGATATGAGGCCGGGAAAAAGGATTGGAAGGTCAGCATTTAAAAGGAATTTGGAATACAAACAATCATCTCTATGCAGTTGAATTTGATGGGCATGCCTTTATAAAAGGCTAAAAGATAGCTTTATGCAGGATATCATGGTATTTGTAGTGTTTAAAGATTGAAGACTAGTTAGTGTTTGTACCTCAGACTTTTTAGGCATGTTTAGGTGTGAAACAGGACCATGAGTAGCCTAGATGTACCCATCCAGACACGTTGTAATTGTTAGTTTGGCCACACGAGGAGAAGAACAGAAGTTACACCCCTTTACAACTTTACACTGCCTCCTTTTGACAATTTTTGGGGCATCAGAAAACTTTTCACCACTGGAAAATGCCTCAAAGCTATAAAAAGATGAGAGAGGTTATTGTAGAGGGACTCTACGTGATCACGTTATCTTAGACAAAATGTTTCTAAGTGACACAATATTTTAGTAACATCTTGCCAAAGATTGCTACCTTTTTGCACTTTGGACTCTTCAGGGATATCGTTGGTACAATGTAACTCAGACTATTTTAGCATGTTTGGGTGAAAAAAAAGACCATGCCTAGCATAAATGTACCCATCTAGATGCGTTGGAATAGTTAGTTTGGTCGCATCAAGAGCAGGATGAAAGTTACACCCCTTTGCAACTTTACACTATCTCCTTCTGGCAATTTTTGAGGCAGCAGAAAACCTTTCACCATTGGAAAACGCCTCAGAGAGATAAAAAACCGAGAGAGGTTATTGTAGAGGAACACTACATGATTGCATTGCCTCAAATAGAATGTTTCTAAGTGACACAATTTTTGAGTAATGTCTCGTCAAACATTGTTGCCTTTTTGCACTTTGGACTCTTTAGGGATATCGTCGGTACAATGTAGCTCGGACTGTTTTGACATGTTTGGGTGAAACAAAGGACCATGCCTAGCATAAATGTAACCATCTAGATGCATTGGAATAGTTAGTTTGGTTGCATCAGAAGTAGGATGAAAGTTACACCCCTTTACAACTTTACACTACCTTCTTCTGACGATTTTTGGGGCATAAAAAAACTTTCACCACGAGAAAATGCCTTGGAGATATAAAAAACTAAGATAGGTTATTGTAGAGGAGCCCTATGTGGTCATGTTGCCTTAGCCAAAATATTTCTAAGTGTCACGGTTTTTGAGTAACAACTCATCAAAAATTGTTGTCTTTTGCACTTTGGAGTCTTTAGGGATATCGTCGGTACAATGTAGCTCAAACTATTTAGGAATGTTTGGGTGAAAATAAGGACCATTCCTAGCCTAAACATACCCATTCAGATGCATTGGAACTGTCAGTTTGGTTGCATCAGGAGTAGGACACCAAAAATGCAAAAGTTGCTTTGTGCAATTTGACAACATTGACACTTTTTTGCAACAAGACCCAAAGACTCAAACTGACTCAAAAACATATGAAATCGTCTTAGAAGACCTTATTACATACAATTGACTCAATCAAAACAAAATTTTATTTTTTGACCCCTCCTAGAGGCATGACAACCTGGGTGCCCCTGCACCATTAGTGCAACTGAAGTTGATAAAGTTTTCCTATTAAGAAACAAAGTTTCCCTTAGCTTCAAGAAATATAAATATTATATACTGACAAGGCCAACCACGTGAAGGTGGAAGCTCATGTGGCCTCATCTAAGACCTAACACACATGTATTCTAGTAGATGTAGGGCAGCTAAGACACCTATTGTATAGTATGTATCTAGATTTTATAGACATAGTAGACCTAAGACACCTAGTCTTTATACCTTATCGTAGTCTAGACCTAAGTCAACTAGACCCCTAGATTATAGTTCTACCTAAGATACCTATTATGGTGACCTAGTTGACATATAGTACCTACCTAAGACACCTAGATTAAATTATAGAAGACACCTACCTAGAAGACACCTAGATCATTCTAGATTATACCTTATTCTAGTCTCTAGACAGGTCGTTTGATATATAGTATCTACCTAAGACAACTAGATTAGATTAAATACCTTTTTTCTTGTCTCTATCTACCTAGTTGACATATTGTATATACCTAAGACACAATTAGAGACACCTATTATCTAGTTAGAAACCAAGACACCTAGAGACACCTATAGTTTAGACATTACCTAAATTTTATACATTATTCTCATGATCAACTTCATCCATCACTTAGGTCTAACCCCATGAAGCATAACATGATGATGTAAAAATGTGTATATGTGTAAAAATGCAGTAGCAAATAAAAAAAGACAACCCTTACAAATTAATGTGCATACTTACAACTCAATGAAACATGAATTTACAAAATCAATGTGAATACTTACAAATTAATCCAATGAACCATCCAGGTTTGCTCTACTCTTTATTGTGTCAAGTATTGCTTCATGGTTAGACTCACACACCTTCCACAAGGACTTGTTCAAAGATCTACCCCCATATTCTATCAAATGAACATTGGATGCCACAACAAGGTTCAAGTAATCATGAATCTTCTGATGCATGTTAAAGTCTTGAAACAGCCAAACATTAACACTCTTATGTGGGTGCGTTCTAATCCATGTTCCAGTAATAACCACTGAGCCTATAGGGTATTCAATGTTTTCTCCATCTATAACTGGGGCCTCCAATTTCTTTTTGTCCTCATCACAATGATGTTAGGGTTAGCCGGCAGAAGATATCAATTAAATGCAAATAAAGATTAAACAAAGGAATGGGAATACACAAAAATAATAACAACGAGAGACAAGTTTTAACGTGGTTCACCCAAACTCAGGCTACATCCACCAAACAGAGAGTCCAATATTATTATCCAGTAAATCAAACCGATTACAATCAGCAATCCCTGCAACTCAATACCGCTGCAAATGCTACAATACAATATTACAAAACCCTAACCCTTAACCGCTTTTATCAAGCCCTTTTGTTAGTTACAAAAATTAGTGTTTTCTTATGTCGGTCATAAAAATAGGATTTTTTATGTCGGCCCCAAAAAAAATTTTCTCGAGGGCTGCCACCCCCAAACCCCCGCTCAGGGCCCTGCCCGGCCTCGAACCCCAGCAAGGATACATGGCTAGTGTACAGTATTTTCCTGATCAGTCGCCACCTACCAACAATCTCCCACTTGGAGACTGATCAAGCTCCGCACCAAACAATCTCCCACTTGGAGACTGAGCCTAGACGACACCGCTGCACATGCATCTCCCACTAGAAATAAGCACCCTAGACTCTACTATTCTATTTTTATTGTTTTCAGTCTAGAAGACCAATCGAAGTTGAAGAGGAGCTCAACTTCTCCCTTGTCACTACCTTTGTAAACATATCCACTAGATTGTCATCTGTATGTATCTTTGCCAGCCTTAACTGTCCATTATCCAACACCGACCGAATAAAATGATACCTCAACTGTATGTGTTTGGTCTTTGAATGCAAGGCAGAATTCTTTACAAGATGTATGGCACTCTGACTGTTTGTATACAAAGAACTGTGAGCCTGTTGTTTACCCAATTCTTCTATGAAAGATTGCAGCCATATCATCTCCTTGCTTGCCTTTGTTGCAGCTACATATTCTGCCTCTGTGGTGGATAAAGCAACCACCTTTTGCAACCTAGAAATCCAACTCACTGATGTTCCACCTACAGTAAAGACATAACCTGTAGTACTCCACCTGGTATCAATATCCCCTGCCAAATCAGAGTCTACAGAACCTGCTAAATCAGCATTAGAGCCCCCAAAACATAAATGTTTATTGGATGTACCTCTCAAATATCTGAAAATCCATTTTACTGCATTCCAATGCTCCATTTCAGGATGACTCATATACCTGTTGACGACTCCTATAGCATGTGCAATATCTGGTCTCATGCATACCATGGCATACATTAAACTTCCTACAGCTGAAGCATATGGTACCTTGGACATTTTTTCTTCCTCCTCTTGTGTCTATGGACACATCTCCTTAGTCAATTTCAAATGACTAGGCAAAGGTGTGCTGATAGCTTTTGCATTCTCCATATGGAATCTCTGCAACACCTTTTCAACATAAGCAGCCTGAGATAGAGTCAATTTTCTGTTCTTCCTATCTCTGCAAATTTTCATACCAAGGATTTGTTTTGCTACCCCCAAATCCTTCATATCAAATGACTGTGCTAACTGATGTTTTAACTCTATGATGTGATCCATGTTAGACCCAGCTACAAGCATGTCATCAACATATAAACATAAAATAATGTAGCTGTCATTATCCAACCTCTTAAAATAAACACAATGGTCAGAATTACACCTATTGTAGCCTTGCTCAACCATAAAACTATCAAATTTCAAATACCATTGCCGAGGTGCTTGTTTCAGGCCATACAAACTCTTCTTCAATCTGCACACTTGTTTCTCCTTACCTTTGACCTCAAATCCCTGTGGTTGTGCCATGTATATCTCCTCCTCCAAATCACCATGGAGAAAGGTAGTTTTCACATCTAGGTATTTCAAATGCAAATCTTCAACAGCCACAATACTTAAAATAGTACGAATATAAGTCATCTTGATAACCGGAGAAAATATCTCATCAAAATCAATGCCCTGTTTCTGTGCAAATCCTTTTACAACTTGTTGGTACTCATTTTGACTTGGAGGTTGATTTTTTCATGTTTAGAGGGTTTCTTCATTTAAACCCTATATCTTCTTGCCCATCAGCATGACCTCGCAAGCTTCTTGGTGATCAGGTTGGTGGTAGTGATGTGCCATGGGCGTAACGTTCATCATCGGCATGTCTTTTTTCTGGTTCCCCGATGAGATTGTTCTTACCGATGGTGCCTTCGGTGTGATTTATGCTATCGGCAAAGGGTTTCTGAGTTGGGCCAATAGTGGATGTTTGGCCGATGCGATGTCATTGGCATGGGTCTCACCAATGAGGATGATTTGTGTGTTCATCGCCAAGACTTTGGCTATCGACTGCGACATTTTGTAGTTCACCGATGAAGGGAGTCACCCTAATGGGGAATGCCATCGGAGTGAGATGGTATATCGAGCTAGCATTGTTTCAATCTGCTGATGTGAGGAGCTTGGCGGATGAAGAATCATCGGCGTGTGTTTAGCCGACGGAGGGATGAAGCCATGGTTCATCGGCGCGAGTTGTATTGTCGGCGAGTGTCAATTTTGCTTGACCGATGGTTCATGTCTCAGCGACGAGTGTGTTGTGTGGTTATCGATATGACTCATGCTATCGGTGGAAGTCTGGAGGGCTAGCCCGATGGTTCATCTCTGACCGATGGAGGGGATTGTAATGTAGCGGTTGGCGAGACAATTGAGGTCGGCAGGAGATTCATGGGCTTGGCCGATGGTGTTGGTCTCGGCAATGGGCTTTGGGCTGAGAGGCGCGTGTTGAGCATGGCAAAAGCGCTTGACACCTTTTGTCTTTGCGACCATGCTTATAAAGTAATAGAAGGGTCTCTGTGGCATGCATGTGGGATTAATCTCCCTACATTATTTGAACATGCAAGGAAGTATTTTGGCGGGAAATTTCTTTTTAGGTGTTGCGACAGTTTTTAAGCGGCCGCGGGTGGTTGAGCCATCAATGGTGACTGTAGCGGGGGTATGGGCAATGGTACAAATGATCAGGGTGCCCAATTTTTGAGTGAAGACTTCCAGATGGCGGCACAAGGCTCGAGGTCCTTTCTGTCTGATGTAGCAATAACTTCTGGGCGCCATTCCTTTAGGGGTCTGTATCTGATATTTTTTGATGTCCATCTTGTAATTAATGCTGAGTATGCTTCTTTGGCTGTTATAAGTAGGAAGTGTTACTCATTTTATGGTTATTAAAAGTTGAACATTTTAGCTCTGTAATGCAACACAGCTGATTTGGTTGCTCTGTGCAGCAAAGCTTGTGAGTTTATGTATCTCCTGTTGTATGTTTTTGCATGAATCCACTGATTTCATGGTTAATTTTATATGAGAAATGCTATGTTAGCATGTGTTCTGTTAATTTTGTCTCCAGTATTGCATGTATCTTTCTTCTGAGTCTGAATATTTAAGGAATGTTTGAGACTCTAGAACATAGAATTCCTGTGTTGAATGTCTGATCTCTTAACGTCTGCTCAAGGGTAGATTAAATTGTTCTCAAATTGAACATTGGGAAGGGTATACTACAGTAGGGATGCCATAAGTATAGATAGCTTAACACTCTGTATTGGGAGATATCTGTAAGGCAGGTATCACATATGTCCCCTTGAAATC
The DNA here is from genome assembly GCA_027924645.1 of Cunninghamia lanceolata. Classification (NCBI taxonomy): domain Eukaryota; kingdom Viridiplantae; phylum Streptophyta; class Pinopsida; order Cupressales; family Cupressaceae; genus Cunninghamia; species Cunninghamia lanceolata. Next base: position 5,591,923 of record BSBN01000738.1, read on the forward strand.
CAGTTTTAGCTGTTCATGCTGATCATTCATAGGTGTATGTCTACTGACTCCAGGCCCTGGACAGGCACCGATCTAGCTTTATGTCTGTGTTATATACTATGTCCAGCTTTGCATCCAAATATAAAATCAAAATCAAACTCTAAAACAACCATTAGGATAGTAGAATTAGTTTTAGGATCCAAGTCCTCTGTCTACAACTACAAATAGGCCCAAAGCCAGCCCCTTTGCTCTTATCTTACAGTTTTGGTCTACTTACAGGAGGACTTATCTGCTTTCTGTCAGCATCCTAGCCTTTGTATGTGTATCCTCAGGGATGTTGATTAGGGAATACCCCCCTAGGTTTTGCAGAGCCTGAAGAAGAAGAGGAGATAAAATATAGAGTCTATCTCCTACACTGTTGGCCCCTGGCCCAAAGATCTTGTTGATCATTGATGGCTACCTTGTAGGGAAATCTAGGAATAAGCATCCAGTCTGGGAAAAAACCAACACAACTAACCTAGCCTTAAATCTTTTCTTACCTCCATCTTCCTCTTTCAGTCTGTAAACCCATTTGTTTGGTAAAGCCTTTTTACTTGCAGGTAACTTACATAATTCCTAAGTCTGATTTTTCAGCAAGGAGTCTATTTCTTCTTTCATGGCAGGCTCCCACTGAACATGTGTAGTCACCTGCATAGCTTCATCATACCCTTCTGGCTCACCAGCATCTGTTAACAAAATAGAATACAAAGAGGGAGAAAACCTTTTAGGAGGTCTACTTAGCCTTGTTGATCATCTAACATTCACTAGAGTTTGTGGTATTTCTGGTTGTTTTTGCAGAGCATGAGGAACCACTGGAACATCACTATTTGATGTATCATCCAGCACCACATAATCTTTTGCTTTCTTCTCATGCTACTGCAACTGATCTTTGTACAACACCTTCTCATTGAATATGACATCCCTACTTCTCACAATTTTTTGATTTTCAAAAGCCCAAATCCTATAACCAAATTCATCAATGCCATATCCAACAAAGGTACACTTTTCTGATTTTGCATCCAGCTTGGTTCTATTTTCAGAATCTACATGTGCAAATGCTTCACATCCATAGGTTTTGAGAAAAGAATAACTCACCTTCTTACCTGCCCATGCTTCCTCTAGAATACCACAGCCCAAAGGAATTAAAGGACCTCTATTAATTAAATATACATCAATGTTGATAGCCTTTGCCCACATGTTTAAAGGCAACCCATCATGCAATCTCATGGTCCTTGCATGCTCTATTATTGTCCTATTCATGCGTTTAGCCACTCCATTTTCCTGTGGAGTCCCTGGAACCATTTTCTGCTTATGAATTCTATTAAAGGAACAATAGTCCTCAAATTCTTTGCTGCAATACTCACCACCGTTATCATATCTGAGACATTTTAATCTTTTACCTATCTTATTCTCAACCAAGCTTCTCCATTTCTTAAATGTTTCAAATACATCAGATTTCTGTCTAAGGAAATAAATCCAGACCTTCCTAGTTGCATCATCTATGAATGTAACATAATACCGAGAGCCACCGAGAGAAGATACCTAAGTTGGTCCCCATACATCTGTATGCACAAGCTCTAATTTTTCATTTTTCTTTTGCTCCCCATCCTTGAGAAAACTGACTCTCTTTTGTTTTCCATACACAACTTTCACAGAAATCCATATTAATACATTTCAAACCTGGTAAAACTTTCTTAGAATGAAGTACATTCATACCTTTTTCACTGATATGCCCAAGTCTGTTATGCCACAGTGTTGTTTTAGAACCTGTAGCAACTTTTATAGTCTCTTCCTGCGAACCTGCAGCAACTGTTCCTAAACCTGTTTGTTTTTCCTCTGTAACATCTAAAGTAGAAGGAACAGTATGACTTGTACAAAGATATAAGGTGCCTACTTTCACACCTTTTGCTACTACTAAGGCACCTTTTGAAACCTTCCAATTTTTAACAGTAAATGTAATAGTGCAACCTTGTTCAGTTAGCTGCCCTGCTGAAATTAAATTCCTACTGAGCCTTGGAACATGCCTTACTTCTTGTAGTAGCCAATAATTCCCATTCTACAACTTAATCTTGATTCTTTCGTTTCCAACAATCTGATAGGGTTCGTTATCTCCCAAATAAACCAGCCCAAAATCCCCTTGGACATAATCAAGAAAATAACTTCTATGGGGTGTAGCATGAAATGAGGACCCTGAATCTAAAACCCATGAATCATCAGCATTATCTAGGGAAAGAATCAAAGCATCATCTTCAGATTTATTACTTACCACATTTGCTTCCTTATTGCCTTCTTGTTTGTCTCCTTTATTTTTCTGAGACTAGCAATTTTTTTTAGATGACCTAATTTCCCATAGTACCAGCAATCCTTTTGTCCTTTGGTTTGGGATCTTTTGTCCTTTGATTTTCCTTGTGACTTCCCATGACCTCCAGAACCTTTTCCTCTCTCCTTTGATCTGCCCCTGCTTTCTACATTCAAAACACTGCCTGATGTGGATCCACCTGAGCTTTTCTTACAAATTTCATCACTCAGAATAACACCAATAACATCATCAAATTTCAGGGTATTTGAACCAGAAACAGAGTTACTAACCGCCATTACCAAACTATCCCACCTTTTAGGCAATGAACATAATATCAAGAGAGCTCTAACTTTTTCATCAAATTTTACATTTAAAGAAGTCAATTGACTGACAATCGTATTAAATTCATTTAAATGACCTATCATAGATCCACCTTTAACCATTTTCAAATTAAACAAACGCTTCATGAGAAATACCTTATTTGAGGCTGAGGGGTTTTCATACAATTTTGCCATAGCTTTCATTAGACCATCTGTTGTCTTTGATTCCATTCTATTGAATGCCACCGATGGTGCTAGGCACAACCGAATGGTTCCTAGTGCCTTTCTGTCAAGAAGATTCCAATCCTCATCAAACATTGTTGCCAATTTCTTGGCTACTCCTTCCAACGGCATCCATAAATCCTTTTGATAGAGGTAATCCTCCATCTGCATCTTCCATAACTGATAGTTCTGTCCATTGAATTTATTGACCTTCAATCTACCCTCATCCACCATTGCTCCCACTCAATCATGAGACCTTCCTACAGACGATAATCGAACACAACCCGCTCTGATACCACTTGTTAGGGTTAGCTGGCAGAAGATATCAATTAAATGCAAATAAAAATTAAACAAAGGAATGGAAATACATAGAAATAATAACAACGAGAGACAAGTTTTAACGTGGTTCACCCAAACTCAGGCTACATCCACCAAATAGAGAGTCCAATATTATTATACAATAAATCAAACCGATTACAATCAGCAATCCCTGCAACTCAATACCGCTGCAAATGCTACAATACAATATTACAAAACCCTAACCCTTAGTCGCTTTTATCAAGCCCTTTTGTCAGTTACAAAAATTAGGGTTTTCTTATGTTGGTCATAAAAATAGGATTTTTTATGTCGGCCCCCAAAAAAAATTTCTCAGGGGCCGCCGCCCCCGAACCCCCACTTCTTGGGGGCTGCCGCCCCTAAACCCCCACTCGGAGCCTAGCCCGGCCCTGAACCCCAGTGAGAATACATGGCTAGTGTACAGTACTTTCCTGATCAGTCGCCACCTACCAACAATCTCCCACTTGGAGACTGATCAGGCTCCACACCAAACAAACGACACAAGTAATAATCTATTCCCTCTTCATTATCTTCATCTGTAATAACTGCATATACATGCCCTACATTGATATGTGTAGAAAATTAGATGAAATTAGTCAACATTACAAAAGCACTACAAAATAAGATGACATTAGGAATTTCAAAAACTATGCAAATATATATATTACCTGGTTGAACTAGATCTGATATGTGGTCAAAGTCAACTAATGATTCCATCCGTGTTAGTTCCAATGCCGTCAGGGCTCGATACGTGTCAAGTGGGCTAAGATAACTTAACTATCATTTGTCAACCCACTTCTTTGACTTGCACTCATCCCAGGATTGAATTCTATAGGAAGAACAAAAGCATGACATCTTTCGTGTATGGATACTCCATGAACCTGAAATTGAGCTTTTGCAAGAGTGCATCTCACTTGATCCTGCCAGTGTAGAACAGTCCTCATATGGTGCAATGTTAGTATCATCTATCAACCAAAAAAATCTATGAACTGAAGACTTACCTTCATTACCTAGACCCATGGAAGCATTACACCACTCAACGATCGATTTTGCATTTGTCAACTTTGTATTGTCTTTATACTTTAACTCTTCTTGTGCTAAGGCTCTTTTGATACATGCTCCTACACCATCATGATCCCCCTTTCCATGCCCAACCTCACAAAAGTTCCACATATGCTGAATACCTGTAAAATTATGTCTCTTACTTAGCTCATAGGAATTCTGCGAGTTCTTGAATTATGACACACAGTTATCCAACCATATGATATGCTAATTGAATGATATGCCCTTTCTAGCCAAATCATTGTAGAACACCTGAAAGCAACCTTGCACGAACTCCGTAGAATGCGTGGGATCATCATTGATATAGAAATGATATTCTCTTATGATCTTTCTATCATCCTATGTACTATCATTTGCATGAATGAATGTGATCTGCACAAATATAGAAACTTGTGTGGAGTTGTAATATTGTGATTGCACCTCACATTGTGGCTATAGACAATAGTTCTCTGCAAAGTCGACAATTGAAACAATGCTACCAAGCAAAAATGTGTCCTTGCATAACTTAAATTGCAAGTCCAACCATTGAGATCTATTGGCATGTCTTGCATACTCATACACTATGTTGTCACGAAATATAGGCATAAACTAATACAATAGAATCTTTCCAATAACCAATTCACACCTCTTTGCTTCTTTACCATCTTTTGTATTGTATGTCATTGTTTTATACTTGCCGAACTCTACTAGTTTGTTTCCACCTGCATGTGTTCTTTCCATATCTTCACATATTGGCAAACGTTGCAAGCCACCGCAACGATGACATGTGCCATCCTAGCATAATTTCTTGTAGAATATTTGATCTTCGTCTCTTTCACATAAAATTCTTGATATGAAGTCTCTTGAATATCTTGGTGGGGCATGTTTGCCACAACCCTGCAAAACATTGTTAGTATGCCAATCTAAACATATAGACCTATAAACATCAAAATGGTTAGAAAATTCAATATGTAATCTACAACAACAAGTAGTGCATGTGTGATTTATCTTGACATAGAAAGGTTTTAGCATTTCAAAATATCTTTGACAAATTTTAATTTGAGGATACTTCTCTAGAAATTTACCATACAACTGTGTTTGAGTCTCATAAAAAAAATGCTTTGGATGTGGCTCACGATTCTGACTACCAATTCTCCTTCTTACCACATCCCTTTGATTCAGAGATACCTTTGTGTAATTCTTCCAAAAGTCTTCAATTAGTGATCTCAATGCTTCAATAATTGGTTTTATCTTTTCATGGTAGTCTCCCTGAGAATGCATATAATTCATTGGCATCTTCCAACAACTCTTGATAAAGTTTTCCTATTAATTCTCAATTCTTGACTCATCTTTCTAATGAGACGAGCTTTCCTCATTTGAATACTTACTATAGTCAATGTAATCACACGTCGTGTTACATTACTATATTTTGTGCGTGAGGTGTTACCCACACTCTCATACACACTCATTAGATTCTTGACAATAGATTTTTCACTTGAAGCCTCTGATGTTCTCAACCCAAGAATCTTCATGATGGACCTATACTTCATACTTTGCATCATTTCAATGAATAGTTGACATCTTGCAGTCTCATTTAACTTTTCAAAGAACAATCTCCAAATCTTATGAGCATATCTTCTACAAGTGCATTTTTGAATCTTACCTTCCATTGGCTGCAAAATATTCTCATCAATATCAATCAAATACTTTAGCTTTCTATGCAAAATTCTAGGTGGTGTTAAGTTAGGTAAATTCATCTCAAGATTAGGAATTTCATCAACATTTAAATGAGATGGGCTAGATGGCATACCTTTGATCGAATATGGAATAGATTACATACCTTGAGCCTGAGGTGGGAATGATGGCGTACCTTGTTCATCACATGTGAGTGATGATGTACTCTCAACTTGAGATGAGGTAGATGGTGTCCCTACATGTTGACTTGTGGTAGAGGACGTGTCTCCAACTATGGTATTCAAATCTATCATAGCACGAAGTTTTTGCATTCGTTCTCTTTGTGCCACCAATACCATATCTCTTTGTGATGGTTGTGGTTCCTCTTCAATTAGCATGTCTTAATTTATCGTGTCCAATTTCCTCTTCTCATGAATTTCCCTCATAGCCGCTACTTTCTTTGCATTCTTAGCTTATATCTCTTCCTGTGTAGGTTTAATTCTTGATCATTTCCTTGGCATGACAGAGAATTTGTTTGTAGCATTATTGCACAATGTTATTGCAGCCATACAAAGTATTATGGTATAGTTTGACATCATGGTATGTTAAGGTATGTTTATTACACATAATTATTAAAGAGCCCAAGTGTAGAAAATATACATGGCATCATGTGAGATTGTAGGCTACTTTCTTGATTGGGAATGTGTCTATTTTAATTAATGTTGACTTTTGGGATATCTTTTATTATGCATACCATGAACTAATTTAAAACATAGTCTAATATATAAACACAAGATATGTATACATAGTCTTTTATTATGCATACTGGATACAAGTGATATAAACATGTATGATAAAGCATAATAAAGTAATTCAAATAGAATTAACGAAAATGTAAAGAACATGGATGTAAAGACTTGACATACCTAAAAATGAAGATTCGAATGGAGAGAGTACCCAATTATGTAGTGTTTTTTTCTTCTTGCATCAAACTCCTCAACAATTTGAGTTTTCCACCACTTGCTTCCTTTTCAATGTTAAATTGAATAACACTCAAATATAATTAGTAACAATAATACTATTAACCAATCTATAATGTTAAATTCCTACAATTGAATCACAATTAACATTGCAACACTGCAAAAATTGAAACTTGAATAGATATATATCAAATTTGATGTGAAAACTATGTTATTTCCTCCTTAAGTTGGAAAAGTAGAAAAGGTGGTGGAAAGATCATGCAAAGGTGGTAGAATGTGTAAAATGTGCATGTGAACTTCCCAACAGCATGAAAGCACTTCTTTTTTGTCGAAACATGCGCATAATTAGCATGAAAACAAAGCATGTGGGCCTGGATCATGGGGGTCCAAGCTTTTTTACCTTTTCTATAGTAGGACAAAACGTGAGTGCATTATAAGGTGCTCACGTTTTGTCCTGCTATAGATTGATCCATAAATATTTGTGCCTATCTCACCTTCAATAGCACCTTTACAATATCTCACCTCTAGTTCCATTAGCTCATGCTCTATCTCTCACTTCTCTATATCTCACTTATCTCTCCCCCTCACCTCTCTACCTCTCCCCTCTCTATGTCTCTCAGTCACTCCTTGTCTACCTCTCCATCCATCCTTAGCCATCTAGGTCTCAATTAATCCTAAACCCTAAAGCCTCAACCCTCAACCCTTAAACCTTAAATCCTAAACCCTAAATGCTATCCCTATTCCTAAACCCTCAATGGGCTCGATACTATACCTTAAACCCTAATCCCTCAACCCTCAACCCTAATCCCTCATCCCTAAACCCTAAACACTATCCCTATTCCTAAACCCTCAACGGGCTCGATATTATACCTTAAACCCTAATCACTTATCCCTAAACCCTCCAACGCTATCCCTAATCCTTATACCCTCAACACTCTACTTTAACCATAATCCCTTGACCCTCAACCCTATCCCTAAACCCTTAACCCTCAAACCTCAACCCTCAACGTCAAACCCTAATCCCTCAACCCTTAACTCTAATCCCTCGACCTTCAACCCTATCCCTAAAACCTCAACCCTCAACCCTCAACGTCAAACCCTAATCCCTCAACCCTTAACTCTAATCCCTCAACCCTAAACCCTATCCCTAAACTACCAACACTATACCTTAAACCCTAATCCCTCAACCCTAAACCCTCAACCCTATCCCTAAACCCTAATCCCTCAACCCTCAACCCTAATCCCTCATCCCTAAACCCTAAATGTTATCCCTAATCCTAAACCCTCAACGGGCATGATACTATACCTTAAGCCCTAATCCCTTATCCCTAAACCCTCCAACCCTATCCCTAATTCTTCTACCCTTGACACTCTACTTTAACCATAATCCATCGAACCTCAACCCTATCCCTAAACCCTCAACCCTCAACCCTCAACGTCAAACTCTAATCCCTCAATCCTCAACCCTATCCCTAAACCCTCAACCCTAAAACTTTAACCCTCAACTCTCAACGTCAAACCCTAATCCCTCAACCCTTAACTCTAATCCCTCAACCCTAAACCCTATGCCTAAACCCTCAACAGTATACCTTAAACCCTAATTCCTCAACCCTAAACCCTAAACCCTATCCCTAAACCCTAATCCCTCAACCCTCAACCCTAATCCCTCATCCCTAAACCCTAAATGCTATCCCTAATCCTAAACCCTCAATAGGCTCGATACTATAGCTTAAACCCTAATCCCTTATCCCTAAACCCTCCAACCCTATCCCTAATCCTTACAATCTACTTTAACCCTAATTCCTTGACCCTCAACCCTATCCCTAAACCGTCAACCTTCAAACCTCAACATCAAACCCTATACTTTATACTTAAACCCTAAAACCTATCCCTACACCCTTGACACTCGACACTATATCTTAAACCCTAATCCCTTAACCCTCATCCCTAAATCCTCAACCCTAAATCCTTAAACCTTCAACCTTCAACCCTATCCCTAATCCCTCTACCCTCGACACTCTACTTTAACCCTAATCCCTTGATTATCAACCCTATCCCTAAACCCTCAACCCTTAACTCTCAACATTAAACCCTAATCCGTCATCCCTAAACTCTAATCCCTCAAACCTAAACCCTATCCCTAAACCCTCAACCCTCAACACTATACTTAAACCCTAATCCCTATCGCTCAACCCTTAACCCTTAACCCTTAAAACTTAAACCCTATCCCTACACCCTCAACACTCAACACTATATCTTTAGCCTTAAACCCTCATCCCTAAAGCCTCAACCATCAATCCTTAAACCTTCAACCCTAAACCCTATCCCTAATCCATCTACCCTCGACACTCTAACCCTAACCTCTTGACCATCAACCCTATCCCTAAACCCTCAACCCTCAACCCTTAACTCTCAACATTAAACCCTAAACCGTCAACCCTAAACCCTAATCCCTCAAACCTAAACCCTATCCCTAAACCCTCAACCCTCAACACTATACCTTAAACCCTAATCCCTCTCCCTCAACCCTTAACCCTTAAAACTTAAACCCTAATGCAGAGGTGACACAAGGGAAGCTAGAGTTTCTTCTACTATCCTTTGCCCACTCACCCACTTCAAACAGCCTTCAACCAAGCAACCAAAGGCACATTCAAGGGTGTATGAAGGATTTGGTATCCTAGTGATGGCTCCACCTTCTAGGCTTCTCCAACACCTTAGGACAGATCAACAAACACCTTCTATGCAGTTGGTTTGATCTCCAACTTCCCAAAACTCTTCAACCTATACATTGACTAGTAAGGCTACTAGCCCTCCAAACTAGGTTTTCTCAACACAACTTGACAAAATCCCAAATGACCAGGCAAGAAAATGATGGTTTTAGATACCCTCTATGGAACCCTATCAAACTCCCAAGTCTCCTATTCCAACTCTACTCCAGCAATCCAGAACACTCATTTGGTCTTCTAGGCCTAATTGATCAATTTAGGCTAGGTTACAAAGCAAGTGCTCAAACTTGGGTGCATAGGTCAGGGTCAGGAATTTGGAATGATTCTACCATGTCCCTACAACACAAATCCATCATTTATCTTCTCACCCTATCAGGATTCTATCATCTACAACCTCAAATAGCATGAATTTGGCCAAATACAATGAAATACTTGACCTAGGGCATCACCTTAAAAATTGAAAATAGCATCTCCCAGAAAAATACTTTTGGAATCCTATAATACACATCCTTGGCCTACATTTCACCAGTTTTTGTGAATTTTCACCAGTGGGAATGCATTCTAGGGCCAGATTTCTATGGCTGCCTTAGAAAACACAGTTTCTAGACCTGTTTTGAAATAAAAATCAATAACTTTTGATCCCGACCACTTCAGGACCTCAAACTAGTTTCATTTTAACCCTGACTCCAAGCACTTTCAGAAAAATGACATTTGCACACGTGAAAAGTCTGTATAGTCCATACACAGTGAGAAAAGCAGGAAAATTTATTGTTTTCTATAGTTTCAATGCCCCAAAACTCCGTACCAGATGTCCTCTTCCATACAGGAGTGAGTTACCATGTTTTTACAACCATTCCAGTTGGTATCTAACTTCCAAAGGCAGATTCAACTGCCCAAACTAAGTTTCAACCGGCCAATGTGTCATTGTTAAGATTGGCAACAATAGACATTATGGAGTTTTTCCATTTTCCAAAGGATGGTGATTTGTTTTACTTGTCCAATGGAATCAAACCACCCTCATACTCCTTAGACCATCCTAAAACACTAAGACAACTCAAAGAAATTCAAAAAGCCAATATTAGACCTTCTAGGCCTAAGTGGCACAACTAGGTCCAAGTGGACTAAGAAGGATATGAGGTTTATAAAGTTACCCTAGACCTCTTGACCACACAAGAATAGACCTTCCAACATGGCTATGAAAAAGCCTTATTACAAAACACATCAAACAAAAACTCAACTTATCAAAGATGCTAGCACAATGCTTGTAGGGATCAAACTGCTCCTAGGTGCCCTGCACCATACACCCACTGTCAAACAAAACTCAAGTCTCTTGAGTTGGAATGGTGTCAAATGTGAAACCTACCTTCTCAATGTCTACTCTACTCATCCAAGTGGCATCCTCCTAAGGTTTGTTTAGCCACTTCACCAAATAGTCATGATAGGTGTGCCTTCTAGCTTGTTTTGCAATCCTCTTGTCCAAAATGCACCCAATCTGATTTGGAGATGAAGGAATGAGTTCCTGGAGTGTCTGATCAGTTTGATCTTCTACAACAATAGTCTGAGGATTAGTTCCTTTATAGGGATAAAGGTCTGAAACATTAAAAATTGGAGACAAAGCAATGGCATCCAGAAGTCTAATTTTGTAGGCATTTTCTCCACATTTCTTGAGCACTTCACAAGGCCCAATTTTCTTCATGAGTAGCTTGGTATGTTTACCTGTAGGGAGCCTCTTCTTCTTCAGATGGACCATTACCAAATCACCTTCCTTGAACTGTAAATCCCTTCTTTTCCTGTCAGCAAACTGTTTGTACTTCTATGAAGTGGACAGCAATTTCTGTTGTACTTGTTCATGGACATCCTTCATGACTTGAACAAAGTCTTCAGCCAAGGCACTGCTGTTTTCCAGTCCTTTAACCTCCCTTAGTTCAAAAATACCCCTTGGGTGAGTGCCATAAACAATTTGGAAAGGAGACAGGCTGGTGCTTCTATTGATAGTGTCATTGTATGAGAACTCTGCCTGAGCCAAAATGGAATCCCAACTAGCACCCTGCTCCTTTGTGAGGCATCTTACGAGGTTGCCAAGAGACCTATTAATCACCTCTGTTTGTCCATCAGACTGAGGGTGATAGGCAGATGATAAGGACAAGTTTGTACCTAGTCTCTTCCACAGTGTCCTCCATAAGTGTCCTATGAACTTGGGGTCTCTGTCTGAGATGATTGACAAAGTTAAACCATGTAATCTGACTATTTCCTTGAAGAAAAGACCTGCTATGTGTGAGGCATCATGTGTGGTTTTACATGGGATGAAGTGAGCCATTTTTGAGAACCTTCCTATCATGGCCTTGCAAGAGAGGTATGGTTCTTTGAAGTCCTCATCTGCTACATACTGATCCATGATGGCTTGAATACCTATACTTTCCAACTGTATGGTCTGCACAACAAGATTCCTCCTACTTAAGGCATCAGCTACCTTATTGGCCACTCCTTTCTTGTGTTTTATGGAGAAGGTGTATGCTTGGATGTACTCCATCCACTTGACATGTCTGTGATTCAACTTTTGCTGCCTGTTCAAGAAGCTTAATGCATGGTTATCAGTAAAAACTATAAATTCCTTTGGCAATAAGTAGTGTCTCCATTTCCTCAATGACTGAACCATGGTATATAACTCTAGATCATAGGTGGAGTAGTTTTGTTTTGCCTCATTTAACTTCTCACTAAAGAATGCTACAGGCCTCCCATCTTGACTTAGGACTCCCCCAACAGCCCTTTTACTTGCATCACACTCTACCACAAAGACCTTGTCAAAATTAGGTAGCACTAGGACTGGTTTTTCTGAATTTTTTTTCTTTAACAGTTCAAAGGATTGAGTGGCCTCATTTGTCCACAAAAATACACATTTCTTGCCCCCTTTTATGGTGTCAACAAGTGGAGCACAAATGCCACTAAACCCTCTAATGAACTTTCTATAAAAGCTACACAAACCATGGAAACTCCTTACCTCCGAGGCTGTTGTAGGTGTTGGCCAATTAAGAATGGCTTCCACTTTGCTTGGATCCATTTTTAAGCTGCCCTTGGAGATGACAAACCCCAAGAGTATCAACTCTTCTTGTAGGAAGACACATTTGTCAAGATTGATTCTCAACTTCTCCTCTTGAAGCCTCCTGAGCACTTGATGGATATGCCTTATGTGGTCTTCCTTGCTGTCACTAAAAATCAGTATATCATCCAAATACACAACAATAAACTTGTTAAGGAAAGGTTTTAGCACTTCATTCATCAATCTCATGAAGGTGCTTGGTGCATTTGACAAGCCAAAAGGCATGACAACCCATTCAAATAGTCCTTCATTGGTTTTGAAGGTGGTTTTCCACTCATCCCCTTCTCTTATCCTGATTTGATGGTAACCACTTTTTAGATCCATCTTGGTAAAATACTTAGCCCTACCCAAGCAATCCATTAAATCTTCTATTCTAGGCATTGGAAATCTATACCTGATAGTAATCTTGTTGATGGCCCTGGAATCAGTGCATAGTCTCCATGTTACTTCCTTCTTGGGTGCAAGCACTGCAGGTACTGCACATGGGCTAATACTCCTCCTTATAAGCCCTCTATCCAACAAGTCTTGGATTTGTCTTACCACTTTAGCATTTTGCTCTGGAGTCAACTTGTATGCTGCTTGGTTTGGTAGGGTGGATCCAGGGATGAGATCAATGCAATGACTAATCTCCCTCTTTGGTGGAAGTGCATCCTTACTCTCATCGGCTATCACATCATGAAACCTTTCCAACAGTTCTTCCACTTCCTTTGGTCCAATCCTCCTAAGAGGTTACTGCACTTTGACCTTCTTGGGATTCACATCCTTGGGCTTGATGACTACTACAAAACATGGTACTTTCTCTTCCTTGAGGTTAGCCAAAAACTCTTTTTCACCTACCAACATAACTGAACTAGAAATGACTTTCTCTTTGCAATCATCAATCAAAGGAGTCATTGTAAACTTTTCACCATTCTTGGACAAATGAATTACATTGTTCTTACCATCATGTTGGGCACTTGTGTCATGTTGCCAAGGCCTTCCAAGAAGAAGGTGGCATACATCCATATCCACTATCTCACAAAGAACCTTATCATGATATTCACCTATCTTGAATTCAACCCAACATTGCTGATTGACTACAATTTGCTGCTCCTTGGTTAGCCAAAAGACTCTATAGGGGTTACGATGAGGCATTATTTCCAATCCTAACTTAGTCACCATTTCATTAGAAGCCAAATTTTCAGAAGAACCTAAATCTACTATTACCTTGCAAACTTTTCCTTTCACCTTGCAAGTGGTTCTGAACAAGTTGTTTCTTTGGGGCTGCTCGTTGGTGGCTGGCATGATGAGGGATCTATTAAACATGATGCGTTCTCCACTCTGAAGTGTTGCAGACTTGGAAGAGGTTGTTTGGTAACTTGTGGTGCTTTGACAGTCCTCTTCTTGAAGGAGTTGTACTCTTCTTTCTTTCTGATTTGTAGCAGTGTTTCTCATCTTCTCCGGGCACCTAAAGGACTGATGTCCAATCTGATTGCAAGAGAAACACCTTCCAGTAAACACATTGGGACCTCTGCCATTACCTCTCCCTTTAAACGGACCTTGATTAGCACTATTTTTATCAGCCTGCCCTTGGCTGCCTTCTTGTGATCTGCTGTCTTGGGGTCTAGAGAAATTATCTCTGTTTTGGAATCTACCTCTGCCCCTAAAGTTCTGATTTCCTCTACCTCTACTACAGCTGTTTGAATCACTTCTCCTTCTTTGTTTATCCTCAATTCTTAATGCCATTTGAAAACACTTATGGATTGTTTTCGGGTTAAAGAGAGTTAATTCATCTTGAATGGAGAACTTAAGGCCATTGAGATACTTTGCAAACTTCTATTTTTCATTCTCAGGCATCTTGGCTTTCAATGTCATCTTGTGAAACTCCTCTGTGTAGGTGGTCACGTCCATGTCCTTCTATCTTAAGTTGTGCAACTTCTTGTTCAAGTTGACTTCATAATCCTTAGGGACAAATTGCTTCTTGATTTCAAGTACCATCTTCCTCCATGTAGAGATAGGATTCCTATCATCTTCTATCCTTTCATTTTGAATAAAATTCCACCTACTCAAGGCTATCCCTTTCATTCTTGATATGGCAATCCTCACTTTCTGATTTTCTGCCACTTCTTCACATTCAAAATAGTTCTCCATTGCCTCAATCTAATCAAGGCACTCCTCTAGATTCATCTTACCAGGAAACATAGGTAAGTCTGCCTTAGTGTCCTTCCTACTCAACTTTCCAAGTGCATCTAGGAATTGTCTCTCTGACATGCCTCCTTGTGGCTCTTCCATTGGCATTTCTTCTTTCTCATCTTGATCCTCTTCATCTGAATCTAAGATGATCTCTGATTTCTTCTTCTTGTCTTTGTCTTTCTTCAACTTTTCTATCTCAGCCTCCATCCTTTTGTTCTTGGCTGCTTTCTCTCTCACTATCTTTGCCAATTCGGCATTGGTTACCTTTGACGGAATTTCCTCCTCTTCTTCTCTATCTCCCATCTCTTTGATGGCTCTAATACCACCTAATGCAGAGGTGACACAAGGGAAGAAACACACAAGAGTTTCCTCTACTGTCCTTTGCCCACTCACCCACTTCAAACAGCCTTCAACCAAGCAACCAAAGGCACATTCAAGGGTGTATGAAGGATTTGGTATCCTACTGATGGCTCCACCTTCTAGGCTTCTCCAACACCTTAGGATAGATCAACAAACACCTTCTATGTAGTTGGTTTGATCTCCAACTTCCCAAAACTCTTCAACCTATACCTTGACTAGTAAGGCTACTAGCCCTCCAAACTAGGTTTTCTCAACAAAACTTGACAAAATCCCAAATGACCAGGCAAGAAAATGATGGTTTTAGATACCCTCTATGGAACCCTATCAAACTCCCAAGTCTCCTGTTCCAACTCTACTCCAGCAATCCAGAACACTCATTTGGTCTTCTAAGCCTAATTGATCAATTTAGGCTAGGTTACAAAGCAAGTGCTCAAAATTGGGTGCATAGGTCAGGGGAAGGAATTTGGAATGCTTCTACCATGTCCCTACAACACAAATCCATCATTTATCTTCTCACCCTATTAGGATTCTATCATCTACAACCTCAAATAGCATGAATTTGGCCAAATAGAATGAAATACTTGACCTAGGGCATCACCTTAAAAATTGAAAACAATATCTCCCAGCAAAATACTTTTGGAATCCTATAATACACATCCCTAGCCTACATTTCACTAGTTTTTGTGAATTTTCATTGGTGGGAATGCATTCTAGGGCCGGATTTCTATGGCTGCCCTAGAAAATAGGGTTTCTAGACCTATTTTGAAAGAAAAATCAATAACTTTTGATCCCGACCACTTCAGGACCTCAAACTAGTTTCATTAGAACCTTGACTCCAAGCACTTTCAAAAAAATGACATTTGTACATGTGAAAAGTCCGTACAGTCTGTACACAATGAGAAAAGTAGGAAAATTTGTTGTTTTCTGTAGTTTCAATGCCCCAAAACTCCATACCAGATGTCCTCTTCCATACAGGAGTGAGTTACCATGTTTTTACAACCATTCCAGTTGGTATCTAACTTCCAAAGGCAGATTCAACCACCCAAACTAAGTTTCAACCGGCCAATGTGTCATTGGCAAGATTGGCAACAATAGACATTATGGAGTTTTTCCATTTTCCAAAGGATGGTGATTTGTTTTACTTGTCCAATGGAATCAAACCACCCTCATACTCCTTAGACCATGCTAAAACACTAAGACAACTCAAACAAACTCAAAAATCCAATATTAGACATTCTAGGTCTAAGTGGCACAACTACTTCCAAGTGGACTAAGAAGGATATGAGGTTTATAAAGTTACCCTAGACCTCTTGACCACACAAGAATAGACCTTCCAACATGGCTATGAAAAAGCCTTATTACAAAACACATCAAACAAAAACTCAACTTATCAAAGATGCTAGCACAATGCTTGTAGGGATCAAACTGCTCCTAGGTGCCCTGCACCAAACCCTATCCCTACACCCTTAGCACTCGACACTATATCTTAAGCCTTAAACCCTCATCCCTCAATCCTTAAATCTTCAACCCTAAACCCTATCCCTAATCCATGTACCCTCGATACTCTAACCCTAACCCCTTGACCATCAAGCCTATCCATAAACCCTCAACCCTTAACCCTCAACTCTCAACATTAAATGCTAATCATTCAACCCTAAACCATAATCCCTCAACCCTCAACACTATATCTTAAAATCTAATCCATCAACCCTCAACCCTAAACCATATCACTAAACCGTCAACCCTTGACACTATACCTTAAACCCTAATCCCTCAACCCTCAACCATAATCCCTCATCCCTAAACCCTAAATGCTATCCCTATTCCTAAACCCTCAACCCTTGACACTATACCTTAAACCCTAATCCCTTATCCCTAAACCCTAAACCCTATCCCTCAACCCTTAACCCTTAAAACATAAACCCTAAAACCTATCCCTAAATCCTCAACACTCAACACTATATCTTAAACCTTAATCCCTTAACCCTCAACCCTAAAGCCTCAACCCTCAATCGTTAAACCTTAAACACTAAACCCTATCCCTAATCCCTCTACCCTCAACACTCTAATTTAACCCTAATCCCTTGACCATCAACCCTATCCCTAAACCCTCAACCCTCAACTCTCAACATTAAACCCTAATTCGTTAACCCTAAACCCTAATCCCTCATCCCTAAACCCTATTCCTAAACCCTCAATCCTTAACACTATTCCTTATACCCTAATCCAACAACTCTAAACCCTAATCCCTCAACCCTAAACCCTACCCTAAACCCTCAACCCTCAACACTATTCCTTAAACCCTAATCCCTCAACTCTAAACCCTAATCCCTCAACCCTAAACCCTAAACCCTATCCCTAAACACTCAACCCTTAGCAATTTATACCTTAAACCTTAATCCCTCAACCCTCAATCCTCAACCCTAATCCCTCATCTGTAAATCCTAAATGATATCCCTATTCCTAAACCCTCAACCCAAGACACTATACCTTAAACCCTAATCCCTTACCCCTAAACCTTAAACCCTATCCCTCAACCCTTAACCCTTAAACCTTAAACCATAAAACCTATTCCTAAACCCTCAACCCTATACCCTCAACAATACACTTAAGCCCTAATCCCTAAATAATCAACCCTATACCTTAAACCCTGAAGCCTACACCCTCAAACCCTCATCCCTAAACCACAGAATCTCACCCTTATATTCTAAACCTCAAATATTGTGCCTCAACCCTATACTTAAATTAAATGTAAACCATACGCGCTCTCAACCCAAGTCACCCTATGCCTTATATACCCTCAATCCATATCCTAAACCCTAAACCCAATATCCTAAACCCTAATCCTCACGCCTTACACACTTAATCTTATACACTCAACAACCTGAATATTAACCCTCAACTGTAACCCTCAACCCTCTTATCTCTACCCTCTACCCTCTACCTATTACTTAAGCCCTAATCCCTCAACCCTCAACCCTCAAAACTATACAGGCTCAGATCCTTTTTTCACTAAACCCAAAACACTTACATACATACATACATACATACATACATACATGCATACATACAAGCATGCATACATGTATATACATACAAGCATGCATACATGTACATGCATACATACCTACAAGCATAGATATAAACATCCATGAAACATACTTATGAAACTTGAACATAACTCATTCAAAGGAAGACATAATGTGAGCATGTTATAACGCGCTCACATTATGTTGAATTGGGAAAACACCAGCAAACATGCAAAAAGGAAAAAAGCACAACATAACGTGAGCACGTTATAACACGCTCACATTATGTTGTGCTTTGGAAATCCCAAGACTTAGGCTTGGGATTTGCTTTGGATTTCCAACCCAAAGGCTTAGAGTGCCTTTTCAACATCCACAGATGCGTTTTTTCAAATTCTACAAGATTTCACATAATTTTGTCTGTGCTAACCCTTAGATTTGCACGTGTTTCAAGGTCAAACAAATCAAACACCTCGGTAATGTTAGGCTTTCCCTTAGCTATTTAATGATGTAATTTTTTTCCCAATTTGACAATGTTAAGCCTTTCATCTTTAATTTCTTTTGTTTGTGTGTCTGGTTCTGGGCAAAAACCACTGTTTAGTCTTTTTTTCATCATAAATTAACCATTCATTGAAATTTCAAAAAAATTACATATTTAGCAACTAGACTTCATTCTACACATATTAAAAAAAATGATTTTCAATTAGTTTTCAAAATTTATAGGGGTAGCACGGCTAAAATTTTGTTTTTTAGGATGTGTCCACTTTGAAAATTAGTAAAAAATCAAATATTCATAAAACAATTATTAGGAAAATCGGGCGTAAACTACATGCTCTTACCTAATTTCTCACTAAAGTGATTTGAAAAATGCCAAAAAAAAGTTAACCTTTTGAGGGAGCCACAAAACATGCTATGTTATGTTTTTTTGACAGAAACAACACCAATCTATGTGGCTCTCTCTTTTTAACCCCTTAATCTATACCATTTTCAAAAAAAAATATTAGTTTACAAATTAGACTCGGAGCACTATGAACATTGTTTTGGTTGCATCTCCAAATTTTGACTGTAACTATGCTCAATTTCTCATCCAAGGGCAACATTTCCTGATTTTAGAAAAAAAGCGGCCACTTAAGACCCTTTTTTGGCCCCCCATCTTCTTGCACTTACCCAGTAATTAATACTTTGTTACATGGATAACATGACTTTTTATGTGGCTATCAGTATAAGTATGAGGTATATTTTTCTCTACTTGGGGTAAATGCAGATAACTTTATAGATGCGTGATATCTCAGACACATGGTACATGCTAGCCATACATACTTGTGGGTTCTCTTTTTTGAGGTGGATGTCAGATCCTATAGATGACTCATGTGTGACATATATTATGGGATATTGGTATGATGGAAGATTCTGGGTTGTGTGGGACATACTCATTGTGACATGGTCATTCTTCATTAATTTTCATATGGTTTGAGACCACTATATTATTCAGTGGTTTGAGACCACCATATTGTTTCTATGGTTTTGAGACCACCTTATGATTTCATGTGGTTTGAGACTACCATATTATTCTATGGTTTGAGACCACCATATTATTTCTATGGTTTGAGACCACCTTATGATTTCATGTGGTTTGAGACCACCTTATTATTCTATGGTTTGAGACTACCATATTATTTTTGTGGTTTGAGACCACCATATTGTTTCATGTGGTTTGAGACCACCATGATATTGCATGCTATTATCTTATGTGGTTTGAAACCACTATATGACTCCCCTCCTCCCCTTAGGTGACCTTGTTGCAAGGTTGCATGGTTATCATAGTGTACAAAATTCTAAGAGATTGTTGGAGTATTTATTTATGTGTTGAATATTTTTCTTACAATCCAGTAGTGTTTTGTTACTTTGGGCTAATTGGCCATTTTTTTGTTTGAGTTAGTCATTTTTCCTCAAGAACATGTTCTTGGATAAACTTGGGATAATGTAATGGTTGTTATTTGATCTCCATTTTATCTATGATTGATCAAGCATTTTATTTTATTTTATTTTATTGAGGGTTAACTTATGAGTTGCTTTACTTCTTTAACCTTTTTTGTTTTGAGGCACCTTAATGTTGCAACTGGTGGTATGTGTAGAGTAATGTGACTATTGTTTATTGTCATATCCTAGAGGGATCACTGACAGGTTGTATAGGGAAGTAGATGGCCTAGGGAATCTTGTTCATACTAGGAAATACATGGTGGGATCCTTGAGAGGACCCCGAGACCATCTTTCCTGATCTGTTACTTAGCACAGTGGTTTCTACATGGCATGTTTATTCATTGGTTATTGGCACTATGGTATGGATGATATTGGGTTCCTTTGGAGGTGAGATTATATGATGTTATACTAAATTGAATATTCGCACAGTGATTCTACATTACATGGTTATTCATTTATTGGTTATTTGGCTCCATGGCACTATGGATTACTCATTGGTATATCAGTGCTTTCCCTCCTCGCAATACCCATTCTTGATGAGCCTTGTGGTGTGACTCAGGTGATGTCTTTATGATGAGTATAGTTTGATACAAATGAGTATGGTAGTCATCATGTGTTGAACTTAGAAGAAGTATGTGATGTGAAAAAAATCTATTTTGAATAATGTATTATATGTAGAGTTAAGTTTATGTGATATGTGTCTCTGAGTGTTGTAGAGACTCAGGTGTTAGAAATTATTGATTAGAGTAAGATATGGTGACTTGATTCAATTTCTTAGTTATAATTGATATAGTCATGATACGTAGAAATAAATATAGGACATGTTTAGCTGTCCAAAATGAGGTATGAGGATTGACATAATATTGTTGTTTATTTCTATATGATGTGGTAAAGTAATATGTTGACTTTTATGGGTAGCTCTCTTCCCTTAAGGACTTCCATGAGGAAGTATATGCAAGAGGCGGAGAATATAAGGCCATGTGCAAGCCCACTTGAACCTTCTCTAGTGATATTGTTGTGACCGGACTTTATTACTAATAGCATTTGGAAACCCTATACAATTGTTAGTCAATCTATGTAGGATCCATCCTTGGTACTGTCATTATGGCAAGAAGTCATTTTAGTTTTGTTACTATGGTTCTATGATGAGACTTTGTATGTTTGTCTTTTACGTATATTTGACTATGGCTATGAGTGGCATATTGGTTCGAGACATATGATTTTGATTGGATCATGATTGATACATACTTTCATATTCGCATGTAACCTCATGTGACCTATATGATGCCTCTTAGATTATGTTTTGTACCTTATTTAAGCTGATTATGTCATTTATTGAGATGTATTATATGGTTCCTTGATTTATGACTGTGGATTCGTATACCTTGTTTTTGGATTGTGCCACTCATTGATATATAGCTTCGCATCTAATTCATGAAATCTGTTATCTCACATTATTGTGATCTTGATTTCATTATTCATATAATTAAAGGTATTTCATTCTTGTGTGCATTAAGATTAATTGATTTAGCTTGAGAGTGAAATCTTCTTATATGTTGCAAGAATTATTAAAATATATGTATATGAAGTAGTGATGGTTAATTGTATCTTTGCTTTAGCTATTGTTATCATAACTAACAATGTGAAAACAAGTGTGCAGATTGAGCCAGTGGAAACAAGGAAAACACTTGGAGACCCATTGCGGTTTCCTAGTAAGCCAACCTAGCCTGTATGGAAAAGCTTAGGTCCATTGTTAGTCATGTCTATGTCTTTCAAAAGTGTGCCTTGTGAAAAGAGTGTCATGTGAAAGTGTCTTTTCTAAAGTATCTTGTATTGGAGATATGTGACATTGTTGTGCAACATTGTAGTATTGTATTTGGGACATGTGATTTCATGTGGTTCATTACATGTTGACGTTTATGTTGTAAAAGTGTTGTGAGGTATCTTTGTTGTGGGGGGAAGTCTAAGTAGTCCACAAAATATGATAATAAGTTTAAATTTGTGCCTTGTTGTTAGAAAAAATTAAACCTTATCCTAGACCTAGGTGGGCCCCTCAAAAAACATAATAAGATTAAGAAAAAAAAAAATTTGGGCACCTTTTTATTAACATTTTCATTATGGACATGAATTCATTTTTAATTGTTAAACCAAGGCTTTTGGAAAGGACACATGTTGACCACCTAAGGTGACAACATGCTGTCCACATTAGGACACATGATATCCAATTGGGGAGACACATGCTACCTTCAAGGACAAATGTGATCTGGAGGAAAAAGAAGGTAAAAAAGGAGAGAAAATATAGGGAAGGGGGGGGTGTTTTGGCTGGTTATTCCAGTTTTTTCCTATTTTTTTGACACTGCACTGGAAAAAAAAATAAAAATGTAACAAACTAGAAGAATAGGAGATCTGGGTGGAGCTAAATAGTTCTGCAGAAAACTCTAGATAGGCTCCTATGCTACCATGTGTATTGTGTAAAACTTTTAATGGTTTAAGTTAAATGGGCTTGCTGTGTAGTTTATTCTCAATTTTGTTATGTGTTTGCTTGGATAACGAATGTGTAAAAAAGTGTTGTACACTGTAGTGGGATTATGCAAAAAGTGTGCAATTGGTAAATGGTGGTATGGGTTTCTTGTTGTTGTTTGGGGAAGAAGGAATAATGACTTGGTAGGGAGAATCTTACGTGGGTAAGAGTACGCTAGATGAAACTTGGTAGAAGTAAAATGGGTATGAGTACCGCATATATTAGAGAAAAAAGAGAAACAACTTCATATGTTGTTAATAGTGGGTTAGAGTACCCATGTATGTGCACCTGAGGGTATGAGTACCCATAAATTGAGATTCTATAAAATTATTAACCTTCAAAAAAATTATTGGAAGAATATTGTGGACTCCCTACATGCTTTATTTTCTTCTCTTTGCCTATGAGAAGATTCCACAAAGAATCTTCCTATGACTATTATGTCAGAACCTTGTAAATGAAGTGGAGTTGCATGTCAGTTGGTGTTTTTGTGTGTGTATTTATGGGATGGGTAACTGTGAGTGTTCCTGGATCTCCCTGTGTTTTCCTCTAGCTCGAGGGTGGGCAGCTACTACCCTAGCCTAGGAGGTGAGCTCCCACTAGCTATATCAAAAGATTTCTTTTTGTTGTGATCCTACCCTGCTATAGGACCCTACAAGTGGTAGAAGAATAAAAGACTACTTTTCTATAGCTATTAGATCATACGGCCATGGAGGAATGTGTGGAAAGAAAAAAAAAAAGAGAAATCCCTCTAGTCAAAATTGATATGTGTCAAGTCCACGAAAGAGAGTTTAATTTTCTATGTTTTATTTGAGTGTCTGTGCCCAAGTTGTAAAATGTAAATCTATCAATTTTTCATGAGAATCTATAAAGCATAAATAACCAAAAGAACCTATCTATGAGATTTTATGTGTTTTTAAAAAAAAAAGAAGAATCACTAAGATATAAAAAAAATTCAAAGAAACTATTGTATTTTCAGATATCTAAAGAGGGGCCTATAAATCTGTAAGAAGATTATCAAATTTTATATATGGTAAATTTATGTTATGTAAGGCATGTGATGCAGAGGCATCCACACTAAAACCTTGACATACAGCATGTATGTCTAACACCCATCATCATCATCATATTTTCCTTAACACTGTCAACATCATCATATTTTCTCTACCGACCGATATCCTCCTGCAGACAAACCTTCGACCTTTCACCTGTCAGCAGCATCATCATATCCGGCTATCGGCAGCATCATCATATTCGGCAAGCACAAACATCCTCCTGATGTTCACTGTTCATCTTACCGCCAACCTCTTTCTTCATCATCATGATGTTCAACATCATGTTCATCAGCAGGATATAGAACATCCGGTTCCTCCCATATATCCTGATGACGACAACCTCATGCACCTTTCCTTCGATGCTTACGTCACCCCGATATCCTGATGATGATTATCCTGATGACGATGACGTCACATGCAGTTCCTTCAATATCCTGCTGTCGGCCAAACTTAACATTATCGGCCCGCGATGGTTTTATCAACCTGATCTTCTACCTTATGCCGATACGCTCCTCCTTGGCAACACCTGATGATGATCACCCCAAAACACATTCACCTTATGAAATCAATTGCATCATGCTCATCTCCACTTACTCGGATGACGCCCGAAGTAACTGCAGGATATACACAGAAATATCCTGATGATGCCGTTGCGATGGATTTTCCAACCTTAGCGAATTTCGATCCGCCGAACCTCCTGAGGTGACCCGATCTACTCCCTGGACAACTTTCCAGACTCTAATTACCAGCACAACCTAGAAC
The DNA here is from genome assembly GCA_027924645.1 of Cunninghamia lanceolata. Lineage (NCBI taxonomy): Eukaryota > Viridiplantae > Streptophyta > Pinopsida > Cupressales > Cupressaceae > Cunninghamia > Cunninghamia lanceolata. The sequence goes on from BSBN01000738.1 coordinate 5,616,509, forward strand.
ATACCCATGCTAGGGTCCTCAACACCTTTCGACGATGATCCTGCACACCTGCATGCAAACAAACACAAAATGCAGACTAAACCCTAAACTACTGTACATAGCCATTCCACCGATTCGACGAATCAACTGGTGGAATGGATCAGCGAATCCATGTAACCACCAAAATAGCAAATCGATCACACAATGGAATCCAAAACAGAGAATTGACACAACAGGATCTCTTTATTGATTTCAAAAGATGCAAATACAATATTCAGTCTCTCCCTCTGTCTCACTCTCTGCAATCTAGCTACTCAACATCTATATCTAAAACCAACTGATCCTAATACATAAATAGGATCTCCTGCGAGTACTACTGACCTGACTCCAAGCGGCTGGGAAATCTCTCCAGGCGGCTGGGAGATCCAACCGGACCTACAGCATAACAGCTGTCTTAACAAACTAGCTAAAAATAGTAAAGTATGGTCAACATGACCTTATTACATGCATTGGTCTTATCAGACCTTCTTGGAAACATTAACAAGACCTAAAACAAACTAACTGCCTCCTGGAGGCCAGCTGTCAGGTAGGTGCTCCTGCACCATACTCCCCAACAGAAAAGAACTCATGTCCCATGAGTTAGGTTGTGGAAGTCCTGCACCTTTACACTTTGTCATGTCAGTGTTCTGACCTGTTCCAGCTTTGTCCTCTGCTGACTCTTGGCTGCTCCAAGACTTCTGAACTGTAACTTGCTTTCTTACAAGTAAATCATCATGCCTGTCAATGTAGGCCCTTCTCTCACATACCTTGTGTTTGTCAGGTTGTCTGACCAGAACCTCTGTCTAAATTGCCTCTTGAACTTCTATAATGTTTAACTCTATCTTTCTTTCAACCTTTATAGGACAAACAATAGTCCCAACTATGACAACATCCTTGTCATTCCTCTCAACTGGTTGCTATTTGCAAACCTGTTTCTGCACCTGCTGCTGACCTCTGTCAGTCAAAACTGAAACTTTCTTCAACCTGTTGTCCTTAACAACTCCTTTCCCTGCAGTGTCCTCAACTGCCTTTATGCCTGCTCCTATAGGCATCTGCACAAACTCCTTCTTTCCCACTAGAATGATTTTGGCTGCCCCCTGTGCTGCAGCATTTTCCTGTAATGGCATCAACATAATAGTCTTCCCATCTTTCTTGATGGTGTAGGTATTAGCATACCCATCATACAGTACCCTCCTATCAAATTGCCATGGTCTACCCAACAGTAGGTGACAACATTCCATGGGCAAAATGTCACACAAAACTCTATCATGATATGCTCCAATCTGAAAATCCACATATGCCTGTTCATAGACAAAAAGTGATTGACTATCACTCACCCAAGATGCCTTGTAAGGGTGATGGTGTGGAATCCTTTCCAAATTCAGTTTATCCACCATTTCCTGAGATACCATGTTATCTGTTGAACCAGTATCAATGACAACCTTACATACTTTACCTTTGCTCTTGCATGTGGTCTTGAAAAGAGCTCTCCTTTGCATCATATCCTTTGATGCCTGCAAACTAATTCTCCTAAGCATCAATGCTTCTCCCTCCTCAGGATATCCATAACCGTAAGTGTTTGAACTCTGCACACTTTGCTCTACTTTCTCTTCTTGCACAAGTTGTACTCTCTTGTCATTCGTTCTATCATTTCTGGATGATGAACCTTTGCTTTCTAGACATTTGAAAAATGGATGACCAAACTCACCACAGGTGTAACATTTTCCTGAAAATGTAGTAGAACCTCTACCACCTCCAAATCTGCCTCTATTACCTTTCCATCCACCTCTAAAATCAGACTGTCCCTGTCCTTTACCAGTGTCTTCTTGACCCTCATTGGTTTGCCTTGTTGTAGGGGCTAATCCTCTTCCCCTCATATTGCTGCCTCTTCCTCTCATGGACTTATCTTGTCCTCTATTCATCTTTTCTTCAATCTTGATTGCCATTTGGTAACAATCCTCCACACTCTTAGGGTTAGCTAAAACTAACTCATCCTGTATGTTCAATCTCAAACCAGCCAAGTACCTAGCCACCTTTTCTACCTCATTCTCATGATGACCAGATCTCATACTCAACTTATAAAACTCCTCAGTATATGCCTTCACATCCATTTCCTTCTGCCTTAAAAATTGCAGCTTCTTAAACATCTGAATTTCATAATCCCTAGGCAAGAATTTACCTTTGATCCTTGCTACCATCTTATCCCATGAAGTGATCTTTGACTTCCCTTGTTTCCTTCTCTCGGATTGTACATAATCCCACCATACCAAAGCATGACCTCCTAACTTGGTCTTTGCAATCTTTACCTTCTGATCCTCAGCAACATCTTCACATTCAAAGTGATTATCAAGTGCAGCAATCCAATCCAGTAACTCATCTTCATTCAAACTTCCATTATACTTGGAAACATCAACCTTTACCTTAGGTTTATCACTCTACACTGCCTTTAATAGTTTTGCAAATCTCTGGTCTTCAGCATCCAGATCTTCAGCTACCTCTTCATACTCTTCAACAGCATCTTCATCTTCTTCAGACTCACTGTCTTCCACTTCCCTCCTTTTGTTCTTTTCCAGGGCTACAAGCCTGGCTTGAAGTGCTTCAGCAAGCTCCTTCATCTTCCTCATCTCTCTGGCATGTTTTTCCTTCATCTCCTGCAATTCCCTTGCAGTACCACTACCTTTCGGAGGCATTTTGTCAACCTCTCACTCCTCTGCCTCTGTCCTTTCAGTGACAGTATCAACTCTACCTCTACCCTTTCGGTGACAGAATCAACACACAACAGCCCAGACCTTTTGCTGAGCTCTGATACCACTATGATGCAGAGGCATCCACACTAAAACCTTGACATACAGCATGTATGTCTAACACCCATCATCATCATCATATTTTCTCTGCCGACCGATATCCTCCTGCAGACAAACCTTCGACCTTTCGCCTGTCAGCAGCATCATCATATCCGGCTATCGGCAGCATCATCATATTTGGCAAGCGCAAACATCCTCCTGATGTTCACTGTTCATCTTACCGCCAACCTCTTTCTTCATCATCATGATGTTCAACATCATGTTCATCAGCAAGATATAGAACATCCGGTTCCTCCCATATATCTTGATGACGACAACCTCATGCACCTTTCCTTCGATGCTTACGTCACCCTGATATCCTGATGACAATTATCCTGATGACGATGACATCACATGCAGTTCCTTCAATATCCTGCTATCGGCCAAACTTAACATTATCGGCCCGCGATGGTTTTATCAACCCGATCTTCTACCTTATGTCGATACGCTCCTCCTCGGCAACACCTGATGATGATCACAACAAAACACATTCACCTTATGAAATCGACTACATCATGCTCATCTCCACTTACTCGGATGACGCCCGAAGTAACTGCAGGATATACACAGAAATATCCTGATGATGCCGTTGCGATGGATTTTCCAACCTTAGTGAATTTTGATCCGTCGAACCTCCTGAGGTGACCCGATCTACTCCCTGGACAACTTTCCAGACTCTAATTACCAGCACGACCTAGCACATACCCATGCTAGGGTCCTCAACACCTTTCGACGATGATCCTGCACACCTGCATGCAAACAAACACAAAATGCAGACTAAACCCTAAACTACTGTACATAGCCATTCCACCAATTCGACGAATCAACCGGTGGAATGGATCAGCGAATCCATGTAACCACCAAAACAACAAATTGATCACACAATGGAATCCAAAATAGAGAATTGACACAATAGGATCTCTTTATTGATTTCAAAAGATGCAAATACAATATTCAGTCTCTCCCTCTGTCTCACTCTCTGCAATCTAGCTACTCAACATCTATATCTAAAACCAACCGATCCTAATACATAAATAGGATCTCCTGCGAGTACTACTGACCCGACTCCAAGCGGCTGGGAAATCTCTCCAGGCGGCTGGGAGATCCAACTGGACCTACAGCATAACAGCTGTCTTAACAAACTAGCTAAAAATAGTAAAGTATGGTCAACATGACCTTATTACATGCATTGGTCTTATCAAACCTTCTTGGAAACATTAACAAGACCTAAAACAAACTAACTGCCTCCTGGAGGCCAGCTATCAGGTAGGTGCTCCTGCACCAGCATGTATCTTATTTTGAACAGTTACATTTGATGGACAAATATATTGACTTTAGGCCTTTAGTTGAAAAGTATATGATGTTGATCTCTTCTTGGAACTAGAAATTGCATATTAGCTTATAGATGTTGTTTTCTATTATATACATTCTTAGAGCCAATTGGAGTAAAATTAGGAGTGCATGCAAACATGATTGATTCACTTCCTTACAAATTACAAGAGAAGAACATAGATAGATACATATACATAGACAACTAGCTCTTTGTAGATAAAGCAAGTAGTATGCTTAAAACTGTAAGGCGAGCTCTTTGTAGATAAAGCAAGTAGTATGCTTAAAACTGTAAGGCGAGCTCTTTGTAGATAAAGCAAGTAGTATGCTTAAAATTGTAAGGCGAGCTCTCTATAGATAAAGCGAGTAGTATGCTTAAAACTGTAAGGCAACATATCAAACTGGTTGGGTTGCAATGGTACAAATCTTGTGATTTCATTTCATTTTCAGAGATATAAAAGAATAAAAAAATAAATAAGACTATGATTATGCCTTCATCTAAGATTACATGTTTTAAACCTCTAACAGAGATGCTTGACAATAGGAATAGTAAAACCACACAGATGAAAAATTAGCTCTCTTGTTCTAAACATTTTATATTTAATCCTCCATGTTGAGTAGCATCCAATAAATCAATGGCCAAAAAAAAGAGAATTTTATTAATTATCAGACAGTTATGAGGGCATCCATTTTACCATACATAAGAAATAGCATAGATAGGAGGGCATCAGGTGTTAGGAAGGTCGTGCCCTCTCTATCGAAAGGCATGCCTCTAGTAACCACCTTCTCTTCATGGGGATTATTTAAAAATCTACAAACAAATGAATATAGGAGCAGAGAAGTTATAGTATGGAATCCACCTACTTTGATGTAGACCCTTTTTGTTTCTCAGATCTCCCTAGGTGATTACAACAAAAAACCCAACTTAACTTTAGACCATGACACTGGAACAATAAGAAAACTGGTTGGGCCACGCTAAAACAAAAATGATATCGTATGTATAAAAAGATTCAAACAGTAAAATTAAACAATAATACCTGCATTGAATTCCTCCTTCATCCTGGCTATCGCCGCCATGGAAAAATAGTTCTACATGAGAAGTAAGGAAATAAAAAAAGAGTCATAGGCAATGTTTAGGGTTGGAGGAGTGTGCCCTAATTAGGACAGCAACTTCCTCCCTGCCATTTGAATAGATTAATCTATAAAGAAAAATATCAAGAGAAACCTTGTCCCCTCGAACCCTAGGCATGTGAAGTCATCATAGTTTTCATTTATAAAATTTTAATTTTTCATTAACATTGTTGGGCATTAGCTTTACTATCCTCAGCCTTTGCTATTTAAAAAAAAAGGTTAGGAGTTTTCTTATATATATATGCTCATAAGAGGGAAAAGAAATAATATATATAAGAAAACTCCTAACCTTTTTTTTTAAATAGCAAAGGCTAAGGATAGTAAAGCTAACGCCCAACAATGTTAATGAAAAATTAAAATTTTATAAATGAAAACATAAATGGATTTAACCTTATATTCTTAGGAATAGGGTCGCAAGCACAGGAAACTCAAATTGACAAGTGTCAAAAAAGTGTCAAAAAGTGTCGAAAGGAGAGAGAGAGAGAGAGAGAGAGAGAGAGAGAGAGAGAGAGAGAGAGAGAGAGAGAGAGAGAGAGAACAACACAAAGAGGAAAAAGAGACATTTCAGCAAGAGAATTATTTCTTAGAGGATGTTATTTCATGCTTACATGTATGTGACAAGGATTATGACTCATCGTAGGGGTCCTCGTGGATGTTGTGCATGATTTTGGTGCTTACAGGTTCCTTAATTCCTTTTTCTTTGCAACCTAACCCATTTCCATTGTATCCATGTTTAGAAATAATTTTGAATCCATGCCCGTAATACATCTCTAATTTTTTTAGAAGTGAAGAGTGTTGGGAATTAAGGTGTCTCAACCTTGGAAATTCCTTACATTATTAATGTTTGTATTTATTATTTCATTGCCTATGTTGTAAATATTTGTAAATTCCATATTGTCATATTGTGGGATGTGGCACGGCGATGTGTCAATCTTACATGGAATATGAAAACTTGTAATTTTGTCCTCACATGAGGAGATAGGCATCCCACTTTGTGGTAGGAACATTTTACCATGTGTCAGCATCTTCCATGTTGTGTAAGGGAATATTGACTGAAACGGTTATGATGGATTCCTATGACAAAATCTATGACATGTAAGAGTCAGCAATAGAAGTTTGTAAGACAGGTGAAGACATGTGTCATGAAGCATCTTGGAATAAGGCATATTTGGGTGCCCCAAGGTGGAATATGACATGTTGTAAGAGAATATGCTATTTATATCATGTGTATGATAGATTCTCTTATAGTTGTAAGTTGTAACCACTATGACAGATTCTATGACGGGCATAAGTGTTGTAAGAGCATCTGTCATAGCTCATTTTAGAAATAGGTGACCTCTTTGGGATGGGAGCTATGGACAAGTGTCAGGCACATTCTACAATGTTGACCAAGTGTCCTTAGGTGTGGGTTTTGGGCCATGAGGCCTTGTTGGACACCCATTCTAAGATAGGTCTAATAATGCCTTGTATATTCTATTTAAACTGGTGCTTGGAGAGGGAGTTGTATCACATGTTTATAGGTACTATTATGCTGCCGGATTGACTCCAGATATGAGTGTCAAAGACCATTGAAGATTTCATTGCAAATGTATGGTAAACAAATTTTAGATTTGTTAATACATTGTGTAGGTTTATGAGTGTGGGGTTTTTCATCCAATAGGGTTTTCCCCACCATAAATCTTTGTCTCTCTTCTTCTCTCTTCTTTCTGGTTCATGTGTATTTCTGTAATATCTCATTTAGATATTCTATGTTGCTTTAGTTGTAAGGAATAATTTGAATTTGCATAGCCCTCTCCTCATTAGATTAGTGTAGGAAGTGATTTCTACACACCTAGCTTCCTTTTAGTTGGTATTAGAGTCTGGCCAGTTTTGGTCTTAGCTGTTGGGTAGGGGTTTTTTGAGCTGATCTTAAGTTGTGTGGGAGTCTGTGCAAAGTATCCTGATTTCTATTATAGCAAGGAGATGGCAAGCACATTTGGAAGAATGGAAGTGGAGAAATTCAATGGCACTAATTTCAAGCTGTGGAAGCTCAAGATGGAAGACATGCTTGTTGATTGAGACCTTCGGGAAACTGTTACTAGAACTAAACTAGCTGCAATGCAACAAGCGAATTGCGATCTCAAGGATCAGAAGGCTAAGGGTCTCATAAGACTTAGTCTTGCTGATTCTATGTTGTTAAATGTCCATGAGGAGAAAACTGCAACCTTGCTTTGGAAGAAGTTGGGAGATGTGTATCATGCCAAATCCCTGGTTAATAAACTTTTTATGCAAAAGAAGTTGTATTCTCTTCAAATGGAGGATGAAGAATCCACTGCCAAACATATGAATGCTTTTAGCATGCTGGTTGCACAATTGACATCCGTAGGTGTTAAAATGGAGGAGGAGGATTGATGCATGACCCTACTTTGTTCTTCTCCAGATTCATGGGATCATCTTGTCATGGCTATTGAAAGCCCCACTACCACCTTTAAGATGGAAAATGTGGTATCTGCACTATTATCTTAAGAGTTGCAGAGAAAGTCTTTTGATGCAGCTAAAGAGGCTCTTGTGGTTCATGGAAGACCCAAGGAGAAAGGGGAAAAAAGGACAAGAAATGTGAAAAGGGTAGATTCAAATCCTGTGGGAGATCCAAATCTCCTGGAAAGTCCAAGGTTCTTTGTTGGAACTGCGGTAAAACCAGGCATTTATGAAACTAATGTAAAGAGGAGAAGAAAACGAAGAAGAAAGCTCCTGATTCAGATTCTGACAAATCACAAGATGATAGTGATGCTTTCATCATAGCCCTAGCAACCCATGCATCTAATGATGTGTAGCTGATTGACTCTGGTGCATCATTCCACATGACCTCACATCGAGACTGGTTCACTTAGTATGAGGAGTTCAATGGTGGAAAGGTGTACTTGGGTGACGACTCTCATGTGAAGATTGTTGGTCATGGAAGAATCTCTATCTGATTCCCTGATGGTCAAGTGGAGGGGATCTCTGGGGTTATGCATATCTCAAGCTTAGCACAGAACCTACTTTCTGTAAGTAGTTTGAATGATGCAGGTGTGTAGGTTGTCTTTTCGAAAGAAGGATACAAGATGACTAGAGTAGCTATGGTACTTGCTAAGAGTACTAGGAGAGGTACTCTGTTTCAGCTGGAGGCATGCATTTCATAATGTAATAGTTCTTCTGATTCAAAGAAGAGGGCAGCAGTCACTTCATCCCCACCATCTGAATGAGCAGTTAAAAGATCTATTATTTCTAGTTCTAATGTTTGTAATCATGCCTTGGAAGTTAAACTTCCTGTTGAAAAGACAATGTTATGGTATAAGAGATTTGGCCACATTGGTGAGAAGGGTCTGCATACCCTGAAAAATAAAAACATCATTGAGGGATTAGATCATTGTAATCTGGAGTTCCACTTTTGCAAACATTGCATTTATGGAAAGCAAAACTGTGTTCAGTTTTATTCAAGATCTCACAAGTCTTCTGGTGTGTTGGACCTTGTTCATTCTGATGTATTTGGTCCTGTTAATGTTCCTTCATTATCAAAATATATATATATTGTATATTTCATAGATGACTATAGTAGAAGGACATGGATTTATTTTCTCAGAAGCAAATCTGAAGTCTATTGTAAGTTTAAGGAGTTTAAGGCCTTTGCTAAAAATCAGACTGGTAACAAGATTAAGTGTTTGGGAACTGACAATGGTGGTGAGTTATGTTCTACAGAATTTGATAAATATTGCAAGGAACTTGGGATTGAAAGACATAAGACAACTCCATACACCCCGTAACAAAATGGAGTTATGGAAAGTATGAATAGGACACTGATGGAGAAGGCTAGGAGTATGCTTAGTGGAGCTGGCCTATTACAAAAGTTTTGGGCTAAAGTTGTTGGCACTGCTTGCTATCTTGTTAATAGATCTCCTACATCAACTCTTGTTGGAAAGACCCCCATGGAGGTGTGGTCTGGTAAAAATTCTTCAATAAGGCATCTTCATGTTTTTGGTTGTGAGGCATATGCACATGTGCCTACGGAGAAGCGGTCAAAACTAGGGAACAAGGCTATTAAGTGTATCTTAATTGGCTATGGTGTCAGTGTGAAAGGATACAAGCTTTGGGACCCTGTGGCTGAAAAAGTGTTGTATAGCAGAAGTGTCATCTTTAGACATCTTACACCTTCTTCCATTATTTTACAGCCAGAAGAAAAAGAAAAGAAAGAGGATGTTGTTAAGTTTCCTCTCACCCCTGAGAAGACTGAACAGAAAGACAATGTTAGACTTGATGATGAGGAGAGCTCTAGTAGCTCTGAAAGCTCAAATGAAGAAGCTGAACCTCAACCTCAACTCTTGAGAAGGTCTACATGGATAAGAAAGCATCCTGAAAGGTTTGTTTTTACATTGCTTGATTCTAGTTGTGCTTTTGCTTTGCTTACTAATAGTGATGAACCTAGAATTGTATCAGAGGCTATGGACATGAAAGATGCAGGTTCCTAGAAGGAGGCCATGGAGGATGTAATAGCTTCTTTGGAAAGAATCAAACTTGGGACTTGGTGCCTTTGCCTCCTGGACAGAAACCCGTTGGATGCAAATGGGTGTTCAAGAAGAAATTTGGTACAGATGGCAGTGTTGAGAAGTATAAGGCCAGATTGGTTGCAAAGGGGTATTGACAAGTGGAGGGTATAGATTATGGTGAGACCTTATCTCCCGTTGCAAAGATGACATCCATTCGATTTCTGTTGTCTCTTGCTACAGCTTATGACTTGGAGGTAGAACAAATGGATGTGAAAACAACTTTCCTTCATGGTGATTTGGAGGAAGAAATCTACATGTCATAGCCAGAGCATTGCATGGTGAAAGGTAAAGAAAATTTGTTTGGAAACTTAAGAAGCCTCTGTATGGTTTGAAGCAATCCCCTAGAAGATGGTACTTGAAGTTTGATGCCTTTGTGTTGTCAATTGGATTTGTAAGATTGAAATCAAATCACTATGTGTATTATAAGTTTGATTGTGATCGTATTCTCATTGTTGCATTGTATGTTGATGATATGTTGCTCATTGGGAAGGGTAAGAATATGATTTCTGATTTGAAATCTCAGTTGTCAGCATAGTTTGAAATGAAAGATTTAGGGGCAGCAAGGTACATTCTAGGAATGGAAATTAGAAGAGAGAGAACCAACGGAAAACTTTGGTTAATCCAGAGTAAGTATGTGAAGACCATGTTGGATAGGTTGAACATGGCAGATTGTAGGCCATTATGTGTTCCCATTTCTTTGGGGACAAAGTTGTCTGTTGAGGATTGTCCAAAATCTCCTAGTGAGGTGGAGGACATGAGGAGGGTACCTTATGCTAGTGTTGTTGGTAGTTTGATGTATGCTATGGTGTACACAAGACCTGACATTACCCAAGTAGTGGGAGTCCTTAGTTGATTTATGGCTAATCCTGGACGAGTTCTTTGGGATGCAATCAAGCGAGTGTTCAGATATTTGAGGGGTACTTCTGAGTATTCCATATGCTATCATGGTAATGTTACAGGACCTCTGCATTCTATTGATATTCATGGATTTGTGGATTCAGATTGGGTAGGTGACATTGATAGTAGGAGATCCAACAGTGCTTTATGTGTTTACACTGTTTGGTGGTGCTATTAGTTGGATGAGTAAGTGACAACCTGTGGTTTATTTGTCCATGATAGAAGCTAAGTACATGGTAGCAACTCATGCTTGTAAGGAAGCCATTTGGCTTAAGAGATTGTGTTCAGATATTGGTGTTGATGTAGGTCAGATCATGATCAGTTGTGACAGTCAGAGTACAATTTGCCTTGCGAAGACTCTAACTTTCCATGCTAGAACAAAGCACATTGATGTTTAGTTTCACTTCGTATGAGACATGGTTGAGGATGGAAAGGTAAATTTGGAGAAGGTGGATACTTTGAAGAATGTTGCAGATGCATTGATGAAGCCAGTGGGCACAGAGAAGTTCAGATGGTGTTTGGAGTTTATCATTCTTTCGGCCTATAGCAATTAAATCATGTTTTTCTAGTGGCTCTTACAAGGTGTTCGACAAGTGGGAGAATATTGGGAATTAAGGTGTCTCAACCTTGGTAATTCCTTTCATTATTAATGTTTGCATTTATTATTTAATTACCTATGTTGTAAATATTTGTAAGTTCCATATTGTCATATTGTGGGATGTGGCACGGTGATATGTCAATCCTACATGGAATATGACAACTTGTAATTTTGTCCTCACATGAGGAGATAGGCGTCCCACTTTGTAGTAGGAGCATTTTACTATGTGTCAACATCTTCCATGTTGTGTAAGGGAATATTGACTGAAACGGTTATGACGGATTCCTATGACAGAATCTATGACATGTAAGAGTCAGAAATAGAAGTCTGTAAGACGGGTGAAGACATGTGTCATGAAGCATCTTTGAATAAGGCATATTTGGGTGCCCCAAGGTGGAATATGACATGTTGTAAAAGAATATGCTATTTATAGCATGTGTGTGATAGATTCTCTTACAGCTGTAAGTTGTAACCACTGTGACAGGGCATTTTGGAAATAGGTGACCTCTTTGGGATGGGAGCTGTGGACAAGTGTCAGGAACATTCTATGATGTTGACCAAGTGTCGTTAGGCATGGTTTTTGGGCCATGAGGCCTTGTTGGATGCCCATTCCAAGATAGGTCCAATATTGCCTTGTATATTCTATTTAAACAGGTGCTTGAAGGGGGAGTTGTATCACAGGTTTATATGTACTGTTATGCTGCCAGATTGACTCCAGATATGAGTGTCGAAGACCATTGAAGCTTGCATTGCAAGTGTATTGTAAACAACTTTTAGATTTGTTAATACATTGTGCAAGTTTCTGAGTGTGGTGTTTTTCACTCGATAAGGGTTTTCCCCACTGTAAATCTTTGTCTCTCTTCTTCTGTCTTCTTTCTAGATCATGTGTATTGCTGCAATATCTGATTTAGATGTTCTATGTTGCTATAGTTGTAAGGAATAATTTGAGTTTACATAGCCCTCTCCTCATTAGATTAGTGTAGGAAGCGATTTCTGCACACCTAGCTTCCTTTCAAAGAGGTCATATGAATAGATTTAGTTTAAATGAGAAGTGTGATGATTTGTTGAAGAAGAAGTACAAGGATCATTCTTGTGATCATGGTGAGGAGGGTCAATCTTTGTTTCAACAAACCCATGGGAGTTGAAATCTAGAGGGACCTCGGTAATAAAGTAGTATAAGAATTGGTTACAACAAATGAGGAAAATGATAGAAAGTAGTATAAGAGATAGAATTTAAAATGACATAAGATGGCTTGAGTTGAGAAAGAAAAAGGTTGAGAGCTATAGAAGGAGATAAGATTGGTGGAAGAGATTCAGTTCTAGAAGAGTGAAGTGGAAGATGAAAAAACACTTGAGGAGAATTGTATGTACAACTAGAATTATTGAATTTGGGGTATGTACTAATTGCTTGCTTGAGACTAGTAGTGGTGGAAGGAGTAGTAGTGTTGAGGCAACTTGCAACAACATTGTAAAGTTTGCAAAAACTAAGGGACACATATCCAAGTACATTGGACTTAAAGGAACTTATGGTATGAAATGTGTCAAGTTTTATCAGTGCATCATTACCACACTCATTCCATAAGGTTCTTTCTACATGTTTAACTGACTACATGTTCCACAAGGCATCAAGTTTTACACCACCTTGCAGGTAATTGAGATTATTCCTCAGGCTAAGAGTTCTCATATAAACATCACTCATAATCATTTGAAAGAAGTCAAGATTGGTATTCAAAGTGGGAGTCAAGATTAGGGATTCAAATTAGGATTCAATTTGGATATTTAAGATGGGAATCAAGTTTGTGAAGTGTTTTGAAATATCTTTCCAATTTTGTGATTTCTAATCAAATGACTAAGGCCTAGCATGTTGTAAGTTCATTGTGACAGAGACTAATGATGTAGTTCTAAATATTGATTATCTATATGTTACTTCAAGTTTATTGTCATGAGAATATGTTTGTTTTGAGTATCATCATACATAGAGTGTGTGAGTACTTTTATTAAGGTTGCATTATTACACACTCCCTTTTTGGACCCTCCATTCATGATTGTATCTTGACTCATCTTAAGTGGCATAATCTTGTTTTCCATCAATTGTTGTATCTGCATATTTGCTGCCATCTATATTAAATGAGGTATTTTAGGTTTATTCATGTCTACTATAGGGCATGGTTAGTCAAGTCTTGGGACCTAATTTTTTTACTTTTTCAATTATCTTTTAGTGACCACAAGAAGAAAAGCCTCCAAGGTTTATCAAAGATTATTGAATAAGAGGAGGTTTCATCTCCTAATAACCGACCTCTAACAATCAATTGTTTGTTGATGAGTCCTACATTTGTCTAGACCAATCTTGTTTCCCATGTCTTGGTGGTGTTGTCAACTCTAAGAGAATGTAATAGTAGTTTTGAGAGCTAACAAGATTGATGAAGAAAATTATGCATATATAATCAATAATATTCCTTACATCCAAAAAATTTAAATGAGCTAAAACATACGTAAGTATATCTATTGTCATGACTCCCACTACCAATACATAGGATAGAAGATGATATAATACTGTATTACTCAACAACAAATTATACTTTCATAAATTCAACAATATTATGAAAACAAACAAAACACTAATTTATAGTGATTTATTTGAAATTTACTTGTAAAATAGATGGGACTAGAAAAATCATTGGTGGAAATGTTGATGATGTAACACCCTACAATATATAATAAAAACATAAGTTTAATTCTATTTTATATATTAATAATCAATTTAGATGTTGAAATCTTTAAAAATATAATAGCAAAATATATTATAAATTCATATAAAAATAGCTCTGCATGAATACACATACGACTAATGCAAGGACTCAATAGTGATGACCATATCATCTAATCATCCATAGTTTGTGGTCAAATCACCCTCTAAGATCCTAACAAACATGCAATGACAATGAATGCACTAGTGTAGGACTAGTAGCCTAGGTGACACCATGATGAGTAAAAGGCCCTCACTACATGCACCATATGGATCACCATCTACTTGTAGTATCATAAATTGTTGCCACTTACAATTTTACACTGGACTAGGCACTTTGTTTAGCATGTATGATTAATCTTGTTTGTAATCTAACCACTTTGTTGCTTTCCTAAGACAATGTGTTAAGACCACTAATAACTAACATTTCAGGGACAAATTGGGACTAGACACTAGCACCCCGCGCTAGGGTCCTGTCCATTGGCTCTGAAAAGTTTTGAATTCAATTGTTGGCTTTGTGCATTGAATGATGTACCTTGTTTTTTCAGCCTCAACAAATGACTCTTCGAAAGATGTTTGATTCATTTATAAACAAGTCCTTTTCCCTCATTATAAAATAGAGATGTATAGATCAAAGGAATCTTTACAATATCTTGACAACGTGACATGATATAATCTTGTGAATTCTACTACAATGAACCTCTGACTTACTAAAGCTCTCTAGTTGTGATTATTATTTACACTAACCCTCTTGCAGGTATTTGATGAAGCTTCATCTACAATGGACTCTTTGTATGTGATTGTGCTGCGAAACCAATCCAACTAGGGTTTCATGCTAAGGTAAATCTATTTCAATTAAAATAGTCTTTATTACTTGTTTTACCTCTATTCTATTAGGAAAGGTGTCTCAACCTTGCATCTACAAAAGGTTACTATTCTTCCTAGTTTTGGTCTTTTTGAATACCCTTTATCTTAAAGAATGGTCTAGAACTTTCAAAGTTGCAAAAGGGGGTAAAAATGGTAGGGCTTACTATTTTTAGTAACTCTACATTTGAGCTCGGACAAACCCAAAATTTTTCCAAAAGGTGCGGAACTATTAATTAAACATCTCAAGTGAGTTTTGAGTCAAGATCATACTTGGATTGCAAGATATTAAAGTTTCCATTTTTTGAAACTCTCAAAAAAAAGTTTGAACTCAATTGATGCACTTAGAGGTCCCTAAACACCCCAAAATTTGTCATAACTAGTGCAATGGTTATAGCTTGATAGATCTCTTTACAAGATTTCCAATGAATCAAATGTCTCATCAATCGAACACCCAGACCAAAAGTTATGACCTCCGGAAGTTAGACGAGTCCTGTTTTGGGAAATGTGAAAATGTGTTGGTCACTTAAAAGAGTTGTAAAGGGGAGAGTTACATGTGTTGATGTGTGATTTGGCACATCACAAGGCATCTTTGACTGGAGATAATTTGGGTGACACTTTTGGGTGGTTTTGGCTCATGGTTTCTTTATTACCATTGACAGTTTACTATATTGTATCTCCTATATATCAGGAGCTTGAGATGGAGATTGTGTGTAAGAGTATTATAGATGTTGAGTTTCCTTCAGATCTCTGGCATGTATTTTTTTGTTAGTTCTCTTTGGATGACCCTTGACGCTCCTGTCAGCACAAGGATAGAAGGAGAATGATTATGTTGTAACATTCCTCTCTTTGTATTTTCATTCTTCTAATTGTAGTGAATGCAATTTTATGTCTTTTGGGGATGATGCAAAGCATTGGATGATTTAACATCCTTCCATGTTGACCCAAATTTATATTTTTCTTTAATGTTATATTTCTTCCTCCATCTTCATAGTTCTACTGACTGGAGGATGATGACATTTTCAAAAATGGTTGTCCTTTTTATACAACCATTCATATACTAACTCTAGTCTAGTAGATACCTTTGTGCTATTGTATGATATTTCTCATTTCATGTGGTACCTTATTACAGTGCTTGGTGTCATTCCATGACTACACAAGCCTTTGTGTCTCATGCTTGCATCATCACTGTGGTTTTCCCAACCCAGGGACAACCCTTTGTCATGATTTAGCTTTTGGAAACATATCATTTGGGCATGTACTTCCAGAAAGCTCTCGTGCCTATTTTACATATATCACTCTTTCTACCTTAAAGGCAATTTCCACCTGTTGGTATTAGCAATTACTTTAAGTAGGGCATACACTCTACTATGCACTTCACTTTGTCCACGCACATGTGGATGTTTTGCTATCCTAACACACTTTTTGATAATATTTTGTAGCACTTTACCAAAGTTACCCAAAAATATATGCGCTTTTCTTGGCCTATAATTTTTGATATTGTTAACATGAAACTCACCTAGTAAACGATAGATTTTACTATCATGTGATGCTTTCAATTTATATATGTTGACATGGAACTCACCTAGTAAATCTGCAAATCTTACTAGCCTATGATGTTCTTGATGTACTCCCTGAAGCGTTAATAGCACATAGTCAGTTAGTATAACATAACTTGCTAGCCTGTGATCCATGTAGTCTATGAACCACCTAGTATAACACAACTTTCTAGCTTGTGTGCTTCATATGACATTGTTGCACGCATGATTACCTAGCATAACGCAACTTGCTAGCCCATGATCAATGAGCATATTTTGATCTACATGACCCCTAGCGATAGAGCAAGCTAGTGCTAGAGTCATGTATTCTTCTCTTTCATATTGATTACTCCCAAGTGTTTACTTGTATGTCTCTTGTATGATTTTTTTTTCATTTATAATGTGTGTATGCTTCATGTATGTTCCATGTATGTTATATGTATTCTCCTTGTTTGCTCTGTGTATTCTCTAGTTTGCTCTATGTACTCTCTTTGTATGCTTCATGTTTGATTGGAGTTGTTCCGTATGTCTTGTGTGTATGTAATCTTTATCTTAACATTGTAAGTTGGTAGAATCCTAAGTCTGGTGACTATCACATCTCTCAACTTAACAACACTCTATGTCTTCAACGTTTTGTGAAGAGATCTTGCTTCTCCATATATTAGTGTGAGTATGAACATAAGATCATATGCTCACTAAAGTGGGGGATAAATGTAGTGTCATAAATTGTCGCCACTGACAATTTTACACTAGACTTGGCCCTTTGTTTAGTGTGTGTGATTAACTCTATTTGTAATGTGACCATTTCATTGTTTGCATAAGAGAATGTGTTAAAACTACCAATAACTGACATTTTGGGGACAAATTGGGCCTAGACACTAGCGCCCTACGCTAGGGTCCTACTTGTTGGCTTCAAAAAGTTTTTAATTAAATTGTCAATTTGTGCATTGAACGATGTACCTTTCTTGCCAGCCTCAAAAAATGACTCTTTGAAAGATGTTTGATTCATATATAAACAAGTCTTTTTCCCTCATTAGAAAACAGAGAGGAATAGATGAAAGGAATCTTTACAACATCTTGACAATGCGACATGATATAATCTTGTGAATTCTGCTACAACAAACCTCTGATTTACAAAACCTCTCTAATTGTGATTATTATTTCCACTAACCCTCTTGCAGGTATTTGATGAATCTTCTTCATCTTTCATTGACTCTTTGTATTTGTGTTGCAACACCAATCCAACTATAGTTTCATGATAAGGTAAATCTATTTCAATTACAGTAGTCTTTATTACTTGTTTTGCCTCTGTTTATCACAAACACACACTCTATATCAATCATCATTGTTGTTGTGGAGGTGGGAACACCTACATGGGGTTCAAGTGAGGCAAGCCCCTATTTAGCACAACTATTTTCCCCTTTCTTGTGGGAAGATCGAGAGATAGAGTTTCTAACACTCACAAATGATAGGAGGATAGAATGATCTGAGACAATGATCATCAAGACAGAGTTCATCTTGTACAAAAACTCTAGGACCCTCGTGCCCAGTGCTAATGTCCTACCAGTTCTACCCACATTTTTGACACCAGGTTCTCTCTAGGTAAAAGCAAGAAGTTGGGTCCACATGTAGGGGAAGTCACGCCGATGAAAAAAAACCCGACAAGAACAGGTACCTATTTTAAAAGAAATGAGTACCCATTTAGGAACAAGTGCCCAATCCTAAATAGGTACCAGCTTAGGAACGGGTACCCATTTTGGAACGGGTGCCCACGCCTAAATAGGTACCCGTTTAGGAATAGGTACCCATTTCTAAATGGTATTTGAATTTAAAAAAAGACATGCATGCTCTTTTTTCCACACAAAAGGAACAGGTACCCATTTTAGAACAGGTACCCGTTCCTAAAAGCTTAGGCTCGGGAAAGACATGGTAAGCCAACCCATTGCCTTGGACCTCCAAGTACAAGTCCATGTTCATAGCAAGAGAAAAGACCAACTTTACCAATATGGCTAACGATGTTTATTTCTGAATTTTTTTACGAAATTAAAACCCAATATAGATGACGATGTGTAGTTTTCAAATATGTAATTTTTTTTATTGAACTTGTTTTTCTATTTATTATTTAATTTATGAGCAAACTGGTCCAAAAACTTGAAATGACAGGTGTTTTTATTTTTTAATAACTTTTAAGTTTTAAAGTTTAAAAAAAATATATATGTCATCAATCTACACATCATTATTTACACAATGACAAGTTATGTTGGCCATACATGAGGGGTTTTCATAAACAACAATTAGGGCCAATAAAAATTAATAAAAAAATAATATTTCGAAAAAAATTATAAAAAAATATCCCCATAAAACTTCACTATACTACACATCTTTCCCCAAAAGGATTTAGAAAATACTTTTATTTAGTTCAAATTATGTTGGTCGTACACATGCATGGTATGGTTAAAAAAAAGTAACTTTTAAATAGTAGTTTTTATAAATGCCTATTGAAAATCAATTTGTGTCATCTGAGTATTAAAATAAATTACATATTTAGAAACTAGACTCCGAGTACTACATTTCATATTACTAAATTTTTTTAAGATTCAATCTTTAAGCGCCTCAAATTTTTAGGTCAAATGTGACAAATTTTGAAAATCGGGGAAAACACTTCCACTTTTTGGCCAAAAAGTGGACCCAACTTCTTGCACTATCCCCTCTAATATGCTATGCTCTGTTCCTCTTCTATTTTATGTGCACAACATCAATAATTAATCAGTTTACTCAATTTATCAATTAGATCTCCATATTGCATAGCTTAGTTAATCATTATTTATCAATATTCCCTCTTTGAAACAAAGGAATAGGATCCAAATAGTTTGGCTCTCCCTTGAGGACTGTCTAGCCAAACATAAAAGTCTTTGTTGTTTCATTTTCCAATGTGACTTAGAGAAATCTTGATCAAGGTTAATTCATTTGAGTAGGCTAGATGGTCTTTTTCTTATAACACACGATTCTAGCATAGATAACATAGCAAGTATTACAAAAGTAGGACATGACACCACTAGAAAGTTAGGTAGTCTCATTGCATGAGCATTCCTTGAAGTATGAAATTGAAATATATATGTACTATGTTGTATAAGGATGTTTATGGGTGTAGCAATGAAATGAAGGGTTTGAACCTCCATAGTCTCCCTTATAACTGATGGTATGATGACATGATGAATTAGTTTTTAGACTAGGTGTCTAGGTAGATAGCTTGCTGCATAGTGAGCTCTCTCTATCCTAGTAAGAATCTTTGTCTCTACAAAAAAAACCCTAAGCTTAAAATAATTAACAATTTTATGGAGAAAAAAATTATAGTAGAGTTTTCCAAGGAGTTTGGTTGAAGGGGCCATCCATCACCTATTCCAAAACTAATTTTTTATTTCATTGAGTGGGCCAATGGATAGAAAATCTCTTGCAATTTAGTAGAATGAATGAATTAAATTTTGTTGCATGAAAAGTTCATAAATGTTGTTTTTTGTTATCTCTTTCCTTTTAACATCATGATAAGATAAATTTGTTAGATAAAATTGATGACGTGACTCCCTATCTATATTCTACTGATGAATTTGACCCATCACCAAGTTAATTTGATTTGTCATTGCTTCTGATGTGTTTGATACTGATGCATGTTGGGGGTTTCATGTGGATGCCCTAAATGTTATGATCAATTCTATAATTTGCATATTATATTGCTCTAATTTCCCTAGAAGATCATTTTGTCTTTTGAGAGTGCTTACATGAAGCAGTGGAGGAGATTCAAGTGGTATGGTGTTTTCTTCTACAAATCCATCTTCCATAATAGTCTCTAGGTTAGGGTTCACAAGATCTAGTTTTAAACTTAACAAAATAGAATTTCATTCTATGAAATAAGAATTTGTTAAAACTTAAAGATAGTTTGATCCAAAAACTAGAAAAATACAAATCTCTTGCCCCTTTTGCAATGTAAAATTATGAAATATGTAGAGAGGGGGATTGTGAATGGTTTTAATCAACTAAATATAGTTACAAAATACTACTAGTTGTATTCTTTGAAGACTTGCAAGGTAGCGGTTATGATAGTATAACTCATAGCCTATGTTTTATATTATTATGATAGTGGTAATGTATATAATTTATGTCTCTTTTGAATTTTAAAAATAATTTACATGTTTTAACAAAAACGAGACTTTTGGCCAATTTTTTGTCCCTCACCTTCATGCAATCACCCTTTTTATAGCTAGTTATAGATATACAAGGAATGTTCCAAAACTTACAAGTGGTATCAGAGCCTAACTAGTTTTGGCTCTATTTGTTGGGTACATGGTATTTTGAGTTAATCAAGGTTTGAGTGGGAGATTGTGTAGAGTATTTCATATTCTATATTGTAGGAGAGTAGAGATGGAGAGAACATTTTTAAGAATTGAGGTAGAGAAGTTTTCTAGAACAAATTTTGAAATGTGGAAGCTAAAGATTGAAGATCTATTGATTGATTGGGATCTATGGGATGTAGTAGATGATAATGTCCAATGACCTATAGATCTAGCTTTGGTTTCTAGATATGATGTAATGGATATAAAAGATAAAGGTCTCATAAGACTATGCCTTGCAGACTTGATTTTGATAAATCTTCATGAAGAATCCACTTCAAAGAAGCTATGGAATAAGTTGGGTGAAATATATCAAGCGAAATCTCTAGTAAACAATATTTTCTTGAGGAAGAAGTTGTATTCCTTGAGAATGGATGAAGGTGGACATACTTTTGAGCATCTAGAAACTTTCAATATGTTGGTGACTCAGTTGACCTCAGTTGGGGTTAAGATGGATGAAGAAGAAAGGTTCCAAACTTTACTATGTTCATTGCTAGACTCATGGGATAGCCTAGTCATGGCCATAGGGAGCACTTCAATCACCTTGAAGATGGAGGATGTTTTTGTTTCTCTACTCTTTGAGGAAATGAGAGGGAAGGCCTCTCTAAATGCCAGAGAGGCTTTGGGTGTTTGAAGAATAGAAAAAGAATGAGGCAATCAATGAGAAGAAGCAAGGCCATTCTAAGTCCAATAATAAGGGGAGATCAAAATATCTTGGTAAGTCCAAGGTGATATTTTGGAACTATGGCAAATCTAGACACTTCTAAAAGGATTGTAAAGAAGAGAAGAGAAAGAAGAAGAAGAAGCAAGATTCTAATTTTGAGTCTGAAAGGAAGATGGAGATGCTTCTATTACAGCATTGGCCACTCATATAGGTGGTAGTACATGGTTGATTGACTCAGCTACATCTTTCCACATGAATCGTAATAGAAACTAGTTTAGTAAGTATGAAAAATATGGTGGTGGTAAGGTGTATTTGGGTGATAATTCTTTCCTTGATATTGTTGCCCATGGAAGTATTCATGTGAAATTTTATAATGATAGAGTTAGACAATTTGATGGTGTCTTTCCATCCTAGGACTAGAAAGAAATTTATTATCTACTAGCAAGCTGATAGATGTGGGTGTGCACGTACATTTTTTTTAAGTAGGTGTGAAAATGCTAAGAGGTGTTATGGTGATAGCAAGAGGAAGTAGATTGAGCACATTTCACCAACTCGATGAATGCATAGTTGAGTGCAATAACACTTTAGTTAAGATTAACTCTGAGACTACTTTTCTGAAAAAAGAAATGGTTTCATCTTCAACAGATGGTCATGGCTTTTGGGTACCCAATGGTGCTCTATCTACTGAATCAAGGCTACCTATAGAAAACACCATGTTATGGCACCAGAGACTTGGCCACATAGGAGAGAAGGGTCTATAGACCTTGAAAAATTAAAACTACGTTAATTGGTTGAATGATTGTAATCTTGAATTTGACTTTTTGTGAGCATTGTATTTATGGAAAACAAAATCATGTTCATTTTTACTTTAGTTCTCATAAGTCTTCATGTATTTTAGATCTAATTCATTTGGATGTATTTGGTCCAGTTGATATTCCTTACATTGGTAAATCAGTTTACTATGTTTCTTTTATTGATGATTTCAATAGGACATTTATTTTTTTTAAGAGTAAAGGTGATGTTATCATTCATTTCAAAGAATTTAAAGCAATGGTTGAGTTGCAACTGAAAAAGAAGATTAAATGTTTGAGGACAGATAATGGCAGTGAATTTTTCTCTACTGGATTCAAAAAATTCTATAAAGATTGTGGTATCTAGAAACAAAAAACAATTCCATATTCTCCACAACATAATGGAGTTACAGAGAGAATGAATAGGACCTTGATGGATAAGGCTAGGAGTATGCTGAGTGGTGCTAGACTAGAATAGAAGTTTTGGACTGAAGTTATAGCCACTACATGCTACTTGATAAATAGGCCTCCTACATCATCTCTTGTTGATAAAATGCCAATGGAGGTGTAGTCAGGCCATAAGCCTTCACTTAGACATTTGAGAGTTTTTTTTTTGTGAGGCATATGCACATGTGCCAAAGTAGAAGAAGATAAAATTGTATAACAAGGTTGTTAAATGTATCTTCATTGAATACAATTATGGTGTGAAAATATACAAGCTTTGGGACCCTATTGCACAAAAGGTAATTTATTCTAAAACTATTATTTTTAGAGAAAGTAAGACTTCTTCTATTACAATCAAACAACCAAAACATTGAAAAAAGAAGAAGATGTGATTCAATTTTCACCTATGCCTGAGAATGTTGAATTGAGGCCATCAAAAAGATAAGAAGTTGAGGAGAGATCCACAAGTTTTGAATCATCAAATGAAGAAGAAGAACTTGAACCCCAACTTTTTTGAACGTCTACTAGCCATAGATAACCACCAAAATATTATGGCCATTGTCCCGATGATTGGGGATATGTATTTTCTTTGAATGCTAATATTGATGAACCTTTATCTATAGAAGAGGCTCTTGGTATGAATGATGGAAAGTCCTATAAAATGGCCATGGATGAAGAGATCAAAGCTCTTAAAAATAATAATACATGGGAACTTGTACCATTGCTTGAAGGATGAAATCTCTTTGGATGCAAGTGGGTGTTCAAAAAGAAAATGGGTTCAAACAACAACATTGAAAACTACAAAGCATGATAGTTGAGAAGAGTTACTCCCAAGTTTAGGGAGTTGATTATGGTGAGATATTTTCTCCTATATCTAGAATGGCGTTCATTCATTTTTCTTTTTATTGCAACACCTTATGATATAGAGATTGAACAAATGGATGTGAAAACAACATTCTTTCATGGTGATTTGGAGGAAGAAATTTATATGACACGACCAAAGCACTATGTGGTGAAAGGTAAAAATAATTTGGTATGTAAGTTAAAACAATATTTATATGGTCTAAAATAGAGTCCTATGATGTGGTACTAGAAGTTTAATACATATGTGTTGAATTTGGGATTTGTGCAGACTAAAATTGATCATTGTGTGTATTTAAAAATTGATGGTGATTAGTTCTTGATTATTTCTTTGTATGTTGAAGACATTTTTTTATTGACAAAGGAAAGGGTTTGATTCTAAAATTAGAATCTCATCTCTCAGCAAAGTTTGAAATGAAAGACCTTGGTGCAACAAGACACATTATGGGGATGGAGATCAGAAGAGATAGACAAAATAAAAAGCTTTGGTTAGGCCAGAGTAAGTATTTGGATACTATTATGAAAATATTTAATATGTAAGATTCTAGACCATTATGTGTTCCTATTATGATGGGAATGAAGCTTTCTATCTTGCATTATCCTACATTCCCATTAGAGATAGAAGACATGTGCCAAGTACCATACCAGAGTGTAGTTGGCAGCTTAATGTATACTTTAATGTATACTATGGTTTGTACAAGACCAGACATTTCCCAAGTAGCGGGAGCTCTTTCCCAATACATGTCTAATCCAGGAAAAGAACATTGGGATGCAGTAAAGAGAGTCTTCAAATACTTGTGGGGTACCTTAGAGTACTCTATATGTTCTCATGGAACAGGAGACCAACATTCTTTTGATATTAGAGGCTATGTGGATTCAGACTAGGATAACGATGTTGATAGCAGAAGATCCAGTAGTGCCTACATGTTTACAGTTTTTGGTGGTGCAATTGGTTGGATGAGAAAGTGACAAGTTGTGGTCACTTTGTCCACTACAGAGGTAGAGTATATGACAACTACTCATGTCTGTAAGGAATCTATTTGGCTCAAAATATTGTGTTTAGATATAGAGTTCAAACAAGGTGTAGTGACAATATATTGTGACAGTCAGACTGCAATCTCCTTGGTGAAGAACCCAACATTTCAAGTTAGGACCAAGGACATTGATGTATAGTATCATTTCGTGAGAGATATGGTCAAGGATAGCAGGATAATTCTAGAGAAGGTAGAAACTTTGGAGAATGTTGTAGATGCATTAACAAAACCCATGAGCACAAAGAAGTTCAGATGGTGTTCCAAATTAATGGGCCTTCTAGGCCCTAGCAATTAGTTACATGTTTTCTATAGGCTCTTGCAAGGTGTTAGACAAGTGGGAGAATGTTTAAAAAAAATGTTTTAAACATTCATATATACAAAGTGTCTCAATCTTGCATTGAAATAAAAATAGATTGAGCCAAGAAAAGAAGATTTTTATGATAGGTGTAAAGTGGCTATTTTGAGAAGTATCTTGCATGGAAATAGAGACAAGTTGGCATTCAAGAAACTTATGAGATTTATGATGGCTCTCATTATTTGTTTTATTAGATGTTTCTAAAATAGAATGCTTTATATTTAGAAGGTTCTCATCTGCAATGTAATATTCTATATATTGGTGCTTTTAGATAATCATTTGTGAGAATTTAGTTTGCAATTCTATATGCTGCCAAAATTCCTCCAAAATTGAGTTGAGATGAAGACTCCTATAAGAACTTGCATTGCAAGTGTTTTGTAATCTGTTTCAAGATTTGATAATATATCGTGCAGGTTTTGGAGTGCGGTTTTTCTTCAAAAAGGGTTTTCCCCACATAAATTACTGTGTTATGTTTTATGATTATTCTGTTTATGTTATTTCATGTGTTTCTTGAAATATCTGTAATATTTGAATTGAAATTTGCATAATGCTTGTCTCAAGGTTAGTGTAGGAAGCGTTTCTGCACACCTCTGCTTCCTTACAATTATCAAACTTGCTTAAATTAAAAAAATTGAGTTTTGTTCCCTGTTATATTACTGTTTGTCTAGAGTCCATCTCTCGACCGTCAGAAGTGCTAGACATTTGAGCGCCATCTAATA
Source organism: Cunninghamia lanceolata (assembly GCA_027924645.1). NCBI lineage: Eukaryota > Viridiplantae > Streptophyta > Pinopsida > Cupressales > Cupressaceae > Cunninghamia > Cunninghamia lanceolata. The sequence continues at coordinate 5,642,288 of BSBN01000738.1, forward strand.
TGGGATTTTCTCTGTAACTATACCGAGATGCACAGAACAAGAAATAGAGCACGTTGATGCCCTCCATCGCAGACAAGAGCCGGTAGAAATAATCGAGTCGGCCACCGTTAATGTTATTGTCAAGCCAATCGGGCTTCCCGTTACCACCCGTGGTTTTGTGAACTAGTGTGACGAGAATGGCGCTCAAATAGTCTCCCACTGCATACATACAAGAGGCCAGCGCCAGAGCCGTGCTACGTAAGTTGGTTGGAAACTCATTATAGAAGAAATCCAAATAACCCACCGCATGAAAGCAAGTGGCCAGACCCCCTATACAAAATTGAGGGACAAGCCAAAACACAGAAATTGGAACTACAGCCAACGGTAGTCAGTGAGCTCTGAGCGGAAGAGGTTCAGCTTAAGATTCGTGATAGCAAAAATGATCTTGTGGATAATCTTCATAAAAAAATATGTGTTTTGAAATTGTTGTTATATTTTCGTTCAAAATATAATATTTTATAAAGTTAATAGATACCTGAATCTGGTTGTAACAGGGATTTTGGGGCTGGCTGGGTCGTAATAAACCAGTGCCGGATCAGAGGGCAGAGATAAGTTCCTCTTCTTGATGGATGCCGCGATCGGCTGTGCGATACCTGTGAAAGGGTTGCCTTGTGGAATTTCACGGTAGAAAATGGGCATCCCAAAAAGGAAGCCAACTATTGAAGTGGGCCAGTTGTAAACAGCCCGTGAGTTGTGTCGACCTGTTGTACGGCATTCTGATGTCGACGGACCAGTCGACTCCACCTACACAGTCAACAGACACAGTCGACAACCGTGTTCACTGCCGTACTGGTCGCGGACCCAGAGTCGCCTGCCACGTAGAAGCCGTATGGAAGTCGACCAACCAGTCGTTTACAATACACTGGCTGGTTAAGCTCTTCCATTGAAATTAGCATCAGAAGTTAGCATCAGAAGAGTACAGACACCAAATCCCAAGCTCCAACTCACATTGATCTGAATGTAAACAATAACAGCACTGCTAACCAGAATGATTGCGCAGTTTGCAAATAATACCTATTAAACAAACTCTGTAGGCTTTCATTTTGTTTCGGTGCCTTTATTCCTCCTTGTTCGAACTGATCTGCGCCGAACGCCAAGGCAAATGGTCTTATTCCGGCTGACCAAATCGAAAGGAAAACAAGCGCCATCACAACAAAAAACATCTATACTGTTGAAGCACTTTTGCATTCTCTCAACTTTGCCTGCGCGTCACTGCAATGTGGTGATCGCAGTGCCGGAAGTAGACCCGTTGGAGTCCAAAGAGTCATTCCCTGCACATTAACCAAATAATTACTATCATTCTACTTAAATATCATCTATTTCAAATTTCAAAGGTCCTAATTTTACATTTTTTTGGCATTAAAAATGGTAAATATTTGTCCTATTTTTATTAACCAAAATTTACATAACCGCCAACCCAAAATCAAGAAACAAAATTAGGATATTCCAAAAATAAAGTAGCAACTTTCCTACCTATTAGAAATATGAAAGAAAAAATAGTTCATTAAAAAATTATTGAAAAAATAAAGTAAATAATATATTAAAAATATATAATATTTATTAGAATTAAAAAACAAAAAAAATTATATAATTATTTATTTATAATAACTTAATAAAATATATATTTTTAAATCACTATAAAAAATTTACTGTATGAGTTGTGTTTTTATTTGACAAGATAAAAGAAATGAAAAAATGTGGTGGATTTGTTAAAATATTCATAGTATTGGTAACTTTGCGGAAAAGCATAACTAAAAAATATTCTCTATCTGTATGTTGGCCATCAAAATTTGAGGAACTAAGTTTAAGCATAAGTAAAGCGCTTTTGGTGGGTTTAAATATTAAATAGATAGATAGATAGATAGATAGTGTATTGACTACAAGATACTTGCACTCTAAATTCTTCCTACTACAAATAAGACCATCCATGTTACTCAACCTAACATGCTACATCTGATTAATAGAGAAATAAAGAATTGAAAAAGTTGGATGTCGTACTTACAATTAAATATGAGAATGAACCAATGAGTATTGTTAAAAATTGACTGATATAGGAATCTGCAAGAAAGGCTCCACCTAGGGTTGCCAAGCTTGTTGTACTAGACAAGATATTGAACATATTTACAATTACAACAACCTCCATGTTGTATTTTGTTCTTAAATAGATGATTGTATTTTCCATCAACCCAACAATTGCTAGCCTCTCCAAGCCCTCATGTCCTGTCAATAAAATCTCTTAAAACTATAAATCAACATTTTTATTGTTTAAAAGTTGGAACCATGAAAAAGAGCTCAAATTATAGGCCAATTAATGAAGCTTGGAAAATATTGCTTAGATAACATATTTCTAATGGAATATCTTATGGTCATAAAGTTTGGAGAGATCTTGGTTTTCATTCTATTCTCATCATTTAGGAACTTCACCAAATCCAAGGTACTTTAATGATAAAAAGAATAAAGAAAGCTTGAGAAGTTGCTAAGCCATGGCTTACATGGGATCAAAATGATTTCTATACATTTACCTATTAAGCAATAGTCTCTTTGATGGTCTCTTGTGATCACTTGCCAAGGTCGACCTCTTGCTAAAGTTTCATTGGTTCATGCTTTGAAAATTTTCAACAAAGGTTTAAAACTCTTCCAAATATTTTCTCAAGAACCACTAGGGATTTTCTTTCTTGACTTGAAGCCAATGTAAACTATAAATTCATCAATTAGGAGTTTGAACACTTTTTTGCTATTATTGGCTCTATTCCTATCGAGATGCTACATAAAGTTGAGATTAGATGTTTCAAATTATAAAGGAATATCTTAATACATTATTTTGTAACTACAAACCTTACACCGCCAACCTCTACTTCTAGTAGGGGCCAATCCACTTCTAGAGGGTATCCACTAGTAGGAGTCATAATGCTCTCAGACACAATTCTCATGAATCTCATGCTTTTCAACCACCTCAACCTAGAGTTCAAGGTCACAACACTCATGGATGTTCCTAGGCCTCCTATTAGCCTTCAACTTCTTCTCACCCTTATGATAGAGGTGCCCTTGAATGCCCACACAATAGTATGTTTTCGTTCCTTGCCTTGGCTATTTCTCCTCCCAAGGTTGTTGATTGGCATCTTGATGATGAGCAAGCTAATGATGGTGTTCTTACAAGTTAGGAGTCTATCCCAAATGATCAAAATCATCCTAACATGTAGAGCAAACTTGACACCATGGCCTATCTCCTCTACTAAATCTATAACTCTTACTAATTAACAACTTTATATTTTCTCTTCAAATATATTATTCAAAGCTTGACCTTACATAAACTTTGTCGTTTGACTATTTCCACCCTATTTTTAATTATAATATATTTTTAAAAAAATTATACAATAAATATAACTATTTCATAAAATAAGCTAAAAATAGCAAACCAATATATTTATGAGCAGGACCTTTTCAGAAAAGTTAAGATCATTTCCATCAAATATTATAGGGGAAAATAATGAGCTTACCTAGTATGTAGGGCATGGTTTTCCATCCTCCTTTTGTTCTCCTTTTACCCGAGTCTTTATCTTCAACATCACCACTATCTCCTGCATTCTTTGCTGTGTTTGACAAAGCAAAGCAATTTAAGTGATTAAGAAAGGCAAAATTATGCCAAACTTTCTTCCCTTCCATTCTTCAAATTCCTGCAAACAAAACTCGCAGTTGGTGAGAAACTTTTGAAACAAGCATAACAAAGCTCATAAAGAAGCTCACTATTTATATTACTATATAAAATCCTTCATGCCGCCATCATCGAATATTTCTTCTAAATGCTGAACAATAACAATAATATCAGGCCAACCTAATTATAATATTAGGCAACATATTAGGCTGGCCTAATAATAATATCATTCTCTTTCTGCATGGATGCTGATTCTTTTGGTTTTGGCATAAGACGTATATTTCATCCACAATTCTTTGTTTTGACTTACTAGAGTATACATATTTATCCTTGTTGGTGTTGGAAATAAGCCACACCCGAACCGATGATGGACTGGTCCAAAAGGGGCTAGTAGCTTAGTGGTAGAGCACTCCAACAGCAAATGGAAGGTCCTAGGTTCGAGTCCTAGCTGGTCCATGTCTCAACATGGTATCAGAGTCAGGCCCAGGCTAGGAGCCCCAAGCACACGAGAGGTGTGGCTTAAGGGGGGGTGTTGGTGTTGGAAATAAGCCACACTTGGACTAATGATGGACTGGTCCAAGAGGGGCTAGTAGCTCAGTGGTAGAGCACTCCAACAGCGAATGGAAGGTCCTAGGTTCGAGTCCTAGCTGGTCCATGTCTGAACAATCCTGTTGGAACATTTTAGTTGGTTGAGGAATCTAATAAAATTATTATTTGTCCTCAATTGTTCTAGCTTGAGTAATCATAGGGTACGTAGTTCTTAATCATGGAATTGTTATGTGTAGCAAGTCCCCCGACCCTTGGAAGATGCCAAATTTGGATGCTCCGCCAAAGATATACTATTGTAATAAAAAATAATAATTGCACTATGTGAATATTAAAATATATGCCAAAATATAATAATATGTTGCACTATGTAGATCTAGGGTTCTATGGAAACTATACTTTTATTTGGTAAGAATAAATGTACTAGAATGTTGTTAAATTTGGGGTGTATAGCATTGAGGCATATTATGATATAGTGAATAAGAATGACGTGGTTGATCATGACTAGCTTACCAAGAGGATCTAGAATGTGATTAGCATTCATAAAGCTAATGCTTTAACCTTACTACCACGTAAAGGGAGGATTTTGACACAACATCAATTATAGAAGCTATGTTTTTACAAAACCTTCGATATGTATAATGTGTAAAGAGGTAACTGAATATGTTGATCATTTGTTGATTCATTGTAGATACAAAGGAATGATTCAATTATTCTTCTCTTAAGATAAACCAAATTTAGGACAATCCATGTATAGTTAAGGTAATATGAAATATTTTGTTCATGACCTATAAGGTTAATGAATCTCCATAGTCATTGGGTTGCATCTCCAACAACTATAATTTGGAATATTTAGCTAAAAATCGATAATAGGAATTGTAGAGATGAAGAGACGATATGGTAGAAGTGCTGGGCAAAGATAGAGGGTGTTATTTCTGGTCATTTTTTATATTAAAAAAGAATCAATAAGGAATTATTAAGCTCAAAGGAAATTACAATAATCATGAAGTGGCATAGGATAATCTTAAAGTCAAATCCAAAGGAAAAATATAAGGAAAATATTTGACAAGATTCTATGTACGTACTGCTAGGGCTTTGACTAGTTAAGATTAACATTGACACAAGGCGTGTATAAATAACCCAAGAATATTTGGGGTAGGTTGTGTTATTAGATGTCACTAGGGCAAGTTTTTATGGGACAATCTATTTTCCTACCAAATGTAACAAAAAATGAACTAGAAGCTATTGAGCTTCTTGAAGGGGCAAAACTAATATTAGAAAAGGGTTTTAAGAATGTGGTATCCTTTATAAAATTATTTAAAGGATACGAAACAAATAGACATGCGTGAGGTTTCTTCTCACCATCAATGCACATATAATGTATGTAAACATATGTTGGATACAAAACTTGATGAAATAATAGGGAAAGGGTCCTAGACATAAGCAAATGAGTGTTAGCTACATTGACATCATGCCCATGTAGGTTGTTGAGTAGCATTTTTATCCACAATAGGTGTACCCAAGAATATTCACCAATCTCAATGAGTTATGGAATTTCCTATTCCTCTAAGACATGAATCCTTATAAGGTATTCAATAATTGGTGAAGTTTTATCTTGATTATGTGTGTATTTCATTTAATCCTCATTGAATTTATTGTTCAATTTTCATTAAAATCTCATTTGGCTCTATCCACAAGTTCCTTTTAAACGTGGGTGAGTGGTGGTATTCCACCCCTTTTCTCTTTACCTCAATCATAAGTGAACAACATTCCAAAAATAAAATTTGTTCATGACACAAAACTTAATGAAAAAATTCATGCCACAAGGTCCAATGAAACATAATCACGATTACATAGGGAGACTACACATCCCACAAAATATAAATTTCTAACATGGTTTAAATCTCAATTTTCATTTTTCAAAAGGTTTCAAATCCAGGAAGATTCCTATATTTCATTTCAATGTTATAAATAAATAATGAAAAATACCTTTCCAAAGCAAGATCCCAAAATCTGTGAAGGTTCCCAAATACACTATTAATAGTTTCAATGAAACATTCAAATTTATAACTTCTAAAATACACAAAATATAATAATTTCAACCATACCCTTAGAAGCACAATATGAATATCACTCTTTTCCATTCAAATAAGATTTTAGGGAAACAAATCCATGAGTTTGGCTCATTTTTGCATCTTCTAAAATGAAAACCCTATAACCCATAACTATGAAATTCACTCATCAATTCTTCTATTAACCCAACTTCACAAAATCCTATGCAACAATCTACCCATATGCATCATCCACCTATTGTGGGAATGGTAAGGAGAGAAATTTCATTTCAAAGTTATAGTAAAATACTAAAAATTACCTTTCTAAAGAAAGCTCCCAAAATGAAGAATCTCCCCATGAGATTCAAGAACACAAAAAGAATATTTTTCCAACTTCCATGAAAATCTTAATCCAAAGACAATCCAAGTTCAACCAATTCCCAAACACTTCTTTCCCAAATTTAAAAATTCTTCTCAAAGGAGGAGGATAGATAGATTTCCAAGCAAAAATCCAAGTGATAAAAAATCCTACCCTTTTCCCTTTTTCCAAAAAATTCCTTCCTTTTTAGATTATACAAGTTATTTCAAAAATGGCTATTTTCAACCAAATGATATTTTCAAAGATATTTCACTTAAAAAAATTGTATTCTTTCTTTGATTTTGAGCACTTAATAACTCACATATTTTCAAATTACCTTTGCATAATATTCTATACCTGAACATTTAACATATTATTATAATTCCATATTGCAATTAAACTCATTTTAATTTTATTTTCACATGCAATAGAATAATGCATAATTAGTTAGCTATGACATAATTGGTTATATTCCTAATTCAAGCATATAAAATATTCTATAACATGACATGCATGTATTTTGAAATTGTTTAAATGTAATGCAACAAGATAAAATAATTGCATATAAAAGACCCACTGACTTTACAGGTTTAAACACAACACATAGATTTCAAAATTTCCACTAATTCAGATCTAGGATTTAATAGGGAATCATAAGACTTGCCTCACAGTTAAATAAAGTGAGGTAAAGGTTAAGAAAACATGTTTTACCCAAACAACCATTTTCAGTTAACCATTATTGGAGAAACCTATACTTGCATCATATTGGAATAATTGAAACACAATATAAAACACCCAACATGAGATATCTAAATGAAATATTATAAAATCATCACATTTAACTAGAAATCATCTATGATAAGTATGACCTACACATCAAGATGTAGAAATCAATAATCATACACAATGTTGAACCAAATATAATTATCAAGACATATAATAGATATATTGAAAATAATGAAGTTGAAGCACTATAATAGTCAAAACATATGAAGGCATGACATATGCATCCCATAATACATAGGTAGACAATAGATGATAAATACAAAACCTATGTACATCAATGACAATATAAACATCATATATAGTGATAAAACATATAAAATCATAGCATAAGTATCCAAAGAAATTAATCAACACAAGGCCTCATTAGCCTTGGCATGTGGGTTTCAACTCTGCGAAGGAGCTCCCTTCTTGGATTCTGGTTTGGGTATGCCTCTCTTGCTTGCCCTTGGAATGCTAGTGAAGTGATATATTGTAGATGATTGCTCTCTTGCTTGGTAAGCCTATTGGGCCCTCTCAATCAACCTTGAATAAAAGGGTTCTTTCTTTTGCTCGAATGTGCGTCGAAATTGGCTTGAATAACCCATTGCCAGAATCAGTGGAAATAAGCATTAGGGAAACCTCTTGGACCTATCAATTGGATTATGAGGCATTACTTTTTCGTTGTCGGTTATGTCATGAATATGACCACCTATAGCGAAAGTTCCCCAAAGCCACTTTGGCTGCTGGTATGGCTAATGCTTCTCATCAGTCTGTCATGAAGGTGGACAAAGGTAAGGTCCCCATGCAAGGGGTGGAGGCAGATAAGGATGGTTTTGTGCCTATTAAGCCTCATAACAAGAATAGAGCACAAAAGAGGATTCTTAAAGACAGGAAGGAAGAGGAAACCCTCAACAAGTTTGAAGCGTTAGAGGACTTGGTTCAAGAGGAAAGTGTTCCCTTGAAAATGCAAGTTGTTGATAATACAATTGTTGAGAAGTGCCTAGTGGATTAGCCAAATACGTTTTCCAGCTAGGCCCCAACACGAGATCAATTAGCTTAGATGGACACAAATCTCCCTTCCTCAAGACTTGAGCTTGGGGGAATTGGCTTAACAACAGACACTATTATGGTTCTTGATCCCCCTGGTTCTGGGATCATCATTGAGAAGGTTGTTGGGGAATCTGATAAAGGCAAGTCTCCTTCTCCTATTTTGGGCCTCCAGCAAAAACCCCCCAAAAAGGGGACTCCTAAGAATTCTCTTAAAGCAGGTAGGAAGAAGGATTAGGAAAAGGTAAAGCTGATTAGAGAGATGTTGGTAGAGTCTGGCTCAGTGAGGACTATTGACTGTCACTTTTCTCAGCTCGAGCGATGACTATGATATCTTGGAATGTTAAGGGTATGAATAGCATCCCTATACAAAAGGCTATTCGTGATTTGATTCATGTTCACTCTCCTGATTTAGTTTTCCTCCAGGAGACTAAGTTGTCATGTTGAAAGTATGTTTAATTTGGCTCCTAAGATCTGGGGTAGAGGTCGTTGTCAATGTGTGGGGGCACAGGGAAGCTCATGGGGACTTGCTTGCTTATGGGATCTGCATAGAGTTTTTCCTCTCTAGTGGCTTTCTGGAAGGTGCTCTATATCTCTTCTTGCTTCTAGTATGGAGTCTGGTGACATAATTCTTCTTTCTAATATTTATGCTCCTATGGATCTCCCTGGTAAGGCTCTTTTGTGATCTCATATTAGATACTTGCATTCTTAGGAGCCCTTTCTCCCTTGGATTCTTGCAGGTGATCTTAATGCTATTGCGTCTCTAGAAGAGAAAAGGAGTGGCATTACCCATCTAGATTCTTCCTTGGATCTCTTGAGGGACAATGTGGCTTGTATGAATTTGGTGGATATGAAACCAGTGAATGGGTTATTTACTTGGAACAATAGGAGGACTAGTGATGATACTATTTTTGAAAGGTTGAAAGGTTAGATAGGTTTCTGGTGTCCAATTTTTGGGTTGGTGTCAAATGGATGACTAGCTCTAAGATTTTAGATTGGCAGGGCTCAGAACACTGGCCGATCAAATTCTCTGCTTGCTTCTCTAGATTCTCTAAAAAATAGCCCTTTAAATTTTAGCTTATGTGGCTTCATGATGAGTCTCTTCATGATTTGATCCCAAGATGGTGGAGGGCTGGGAAGCCTACTTTTGGCACTGCTATGTACTCCTTTTCTAAAAGTCTCCAGTATGTCAAATATATGCTGAAATGATGGAACCAACACCATTTCGGCAATGTTTTCCAGGCTAAAAGGGTTGTACAAGAGTACTTGGATGCCATTACTTAGCAGATTTGGGCTCAAGGGCTATCTGAGGATCTGAGTATGATGGAATCTATGGCTGTGAAGGAGGTGGAGGAATGGGAGCTTCGTGAGGAAATTTTTTGGAAGCAAAAATCCCACATTGATTGTCTTCAGGAAGGGGACATGAATACTTCTTTCTTTCACAATTTGGTTAAGGATAGAAGGCAGGGAAATATCATTTTGTCTCTCAAGTCCTCAAATGGTGACCCTCTTCTTCTCTGGTGAGATTTTGAAAGAGTCTGTTCGATTCTGGTCTCCTCTCTTCTTAGATGATTTCCCTCTTGCCAGTGAGGAAGAAGCTAAAATTTTGGCTTGCATTCCTCCCTTAGTGACTGGTGAAATGAATGAGTCCCTTCTCAATCTGATCTCTCTACTAGAGTTAGAGAATATTGTGTTTCAAATGAGGAAAGGTAAAGCTCTTAGTACTAATGGGTTCCCGATTGAGTTCTTTCAGGAGTTTTGGGAGGTTATAAAGCTTGATCTTCTTGAGTTTGTTCAGGAATCTCAAAAGAATAAGCAAATGCTAAGAGCCTTAAATGCCACCTTCTTGGATCTCATCCCTAAGTGGGAGGGGGCTAATTATTTGGATCTCTTCAGGCCTATTTCCCTTTGTTATGTGGTGTATAAAATAATCACCAAGCTCATTGTTGAATGCCAGAAGACGTGGTTAGATAGATTGGTTTCTGAGGAACAAGGTGGGTTTGTGGCTGGTAGGCAAATTCTGGATGTTGTGGTTATTGCAGATGAGACTGTTCACTCTATGGCTTCCTCTGAGGACAAGGTTATATTCATTAAGCTGGATATGGCCAAAGCTTATGACCGTGTCAAATGTGATTTTCTAACCAAGATTTTGAGAGATTTGAGGTTCGATAGTGCCTGGATTGAATGGGTTATGAGCTGTCACATCTACCTCCTTTTCTATGCTCATTAATGGAGAGCCTTCTAAACTCTTTGGGGCTTCCAAGGAACTTCGACAAGGGGATCCTTTATCCCCATATTTATTTATTTTGATGGCTGAGGGGCTTGGGAGACTTTTGAAATCTCATGTGGAGCTTGGTCTTGTTCAGAGTTGGTGATGGGACAATAACATTCCCCTCCAATCCCATCTTCCGTTTGTGGATTATACAACGTTAATGGGTGTTTCTAGAGTGGATGAAATGGTCAATCTAAGGAAGGCCCTAGATTGTTATTTAGCTACCTTTGGGTAAAGCATCAATGAAGACAAGTCTTTTATTTATTTCTTTAATACTCCTAACCTTATTCAGAAAAGAATTACAGGTATCCTTAGGTTTCAGATTGGCTCGCTTCCTTTTATATACCATTGCATTCCTCTAGTTGTTCACACATTATATCATGTGTTCTGGTAGGATGTTATTGAGAAGTTTAAAAAAAGGTAAGTCATTGGACTTGTAGGTGGCTTTCTACTGCAGGAAGAGTGACTCTGTTGAAGTCTGTGGTTCATGCTCTCCTATTGTACAGGAGCTTTGTGTTATCTACCACTGCCAGCTTTGTGAAAGACTTTGAGAGTCTTTGTTGATAGTTTCTATGGCCTGGCAATCTACTTTCAAGGAAGTGGAGCTTGGTCAAGTGGGATGTTGTGTCTCTGCCAAAGCAAGAGGGCAGGCTTGGGTTACGTTGAGCCAATTTGAATGGGAAACCTTTGGAAGCTAAACTCTATTGTAGATGGTGTACTCAATTACAATAAACTTGGGCTAAGATCCTCACCTCAAAATACCTTGGGGATGTGGATTGCATGGATGTGCCCTGATACAGCCTAATGGGTAAGGGTTCTATGGTTTGGAATATCCTCAAGAGGAGAGCCATGTTGATTAAACAAGGATTATTTTAGATTTGCAACAGGGGTTTAGAGGCTCTCTTCTAGTTTGATTCTTGGGATGGGAATCCTCCTATTATGTCTACACACCCTCACTTGCAAGACCTATGTAGACATTTTTTGGAAGCTGGTTGGACTTATATGATGGATTTTAAATCCCCTCAGGTTCTGGATTAGACTACAGTGTACAAGTGGAAGGACCTACATGAGTGGCCACCTAGGGGATCGGTGGAGGACCATGGGGAGCTAGCATACATCTTGGATGGTAGGGTTTGTAACTCTCTATTGGAGAGGGATGTTCTGGCCTGGGGAGGTAACAAAAAAGCAAGTTCACTATTACCTTTAGTTATCAAGTTCTAGATGAGCAGATGTTTGGGTGCACGGGGGTCCCCTAGTAGAAGTAGATCTAGAATAAATTCTCTTGGCCCAAGTCTAATTTATTTTCTTGGTAGGTGAGTTATAATAGATGCCTGACCTAGGAGAATCTTTGGAAGTGGGGATTTAAAAGCTCCTCTATGTGTGTAATGTGCTCTAATAGCAATGAGAACATTTCTCATCTCTTCTTCCAATGCTCTTTTGTTAGGGTGATCTGGCATTTCTGGTGGGAAGTTTGGAGGTAGCCGTGTAGGCATGACTCATCTTTAAAGGACTTTTGGAGTAGGCTAGGGAGTTCTCCAACCAAGACTTCCTTCCTCCACACTACTTGGACAATTGGTCCCACCTTCATCATTTGGCATATTTGGCTAGAGCGTAATCACAAGATTTTCTTGGATAAGAAACTTCAGGAGCGGTAGGTTTAGATGAGGATCTTGGGAGGTTTTGAGGAGACTTTGGCAGCTAGGTGTGATCTCTTGACCCCTATGGACCCTGGAGATATGGGAATTGTTCAGAGTCTGGGGCTTTCTGTTTGCACCAAGGGTGGACTAGGCCTAGTTTGGGTCGAGGTGCTAGAGGGAAGGTTTAGAGAGATTGTCAATGGAGACCTCCACATTTAGAGGTTCTGAAGATCAATATTGATGGGTCCTCTAGAGGCAATCTAGGTCACACTGGTGTCAAAGGCATTGGTATGGACTGTTTAGAAGTGCTTGTGTTCTTCTTCTTGGAGTATTGTGGCCAACACTAAAATTTTCATGGACGCATTGGTTATTCTCTTGGCTTTGAAAAGTGCTTGTACCGTTGGATGGAGAACGATAATTTGTTAGTCAGATTCTCAGATTGTGGTAGATTTTCTGAATAAGTAGCAATTGGAGGATGACAAATTATCTCTCTAGGTAAGGTCATGGACTCTATCACCTTTCGCCATGGGTAAATGCAAGAAGTTGTGTCCACTTAAGGTGGAAGTTTTAGAGTTAGAAAAAAATCCGAAATCGGGTTAACCAAAACGGGATCCCGTTTTGCTTCGGGTTCCCGAGCCAAAAGAGGGATCCTATTTTCAAGAAACGGGATCCTGTTTTGAGTTCCATAAAAGGTTAATATTTTAACCTTTGTGAAACGGGATCCCATTTCATAAAGGTTAAAATATTAACCTTTTATGAAACGGGATCCTGTTATTTAAAATTTGAATTTTAAGTTCGGGTTTTGCTTTGTAACCCGGTTTGGGAAATGCTTTGGGGACCCGAACCTAACCTCTGGACCAGGTTTGACCTGCAACTTGAAGGTCCTGTCAATGTCACAACAAAATAGTGACTTTGGGCATATATCTGAAGGTCTATTTTGCAGAATATTTTGACGAAATTAAAACCCATTATAGATGAGACAATGTAGATTCCAAATATGTAATTTTTTTTACAATTGGATTAATTTTTCTATTTTTAAATCAATTTCTGATGAAATAGGTCCATAAACTTGAATTATTAGGGTTTTTTAGTATTTTAATAACTTTTTATTAACATATTTTTTTGTAAAAAAAATTGTAGGAAAACGTACTTTAGACAATTCTTTTCAATTTAAAAAAAAAAATTTCAAAAAATGTTAAGTTTAGGTCATCTTATGCGTGACGTACACGATGATTTTTTAAAAGACCAAAAATGGCCAATAAAAAATTAATAAAAAAAATAATATTCAATAAAAAATTACAAAAAAATATGGAAAACGTGCTTCGGTGAGTTACAAATATTTTCCCAAAAGGATTTTGAAAAATATGATTATTTAGGTCAAAATATGGATGACGTACACGTACATGGTATAGTAAAAAAAAGTGACTTTTAAACAGTGGTTTTTAGAAACACCTATTCAAAATCACTTTCTATCATCTGGGTATTGAACAAAATTACATATTTGGAAACTAGACTCCAAGTACTACATTTCATATTTAGTGAATTTTTTCAAGATTCCACTGTTAAGTGCTTCAAATTTTTAGGTCAAATGTGACAAATTCTGAAAATCAAGGAAAACACTTCCACTTTTTGGCCAATAAGTGGACACAACTTCTTGCACACACCCCCATATCCCTAGGGAGTGGAATAAGGTGGTTGATGGTTTGGCTAAATGGGCTTCTGAATGGATGGGAAATTGGAAAGTGGATGTCTGGAGCTATCTCCTTGAGGGCGTTGACAGGGAGCTTGATGACTTGGTTATGGAAGATATGAGATGTGTTTGGGGTGTTTCTTGATGTCTGTATTGTTGGCTTGTGACCCCTAATTTAGGGATTTTAATTTCTAGATTTGTACTACATTCTTGAATCAATAAATTTTTTACCCTCTTTATTTTAAAAAAAAACCACAAGGCCTCATTAGAAAGTTTAGTACAAAAGATCATAACATATAATATAAAAATAGAATAGAGTACAAAGCACATATGCTAGTGGAAATTACACACTTCATGCTCTAGAACTAATGGATGATTAACACCATCTAAGGAGCATCACACATAAAATAAAATCTAAACTAACATGTTTAATTACTATACGAGAAATATAAACTTATCCTTAGGTGCTAGAAAACATTATGTATCATTTTAAATTCTTTACACAATCACATTATGCATAATTCTTGTAATCACTATGATGTAAATTCTAATGGTGAAAGTAATTCAACATATGCTTATTTTTGGATTTCCTAATTGTAAAATAATTTGATGATCTATGCCTTTCTTGAGAAAAATTTCTTATGGTGTCAAGAATTTGATGTGCCACTGAGTTCTAGTGTATGACTTGCCTTGGTGGGACCATGTGTACAATGTAATATAAGGGTCTCTTAAATTAAATTAATCCTTCTAAATTCTTGTAATCAATGCACTTTTAGTTAAAGCTAAGTCTAAATGATTTTTGTATTGAAAATCATTTTTTTGGGTGGAACCCATATTGTAGCAACTTGAAAGCCTCATGAAACCAATCATATATAGTGGGAGATTTATAAGTGAAACAAAGTATATAATGTGAGAACTATAGAAATGATGTATCTTACAATTTATAATACATTACATCATATGATTAAGGGTTCTGATAAATGGAATTTTACTTAAAATGTTTAATGGGGGAGCTCACAAAAGTGAGAATGAAAATGATAGTCATGGAGGATTGGTTTGGAAATTATAGTATGTAAAATAAGAGAGTACTAGAAGCAAATGGATTTCTTCTTAAACCTTGTTGGTAGAATGCAAGTAATTAGGAGTATCAATGTGGCATGGTGTTACCCTTGTAACAAGAGTGAAATATGGGTTTGCCTAAATACTTAAATGTCCTTAGCTGGTGTGCAACCAACCATGCATTATTAAACACCAATTAGAGTTCCCAAATTGACTATGGATCTAATTTATCATCTAATTTCTCCTCTCAAAATATAGTGGACACTTATATTTAATCTTATCAATGTGTACTTATAGCATGGGCTTAATATGGACAAGGAAATAAATTCTTTTTCTTGATTTGTTCTTCATGTCTTTCATGAATTTATTTATGTTAGGAAAGTTGTCTCAACCTTATTCCTAATGTTAAGATTACAAATAGTGCAATTGTTGGGCTATGATAGGTGGAAAGAATATG
Source organism: Cunninghamia lanceolata (assembly GCA_027924645.1). NCBI lineage: Eukaryota > Viridiplantae > Streptophyta > Pinopsida > Cupressales > Cupressaceae > Cunninghamia > Cunninghamia lanceolata. Next base: position 5,657,861 of record BSBN01000738.1, read on the forward strand.
CTATTTTTAGTTTGTGGACTCATCCTACAACTTTGGTGTTGGATTTTTCATTAAGGATTTGGGCACTAATAGTTTGGAAGATTTTAGCTTAGGGTTTCCTAATTAGAATTTAATGGTTTCGTGCATTGTTTATCCTATTTATCAGGTGCTTAATATGGAGGTTTTATAGTAGTGAGTTTCATAGGTACTATTATTATTCTAGAATTCATCCATATATCTAGTTTGTGATACTCCTATAAAGGCATACACTCTACAAGTTTATCCTAACCATTTGGTTACTAAATAATACATTGATTTTGTTTGGAATGTGGAGTTTTTATCTTGAAAGGGGTATCTCCATGTATATCACTATCCTTAAAAAATTCCTTCCAATCACATTGAGAGATATCACTTTAGATCAGTTCTACACCTTACCTTTTGATTCCATACACTCATTTTAAAAAATTTTCTCATGCCTTCACTTTGCATTTTGAATATAACATGGAGCCTAACATCTCCCATACACACTTGGAACAATGTGAATAGATTATTAATAACAATGTTTAGGGATTTCATTCTCATTTATTTTCCTTTCTTGTTTTGTGGGTTTCCATTCCCCTAATGGCCTTATTCTACCTCTTTTTCAAGATGATATAATGCTACATATCCAATATGTTGTGTTAATTATAGTAGTTTTCTTCTCTTTCTAACTTAGTTCTTTGTGCTCTTGGATTTGATTAAATCCATATAAGGCATCCCCACCTCAAATATAATGAATCCTCTCCTATCCCTCCACCCATTGATCCCCCAAGTTGTAATTTTTCTCCACCTACCCAACCTTCTTCCTAGCCATCCAAACCTCAACCAAGATCACATACACCTCTTGTTGATCCTCCTAAGAATGTCTTACCCATTATCTTAGTGTCCAATCTTATAACCCTTTTACCCATCCAATTAAGAAATCCCCCCCTAAGTGTTTTATCTCATCCCTTCTTTCATGTGCATACCATATGATGTTTAGGAATTCTACCAATTGTTATCATGCGCTTATGTCTAAAATTATCGTTCTTGATGAGGGTGCTATTACTCTTTGTTATGATACACCTATATCATCCTTTCTTTATTACACTACTCCATTGGTATATGACACCAAGCACATTACCACCTTTGAGGCCTCTCCTATACCCTCCATACACCCTATTTCTTTTTATCACTGAGACACTTCTCCCTTCTTTTGATGAGAAGGTTTTTTTAGTCTATTTCTAACATTCCTCCTAATATAATTTTTTATTTACTCATCCTACATCTCTACCTCCATAGAAATTTATTATTCATTCTCCTTGTGAGGTGGACTCGGCAACATTATCAGATCAATTCACATTTGTCATTAGTTGATTCCACTATCAATCAATTGTGCTACTACCTCTTATGTGGTATATGTAGCTTCTTTTCTTAGTTTTTTCCATATCATGGTGGCTCAATTTAGGTGCAACCATATTTTCTCCTTTTTCATTATAAAATGACCTTCTTCATAAGTTGTTTTCCTCACCCATATTTGAGTGGGCATGGTGTTGTTCCTTACAAACACACCCCATTTTTCTCTAGGAAATTAGGGAGCCCCTTTAATTTTTTGTTCTACCTTTTTCCTTTCTTCATTTTGTGTCAGGGTCTATATGTTTGAACCTTTTGATTTTTGTTTTTATTTTGAGTTCCTATGTTTTTTTATAGTTTTAGATATTTCTTTGTTAGCATGCTAGTAGGAGTCTCCTAAAATTCCAACCCTTCTTTATTTTCTTTAGCAACTATGGTGGTCATTGGGTTCCCCATGGGTGTCCTCTTCAGGGTTTTATATTTCCTTTTACTTGCATTCTAGTATGTCAATGACATGAGGGAGGCTCAAACTTTGAACCCTAATGGATGGTATGTGTTTTCTTTTGACCTTGGTCTACTTCCTTGGCTCTGCATTTATAACAAGATTCACATGTTTGGGTTTTATATAAGGATCCAATTGTCCTATCATTTGGTTACTTTGCTTTTAATTATTATGTTTTTTTAGCTTTGGTACTTCTCATGTCCTCTTCCACTATCGATTCATCATTCAAATCACCTCATAGCTCAATACTTTTTCATTTATTTCATGATTTGTGTGTGGTACATTATTATTGTGTCATTGTTTGTGTTTCAAGCTTGTTATATCCTTTATTTCTATATTTTCATTCATTATTTAGGTAGGGTTCATGTGCCCTAGTCTTTGGTTCATTTTCTCTTCATTTCATGCGTGCAAGGTTGTCCCCCTTACTCTTTAGTTTGGTTCATTTGGTTTCTTGTTCCTCCTTCATTTTGGTTGCTTTGGGTTTTACTAAGGATTTCACAGTTTCATTTTGGTCATTTTACTTTCTTTTTTTCTATTTGATTTTTGTTTACCATTTTCCTTGTGCCCTAGGTAAGCCCTTGTGACTTTAGTGTTTCATCATGGAATCTCTAAAACCCTAGATTAGAGCTTTGTTATTTTTAATTTATTCCTTTTTAGATTTAACCTAGGCATTATCAAGGTTCTAAGATCTTTTCTTCCTCCTTTTGATATTTTGAAACTGGTCATCATAGTCTCGCAAGTCTACATCACATCAAAATCAAACTTGTGGGGTTACTTATGCTTGGGTATTTTATATGTGAAATATTTTAGAGTTGGGGTGTCAAGAGATAACTTTATTGGTTACTTTGGTATGAGATTTCTTGACATCTTGATTCCCAATAGCTACTTTGTTTTATCTATTAGACTCAGAACCATGGAGATACATCTATGTTGATGTTGATTTGGTATGGGTTATGTTGTATGCCTAATCCATGATTCTTGATGTTTTAGCTCTTTATCTTTTATGGGTTCTAAACTTTAGGTTTATCATTATTTAAATAATCACTTGAAAAAGTTATGGAGTATTCTCTATCTCCAATTCTTGACATTTTAGAATTTATATATTTCTAAATAATAGATGTGAGGTTTCATCTACTTGATTGATTATTTGGTAAATGTCATGAGTTACTGATGTAGGAGCACCTAGTGGTGTAAGGGAAATCCTACATCACCAAAAAAATTGATGATTATGTTTTCTATTCTTTTCAATTTTGGTATTACAGATACCCATTTTGTTGAATAATGATTTAGAACCTTTAAACTTTCTAACTAGCTAAAATAGCAACCTGCTATTTTTATAAAGTTTTCATTTGAGCACATATGGAAATGAAAATTTACTCAAAGCTCTAGAATTGAAAACTATAACCTTTGGTGAAGGAATTGGCCAAAGATCATTTATGGGTTGAAATATATTAAAGTTTTTGTTTCTCTAAAAATCCCCAAAAAACTTTTAAAGTCAATTTTGAGGAACTTAGAGGCCCTATATGGTGAGCCAATTATGATGGCATAGATCTCTTAATGAGATTTCCAATGCATCAGATGGTTCATTAATCGGGCACCTGGATCAAAGTTATGGCTCCCGAAAGTTGGGCTATTTTTTGAGGGAGTTACAAATTTCAAAATTTTGGCTGGAAGGCACCAAAAAAAGAGCTATTTATAACCATTTTTTGAGAATATTTTGGTATTAGAGAAGGAAGGGAAGTTGTGAGTCATGAAGATGAGGGAAAATAGAAAACCCTAGTAGATTTGAAGCTACAAAAGGTAGAAGGCTCAAGAACCCAAAGAAAAGAAGCTATAATGTGTTACAACTTGTTGAGGATTTTGTCCTCTAATTTGGTTCCAATTTATATATTGTAATTTGTTTTTAGTTCAATAAAATAACATTCCTTTTTTCTATGATAAATTTGTGTTGTTGTGCATTCTAGGATTTACCCCCTCATCAAGTGGTATCAAAGAAAAAGTTCTTGAGTGTGTAGATAGATCATCGAATATGAGGGAGTTTACAACAAGACTTGTTGTTGTGACTTGAATAGAAAAGAAGAAGATCAAAATTCCTCTATGATGAAACCATGGTGGTGGGAGAAATGCTTTGATAGAAGAGGGTTTTATAGCCCTTCAAAGGCAAATCATTGCATTGCAAGAGGAACTGCGAAGAGGGTTTGAGGAATGAAGAAGAGAAGAAGGAAAAGATGAAGATGTAGAAGAAGAGACATCTGAAGAAGAACAAGATGTTGCAGGGTATCTTGAGAAAGTTAGGTTGTTGAGGGCCATTTTGAAGATTGGAAAGAGGCCTAGGATTGAAGTTTCTACCTATTATCAAGATCTGAATTTGAAAGAGCTTATTGATTGGATAAATGATATGGAGGAATATTTTGAGTATGAAGAGGCGGAGGATCCATAACATGTCAATTTTGTAAAACTAAAGTTGAAGGGCCATGCCAATATTTTGTGGAAAGAGGTCCAGTTGGAAAGAAAAAAAAGACTAAAATGAAAGATCACCAAATGGGATAAGATGGTGGAAAAACTGAAGAAGTAGTTCATTCCTATTGACTATGAGTTGGAGTTATTGAAGAAGCTGCAAGGATTAAAACAAGGTAAAAAGTCTGTTAAGGAGTATATAGAAGAGTTTTATAAGATTATTATTATAATAGGCCATGTAGAGGCCAATAAAGAGAAGGTAGCCCATTACATTAAAGGGTTTAGGCCAAGTTTTGACAAGGAGCTGAGCATGGTAAGAATGACCACCATAGAAGATGCATACCAGCTTGCTCTGAAGGTGTAAGAGAAGCTGAATAAAAGATTTGAAAGAAAGAAAAGGGGAAGAGGTCAGGGAAAAAGGACTAGTGAAAGATCCTATGGAGGCTAAAATGAGGATCAAAATAATTTAGTGAAGAAGCAAGCACCAGTTGAAATTCAAGAGGAGATAATTCCTATCACCCTCATGACCAAAATAATGGTGAGCAAAGAGGAAGAGGAAGACCTAGAGAAGAACTTGGAAGAGGAGGCTTTAAAGGAACCTATTTCCAATGTGGAGAAGAAGTACGTCTAGCCTACGAGTGTCAACATTATCAAGGAAGGACAAATAGAAGACCTACAGTTAATGCACGAGTTGCACATGTAGATGAAGATACTCAGTTTAAACATTTTCAAGATGTTGAAAGGGAGAAAACTAGTTGTCAGAAGAACCTTGTTAAATGAGGAGAAATAACTAGATCAAAGGAAGAGTTTATTTTGCACAAGGTGCAAGTGTGAAGGTGTATGTTGTGATAATATTATTGGCAGTGGAAGAATTGATAATCTTATTTTTACATATGTTGTCATGGGTGATCCCACAATATTGGGTTACAATTGCATTAAGGAAGAAAAATTGCCTATGAATGGAAAAAAAGTTTTGGAGGGGTTCACTTGAACGGGGGTGTTCACTAAAACCCATAAATGGGTTCGCTCGAACACCCCGTTCGAGCAAACCCACTTTCTGTTGGCCAATTTTTTTTAATAAAATAATGGGTTCAATCAAACACCCCTTAATGTTATTTGATTTTTTAATTTTATTTTTATACGGTTTGAATGAACCCCTGTTCTCTAGAACCCCCGTTCATTAGAACCCCCTTATTTTTCCCTTGCCCCACTCCCGCTGCAATTTTATGTAGATTTTTCAGTTTCGAGTCTCAGGTTGATGATCAAAATGGAATCAGCTTGACAAATCTAGCTGTAGGATTATACTCCTTAAAACAAGCTCTCCATCAAGTATAATTTTAATATATTTTGGTTTTATTTGTACATTTTATTTTTTAGTTTAATTAAATATAGGTTTTTCACTAAAAATCAAGCTCTCTGTTCTACACATGTGGAAAAATAGTATATGACCAAAAGTTTATGAAAAATATCTATCATCTTGGTATTCATGTCTTTGATCCAACAAATAAAAATTGAATTCCGATACATACAAAAAAAGTTATGCGTTTTATAGTACACCTATGTCTAAATTGTAATTGGTTTCACTTCAAAACTTAATTAAAAAACAAATATGAAAATAAAACACTATGAAACCAAATGCATCCTCTAGATATCTTAGTTACAAATCTAAATTAGAAAAAAATAGAATTTTATCCTTCATAGAAACAAATTATGTGCTTTATAGTACACATCACTCTTTAAAAATGGTGTTTATTGTTAAAAAATAGTTATCAAAGGAGATGGAAAAAGAAATGCAATTTGATTCCAAAAAATTAAAAAAATATATATTTAGAATCTATAGACAAAATGTCACAAATCACTAGTTTGTATCATCTTCAAATTCCTCACGGTTTAGTAGCTACAGGTGTCTGAAAGTCAAGATTTTTTTCAAAATGTTCATTTCAATGTCAAGTTTGGCCAAAAAGTGTAACCCACTATTGTGGGATCACCATCAGATGAATTGATGTCAAAAGATTAATGATCAGTCATATCAAAAGAATGATGATCAGACAAGCATACAAAGGAGTGATGATTAGAAGAGCAGACAAAGGAGTGATGATCAGAGGAGTTATAAGGTGAAGGTTATGGTGATGAATGTCATGAGCGTGCTATTGGATCAGTATCATCTGTACATAGTTGTACCTTATCTTCTAAGGTTCATGGATAGGTGAAAGTTGTCAGGTTGAAGGATATGCTAACATGCAAAAATTGTGGTTTCTTGTTTTTGATGAATGAATGTTTTCTATGATGTTGTGAATGTTGTATTCATTACCTCTTGTTGAGAAGCATTGCATGAGATATGAAAGAAAATGTACAAGGTTTCAAACTATCAAAGTTGCAAGGATTAGTACTAAAGGAGCTCTGAAGATTGTACCACATTCTACCATAGATGAAGATATGGCCTTGTGGTTTCAAGGTTAGAGAGAGACAACTATGAAGTATGCATGATCTAAATTTTACAGCATAGAAGCTAACGTAGAACCTTTTAGAGCTAGTAGAGTGAAGACATTGATAATACAATGTTGTTATAGTTTCAAAGGTACCACATAATGCTCCACATTTCTCCACACTTGAAGATATGACATTGTGGTTTAAAGGATAGCTAAATAGATGTAATATGCATGAATGATTCAAGTTTCAAATGATACAATGTACTATAATGGTTTTTCCAAATTTAGTTGAGTTAAGGCAAGTCATGTTGCTAGTTAAGACTATCAGAGGGAGAAAGCAAAACTCACCGTATTTCACCACACTATAATATTTGGCTTTGTTGTTTCAAAGATAAGCTTAGATTGTCTGTATGTTTACTCAATTCAAGTTTCAAGTGTTGTGGAGTACTACAAGTATGATTTTCAATGTTCTATATCAAGAAAGTGTATTCAAACTATGTAAGGAATAATGACATCAGAGTTTGTCTGCTTGCGCCAGCAAGAAGAAGCATAAACTAGAGAAAGGAATGTATGAGAAGGTCTTATAAAGTCATATAATTCTTTTGTGTGAATCACATGATGTTATTTTGTCTCTTTGGTATTGCTTTAGGTCTGTAGCTAATGCATGAAAGAATAAGTGTTTGTGATGCCGATTTGGTGAGTATAAGTGATTGTGCCATGTGTTTAGAAGTGTATGCCAACTTTGAGATGTGTATTAAAGTAAAATAGGTCATGTCGATCACTTGGTATGAACCGCATAATGGGATTTGATTCCTATATTACCGCAATTGATCTGGGAGCTGAATTGGTTGGTTGTTGCACATTTCATGTTACATGTTCCTTTTAGGCTAACAAAGATGATGTATTGAAGACTTGCAGAGAATATAAATGAAAGATCAATTTTGTTGCAAAGTATGAGTGTGAGTGAGGAAATGTGTATGCGAGTGTGAGAGTATGTTTGTGTGTGAAAAAGCTAAATGATTTCAAAGTTAAGAAGCAAATATGGGGGCTATAATGCATGATTCATAATAGAGGTAGGATTGTGTTGTGTTGCAGAGGTGTTTTAAAGATAGTAGGGGTGTTTAAGTAGAGGTGTTGAAGTCATATGCCAGTGTGAAAGGAGTTGATGTTGTGAAGGTTAATGAACTAGCAAAATTTGTCAAGTGTTTTGGTATAGAGGTTGGAGCCACTTCTTGTAAGTGTTGTAGCACTTTAGGGAGTTGTATCTTCCTTTGGGTTAAAGCCCATAAAAATATGAATCAAGGAGTTGTAGCTTCCTTTGGGTTGTAGCCCATAAAATCTATTGTAAATCTATTTTTATTTGTGAGGTTAGATTTGGATAGTAGATCCAAGCAGCTTGCTCACGGTGGTTTCTCCCTTCTATGGTTTTCCACATAAATATGATGTTATGGTTGTGTGGTTGTGTGATTGTGTTTTGAATTTCATAGTTTGCTTCATTGTCTGTTTAAGGTAGTAGAAAGATTAGGTTGATAAAGTTGAATTGGATTAAATTGTGGCATAAACTAATTCACCCCCTCTCAATATATCAGAGTGTTCTACCAATTGGTATAAGAGCTAAGTTCCTTGGTGCAGCCTAAAAATTGAAGGAAGATCTTGAATTAGAACACATGGCTCAGAGAGAGTGGACTCTTCTTCTAACAAATTGCCACTATTTGATGGAACTAACTATACCTTGTGGAGTGTAAGGATGGAAGCTTATCTTACCTCACTAGGGTATGATGTTTGGAGAGATACAATGAATGCTTATAATAAACCTTCTCATCCTATTATAGATTTGGAAGAGAAGAAGGCCCATGAAAATAATGCTAAAGCCAAGAATGCTATCTTAAGTCATCTAGCCAATTCAGAATTTTTCAACCTATAGTGCAATGTAAGATGACCAAGAAGATATGGGATAAACTCAAAAATATCTATGAAGGAAATGATAGTGTAAAGCAAGCATGATTACAAACTTATAGAGTAATGTTTGAGAATCTAAGAATGAAATAAGAAAACATTGCTAACTATTTTCTCTGAGTGGATGAAGTGGTCAATGGAATCAGAGGGCTAGGTGAAGATGTGTCTGATTCAATGGTTGTAAAGAAAGTCTTGAGAAGTCTCCCTCACAGGTTAGATTCAAAAGTTTCTTCTATTGATGAATCCAAAGAATTGAAGACACTTACCATGGAAGAGTTGTTTGGGTCCCTCACTACCTATGAGATGAGAAATGAAGTCTAATGTACATCCAAAAGAGAAGTTGCTTTCAAAGCTACAAAGAAAGAAGGAACATCTAGTCCACACAATGAGCCAAAAGAAGAAGAAGAAAACTTTTTGAGAATATGAAGCAGGGTTCAGGCAAGTATATGTTGCAAGTATGTGCTAACTGGTGTTGTCATTGATGTCAACATGTCTGTGTTGTCATTGGTGCCAACTGTATCTTCTGATATTGTTGTTTGTTGATTGATTGAAGAACACTATCTGAGTATTTTTCTTCAAATTCTCTAGATGTATTGAAGACTAGAGTATGAGATTTGGATATGATTTAGAGAAGTGTTTGAAGGTGCTAAATCTAGAATTTGGTGGTCTGGATCACTATACAGAAAAACTTCTATTCACCAATTTGAAGACTCTGCCTGACAAAGTTTATAGAGTGACAGAGAGAAAGTCTTTTGCTCCCCATTTCCCTACAAAATAGATTTTGTCTTTGTGGTTCTGGACTTAATCTTATAAGGTCCTTAGTCATCTTCCTTCCAAAGGATTTGTCATTTGGTTCTCCAGAAGTCAAGTTAGTGATTATTAGAGTTTAACAATGTCTGTTAAGAAGTAGTTTATGATGTGTTCTCAAGTGATATCTATTGTCTTCAAGTGAGATCTATTGTGGTTTGATTTGTCAGATCCCAAGTGATTCTATGTTGTTCGTAGATGTCTCTAGAATGTGTTGAAGGCATGTGCTTGATCCGCAGGCTACAATGAAGATCTTGCAATCATGTTTTTAAGTGTTCTTGATATGTGCATAAGTTCTGGTTGACCTGGTTTGTCACACTTGTTGTGAGGGTGATTCATGGATTGTGGAAGCATGTTTAAGCATGTGAGGATGTATTTGGGTCCATGCTAAGCCATGAAGTGTTCCTCTTTCATTCATTTGCTCTGCAAGTTTGTTTAGGTTCAATCCTAATTTGATTTATGTATGTATACCGACCTTGGAGATAGTTCCAATGGTTGTAAAATGTAATGCTGACATTGATGTACATTCCAAGGTTGAAGATGTGTATAAATATTTGTGATGAATTCATGAGTGAGAAGTATGGGTGAAGATGCAAAGATGAAGTGTGAGTTATAAAAGCAGATCAAAGCAGAGGAGTTGTATTGTGCTTCAATGGAACTGAACTTAGGCATGGTGTAGATGCTAATATATCAACTTTCAACCCTGGCAATGAGCCAACCTAGGTAGTGAGCTAACCCCAGCAGTGAGCCAACCCTAGCAGTGAGCCAACCCTTTGGCAGTGAGCCATTCTTTTGGGTAGTGAGCCCTTTGATAGTGAGCCACTTTTGATATTTGGTATTGTTAATACATTATATTGTGAGCTAACACTCACCATGGTTTTTCCCTATTTAGGGTTTTCCACATAAAAAATATGGTGTTCATGTGTGTATGGTGTTCATGTGTTGATTCTACTATTCATGTTTAATGTTCATAATAGGATAAGGAATTAGATTAAGTAAATGTGAAAGTGATATTGCGTAAATAAGTTAAAGTTTTTGATACAACTGATTCACCCCCCTCTCAGTTGTCTTATACCTCTCAACAATTGGTATCAGAGCAAGTTCCTTGGAAGAGAGCCTAACAACTTAAGGTAGATCTGGGATGGCACACAAGAAATACCTTCCTCAATTTGATGGATTTGACTATGCTTACTGGAAGGTACAAATGTAAATTTATCTGATCTCTAGATTGGTTATCATGTTTTGATAATGGTTAAAGATAAGCACACAATACCAAAAGATGGTTTGGAGTCTGAAGAAGAAATTAAATATTTTGAGGCTAATCATAAAGATAAAAATCCTTTATTAAATGCCCTGTCTAACACTGAAATGGCAAAAGTTGTGAATCTAGAAACTACTTATGAGATTTGTGACAAATTAAAGAAAAACTATGAAGGTGATGCATCTGTCAAGAAGGCCAAGTTGCAGAACTTGAAGACAACATATGAAACAATGTGAATGGCTGAAGATGAGAACATAACAAGTTACTTACAGAAGATTGATGAAGTTGTCAGTATCATCAGGGGTCTTGGTGGAGAATTGAAGGATGAGGATGTTATAGATAAGATACTCAAAGCTCTTCCCAAATCTTATAGTCATAAGGTATCTACCATTGAAGAGTTGCTTGATATGGGCAAGCTTTGAAAAGATCAATTACTTGGTAAACTGACTACTTTTGAGATGAGAGAGTTTGGTACTATTGATGGACCTGTGAAAACTGGGACTACTTTCAAGGCCAAGGAAGAAAAGACTGCTAGATCAAATAAATATGTTGTGGAATCAGATGAAGAAGATTTTGCAGAAATTGAAGCCAAATTTGCAAGTAGAATAAAAAGGGGTAGCAGGGGAAAGTTCAAAGCTAAGTTACCTTTCAAATGCTTCGATTGTGGTAAAATTGGTCACTATGCTTCAAGATGTCCTGACAGAGCCTTGAAAATCAATGAAAGTAAAGGAAAGATGGTAAGATAGAGTTACTATGTTAGAGATGATGATGGTGTAACTGATGATGAATCTAATTCTAATGAAGGTAATAATAGTGAATGCCTATTTATTGCACTTAGAGAAGAACCTGTTTCTGCTAATCTTGCTACCTATGTGAAGGAAGGAAGTCTATGAGAGTTGTCTACATTTCATGTTGAAAAGGAAGATGAGTGGATCATAGATAAGGGATGTTCAAATCACATGATAGGAGACAAGAGTAAGTTTGTTAAGTTTGAAAAATATGATGGAGGACTTGTTAGGTTTGGTGATGATGCAACTAGTAAGATTTGTAGAAAGGGATCTATGACTTTTGTAGCAAGCATAATACAAATGATGTTCTTTAAGTCTAGGGTCTAAAGCATAATCTTCAAGTGTTGGACAAATGTGTGACAAAGGATATAATCTTGTGTTCAAGGACAATGGGTGTAAGATATAGAATAGCTCTAAAACCTTAATTGCTGCTAGTAAGAAGACTCATGGAAATGCTTATCATTTGAAAGGTACTAAAAATTATTGTTTGTTGGCTAAGATAGATGAAAGTTGGTTATGGAATGGGAGAATGTGTCACATTAACTTCAATAATCTAGTGAGAATAAACACTAGTCAAGCTGTAAGAGAGCTGCCCAAGATTGTGAAACTTGTCAATGCTATATGCAAAGAATGCTAGTTTGGGAAGATGATAAAGACTACTTTCAGAAGCAAAGAACAATCCTCTACCAATTTACTGGAGATCGTGCATACAGTCCTATGTGGTCCCACAAGAACAAGAAGTCTGCAAGGTGAAAGATATTTCATGCTTCTTATTGATGATTTTTCAAGAATGACTTGGGTTACTTTCCTTAGAGAAAAGACATAATCTATAGATAAGTTCAAGGCATTCAAAGCTATGGTTGAAAATGAATTAGATTTGAGAATCAAATGCTTAAGATCTGGTAGAGGTGGTGAGTTTACTTCAAATGAGTTCAATGCTTTTTGTGAAGAACATGGAATAAAGAGACATTTGTATGCTCGCTGGACACCTCAACAAAATGGAGTGGTTGAAAAGAAGAATATAACTATTCAAGAAGATACCAGAGCAATGATCAAGGAAGCTGACCTACAGAAAGTATACTAGAAAGAAGCAATACACACTGCTATCTACAGTTAGAATAGAGTGCAAATTAGAGCAGAAAAAATAAAGACACCTTATGAGTTGTGGTATGGTAGAACTCCTACTATCAAATACTTCAAAGTTTTTGGAAGAAAATGCTAAATCAGAAGAGATGAATAATTAGGAAAGTTTGATGCTTGATGTGATGAAGGTATATTCCTTGGATAGTCTACTAAGAGCAAATCTTACCGGTGCTATAATAAAAGACTGAGAAATATCATTGAAAGTGCAAATGCGAAGGTAGATGAAGATATTCAACCAGATGGATATGTGTTAGATGGACCTGATGATATAGAAAAGGGTGAAAAAGGCAAAGAAAAGGAAGTTCAGACTAAATTACAAACTACTCCGGAAGAAGAAGAAGTTCAAGCTAAAGATCCAGTAAGAATTCTTAAAACTCCAAGGTATGTGCAAAGAGATCATTTTGAAGATTAGATCATTGGTGACAAAAGGAAAGGTGTGATGACAAGAAGTAGGATTGCAAAAAAACAAGTAATTCTATGTCTACTTTCAAAGGTGGAACCTAAAACAATAAATGAAGCATGCAATGATGAGCATTGGGTCAAGGAAATGAAAGAAGAACTGCTAAAGATTGAGAAGAACAAGACTTGGGAACTTATCTCTAGACCTGCAAACAAGAATGTGATTGGAACAAAGTGGATTTTCTGGAACAAACTGAGTGAAGTTGGAGAAGTTGTGAGAAACAAGGCAAGACTTGTATGTAAAGGCTACTCCAAAGTTGAAGGAATTGATTATGAAGAGACATATGCTCTGGTCACAAGGATGGAATCTATCAGACTATTTTTGGCATTTCCGACACTAAAAAATTTCAAAGTATATTAGATGGATTTGAAATCTACCTTCCTTAATGGTGAGCTAGAAGAAGTCTACATAGAGCAACAAATGGGTTCAAGTTATCAGACAAACTAGACATGGTATACAAGATGAAGAAGGTCTTGTATGGGTTGAAGTAAGCTCCCAAAGCTTGGTATGTAAGACTGGACAAGTATCTATTGCAACAGGGTCTCAATAAAGGGTCCACAGACAATAATTTGTATATCAAGGTAAGCGAAGATCAAATCCTGATTATTGAAGTCTATGTAGATGATATCATATTTGGTGGAGATGAAGAAATGTGCAAAAATTTTGCAAATGAAATGCAAAATGAATTTGAGATGTCTATGTGTGGTGATATGAACTTCTTTCTTGGATAGCAAATCAATCAGACAAACATAGGCATTTTCATTTCTCAATCAAAGTATGATAGGGAATTCTTGAAGAAGTTTGGAATGGAGGACTCCAAAATGGTATGCACTCCTATAGTCACTCATAAACTGAGCATGAATGATAAATCTCCTAAGGCTAATCAAAGCAAGTACAAATCAATGATTGGAGGAATGTTTTACCTAACTGCTACCAGACCAGATATCATGCATGCAGTTTGTCTTGTCACTAGATTTCAATCAGATCCCAAAGAATCACATGTGATGGTAATATGAAGGATATGCAAGTGTTTGAAGGGCACTCCTAATCATTGCTTGTGGTATCCCAAGAAAAATGATTTTGCTTTAAGTGCCTATATAGATGCAGATTGGGCTGGATGTTTAGATGATAGGAAAAGCACAAGTGGAGGTGCATTCTTCCTTGGATATAGGGCAGTGTCCTAGCATAGCAAGAAATAAGAATCAGTCTCCTTATCTATTGCAGAAGTAGAATATATTGTTCCAGTATCATGTTGTACTCAAGTGTTATGGATGAAGCAGACCTTGAAAGATCTCAAAGTTGAGTATGATGGACCAATTCCTATTCATTGTGATAACACATGCTCCATAAATATTCTAAAAAATCCAATGATGCATTCAAAGACAAAGCATATTTCAACCAAATATCACTTTTGAAAGGAAGCTAGGTGTGCCGAAATTGCTTCCTAAACTAATCTAATCAGGAGAGAGGTATGCAAATTCATTTTAACATTTATAGTTGCAGTAATATTAAACTTATATCAGATATATTATAGCAGTAAACACAATACAAGAATGTAGACAGAGAGAAGTAGACACAAGATGTACGTGAGGAAAACCTTTTCAGGTAAAAAACCCCACACTCTAAAACCTACACAATGTATTATCTCAAACAGTTACACTTTACAATACACTTTACAATGTATTATCTGAAACAGTTATAGTTTACAATACACTTGCAATGCAAGTTCTTCCAAGAGTCTTCAAATGTCGATTCTGGCGTTATTCCGGCAGCCTAATAGTACCTGTAAAAACACTATACAACTACAACTCCAAACTATGCAATATATAGAGATTACAAGGAAAATATTGGCAGCATCTTGGGATAGGCGTCCACCTTCACATCAAAGGACACTTGTCCTTGGTGCAAATACATCCCTTCCATCTATCATACATTGCAGATTTGACTTTCCCAATATGGAGCGCTCTAAGATAAAAATAGACTATGACAGATGTTCTTACGCATCTTACGGTTGTCATAGATTTTCCCAAGATAACAACCTTTAATGTTGTAAGAGAATCTGTCATACAATGCTAAATATAGCATATTCCTTTTACAACATGTCATATCCCAACTTGGGTTCCCAAAGATGCCTTTACCTTATGCAAAGCTCCTCACTGACACTTGTCATCACTTGTCATAGGAATCTCCAAACTTGGCTCTTACACGTCATAGATTCTATCATATGGAATATTGTCTTCCACACACCACAAGATGCCAACACATGGTATATTAGTGCCACCTCAAATTGGATGCCAAAATCCATGTAGGTTTGACTTGACCATCCAAGTCACATTCCAAGTAAGATGACATGTCATTGTGCCACCTCAATTAAGTGACCAAACTGAATGTGCAAGTAATTACAACTTTAGGCAATAAATTAATATACAAATAAATAAATAATGATACGAATTTGCAAAGGTTGAGACACCTTAATTTCCAATATTCTCCC
This sequence comes from Cunninghamia lanceolata, assembly GCA_027924645.1. NCBI lineage: Eukaryota > Viridiplantae > Streptophyta > Pinopsida > Cupressales > Cupressaceae > Cunninghamia > Cunninghamia lanceolata. The sequence goes on from BSBN01000738.1 coordinate 5,673,505, forward strand.
ACTTGTCGAATACCTTGCAAGAGCCAAAAGAAATGACAAGATCTAACTGCTAGGGGCCAAGAGGCCCATAGACTCCGAACACCATCTAAACTTCTCTGTGCCCACTGGTTTCGTCAATGCATCTACAACATTCTTCAAAGTGTCTACTTTCTCCAATATCACCATCCCATCCTCTACCATGTCTCACACAAAATGAAATAGTACATCAATATGCTTTGTTCTGGCATGGAAAGTCAGATTCTTTCCTAAGCAAATCGCACTTTGACTGTCACAACAGATAGTAATCTGTCTTGCATCAACACCAATATCTGAACACAACCTCTTAAGCCAAATAGCTTCCTTACAAGCATGAGTTATTGTCATATACTCAGCCTCTGTCGTGGACAAAGCAACCACAGGTTGTCGCTTACTCATCCAACTAATTGCACCATCAAACATAGTAAACACATAAGCACTGGTAGATCTCCTGCTGTCAATGTCACCTACCCAATCAGAATCCACAAATCCATGAATACATACAGAATGTGGAGGTCCTGTAGGATGACCATGATAACATAGTGAATACTCAGAAGTACCCCGCAAATATTTGAACACTATCTTAACTACATCCCAATGTACCCGTCCAGGATTAGCCATAAATTGACTAAGGACTACCACTACTTGGTCAATATTTGGTCTTGTACAGACCATAGCTTACATCAAGCTACCAATAGCACTAGCATAAGGTACTCTACTCATAGCCTCCATCTCAAAAGGAGACTTTGGACAATCATTAACAGACAACTTTGTTCACAATGAAACAGGAACAGTCAATGGTCTACAATCTACCATGCTGAATCTATCCAACACAGTCTTCACATACTTACTCTGGATTAACCAAAGTTTTCTGTTTGCTATATCTCTTCTGATTTCCATTCCCGGAATGTACCTGGCTGCCCCTAAGCTTTTCATCTCATACTCTACTGACAATTGAGACTTCAAATCAAAAATCATATTCTTACCATTCCCAATCAGCAACATATCATCAACATATAGTGCAATAATGAGAATATGATCATTGTCAAACTTATAATACACATAATGATCTGATTTCGATCTCAGATATCCAATCGACAACACAAAGACATCAAATTTTATGTACCACATCCTAGGAGATTGCTTCAAACCATACAAAGACTTCTTTAACTTGCAAACCAAATTTTCTTTACCTATTTCTATGTAATGCTTTGGCTGTGACATATAAATCTCTTCCTCCAAGTCACCATGAAGGAAAGCTATCTTCACATCTATTTGTTCCACTTCTAAATCATAAGCAGCTGCAAGACATAATAGGAACCAAATAGATGTCATCTTTGTAATGGAAGAGAAAATTTCACCATAATAAATTCCCTCCACTTGTGAATACCTGTTGTGATGTTCACAACATGCCCCATTTTACTCCTTAGCAAAATGAGGACCCCTGTTGTGGATGTTGCTTTTGCTTGTGTGTGTGTTGTTCTACTCGGTGGTAAAGGGAAAAAGGAGTGAAAATTACAAACCCTGTTGAAAACAAAGAAAAAATTGCATTAAGTGCCAGAGCAGAGTATAGGTGAATTCCTTGTCAAAAATGAATAGGGGTTGCTTTTTGAACCATTTGAAAATTCCTTGTATTTTGCAAGTTATGAGTGTTTTGGTAAAATGTACATTCGGGTTTGTATGTTGCATATACAAAGTTGTTTGTATATGCAAAGTCATTAACATACATATCGAGTTGCATATACAAGGTCAAAACATGCAAAGTTGGTCATATACAAAGGGTTTTGTATATCGGGTTTATATACATTGTTTGCCTTGTATGCATTTCGCTAATGTTCAATCTATACATGCAAGGTGAACCCAACATGGTTGAAAGCTGAAATGAATATTTTGTTGAGTCTGTCGAATGTATTTTTTGGTTTGTATGTTTGAATGTGTGAAATATACAAAGTGGATATACAACAGGTTATATGCAAGCCACGGGCTTGAAGAGTTTGTTAAACAAGGTTAAGTCCTTGTATGTATGCGGGCTTGTATATTGGTGAGATACAAAGGCTATATACATTGCGCGGACCCGAGGAGTTATTAAAATTGGTTAAGTCATTGTATGTTTTGCGCAATGTATATATATAACATACGTTGCGATGTGCATTGGTTACATACAAGCACCGGAACTGAAAAGTTATCAAATAGAGTTAAATGCTTGTACATTCCGTGCTTTGTATGTATGTTGTGAAACATACATTGCAAGATGCATACAAGCCAGAATTCAAATGAAATTTAAATCTGATTTATGCAATGTATCAAAACCTAAATGTATATTAAGAGATACATTGCATAACATACATTGCTTTATGCATACAGGCTGGAATTCAAAGGAGATTAAAATACGGTATAAAGCATGCATCACGTCTGATTGTATATCAAAGGATGCATTGTGTTTTATACTTCACGGAGCCAAAGGGTAAATAGACTGTGGTCTATAAAGGGGTTGAAGTCCGACAAGGACATACAAAGACCAGATGTGAAAGGAAATCAAATACAGAGAATTCTTTGTATGTTTGGTGCTTGTATATCTACGATGTACATTTCTAATACGCAAGGAGAAATATACAAGCACCGGACGCAAAGCAAAATTAAAAGTAGAAAATTCTTTGTATTTTTGGTGCACTTGTATGTTTATGACATACATTCGCGATATACAAGGAAAAAGGCGGGAAAGCAAAGCGACGGGTTTTTTGAATCCATTTTAGAGCCCGATGCATGTTTTTGGTCAACGATGGTTGACTCAGCCGTTTTTAACATTGTATAAGCATTTCAATATGTGGTTGCTTGTGGATGCTAAATATTCATAGCTTGATATCTGTGTCTGCGCATTTAGAGCTTGATTTAATATAAATGTTTAAATTTCCTGCTAGTTATTGAAGTGATAATGATTGTTCTTAAATCTTGTATTATTGTTGCAGGATGTTGGAGCTATTTCAAAGTAGCTGAAAGTCACAGAGTTGCTGACACAATGGCGGTGTGCAAGTAGATATAATGATGGAGCTTTAATGGCAAGGACATCCCAGGTGGTGGATCGGATCCCAAAGATCACAAACACATCAGGAGGAGTAGGGGCTTTCAATGTGAAGGAGTTTGCAAGTGGAAACATTATTGTTAGAGCGGTGTTCGGTATGGGTATGCTACTCAGGTTTTGGTGGGATTTATTTTCCACTGTCTGATGCTGCACTTGAGGTGTAGACCGTTGATTAACTAGGGTTTTTGTTTGGGGTGCTGTATTGGGGATAACCAGAGATATATATTTAGCCCCTTTACTGTGTAAAAAAAAAAGAGGTCAATCATTTTAAAAAATCTGACCAAACCAATTTCATGTAGGAGATTAGATTACTGAGACTAGTGAGGACTAAATTGTTGAAATGTCAAGGTTCTTTCCTTAGATCATTGTAAATGTACTTGTTCTTAAGCATATTGAATGGATATGAAGCTTCAGATTACATCCTGATTGTAAACTTTATGTAATCTTCAAGTTGATTTCTGGATATGTAATGATGAATGTTGTGTTCAACTGGAAGCACTTTCATTTTATTGCATGTTGTTATCAACTTTCCCCTTGAAGATTTCTACTAGATCATACAGATTTGTGGAATGTCTTGGTGAAGTATGATTCTAGTTTTCTTCTCTTCATTGCTGTATGGGAACATGTATGTGGATCAGTGATCTCAGTCAAGTAATTTTAGGAATCTCATTCTCGAACCCTTTTTCTCATTTTAATTTCATAGAAATCACTTCCACAACTGTAAATCATGATAAATAACAAGCAGAACAGAGAAATATGCTGACATCTCATAGATAACTGAATATCATTAGCATATTTGAGCCAAATGCATGTAGTGTTGAAAATATCATGCAAAGAATCACAAATAATGGTAGAACTCATGCAAATATCAACTTAGACACATTATTTGAAGAAATATACTATGTAGAGTAACCTCTTTGTATAGCATATGTGCAGAAAGTAGAATCTATTGATCTATGTAAGGCCCCAAAATGGAAAACAACAACACACATCAACCACTGAGTAAGTCAGTAGATTATGAACTAATCAACAGAGACTTGGGATCATGAATTCTTTGAGTTCATCGTATCTTTCAAGATAAATAAAGGTTGTTGTGTAACTCTTATTTGTGTGTCTATGTGTGATTAACATCACCATCAACAAAATTGGTGCTAGAAGGAGGGCAAACAAGGAAACTATAGATTCCTGCAAACATTGCTTAAATATCCCATCAGTTTCAAATTTTGACCATAAACACAGCCTTGGCTAGGGAGTTTCAACTGATCGTTACAATAAACTAGCTAATTTTCCCTAAATTTAAGAATCTTGGCTTTCAGGCCAAATACCGGTCCAGATCTAGTGGACTCTTTGAAGAATTACTTGTCAGGGGATTTAGACCTAGAATTGTAGACATTCATCACTCCCCTGATTCTAATGCATTAGAAGCTTCACTAGAGCATGCTCCTGTAACTCCTATTGGCTTACGAACACCTACAGGACCACCTGTCACACCTCAGGTCCAACCTCAACCTGTCATACCTCAGGTCCAACCTCCACTGGTTGCAATGTCATTCTTTATAGCAGAGGCACCTTTAACTTTCAATGCATATCATGCTTTGCCTAAGAATCCTGATAAAATTTGTCCTAAGTATCATCCATATCAGGATGTTGATGATCATATAGGAACGTTCAAGGAAGCTTGTGATAGGACTAGATATGAGCATGAAGATGTGGTATGCAGATTATTTCCATTTTCCTTAGGGGAAGAGGCATATAACTAGGATACCAGTCTTGGTCAAGGTTCAGTCGATTCATGGGATGCCTTGGAAAAAGCTTTCAAGGATAGGTTAAAGGTACATATAGATCCTTCAATGAATTATCTTTTGTTTTCTACCATCAAGAGATTTGAAGGAGAACCTATTGCCAATTTCAATGCAAGGTTCCAAAAGATGCTACCTAAGCTAGTTTCTCCCTATGTTGTAATAGATGAAGCTGCTAGGAGCATTTATTACTTAGCCTTAGATCCCTTGACTTCCATGTTTATCAGGAGAGCACATCCTAGTGTAACAACTTTAGCAGAAGCTTTTGAAGAAGCTATCAAAGTCAGCCAGCAATTGGCTCCTGCTCCCACACCAAATATGGCCTTCCCTACACTTCCCAGTTTTCCTACATATCCTATTCACCAACAGACCAATGGAGCCATGATACCTTCAATAGTAATGCTAGCCCCTTTGCAGATACCTCCACTTAGTATCATGCCACCACCAAATGGAAATGGCCAGATGTTACAATAGTTAGGACAAACACAAGTACCTCAAGTTGTGGAACAATCCAACATTAACAATGGATCTTCCTTTTTCAAGTCTCAGACAGAGAATGTAATGGCTAGGGCCCAGGAAGAGAAAGGAGAAATTAAAGAAATATCAGCATAGTTAAGGAAACTTACTACTGAGGTCACTCATTTGAGGAGTAAGAACTTCTATTCTCAGCCTAATCAGAATAGAGGTTATGCCAATGACAGACCTAATTATCCTGATAGGGGGTACAACAATAATTACAATAACCCTCCTAGACAGCCTAGAGTGTGGAACACTAGGCCAAACAATGGCTCCTTGCCATCACCCCTAGACAATCAGCCTCCTAGTGAACCTAGGCAGACCACTAGAGTAAACCTTGCAGAGGCAACACTTACAAACTGGTGCAGGATGCATAAAACCAATGCTCATACAGAGCTAGATTGTCCTCAGTTCAGGATTGTTGCTAGTATATTCCAAACTGAAGTGTCCAATACTTCAGGCAACCCACCTCATGTACAGGGAAATGAAATTGTCCCTTGTGAATGTGATTCTTCCTTAGTGCTAGAAAGCTTCATGCATCATCCCCATCAGCAGACAATTTCATCTCATTAGGATTACACCTCAACATGTGAGGAATCAGCCATGGCTTTTGAATCTAACTATGTTTTTCCCTTTAAGGATGAGAATGAGCCATCAATTGAGCATGAGGAAGTCAATGCTTATCAACAGCAACTTGAGGAATAACTCAAACAGATCTACTAATCCTTTGACCACATCCTTGCCTCCAAGCAATTTTAACACTCCACCTGATCCTAAGGCAAGTAATAACCATGGATTCCCCAAGGTTAATGCTGAATATTTGGCACCATAGAACATAACACCAAAGGCTGCGAATCTGCCTCCTGAGTCTGACAAGTTGGTCACTTATCTGACTGATGAAATGAAAAAGATCAAAATCAACCTGCCATTGTCAAAGTTGCTTAAAACCCCTGCTATCAGGAAAGCTTTCATGAAATCATTAGATGATCCTGCTCAAAAGGAAGATAGTCATACCTCAGGCCAGTTTGGAAATAAAGATCATGCTGCTAGGGATGTTAGTGTTAAACATAAAACCTCAGCTACTGTTCAATCTATAGAGACTTCCCACATGACCCTATACAAAGACAAGAGTGAGTCACCTCCTTTCCTCCTTACCATAACGATGTTTGGTAAAACTTTGCACAACGGCTTAGTAGACTTAGGAGCATCTACCAATGTAATGTCCCTGTCCATATGCAATGCTTTAGGGTTACATCCTGCTAAATCATTAAAGAAAGTAACACAACTGGACAAAACAGAGGTGAGTGTGGTAGGAGAACTGACTCGCATTCACATGCAGTTAGCATTAGATCCCAGAAATTAGTACTATATTGATATTCAGGTAGTTGATATACCTGATACATATGGGATGTTACTCAACAGAGACTGGTCAAAAACTCGTAATGGATACATGTCAACTAATTTTAGTCATATGTGGTTGCCCTGGAGAGGGATACCAAATCAAATAAGGATAGATGTTGAACCCCGCATGAAACACATGATCACTAAATATAACAAAACCAATGATATCATGTATGTGGATGTGGAACCTAGAGTTTACTCCATCAGACCCCAAATTGCTAGCATAGAGGAGATCTTGACGTTTGATGTTCATAATCATGATGATGACCCTCAAGATGATAGAATAACTTTAGAATCTAATTATAACCCTGAAAATGAAGTAGAGGTAGATCATTTCAAGAGTTTTGAGATGCATTTGTTTAAAGAAGTGCAACAATGTAAGTTGTTAAATGTGCCTATGCATGGTATTCTAATTGATGGATGGTGCAGGTTGCATGATGCAACACATTCTGAAAAGACTTGTGATGCCTGTTTAGACATGTTGGATCTAGAACAAGCATACAGTGGAGCATCTTCATCATCATCCACGGTGAGTTCTACAGATTGTGATAACAAAACTAATTTTTGTTTGTCTTCTGTAGGAATAGGAGAATGTGCATATCAGGATGAAAGTTCTATTTAGATGATGGAAGAGATACTAGTATGCAACAAGAGTAATGCTAAAAGCAAGAAGAAAATCATCCCAGGGAGTGATTGTTTAGTAGAATTAGATTATGAGTTATCTGATGAAGATAGGGGTAGTAATCTATCCAAATTTGAAGATTATTTATCAAAAAAGATCAAAAAGATGACATAGCAATAGAGATCTCCACAGGATGTCTTGATTGAAGGTTGGTGCAAGTTACATGAAGCACCTCATTCAAAAACTGCTTGTTCATTATGTCTGCATATTCTGAAAAGGCAAACATTGCCTGGTCCAAAAGATTTTTCTTCTAAGGATAAGAAGAAAGAGGAAATATCAGCTTCGCATAAGGTAGAAAAGGTGAAGTTTGAGAAATCTGAGATGCTGAAATTAAAGTGGATAAAAAATGGTGCAGCTGCCAGAGCAAAAAAGAAGAAAGAAGGCCCAAGCAAACCTTTAATTGAAGACAAGCCATGGATCCTCAAATTTGATGGATCCAAGTCAAAGCAAGGAGCTAGAGTAGGAGTAGATCTTATTGATCCATCTAAAAAATCCTACTTAGCAGCATACAGATTACAGTTCCCATGTACAGATAATGTGACAGAGTATGAAGCTCTAATTCATGGGATAATGTTTGCACTTAGAAAGAAGGTGAAAATTTTGCATGTCTATGGAGACTCAGAATTAGTTGTGAGATAGGTAAGAGGTATATACTCTTGCAATTATAGGAAGTTGTCCAATTATAGACATAGGGTATGGGACTTGATAGAAGACTTTGATGCATTCAACATTACCCATGTACCCAGAAAACAAAATCACAGGGTAGATGCTTTAGCCCAGGCTGCAAGTACTCTGGAACCTCTGTCCATATCCAATTTAAAAAGATTCTCATTAGAATTAGTATCAGTGCCTTCTGTTCCAGATAATGTAACTAATCTCCAAGTATTTGATGATGATCAGCATATATTGGACTTTATTTCCAATAGGGATATTTTTGAGGTACAGACCATAGATGAAAGGAATGTAGAAGATCATGTCTGGGAAGAAGAAGAAATCCTAGAGTTACCTAGTAATAGGATTCCTAAGGGTATGATAGAGCTATAAAGAGCATTTGATTAGACAACATGCTAAAATAGAAGGATCTCCCAAAGGCCCATGAAGGATAGTACTCGCAGGTTAACATTGGACAGGGTGATAGAAAAAGAAATGTTCTGATTGGGAAGGTCTGTACAAAAGAGGAGTTGGAAGGAATAACCCAAGCTCTCAAAGATTATATCCATGTCATTGCCTAGACTTATGACAAGCTGAAAACTTACGACACATCAGTCATCACTCATACAATACCTTTGAAGCCAGACGTCAAGCCTTTTCGGCAGAAATATAGACCCATCAATGCTTTGCTAGAGCCCATCATTTTTGAAGAGGTTAAAAGGTTGCTTGATGCCAGGATCATATTTCCTATGAGACATTCCACATGGGTGGCAAACCTGGTCCCAATAAGCAAGAAAAATGGTGATATCAGATTGTGTGTGGATTTCAGAAACTTAAATAGAGCGTCTGAAAAGGATAATTATCCTTTGCCTTCTCTGGATGAAGTCCTACAAATTGTGAATGGTGCCAAGATGATGTCATTCTTGGACAGTTTCTCTAGTTACAACTAGGTGATTGTGGACAAAATAGACAGATTGAAGACCGCATTCACCCCAAAGTGGGGAATCTTCACCTACAGGTGCATGCCATCTGGGTTAATAAACGTTGGGGCAACATTTCAGCGAGCAATGGACATAGCCTTCAGAGGTTTGATTGGTAAATTCATAGTCATATACATGGATGACTTAACAGTTTTCTCTAAAGATAGAGGAAACTATGTAGAGGACCTGAGAAATGTACTGAAGAAGTGGGAGCAATACGGGATATCCCTGAACCCTAACAAGTGCATATTTGGGGTAACCACAAGGAAACTATTGGGCCACCTAATAACAAAAAATGGCATCATCATTGATCCTGATAGGGTGGAATCAATCATGAAGATATAGCTTCGTGGAAGTAGGAAGGAGCTCAAATCTTACTTTGGTAAGATTAATTTTGTTAGAAAATTTATTACTAGCTTTGCAAAGATTGTCAGACCCTTGAATGCCATGCTCAAGAAGGATGCTAAAATTGAGTGGACACCTAAAGCTAGTGCAGCTTTTGAAGATATTAAGAAAGCCATATCTAATGCTCCAGTTCTGATCAGTCCAGATTATACCAAGGACTTTTACATTTACTCATTCGCTTCAGAGCATACATCTGCAACAGTGTTAACACAAAGAAATGGGGCCAAAGAAGAAAATCCTATAGCCTTCATGAGCTGCCCTTTTAGAGATGCAGAACTCAGATACATGGATGTTGAAACATAGGTGCTTTCTCTAGTTCAAGCAGTCAAGAAATTTAGGCATTACATTCTGAGAAGTAAAGTGATTGTTGTAGTACTTGATGCTGCAGTGAAGATGTTATTAATGCAAAGTGAACTAGGTGAGAAAAGAGCTAAGTGGATCACTATCCTCCAAGAGTATGATATGGACATAACACCCATGAAGTTAGTAAGAGGATAGGCATTGAGCCAGATGATATCAGAAATTGAGCCTAATATCATGAGCCAGCAGTATGTTGTGAATGCAAAGGAAGATGGAGAATGGTACTCAGACATCAGACACATCCTGATTATTGGAAGATGTCCTTCAAGATTGCAGGCCTCACATAGGATAGCCTTGAAGATAAGGTCATAGAAGTACATGATTAAAGGAGGAGTCCTTTTCAAGAAAAACTATGAGGGGATATACCTTAGATGCCTAGAAAGACAAGAAGTAGACAAGATTTTAGCAGAGTTACATGATAAGTTTGGAACTACACATGGATCATCTTTAGCTACAGCTCATGCTATCCTCAGGGCAGGGTATTATTGGCCCACAATTCTTAAAGATATTGTTGAACACATTAAATGTTGTCATATGTGTCAGGTTGCTGCAAACAGAGAAAGATATGTTGCTCAACCTTTGCAACCAGTGATTAAGATGCGCCCATTTGCTCAATGGGGAATCGACTTCATAGGACCCATCAATCCTCCATCATCTTTAGGCCACAGGTATGTTTTAACTATTATTGATTATTGTACAAGGTGGACTAAAGTTGTCAGCAACAAGACATGTAATGCTGAGGATGTCGTCAATTTTTTAGAAAGCAATATAGTGACCAGGTATGGAGTTCCCTATGCTTTGGTATGTGATAATGGATCTACTTTTTCTTCAATTAAACTATCAGGTTGGGCTTTTGATTATGGGATCATCTTGAAATTCTCCTCAAATTACTATCCCCAAGGGAATGGATTAGCAGAATCCACAAACAAGAACCTATTGAACATCATAAAAAAGTTGATAGAAAAGAACCCAAGGGAGTGGAACACCTTATTGAAATATGCCTTATGGGTAGATAGAACCAGGAATAAGGATGCATTAGGAAATTCACCTTTTCACTTAGTACATGGGGTAGATCCCATCCTCCCTGTTAACTTGAGGATTCCTACAATGCAGTTTGTGCAAGAATACATGGGCATAGATAATAAACAAGAAGTTAGATTGCTATAGTTGATGCACCTAGACCAATTTGCTAAACATCAGGCTATTGTCAAATGATGGTTTGACAAAAGAGCCAGAATTAAGGATTTTAGAATCTCAGATTTAGTCCTGATGTGGGACAAAGCGCATGAAATGAAAGGTGATCATGGTAAGTTTGATAAACTCTAGATAGGTCCCTTTCAAATTTATGAGATTTTAGGAGACATCACCTACAGGCTTAAGACCTTAACCGGTGAGGATGTTCTATTACCAGTTAATGGACAGTTTTGCAAACACTATTTTCAAGCCTGAAGTAGCACCATGACAGTCGTGTGTATCATAGTGTAAATTTATTGTATAGTTGTTTGTACAGTCTGTTTGTTTTGGTTGCTTTGTTGTGTTTCCTCAACTGGGATCTTTATTTTGATTTAGAGTATGAAGTAGCAGACTAACAACCACTAAAAACAATGAAAAATTTAGATCATTCAGGTTAATTATTTGAAATTTATGCATAACTTGTTGTGACTGTCATAAATGTAGAGAGTTAGTTGACTTGTGAAATTTTGTATTCAATAAGAATGGGTTGAGGATTCAAGGAATGTTTCTTACAATGACACACCTAAAATCTTTGGGTTTGTTGAACTTATTAGTGTAAATATTAGGTGAAAAATTAGAGGTCACCCTTGCTACCATTACAATTCTCAGCTTAATTTCAACAAATGACCACTCCTTGCATCATGAAGTTACAAATGCAATATCTTATGAAGTTTTATCAAAAAATAATAATAATAAATAAATAAAATGGATTATACTTAAAATTGATATTAAGCCATCTAAGTAACTCTACCGAGGCTATAGACGCTCGCTGACAGTGGGGCTCTACTTAGGAGAATTGTAATGATAACCTTGTCGGGGCTATGGACGCCTGCTGGCATCAAGGCTCTATTCGGTCGGCTATGAGGGAATGATCTCACCTATGTAGTCTAATACTAGTCACTGGTTTGTTCAATTGATTTTCAAGATGAGGATTATTAATCACGTGCACCCACTTAAACTAAAATTGGAAAATTCATGCACCTTATTGAATACATTAAGTCTTAAGTTAAATAATGATTTGTAGAAAAGATAGTTAGAAGTTATGAATTTATTTCATTCAGTTTCCTTTAATCATTTTAATTTTTGTTTGTTTTGTTTGGTTGCTAGTTGCTGTGATGTTTATAACACACCCCATTTTACTCCTTAGCAAAATGAGGACCCTTGCTGTGGTTGTTGCTTTTACTTGTGTGTGTGTTGTTGTGCTTGGTGGTAAAGGGAAAAAGGAGTGAAAATTACAAACCCTATTGAACACAATGAAAAAATTGCATTAAGTACCAGAGCAGAGCATAGGTGAATTCCTTGTCAAAAATGAATAGGGGTTGCTTTTTGAACCATCTAAAAATTCCTTGTATTTTGCAAGTTATGAGTGTTTTGGTAAAATGTACATTCGGGTTTGTATGTTGTATATACAAAGTTGTTTGTATATGCAAAGTCATTAACATACATATCAGGTTGCATATACAAGGTCAAAACATGCAAAGTCGGTCATATACAAAAGGTTTTGTATATCGGCTTTATATATATTGTTTGCCTTGTATGTGTTTCGCTAATGTTCAATCTATACATGCAAGGTGGACCCGACGTGGTTGAAAGTTGAAATGAATATTTTGTTGAGTCCATCGAATGTATTTTCTGGTTTGTATGTTTGAATGTGTGAAATATACAAAGTGGATATACAACAGGTTATATGCAAGCCGCGGGCCCGAAAAGTTTGTTAAACAAGGTTAAGTCCTTGTATGTATGCGGGCTTGTATATTGGTGAGATACAAAGGCTATATACATTGCACGAACCTGAGGAGTTATTAAAATTGGTTAAGTTGTTGTATGTTTTATGCAATGTATATATATAACATACATTGCGATGGGCATTGATTACATACAAGCGTCGAAACTGAAAAAAGTTATCAAATAGAGTTAAATGCTTGTACATTCCGCGCTTTGTATGTATGTTATGAAACATACATTACACGATGCATACAAGCTGGAATTTAAATGAAATTTAAATCTGATTTATGCAATGTATCAAAACCCGAATGTATATTAAGAGATACATTGCATAACATACATTGCTTTATGCATACAGGTTGGAATTCAAAGGAGATTAAAATACAATATAAAGCATGCATCACGTCTGATTGTATATCAAAGGATGCATTGTGTTTTATACATTGCGGAGCCGAAGGGTAAATAGACTGCGGTCTATAAAGGGGTTGAAGTCTGACAGGGACATACAAAGACTGGATGCGAAAGGATATCAAATACAGAGAATTCTTTGTATGTTTGGTGCTTGTATATCTATGATGTACATTTTTGATATGCAAGGAGAAATATACAAGCACCGGACGCAAAGTGAAATTAAAAGTAGAAAATTCTTTGTATTTTCGGTGCACTTGTATGAATATGACATACATTCGCGATATATAAGGAAAAAGGCAGGAAAGCAAAGCAATGGGTTTTTTGAGTTCATTTTAGAGCCTGATGCATGTTTGTGGTCAACGATGGTTCACTCAGCTATTTTTAATGTTGTATATGCATTTCAATATGCGGTCGCTTCCGAATGCTGAATATTCATAGCCCAATATCTGTGTCTACGCATTTAGAGCTTGATTTGATATAAATGTTTAAATTTCCTGCTAGTTATTGAAGTGATAATGATGGTGCTTAAATCTTGTTTGTTGTTGCAAGATGTTGGAGCTATTTCAAAGTAGCTGAAAGTCACAGTGGTGGCATACAAGTAGATATAATGATGGAGCTTTAATGGCGAGGACATCCTAGGCAGTGGATTGGATCCCAAAGATCGCAAACACATCAGGAGGAGTAGGGGCTTTCAATGCGGAGGAGTTTACAGGTGGAAACATTATTGTTAGAGCGGCACTCGATATGGGTATGCTCTCAGGTTTTGGCAAGATTTGTTTTCCACCGTCTGATGCTGCACTTGAGGTGTAGACCATTGACTAACTAGGGTTTTTTTTTTTTGGGCATTGTATTGGGGATAACTAGAGATATATATTTAGCCCCTTTACTGTGTAAAAAAAAAAGAGGTCAATCATTTTAAAAAATCTGACCGAACCAATTTCATGTAGGAGATCAGATTACTGAGACTAATAAGGATTGAATTGTTGAAATGTCAAGGTTCTTTCCTCAGATCATTGTAAATGTACTTGTTTTTAAGCATATTGAATGGAGATGAAGATTCAGATTACATCCTGATTGTAAACTTTATGTAATCTTCAAGTTGATTTTTGGATATGTAATGGTGAATGTTGTGTTCAACTGGAAGCGCTTTCATTTTAGTGTGTGTTGTTGTCAACTTTCCCCTTGAAGATTTGCACTGGATCATGCGGATTTGTGGAATGTCCTGGTGAAGTATGATTCTAGTTTTCTTCTCTTCATTGCTATATGGGAACATGTATGTGGATTAGTGATCTCAGTCAAGTAATTTTAGGAATATCATTCTCTAACCCTTTTTCTGATTTTAATTTCATAGAAATCACTTCCATAACTACAAATCATGATAAATAACATGCAGAACAGAGAAATATGCTGACATCTCGTAGATAACTGAATATCATTAGCATATTTGAGCCAAATGCATGTAGTGTTGAAAATATCATGCAAAGAATCACAAATAATGGTAGAACTCATGCAAATATCAACTTAGACACATTATTTGAAGAAATATACTATGTAGAGTAACCTCTTTGTATAGCATATGTGCAGAAAATAGAATCTACTAATCTACGTAAGGCCCCAAAATGGAATACAACAACACACATCAACCACTGAGTAACGTCAGTAGATTATGAACTAATCAATGGAGACTTGGGATCATGAATTCTTTGAGTTCATCATATCTTTCAAGATAAATAAAGGTTGTTCTATAACTCTTATTTGTGTGTTTGTGTGTGACTAACATCACCATCAACAATACCCCTTCGTAACCAATCTAGCCTTATACTTTTCAACACTGCCATCTGCGCCAAATTTCTTCTTGAAAACCCATTTGCATCCACCAAGTTTCCGACCATCAAGCAAAGGCACCAAGTCCCAAGTTTTATTCTTTTCCAAAGAAGCCATCTCATCTTCCATGGCCTCCTTCCAACAACCTGCATCTTTCATGCACATAGCCTCTATCATAGTTCTAGGCTCATCAGCATTAGTAAGCAAAGCAAAGGCATAACTAGAATCAAGGAATGTATAACTAAACCTCTGAGGTTTCTTCCTGACTTGTGTGGACCTCCTCAAAGGTTGAGGTGGAGGTTCTACTTCATCTTCTAAACTTTTAGAGCTGCTAGAGCTCTCCTCATCATCAAGTCCAATAGGGTCTTTCAATTTAGTCTTCTCAGGGGTAGAGGGAAACTAGACCACATCCTCTTACTTTTCTTTCTCTTCTGGCTGTAGAATAGTGGAAGAAGGTGTTAGCTCTCTGAAAATAACACTTCTGCTATACAACATTTTTTTCAGCCATAGGATCCCAAATCTTGTATCCTTTCACACTGACACCATAGCCAATGAAGATACACTTGACAACCTTGTTCTCCAATTTTGACCTCTTCTCCCTAGGCACATGAGCATATGACTCACAACCAAAAACATGAAGATGTCTTATTGAATGCTTCTTACTAGACCACACCTCCATGGGTGTCTTACCAACAAGAGCTAATGTAGGAGACCTATTTAGCAGGTAGCAAGTAGTGGCAACAGCTTCAGCCCAAAACTTTTGTTCGAGGCCAGCTCCACTAAGCATACTCCTAGCCTTCTCTATCAATGTCCTGTTCATCCTCTCTGCAACTCAATTTTACTGCGCGGTGTATGGAGTTGTCTTATGTCTTTTAATCCCATGTTCTTTGCAGAACTTATCAAATTCTGTGGAACAAAACTCACCACGGTTCTCAGTTCTCAAAAACTTAATCTTTTTACTAGTATGATTTTCAACAAAGGCTTTAAACTCTTTGAACCGACTAAAGACTTTCGATTTGCTTCTAAGAAAATAAATCTATACCATTCTACTGTAATCATCTATGAAGGATACAAAATATACAGATTTAGAGATTGAAGGAACTTTAACTAGACCAAACACATCAGAATGAATAAGATCCAATACACTAGAAGATTTATGAGAACTTAAGTAAAACTAAACATAGTTTTTCTTTCCATATATACAATGTTCACAAAAGTTGAAATCGAGATTACAATCATCTAACCCCTCAATGAAGTTTTTATTTTTCAGGGTTCTAAGACCCTTCTCACCAATGTGGCCAAGTCTCTAATGCCATAACTTTGTCTTCTTAGTAGGAAGCTTAACTTCTAAAGAATGAGCACCCTTATGTACCCAAAATGCACTACCATCAGAATTTGATACAATAGATCTTTTAGTTGTTGGTTCCAATGGTGGGGATGAAGTGACTGCAACTCTTTTCTTCAAGTCAAAAGAACTATTGCATTGTGAAATGCATGCCTCCCACTAAAATAGAGTACCTCTCTGAGTACCCTTCGGAAGCACTATAGCTCCTCTGGTCATCTTACATCCTTCTTTCAAGAAGACAATTTGCACACCTGCATCATTCAATTTACTTACAGAAAGCAGGTTTCGTGCCAATCCTAGGATGTCCATAACCCCAGAGATCCCCTTCACTCATCCATCAGGGAATCAGATTGCAACTCTTCCATGGCCAACTATCTTCAGATGAGAATTGTCACCCAGGTACACTCTTCCACCATCAAACTCTTCATACTTTGTAAACCAGTCTCGATACAAGGTCATGTGGAAAGATGCACTAAAATCAATTAGCCACACATCATCAAATGTATGGGTGGCCAAGGTTGCAATAAAGGCATCACCATCATCTTGTGACTTATCAGAATCTAAATCTGGGACATTCTTCTTTTTCTTCTTTTTCTCCTCTTTGAATTCCTTTTAGAAATACCAAATTTTCCCACAATTCCAACACAGTACCTTGGACTTTCTAGGAGATTTGGATCTACCCTTCTCAACTTTCTTGTCTTTTTTTTCCCTTTGATCTTGCGTCTTCCTCAAACTACAAGAGCTTCTATGGCTGACTCGGTTGACTTTCTCTGCATCTCTTCAAATAATAGAGAAGACACCACTTCATCCATTTTGAAAGTGGATGTGGTACTCCTGATGGCCATAACAAGATGATCCCATGAATCCGGTAAAGAACAAAGCAGGGTCATACACTGATCCTCCTCCTCCATCTTCACACCAATGGATGTCAATTTTGCAACTAACATGTTAAATGCATTCATGTGATCAGAACCATATCTCCCAGCTTCCATCCTTAGAGAATATATCTTCTTCTATAGGAATAACATGTTTACTAGGGACTTAGCCGAATAAACATCACCAAGTTTCTTCCACAGCTCCTTCACAGTTTTCTCTTCATGAACATTTAATAGGATAGAATCATCCAAATAGAGTCTCACAAGACCCCTGGCTTTACGATCTTTGAGATCCCAATCATATTGGAACATTACCACTAGTTTTACACTGGAAATTGATTCCCATAGGTCTATATCAATGAGCATATCTTCCATTTTGAGTTTCCACAACTCAAAATTACTGGCATTAAACTTTTCAACCTATATTCTTCCGAATGTGCCTGCCATCTCCTTCCTACAACAAGATTTCAAAATACTCTGCACAGACTCCCACTCAATCTAAGATTAGTACAAAAAACCCCTACCCAGTAGCTAGGACCAAAACTAGCCAGGATCTGATACCAACTGAAAGGAAGCTAGGTGTGCAAAAATTGCTTCCTAAACTAATCTAATGAGAAGAGTGGTATGAAAATTCATTTTAACCTTTACAATTGTAGCAATATGAAACATATATTAGAGATATTACAACAGAAAACACAATACATGAATGTAGATAGAGAGAAGTAGACACAAGATGTACGTGGGGAAAACCTTTTCAAGTAAAAAACCCCACACTCTAAAACCTGCACAATATATTATCTGAAATAGTTACAGTTTACAATACACTTACAATGCAAGTTCTTCCAAGAGTCTTCAAATGTCGATTCTAGAGTTATTCTGAAAGCATAATAGTACCTGTAAAAACACTATTGGTAGCATCTTGGGATATGCGTCCACCTTGGCCACATGGCCATCATCCCACATCAAAGGACACTTGTCCTTGCTACAAATGCATCCCTTACATCTTTCATACATGGAATATTTTAATTTCCCAATATGGAGCACTCCAGGCTAAAAATAGACTATGACAGATGCTCTTACGCATCTTACAGTTGCCTTAAATTTTCCCAAGATAACAACCTTTAATGTTGTAAGAGAATCCATCATATAATGCTAAATATAGCATATTCCTCTTACATCATGTCATAGCCCAACTTGGGCACCCAAGGATGCCTTTCCCTTATGCAAAGATCATCACCAACACTTGTCATCACTTGTCATAGGAATCTCCAAGCTTGGCTCTTACGTGTCATAGATTTTGTCATATGGAATATTGTCTTCCACACACCACAAGATGCTGACACATGGTATATTAGTGCCACATCAAATGGGACACCCAAATCCATGTAGGTTTGACTTGACCATCCAAGTCACATTCCAAGTAAGATGACATGTCACCATGCCACCTCAACTAAGTGACCAAACTGAATGTGCAAGTAATTATAACTTTAGGCAATAAATTAATATACAAATAAATAAATAATGCCAGGAATTTGAAAAGGTTGAGACACCTTAATTCCCAACAACGTTTTGAGGGAGAAAGTTGTAGAGAGCCTACAAAAGATCAAGTTGCTGATATATTCACTAAGGCTCTTCCAAAAGACACATTTGAGTATCTCTGAGAGAAATTAGGGGTCATTGCCCCTCCTTCCTTGAACTAGATGCATAGGAAGGTGCATCAGTTTAGTGTGCTTCAAAGTACATTTCTTTTTTTGGACTAATGTTGGAGGCTACCTCTCAGGGAGAGCAGGTAGTGGTTGAGATGGTTGTTACATTCAGGGGAGTAAAGAATGGTTTTAGATTGATCAGAGAAACAATGTGCACGTATGTGCAGTAGAAGAGATGTGATGCCCTTTGCCATTGATGTCAAAGGGGGAGAAAGATCATGTGAAAAACTCATGAGGAATAAGAGTGTAGAAGTGTAAGAAGAAAGGGGGAGTTTTGATGCAGAATTGTGTCTTGATGGTGCAACATATTTTTCAAATCATATGTTTCCATAAATGACAAAGGGGGACATTGTTGCAAGTATGTGCTAACTACTATTGTTATTGATGTCAATATGTCTATGTTGTCATTGGTGCCAACTGTATCTTTTGATATTGTTGTTTGTTGATTGATTGAAGAACAATGTTTGAGTATTTCTCTCCGCGTTCTCTCTGTATTGAAGATCGGAGTATGAGCTTTGGATAGGATTTAGAGAAGTGCTTGAAGATGCTAAATCTAGAATTTGGTGGTCTAGATCGATGTACAGAAAAAGTTCCATTCACCAGTTTCAAGAATGTGCCTGGCAAGGTTTGCAGAGGATAGGGAGAAAGTGTTTTTCTCTGCATTTCTCCACAGAATGAATTTTGGCTTTGCGATTCTCAACTTAAGCTTATAAGGCCCTTAGTCATCTTCATTCCAAAGGATTTGTCATTTAGTGCTCTGGAAGGCAAGTTAGTGATTAGCAGAGTTTGAAAGTATCTGTTAAGAAGCAGTCTGTGATGTGTTCTCAAGTAATATGTGTTGTCTTCAAGTGAAATCTATTGTGGTTGGATTTGTCAGCTCCCAAGTGCTTCTATGTTGTTCATAGATGTCTCCAGATTGTGTTGAAGGCATGTGCTTGATCTGCAAGCTACAATGAAGATCTTGCAAGCTTTTTTTTAAGTTTTCTTGATATGTTCATAAGTTCTAGCAGACATGGTTTGTCACACTTGTTGTGAAGGTGATTCATGGATTGTGGAAGCATGTGAGGATGTATTTGGGTCTGAACTAAGCCGTGAAGTGTTCCTCTTTCAATAATTTACTCCACAAGTTTGTTTAGGTCCAGTCCTAATTTGATTTATGTATGTATGCCGACCTTGGAGATAGTTCCAATGGTTGTAGAATATAATGCCAACCTTTATGTACATTCCAAGGTTGAAGATGTGTATAAATATATGTAATGAATTTGTGAGTGAGAAGTATGGGTGAAGATGCGAAGATAAAGTGTGAGTTATAAAAGCAAAGTAGAGCAGAGGAGTTGTATTGCACTTCAATGGAACTAAACTTAGGCATGGTGTAGATGCTAATATATCAGTTCAACCCTAGTAGTGAACCAACCCAAGTAGTGAGCCAACCTCGATAGTGAGCTAACGCCAGCAGTGAGCCAACCCCGACAGTAAGCCAACCCTTTGGTAGTGAGCCACTTTTGATGTTTAGTATTGTTACTACATTATATTGTGAGCTAACACTCACCATGGTTTTTCCCTATTTAGGGTTTTCCACATAAAAAATATGGTGTTCATGTGTGTATGGTGTTCATGTGTTTATGTGTTGATTCTAGTATTCATGTTTAATGTTCATAATAGAATAAGTTGTTAGACTAAGTAAATGTGAAAGTGATATTGAGTAAAGAAGTTAAAGTTTTTGATACAACTGATTCACCTCCCCAGTTTTCTTGTACCTCTCAACAGTACAAAGTTAAGTTACCTTTCAAATGTTTTAAATGTGGAAGAGTTGGTCATTATGCTTCTAAATGTCCTTTTGGAGAAAATGAAAATAGCAGCAAGGGTTTCAAAAGGAGCAACTTCAAAAAGAATCTCCTTTCCAATTAAGACTACAACTCAAATAAAGTATATCACTACTCATCGGATGATGAAAGAGGAGAGTCCTTATTCATGGCCGTGGTAATCTCTAATGTTATTGACAAGACTATAGATGAAGAAGAATGTGAAGTTGATTTTGAAGGTGAAAGTTTATTTATTCTCTTGAAGACTTGGAATGTGTAAGGAAAGAGAACAAAGATCAAAAATCTCTAATTGAATCCATTACAAATGAATGCACAAAAATTGAGAAAGAAATTCTTTCACTCAGAAAATAATTGGAGAAAGAAAAGTCTAGAAATCTAGATGATCCTGAAGAAGAAGATCTCATTCCAGTCATGTCTCAAGGATAGGGTATGAAATACCTTTCCCTACAAGACAAATATTCATAAACAAGTTCAATCATGCATTCTTTTGTTATCATTTTATCTACAATAAATATGGTCATAAGGCTATGGAGTGCAAGTCTAAAATGAATAGAAGGAATTTTGTAAGTAGGAATCCTCTTTCTTCACTACTAGATGTCAATGTGATATGTCATATCTGCAACAATTTTTGACATATAGCAAGATATTGTAGAAGTGGATTGGCAAAATGAGAAACTTAGATCGTAGATGTTACTGAGCAAGACAAGGAGAGTGACAGTTCCAAAAGACAAGAGACAAACAATGAGGTTGAAAATTCATGATTGCCCAAACAACATTTCATGCTCAAGGGAAAAAAATCTATGGGTAATAGATAGTGGATGTTCAAGCCACATAGCAGGTGATAAGAGCAAATTCATCAATCTTGTGAAGTGGAATGGCAAAGCAGCGGACAATTCATCTACAAAGAATTGTGGAAAGGGCACCATAAGTATTGATAGAAGATCTACAATAGAAGATTTTCTATACGTAGAAGGTCTCAAACATAATTGTTTCATTGTTAGTCATATGTACAACAAAGGATACAACCTCATATTTCATGAACAAGGATGTGAAATCAGAAGAGCAAATTTTGGTAAACAAGTGGTAGAAGGTTCTAGGACAGAAAACAACTTGTACAACCTAAAGGGTGTTAATGGAAGAAGTTGTCTTTGAGGACATATAAATAAAGGTTGGTTGTGGCACAAAAGGATGGGACACATCAACTTTGACAATCTTGTGAAAATTAGCTCCATACAAGCAGTAAGAGACATGCCAAAGATTATCAAGCCTGCAAGCACCTTGTGTAAAGAATGTCAGATTGGGAAGTAAACAATGATATGATTAGAGACCAAGGAGTATTCCTCTATAATGCCATTGGAACTAATTCATACTAATTTGTGTGGTCCTACCAAGACAAGGAGTCTCCAAGGTGAGAGTTATTTTATGTTGCTTATTGATGATTACTCTAGAATGACAAGGGTTACATTCTTAAAAGAAAAATGAGAAGCCTTGAGTAGCTTTAAGATTTTGCAAGCCCATAGTTGAAAATGAAATGAATTCTTGAATCAAGTGCTTAAGGTTTGATAGAGGTGGTGAGTTCACATCAAATGAGTTTGAGGAATAATGTGAAGAACATGGAATAAAGAGGCACCTATCTACTGCAAGAACTCCTCAACAAAATGGAGTAGTAGAAGGAAGAATAGAACTATCTAGGAGATGGTAAGAACAATGTTGAATGAAGCCAAGCTCCCTGATGCATAGAGGACAACTAAGAGTGAACATCGCTAAGACACCATATGAGCTATGGAAAGGAAGACCTGCCTCTATCAAATACTTCAAAATTTTTGGAAGCAAATGCTTTATCAGAAGAGATGAAGAAGGTTTGGGAAAGTTTGACTCAAGATCTAATGAAGGAATTTTTCTTGGGTACTCAACTAGAAGCAAAGATTACAGGTGCTAAAATAAAAGACTGAGGAAGATAGTTGAGAGTGCAAATGTTAGGGTTGGTGAAGAGTCACATCCAGTCACACATGAGCAAGAAGACTATTATTCAAATGAATCTATTTGCATAGAAGAAGAAGAAGAAGTTGAAGAAAATGAAGAAACATAAGAGAATGCCACCAAGACTCTTGCCAAGTATGTTCAAAAGAACCACTCAGGAGATCAGATAATTGGAGACAAGAGTGAAGGAGTGTAGACTAGAAGAAGATTTGCAAAGGCAAATGAACGAGTAAACTTTTATTTATTGTCAAAAATAGAACCTAAAACTTTTGCTAATGCTAGAAAGGATGAAAGATGGATCTAGGAAATGTAACAAGAATTAAATCAAATAGAGAAAAATTAGACTTGGGAGATGGTGCCAAGACCTATAGATAAAAATGTGATAGGGACAAAATGGGTGTTCATAAATAAATTGAATGAAGATGGAGAAGTGGTTAGAAACAAATCAAGGTTGATCTACAAAGGTTATTCACAGGTGGAAGGAATTGACTTTGAGGAGAAATTTTCTCCTGTGGAAAGAATGAAAGCAATCATGATGTTTCTTGCATTTGTAGTTCACAAGGACTTCAAGGTATATTAAATGGATGTCAAATCTAGTTTCTTGAATGGTGACTTAGAAGAAGTTTACATAGAGTAGCCTAAAGGGTTTCAGTTATCAAAAGATCAAAACATGGTATGCAAACTCAAGAAAGCTTTATATGGTCTCAAACAAGTTCCTAGGGCTTGGTATGCAAGGTTGGACAAGTACTTACTCTAGAAAGGATTCAGGAAAGGTACCACACATAGAAATCTATATATCAAAATTGAGAATGAGAAAATACTAATAGTAGTAGTAAATGTTGATGATATAATCTTTGGTGGCAATGATGAAATGTGTGAGAATTTTGCAGAAGAGATGCAGAATTTTTTTTTTGAAATGTCTATCATAGGTGAGCTATCATTCTTTCTTGGACTCCAAATTACTCAATCAAATGAAGGTATATTTATCTCTCAAGAAAATTATGTCAAGGAAATGTTGAACAAGTTTGGTATGGAAGAGTGCAAACAGTGAGTACTCCTATGGCAATGGGTTGTCATTTGAGTAAAGATGATGAGTCACCTCAAGATAATAAGACTCTGTATAGGTCTATGATTGGGGGCCTACTGTACTCAACAACATCAAGGCCTAACATTATGCAAGTTGTTTGCATGGTTGCAAGGTTTCAATATGATCCAAAAGAAACACATGTGAAGGCAGTCAAAATAATATTTAGATATTTGAAGAGAACTCCAGAGTTTGGACTATGGTATCAAAAAGGTAATGATATTTCCCTGAGTGGATATACTAGTGTAGATTGGGCTAGCAGTGTTGATGATAGGCAAAGTACCAATGGTGGAGCTCTCTTTTTGGGAGACAAATTAGACTCATGGTTTAGTTAAAAGCAAGATTCAGTCTCCTTATCAATAGTAGAAGCATAGTATATAGATACAACATCTTGTTGCACTCAAGTGTTGTGGATGAAGCAAACATTGAAGGATATCAAGGTAATGTATGATGAGCCCATTCCTATCCTATGTGACAATACAAGTGCCATCAATATTTTAAAGAATCCATTTATGCACTCTAGAACCAAGCACATATCCAACAAGTATCACTTTTTAAGAGAAAAGGTTGTAAATCAAGAGGTAAAATTAGAATATGTACCAACAAAGGATTAGGTTGCAGACATCTTTACAAAGGCACTTTCTAAGGACACATTTGAATATCTCAGATAGAAGTTAGGGATTGTTTCTCCTCCTTCCTCTAAGTAGATGCACAGATGATGCATCTGTCTGGGGGGAGCAGTTCAAGGCATATTTATTATCCATGGATTGATGATGACTACCTCTTAGGGGGAGGAGGTAGATAAGAGACTAAGGAGGATGATAAGGATTACACCGATAGGGGGAGCTTGTATATGTTTTTCCATTACAGAGAAAGAACACTAGCCCCTTGCCCTTGATGTCAAAGGGGGAGAAAAGTTTGTATATCAGGTGTGTTGCCATCAATGACAAAATGGGAGATTGTTGCATATGTTTTCATTGATGTCAAAAGATTGATGATCAGTGACGTCAAAAAAGTGATGATCAGAGGAGTAGACAAAGGAGTGATGATCAGAGGAGCAAACAAAGGAGTAATGATCAGAGGAGTTGTGAGGTGAAGGATATGGTGATGAAAGTCATGAGCATGTTGTTGGATTAGTATCATCTGTACACAGTTGTACCGTATCTTCTGAAGTTCATGGATAGGTGAAAGTTATTAAGTTGAAGGATATGATTACATGAAGAAATTATGGTTTCTTATTTTTTGATGAATGAATATTGTCTATGGTTTTGTGAATGTTGCATTCATTGCCTCTTGTTGAGAAGCATTGCATGAGATTTGAAATAAAATGTACAAGGATTAAAACTGTCAAAGGCATAGGGATTGGTATTGAAGGAGCTCAGAAAATTGTACCACATTCTATCACATATGAAGATATGGCCTTGTAGTTTGGAGGTTAGACATAGACAACTATGAAGTATGCATGATCCAAATTTCAGAGCATAGAAGCTAACATAGAACCTTTTAGAGCTAGCAGAGTGAAGACAGTGATAATACAATGTTGTTATAGTTTCTAAGGTACAACATAATGCTCTACATTTCTCCACACTTGAAGATATGAAATTGTACTTTAAAGGATAGATAGATACATGTAATATGTATGAATGGTTCAAGTTTCAAATAATACAATGTAATACAATGGTTTTTTTAGATTCAGCTGAGTTAAGGCAAGTCATGTTGCTAGTTAAGACTATCAGAGGGAGAAAGTAAAAGTCACCACATTTCACTGCACTATAATATTGGGCTTTCCTATTTGAAAGATAAGTTTAGATCTTATCTATATGTTTTCTCAATTCAAGTCTCAATTGTTGTGGAGTATTGCAAGTATGATTTTCAATGTTCTATATCAAGATAGTGTATTCAAACTATGTAAGGGATAACGACATCAGAGCTTGCCTTCTTGTGCCAGTAGGAAGAAGCATAAACCACAGAAAAGAATGTATGAGAAGGTCTTATAAAGTCATTTATTGGTTTTGTGTGAACCACATGATGTTATTTTGTCTCTTCGGTCCTGCTTCAAGTTTGGAGCTAATGCACGAAAGAATAATTGTTTGTGATGCCGACTTGGTGAGTGTAAGTGATTGTGCCGTGTGTTTGGAAGTGTGCACCAACTTTGAGATGCACAAGCTAAGGTAAAATAGGTCCTATTGTTCACTTGATATGAACCACATAATTGTATTTGATTCCTACATTACCGCAGTTGAGCTAGGAGCTGACTTGTTTGGTTGTAGCATGTTTCATGTTACATGTTTCTTTTAGGCCGACAAAGATGATGTTTAGAAGACTTGTAGAGCATATAAATGAAAGATCAAGTTTGTTGCAAAGTATGAGTGTGAGTGAGGAAACATGTATGCGAGTGTAAGAGTATGTATGTGTGTGAAAAATCTAAATGATTTGGAAGTTGAGAAGGAAATCTAGGGGCTATAATGCATGATTCATAATAGAGGTAGCATTGTGTTATTTTGCTGAGGTATTTTGGAGATAGCAGAGGTGTTTAAGCAAAGCTGTTGAAGTCATATGTCAATGTGAAAGGGGTTGATGTTGTGGAGGTCGGTGAACTAGCAGAATTTGTCAAGTGTTTTGGTACAGAGGTTGGAGCCTCTTCTTGTAAGTGTTATAAGTGCTCTAGCACTTTAGGGAGTTATATCTTCCTTTGGGTTGAAGGCCATAAAACTAGGAATCGGGGATTTCTAGCTTCCTTTGGGGTGTAGCTCATAAAATTTGTTGTAAAACCATTTTTATTTGTGAGGTTGGATTTGGATAGTAGATCCAAGTAACTTTCTTATTGTGGTTTTTTCCTTCTAGGGTTTTCCATGTAAATCTAGTATTATGGTTGTTTGGTTGTGTGATTGTGTTTTGAATTTCATAGTTTGCTTCATTATCTATTTAAGGTAGTAGAAATATTTGGTTGATAAAGTTGAATTGGATTAAATTGTGGGATATACTAATTCCCCCCCCCTCAGTATATCAGAGTGTTCTAACACTTCTCTTAGACAAGAAGGTTAACAAGTTGAATTTGAAAAGGAGAAGGCATCCACTTCCAAATCAGATTGCATAGTTGCAGAAGGACCATAGAGCTTTGGTTAATGAGCAATGTCTAGTCAAGTTCATGATTGAAGACTACCAGGATGAGATGTTGTGTGACAAAATACCAATAGATGCATGTCATATTCTATTGGGAAGGTCATGGTAGTATGATAGGTGTGCTTTCCATGATGGCCATGCAAACACCTATTCCTTGACAAAGGATAGAGTTTGTCATAATTTGAAGCCCTTGAAGGAGATGGAAGAAAAGCTATGTTGTATTACCAGAATTTTCTTCATAGATGGTAGCAAATTTTGTATGGTATGAAGCATGAGCATGAGTGCTTTGCATTGATTCCTAAGATCAACTAGGAGAAATGTTAAGATGTACCAGTAGAAGTCTCGATATGTTGGAAGATTCTTAAGATAATTTCTCAGATAATGTACCAGAAGGTTCACCATCAGTGAGGTAGATAAGTCACCAAATGGAATTTATATCGAGAGCCAATTTGTTGAATAAGGAAGGTCATAGAATGACTCCTGCAGAGAATGAAGAGTTGAACAGACAAGTTTATGAGTTGTTAAGGAAAGGACTAATAAGTGAGATCCTTAGTCCATGTGCAGTACCTATAGTACTGGGACCGAAGAAAGATGGAGAGTGGAGAATGTGTATAGATTTCTGATCCATCAAAAAATTACATTCAAGTAAAGATTTCCATTGCTAAGGATGGATGATATTATGGATTGCTTGAGTGGAGCCAAGTACTTTACGAAGATTGATCTGAAGAGTGGATATCACAAGATTTGAATCAGAGAAGGAGATGAATGGAAGACATCCTTCAAGGATAAGGAGGGCTTGTACGAATGGTTAGTCATACCATTTGGGCTAACCAATGCACTGAGCACATTCATGCAACTCATGAATGAGGTATTAAAAGAGTTTTTGAGTAAAATTTTCATTCTTTATTTAGATGATATTTTGATTTTAAGTAAGACTTTGGAGGAGCACATGATGCATGTTTAAAGAGTTTTTAAGGAGTTAAGGGAAGAGAAGTTGCTAATTAATATGAAGAAATGTAGTTTTCTAAAGAAGTAGTTGGTGTATCTAGGATTTTTTTATCTCAAGTGAGGGTCCTATAATTGATCCAGAGAAAGTGAGGGTTATAATTTAATTTCCTACCCCAAGGAGTGTTACAGTGGTACGATATTTTCATCGTTTAACAAATTTTAATATAAAAATTATCAAGAAATTTAAAAGCATAATTTGTGCAGCCCTAATTGAGACAATGAGAGGGGATAGAAAAGAGTTTAAATGGACTATGAGAGTAGCCAAGAGTTTTGATACATTGAAGCATAAAGTCACAAAGTAACTTGTTTTGACACTTCTAGATTTCAATAAGATATTTCAAGTAGATTGTGATCCTAGTGATAGTGCTATAGGATCAATTTTGAGTCAAGAAGGTAAGCCCATTGCCTACTTCAGTGAGAAGCTTAATGATGCCAAGAAAAATTATTTTGTTTATGATTAGGATTTTTATTCTATTGTTCAAGCTTTGAATAAATAGACGCATTATTTGTTGCCTAAAGAGTTTGTTTTATATAATGATCATTAAGCTTTGCAGTATCTTAATAGTCAAGGAAAGTTAAAGAGGCACTTAAATGGTTTGAGTTTTTGTAGATTTATACTTTTGTTTTAAATCATAGGAGTGGGAAGTCCAATAGAGTTGTAGATGCCTTAAGAAAGAGGAAAAATTTGTTGACAGAGGTGAAGGTAGAAGTTGTTGGGTTCAATGAACTCAAGAACTTGTACCATGAAGATCCTGACTTTGTAAAGGCTTGGAAAGCTTGTTTGGAGCCTGTTGCCTTGGATAGTATGAGATGGTTGGATTACATAATCCAAGATGGCATGATATTTAGAGGAAGCTAGTTGTGATTCTGAGGATCTCTATGAGAGAGAACCTGATCAAGGAAAAACATAGTGGGGGGTTAGTAGGGAATTTTGGTCGAGATAAGACTATTTTTCTTGTTAGTGAGAACTATTAATGGCCAAAATTATACAAGGATGTGAAGAAGTTCATGTAAAGTTGTAGAGTATGCCAAATGGCCAAGGGAGTTAGTTAGAATACCAGCTTGTATGAGCCACTGCCTATACTAGAGAAATCATGGGAGGGTATCAACATGGACTTTGTTCTTGGATTTCCAAGAACACAAAAAGGGCATGATTCAATATTTGTGGTACTGATGGATTTTTAAAGATGAAACATTTCATTTATTTCCAAAAAACTATTGATACTATTCATGTTGCAAAATTATTTTTCAAGGAGGTGGTTAGACTACATGGTCTTTGAAAGAGCATAGTTTCAGATCTAGACACCAATTTTGTTGGGTATTCTAGAGGATGTTATGGAAGAAGTTGAATACTAAGTTGAAATTAAGCTCTACACATCATCCACAAAATGATGAATAGACAGAGGTAGTGAATCAAAGTTTGGGGAACCTAATGAGATGCTTAGTAGGAGATAAGCTCAAGGCATGGGATTTGATATCACCACAGGAAGAGTTTGCATATAACAATTCTATCAATAGGAGCACTGGTAAATCCCCATTCCAAATTATATATTGGATTAGTAAGATAAATGCTTCTAACCTAAGAAAGATAAATAAATGAGAAAAGAGTAGTGTCGAGGCTGAAGACTTTATAGAGCACTTGAAGAGCTTTCATGAAGAGGTATGATAGAATATTAATAAAATGAACTCTAAGTACAAGGCTAAGGAAGATCAAAAGCAAAAGTTTAAGAATTTCAAGGTAGGTGATGATTTCAGTGTTCACCTAAAGAAAGAAAGATTTTCAATGTGGACATATAATAAGTTGATGAAGAATTGTGGACCATGCAAGATGTTGAAGAAGCATGATTCAAGAAATGCATATGAGGTAGAGTTGTCGAGTGGAATCAAAATTTCCCATGTGTTCAATATTTATAATTTAATAGAGTATCATGAAGCTAGCATAGAGAATAGACCAACAAAAGAAAAGTGGAGTATCCCGGCACCTACTTCAGAGGAGGAGATAGAAGAAATTCTGGATAGCCATGTGGGAAGAAGTAGTAGGAACAAGCAATATGAAGAATATCTAGTTAAGTAGAAAGAAAGGCCTATCAAAGATTCTTCCTAGTTGTCTAAGGTAGAGGTTGACCATTTGGGGTTTCCTCGAACACTTGAGATGTGACAAGGTCACTTGTGAAATTACCCTAGGTGTCTGATGTAGGAGCATCCAGTGTTGTAAGGGCAATCTTGCATCACCAAACAAAATTATATTTTTTTTCTATACTTTTTAATTTTGGTATTTACAAATACCCATGTTTTCTTGAATAATGATTCAAAAGCTTCAAAATTTCCAATTGACTAAAAATAGCAACCTACTATTTTTAGAAAGTTTACATTTGAGCACGTATGGAAATGAAAATTTACTCAAAGGTCTAGAATTTAAAAATATAACCTTTGGTGAAGGAATTAGCTAAAGATCATTTGTGGGTTGAAAGATATTAAAGTTTTCATTTCTTTAAAAATCCTTGAAAATAGTTTCAAAGTCAATTTTGAGGCACTTAGAGGCCTTGTATGGACCTAAAAGTGGGCATAATTAGTAGAGAAGATTATGGGGACATAGATATCTTCACGATCTTTCCAATGCATGAAAGAGTTTGTCAATCAAACACCCAAATCAAAGTCTATGGCTCCCAAAAGTTGGGCTATTTTTGGAGGGAGTTACAAATTGCAAAATTTTGGCTGGAAGGCACCAAAAAAGGAGTATTTATGACAATTTTTCAAGAATGTTTTGGTATTAGAGAAGGATGGAAAAGTGGTGAGTTGTGAAAAGGACAAAAATAGAAAACCCTAGCAGATTTAAAGCTACAGAAGGTAGAAGGCTCTAGAATCCAGATAAAAGAAGTTGTAATGTGTTGCAACCTATTGAGGATTTTTTCCTCTAATTTGGTTCCAATTTCTATAATTTGTTTTTAGTTCAATAAAAGAGCATTCCTATTTTCTGTGACATGTTTATGTTGTTGTGCATTCTAGGATTTACCCCCCTTATCAGGTACCTCCAAATCTTTATCATTGATAACCTACATTTTATATTCTTTCGATATTCATGATTCATGGTTACTCCTATTTGATTCCTTTTCTATTATGAGTCATTAGGTAACTCTAACTCTTAAATCCCAACATTATATACTTTTTTCCTTTTTGGGTTTAGAATTTTGGGTTTACTCTTATTCAGTTGTCATTAGAATAGATGTTTTGGATTATTACTAATCCTTGATGCTTGATATATTCGTCACGATTGTCAAGATACACAAGTAACTCAAAATTCTAAGTCAACTACCAAGAACAGGTTGCATATGGATATTGTCTTATTTGTGTTAGAGTTCAAACTTCTTGACTCCCCAATACCTATTAGGTATTGATTATCATGGAATCCTGATGCCTGAATCTCAACCATATAGTGAGGTTGCTTGTGTTAAAATCTCAACCAACCTTTAATTTTTCTTATCAGGTCGACTTTGTTAGATGGTTAGTTAAATTTAAGTATGAGGAAGGTCAAAATGTTTAAATATTCTCACCTTGTATTGCATACCTTTTCAGACTTTCTAACTTTCCTTTAATATCATGCTTGTCCACATTTCTCATAATCTAGATACAAAATTGTTATTTGTGAACTATCTAATGGTATTCTTGTTTGTTTTACAATACCCATACAAGGTGATCAACTAGATAAAAAATGAAGTATGAGTAAAAAGGCTATCACCCACCTTTTAAGATGTTCAATCACTAGAACAAGATTGGAAATATAAACCTTGGACACATGTGAATGTTTAAGAATTCATAAGAGTAAACAAATAAGGAGATGTGATAATTAATTCCTAATACATGGACTAGAGTGGATTAGTTTAGGCAACTACTTTTCTTATAGCACTTTAATCTCCGAAATTGATTTTGACTTATGCCCAACACTATGATGCAAAGAAGAAGAAAAACTTTAGGCTTGCAGACCAAACCATCTTGGATATTAACCTAGATTGCATTAAGGAAGCTTTCAATATACCTACCTAGGCATAGTATGACAAGGTGGGCATGAAAGACGTCCTAAATTCTTATGAGACCAAAATTCCTATGGTAGCTAATTACATAAATGATAACAGGTTGATCACCAAGATAAATTTTTCTATTAAGATGGTCAAAGTGATCCATAGAATTGAGTTCAAGGAGGATGCACATGATGTTATCATCATATTGAATAGAGTGGCAAGTAATGAAAATGCCAAGGACTTCTACTCCTAGATGTGTTTCTTTATGTTATCTACCTTGGAAAAGAAGAGGGTATAGATCAAGGAACCATCTGTTGGTGCCCACAAAAACCAGCTCTCAAAATGCATTATTCTGTCCCAAAAAGCCCTTGAAAAGTCCATTAAATTTCCCCATTTTTGCCCTTGCAGTTAAAAACCCCTATTTAAATCTGATCTAAGACATCCTTTGGTGGGGGGGGGGTTATTTCAAAAATTGACTAAGTATCATTCCCCTATGTTTCCCCTTTTTCCCTTAGAAAAATTTGTCATTTTTCCCTTCAGTTGACAAATTGATGAATTTCTGAACAAGCGAACTAGTTCAGAAGTTCACCTTTTAGCCAACACACCTATAATGCAGTAGGAAGGCATCTGCAGAAATAAAGAGGCCACGGCTAAGGGTCTTGGAGTCTATTATCATAAAAGGGAAGGTTCAAAGACCTAATGGTTTACCAATAGAAGGTTCGGCTGATGGAGAAATCATTGACAAAGAAGGCAAGAAATATGGCAAGTTAGAAAAGGTTTAGCATTGGTCATGTTTGCTGATAAGGTAGATAAAGGGTGTAACAAGTGTGAAAATGGCTAAGTATGGAAAGGTGTTGTCAGAAATTTGGTGAAGTCTAGAACTTTCCAAAAGTTCAATTTTTTCATATTTCACTGATAAAGTGATAAAAAAGAGCTAAAAGGAGGAAACATCAAAGGTCTAGAGTGAGGGGCTTTCACCAACAAAGGAAACATAAGAAAAATTTTATAAGGCAAAGAGGTTCTTGAAATTTCTATTTTACCAATAAAGGGGAATGAGGCCCTTGGTTTGGCAAACAACATTTTTACTAATAATGAAGAAATGGTGCTAAGGCCCTTGGTTTGAAAAAGAGCAAGTTTTCCGATAGTAGGAAAAAATGACTAAGGAAAGAGTTATTGACAAACTAAAAGAGGAATGAACTAGTCAAATAGTTTGCAAATTTGGAGTTTCGTCGATAAGGCGATAAAGGAGTGCTTTTCCCATAATTCAAGAAAAAGAAAAGTTGTTGATAAAAAGGCATCAAGGCATAGTTAGAAAAAGGTTGAATTTTCCGACAAGAGGCAAACGGGGTTAGTTTCTCATTGACAATGTTTTCTGACTAAGGGACTGGTTTGGTAAAATCAAAGTTGCTGACAAAGGGCAAAAGATAAAAGGTTCACGATGGGGCAATTTTGCCGACAAGGCAAAAAGGTGGTAGCAAAGGCAAGGTTCTGGAAAGCTGAGGATTGCCAATAAAGGGCTATGGTTGCTTAGTTTAGCAAGATCACCTTTTGCCAACTAAAGCATGAAGCAAGGAGAAAAGGGGGAAGCAGTTCACAAAATGAAGAAATTACTGACAAAGAAGAAAACAAGCTGCTAGAAAAAAGTTTGAGAAAAGGTAAATTTGCAGATAAGGAAAAATAGTGCCCAGGATGACACTGAGATATAGAGGAAGGAAAATGAAGAAAGCACATAGGTTCTTGAAAATAAAAATTCATCGGCTAAGGGTAGGATACAACTTTTAAGTAGAAAATCAAAATGCTTCATAAAATGCAATACAAGTGTAGATTTCTATGCAACATTATTGAGTTGTACGCTGATGTTGTGCATGTTGCTCAAATAGTCTAAATATTAAATGTATCTGCACATATAGAAGACAAAAAGGATAAAATCAGATATTCCAGTTGTCTAGGACCTTCCCTCATTATTTCTCAAGGTACACTAGGCATGTGGGCAATCTCCTTCTGACATTTTCAAAATTATAGGACATGGAAACACAGATTTTCTAATTGCACAGTGGGCCTAAATTTAATGTGACATGGGCCATTCCAGGTTTCTTGTTGATTAATTTCCCTATGCTTTGTACTACACAATATGGAATAAATTGCTATATATACATGTTTGAAAGACATTATGAGGGTTGTTCATTGAGCCAATTGCCTAGTCTGTAGTGCCTTAGGATAATTTTAGGGCTTCAAATCAAGCCAGTCAGGGTATTGAATGGAGGGACATGTTTGATGCAGTATAGGAATGAATTGTAATGCATATTTTATGCAGTGGTATGTCTCCATGGCTATTTGAAATGATTTAGGGGAATGTATAATCGCAGTTGTATGTTTTCCTTCACCACATTTGCTGGTGTGATTGTAATAGAGATTTGATAATGTGTGACAACATTTAAGTCAATACATTCTTTGTGTTGGGTCATCTCTTTGTTGCAAATGGGTTATTGTAGTTTGGTTTTGGATAATTAAGTATGTCCATTGTATGGATTATAATCTAAGAAATTTATGAGAATACATTTTAGTTTTCTGTTAATGTTGGCTCAATCCATTTCCTTCTTTTTAGTGCTTTTGACTCAGTTTCCCAGTGGAGTAGGCATCGGTCCATATTGGAGAGGGATCAATGACTCTTTTAAATCAAACAAATCATTCACGTGTGGTTTAGGGGAAAAAACCATCCTTCCTCTGCATGTACATTCACATAGTTGAATCAATTATATAGGGGTTTTGCGACAATCAGTTGTTCTTGGTTCAATGATAGTCTTTGGGGCCAAGACAACAATTTGGGTTTGGTTGTTCATTTATTTTTAGTTGCTCATCTGGTTTGAAATCAATACCTGCTTAGGTATACCCCTTGGAATATCCCTCCAGAGTTTAAGTTGAGCTTGAAGTGCAGAGGAGTCTACCCATTCCTATTAGATGGGCAAAATTTCCCTTAACCTATTGATAAACCTCTTCCTATCACCCTAATGATAATCCCTGGCCTAGGTGATTTAGGAATGTTTTAGAGTTTTGTACTATAATCATTTTGGGAACCAACATTTTGGTGCCATTGCCAGGGAGGATTCAAAAGGATGAAGAATTTGAAGACCCCTAAAACAACTGTTACCAGGTGCAATTTGTTGTTGTGTGTAAGTTTGGCAGCCCGTCGTCTTACACCAACAGATTGGCACCATTGCCAAGTAAGAGTAAAGTGTCAAGTTAGAAAGATATATGGAATCTGCTAGTGTTAGCAACCCAAAATAAGTTTGTGTCCTTGAAGATTAGTCACACTTCAAGGAATTCCTCTTTGAAAGAGGTGGTGACTTTGCTGTGAAAAAAATAGAAATTTGTTGTTGATGTACCTTGGTTATTGTTGGTGCTTCGAATGCTCCATCTCAAGATGGAACAACTAGAAAATTAAGGAACATGGTTTTCTTCCTAACCTTTGAAATTTGTTGTTCCTGTCATGCTGAAGGAACAAATTTGTATGCCTTAGTTTTTTTCCATACAATATAGGATGTTCTAATCATGGAAGATTGGAATGGATATGACTATTCTAGGGCTATTCCTTTATCTGAGTCTTCATATATATCAAACCCTAGAAATTACATTAGAGTGGATTCTCATGACCATCCTAGAAATACATATTATAGTCATGGCCCTAGGGTAGATCCTTCTTATACATCAACCTATGTCTCATGCCATAGCTATTGTGATGATGATTCATCTTATTATTTAGATTGCTCTACACCTTGCATTCCCATGTCTCAATGTCAAACACCCTTGCAAGGCCAAAGTGACCTAGCAATGGAGCAATGTGAAATTGATAAAACCGAACATTTGTTAGTCTTTGCAACAAGAAAAAAAAATTAGAAAATCAAATCATGCTATGTCAGTCCAGGCTGTAATCCACCCCCTTCCTGTTGTTTCTAGTTGCACTCTTTTCCTTGCCCCCTCCCATTGCCACTAGAAATACATATAGGCAGTTGGACCTTTCTTGGGTCAATTATGAGAGGTAGTCCATGCCCAATAAGATATATTATCAAATGCCTTTTTTTTATGAATGCGAACTTTATGATGGGAAGGCAGGCATTGAGGCATTTTTAGATTTCATGGACAAGTTCTAGTTTGAAGATGAAGGTATTTGGATGAGATTTTTTTGTTAGATCTCTATGCGGAGTAGCACGAAAATGGTTGATTTGTGTCCTTGACTAGCATTTTGCTTCCTGGGATCAATTAGTGGCTGCCTTTGAAGAGTTTGCAAGTGGTTTGGACCCTGTTGTTATTGTCCAAAAACTAGAAGATATTAGAAGGCAGGAAGGAGAGTCTAGCATGGAGCTCAGCCATAGATTTGCAGTTGCCTTGTCTCACATGTCCAAAAATTTCAAACCTGATTCTCTTGTTTGTATTGATATGCACCTGAGGGATTATGATGTTACCTTAAGCCTAGATTCTATATGGGAAGAGTTTAATCTGGTGAATATGCAACAAGCATACTTGTTCATTGATTATGTTGACAAAGTCAAGAGGGATATGATTGCAAAACCCTTATCCTTAAATATAGAGGTAGCTGGTAATGAACATGCTATTATAGATAGTAGAGATGTGGATGCTTCATGTTATTCATACACAATGTCAACTAATGATTGTGTGTGTAGGAGGGTAGATGAAGGTGTTGGTGTAATGCATGATAGTGGTGTAGATGATGAGGACAATGTATGAACCTACCTTTGACTGGATAGCTCATCAAGTAAGAGTGAAAATGATGAAAATAGTGATGACTTCTAGCCTAACGTTGAGGTATGTGGCCTAGTGAATAATGAGGATGTTGTGTACATAAGTGAGAAGCAAGTTGAATCAACATGTAAAGTTGATTATGAAGATTATGAACAGGTAAATGAAATAGACGGTGAGCAAGGAACTTTTTTCTTGTTTGATGTATTGCCCTCCTTTGTTCCTATTTGTGATGAGGCAGTTAGTGTTTGTTTACATGAAGATGATGTAGAGGTGGTTGCACTTGATGATACTCGATCAGAGATAGTTGTTGGTGCAGCCATAAAGTTTCAGTGTGAAAAGTTTGCCCTAGATTTTGAGGATGGTGATCATGTCGATGCATATGAGAACATTTTTGTGTGGTACAAGGTATGATGTCTTTCTCATGTAGAGTGTGTTTCATCTCAGGCACAAAGAAATAAAATAAGAATGAATGTGGAAGAAGATATGTGTTGACAGTCTGTTTGCAACAGTGAATGTGACACAACAAGTTGCCAAAGTGAAAGTGAAACAGAGAGACAATTGGAAGAACATGGTTCTTCATTTGAGATGTCTCATGACCCTATTTTATGTGTTGATTTTTTGAATTGTAGCCTGAGTCATGCTTATGAATCAGAGGTTGAAATTTGTAACAACACATATGAAAGTTTTGTTCAAGAGCTGGGTGCAATTCAAATGAATATGAATACTTCCACTTTGATGTGAAAAACTTGTTAGCTCTTGAATGTGTTGGTGTTATAGTAGAGGTTGAGTCCTTTGTATGGGACATTGATGTGAGTGAGCAGTGAGGCATGTTTATGCCTAAGTTTTAACATGTTATAGTCCAACTTGAGGATATGACAGAGCTAGAGTCTTTCCAGTTTGATCTACAAGATGAAATGCCTTCTCTTGTGGATCAACATTGCATTCAAGCATAGTTTTATTTGCCATGTGAATTGGAGGTATTATCTTTTTCCTTCAATTTGCATGAAGAGATCAACAGCTATGGTAGCTTGACACATGATAATGGAGTTTTGCCTTCATTTGTTTCTTTTACGGCTGACCTAAATTTTAGTTATTCACCCCTTGCTACTGGAAACAAGAATTATATGGAATGGAATAGGTCAAATACCTATCTTTCATGGTTGCCTTGTAGTAATAATTTTATTAATGAAGCTGACCTTGACTCCACAAGCATTTGTTGCAAATTGATGCATGCTGAGGCCAATTTTTAGTTGTTGCAGTTGAGTGAAAATTGCAAATTTGGTTTGAGGGAGATCATCTCCTTCACTCAACTTGTCTTTGATAGAGGCAAGTGGTTGCAATAGTTTTGTGCAGGTTCGACCTGCATGTGTCTATAAATTTTGATCATAGTCAACTTTCCTTTTGTGCTTCATGTTTATGACTGTGTGTTCTTCTTGTATATATATGTTTTGTTAATATGCTTTTGTTGTTTCCCATGTTCATTTTTTATTTTGGTTTTCCTAGAGATATTCTATGGTTCTCACTATGTCATACAAGTTTTCCACACATCTCTAATCAGAGCTAGTGTTGGTGCCCACAAAAACTAGCTTTCAAAATGCATTATTCTGCCCCAAAAACCCCTTGAAATGTCCATTAAATATCCCAATTTTTTCCTTGCAGTTAAAAACCCCTATCTAAATCCAATTTGAGAATCCTTTGGGGGGGGTGGTTATTTCAAAAATTGACTAAGTATTGTCCCCCTATGTTTCCCCTTTTTCCCTTAGAAAAATTTATCATTTTTGCCTTCAATCGGTGAATCAACAAATTTCAGAACTAGCAAACTAGTTTGGAAGTTCACCTTTTACTTGACTTACTGATAAGGTAGCATGAAGGCATCTGAAGCAATGAAGAGGCTATGGCTAAGGGGCTTGGAGTCTGTTATCGGTGAAGGGAAGGTTCGAAAACCTGATGGTTCGATGATAGAAGATTCAGCTGATGGAGAAATCACTGACAAAGAAGGCAAGAAATATGGCAAGTTAGAAAAAGGTTCAACATTGGCCATGTTTTCTGATAAGGCAGATAAAGGGTGCAACATGTGTGAAAATGGCTAAGTATGGAAAGGTGTTGTCATAAATTCAACGAAGTCCCAAACTTTTCAAAAGTTTGAGTTTTTCATATTTTGCCGATAAAGTGATAAAAAAAGAGCTAAAAGGAGGAAAATTCAAAGGTTTAGAGTCAGGGGCTTTTGCTGACAAAAAAAGCATAAGAAATTTTTTCTAATGTAGAGAGGTTTGGGAAGGTTCTATTTTACCAATAAAGGGCAACGAGGCCCTTTTCTCGGCAAATGGCATTTTTGTCCATAATGAAGAAATGGCGCTAAGGCCCTTGGTTTGAAAAAGAGCAAGTTTGCCGATAGCAGGAAAAAATGACTAAGGAAAGAGTTATCAAAAAATCAGAAGAGGAACAAACTAGTCAAATAGTTCACAAATTTGGGGATTCGCTGATAAGGCGATAAAAGAGTGCTTTTCGCATGGTTCAGGAAAAATCAAAGTTGCCAATAAAAAGGCAACAAGGCATAGTTTGGAAAAGGTTGAATTTGCTAACAAGAGGCAAAATGGGGTTAGTTTGTCATCGGCAAAGTTTGGCAACTAAGGGCTTGGTTTGGTAAAATGAAAAGTTTCTAACAAAGGGAAAATGATAAAAGGTTCACCATGGGGTGATTTTGCCAACAAGGCAAAAAGGTGGCGACAAAGGTGATGTTCTGGAAATCTGAGGATTTCTAATAAAGGGCCATGGTTTCTTAGTTTAGCAAGATCATTTTTTTCTGACTGAAGCTTGAAGCAAGGAGAAAAGGGGGAAGTCGTTTACAAAATGAAGAAATTCCCAACATTAGAAGAAAAGAAGCTACCAGAGAAAAGTTTGAGAAAAGGTAAATTTGCCGATAAGGCAAAATAGTGCCCAGGATAACATAGAGAGATAGAGGAAGGAAAATGAAGAGAGCACAAAGGTTCCTAAAAATGAAAATTTGTCAGCTAAAGACAAAATACAACTTCTAAGTAGAAAATCAAAATCCTTCATAAGCCATAATACAAGTGCAGATTTGTACACAACATTAATGAGTTGCAGGCCGATTTTGTGTTGGTTGCTCAAATAGTGAAAATCTTAAATGTATCTACACATACAGAGGACAAAAAGGATAAGATTAGATATTGCAGGTGTCTAGGACCTTCCCTCATTATTTTCCTAGGTACACCAGGCGTGTGGATAATTTCCTGATATTTTCAAAATTGTAGGTCATTCCTTCCAAATGTGCAAATTTTCTGACTCCATAGTGGAATTAAACTTAATGTAGCATGGGCCATTCTAGGTTTCTTATTGACTGATTTTCCTACACTTTGGTCTGCATATTATGGATTAAATTGCTATATATACATGTTTGAAAGACATTCTCAAGGTTGGTCGTCGAGCCAATTGCCTAGTTTGTAGTGCCTCAAGATAATTTCAGGGCTTCAAATCAAGCTAATTAGGGTAGTGAATGGAGGAAATATGTGTTTGATGTAGTGTAGGAATGAATTGTAATGCATATTTTATGTAGTGGTATGTCTCCATGGCTATTTGAAATGATTCAAGGGAATGTATAATCGTAGTTGTATGTTTTCCTTCACCACATTTGTTGGTGTGGTTGTAATGGAGATTTGATAATGTGTGCTAGCATTTAAGTAAATACATACTTTGTGTTGGGTCATCTCTTTTTTGCAAATGGGTTATTGTAGTTTAGTTCTAGATAATTAAGTATGTCCATTATATCGAGTATAATCTATGAAATGTATGAGAATACATTTTAGTTTTCTATTGATGCTAGCTCAATCCATTTCCTTCATCTTTAGTGCTTTTGACTCAGTTGCCTAGTGGACTAGGCACTGGTCCATATTGGAGAGGGATCAATAAGTCTTTTAAATCAAGCAAATCATTCAAATGTAGTTCAGGGAAAAAATCCATCTTTCATGTGCATGTACATTCACACAATTGAATCAGCTATATAGGGGTTTTGTGATAGCCACTTGTTCTTGGTTTAGTGACAGTCTTTGGGGCCAAGACAATGATTTGGTTTTGGTTGTTCATTTATTTTTAGTTGTTCATCTGGTTTGAAATCAATACCTTCTTAGGTATACCCCTTTGAATAGCCCTCTAAATTTCAAGCTGTGTTCGAAGTGCAGAGGAATCTACCCACTCCTTTTAGTTGGCCAAAATCACCCTTAACTTGTTGATAAACCTCTTACTATCACCCTAACAACAATCGTTGGCCTAGGTGATTTAGGAATGTTTAGATTTTTGTACTATAGTCATTTTGGTAACCAACACCATCAATATTGATAATCTACACACCCAGTTAATAGATGTGCAAGAGAGAAGCATGTTCTACATGACCTTTTATTTGGTCTATTTTTTTGCCCATAGAGTGAATTTCCTAAGGTTAAAAAAAGTTTAAAAGAAGCAGTTTGGTGTACATTTGGTGTATAATCATTACCCTTAGTTGGAGCTTAAGGAAAAATGGAAGAATTAGATGGTCAATGATGGCTTTATCCCCTACATCATCAAATGTCTGGAGAATGATTGCACAAAGAAGTTATCTGTGGATGCAAAATAGACACTAGGAAGCTCAACAAGATAGTTTATCTGGGTCAAAATGATTGCATACATAAGCATTGGAGGATTTCATAAGGTCCCATACAAGCTTTTCAAGTACCCTAATAATAATATTATAGTGTTGGAAATATATTGTAATTCCTAAAGCTTTCACCCAAGGTATTAGTCCAAAACAAAACATACAAGCTAATTTTAAAAAGAGGCAACATAAGCCTACTATGCACAATACCAAAACAAGGTGTCACATTCAATTTTTAAGACACACATACATAAGATGACACCACCAGTGCGCCATGCATGGTGGTGCCAATGGAATACTAGAACTTGGTCACTTAGTGCCCTGTCATGCTCCCTAATGTAAAAGTGGGAATAACTCAAAAAATACATCACTTAATAATGAATTGAACATACAAGAAGAATTAGGAGGCCAAGGGGAACATCTTTCTTATACAATTTTTTTCTAAGAAATTGCAAGAAGTTCTTGCTATCTAATGAACCTTGGATTTTCATGCAGGAGAGGACCATAATGCCAAAGACAACCCTAGTGCTAGAAATGGACTCCAGTGCCAAACCTAGATGTCAATGCATTTACTCAAGTTTTAAAACTATTCACTATAGTCCTACCTAGGTGTTGTATTCATTGTGAAGCATGTGAACATGAAATGTTTTCAATATGCCATAACATTATTTTACTTCAAGGTTTGGCAAGGACTCTTCCTTGAGGTTAAACATCCTAGGGACACTTATGAACTTCCAAAAATTCTCAAAAGACATAAAAAGATCAACACAAGCCTCTCTAACTCTCATGATCTCAAACACTTAACACTTAATGAATGCTCACTTCATCAAGATGAGAAACAATTACAAGGGAACCTAACACAAGGATCAAAAATAATGTAGAGAAGTAAGAGAGCTAAGAACACTCCCAAAACCAAACTAAAACAATAAGAATTCCCAACACTAGAAAGATTAAATTGACATACTGACATAGCCATTCATGGAGTCCACCAAAACAAGGATGCAGTTGATTCATTTATCACAATTAAATGATGCATTATTCACTAAAGAAATCATGTTCATTTTAATCAAATGAAAAAGTAAGTGCACTAATTCATTTTAACACCATACATCCATACTGATTAAAGATATACAAAAAACCCATGCATGTTTGATACAAACATCGAATCATGCTAAAACCAATAGTACCTGTTTGACACCACTTATGTGTTGGCAAGAGACACTGCTAGGCATGATAAGTGTTGTCATTGATGGAAACTAAGATCATCCCAATCATTCACCTAACACAATATATTCACACCGAAAGTTAGAATCAAAATGTGTCTAAGTCTGGGCAGTCAAGAACAGAGCAGATGATAGGGTCTGGTATCTTGATCAGGATCTATCTGGTGGAAAGGCATGGTCTACTACAAATCTAAGGTAGTTGTAAGCATTGTCAAGACATTCTAAATCTAGAGTTCCATCCTCTAGAGATGAAGGACTCAAAAGATATCAGCTTCTGAGTATCAGGTCTCAGTTTGACAAAATAAACAGAAGAAGAACAGGCCAACCTTGCAAATTATCTTAACTCCAAATGTATAGAAGTTGTTTATTGGGAAATGTGTGATAATTAGTGATGGTAGCTGAAATAATTGATGATTTGTGAGTGCAAGTCTTGATCCACATCTCATATTATGTATGGATCTAGCTGACAGAGCAAAGTACTCTACAAATTTGTAAATGTTCCTAAAGACGACTGGTAAAACGATTGTAGATCATTCTGCAGATATATATACCCAATGGAATTGGATGATTTTAGTGTGTGTGTGTGTTGTGACTATGGAGTAATTGTGAAAAGAAGCAAAGATCAAAGTCCAGATGCTAGCAAAATAGTAAAAGGAGGAGAGTAAAGATGAAGTGTATCAAGTCAGTTTTCTATGCTTAATTGGAACTGAGCTCCAACATTAATAGATGCCAAATATCAGTTCAAATAATTTGTAACTCTTCTTTCTTATAGGCAGTGAGCCTTCTTTTGAGTAGTGAGCTCTGGATAGTGAGCCCGAATGCATGTACATTCCCCATTGTAATACTTTTAACATAGTATAATCTTTGTGGGCTAACCACCATCATGGTTTTTCCCTTAATCACATTTCCATGTCAAAATTCTTGGTGTCAAGTGTACTATTTTCATTTATGTTCATGTGTTGTTGATTAATGTTGAAATGCTT
Source organism: Cunninghamia lanceolata (assembly GCA_027924645.1). Lineage (NCBI taxonomy): Eukaryota > Viridiplantae > Streptophyta > Pinopsida > Cupressales > Cupressaceae > Cunninghamia > Cunninghamia lanceolata. Next base: position 5,717,155 of record BSBN01000738.1, read on the forward strand.
TGATTATAAGAAGATTAAGAGAAAGAAATTATTAAATTGAGTGACAATTGATTCACCCCCCCCTCTCAGTTGTCTGGACCTAATTCAACAATTGGTATCAGAGCAAGGTTCCTTAAAAGAAGCTTAACAACTCGAGGAAAGATATTGGAAGAAGTTTTCAATGGGTTCACTTAAGGATCAACTTCAGCTGGCTCTAAAATATCTTGATCAGTCCAAAGTAGAAATATCTAATCTGAAAGATGAAATCAAGGATGCTGATGATACCATTGAAATGTTAAAAGATAAATTAAATAAGTCTTTGGGAAGGAATAAGGAGCTACTTCTACAATTATCAAGTTTAACTGAAGAAAATAACATGAATGAATCCTTGGAAGAAAAAACAAAGGAGTGTGATAAGATGTCAAAAGAAGTTGTTCTAAAAGTTGAGATGGAATTTGGGGCAAGGAGGTTTACCAAAGAAATTGAGCAAAGGAAGAAGACTGAAGAAGATTTAAATCAAACTCTAGGAGAAAGAACTGATGAATGCTACAGATTGGACAGTATTGCTGGTCATCTAAAATCTGATCTACAAGAAAGCAAAGACAATGAAAGAGATCTTGAAAGACAAATTGTCATTCTCAGACATGATCTAGAAGTTGTAAATGAATACAAGGAGAAGTTCAAGATAAGCTCAACTAAACTTGAAACAATACTTGAGGGTCAGAAAAGGGCTGAAGACAAGTATGGTCTTGGATATGAGAAAGGTGAAAGCTCCAGATCTGGACAAAGAAACTTTCAACCAAGGAATGAGAAACAAACCTAGAAGACCTCTGATAAGACAACCTAATGCTCAAAGGTATCCATCTTTCAATGGAAATTGTTTCAAGTGCAATAAATTTGGTCATAAAGCCACTTAATGCAGAAGTAGAGTAAATCAAAATAATCCATCCTTCTCTAGACAATGCTTCAATTGTAAGAGGTATGGTCATAAATCTAATGAATGTAGAGGTATGATAATGAATGACTCATCAAATAGAGGAAATAGGAATTCTTTCAATGGAAAATGTTTTTTATACAATAGATTTGGACATATGGCCAATCAGTGTAGATCAAGAGGAAAGCAATCAAATGGGCAAAGAAATGTTGTGTACTTCCATTGTAACCAATTCAGTCATTTTGTAAGATTCTGTAGAAGTAGGACCAGTGAAGGAAGAGGTCCGGTAAACAGAAAACCAAATGAGCAGAGACAAGACAAAGGCAAAAGAAAAATTGAAGAGAATGAGATCCAGAATGAAACAAGTGAGACATGGGTGAAGAAATGAATTATCAACCATAGTGATGGGTCCGTACCGGTATCCGGTGTAGATAATTCCTTAGGTAGTTAAATTAGGAGCTCTAGCTTAAGGGAAGCTACAATAAAAAACAAAATTCCCTAGCCAGTATGCAAGTACCTGAATCTGGCACAATGAGAGAAGAGATCTTGGATTGTTTCAAATCATTTGAAAAGATTTCTGGAAGAAAAAGGGTGGATATGACAAATTGTGAAATAATTCATGAGAAAATGTTCAACAACAGAGTAACTGGATGTACTAGGGTAGAGCATTTATTACAAAGGCAAATTAAGCACTGGAGAGCATAAAAGGGTCATTCATTCCCCAGTCAGATCACTTTGTATCAAAAGAAAGCAAGAAGTGAAGAAGGGAATGAGCTCTAAGCTAAGAATTCCCAAGAATTGAAGTGCAAAGAGGATCCTCAAGAAAAACCCTAACCTACAGAATAAGGTATTTATGTTTTCTATGAAATCTCTTGAACTATCAATCTCTGCAAATGGCTACACCTTTAGTTGTTGATGTTAATGAAAGGCCCCATCCTGAATTTAAGAAGCATCCTTACAAATCTATTGAAGTCAAACTGATAGGTTCCTTTTTAGGTGTTCTATATGGGGTTTTACATGTTGAAGACATTAGGGCATACATTCACTGTAACATAGATCAATTTGGAAACCTGAAACTCTTGGATTTGCTCAACTACTTAACTGATGATAGCCATAAATTAAAACCATAATACCAAGCCCTAGAAAACAAACACTTTCTGCAAGTCATTAGGTTTCTGATATTTGATGAAAATGAATGGGTTTGGTATGTATTGAGACGAATACACAATGAGTTCATGCGGCTATTGAAACAATTTAAGATTACAAAGGATGTTATCAAGACTATAACTAGGTTAAATTCCTCTAGCGGATTACCCATACTGAAAGCCATGAAAAACTAGACAGTGACTGAAGCTACTAGTGCCAAGGTTGACAAAAGGGCAATGACCATCAATGATATCATAGAACCTGATGCCAAATTTGCCTCCATGGTTATTGGGTACAAGATTTACTATTCCAGCAGGGAAAACTCTATCTCTAGAATTGCAATATATGCAGCCTACCAAATCATAAAGGAAAATGTTGATTATGATCTTTTCGAGCTACTACAGAATTAGTTGATTGAGAATTTGAGAAAAATAAAGAAAGATAAGAAAAATACCTTCAAATATGGTTCCTTGATTATATGCTTGTTCTTCTATTTTATGAATGAAGTACCTGGAATTCAAGGTGTGCATTGGACAACTGACAGACTAGTAGCATGGCAAATAAGAGATCACCTTCTCAGCCTTGGTGACTCCCAAGCCCAAAAGACTACCATTTGGGGCTACTTAAAAAAATTCCAGAGTTTAATGCAAGCAAGGGAGAGAATCCCTAAATCAATTTTGGAGTAGTATGAAAATGACATATGTTTCATGGTTGACACATATCAGTGCTTGATGGAAGCTATAGAACCAAGGATAGTTTGGATAATGCCTATGGGTTATGAAGTGGATGGAAGAGTTTTGGATATGTATTCTCAGCATCTTCTGAGCACACCTAAAGATACCAATGTGGAAAGGTTTGGAACCTACAAGGAACTAAGTCTAAAATTGCATGGTGAGCTCAAACAGTTGAAGACCAAGAAGAAAGTGCAGAGACAAGTTGAAAGGTATGCTGAGGGCATTGGCCTAACCAAGGAGGTAGTAAACTAGAACAACAAAAGAATTGAAAAGATGAAGAAAAGCACTGAGTAGACTACAAAAGAAAAAGCAAAAAGTGAGCCAGTAGTCGCTCTGAAAGTCCCACCAAGCTTCTCAAGGAAGACAAGGAGTTCTGCAACTCTTGCTAAGCAACTCAAGTCCACTACCACTAAGAAGTGGAAGCCAGTCCATCTGGTGTTGGAAGGAAAAGAAAGAAAAACAAGGCCACAAGAACCCACATGAGCCCAAAAGATGATGAGGAGACAGAGACAGATCAAGAAGTGAAAGAGATAAGATCCAAGAAAGACAGAACTTCAAAGACTTTTGAAGACTAGACTTCTAGAAGCAATAAGGCCAGTAAAAAGCAAGTAACTTGTAAGGTCACTATGACTATTGATGAAATTGTAAAAATAATCACTGTTCATGGAAATTTAAAACCTATCAGAGTTTACTATGATAATTTTGATCAAGCAAATAAGAAAATTTTGGAAGATGCCATTATCATATATTTGAATAAATTCAAAAGAGCCCTATTGGAAATTTTACAAGAACTCCCTAAAAGATTAAAAAAAGTACTGGAAATGAGGAAAGAAGCAACTAAGGATAAAGATATGGAACTCAGAGTGTATGTTCTCTCCACTTTGTGTCCTATGATGACTAGAAGAGAAGCAGATAAAATCCTCATAGAAGTTAAAGATAAATTCAGAAACCAAGTCTGGATGAACAAACTAATGCTTGGTGAAACTGAGGAAATTGCAAAAGAAACAGAAGAAATTCTAAGAAATGCTTTAGACAAAGATAAATATTATATTATTTCAGAGAAACAAGTAGAAGAAGTCAATCCTCTAGTTCTAGAACATGAAGCTCCAGAACAACAGATTAATAAAAGAATTGATGACCAAGATGTTAATTTAGATCCTCTAGAGTTAACTTATGAAGAGACTAAGGTTGGATTTGAATCATCAGATCTGAATGTTGGAGAAGTCTAGGAAGAGGAAAAAGTCAATCAGGAGGACATAGATATGATAGACAAAATAGTTGATGCAGGGGTAACTCCTGCACTTGATCATTTTGGAAAAGAAGAGAATATTGCTACTACATAGAGCCCTCCAGATCAGGTAGCAAGTTGAGAACAAATAGGAAAAAATTCCTCTATAGAGAACACAGAGAAAAATAAAGCAAAGAAAGAAGAGGAAAAAGGAAAGAAAGACAAAGCAGAAGAAGATGGTGCAAATGTTGAAACACTTAAAGCAGATACTGAGAAATCTGATGAACAAAAGGATGGTTCAGAAAATGTTGCAAGAGACACTATAGATGTAGTAAAAAATATTCTTGAAAAAGAGATGATTGAGCTTGATGATCCTGAACTACTCCAAGGATTAGCCAATCCGGATGCTCTCTCTCCAATTCAATTGATGAAAATAGCATCATTCACCCAAGTAAAGGCTAGAGAAAAGATGTTAAAGTTCCACATGGAGGACAATGAGCTACTCAGGCTTGAAACTGGGATTTTGGAGAAGTGAATGCCCTCCTACTAGAAGAGTCCATCTGATTCCCCATGTGGACATCTAAAAAATCTTGTAAGTTCTGTAAATACCCATTTTGTATCCTTTGAAAAACCTGCAAAGGCAAAGGTCTGGAAAGCGTTTCTGGATAAGAAATTCAATGAAGTACATAATCTAATAGGAAATGATAGGATGATTCTTGGCATTAGCATAAGGACTATTCAAAATGTTTTGAATGATGGAAGAGACATGTACAAATTCTGTCTATCATGCCCCAAAATTAGTGAGGATATTGAGAAGAAGATAATGGAACAAGAACATAAATTGTCATATCTCTCACAAACTTTTGATCCTCTAATAGTTTCACCTATAAGTCAGGAATGTCAAGTAATTACCTTGACAGATGAGATAAAAAGGCTTGGTAAAGAGAAAAGAAACATTATGAAGAGAATGTGTGAGCTTCGGGAATTAATTGCCCCTAAGTTAGAAATTATGTTTAATGCCTTATTAGAAGCTCAAACTGCACTTCAAACAAGCAATCCTTCAAATCTGACAAAGGTAGAAGCATATGCATTTTTTGTTAAGTGGGAACATATCTATTTTGGATGGAATAAAGAGTACTTGGACCTCTGAACTTGTACAATTGAAAAATAGTTTTGCAGATATTCTCAAGTTCATGTGAATAGAATGATTACTTGTACATATGTGGTCCTATATATAAATATTTGAAGAATTTTGGCTTGCGAACCCCGCCCTTTTCCATTGATGACAAAGGGGGAGTGAAGTTTAGTGAAAAATGAGGAATCTAACTAAGGGGGAGCACCGAAAAGTAGTGTGAACAATAGTATGGAGCACAAGAAAAGGGGGAGCCATTTCAACACTTAGTCATTTTTCTCTAAGTGTTGCCATCAATGCCAAAGGGGGAGATTGTTGGCAAGAGACACTGCTAGGCATGATAAGTGTTGTCATTGATGGTAACTAAGATCATCCCAATCATCTGTATAACACAATCTATTCACACCGGAAGTCAGAATCAGAATGTGTCTAAGTCCGGGCAGCCAGGAACAGAGCAGATGATAGGGTCCGGTATCTTGGTCCAAATCTATCCGGTGGAAAGGCATGGTCTTCTATGGATATAAGGTAGATGTAAGCATTGTCAAGACATTCTAAATCCAGAGTTTCATTCTCCGGAGATGAAGGACTCAAAATATATCAGCTTCTGAGTATCAGGTCTCAGTTTGACAAAACAGACAGAAGAAGAACAAGCCGACCTTGAAAATGATCTTAACTCTGGATGTATAGATGTTGTTTATTTGGCAATGTGTGATAATTAGTGATGGTAGCCAACATGATTGATGATCTGCAAGTGCAAGTCTTATCCACATCTCATATTATGTATAGATCTAACTGACAGAGCAAAGTACTCTACAAAGTTGTAAATGTTCCTAAAGTTGACTGGTAAAAAGATTGTAGATCATTCTACAAATATATATACCTGATGGAATTGGATGATTTTGGTGTGTGTGTTGTGACTATGGAGTAATTGTGAAAAGAAGCAGAGATCAAAGTTCAGATCCTAGCAAAATGATAAAAGGAGGAGAGTAAAGATGAAGTGTATCAAGTCAGTTTTCTATGCATAACTGGAACTAAACTCCAGCATTAATAGATGCCAAATATTAGTTCAAATATTTTGTAACTCTTCTTTCTTATAGGTAGTGAGCCTTCTTTTGATTAGTGAGCTCTAGGTAGTGAGCCCGAATGCATGTGCATTCCCCATTGTAATACTTTTAACAGAGTACAATCTTTGTGGGTTAACCCCCACCATGGTTTTTCCCTTAATCGGGTTTCCACATCAAAAATCTTGGTGTCAAGTGTACTATTTTCATTTCTACTAATGTGTTATTGATTAATACTAAAATGTTTTGATTATAAGAAGATTAAGAGAAAGAAATTGTTAAATTGTGTGACAACTAATTCACCCCCCCTCTCAGTTGTCCAGACCTAATTCAACATTATGTGGGAATATAGCATTCCCTCAATCATGGATGGTTAATAAAAATTCCTATTTATAAAAGAGGACACCAATGCCCTTAATTATATATTTTTTTTCACAATTCAACATAAGTAAGAAGTTATAAGAAGAGATGAGATCCATGCCTTGCACATGAATCCAAGCTACTTCTAAGGAACTGTAAGTCCCCATTGGTGGTTTAATGCCATCCAACCATGTGGTACCCTTAGGTTCACCCCACTATCCTAGGATATGGTCACATGGGTACAAAACACACTCACATAAAACGAGGGATAGAAGGCATCACACATGGCAAAAGAAGCTTAATATACTACACCAAATTTACTAGCATGCATCAACACCACAAAATATATGAATATATGTAAGAGATCACATCACATGTCAAATATAGTTTCTGATGATAGGGAAGGAAGAGGGTCCTAATAATTAGACAATGAGTGTCATTATAATTGCACAATGAGCTCATAGGGTTTGAGTAGAACAATGTACTATTTAAGAGGATATTCTTACATTCACCAACTCTTGGAGTTGTGATATGTCCTTTATGTCCAAAAATATGCATTTGATAGCATCCAAGTTATGACATAGATCTATTAATTAAACATGTTTTATTTAACCTGATGAATTTATGTTTCCACTTTTGTTAAACTCTCCACATATTTGAATTCCTACGATCCCTTTGTATTGCAACAAATGGTGAGATCCACTCCTTTCTTACCCTATTCCTCATTGTATATGTCCAATAAACAAAATTTATAATTTGGGTATGGCAAGAAAAATAATGCAATAAATTTTGCAACACAATGCCAAAAGATGTGACATTTCAAATCATAAGTGGGACAATTCATCCCACCATTTAAATAATTCAATTATGGGATAAAATATAAATTTTTATTTCTTTCCAAGTGCAAGAAAGAACATAAACCCCCAAATTGACCATTAATGGATTGGTTGGAACCTTGGATTTTTTCAATTTCTAAAATAAGGGAAAATTTGAAAATCTAATTATACCCTACTATAGAAAAATATGGACAAAAACCATAATCTCTACTCAAAATTGGAAAAGATGTTTTTAATAAACTTTTTTCATGGTAATGTCTCTTTTTGGCATATTTTCAAAAACATATGCATACAAGATCCAATTTACAATAATCAATTCCTTCAACAAGGAAGCCATGATCAAACTATATATTGTGGCACATGGTAGTGGAGGAATTTAAAATTTTAAAACAATGGTGAGAGAGAAAAAATACCTTCAAAGAAATCTTTAGGAAAATAAAAATTCCAAAAATTCTTGAATGCAAATCTTTTGCTACACACAAATAAACCTTGACCAAGCATCCACCAATTCAATCACCAACCAAAACAATGAACAATCACTCTTTTCAAATTTCTCCAATTTTCTTTCCACTGGAGCATGACGAGGGTTTGAAATAGAATAACAACTAAATAATGAAAATTGAAATCTAATTTCCCTTTTATGCTCTCAAAAGCCCTTTTCTTTATTTTTCTTTAAAACTTCAAAAGGGCAAATTCTCTTTGAAAGAAAATGCAATAAAAAAATTTCCTATTCATAACTCTAGATAATTTATTTTTCAAATCACAAATGGAGCTAATATTTTCCTTATAATGCAAAACATGATTTAAAATAAAAGGATACATAACTCACACCATAATAATTTTATTTTCAAAAGAGAACTAAGTATCTATAATTCTTTCTGATAGGAGTAAAATAATGAATAACTATTTATCCATTGAAGTAATCACTTTCTCCATCATTATAAAGCATTAAATGTTTCTAATATAATAAATGCACATTTTGATGTAATTAGAAATACAAAATAGTAAGATAGTACAAACAAAAATAAATGACCAATAAGTTTATGAGTTTGCACATGACAAGCAAATTATCGAATCACCGCCAATTGGGATCTGAAATCACATAGGGATATGAAAGATTCATCTCATACTCAAATCAAGTGAGATAAAGGATAAAAAATAAGCTTACCAAATATAAACATCTCCAATATAACTACCATTGGGGAAGCATGGAATCTATACACTTAGGTGAAACATCAAGTGTACCTATACTATAAGATGTAGCACTATGTTGTACTATAAAGGTGCATGCCACATATGTAGCACTATAAGATGTCCTCATGGGTGTGAAATGACCAACCATGGTAATCTTGTCTACTATCATCATGATAGCATCATGGAGCTAATAAGACATAGGCAAACCAACGATAAAATCTATAGAAATTGTGTCACATTTCCATTCATAAATGTCATGTGGCTACAAGAGGCCTACGGGAGATGATGTTCTACCTTCACTTTTTGAAACTCAAGGCACCTAGAAAGAAAATTATCAATTTCACACCTTATTCATGCCTAATAAAACAATTGACAAATATCAGCATGTATCTTCTTCACACCAATATGCGTTGCATAAGGAGCATGATGCACTTCTGATAACACAACCATGTGAAGAAGATGAAATAATGGAACATAATTACAACCAAGGTGTTAAAATAGTCTATCAAACTCTAAGGGAAAGCCAAAAAGCTTTCCTAAAAGGGTTCTTTGTGAATCTATCTTACCTCTAACCTTCTGATACCATGGATACTCTAGAAGCTTCACTAAAATGTTACCTCATAGTTCCATGCTCAAGGACAAAATTGAGACCTCATGATGCCTTCTACTTAAAGTGTCAACAACATATTCTCTTTTCCTTTGATGTACTATACATCAAAGTCATACTAATAGAGAAAGTTCATCCATTGACACTGGCGAGCATTTAATTTTATTTGTGTAAAGATATATTGTAAGATGTAATGATCTATACAAAAATTGAATGGAAGGCCAAAAATAAAATGTCTCCATTACACAAGTGCATGAATGGTTGTTGCTAACTCTAAATTATGTGTGGGGTAACTCATGATCTTTGATATTCTATGATTCATAGGTAATCACTCAACCCTCCTGCATAAGGACCAACCCCAAGCCATTGAATAATACATCGATGCAAACCAAAAAGTCCATTGTAGGATTAGGCACTGCAAGGATGTGTGAACTATTTAGCCAATCTTTAAGAATATGGAAATCTCTCTCACACTAATCTAACCAAACAAACTTCTTCCTTTTTCTCTAATGGGAGGTGATCAAATGCACCACTATAGAGAAATTCATGATAAATTGATGATAATAACCTACTAGTCCCATGAAGCTATGAACCTCAGAGATATTCATGGGCATTAGCCAATTTTCTATGGCCTAAATATTCAAGAGATCACTTATAAATTACCTATACAAAATAACATGACCTAGGTGCTTCACCTCTAACTAGAAGAATTCACACTTTACCAAGTTACAAAAAATTTGGTTCTCTCACAATCACTAAAGAAATTGGAATGAGTGGACCTCACACGCTTCTACTCTCTTCAAATAAATAAAAATATCATAAAGCAACACAAGCACAAATCAATTTAGGTTAGTACAGAACACTCCATTCATCAAACTCAGAAAAACTGAAGGAGCATTTGTCAACCCAAATGGGACTATAGTGAACTTGTATTTCCCATAATGAGTATGAAATGCAATTAAACGAATTTCTACCTCATGGATATAGATTTGATGGTATCTAGACTTTATATCAATTTTAGAGAATAATTTAGCTCCCTTATTTTGGTCAAACAAGTCATCAATTCTTGGTAAGGGATATTAGTTCCTCACCATCACCTTATTCAATTGTCAGTAATCATTGCACAAATAAAGAGATCTATCTTTTTTCTTCACAAAGATCATCAGTATACCCCAAAGAGATACACTAGGATGAATATGTCCCTTCTCTAGTAAATTCCCTAACTACAAGTGAAGATCACTGAGCTCCTAAGTGCTCATATGGTATGGCACAAATAACATGGTCTCTCCTATTGCAATGAGATTAATGCAAAAGTCTACATCCCATTTAGGTAGCATACCAAGAATGGTACTGGGAAATACATAAAAGACTCCCTCAAGAGGGGATGGTAATCAAGAGATACCTAACGACACTCACTCTTTGAATGATCACTCACAAAGATATAAAACATCTAACACCCTTTCTACATGGTTTGCTTTAGCTAAATAGTTGAAATAATGTGAAGAGACATGGGTCTATGCACCCATGCTACTTACACTCACTAACCAAAATTATCTAAAGCCTCAACTACCTTATAACAACAATTGCTTGCTTGATGAACCTCAAGATAATCCATACCAAGGACATACCTATAGGATCCCAAGTGTAGGATGCACAAATTGATAGTAATATTGAAGGTTCCAAGATCCAACACACAACCACTCACAAGTGAGTCTACTACAACCTTAGCACTAGCAGAAAACTTAACCTATCATGCCTCACCCTACCTTGCTTCCACAAGTCTACATCGATCTACTAAGGATGGGGAAATAAGTGAATCTAAAGAACCAAAATTAAATAAAATAGAGGAAAAAACACCATCTAACAAACCTAAGGTCTCCACAACTATTCCTTGATTCCCTACCTAGTGGTTTTCTACCATAGAGAAAACTCTATGTAACCTACCAACATCTCCCATTGTCATCTCTAATGGTACAAAACTCTAACCACTAGCTCCCACTGATCCCTAAGGGTAAGATCTCACCAAGTGACCCTCTTGACTACAAGTGTAGCATAGTCCAACCAGTTGAGAAGGAACTAAGTAAGGTACACTTGAATACTATAAGTTCAAGTGACTAGACTAGGCTAGCCTCCCTAGGCCTGCTATTGGTATTGGAAGTCTTGATGATGTTATGCAAGTAGTTCCCTATGACAACATACACTAGAACCTTGCCCACTCTGAGTGGTTTATAAAGTCTTCTACCTCTATCACTATTACTACTGAGATGTCTTTAAAAGCACCAAAAGTGTCCTAAAAGATCGCTTGGTTTGGGGTTGAGAACCCTAAATCCCATATACTAATTAAGAATGAACCACCTTTTGAATCCCCACTTGACCACCATAGCCTCTAGTTAGATTTTATTTGATCAATCAGGCTTTCTCAATAGCCACTTCTAAGGTCTGCAATTATAGTACCTGAACACCAACATTGATATGTTCATTTAAACCTTTTGATGTAACACAAATATTTTCACTAGCAATCCCTCATCCTCAACTGAGGTTGCATTTTGCTTTAGTTTGAAAAAAAAATTCTCATACTGATGCATGGTCATACCCAACTATTGCAACTCATGAAAATCATCTATATGATAGTGTTTGAAATGATAAAAAAGGTATCATGAACAAAACCTCTCCAAAAATCCTCCCATGGAAATACCACAATATCTAGATTATTCTTTTACTTCTCATTGCACCACCAGGTGGAAGAAAATCTGCATAAATGAAAGATGGTGCACCAAGCCTTCATATTGTTACCATAGGGGTTAATCAACAAACACATCTAGGGGAAAGAGCTAATTCTTAGCATCTGATGCCTCTATAGAACCCTCAAAGTTGCATGGATGGTATTGTAGAAGATCTATATGAGCTAATCTCATACTATCCTCAACCATTAACTACTTATCTTGATGGGGCTAATCTTGAAGAGGTATCTCCTCCACTTTGGAATATTATGGGATACTAAAGTGCTCCCATTCACCATTTCTAAAGTGACCTTTCTCCCTTACTTGAGAAGGGTGAGAGCTACCAGAATGCATCCATTTTTAATGAGGGCCCAACTTTTCCAGAATCTCTTAAAAGAGGACCACTACTTGTAGTGCTCCCAAATTTTATTTAGGTTAATCATGGCTTCTAAATGGGGAGTGATCACTCTAGATATCTATGTATTCTTGACTGTGAATATTATTTCTTCCCTATCAAGTACACTAATACCTAGGAGGTATCTTTCCCTAGATAACAAGTAGCATGGGTTCTAGCACAACCATAATACTTTATAACACAATGCTATTGCCTAAAAGGAGCAAGAAAACATGAAACTAGAATACACCAAATACCACTTAAGAAACCATAATAACAAGAATTTTAATAATCACACCAACAAGCACATAATCTAGAGATCCAAATGTTGTAATACATACTTTGATATCAAATGTAATGTCCCAAGTTTTCTCCCAAGGAATTAGCCCAAAACAAACATCAAATGTGCCAATTTTTTTAATAAGGAAACATAATACTATTACACACAACACAATAACAAGGTGTAACATTCAAGTTTTATGAAACACACTCAAGATGCCACCACCAGTACACCTTACACGATGGTTCTAGTAGAAAACTAGTTTGGTTACTTAGTGCTCCAACATGATCCCTAATGTAAAAGTGGGATTAATCCCAAAATACATCACTTAGCAATGAAGTGAACAAATGGGAAGACTCAAGAGGCTAAGGGGAACATCTTTTGTATACAAAGTTTGTTTAAGAAATGTCAAGAAGTACTTGTTGTTTGATGAACCTTAGAAGTCCATGGAGGAGAGGACCACAACGCTATAGAGGACCCTAGCACTAGAAATAGACTCCAACACCAAAGTTGGACTTCAGTGCACTTACTCAAGTGTCTAACCTAGATGTTGTAGTCTTACCGAAGTGTTCAAACATGCTTTTTTTGTAATTTTCTAGAACAAGATTTTCCATCAAGGTTTGGAAAGAACTCTTCTTCAAATTTAAACAACCTAGGGACAATTATGAACCCTCATAAAGTCCTAAAATACATAAAATGATTGACAAGAGCGTCTCCAACTTGCACGATCTCAAACACTTAGACTTGATGAATGCTTAGTTCATCAAGATGAGAAATTTCTACAAGGGAAACTTACACAAGGATTGAAAATAAAGGAGAGAAGTGGGATAGCTATAAAAACTCCCAAAACCAAACCAAAACAATAAGAACTCCCAGCACTACAAGGAAGAAATTGATATAACGACATAGCCACCTACAATGTATACTAAAACAAGGACATATTCGATTCATTTATCATAATTAAATGATGCATTATTCACTAAAAAAAGCATGTGCATTTCAACCAAATATAAAAGTAAGTGCGCTAATTCATTTTAACAACATACATCCATAATGATGAAAGACATACAAAATTCCATGCATACCTGATGCCAACATCAAATCATACTAAAATGAATCGTACATGTTTGTCACCACTTATGTGGATGGATAAAATTCCCTCAATCATGGAGGGTCAAAATAAATACCTATTCACAAAAGAGGACATCAATGTCCTTAATTATAAATTTTAATTCACAATTCAACATAAGTAAGAAGTTACAACAAGAGATGAGATCCATGCCTTACATGTGAATATAAGCTACTATGAAGGAATCACAAGTCCTCAATGGTGGTTCAACTCCACCCAACCATGTGGTGCACTTAGGTCCACCCCATTGTCCTATGAGGTGGTCACATTAGTACGATACACATGCAAAATAAGGGAGAAAAGTCATCACACATGCTAATCAAACATGAATATAGTACACTACATTTACAAGTATGTATCAACACCATAAAATACATCTAATGCAGGAGCATCTAGTGGTGTAAGGGCAATCTTGCATCACCCAAAAAGAAGTTAATTCAAAATCATTGTAGTTGTTTTCATTTATTTCCATAATTAGTGTTTCTTGTTCCATAATATCTAGAATAATGATGTAGGACTTTCAGTTTTTCCAAAACTGCTAAAAATAGCAACCTGCCTATTTTGGAAAGTGTACCTACTATTTTAGGAAAGTTTGCATTTTGGTACAGATTGAAGCAAAAACTTATAGAAAGTTACATAACAGAAATATAAGACCTTTGGCAAAGGAAACAAGCAAAGATTATTTGTGAGCTGAAAGATATTAAAGTTTTTGTTTTCCGAAAAGCCCTTGAAAATTTTTGAAACAAAATATGAGGCACTAAAACATCCCATAACATCCCAAAAAGTGAAAAAAATCCATTTACAAGTTTCTAGCGTGATAGTTCACATCGCGAGCTTTCCGACTCTTAAAATAGTTCGTCAATCGGACACCCGGATCTAAAGTTATGCTTCTCAAGAAGTTGACCTACTTTTGGAGGGAGTTGCAAATTTCAAAATTTAGCTAGAGGATGCCAAAAAGTGCTATTTATGACTATTTTGGGAACCATGGACTATAGTAGAGTGAAGGGGGAAAGTGTAGAGCCAAGAATAGGTGGGAAAACAGAAACCCTAGCTGATTTGGGGGTTACAGAAGGTAGAAGATTCTAGAGCTTGGTGATGGTAGATGTAGTGTGTTGCAGCCTGTGGAGGATTGATTCCTTGGATTGTAATTAAGTTTCTGTAATGTAATGTGTTGCCCAGATCAATAAAGAAATATTCTATTTTCTATGTTCTATTTCTATTGTTGTGTGTTTTATGATTTACCCCCTTCATCAAGTGGTATCAGAGAAAGGGTTACTGAGTGTGTAGACAGATCGCCGACCATGAGGTAGTTTGCATCAAGACCTAAAGTTGTAGGTTTTCTGCTAAGATCAAGATGCCTCCATGAAGAAATTGTATTGGGAGGAATGTTTTGACGAAAGAGGGTTTTAGAGCTCGGCAAAGGCAAATCGATACATTGCAAGAGGAGCTGCGAAGAGGGTTTGATCCGAGAACAAGAAAAGAAAGCGAGGATGAAGATGAAGAAGAGCTATTTGTGGAAGAACAAGAAGCTGCAGGAGATCCTACAGAAGTTATGTTGTTGAGAGCCATTTCTAAGATTGGAAAGAGGCCTAGGATCGAAGTTTCTACATATACTAGAGATTTGAATCCAGAACAGCTTATTGATTGGATCAATGACATGGAGGAGTATTTCGAGTATGAAGATGTGGAGGACCCAGATCAGGTCAAGTTTGCAAAAACAAAGTTGAAGGGTCATGCCAGTATTTGGTGGAAGGAGGTCCAATTAGAGAGGAATAGAAGAGTAAAAGGAAAGATCACCAGATGGGATCAGATGGTGGAGAAATTGAAGAAATAGTTCATTCCTATGGACTATGAGATGGAGTTGTTGAAGAAGCTACAAGGACTGAAGAAAGGTAACAAGTCTATTAAAGAGTATACAGAAGAGTTTTATAAAATTACTATCAAGACAGGCCATATAGAGCCCAATAAAGAGAAGGTAGCTTGTTACATTAATTGGTTGAGGCCGAGTATTCAAGAGGAGCTGAGCTTGGTCAGAATGACCACCATAGAAGATGCATACTAGTTTTCTCTGAAGGTGGAAGAGAAGCTGAATAAAAGATTTGATAGAAAGCAAAGGGGAAGAGGTCAAGGCAGAAGGACTTGTGGAAGACCCTATGGGGGCCAAAATGAAGATTCAAAGAAAAGTGAAGAAGCTGACACCAGTCAAAATTAGAGAGGAGATAATGCCTACCGCCCTCGTGACCAGAACAATGGTGAGCAAAGAGGAAGAGGAAGAGGCAAACCTGGGCAAGGACCTAGAAGAGGAGGTTTTAGAGGAACCTGTTTCCAATGTGGAGAAGAAGGGCATCAAGCATATGAGTGTCTGCAACATCAAGGAAGGACAAATAGAAGACCTGAAGGTAATGCACGAGTTGTACATGTAGATGAAGATGTGCAGTCTGAGCATTCTGAAGATGCTGAAAGGGGAGAAACCCTAGTTGTCAGAAGAACTTTGCTGAATGAGGAGAAAGAACCAAACCAAAGGAACAATTTATTCCACATAAGGTGCAAATGTGAAGGTAAGTGTTGTGATATTATTATTGATAGTGGGAGCACTGACACTCTTGTTTCAAAGGAGATGTTTGACAAGTTGAAGTTGGCAAGAAGAAAGCATCCACATCCATATTGGATTGCATGGTTGCAGAAGGACCATAGAGCTTTGGTCAATGAGTAGTGTTTAGTGAAGTTCAAGATTGGGGACTACCATGATGATGTGTTGTGTGATATCATACCGATGGATGCATGTCATATGCTATTGGGGAGGCCATGGTAGTATGATAGGAGCACTATCCATGATGGTTGTGCAAACACATATTCCCTAACAAAGGATGGAGTTCGTCATAAGTTGAAGCCCTTGAAGGAGGTGGAAGAAAAGGTATGTAGTACTGCCAGAATTTGCTTGGTAGATGGTAGAAAATTTTTGGAGGGAATGAAGCATGAGCATCATTACTTTGCATTGATTCCTAAGATTAGTCAAGAGAAATGTGAAGATGTACCAACAGAAGTTTTTGATATGTTGGAAGAATTTTAGGACATTATCTTTGATAATGTATCAGAAGGTTTACCACCATTGAGGAAGATAAGTCATCAAATGGATTTGATACCAGGAGCCAATTTGTCAAATAAGGCAGCCCATAGAATGACTCCAGCTGAGAGTGAAGAGTTGAACAGACAAGTTCATGAGTTGTTGAGGAAGGGATTGATAAGAGAGAGCCTAAGTCCATGTGCGGTACTAGCACCAAAGAAAGATGGAGAGTGGAAAATGTGCACAGACTCTCGAGGCATCAATAAGATCACAATCAAGTACAAATTTCCATTGCCCAGAATGGATGACATAATGGACTGTTTGAGTGGAGCCAAGTACTTCACGAAGATTGACCTAAAGAGTGGGTATCACCAAATCCATATTAGAGAGGGAGATGAGTGGAAGATAGCCTTCAAGACAAAAGAAGGTTTGTATGAGTGGTTGGTCATGCCATTTAGGCTAACCAATGTACTAAGCACATTCATACGGCTCATGAACGAGGTACTGAAAGAATTTTTGGGAAGTTTTGTTATTGTTTATTTGGATGATATTTTGATTTTCAGTAGGACTTGGGATGAGCATCTGATGCATATCAGAAGAGTTTTAGAGAAGCTGAGGGAGGACAAGTTGTTGATTAATTTGAAGAAATGTAGTTTTGCAAAGAAGGAGTTTGTGTACCTTGGATTTGTTGTCTCAAAGGAAGGTCTTAAGATGGACCCAGAGAAGGTGAGGGCTATTATTGAATGGCCTATGCTGAAGAGAGCTTCTGAGGTAAGATCTTTTCATGGTTTGGCAAGTTTTTATAGAAAGTTTATCAGGAATTTTAGTAGCATTTGTGCACCCCTAACTGAGACAATGAGAAGGGATAGAAAAGAGTTTAGATGGACTAAAGAAATAGATAAGAGCTTTGATACATTAAAGCAAAAAGTCATAGAACAACCTGTTTTGGCACTTCCAGATTTCAATACGGTATTTCAGGTAGATTGTGATGCTAGTGGTAGTGGTATAGGAGATATTCTAAGCCAAGAAGGTAAGCCCATTGCCTATTTTAGTGAAATGCTTAATGATGCCAAGAAAAAGTATTTTGTTTATGATCAGGAGTTTTATGCAATAGTTCAAGATTTGAAGAAATGGAGACATTATTTGTTGCCAAAGGAGTTTGTTTTATATACTGATCATCAAGCTTTGCAGTATCTTAATAGTCAAGGAAAGTTAAACCAGAGGCACTTAAAATGGGTTGTGTTTTTGCAGAGCTATACTTTTGTTTTGAAGCACAGGAGTGGGAAGTCCAACAGGGTTGCAGATGCCTTGAGCAAAAGGCAAAATTTGTTGAAAAAAATGAAGATAGAGTTTCTTGGGTTTGAAGAGCTCAAAAGTTTGTATCCTAAAGATCTAGATTTTGTAGAGGCTTATAAAGCTTGTTTGGAACCTATTACGTTGGACAGGACAAAATGGTTGGGTTTCATAATCCAAGATGGCATGTTGTTTAGAGGAAGCCAGTTGTGAATTCCAAGGAGTTCCATGAGAGAGAACCTGATTAAGGAGAAGCATAGTGGAGGATTGGCTGGACAATTTGGTCAAGATAAGATCATTGCTATTATTGGTGAAAATTATTATTGGCCACAATTGCAGTAGGATGTGAGGAAATTTGTGCAGAGTTGCAGAGTATGTCAGATGGCAAAAGGGACAAGTCAGAATACAAAGCTATATCAGCCATTACCTGTACCAGAGAAGCCATGGCATGATATCAGTATGGATTTTGTTCTTGGTTTACCAAGGGTGCAGAGAGGACATGATTCCATTTTTGTGGTGGTGGACAGATTCTCAAAGATGGCACATTTTATTCCTTGTTAGAAGACTAATGATGATGTTCATATTGCAGAATTATTTTTCAAGGACGTGGTGAGATTACATGGTCTACCAAAGAGCATAGTTTCAGATCGAGATACCAAGTTTGTTGGTTATTTCTGGAGGACATTATGGAAGAAGTTGAAAATAGATTTGAAGTTCAGTCCTGCACACCATCCACAGACTGATGGACATACAGAAGTGGTGAATAGGAGTTTGGGTAACTTGCTATGATGCTTAGTAGGAGATAAGCCCAAGGGATGGGATTTGATTTTACCACAGGCAAATTTTTCTTACAAAAATTCTATCAATAGGAGTACTGGTAAATCACCATCCCAGATTGTATATGGCAATAGCCCGAGAAATTCTTTTGAGTTAAGGAAGTTGGACAAAGGAGAAAAGACAAGTGCTGAAGCTAAAGACTTTGAAGAACATCTGAAGAATTTGCATGAAGAGGTAAGAAAGCACATTAATAAGATGAATATTCAGTACAAGGCTAAGACAGATTAGAAGAGGAGGTATAAGGAGTTCCATGTAGGAGATGAAGTCATGGTTCACTTGAGAAAAGAAAGGTTCCCGATTGGAACATACAATAAGTTGAAAATGAAGAAATTTGGACTGTGCAGAATTCTAAAGAAGCATGATTCGAGAAATGCATATGAGGTAGAGCTGCCTAGTGGGATTAATATTTCCCCTCTCTTCAACATTTCTGATTTAACAGAATATCATGAGGGTGGCATAGAGGATGGAACAACAGAAGAATAGTGGAGTATTCTGGCATCTACTTCAATGGAGGAGATAGAAAAGATCTTGGATAGCTGTGCGGGAAGAAGTACTTGGAACAAGCAATAAGAAGAATATTTGGTAAAATGGAAAGGAAGGCCTATTGAAGATTCTTCTTGGTTGTCTAAGGCAAAGTTTGAGCATTTGGGTTTTCCTCACACAAACCTCTAAGACGTGACAGGGTCACTTCTCAAATTACCCATGGTGTCTGATGCAGGAGCATCTAGTGGTGTAAGGGCAATCTTGCATCACCCAAAAATAAGTTAATTCAAAATCATTGTATTTGTTTTCATTTCCTTCCATAATTAGTGTTTCTGGTTCCATAATATCCAGAATAATGATGTAGGACTAGCAACCTACCTATTTTGGAAAGTGTGCCTGCTATTTTAGGAAATTTTGTATTTGGGCATAGATTGAAGTGAAAACTTATAGAAAGTTACATAATGGAAATATAATACCTTTGGTGAAGGAATCAGGCAAAGATCATTTGTGAGCTAAAAGATATTAAAGTTTTTTTTTTTTTGAAAAGCCCCTAAAATTTTTTGAAACGAGATATGAGGCACTAAAACATCCCATAATGTCCTGAAAAGTGACAAAAATCCATTTACGAATTTCTAGCATGATAGTTCACATTGCGAGCTTTTTGGCACTTAAAACAGTTTGTCAATCAAACACCTGGATCAAAAGTTATGCTTCCCAGAAGTTGACCTACTTTTGGAGGGAGTTGTAAATTTTGAAATTTAGCTGGAGAACGCCGAAAAGTGCTATTTGTGACTATTTTAGGAACCCTGGGGGTAATAGAGTGAAGGGGAAAGTGTAGATCCAAGAATAGGCAGGAAAATAGAAACTCTAGCTAATTTGGGGATTACAGAAGGCAGAAGACTCCAGAGCCTGGTGATGGTAGCTGTAGTGTGTTGCAGCCTATGGAGGATTGATTCCTCTGATTGTAATTGAGGTTCTATAATGTAATGAGTTTCCCAGATCAATAAAGAAATATTCTATTTTCTATGTTCTACTTCTGTTGTTGTGTGTTTTATGATTTACCCCCTTCATCAACATCAGTACATGTAAGAGATCACATCACATGCTGAATATAGTTTTTGATGGTAGGGAAGGAAAAGGGTCCTAGTAGTAAGACAAAGAGTGTTATTATGATAGCACAACATCCTCATAAGATTTTAGTAGAACAACCTACCTCTTAAGAGATATTCTAGTATTCACCAACTCCTAGATTTGTTATATGTCCTTTACAACCAAAAAATAGACCTTAAATAGAATAAAATTTATGACATAGGTCTATTAATTAAACATGTTTTATTTAATCTGATGAATTTATTTAACACCATAGGCATTACATGTGTATGCAACTAGTGGAAGTGTAAAAAATGAATGTAGGAAAGAACAAGATATGTTTCTAATTCCTTATCTTTAGGTGTGCTTACTCCTGCTCAAAGATATATCATGCTATGGTGGAAAAACAAGAGATCAAAATATATTCCACGTACTTACATGATGCCAAATTTCTTCAAGCATGAGCCATAGATGAAAGATTACTTGATTGAATACTTAGACGAACATGAACTGATAATAAGGGATCATTGTTGGATTCCCATCCCATAGGTTAAGAAATTTAATGTTGAAAGATTCCCTAAGGGGATTCAAGAAGATGAAAATATAGTAGATCCATCTTACAACTAGCATAAATTCTATAATCATCCCATGGGTAGAATAGACTTGTCTATAAGGGAAGACACTTCAATTAAGGTGAAACTCAAGAGGTTATTGATAATAAAAAGATGTGGTTGAAGAACTCCTTCGTAATGGATGACATCATCGGTCCTATGGACAACCAAACAAAAGGGTGCAGCCATAAAATAAGGGGAGTCCTTAAGAGCCCTAAAAAGAGAGGAAATGGTGGAGGGAGATAATTCATAGGAAGGGTGTGAAACCAAATCCTCAAGGAAGAGGAAATATTACGTGTTTCCCTTGAGAGAAATCAAGGAGGAATAAGAGGAGGTTGGGGAAAATGTGCCCTTAGTTACGAAGAATAGGAGAAAATACTAAGAAACACTAACCACCTAACTTATAAATCCTTCTCCTCCTAACATGCCTCTTTTCTCACCCAATCAAGCTAGAGTATTAACTACAACATAGGAGGAGGGGGGTATTACCAATAGAAAATTCCTTCAAAGCAGCTCACCGAAATACTTGTTGCAACCTAGGCCTAGAGAGAAACATGAGGATGGTATACCAAGTCTCATATTCATTTGGTGAAGGGTTCCATTCTCAAGAGACCCTGCCCAGATAAGTACCTCAATAGCTCCTTATTTTTCTAAGTCCATCTCATCTAGAGTCCCTTCTCCCCCTCCATCTCCTAGTTCTTTTCATTCTCCTCCTCTTCCAATCCTAAGTCCTACAAGAGAACCTACTCCAAATAACTATGCAATAGAGACACAAGAATTTATAAAAGATAAATGAGTTATAATCCTATAACAAAAGACTTTCCCAAGGTGTTGGAGATGTTCAAGGCCCAACCCAAGGCTAAGAGGTCAATAACATTGTCCACCATCACCTTAGATTCATAAGGAGTTAGAATGAAAAAGATTTCTACCCCAATGAGTGGCAAGAAAGAAAGGCTAATGCAACCCATGGAATATCAGGCATGAAGGATTAGTTTCTAGGCTACTAAACATGAGAGGAAGAGAAATAGTCACTCTAGGTAGTAGTCACCACCATAATGAGTAGAATGAATAAAGATGAAAATATTAAAGAAGACCTCAAGGCCTAGATTAGTGAATTGTCTTCCTATGTAGAATACGTCATGGGCCTTGTTGACTCTAATGTGCCAACCTGTACACTCCTTGAAACCTTGGATAGGTAAGGTTAAAGAGGGGATTCTAGAGGAAAATAAATGCAATAAGATCTTGGAGGGATACCTTGGAATCTCAAGGAGGGAGGCTAATTAGAGAAGCGATCAAGTTATCACAAGATAAGTGATGAAGCTAGTGCCATGGCTAAATTCAAAGGAACTATTGATGAAGAACTCCACTCTTGAGTACTACCTATCCCCTCTCTATATAAATTCCAAGATACCATTTACTGACTTGATGAAAGATTAAATCTTCCCAAATGGTAATATTGAGATACCCTCAAACTAGCTGAAAGCCACCAAGTGGAGAGTTAAAGTTTTAAAGGAGTGTAATAGTAAGTTCACTATTAGAAAGGAGGAAATAGATGCTACCATGATGGAGATCAGAAGGTTTATTCAAGTGATCCTTTGTACATTTTCAGAGACCCAATAAAGTTCACTCTCTTACATCCATGGTCAATGGGTTTTCCAGCTCTTTGAACAGTAATATGACTAAAGAACTAATTAATGATATGATGAGAGTGAAGGGTATCTTTAATGAATTTTAGGGTCATTTTATAGAAATTAATGAAGTGGATAGATTGATAAATAAAACTAGTTTCTCCAAGAAGGTCCACTTCTAGTACTTAGGGGCTTGAAATCTGAATTGAGTTTCACAAGTAATTGAAATATTCAAGGTGCACATTCTAGATGATCCATAGTAGAAAAATGACTAGTCAAAGTAGTAGTAGAAAGGGAAAGAATAAATTTGGGTGAATAGCCCAGAGAGAATATTCTTCATTCTTCAAGATTCAAATAAAAAATTAACTGACTATGATGGTGTATTTAATTGTAATTCTAATTGCACCAATGAGACCAATAAGGGCAAGTTCCAAATTTTGTAATTTAATTTTGGGCCTTTGGATTATTTGAAATCTTGGTTGACTTATGTAATTGGGCATTTTTATATTAGGCACCCAAGTTGGTAATTTATAGGGATATGAAAAACATTGTAAGGGGTGGAAACTTGATAGTATAGTAGCCAATTTTTTGGTAATTGCAAGTTACCTAAACTAGGTTATCCTATACCACCCCAATTTTTAAAATTCAATTAGAAGGATGGAATCTAGGGCATGTTCGATGACAATATTTTCACAACATGATAATGAGAGGTGATGTGTAAAATTTTCATGTGTAATACAACAATTTTACCTATTTTCTTTTTATCCTCAAGAAAATTCTTAGATGATTGCACTAAGTATCTGTGTTTTTTATTGTGTATAATATTGATAAAGTAAAGTTTTTGTTTATTTTATTTCTATCATTTGAATTAATAAGTTGGTGGTGCCACAAAATAGATTTATTTTACTTTTTTAATTTTTAAACCCTATCTTTTTCTTTTTTAATAGCGATAAAATTTAAAAAATATATTGATAATTGGCTAGGCACTCAAATTTAATGTTGAAATCATCACACCTAGTATTCTAAAAGGTAAATATTCCACTTATATCTATGGTTTAAAAATATTTCTTTAGAGATCTAGGATCTTAAATTTTGTAAATCTACTTGTAGATGAATATAATTTCTATGTTTTAAACTACTAACCATTTGAATGAAATATCTTGTTTTGTACAACTGAGATCCCACCAAGGGATGAATTAAAGGGATAGTTAAATAGACCACTAGGTTATCTTGCACTACCATGACCTAGTAACATAGACCTTAGAGTAGTTTGATTTCCTCTATATTTAATTACTTTTTAGGAGAGGCAAAGTGGCCTTATGAATTTAGGTTACTATTTCCTAGTGTGAAAAAAATTTGGTCAATAGAATTGGTGCGTGAAGGAGGATCTAAAAGGAGATATTGATTATTTCTACACTAGAATGTAAGAGAAAAATGAGATAAATTGGTTCAATCTTGAAGGGATAAATAATGTAAGTAGATCCATATCAACTAGAAAGATTGTTGGTTCACCATTGCTCCTATAATTCAAGAGTAAGAGATAATAAAAAGAGTTCTATATTTGAAGTTGGTCAAACTCTAAACACCTCACCTCAAGTAAAAATTATTGTTGTACAATCCTCTTGTTCATTAAACTCACAAGTGGCTTTCTTTCAATAAGGGAGTTCTCCATTATCTTAACAACCACCTTGTCATGACCTATTTTTTGGGATGTAATAATGATAGAGGAACATATACATGCCTTGAAACATTCTACTAATAAGATGAATATTCAACATGAGGATATGGTTTTCCAGTTTCTCCCCTTCACCCTTTGGATAGATGCATACAATTAGTACCTAGGGTTACCATCTAACTGAATCACAAATTGGGCATAGGTAGAAACTATTTTTATTCCTATATTTTTTATCCCAATTAATCTAATAGTCCTTTATCATCAATTTTCCACTAGAAGAAGACAAGATATAGAACCTATGACTACTTTTAACATGTGATTTCATAAACTTTATACTAGCCTTAAATATCCTTACAAATAAGATGAAGTACCTATAGTTTAAACTTATTTAAAGGCTATTGATTTAATAACTCTAGAATTTGTGAGGAGAAAATATATAGCTATAGATTCTTTATTAGAATTTTATGTAGAGTCTATCATGGTGCAACAAGAGTTGTTTCCCACATGACTATGAGTTGTCAGATCCTTCTCATTATTAGGACACTTGGGAACTTTCCTAATCAAATGGGTTAGATTCAATATGATTTAAATCACAATAAATCACTACTAAATAGCATTTCAAGTTCTCCTTATCCAATACAAAATCAAGTTTATAATTTTTGAAATCTTAATTAGGTGTTTCCATCTCCCATCCTCACATGGCCAAATTTGTAAGGTGTCAATGCTTATAAAACTACACCTCTTTTGGGGAATCATTAGGTAGACCCTACATTTTTTAACACACTAGGAGTTGAGATCTTGATACAAAATCAATAGGTTGTCGTTATTCTACTTCACACACCTTTAGAGAATATACCCCAAAAATACCTTGACAGTCTAAATTTGGAGTTGGAACATTACAAAAATATGGTGAATAAATTATCCAATGATTTCATGTAATTAAAGATTTCAAGTCTTTGCCATCGGGGTTCAATAACCTCTTAAAACAAACGATACAATCTACAAAGAATGAATCAATAGTGAAATATAAGGCCCAATGATGACAACATCTTGACTCTAGTAGATAAAGCAAATCGTATTCCTACAAGAGTTGGGACTGTTGTAAATTTGGTTAATTTAGCCTTGAATTCTTGGTATATTTTCATAAAATAGCATCTCATTTAGAAGTAAATTGTCTAGAGTTTAGATCAATGTATAACTTTTTTCAAAAAAAAGAAGATAATTTGGAGATTATGCCTCTAAAAGATAACAAATATTCAAGCAAATTTGGCACAACCATGTTCTTGGAAAAAAGAGTTTGCACAACCATATTCTTAGAAACATATGAGTTTCCTTTTCAAAAATAAAATGAACTAGAAAAAGATGTTGATGAGTTAAAATTTTATCAAAAATATCAAAGGAATAATAATTGGTCTTGGCTTATTTCTGGACTGAACTGGTTGGGTCCTCTTCCTTGTTCTTTACTACAAGTCTTTCAAAGTTGGCCTATCCTATTCTCGAAGTCTACTTTTTCTGTTTTGTGGATTGTTTCGCCAAGCATTGTCATTTGGTCTCTTTGGTTAGAAAGAAATAGTAGAATATTTAAAAGGGTAACTAATCCACTTCATATTGTGTTGGGCAAAGTTGAAACATCTATTTCAGAAGTAACTTTAGCATCCTTGTTATCAAAGAAGGTGGGTTCTCTTATTTTTACAAGATGGGATAATATGATTTTGCAAAATTGGAAGCAGTTAAAAGTGCCTGATACTTCTTGCTTTAAGTCTGAAGCTTTGATTGATCGTTCTGTTATCAAATGGATCCCTCCCACTACACCCTTTGTCAAGCTAAATTTTGACGGTGCGAGTAGAGGTAATCCAGGAAACTCCAGTGCTAGTTGTGTTCTTCGAAATCAGCATGGAACAATTCTTAGAGCTTTGTCAATTAAACTTGGTACATTAACAAATAATGAGGCTGAGGCTTTGGCTCTAATTGCAGGCTTGAATTTAGCATTAAAATATGATTTTACTAACATCATTGTAGAAGGGGATTCATTGAATATTGTTTCAGCCTTCTCCAAGAACTCTTCTCTGAGTTGGAAAATAGAATATATTCTTAAGTCGGGCAGAGATTTATTAAATAGGTTTCATTCATTTCAGATTAAGCATACTTATCGAGAAGGTAATCTTTTAGCTGATTTTCTAGCTAATATTGCTTTTAATTTTGATGAAAGTGCTATCTAATGGACTTCCGATTCTCTTCTTCATATCCCCGGTATAAGCTATATTTTGGCCAAGGATTCAATTGATTAAGTCATGATATTTTGGTTCATTTTTTAGATTTTACATTTAATCACTAGCATTATTTTATGGTTTACATGATGCTTAGCTGACGTTGTTTTAAGTTTTGTGAATTGTTTTCAAACGAACGGATTGTACCCTATTGATTACTCCTTGAGGCGGCTGGCACATGGAAATTGGCATTTCATCATTCCTATCATTTATGAGACATGCGAAGCATCTTTTGCATTTACTTGGTTTCTTTTTTGTTCTCTGCTGCCGTAGTTGTTTTGTTCCATGTTCTCTAACCTTCTCAGTAAAAGGTTCTGCTCTTTGCCTTATTAGCTGTGATAGTATCTTGTCTTCTATTCTACAGCAAAATTTTTGTAGATTTCTATGGGTTCCATTCGCTGGAATACTAGAATCTCTTGGCCAATCTGGAATTGGGAACATCCCCTTCTAGGCTGTTTTACTTCTAATGCACTGCAGGAAGTCTTCCAGGTTCATGAGGCATCGGTGGGTAATGCTATTCTCCAGGTTTGTAATTTACCAGCTCTTTCTACTCCAGTTGCTATTTATCCCTCTCAGGTTGCTTCCCACTTTTTGTCCAATGCAATGGATCTTTTGCAGTATGGTGACAAGGTAAGGCATTTGGGGCTAAATTTTATATAAAATGTGCATTTTTCTGTTGATGTTTTTAATTCTGCTTTAGTTGATTACAATGTGCATGAAGGGTCTGCTCCTATTGGAGGGTTATTTGACTGCAGATGTTTATTTCGAATTCCTAGTTTACACTGCCTGTATAATGCTTTTTCGCATGGTCTTCGCAACAACTGTATCATCTCCTTCCGGAATTCCATTCACTGTCATAGGCAGGAATTGGGCCCTCAATTGGCAAACACGGCTTTGGAAGTGTTTAATGCACTACTATTTTTGTTAAATTATGTGCCTCCTCCTCCGCCACCTCCTCCTCAATTTGCAGAGGCTGATGAACACGTTGAAGATCAAGATTTGCAGGTTATTGAGATAGCAGATTAATGGGGATCTCGTTCAAGTTTTTTGCCTTTAGTGGTTACCTCTTTTTTTGGATTTTGTATCTGCCAGATGTTTTGTAATTCCTTTTTAAAAAATTGTATATTCTCTGGCATGATCCCAATTTTTGGATCGAACTATGTTTTTGAGTCGATTATGTATAATCTTGTTAAACTTAGGCTATAACCGGAGGTTTTCTTTGCCAATTCTTTCTTGCCGGTATGCCGTTACTGAATCTAGCATTTTGTAACTCGTTTTATTAATAAAATTTTAGTGGTTTAACCACTTTTTTGGAAAAAAATAAATAAATAATTACTTACTAAGGATTAAAACTAAGACTCCATTTACAACTTCAACTCCTCATAATTCATAGATACCTCCTAACCTAAATGGAAGAAATAACCCATCTCCACCAAGAGGACCTAAACAAAGTGCATCAGAACCTTCAAAAGGAAAGATGACACATTTTCCCAACACCATCTATGACATAGCCAAGGATCTAAACAATAGAAGACCAATATTAGAATTTGGGATCTACTACAAATGTCTAATCAAAAAGAAAAATTATGGTAATCCTTTGAGGATTCAAAAATTGCTACCATGAAGGTAAAGAAAAATGTTAAAATCCAAGTCACTAATGAACATGTAGCTATATAGAAAGAGAGAGTACAAACCCAACCTTTCCTCTTAACAGTTCACATATTTGGTAAGAATATCTAGAATTTCCTTATTGATTCAGGTGCTTCTGGAAATGTTATGTCTCATGGGATTTGTTAAAAGTTAGGCCTCAAAGATAACTAAATCAATTAGGAATGCCACTAAATTATATGACTGAATTCAACATGATTGGAGATTTGAATAATACTTGTATGCAATTTCCTTTAGACCCTCATGTTTAACAATACATTGATATATAAGTAGTAGACATACTAGAGGGATATGACATCTTGTTGAACAAGGATTGGTTTAAATCATTAAATAGGCATTTCACCACAATTTTTTTCACATGTAGCTTTCTTGTAGAGGTTAACAAAATCAAATCAATATTGATAGGAAGCCAAGGATGAAATATCTAATTATGGAGTATAATGCTCCAAATGAATTATTATACATTAAGACTTATTTAGGTGTTTATTCTTTGGAAAGATGTAACAACAAATATGAAATCATGATGATGGGTATGGGACATATGATAAGGAATGGAACAAATACTTTTTTAGCCACTAAAAATAATGAAAGAATACAAAATACTAGATTGGGTCATGTGATAGATTATGTTGTTCACACTAAAATATTTCCTTATCCAAAATAGAGTCAAGAATAACTTGTTGGTTGCCAAGATCAACCTCAATTTGGTACTAACGAGGCATAAGATAGTCATTGTCAAGCTTTGGTTGTATCCTATTAAAAATCTAGAATCTACTCAATAAGTTAAGTGAACACAAGTAAATAAATTGGGAGCTAAAATCAAAGTTTTAGATCTCTTACTCCCTAATTCACGCTAGATTCATGATGAGGCTCATTTCAACCTTTCTTGTGCACCATGTTTATCAATTTTAAAAGTAAATCCTTTAACTTCATGACAAGATACTAGTTTAATAGTCAATAATCCTGTGATAGTAGATGTCGAGGAAGGAAATGTTTTGAATGGGAAATATCTTCGGGAGGATATAAAAAATTATAGGCCTAAGAATAATAAGGTTTAGACTTCATTACCATCAAAAGGAACCCTCCAAATTAATTTATTGTGAGTAGATCAAGCTATACCTTGAAACAAATTATCAAAAGATGATGTACTAGCACCAACAACCTCAAAGAAGCCCAAAAAATTGGAGGATAAGATATGGACATTGAAATTCTATGGATATAAATCCAAACAAGTTAATGGTCTAGGTATTTATCTTATTAACCCAAAAGGGAAATATTTCTTTTAATTATACAAATTTCAATTCACTTGCACCAATAATGTTGCCAAATATGAGGCTCTTATTCAAGGCTTATTATTTTCTCATAACAAGAAGGTTAAACATTTACAAGTTTTTTGAGATTCAAAATTAGTAGTTAAGTAGGTACAAAAAAAATATTGTCCAATAATAAGAAGTTGGTTAAGTATCACAATAGTGTTTTGAGACTTGATTGAATATTTTGATACATTTGACATAGGGTCAATTTCACAAGGGAAGAATTACAAGTTTTTTGAAATTCAAAATTAGTAGTTAAGTAGGTACAAAAGAAATATGCATGCAATAATAATAAGTTGGTTAAGTATCACAATAGTGTTTGAGACTTGATTGAAGATTTTGATACATTTGACATAGGGTCAATTTCACAAGGGAAGAATTACTTAGTAGATGCCTCATTTGTGGTAGAAAGTTCTCTTTAACTAGTTACTAGCTCAAAATTTAAGAAATTTTTATTAGAATTGATTCCCATTCATGTTGTTCCAAACAATGTTCACAATTTTTAGGTATTTTAAGATGATAGATATATCGTAGAATTCATAGGAAATTAAGGTATTTAAAGCATAGGTAATATATTAAAATGATAGAAAATAATTCAAAGTAGATTAAGAGGGAATCATAAATTTGAAAAAAAAATAAATAGAAAAAGGAATGATAACATTAGAAAGCTTATTTTATTCACAACAGATTGGTAAATAACAGAGAGTACTCAATTCTGGTGGCAGAGAGTATGAATCCCATAACTTGGGCATATAAAGTGAAATAGAGAATATTCTTTTGGGAAAATCATGCATTACTAAAGAGAAGTAGAGCATAGTGGAACACATCAAGGATTATTTATAAGTTATTGCATGGAGCTATAAGGATTTGAAAGTCCTTGACATGTTAGTTATGACTCACACTATTCTACTTAAGCCTAAGACGAAGCCTTTTAGATAGTGACAAAGATTAGTCAACCCTTCTACCAAAACTATTCATTCTCAAAGAAGTACATAAGTTTCTTATTGCACACATTATTTTCTAGTAAGACATTCAATGTGAGTGGCCAACCTTGTTCCCATGTGCAAGAAAAATGTTGAGATCAGACTATGTGTTGATTTTAGGAATCTAAAAAGGGATTCAAAAGAAGGTAACTATTCTTTATATAATTAGATGAAGTGCTATAAATGGTGAATAGCTCATTTATGATGTACTTCTTGGATGGTTATTTAGGATGGAATCACGTATTAGTGAAACACGAATATAGGATCAAAACTACTTCTACCACCAAATGGGGAATGTTTTCTTATAGGAGGATGCCTTTCTGTTTGATTAATGCTAGAGATACATTTTAGTGGGATATGGATAGAATTTAATTATTTTATTGGTAAGTGCATAATCATTTACACGGATGACTTGACTATATTCTTAAACAAAGGGAAAGATCACATATCATATTTGAGAAAGGTATTACAAAGACACAAATATTATGGAATTTCCTTGAACCTAAAGAATTTCATCTTTGGGTTATTGAAGTAAATCTTCTTGGCCTCATTATCTCATAGAAGTGTTTATCCATAACCTAGAATGAGTGGATTATATTATAAAAATCACATCAATTGGTAGAAAAATGATCCAAAATATTTTTTTTCTATGATCAATTTTGTATAGAAATTTATTACATGTTTTCTAAAAATAGTTAGGCCTCTAAATTCTATGCTCAAGAAAATGGCCAATATTGAATGGAATTTTGAGTCCCAGGTGGTATTCAATATAATTATATAATCACTTACAAATGCTCCCATGTTAACTAGCCTATATTATTCATAACCCTTCTATGTATTTATTACTTTTCCTTCGTGAATTCATGTGCTACTATGTTGACACAAAAAGAACAAGAAGGTGGTGAAAACTAATTGCTTTCGTAAGTTCTCCCTTCAAATATGCATAATTAATATATCATTATAACTATGATAAATAGGCTTATACACTAGTAAAAGCATTTCAAAAGTTTATACATTACATCTTACAAATTAAAGTGATGGTTGTAGTGCCTAATCAAATGGTTAAGTTGATGCTAATGGAAAAGGAATTGGGAGAAAGGAGAGGCAAGTGGGTGAAATATTACAAGAATTCAATTCAGAATTTCAACCAATGAAACTAGTTAGAGGACATAGCCTAAGTAAGGTAGTTGTTGAAGTGGATACATAAATTATCTATTAGTAGTATATTGTTAATTGGTATGGAGATCTAGTGTTTTAAATTTTACACAATAAATGCCCTAATCATCTAAATCCAACACAATGAAGAGATTTGTACCTCAATAGTAATCATTTTATTATTAAATTTGGTGTTTTTCATAGAAAAATATGAAGGAATATATTTGCGATGCCTGAACAAGGAAGAAAACATAAACCCTAGCAAATGCATATGGGAAATTTGGTACTAGACATGGTTTAAGGGTTGCAACAACACATTAAATACTAAGAGTAGGGTATTATTGGCCACATTTTTTCTAGGACACACATACACATGTCAATATTTATCACATATGTTAGACTTTAGCTCACAAAGTGAAGAATCAAGCCATGCCTTTGTATCTTGTTATCGAGGTTCATCATTTTTTCTAATGGGGCCTTAATTTTATTAGTGGAATTAACCCAAATTCTTCTATAGGTCATAGATGTATACTCATAGCCAATAGACTATTGCATATGCTATATGGAAGCACAAGATTTTATGAATTTCACTACAAATATACTATTAATTGGTATGAAGATCTAGTGTTTTAAATTTTACACAATAAATGCCCTAATCATCTAAATCCAACACAATGAAGAGATTTGTGCCTCAATAGTAATCATTTTATTATTAAATATGGTGCTTTTCATAGAAAAATATGAAGGAATATATTTGAGATTCTTGAACAAGGAAGAAAACATAAACCCTAGCAAATGCGTATGGGAAATTTGGTACTAGACATGGTTTAAGGGTTGCAACAACACATTAAATACTAAGAGTAGGGTATTATTGGCCATAGTTTTTTAAGGATGCACAAGAACATGTCAATATTTATCACATATGTTAGACTTTAGCTCACAAAGTGAAGAATCAAGCCATGCCTTTGTATCTTGTTATTGAGGTTCATCCTTTTTTCTGATGGGGCCTTAATTTTATTAGTGGAATTAACCCAAATTCTTCTATAGGTCATAGATGTATACTCATAGCCAATAGACTATTGCATATGCTAGATGGAATCACAAGATTTTATGAATTTCACTACAAATATCGTCATCCAATTCCTCAAGGATCATGTGACAACCAAGTTTGGAATACCCATAGATTTGGTATGTGGTGATTGTTGAACACACTCAGATATTGAGAGGGGGTTGAATCAGTATCCAAACAAATCTCAAACCCTTCAGAGAAATTAAAACTTAAACTTTACAGTATTAACAAAAACATAAGAGATCAACACAATGCACAACACCACATAACACTAGATATACGTGGAAAACCCCAAAGGAGAAAAAATATGATGAGAAAAGCTGCTAGAATCTACTGTCCTAATATCATAGTTACAACTTTGTTTTAGGGCAACAACCCAAGGAAGATACTACTCCCTAAAAAAGTTTTTAGGGTCACTCCCAAGGAAGCTACAACTCCCTGCTAACTTTGTTTTAGGGCTTCAAACCAAGGAAGCAACTACTCCCTTAATTGAGAACAAACTCAAAAAAGAATAAGCTGGTATGACCATCCTTCTACTATTTGAAACTAACAGTGAAGCTCACTAGTTTTGATGATTGCAATTATGCTTTTTCACTCCTCTTTTGATGATTCCTCTTCTACTTTGACAACTTCTGCAACTTCTTCAAATGTCTTCTATGCAGCTTACTGGCTTACTACTTTCATCCTTCAGGAAGTTTTAATTTTGGGTCACTACCTCTAGAAAATAGTTAGGCACACTCTTCACTTCCCTCCTATCACAAAATGTCTTCTAGATGAATCAAGATAGGCCTACCCTTTTACTTCTGCTCTTTCTCTTTTAGTCACAAATCATAATGCATTACACATGTCTATTCCACTTCACACTTCACACTCACAATCATACTCCACCTAGATCAACTAGGTTTACAATATATACATGATATTGCATTGATTACATTACAAGTTAGCTAGAGACAACAAGAATATTGCAATTACAAGTTGGCCAAACATCAAAATAACATGAAACATGTAGAGGGCAAGCCTTAAAATGAACTACACACAAAACCATGAAGAAGAACATGCCTTGTGGATTCCAACACATGCTTAACCTAGTCCTAAACATCCTTTACAGCATCATCCTTCATAGAATAACATCCACATGCTTCACACAATTGAATTAGGTCACCCTTAAGCAAGAAAACATGAATCTTGAAGCACATCGGTCATTACAACTTGGCAATACACATGGAAGATTAAATATTACTTGTACTTCTTCTAGATGACTCAGCATGACCTATAAAACATCTCCAAACACTCCTTGAACTCCCCACAACAACTTTCTAGTACACACCTCCAACATACCTTAGTCGGCCAAGCATTTAGGCATAACCCAACAATGCCTTCATTCCAGACCACAACCTATTCCAAAGAAACAAGAAAACCCCATGCAGACCAACAAGAAACATCACAAGATCATCAGGATCATTCTCCATCATCCAATCCACCATTTCATGTAGTAATAAGTTGGCGCAAGCCAACAGACACTAAAACTAGCCACCAGACAATACAGCCCTACACTCTGTCACTTACAACTTTCTCTGCGGAGGAACAAATGATATAAAAATTTGAATGAAGCACCTTCACAACCC
The DNA here is from genome assembly GCA_027924645.1 of Cunninghamia lanceolata. Taxonomy (NCBI): domain Eukaryota; kingdom Viridiplantae; phylum Streptophyta; class Pinopsida; order Cupressales; family Cupressaceae; genus Cunninghamia; species Cunninghamia lanceolata. The sequence continues at coordinate 5,751,652 of BSBN01000738.1, forward strand.
ACTAAACTTACGTTCTGAACTGTATGACCATATCGTCAACTATGGAGAAATGTGGATCATTCTCCCAAAATAGTAGTCAAGGTAACTTCTTGCAGTAGAAACCTTCACCAACATCTAGAGACCAAAGTCTTCTTGTAAGAACACATACTTCCTTAGGATCAGCAAGAGAGAGAATACAACATGCTATAGACCATCAACAACATCTTCTCAATATCAACATTACTTCTAATCCTCATCTTAAAGTTTCTAATTCCCATCTTAATATGTCATAATGATACCATCTCTTCTGATAACAAACATACTCAATACAACTTTGACATTAAATAAGGCATGTGATCCAACCATGAACATTAGCAATATCGCAGTTAGCACACCATCAACATAAGTATTAATGATAGCCCAAAATGAGTGTCCAAACTAAGTGTTGACATCAATGACAACCACAACAGTGACAACCTTAGGTAGCATATGTGCAACAATCTCCCCCTTTGGCATTGATAGAAACACACACCTACTCATTATCCCCCTTTGACATTAGAGACAAAGGGCAACTGCTTCTCCCCCTTAGGGCACAAAGTCTCCTTTTCAACCTTCTCCCCTTTGAAGTACATACACTCCTTTTTGAAGAAACTAATAGGCTCCCCCTGTCAGCAACAACTACTACCTTCTCCCCCTAAGAGGTAGCCACCATCAGTCCAGCAAAAATATATAGCATGAATTACTCCCCCTAGAAAGATGCACCAACTATGCATCTAGCAAGGAGGGGCAGTTATCCCTAACTTCTGCCAAAGATACTCAAAAGTATCCTTTGCAAGAGCCCTTGTGAAAATATATACAATTTGTTCCTTTGTTGGAACATATTCCAATTTCACTTCTTTATCTGCAACCTTCTCTCTCAAAAAGTGATACCTGATTGATATATGCTTGGTTCTATAATGCATCACTAAATTCTTGGAAATATTGATAGTACTAGTATTATCACGCAAAATAGGAATAGGCTCATCATACTATATCTTGATATCCTTCAATATTTGTTTCATCCACAACACTTGTGTATAGAAAGATGCTACATTTTGTTCCCCATGTCTTGTGTGGGTTTTAACCTTGTAATTTTTAAAATAATTTATAAGTGTTTTTAAGAGGTCTAGGTTGTATTTTATGTTTGAAAAATTGTCTTATCTCTAAGGTACATAGGTTAGAAGTTTATTTTTGTCATTTATAATATTTTAAAAGGCTTTTAGACCCTCCTTTAAGCCCCACTTACAAAAGTGACGAAAATGGGAAGGTAGTTGAGTGGTTGAGGTAGTCGGTTGGTTGAGTTAGTTGGGTGGTTGAGTTAGTTTTGGGTAGGAAGTTACTCCATTCTTCTCTTTAAAAACTCTTCATGGAGTAGGGGTGAGATACTCATTTTTATGATTCTCATTCAAGGATTCTATTATTAGTGGGATATCACGATTGAGGTATCATGTTTTTCTTTATTGATTAAATGTAAATATTATATTTTTCTTTATTGATTAAATGTGAATTTTATACGTTTTTCTTTGTTGATTTAATGTAAATATTATATGTTTTTATTTATTGGTTAAATGTAAATATTATATGTTTTATTTATTTATTAAATGTAAATGTTGTTTTCTAAGGGTCTTTTTCTTGTGAAATTGGAAAAACAAACATTTCAATGTAAATCTTGAAAGAACCATATCTGTTGCCTTATTTGCGTGTCATAAACCTCAATCATCATAGCATGAATTATATTTCTGATTTTTACATTAGATCTAATTAGAACAAAATTAATTTGTCATTTAATAATTATACATATTACATTTAAAATATCTTCATTTCTATATTTTACTAAAAAGAAAAAAGAACTTTTTTTAGAAGACATAGTTACTATTGAAATTTAGGATTTGCATTTAATATCTTGTTTCAGATTTGCTGCTGTAATTTACATTCTTAAATCTGATTTTAATTTGTTGTACCACATGCCATATGTCATCTTGCATTGAAAATTGAAAGAAGGAACAATTTCTATTTAAGGATTTTGTTGGGGTTTGTGAATACATGCTTTACTTTGTGTTGTGTGATGTTTTTTATGTGTTTGATAAGGGAGTTGACCCCCTCTTGTATAAAGGAGCTTTGGTCCTCCATGTATAGAGGTTTGAGTGGGAATAGCTCCCTCACATTGGGGCTTTTTATTTTTAGAATATGAGTATTCCATTTAGGCAATGACCATTACCAGGGTATGAGTACCCTTGTATCTATGGGATATGAGTATTCCCTTGTATTTTGCAGAAATGTATATATATTTTTGGGATGTATAAGCTGTGGATTGGGTGGAGAGTATGATATATTTTGTTCCCCCATGTCTGGTTGAGCCCCCACACCCCCTAACTGGTTTTCTCTTGAGGTAAACCAATGTGATAGAAATATGTTGTGCTTTATGTATATGTAAAACATTGTTGTACTTGTGTACAAGTTTTGTGGCTTCACATGGCTAAGTGATTACCCCATGCTTGGGGGTGGGCTATTATACAACCCTATGGATGGGTGGAGAGCCCATTGGCATATTGTTATTTGCCTCTCTTGTTTATTTTTAGGTTCTTGGATGGAGGTTGAAGATGTTTTGGAGTTGTTCAAGTCTCTTCAACAAAAAAGAAATATTGTTTTGTTTTCAAGACAGACATCTTTCTTTCATGATGTACTTTATGTACCAAATTTTGTAGATCATTTGAAAAGTGTTAAAGTAGAAAACTTGTGTTGTTACTTATGCATTTAGGGAAAAGAAAAAGAAAAGATCAATTGTTAAGTTTTAAGTAAAAAAATGGATGTGCAAGAAAAACAAGTTATATGTTTCTTTGGAAGAAAAGATTGTATCATTGTATTATTTAGTTATCAAGGATCCTCATGTTTCATAGATTATCTTGTAATCATTTCTTATACACTTGATTTAGAAAATGTTAAACAAAGACAAAAATGATTTGAATGTATAATCATATTGATTGCATTGTATGATTCAACAAAGGAAATCAATAAGAAGAGAACTAGTTTTTGAGTTAAGAATGAGGTAGTTTCTATTTAAGAATCTTTAAATTGAGATTTGGGGAATAAAAATTAAGTTAAATGGAGTTAAAATATAATTGTAATAAATCTATCAATTTAAAATTTAATGAAAGTGTAATTAAAATTTCTAAAACCATTAATATTGTGATGTAACATATACGTGTATTTTAATTGACTTAGACATTAATCAAACTTAGAATCAGATTATCATTAAATGTTAAACTCATCTAGTGGTGGTGAATCAATTGCCAATAAATTATAAAGTTATGATTTGACATTAATAGTAATAAGTTGGAGTTGTAATTAATCTTAAAGTTTATCTCAATGAATGAATCTAGTAGATAGGATAAATTCCATAGAGAAATATAGGAGATATTCTTGAACTACAAATGAGTGAGGAAATCCTAAATTGAAAATAAAGTCAACAAAGTATAGATAACTTATTTAAACCTTTGATCAAGAAAAGTACTATAACCAAGTGGAAATTTTGTTTAGTTTGAACATTAAGTCAATGAAATCAAAGTTTAGTAAATGAATTAAAATGTAGAAAGTAGTTACATCTAAATCTAAAACTACTAAAAACAATAAGTAATTGTCATTTATAACTTAGAACTTGAAACTAAGCTAATCTATCTTTTGAGTCTTGATAGCATCAAATGATTCTTGTGTAATTGATGTTAATAGTAAAGTAAATAAATAGTTTCATTCACATTAAAATTTTGTTGCATGCATTATTATTTTTGTAAGGTTATTTATATTAAACATAGCTCTTCATTTTCAAACTCTTGATAGTCAAGTTATTATTAAGCAATAATTTTTCTCTTTACAACTATACTAGGGAAACAAATGTAGATAGAAAATGGGAAATTAGTTAGAAGAGCGACCAAATTCTATACTCTAGGATACCTAGGAAAAGTTTTGTACATCTCAATAAAAAAACACTTAGGAAAAAATGCAAACTAAGAATGTTTAAGTAGTGAGAGGACATCATAAACTTGATGTCATTGATTCTAGATTAACTTTAAAACTTGAAGTTATCTTAGTAGGACTAGAAATTCAAAAAATATTGGTAGTTGTGTTTGGTTTAGATTGAGTTAAATTTAGGGCATGACACTCTACCTCTACAATTGATAAAGATACTGAATCCTATTTCTTATTATGCCATGAAACCAATCTGCTTCCTAAAAAGAAAGCACCTCCACTTGTACTTCTTCTATCATCAACACAACCAACCCAATTAGAATTAGTGTAAGCACTTAGATTAAAGTCATTACCTCTTGGATACCATAAGACATAATATGGAGTTCCCTTCAAGTATCTGAATATTCATTTTATTAACTTCTCATGAGTTTACTTAGGGTTAGCTTGATATCTTTCAACCACACATACTGCATGCATAATATCAGGTCTAGAAGTAGTCAAATACAATAATCCTTCAATCATAGATCTATAAAGAGTCTGATCAACCTTAGGTGACTCATCAACCTTGCTCAAGTGACAACTAGTAACCATAGGAGTACTTACTATTTTGGAATCCTCCATACCATATATCTTCAACATCTCTCTAACATACTTAGCCTGAGAAACAAAGATACCATCATCTAGCTGGACAATTTGAAGCCCAAGGAAGAAAGACATCTCACCAATAATTGACATCTCAAACTCTTTTTGCATCTCTTCTGCCAACCTCTTATGCATACTATCATCTCCACCAAAGATGATGTCATCAACATATACAACAATTATGAAAATCTTGTCTCCCTCTTCCTTAATGGAAAGATTACTATCTGTATTACCTTTCTTGAAACCTTGCTAAAGTAAGTACTTATCCAACCATGCATACAAAGCTCTAGGAGATTGCTTGAGTCCATAGAAATCTTTCATGAGTCTGTGCACCATGTTTGTATCTTCTGATAGCTAAAAACCATCTAGGTGCTCAACATAGACTTCTTCCTCTAAATCACCATTCAAGAATTCTGATTTGACATCCATCTAATAGACCTTGAAGTTCTTGTGAGAAACAAAGGCAAGAAACATCCTGATTACCTCCATTATGGCTACTGAAGCAAAAGTCTCCTCAAAATTAATACCTTTAACTTGTGAATAACCCTTACACACCAATCTTGCTTTGTTCCTCACAACTTCACCATCTTCATTCAGTTTATTCCAAAACACCCACTTTGTTCCTATAACATTCTTATCAGTTTGTCTGGGAATTAGTTCCCATGTCTGATTCTTTTATATCTGATTCAATTCTTCTTCCATTGCCTTCATTCATCCATCATCTTTTCTAGCATCAAAATGTTTTGGGCTCTATCTTTGATAGTAAACACATATTCACTTGCTCACTTGCTTTTGCAATCTTTCTCTTGGTCTACACACCTTCATTCTTATCCCCTATGATGTGATCTATTGAATGATTCCTCTTAACATACTTTGCTAGAGTCTTATGGATCTGCTCTGATTCTTGTTCCTTCTCTTCTTTCTCCTCCTCCTCTTCTTCTTGAATGCAAGGAGGTATATCATATCCACAAACTCTGGTTCTTGTGAGATCTGATATAAGTCTTCATCTACCTTAACATTTGTGATTTCAATCATCTTTCCCAATCTCTTGTTGTAGCATCTATAGGCCTTGCTTCTAGTTAAGTAACCAAGAAAGATCCCTTCATCACAAATTGAATTAAACTTTCCAAGGTCTTATTCATATCTCTTGATGTAGATTTTTCTCTCAAAGATCCTGAAGTATCTGACAATGGGAGGTCTTCCATACCATAGCTCATAAGGGGTCTTAGTGCTATTGACTCTCAATTGTACTCTATTAAGAAGGTAGACAGTAGTGTGAACTACTTCCTTCTAATACATATCAGGGAGATCTACATCTTTCAACATTGCCCTAGCCATCTCTTGCACAATCCTATTCTTCCTCTCCACTACCCCATTCTGCTGAGGGGTCCTAGGAGCAGACAGATGTCTCCTAATACCATTGTCTTCACAAAACTTTTCAAATTCATTTGAAATAAATTCACCTCATCTATTAGATCTTAAGAATTTGATCTTAGCATCCATTTCATTATCACCTATTGTTTTGAAAATTTTAAACTTATCAAAGGCTTTTGATTTTTCTCTTAAAAAAGTAACCCAAGTCATTTTAGAGTAATCATCACTAAGCAACATGAAATAGCTTTCACCTTGTTGACTTTTTATTCTTGTAGGACCACATAGGTGAGTGTGAATTAGTTCTAGAGGCATTGTAGAAGAATACTCCTTGTTCTTGAAATTTGTCTTTGTCTACTTTCCCATTTGACATTCCTTGCATAATGTGTTTGTAGGCTTGGTTATTGTTGTCAATCAAGTATGAACCCTCCTAAGTTCACAGAAACTTAGCTACTTGTTGAAACATGGAATCATTCTCAGATGTGGGTCTCTTATAATGAGAATGAATCTCCAGAGTGAGCTGGTTCTCCTTATGATTTCCTAATCTAATGACTTATAGGAAAAAAGGATAGAAAGATATACTAAAAGAAATGAATCCTAGTTAACTTGAAGATGGAATTACCTAACAGATGTTACTCACAAACAGGTTATTGAACTATGACCCTCACAACACTCAGCTTATTTAACTCATGAATATTTTGCATGGAGATCTAGAAGACACAACATGCAGCTTGAATTAAACAAGATTTTGCAAAAAGAAAATCACAAGCTAAGACAAAGCAAAGGATAAATTTTCATCACAATGCAACCTTAGATCAACTTGCAAATACTCAGACAAAATATGAAGGAAGGCTATTGCTCAATAACTAAAGGAATAATGAATACAGTTAAATAAATGAGTACAATACTCTCGATGTGAGAGGAAGACTCTGTCTCTCTACACTCTGATCTCTAAAACTCTAACTGAAAAACTAAAAACTAAAATTGGAACTACTCAAAAGGAAGGAAATCTGAGATATATGTTGTGAAAGATCCCCTCTTGAAAGCTAGGATAAAGCTCCTCAAAATAGACTCCAAGTCCATTTTCAATCTACTCAAAAAATCAGAAATAAAAGCTCTTAAAAAGATTCCAAACTGCCAAATTAGGATGCCAAAAGATCTCCTGATGTGTCCCCACCGCAAAGTTGCTTTCTTCTGCTCATGAAATCCTCAGATTTTGTCCTATATGGCTCTAAATAAAACAATTCGAAAAGAATATCTAATTTTTTTATTAGCCTATAAATTTCCTAAAAATAGTTAAGTTTTAAAAGCAATTTATCAATGATTGCTTTAAAACTAACTTCACAATGTTGTGGCAATTTGATCTATATCCGTATTTGATTTGATTTTTGCAAAAATAAATAATATCTAGCTCATAATTTTGCCAAATATTTTACAAGAATTACAATTGATTTTCCATAAAAATCATGAAAAAAATGATGAACACATTACTATACATTTTGCAAAAATAAATCAAAGCCTTGAAGGCTTAACACCATGGCTCTAATCCCCATAAATACATTGTCCATGTGGCAATATCCTTCCACCTCACTGCCTATATAAGGACTATCATGTCAAAATTGACCTACTCACAATGGCATCTCACCTTGCATGCAAATGTTGTCTTCTTATGCTCTTTACCTTCATGCAAATACACCTTTCTCTCTCCAAGAATCTTCATCATGCAAAGATAAAAAATTAATGATAAACCCCTGCCACCTTGTAACCTTATCTTGTCTTCATATGATTTCTTGTCTTTGACTTTGGATGATAATATCACAAGGCATAAAAACTCCCTTTGACCATATTCGATCATCTTGCATGAGTTATGTATCATAAAGAAGAAAATTTGATTGCAAGAAGATAAGGTATATTCGACCATGTGCTTGATCGACCACAAGGAATAAAAGGTTGTTTGAAATTTTATAAGGCATAAAAATCACCTTCTAATGATTTCTATTATCATTTGACTTTGGAAACAATATGCAAAAAAGGCACCTGTCAGCCTCTACAAACAATGATTGCTAGGAATCTCATTTTTGAAGTCTTGGACCCTGGTAGTATTTTGGATAATGTAATGATGTTTGTATTTGCAAAGTCAAAATACAAAATGAAGAACGACCCATCAAACAAAACAAAGAAACAAACCCTAAAAGCTATCTCATTTCATTTTGCTTCCTCTATTGTTCGGCTCTGCAACCATGATGGCCGACTTGGGGTTTGATGATTCTTTGGTTTTCTCTCCATCTTCTTGGCTCTTCAGTGGTCAAAAATCTTGCATTTTTGAGTAAAAGAACAACATGAACTTGGTGAGTATGGCATATAAGTTTTGACTGGCATTTGCATTTGATTGTGTAGTTATTGTTTCCTTCAATGGCTGCAGCCATGCTGCTCTTTTCTCCCTCTGCAAACTTTGACATTATTTCTTTTGATCTATTTGTATCTTCACATCCTTGCAATTGTGACAAAAATTTGAGAAAAACCTCATGTGAGGCCGTAGCTCAGTTGCTTCTTCTTTCTCTACAAATACAAGGTGAGTTTCATACTTCTTCCTCTATTTAGCTTACCATTGTATAATTTCTTTTTACTATGACAAAAAAGAAGATGTGGTTTTTTTATTCGATGCAATGGGTATCCAATTTCTTGTAAAATATGAACCTTCTTTTGAAGCTATGGTTGTGCATAACCTTTTCTTGACTTTAAATGCAAAACTTTTGAGGGTTTTTTATTTGGTGATAAGGGTTTCATCTTTTCTCTTACCTAAAGACTTCTTCATGTCACGACTATCTTCTCTCTGCATTGTGTAGGTGTTCATTTTACAAGAATACGAAAATAAAATAAGGGTTTGAAATTTTGAGATGAATATCTCATTTACCTATAGGAACTCCTCCTTTATCATGGCCATGGTAGTATATGAATTATTTCACTCCTTCTTGACTGTAAGTGAAAAAATGGCACTAGGGTTTGTAAAAAATGAGAAGGGCTTACAATCTTTGCCTCTCCTGTCATATCCATGCTTCATCTTTTTTGTAAATACAAGGAAGTGTTAGAAAATGATGAGGGTTTCATCTTTCAACATGGGTTTCACAATACATAAAACCCTCATAGTGACTATCTGATTTCTTGCACAGTGTATTTTTCTTCATTAGAAGATAAAAATGAAACAAGAGTTTTATTCACTTCTGTATGCAAGCCTCCTTCTATCACTCTACTTGTAGCTTGGCATTTTGATCTTCTATATGCTATCATATCATTCGTAGCACTCTGTCAAAATCTTTGTCAACTGTTCATGGCACATTATCCTGTAGTTGTTCATTTTAATCAATGTATGGCTGCCACTTGTGTATTTGTTCTTCATCCTCATGCATTCGAGATCTCTCATTTTGTATGGAAATCACTTCCTCTTGTAGCATATATTTGTCTCATTTTTGTATTATTATTGGTTGTCCATGGATTTTGTATTTGTATAGTTCTGCAGTCATGGAAAATATAGTTGGCATTTATTTCACATGTCATTATGAATGACAAATGGCTTCCTTCCTCTGCATAATGACTGATGAGATATCAAACAGTTTGACTATCATTTATCTTTGTAACAAGATGGTTATCTAATCTACAACATATGACATCCTGTTGATGTCTATAAATACTTGCACACTCTTATCACTGTAGCATTCTTATGATGTCTTAACAAAACATGATAACATTATTAAATGATGACACCATGGCATTATCTCCTCATCAAGCAAGTGTGCAACTTGATTACTGTTCATGCCTTGATATGATGAAATGCTAGTTGATCAGGAATGCAATCTTGACTAGTTGTTTCATTTCACTATTTCAAATGACCCGCTTCTAATAGAGGATTGAGTAGATGTCTCTATTATTTATAAACAAACTTTATTGACAAAGTGCCTGTGTATTGGAATTAAATGTTGCACTTCTATAGGTTGAACAAGCACAACTGTATTTGATTATTATTGTCACTATGATAGTCACTTGGAGTCATAGGACTATCTCAAAAATGAGATACTATCCAATGTGGACTGTGTAGTTCTTGTTGCATTTCTTTTCTCTTTTATCACTATTTGCTAGAACTTGTTTTTTCCTCCATGATGTAATTATTCTCATGCTCTAAAAGCAATAGCTCCTTGTGATGCAATCTGCATTCTATTCCACCATTGCGGCATGGCAACACGCTAATCCATATATGCACTTATGATACTATTTGTATACACCTAAAAATGACATGACTCTACCTAAATAAATATTTTAAATATTTATTTCATCTTAATATTCCTCTATCAATAAATAAATAAATCAATTTATTTATTTGATTCATTTTCTTCCATTAATTGAATAAATTATATTTATTTAATTGATTCCATCAATATCAACATTATTCTTCTAAACAATTAAATAATTTTAATTATTTAATTAAATCATTCATTCCTCCAGATTTAAATAAAATGCAAATTTATTTAAATTAAATCTCAATCTCCAAAAATAAAATATAATCAAATATTTTATTTATTCCTCTAAATCTTGCACAAACAATTAAATAAATTTATTTATTTAATTTGCTTTCTTATCTTCCAAATCTTCTAAAAATAAATCCTCCTTGTCATACAAAAGCAAAAGCTGAGTTAACTGATTTAAAGCAACTTTGTTTTTATCAACAAAACTCTTAAATTAGAAAAATATATTCTAATTTAAGAAATAAAAGCTAATCCTCATCAAGAAAATAGTTAACTCAACAAAGCATCCTTTTGAATGACACGTGTCCTTCTTCTATTCGTGCATGTTCTCTCGAACATCCTCTACCATTGATCTTCTTGTTTCTTCTACACCATTGATCTTCTCTCATACAATCCTATAAATACCCCTATATCCTTCCATTTCACATAATGAAGCTTTCAAGTAAACTTATGCTGCAGAATCCATAGTACGCCATTGGCACCCCCACTCTCACAATCATTCATTATTCATCATACATTGTGTTGAAGCTCATCTTCAACAGAATAAGTATCCAAGCCATTTCTCTTTTGCCATCTTGAGGAATTAAAGCAAGGAAGCAAGCTTCCTGAGAGCTGCATTCATCACTGAAGATCAAACGGGAATAGGTGAACAATGGAAATTGTGAGGTAACAAAGGTTGTAAGTATCATTCTTATTTTAAAGCTTTTGTTATTTGCACATTTCATTGATGTTATTGGGTGTTTTATAATTCATTTTATTATCCCATTTTACCCATTACATTTCTGGCACCCACCATGGGGCCTTTGCCCCAAATCTAACCAAAAAATTGAGTTCTTGAGTGACATGTTCCGTACAGATTCTGTACAGGCTTCAAATAGGTTCAGTCGGTGCATCTGATCGATCCTAAGACACATCTGAACATTGTTCTAGCGCATGCAATGTTTCAGCACATACATCCTCCAAAGTGGCACATCTACAACCTATTTCAGCACCTGTGATATTCTAGTGCATATACCCCAATACATAGTGCTTTCATTCTTTAGAATGACGCATCTATAGCAAGTGCGCATATGTCCTTTATTCCTGCACTTTTGACACCTATCTTAGCGCATTTCTAATTCGGCACTTATAGTTTATGTGTCTGTGTATATAGACTATAAAGCTGCATATATATTCTTCACAGTGATTATAGGGATTTCTTGCAAGTTTTCTGACACTAACATTTGTCTTGCAGGATTGATTTATTTGATTTTTTTGCAGGGTTGATGGCTAGATAGTTTTATTTTCCTTAACATACATATCATAGATTAACTAGGGGGGAAAGTAAAATAATGTGTGCATGCCAATCTCACATAGTTCATAACTAGGAGGATAGTAAACAAACATCATTGCTATCTCTTTTGGTTTAGAACATTGCTACCTTACACAAAGGAAAGAACCATTGCTATCTTTAACCACTTCCAAGTTAACAAATTGTGTGAGTGCCCAAGTAGTGTAACACATATAGTTTTTTTTCCTTTTAAATAGGGATGAAAGAACCACTATTTACTGTGTTTGTTGAATGACGATAGGCTTATGCTCTCCCCTTTACTGGGTGACCAGAACACCAGACTTATTATTCTTTGTGTATAACCTTTAGAGGGACCTACCCTTGAATGCCTGCCTGTCCAAGTGGGAATGACTCTAAGTGGTAATAGGCTAAAGCCAAGCCCTACCAATCTGCTTTAAATAAATTGTGCTTGAAATGAAAGCTTCCCGTAACGAGTGCCGATGTGTTACACCGACAACCAATCTCCCCCAAAACCCTACAAGGCGTAAACCTTGGAGGTTGGGAGACTCCATAATGGAGAGTAGTGTTGCCACATGTGTAACCACTTGAACGGTTGCCCTGACTATTTAGCCATGGTCTAGTATACCAAAATCTTCTATTTGTTGGCCCAAAAGGTGGGACCTTTGAAGCGGCCCTGATTCATGTGATTCTTAGTAGAGGTAGCAGGGACAATCCTAAGGTTTGGTGGGGGTACGAGCCTAAGGAAACCTGAATCTGGTATGCGTGAGAAGTGAGTACCATGAAGGGGAGCTGGTGCTACCAGATCTTGGAGCTACATGCTTTGAATATGCACAACTAAGGGACTCAACAAATACTGTCTTTTCCAGCCTAGGTTGTAATTGTTCTTGTGTCAAAAAGTCCACAAAAATATTAAAAAAATAAAAGATAAAAATCAAGAAAACTTCTATGTGCTTACTATGTCTTTATTTGCCATAATTGAAAATCAAAAATTCAAAAAGAGACCAAATTTTCAACCAAAAACATTTTTTTTTTTAAAAATGTGCCGAAAACTCTGCAAAAAAAAAACTAAAAACCAGAATGGCGCATCTGCTGTGACCTACAGTACATCCATTTAGACTTGTTGTAGATTTAATTACTATTGTGGTACATATAAAATCTACCAGATATGCGCATGTGCTTCGACATGTGGTGCTTTTGTCTTCTGTTCCAGTGCATTTACTGCTGCGCATCTATTCCAGAGAGCTGTTGCGTACTTCCTAGGAAAAAAATTTCAACTTTTCAAGAACCCATTTCAAACCTGTCTTAGTTTTCCCAAGATCTAATTAAAATTGTGTAAGTCAACCATCTTCCACACCATAGCTGCTTTTCCCGCACCAACATCATCCAAGCTTTTCCAAAATCAAGCAATATATCCAAAAACCAGGCTAGTACCAAGCTATCCTTGATCGCATCACCCTCAAATGAACCTAGTGAGTCTCCACTATCAAGGATCTATCATCCTTTTCTCTCAGAACTCTACTAGTGGCTTGTGCAAAACTAGTCTACATCAAGTAATCGGATTTCTATCATCCTTACTTTGACTATTGTTTTGTTCACCCGTCTTGTTTGACACCAATTCATCTAAGGAAAACCTTGTTCAAACCTTGGCATTTCATCGCTTCTTTGTCAAGTCTTTCAAACTCACTCCATCCCATCTCAAGTCACCTTGCATGGTCTTAACGAGGTCCCAAAAATAAAAATAGTTGAAATGGCCAAAAAAATATTCCATCCTCTCATGACAGTGATGAGGAAATTTCTATGGAAGAGATTCTCCAAACTCAGCAAGACCGAAGGTTTCAATGCATAATGGATAAGGTACTTGCCCAAGACCCTACTAAATTCTTTCTCCACTTAGCACAACAAGGAGTCAAGCTCCCTAAAGATTTTGACGTAGAAGCTCTAAAAGAACCCAAGGAAGAAAGAAACCATGAGGGAAGAACACAAGAGGAAATACCCACAGACAAAAGCAAAGCAACCATTGATTCTACAGATTCCTTAAGCTTAATGACCCAATAGATCCAAGCTTTACAACAACAATTCATAGACATACAAACAAGAACATCAACTAAGCATTATTCCCTAGAGAATATTTCACCATATCCTTTTGATAGAACCTTGATGATGATACCTTTCCCCTCTAAATTTGAGGTGCCAAAATTTGATAAATATCGAGGAAAGGGTGATCCAAGGGACCACATTAGGGAATTTAATGTTGCATGTCTTGAAGTCGCCCACAATGATACTTATCTTATGCTACTATTTCCAAGAAGCTTAGGAGGACAAGTCATGGAGTGGTTTTCTAGACTACAGCCCAACATTAGAACCTTTAACAAACTTGTGGACAAATTTGTCACACACTTCTCCTACAATATTGACCATGACACCTCAATCTTAGATCTTTGTAACACCAAGCAAAAAGGTGGAGAATCTTTCACTGCCTTCCTACAAAGATGGAGACAATTGGCAAGTAAGTGTCCACATCAAATGCCTGAAAAACAAATGCTGGAAATGTTTGTCCATAACCTAAAAACTGACCTAAGCTATCAGATACAAATCCAATGTCCTACTTCCTTTAGTAAGGTCATTGAGATGGGTCTAATCATCGAAAAGGCTTTAATCGCAAAGGGTCAAATAAAGATTTATAAGGACACTCCTAGTACCAATACCAACATAGATAAACCAAGATTCTGGACAAAGAACAAAAACATTGTGAATGATGGGGTGGTAGATGCCAAGAATGCAGCACCAAAACAACCAATCTTCAACTTATCGAATCCTCAAAATAACCCCCAACAAAACAAACCAAGAAACACTGAATCATGATTTACAAGTTTTCAACCTAGGAGAAAACTTACACCTTTGGGAGAATCATTGGAAATCACCCTATGGAAGTTAATCAAAAGTAAGATCATAACACTTCCAACAATGAGGGAATATGAACCAAAATTTAAACCTCCTTGGTGGAACGACAATGATTTCTGTGAGTACCACCAAAACAGGGGGCACAAAACCAATGACTACATTGTGCTCAATCACACCATCCAAGATTTGATCAAGAAAAACAAAGTGTCACTTGATAGACATACCTCTAATAATGATCACTGGGCATTCAAGGATTCTCTTCCCAACTATGAGCAGGGAGGGTCTTCCAACCAAAACAACAGTGGAACTAACAATGCCAATTACACAAATGTGTCCTTTGACTATGTTGTTAACCACATTTTGAAAAGTGATTCACGCATTAATGTGATCACTATAAACAAAGATTCAGATTGTAATGCTACCACCCACAGTAATAGAGTCACTCTTAGAGGAGCCCTTGCCTCTCTGGATAATTAGTATAGTTTCCTGGATCAACCCCATAAGACATCAGCACATATCTCCATCCTGGAACTTCTCCATTTGTCCCTATCCCATAGGGCCATACTTGACAAAGCTCTTTCTGAAGCCTCCATTCCAACAAACCTTGCTGAAGAATAGTTTCAAACCATGGTAAGTCACATTACCTCACCTCACTCCCTATCATTCCCTAAAAAGGATGATATGTCAATTACCCAACCTCATAACGCCTCTCTTCATATCAAAGATTTCATCCACAAACACAAGATAAAAAGGGTTCTAATCAATGGAGGAACTAGTTTGAATATTTGCACCTTGAAGTTAATCCTTGCATTGGGGTTTGCAAAGAAAGCTATAGATCCAAAAAATAAAATCATTATCAAAGCCTATGATGAGGAGGAGAGAACTTCCAAGGGAACTGTTATTTTACCAATCAGAGTGGGACCTATAGTAAAAGATGTGGCATGCCAAGTACTTAATATGGAGCTAGCATATAACATTCTTCTTGCGAGACCATGGATACATGCTCTGAAAGAAGTACTGTCAACATACCACCAGTGTATTAAATTCCCCTATAAAGGTTAAGAGATCACCATCCAAGGTGACCCTAATCCATTTTAGTATTGTAACTCCATTCATCCTAAACCTAAAGTTGTGATTCCTCATAACCACACTTCTACTTCATCTTCCTCTTGTGTTAACCTAGCTTCACTTGCTTCCACTTCAAAGGCATCCCAACCTAACCTCAGACTCAAAGATAAGGACCTGGGTGAGTACACAATCTCCCAATCCCTGTGTTTGGCACAACTCCCCCTATCTCCTAGATCATATGGAAGACCTACCCTAAGCAAAACCAAAGCAGTCAAAGCTACCAAAGGTCCATTCATCAAATGGGAATCCTTGAAGATGAGAGCAATGAAAAAGATATCCTTTAATGGTTATATAAGGATGAAGTTAGTCTATCAACACAACAAGACCATCACTCCATGATACAAACTAAGCAATACGGTCAAGGATTCCAAATGCTACAAAGAATGGGGTATGAAGGGCATGGTCAACTCAGTTCAAGAAAAGATGGTATCACTGAACCCATCCAACCTGATACCTTGACAGCCCGAGACACTACAGGGCTAGGTTACACTGGCACAACAAGAACCAACAGAGCAAATAAGCATAAAGGCAAACAACCAGAAAAATCTACTACTAATCTGGTTGATCAAATTCACCAACTGCAAATAGGGAGTGAGACTGACTCCAACGAATATGAGTATTGATGTTGTCCATGAGTATGACCCAACCCATGCAATTGAGAGATGAGGTCCAAGGGCTAGACCACTAGAGTCTGACCCATGTAATAACGATAGTGAAAGTCATGAGGAAAGAATGATACCCCCTTTGACAAATCAACTAATGGAGAGTACCATCACAGACTTTGTCCGTACTTATAATGACCTCCACAACACCTCTATCTTAACCATCAATACCATCAAACCATACCAACCCAATGACCCCTTACCATTGTTGCACCCTGAACTCATAGATTGGGACTTACAAGACACTACCCCTGAGCTCGATACCTTTCAGAATGATGAAACCATCATAGACTATCTTGAGCTTAGAGATCATATACCCATAGGGGACCACAGAGCTAGCTATGCATAGAACTCAATGACAAGGCCTATTTTGGAGAGAGTGCCAAGCCTTTCAGTCTCAAAAATGTGAAAATGAAAGAAAGATCTAATGGTGAAAACCACTCTGTGGCAGTGTTAGATCATGAAAAAAGTAAAAATATAGACCTATCTGATGGTGAAAACTTCTCTAAGGCTCCAAAGGATGGAAGGCTTGACCCTCTACCCAATCTCACACATCAAGAGAGATCTTCAATATTGATAGAACTAGTAGAACTAATCAATGTCAGCACAAGTGACAGTCCTAGAATGATTCATATGGCACAGTCTCTAACCTCACAAGAAAAGCCAGAATTCACTAAATTCTTCAAAAGAAAACAAATCAATTTTGCATGGACATATGCGGATATGCCAGGGCTAGATCCGAATCTCGTAATGCATCACTTATCCTTAGCTCCAGGAGCTAAGCCAATAAAACAAAAACTCAAAAAGATGCACCCACATGTGGCCCTCATGGTGAAAGAAGAGCTAAAGAAACTGTTAGATGTCAGATTCATCAGACCAATAGACTATCTTGAGTGGATTTCAAACATAGTACCAGTTGCCAAACCAGATGGCAGAGTCTGAATATGTAATGACTTTAGAGACTTGAACAAAGCTTGTCCAAAAGATGATTTCCCCCTGCAAACATTGACATTATTGTACATCTCATGGCAGGGCACACCATGCTGTCACTAATGGATGGTTTTTCTAGATACAACCAGATCAAAATCGCACCTAAAGACCAACACAAGACTACATTCACATGTCCTTGGGGCACCTATCATTGGTGTGTCATGCCATTTGGTTTGAAAAATGTTAGTGCAACATATCAGAGAGCTATGACCACAATCTTCCACAACATGATGCACACTATAATGGAAGATTATGTTGATGCCATCCTAGAAAAATTACTCACAAGAGAAGGACACCTGGCAGTACTGGACAAAATCTTCAAAAGACTGGAATAGTTTAATGTATGCCTCAATCCGAAGACGTGTGTGTTTGGAGTTACCTCAGTTAAGCTACTTGGTTACATAGTATCTGCCAATGGAATCAAAGTCGACCCAGCTAAAGTGAAAGCCATCATGGAAATGCCGCCTCCAAAGAATCTCACTTAGCTAAGGTCCCTATAGGGAAAACTATAATCTATCAGAAGGTTCATTTCTTAATTGGAAGACAAGTGCCACCCATTTTCTCACCTCCTACATAAGAATGTCCCTTTCAAATGGAATGATTCATGTGAGCAAGCATTTTAGCAGTTAAAAGAATATCTAATGAAACCTCCTGTATTGATGCCACTGATCTAGGGTAAACCTCTGCTACTGTATATCTCGGCCACACCAACAGCTCTAGGAGCTCTCCTCGCACAACAAAATTATGAAGGGAAAGAACAAGCAATCTACTATATCAGTCGAACACGTGTTGGGTATGAATTGCAATACACGCCAATTGAAAGAGCATGTTTCACTGTTGTCTTCACCTCACAAAAGTGGAGACATTACATGTCATATTCTTTCAAACTAGTAGAAAAAATTGATCCACTCAAGTACTTACTGAACAAAGCAGCCCTAACAGGTAGATTGTCCAAATGGGTCGTGCTTCTCAGCAAGTTCGACATCAAATATATAGACAAGAAAGAAATAAAAGGCCAAGTACATGCAGATCAACTGGTAGATGCACCTCTAACAGATGATAGCCCTTTGAGTTTCAAATTTCTAGACGAGTCTATCTTTCACATAACCACAACAACCTGGAAAATGTATTTCGTTGGCTCATATACTCAGCATGGATTGGGAGTAGGTATCTTGTTGATCACCCCTAGTGGTGACACCATTCCTAAATCATACAAATTACTCATTACCTGCACTAACAACATGGCAAAATATGAAGCCCTAGTCATTGGCATCAAGCTCATAGTTGAATGGAATATCCAAGAACTTCAGGTGTATGGTGACTCACAGCTAGTCATAAATCAAGTATAATGACTACCAGACAAAAGATGAGAAATTAATCCCTTATAAATGAATGGTAGATGACTTCAAAGAATACTTTGTCAAGATCTCTTTTGAGCAGATACCAAGGATTGAGAACAAAGCTACAAACGCCATGGCAATGATTACATCTCTCCTCGATATTCCAAATAATCAATCACATTATGAGTTCTTGGTAGAGCCAGCGTCCTGTCTTACATATGACACCCCTGAATCCCATATCATTTGCCACATTGTTGGAGTTGATTCCCCCCTCTATGGAAAAATATTTGCCTATCTTAAAGAGAATACCCTCCCACCTAATCTCTCTAATAACCAAAAATGAACCTTCATCCATTAAGCATCCCAGTATGCCATTGTCGCCAATACCCTATATCGTAGAGGTTTCGATGGTACTCTCCTTAGATGTCTCGATGGTGAGGAATATCAAACTGCCCTGAATGAAGTGCACGACAGTATATGCAGGACCCACTCTAGTGGCCCTACCCTAGCAAAGAAACTCATATGCATGGGATACTATTGGCCAACCATGGAAAAAGATTCCTATCATTTTGTAAAGAAGTACAAGAAGTGCCGAATCCATGGGAACCTGATACATGCACCAACATAGGAGCTACAACCATTAATGACTCCTTGGCCTTTCTGTGAGTGGGGACTCGACTTAGTGGGCAAGATTCACCCTCCTTTATCCAACAGCCATAAATTCATAATCACCGCCACTTAGTACTTTACAAAGTGGATTGAAGCTATGCCATTGGCCAATATCACAGGCAAGCAGATTGCCTCTTTTATCTTGAACTACATCATTTGTCACTATGGTATCGCTTCGTCCATTATCATGGATAATGGACGACCTTTCAAAAATCAAGATGTCAGGGAACTATGCAACAAATTCCATATCAAGCACTACTTTTGGCAATGGCCAAGTAGAGGCATCAAATAAAACTATTTTGAAAATACTAAAAAAGACTATCAATGATGTTGGTCGTGATTGGCATATCTAATTAAATCCCACACTGATGGCCTATCATACAAGCATCCGCACACCCACAGGTGCAACACCATACTCCCTAGTCTAGAGATCTAAAGCTATCTTGCCCATTGAAGTCAAGATCCCATCTTTGAGAGTTTCTTTAAAAGGTCTCATATCTAATGAAGAGTACAGAGTGTCCAGACTTCAAGAATTAGAGTTGCTTGAAGAACGAAGGCAACAGGGCTTTAACCACCTAAAAGCTTATCAACAACAGATTTCTAGAAGTTACAATCACAGGGTAAAGCCCTGAGTATTCGAAGTTGGTGATCTAATCCTCAGAGAAAATCCCTAAAATCAACAAGATCGAGAGAAAAAAGGCAAGTTCGAACCCAACTGGCTGGGCCCTATGTCATCATTGCAGTCTATAGGTAGGGAGCATATCAATTGGTTACATCTAAAGGTGAATTGTTTGATGATCCTATCAACATCATGCATCTTCATAAGTTCTATACCTAACAACCCCAATGCAAGGGAGTCCTTAAAAATTCAAAAAAATGAAAAAGTGATAAAAAAACAAACCAAAAAATAAAAAAATGGAAAAATAACGAAAAAATCATCCTCTGGCAAAAACCTGGCAAATAGGCGCCTTGGATAGATACCATGATGAAAACCTAGAAAATAGGCGTTATGCGTATTTTTTAGCTATTTGTACAAACAAAAGCAAGTGGTGAAAACCTAGTAAACAGGCCCTATCTACGACAAACTACTTCCTCCATCTGTTGTGACCTCATGTCTCTTGTATCCATCATATCATTCATACTGAACTAGTCCGTTGAACCATTGTCGAACTACATCGCATCTGAGTTATCACATAGGCAAGGCCATTCTCAATGCACCCCCGAGGCTCCACTCCACTCCACGTCTTTCCTCTTCATTCCTTTGAATGTTGTCTATCCTTATGTCTGTGACCATTTCTGCATCTTTACCATCACCTAGGTCCTAGGTCCATCAGGTTCACCCCGAACTACATTCCCTCTATGTCGTCACGTAGGCAAGGCCATTTAGCAATGAGCCCCCAAGGCACTAGGTCAATTCCTTAAGGTTCGTCTCTCCATGTTTGTTTGTCGTGTCACCCATAATAAGTTAATGCTTTGTCTAAAACTGGGGGCAACTCCTCAACCTAGTTATAGATTCAGATTCTTGAATGCCACTTTTTCTTAAAGAGGATACCAATAAGGATTGTGATACCTTTCACTAGACAAGTGCGCGCAGCAAAGCAAGCTTCCCAACAACAAAAATCTTGGTGCAGAACATCAACCTATCCAAAGCAAAGTAAAAAGCATATATCGAAACCCTCAAATTAACTCTATATCAATTATGGAAAAAAGATACATCTAATGCAAGAATGTTTTGTGAAATAGGTTAAATTACAAGGTCTATGATTTTTGTCATTATGTCTTCCTATGCTACTCAAGGATGCCAAAAGCTAGATATGCTATGATGGGGGCATAATCTTTTTCTTTGTCTACTATTTGTGGATCAAACTTTAGTAATGTAATGACTTTTGTCTAATGACATGATCAACAAAAGATCATCGAGGACTTCAGAGGTCTAAACATGAAAAAGGGCAATCCTTGTCTATTGAAATGCAAGAAGTACTCAGGTCATCTAGATTCAAGTTTGACTAGATACTTGTATCAACTTGCATATCAAAATCTATGTAAGGAATACTCAGGTCATCTTGGTTTAATTATACCTGGATGCTTGTATTTTCTTA
Organism: Cunninghamia lanceolata; assembly: GCA_027924645.1. Lineage (NCBI taxonomy): Eukaryota > Viridiplantae > Streptophyta > Pinopsida > Cupressales > Cupressaceae > Cunninghamia > Cunninghamia lanceolata. Next base: position 5,773,243 of record BSBN01000738.1, read on the forward strand.
CAACATTTTAAAAAGAGAAAAGAAATAAAAATTGCCCAATGATGAAAGCAAAGTACTTGCACTCTAATGATGACAAAGTATCCACATCCATCCCATATCTAGAAATCCATATCAACCATGCAATAAGAAAATCCTGCAGAGTATCAAATGAAAGCCCGTATTTCTTTCATTCCTTTTCTTCCGCCTATCTATATCATCTCTGTGTGGATTGAGTACATTTGGACATATCGAAAACATAGCATAGATAACATATCATTCACATGATTAAATCATTTGCATACATAATAAGTGTATCAGGTCATCCACATACATTTGCATCCGTATATCATATCAAAAATAAAAAACATAGACAAATACATATAGAGCTGCATAATCATATTAATAACATTTCACATTTGCATTTGCATATCAAATCATCCTAATCCATCTAGTATACATCACATATACAAAGCATCATAAGATAGATTGCATCCATAACATATAAACATAGAACACGTGCATGTAGAACATCAAATACATGCATCATCATATAAACATAAAAACATGTCCAAATGTGCAATATATCAAAATATATGTCCATCTCTGAGAGTCATGTCATGTAATCTAGATAAAGTACCAAAAGATAATGATACATGTCTTGAGACAAAATAATACATAGAAGGCTATCTAAGCCATAAAAAATGTGTACATCAAGCTAAAAATTGGTACAAGTGTCAAAAACTGGCTAACCCTACTGCCGTGGAGCACTACTCCATACGCTACCCTCTCCTCTGTCACCCCCTAACTACTGGGGGCCTCTCACTGATGCTACAGATTGAGATCCACCTACTCTCTATGATGCTAGAGACTGACTCCTATAACTAGGCACATGCTGGTCCACCGACACTGCCCCGTGATATAATCCTCTGTAATACTAAGTCTTAGCCTACACCCTGGCAAGCTTAGCTTGTACCTAGGCTAGCTATGTCTGTACCTGTGCTAGCTGTGTCTGTGCCTGCTGCACCTGAGCAACCAAAAAGCTCGAAGTACTATCTTTACCCAGGGCTGCCACAACTGCATCTCTCTCCAGTCTAATCGCTCGCACCCTCGCCAAGGCTAAGTCCTGCTCTCTAGAAATCTCTGATATCTGTCCTATGTCTGCATCTCTCCAAGACTCTGCTGCTCTCAGGTGGTCCCTCAACTGCCTAACCTAACCCTATAACGCAACAATGGCTTTCTACTGTAAGTCAGGCTATGGAGCCTACCCTCCCTATCCCTGTACCTACTGCTATGCCACCTGCTGTGGTGGTGACATCTGTCTCTGCTGTGCCACCTCCTGTATTGGCACCTACACCTGCCCTACAACCTATGGCTACGCAACATGGTGCTAACCTGCAGGTCCCTCCCTAGACCTTCTCCTCTGTCTCATTCTACCTTCTCCTCCTCCATCTCCTCCTCCTCCATCTCCACCATAATCTCCCTAACCTCCTCTCCCTCCCTCTATCTCCTCTTCCTAGCTCCACCCTCATCATCTGAGTTCTCCTCGTCTATATGAGGAGCCAACTCTCAAGGTCCTGAATATCTGAGAAATGGATGAGCAATGAACCACTCCTCATAGTCTGGCATCATACCCACATCTACTATCTCCCTCCTCATAGGCCAAGTTGCATAGGGGATCTGACGAAAGTCTGCCAAGGCCTCCTCATATGATGCCACGGACCCCACCTCAGTCTCTTTGCATGGGTCCTCGCAAATTGTGCCTGCCCCTGTGGCCTGCCCTGCACTCTGCCAAACTACCTCTATTCTCTGCTAACAATCTGACACTCTAGTATTTATTACATCTTGCCAATAAGCCACCGAGTCTAGAAACAGTACGGTAACTCATCGTCCTCACCCTTCCATACCTCATAGTCTAGGTATGGGTGCCAGATAACTAGATCCACATTATCTAGTGTGTGTCTCCAATACTCGAGCTTCCCCAACTTGTGCTAGGAAATCACGCCTAGATATCAGTAGCTATAAGGCTCCCCTCTCTGCCTATGAAAAACACATCAGTCGCGTGATCGCTATGTGCTCCCACAACCAAAACTGCAAAAGAGACACACCTACTGACAAGCTGGCTCCTCTGTGATACACAACCTAGTACATATCCATGTACAGGTTTGCTAGCACACACACCCCATGAGTATCGAGTCCCATTGGTAATCATGCTCTCTAGCACCCTCCCCCAGTCAATTGGGAACCCTTGTGACCTCCTATTGGGGCATACTACACCACCGATCAATCCTGCCACTGTCCTTGGGAAGTAGTCACAGTAGTCATGAATGTCCTACTAAGAAATCACTTGCTTAACCAACTCCAGGTCATCAAACACCCATCTGCACTCAGCTAATCCTGCATCATGTTGTGGATCGTACTCTACCAACTCTCCTTGAATAGGGAGGTGTAGAATCCTATACACATCCTCTAGAGTGATCGCCATCTCCACGGTCAGTAGATGGAATGTCCCATCCTCGCTATGGAATTGCTCCACCGCTGCAGTCAACAAACCACAGTTCACGTGAACCTCAGGCATGAAACAAATGTAATGTAGACCCATAGCACCAAGAGCCTCGTGGTCCATCTCTGTTAGCATATACTGCTGCAACAATGGCAAAGGGAACTGTTCTCATGACATCAGGGTATCAGAGATATCCTTCTGCAACTAGGAAAAGCATAGCATCAAAGAAATCCATATCCAAGAAAACCTACTCAAAGAAATCAAACTATCCTATCATTGACTTAACATATCAAATTAATCAAAACATCATATCATCTCTTGACTAGATTCTCAACAATTTTAGAGATCGCTTATCAATTAATGCATAAATCAAGGTGCCAGTTGGGTTATTTTCATTAAGTCAACTGACTATACTAGTGCAAATACGTCAAACCAAGTGGCAAATGCACCAATTCATATCAAATGCACCGCTTCACCGTGAATGTGCCAATCCTTGACGTATATGCGTTGTTCTGGCACATGCGCCACTTTTTGTGTCACATGTGTAGTTCCATAGTGGATGCGCCAATTCCTGGCCTATATGTGCACATTTATCATATGCATCATAAGATCAGTCAAATGTGTGGTTTCCCGGCATATGCGCCATTTTGGGATGCATATGCGCCAAACTGCAGTTCGGCACATCTATCCTAGCTATTTTTCCTAAGCATTTATTGGCCTAATAAATGAATTTTAGCGAGATTTGAAGAACTACATACCGATGGTCCTATCTCGGGTGGCCGATTGAACTGTCGAACTTGCTCAAAACGGTGCTCCTCGCATAGAATATCCATATCTCTGATGACTTCTCTAGCTCCTCTACTCTCCTAAGCTCTCAAAGACCAATCAACTAAGGACAAGTGTGCAAATGAATAGGACTTGTTGACCTAGCTCCTATATATAGCAAGGGAACCATAGCTGACTGTGTGACAACTGTGACTACTTCCCATATTTGTTCCTCCAAACCATGTCCTATTTTTCTCCATCCTAACCCGCTTTCCACCTGCTTCTTCATGAGATTGTCCATCTCATGCTTTCTGTCATCTTTTCGTCCAATCTCTTGAGGGGACATCCTGTCGTTAAACTTGTACTAGGGGCAAATCGGGGCATGTATCATTGTCAAAAATTCTTAATCTTTGAAACAACGTGATAAAACACATTACATCAAAGAGGGGCAAAATGTATACACCTAAAAATGACATGACTCTACCTAAACAAATATTTTAAATATTTATTTCATCTTAATATTCCTCTATCAATAAATAAATAAATCAATTTATTTATTTGATTCATTTTCTCCCATTAATTGAATAAATTACATTTATTTAATTAATTCCATCAATATCAATGTTATTCTTCTAAACAATTAAATAATTTTAATTATTTAATTAAATCATTCATTCCTCCAAATTTAAATAAAATACAAATTTATTTAAATTAAATCTCAATCTCCAAAAATAAAATATAATCAAATATTTTATTTATTCCTCTAAATCTTGCACAAACAATTAAATAAATTTATTTATTTAATTTGCTTTCTTATCTTCCAAATCTTCTAAAAATAAATCATCCTTGTCATACAAAAGCAAAAGTTAAGTTAACTGATTTAAAGCAACTTTGTTTTTATTAACAAAACTCTTAAATTAGAAAAATATATTCTAATTTAAGAAATAAAAGCTCATCCTCATCAAGAGAGCAGTTAACTCAACAAAGCATCCTTTTGAATGACACATGTCCTTCTATTCATGCACGTTCTCTCGAACATCCTCTACCATTGATCTTCTTATTTCTTCTACACCATTGATCTTCTCTCATACAATCATATAAATACCCCTATATCCTTCCATTTCATATAATGAAGCTTTCAAGTAAACTTATGCTGCAGAATCCATAGCGCGCCATTGGCACCCCCACTCTCACAATCATTCATTATTTATCCTACATTGTGTTGAAGCTCATCTTCAACACAATAAGTATCCAATCCATTTCTCTTTTGCCATCTTGAGGAATTAAAGCAAGGAAGCAAACTTCTTGAGGGCTGCATTCATCACCGAAGATCAAACGAGAATAGGTGAACAATGGAAATTGCGAGGTAACAAAGGTTGTAAGTATCATTCTTATTTTAAATCTTTTGTTATTTGCACATTTCATTGATGTTATTGGGTGTTTTATAATTCATTTTATTATCCCATTTTACCCATTACACTATTTATTCAAAACATGCATACAAATGATACCTATTTTCTCATGTTATTCTATCATCAAACAATCATATACAATTGCCTCTTATTATTCACTGGCAACTTTTGACATTCAACTCATGCAATGTGTCTTAATATTTTTATTTCTCTCTGATGCATCAAAATACTATGAAATATATACAAGTGGAATGCCCATGACTATCACTTTTCCAATGTCAACTGAAGTAATGATGACAGCTGCCATGTGTATTAAATGCAGACCTTTTCTTACAGTTCAGTTCATTTTCATGGTTGCATTTCATTACTTGAACTGTAATCATGACTATGTCTTAGAACATAATTGATGCATATGATTGCTTTTACTATTTCTTCAGCTTGTCATGTGAATGTGAGTAATGATTCTTTCTTTTCTATTCATCCCTTATGAGATTAAGGAGAAGCAACATGTTGGGCTCACCCCTTGTGGGAGCCCATTTGACACCACATGCTGAATGTCTGCAATCAGCTACATGACTTATCCTATACCTGTACATGAAACAAACATATTAGAATAAAACAACGATGCTCCATGATTGCTTCTTTTCAGTTCCTTCCACATATGGATGATGTTTATTTGATCAATGCACTATAATCAAAGTATTATGCCTCTTCTAATAGATAAAGGATTTTCATAACCGGAGCTTCTAATGGGACCCTTCCCACATTTTTCAGGTACATGTTGAGATCAGGAGAAAGACATGAGGCTACCCTGAAGATCGACAAAACAAGGAAATGATGGCTATGTCTTTCCTTTCTCATTCATTAGATGCATAGTATTTTATTTATATTTGCATGTGTTCATCTATAACCCACAGCTTGTGTGGGACATCTGATATGTCATCATTTCTTTCAATGTAATGCTTATTCCTTTATGTATTTCACCTTGTAAATGAATAATCATTGTGATGATTGAAATACTTGTCTCACTTGGCTATTCTACAATGCAATGATTGATTTGAAACTTTTCTTTCTTTTTTGAACAACTGAACTACATTTAACACTAAAATATAATAACTATGCAACTAACTCATAACAAAAGTAAATCAAACCTCACTCAAAATGATAATGTTACACCTGCTCAACCAATTTTTGAGTTGTGGTAAAAAAATGGTAACATTTCTGATGACTTCTACTATATGCTTTCCTGCTAAGCATTTGACCAGTTACCTTGAACATCCATTGGGCATTGAGTCATACTCTATCCTATCTAACTCAGAAAACACTGCAATTCAACTCTCCAATATTCAAAACAACAACAAAAAACTAAAAACAAACTCTACTGAAAGCAAACTAATAGGCCCTGATGGCGAAAGCAAAATGCTGAAAACAAATGTAAATGAGCACTTATTCACTGCAACACTACTCTACTATATATAGAAGAAGTTTTATCCTCAGAGGCAATCCTTGAGGTGGATCCCATTAATTGGGATAGACAGCACCTCTCCACTCAACTTGGATAGCTGAAATACATTATTTTCTTTGCACTCTGTGATAACATAATGCCCATCCCAAATTGCATCAAATTTAGAATGCTTTCCAGGACTGCTCCTTAGTTCATTCCATTTGAACACCAAATCTCCAACAATAAAGTTCCTTGGTCTTTCTCTCTAATCAATTGCATTCTTCATTTGGGTTTGATGCATATCAAGTTTTCTTAAGGCCTCTTTCCTTGTCACTTCCAGCTCCATGAGCTGAGCTAGCCTGATTACTAGAGGTTGTTCCTCTAGCAGTTCAAGTTCTTTGATGAAATTCAATGTAGGAGATTCAACTGAAATAGGTAACCGAGCCTCTTTTCCATAAGTAAGCACATATGGGGAACAACTAGTAGCCCTCTTGGGTGTAATTCTGTCAACCCAAAGAGCTAACTTTCACTTTTCATGCCAAGTTTTCTTGTTGTCTTCAATAGTCTTCTTGATGATCCTTATCAGATTTTTGTTGGTAGATTCAGCCTGCCCATTACCCTGTGGGTAATAGTTAGAAGAAGTATTCAAATAAATATTATTTCTAATAGACCAATTTGAAATTCTCAATCCTAAGAAAGATAGACCATTATCTAAGATGATTGAATCTGGGGTACCGAATCTTAATACTAGATCCTGATAGAAACTTAGGACAACAAATTTATTTGCCTCTTTTAAGGAAACAGACTCGGTCCACTTGGTGAAATAGTCTTTGGTAGTTAAAATTCACTTGTGGCCTACACTTGAAGGTGGGTTTATTGGTCCTACGAAATCTAGTCCCCATTTTGCAAATGATTGTTTAAATTTAATAGGATGTAGGGGTAAAGCAGCAAGCCTTTGCTTACTTGCAAATAAGGAACACTTCTCACATCTTCTCACCCAAGAAAAAGAATCTTTAAACAAGTTAGGCCAGTAATAACTGTTATCACTCAGTTTTTTACCCTTGCATACAGTCGTGAAGCCTCTGCAAACTGGAGTAACATGGGACTGATCTCTAAGTGTGGGACTTTGCTAAGTGAGATCAGACCTCCGGAGAAGGCTAGCTTCCTTGTCTAGTTATCACCTAGAACTACTAAATTTTGAGGGAAAAAGGGAGAGAGAAAGCTTGTTATGGAAATGAAATAAAAGCTTGAAAACATAAAAGGGTGATACACCAGATAGATTTAAAGAAACTTCCACAACACTAAGAAGATGCACAATGTAATCAAATACAGCAAGTAGGTATACACAATTTAGATGACTCTAGAAGAGGTGAAAAGCAATATGATTGAGAGGAATGAAACATTCATAGACAAACCATATGTAGATTCACACAGAACTAGAAAAATCAGTAAAAAGGTAAAATTAACTTGCATATATTCAATGGAAAGGCACGGTTATAGCATATGAAAACCCTGTTTGGAAATAGAAAAGCCTTAATGCCAAAAAATTTCCAACCTTATTTACAACATCCGAACGCATACTTATAGCATTCCAAAACTATCCTAAGTCAGTTACAAAAATTTGCTCAAAGAGCTGTCATAGAAAAATATCTCAATCGATGACTGTCTAGCTACAACAGCTATGGCGTCAAAATTTGGTGCTGGGCAGATAGGAGATATTTCAAGTCTTTATTGTAGCTGCTTACTCATCGCCAATCTTTAGCCAACACATTAGTGAGGAGATATTTTGATCATGAATGTGAGTAGCTTCCCCTACCTGCAATAATGAATGCAAAAACTATCTATATCTCATTCAAGAAGTCGCTGAAACGTCCAGTCGTCCAAAATATGCAACTCCAGATCTGAATTTGAAAAAGTGACAAAACTCCTGAAAAACCCTGCCAAATGAAAGAGGGGACCAAAATATGTAACTTTGCCTCTTGGAGCATGCTGAAAGTTGCCAAAATGAAGGAGATACAGGCAGTCAAACTTTCGGTCAACTGCCTGTATATATCACCTTTGCATTTCTGTGTATATCGCTGCATCTTGGCACCTGAATCGGCATTCAAAAACTCATTCTGTAACACCTTTGTATGTACAGGGCGCCTTGTATATCAGGCTCTGCATATGCCTTATATATCTAAAATTGCATATGCATACAATTTCTCTTGTATGTGCGGGCCCCACCATTTGTCTCTCCTCTTTTGAATATGCAAACATACAAGTTGCAGACCTAAAAATGACCATTAGCTGCTTTTCATTGTCCTATCAGGTCCGACTTGTATCACTTTTCCTTGTACATTTCTTTGTATATGCAAAATATACAAACACTTATTCATACAAAGCGGACTCCAAACTCTTATGTGCCGAAACTGATCCTTGATTCAAATCCCCCTTGTATATCGCAATGCATCTTTGACTTGTAGATCGCAATATACAAGCGCCATATACATACAAATCGGACCCCAACTAACCTTTAAGTATATTTGATTGCCTTGTCGGGTCCAGCTTGTATCACTTCCTTTTGTATATCTCTTGTATATCGTAATATACAAATGGTCTCATACCTACAAAATGGACTCGGAGCCTGAATAAGGTAGAAATGACTTTCACATCGGATCCGTCTTGTATACCTCTTTTGCATCTTTGGCTTGTATATCGTAATATACAATTTCCATATACATACAAGCCACAGACTTAGCGCTGCATTCCGCCAAACTCTACCTGTCTTGAAATTCAGCTTGTACATGCTCTTTTGTATGTCAAGACATACAAACACCTTTTATACAAGGTAGACCTGAGAACAACATAGAATAGATTGAAGCTTCTATTCGGGTCCGGATTGTATATGTTTCCTTGTATATTAGCTTGTATGTGCGAACATACAAGTCGATATACATTCCACTGTATCATTTGAGCCTTTGTATGTATATGATATACAAACCTCTTTGTATCTTCACGGGCCCCACCACTTGTATCTCTGAGATATACAAACTCCTTTACATATTTCTTTGTGTCAACCCTTTATATCTCCCTTCGCAACACTTTAGCAAATGCACATTTGTTTGTATATGCGGATATACAAACGCAATATACAAACCGTCTCACATACAAGCAGGGTATCTTTGATGGAATATACTCACGATGCATATCTTCATTTGTATATAGCCGATTATGTGTGTGAACATACAAGTCAATATACAAGCCTTTTTATGCATACAAGCACGGAATATTCTGAGGAATCTTCAATGTATGCTTGCCTTGTGCATTTAGCGAATGTATATTTGCTTGTATGTGCGAACATACAAGGCAAACATACAAGCCGTCACATGCAAATATAAAATCTTTGAGGAATATTCCCTGAATGTATCTTATACCTTGTATGTTTCACTTGCATCTCCACTTGTATATCACCAATATACAAACCCGAAATATTCCCGGGAATTTGCAAAAGATTCCCAAAATATATATGCATTTCCTTGGCCCGATATACATTCAAAAAATGGATATAACTTAATTTTTTCATTATTTCCTAAGGCTGATGGGGATTTTCAAGCCCGCCAAATGCATATTTGAACTGTATATTGACCAAAACTTTGACCATCAATAACTTCTTTACTTGGCCGAATTTCAGGGTGATGTAAAAAGCAAACCTACCTATTTTTTCAAGCTCTTTCCAATGGTAAGGTTTCTTAGGAAATTTGGCACTTTTCATTTTTTGGCAACATTTTCCAAAGGCTTTTCAAGGAAAATACCAGGTTGACTGTTTGGCTCTGGTTAGAGGAAAAAAGGGTCAACAATTTGGCGACCTCTATGGGATGTTTGCCTGCTACACAGTTAGATCAGTGGCCTATACATCTATTGGGCATAGAGTCACATAGAGACTAAAATATAGATATTTCTGACCTTAGCAAAACAAGATAGAAGCAATGAAGAACACTTGGAAGGCCAAACCAAGACAAAATTTTGAAAGCAAACTCTTTCAACTATGCTAGACAACATTTAGGGAAAGTACAAGTAGATCTAAATTAATGTGCAGCAGCACTTATTGAAAGCATAAAGACCTAATTTACTGATTTACAAGGCACTCATACCTCAAAACACCTCTTTAGGTGTATCCCATTGACTGGGATAGGTAGATTTTGTCCATCCATATTTGATAACTAAAATGCATTGTGCTCCTTGCATTCAGTAATGAGAAATGGACCACTCCACATGTTGTCAAACTTGGAATGCTTTCTTGGTCTACTTTTTAATTCATCCCATTTAAGCACCATGTCACCCATTCTAAAGCTTCTGGGGGTGGCCTTCTGATTGAAATTTCTTTTTGTTTGAAGCTGATGATATTCCATAGTCTTCATAGCCTTGTCTCTGATAAGCTAAGCATATCTGACAACCATGGGATTCTCTTCTTCAAATATTTCCAACTAGTTCATGATGTCCAATGCTGGCAGTTCTATAGAGATAGGCAATCTTGCTTCCTTCCCATATACTAACATATATGGAGAATTTCCAATGGACCTCTTAGGAGTTATTCTGTCTACCCATAAGGCATATTTCAAATTAGTGTGCTAGGTTCTCTGGTTGTCCTCCATTGATCTTTTAATAATCCTTATGAGATTTTTATTGGTAGACTCAGCCAAACCATTACCCTGTGGGTAATAATTAGAAGAAGTATTCAAATAGATCCCATTTTTGACAGCCCAATCAATTATCTTTAGGCCAACAAAGGCTAAAGCATTGTCAGAGATTATTGACTCAGGCACTCCAAATCTAGAAATCAAGTCATGATAAAAATTTAAAACAACATTGTCATTTGATTCCTTTAGAGCTGCTACTTCAATCCATCTTGTGAAAAAATCTGTAGTTGTAAGAATCCATTTGTGGCCTGCACTTGATGGTGGATTAATGGGTCCTACGAAGTCAACACCCCATCTCATGAAGGGCTGCTCTATTTGAATTGGCCGTAGAGGTAAGGCTGGCAGCCTCTCCTTTCTTGCAAAAATGGCACACTTTACACATTTCCTAGCCCATGCATGGGCATCCTTAAATAAGCTGGGCCAGTAATAGCCAACTCTCATTACTTTCCAAGCAGTAGTCTTCAGGGCAAAATGACCCCCCGCTGCTCCATCACGAGATTCATGTATTACCTTGTCAATCTGATTTTTATCAATGCACCTTAACAATACACCATTAAAGTCCTTTTTGAAAAGGATGCCATTTATTAAAACATATGGAACTGATTGCAGTCTATAATATCTTCTTTTAGTTCTATCTAGACCTACTAGACATTTGCCAGTTTGCAAAAATTTAGTCATATCAGTAACCCGACCTGTGTTCGCTACTACTGCATTATCTTGAGGTGCATCCTCAATGGTCAAAAGCATCTCATCCTCCTTGTTAGAATTGGTAGCGATCTACTCGCTGAGTCCTTTGCCTCTGAAAAGCTTGGTTACTTGGATATCCACGTCATATTCCATGACCTTGGTGATCCAACCCGCTCTTTTCTCATTTATATCTTTGCTCAACAAGAACTCCTTCATGCTGGGATGAGCCACCATCAAATGTATCTTGTTATTAGAAACAAGATGCCAAAATTTCTTAAGGCTCCATATCACTGCAAGGACATGCTTCTCAACAAAGTTGTATCTCTACTCATATTCTTCCAGCCCCTGACTAAAGAAGGCGATTGGCTACTCAAAGCCACTACTCTGCTTCTGCACTAAAATCGCAGAGATTGTATCCAGGCTACCATAAGCATATACAATAAAAACTTTGGAAAATTTAGGATGTGCCAAGGTTGGCACAACTGACAATGCTTCTTTTATAGACTCAAAACTGAGTCTGGCCTCTTTTGTCCAATTAAAGGCTATATTCTTTTTCAACATGGATGTCAAAGGTTTCAAAAGGTTTGCGATATCAGGAATGAACCTTCGCAGAAAATTAATTCTGCCAATAAAACTTTTTAATCCCTTCTTATGACTTGGTAAAGACAGCTCCAAAATGGCCCTTACTCTTTCAGCATCAATAGTAATGCCTTCTTTTGAGAGAACATGCCCTAACAGATTGCCTTCATGGACAACAAAAATGCATTTGTTTGGATTAAGGGATATCCCAAACTCTCGGCATCTCTCAAAAACTTGCCTTAAGTGGGATAAATGCTCAGATGCATCCTTGGAAAAAAAATGTTATATTATCTAAGTACACCAGCACCAGTTTGTATAGCAAACCCTTGAATGCCATATCCATGGCTCTTTGAAAGGTCGAGCTAGCGTTACAGAGACCAAAAGGCATCCTCCTGTAGGCCATGTGCCCCACTTGGTAGTGAAAGTAGTTTTGAACTGATCCTCCTCCTTGACTAACACCTGATTGTAACCAGAAAATCCATCAAGCAAAGAAAATCTCTCCGAGCCAGCCACTACTTGTAAAATCTGCTCCATTGATGGAAGTGGGTAGTGGTCTTTTAGGGAGGCTCTGTTTAGGTCCCTAAAATCAACCTACAGCCTGATTTCTCCATTCTTCTTCCTCACAGGGACAAGGTTTGAGACCTAAGAAGTATGCTTGATGGGAAAAATGATCTTTCTCTCAATTAGCTTAGTCAATTCTTTAATCATCAGGGGCTCTAGCTTTGGATTTAGGGGCCTCTACCTCTGCCTTACAGGCTTTGTACCTGGTTCCAATTCTATGGTGTGCTGGGCAATATGAGGATCAAATCCCTTTAGGTCTGAATAATCCCAAGCAAATACCTCCGTAAATTCTTGACAAAGAGCAATAAAAGCTCCTCTGGCCTCAACTGAACAGATTTTACCTATTTTGAGGAGTTTTCCCTTAAAAATTTCTAACTCCTCATAATGTTCCTCTTTTATTTGCATACCGGTCTTAGTCTTCTTCATCTAATCATCGGTGCCAAAAATAGACTCCAAAGTCACTAATCCCTTGGGCAGCTTGTTTGTCTTCAGCTGAATAGTCTGATCATTGCCATACTGCCATTTGAGTTTATCCTGATTCATCATGGAAAACTCATCTTCCTCTAATAGGAATCTTAAAATCTGTTCATCACTTTCAAAGACCTGCCAATGAACATTATTGTCAAGGATAGAGGGTCTATCAACTATTTTTACATGAGGCTGCATTTTCTCCTTTTGAATGTCACTAGGGATGTCAAACTGTGCCCCAATGGCAGCCAATCTATTAGCACGGGAGTTTGTATTTCTTGGAATGGAAATCAGATTAAAAGCATCAAACTCCTCAATCATGTTCCATACCCTATGCTTATAGCACTTCAAGGTATCATTTTTGGTAAGATGCAGTCCTCTTACCTGATTTACAATTAGTTCACTGTCCCCAAATACTTGCAAACAACTAATTTTCTTCCTTCTTGCCCATTGCAATCCCTGGATTAATCCTTCATATTCAGCAGTGTTATTTGTACATGCAAAGGCAAAACGGAAAGAAGAAAAATATTTTTTGCCCTATGGGGATACAAGCATTGCACCACCACCTGATCCATTTTTGCTCCTAGAGCCATCAAAAAACATTTTCCATACTTCTCCTTACTACCCGGCCTGTTGTCCTGCATCTTTTACCATACTTGGAATTGTTGCCTCAGGCTCATGAAGTATAAAGACCCCCATACCATTTTCTTGAATATGTGCTTTAGGATCATCTACAACATCTTCTGAGGACCACTCCCTTAATAACATTTCTAGTATACTCTCAACTTGTAACTCTTGAGCTGCCACAATTTCAGGATCATTAGAAATAATGTGATTTGCATTAAGCACACTTGGTGTATAGGGATCTATGTGATGATTTGAAAGCAATTTAGATCTTAGGGTCACCTTAGTGCCATATCTGGTCCTAAAAAACATATGGGACCAGTCAGAGGATAGGTATCCTCCTATTTTGGCTATGAATTCTCTTGATAGGCACATGACAAAATAGGGAGGCAAATCAATAATGAAGACCTCTTGGAAGATGGAAACATTGGGACAGGTATGTAGAGTAAGACCTAGGTCTTTTATTACACCCACAGTACTAACAGCTGTGCCATCTAATTGGAGTACACCCTTCTCAAGAGGCTAGTACTTGAGTCCTAATTGGTCTACAATTTGTTTAGGCATCACAGAACTACTTGCTCCACTATCCACCATGCAATTATGAACTATTTTATCTCCAATTATCAATGATATATAGAATGGGAGTGGCTTAGTACTTTTGTTACGCTGTTTGTTGTTATCCTCAGAGGAATTAGTAAGGACAACCTATTTGGGTCAATAGTTGTATCTTTGGACACCTTCAAATTAGACAAGGCAGATTGCAATAGGTCTTTTTGGCCTGGGATGGCTAAAGAATCCCACATAGTCATTGTCACATTCATCTTTTTCATATTTTCAATAATATTGAAAGGTGGAATGGTACTCACCTTCTGATTTGATTTTGTAGCAGTGACGTCTGGTTGCAAACGAGGCATCTCCCTTGCTTTTGCTAGGTCATTTCTTTGTAGAATATGGGGAATTTGGGGTGCAGGAACATCAGTAGACGCTTTTCCTTTATTTGCCGCTTGTTCTACCTCATAACCCCTTTTCTTTGCTCTTGTATTTGCTGCAACTGAGATGTTATCGCTGTTTATGCCACAAAATTCACCTTCCTGTCAGTTCATGAAAGTAGAATCACTCTGAGGTTGTTCCTGTTGTTGCACAGCCCCATCATTTGGTGTACTTGGCTGTGAGGCTAACACATTTTACACCATTAAAGCCTGATTTATGACTCCATTTGAGTAGGCTGCTTGACTGTGTGGCTGATTGCGTGGGTAGCACCACTCATATTCAGCTGCTAGGTTGTTCTAAGCAGGGACAAGATCCCTCATAGTGTTAATAGGTGCCGGATTATAAGGCAGAAAAGGCCTTTGATTTACATTCTATCTGGCACCTTGATAGTTGCTTTGATAAGGTAGCCTATTAGCTTGATACGGCTGATTTTGGCCTTGAAATGGTTGATTCTACCCCTGGCTAGATTACTGATAAGGCTAAAAGGGCCTCTGGGACTGTTGCTTCTTTATGTTTACCAGTTCATTTCTAAAAGTTTGAAGGATACCCTCAATATTTTTTTGACTTTTTTTAATCTCTTTCAACTCTTGAGATGAGCTAGAGGCAGCAGGTTCAGAATTAGCAATATTTGGTAATGCTGCGATAGTAGGCATAGGGGGAAAACATGGAATTGGCAAAGGCATAGAAGCTGGAATCTCAGGAAAGATAGGCACTGGTGGTCTGGGTGCTATTTTTCTGGCATAAATGAGATTATTCTCTGCCCTAATTGCTAATTCATACGCATCTGGTAAACTATTACCTCCTAGTGACTAAATCATCACTGAAATATCACTATTTAGGGCTTTCAAAAAATATAGAAATGCATATTCAGCTGGAGGTCTTACCATGGCAGGGATTTTGTCCCATGTCTTCTAAAATCTGAAGTTAAAATCCATCATTTTCTCCTACAGAGCTCTCTTTATGGTGGTCATCTATTCGACCAATGATAGATTATCTAATTTTTCTTGAAATTGCTTGTTTAATTTCTCTCCTAGCTCATCCAAAGTTCCTATAGTTTGCACTGGTAGACTCTTGAACCACTACAATGCCTTCCCTTTGAAGGAGGCGGCCAGTAATCTGATGGCTACATTCTTCTGAGTGACATGATGAACCCCACATAGAGATGCTATGTCTCTAATGTGCTCGATCGGAGTAGTCTGATTTTCCCCTATGAAATAGGGTAGATTCTTCAAAGCTGCCATTGGTATCACATCATGCACCGTTAGATTCAAAGGACTCCCCCCGTCAAAAGTCACAAATGGCTGATTTCTTGCCATCTAAAGAGTTGTAGGTAGATTCGCTTGAGTTGCTGTGGGAACTACAGAAGCAACTAGTCTGAAACCTGGTCGAGTTGACTGTACTCTTTTGGAAACTAGAATCCTTGTTGCAGCTCTGCTCTGTCTTCTGGGTGGAGAGAGCTGCAAATATTTGAATGAGCCTGAACTTGAACTCCTGGTTGCTATCTTTCTCATAAAACATGTATCAGCAAAACTGGTCTGTTTGTCTTTCCTCAGTTTGAGTCACCAAATGTGTAAATTTTAACCTCTTAAAGGTCTACAATTACTGGTTGCACACCAAAACTAGCAATAATTGCTATTAATTTGATTGTTACTCTGATTTCTTGGGTCCCACTGAGTGTGCCAAAGTTGTTATCACTCAGTTTTACACCCTTGCATACAACCGTGAAGCCTCTACAAACTGGAGTAACATGGGACTGATCTCTAAGTGTGGGACTTTGCTAAGTGAGATCAAACCTCCAGAGAAGGTCAGCTTCCTTGTCTAGTTATCACCTAAAACTACTAAATTTTGAGGGGAAAAGGAAGAGAGAAAGCTTGTAATGGAAATGAAATAAAAGCTTGAAAACATAAAAGGGTGATACACCGGATAGATTTAAAGAAACTTCAACAACACTAAGAAGATGCACAATGTAATCAAATACAACAAGTAGGTATACACAGGTTGGATGACTCTAGCAAAGGTGAGAAGTAATATGATTGAGAGAAATGAAACATTCACAGACAAACCATATGCAGATTCACACAGAACTAGAAAAATTAGTAAAGAGGTAAAATTAACTTGCATATATTCAATGGAAAGGCACGGCTACAACATATGAAAACCCTGTTTGGAAACAGAAAAGCCTTAATGCCAAAAAATTTCCAACCTTATTTACAACATCTAAAAGCATACTTATAGCATTCCAAAACTATCCTAAGTCGGTTACAAAAATTCGCTCAAAGTGTTGTCATAGAAAAATATCTCAATCGATGACTGTCCAGCTACAACAGCTATGGCGTCAAAATCTGGCATTGGGTAGATAGGAGATATTTCAAGTCTTTATTGCAGCTGCTTATTCATCGCCAATCTTCAACCAATGCATCAGTGAGGAGATATTTTGATCATGAATGCGAGCAGCTTCCCTTACCTGCAGCAATGAATGTAAAAACTATCTATATCTCATTCAAGAAGTTGCTGAAACGTCCAGTCGTCCAAAATATGCAACTCCAGATCTGGATTTGGAAAAGTGACAAAACTCCTAAAAAACCCTACCAAATGAAAGAGGGGACCAAAATATGCAACTTTACCTCTTGGAGCACACCGAAATTTGCCGAAATGAAGGAGATACAGGCGGTCAAATTTTTGGTCAACTGCCTGTATATATCACTTTTGCATTTCTGTGTATATCACTGCATCTTGGCACCTGAATTGGCATTCAAAAACTCATTCTACAACACCTTTGTATGTGCAGGGTGCCTTGTATATCTGGCTCTGCATATGCCTTATATATCTAAAATTGCATATGCATACAATTTCTCTTGTATGTGCAGGCCCCACCATTTGTCTCTCCTCTTCTGAATATGCAAACATACAAGTCGTGGACCTGAAAATGACCATTAGCTGCTTTTCATTGTCCTGTCAGATCTGACTTGTATCACTTTTCCTTGTACATTTCTTTGTATATGCAAAATATACAAACACTTATTCATACAAAGCAGACTCCAAACTCTTATGTGCCGAAACTGATTCTTGATTCAAATCCGTCTTGTATATCACAATGCATCTTTAACTTGTATATTGCAATCTACAAGTGCCATATACATACAAATCGGACCCCAACTGACCTTTAAGTATATCTGATTGCCCTATTGGGTCCAGCTTGTATCACTTCCTTTTGTATATCTCTTGTATATCGTAATATACAAATGGCCTCATACCTACAAAACGAACTCGGAGCCTGAATAAGGTAGAAATGATTTTCATATCGGGTCCGTCTTGTATACCTCTTTTGCATCTTTCGCTTGTATATCTCAATATACAATTGCCATATACATACAAGCCACAGACTTAGCGTTGCATTCCACCAAACTGTACTTATCTTGAAATCCAGCTTGTACATGCTCTTTTGTATGTCAAGACATACAAACACCTTTTATACAAGGTGGACCTGAGAACAACATAGAATAGATTGAAACTTCTATTCAGGTTTGGATTGTATATGTTTCCTTGTATATCAGCTTGTATGTGCGAACATACAAGTCGATATGCATTCCACTGTATCATTTGAACCTTTGTATGTATATGATAAACAAACCTCTTTATATCTTCACGGGCCCCACCACTTGTATCTCTGAGATATACAAACTTCTTTGCATATTTCTTTGTGTCGACCCTTTGTATCTCCCTTCGCGACACTGTAGCAAATGCACATTTGTTTGTATATGCAAATATACAAATGCAATATACAAACCATCTCACATACAAGCAGGGTATCTTTGATGGAATATACCCGCAATGCATATCTTCATTTGTATATAGCCGATTATATGTGCGAACATACAAGTCGATATACAAGCCTTTTTATGTATACAAGCGCAGAATATTCTGAGGAATCTTCAATGTATGCTTGCCTTGTACATTTAGCGAATGTATATTTGCTTGTATGTGCGAACATACAAGGCAAACATACAAGCCATCACATGCAACTATAGAATCTTTGAGGAATATTCCCTGAATGTATCTTATACCTTATATGTTTCACTTGCATCTCCACTTGTATATTGCCGATATACAAACCCAGAATATTCCCAGGAATCTGCGAAAGATTCCTGAAATGTATATGCATTTCCTTGGCCCGATATACATTCAAAAAATGTATATAACTTAATTTTTTCATTATTTCCTAAGGCCGATGGGGATTTTCAAGCCTGCCAAATTCATATTTGAACTGTATGTTGACCAAAACTTTGACCATCAATAACTTCTTTACTTGGCCGAATTTCAGGGTGATGTAAAAAGCAAACCTACCTATTTTTTCAAGCTCTTTCCAATGGTAAGGTTTCTTAGGCAATTTGGCACTTTTCATTTTTTGGCAACATTTTCCAAAGGCTTTTCAAGGAAAATACCAGGTTGACTGTTTGGCTCTGGTCAAAGGAAAAAAGGGTCAACAATAACCAGCCTGCATGATCTTTAAGGCCGTTGTCCTAGCTACAAAGTGACTTCTTGAAGGTCCATTGTGAAATTCTTCTAACAACCTATCAACTTGATCAGGTCCAACACACCTCAGAAATACACCATTAAAATCTCTCCTATATAAAATATCATCAATGATAGCATAAGGAATAGCTTGTAACCTGAAATACCTTCTTCTTGTCATGTCTAAACCTTTTGGGCATTGTTTAGACTATAAATAATGCATCATCTGCTATACCCAGCTGTTTGTAAGAGCTGGTACAGTGGCTAGTTCATTATTGTTCAGCACTATTTCAGTGTCCTCTTGATGTTCTTGATCAAACCCTTCATTTTCAGCAAGCTACTCGCATAAGCCCTTGCCTCTAATAAACTTGGTCACTTTGATATCAACATCAAATTCCATAACTCTGGTTATCCAACTAGCCCTCTTGTCATTGATATCTCTATTCAACAAGAAACTCTTGACCATGGGATGAGCAAATATTAAGTGAATTTTGTTATTAGATAGCATGTGTCTAAATTTCTTGAGGCTCCTTACAACAGCAAAACATGTTTTTCCACAAAAGATTACTTACCTCATAGTCATGCAGTACTTGGCTGAACAATGCAATTGACTACTCTAAACCTTCATCATTTTGCTGACATAACATTACAGATATGGTGTCAGCTCCTCCAAAGGCATACAAAATAAAATCCCTCTCATAATTAGGATTAATGAGGGTAGGGGCAGCAGTGAGAGCTTCCTTAATCTTCTCAAAGCTTCCTTTTCCCTCCTTAGTCCAGCTGAATGACACATTCTTCTTCAACATGGCAGTGAAAGGTTGTAACAAAGCTGCAATATTCAGAATAAACCTCCTAAGGAAGTTAATTCTACCATGAAAGATCTATAATCCTTTCTTATGTGCACGCAGCGGTAAATCTAAAATTGTAGACACTCTCTTAGGATCAATAGAAATACCATCTTTTGAAACAAGATGACCGAGAAGTTTACCTTCATGAACTGAGAATATGCACTTTTGGGGGTTCAATGAAACTCCAAACTCCCTGCACCTTTGAAAAATCTACTTCAAGTGGTCAAAGTGATCACTAGAATCTTTAGGAAAAACAATTATATCATCTAGATAGACCACCACTATTCTGTTCATAAGACCATGGAAAGCCATATCCATTGCCCTCTAAAAGGTTGCCCTTGCATTGGACAAACCAAATGGCATTTTTTGATAGGCCATAATACCCCACTTAGTT
This sequence comes from Cunninghamia lanceolata, assembly GCA_027924645.1. Taxonomy (NCBI): domain Eukaryota; kingdom Viridiplantae; phylum Streptophyta; class Pinopsida; order Cupressales; family Cupressaceae; genus Cunninghamia; species Cunninghamia lanceolata. The sequence goes on from BSBN01000738.1 coordinate 5,793,685, forward strand.
GTGAATGTAGTTTTATATTGGTCCTCTTCTTTGACCAGAATTTGATTATATTCAGAGTAACCATCCAACAAGAAATACCTATCAGAACCTAAAACAGTTGCAGTATCTATTCCATGGAAGGAAGAGGGTAGTGGTCTTTCAATAAGGCTTGATTTAGATCACGAAAATTGCCACAAAGTCAGATTTCACCATTCTTCTTCCTGACTGGGATCAAATTGGAAACCCAGGAGGTATGTTTTATTGGGAAAATAATACTGCTTTCAATTAGTTTATTCAACTCAGCCTTCATCAAGTGCTCAAGTTTGGGATTGAGGGGTCTCTTCTTTTGCCTAATATGCTTGGCATTAGGCTCCAATTCTATGGTGTGCTGGGCCAAACCAGGATCAAACTCTCTTAATTCTTTATACTCCCATGCAAAAACATCAAAAAAATCTTGACATAATTGAACAAAAGACTAATGTTCTTCTCTAGTACATACCTTTCCAATTTTTAGCAGTTTGTCTTTGAAAATTTCTATGGTCTGATAGTGTTCTTGCTTCACTGTCATGCTGGACTTATCTTTTTTGAATTGATCATCAGTGTTGAACATTGATTCTAATGTGACTAGTCCTTTGGGCAACTTATTGGACCTCAACTGAACAATCTGATCTTCAAATTGATGTTGATATTTATGATGGTTATCAGTTGCAAACTCAACTTCTGCACTTAAAAAACTTAATATTTTTTCATCACTATTAAACACTTGCCATGAAACATTGTTCTCAAGTATAGAAGGTCTGACAACTATCTTAACATATCATTGTACCTCAACATTCTAAATCTGATCGGGAATCTCAAATTGAGATCCCAAGGCTACAAGCTTAGCTGCATACTTATTTTGGTTCCTGGGAATCGAAATCAGATTAAAAGCATCAAAAAATTCAATTGAATCCCACACTCTATGCTTGTACTTTTGGAGTAGATCATTTTTAGTAACATTTAGATTCCTAACCTAGTCAACGATCAATTCAGAATCTCCATAAACTTGAACAGATTTGATACCTTTTTTTGAGTCCACTCTAAACCATGGATCAGGGCCTCATATTTAGCCACATTGTTTGTGCAGCTGAAAGTGAACCTTAAGGAAACATAATATTTGTCTCCTTGAGGTGAAATCAACATATTTCCTCCACCAGTACCCATCTTGGTCCTTGATCTGTCAAAGTACAGCTTCCAAAGTTGATCTTCTTGTTGTTCTGATAGATTTTGATCCTTAATTAGATTAGGAATCACTGCATCAGGTTCTTGTATCATATAGATGCCTAATCCTACTTCATCCATGTGATGGAAAGGGTCACTTTCATGATCTTCAGCTATCCAATCATCTGAGTTTATGTCTCCTATAGGTGCATTGGGATCTAAGCTCATTGGTTCATCCTGCTACCTGCGGGTAATGTATAGATTAGCAATTATTGGGATGGGAACATAGGGCTCAATATACTCTTTTGCAAGTGGCTCAAACTGTATTGTTACTTTTGTACCATACCTTGTTCTAAAGAACAAGCGAGTCTAATCAGAGGAAAGAAACCCACCCAATTTGGCTGTGAACTCCCTACAAAGGTAAATTGCAAAACTAGGTGGAAGATCAATGATGTAAATGTCTTGATGGATGGCAAAATTAGGACAAGCATGCAATGTGAGTGGCAATTTTTTTATTATGCCTGCAATACTAAGTGCAGACCTGTCTAACTGAACTACTCCTTTTGCAAGTGGCTCATAAACCAAGCCTAATGAGTCAGCTACACTTTTGGGCATGACTGAACTACTTGCTGCTAAGTCTACCATATAGTTATGAACAAGTTTATCACCAATAATGAGACTTAAATAGAAAGGAGGTGGTTTTACCTCATTTGTTGGCTACCCACTCTTGATATCTAAACTATTGGCAAGTACAACCTTGGCCTTCTCTTGACTAGAACACTCAGAAAGTGAGAGTTTAGCCAATGCTTCTTGCAGTAAATTCTTCTGGATAGGAATGCGTAAAGTATCCATAACTGACATACTCACTATAGCTTTTTTAAGATGATCAACTACATTGAAAGAAACATGGTTTACCTTCTATTGTCCTTTTACTACAACCACATTAATCTGCCTTTGTGAAGTCTGCTGTTGCATTTTGGGCTGATCTTTTACTGGTACAGCTTGGTCCCTTTGCAAAATTTGTACTTTTTGTTATGGTACAGGGGCAGTTTGTGACAGATAAACTTGATTTTTGTCCCTTATAGCCTACTGTTGTACTACAACAACTTGTTGATTATCATCTGCAGCTCTCAGTTTCAACCTCGTGTTGGCTGAAAAAGGTGTACTTTGTTGATTCTAACCTTGTAAATAATTTATACCACAAAAATTAGATTCTTCCCAATTCATTAAGACTACATCAGCCTTACTTTGCTGAGTTGAAACTTCACCATTAACTCCTAAACTTGCATAGCTGTTTTGAACCATGAGTGCCTGATCTCTTACTCCATTCGTGCAGGCAGCTTGATTATGTGGTTGGTGACATGGATAGCACCAGTCACTATCTTGAGCCAAATTATTCTATGTGGGAACAAGCTCTTTGGAGGTGCTGGCAATATTTTGGTTGTAAGCTTGGAAAGGTCGAGGGTTGTAGTTTCTTCTCTGACCCTAAGGATCAACTTGAAAGGGTTCCTATATTGTTGATTGGGCTGAAATTGGGTGTTCTGGTGATTAGGTTGATACTGATTTTGGTAAGGCAAGCATTTCTCCATATTTACTAGCTTATTTGTAATTGTCCTCAATGTATTTTCAACCTCTAGGGAATTTTGGGGTTGAACTAGAATAGCAGCTCCTTGGGCTACTTGATATCCCATTGCTGGAGCAGGTGGGGCAATAGCTAGAGGAGGTACTACCATTGGCATAAATGGCTGGATTTTAGGGAAAATGGGTAAAGAGGGCCTAGGGGCTATCTTCCCTACCTGAATAAGGTAGTTTTCTGCTCTAACAACAATCTCAAAAGAATTTGGAATGGTGGTCCCTCCCGTAGACTGAATCATTATGGAAATTTCATTGTTCAAAGATTTAAGATAAAACAAAAATGCATGCCTTGGCAAGGGTTTTACCATTGTGGGAATCCTATCCCAGGTTCTTTGAAATCGGTAGTTGAAATTAACCATTTGTTTGTGGGGTGCTCTTTTGATGATGTTCAATTGTTCTAGCAATGAGAGATGGTCCGATTTGTCTTTGAAGTGCTTGTGCAATCCGTCTCCCTGTAGATCCCACGATGTTATTAAATTTTCAACAGGTCCTTTGAACCACTGTAAGGCTTTTCCTTTTAATGAAGTAGCCAAAAGTTTGACTGCCACATTTTCTTGAGTGATATTATGCATGGAACAAAGGGTTTCCACATCTTGAATGTGTTCAGCAATAGTAGTATGATCATCTCCGGTGAAATAAGAAAGTCCTTTAAGGGTTGCCATCGAAATATCATCTCTTTGGGAAAGTTGTTGTGGGTTGCCTCCATTGAAAGCAACAAATGCATACTGCCTAGCCATTATAGGTATCTGGACTATCAGCATTGGACTTCTACTTCTTTTTACCGGACTTGGAGAACTAAATCGTGAAGGTGTAGACTTTGATCTTCTTGATGACTCATCTATTCTACTTGCTGATCTGCCTCTTCTTTCAGGTGTAGACAGCTGTAAATAATCAAAGAGGTCTGGATTAGACGTTGTTTTCATAGGCTGAAAGTACTAATCTGCATACCAAACTAGAGGAAATGAGTTTCCAAGTATATTGAAAGCCTCCAAAGGCTATTAAAACTACTACATATACCAGAACAACAGCTATGAGGGTACAAATTTCTCTGAAATTGCTTCCAGGGTCCCACCAGGCGTGAAATCTCTCACCGCATGAGTAGAGTTGATATTTACCATATTGTCAAAGTTGATGTGTCCCATTCACTTGTGCCACAAACAACATTCACCAGATTGAGCCAATAAATAGGTTCTTCCATTTATCTCCTTTAGATGATAGATATCTCCATATGTCTTAATACCTTCAAAAACTAATCTTCTAGACTATGCCATCCTAATCTCACACCTATTGGCATGAAATGTAAGATTGTATCCTTTATTGTACTTTTTACTGATACTAAGGAGATTATGCTTTATCCCTTTCATATAGAGGACATCCTTAGTCTTGTTCTTTCCATCAATGGTTATATCACACTTTCCACAAATTTGTGCTAAGTCATTACCACTAAACTTAACAGCTCCACCATTCCACTTCTTAAGGATGATAAACTTCTCCCTGTCACCAGTCATGTGGTTAGATCAACCACTGTCAATTACCCAAGAATTGGTTTCTTCTCTTGCATGAAAGGTAATCCACACAACCACTAATTTTTCATTATCTTGGTCAGCCTGCAAGGTATCAGAATTTTTACATTTCCTAATATCACCCTTTTTATCACCAATATTCAAGGCCATGAAAAGTGCTTCATCATTTAAATCATAATGATCCTCATCTTTTGAAGAGCAACTATTCTCCATGGAATAAAGACCCTTTTTGAACTTCTCTCTTTTGTTACTAGCCCTTGATTATTTAAAATAATATTTAGAGGCAAAATGACCAACTTTCCCATGATTGAAGCATTTGAAAGGTAACTTACCTTTGTATTTGTCGGTGCCCTTCTTCAATCTTCTCACAAAGGTTACCTCTACCTCATCAAGATCATCATCTTGATTTGCTATTTTATCTTTTGCCTTCTTACTAACTTTGAATGTTGCTTCCTTCTTTGGAACCCCTTTGTCAAATTCTCTCATTCCAAAGGCTATGAGAGAACCAAACAATTGATCTACTATATAGTGATCCAAATCCTGAGTCTCCTCAATATAAAATACCTTATGACTATAAGATTTAGTGAGATATCTCAGTACCTTCTTCACAATCTCATCCTATTTCACTGTTCCACCAAGACCTTTGATGCCATTAACTATTTCATCCACCTAGAGCATATAACTAGCAATTTCTTCATCTTCTGTGATCCTCGGGGTCTCAAATTTTCTCTTGAAGATTTGCATCTTGGCTTGCTTCACTTTACTATCTCCTTCATAAATGCTACTAAGTTTTGCCCAGACATCCTTAGAAAAATTGTAACTCATTACCTTCAAAAGTTTTGAATCAGCTAGCCCACTCATGATAGTACTCTTTGCCTTGGCATTATTATGATACGACTTAATCTCATATGGATCTGTAGGATCATTAGCAAGAGTAGTGTAACCATTCTTGACAGATTTACAAACACTAAACCCTAGAGAAGATAGATATCTTTCCATTCTTAGCTTCCAAAATGTGTAATTTGTTCCATCAAACATAGGTGCCTTGTGAGATCCATTATGAGCCATCCTGAACCTTCCTCAAGAGGTTAAGCTCCTTTTGAGGAACTTTGCTCTGATACCAATTGTTGAAAACACCCAGATACTGAGGGAGGGGGTGAATCAATATCCAAACAAATCTTAAACCCTCTAGAGCAAATTAAAACTTAAACTTCATAGAATTAACAAAAACATAAGAGATCAACACAATGCACAACACCACACAACACCAGATATATGTGGAAAACCCCAAAGGGAAAAATCACGGTGAGAAAAGCTACTAGGAGCTACTGTCCTAATCCAGCCTCACAAAAGGATCAAAGTTACAACTTTGTTTTAGAGTTGCAACCCAAGGAAGCTACTACTCCCTAAAAATGGTTTTAGGGTCACTCCCAAGGAAGCTACAACTCCCTATTGACTTTGTTTCAGGGCTTCAACCCAAGGAAGCAACTACTCCCTAAACTAAGAATAAACTCTAAAAAAATTACAGCATGATAGTCCTACTGTTTGAAACTGACAATGAAGCTCACTCCTTTTGATGATTGCAATTCTTCCTTTTCACTCCTCTTTTGATGATTGCTCTTCTACTATGACAACTTCTACAACTTCTTCAAATTTCTTCTTTGTAGCTTACTGGCTCACTACTTTTAGCCTTCAAGAAGTTTTACTTTTGGCTCACTGCCTCCAGTAAATAGTTAGGCAGACTCTTCACTTCCCTCCTATCACAAAAATTACTTCCGGATGAATCAAGACAAGCCCTTTTACTTCTGCTCTTTCTCCTTTAATCACATATCATAATGCATTATGTACATCTATATTCCACTTCACACTCACAATCATACTCAACCTAGATCAACTAGGTTTACAATATATACATGATATTACATTGATTACATTTCAAGTCGGCCAAAGACAACAAGAATATTACAATTGTAACAAGTTGGCCAAAGATCAAAACAACATGAAACGTGTAGAGGACAAGCCCTAAAATGAACTACACGCAATAGTAGGAAGAATAACATGCCTTGTGAATTCCAACACATGATTAACCTAGTCCTAAACATTCTTTACAACATCACCCTTCATAGAATAACATCTACACACTTCACACAACTGAATTAGGTCACCCTTAAGAAAGAAAACAAGAAGCTTGAACTACATCAGTCATTACAACTTGGTGGTACTCATGGAAGATTGAACATTACTTTTGCTTCTCCTAGATGAGTCGGCATGACCCATACAACATATCCAAACACTCCTTGAACTCTACACAGCAACAACTTTGTGGTGTACACCTCCAATGTTGGGATAAGGTGCCATTAACCTTACAAATTCCAAACATTATATTTATTCCATTTATTATTTGTAATTTGTAATTACCCATAAGTGAATGAGGTAGTTTCACCAGTAATGGTAATTTTGTAGTCATCAGAGGTAATTAAGGAGTGATATTTATGGTTGGCAACTGTAATACTTAATAGTAAATGAGTGTAGGTTCTACTTGGGAGAATCTACTATTTTTAGCATATATGACTCATGTCATAATATTTTGTGGGTGCATGTGAAGAATCTATGATAGCTTCAAGTTGTCATAAGATTCTATGACACTATGATGCATATGATAGATATTCATTAGTTGTAAGTTGCTATGTTTATCCCAAGGCTCCCATCTTGGGAAGATACTCTCTGGTGGAATATATGATGGTTATGACGTGTCATAAGATGCTATAAGAGGCCAGATTTAGTCTTAGGCACCCAACCTTGCATGGTTGTTTTCAGACAAGTGGAAGGTGCTTGTAAGATGGCATTTAATGTTTATAGGTTGGAGATTATCATGAGAGAGAAAGTGAATGCCTAGGGAGGTGTGAGAGCACTTCTATATGTATTTTCCATTGTATTTGTTACTACAATACAGATTTTAGGTACTTAGGTGCTGCAGGAATGTTGTTGGATTGAAGATTGGTGGAGAGAGTTGCAAAGTTGTTGTATTGTACAATCATTTTCAAATTAATACAGGCTTGGGCCTCTTTCCTGTGTGGAGATTTTTACCCAAAAGGGTTTTCTCCACGTTAAACACTATGTTGTGTGTTTAGTTTTCTGATTTGGTTTTTCTATGTTATAATCTCCATTGATAATACACTATTAAGGATCATTAAACACATATTGAAATCAGATTTCCGTTGAGTAGTTGTGCTTTCATTTTTGAGATTTGGTATTAGAGCCTAGCCAACTTTGACTCTTGGGTGGTAGTGTGGAAGCTGTAGCTATAGTGGGAGATTTGGTTTTATTTTATATATCTTCAGTTGATATTATGGATGCATCCACCATTGCATCAACCTCTCAATTGGACATTGAGAAGTTCAACGGAATGAGGTATGAGTTGTGGAAGATAAAAATGGAAGACTTGTTGGAAGAATGAAACCAGTGGTTGGTTGTTCAAAATAAGAAGAAACCCGAAGATGTCTCTCTAGTTGAATGGGCAAGATTGGATAAAAAGGCATGAGAAACCATTCGTTTGTGTCTTGCAAATTCTGTCCATCTAAATTTTGCAAAGGAAGAGACTGCACATAGTTTGTGGAAATAGTTGGGTGAGATCTACCAAGCCAAGAGTATGGTAAATAAACTTTATTTAAAATGAATTTTTTTTTCATGAAAATGAGAGAGGGTGATTCAATTGTAGAGAATTTAAATTCATTTAATTTTTTGTTGAGTCAGCTTGCATCTGTAGATGTTAATGTTAATGAGGAAGATAAATGTATCTTACTTCTTTGTTCTTTACTTGAATCTTGGGAGAATATCATACTGGCTATCACTGCTAACCTCACAGATCTAAAGTTGGATGCACTTGTTTCAGTTATGTTGTCACATGAATTGAGGAAGAAGTGTTCAAATAGTTTAGGGGATGCTCTCAGTGTTAGGGGATGGTCTAAAGAAATAGGACCGAAAGGAGATCAGAAAGGGGCTAAGGACAAGTCTAAGGGCTGATCTAAGACTCCTGGAAAGAAGAACAAAGTTAAGTGTTGGAACTGTAGTAAAAGAGGACATGTGAAGGAGTGTAGAAAACCCAAAGAAATAGTGGGAGAATGCTTCTGATAAGCCTTCAAATGTAGGTGAAGATGTTTTACTTTTTGCTTGTAATGTTGTTGCTAATGATCACTAGTTGGTTGACTCAGGATGCTCATTTCATATAACCCCGCATAAGGAATGGTTTTCCACATACGAAGAATATGATGGAGGTAATGTGTACCTTCGGGACAACTCTACATATCTGATAGTTGGGAAAGGTAAGGAATTGTTGTGTTTTAGTGATGGGAGGATTAAAACCTTCCTTGGTGTTTTGCATGTTTCTAGATTAACTAGAAATCTGATTTCAGTTTTGAAGTTGAATGATTTGGGAATGCATGTAACATTTGATAAGCATGGTTGTAGATTGCTAAGAGGAAACTTCATTGTAGCAAAGGGAAAGAGATTGGGAAACTTGTTTAGGCTAGAAGCCACTACAATTTGTAATGCTTCTTATGTTTCTGAGGCTTTTGAAAACACTTGTATGTTGTGGCACCGTAGATTGGGTCACACAAGCAATAATATATTGAAAACTATTAAGAATAAAAGATTTGTTGGATGGTTGTCTTATTCTAATGAGCACTTTGATTTCTATGAGCATTGTGTGTTTGGTAAACAAAACAAAAAATCATTTCCTTTAGGAAGCAATAGAGCAAAAGAGAAGTTAGAGATTATTCATATGGATGTGTTTGGGCCTGTGGATAATGATTTTATCAGAAAATCTCATTATTTTGTTACCTTCATTGATGATGTATCCAGATTTACTTGGATTTATTTTATGAAACACAAATCTAATGTTTACACTAAGTTTAAGGATTTAAAGTCTTAGTTGAAAATCAATCAGAATTAAGGATTAAAAAATTAAGATTTGACAATGGAGGGGAATATTTCTCTAAGGAATTTGATGAGTTTTTCAAGTATGTAGGTATTATTAGACAAAACACAACTCCGTATACATGACAACAAAATGGTGTTGCAGAAAGGATGAATTGAACAATCATGGAAAGAGCTAGAAGTATGCTAAGTGATGCACAATTGGATAAATACTATTGGGTAGAGGCTATGTGTACTGATTGATACTTGATTAATAGATCTCCTTGTAATGCTCTTGGTTTGACACCTTATGAAGTGTGGATAGGTAAGAAACCTTTTGTTTCACATTTAAGGGTTTTTGGCTATGAGGCTTTTATTCATGTGCCTAAGGAAAAGTGATCTAAGTTGGATCCAAAATATTAAAAGTGTGCATTCATTTGATATGGTGATAATGTCAAAGGTTATAAGCTTTGCAATCAACCAACTCGTAAGATTATCTTTTCTAGAGATGTTATTTTAAGGGAACTTAGAGCTATTTCTGAACTTGAGCAACCAAAATAAAAAGAAGAAAAGGTAAAGAGAGTGCATTTTGATTTAGAGCAGCAAGATGCACCTTAGAAAGAACAGAATGATGGATTGGAGGGTGAAGAAGAAGAAGAAAATTTGAGTAGTTCTAATGAAGATGAATCTGTTATTACAGAAGAAGTTGGTGCAGATGATCATGCAGAAGAACAGGTTGAGACTCTTACTCCACCCTTAAGGAGATCCACAAGACAACAGAATCTAGTTGGCAGGTATAGCCCACCAGATTTTAGTTGTGTATTTGATTTATTGAGTACTAGTGATGAGCCTAGATCCTATAGGGAAGTTATTCTTGTAAATGATAGTGAGTCTTGGTAGTTAGCCATGTAGGAGGAGATGGTGGCTTTAGACTCTTGTAACACCTGTGATCTTGTTTGTTTTCCCAAAGGAAGAAAGGACATAGGTTGTAAATAGGTCTTGAAGAAGAAGTTTGGAGTAGACGGTTGATTGGAGAAGCACAAGGCTAGATTGGTAGCCAAGGGCTACTCCCAGAGAGAGAGAGTTGATTTTGGTGAGATTTTCTCTCCTGTTGCTAAATTGACTTCTATTAGATTTCTTTTATCCATTTTTACACCTTATGATTGGGAGATTGAGAAAATGGATGATAAGACTATGTTCTTTCATGGAGATCTTGAGGAAGAAATTTATATGCAATAGTCTACAGGTTTTGAGGTAAAAGGAAAAGAAGATTGGGTTTGTAGGTTGAATATGTCTCTCTATGGTTTGAAATAGTCCCCCATAATGTGGTATCAAAAGTTTGATTCATTTGTATCGAAATTGGGTTTTGTTAGGAGTGAGGAGGATCACTATATTTGCATTCATTGTATTGATGATTCTATACTGATCATTGCACTTATGTTGATGACATGTTATTTTTCAACAATACTAAGGATATGATTAATGAGATGAAAGCTCAACTTTTAGGTGCATTCGATATGAAGGATCTTGGAGCTGCTAGGTATATTCTAGGAATGGGGATTAGGAGGGATAGAGGTAACATAAAGCTTTGGTTGTTATAGAGTAAGTATGTGAATACTATTTTGTAGAGATTTAGTTTGTAGGACTGTAACCCAATTACAGTTCCTTTACTCATTGGTACTAAGCTTTCATTCGATATGTGTCCAAAGAATGATGATGATTTTAAGGATATGTCTAATGTGCCATATGCTAGTGTTGTAGGGAGTTTGATGTATGCAATGGATTGCACTAGACTAGACAACATTAGAATTATGCAAAGAGGGTGTTTAAATATCTTACAAGTACTCCTAATCATTGTTTGGTTTATTTTGGTACTGATAGTACTGATATATCTTTGGACATACAAAGATTTGTTGATTCAGATTGGGTATGTGACTTGGATAATTGAAGGTCCACTAGTGTCTATGTGTTTACTCTATTTGGAGGAGCAATGAGTTGGATGAGTAAGAAGCATACCACAGTTGTGTTGTCCACCACCGAAGTAGAGTATATAGTTGCTACTCATGTCTCTAAGGAGGCAGTTTGGTTGAGGAGACTATGTACAAGTATTGGATTTGATTATAGGATCACTCAAATTGGTTGTGATAGATAGAGTGCTATCTATTTGGCCAAGAATCCTATGTATAATGCTTAGACTAAGCATGTTGATGTTCAGTATCACTTTGTTCAAGAGTTGGTTGCAAATGGACAGATTGAGCTGAAGAAGATAGACACTCAGGAGAATTTTGTAGATTCATTGACCAAACCTATGAACACAGAGAAGTTTGTGTGGTGCAGAGAGGCCATTGGCGTTGTTTCTAGTGCCTAATTATTTACATTTGTTTTCCTATGGGTTGATTTGCAATGTATAATGTCAAGTGGGAGAATGTTGGGATAAGGTGCCATTAACCTTGTAAATTCCTAACATTGTATTTATTCTATTTATTATTTGTAATTTGTAATTACCCATAAGGGAATGAGGTAGTTTCACCTGCAGTGGTAATTCTCGAGTCACTGGAGGTAATTAAGGAGTGATATTTATGGTTGGCAATTGTAAAACTCAATAGTAAATGAGTGTAGGCACCACCTTGGTAGAATCTACTATTTTTAGCATATATATTGCATGTCATGATGTTTGGTGGGTGCATGTAGAGAATCTATGACATTTGCAAGTTATCATAAGATTCTATGACACTATGACGGATATTCATTAGTTGTAAGTTTCTATGTTTATCCCAAGGCTCCCATCTTGGGAAGATACTCCTTGGTGGAATCTATGATGATTATGACACGTCCTAAGATGTTGTAAGAGGCTAGATTTAGTCTTGGGTGCCCAACCTTGCATGGTTGTTTTTAAACAAGTGGAAGATACTTGTAAGATGGCATTTAATGTTTACAAGTTGGAGATTATCATGAGAGAGAATGTGAATGCCTAGGGAGGTGTGAGAGCACTTCTATATGTATTTTCCATTGTATTTGTTGCTGCAATACAAATTTTAGGTACTCAAGTGCTGCAGGAATGCTGTCAGATTGAAGACTGGTGGAGAGAGTTGCAAATTTGTTGTATTGTATAATCATTTTCAAATTAATATAGACTTGGGCCACTTTTCTGTGTGGAGTTTTTTACCTGAAAGGGTTTTCTCCACCTTAAACATTGTGTTGTGTGTTTAGTTTTCTGATTTGGTATTTTTGTGATGCATAGTTTCTTTTCTATGTTATAATCTCCATTTATAATACACTATTAAGGATCATTAAACACATATTGTAATCAAATTTTTGTTGAGTAGTTGTACTTTCATTTCTAACATCCAACATACCTTAGTTGGCCAGGCAAAGGCATAACCCAACAACACCTTCATTCTAGACCACAACCTGTTTCGGAGAAACCAAAAAACACCTTGCAAAGCAACATGAAACATCACAAGATCATCAAGATCATTCTCCATCAGCCAATTCACCATTTCATGTAGCAATAAGTTGGCGCATGCCAATAGACACTGAAACTAGTCATTGGACAATACAATCCTACACTCTATCACTTACAACTTTCTTTGCGGAGGAACAAATGATGTAAAACTTTGAATGAAGCACCTTCACAACCCACTGAACTTAACTTCTAAACCACATGACCATATCTTCAAATGTAGAGGAATTCAAAGCATTCTCCCAAACAGTCTTCAAGACAACTTCCTACAACAGAAACCTTCACCAACATCCGGAGACCAAAGTCTTCTTGTAAAAACACATACTTCCTTAGGATCAGCAAGAGAGAGCATACAACATGCTACAGACCATCAGCAATATCTTCTTAATATCAACATTACTTCTAATCATCATCTTAATGCTTCCAATTCCCATCTTAATATGTCATCATGATACCATCTCTGCTGATAACAAACATACTCAATACTACTTTCACATTAAATAAGGCATGAAATCCAACCATGAACATCATAAATATCATAGTTAGCACACCATCAACATAAGTATCAATGACAACCCAAATTGAGTGTCCAAATTGAGTGTTGACATCGATAACAACCACAACAGTGACAACCTTAGGTAACATGTGTGTAACAGTAATGGCCCTACATTTTCATATTTTCATCTTATGTTATGATCATAAGGTAATGCTTAAATATTCTTTCAATTATTATCCACAAGGTATTGTGGTGGTAGAATATATGAATAAAATCTTGATTGATGTCATAAAGAAACTCCTAGATAAGTATCCTATAGATTAGCATACTCAATTGAAATTTGGTTTGTAAGATGATAGGATTAGGATTAAGTCTTCCTTAAGCATCTATCCTTATCATTTGGTTATGGTTTGAACCATATCTTTCATGTTAACCTTAGGATCCCAAACATATAGTTCATAAAATATTACATTGAGATAGATGAGAAAGTAGAAGCTTGAATTTTAAACCTATTAGAACTTGATGAGAAAATAGATGTTACCTAGAAAAAATTGTTAAAAATCATGGTGTGGACAAGAGGTGGTTCAATAAGAGGGATAAACTTAAATCTTTATAGATTTTTAATTTCTCTTGATAACACATAAAGCACATGTTCAAAGAAAGGAGAAAATACTAAGTTTGGTAAGTTGTGGCTAGGACCTTTTCAAGATCTTTGAAATATTAGGAGAAAACACTTTCAGACTAAGCACCCTCACTAGTGACCTGTTATCCCATTTCCTATCAATAGGTAGCTCCTCAAGCATTACTTTTGAGTTTAATGGAGAAGAATTTGCTTTCCACCTTTTTTATGTACATATTTGTGTGCTTTTTCCTTTTCTTATTTTCAATTAATAAAAAAAGTGATTTCTTGTTTCATTGTTTTCATTTTCCTTGTTGTCTTGAGTTTGGGCTGGGATTGTCCTAATTTTCTAAGAAGAACTCTTATGATGGTAAGTGGTCTATTACATGCATTGATAGTGGCCTCTTATCTATTGGTATGTTTTCCTACCCATTTGACTAAATATTTGGTCAAAAATTTTAGAGTTTCCAATCTATATCAGTTATGGTAATGTGGACATATGCTAGCTACTCAAAGTTTGGATGATTGATGAACATATTGAAACTATTAATAAACCTTATACTTACTCATAGTTTAATTAGTTCTCTAGTTTTTGGGTTCCATTATTTTTTATTAAAGGGGTAAAATGGGTTTTGAAGGGACCCCAAAACCCTACAACCAAATGATGCCCCAAAGATTAAACATGGTAGAATAGTAGCCAAACATCAAAAAACATAGTAGAAAGGAAAAGAGACTAGATATAGTAATAAACTATACTAACAACTAACATACTAAATCCCACCATCCACCCATCCCCCTAGTACCCATCAGCATGATCACATACTCTTAAGAATCTGTTTCCATGGCAACCAAATCCTACTTGTAGAATTAGTCGTGAAGTTTAGCAAAGCCAAGTAGCTCATCCTTTTCCTCCTAGAAGCTCTTCTTTTTACTTGCTCTAGTTGTGGAACTTGAGCCCCCCTGCTTAGTGCTCTTGCCTTGTTTTCATTTATTACTATTATTTTGTTGCTTACCTTCAACATATGTTTCTTCCCCCTTACCAATCATGTGTTCCTACCTCAGCTCCTTAACCTTCTCTGTAAGAATGTGAATGCCTTCCACACTATTTTGTATTTTACATTTACTAATTTCAAGAATTCTTTCCACTTTTTTCTTGACCTTATTCATTTCATTTTCCATCTTACTTAAGTGGGTATCATGATCCTGGCAATGAGACACCAGATCCTTCTCCAATTGGTTGACCTTCAGAATGGCCTCCCAATACATCTGAATTTCCTCATCCATTTTATCATCTATCTCAAATCCCCTTTCCCATCCTTTGGTGAATAGCAGTTAATCTAATATGGATCCTATTTATCTTAATGAAAAACCATTTGGTTAACATGTGTTGGTGATTAATAATATCCTTCACCATATCTAGAGCCTTAGATAGCTCTGTGTTGGGTTCCATTGTTACAACTGGGTATTGATTCAAAATCACAAGGCCTTCTCCTTCACGATTACCACCATTGCCCTCAACTGATTAGTTGGCTTCATTTCCTACAAGTTGAGATAGCTTCACAGCTAGTATATACATGTAAAGGATCTCAAATTACAAAAATTAAAAAGAGAGAGAATAGAGAAGGAAGAAATAATAATAAAAGTTAACTCAACTTGCTAGGTGATTCAAGTAAACTCTACTAGGGCTATGTATGCCCAATTTGTAGTAGAGCTATTCTTATAGTGGGGTAAAAGATAACTTTATCATTATATGGAAACCTAGTTGTTATTGGATTAATGTCTAGGGAATCAATGATCATGTTTTCTTAATTACTTGTGTATTATAATAGACCCCTAATCATTTGAAGGAAAGGTTTTAATTACTTATGTATTCAAATAGACCCCCAATCATTTTAAGGGGAGGTTAATTAAAATTATCTTAGCATTTGGCTTGTTTTGATGTCTCCTAGTAGACTCGGGAGAAGGGAATGAACTCACATGAACACACTTGGGCTTCTTGACACTAGATATTGTCTTAAAATATTTTCTATCTTTAATCAATTTTGTGTGTCTTCCTTTTTCATGGTTGTGTGAACTAGAGAGTCTACATTGGTTGACTAAGTCTTTTAGTCAAAATTATCAGGAGCATTTCCCTAGTTGATTTGCCATTTTTTGTCCCTTGCACACACACCCTATTTTTCTCTAGAAAAATAAGGACCCCCTTCTATTACTTGCTATCTCTTCTACCTTACTTCATTTTGAGTCAAAGTCTTTATGTTTGGACCTTTTGATTTTTTGCCCTTTGTTTTGATTTCATATATTTTGTCATACTTTTATAGTCTTCTTTACTAGGATGCCAACATCTCTTTGAATCTATGGCCCTTCTTTGTTTCCTTGGCCATCATGGTGGCCATTAGGTTCCTAATGGGTGTGGTTTCTATGGTTTTATAGTTTCATTTACTTCCATCCCAATACAATAATGACATGAGAGAAGCTTGAACCCTATACCCAAATAGATAGTATACATGTATTATCTTTTTACCCCAACCTACCTACTTAGCTCTGCATTTATGGTGAGCTTCACACATGTGGGTTTCCTCTAAGGGTCAAATTATCCCCTCATTTGGTCACTTGACTTTTAATTATTGTATTTTTTGAGCTCTAACACTTCTCATCTCCTCTACAACTATCAATTCATTGTGCAAATCACCTCTTAGCTTAGTATTTTCTCATTGGTTTCATGATTTATGTGTGGGGATTTATTGGTGCATTATTAGTTGTGATTCAAGCCTATTGTGCTATAAATTTCTATATTTCGATTCATTTCTTGAAGTAGGCTTTGTGCACCTTAATTTTTGGTTCATTTTCACTTCATTTCATGCTTTCATGGTGTTTTTTCCCTTAGTGTTTGGTTTGGTTCATTTCATTTCTAGCACCCCCTTCATTTTGGTTGTTCTAGGTTTTACTAAGGTTTTTATTGTTTCATTTTGGTTATTTTACTCCCTTTTTCCCATATGATTTTCTTTTACTACTTTTTCATGCCCTAAGTAAGCCCTTATGAATTTAATGTTTGATCATGGAATCTGTAAAACCCTAGGTCTGAGATTTTTTGAATTCATTCTTTTCCATATCTAACCTAGGTGTTGTCAAGTTTCTGAGGTCTTTTTTTCCTCCTTTTGATGTTTTGAAATGTTAGAATCTAAAAGATGGTTAACACAGAAAACTAGTGCAAACGAATAGATATTAAACTATGAATAAAAATGATACAAAATCAAAATAGTAGCATAGAGTTAGTCTCCATGAGAGTAAAGAAAATTCTCTAGAAGAAAATAGCAAATTAAGAGGATGCAAAATACAATATAGGAGGTGAGTATAACTAGACTAGAAGAGAGGGGAGAGGTGGCAAATACGACCAATGGGAAGAGTCCACAACAATAGCCTAAAATAGGTAAGTGCAACTCCCATGGAAGATGCCAACACCTTGCACCCAATCACACTAATACTCACTTAATTAACCCTAAGAAACATTAATAACATGTGTAGGAAAAAGCTATGAATATAGGAAAATAAATAACCACCCTAAAAAAATAAAAACCTACACTAACACCTGTTGGCAAGAGACATTGTGTGGCTTCATAAGTGTTGTCATTGATGGCAACAAAGTTCAGCCCACACATCTGTAGGACATGGTATGTCTTTACCGGAAGTCAGATTAAAGAGTGTTGTGGTCCGGTAAGCAAGAACAGAGCATGCAGCAAGGTCTGACAATCAGGTCTAGATCTCTCAGAGGAAGTATCTCAGCAAAGTGCAGACTTGGGGAAGTCAAGAGGAGTATCATGACTGATACATTCTAAAGATTGAATCTCCGGTGATGAAAGAGTGAAAATATATGAGCACCTAAGTGTTGGGTTCCTGTTTGGTAGAGTAGACTAAGAAAGAACTGACCGACAGAGCATCATACCTTAATCTGGACAAGAAATTGATGACCTGATCAAACTTCTTGAGGGATCATTCATGGTTGGCTGACATGATTGATGACTTCTATAAGTATCTCTTTGATATGCATCACTTAGTAAGCAAGGATTCAACCGGCATACCAGAGTTTGGGAAAATATTGAGTATTACAGATGCCGTCTAGAAAGATGTTGAAATCCTTGGTGCAAATATGTATACTAGATGGATTTCAATATGAAGGTGTGTGTGGTGTGTTGTGTTGTACGAAGAAAAGCAGAGAGTAGTGTGGAAGCAGCAATACAAGTCCAGTATGTGATAGGACAACAACATCAAAGAAGAGGAAGAATGAAGTGCAGAAGATCAGTGTATTGAGCCTAACCGAAACTGAACCTCAGCATATGTGGATGCTTCTCATCATTTCAATCACCTAGTTACTTTTTTTATACCTTGTAGACAGTGAGTCTCTTGTAGGCAGTGAGCCTCTTGTGAGTAGTGTGCTTAGGCAGTGAGCTCTAATTGGCAAGTGCCATTTTGTACTTCTATTCTTTAAATAGAGAATACAATCCTGGGTTAGTCACCCCATTGTTTTTCCCTTAATAGGGTTTTCCACATCAAAATCATTGTGTTATGTGTATTGATTTTATTTCTACTTTCATGGTTATGCATGCTTATATGATTTGATGCTGCACTAGTTGTTAAAGAAGAACAAAAAGTTAAAGTAATTAAGATAAATGATTCACCCCCACCCCCCCTCTCAGTTATCAACAATTGGTATCAAAGCCAAGTTCCTCCAAATAGAGACTAACAATTTGAGGAAGATCTGGGAATTCTAATGGATGTGTATGGTATGAGGGAACAACTTCAGTCTTCCCTAGATGATCTTGAGCAATCTCACTCTGAAGTCAATAACTTGAGGGAAAGATTCAAACAAGCTGATGATTTCATAAATGAATTAAAGGAGAAACCGAATATCTCTGTGAGAAAGAGAAAGGAACTACTTCAGCAATTAGCAATTCAAAGTGAAGCCAATGATACTAATGAAGATCTGAATGAAAAGAACAAGTTATGTGAGAAGCTATCAAAAGAGGTCATTATGGTAAGACATAAAATGGAATCAGCGGTTATGAAGTTCACCCAAGAAATTGAAGAGAAGAGAAAAATTGAAGATAATCTAAAACAATCTCTCAAGGAGAAGTCAAAAGACTACCACAAAATGAATAGAATAATCAGGCATCTAGAATCTGATCTTGAAGAAGCTAGAGATAATGAAGAACAACTCAAGAATCAAATAGACACTCTTAAAAGGGATCTTCAAACAACAAATGAATACAAAGAGAAATTCAAGATAAGCTTTGCTCAACTTGAAGTTCTTCTTGAAAGCCAAAAGAGGGTAGATGACAAGCATGGCTTGGGGTATGAGAAAGGTGAAAGCTCCAGATCCCGTCAGAAGAATTCTGGATCAGGAAATCCAAGGAACAGATCTAGAAGACCTCCAGTAAGGCAACTGAATGCTCAAAGATATCCATCCTTCAATGGTTACTACCACCATTGCAATAACTTCAGTCACAAAGCAAATCAGTGTAGAAGAAGAATGAATTAGGCTAATTCATCCTTCTCTGGACAATGTTTTAACTGCAAAAGGTATGGTTACAAATCTCATGAATGTAGAAATTTGCAAATAAACAATTCATTCAATGGTAGATGCTTTGCATACAATAGAATGGGACATATGGCTAATCAATGTAGATCAAGAGGATACCAGTCAAATATGCAAAGAAATGTTGTTTGCTACAATTGCAATAGATCCGATCATATTGCCAAATTCTGCAAAAGTAAGAATCAGGACAAAAAGGGTCTGGTGCATCATAAACAAAACCAAGACAAAGGACAAGGAAAAGTGAATGAGGATGAAATTCAAAGGAGTTGAACAAGATTTGGGTGAAGAGAAGTACATAAAATGTTGGGGAATATCAGTACCATAGTAAGAATCAGGACAAAAAGTGTCCGGTTCATCATAATCAAAACCAAGACAAAGGAAAAGGAAAAGTGAATGCGGATGAAATTCAAAGGGAGATGAACAAGATTTGGGTGAAGAGAAGTACAGAAAATGTTGGAGATGGATCTACACCAAAATCTGGTGCTGATATTCCTTCCAGAAACTAAATAGATGAGCTCTGGCTCAAGGGGAGTCACAAAGAAAATAATTTTCCCCAGTCAGTCAATTGGTGCCTGAAATTGGCACATGGAAAGTTGTAGATTAAAAGGGCTCTCAGAGAAACATCTAAATAACCCTTGGTAAAGATATGAAAGATCCACAAGGAGTTTGAAAAGGTTAATCTCTTAGAGAAACATCTAAATAACCCTTGGTAAAGATATGAAAGATCCGCAAGGAGTTTGAAAAGGTTAATTATCCAAGATTAATCCGGTTTGACAGTCATCCAGCAAAAGCAGGACTTTCACAGTTAGATCTGATATAATTCAAACTTGAAATATTTGGATTTGTGGTTAGATGGAATGATTTGAGAAAGGGAGATACATTGTAATTTATCATTTTAGGTGCATCTCAGTGATCCAAAAAGATCTCTCTCAGAACAAGGAAAACAAGGCAATCAGAATAACTTAAGTTGTGCATTTATTGCAAAATGGAATTAGGGTTTGCACATAAATAAAAGGGTTCTTTTGTTCATCATTTGCACATTTGCATTCGAGAAGAAAAGAGAAGGAGCTCTGTAATAAAATTGTCTCAAACCTCTCGAAGACCAACCGGAGAAGTCGATTCATCCAGCAATCCGATCTGGCTCATA
Organism: Cunninghamia lanceolata; assembly: GCA_027924645.1. Classification (NCBI taxonomy): domain Eukaryota; kingdom Viridiplantae; phylum Streptophyta; class Pinopsida; order Cupressales; family Cupressaceae; genus Cunninghamia; species Cunninghamia lanceolata. The sequence goes on from BSBN01000738.1 coordinate 5,814,251, forward strand.
TCGTGAACCCTAGAAGCGTAAAAGGTATTTTCCACTCTTGAATATCTCTCTCTGAATCTTATGAAAGATGGCTACTCTGAATGTTGTTAAGATCACTGATAGGCCACGCCCTAAATTCAAGAAACATCCCTAAAAATCCCTAGAATTTGATCAACTAGGTGCATTTTCTAGCATTCCGCATGGGGTTCTGCATGTAGAAGATGTTAGGGTTTACATACAAGCAAACATTGAAGAATTTGGGGAATCCAAGCTGATGGATATCTATCACAAGGAACTAACAGATGAATCATTTGAACTTAAACCCCAATACAAGGCCATCCGGGATAAGCATTTTGGGCATTGCATTCATTTCCCCTGTTTTATTAAAGATGATTGGGTCTGGTATGTTTTGAGCAGAATGCATGACAACTTTATGTGGTTGATGAGTCCATTCAAGAAAACCAAGGATGCAATTAGGGTAGTAACCAGATTGCACTCATCCGGTGGGTTGCCTGCTCTCAAATCAGTCAAAAACCAAACTGTAAGTGAGGCTACCAGATCAAAATTTGACAAGAGAGAAATGACTATAGCAGATATCACTGATCTAGATATCAAGTTTGCATCTATGATAATTGGCTATAAGATATATCACTCCAGCAAGGAGAATTATGTATCCAAAACTGTAATTTATACTGCTTATCAGATGTTAAGGGAGAATACAGATTATGATCTTTGCGAGCTTCTTCTGAGCCAACTGTTGGAAAACCTACAAAAGATCAAGAAGGACAAGAAGGACTCATTCAAGTATGGTGGGCTAATATTGTGTTTATTCTTTTACTTTATGAATGAGCTACCTGGATCCAGTGGTTAGGTATGGAAAAATGATAGTCCTGTGGCCATACAAATCAGAGACTACATGTATGGGATTGGTGATGCCAAGGCTCAAAGTACAGCACTCTGGGGATACTTCAAGAACTTTCAAAGTATGATGTAGGCCAGAGAAAGAATCCCCCAATCTTTGGTTGAGAAGTACAAGGATATAGTGTGCTTTATGGTATACACTAATCAATGCCTAATGGAGGTAGTGGAGCCAAGGATAGTCTAGATTATGCCAATGGGGTATGAGGTGGATGAGAAAATTTTGGAACTGCATGTCCAACACCTTCTAAGTCAGCCTAAGGACCCTAAGGTAGAAAGGTTTGGAACCTTCCAAGAGTTGAGTGTAAAAGTTTATGTTGAACTGAGATAGCCTGAGATCAAGAGAAAAGTGAGAAGGGAAGTAGAATAATTCGCCAAGAGATATGGAATATCAAAGGAGGCAGTTGATGCCAACAGAGAGAAGGTGGAAGGGGCAGAGTAAGAAAGGCAAGAAACAAAAAAAGAAAGTGCTCCGGTGCAAGCCCCCTCCCAGACCAGGTCCTCTAAAAGCTCTGCACCAGCCGCTTCTAAGAGCTCAAAAGCCTCAAAACTAGAAGCAAAGTCATCCAGAAAAGGAGAGAAGGGAACAAAGACTAAGGCCACAAGGTTATACACAAGCCACAAGGATGATGAAGAGATAGAGACAGATGAGGAGGTTAAGAAAATGAAGAAGAAAAAGAAAAGATCTGTGGATTCATCTACCAGCAAGAACAAAGAAGAAGAAGTAGAAGAATTGTTGAGAGGGCTACTCTTTTTGTTGATGATGTCATCAAATTAGTCACTGTGGATGGGAACCTACAACTAATGACTAAATTTTATGATGAATATAATGAAGCTGATCAGAAGATCTTACAAGATGCCACAGTCAGGTGTCTAAACATCTATAACAAAGAATTCATTGAAATCATCTCTCTAATCCCCAAAAGTCTAGAAAAGGAACTTAAGATGAGGAAAAACAATGCCAAGGAAAAGGATATGGAGATCTGGGAATAGATAGCTATTTAGCTTTATCCTTTCATCAGTCCAAAACAAATGAAAATGATCTTCAAGGATTGCAAGGATGAGTTCCGGAGCAAATCTAGAATGAACAAACTTATGCTCGGAGAGACTGATCAGGTGGCAAAAGAGACTGAAGACATCTTCTAGAATGTATATAAAAGATTTAATCTTCCTATTATAGAGGATATAAGTGATGAACCTTCTACCATGGATGTCGAAGGATCAAGTGCATCAAAGGAAGATTCGATAGAGAAAAATGCAGAAGAATCAAAGGAGATAGGCGAGGAGAAGACTAAGGACCTAGATTCCTCTGTTCCGGAAGAGGAAGTCCATGAAGAAGTAAATATCTCTCATTCAGATCCACCTGCAGACTCCAAAACTAAAGGAGAAGCAAGAAAAGAAGAGAGAATAAGTCAAGAAGAAGAACTAAAGGGAAGAGAAGAAGATCAATTAGAGAAGACCCCTAGTGATAGTTCTGAAGCTGCAGAAGGAAAGAAGACTCTATCTCTGGCAAGAGACACTGCAGAAACAGTTAAAGATTTCTTGACTATGGAGATTGATGAACTGGAACTGTTTCAAAGACCATTCAATTTTGATTCCCTCTCCCTAGTTCAAACAATGAAGATAGCATCCTTTGCCCAAGCAAAGGCAAAAGAAAAATTTCTGAAGTCTCACATGGAAGACTGTGAGCTGATAGAGATTGCATCTGGTGTGTTGGAGAAGATCATGCCATCCTTCCAGAAGGATCTTTCGGCCTCTTCATTTGGTAATCTAAAATCTCTTGTTAATTTTGTTAGCACACATTTTGATTCCTTGGAGAAATCAATAGAAGAGAAAGTTTGGAAAGAGTTTGTGGGTAAGAGATTCTCTGAAGTACAAGGGCTAATAGCAAATGATAGAAGAAATCTGAACATTGGAATCAAGAGCCTAGAAAATGCTCTTAAAGATGGCAGAGAATTATACAAATTTTGTTTATCTTGGTCCTCAGTAATAGTAGACATTGCAAAGTAGGTGGAAGAACAAGAGGGCAAACTATCAAGTTTATCCCAGAGTTTTGATCCTGTCACCACATCCATAATGAATCAAGAGTGCCAAACTATTGCCACCTTAAATGAGATAAAGAGGCTTGAGAAGGAGAATAAAAATAGAATAAGTAGGCTAAGTGAACTAAGAGGGATAATTATCCCCAAGTTAGAGGCAATGCATGAGGCCTTAACTGATACCTAGACCACAACCCAGACCAATGATCAGGTAGACTTAAAGAGGGTAGAAGCTTTTGCATTTTTGCTAAGTGGTCACATTTCAATTTTGGATAGGACGAAGAAGAGTTGGGCAACATAAGTGGTACAGTTAAAGACCACCTTTGTAGATATACTTCAGTATATGTAAGTATAACATGTATATATACTTATGCGGCTAAGTATAGGTTGATTTTTGGAAATTTTGGTGTGCGGGTTCTACCCTTTGCCATTGATTTCAAAGGGGGAGTTAGAAGCAGTGAAAAATATGGAATCTAGCTAAGGGGGAGCTCCAAAAAAGTGTACATTAGAACAAAGCATCAGCCAAGGGGGAGTGTAGTGTGACACTTGGTCATTTTTCACTAAGTGTTGCCATCAATGCCAAAGGGAGAGATTGTTGGCAAGAGACACTATGTGGCTTCATGAGTGTTGTCATTGATGGCAACAAAATTCATCCCACACATCTGCAAGACATGGTATGTCTATACCGGAAGTCAGATTGAAGAGTGTTGTGGTCCGGTAAGCAAGAACACAGCATGTAGCAAGGTCTAACAGTCAGGTCTGGATCTCTCAGATGAAGTATCTCAGTAAAGTATGGACTTTAGGAAGTCAAGAGGAGTATCATGATTGATACATTCTAGAGATTGAGCCTCTAGTAATGAAAGAGTGAAAAGATATGAGCACCTAAGTGTTGGGTTCCTGTTTGGCAGAGTAGACTAAGAAAGAACTGACCGACAAAGCATCAGACCTTAATCCGGACAAGAAATTGATGGTGATAAATTTTATTGAGGGATCATTCATGGTTGGATGACATGATTGATGACTTCTATAAGTATCTCTTTGATACACATCACTTAGTAAGCAAGGATTCAACTGACAGACCAGAGTTCGGGAAAATATTGAGTATTCCGGATGCCGACTAGAAAGATGTTGAAATCCTTGGTGCAGATATATATACCAGATGGATTTTAATGTGAAGGTGTGTGTGGTGTGTTGTGTTATGTGAAGAAAAGTAGAGAGTAGTGTGGAAGCAGCAATACAGGTCCGGTATGTGACAGGATAACAACACCAAAGAAGAGGAAGAATGAAGTACAGTAGATCAGTGTATTAAGCCTAACTAGAACTAAACCTCAGCATATGTGGATGCTTCTCATCAGTTTAATCACCTGGTTACTTTCTTTATACCTCGTAGACAGTGAGTCTCTTGTAGGCAGTGAGCCTCTTGTAAGTAGTGTGCTCGGGCAGTGAGCCCTAATTGGCAAGTGCCATTTTGTACTTCTATTCTTTTAACAGAGAATACAATCTTGGGTTAGTCACCTCGTGGTTTTTCCCTTAACAGGGTTTTCCACATCAAAATCATTGTGTTATGTGTATTAATTGTATTTCTACTTTCATGGTTATGCATGCTTATATGATTTGATGTTGCACTAGTTGTTAAAGAAGAACATAAAGTTAAAGTAATTAAGATAACTGATTCACCCCCACTCTAAGTTATCAACAACACCCCCCTAAGTATAGGTTAGGTGGGTGAAAAGATGAGTCCTAGAATATGAAACCTAATGAGGTACCCATGTACATAAAATTCCCCCAAAGAGAAGAAGCCCCTCCAGAAAAGAGAGAAAATGTCCCCCCCTGAAATAGAGAGAGAGAGAGAGAGGACCTCGCAAAGTAGAGAGAGTCAAGACTTCGAGTGAGAGGACTAAGAAACCCCCAAAAGATGAAGCCTCATGCACCCCTAGTAAAGCTCGTAGATAAAAATACTCTCTTTTTGTGAAGGGTTTGGTGAGGATATCGATAACTTTCTCATAAGTTAGACAGTAGCGAAGGTCAATGTCATGGCCATGAATGAGATCCCAAATGTAGTGCATGTGGACGTTAATATGTTTGGTCTACTGATGATGGACCAGATTCTGTGAGACCTGAATGACACTCTAGTTATCATAAAATATGACTGATGGTCATCTGACCTGGATCTTAAACTAAGAAGATTCTGAAGCCAGATGGTCTCAGTGGTGGCATTCACAACCTCCCAATACTTGGCCTTAGTAGAAGATAGAGAAATATTAGACTGCTTCTTTCTTGACCAACAAAAATGACTTGAACCAATTGAGAAGTTGTAGCCCGAAGTAGACTTGCGATCCTGAGAATCACCTTGCCAATCTGAATCTGTGCTTGCTGCATAGGGAATCCCAAAACTATGAGAACCTTAAATGTAGTGAAGTATCCACTTGGCTCCTTTGCAGTGTAGCTCGTGGGGCTCCTACAGTAATTGAGAAACCACGCCTAGAGCATATGAAATATCAAGTCAAGTATGAGTAAGATAAATGAGACTGCCAACAAGCTATCAGTACAAAGTTCCATCAATAAATGGTGAAGAAAACTAAGCCTCAAGTTTGACTCTAGAAAGAAAGGGATTTGGAGTAGGCTTATAGTCAGCCATATGAAACCATGAGAGAAAATCTAGAGCATACTTGGACTGTATGATGGTGATCCTGGAAGTAGACTGGTAGATCTCAATCCCAAGAAAGTAATGCAACATGCCCAAGTCAATCATCAAAAACCTATCATAAAAGATAGTTTTGACTACCCTAATGGTGAATGAAGAACTCCTTTTGATCAACAAGTCACCAGCAAACACAACAAAAAATAGGAGTGAATCATCTTGCTACAAAATGTAGACATTGGGATCAGAATGGCACCGAGTGAACCCAACTTTTAGAAGGAAGGACTCCATCTTGGCATACTAGGCCCTAGGAGCATGTTTGAGGCCATAGAAAGACTTCTAAAGGCAGAACACAAGTGAAGAATTTGAAATCAACCCCTATAGTTGCTCCATGCAGATATCCTCCTGAATGTCACCGTGAAGAAAAGTACTCTTCACATCCATCTGGTGTACTTCAAATGATTGGTTGCAGAAATGGAAAGAACAAGTCAGATGGAGTTCATTCTGACAACTGGCACAAAAGTCTCAAAGTAGTCAATCCTAGGAACCTAGGAGAATCCTTTGGCGACCAAGAAAACCTTATGCTTATTAGCTGACCCATCTGCTACAAATTTTGTCTGATAGATCCACTTACATCGAACAAATTTTCTTCCCTTAGGAAGAAGGATAAAATCCCATGTGTTGTTCCTAATCAAGGAACTATACTCCTATATAGTTGTATTACACTCAAAAATACCAGAAGCTTGTCGAAAGGACTGTGGATCAGAGGCAGTAACAATGAAGACATGTGGAGTATCCTATATTTGTGAAGAAGTCCGCTTGGTGTCTGATGCATCCCCAATCCAATCATCTGCTGACTGCAAGGTCTATCTAGCCCAAAGTGAACCAAAAGTCAGAGAATTCTGGAGGAGAATCATCACCCTCTTAATGATGACTAGGAGAGGAAGGACGTGAATCCTCTGAATCTCTCTCAACATTGGAAGTGGAGGTAGAATATTCCTCATCATCAAGAATCTTCTCAGGTGAATCTGACTCATAAAATGATCTATCATGTAGATGAAGTGACTCCAATGTCAAAGTAGGAGGTGGAGAAGTGATAGGAGTTGAGCTCGAAGAGCCCTCCTCAAACTAAACACTCCTCTCAATGAACAACTCATGTGTAGTAGGGTGGAGAAAGTGATAACCCTTCACACCATCAAGATAGCCTACAAATATGCAAGGTCTACTTTTTGGATCTAAGGCCTTATATTTCTCTACAAGAATGTGGGCTGATGCAGAAGAACCAAAAACTTGGGTAAACATTCAAATTTGTGTGACACTTTGGGCCAACTTATCAACATAAACTAATTTAAGTATTTACAACTAAAAGTCAACTTTGGTGAAACTTATGTTGTATCTAGATTCATTATATCTAAATTAGATATAGGCCACAACTTTTCGAATTGGAACCATTCACTTAAAACATATGTAGCATCACTTTATGGTTCATTTATCAAAATAAATAAATAATTTGAAAAAATTGATGTTCTAAGAACTCCTATTCATGCAAATAATCATTTAAAAAAAATCTAAAAATACCCTTTTGTAGATCTATAAGTATATTTTGTAAAAATATAATTCTTTAAACATTTAAATTAGTGTTTATATTTTATTTTTTATTTCTACTAAAAGTAGGTCATCATCACCAAAATATGGTGTTGATTGTCCTCTCAAGAAAAAAAAAAGTAAAGTTCATAAAAAAATTTTGAAAAAACTATGATGCACTAGAGGAGAGATTCCTGCCAAAATGATATAATTGTTTTCCTATTTTGGATAAATAATCAAGACAAAAGTTGATGTCCCATTGAAATAGTTGTGTTTTCATTACACGCAACTTCCAAGAGTTATTTAAAAATATATATTTACGAAATTGTGGAAAAACTTAATCCATGCACTAGAGTTTTGAGTAATGAATACACAAAAAAATATAGAAAGAAAACGAGTGAAATATACTATATAAAGTGAGACATCCCATTCAACCTTATTTTTCATCATTTTATCAATAATTAAATTATAGTGTCAATTTTATAAAATACTACATAAATTAATAATTTTTTAATTTAAAAAAAAATAGAAACATAAAATACATTAAAAAATCTACATTTTATTAGTTTACATCATTTTAAAATTTAAAACATATACGTCACTTTGTAGTGATTCAAGTTAAAAAGTTAGATTAGTGTTGGTCATTTCCTTTATAAAAGTGTGACACAACTTTGAACTTTCATCCACTTAAAAGTGCTTAACTGATGGTTTCCAACCACTCCAAGCTTCAAAAGGAGTAACTCCCTTCAAGGCTCAGTGAGGAACACAGTTCTGAATATAACAAGCACAGTTAATGGCCTCTACCCAATACTGTGGTGCAATAGATTTGGAGTGTATCATGCAGTTCTCAATTTCCTTCAAGGACGAATTCTTCGATTCTAAAACACCATTCTACTAAGGAGTGTATGGAACATAATTCTGCAAATAAATCCCCTTTGAAGTGCAAAATTGCTCAAAATGATGGTTGACATATTCACCACCTGTGTCAGTGCGCAACACTTTGTTGGCTTTCCCAGATTGCTTCTCTACAAAAGTTTTGAAGTCTTGAAAGTGATCAAATACCTCAAAATTTTGTTTGAGAAAGCACACCCAAGTATATCAAGAAAAGTCATCAATGAAAGTTACAACAAATCTAGACTTGCTGAAGAATGGATGAGGAAATGGACCAGCCAAATCACTGTAAACTAACTCTAGTATCTATGAGACTCTCCATGCTTTTATCAAAGTTTTCCTTAGGATGATTACCAATAACACAACCTTGGAAAACACTACCTAAAACTAAACTGAAGGCAACCTTGTGACCATGCTCTACGGGTTGAGCTACTACAAGTAGTGAAAGTTAAGATGGCCAAACCACTCATGCCATAATCTACTCACATCATCTGAATGAGTGAGAAAAATAGATGAAGGAGAATCAAGAACAAAGTGATAAAACAAATCTAGATATGACTGATGATCTACTCTCCTAATTGCAACTATAGAACCACTGTACAATTCATGAATCTCCACTGAATCAGGAGTCAACTCAACCTGCTTGCTTGAACTCATGTGAGTGATGTGATATAATGGCATATGATTAGTTGATAATGAGGGCACACAAAGAACATCATGGAATATGCCATCCCTCACATCAATAGACCCTCTCCCACACACCTCAACATGAGTGCAATAACCCATCAAAATAGAAAGCATAGTACATGGCTCCAAAGATGCAAGTTCTTCCTTAGATGAAGCCATGTGGTGTGAAGCACCCAAATCAAGAACCCAAGTGGATGGTTGTGAAGAAAATGCTACAAGGGCCTTGCCTTTTCCTTTCCCCTTGTTGTTATCATTTGCCTTGTTAGACCACTCATTAGAACTTTGTTTTATAGATTTAGGAACACTGATATTATCCTTCTCAAGAAAGTGTGTCAAGTGATCAATTTGTTTCTTCAAACATTTATGTTCATCATGACTGGGTCTTTTACAATAGGCACATTTGACCTTGTCTTTCTTAGGCTTGTCACCATTAGAAGATTGAGTCTCACTAGCTTCTTTGGGGATAACTTGTTTCTAATCCTTCTTCTCCTTGCCATTATTTTGTTTCTTACCCTTATTATTACTACTTTGTCCTTTATGTTCTATTGTGCCTTGGTTTGCAGCTAGGGCATGTGACTTAGAGGATTTTAGAGTGCCCATTTGGATTAGCTTATCTTGCTCCCATGTGAGAGAGATAGAAAAATCATCTAAAGATAGCCTGGTGAATTGAGTACCAAGTACACCCTTAGTAGCATAGAAAGTAGAAACAAATACAAAATATTTTGAACTTAGCTTAGAGAGAATACTAAGAATCAGTTGTTCATATTTCTTTTCGATTTCACACTATTTTAACTATAGCCTTAGTGATTTCAATTTTGTGAATTTTTTTGAATTGTGTTGAAGTTGCCCAGACTTAAACTAATTAGTTCATTTTCTAGCATATGACCCCTCATTGTATCTTGTTTACCAAATAGTATTTCTAGCTTTGTCCTAATTTCATTTGGTGAATTCAAAGACTTAATGTGAAAGAGAAAACCATGATAAATAGACAAACATAATGTTCCATAGGGCTCATCACATTTGGTAAACTAGTTAGGCTTATCTTCATCTTTAGCAGATTCAATTTCTAGTCCCATTGTTATCCTATGCAACACAGAGTTTCTTAAGTAGATTGTCATGCGCAATTTCTACTCAAAGTGTTTGTAAGGAGTTAATATAGGTACTGTTGTTTGATCCATGATGAAGAAATGCATAAATGAAATGCTGAAAAAGAAGATAAAACACAAAGGACAACCCCCCTTTTCACTCAATCAAAGAACCTCACAAGCAAATATTATTTGAAACTTTATAATTTAGTGTGTTTACAACTACAACTAGCAAGAATTACTTAGTGGTCTTGATCTCAATGCTTACAAAATCCTCAATAATAGGTGTATGTTGAAAGTACAATAATGGAATGAAACCAAGTGAAACTAACAACACCACTGTAATCTACTCGAAAAATCATCCACTTTCAAAAAAATGAATTACCTCAATTTGAGGTTGTATGTGAATGTTATGAGTCTCTGAAGTTCAAAAAATGGGAACTATGCAGTGTCCCCTATGAGAATCTACAATTTCTGGAAACTCCAAACACCAAAACTAAAAAATGTCTACACCACTACAAAGCTTGCAAAATTCTATTGCAAATTGAAAAAAAAATCCAAAAAAGGAGCTTGGATAACTAAGATAGAGGCCTACAAGTATTGACTACCCAAATCAAAATGCCAATGGAGAGGGGGCCTATAGAAAATTTATGAAATTGATTTTTTGCATGATCTATTTGGTGCATGCCAAAATATAACAGATACCCAGATAGTTTTTCGATTCGGCGAACAAAACCTAGAAATCTTTTCCTCTTTTTGATGTGCCAAAGATGTGGATCTAATGCAAAAAATGTTAAAATTTATCTGTGAGGCCTCTTGAACACAATGGAAAGGTTTTTTTGGCTTGAAAATGCTCCAAATAGAAGCTATCTTCTAGATTCACGTTTAAAACCTACATTCCACAACTTTTCAAATGATCTCCAAATTAGATGAAATAAAAGCCAATATTGACTTTTTGAAGCCTCTTGGGTGGGTTGGAACAAGAAGAAATGCTACCAGTATAACAAAAAATGCTCCAATCACCTAGATCTCAGAAAACACACATGCAAAACCCTAGAGGTTAAAATATTTTCGTCAAACTTTTCTGATTCTCTAGATAATCCAAAGATACAAGAGAAGAGTGTACTAGGTTTTCAGGAAACCTACAAGTAAATCTTATTAGCCCCCATGAATCTCTCAAAAAGGAAATAAAAATCTATTCTGCACTAGAATAGCTCTAATACCTTCTTAGAATCTGAAAAGATGATTATTCCACAAAACTAGTGCAAATGAATAGATTTCAAACTACAAATGAAAATGATACAAAATCAAAATACTAGCATAGAGTTAGTCTCCATGAGAGTAATGCAAATGCTCCAAAAGAAAAATAGCATTAAGAGGATGCAAAAGAAAAAGATGCAAAATACAAGCTAGGAGGTGAGTATAAATAGACTATAAGAGAGGGGAGAGGTGGCAAATATGACCAATGGGAAGAGTCCACCACAATAGCCTAAAATAAACAAGTGCAACTCCCATGGAAGATGCTGACACCTTGCACCCACTCACTCTAATACTCACTTAATTAACCCTAAGCGAGCTCAATAACATATGTAGGAAAATCTTAGGAATATAGGAAAATAATCAACCCAACTAAAAAAATTAAAACCTACACTAACATGAAACTGGTCATCATAGTCTTGCAAGACCACATCCATTGGGATTAGACTTGTAGGGATTTACATGCATGAATATTTTATATGTGAAATATTATAGATTCAAGGTGTTGGTAGAGCGCTTGATGGGTTACTTTGGTATGAGATTTCTCAATGTCCCAATTCCTAACTACTACTTCATTTTTAATTATTGGGATTGAAAACATGGAAATACATCTAACTCAATGTGAATTTGGTATAGGTTACACAATATCCCAAATCTCCAATTATTGATGTTTTAGCTCTTTATATTTTCTAGGTTTATAAGTTTCGATTTACCCTTATTTGAATGTTCACTTGGTAAAGTTATGGACTGTTCTCAATCTCTAATTCTTAACATTTTTATGATTTATATCCTTTCTCAATTAGAGATGTGGGGTTGCATCCAATTGATTTATTATTTGGTAAATGTCATAAGGTACCTTTAAAACCTAATCTTTGGAAAACTATGTTTTATATTATTTTAGGATTGTTAGTTTGGGCTTACTCCTGTCAGAGTTTCTTTTTAGTATGTGTCATTAGGTAAATCCAAGTCCCAAGACCTGAAGTTATATACATTTTTCCTTTTGGGGTTTCCAAGTTTGGGTTTACTCTATTTTTTTAGTCACTACAATAGATGTTTTGGAGTATCCCAAATCCCTAATCCCTGACATATTGGTCATAATTGTAAATATACTCAAGTAACTTACAATTCCAAGACTAACTACCCATAACCTGTTGCATATGGGTATTCATCTACCTAAGTTTTAGTTTAGACTTCTTGACTCCATGATACTTAATTAGGCATAATCATCATCAGATCCCAATAACTGACTCCCAAATAGTGAGGTTCTTGTTATCCTATTTTTCCCCCCTGGCCAACTAGTCTAAGATCCATGAGATCTAGGTGTTTCACCTTCTGAGGATGTAAGGGAAAGCATCAAAAAATGGTTAAGCCCAAAAGATTTAGAGTTTTCCTTGTGTTTTTCTACCTTGTCGGGATGTTGGCATTTAGGCTTCATCTCTGCAATGTGCCAAAGTGCAAAGTCCCAAACTTTGCCCCTTTCCCCTTGCAAAATGGTCTAAGTGTTATATCACCAGAGTTTGAAGTTCTCTCTTTCTGCCTTCCTTCCTCTAGATGGTGGCAGGCCTAAAGGATGAACTTTGACTCTTTCACTTTGTGGAAAATAGTTAAGTGTTTGAGCACCAAATTTCAAGGTTTCTCTCTTCCACGTTCTCTTTTGCAATGCATAAGGTGGAAGGCCCTATTAGTTTCAAGATAGACAACTGAGAGGGGGGTGAATCAGTTGTCCCAAAACTTTCTTTATTAACCACTTAAATCCTTCTTGTAATTCAGTAGCATAATAATAAATCAATCATGGAAACACAATGTAACAATTCAAGAGCAGAAACAGATTAACACATATGACACCAAGATTTTAACGTGGAAAACCTGGTTAAGGGAGAAACCACAAGGTGACTAACCCAAGAATATATTCTCTATTAAAAGAATAAGAAGAACAAAATGGCACATACCAATTAGGGCTCACTGCCCGAGCACACTGCTCACAAGAGGCCCACTGCCTATAGGAGACACACTGTCTATAGAATAATAGATATTACATACTTGAACTGAAGAATAGCATCTTCACCATGCTTGAGTCAGTTCCATTTAAGCTCAACACTTTTGCTCTACCTTTTGCTCTTCTCTTCTCTACCACACTCTTATCTCCACCAAGATACTTTTTGAAATGACTTCACAACTCTTATTTATACAAGACATCGACTTTGGGATAATCATCAAAGTCGACATTTTATAGAGAAACTACACAAATATAACTTGACTAATTACAAAAGACTTCATGTGAATCACCACACTATCAGCCACACAGATCTGGGACTTCAATCTTCTTTGAGGAACACACCATGCATTGCAGAACATATTCAAGATCATCTGCAAGATGTGTAAATCATCCGGTCGGCCAAGTTTAGGAAGAACAACATCATCTAGAAGTAATTCTTCAATTATGAGCTCAATCTTCAATACGGACCACCAACACGAACTGGACATAATCTAGAGACCCCCACAAGCTTTCCTAAATCACCAAGATTCCTTTCTTTGTTTGAATGATTTGTAGACTCAAGAAGAAATTCATTTCCCTAAACATGGACATCTCAAATTCCCTTTTCATTTGATTTACAAAAGTTTTGCACATACTATCTCTTCCTCCAAAAATGATATCATCAACAAATACTTCAACAATCAAGATATTTTCATGATCAATTTTGAAGTACAAGTTACTGTCAGTAGTACCTTTGTTGAAACCAATCTTTAAAAGATCCTTATCCATTCTTTCATACTAGGCTCTTGGGGCTTGTTTGAGTCCATACAGTGCTTTCTTCAACTTGCAGACCATATCACCATGATCAAACAATTGAAATCCATCTGGTTGCTCAATGTATACTCTTCTTTCAAGTCACCATTCAGGAAGGTAGACTTGACATCCATCTGATATACTTTGAAGTCCTTGAAGGTAGTAAAGGAAAGAAATAATATGACTGCTTCAATTCTTACCACCGAAGCAAAGGTTTCTTCAAAATCAACTCCTTCTACTTGAGAATAACCCTTGCAGACCAATCTAGCTTTGTTTCTGACTACTTCACCATCTTCATTTAGTTTATTTCAAAAGCTCCATTTGGTTCCAATCACATTTTTGTTTCTAGGTCTGGGAACAAGATCCCAAGTGTGATTTTTCTCAATTTGCATTAGCTCTTCCTTCATTGCTTTAGTCCAGCTTTCATCATTGCATGCTTCACTCACAGTTTTTGGTTCAAACTTTGAAATCCGACAATACTTTTCTGAGTCTTGAGCAATCTTTCTTCTTGTTTGAACACCTTTACTTTTATCACCTATGATCTGATCTTTAGAGTGATTCAGTCTTACATACCTGGGAGTTTTGGGAATTTCTTGCACTTCTATTTCTTGAACAAGTTCATCCAAACTTATCTCTTCTTCCTGATTCTCTGGATCAGTCTAGATCTGAATTTCAGAAGGGGCTTGGACTTCTTGGACCAAAACATCATTCTAATCATCTTCATAATATTCATAAAACCTTGAGGGTTTTTCAATACCTTCATCAACCTTCACATTTGTACTTTCTATAATCTTTCTCAATCTCTTGTTATAACACTGGTATGCTTTGCTTTGAGTAGAATAACCCAAGAATATTACTTCATCACTTCTAGCATCAAATTTACCAAGGTCTTCATCTCTTTTAATGTAACATTTTCTACCAAAGACTCTGAAATACTTCACAGTGGGAGTGATGCCAAACCAGAGTCCATAAGAGGTCTTACCAATATTGCTTATGATTTGTACTCAATTAAGAGTATAGATAGCAGTGCTTACAGCTTCTCTCCAATAGATCTGAGGAACATTTGCTTCCATCATCATGGTTCTAGATGCTTCCTGGATGGTTCGATTCTTTCTCTCCACTACTCCATTCTACTGTGGAGTCCTTGGAGTAGATAACTGTCTTTTTATCCCATGTTTCTCATAGAATTCTATGAACTCTCCGAATATGAATTCTCCACCTCTATTAGACCTAAGACATTTTATGTTTAATCTAGTTTCATTCTCTACCATAGCCTTAAATATTTTGAATTTCTCAAGAGCCTCAGATTTCTCTTTCAGAAAAGTCACCCACATCATCCGGGAGTGATCATCAATTAATAACATGAAGTATCTATCACCTTGCAAACTCCTGATTCTTGCCGGTCCACATAGATCAATATGAACTAAGTCCAACAATCCGGTAGAAGATTGTTCCTTACTTTAAAATGTGACTTTACTCTGCTTACCCAACTGAGATTCTTTGCACAAACTATTGGTAGGTTTCACTAGTCTTGGAAGATCTCTTACAGCCTGAGTGTTGCTTATCTTGATGATATTATCAAAATTCACATGACACATTCTCCTATGCCACAACCAACTCTGATCAATTTGAACAAATAATCAACTTTTACCAATACCAACCAAGTGGAAGATGTTACCTTTTGTCTGAGTACCAGATGCAATCTCTATTCTAGAACTTTCAAAGATCTTACATTTTCCATTTTTGAATCAGAGATCATAGCCTTTGTCCACTAACTATCCAACACTAAGAAGATTGTGCTTTAGACCTTCAACATACAGTACATTATTGGTTTTGGTCTTTCCATCAAAACAAATAGTTCCTCTACCTCTAATTCTGCCAGGAGAATTATCACCAAATTTTACCACTCCTCCTTCATATCTTTCCAAATCTATGAACTTATTTTTGTCACTTGTCATATGGTGGGAGCATCCACTATCAATGACCTAGTCATCCTTTTCTTCAACTTGGGAAGCCAGAGCTCTTTCTATCATTTTGTGATTGACAGATTCAGAGGGCATTGGACTTTTCCCTTGATGGCAATAAACACCCAGTCACTTCTGGATTTGTTTCCTATCTCCGATTCATCATCTGTTACTCCTTCATCATCATCATCTTCATGAACATAGTAACATTTCTTATGGAATCTTGATCTATTTTGATTTTCCCTTGAAAATCTTTCGAGACACCTTGAGGTAAAATGACCAATCTTATTGCAGTTGAAACATTTAAAGGGCAATTTTCCTTCATACTTACCAGATCCTCTTGGCAATCTTTTTGCAATAAGGGCTTCAAGTTGAGCAGCTTTTGCTTCATCTTCTTCCAAATCTTTTCTTTCTTTTTCATACCATGATAGTTTCTTTGAGGAGTTCTCTCTTGGATCAAACTTTTGTTTGCCTTTTATATAGGCACTAGCTTTGAATGCAGATTCAATATTGGGGGGTGCATCTCTAAACTTGGCCAATTCAAATGCAACTAATTTTCCAACCAATTGATCGCTTGTGATATTTGAAAAAGATCTAAATTCTTCACTAGAAGCAACCTTGTATTTGTAAGAACAAGGTAGGGATCTGAGAACTTTGGCAACAATCTCATCTTCATCCAAGATTCCACTAGCACACCTAATGCCTCAAACAAGCTCATTTACTTTTAGCATAAATGTAGTGATATTTTCATCTTCATTCATCTTCAAGGTTTCAAATTTTCCTTTCAGACTCTGTAGCTTGGCACATTTAACATATTTGTCTCCTTCATGCAGAAGTTCCAGTTTTTCCCAAATCTCATATGTAGTTTTTAAATCTATAATAGTTGTCAGCTCTAAATTAGATAAGGCACTTAGCAGAGCTTCTTTAGCCCATAGATTGTCTTCAACATCTTTGATTTCATCTACAGTTTTTGGACCATTCTTTGGAGGGACATACTTCTTTGAAGCCATGATCCAATATTGCATTCCCATACATTGCAAGTAGCATTCCATGTGGCTTTTCCAAAGAGTGTAATTGGTTCCATCAAACCTTGGACTATCCTTCTTGCAGGAAGACATCATGGATCTCTTCAAGTGGTTAAGCTCCTTTTAGAGGAACATAGCTCTGATACCAATTGTTAGTTTCAAGATAGACAAATGAGAGGGGAGGAGGTGAATCAGTTGTCCCAAAACCTTCTTTATTAACCACTTAAATCCTTCTTGTAATTCTGCAGCATAATAATAAATCAATTATGGAAACACAATGCAACAATTCAAGAGCAGAAACACATTAACACATATGACACCTAGATTTTAACATGGAAAACCCAGTTTAGGGAAAAACCATAGGGTGACTAACCCAAGAATGTATTCTCTGTTAAAAGAATACAAAGAACAAAATGGCACATGCCAATTAGGGCTCACTACTCGAGCACACTGCTCACAAGAGGCCCACTGCCTATAGTAGACACACTATCTACATAATAATAGATATTACATACTTGAACTAAAGAATAGCATCTTCACCATGCTTGAGTCAGTTCCATTTAAGCTCAACACTTTTGCTCTTCCTTTTTATCTTCTCCTCTCTACCACACTCTCATCTCCGCCAAGATACTTTTTGAAATGTCTTCACAACTCTTATTTATACAAGACATTGACTTTGGGATAATCATCAAAGTCAACATAATTTACAGAGCAACTACACAAATACAACTTGACTAATTACACAAGACTTCATGTGAATCACCACACTGTAGGCCACACAGATCTAGGACTTCAATCTTCTTTGAGGAACACACCATGCTTCACAGAACATCTTCAAGATCATCCGCAAGATGTGTAAATCATCCAGTCGGCCAAGTTTAGGAAGAACAACATCACCTGGAAGTAATTCTTCAATTACGAGCTCAATCTTCAATGCAGACCACCAACACAAACTAGAATAATCTAGAGAACCCCACAAGCTTGCCTAAATCACCAAGAACATCCACATTACTTCTACTTACTAAAATCATTCTCTCCTTCATCCGGAAACTCAAGAACATAGTTTGTCAACACTGCCATATTGGAATAGATGCTGTGGACCTCTAGACCACGAACCAACTGAGTTGTCAATTCACATTGACTTTCTAAACACTACCAAATCAACAAAATAAGATATTGCACTTCCAAATCTCACCAGACCTATTTGTGTCACTCTATCACCTCTGAACATTTGCCAGAACTAGTTTTACTCATATGGCCATAACTTCTTCAAATCTTCATGCAGACCTCTCAAATCTTTACTGGATCACCTTTAGACAAATATCTATAAACCCTTTTATGCATATCCTCTGATCTTCATCTTAGCTAGGATCTTTACTTCACTTTCTTCACTATTCTTCTATGTTCCTGATAGGACTAATTTTCTCAATATCCTCAGCATACAACTTCATCCAATCCTTGACATTAATGCAACAGGAGTATGTTTGCATCAGTGACAACACCGGTTAGGCCCATACTTGCAACAGGTCTGACACTTGACTCTTAACGGGACACATGGTGTGTTCTAATCTATTTCTATCATTCTGCGGAGGATATTTTATTAAGGCAAAAGGTGGCTATGGAACCACAGAAAGTTGCCAAGTGGCAGTGACGTCATCTAGAATGAAGGGTCGAGACCTGAGTTCTGCTACTTTTCATTACAAATTCTTCTAAGTGTTCGAGGATTGGATTTCAATATTTTTTCTTTCTACCTTCCTTTGAAATCTGAAAGGTTGAAGGATGGAACTCCAAACTCCACCAGACCCTCATAAAATATAGACAAGTCTTCAAAACATGGAGCACGGAGTTCCTTTCTTCTTCCCTCCTAGAAGGTAAACTGCCAATGGTCCAATCTTCACTATGGTTAAATGTTCTAAGTGTAAATGTCAGAGCTCGAGGATATTGTCTTCTTCCTTCTTTCTTCTGTAACCGATAGGGTGTAGGGCCAAAAGACCAATCTCCGCAACTTTGACGACTTCTTTCTTCATAGAGAAAGCATGATTTGACTGGCCAATGACCCTCCTAGTCACCATTAATGCTCCATAAGGGCCTATTTTCATGCAGTAGATGGTATTCCCACCTCTTCTTGCCACTATTCATCATCTGCATTGAATTTCTTATACCCATGGCATGGGCAAACCTCCTGTTTCAATGAATTTCCTAGGTAGAGCCATGTGCACACACTTCAAAGGATGCTAGTTTGAGTTAATGCACCATGGTTGACATCCCTTCTTGTTGACTTCTCCCCTTCCATGTCATTATTGCTACAGTAAAGACGAAATGTTATCTATGCATGTGTAAAAGATGTATTTGGGATTGGTTAGTTGTTTTCTGGGCTGTTATACTAGGCAAACTGACCTTGTAATGTACTTACAGAATGACTAGATTTTATGTATTGTGCTCCTTCGCGACCCTTTGATGTCTTTGGTTTATTGTTCAACTATGAATGTATGTGATTATTTTGTGTCTATTACTCTATAATAGGTTATTTACTCCTTGTAATGGTCATTTGACCATCATGATCAATATATCTCTGATATATCACCTCTCCTACACTTTTTTTGCATGTTTCACTTGAAGTTGTGATCTATTTTGTGATTAAAATAGATCCTTTGTAGGTTATGGTCTTCTATTTGAAACCTCTATCAAGGTTGCAAGCCTGTGTGAGTTTCTTCTAGGGTTGAGATCATTGTTGTGTTGATTTAGTTCACCTAATATATCTCATAACTCTTGTGTATAACCTTTTCTTTTCTATATTACTTCTATCCCTTTTCCCCTGGCAAGTTTAGCATTAGAGTTAGTTAATTTCTCTAAGCCTTAAGCTTAGAAAGAGGAACCAAACTTCTATGGAGGTCTGATCTCATTTGCAAGGTCCCACACCTTGAGATCATTCCCATTGTGTCATTATAATGCTTGGCCTATCTCCAAGTAGGGTACAATTCAAAGTGATAACTATTTCTGGCATGCCTGATGGGAGAAATATGATGAGTTTTATCATCCATTGAAGGATTTGGTATGTTCTTTGGTGCATTTAGCCATTCAAGGCAATCTTCACAAACATCATGGTGACTCTGCTGAACAAATCCACTAGCAAAAGCAACATGAGTACTTAAATATTCATCAAAGATTGGAGTTCACTGATACTTTTGGTCTTTTCCATCTTTTAGAAGCATCTCAAGTCACTTGGAGACTCTCTTGTTGTATGTTTCCAGTCTCCAAAAGTAGACATGTTGCCCTTATTTTCAAATAATATTTTGATACATCTCTACTTTTCAATGCTCTAGTATGTTAAGCTATTATGGAAGTCATGGTCTTTTCCCCCATCAATAATAGGCTTCCAAACACCCATCATAACATTCACATGACTGTCATGGCCCTACCAAGAAATAGACCCTTTGTGGCCTTTAATGGTGGAAGCCCTCTCAACCTTGCACAAAATGATGACATCCTAGTTTTAGCTCTGAAGGCTATTCCATTTTTTACTGGTGACAACTCCACCACACCCATGGAGAACATCCAAGACATTATCAGTGTATGCTCCATTCACAATGTTACTGAAGACAATGTCACAGTAAGGCTCCTTACTTCTTCCTTGAAAGGAAAAGCTCTCTAGTGGTACAAGGGGTTACGTGCAAATTCAATTCATGAATGGGATGAGTTAGGAGATAGGCTCTATCAGCGTTTTGAAGATAATAGCGATCATTTGTCCCTGATAGAGTAACTGGCCACTATTACAAGAGCTCCCTATGAATTCATGGTGGATTTTAATTTCAGATTTCAAAAAACTTGGTACAAAATTCCACCATTAGTGAGGCCTTGCCCTAATGCTGCCTTCTTGTTTTTTTTGATATCCCTAAATAGTGATATCACTATCATGATCCAATCTCTAGAAGGGGTAGTGTGTTAAATAATGCCTATGAGGTAGCTATTAGGGCAGAAAACTATCTAACTCTGGCTAGAAAGATTGCCCCCAGGCCTCTAATGCCATTATTTTTAGAAGCCCCAATATTTCAGCCAATTATGACACTAATTCCTATAGCTAATGTGCCATACCAAACTTCTAATCAGCCCTATCCACTTAGCAAGTAGCTTTGTCAAGGGAACAATCAAAGACAAAATCAACTGAGCCATGTTAGGTCCCTAAACTCCATAAACTTAGCTGCTACAAGTACGTCAGGTGTGCTTGTTCCACTTGAGAACAACCTGACTAAAGGTTATGAGTGGTGACATCCATGCAATCAATTAGTAGTCCCAAAATAATAGATTGGATCTAGTTAGCATTGCTATGGTGTGAAAAAGGCAAATGTAGGCTGAATGTGTGTTTTTGAATTGGCAAATGGATGATGCTTCCCTGTTTCATGAACTTCCTAGTTACATTGAAAATGAAGAAGATAGGTAGGTGACAATGGATACATAACATAGAGCAATAAAAATGATGGAGGATTGTTGTAGGTTGAGGCCAAGCAAATTAGTGAAATTCTAGCCCATGAAGAAGAACATATGAGTAGTCCTATACTGAAGAGTGTAGAGGACTTGGAGGATGCTCATTTCTTGGATAAGCTTGATGTTTTCTACTCAAACCTAGATAGTAAATTAGTGCCTCTAGATGAGGTAAACCCTGAGATGTTTCAACTAATTGGAGAGGTAGTCATTCCTCCAATTGACATGCAAGGATTAGAGCATTTAGACCAACAACATCAAGAGCTAGAATCAGAGCAAAGGCATGTCATTTCAAGGGGATGTCATATAATGCACTTGGCCCAACTGGGGACATATAATGAAGAGTCACCTTTGTCATGCTCACTCCTAAACATGAAGTTGAACATCAAAATAAGCGAGATCAGCCCATTTATCCACTTCCAGGTAGTTGCATCAACAATTAGTTCAAGTGGGTAAGTGTGTTTGTCCTCTTTCTGGGGGAAGTGTTTTATTAATTTGTTGTATGACCATCCCTCCCCCACCTACTGTTAACTTCCCACAAGCATGTAAAGCATTGTAAATTATTGAGAAAGGGCAGTTAGTTTGAAGAACCAGTTAATGGCTTTGTTTAAGGTTAGTTTTGGTTGGTTAGTTTAGGTGTAGGTTAGTTTTGTTTCTATTTTAGGTTTCCTTTCAATAAGTGCCCTTGTACTTTGCTGCATTCTCACTAGGAGGATGCTTGCCTTGTTTGTTTTGGCTTGTCTTATTTCTCGGAGATAGTGTTCATTTTGTGTTGGTCTAACCAACCCCTATTCTTAATGCTGTGCCCTTTGATGCTATCCCCAATGGATGGATATGCCTCTAGATCCTAGTGTTTAGGTAGGCAAAGATCCCTGCATAGTCACCAAAATGTTATCCTATTTTGCCCCCTTAGCTAAATAGTCTAAGATCCATGAGATCCTGGTGTTTCTCCTTCTAAGGATGCGATGAAAAGTATAAAAAAATAGTGAAGTCCCAGAAGATTCAAAGTTTTCCTTGTTTTTTTCTACCTTGTTGGGTTGTCGGCATTCAGGATTCATCTCTACACTGTGCTAAAGTCCAAAGTCCTGAACTTAGCCCCTTTCCCCTTGCAAAATGCTCTAAGTGATATATCATCAGAGTTTGGAGTTCTATCCTTTTACCTTCCTTCCTTTGGATGGAAGAAGGCCTGAAGGTTGAACTCTGACTCTTTCCCTTTGTGGAAAATAGTTAAGGCAAAACGTCGATACAAAAAAAGCATTACATAGTTATGCCAGAAGCTATCTACACTTAAATAGTTAAGTGTTCGAGCACTAGACTTCAAGGTTTCTCTCTTCCACATTCTCTTTTGGAATGCGTAAGGTGAAAAGGCTTGATGACTAACTCCCGATGGGCCACATGGTATGTACTAGTCCATTTATGCCATTTTGTGGAGGATATTTTATTAAGCCAAAATGTTGACTATGGAACCACAGAAAGCTACCAGGTGGCAGCGAGGTCATTGAGAATGAAGGGTCAGGACCCGAGTTCTGCTCCTTTTCATTACAAATTCTTCTAAGTGTTCAGGGATTAGATTTGAGTCTTTTCACTTTCTCACTTCCTTCCTTTGAAAGTCAAAAGTTTGAAGGCCCGAACTCCAAACTCTGTTGGATCCTCATAAAATACAGACAAGTATTTAGAATGCGGAGCATGAATTTCCTTTCTCCTTCCCTCCTAGAAGGCAAAATGTCGATGGTCTAATCTCTGCTATGGTTAAATGTTCTTGTTATCAATCAAGATTATGCCACTAGCCAAGTCAATCTTGACTATCCTATTGAAACATGGAAACCCTCCCAGATGTGGGTGATCTATGTCAAGAGGGAATCTCCAGAGTGAGCTAGTTCTCCTTATGATTTTTTCCTAATCTAATGACTTACAGGAAAAAAGGGATAGAAGGATATGCTGAAATAAATGAATTCTAATTAACCTTTAAGATTATACCTCCTAATAGATCTTACTCACAAATGGATTATTGAACTTTGGCCTTCACAACACTCTGATCATTTAACTCATAAATATTTCACATGAAGGTCTGATAGAACACAACATGCAACCTAAATTAAACAAAGACTTTGTGAAAACATCACAAGCTAAGACAAAACAAAGGATAATTCTTCATCACAATGTGATATCAGGTTAACTTGAAAATGACTGAACAAAATGTGAAGGAAAGCTGTTGCTCAATAACTAAAGGAATAATGAGTACATGAAATGAATACAACACTCTTGATGTGAGAGGAAGACTCTGGTATCCCTGCACTCTGATCTCTACTCTATGCTGTAAAAAATCTAACTGGAACCCTAAAAAGAAGTGTATCTCTGACATATATCTTGTGAAAGCAATCTCTCCCTGAAATCTGGAAAAAGGCCCCTACAAATAGACCTCAAATTCCATTTTTGAGCTCCTCAGAAAAGCACAAATAAAAACACTCAAAAAGAGGCCAAACTATGAAAGGATGATACCAAAAGATCCCCTCATGTGACCTCACCACAAATCTACTTTGTTCTACCCATGAGATCTCAAAATTTGTCTTTATCTGCCTCCAAATAACACAAATCGAGAAAAGAATATCTAATTCATCTTATTAGCTATAACTGCCTAAAAATAGTTTAAGTTTTAAATCAATTTATAAATGATTACTTTAAAACTAACTTTACAACACTTGGTAGTTAAATCTATCCCCTATTTGATTTGACTTTTGCAAAACAATAAATATCCAAGGCTCATAATTTCACCATTTGCAGTTACAATGTTTTGATTTTTTCTAAAAAAAATCATAAAAATATAGAGGCATGACATATAGTTTTCAAAAAATAAAAAGTCTTGATGACTCATCTACATAGGATCTGGCAATCCATGTGGCATGTGGACTTGTCTCATACTAAAAATGAAAGGTTCTACATATCACTCCAAGGCATGAACTTCATCTATATCTCCAAGTGTCTAAGGCAAATATCATATCACAAGGTGATTACATATGTTTTGAGGCATTAAAAAATTCAAGGGAGCCATGGGCTTGACCTTTCACTAAGTCATGAAACTTGGGCATCATGCTATAGTCATGTTAATACTACGAAGGTATTAATCTAATGCCACAAAAAGAATTGAATGTGACAAAAATGCCAACATTCGATTAGGGCAAAAAGAAACACTAAGAACAAAACCAATCTTTAGCGTACTTTTTCGCATCATATTGACTTTGGCATTTTGAAGATTTTGCTTCTGCAACCAACATTGAAACCATAGGGTTTCAAACATGAAAACTTGGAACCTCCTAGAACCTTTGAGCATGGTTCTGGTCGATTCCTAGCAGATTTTTAAGGTAAAGACCCTTATTCAGGCATATGTGATTCTTTTCTTTGCGATTTCTTTTCTTTCTAAGGTAAAAATGGTTTCAATAGCCGTGGCTTCTCTATACTTTCTGATAAATTTGTTTACATTTTGTTCACTATCATTCTTTGTTTGTATATTGGCCACCATGATTCCTCAGTTTGAGCTCCATTTGACAGGGAAATGAAACATAAGAAATAACCCCATAACTCTGTATCATTTGCATTGTCTCAAACATAGGTAACATTTTAATCTGTCATTGTATATTTCATTTTCTATGGCATCTTGTAATTTCTATGGTCAAAACTCGTGGCCATATTCTCTTCATCTTATTGTAGTTGTCCTATCTGATACAAAAAATAAGAGGTTTCTTGATATTCTAAGGTAAAATGTATACTTGGCATGGTTCTATACCTTCTACTCTCTGATTTTCCTGCATTGATGGACGAAGCTATATAGGCTACAACTTTGGCAGACTTTTTGAGTATTTATCATTTATAAGTGACTTCAAAACCCCCATGTCCTCTTTCTATATTTGCAATCTTTCTTGGAGACCTAACGAGTTTGAAATATTCTCCTTTAGGTTGTGAATTCTATGGCAGAAAACAATGTTTATTTTTTATTTTCTAGTACAGCTAATGAAGACACTATACTGTCTCTCTATCAATATCTGAAATAAGATATGGGGATGATATCTTTAAATGTTCATAGGGGAATGTGGTCAGTCTTTCATCATCTTTAGGTTCATCTTCCTTTAAGTCCTCTTTTATAGTTAGTGCTTCAATTCTACTACTCATAGAATTGGAACTATTTCTACCATTCATGGAAACAAAATTTGGTCTATTTGGTGAAATTGGAGTTGTCTCCAACTTTATAGGTGGAGTTCCAGAGCTTACTTCTACAAAATCACTTAGTAATTTGCATTCCTTGAAAGGGTCAAATTTAGATGTTAGGGCTACTATGGCTTGTGATCTTGGTGCAACTATCTTGCTTAGTGAATCTGGTGTCACTAACTCTAGATAAAGTTTCCTTACCACTGGAGGTGTAGAAAGATTCCTTGGATTCTCAAAGGTAGAAGCCAAAGCATTGAAAGATGGAGATCTCCCCCTCACATGAACATGATTAGGGATAAAAGACATGCTTTTGGAGCATTGTGATGTCTTATCTGGCATGCTCATACGTCCTCCATAAGAAGCTGGGGTGTGCATCTTAGGTTTTTTTGCAATTGGAGATATTCTAGTTTTAATAACAAAAAGCTTCCTTTGGAATGAATTTCCATGCATAGCCATCTTTGTTGAGTCCCATGTGAAGACCCATGTGAAAAATAATAGTTTACTCCCCTCCATGATAACAAATATGGGTGTTTCTAAAGATAATCTTTCAAGTAGTACATCTTTTCAAGATATTTCTGACCAATATTTAGAGCCTAATGTTTAGACTTTGAGTCAACCTGTTGCCCTACCCAAACATAAATCTCCGAATGGAAATCCAAAATCATCATATCTTCAGTCATTAGATCATCTTGAACAAAGTTGAATATCTATGTTACCTCCAAGTTTCCTCTAGACAAACTTTACGCAAACAAGTGAGGATCTTTGCTTATATCCTTAACCACTTTTTGACTTGAGTATTCCTTTTTACCTCCAAGTGCATTCCAAAATGCCTCAAATTCAATTCCTTCTTTCTGTGGTTTGGATTTTACGTCAACCTTTATCAAATCCAACATCCTCTCAACAAGTTCATGGTCTTATGTCGTGCTAAGACTTCCCAACCATGTAAAGATAGTCATCCCCACGTGCAAGGTATAACAATATGATGAATTTAAGGATGTTGCTACCGGTTCAACTTGAAGTGCTTGCATATTATTTGGACCAATTCCTTGCACCCTAAAAAGTGCAAGTCCATCTTCCTTGTAGGTATTATCATCAATCCCTTTCTCCATAATGTATTCCTTGACACTTGATCTTCTATAGCCATATCTTATGATTAATGTTACTCCTTTACTGTTCAGTACTCCTTTGATGAAAGACTAAATGGATATCTGTATGTTATGACTTATGAACAAACTTCATCGGTGAGGCACATTTTGAGATGGCATTGAATGTTACACTTCTTGATCACTAAAAGAAACTATAATGATGTCTTCCTATTCATGAACTTCTCTTTATCAGTGGCTATACCTCCTATGATGTGGCATGGATTGCTTATGACTGATATGGCAGTCATGATGATGGTTGTTTTTAGATCATTCATGGCTGCCATGCATTATAATTGATATTGTTGTCCTCTGGCAACATATGTGGTTTCTTGATGGCTATCCATCTGTCACGTTGATAGGAAATACCCTCCTTTGATCAGCATAAGAGTGTTTTAATTCTCTTATAACAGATGAATAATTCTTTCAATGTCTCTATCCTACTCTAGATAACATGAATGAACTCAAAGCTCTCTTATGAGTTTCACCTCCTCAATTTCTACTGTAGCAATAATGTCAAATACTTTTCATGCATTGGATGTTTCCTCTTTACTAGTTCAAATTAGTTTAATACCTACATTTCATCATGATTTGAACTGTAAGTATTAGATTGATGTTGTACTCCTTTAGTTAAATTGATCTGACTGAGTAATATGATAATTCTACAATTCATCCCCTCTGAGTATCGGGGTAGCACATTGGACTCAACACTTGTGGGAGCCCATTTTATACCATGTACTAATATGTCTTCAATTAGGTACATGACTTATCCTATACCTGCACATGAAACAAACAAATTAGAATAAAACAATGAAGTTCCATGGTTGTTTCTTTTGCAATTCCTCTTGCATGTGAAAGATATTCTTGATCAGTGCATTATAGGTAAAGTGTTATGCCTCTTTTGATAGGACATATTGAGATCTCATAACTGGAGCTCTAACAGGACCTTCCCACATTTTTTGTAGGTTCATGTTGAAGAACGGGGGTAGAGACAAGAGACAACTTCGAAGATTGAAGACATTCAAGGCAATGATCTAGCTATGACCTTTTCTTTCTTATCCTTAGATGCATAGCATTTTCCTTATACTGGCATTTGTTTAGCTATACCCATGGCTTGTGTGGGACATTTGGTATGTCATTATTTCTTTCAATGCAATGCTTATCCTTTTATGTATTTCAATTGTAAATGAATACTCATTGTAGTGAATGAAATACTTATCTCTCCTGTGACTGTTCTGTAATGCAATGAATGATTTGAAATATTTCCTTCTTTTGAAAAATTGAACTACAACTATCACTGAAACACAATAAATATGCAAATAACTTATAATAGAAGAATGTAAACCTTCACTCTAAAAATAAATTTGTTGCACCAGCTCAGCCAACTTTTGAGTTGTGGTGAAAAATGGTAACAGTTCTAAGTGTAAATATCAGAGCTCGGGGATATGGTCTTCTCCCTTCTTTCTTCTACAACCAATAGGACGGAGGGCCAGAAGCCTGATCTCTGAAACTCTGATGGTTTCTTTCTTCATAGAGAAAGTGTGAGTTGACTGGCCAGCAACCCTCCTAGTTGCCATTAATTCTCCATAAGGGCCTATTTTCATCCAACAGATGGTATTCCCGCCTCCCCATGCCACTATTCCTCATCTGCATTAAATTTCTTGTACCCATGACATGGGCGGACCTCATGTTTCAATGAATTTCATGGGTAGAGCCATGTGGGCATGCTTTAAAGGATGCCAGTTTGAGTTAATGTACCATGGTCGACATCCCTTCTTGTTGACTTCTCCCCTTCCATGCCATTGTTGCTACAATAAAAATGAAATGTTATATATGCATGTGTAAAAGATGTATTTAGGGTTGGTTAGTTGTTTTCTGGGATGTTATACTGTGCAAATTCCTCTGTTACTTCCATACCTTGTAATGCACTTACAAAATGG
Source organism: Cunninghamia lanceolata (assembly GCA_027924645.1). Classification (NCBI taxonomy): domain Eukaryota; kingdom Viridiplantae; phylum Streptophyta; class Pinopsida; order Cupressales; family Cupressaceae; genus Cunninghamia; species Cunninghamia lanceolata. The sequence goes on from BSBN01000738.1 coordinate 5,842,870, forward strand.
CTAGATTTGATGTATTTTGCTCCTTCTTGAGCCTTTGATGTCTTTGGTTTATTGTTCAACTATGAATGTATGTGATTATTTTGTGTCTATTACTTTTTAACAGGTTATTTAGTCCTTGTAATGGTCATTTGACCTTCATGATCAATATATCTCTGATATTTCACCTCTCCTGCACTTTGTCTCTGTGTTTCACTTGAATTTGTGATCTATTTTGTGAGTAAAATGGCTCCTTCATAGGTTATGGTATTCTATTCAAAGCCTCTATCAAGGTTGCGAGCCTGTGTGAGTTCCTTCTAGGGTTGAGATCATTGTTCTGTTGATTCAATTCAGCTAATACACCTCATAACTCTGGTGCATCACCTTTTCTTTTCTATTTCCCTCTATCCCTTTTCCCCTAGCAAGTTTAGCATCAAAGTTAGTTAATTTCTCTAAACCTTAAGCTTAGAAAGAGGAACCATCCTTCTATGGAGGCTTGATCTCAAATACAAGGTCCCGCACTTTGAGATCATTCCCATTGTGTCATTAGAATGCTTGGACTATTTCCAAGCAGGGTGCAATTCTAAGTGATAACAGTTCCTTTTGTTAAAACCTAGAAGGTAGGCATTTCATTCAAGTCTAGAATGTAACCTTTAATTTTTCTTATCAGGTGGACTTCCTTTTTTTACTTATTTACATATGAGGTAGCCCAAAAACTTGAAGTCCACTTACCTTGTATTTCATACCATTTCAGAATTTCATACTTTCCTTTAGCATCATGCTTTTAGTTGTTTCTCATAATTTATATCCAAAATTGGTATTTATGAACTATCTAATTGTTTTTTTTCTTTCAAGTACCCATGCAAGATGATCAACTAGCTAAAGTGATTAAGTAAGAGAACAAGCCTATCACCTTACTTCTAAGATGTTCACTCTCTAGAATGAGAATTAAGATGTATACCTTAGACATGTGAATATTAAATAAATCCTAAGAAGAGTAAACAAAAAAGGATATGAGAAAATTGAGGCCTAGTGCATGGCCTAGAGTGGATTGGTTTAGAAAATTGCTTCCCTTGTAGTACTTCAGTCTCCTATTTGATATGTGACCAACAATATGATACAAAGAAGAAGAAAATATTTAAGCCTACACAAGAAAGCATCTTAGATATCTATCTAGATTCCATTGAAGAAGCCTTCGGTCTCCCTACCTATGCATAACTTATGACAAGGTAGTAATGAAAGACGCCTTGAATTATTATGAGACCAAGACTTTTATGGTAGCAAAGTACATAAATGATAACTTACTGATCACCAAGAGAAAATATGTTATTAAGATGGACCAAGTGATCTATGGAAGTGAGTTTAAGGATGATGGACATGATTCTATCTCCTTACTAAACAGAGTGGCACCCAACCCAAATGTTAGAGAATTCTACCTCTAGATTTGTTTCCTCATATTATCTATCTTGGAAAAGAAGAGGATAGATGGGAACCATCATTAGTGACAATCTACACACCTAGTTAATAGAAGTGCAAGAGAGAAACAAGTTCTATGTGACCTCTTATTTCATCTATTTGCTAGCCCACAGAAAATTTCTTAGGGTTAAACAAAGTTGGAAAGATGTACCTTGTTGGAACTTTGGTGTATGAATATTACCCTTAGTATGAGCTTCAGGAAAGATAGAATCATTTCAACAAGGTCAATTTTGCCTTTGTCTTCTCCATCATTAGATTCCTTGAGAATCATTACATAGAGGTTATCTCTGAGGCAACACAAGTACTAGCAAGTTGGGGAGCTGGTCTATCTAGTTCAAAACTTTCACATATATAAGGATTGGGAAATTTTATAATGTCCCATACAAGCTTCCCAAGTATCACTACTGTAAGGTTATACTATTGGAAATCTACTAGAAATAGTTGGAAGTACAAAATATGATTGTATGAATCCACAAGACAGGTTTCCAATTCTATTTATCTATAGGTGATTACTCCTACTCTAACATGCATCATGCCAAGGTGGAAGAGAAAGATATGGAAATATATTCCATGGTCTTACATGATCTTAGAAGCAAGTTTGTCCCAACAAGTAGGATTGTGCCAATGATTGGACCCTTCATCAAGCATGAGCTAGAATTGGTAGATTACTGTGGCAACTACTTGGACGAACATGAAGTGAGGAGAAGGGACCATTTTTGAATGACCATCCCATAGGTCAAAAAATATAGTTTCTAAAGAGTCCCTAAGGGGATTCAAGAAGAAGAAAAGATATTATATCAATCTTACAAGGAGGGTACCTTCTAAAATTATCCCATGGATAGAGTAGACTAGTTTATAATGGAAGATACTTCGATCATTGAGTTCATAACTCAAGGGGTGTTTGATAGAACAAAGCAATAGTTGAAGAACCCCTTCCCAAAGGATGTCATCATCCCTCCTAATGACACCACCAAACAAAAGTATGCATCCATAGAACAAGGGGAGCCTTCAAGATCCCTAAAAAGAAAGGAAGTAGTAGAGGAAGATTATTCATTGGAAGGGCTTGAAACTAGATCCTTGAGGAAGAGGAAAAAGTAGGCCTTGACCTCAGAAGAAATTGAGGAAGAAGAGGATGCTAGGGATAATGAAACCTTAATCAGTAAGATGATGAGAAAACAAAAAGAAACACTATCCACCAAGATGTTGACTTCTCATTATCCTCCTCAAGTGCTTCTTTCCCCATCCACTGAAGTTTTGGTATTAGCTAAAATAGAGTAGGAGGAGAAAGATGGTCAACAAAAAATGGTTCTTTAGTAAGAAAAGCCTTCCTAGCAGATCATTGAAACACCTATTGCAACCCAAGTTGAGGGAGAAATAGGCTAAGTGCCAAAAGGAGTGGTATATCAAGTGTCATCTTCATCTGTGAAAGGGTCCCATTATCAAAAGACCCCTATTAAGATAAAGATCCCAACACCTCCTTCTTCTAAGTCTATCTCACCTACAGTTCCTTCTCCATCTCTAGCCATTTTTGAACTCTTAATTAAACATTTTGTATAAAGAAAGTGATCAATTCTTGTTCTCAAATTTAACGTTTGAGTGGGAGATTGGGTCAAATTTTATGGACTAAAATGTATGGCATTAATATTCCCATTTTGGTGGTCATGAAGATCTAGAGGTAGGATTTTTAAACAAGTTTTTGAGAGATAAGAGATGGAATTCATCGATATTGGTGTGTGGATGTACAAAACGGAACCTGGATATTTTTAGTGCTCAAAAGAAGAGATTAAGGGTGTGTTTGTAAAGTGCAAAAGGATAAAAGGAGAGAATGTGACAAAGACAAAAAATGAGAGCTAGATGTGGAAACAAGGAGATAAGGAGATTGAGTGTAGGGATAAACCAAGGGAGATATCGCCCTTGAATGTACAAGAAGTTTGTACAATAATGTATTTAAGTATTGAAACAAAATAGAGAATCATATTTTAATAATAAAATCTTGTGTCATGAGATAAATATAATGTGTATCCATGTGCCAAGACTTTTTTATTTATGTTTCCTACGTCAACCTATTTGGGTTATGTTTGGGTTGATTTCATATATTGTCAAAGTGCATATGTGTGTGTGCACTTGTTGCTTGCAATAATGGGGTTAAGCATGTATATTTATTAGGGTCACCTATAACAGCTAGTGAAGACAACCCTTTGTGTAGAAATTTACCTATAGTAATAGTGTTATTGGGTGTGAACTTGTAGGAAGTAAATTAGGTGGCTACAAGTGGTAGACACCCACCATTAACATTTTATTACAACAAGATACAAATCTCAAAAAGGGTTTTTCATCCATGGTTTAAGGTTGGAAGGAGTCCAACAAGGTAGTGATTATGGACATGTATCCATGTAGTAGAGAGGGTTGTGGCTAGAGAGTTGTAGAGTTAAGAGAAAGAGTGATTCAAGGTAATAGGATGCCTCCAACGAGAAGAATGGTAGAGGTTGCAATAGAAAAAGTTGTAGGTAAGATAGATGAGGTGCTAGAAGTTATGATGAAAATGTAGGCCAAAGTGGAAGACCTTAAGGTAAATAGGACAAGAGATAGAGTACATGAGATGAAATATAATGAGATTGAAGAAGAAGAAGAAGGAGGATTTGAAATACTATGACGAGAAGGAAAAAATGTAGATGAAGAGATGAATGTAGGGGAAAAAGGATTCATCAACTTTGCCATAATTTCAAAATGGGAAAAGGGATAAAGATGGAGCTACCTAGTTTCTTGGGAAGTTTAGAAGCCGATGAACTAATTCATTAGATAAAAAAGATTGAAAAATATTTTAAAATGATGATGTAGAGGGTCCAAGAAGGGTGAGAGTGGCACAAACAAGGTTGAAGGAACACACTATACTTTGGTGGAAAGAAATGCAAGCTAAGAGAATAAGAAATGGGAGAAAGAAGATCAACTAATGGGATAGGATGATGAGGATAATGTAAGCCAAGTTTATTCCTATAGACTATTATCTTGAGCTACTCAAGAAATTTTGAAACATGTGGTGAAAGGAGATGAGTATAAGGAGCTACAAGAAAGTGTTTTACATGGTTTTCATTAGATTAGGTCAACATGAATTGGATCATGAAAATATTGTACTCAATATATCAATGTCCTAAGATTGAGCATACATGATGAGCTAAGTATGATAAAGTTATGAACCACTGAGGAGGCCTACCAATATGAACTCAAGGTAAAAGAAAAATTGCCAAGGAAATACCATAGTGTAACTAGAAGCAAAATGAAACTTGCATTAGAAAGAGAGCTTACTAAGGATGATGATGGACAAATGTGTATAGTTAAAAGAAGGCAGAACCATGATGAAGATGATCTTCTAATCAAAAAAATAGTTATGAGGCCTAAGGAATGATCTATTGAATAAAACGAGATAGATTTGATCAAAGAAGATGTAGAGGTTTCATGGGAGAATGCTACAAGTACAAATAAGTGGGCTATAAAGTGGTTGAATATATAAAAATGTAGAAATATAGTGGTAGAAGAAGTGAACCCTAAAGTCAAGTTACTTGGGTAGATAAAAAGAATAATACTTTAGCCAAATGCATAGAGGAATCAAAACATGGAGAAACTAGGATCATGATGAAGTGGATGTTGTTGAAACCAACAAGAGGGAAGGATGAGCTCATAGAAAGAAAAAGTTTGTTTAGTACCATGTGCAAGGAAAGAGGTAAATGTTGCAAGGTCATACTCGATAGTGGGAGAATGGATTTTTTTTTCCTATGATATTTTAAAGAAGCTAGGGTTGACAAGAGTAATTCATACAAAGGGAAAAAAAGTATCTTGGATACAAAAGGGTCTTTAGGTTTTAGTCAATGAATAGTGTTTAGTAAATAGTTTGGATAGGCACCTACAAAGACCACTTGTGGTGTAATGTAATGCCTATGCATGTGTGCCACATACTTTTGGAAAGATCATGGGAGTATGATTAGAGAGCTTTACATGATGGTAGAAAAGTACTTATCCCTTGGTGAAGAATGGGAGATGACACATCCTTACTCCATTGACAACTACCAAGGAGGAGGTGAAACATAGTACAAGGACATTGTTGAAATAGCACATAAGGAGTTCTTAAGAGAAGTTGAATATGAGGCTATTGTTGTTGCTAAAATGGTTCCCAAACAACTATATGCAAGTGCAACAAAAGAGCCTAAATGTGAAGCTACAAGTGGTGATATAGTAATTTTAGAGATGTTGCAAGTACATACAACAAAGTGGACTAAAAATGTGGACGCATATATAGATAGTGGAGTCTTCACAAAGCTACAAGTTTCCATAGTAAATGATTATAGACAATTGTTACAAAAAGACATGATAGATGATGGCGACAACGAACCTTTTGATCTGGTAGATTTGTTGGAGATAGTAGTAGAGGAGGTCTTGGAAAAGGATCAAATGGAGATGTTAGTTGTTGGTTTGACAAAGGGAAGCCAACTATTGGAAAAGACAATGAGGAGAACCATGAAGAGGCACTAATTTTAGAGGAGGCATAAATTGAACAATTAGTGCTCAACTTGAAGGGCACTAATGGGTGTAGTGGTTCATTAGAGGTTGATGGTGAGAAGGGTAAGCTCATATATCAATTGTTGGAGTTCATAATGTATCAAGTATTGAGCCTAGAAAATGATTTTACACCCAAGGACCAAGAACTATGGTATACAATACTAAATGAGAATGTGGAGGAAAGGTGTAAGAATGAAGTAGTGAACGAGGTTAATGAAAACAACCATTAGTACATGGAAGCCTGTAGCAATAATACGTGACTTGTTAGATGATACTATGGAAGGGGTAAATGTGTATTTACAAGATATAGACATGTTTATGAAAAGAGAAAGAATTTAAAAGTGAAAACCCTGCTTGGTAGTTGAGGGGCAGCTATGTGTTGGGTAATATTCTTGAGCTAACCACTACACTTACACCCATTTCTTATGTTATAATGGATGGAATTATGTTCACCCCTTATGTTCTACCAAAGACAATTCATTTTGTAAGGACAACTAAGTGATTTAGGTTAGTATAGAACAATAAATATGTTGTATATATGAACTAGGCTCAATTGTATATCAAACAAGATAACAACAAGGAGAAGTGGCTTGTATTAAAAGTGCATCTTAAGTAGAAGAAAAGATCTAGGGGTTCAAGTGTAAGGTTACATATAGAAACTAAGGGTAGGCACTGCAGTCATGCAATCTTTCCTATGAGTAGAAGCTCACAATTATGTACCCCTAGGACTTTGATGAAGGGGCATCATTCCAAACCTACCCATAGCCTTTAATACCATGCTATGATATACAAATTTGGTTCTACCACCAACTTTGAATGGAATTTATAGTCAACCATTGGGCTTAAGAGTCATTTGACCTACCTGTAGTTGCATTTACACCCAACTAGGAGGAGCACAAAGGTGGGTGAATTTAAAATTGCCAGGACTATTTTCTTTAAATAAAGTGATCAATTTATTTGCTCAATTTAAAGATTTGAGCAGGAGACGAGGGTCAAAATTTATGGATTAGCACGTATGGTGTTAATATACCAATTTTGGCATTCATGTAGATCTAGAGAAAGATTTTTAATCAAGTTTTTAAGAGATAAGATATTGAATTAATTGATTTTAGCATGTGGATGCAAAAGGGCACCTATTTTTAGAGCTTAGAAAAAGAGATTAAGGGTGTGTGTGTGCGGAGTTTGAAAGGAACGTAGTTGTGAAAGGATAAAAGATAAAATATGAAAAAGATAGAAAGGGAGAGCTATGTGCATAAAGGAGGAGATAATGAAGGTGAGTGTAGGGCAAAAGTAGGGGAGATATGACCCACGAATGTATAAGAGGTTTGTAAAGTATTGTATTCATTTATTGAAATGAAATAGAGAATGCTATTTTAGTGAAATCTTGTCTAGACTCTTTTATTATTTGCATATGTCTAGAATTTTTTATTTGCACTGCCTACTACAATCTATTTGGGGTATCAATGTGTTGATTTTGTGTGTGTTTTTCTTGCAACAACAGGGCTGACTGTGTAGATTGATTAGGGTCATCTATAGCAACTAGTGTAGACAACCCTTTGTGCAAGAATTTACCTGCAACAATAATGATAATTGGTGTGGGCTTGCAAGAAGTGGCTTTGGCAGCTACAAGTGGTACATGGCCGCCATCAAAGATATAAAAACTAGGTAGCGTGCGAAGAAGGTTTGATCCACAAGGTAAATATTGCAAGTCAAAGCTAGTTTCTCGATGGAGATAGATAGAAAGATCGAAGCCTTACTTATAGTCCGTAGAGACTATAATGTCCCCAATTTTCCTATGCCTAAGGAATAATAATTATTTTAATTATTTAATGTTACCTAGAAAAAAGGTGCTAAGTTTAAAGGTAATCTTAAATAATTATATTAAAAAGTTATAAAGTGACTTATTTTAATGCCAATCAATAAAGTCACTTTATAATATTAAGTTAAGTGTTTTAGGCAGGGAAAATTAAAAAGGTCCTTTGAGAGAAGTAATATGAAGAGTCAAAGGAAATAATATTCTATTCCTCTCAAAAGGTTATAAAAGGACATTCAGAGCTCATTTGGAGGCACGCTTGGAAATTTGTATTGTTACTTTGTTGGATTGAACCTACGTGTTCTCCATTTTCTCTACCTTCCTGTGGATGGAAAACCACTCAAAGAGGATAAGTTTTGGTGGTGAGATATCCACCCTAGCTGGTGATGATGGTTTTCATTCAAGAAACCACATGAAGCTGATTTGAAGTTTTTTGTTATGCATTTCAGTTAGTATTTGGGTGTCTGAGTTATATTTGAATTCTTGGGGTGAAAAAAGCCATTGTAAATCATGATTTTGTTGTCTGAATAGTCTGGCCGTATAGGAGGGCCGTACTCTATTAAGTATGATTTTGAGTATGATAAAATCTCCTTATCTTGGAGCAAGAAATGATTGTAATGTCATCATTTTGTACTGACTTAAAGTTCTGAGTAGTCTATTGGTGGCTAAAGTTTGATTTATTGATGATAAATACTGTCGTACCATGACCATGACCGTACATGCCTAGAGTAAATCGATTTAGATAAGAAATTTAATCTTGACCTCTTTGCTTTCTTTAATGATTGGAATCTTATTGTTATGTGAAGACATCATTATAGACAAGATTTCATTGTATTCTGTTCTTTTTGTTGTGAGTTTTGAGATTGAAGGTACTTCTATGGCTGTACACTATTGAAAGAGGATCGATTGATATAAGAAAATATTGTTAATGCCTTTTGATCTTCCATTGTTACTAGTTCTTTTGAATGGATAAATCAATTCTTTAGGGACCAATATGAGGAGTTTTTAATGTAGAGAATGTTTATCGTGATTATTCGTACATGTGAATGGTCGTACTTTGCTGAAGCAAGACGATGAGCATGAAAATATGATATTGGTGTTTTGAGTCCTTTCATGATTGCATAGTTCTAATTTGTTGTAGATGACTTCATTGCAAGTGATTTGAAGTGTACTGAAACTGTTTAGAAATTTCTGGAGTTATCCATACTTAATCTTGCCATACAATGTAGATGTGAATTGATGCATGTGGGAAAGAGTTGGTGAAGTATTAGTAACTTTGGTTGGTTGCATATTCATTTGCCTTCCCAAACGCCACCATTGGAAGTGGTTTGAAAGTATTTAATGAAGATTTGAATTTTCTATGAGTGATCGTACCTATATAGGCCGTACGACCCAGTTTGAGGAGTGTTGATTTCTAATAGGTCTTTATCTATTATTTTCAGTGTATAACCTGCTTAGAACCAATTGTTTGGTCAACATGAATAGTTTTGAAGTGGTTTTAAGTGAATAAGATTAGTGTTGTTTGGATGTGGTTTTCAAAGTCCTTCTTGGCTACCGTACTTGCCCATTTTCAGTCAGCATAGTCAGCCATCAGTGCCTCAAGCATTTATATCAGGAAAGGTAGTCTATGTCAGCTAATTGATGTTTTGATTTCTTCTCACAATGTAGGGTATGATCTTCTTGCCTTAGGGAAATCATTAGCGAGTCTAAATCAAGTATCACTGAACTTCATTGTTTGATTCTTGTTGACAATCTTTCATTATGCAACAACATTAATTATCCCTAGATGGTTTACCGCCAGTGTGGGCAAATTGGTTTTATCTTTCTTCATATTTCTAACCACTTGGATAAGTGGAGAATACCTACTGAATAAGTGGATGATTTTGTATTTCATTTCATACTTGTTTTTCATACCCACTAGAAGTGGTGAATCCCCACATTATGTGGATGCCCGCCACAGTGGATGAATCATAGTTCCTAATTTGCATTGATTGTAAACCAACATTACTATATGCTCTCACCTTGCCCATCCTGGGATCTGGGTGATGAGAAAGTGTGAGGCATTTATTTGTTTTTATGCAATTGAGGCTAACACTATCATATCCTTGTAAGTCATTGTATGAAATTTTGAAAAAATTAGGGGTGGTATCTTATAGTGGTATCAAATCCAGGTTATCCTGCCAACCTGTTGGGTAACTGATCTTGTTGCAGTTTGTCAAAGCTAGATCAGATTTTTAGTTGGGCAACATGGCTTGTTTGTGAGCAATTAAATTTTTTGTTGAAATCAGTGGAGCAAAACTAGTTTTCCATTGAAGAGGGTTTTGAAAGATGGTAAAAAGAATAGGAAGCCATCTCAAATTTACAAGAGAAGCTGAAGATTGTTGGTAGGAAGCTTGAACATTTACCTCAGTCTAAAGAAGTTCTTCTTAGCATCTTGGATGAAGCAGAAGGTTGTCTGTGTAAGGCTAGCCAATCATCTTCTCAGGTAGTGTGTAAAGATTTGGCTCCTTTAGTGTTCTCATTGGTCAAGACAGAGTTGATGAGACATCATGACAAAGAGATAACGCTTGCAGTTGTCACTTGTATTAGTGAAGTTGCAAGGATTTTAGCTCCTAAGGCACCCTATGATGATGATACTATGAAATTCATATTTCAATTGATGGTGGAGAGTTTCCAAGGGCTGCATGATGTAAAAAGTCCTACCTTTGGTCAAAGGGTGAAAATCTTGGAAATTATGGCAAAGATTAAATTATGTTATCTACTGATTGATTTTAGGTGCAATGATTTGATCCTCCAGATGTTTGAATATTTCATTTCTAGAATCAGGAATCGTCATTCAGATAAGCTGAAAACATGTATGCTCAGCATCATGTCCCTAATTTTAGATGGTGAGGTTTGCACATAGTTGCAATCAGATTTGTTGATCATTTGGAGGAAAGAGCAACATGTCTCCATTGCAGCATATGATTTTACGACAAAATTGATGGAGTTGAAGATTGAGAAGTTCAAGGATCAGCTGACTGTAAAAGATTTAATCTCTTTTGGTATACAAGTTCCTCATTCTCTGCAAGAGGATAACATGTCATCATCTAGTAAATCAACTAGGCTAGATGATGAGTTTAATGAAAAAATGAAGCCTTTCAAAGTTATGACACCTAATGAGTGCATTGATGTTATTTACTCAAGTGGAATTAGTGCTGTCCTGATTCCAAATCAGAATGAATATATGGTTGATAGTGAAGAAGAAAATAGTTTCTTGACTCAGGAACAACCTACTGAGTCTTCATGTCAAGTAATGGATGTTCATAAAGCTGAAAGTCCTATGGCAAGTGTAGAAGAAGTGTGTTGGAGTTTTCTTGATGAAGTCAATGAAGATCTAAAAGATGAAAGAATGGACTTTGCAAGCCCTAAATTTGATGAGGAGCTTAATCACTATGAGGATGCCAGTTCTCTAGAAATAGAAGTAAGAATGATTGATAGAATGTTAGAAGGAAAATTATCAAGTGAACCTAAGATTGTTGCAGCTAAGTGTCTTGAAGGGTTTGAAAAAAGTAGAGTTGCAATAGTTGAGGAATTTGAAGCAGCTAAAACTTTTGGGACAACACTAAATATGGAGCATCCATATCAATCTAGTAATAGCAATTCCAATTTTGAAAGGGATTTTCCCATACGAGAACCACAGTTTGACTTCTCATATAGCTCAGAAGAAGAGCATGTTAATGATATGAGTAGCAATGGTATGGATTCTTTGGATGAGCATATTTCTTCTTCACCAACACATGATGAAAAATTAGACTATGGCAGCTAAGGATAGTTGGAACAAAAGTCCATAGTTTGGGAAGTCTTGTAAGATCAAATGGTGGTGAAGGAAGATACCATAATTCAAGCAATGTCAAGATTAGATAGCATTCACAAACACCTAGAAGACCTCATTTGGACAGCCCAAAAAGAGGAAAGATAAAAAGGAATGGGACATGGTATCTCTCATACACATTTACACCCTTTCAAAGAAGCTTTGGAGTTGATAAAAGAAGACTATTTACAATTGGTTGGAGATAGAGATAGAGCTATCCAATTTGTGAAAAATCAAGATAGAGAGATTGCTGGTCATTGTCTACTTTTGAGTAGGCATAATCACTCCTTGCATAACTCAAAAAATCAATCCTTCATAACAGCTATTCCTATGCTACAAAATGACAAGGCAAATGGAGTAGGAGTTGAACAAGTTGAGGAGAGGATTGAAGAATCATATAATGAGGAACCTTGCAAGCTTATAAAATTTAGTGATGAAGATTTCTTTGAGAAACTTCCCACACAAATCATGGGGAAGAAGATGAGACGAATCAAGACTTGATGGTGTTTGAGGACTACAATGTAGGCATTAAAGAGGATTCCAAAGCTTTGATTTGGGACAGCAATATTCTTCCTCATTCTTATGAGATTGCTACTCTTACACTTGGAGAAATGAAGGAAGAAGAGTCTGCAAGTGTTGGCACTCAAAGTACAAGTGCTGAATATGAAAATTCCAAAGATGATACTCTTGTGAAGCTTGAAGACAAGGCACACAAATATGACAGGTATTTTGAATTTTATAACAGCAGCCATATTCTTTCAATCCATCATGGGGTAACAAGTTCACATAAGGATGATAGTACCATAGAGTTTCCTATACATGGCTCTTAGAAATTGGGTGTTACAAATAGAATTTGTTAGGTGAATTCAAGTCATAAGAATTTTGATTTTGTATATCAAACTTGGGATGATGTCGAAAGGACATAAATTTGGTGTGATATATGGTCACAAAGGGCCAAGGAGGCTAAGCTTGTAGCTGCCCATGCTTCAGCAAGTCAAAGAACAAGTTCATCAATTAGATCATGCAAGACAACAAAGGGAGGCTTATCTTAGATCTCTTTTTCTCAAGAATGATGTTGAATACAACATGAACAAGTCTTTTATGACAGCCAAACCCAATGAAGAAATGAATTCATATGAATCAGAAATTTCAAGTTCTTCACATGTTTGTATTAATGAGATTGATGATACAACAGTGGCAATTGGTAGCTTATAAAATTGATCTATGCGAATATGGAAGTTGGTTTTCACATCTTTTTGATGGTCTACTCATACAGCTAGATGATATATGATGATTGGGTCAGGATAGATATCTATCTCTATTTCTATAGCCAGATGGACAGGTTGATATGGGATCCAGGTGGATGGTGGTCAGGTGCAGTTAATTTCCACTTTGGCATCAGGTGCTATGGCAACTTGGCAGATTGCAGTTATGAATTATTTGAGGACAAGCAATCTTTGGGAAGGGAGGACTGTAATGTCCCCAATTTTCCTACGCCTAAGGAATAATAATTATTTTAATTATTTAATGTTACCTAGCAAAAAGCTGCTAAGTTTAAAGGGTAATATTAATTAATTATATTAAAAGGTTATAAAGTGACTTATTTTAATGCTAATCAATAAAGTCACTTTATAATATTAAGTTAAGTGTTTTAGGTGGGGAAAATTAAAAAGGTCCTTTGAGAGAAGTAATATGAAGAGTCAAAGGAAATAATATCATATTCCTCTCAAAAGGTTATAAAAAGACATTGAGAGCTCATTTGGAGGCATGCTTGGAAATTTGTATTGTTACTATGTTGGATTGAACCTGCATGTTCTCCATTTTCTTTGCCTTCCTGTGGACGGAAACCCACTTGAAGAGGATTAGTTTCAGTGGTGAGATATCCACCCTAGTTGGTGATGATGGTTTTCATTCAAGAAATCACATGGAGCTGATTTGAAGTTTTTTGTTATGTATTTCAGTTAGTATTTGGGTATATGAGTTATATATGAATTCTTGGGGTGAAAAAAGACATTGTAAATCATGATTTTGTTGTCTAAATAGTCTGGCCGTACAGGAGGGCCGTACTCTATGAAGTATGATTTTGAGTATGATAAGATCTCCTTATCTTGGATATAATTGTAATGTTATTCTTTTGTATTGACTTAAAGTTCTGAGCAGTCTATTGGTGGCTAAAGTTTAATTTATTGATGATAAATACTGTCGTACCATGACCATGGTCATACATGCCTAGAGGAAATCAATTTAGATCATAAATTTAATCTTGACCTCTTTGCTTTCTTTAATATTTGGAATCTTATTGTTATGTGAAGACATCATTATAGACAAGATTCCATTGTATTCTGTTCTTTTTGTTGTGAGTTTTGAGATTGAAGGTACTTCCATGGCCGTACACTGCTGAAAGAGGATCGATTGATATAAGAAAATATTGTTAATGCCTTTTGATCTTCCATTGTTACTAGTGCTTTTGAATGGCTAAATCAATTCTTTAGGGACCAATATGAGGAGTTTTTAATGTAGAGAATGTTTATGGTGATCATCCGTACATGTGAATGGTCGTACTCTGCTGAAGCAAGATGATGAGCATGGAAATATGATATTGGTGTTTTGAGTCCTTTGATGATTGCATAGTTATAATCTGTTGTAGATGACTTTATTGCAAGTGATTTGAAGTGTATTGAAGTTGTTTTGAAATTTTTGGAGTTGCCCGTACTTAATCTTGTCGTACAATGCAGATGTGAATTGATGCATGTGGGAAAGAGTTGGTGAAGTCTTAGTAACTTTGGTTGGTTGCATATTCATTTGCCTACCCAAATGCCACCATTGGAAGTGGTTTGAAAGTTTTTAATGAAGATTTGAATTTTCTATGAGTGATCATACCTATATAGGTCGTATGGCCTAGTCTAAGGAGTATTGATTTCTAATTGGTCTTTATCTATTATTTTCAGTGTATAACCTGCTCATAACCAGTTGTTTGGTCAACATGAATAGTTTTGAAGTGCTTTTAAGAAAATCAAATTAATGTTGTTTGGATGTGGTTTTCAAAGTCCTTCTTGGCTGCCGTACTTGCCCATTTTCAGTCAGCATAGTCAACCATCAGTGCCTCAATCATTTATATCAAGAAAGGCAGTCTATGTCAACTAATTGATGTTTTGATTTCTTCTCACAATGTAGGGTATGATCTTCTTGCCTCAGGGAAATCATTAGCGAGTGTAAATCAAGTATCACTGAACTTTATTGTTTGATTCTTGTTGACAATATTTCATTATGCAACAACATTAATTATCCCTGGATGGTTTACCGCCAGTGTGGGCAAATTAGTTTTATCTTTCTTCATATTTCTACGCACTTGGATAAGTGGATAATACCCACTAAATAAGTGGATAGTTTTGTATTTCATTTCATACTTGTTTTTCATACACACTAGAAGTGGTCAATCCCCACATTATGTGTATGCCTACCACAGTGGATGAATCATAGTTCCTAATTTGCATTGATTGTAAGCCAACATCACTGTATGCTCTCACCTTGCCCATCCTGGGATCTGGGTGATCAGAAAGTTTGAGGCTTTTTAGTTGTTTTTATGCAATTGAGGCTAACACTGTCATTTCCTTATAAGTCATTTTATGAAATTTTAAAAAAATTAGGGGTGGTATCTTACAATGACAATGTTGTAGTGTAAGATCTGATTATTTATGAAAAGCATGTTGTTTTGAGCACCATTTTCTATTGTATGATTGATTATATATTCTATATTTTCGCTGTATAAATTGAGATGGTGTATATGAGGTTATATGATTGGATGTCCTTTAGTTAGGACCTCCACCCACAACTTTGTAACAAAAAGATCTAAAAGATAAAATATAGGATATTACAATAAATCAAACATCACTCAAACAGCTTATTACAATATTTTTATTATTATTTTCTTATTACAATACACCATGTAAAAGCTTTAAATTTAGGTTTTCGAATGGTAGCACAAAATACTCCTGTGTTTTTAATTTTTAAAGGTCGACAGTCTACCGTTAAATGGCTCAAGTAGCTAATGCGTTGTATTATTAACTTTCATCGAAATAACGTCCACCAAATGTCATTTTAGTTTATATACACACTAATGTCATAGGGTGAAAGTTGAAACTTTGTTATCAACTTCAACAGTTAAAAATCAGGACAAATATTTACCGTGGATGAAGTGTAAAATTCTTATTGACTGCTGGTCATTGAAATGGATGATGTTTAAGTAGAGTGCCAAACTCTCGGGTTCCTTTCTTTGATTATATGCACCCCACGGTCAGGACATTGTCATGCCCACTGTTTACAAAAAATTCGGCCAATTGAAACTCGACTTTTCCCATTGATTTGTTCAACCAACCTCTCTCGATTTTATTGATCTTGTTATTTATCGATATCGACAAAAGGACTTGTTGATAAAGTTTCACCACTCAAACTGTTTTACAACGTACAAACTATTTAAAGTTTACGATTTATGTGAGACAGTTTGTCATTCAGATAGCGTATTTTCCCACCCACCATAAACAGCTGGCACGTCTTACGGAATTTTCGACTTCAAATTTTCTCGACTTCCTCTTTCGACCTGTTCACTGCAATGATGTCGACCTGTTTAACCCTATTTAAAACAGAATAATCGATAGAACTTTGGACCAGCTGGCTGTTTACAACATACTGGCTGTTTAAGCTCTTCCGTATTTTCCTTCCCATATAGATGGATAACGCAGTTGAGAAAACAAAACTTATGCTTACAATACAATGCTCTTTAGCGTCATTATCTAAACAGCTGGTTTTCATTGGTATAATCCAGCACAATAAAATTACTCCATCGAGCTCTCCATCAAATTATTCAAGGTTCTGGAATCGTTATTTTGTATTGTCTGCACCGGACAGACAAATCAAAACTACAGCTCACAGCAAACGACTTTCGTATATTCATATATTAATAAATCCTTTCGTTGAGAACAAAGCCTGCTGTCTTCAAAGAGACTTGATAATTTCATTGAACTTTCTTCTAACATTTGGGAACTTTGTCTCTTTATCTTTCTGTGGATCGTTGTTCGATACACGTGTTGGACACATGAGTAATAGGCAGGTCTCAGAGTCCCCCAAGCCGCCTCCTCCGCATAAGACTCAAAGCAGTGAAAGCCAACCAGACCAGCTGATCCATTCTCTTGCAGGCCAAGATGCATCGTCTCGGTTGGTTGCAACAGTGCCACGGAATGAAAACGATATGGCCAGGTATTGAGTGAAATCCTTAAATTTGTTCTAAAACTATTGCTGTCTATCTTTCAATGAGATGCTTTAAAAGATAGATTTATATAAGATTGTCGAGGTAGGATTCAATTGAATTGAATTGATTAAGATTCAAGAAAATATTATGTATGCTCTATGGAGAGAATATTGAAAATTGATAAAATTTATACAATTTTTTTTAGCTTTGTTATCATTTCTCACTTGCCTCCAGGCTTTAATTGTAATTATATTCAAGTTTTATGATTTGGGTCATGTCTTCTCATTTTTTTTAAAGTTGGAAGGATAAACATCTAATAATTTTTTTGCTGTATTATTTTGATTTAGTATTAAGATTAGGAGATATGTCATTTAAATGAATTTTTTCCTAAAATGTTTATAGCAGAGTTCTCTATTTATTTTGTGGTTAAACTCAACAGACCATATATATTAATTTAGATTTTTACTAATTAAAATTTTCATTTTTTTTACGTGATTTACTGAGCAGAATACATACTAGACTTGAGCCTTCAGTTTATTTATTTTTCCTTTTTAATTTGTAAAAGGAATATTATTATTTATCTTGGTTCTATGTTTTTCAGATTAATCTTTAATATTATTCAATTTAATGGTTAAAGATAAAATTTGATAAATAAAAATAAAATAATTATTCATTATATCTTAATATAAATAAAATATAGAATTATCATTAACTATAATTTTAATGATATTTAAATAGAGAAGATTTCCACTCCCTTCAATATATTTTGTATTAACAAATATACCTAAACATCTTTTTTGCAATGGAAATCCATGCTTAATCATGTGCCTCTAGCTGTCGAGCATCTCTAATACAAATTTAACAAGGAAGTATCCTTCGAACAAACCATAATTCCTTTTATAAATATTTCCAAAGCCACATATAATATCAGTGCTAAATACTATATTTCAATACTTTAAATACTTTTATATATATAATACTAAGGAGGTTGCAAGATGCACACATTACTAATAACAACAAAGACAATTTCTCTCTTAAGAGTTCACCATGGAAAAGTAGTGCTCCATGGAATTTTAGGGGAGGGGATAGGAGCAAGGACTTTTTTTTTCAATATTTACGGATTGTGGGGCTTGTAGTTAAACTAATATATAATATTTCAAAAAACTTATAATAATAAATAGTAAAAGTGTAATTTTTTATTTATATAAATAATTTTATAATTAATTAAGATAAAATTTGAAATATTATAATATTTAATTTTATGATTTTAATAAGTTTCTAATATAAAGTTAGTGTTAAAACTAGAATGGGTCAATGGATAATCAAATGTATTGTTTAATGAATGTGTCATAGTGTAGTCTTTATTCTTAAAATTGCTAGATTCATCTAGCTCTTATTACAAGACACCAACTAACTTTATATATACTTGATCGTTATCAATATATGTTTTCTTCTATGGTTCTACATGGCACCATGTTACTGGATTCTCCTTGTATTCAATTGTCTTACATTCCATGAGATATCATACACTATGTACAACAACAAGCTTTTTAGATCTTCTAAAGGTAATCATGTTCCTCTTAACATAGTGCATAATGTTGTTTCTAGACTAAATTTATTTTAGTAGTAGTGGAACTATAAATTCGTGATAGAAGCTAAAAGGCTAGTGTTCTTATTTGTGATGGAAGCCCATGCAACTACTATTATGCCACTAGGTTGTGTTACATGAAAATTGCACTATCTAACATTTTTTATCTCACGACCCTGTCATTCATCCAATTTGGTTTACTCTTGTTAGATCAATGAGGCCTTATGTACACTATTCATGTTCTCAAAGACCTTTATGAAGCTTCTCTTCACATCCATATCATAAATAGGAAAACTCTATGACTACTATGAACATATCACTTTAGATTCAATGCATAGGTGACCATGTGAAAATAATTTTTCATCTTTTATGTAATCTCTATTGAATGACAGGGTGAGTGTAATGATTGTATAATTGTAAAAAGGGTCTCTCTATGAGACAATGAGATTCATTTGGCTAGGCATTTTATCAATACACTTATATAACTCCCTAAGACTCTGAGTGGCAATGTTTCAAAGGGTTTGATAAATTCCTTCTTGGAGAAGGTCCAAGATTTGCATGTGATGTGTAGTAAGTATAGACACACATATATACACATATCTATGTAAACTAAAACCTATTTAATACAATCAATTTTGATTATGCCATTGAGTATATTTTCATTACTATGACATAAAAGGTGGTCCAATGTGTGTGTGGGAACATTTAACCAATTTCTTTACTTCTTAAGACACATATGCCACATAAATCATGATCTATAGCACATTTTTATGGCTAAATTCCTTAATCGTATCTATAAATTGATCTAAATCTAAAACTTAGTGTTCTTTCACTACCCCAAAAAATAAATAGCCCTAAGGAACTAAAATAATGCTACACATGCAACCATGATATTGGTGAGTGGGAATTGTCTAATGTAAAGCAACCCATCAATGATAATATTGTATCCATGTGAGACTCATAGGGCCTTCATTTTCTACGTAAGTATATTTATCTTGGTATAGCTATTATCCAACATCTATTAATTTTGAATCATGTCTCCCCTAGTGGCAGATATGAAGATATTTTTGTATCCTTAGTCATGACATTCTTAAAATAAAGAAAGAGTGACATGGACTATATTGACATAGAATAATTGTCCAATGGCATCATCTTGATCATCTTTTACCTATAGATTGGTCAACTTTTCCATTGGTTTGGGATTTTTGGCTAAAATCATGATCTTACATTTCTCCTTAGGATTTACTAAAGTAAACATAAAAGATGAACTTCAAGTTATTACAGAGGAGTATTAGTAGTAGTTCTATAAAATGATGTTAATGTGAAGGTATTTGTAGGTTTGGAGTTTCATCACTTTATAATTTTATTATCTCACCCTTCTCTCTTGATGGGAGAGTTGACCATAAACTATAACCCTTTAGATAATGATGTGAAGGATATTTACATTCACTCTTATAATGTTGCCATAATATTCAAGGCCACTATTTGCACCTAATATTGTATTTGCATATTTAGTCTTTATAGTGCTATAGTGCCCTAATACTAATAACTAATGTAAGAAATTATATGTAGGGACCTTTTTTATGCCCTTGCTAAGCTTATAATATTTCCCCTATATCCAATTTGTGCCTTTGTATTTGTGTTCTTGGCCATGTGTAATGTTTAATGACCTTGTGCTTTTATTGAGCTCTAAGGTTGTAATAATCATGGTTTATGTATGATCATCTAATAATATGAGCTCCAAATATATGAGAACATTGATATCATGAGCTTTGAGTGAGAACTAAGCATTGATTATTTATGTTTATGAGCAAATGGGCCAATTTAGTTGTGAGCTATATGTATATAATAGAGATCAATGTTTATATACAACAAAGCTAATATGTTGGAAATGTTTCAAATGATCAAGTGATTTATTTTTATAGAATAAACTTTAGAGTTCTCAAGGATGTTAGAACTTTTGAGGTCCTTTGGTTTCTAAGGACCATTAGATGGTATGTTTTATCTATGGATTTTGAATCACCTTCAATCTGATATTGAATATTATGGGTTGGATCTCTAAGATTCATTGGTGCATGCTAAGTTAGTAGGATGATGGGTCCCATGTCCTCTAATCCATTATTCTTTCTTAATATTTTTATTGGTCCATGGGACTAATGAGTTCCTTACTAGTGGAGCCTTTCATAGAGGTGATAGTAGGTATGGTCTTTCCAAGTGTCCTCCCATGTGTTGTGATGGTGGACCTAGGATGTAATATATGATATTCCCTTACCATGCTAATTTAAATAAAAACAAGAATTTAAGCCTAGCTATTATCTATTCAAATTTTGATCATGTGACGATAAAAATTTTAAATATTTGTGAACTAGTAGAGTAATTATCTAAGGAGAATTCAACTCATTTATATGGATTGCCCATAGAGCTCTTATGATCCTTTTTATGTGTCAAGTTGGAGCCCAAGGGACCCTTGGAAATTAAATCAATGGTGGCTAGTGATCAAAGGGAGATATCAAGAGATAATGTTATTGGATAGAAGTGGTGTGTTTTGGTGATATCATGGACCTATGAAGGTGTGTTCTTGGTTTTTTTATGACACATGAATATGTGGACATATGCGATGACATGTGGCATGCATAAATAAATTTCTATTGGTCTAAGGACCAATTAGCAATATCATCAAGGGGATTAACATATGCACATGAATGAGGTGTCACCACATTTCTTTGGGTTAAAATTTTATGGTAGGCCTAATATGTTTATTTATAAGAGATTTATTATGTCACTTGGTGAGATTTTGAGGCAGTTCATGTGTTTCTTCAATTTTATGATATTTTCAAGCTAGAGGTTTGCCATGAATAGAAATTAGGAAAAGTGCAAAGCTAGGTTGGGAGTGTGGTTGAGGATTTATTTAATTAGTGAAGGGAGAGATTTAATATATGGTTAGGAAAGCAATGAGAACATGATATATGCATGTAGTTGGAGTGTTTAATCTACTAGGTATTTATTGGATGAATGTTGAGGTGGTAGCTAGTGGTTTAATGAAGAATTTTTATAGCTCATGCCATGTGTATGAATCCAAAAAATAAGAAGATCCTTGAGGCATGGATGTGTTTTCTATGCATCCAAATATGTATTTTTATACTTAAAATTTAGCCTATAGTCCTACATTTATCCCATCATTAATAAATCGTTTGATATTTCTTTCAATGTGCCCCCATTGAAATCTATGTTTTTTGTCTTATCTCCTACCTCTAAAGAGTCTTTACATAGTACCATAATATTTTTTATCGGTCCATGGGACTAATAAGTGTCTTACTGGTGGGGCCTTTCTTAGAGGTGATAGTAGGTATGGTCTTTCCAACTGTCATCCCATATGGTGTGATGATGGACCTAGGATGTAATATATGATATTCATTTACCATATTGATTTAAATAAATCTAAGAATTTAATATTATCTATTATCTAATCAAATTTTGATCATTTGACCATAAAAAGTCTTAAGAGTTTGTGAACTAGTAGAGAAATTATCTAAGAACCATTCATCTTATTTGAGATGAATGGCCCATAAAGGTCATATGATTCTTTGTTATGTAGGCATGAGTTTTCCACAGTCCATCGAATGAAGAAGAAATTGCTTTTGGATTTGACTGTGTGTATTCTTTTCTCTTGACATTTCGGGTCACACTCTGTGAACCATCATCAAGAAGAGGATTCTAAAGAATGGAATTGCATAATTGTCTTATAAAGAGAGAGAAGGGGGTTAGGTTGCGACTGGCTGACTTTTTCTAACTGTTGCAACCTCTTTCAACCTAACTCCCTTCTCTCTCTTTATAAGACAATTCTGCAATTCCATTCTTTAGAATCCTCTTCCTGATGATGGTTCATAGAGTGTGACCCGAAACGTCGAGACAAAAGAATACACACAGTCAAATCCCAAAGCAATTTCTTCTTCTTTGTTATGTGTCAAGTCAAAGGACCCCTAAATGAATTAAGTCAATTATGGTTACTGATTGAAGGGAGATATCAAGAGATAATGTTATTGGATAGAAGTTGTAAGTGTTGGCAATCTAATGGGCCTATGAAAGTGAGTGCTTGGTGTTTTTATAGAACATGAATGTGTTGAAATATGTGATGACATGTGGCAAGCATAAATGGATTTCTATTGGTCTATGGACCAATTTGCAATATCATCAAGGGGGAACACATATGCATTTCAATGAGATGTCACCACATGTATTTGGGTGAAATTTTTTATGATAGGACTAATATGTTTTTCTAGAAGAGGGTTACAGTGTCACTTGGTCATATTTTGGGCAGTTCATGTCTTTCTTCAATGCCTATGATATTTTCATGCTAGATGTGTGCCATGAATATAAAATAGGAATAATGCAAAGGTAGGTTGTGTGTGTGTGGTTGAAGAATTATTGAATTAGTGAAGAAAGAGCTTGAATATGGATAGGAAACCTATGAAAACATGATATAGGCATGTAGTTGAATTGTTTAATCTACTAGGTATTCATTGGACAAATTTTGAGGTGGTATCTACTAGTTTAATGTAAGATTTTATAGAGCTCATGCCATGTGTATGAATCCAAAAAGGAATAATATTCTTGAGGCATCCAGATGTTTTGTCTATGTATATAAAAATGTATTTTTATACTTACAAGTCAGCCTATAGTCTTGTGTTTAGGCCATGATCAATAAATAGTCTAAGATTTCTTTTAGTGGTCCACCATGAAATTTTATGCTTCATGCCTTATCTCCTACCTCTATTAAATCTTTACATAGTCTCATAACATATGATTTTGTTGGTTATGGAGTCTCAATTCAATTTTTTGGTAGATAGGTCATATATTTCATATTAGGTAGGATGAAAAACCTAGGTTACACTTTACATTTTAGTAGAGTTTCTCAAAAACCACAAAAGCCCACACAATAGTAGAAAGTTAGATTTGTGGAATAAATTTACATCTCTGCATGTGTTTCTCACATTATTTTCAATCCCACAAGCCCATCAGGCATAGATAGGAATAATTCCTCTCTTGGGTTGCATTATTTCTTGTTTGTATTGCACCACCATTCCTCACATTAAGTTTTATAAAGGATGATCTCTAAGGCCCATTTGTATGCAATACAAGTCTTTGTATCCACCCTATAAATTTGCATCAATTTAACTTGGTGGGATATAGAATTCATTTGCACCCTCCGACATCCGTGCATTCTTCTTACCTATCTTTAGTTCCCAAAACCCTACAATGAGCTTATTTGGTAGGTTGGTAGACTTGTTGTGCATCTTTGGCCCCCTTTATAAAGTGACATCTAGCCTCTCGATCCCACAAGCCCATAACTCATCACTATCCATGGACTTTTAGACTTCACATGTACCTCTACATTCTTAGTGCAAATTAATCCTACGTTCCCACATCCTAGAAGCCTACAAATCTACACAAAGTGGACCATAGAGTTTATATGCAACATAAGATAACTTTCATGCAAACTATCTACTTACCTTTCAATTCTATGGCTTTGTACTAGAATACTTTTATATTCTATGGACTTTCCAAGCCAATTCACATAATGCACACTTGTGCTTTGACCCTGCATCTTCACATTAGTCTCACTTAGCAATATGACAAACCTTGTGTGCATCATTCGACATCTCATGCAAATTACTACCTTTCCTCCCATTCACATGGCCCATAAAATCCTAATATTTTATATTTGTCTCACTCATTTGCATGCATTACACAACTAATTCTTGTCCATTAACTCCACAAGGACTATGTTTGGTAGGATGTGGGCCTCATAGTTTGCATCTCTGCATCCCACATAGTGTGTAAACTACTCACCTACCTCTACACTTTACAACCACATGTTGCTTTATAACCTATAGACTTTCTCACTCTCTTTGTGACATGCATGTATGCATCCCATGTCTACAAATCTACAACCCCACTATAGTTTTGCATCCTATACTTGTGAACCCCCTTTGCACCTTTGAATATCCCTTGAAAACTACATCCTTGCCTCAAAATGCCACCTCCAAATTTTGATCTATCTTGAAGACATAATGCCCTCACTTTCAACTTACTCATTGGCATCTTAATCCCATAATCACACCATACTTCTATTCACTCCATACTTGTGGACTTCCATTGCGATTCTACACATGGCTTGACCACATGCTTCTGACACCCACAAATTAATGAGGCACTCATTTTGTGGACTTAGCCAATTATTCTACAAATTATAAAACACAAACTTTGCCCCATGCTCTAAAACTTTATCATTCCAATGAAGATCAACTTCTTGGCTTGATGTATGTACAAGAATGCATTCAATGCTCTTACATGGATGCAACAATACCTAGGAGATGTCTAATCCATATCAAAGTATAAAAAGACCCCATTAGGGAAAGAATGTGTGTGAACTCCTCTTGTTTGATGATACACCATGATTTGTAAGAAAGATAGAGTGATTTGAAACACAATATACATGGCATGTGCCTTTTATCTATAATCTTACAAATAGATGAAAAAATGATTTGTATGAGTATGGGAAGAGCTTATCCCCCTCTCCAATATACCTAGTAGTTGATCCAGTTTGAATTTCCCCTTTAATTCAAGTGTAGTAGGGAATAGTTAACTCAACTTTCTACTTTCACATGTGCCCATGCCTTAGGAGATGGATGAATATTGTGATGCTATATATGTAAAAGTGAATGTTGTAAATAAATTTGGATGTTTGTTGGCCTTTTGAACCACCTATCTACATAGGCCACCAAGATATATTCTAGGGCATCAAATGATTCAATTTCTTGTTTTTAATGGGATGAAAATATCTAGTATGAGTCTTAAAAATGTACACTCTAGCAAGATAAGCCCATAGTTGATGTCTCCATGGTTGAAAAGGGTATTTTATGGAATTTCACAAGTGCACTTTGAAGTTTGTCTAGGAACATATTCTTGTCTAATTCTATTTGGGAGAGATTCTATCACCATTAATGATCTTGAAGATAGTGTACTTCTTGTAGTTCATAAGGCTAATCATGAGTCTCAATTGCCTGCTTTCTCTCACTTTGTTCCCGATTCAAATTCTATTTCTTTTCTCACCCCTTCAAATTCTGTGAGGAAACTATGGCATGAGCAATTTGGCCATCTAAACTTTCATTGTATTTAGTAGCTTAGAATCCAGGATATGGTCATAGGTCTTCCTTGGATTAGTTTCTTAGATGGAGATTTTTTGGGTTGTACCTTCAGAAAACATCCTGAGGACAAGTTTGATAGAGGGAAGACTTGGAGGGCTTCAAAATTCTTGAGCTTGTTCACAATGATGTGGCGAGACCCTTTCCATCCTTGTCTTTTAGCAAGTCTCACTACTTGCTCACTTTCATTGATGACTATTCCAAGTATACCTAGGTCTACTTTCTTTAGTAAAAAAGAGAAGATTTTGATATATTTTAGGAGTTCAAGGCTTGTGCCAAGAAGCAATCTCAGAAGTACATCAAGATTCTCTGCACTAATAATGGTAGAGAATATGTGAGCCATCACTTTGAGAAATTTTGCACTCTTGAAGGGATTTATCTTTAGCATATTGTCTCCTACAAACGACATTAGAATGGTGTAGTAGAGAGGAAAAATAGGTCCCTGAAAGAGATGGTTGGATACATGATCCATGCACACTCCCTTGCACTCGAATATTGGGTAGAAGCTATCAACTGTGCTGCTCACATCCAGAATAGAGTTCCACATAAGGCATTGAAGGGCATTAATCCATTCAAAACTTGGTGTGGTAGGAAACTTTTTGTGTGGAACTTTAGAGTTTTTGGCTCCCCAACATGGGCACACATTTCTTCAGAGAAGATCAGGGCTTTAGAACCTTAGATTTGGCCTACATATTTATTGTTTACCCCAATGGTGTCAAAGGATATATCGGCTCTTAGATCCAGAGACACATGAGTTCTTCATTGAGTGAAGTGTATAATTTGAGGAAATCTCTCCTAGCTCATCCTCACATCTTCTTTCTGCCACAATGGATATAGATGATAGTGAATTTAAGGATTTCCTTCCAACTTATTCTACTCATAGGGTTGTTCATGAGGCTTCATCCTCTTCTTCACAAAGTTAAAATTTTGAGGCTAAGGATTCTCCTCCTCCATCAACTCACATGCCTCACTAGGCTTGTTAGACACTTATATCTACAAGCACTCTTGTTGGGGATCCTTTAGATACTTGGAGAACTCGGTCATAGCACCAAGATATTCTGCATTCCTAAATTGCCATAACTTTGGATCCGTAGTCCTTTCATGAAGCATCAGGTATTGCTAATAGGGATCCAACAATGGACGAAGAGTACAAGTCATTCATTCAAAACAAAACTTGGGATCTTGTTCCACTTCCTAAGGGAAGATAACTTGTTCGGTGTAAGTGGATCTATCAAATGAAATTTGTAGTATATGGATCAGTTGACAAGTTCAAAGAATGGCTTGTGGCTAAAGTTTTCTCTCAAGTTCCAGGTATTCATTACACTGAGACCTTTGCCCTCATCACTAAAATGAACTCTATTTGCTTGATACTTACTATTGTTGTAGTTCAAGGTTGAGTTGTACATCAAATATATATGAAGAGTACACTTCTTCATGGGGATCTACATGAGGAGATTCACATGGAGTAGCCACAGGGATTTGTTTAGGATTCTTCATTAGTTTGTAGCTTGAGGAAGTCTCTCTATGGCCTCAAATAGGCCCCACAGGCTTGGTACGACAAGATGGACTACTTTCTTCTCTCATTTGGGTTCTCCAAATACCACTTAGATCTAAATGTCTACATTCTAAGATGGAAGGATGCTCTTCTTTTCTCGGCTCTCTATGTTGAAGACTTGATTGTCACTAGGAGCACTTCATCCATCATTGCAAGTGTCTTGAGACTACTTTGCATGACAAGTTTTCCATGACTAAATTGGGTCTTTTGTACTATTTTCTTGAGACTGAGATCACTCAGACCTCTTCTAAGATCTCTCTTACGTAGCCCAAGTATGCTCTTGATCTTTTGGCTTGTTTTCACATGATTAATTGTAAGCTTGCACTGACTCTCTTTTTGTCTAGAGTCAAGCTTGAGGTGAAGTGTTCCACACCATTGGTTGATTTCACTTTATATCACCATATTTTTGGTAGCCTTATCTACCTAGCTCATACTCATTCTAACATTTAATTGGCAGTTGACATTATTTCATGCTTCATGACAGAGCCACATGAGCTTCACTAGAAAGTATTCAAACGTATTCTACACTACATATAGAGCACTAACAAGTATGGGATTGACTATGCAATGGGTACAAGTTCATACTTGATTAGATACATGAATTATGATTGGGCTAGTGGTCTTGATGATCACAAGTCCACATCTGGCTATAGTTTTCACCTTGGTTCTAGTCCCATTTGTTGACAAGGCAAGAAGTAGCATGCCATTTCTCTTTCTTTGACTAAGGCTAGGTATCGAGGGCTATCAATTCCATCACTGAGGCTATTTGGCTTCAGAATATTCTCATTAAACTTGGCATCACTTTTTAGAAGCCATCAATCATCTATTATGATAGTTAGAGTATAATCCAAATCTCAAAGAACTTGGTTCATCATCAGCAGACCAAACACACTAAGATCCACATGCATTTTCTCAAGGAGCTAATTCAAGAGCAGGTCATCGATTTGTGGTATTGTCCTATAGTAGAGGAAGTTGCAGATAACTTCACCAAACCCTTCATTAAGAGCAAGTATGTCCATCTTTGATCTCTCATGTGGGTGTAGGAAATTTCTTCAAGGGGGATGTCACTTAGCCCTTCTTGCTTCATCCTCTCATGGGGGTAGTTTTTCCCATTGGGTTTTCCCCTTTTCTATTTGAGGTGATCTTTTGTACATAGGTATCTCATTAGGCCTAGTTATTGGTACCCATCTTTGAATCTTTCTTTACATTTCCCCCTAAGATACACTTAAGAGGGGGTGTTAGTGTGAAAATGGTTCTTTATCTATATAGTTCTTTGCTTTAGCTCTCTTCACACTAATTTAAGTTTACTTAGGGGCTTTTTCATTTGATCCCACATTGGTAGTGTTTTTAGTCTCTTGGGTGGTAAATCCTATATATATTCACCCATCGCTCTCATATGAGCATCTCATTTCATTATATGTTTTGCATTCTCTTGAGTAGAATATAGTTTATTCTTGCTCATTTTTTATTTCTAGCTTTACTTTCCTTCATTCATTTTCATTCTTGGGTGGGTTTTCAGCTAAATCGTATAGAGGCTAAAAAATGTAAGATCCCCATGTGGCAAAGGTTATTGAGATAACTAAAATTGAGAAGATTGAAGAATCAAGGAAGAACAATGAAAGAAACCTATGGAGATAAGAAGGTATAGGGCCTTATAGTGGATCTAAACTAATATAGAAGGAGAAAATTCAAATAAAGGATTAAAAAACAAAGAAGCCATTAGAAGAAGAAGAATTAGAGAAAACAATCCCCTTAATATGAACAATAGGAAGGAAAATAAAATTGGTCGAACCTACTTATCATAGAAGAATAATGGTGTACAAAGCTTACCATAGAGAACTACTTCACAACCTAGTTCAACTAACCAGTAGAGAAGCAATAGAAACACTATAGGAGGAAAAAAGGAGGAACAAATTTTTCATGGAAATGTATTACATAGGTCATTATTTACTAAGAGAAAACTATTGGTAGTTACAAGCATGTATACATAACTACCACTATAGCAAAAAAAATATTATGTTGAAGGCTATGCTTTAATTTGTATCAAAAAGACTCTACATAATGTCAGAGCTAGTCACTGGTTTTTCTAGAGGAATTAGCTACAAAAAATTAAAGAAAACAAGTAGAGAGGGAGGAAGTATTGAAAGAAGAAATAAAATTTATACAAAATTCCCTCAATGAAGTTGTCAAAGAACTAAATTTATGTCTAGAATCTAGAGAAAAAAATTAAACTCTACATGATAAAGAATTGAGAACAAAGAAATGAGTAAATACATTGACTAGTTGGGAAAATGGATATGAAGAGAATACAATAGCTACATGATGGACATATTAAAGCTACTAAAAGAGAACTTATGAATTTGTTGGGAAAGAAACAAACAAAAAAGAAGTATAAACATCAAAAACACCATAAAAAATCCCACAATTCTCTCCGTAAAAAGAAACATAAAAAATTGAGAAGCTAGAGGAGGAAAGAGCATGGGGTCAAGAAGAAAGACCTAATGAGTATGAGAATGATGGATTTATAGTTGAGAATATTATAGTGAAGAGTAACTTAAAGAAGGCAATAGTGAAGAAATGAAAGAACATGAATTGGAGAAACAAAATGAACAAATGGAAAATAAAAGGAACATGAAATAGAGATTAAGGATAGTTATAAGGTCTAGAAAATGAAAGAAAAAGAAAAGGAGAATCATACCATATAATAAAATAAAAAAATATTACTAACTCCATCAAGTCAAAATGCTAGACCCAATGGACAAAATAAGGGAGTTCATGGTGAAGAAAAAATAGATTGTTTAATACCCAAAGTACAAGGGGGGGGGTGGGGGGGGGGGGGTGAATCAGTACTTTATTAAACTTCTTACTTATTAAACTAGTTATCCATCTACTGCATACAATAACTAAGAAAATTATGTATAGAAGAAACAACCATAATCCATCACACATGAACACTAGGATTTTTATGTAGAAAACCCAAAACTAGGAAAAACCATAGTGAGTGTTAGCTCACAATATATTATGTAGGAATAATACTAAATTACAATAGAGGCTTACTGCCCAAAAGAAGTGCTCACTACAAGAAGGCTCAATGCCTAGAGAAAGAAAGAAAGAAGAAGGGTGGCTCACTACCAATTTGAACTTCTCTGATTGCATCTACACATGCATGGTTATAGTTCCAATGAAGCTCAAAAATACTATCTCAAAATACTTCATCTTTGACTGTTCTATTTTGTTGTTCTGCTTCTACATCAAACAAGATCTCTCTTCTTCTTCTCTTGTCACTCTTATAATTCTTCACACATCAAATTTGCAATCACACTCACACACCACACACACCAAACATCAAATTTGATCACATATATATATCCGCAACAATTGACATTTACACATTAGGTCGATATACAAAGATGTAGCATGTAATCATAACTTGTCGGCCAAAATCATTTACCAAAATACATAGTGGATCAAAAAACACTTGAATTATGTTCACATATATCGGCTCCGTCCATATAATCACTTAGGATAAGATTCCAGAGAACAAAACTTACCGCACACACATATTACTGTCATGTTGGCCTTAACCACAGACTGTCACTGGTTCAGTTCAACTGTCAGACTACATTTTCCACTATAGACCAAAAGAGTTGCTCAAAACCATATCAAAGACTCTTCGCATATCTAGATCATACCTCCAGAACTATAAAGTAAAATATTCTCTTGCAGTTGAATGCGGACCACAAGAACACATGCTCTGTCACAATCAAACTACACCATACCAAGTAGCGATACTTAGACATTTATAACTGACTCTCTGATGGAACTCAGAACTTGCAAATCTAGATATAGATACTTCATACATGTGTTTACAACACCTCAAAACCACATAACAAGATATGTAATAGCAGAGAAATGCGGATCAATTCAGTTGAGTGTTCTGTTCTGATTTTTTCTATTTTCTGCACTACCGGCCTTAGACTTTTTGAAGATAGGCTTCCGGTACTCATCAAGAACTAAAATCTTGGAAAAATGATCATTTGAAAACTTTGAATGACATACCTAAACTGCATGATATGATCTTCTACTATGGACCAATACCAGCCCAAACACTTTCTCCTTGTCATTGCTTCAGTATACTACCAACACTTAGCCATAATGGCTAAGTCTTCTTCTTCTCCAGACTAAAAACATTGTTCCAATCATGTTCCTTTGCTTGTTGCTATCAATGACAACATATTCAAACATAATGCACAATCTCTTACCATCATACCAATAGTGTCTCTCTCTTTATGATGTTTGGCAAGTTGCCAACAATCTCCCCCTTTGGCATTGATGGCAACACTTGATGTGAAAAACTGTTACAACTCCCCCTTTCTCTTTATTCACTACTCCCCCTATCTTCATGCTTTATTATTTTTCAAAAAAAATTCACATGCTTTATTTCTTCACCCCCTTTGACATCAATGGAAAAGGTGTATGATACAAAGATATATACAAGTTGCCAAAAAATTCAAAACTATTTTTCTACTTTACCGCATATATACAAGTGTTATAAAAAATTCTTAATGTTGTTATGGGAGAAC
Source organism: Cunninghamia lanceolata (assembly GCA_027924645.1). NCBI lineage: Eukaryota > Viridiplantae > Streptophyta > Pinopsida > Cupressales > Cupressaceae > Cunninghamia > Cunninghamia lanceolata. The sequence goes on from BSBN01000738.1 coordinate 5,874,715, forward strand.
ATATTTATAAATTATTTTTAGTTGCACCAATTCTTCATCCCAACTTGTCTTAGCATCACTCAAAATTAGTATGTGCCTATTAATCTGGGACACCAAATCTTTTGCTTTCTTCGTTGTATCAGGGGCTTTAGTGATTTGCCTTGTCTTGTCTGCCACTGCTATTAACTTGGTTAGGGATGCAATTTTGAAACTTGCTACCTCCCGGAGCTAACTCATTCTATGCTTTATGATATCCCTCTGGGTCTACAACTTATATATATTAGAATGAATGGTTTCAACTTGTGCCCTTTTATTACCAATAGCATCCTTTCTCGGGTCATATGTTCTAGATATCTTCATTATTTGAGCTTCCCATCTATCTATTTTATCTTTTCTCTCCTTAGTCTTGTCTAGCCATATAAGACAAAATTGATACAATTCACTTTCTTCTTTAAGGGCTAACTGTGCATATTCTATACTTTTATCTAACAAAATTTTGTCTTGAGAAGCTTTATCTTTCATCTCAACTAATCTCTTACTATCTATTTCAGCTCTTACCTTTTTATCATTAGCTTGCTCAAAGGATTCAAAATGGGAATTCATAGACTCCATAAGCTTTTTCATTTGTGTTGTAGGAGTGAGTGTTCTATCTCTCTAAACTTTGGATATGATCTTCTCAAAAATGTTTAATGCTTTACCAAGTAGCTCACTGTCTTCCAAGTGAGACTTTATTATTTCTTCCTAGGCAGTTACCTGGAACATTGTACCCAACTTCAATTTCTATAGGGGAGACATGGTTGCCAAGTTTATTGATCTTGTAGTAGTTCAAATATGTTTACTATTTGTGCTTCCTTCAGTTTTAACAAAAATTTCCTTAATGAGTTAGCAGTGTCTCTTTTTATTTCTTCTTGAGACATTGCAGTGTCTTGACTCTCTAGAGGGGGATCTTGAATATTTTTTTGCCCATTTCCTTCAAGTTCCAAAATAGGAATGTCCATCATTTGTTTATTTTCTTCTTCTCTCTACTCTTCTTATTCCTCAGAGATATTTTGTTTAGGGACTGCCTTTGCTTCTTCAGAGTTCTTCTCTTCTTCAGTTTCTTTCATTTCGTCAACCTTTCCTAAACTCTTCAAAGGAGTGATTGTGCCTTTGTCCATGCTCTACTCAACATTTACTTCCAGAGAAGCATTAGAAGTATCAACATTATTGACTTACTATTCCTCATTAGTGTTTGCAATAGTTGTGATTTGCAATTCATGCAATGCACTCAAGGTTATCTCCTTTGTTTCTTTTACCAATAGCTTAGTGTCACTGGCCATAAGAGTATTAACTCTTCTCTTTCTCCTAAATTTCTCATTGAGTATCTTTGTGACTTTGTCTAGATTTCTTCTTTTGTTATATTTGGTCAAAGGCTCAATAGAACATATTCTCTTATCTCAACATCTTTGGCCATAGCCCCTTCTTTCCTTGCTATCATGATGCTGGCTAGGCTATCCGGTAATTGATCTAAGATTTCAATTAAAGCCTTGCTAAACATATCCAGATATCTGAAAACTATTGTTTTAATAATTACCTTGTCTTCATCAGATATTTCATCATACATTTCAGCTATGGGTTTCAAATTTCTATGCTGAGCAAATGCACTGACTAAGTTTTCCAAGGAAAGTGTTGCTTCACTTTCAGTCTTCTCATCTTCCTTCCTCTTCTTGGTCTTTCCTAGGGGCTTCTTCTTCTTACCAGAAGTGGTTTCCTCTGTTCTTTCCCATTTTTCTATAATCTCCTCATCTGTCTCTATTTCCTCTTCTTCTTCTTCTCCTTCACCCAGGATCACATACACTCTTTGTGTTGTCTTTATTTTCTTTCTTTTCTTCTTCTTTGTAGTTTTCTTTACCGGTGTTTGTTTTTCAGGCTTAGTCTTTTCTTTCTCAACACTTGCAGCCTTTGTTTCAGTAATAGAGGGTCTGAAACTCTTTGAAGCAGCTGCAGAGGTAAAGCCTCTTGTTCTTCTTGCAGGGCTAGATACAAGCTTCTTCTTTTCAATTTTCTCCTCTTCCTTCTTCTCCAGAGATTTTGATGTTTGCCCTTCCAGAGCACTTGCAGCCTTTGATGCCTCTGCCTTTTGTCTTGCTTTACTTACTTCGTCATATGTGAACCCATGGCTCTTGGAAAATTCCTCTACATACTTCTTGACCTTTCTTTGGGTCTCTAGTTATGTTTTCTCTAAATGAACTTTGAGAGATAGTTCCTCAAATGTACCAAACCTTTCATCCTTGGGGTCTTTTGGTTTGCTCAATATAAGATCTACCAAACCAATTAATACTTCCTCATTGTTGGGACCCATACAATTCTAGGTTCAATAGCCTCCATAAGGCATTTGTCCTTGTACACCATGAACACAATATCCTTTTCATACTTCTTTACGACTATTTCAGGGATCCTAGCCCTGGCCTGTATTTTCTTTTGGAAGTTTTTGAAATAACCCCATAAAGTTGCATTTTGTTTGTCAACATTTGCCAAACTATGCAAATGATTTTTGATTTGAGTAGCTATAGGTGCATGATCAAGCCAACCAATATTCTCCATACCAGGTAACTCTCTTAGAAAATAAAAGAATAGAAAAATAATCAAAGTTCCATACTTAAAGGGATATTTTGTTTCTTTTGTTCTTTCCAGGTTCTCCATTAGTTGTTCCCGAAGGAACTCACATAGGTCATAGTCTATGTTATTCTTTACCATATCATATGCTGTGTATATGGCTATTGCAGACACTGAATTCTCCCTATTGGAGAAGTAGACCTTGTACCCAATAACCATCGATGCAAATCTAACTACTAGATCCACAATGTGATTCCCAGTTAGTGCCTTCTTATCAAATTTCACACCAATTAACTGCATTACTACATTGTTCTTCATGGTTTTCAAGGTTGGAACCTTTCCGGTAGAGCTCATGTCAGTTACTGCTTTGATAGCTCCCTTTGTTATCATGTGGGGTACATCAAGCTAGAAGAATTCATCATGAATTCTACTCAATACATATCTAACCCACACATCATCTGAGAATATCAAAAAATCTAACCAGGGATCCAAGTTTGTCTCATGCAGAACATTGTATTCTTCTTTCAACAAAATATTAACAATAGTCAGCTCATCCAAGTATAATTTCACTAATTTCATTTGATCATATTCCTCTATGTTTGCATGTATGCATGCCCTAACATCTTCCATATGCATAACACCATGTGGAACCTTAGAAAATGTACCTTCCAGATCAGTCATTAACGATTTGAATGGATGTTTCTTGAATTTAGGATGGTACCTCTCTGTTATCTCAACTACTGGGGTAGCCATTTTTACAACCTCAACATAGTAAATTTTTCAAAGAGAGAGTGGTAAATACCTTTTGCCTCCGTTAGGGTTTCTTCACTGAATGCTTGACTTTTCTTTGGCTTGCTTCTCAGATCACTTTAATCGCTTGAAAGTTTGAATGAAAAGTGATTTTTCTTTCAAATGGATTCCTTATATTATCTTTTCATCAAGATTTAATTGCAATAAATGTTTCATTCAAAAAGTTGTAAAGCCCTTTCTCTATTGTCCCTAGTCGATCAAGATTGCTACACAATTTACCGCATTAGATTCTTTTTTGTCAGAATCTTTTTCATAAGATATGTCATTTAGTTTCATAACTCATATCTTTGGCTAGATATCAGCACCACATTTCTAACTGGGAGAGTAGAATTTTGCATTAAGCTCCCCCTGAGCCAGAGCTCTGAATTTACTTCCTGAAGGAAGTAACAACACTAGAATCTAGTGGAGACCCATCCTTGAATTCCTACACTTCCTTCTTAACCCAAATTTGATTCATCTCCTTCTTGATCTCTATTAGGTCTACCTTTTGTACCAGTTTCTTCATTTCTTCTTGATTAGCCTTCTTCATATTTTTACTTCTGCAGAACCTTGCAATATGTCCAAGCATGTTGCAATTGAAACATACAACATTTATTTGTTTATTGTCCCTTTCATTCATCCTTTATCTGCATTGGTCAACCTTGTGCCCAAATCTATTACATGCAAAGCAATTCCCATTGAAAGATTGAGCATTCCTTCCATTGTTATAGTTGTTCCTAATGTGAATTATGCATTCACTATCTTTGTGACCAAACCTCTTACGTATAAAATAGATACATTTAAAGGTCTAGGCATTCCTTCTATTATTGTAATCGTTCCTTATCTGACTTCTACAATCATTAGCCTTGTGACCTACTTTATTGCAAGTGAAACACTAACAAGAGAATGATATAACATTTTGATTCACTCTACTCCTACATTGAGTAGCCTTATGACCAAATTTATTGCATGTATTACAATAACCATTGAAAGAAGGGTACCTTTGAGCATTTGGTTTCCTAACCGGTGCTCTTCTAGGTCTATTCCTTTGATTCTGAATCTATTTGTATTTGTCCTTGATCTCAACATTCTTTTCTTGACCGGTTTTGGAATTTTTACCTTTCTCAAATCCCAAGCCTTCTTTATCATTAGGACTTTTCTGACTAGCAAGTATTCTATCAAGTTGGGTAGTACTCACTCTAAATTTATCTTCTTGAATCGATGCATGTTTCAGATCAGCTTTCAGATCCACAATTTCTTGTTCAAGATTTGTGTAGTGTTTAGTTTTTCTTTTCACCAACTGATTTAGGTCTTCTTCTACTTTTTCTCATTTTACAACTTCCACTTTCAAATTACTCAAGGTGTCATTTGCAGATATCAATTCTTCACTAACCTCCTTATATTTTTCTTTGAACTTCTTGACTTGCTCTCTCAATTTTTTATACACTCATTTTCTTCCTTGACATTATCTTTCAGATCCCTATTTTCTATTTCAACCTTTTCAAGATTAGCAAGTGCAAGCTTGAGTTCTTCTTCATTGACATGTGTGCATTCTTCTTCAGTTTTAGTTGCATCAATTTCTTCAAGAAGAGTAAGACTTTTTTACCTGCCATGTGTTCAGTCTCCAAGATCTTCCTCAAGTTGTTAAACTTCTTCCAAGGAACCAGGCTCTGATACCAATTGTTCAATACCCAAAGTACTAAGATGGAGGTGAATTAGTACTTTATTGAACTTCTTACTTATTAAACTAATTATCCATCTACTGCATACAATAACAAAGCAAATTAACCATAGAAGAAACAACCATAATCCATCACAGATGAACGCCAGGATTTTTACATGGAAAACTCAAAACTAGAAAAAACCATGGTGAGTGTCAGCTCACAATATATTATGTAGGAACAATACAAAATTACAATAGAGGCTCACTTCCTTAGGGCTCACTACCTAGGGCTCATTTCCCCAAAGAAGCGTTCACTACAAGAAGGCTCACTGCCTAAAGAAAGAAAGAAAGAAGAAGGGTGGCTCACTACCAATTTGAACTTCTTTGATTGTATCTACAAATGCATAGTTATAGTTCCAATGAAGCTCAAAAATACTATCTCAAAACTCTTTATCTTTGACTATTTTGTTTTGTTGTTCTGCTTCTACATCAAACAAGATCTCTCTTCTTCTGCTTTTGTCACTCTTATAATTCTTCACACATCAAATTCACAATCACACTTGCACACCACACACACCAAACACTAAATCTGATTACATATATATATCTGCAACAAATGATATTTACACATTAGGTCGGCATACTAAGATGTAGGGTGTAGTCATAACTTGTCAGCCAAAATCATTTACCAAAATATACAGCGGATCAAAACAACACTTGAATTATGTTCACATATGTTGGCTCCATCCATATAATCACTTAGGATAAGATTCCAGACAACAAAACTTACCACACACACATCATACTATCATGTCAGCCTTAACCATAGACTGTCACTGGTTCAGTTCAACTGTTAAACTACATCTTCCACTGCAGACCACAAGACTTGCTCAAAACCATATCAAAGATTCTTCACATATCATAGATCATACCTCCAAAACTGCAAAGAAAAATATTCTCTTGTAGTAGAATGCAGACCACAAGAACACATGCTCTATCATAGTCAAACTACACCATACCAAGTAGCGATACTTAGACATTCATAACTGACTCTGCAGTGGAACTCAAAACTTGCAACTCTAGATATAGATACTTCATACATGTGTTTATAACACCTCAAAACTGCATAACAAGATATGCAATCGTGGAGAAATGCAAGTCAATTTAGTTGAGTGTTCTGTTCTAATTTCCTCTATTTTCTGCACTACCGGCCTTAGACTTTTTGAAGATAAGCTTCTAGTACTTATTAAGAACTGAAATCTTGGACAAATGATCACTTGAGAACTTTGAACAACATACCTGAACTGCTACTATGGACCAATACCAGCTCAAACACTATCTCCTTGTCACTGCTTCAGTATACTACCAACACTTAGCCAAAATGGCTAAGTCTTTTTCTTCTCTGGACCAAAAGCATTGTCCCAATCTTGTTCCTTTACTTGTTTCCATCAATGACAACATCTTCGAACATCATGCACAATCTTTTACCATCATACTAGCAATGTCTCTCTCTTTATGATGTTTACCAAGTTGCCAACATAGATAACTCCAAGGGTCACTTTAGCATCAAACATCATCATTAGAAATACGTATACATAGGACCATGGTTTGACTTAGACAATTTAAAGATTGGATATTAGTGAGGTGATTGGAAGTAGTTCTTAGTAGGCTACATTTAGAGATACCTATTGGTGGAAGAAAGTATCAACAAAGAAGTTAATTTGATACAAGAGCACCCACAAATCAAAGTCAAATCCTCTATAGAGAATAGAATGAAGTTAAAAGGAGTAGTCGAAAGCCTACTCACACAAATTGGGAACTAGCAATAGGTGAATAAGAGAATGAAAGATAAGATCATAAAAGAATATGACCAAAAAAATTGGGCAAAATGTAACAAAAATAGAGGAATAGCTAGAAGGAATTGAATAAATAGATACAAAACTTATAGAAGTTACATGCAAAAACTTATGTACATTGTAACAATATTATGTGAGTTGGCCACAAACTATAAAAGCCCATAAATCTTACATAGACAACATGGAAAATCAGATTCTCCAAGCCTCAATGAACTATAATGTAATGACTAATATGGATGGATTATAGTGACAACAACTAGAAAACTTGTAATCGTATTATCATCATATACATAAGCAAAGGCTAGTTATACTTTCTTAGATGAAGGAGCTGAGTTCAATAGTGAATATGTGTTTATCCTAGTTGACAAGTCTTCTCGTTGAGGTCAAATTGATGACTTAATCTGTCTAAGAACCTTCAACATACCGACTATAGAAAGAACATATATTGACATCCTGGTGTATATGTCACACCACTAGTAGGGAATTAATCATAGGGATACGTCTTATAGCTAGATAAAGAATGTGTATAAGAACATACTAACTTATATTACTTCTACACATGTGAAATCTTACATTTTTGAAAGCTTTGATGACTAATCAAATGGAGCTCAAATTAAAAGGATACTTAGTACCAAAGGATATAGCCTAAGTAGACTACAATTTTGGAAGTTGAAGCCAATTAGAGAATCTATGTTTTAGATCTCATAGTAGTGGTTAGAGACTAGCAAATACTTTTTTAAAATTTTGTTGTGTAGTTGGTGGATAGAGCTAGCATGTCTTCAGGATGAGACATAGTTTAAGATGGAGTGTGATGTTGGCAGGAATAGAGCCAACATAGGAGTTTCGATGGGTTCAATTGAAAACCCCAAAGGGTGGCTAAATCTATGTCTACTAAGTTGAAAACTTGAAAGGGTGGCCTAATGGAGGTCGATGGTGAAAACCTTCAAGGGCACCAAAGGCTAACTCTAGGTAATTTATCCACTTCACGATAGATTGAGATAGAGGTTGCCACAAGAACAAAAAAACAGAGTTACAATACTACTAGATGCTTTGTGGTACCTCCCAATGGTCACAGCCATATAGGGTGAAGCCTAGGGACACATCCCTACACCTTGGAAAGCTATAATAGCAAATATGATATACCAAAACTCAACTTTGAATTTTTATAATAAAATTCAAAAACTCTAAATTCTAAAATGAAAAGAAATGATTTTTTTTTTTTAATCACCTATTTATTAACTTTTATTTATTTTCTTTGAAAATCCTAAAACCAAAAAGCACAACTCTCTAAACGATGTCTCCCCCATATATGGTTTTACACGAATCATACGTTCCCAAGGAACATTGTTGAAAATAAAAATATACAAACTAAATCAGGTTACAGTTTCATCTTTATCATCCCCTACTACTGCTCTGAACCAGCTTATAGAGTATCAAATTACTTCTTTTCAAAGTTATTATACCCTTGCTTATGTGTTTTTCTGGATTTCACTCATCTTTGCAGGCAGGAACAGACGAGCATATTACATAATCCCAGGGCTTTTTCAAGAACAACATGCCCAAGTCCTTATTACTATGGGAGAGGCATACCTTCGTATGATTATATGACAGACAGAAAAGCTGCTTATCGTTCATGTCGACAAGATGCATTTACTCCTGACAGGGAAAGTACTTCATCCAGATTTTGTATTGTTCCTTTACTTAGAAAAATCGAATCTCTTGGGAAAAATTGCATTCTTTCACCAGAAGATGGACAAAATGTTGATACACCATGCAAACTAGTAAAGAAAGTCCTATCCCAATGTAATCTTACAAAGGAGTTTACTAAATGCCATATGAATAGTGAAAAGGAAATGACCAAAGAAAAAAATGACCCAGCCGAACAATTACGTAGTAAGGTAAGAGGAATTAAACAAATCAAGGCAATTCAGAAGAACGAAAGCGATATACAGTTTTCATGGGCGGAAAGGTGGAGACCGGAAAGATTATCAGATTTCATTTGCCATAAACCGCAAGCTCGAGATCTTCAGATCCTGGTAAAATCTTTCTCTCCTCCTCTGTTTTCATAATCAGTTGTTTTATTGAAACATTTCTACAATCAACTCAAATTGAGATTGATCTACTGTTTTAAACGCTTTTTTGTTATTTTTACAAACTATGAGATTATGCATGTTAGGTTTTTTTTTAAAAAAAACTTGTTCTCAAATTACCTTCTCTACTTTTCCCATATGTGGATTGATTTACTGTGTTTTAGGTCAGCTGAGTTCTAAATTAGAACTATGATGGAAATATTAACGACTAACGTACGAAATACAAAAAATCTTTTCTGTATCAAGCTGAATTTCTTTTTATTAATCAAAGGCAGGCCACAACATTATTGTTTCAAGGTATTTGAACACAACATTTTAAGTACACAAACTATAATAAATTTTATTTTAAAAAATAAATTGATATTTATTGTCTAACACTAGTATATTTATATTTATTTCTTAAATATATATATTTAAAGTATGCTGAGTGATATCTCTTTTCCATGATTTTCTCACTTCTTTTTTTCCATCATTTTAATTTTTTAATTTTTCAATTTTTTTGATGATTTATAAAGAAATTGATAATAAGAAAATCACAAAAACTATGGGGAAAACTAAAAAATAAAAAGTAAAAAAAATTGGAAAAACTAAAAACTAAAACCTCAAAAAGAAATTGGAAAAAATAAAAAATAAAAAATAAAAACCTAAAAAGAAATTGAAAATAAGAAAATCACAAAAACTATGGAACCAAAAAAGAAATTGAAAAAAATAAAAAAATAAAAAATAAAAAAGAAATTGGAAAAAATATAAAATAAAATTGAAAATAAGAAAAGCACAAAAACTATGGAACCAAAAAAGAAATTGGACCAAATAAAAACCAAATTTTAATTTTTTTTGTTTTGTTTTTAGATTGGAATCGTATAAAATTACATAGAATCAAAATCTTTGAGCTCTTCAACTTCACCCCTGCTATGAATGTAGGAGCATCTCTCAGTGTAATTAGATGAGTAGTAATACATCTGGAAGACATAAGGTCTTTCCACAAAACAACCACCCCGAGAGGAAGGTAAATTTCATAAGTGAAACTCAAGGATTCAAAGAGGACGGAAATTGGCAAAGAGAGACCACTATTTCTAGGAAAAGAAAGCCTCCCTTAAGATCTCAAGAGGATGAGTTTCGAAGATCTCAAGGTCATCTAAAGGAAAAGGCTCAAGCTGAGAACAAGAGATGGAGGCCTTACCAAAACCAAAGAGGATCTAACTTCCATGGGAGAAACATGAGCAGTGAGAGTAGGTCTAAATAGTGGAAAGGAAGACGAAGAATACCAAGGGTCCCAGAAAAAAAAATGGTCTTTTAGACCTAAACAAAGTCTCTCACAAGTTATTCGTAGAAAAGCTTCGGTGACATGAGTCTAATTATCTGAAGATACTTTCAAGAGGAGGTTAGATTCCTTGAGGAAGACATCACTAATAGGTAAGGTCCTTTCTCCCCACTTCTCGATTATTGATCTATGAGAGTGGCTAGCCAAGCATTGGTGTCACATGGAAGAAATGGAGGATCTAGGGGAGGGTTTTTTTCTTTGAAATGCTTTCAAAGTAGGTAGAAAAAGACAAAATCTTATAGAATAGCTTGTGGAAATTTTGGGAGATTTCCATCTTTTGCGAACCTTGGAAAGCAAAATTTATTATGAGTAAAGAAAAATTTCCTTTCCTCTCTTTCTTGGTACAAATTCCAAACCTACCCATCGAGTATAGGGATGCAGAGATTTTGATAAAAATAGGAAATACTCTAGGGGAATGTCAAGAAATTGAGACCAATAGAAATAGCTCTTGGCTATCTATAATCATAATGTGTGTTCTAATGAAGATAGAGGAGGAGCTTCCAAAAAAGATTCAGATTGAGACTCCAGAAGGGACCTAGGACCAAGAAATCTTCTACGAAGGAGTGGACTTTATGGAACAGACTACCCTTCAGGAACTTGATTTAGAGGGAAGAAGAAAAGACCTAAGTAAAAATAAAGAACTAGAAAAATTAGAGGCAGGGTAGATGCCAAATTGTTTAAAGGACAAAGAACAAAGGGTTTGCAATCTAGTGACTGAGGTAGCCTTAGAAGGAACCCACATGGTGAATGATCAAATCAACCTTCAATTGATTTTCTCCCCTCTATCAAGAGATAAAAATATGAACAAGGGAGAGATAAATAACAGAATTGAGGGAATAGAGAGCAATCTATTATGCAATGCAATAGAGGATAAGGATGATGAAGACAAGGATTTTGAGGAAGATGATAGAAAAGCTCCTCAAGCAAAACAAGAAGGAAATACTAATAAGTCGAAGGATGCAGAAGAAAGTGATGGATTTATAGGGATAGATAATATTGGGTTAGAGGTTCTTTTGGAGGAAGTACTGACAAAAGTCACAAATGATATATGCATCGAGATTGCTAAGGAAGTTCTTCAGGAGGACTAGGTAGAGGATGAGAATAAAACTCTAGGTATTTTGCAAACATTTATGGAGCCAAAAGGGAATAGGAATACTCCTACGCCATCAAGGAGGAGCTCTGGATAGAGGAAATCAAAGACCTAGAAAGAAATAGCAGTGGGGATACAACTCACCATTGAAAAAGCCTTGAAGAAGAGAGGAGTGAAATGCTAGATCCTTTGGAACAATGAGAGTTCTAATGTGGAATGTTAGGGGCATTAACGGCCCTAACAAAAGATGCCTCACCAAATCATAGATTTATGGGGTTGGAGTGGCTATTGTTCTTTTGGAGGAAACAAAACTCTTAACAAACCAAGGTATCCTAGTATTTGACAAGTGGAAGGAATGGGAGTAAACCTTGCAGCTGGCTTGTGGAGCTTTAGGAGGACATTTGGCAATCATTTGGAAGAAACATATTCCTAACCTTGAGTTTATAGGGTGCATAGAAATTGGATCTTAGCTAAATTTCTAAAAGCTTTAAATTCAATGGATTTATGGATCTTGTGTGTGTATGGACCTACGGGTTCTACTCAAAATCAATATCTATGGAGTCACCTGGGTAGGCTTTTAAGAATCATAAAAAATGAGAAGGTGATTCTGGGTGGTGATTTTAATGTGTTGTTGGATTATTCAGAGAAGTTGGGAGGAATATCTAACCCTTCAAGAGTGCAGAGGGATTTAAGAGATTTTATTGACTCTAATAACCTCATAGATTACAAACCTATGAATGGAAAATTTACATGGACTAACTAACAAAAGGAATTCCTAAGAATAGAGGAAAGGCTAGACAAATTTCTTATTTCATCCAGTATATGCAAGGCAATCTAAATTTTATAGTGGAAATTATTCCTCTTTCTAGATCAGATCGCTTCCTGGTGAGTTTAAAGATTGAAGAGGACAAGAAGTTTCATGGGAGTTACTTTAAGTTCCAGGAGATGTGGTTAAGGGATCGAAATTTCATTCCACATATATAGGCATGGTGGCAAGCAACTACATTTGTGAGAAGCTCAAGGTTGTTTCAATTAGTCAACAAATTACTGTTTGTGAAAGGGAAGATCATCAATTATAATAGATTTCATTTCAGGAACATATTTATAGAGAAGAGCAGAATCCAATGAGACCTTAGTGTCATTGCTCAAGAAATCATTCAGTCTAGTATGGATTTTAATAGATTCAACTAGGAGAAATCTTTAAGAGATGAACTAGAGGAAATCTATCTAAGGGAGGAAGTGTATTGGTACCAGAAGTCAAGGGAATCTTGGTTAAAAGAGGGTGACATACATACAACGTTCTTTTACCTCTCTTCCAAAATTCAACATAATTCAAATTCCATTCGTAGCATTAGGAAGGCTAATTGGGTGGATACTTGCAATTTGGGTGAAATCAAGGAGGAAGTGAAGGAGTTCTTTAAAAATCTCCTAACTAAGGATGCTACCTCACAGAAAGGTGGAGATTGCAATTTCAATTTGCCTAAGCTAGTGTCGAATGAGGAAAATCCAGAACTAATGAAGGAGTTTACCTTGGAAGAGGTTAGAGTCACAGTTTTTTCTATGCTAGGAGAGAAGGCTCCAAGTTGGGATGGCTAGTCAGGCCTTTTCTTTCAAAAGTGTTGGGAGATTGTAGGTAGGGATGTGTTTTTAGCAGTTGAAGAATCAAGAAAATTCAAGAACATCCTTAAAGAGATCAAGCGTACCAGTATCATGCTCATTCCTAATGTCAAAACTCCATTCTCTTTTGAGGAATTTAGACCAATTTCTTTGTGTAACTACATATACAAAGTGATATCTAAGGTAGTAGTGATCTTATTGGCCTCTATCTTACCAGGAATCATTTCAAAGGAACAAGGAAGATTTGTACCTCACAAAAAAATAGACGAAGGTGCAATTTTAACTCATGAGATTCTTCATTCAATAAAGCAAGGGAAATATCCAAGTATGGTTATACAACTAGACTTGGAGAAAGCATATGACAAGGTTAATTAGGAATTCTTGATAAGTGTTTTGAATTATTTAGGATTTTCCAAGTAATGGATCAAATGGATAACAACATGTATTACAAGGATCAGTTTCTCAGTTCTTGTTAATGGCGTGGACACAAGTCCTTTTTGTTTCAACCAAAGGTTTAAGGCAAGGAGATTCTCTCTCACCATACCTCTTTATCTTAATGGTAGAAGTGCTAACATGGGCTTTTAGAGATGCAAGTAAAATGAATCAATGGCAAGCTGTAATTTTGAGGAATACGAGTGAAGCTTATACCCATGCTTTATTTTCAGATGACACTATCTTATTTGGCAAAGCCACTAAGAGGGAATATCAATCCATAAAGAATGTCATTGATTCTTATTATGAAGCCTTAGGCCAAAGGGAAAATGAGATGAAATCAAAGATTTATCTCTTTTTTTAAAAGAGGAAAGACAGAAGGAGATATCCAGGATCTTCAATTATAAAGTGGAGTCATTACCTAGTAGGCATCTCAAGATTCCATTGTTCAATGGCAAACACAAGAAAGATTTATGGAAAGGTGTTATTGAAAATGTAATACACAAAATAGGCACTTGGAAAGGGAAGTGGCTGACTTTAGCAGGTAGATATACAATGATCAAAGTTATTTTAACAATAATTCCTACATATATGATGTCCACATTACAGATGCCTAGAAGTATAGCATCTAAAATGGTGAAAAATTACAGAAAGTTCTTATGGCAGGGTTCCACTAATAAGAAAGAGATCCATTTAATTTAATGGGAGAAGGTATGCAAACCAAAATCTCAAGGAGGGGTAGGCATAATCAATCAAGAATTGTAGAATCTATCTTTAGGAGCAAAATTGGCATGGAGCATGTACAAGAAGCCCCATACAAAATGGGCTAAGTTGATGCAATCCAAATACTTGGATAACAAAAAGCCGAAGAGGATCTTCACAGTCAAAAATCCACCACGGGGTTCATCAATGTGGAACTTCATCTTAAGCAGTAGAGAAGTCATCTTACCAAATCTTTCTTCGATTCTTCATAATGGATCAAAAGAAAATTTTTGGGATGATTCATGGAACGAGTGGCCTAAATTGTCATCTAGAGGGGATTTAAAAGAAGTTGATGCGTATTTAAAAATACAGTGGGGCTCGAAGGTTCAGGACTACTATTTCATAGATACAAGTTGCTATTGCAAGTATGGGCCTAACCAGTGTTGTCATTGATGTCAACATACTCCTGTTGCATTGATGTCAAGGATTAGATGAGTTGTATGCTGAGGATATTGAGAAGATTAGTCCTATCAGGAATAGAGAAGAACAGTGAAGACAGTGAGGCAAAGATCCCAACTAAGATGAAGATCAGAGGTTGCGCATCAAAGGGTTTGTAGATATGTATCTTAAGATGATCTAGTAAAGATTTGAGAGGTTCGCATGAAGATTTGAAGAAGTTATGGCCACTTGAGTAAAATCAGTTCTGGCAGATGTTTAGAGGTGACAGAGTGACATAGATGGGTCCGGTGAGATCTAGAAATGTAATATCTTGTTCTGTGGATTTGATGGAGAGTTTAGGAAGTCAATGGGAATTGACAACTCAATTGGTTTGTAGTTTGGAGGTCCGCAAGCATCTATTTCACTACGACAGTGATGACAGACTATGTTCTTGAGGTTCTAGATGAAGGAGAGAATGATTTCAGTAAGCAAAAGTAGTGTGGATCTGCTTGGTGATTCAGGCAAGCTTGTGGGCATTCAATTCATGTTGGTGGTCCACATTGAAGATTGAGCTCGTAATTGAAGAATTACTTCTGGATGATGATGTTCTTCCTAAGTCTGGCCAACTAGATGAGTTACACATCCTGCGGATGATCTTGAAGATGTTCTGTGAAGCATGGCATGTTCCTCAAAGAAAATTGAAGTCCCAGATCTATGTAGCCAATAGTGTGGTGATCCGCATGAAGTCTTTTGTAATTAGTCATGTTGTATTTATGTATTTTCTCTATAAAGTATGTTGACTTGGATGATTATCCCAAAGTCAATGTCTTGTATAAATAAGAAGTTGTGAAGTCATTTCAAAGGTATATTGGCAGAGATGAGAGTGTGGTCGAGAGGAGCAGAGTGAAAGGCAGAGTAGAAGTATTGAGCTTAAATGGAACTGACTCAAGCATGGTGAAGATGCTATTCTTCAGTTCAAGTATGTAATATTTATTATTCTGTAGATAGTGTGTCTCTTGTAGGCAGTGGGCCTCTTGTGAACAGTGTGCTTGGGCAGTGAGCCCTAATTGGCATGTGTCATTTGTTCTTCTTATTTTCTTAACAGAGAATACAATCTTCGGTTAGTTACCCCATGGTTTTTCCTTTAACTGAGTTTTCCACGTTAAAATGTTGGTGTCATATGTGTTAATGTGTTTCTGCTCTTGAATTGTTGCATTATATTTTCATGATTGATTTATTATTATGTTGCTAAATTACAAGGATTTAAGTGGTTAATAAGAGAAAGTTTTGTGACAACTAATTCACCCCCCTCTCAGTTGTCTATCTTGATTCACCAATGAGTGCTCACATGGCAACCGGATGTAAATTGAGCAAAGATGATGACTATCCTAAGGCTGATCAAAAAAAGTACAGGTCAATAATTGGAGGACTATTGTATCTCACTCAAACTAGACCTGACATTATGAATGTTGTTGGTCTTGTTGCTATATTCCAAGCTAATCCTAGAGAATCTCATGCCATGGTAATCAAGAAGATTCATAGATATCTAAAAGGGACAGTTGAGTATGGTTTATGGTATCCTAGAGATCATGATTTTTCTCTTCATGCATATACAGATGCGGATTGGGCAGGAGATGTGGATGACCGGAAGAGTACTAGTGGTGGAGCATTCTTTTTGGGGAAAAGATTGGTTTGTTGGCTGAGCAAGAAATAAGAGGCAATATCTCTATCCACTGTAGAAGTAGAATATATTGCGACAGTAGGTAGTTGCACTCAAGTATTGTGGATGAAGCAAATGCTAAGAGACATCAGAGTGGAGTATGAGGAACCTATCACAATCTTCTGTGATAATTCAAGTGTAATAAATATATCAAAAAATCCAGTGTTGCATTCAAAGATAAAACATATATCCATCAAGTTTCACTTTTTGAGAGAGAAAATGAACAAGAATGAAGTCAGATTGGAGTTTGTGCCCTCCAAGGATCAAATTGTAGACATTTTTACTAAACCTCTACCCAAGGACTCTATTGAGTATCTCAGGGAGAAGCTAGGGGTTATTACCCCTCTGGTTCTTAATTAAGGTGCACTGATGTGTATAAGTCTGGTGGATCTCATAGTCACATCTTGTGGTCAGGATTAATAATGGGAAGTTGCTACTTAGGGGGAGCAGTTGGTATGATTTTGAGTGATGCAAGTATGTGCCCTTTGCCATTGATGTCAAAGGGGGAGAGAAGACATGTGAAAAACAAAAAGGGGGAGCAGTAAAGGAAGAGAAGACATGTGAATGGTTGTTGTTGATAGGGGAATTATGTCAGTCAGTAAGGAGAAGTTATTGTCTTGATGGTTAAAATAGTTTTTCACATCATATGTTGCCATCAATGACAAAGGGGGAGATTGTTGCAAGTATGGACCTAACCAATGTTGTCATTGATGTCAACATACTCTTGTTGCATTGATGTCAAGGATTGGATGAGTTGTATAGTAAGGATATTAAGAAAATTAGTCTTATCAAGAACAGAGAAGAACAGTGAAGATAGTGAGGCAAAGATCCTAGCTAAGATGAAGATCAGAGGTTGTGCATCAAAGGGTTTGTAGATATGTGTCTTAAGATGATCCAGTAAAGATTTGAGAGGTCTGCATGAAGATTTGAAGAAGTTATGGGCACTTGAGTAAAACCGGTTATGGTAGATGTTCAGAGGTGATAGAGTGACACAAATAGGTCCAGTGAGATCCAGAAATACAATATCTTGTTCTGCGGATTTGGTGGAGTGTTTAGGAAGTCAATAGGAATTTACAACTCAGTTGGTTCATGGTATGGAGGTCCGCAAGCATCTATTCTAATATGACAGTGAAGACAGACTGTGTTCTTGAGGTTCCAGATGAAGGAGAGAATGATTTCAGTAAGCAAAAGTAGTGTGGATGTCCTTTGTGATTCAGGCAAGCTTGTGGGGGTCTCTAGATTGTGTTCAGTTCATGTTGGTGGTCCACATTGAAGATTGAGCTCATAATTGAAGAATTACTTCTAGATGATGATGTTCTTCCTAAGTTTGTCTGACCGGATGAGTTACACATCCTATGGATGATCTTGAAGATGTTCTGCAAAGCATGGTGTGTTCCTCAAAGAAGATTGAAGTCCCAGATCTGTGTAGCTGACAGTGTGGTGATTCGCATGAAGTCTTTTGTAATTAGTCATGTTGTATTTATGTATTTGCTTTGTAAAGTATGCCGACTTAGATGATTATCCCAAAGTCAATGTTTTGTATAAATAAGAAGTTGTGAAGTCATTTCAAAGGTATCTTGGCAGAGATGAGAGTGTGGTAGAGAGGAGTAGAGCAAAAGGCAGAGCAAAAGTATTGATCTTAAATGGAACTGACTCAAGCATGGTGAAGATGCTATTCTTCAATTCAAGTATGTAATATTTATTATTCTGTAGACAGTGTGTCTCCTATAGGTAGTGGGCCTCTTGTGAGCAGTGTGCTTGGGCAGTGAGCCCTAATTGGCATGTGCCATTTGTTCTTCTTATTCTTTTAATAGAGAATACAATCTTGGGTTAGTCACCCTGTGGTTTTTCCCTTAATCAGGTTTTACATGTTAAAATCTTGGTGTCATATGTGTTAGTGTGTTTCTACTCTTGAATTGTTGCATTATGTTTTCATGATTGATTTATTATTATGTTGTTGAATTACAAGAAGAATTTAAATGGTTAATAAGAGAAAGTTTTGGGACGACTGATTCACCCCCCCTCCTCTCAATTGTTTGTCTTGAAACTAATAGTTGCTTCCCACATAAAGTGGCTTGGAGAAGTTTCAATGATTGTAATTTCCCTAAAGAGCAAAAGACCTTATTGAGAGATATTCTTAACTTGAGAATTATCTTCATGTCACGTAAGGAGGATGATTTGATTTGGATGGAGAATGGGTCAGTAAATTACAAGGTGAAGCAAGGCTACAAGTGTTTAAATTCAAGAGAGAAATTAGATTGGCTAGTGCATCTATGCTAATCAGATGCCATACAACCTAAGGCTAGTGCTTTTACCTAGCTAGCACTTCATAGGCAAATCGTTATAGGAGAAAGGATCCATAAGTGGTCTTTTGGGGAAAGCTTCAAGTGTGTCTTGTGTGGGGAAGTTGAGGAGAGTCTTGACCATCTCCTACTTCATTGTAAGTTTAGTGGGGAATGCTAGATCTGGCTCTTTAGACAACTAAATTGGGTTACACTGGTTCTAAAAACCTTGGCATAGCTCTTCAAAAGTTGGCCTAATCTATATCCAGCTTCAACTATGGAATGCTTATGGATAGTCAGCCCATTGCTGATCATATGGTATTTATTGAAGGAAAAAAACTTTAGGATTTTCAGACATAAGTCAAAGTCAAGCAAAGAGGTTTGTAAGGACTTGGATGTAGCTATTTCAGAGGTCATAAATGATAAGCTCAGAAGAGCAAGCTGTAAAAACTCAATGTGGATGATCTGGGATGACTTGATGGTTAAAAATTAGAAGAATCTGGATTAGAAATCATATGGATCAGTATCTCAAGGAACCTCTCAGAAAGTGGAGAGGAGCTATGTCAAATAGTGCCTGCCGAAACAACCATATGTCAAGATAAATTTTGATGGAGCTTGTCATGGTAATTCAAGGCCTTTGGGTATGAGATACATTATCAGAGATTATGCAGGGAAGCTCCTGGTGGCCAAGTATACTAAATTGTTGAATGGGTCTAATAATGTGGCGGAAGCATCAACACCTATGCATGGTCTTCAAACAGCACTAGATCATGGTTTTAGGGGAATTTGAATTGAGGGAGACTCCTTAAATATAATAAGGGCAACTAAGACCAGAAAGATGGAAAATTAGCAAATTGAGTATATCCTTCACCAAGTCTGGGAGCTTACTCACAAGATGGATTCCTTCCAAGTCTCACACTGTTATAGAGATGGTAACAAAGTAGTAGACTTCTTGGGTAATGGTTCAATTGATCAAATGCAGGAGGAAGTTCTTTTCAATCCTCTCTAGGGAAATGTCTCTTCTAAATTGTTAGCCTCTATTAGTGATGGCAGAGCTTTGCTGGAGGCTTAGAGGAAAACTATTCCAATGATACGAGGATCTAGTTTCTTGTGCGCAAAGAAGGGTTTTGTTTTCACATGTCTTAGTTGTTCTGTTGAAGTTCCTGGGGATTTCATTTAGGAGCCTTATGAGTGAGTTGAAGTATTTCTTGTTCATGGTCGCTTCTCTACACCTCAGTATGACATGTCTGGCGGCAGGTGAGGTGAATTCTAAGATCCAGATTAAGTTGGGATTGGATCTCTACATGTCAAGCATATCTTTACCTCACTACTATTAGGAATGGTAAGATTTTGGTTTCAAGGTGAGCGGAAAGGTGAAGCTGAGGTGGAGTTGGGTGGGTTTATTGCCACGGGGTCGAGAAAGGATTGGTTAGGAGATTTTTTAGGTCACTCTCTTGTTCCAATAGTTTGTACTTTTGAAGTGCTTATAACATTAATTTGAGGATGGATCCGTGTATAAGGAAAGCGAGTCTTTAAGATGAAGATCTTGCCAATTATGGCATATCTTATAGACATGGGTGATACCAATGTCCAATAAGAATTTCTAATCTTAAGGATCATTGTGTTTAATAGGTTGGTGAAATTCCTTTCAGTCCACTAATGTCTTACTGGTCGCTGGCTTCTGTGCTGCTCCATTAATGCCTCTCACTCTAGGGGCTCGTAATCCCATTAAATTAGCTTTCAAAAAATTTGTTGTGAGCCCTAGGTGGCAGCTTCAACCGTGTGAAATTAAAAAGGAGATCTTGTGTTGCAGGATCAACCGTGCGAATTTTAAAAATGGAGATCATGTGATGTAGGACCATTCTTGGCATTTAAGGTTAAGTCAGGTTGGCAGGAGTCCAAGTTCCATGTCTTCAGCTAAGTAGCCTCCTTGATCTTCATGCACACGTGCCATAAAACTCTCATTAATGCTACGATATATCTTCTATGGTTTATATATTGTCTATCTATTTTAATCTCATGTCACCTTGCCTTGTATCTTGTTTATCGTTGCTTATTTCATCTCTGGCTTATAACAATGGCGCTCTGGTCTCCAAATCTCTGAGTATTTCTTCCGCCGGTCGAAGAAGAACCCATCTACCAGGGAGCTATGAACATGGTTTTTCTCCACCAGATCTTTGAGGTGGAGTGTGATAGCGTGGAATTTGTTGTCTGTTGTGTGCTTGGATACTTCCTTTTCCAACCTGAAGAAAGGCAGCTCAAGGGATCCAAGATAGCTTCAACTTTTATGTCTAACATCTTTGATCGGGTGCAGGATCAAGAGTACACCCACTCCATTGGGTTTGGACTGGTTCATTCATCCTTTCTCAATGTAAATAGATGGAGGGAAGCACTGTAGTCTACGACTATCAGGAGGGCTAGGCTTTGATCGGAAGGATTTTGGGCTGCAGACTCCTACAAACCTCGCATCACGCAACATGTGTCTTCATGGGTATACAGTGAAGCCTCATGTTGGACTGTGCTAATGCATTCAATCATCGTTTAAAAGCTCATAGATTCCAGCTTTCTGATGGGATAGCGACAAGAGCAAAGGAGGTGTTTAATGCAATTCAGTTCTTATGACATCATGCCCCAAATCTAGCTCCAAGCCCCCCACGAGCTTTAGGTACCCCTCCTTTTCTCTTCTTTTTCCAATGTCACCTCCCCAGGGACATCATGACTCCAATTTGGAGTAAATTTTATGGTATTGAAGTTGACTTTTGTGTTTTTTTGGCTCACTGTGTTGTGTCTCCATATTATCCCCACTGTTTTTGGGCGGCTTTTTGTAATATAAAAACTAGATGATACATTCCTGGTTATACCTCTATGGACATTGTAATTACATTTTTTTTAATATAGTCTGGGTGTTCTAACACCTTTTTAAAAAATAGTGGGTGAATACAACAATGATTAAATTTTTAAAAAATCTTATAAAATGTAAATATTCATATTGCACTAATTCATGATAAACCTTAATAAAAATTTCTATGCATGGTGAATCTCTTAAAGATATGTTAGAAGTGCATAAATCTATTGCTTGAGCTTGACTATTATGTATGTTTAGATTTAATTGGTAATAATGTAATACATAATAAAAAGTAGTGTGGATCACATAGAGTTTATGGAAACTAGCACACTACTATGTCTTTTTAGTTTGGGAAGATGAAATATGTTTTTTATTTATAAAAAGGTTTGAAGCACCCATACGAGTTATATTAGAGTCCCAAATTGGATAGTACAAGAGGAGGCCACAAATGAGAAAAAAAGAGTACAACTGCCAACAATAAACGACCGGCAAGGAGAGCAAAAAAGACTCCAAATGATGTGCAATATGACATAAACGTACCATAGGAACATCCATATGGTACTCCCAAAGTGGCTTAAGACTAACCCGAGAAGCTACACAAGCTTTTAATGTATAAACATTAAGAAGCCTCTCCAAACAACATCTGCCAACCTATAGAAAGAAAATATGGCAAGATCCATAGATGACTTGCCCGTTGGGGTCAAAAAAGGACAAGAAATAATCACCGGAGTGAGTATCTAGAAAATTTCATATGCTAAAAGTCATAAATGAAAGATTTGAAATACCTCCCCTATTGAAACGACAATCGCAACCACAACTAGCTCCACCCAGGCCACCACAAATGTCACAACTCAATTTTTTTTAAAACTAATATAAAACAATATTTTCATTTAAAATACAAAATGGATTACACATAAGGAATAGATGATAAGTTTGCAAATCCACTAGTGAGTGGAAGATGCATTTTCCTTAAACAAAGACAGTGGAGGGAGCATTTTCCTTAAACAAAGACAGTGGAGAAAGCATTATCAATAAATTAAAGGAGTGGAGGATGTAATAGCATTAAAAAACAAGAGTGGAAGATGCTTGGTTTTTCTATAAATTGCAAGGATTTGATGAAGAAGGGACATCATCTCTTGTTTGGAGGACTGGAGCAATCGAGAGTAGAGAGCCCAGAACAGCTGTCCAAGGTCATGGAGTAGTCTTCTGTCCGCCTCGGCTGACGAAGCCTCCAGTATGTTTGTAAGTTAAGATTTATAATACAAGTAAGCATGTATGGATTTTATGGATAGATTTTAGTGTTCTGATCTTATGTATGCAAATGGTCCTGAATTTATTAAGAGCAATAGCCATAAAGGGTGTGTTCTCTATTGTCAAATGAAGAAAGTCTTCTCATTTTTAGTCTGTGTAAGATTATTTCATGAATATTTAGTTCGTCAAAAGTAGCGGATGGTCTCGGTTAGACCACGGAGGGTTGTAGAGATCTAATGAAACAAGGGCAGCACAGGTATGGAATGATTTAAAAGAAAAGATTGGCAGATAAATGATTTATCTTTTGCATACATATTGAGAAGATCACACAGTTTTAGAAAAACTTGAAGTTAGAAAGGTTTTAGTCAACCTTAAACAAATAGAAAAAACTTAGTGACGATTTTGAAGATTTCAAGCACTTTCATTCGAATGCTTTAGATCATATTTTGAGTAAACTCAAAACTTCAAAAGTGAATGCTAAAGATGAGTTCCACTTGGTAATTCTTCTAATGCTTAGCGAGAAAGGATCATTTTAGGAGAAAGAATTCGACAGTGAATTGGAACTTTACATCCCCGAGAGTTCTTGATAGCCTTAGTGACTTATATTTTAGTATTTCTTTATAGTTACTTCCGTTACACAGCATTAAAGTTCTCTTTATCAATTTTGGATTTTTTTTTTATTGACAAACCTGGGTCATTGTGGATTTTAGATCTATATTCTATTAAGCTTCTGCACCTCCTTTTCAATGACATTGGTGTTAATGGG
This sequence comes from Cunninghamia lanceolata, assembly GCA_027924645.1. NCBI lineage: Eukaryota > Viridiplantae > Streptophyta > Pinopsida > Cupressales > Cupressaceae > Cunninghamia > Cunninghamia lanceolata. The sequence continues at coordinate 5,898,151 of BSBN01000738.1, forward strand.
TATTGTGGCTATAGGCTTGGCATATGGCGGAAAAGCTCCTTGTTTTCTCTTGGTGAAAAATTTGCACTAGTGTAGAGAAAGGGGTGTGAATGAAGACAACATATTCCACTTATTTTAGCTCTTGTAGCTCTGATGCTATATTCATTCTCTAATATATGTTCGGATATGATTCAGGTCTTATTGGATGTAATCAAGTTTAGTTGTGTTGGTATAAAATTTGGTATTATCAATCAGTTTTTTTTGGAAAAGCCTTAGTTTCTTAGTTTTCTCCCTCTGTAGCTGATACATTATGATAAACTAAAGGAAGACATTGGCAAAGGTTTCGAATGAGACAGGCATTCCTTGCCTGGTATAATTGATCATTTTTGTTGAAGAGCAAACGTCTGCCAGGTTACTTGCAATTTATATCCTGCAATCATTGCAGTCCATAAGATGACATTTCTGTGAGACAGTCTGTCAAATGGTCGACGTGCCTTGTCTGGGCTTCCACAATCTGCATACGTGTCTACCAGTGTATTGAAAAACACAAAATTGTATCTGGTGAAATTTCTTTGTCAAGTATGGTTTGATGGATGTCCATACCCTATTCCAAAGCTCCGTGCAGACATTGAGGGTGCTATCGAAAGGGTTTGAAATTTAATTTTACATCTGCCAATTGAATTTTCCTGAACGTTTCTTATATTTTTTGTAAAAACAAATCTATTTTGTGTCTATGCTGCAAAATAGGAGATGCCTTTTTGAGGCATTCAGTCCAAAAGTTCATGTTCTTTGTCTATTATTTCATGTTTTGCATACATGTCTACCCTCGCATTTGCAACACTAACATCTGACAAAATTCCCTATGTAGAAGCTACCATCTAGCACGGGCAAGGAAGACACTACCAAAGATTGTGGAATTTGGCTTTACACCCACCACTGCATTTGCTTGTCAGTTTCTAAAGCCTTTTTAACAAACCCATTCTGAACATATCTTTTTATCACGGCATTCAATGAGATCACATTTTATCAAGTCATTTTGTCAAACAAGTCACATGCCTATTCTATGCTTCCACATTAGGCATATACCAGGGCATTTACAACTACAATCTCTTACAAAAATCCCCTTTCTATTCTATTTTATGGCTGGAAATCTGACATGATGCACATCCTTATAGTGCAAACCTATTGTATAGATTGATTCATTTAGCTTCACTAATAATTTCCACAAGAAGATTGTCCCCTGTTTTAAAACGATGGAAACGGAACTCACTCTCACAACAATATCTCTTGCAACAATCTTGGATATAAATCTTGTTGTAGTGGGGAAATCACCACATACTCGAAGGTCCTTAACAACTCTAATAGTTGTTCCATGGGATATGTTTAAACAAACCCAATGCAATTGCCACCATGGTGGCAGCAAATTAATTATTTTTCCTATTCTTCCACAGCATTAAGTAAATATCTTGAATCTAGAGAATACCTTGCTACCTTCATCTTCCAAGCCCATTTTTCCAACTTTACATACATCTCTTTGTCTACAGATGTGATCTGTCTTCTACACAAAAATCATCCTTTCATTAATGTTTATTCTACAACCTTTATAATATGTGCATACTTTGATGAGGTTGCATGAATATTGGTTTATCATACAGAAATCTTCCACTTTTATTTCTACGCCAAAACTTGCTATTTTTACAGAATTGCTATTTAGAGTACAATAGTACCTCCCCAAAAATTGTTTTGTATCGTGTGTGCCTATTTTGATCCCTTAACACATGTTTATATACTTACTAAGTATAACACTAATAATTCCAATGGTATTAGAGCACATGGCTCTGTATTATGGTATTATATGATATCACTGATGCATTGATGCCTATGTTTTATACGTGACAACTTTGAGCTTCATGGAGTTTTTATGAAAGTCTATACAACAATTTATGACATAATGTGATTTCTAATCTCTTTAATCTAAATGATCAATGATGGAAGCATTGTGACAATAAATATTAGTCATAATCAAAGGGGTTCAACCTTGACCAATTTTTATTGGATTAAACCACAAATAAATTAGACTGACATTATATGGCTTTGCCTTTCATAGGCAATTAGACTTAGTTTTGCATAGTCTTGGCAATAGTTCCTTGTAATTCACTCGCACCAATTGTACTCTCCTAGATAAAAATGCAAAGATACCTACAGTTACCTCAGATGGTCTTACAGGGTTATAGCCTTAGATAGTTCAAACTCACAAACAGAACAGGATTCTAAATTTGAATGGAAGGTAGTATAGCCCTCAGGATTATTAGGCATATTAAGGATGGTCATTTTCTTAACCTATGTGAGCTCAGTGTCATCTTAAGACAATAATGGAAAATACCTTTTATATGTGAGTAGCTAAATAGGTGAATGAGGTATGCTTCTTTGATCATTATGAGGGCTTGTAACACTATAATGGAGTTGGGTTACTTATAATAATGCATGTTATGAGTAGAAATAAGATTATACGTGTTATGAGGTTGTAAATATAGATGATTCTATTGACCTAATGATTACCATGATGCTTATTTGGAAAACAATCTAAGCATACTATCATAAAATGAGGCTTATTGACATGTGGGTATAGGTCGGGGAGGACATGTGAAATGTCAGATAGGGCAACTAGGTCAATCCAGAAACGCTATCTATCATATGCTTTCACCTTGCCCTTACAGATCATGGTGAAAGTACTAGGGGATCAGGAATAGACTTAGTGACGATAATTATCTAATTTGACTTGGGGAAGCAAATTAGATTTCATGGGTAGATACCTTATAGGGATTCCTCCACACTAGGACTAACTGACAAACACCCCTTTAGGTGTTTATGGTACTGGACTAACTTCCATCCCTGTTTCACCGAGTGGGTGGTAGCCGACGAAGAACTGTCTGAGGTAGGGAATAACCCTAGAAAGGGCTGGGTACCCGCTCACAGTTACATGAAACATAGTGCAAAATAGAACTACATGTTTGCATTCCCCGTGTTAGTCACATCCTAAGGAGGGGGCCTTGATCTCGTGGATATAGGGTATGTAGGCAGTCTGGATAGCGAAGGATGCCCCCAGTACTCAGGTCCCCTGGATGTAGGGTGTCCTACAATTAGCATCATGATCTTAATTCTCTAAGTAGTGATTACTGAGTTGTGTTAACATGAGATTGTTAAGTTAATGTTGTGCAGATGATAAGGATATAGTTACTAGAGGAGAAGCAAGCTATCAAAAATGAATGCAGGATGTAATGCAGGACTTCAGGTATGAACTGATCTGTTGTTCTTCTAGGTTATCTTACATAATGTACCTTCTCTCGTAATGTACTCTATCTTCACTAGATTTAAATGATTCTCAAAAACTAAATTTCAAGTTTCATCGCATTGCTATAGCATACAGTAAGCACTTCTGAAAAAATTTCACATTTCCTACGTCTGTCAGATCAAAATTTTTATTCATTGGTATTTTTGAAATCAGAGTTTAATGTTATTTGATTTAGGATGAGTCAGGTCCTTACATGTGGTATCAGGGCTTTTGGTTCAGACACTAGGCCTGACGGTCCGCTAACCTAAAGCATGGTTAGAATTAAGACATAAGACTAATAGTATTTCCCTCTTGTGATCTAATGATCGTCCAGTAAATGATAAACTCAGATAGAAACATGATAAGGTCATAAGTAAACCCTCCCTAGAAGGTGAAGTGGATAGCTTGATGACAGTAATGGTATGTGTAACGGGACAACAGTAATTGGGTACATGACAATCGTAAGACTAGTGAAGTGAATATCATATTCCATGGTGCATCGTAAACTTTTTAGAATGGCATGCCCTTGGTTGTATGGGGTCATATGACTATTCATTTGGATTTTCAATATAGAAGAATGATAAGGTTGTTTCAAATTTCATGGCGAATGCTTAATGTGACATGGCAATTATCATTGTTCTCGATGTGGTTTGAGAGCATTGTACGATTTAGTTATTGGAGCAATAGAAGTCCACCCAGTTTCCATACCTCCCCTTAGGTGGTCTTATTGTAAGGCTACATGGTGCTTGTAATGTGCAAATTTTATGAGATTGTTGCATTATTTATTCTTGTGTTAAAGATTTTACTTAAGTGTTAAGCCGCAGTATTATATTTCTTTATTTAAATTTTGTAATGGTCCTTTTGCCTCAAGGACTTGTTCTTTGTTGAACTTGGGATGTTGCAATAGTTGTTGTCTTTGATCTTCACTTCTTCTTGGCTTGTTTTATTGAGGTTTTCACTTTGACTTGTTTCACTTCATCCTTCTTGATTTGAGGCATTTTTAATTTTACAACTGCTGGCATGTGTAGAGTAATGTGACTTCTGTAAAACTGCCATATATAGGTAGGCCCTGGCAAGTTGTATGGGGGAATAGGTGACTTGGGGAGATTCTCCTATAAGGATGGGGTTGCAGATGGGACTGGTATGAGATAGTCATAATCCATCCACCCCCTAGATCTATGTGTATGTTTCTTGCATATCTTCCTCTTGGAGGATAACACCTTAAACAAACGCAAGGTATTAGGAAACGTGTGAAGGGGTTCTTGAGAGGGCCCTGAAAACCATCTTTATTTCTTGGTTACTTGGCACTAAGAAGACCATGATGAAAACCCCTTGTGGGCATCATGCGCAATCCCTTCTCCATTCATTTTGTATCCCTACACTTGGGGGCAAAACCATATCTCCAAGTATATCCTCCATGCATCTACTGCAACCACTTGAGCAAGGATAGTTGATGTCAAAAGTGTTCCTTGAATCCTTCCTCCAATTGCTCATTTTCCATTTCCTGCTCTGATTGCTCCTCAGCAATATCTTGATTTTCATAAACTTTAGTATCCATAACCCATAGACTATCCCTTGGGAAAAACATTCAAGTCGGCTAAAGTGGCCAATTCATTGACCCGTTCCATTGTGCCTTTATGAAGCTTCTGATTTTCCTTCACCACACCAAGGGACTCCCACACCATCATCTTCAATTGATACACAGTTGTGCATCCAGAAACTCTCAAGTTAATTGAGCTACCATTTGTCGATGTCTTCCGAGACCTCTTTGATGTGCGCCATTCAACATTAGATAAAGACCTAGAGGAAGCTAAAATGGACCTAGGAGGTTCTTTACATCAAAAAATATGTATACGAATCTCCTCATTTCTATATTCCAATTTATGCATAAATTCCCAGCATTCTCTGTCCTCTATGCACTCTTTACAGATCTCTGGTTGTGTTCTTAGAGTATGGATTTTACTCATCTTACACTCCTGATCATCAACATTTAAGTCCTCCTCTATTATTGGCACTTCCTTGCAACTTCCATAAATCCTTGAGACTATATGATGAGTACTAGAGACAGCTATTGACTTTTGAGAAACTGATGACATTCATGGACTCCTATTTTTGGAAGCTACTATCAATTTTGAGATGCTATCACTACTTTTAGATAACAAGCCCTAAGGTGGTACTAATTGATGTGACAGTTGCAAAGAGAGATGGATGGAAAGTTTGGAAGAGTTTTTGATAAATCAACATGCGTGATTGCTAGAATTGTTACCTTTCACATGAATGTTGATGTGTATAATATGATATTAGAATAATGGAAGTCATTGGTACTCAGAAGAATCCCCGGGGTGGATTACTTGTACCCAACTTTGCTGAAACTCAGAAGTCATTGGTACTCAAAAGAATCCCCGGGGTGGATTACTTATACCTGGCTTTGCCGAAACTGAGGTGTGTACAAGTTGATATTGTGTATCCCTGGTTGACATCCTCAGCACAGTTCTTGGGCCGATACTGTGGTCTCCAAGAAGTGACTTATGGATCCAGATTGATCCCGAAGGAGTCAAAAGTCTCTGGCTAGAGCATAATGATTCCTGTCCTATTTAGCCCGATTGGCTATTATGTTTACTTATTCTATATTGGATAGAGTATTGGTCCATTTGACTTAGTTTTGTATGAACCTATTTGTTTGTTCTACCCGAATCAGGTAGCGATAAGGTCTGTTTGACCAGTGCAGGCCGTTTGGCCATTATTTCGGAGAACTATGCAAATCACAAAATCAAAAGGTGTAATTCAAAGTTGTTGGAAATAGAGAAAGGAACAAAAGATAGTTTGAAAGAATTGAAAAGGGAGAACAGTAATAGGATTCAAAGAACATGTTAATCAGTTGGAGAAGTCACTTGTCACATGCAGAAAATGAAAACTTGAAATCTAAGCCTGAACCTTGTGATATTTCATGAAGTTGCAGAAGTTTCTTCAAAAGATGAAAGTGAAGACAACAGTGTGACTGAACTACATTTACCAGTTTGCCCAAAGGACAGAAGAGCCCGGTTGGCTATATTTCAGTATGTCCTGTTTTGGACACTTTAGCCTAGATTGGCTATTTCCTAAGTACTCAGATTGACTAAGAGAATATAATTCTTCTAATCTACAGTAGTGCATCACTACTCTTGGATTTTAGCACATGTTGGAGTAAACTTCAAATGTAACTAAAATTTTGATAATGATCTGATTACCAAGGGAGAATCTATGAACCTAAACTTTATTGACCGCACTTCGAAAGTTCATTTATCTTTCATGATGGAAGTTTAAAGTGAATTGCAAGTGTTTATTCTAGACACAGTAAAAATTGAATAACCATTCAACATTTCAGACTCGAGGACAAGTTACAAGGATATGCTCAATCAGGTTTGAAAAGTTAAAGATGTTTCTTAAACTCACAATGTCATGATAAGACATGGATACTTTATCATATTGGAACCTAGTAGAATTTTAATTACGAACTATAACTTCACTGATATTTAGATTGTACAACAATGATTTTTAGATGATACTTTGATGGACTATGAAGGTAGGCAAGCATACTGATAGTAAATGATGGTTATATCTATATGTATATGTTTGATCTTAATTCGAACATGCATCGGGACGATGCATAAATTTAGGGGAGAAGGATGTCACAACTCAATTTTTTTTAAAACTAATATAAAATAATATATTCATTTAAAATAAAAAATGGATTACACATAAGGAATAGATGATAAGTTTGCAAATCCACTAGTGAGTGGAAGATGCATTTTCCTTAAACAAAGACAGTGGAGGGAGCATTTTCCTTAAACAAAGACAGGGAGAAAGCATTATCAATAAATTAAAGGAGTGGAGGATGCAATAGCATTAAAAACAAGAGTGGAAGATGCTTGGTTTTTCTATAAATTAGAAGGATTTGATGAAGAAGGGACATCATCTCTTGTTTGGAGGACTGGAGCAATCGGGAGTAGAGAGCCCAGAGCAGCTGTCCAAGGTCATGGAGTAGTCTTCTATCCGCCTCGGCTAACGAAGCCTCCAGTATGTTTGTAAGTTAAGATTTATAATACAAGTAAGCATGTATGGATTTTATGGATAGATTTTAGTGTTCTGATCTTATGTATGCAAATGGTCCTGAATTTATTAAGAGCAGTAGCCATAAAGGGTGTGTTCTCTGTTGTCAAATGAAGAAAGTCTTCTCATTTTTAGTCTGTGTAAGATTATTTCATGAAATATTTAGTTCGTCAAAAGTAGCGGATGGTCTCGGTTAGACCACGGAGGGTTGTAGAGATCTAGTGAAACAAGGGCAGCACAGGTATGGAATGATTTAAAAGAAAAGATTGACAGATAAATGATTTATCTTTTGCATACATATTGAGAAGATCACACAGTTTTAGAAAAACTTGAAGTTAGAAAGGTTTTAGTCAACCTTAAACAAATAGAAAAAACTTAGTGACAATTTTGAAGATTTCAAGCACTTTCATTCGAATACTTAAGATCATATTTTGAGTAAACTCAAAACTTCAAAAGTGAATGCTAAAGATGAGTTCCACTTGGTAATTCTTCTAATGCTTAGCTAGAAAGGATCATTTTAGGAGAAAGAATTCGATAGTGAATTGGAACTTTACATCCTCAAGAGTTCTTGATAGCCTTAGTGACTTATATTTTAGTATTTCTTTATAGTTACTTCCGTTACTCAGCATTAAAGTTCTCTTTATCAATTTTGGATTTTTTTTTTATTGACAAACCTGGGTCGTCATGGATTTTAGATCTATATTCTGTTAAGCCTCTACACCTCCTTTTCAATGACATTGGTGTTAATGGGTATTGCGGCTATAGGCTTAGCATATGGCGAAAAAGCTCCTTGTTTTCTCTTGGTGAAAAATTTACACCAATGTAGAGAAAGGGGTGTGAATGAAGACAACATATTCCACTTATTTTAGCTCTTGTAGCTCTGATGCTATATTCATTCTCTAATATATGTTCGGATATGATTCAGGTCTTATTGGATGTAATCAAGTTTAGTTGTGTTGGTATAAAATTTGGTATTATCAATCAGTTTTTTTTGGAAAAGCCTTAGTTTCTTAATTTTCTCCCTCTGTAGCTGATACATTATGATAAAGTAAAGGAAGACATTGGCAAAGGTTTTGAATGAGACAGGCATTCCTTGCCTGGTATAATTGATCATTTTTGTTGAAGAGCAAACGTCTGCCAGGTTACTTGCAGTTTATATCCTGTAAACATTGCAGTCCATAAGATGACATTTCTATGAGGCAGTCTGTCAAACGGTCGACGTGCCTTGTCTGGGCTTCCACAATTTGTATACGTGTCTACCAGTGTATTCAAAAACACAAAATTGTATATGGTGAAATTTCTTTGTCAAGTATGGTTTGATGGATGTCCATACCCTGTTCCAAAGTTCCGTGCAGACATTGAGGGTGCTATCGAAAGGGTGTCAAATTTAATTTTACATCTACCAATTGAATTTTCTTGAACATTTCTTATATTTTTTGTAAAAACAAATCTATTTTGTGTCTATACTACAAAAAAGGCGACGCCTTTTTGAGGCATTCACTCCAAAAGTTCATGTTCTTTGTCTATTATTTCACATTTTGCATACATGTCTACCCTCGCATTTGCAACGCTAACATCTGACAAAATTCCCTATGTCCATACCCTATGTAGAAGTTGCCATCTACCACAGGCAGGGAAGACGCTGCCAAAGATTGTGGAATTTGGCTTTACACCCACCACTGCATTTGCTTGTCAGTTTCCAAAGCTTTTTTAACAAACCCATTCTGAACATATCTTTTTATCACGACATTCAATGAGATCACATTTTATCAAGTCATTTTGTCAAACAGGTCATGTGCCTATTCTATGCTTCCACATTAGGTGTATACCAGGGCACTTACAACTACAATCTCTTACAAAAATCCCCTTTCTATTCTATTTTATGGCTGGAAATCTGACATGATGCACATCCTTATAGTGCAAACCTATTGTATAGATTGATTCATTTAGCTTTAGTAATAATTTCCACAACAAGATTATCCCCTGTTTTCAAACGATGGAAATGAAACTCACTCTCACAACAATATCTCTTGCAATAATCTTGGATATAAATCTTGTTGCAATGGGGAAATCACCACATACTCGAAGGTCCTTAACAACTCTAATAGTTGTTCCATGGGATATGTTTAAACAAACCCAATGCAATTGCCACCTTGGTGGCAGCGAATTAATTATTTTTCCTATTCTTCCACAGCATTAAGTAAATATCTTGAATCTAGAGAATACCTTGCTACCTTCATCTTCCAAGCCCTTTTTTCCAACTTTACATACATCTCTTTGTCTACAGATATGATCTGCCTTCTACACAAAAATCATCCTTTCATTAATGTTTATTCTACAACCTTTATAGTATGTGGATACTTTGATGAGGTTGCATGAATATTGGTTTATCATATAGAAATCTTCTACTTTTATTTCTGCTCCAAAACTTACTATTTTTACAGAATTGCTATTTAGAGTACAATAGTACCTCCCCAAAAATTGTTTTATATCGTGTGTGCCTATTTTGATCCCTTAACACATGTTTATATACTTACTAAGTATAACACTAATAATTCCAATGGTATTAGAGCACATGGCTCTGTATTATGGTATTATATGATATCACTGATGCATTGATGCCTATGTTTTATACGTGACAACTTTGAGCTTCATGGAGTTTTTATGCAAGTCTATACAACAATTTCTGACATAATGGGATTTCTAATCTCTTTAATCTAAATGATCAATGATGGAAGCATTATGACAATAATTATTAGTCATAATCAGAGGGGTTCAACCTTGACCAATTTTTATGGGATTAAGCCACAAATAAATTAGACTGATATTATATGGCTTTGCCTTTCATATGCAATTCAACTTAGTTATGCATAGTCTTGGCAATAGTTCCTTGTAATTCACTCACACCAATTGTACTCTCCTAGATAAAAATGTAAAGATACCTACAGTTACCTCAGATGGTCTTGCAGGGTTGCAGCCTTAGATAGTTCAAACTCACAAACAGAACAGGATTCTAAATTTGAATGGAAGGTAGTATAGCCCTCAGGATTATTAGGCATATTAAGGATGGTCATTTTCTTAACCTCTGTGAGCTTAGTGTCATCGTAAGACAATAATGGAAACTACCTTTTATATGTGAGTAGCTAAATAAGTGAACGAGGTATGCTTCTTTGATCATTATGAGGGCTTGTAACACTATAATGGAGTTGGGTTACTTATAATAATGCATGTTATGAGTAGAAATAAGATTATACATGTTATGAGGTTGTAAATATAGATGATTCTATTGACCTAATGATTACCATGATGCTCATTTGGAAAACACTCTAAGCATACTATCATAAAATGAGGCTTATTGACATGTGGCTATAGGTCAAGGAGGACATGTGAAATGTCAGATAGGGCAACTAGGTCAATCCAAAAATGCTATCTATCATATGCTTTCACCTTGCCCTTACAGATCGTGGTGAAAGTACTAGGGGATCAGGAACGGACTTAGTCACGATAATTATCTAATTTGACTTGGGGAAGCAAATTAGATTTCATGGGTAGATACCTTATAGGGATTCCTCCACACTAGGACTAACTGACAAACACCCCTTTAGGTGTTTGTGGTAGTGGACTAACTTTCGTCCCTGTTTCACTGAGTGGGTGGCAGCCGACGAAGAACTGTCTGGGGCAAGGAATAACCCTAGAAAGGGCTCGGTACCTGCTCACAATTACATCAAACATAGTGTAAAATAGAACTACATGTTCGCATTCCCCACATTAGTCACATCCTAAGGAGGGGGCCTTGATCCTGTGGATACAGGGTATGTAGGCAGTTTGGACGGTGAAGGATGCCCCGAGTACTCAGGTCCCCTGGATGTAGGGTGTCCTACAATTAGCATCATGATCTTAATTCTCTGAATAGTTCTTACTAAGTTGTGTTAAGAGGAGATTGTTAAGTTAATGTTGTGTAGATGATAAGGATATAGTTACTAGAGGAGAAGCAAGCTATCAAAAATGAATGCAGGATGTAATGCAGGACTTCACGTATGAACTGATCCATTGTTCTTCTAGGTTATCTTACATAATGTACCTTCTCTTGTAATGTACTCTATCTTCACTAGATTTAAATGATTCTTGGAAACTAAATTTCAAGTTTCATCGCATTGCTATAGCATACAGTAAGCACTTCTGGGAAAATTCACATTTCCTACATCTGTCAAATCAAAAAATTTATTCATTGGTATTTTTAAAATTAGAGTTTAATGTTATTTGATTTAGGATGAGTCAGGTCCTTGCAACAAACCCCCAACTACCTCGAACCACCACCATGAATGTAACCACCACCAAAACCACCTCCAAGGATGCCACCACCACCCACACCAAGTTACTATCACCATGACCAAAGCTCCCCTCCACCACCACCATGGCCATCACTTGAACCTCAACCTACAATCCCATGTAGGACACCACCTTCCCTACAACCATTTTTAGAACCACGAGTAGGTCTTACAACCTCACCACCACTTCCGTCAAGAACAAGATCTCTGACTAAACACCATTTGACATAAATATCAAAGACATCATTAGGTCTGGTGCAAACATTGTTGCCCCAGTGCCTTAACCCAATCTAACACAACTTTAGACCTCCTAATCATGAACCACCATACCAAACTTCCTTGCCTTCCAAAGTGCCATCAATACCACTAAAAACTCCACCAGGACCCCCTACGGGGTTTCTACCAAGCCCAACTCTAGCCCAACCACTGGCACCCCCACCAAAACACCTCCTTCTCACCTGCCAACATCATCTCCAACATCGCCCCTTTAAACAAACATCTTCCTTCTCCACTAGTGTGAAATCCTCTTCATCCTCTAATGCCTCTAAAACCACCTCCAAATCCATCACCCTCAGCACCAGCATTAAGGACCTCTATCAAGCATCCTATCTCAAAAAAATATCCTTCTCTAGGTGATCAACTCTTAGTTTCAGGTCCATTTGTCATCCTTCTCCACCAAACCAGGAACCCATCCATCCTTTGATATGACACCATGGACATTATCCTTAGAACCAACATCAATCCCCTCGACTGCAATTCAAGCCTCAAGGTTGCTTCCACTCCCACTAAAAACCATCTTTGTAATTCCTCCCATGGTGACTCTATCCTCGGCCAGAATGATGGCATGGTACCATTCAACATCTTTGCCTAAAAAACATCTCCAATAAGAGCTTGTCCAACTCCTCCATCCTCAGCCAGCTTTAGGGTGTGACCCCAACATGCCACAATGCCTTGTTTCCTAGGCTTCAAAAATTCTTTGAGACTTCTCCCCCTACATTTATTTCTCCCACGCCAACACCACTTGCAAGACCTCATACGTTTCCACAATCAGTACCCCAGACCACCACACAAACCACCTCCACCTCCCAAACCACTAAAGCAAAAAGACTCTATCCTCCAAGTCGGCCATCTACAACTATCTCGTCGCATACCTCCAAGCCTCTTCTATCTCCACTCAGAGCCATCTCCATTCAAGCCTCCCCCATAACCTAAAATATGTTTTCCTATTTTATGATATGTATTAGAAAACTTAATTCAGTATTTACAGATCAACCATACACTTAAATATCAAACTTAAAGGGCATGGTCACTTAGAATGTATAAATATTTAAAGGACCTCAATATCTATATTATTTTACACTATGAAGAAGTATATCATAATATTGACCTTGTATAACCATATACATCAACACTAATGCAATACTAACCAAAAGAACATTACAACACTAAAAAAAAAAGTTTGTATATAATAGCATAATCATGTGGAGCTCCATTAACACATCATTATACAAGAATCGAGGCCACTCATGTCAATGATGGGAAATAATACAATAAAATCATGTAAATGCTACCTCCTCTTGACTTTACACTTAACAACCCCTACCTTATAGTGGAAGTAAACTCATATATAAAGGAGCATATCTATTAGGCATGTGATGTGAACCTACTTATAATAATCACGTTATTAGATTATTTTGTTAGAGTCATCTATGATTGGAGCCACCCAGGATCTAGGACTTCATGAAAGCACAAGAGAGATCAAATGAGAGAATAATTTTATTCTATTAATGAATGCAAAATATTGTTATTACATTATACATGATATCCCTTTCTTATAAAGACATGGATGAAATGTGGGCTGTTGTAGTCATGTGACAAGTGTCATTATCCTATGACATGTGACAACTATACGATAAGATGACAACTATCAACAACTATCAACAACTAGACACAACTAGAAATGTCTAGTAGACTCACTAAGTCAACTTAACATGTGTGAATTATGTGTGATATATATATATATATATATATATATATATATATATATATATATATATATATATATATATATATATATATATATATTATTTAACTAATAAATAGTTAAATAATATGAATTATCCACACAAGGGTAAATCAGTTATCTAATAACCATGTTCACACCAACACCCCCCTTAAGTGCAATTTAGGAAGTAGCTGACTAAAGCAAGATGCAATGATGGATGGTGATGATGGGTCTCAACTAGTAGGCCATTTTAGGTACCTATGTATAACAAATCTCAAGTGGATAAAAGGAGAAAACCTCATGGGAAAAATCTCCTCTCCAAAAGTGAGAATGCATGTTGAAATGAAAGATGTGATGGAAGGACTCAAGACCCCTATACAACTACATCCAACACACATGTACAATCAAGTATCCCCCATAATGAAGTAGCTCATGTGTCGATGGTGAATGCTAGAAGAAGAATGCTAAAGAGAATCATATACTTGCAAACAACATTTCTCCCCTTAGGAAGAAACCAATCCAAACAATGATGTAGAAGAAACTCCATCTCAAGGTATGAGGGAAAAATCTTCATGATGTATGATGTCTCTAAAAACTATTGAAGTGTCCACATGTTAGAATCAAGCAATGACACAATGCAATGAGGTGTGACTAATCCAAAATCCTAGTTAGACTCATGAAAAACAATCTCCAAAGATGAAGTAGATGGGATAATATTTGTGTTGTTACTGTCATCAAAGATGAGACATATCCCCTCAAGTGTGTCCTTCAAATCTGCAATATGAGACTCACAAAACAAGTATTCATTTATAATTGCCAACAAAGTATCCCACAAACCTATGTTTGAAAGACATGTATGATCCTCCTCAACTGAAGTAGATGAAACCATGTCGATGTTGATATCTGAATAAGGAGGATGAGGTGATGGAATCTCGACACTAGTCTCATGAACCAAAGTGGATGAAAGAACACCAAGGTTTAAGTGACCAAACTTCTCCTCAGAAACATGATTCACACTTGATGCACGATTATGAATATCAATCAATGGATCTACATCATCAGAAGAAGCAAAATGGGAGAATGTATACAAGTGAGATGCATGATCAGCCATCCCAACAACAATGATATCTCTGCTCTTCAGGTCTCATATGATCACTAAATCATGAGTGAACTCAATTGTCTTCCCTACACCATAATGAGTAATTTGGTATATGGAAAGGAGATTGGTTGTTAAAGAAGGTACACGTAACACATTCTTGAAAGTAATCTCACAAACATCAATAGTTCCTTTACCAGTTGCATGCATGTATGTATTGTTACCCATAAAAATAGGTGGCAAAGTACATGACTCAAAGGAAGAGAACATCCCTTGTGAAGACACCATATGATGATAATCTCCATAATCAAGAATCCATCTCTCTGACTAAAGACTTGTAGAAGCAAAGAGTGCCTGTCCCTTGTTTTTCCCTTTGGCAATGCCTACTATCCCTGTATGTGTAGATGATGTGATGGTGTCGAAGAAGAGGATGGACTAGGTGATAATGATGGCATTTGGATATTGTGCTTTTGAATAATCTGAGTCAACTCATCAATTTTCTTCTCATAACACTTATGCTCATCAAGTCCTAGTTTCTTGCAATATGTACACTTTGGTCTCTCCTTTTTATATGATTCCTCCTTGGGAGAGGATGGGGACTTAGGTGATTTGGTTGACTCTTTTGTTTTCTAGCTGTTCTTGAAATCTTTTTTTTTCTTGCCTTTGCTAGTTGAAGCTTTTCAATCCTTTGTACCTTGACTAGCAAGAAGTGATTGATTCCTTGAAGACTTCAATGTGCCTATGTCTACTAACTTAGCTTGCTCCCTTGTGAGTTATGTGGCAAACCCATCAAGTGAAGGCATTGCAAAATCTTTCCCAAGTGCATCCATAGTAGCATAAAAGTTAGAAAGAAAAACTGAATAGTCAGGACCAATCTTGGCAACGATTGAAGGAATCAATTGAGCATCCTCTTTCTCAATTCTAGGTTGTTTGAGTTGCAATCTAAGTGATTTTAGCTTTGTGAAGAAGTCTTGGATGCTTACAAAGTCAGTTGGATTCAAACCAATTAGTTCATTCTCTAATTTGGAACCTCTCATAGTATCTTTTTTACCAAAGAGATTCTCTAAGGTAGTCCACACTTCATTAGGTGTTTTACAAGATTCACTATGAAAAAGGAGAATAGAAGAAATAGACAATCATAGTATTCCATAGGCTTGATCACATCTATTGTACCACTATCTCTTTTTTCCAACTATTGTTGGTTCAATTTCTATACCCATTGTTACTCTATGAATTTTCAAACTTCTCAAATGAATCTCTATTTTAGTTTTCCACTCATGATAGTTATATGGTGTGAGTGGAAGAAGTTTGTTTGGATCCATGATACAAGAGTACAAAAAAGAACACAAGGGCAACCCCCTATTATTCAATCAAAGAGATCTCCCCCTCAAAAAAGAATGATTGTGGCACTTTATACTTAGTGTGACTTACAATTGTCCATAAGGGATGAAAATTGGGAAAACAAGAAAATCTCTTAAAACTGAGATCCAAGGGAGATTAAAATCACTCACACTGATTTATCAGATTAAACAAAAACTTCCAAAACAAGTTTCACTTCCTCAAATGTCAAAATGCCTAAGATATCACTCAAAAGCCAAAAAATGACAAATTGAATAAAATGAACCTAGAGCTGAATCTAAGAAAAGTGCATGGATGTAATTGAAGAGCTCTTGAATACCTTTCTAATGCTGTAAGAATCATGAGATTGTGGCAAAAAGTTGCAATCTCAGAAGCAAAAAATAGAGATCTCTCTTCAAATTGTTGTATATATCACCTACAATAAGATATCAGAAAATTATCTACGCCACTGCAAAGTACCCTCTGTCAAATTTCCAATGATATCTCATTTGCCTGATTTCATCTCCATGGGCAAAAGTTATGAAAAAAAGAAAAAAAGCACCTATTTAGGGCTTTAAGCAGCCAAAGGGGACCCCTGGTGACGGAATATTCCTCTAATTTCCAGAATATACCACCAAAACCACCAACCAAAACTAAAAAAGCATCTTCAGTGGCCAAAAAAAACACTTACAAGGAAAAGAAAACTCATGTTTGTGTAAATCCACTAGTTTGATTTGTCGAAACAACTGACAACCTGCAAAAATCCACTTTTTATATTTGAAACCACTAGTTTTTTTCCTAAGACCTCCCTGCTGAGGCACAAAACTACTAATCACGCCGCTGTGAAAACTTGACTGTCAAGCATTTAATGGTTTTGGTTGGCAGTTTGTTTCTTGCCCCAGGGATAAATAGTGTCCACATAAACCGTCGAGTGGAGAAAATTTCCGATGTGAAGACTTATGAATTTCCTATTGGTGTTTCATTGCTCCCCGCTATGTGAGAAAAATCATGGTTGGCAGTTTTAGTGCCACCATCTAGGAACTCCCATTGAGATCAATAAAAGAATACGCGGATAGGAACAAACTGCTGGGAGAATCAAGGAATATGTAGATAGGAACAATCTGACAAGCTTAGAAATTTTCACATGAGACCATTCCCACTAGTGAGGTTGTATCCCATAGGGATGTTTGATTTCATCGTCAGTTGCAATACTTCACCACCAAGCTATCTACGATGGTTGGAAAAAAAGGTCATGATTTATTGTGAAAAGCCGCTGAGGACATGATTCTATTCAAATGCCACTACCAAAGACTTTAAACCATCACCGTGATGGTTTATGTGCTGGGCAAACTTTAAAACATCACTATGGATGCCAGTTGGCCGAACTGTTTGATGTACCCAGTGGTGGGTTTTTGGTTACCACTACTAAAGAAAACGTCGGTGGATTTGAATCTACCCACTGCTATTTGGATTTGCAGGTGTAATTTTCTCGTTGGCCATGATTTGGTGGGTTTGTAAATGCTACCTAAAACTATCGATGACTATTTGGGTGGCCCATTGGGCGATAGAAATTTTTGGGTGGGGCCCACGCCATGTGGTGCCCTCTAGCTAGGTGCTGTAGTGTAGGGTACCTTCTACAGAGGTTTAGTATGCAGGTACGACCTAGAATAAAATGTTTCATAGAAAAAAATAAAACCATAGAGAAATGCTATTAACCAGCGATTATTTGATTTTACCTAACAAATGAAAGAATCACCCAATTCACTGATACATGCACGCATACAAGAAATATTTAAGAATATTCTACTACGTAGGGGAATATTCTTTATGACAAATCTGTATAGCCAAGGGGCAATTTTTTTTTGTCTTTTGTTGGAACTTAATCCGATTTTGATGAATTGACAATTGATCTTGGAGTTTATGGGCCTTCTGAGCACAATGACAAGCTTAGATTTAATCCAAAGTGCTCTGAAAGATCAGGCACCTTCTAGATTAGGCATGCACCTCCAACTTCAAACCCACACGGATATGGCCTCTGATGTCTGATTTGGATGAAACAAAAGGCAATCTTGACTATCTCAAACCTATTAAACATAATGGTGTGCTCAAATTTACAACAACATGCTCTAAAATGAACCTACAATACAAGGCTACAAAGAGGAAACCCTCACAAATCTAGTTTTTCTATCAGGTCTTTTTTATTCTCCAGGTCATCATTTGATGCAAGAGAAGAGCATACTCAACTATCAATATCCACCATGAATTACACTCAAGATCTTTCAAAAAAATGACTAACAAAAAGTGATTCTTCCTAGACCTCTAATACCATGTTAAAGTTGGCTATGATTGGAGCCACCCAGGATCTAGGACTTCATAAAAGCACAAGAAAGATCAAATGAGAGAATAATTCTATTCTATCAACGAATGCAAAATATTGTTATTACAATGTACGTGATATGCCTTGCTTATAAAGAGAAGGATGAAATGTGGGATGTTGTAGTTAGGTGACAAGTGTCGTTATCCTATGACATGTGACAACTATCAACAACTATCAACAACTAGATACAACTAGAAACATATAGAAGACTCACTAAGTCAACTTAGCATGTGTGAATTATGTGTGATATATGAATATTATTTAACTAATAAATAGTTAAATAATATGAATTATTCACACAAGGGTAAACTGATTAGCTAATAAACCTATTCACACCAACATATTTAATTACTTGTGTAGACACCTCAAATTAACCTCACTTCAAGACTTGATTATTATTTCCATTAATTAAATGATTCTTAATTATTTAATTAATTTCAATCATTCAACCTTATTCTTCTACATTAATTAAATAATTATTAATTATTTAATTAATCATTTCAATTTTCTAATGCTAATTAAATAATTTATTATTTAATTAATTAAATCATCATCAAACATTATTTAAATAAATCAAATATTTATTTAATTAATAAAATCCAAATCACATCTTTTTCTTGATTTCTTTCTTATTTTATTCACACGTATTTAATTAATTAATTTAATTAGATAATCCTATAAATTATCCCCTCATCTCTCATCTTATCTTTTTGTCAATTTATTTCATTTTATTTCTTCAACTCTTATCTTCTTGATTTATTTCCTCTTTTATCAAAGCAAGCAAAAAACAAATCTCTATCTCCAAAATCAAATCCTTATCTCTCCCTTATCAAAATCTATAAATAAGCCCTTCTCCAAACCAAATAAGGGACTTCATAGAAAATCCTAACTTATGCTATTGAAGTCATTCCTCCATTTTCACTCATCAAGGTTATGATATTAAATTGAGAAATCCACATATCCACATAAATTGAAGGAGCATATCCATTGGATTTTAGGTGCACTTCAATACGCTCGATTGGTGAGTTAAATCTGCATCTAAAGGAAGGTATACTTGTTTATTTGGTTTAATTTTTTAGTTAGTCTTTGCATGCCATTTACATTCACAACTTGATATGTATGATTTTAAAATTTATGTAAAATAGGATATTACTCATATATCATGGCAGGAGCATACAAGTCACCTACAACAAATGGTCAAAAGTTAGAAGAACCCATGAACATCATGCACCTCAAGAATTTTCATATTTGAAGTAGAAACAATCACAACTCATAAAAAATTATTAAAATACAAAAAAACCAAAACATCAAAATACAAAAAAGGGTTAAAATATAAAAAACATACCAAACAATTTCAAAAAAGTAAGGATTAAAAATGCCCTCTGGTGAAAACTATTTCTATGGAACCTTGGGTAAGTACCACAATGAAAACCCACTTGTAGTTTTCATGTGTAGAACTTGATATCCATCACCTATCATGGTTATTTTGCATTCATCTACCTCCATGTCTTTCTGATCTTGCTAAGGACTTATACAAAGTTTTGGCTCATGCTTCATTAAACAACTTGATTTTCTCTAGTGTACAGTATTAGCATCATGATGTGAACTCCTCTATAACATAATTCTTGGAACTCAAAAGCTCATAATGTTACACAAGCATGACATTTTCATAACATGCAAACAATGAAAACCTAGACACCATTGTTGGATCCAAAATTTATGTGCAAACAAATATCAAACATAGAAAAATAATTAGACATCACAAATGCAGGCAATCAACTCACATAGGTTTCACCTCTTTTCCATGGTGAGGCCCCTTGTTTAGAGTTAATCAATTATCATATCATTACAAATTATTATGATGTATCCTTCCAAAGTCACCTCCCTTGAATGTATCCTTGCTAAGAGGTGCACCAAAGAGATATTGGGATATATCATTCCCGATCAAGAATCACTATCAATATCAAGACACTCAAGACCTTCATTTACTCTTTAGAAAGAGGTAAGTCTTTGTGTGTATTTTTTATTTTCATGCATATTATTTGGATTGTATATTTGATATTTTCCATGTAGTTTTTCATTCTATGAAATATTCCACCAAGGTCATCATGCTCCAATATATCATGATGTATCTTGATAATGTGTTCATTAGGGCATCTTACTATTTGCATTTCTAACTACATTTACGAGTTAGTTCTCTACACATTCAAAAACATCATTATTATGGTTTTCCATATCATGGTGCATCATTTCCTATGCTCAATTGAACACTAGGTTTCTCCACACATGTGGAACTTCTTTAGGATCATTGCCATGTCTTACATGGTCCCATCCACTAGTTTTCATATCTATCCATCCCCATGTTTGCATTTCAAGAGCTCTCACCTGTGTCCTTTATTCTTGCTTTCTCTATTGAGGGGCCATCTATCTCTATTCCACCCATAATCTAATCCTTACACTTGGGGAATCTTATATTTTTTCTTTAACATGATTGGTTCTTCTCGTCACAATGCCATGTCAAAGAGGGAAAAATGTAGACACCTAAAATTCAGCACATCACAATAATTGATTATTATTAATAATTTAATTAATTTCATCCACAATTCCCTCCACTAATGATCTAAATTATGTAAATTATCTACCTGCACCTAATTATTATTTTAAATAAATTAAATCTACATCCACTCCATTATTAATTTAAAATAAATTAAATTCACTTCCACTTAATTATTAAATTTAATCCAGTTCACAACATTATTAAATTAAAATAAATAGGCCCACTGCCATCTATTTAAAATAAATAAATAAATAAAGTGTTCCCTCCACAATAACTTCAATTAAGTTAGATTAAAGGGTCATTTCACATTATCCAATACACCAATTCAACTGATTTAATCTCCACCATCAACCTATCATTTAATCCTAGCCATCCACATCCTCATTCAAAAATTCATAAATCAAACCCTCAATCATTCATCTCTCATCATCAAGAGGAAAGTTTCCTACATTTCTGTCATTTACAATCATCTATCAAGCATTGAGGTATATCAAACATCCACATTAAGCATAAATATGCTAGTACATTCTATCAAATCTTGAGGAATCCAAGACCAACTACATTATTCATATCCATGACAAAATCCACTCAATAAAGGAGATCTCTTTCTTGGTAACTGAAGATAAAAAAATTGACTTGATCTTATTTATGTTCAACCCAAATGTAGGTTTTTTGATTTAGAATAATAGTTTAATATGCCATTAATCTCTTGGATTATGTTCTAGATCTAGCATGAGTATAAAGAGTCTTCTATAGGGAATTAAATTTGTGGTTTTGAGAGCCAATAAATGGTATTTTTGCTAGGGATATTTTAGGGGTTCTTGCTATAATTTAATTAGCATTGTTGTTGGCAAGAACCTAAATTTAATTCTACCCTTGGAAAAAAATCTATTATTCAAGGTTTTCCTCTTTGAAGAGGTGATGAATTTACTATTGAAATCTAGTGTTCATGTTGTTGTGATAAAGTGGTTGTTGTAACAATTCAACACATATTTCATGAGAACAACATAAGGTATTAAATTACCCATTTTCATCCTCTTCTCTCATTATGGACTTTTTCCTCTTATTTCAAATATCTTAATTATCAAAATAAATTTTTGACATTAAACAATGTTCAAAGTTTATAAAGGATGGGTCTATGGTGTGGAAAGAATGCTACACATGTCCCTTCCTATGCTATATCTCATATCCCTATCCCTAGTTATCATTATTGGTCTAGGGTTGGAATGTATTGCATCAATACCTCATCTAGTTATGTCATGGGATGTAAGATTTTGTGTTGGATCTAACTTGCATTAATTTTCATGTCGTAATATGAATGCAACTACTTGCAATTAGGTCCTTTTTCTATTAGGTTTTGGGTTTTTTGTTTTCCTTCTATCCTTGTGTTTTGTACCTTGTATATATATATGTGAATTTGTCTTGTTTTTGTCTAATTCTTTTTTTCGAAGTTTTTATCCTTTGCTCCTTTTGGTTTACATATTAGAATGATCTATATATTCTTATTGTGTCTACAAGTGACACACATCCCCAATAAGAGCTAATGTTGTCTATGACCCTATTTTTGCAAAGTTTATTTCTATCCATGCTCTTGTTAACCATAAATTGATAATTGATCCAAGTCATTTCTTGTTAGGGTTCTAATTTATGGATTAGGATTTAGTGTTCTTGTACATGTACTTGTTAATGGGTCAATTGTATGTTGTTATTAATCACAAGATCATTTGTAGTAGTGGCTCTTCATTCTATAATGTCAATAAATATAATTGGCCCCATTGGATTAACCCTCTCATTCTTAAGGTAAGTGCTTTATTATTGGGTCTTTAGTGCCATGTATGTTTTAATGGTATTTGTTATGATCTTTGTGACCCTTGTGGTGTTACATGCATGACCTAACTTTTCCTTCGAACTAAATTTTGTATTCTCTTATGTATAGTTTATATCTATTCAATTAGTGACCCCTACTAGCTTGTTCATATTTGAAATCATTTGAATCCCTATTTCCTTGTGTTCACTACTTGGTTCTAGTTGGTAAGAAAACTTCTTCAAGTATTATTTAGATAGTGTAGTTGGTCATTCAACTTTAACTCCTAGCTTTTGTTTAGCCATCGATCCCTTTTATCCTTATCCCTTCACACCCTTTTTCTCTTTCTCCATTGACCTATATTTTCCTTCTACCACACAACTAAAAGCATGTGCACTAATTATTAACCTTTGTCAAACTATCTCGACCCTTTAGAGGATCCTTTGTTGTGTGCACTAATTTCATGTCTATTATGTGTTAGTTTTCATTGTTAGCAAATGAAATGCTTCTAGTGGGTAAACATTTTCCATGTATATTTGTTTCACCTATCACAAACTCTCCATTTGATCTTCCCACACACTTGTACCATCTACCAAATCAATTTGAAGTTGTACACTAATTACTCTCGATGCTTTTGTTTGTATAGGATCATGGTACCATGTGATTCATTTCTCTAGTTATTAACATGTGTGGTTTAGTTAGTGTTCAATCCATGGAAAGGGCATAGATGATTATATTGGTTCAAGGGACCAATCATATCCTCTATGTTTTTAGAGGCCTTAATGCTTTAGTACAAATGGGATGATGTGGCCTCTTCTTAGTGGGAAACAACTAAAACTAACTTGGTAGGCAATCTTCATATGTAGACCTTTATTTTATGCACAACATAGCCACCATTGATCTCAAGGGTCCTCCTATTTGGATCATCAATGCTTCCCAAAGTTCAAAGGCATTATTCTATGGTTGCACTTGTTGCAAATTTAAATTCCTACATGAAAACTTGAGTGGTTTTGTGGGTTTTTTGTAAATAATGATGTGTTTATAGGGCCACATGGGCTAACATAAGACTATAGGTAGTCTTATAGTTAAATTGTGAACCCTATGTATACATACAACTCATTTCTTGACACCCTATTTTTAGAGTTTCATCTATGTAATTAGAAAATGAAGGGGATTATTCTCACATAGGTACTTCTCATTAGCCTTGGTAGCATCATTGTGCTCAATGGTGGTTGATGGGGTCAATGAGTTCTTTATAGGTGACTATGTGAATGTGTGTAGGATTTCCATGAGCCTTATTGAGTCATTTTTAGGTGTCTTTTGGGCATGTTCTTAAGTGACCAGGCTTATGCTTTGTATTCAAAACTCTAAAGTGAGACTTTGTAGTGATCGATCATTTAAGAACTTTTATATGGGACTTTATTTTATTTTTGCACCTCCCTATAGTTATTCCATGAATTGTGTTCCTACAAGATTATCCTTCTCTCTCATTTAGAGTTATTATGTATTTTCATGTAGAAGAGTTTATTTACTACTGTAACTATGAAAAAAAAACTAAATTAAAGCATGAGATGTGAACTAATTATGCTTCCAAGTCTATAAATAAATTGATCACTTGCATTAATGTGGGAGATTCTCTCTCCCCATATACTATGTATACTAAAGTTGATCCAAAATCGATTTGGACTTCCTTATGTAATTGCTTTTCTTTTGTCTAAAATGATGCATTGACTAGGACAATGATTAATGTTGAATTTACTTGGTGAGTCATAGGTGTCCACAGTTGAGATTGAAATTATAATGCTATAGATGCATATTTGAAAGATCTATTGAGGGTTGGTCATTGAGCCATCTATGTATAGGGATATTCCTAGACATGTTCCAGGGAATCAAATGATGGAAGTTTCTATTCTCTATGAATCTAAAAGTGTCTAGTTTGAGTTCTAGGAATGTGTGGTCTAGCAATATAAATCAATGGCTAATGTCTTCAATATCAATAGAGATATTTCAAATAATTTCATGAGAAATGCTATGGAGTTTCCCTAACCACATTTTCTATCTTGATTGTAGTGGAGGTAGTTAATGGCACAACATTATAGAACATCACAAAGCTTTTGTAGTGATCTCCTTCTTAATACAACTAGAGTATTTTTTTATTGATAATGGGGTAAGTGCATGGAAATGGGGGATAGAAGGAGGGACAAAAGTGGTCACTTTTTTTTTTTCTAAAATTAGTTAAACTAAACTTGGATGAGTAATTCAAGATGGTTACACTCAAAATTTGAAGATATGATAAGAAGAAGAATTATAACACTTTGAATCTAGTTTCTAAACTACTAAATATTTTAAAAAATGGTTAATATTAAAGGGGTGAAATGCTGACCACATACAAAATTGTTCTTCTTTTTATGACTAAAATATAACATAGTGTTTGGTGTGTAGCCTTCTATTGTTTTTTCTACATTAGGTATTTTTAAAAACTAGTTGGTGAAAATATAGCCAAGAGTGAGTACTATAATATGCATATTTTTTTATATTTTTTGATGATATTTTGATCTTTAGAAAAACAAAAGAAGAACATTTGTATCATGTTAGGGTAGTTTTGCAAAGGCACAAACAAGCGAAATTATTAGTGAATGTAAAAAAGTGCAACTTCATGAAAGAGGAGTTAGTGTACTTAGGTTTTGTTGCTCCAAAAAGTGGGCTAGAAATGGATCCAAAAAAAGTGAGGGCGAATGTGGATTGGCCTTTTCCAAAGAGCATGTTTGAAGCAAGAATCTTCCATGGATTAGCGAGATTCTATAGGAAGTTAATCCAAAATTTTAGTGGGATTTGTGCTCCTATTACGGAAACTAGAGGTAGAATTTTCTTTTATTTTATGAACTGCAAGTAGATGAGGCCGGTGAATATGATTTTCTACAATATAAACGTGAATACACAACCAAGAAGTATTTTTCAATGGCCATCACTTCATCCAGAGACAAGGAAAAGAAATTTGCTTGACTCAATTTCTTTGCTATATGCTGCCTCTCCATCATAGCCAAACATTGAACCCATTCCCAACCATTGTTGACAGACCAATGGGAGAGTGGAAAGTTGGGAACTCTAATAAATTACATTAAATTCCAATATTCCAGAAAGTCTGTCAATGGCTAGCCTCTATTTATAAATATGGAATATAATTGTGAGCTATAAATTTTGGATAAATGACTCACTTCCATCACCTTTCCAACTAGAGAAGATATAGAACCTCCAATAGTGGCAAGTAGTACATATGATTGCATATATTCTTTATACTTGGCTACATTCTAAGCATGAGAATATTCATCTTTCATTCTCCAGTGCATCGATAACATCAACTCTCCATTTACATTTACCTTTTCGTAAACTTTACCTACATGCTTCTCAATGTTGGAAGTAAGCCACACCCGGACCGACGATGGGCTGGCCACAAGGGGCCAGTAGCTCAGTTGGGAGAGCACTCCAGCCTGGCTCTGATACCATGTTGAGACATGGACCAGCTAGGACTCGAACCTAGGACTCGAACCTAGGACCTTCCATATGCTGCTGGAGTGCTCTACCACTGAGCTACTGGCCCCTCTTGGACCAGTCCATCATCGGTTCGAGTGTGTGGCTTACTTCCAACACTCAATAGTGTCTAATTTTAGTTGAAATGTCTTATCTTTCTTTAATTTCTAGTTGTACAGTGAAATCATTTTGGCACACCCTCTCCATCTACATTCTTCATAGATTCAATGAACAGATACTTAGCAACCCATTCGAGCTGAAAATTTGTTGACATGTCCCACTAATGAACTTTACGTTTGTTCAAAAGACTTTCAGATTCATGTTCACTAGTTCCACCACCAGTACCCTAGACATTTTCCCCTTGTGTAATCATCAGCACATTATTCATGCTTTCATTTCTAGATTGAACCACATCATTAATACCCTCTTCAAGATTTTTATTTGATGCCTCTTCATCCTCAAGGTCATTCCAATAGAATTCCTCAATCTTAGGTAAAGTTTCCTCATTATTTAATCTTGATGGGCCCTCACCCATTCCAAAATATCATGATTGTTGATTAAAATAGGATTTTACAGTTTCCTTTTTTCTCTTTCATGAGACTTCTCTTGCTCTTTGATTTTTCATATTTGAGGATGCTATCTTTCTCTAACATTGTTAAAAAAGAGTTAAAGCACTGTTCTTGAAGATGCAAATTCAATCGCTATTAAATGAAATGAATAAAATTGAACTTCTTATAGAGAAAAAGAAGAAGACAACCCATGTATTTTAATATTTAATCACTACCACATTGAATCAAAGTGTTAATTTAATCATTTATATTTAATTAATAATACTCCACACACAACCAAATGTCATGTCACTATTTCTTAACAATGTGCAGCCTCCCACTCTAACTATATTAATTTTAATCTTGAAGCACTATAAGCATCAATTCTCTTTGCTCGCACACTCCAGAATAAATAAAACTTTCATCATTTATTTAATGATACAGGCTCCTAAAATAAAGAAATAACAAAAAATATAATAATGAATATATGTTTATAAAAATAATTAAAAATACATATAATAAAGAAGATTTAATTTAATATGAAATTACTGTAGGACACGACATTTGACACATCACTTTTTCTAGTGAATGGTGCTTCCCCTAGCTTTGACCATCTTTGTTTTCTCATTGAATCCCTACGAGCTATTGACATAGTTTGATCCAACAGTTTCAAATAAATGAAAACATGTCTTAAGTTGATTAGTATGAGTTGATTATGACCCATGGGCATAAATAAATCATTGCAAGTGGGACCTATCAACTACGAAAAAATACAACAAATTCTGTGGGTCTACTAACACACACATCACCTTTTCTATCCAGTGGCACTATTTCCTGCTTGCATAATCTTCATTTCAGCCTTTGAGACCTGTTAGGTGTTGATGCATCTTGATTCGATGACTCAGAATAAATAAAGCATCTACGTCTAGATATACGATATCTTAATAAATTTATACAGGTTGGACTTTCCAAGACCTATACACCTATAGCTTCTTCGAATACACTTGTACGTATGACCTATAAACCTATAGCTATGACCTATATACCTGTAGCTATGAACTATACACCTAATAATGTGGGATCAAAGACTGACACATCACCTTTTCTAGCCAATGGCATTGTCTCCTGCTTGGATAACCTACATTCCCACATTTGACCCCCAGAAATCGTTGATGCATGTAGATCAGATAGCCTGAGATAAATAGAACATGTCAGTTTCATACTACATGATTTTAATAAATATATACATGTGGACCTAACAGTCCCTTGAAGTCTATGGCCATTTAAAATAAAATGACTACATACCCCCAAGTGACAGTGGACACATGATCTTTTCGATGAATGGTGGTGCCTCCTTATCTTTGGACCTCTATTTTCTCCCTATAGCCCCCCAAACGATTGATTTTTAGTTTGATCTAATGGTGTGGGTTAACTAAAATATATAAATTTCACATTTTTTTGGAAAGGAGGTAAGGGACACATAGGAAAAACCATCAACACATATTTATTTTGAAGGAAATACAAAGGAGACCATTCATATAGTTTATGTAAAAAAGAAATATAAAACTAACTGTAAAAAATATTATTCAAATCAATATCAACACATGACAAATATGTAGGACTGCAAGTGCACATGAGAAGTAGAACTACTATTTTAGAGATTAATCATACAATATATAATACAAAATGTGATGCAAATTGAACAATATGTTTTTGTTACTCACCTCGAATGGAAGAATGAAGTTCAGTTGCAGCCTATCTATTCCCCAACTTTTCAGTAGCTCACAGTGGATTGATCAAATACCACTCTAGAGGAC
Organism: Cunninghamia lanceolata; assembly: GCA_027924645.1. Lineage (NCBI taxonomy): Eukaryota > Viridiplantae > Streptophyta > Pinopsida > Cupressales > Cupressaceae > Cunninghamia > Cunninghamia lanceolata. The sequence continues at coordinate 5,926,948 of BSBN01000738.1, forward strand.
TAGAAATTGCAAATTCATAATGTATGATGAAAGAGTGAATGGAGTATTGTTTTGCATAAATACCACTCCATACTACATAGTCATACTATATTTTGCAATGGATGATTAAACACATTAACCCTAAAAAACCTAAAATTTTCAGGTGATGGGCCACACTTTATAAGAACCACCTTTAATTCAATGACTATAATAAATGTTTTCCCAAATATATCTATCATTGTATGGCAACATTATACATTTTCCCAAAACTCTCTATAATATCATTAGAGAATGTACCACTATTTTCCCTTAATTGATTATCATTTCACTGGTGATCATGCCCTCTTTTCCCTAATTCCATATAATATCATTGGTGATCACACCAACTTATTATTGAGAAATGGTGAGCACCTATAGGTTACATCCTTGGACAGAAATAACAAAAATATATAATAGTATATTGATGATTTTCTGATATGTGTTACAATGCAAGGCATTGGCTTTTTAAAGCCTTGTTATTCCCGTATATAACTTCTTATGGGAAAGTAACTTCCCAAAAACTAACCAACTAATTATTTATATTTATTTAACTAACAATGTAATACTACTATTATGCCAACATTCCCCTCTTATTATATTGTTCCTACAATAGCACCAAGGTACCCCTCCTTAATGCTAAAATACTCAACAACACTGATTACATAGTATGAATACATATTTTATAGAAGATCTTCTCCCAAAGAACAAATCATGAACCAAGCCAGGCTCTATCATGCTGTCTTGTCTACCCTCGGAAAGGCGTAGCTTCAAGATGTGTTCTTGAGCTCTTTAGTCCCAAGCTCTCAAATCATAGAGTCTTGAATTATTTGACAATGGACCCTATGAGATATGACATATCTCTGCCATGTTGTCTAGTGACCGCGAAAGGGTATAATTTAAGATCATATACTCTTTGAAGCTCACTGGACAATAATCCATATTGAGCTCAACACCAAATCCCAAACCTGTCTCCAAAACAAAATCTTCACAAAACATACATTCTTCAAATTTGTCAGCTCCATCAGCATCAACAAAGAAAAGTAAAACAACCAAAACCAAAAATGCTTCTCATGCAAAGCATCATCTCAAAGTGAGAAGCTAACTTGAGATGATGGAAAATCCTCCATCCTCTGATGTCGCCAGCCTCCAATATGACCCTGTTACACTTTAACCAACTAATGTCTTAGATGAGTCTTTGGAGGCCTCATTAGGAATAGAAAAGATGGCCCTAAAAGCATAAGTTATTTTTGACATATGTGCATTCATGATGATAATGTCAATTTGAACCAATGATAGACCGATACATTAATCAACCTTATATCTCCAAAATATTATTAAACATTCACCAAACTAAGCCTTCAGCAATTTTCACCTTATTACTCCAAATAAAAATATAAAAACTCTAGAATTTCACAACCACCTTCTCTATATTTGACCATAACAAAATTATCACACTTTCTCAAAATTTAAGATCCCTCTTTGAATTTCTAACCACCCCTTTAAAATATTCACTTGCCACTTCAAAATAGAAACCAAAAGCAACTTTTTCTTGCTTCACACTTCTAAATAATTGCATTTCCCTAATCACACAATGTCTCCATAAAGTAACAACAATCAAATTAACAAAATAGCAGCAATGCTGAATAGGAAACTGCACCTTACAAGTTTTCCTTCTACAGCGGAAAGAGGGAGTGGTCCTAGTGCTTATAAAACCAATGCTGGAACTTACTAATTTCGGCAACAGTGCTAATTTCTACAACTTTTGGAAGCATTCAATATATGATTGCTAAAAATATAACTCACAATGGCTATGCTTGCAGTATCTCCTCTTGTCACTGGTAGCGCTCACACTAATGTCTCCTCAATGCTTTCCTTTATCATTTTCGGTTCAAGTTCTAGAATACCAAACAACCATCAAACATGCCAAAAATGCCTTCTAATTGCAAGTGCCTTCAAATTTTAATGTCTACCTGCCATTTCAGATTCTACTAGTTTCTTCTTATGGCGGACTGGCTTTGTAGAAAATCACAGCATTGGCAAATTAGCAAACATCAACACCTATGCGCTTCATGCTTATCTCAAAAAAAATGCCATCGCAGTGGAAGAATATGGCAACTTACAGGTAGCAGATCAAAGATATGCATGACTTGATTTCTAACTGCCTTCAAAACATTGCAAGGTTACTTACTTTCCATGATGGCAAACTGATCTTTTCAATAGCCACAAAGAAATCATTCTTGCTATGCAAATTTCAATGCTTATACAAATCAACTATACTATTCTCCATGACTGAAAAAACTACTCTGATACCATATTGAGAAATGGTGAGCACCTACAGATTACATCCTTGGACAGAAATAACAAAAATATATAATAGTATATTGATGATTTTCTGATGTGTTACAATGCAGGGCATTGGCTTTTTAAAGCCTTGTTATTCCTATATATAACTTCTTACGGGAAAGTAACTTCCCAAAAACTAACCAACTAATTATTTATATTTATTTAACTAACAATGTAATACTACTATTATGCCAACATTTATGCCCATAATTATGTAAAAATGCAGGTGATTGAAACCTAGTTAAAAGTTACCTCTATAATATGTCGACAATCAAGACCAAACTATAATAAATTGTTTGGTGATCCAATGCTATTTTAGGATTTTAAAATATCAATTTGTGGGCGATTTGAAGCTATGGCTTGAATATACAATCAAATTTGGGTGAAACCATATATTTCCAAAGCCAATAATTTTCACCATTTTCAACCACCTGAAGTCTGAAAATCACCATTTGGTGACAAATCACCACTAAAATTTTCCCTGGACATGGCTTGTAATCTCACAAATCTGCAAAACAATGTTAACACACAAACCATCCACTATAGCCCACAAGCCTCCAAAATCCCAAGGAAGGCAAAAAATCCCTTCTTACAAGTCTAATAGCTCTGATACAATAGGCTAGGAACTTTCAATCTCTAATCCAATGGTTTAACATCAAAGTTTTATTATCAATCTATGATACCAATTAGTGAGATACAAGGCTCAAGCTACTATAATATGGAAATCTAAAAAATGTATGCATAATTGAAATTAATTTTTCTTAATCTTAGAATTACCATGAAGAGACTTAATGGATTTAAATCAACAAATGAAAAATTAGCAAACATCATTATTGCATTACATAACATAGGATTTACATGGAGAAACCTTTGCAGGACAAAACTCAACCAAGAAGAGAGACCAGACATGTATTAATTTTGAAAAACAAAACTATAATAAATCATCCTTCTATTCTCCTATTTGTTTCCAATCTGGGAACATTTATGCACCTATGAACAATCTCAACACATCCAACTCTTTATCCTATTCTTGTAACCTCTTCAACCTATTTATTCCATTCCTCTCTATATTATCATTTACCACAATCAAAGGCACCAATTATGAGAAGCCAAAATCTCTAAGACAATGTTGATTACCAAATTTGGAGTAGATTGATAGTCAAATAAGCTTGTAAAAATAGAGTACAGAGTTTGAGTCACTCTAGGAGTGCTCAACACAAGGTGGTTAGTTTGTTCCTCCAAATGTGGAGAGAACATGCCACATACCACCACATTCCTTGGAAGAGTTTTGACAAATTCTCCATGTTATCTCATAAAGCCACCTAAGATGACTTATGACATGTGTAGATAATTGCATGCATAATTACTTAAATAAGTAATAATAAATATCTACACTAACACCGCGCCTTAAGCTTAGCTTAGGTGAGAACAAAGATGAATGGGTCCTGACAACTAGGTCTGATTAGGTACCCATATACAATATCTCATGAAGTGGAGATAAGGTAGAAAACCCTTTGCAAAAAAACCACCCTCCAAAAGAGAGAAAAGAAAGAACTAGAAGGCACCATCCCTAAAGAGGATGAACTCTTTCAATTCTGACCAATTGCTCTAGATGGTGTTCTGCTAGAAAGAATCTTTTGATGCTCTCTATGAAGCATCTATGGAATCTTATGTAGAAAAGGAGCCAAAACAACTACTAGAAAGAATCACTAGATTCTCTCTTATGGAGCATCTCTAGAATCTCATGTAGAAAGAGATGTAGGTACTTTTAGAAGAGTAAGATGAGCCTATTGTAAAGAATTACTAGAAGTTCATGAAGAAGCAACACACAACTCTCAAGTAGCAATAGGTATAGTAGAAGTGCAATCTAGAAAAAAAGGGAAAAACTATTTAAAAAAGAAATGTTTGGTAGAAAATAGTTCAATGATCCTACTGCATAGAACTAATGGAAGTTATTGGAGAAGTAAAACTAAGCTCTGAAGTGGCAATAGGAGCATCATCCCTACTAGATGTAAAGTGAGAAAATGTGAAGTTACGGGACAAGTGACAAATCTTCCCAATTGCAACAATTGCTCTACTCTGAGAATCTCAAATCAATGTTGAAGTGGATGTAAACTCAACTGCCTTATTTGAACAAGTGAGTTGATATATAGAAAGTAGATTTTGTGTCAAGTTAGGAATGAATAAGACATTATGGATGTATCCATTACCTATCTATGTTGTTCGTTGTCCACAAACAATATGGTAATGATCATCTATCAAGATTTTGGAGATGTTGGTAGGTGTTGGTTTTTTCCCAGACTGGATGCTTATTCCCAGATTTCCCTACAAGGTAGCCATCACTGATCAACAGGATCTCTGGGCCAGGGGCCAACAGTGTAGGAGATAGACTCTATATTTTATCTCCTCTTCTTCTTCAGGCTCTGCAAGACCTAGGGGGGTATTCCCTACTCAACATCCATGAGATACGCATACAAGGATTGGGATGCTGTCAGAAAGCAGATAAGTCCTCCTGTAAGTAGACCAAAACTGAAAGATAAGAGCAAAGGGGCTAGCTTTGGGCCTATTTGCAGTTGTAGACAGAGGACTGAGGATCCTAAAACTAATTCTAATGTCCTAATGGTTGTTTTAGAGTTTGATTATGATTTTGAGTTTGGATGCAAAGCTGGACATGGTTGTAACACAAACACGAAGCAAGATTGGTGCCTATCCAGGGCCTGGAGTCAATAGACATACACCTGTGAATGATCAGCATGAACAGCTAAAACTGGATTTCAGGGGGATATATATGATACCTGCCTTACAGATATCTCCCAATATAGAGTGTTAAATTATCTCTACTTATGGCATCCCTACTACAGTATACCCTTCCCAATGTTCAACCTGAAAACAGTTTAATCTACCCCTTGAGTAGAAGTTAAGAGATCATACATTCAACACAGGAATTCCATGTTCTAGAGTCTCAAATATTGCTTAAATATCTAGACTCAGAAGAAGAATACATGCAATACTGGAGACAGAATTAACAAAACACATGCTAAGATAGCATTTCTCATATAAGATTAATCATGAAATCAGTGGGTTCATGCCAAAACATACAACAAGAGATACATAAACTCACAGGTTTAGCTATACAGAGCAACCAGGATCAGCTTGTTTTGAATTACAGAGCCAAAAATCTTCAACTTTCAACAACCAAAACAATGGTAACATAGTATGCTTATAACAGCCAGAAAGTGTACCACAACAATTAATTACATGACTATAACAAAAAATCCGCCAGATACAGTCCTCAGAAGGAATGGCGCTCAGAAAATGTTAATGCAACAGACAAAGGGGAGCCTCGAGCCATGCGCCACTATCTAAAAGTCTTCATCCACGATCAGGCAGCTTCACCATTTGTATTCATCGCCCATACCCCTGCACAACCGTCATTGATGGCTCAACCACCCGCACTTCACTTGGAAACCGTCGTTGTAGTCAACATGAGGCTTCCCGCCAAAACGCCTCCTTCGCAGGTTCAAAAATAATGCAAGGGAAAAAAATCCCACATGCATGGTGTGGAGATAACTTCGACGCTTTAAAAGCATAGTCGCATACATACCAAGTGTCGAGCGTTTTGCCGCGCTCGACATACGACCCTTCGTCCACAGCCCATCGGCCAAACATATACCATCGGCCTTGCTCAAAAATCTCCTGCCGACTCTAGTTGTCTCGCCGACACCCAGAAGCCAAATACCACCTATCGACCAGACCACCAACTGTCGGCCCAACAAGAAACACCTCTTCCGATGAACAAAGTCACTCTGACAGCACCCTGGCCTCCCACCTCCGTCGGTATGACCAACACCGTCGGAGCAGCACTTCAAACCTACGCCGATGCACCAAGTCACCCCGATGGCATTCCTGATCGGGGTGACTTCCTCTATTGGTGAACCACAAAACATACTGGCTGATAAAACAAGTTTCGCCGATGAACACTCTCGAGCCATCCACCATCAAGCCATCGGCCCAACTCCTACCGATAGCCCACCTCCGTCAGCGAGATCGCCACCATCGGAGCAACTGAAAAAACCCTGGCCGATACCTCATATCATACCAAAGACCAACAAGCCACACTCTGCCCTTTTGTCGGCCAGACACACGCCAATGACTCTTCATCGGCCAAGCTCCTCACATCGGCAGATCAAGAAAATATTTTGCCGATAACCAAAGTGTTGGCGATGACTCCCCGAAACTCCCGTCGGCCAGACCATCCATATCGGCCAAAAACCAACGAAGCATGCCGATAACAACGATCACCTCGATACACATATCCCTCGGCGAGACACATGCCGATGACACTTCATCGGCCAAACATCCATTGTCGATCGAATAGGAAAATGCTTCGCCGATAGTATAAATCACACCGATGGTTCCATCTGTAAGAACAATCCCGTCGAGAAACCAGAAAAAAGACATGCCGATGGTGAATGTCACGCTGACGGCACATCACTACCACCAACCTGATCGCCAAAACGCCTGCGAGGTCACGCCGATGGGAAAGAATACATAGGGTTTAAGTGAAGAAACCCTCCAACATGCAAGCTCAACCTCTAGGCCAAAATGGGTACCAACACTGGCTCCGAATGGGGACGTGCAGGTGAAAACCTGCAACGAGAACCAGATCTCCAGGCAGACCAAGCAAAAAACCAAAAAGCACGAACTGCACAAGACATTTACACTATATACATGTTTTTACAAATGTGCACAGCGACAAGTCATCTATGCAAAATAGAACTTAAGGAATTGGCCATGCACAGGCAATTCCAGAACTTCACCATCTAGGGCCTGGAGGAAATAAGAATCCTCCCCATGAGCACTGCAAATCTGATATGGGCCCATCCATAAGGGTTCAAATTTACCATGTTTAGCCTTTTCTTGACCTTTTGCATTCCAAATGAGCACCAGATCATTGACTTGAAACTTCCTTTTTATAGCTCTCCTGTCAAACTGATATTTCACATCTTGTTGTCTCTTGAGGTTAATCTGGTGGGCTTTCGTTCTTTTTTCATCCAGTGCAACCAGCTGGTTCACCCTTTCTGTCATGGAGTCTTCAATCTCCTCATCATTTTCCTGGATGAATCTATAAACTGGTAGGAGATTGTTTATGGGCAATCTGGCTGATGCACCATATACTAGCTCAAAGGGTGACATCCCAATAGCCCTTTTCACTGTCACTCTGTCAGCCCATATTGCTAAGTTCAATTTTGAGTCCCAAGCTCTCTTGTTCTTGTCCAGTATCCTCTTGATAATTTTCATGATGCTTTTATTGCTTGATTCTGCTTGACCATTCCCTTGTGGGTGATATGGTGATGCATATGATAGATTTATCCCATACCTGTTGCAAAAATCAACAAATTCACCTGATTTGAAGCACATAGCATTATCAGTGACTATCTTGAATGGTACTCCAAACCTGATGATAATATTTTCTAGCATGAAATCTGTCACCACCTTACTTGTAGCTCTCTTAGTTGGAATGGCCTCAATCCATTTGGTAAAGTAATCAGTTGCCACCAAAATCCAACTGTGTCCCCCACTTGATTTGTCTGCAATTTCCCCTATGAAGTCAATTCCCCATTGCTGAAATGGAGCATCCACAGTTACAGTCCTGAGGGGTAAAGCACCATCATATTTCAACTTTCCTGAAAATCTTTGGCAAGGGTCACACTTCCTCACTAACCTTTGTGCATCTGAAAAGAGAGTGGGCCACTAATATCCTGCTCTGAGAATTTTATGAGCTATTGTTTGGGCAATATAATGTCCACCACACAATCCTTTATGCATATCAATCAAAACATTGTTAGCCATATCCTCATCCACACATCTCAGCAGCACACCATCAGGGTTTTTCCAGTATAGCTCACCTTGAACAATAACATACCTGATTGCATGTAACTTTAAAGTCCTCTTTTGACTGTGACTGAAATGGGAAGGACAATTCAGATTTTGCAAGTAGTAGATAATATCCTTGTACCATTCAGATCCTGATACATTTACACTCTCATTTTGGACTGCATTAACTTGGCAGGCTTCCAAGTTTGACTGTGCCATCATCTTGGCTAATCCTTGTCCTCTTACCAACTTGGTAACTTGTATGTCTATGTTAAACTCTTGTAGTTTGTTTATCGATCTGTACCTTCTTCTAGTCACCTCCTGCTGAGTGAATATGTCTTTGACTGCTGCATGGGGTACATATGCAATTATATATGATCCTACCAAGTATGGTCTGAAACTTTTGATGGCTCTGACTAGTGCATATGCCTATTTTTCCATAATAGCATACTTCAACTCAGAGGCCTGCAAGGACATACTGAAGAAAGCGATGGGCTGTTCAAAACCATCTTCGTTTTTCTGTAGCAAACATGCAGCAACAGTATGAAAGGAAGCAAATGAAAATACTTGGAATGGCCTAGAAAAATCAGGAGATTTAAGAATAGGGGCCATCTTGATTGCCTCTTTGATGCTCTAAAATGATTCTATTGGTTCACTTTCCCAGTGGACAGTTGCATCCTTCTTCATCATCTTGGAAATGTTCCTTGTGGTTTCTGCAAAGTTGGGAACAAATCTCCTAACAAAATTTATCTGTCCAAAGAAGGACTGAACTCTTTTTACAGTTTTTGGCATTTGAATTCTGTCAATAGCAACCACTCTCTCTGGATCTATCCTGACTCCATCCTTGGAAACAATATGTCCCAGGAGCTTTCCTTCAACTACCCCAAAGGCACACTTCTTTGGATTTAAAGAAATACCATACTCTAGTGCTCTTATGAAAATCTGCTCCAGATGCAAACAATGCTGCTCTTCTTTCTTTGAGTAAGCAATCAAGTCATCCTGATATACAGCCAGGATTGAATCAATCAACCCTGCAAAAGCAACATCCATTGCTCTTTGAAATGTAGCACCTGCATTGGTTAGTCTGAAGGGCATTCTAACATACACATAAGTTCCCCATGGAGTGGTGAAGGCAGTCTTATACTGTTCTGATTCCTTCACCTTCACCTGATTATAACCTGAAAATCCATCCATCATGGATAAGAGTTCACAACCAGTCACTCTCTGCAACATAGCTTCTATATTAGGCAGTGGATAGTTATCCTTTAAAGAGGATACATTCAAGTTCCTGAAGTCAACACAAAGCCTAATATCACCATTCTTTTTTCTGACTGGGACAAGGTTAGACACCCAAGTTGAATGCCTGATTGGTACAATTATTCCAGCCTCCCTGAGCCTTTTGAGTTCTTCTTGCATCTTTGGAGCTAAGGTAGGATTAATAGGTCTTTGCCTTTGTCTAAATGGCTTAGCTCCAGGCTTCAATGGGATCTCATGCTGGAATAAATCTTCCCTATAGGCTTTTAGGTCCTCATATGACCAAGCAAAAACATGTTTATACCTTTTCAGTAAAGCAATCAGCATACTTCTAATGTGTGGTTTGAGCTGCTTACCAATATATACCTTCTGAGGGGCCTGAGATGTCCCCAGATTTATCTCTTCTAAATCTTCCTTATTTGTGGGAGATGTCCTTGTGACCAATTTGTCTCTACTGTCAAAAGCTCTTTCCAAAGCTACTAACCCTCTAGGGATTTTATTAGTCCTCAATTGAATTATCTCTTTTCCCACAAGAGTTTCTTTTCCATTTATAGTCTCTACAAAAGCTTGGAAATCAATTTCTTGATTCTCATATTCATCTATGCAGTGCAAAAATTTTAACAAGTCCCTATCATCATTAAACACTTGCCAACTGCATATATTTTTTGGTACTGCAGGCCTGATTTTAATTTCTACATTTGTAACATCTGACAGAGTGATGTCATCTGGCCTTATTGCAACATTAGCTAAGAAATCAGCCATAACATTCTTTGATCTCTCTACCCAGTCTATTGAAAATGCATCAAATAGTTCAATGGTATCCCAAACAGCATGCTTGTATTGTTTCAATCTTTTGTTTTTTGAAGCATACTTATCTCTAATTTGGGATACAATCAGATCAGAATCCCCAAATACTCTTAGCATTTTGATTCCATGTTTGAGAGCAATATTTAGGCCTAAGAGTAAAGCCTCATATTCTGCAATGTTGTTTGTGCAAACAAACCTCAGCAAGAAAGAGAATTTGAGGAGCTTACCAGTTGGAGACAGGAAAACAACTCCAGCTCCAGAGCCTTCTTTTGCACAAGCTCCATCAAAATACATGGTCCATAAACCTTGCTGGTCCAACTCTTCAATGCAGACATTTTTCTTTTTATCTTCTCTATCATCTGAGACAACCTTGAAGTTATCACAGTCAGTGTTTACAAAGCATATCTGTTCCTCTGCTTCTTGGTCTTCCACTGTCTCTGATGATCTCTGTTCTCTGATTAGCTTAACATCCCTGCCATTCATTGGAATCATGGCATATGACAGGTCCAGCTGCATACTTCCACCAATTAGTGCTGCCCATCTTTTTGACAACAACATACCATACTGTGGCTTGATGTCAACCACTGTTATATTCATTTTATATCTCTTTTCAGGAAATGCTGCCAGTTTGAAATCTACATCCTTCATGATTCCAATAACCGGTACCTCTCTGGCATCCATAGCATAACATTTTCCACATGCCTTGTCAATTTTCAATCCAGCTTGTTGCATGATGGCCAAAGGCATGACATTTGTAGATGCTCCAGAGTCAAGCATACAATTTCTGATTATTTTTCCATTTATAACCAGGGAAACATAAAATGGTTCCACTTGTGAAGGACACTTTGTCATAGTCACTCCTAAATAGACTTCAGGAGCCTCATCTTCTTCATTACACATGACATGTTTCTCACCCTGGATCTGAACATTTTGTTTAGCTTGAAAAGGCACCCCTGAAATTAGGGATACTGTCCTATTCTTGATTTCTTCCACTTTCATGAGTTCCATAAGTGGAACAGAGACTTTTACCTGGGAGAGGACTTGAGCTATATCAAATGGAACATGATTTTGTATAACAGTTGTAGCTTGCTCCACAATCTTGTTTTTATCTTGAACTGATTTAGCTTTTACTTTCATAGTTCCCTGATCATCATTCTTGTCTTGGGAACCTTTACCTTGATCTTTAGCCTGAGGGATTCTATTTTCTGGTCCTTGGGATTCATGACCTGTTCTATGTCTGAAATTCTGTTTATTATTAACCCATTGCCTTTTTTGTAATTCCATCCCCTTATTACCATGCACTGGCTGTCCTATAGTAACATCTTTTGGCTGATGTGGGCTGCTTACCTAATTTTTACCTCTAAGATTGTAGTTGCTCTTGACTTGAGCAACTGCTGCAGCTGTGAAGGCCCTAATTTCCTCATCAGAAGGTCGTTGTAAGTTACTCAGAAAATTGTGTGAGTTCTGAGCATAGGCATAGTTAACTTCATCATCTTCATCATATGGGAACTGTTGGCAACCCTGAGTTCCATCATTTGTACTCTCATCAGCATCATAAAGAGTGTATCCATTGCTTATGGACATCATATTTACATCATCATCTTGCACATAATGTGGCTCATTGCATTCATTACAAGATGTAGTATTATCACACAAGGACTGAGCAATCATACACTGTGACTGTGAATGTGGCATCTGACAAATTATACACCATGGAGCATCATCAACAATATTTACAGCTTTTTTTAGAGGATCGGGAGTTTCTTTGACATGTTGAGCTCTTTGATTTGTGTTGTTATGTGGGAATATAGGTTTACCATCATGCCAATTGGTATTATAAGGCATATCATGCAATGATGGCCTCTTTTCCTACCTTTGATAGACTTGCCTATCAGGACCTATCCCTTTTTCACTTCTAGCTAGTCTATAGCTTAGGTCCTTAACAATATTTGCCAATTTGTCTATCTTATCTTCAGGGGCAGATGTATTACCTTGAGTGTTCTGAGGCTTGTTTGGATTCTGCAGAATTTTTATAGCATCCCTTCTATTTGTCTTGCCCGATGCTTTCCTGTTGTTTTCAATATTCACTGCAATTCTGAAAGCATCCCTGAGAGTAGCAGGACCTTTATCTCTTAATCCATATGCAGTTTTTGCATCAAAGGCATTGATATACAATATTATGCACATTGGTTCATTTGGCCTCATGTGATGTGGCAATTTGTTTAACACTTTAGTAAATCTTGCATTAAAATCTGCAACCTGCTCATTTGACCCTTTAGTGATACTGGTGAACTCATTTACAAAAAAGCTAGGGTCAGTTTTGTCACCATATTGCTCCTTGAACATCCTTTTAAAATCATCCCATGATGAAATACTCCGATCAGGCAGATTCTTGTACCATTCTCTTGCCTCATCTATTAAGGATTGCATGAATGACTTCATAAAAACATCCTCATGTTCAACCTCAAAGTTATCCATGACATTTTGAAAGGCTTTTAGATGATCTTCTCCTAACACAGTGTTGTTTCCTGAAAATTTAGGCACTTGCAGCCTCAGATGCTTATCAATGGGGTTAGGATACCCAGGAATACCATCAAATACCAGCTGTCTGAATCTATCTAGCTGCATTGGCTGTCTGTTTAACTGATTAACATTAATATTTCTCTTTGCATTCTGGTTTCTTACATTGTTCAGTGGTATCCTAGCATCATTCACATTTTGTCTCTCATCATTATGCTGATGTTGCACTTCATTTCTCTGTTGATGTCTCTACACATTTGCATTCTCAAGGGTAGGAATTGAATTATTCTAGGCAGTCCTCAAAGCTTGCACTTTCTTCCTCAAGTCATCTCTGATTGATATTGCCTGCTGATATTCAAACTCGGCCCTTAAGCTCCTAATTTCATCAGCTAGTTCTTCCTCGCTGGGCCTAGAGGAGGATGGTTTTATCATATTCTGATATTCGTCTTCATCATCCCTCAGAGACTCGGCCTCTTCAAACCTTTCACTAGGGTCTAGAAATGGGCGTTCTTGGAACACCTCTGACCTCATTCTCATGTTACCACCCTGTTGCCTCTCATATGCACCCTGAATATCAGCTTCTGCATTTGAAAAGTAGGGCGCATCCTATCCTGATGGCCTAGGGTTATCTTGTATATCATCATTTTTTATGGGGGAACCCTCATGACTAACTGAGACAGCTCCCTTTCTTCTGTACATCATTCTTCTTGTTACTGGTAACTCTTTAAATAAAGGATTTTGTTGGGATCTTCTCCCCTGCATATAAATTTTACTTTGACCAGTTGGGAGATTACTTCAGAGTCACCACCTATTACTAGGAACTGTTTTCTTTTATAAATTAGGGTTCTTTCAAAAATAACAATTTTCAAATCACCATCCCCAGTAGAGTCGCCAATTTCTGTTGGTGACTCGGATGGTTCACAGATATATTACTGGAGATGATTAAATAGTACTTTTACTTCTCAATCCCCAGCAGAGTCGCCAATTTCTGTTGGTTTTTTCCCAGATTGGATGCTTATTCCCAGATTTCCCTACAAGGTAGCCATCAGTGATCAACAGGATCTCTGGGCCAGGGGCCAACAGTGTAGGAGATAGACTCTATATTTTATTTCCTCTTCTTCTTCAGGCTCTGCAAGACCTAGGGGGGTATTCCCTACTCTACATCCATGAGATACGCATACAAGGATTGGGATGCTGTCAGAAAGCAGATAAGTCCTCATGTAAGTAGACCAAAACTGAAAGATAAGAACAAAGGGGCTAGCTTTGGGCCTATTTGCAGTTGTAGACAGAGGACTGAGGATCCTAAAACTAATTCTAATGTCCTAATGGTTGTTTTAGAGTTTGATTATGATTTTGAGTTTGGATGCAAAGCTGGACATGGTTGTAACACAAACACGAAGCAAGATTGGTGCCTATCAAGGGCCTAGAGTCAATAGACATACACCTGTGAATGATCAGCATGAACAGCTAAAACTGGATTTCAGGGGGATATATATGATACCTGCCTTACAGATATCTCCCAATACAGAGTGTTAAATTATCTCTACTTATGGCATCCCTACTACAGTATACCCTTCCCAATGTTCAACCTGAAAATAGTTTAATCTACCCCTTGAGCAGAAGTTAAGAGATCATACATTCAACACAGGAATTCCATGTTCTAGAGTCTCAAATATTGCTTAAATATCTAGACTCAGAAGAAGAACACATGCAATACTAGAGACAGAATTAACAAAACACATGCTAAGATAGCATTTCTCATATAAGATTAATCATGAAATCAGTGGGTTCATGCCAAAACATACAACAAGAGATACATAAACTCACAGGTTTAGCTGTACAGAGCAACCAGATCAGCTTGTTTTGAATTACAGAGCCAAAAATCTTCAACTTTCAACAACCAAAACAATGGTAACACAGTCTGCTTATAACAGCCAGAAAGTGTACCACAACAATTAATTACATGACTATAACAAAAAATCCGCCAGATACAGTCCTCAGAAGGAATGGCGCTTAGAAAATGTTAATGCAGCAGACAAAGGGGAGCCTCGAGCCATGCGCCACTATCTGAAAGTCTTCATCCACGATTAGGTAGCTTCACCGTTTGTATTCATCGCCCATACCCCTGCACGACCATCATTGATGGCTCAACCACCCGCACTTCACTTGGAAACTGTCGCTGTAGTCAACATGAGGCTTCCCGCCAAAACGCCTCCTTTGCAGGTTCAAAAATAATGCAAGGGAAAATAATCCCACATGCATGGTGTGGAGACAACTTCGACGCTTTAAAAGCATAGTCGCATACATACCAAGTGTCGAGCGTTTTGCCGCGCTCGACATATGACCCTTCGTCCACAGCCCATCGGCCAAACATATACCATCGGCCTTGCTCAAAAATCTCCCGCTGACTCTAGTTGTCTCGCCGATGCCCAGAAGCCAAATACCACCTATCGACCAAACCACCAACTGTCGGCCCAACGAGAAACACCTCTGCCGATGAACAAAGTCACTCCGACAGCACCCTGGCCTCCCACCTCCGTCGGTATGACCAACACCGTCGGAGCAGCACTTCAAACCTACGCCGATGCACCAAGTCACCCCGATGGCATTCCTGATCGGGGTGACTTCCTCTATCGGCGAACCACAAAACATACTAGCCGATAAAACAAGTCTCGCCGATGAACACTCTCGAGCCATCCACCATCAAGCCATCGGCCCAACTCCTACCGATAGCCCACCTCCGTCGGTGAGATCACCACCGTCGAAGCAACTGAAAAAACCCTGGCCGATACCTCATATCATACCGAAGACCGACAAGCCACACTCTGCCCTTTCGTCGGCCAGACACACGTCGATGACTCTTCATCGGCCAAGCTCCTCACATCGGCAGATCAAGAAAATATTTCGCCGATAACCAAAGTGTTGGCGATGACTCCCCGAAACTCCCGTCGGCCAGACCATCCATATCGGCCAAAAACCAACGAAGCATGCCGATAACAACGATCACCCCAATACACATATCCCTCGGCGAGACACATGCCGATGACACTTCATCGGCCAAACATCCATTGTCGATCGAATAGGAAAATGCTTCGCCGATAGTATAAATCACACCGATGGTACCATCGGTAAGAATAATCCCGTCGGAAAACCAGAAAAAAGACATGCCGATGGTGAATGTCACGCCGACGGCACATCACTACCACCAACCTGATCGCCAAAACGCCTGCGAGGTCACGCCGATGGGAAAGAATACATAGGGTTTAAGTGAAGAAACCCTCCAACATGCAAGCTCAACCTCTAGGCCAAAATGGGTACCAACAGTAGGATTCAATGACATGAAAACCTCTGAATAAGAAGACATATGATCAATAGCACTACAGTGAAGAACCCATTGATTTATCTCAGAATAATTTAAAGATGTCATAGGAGCCCAAATACATACCTCCATGAAGATTTTGTGCTCCAAATTACTTAATTACCCCCCTTGAATTAGACACTTTATCATGTAGTGCTATAGGACTAAGCAAGATGATTAAAATCATGCTCTAATACTTATCTTATTTACAATAAATGACTTTATTTAGTACTAGAAATTTTTAAAAGAACCTTAAATTCAGCCCTAATTTTAAATTTCCCTCGAAAGTTTGTATTTTGTAATTTCTTACCGCATAAAAATTTGTCTATTTTAACATTTAAAAAAATAAATAAATTTAAATCCCTAGTTGGATCCTATGCAATACAAAGTCCAAAAAAATAGGGCACATATTATGCTAAGGGAAGAGTAGGGTTAGGCAGTGCCCAAAATTAGGACAAAAGGAGGAAATTAAACATGGGCGGCTAGAAAATGACGGCCAAGATTGCAACAAACAGGCTCACAACTAGACTTCACCACGCGTCTGTGCCAAACACAGGAAAAGACACTGTAAATAGGAGGAGAGATAAACCTCCCATATCAGAGCCAAGCTCAGGATAAGGGAAATGAATCCCAACGACGTGTGTAGGCCTTTGAGGTCTTTCAAATTCTGAAATAGGAATGGTATCCGCAATGCCAAACACAGCACTTTGAGGCCTTTTCAAACATCAAACAGATTATGGGTGGCATGCCGAAGATGTTTGGACACCTCTTTGCAAGCAAACAAATAGGTTAGAGTGGGTGTCCTCGGGTGGTCTGATGCCTCTTTCATTAATAGAGGACCGATGCCTTCCTTAGGAATAGATGCGCGAACACCAAATGAACACCAGATGCCATAGCAAATCGACCCTCTGAATATGCTTTACAAGCTCCTAAAACTCTTGGGTGTAGCCTTCCAAGTAGCGTGACCATCCTCCACACTATGCAAGGTTTTAAAGCATACAGAAGTGGCGTACCAATAGAGGCAATGGCACCTTCTTCAGGTGCAGGACCTTGCCAAAATAGGTTATGGGATTTATGGAGGCGTTGTTCCTTATGAATAGGTCAACGCCTCTTTCAAGGCAAAGTTTGGCCTTTCTGAACACCAAAAGTCACTCAAATGCCTCCTTGGTCATAGAAAAAATGGCCTCCCAAAAATGCCTTCCTGCACTTGCAAAATGCCTTGCAAAAATTGAACAGAGGAGCTTGCATATCTACCAAGCACAGCTTCTGCACAATGCTTTAGGGAAATTTGACCTCCTCCGCACAGATTTAGATGCCTTCCACTCTAGGATGCCCTTCAACAAGATTTTAAACGATACCTGAGAAAGGCAACATGCCTCCAAATGAACCAACAACAAAAACTTATCCTCACTCTGATACGATGTGCGAAGCCACAATCTCTAAGCCAATGTTGTTTGCCGAATTCGAAGTAGATTGATAGTCAAATAAGCTTGTACATATAGAGTACCGAGTTTGAGTCACTCTAGGAGTTCTCAACACAAGGTGGTTAGTTTGTTCCTCCAAATGTCGAAAGAACATACCACATACCTTGGAAGAGTTTTGACAAACTCTCCAAGTCAACTCATAAAGCCACCTAAGATGACTTATGACGTGTAGATAATTACATGCATAAAATTACTTAAATAAGTAATAATAAATGTCTACACTAACACCACCCTTAAGCTTAGCTTAGATAAGCACAAAGATGGATGGATCTCGACAACTAGGCCTGATCAGGTACCCATATACAATAAAAATTTCTCATGAAATGGAAATAAGGTAGAAAACCTTATGGGAAAAAACTACCCTTCAAAAGAGAGAAAAGAAACAACTAGAAGGCACCTAAAAATTTCTCATGAAGTGGAAATAAGGTAGAAAACCTTATGGGAAAAAACTACCCTTCAAAAGAGAGAAAAGAAACAACTAGAAGGCACCCCTCCCTGAAGAGGATGAACTCTCTGAATTCTAACCAATTGCTCTAGATGATGTTCTGCTAGAAAGAATCTCTCGATGCTCTCTGTGAAGCGTCTTTGGAATCTCATGTAGCAAAGGAGCAAAAACAACTACTAGAAAGAATCACTAGATACTCTCTTATGGAGTGTCTTTGGAATCTCATGTAGCAAGAGATGCACATACTATTAGAAGAGTAAGATGAGCCTATTGTAAAGAATTACTGGAAGTTCATGAAGAAGCAACACACAAGTCTCAAATAGAAACAGGTATAGTAGAAGTGCGGTCTAGGACAAAATGGAAGAACTATTCAAATAAGAAATGTTTGGTAGAAAATAGTTCAATGATACTGCTGCATAGAACCAATTGAAGTTCTTGGAGAAGTAACACTAAGCTCTAAAGTGGCAATAGGAGCATCATCCCCACTAGATGTAAAGTGAGAAAATGTGAAGTTACCGGACAAGTGACAAATCTTACCAATTGCAACAATTTCTCTACTTTGAGAATCTTGAATCAATGCTGAAGTGGATGTAAACTCAACTATCTTTTTGAACAAGTGAGTTGATATACGGAAAGTAGATTTTTTGTCAAGTCGGGAATGAATAAGACATTATGGATGTATTCATTACCTATCTGTACTATTCCTTGTCCACAAACAATATGATAACGATCATCTATCAGGATATTGGAGATGTCGCTAGGATCAAATGACATGAAAACCAATAGATAAGGAGACATATGATCGATAGCACTAAAGTGAAGAACCCATCGATTTATCTCATAATCATCTAAAGATGCCATATGAGCCCAAATATATACCCCCTTGAAGATTTTGTGCCCCAAATTGCTTAATTACTCCCCTTGAATTAGGCACTTTATCATGTACTATTGCTATAGGACTAAGTAGGATGATTAAAATTGTGTGCTAGTACTTAGCCTATTTACAATAAATGACTTGATTTAGCACTATAAATTTTGAAAAGAACCTTAAATTTACCCCTAATTTTAAATTCTCCCAAAAATTTTGTATTTTGTAATTTCTTAATGCATAAGTATTTGTCTATTTTAACATTAAAAAAAAACAAAATTTTAAATCCCTAGTTGGATCCTATGCATTACAAAGCACAAAAAAATAGGGCACATATTATGGTAAGGGAAGAGTAGGGTTAGGCAGCGCCGAAAATTAGGGCAAAAGGGGGAAATTAAACATGGGCGGTCAGAAAATGGCGGCCAAGATTACAGCAAACAGGCTCATAGATAGACTTCACCACGCCCCTGTGCCAGACACAAGAAAAACCATTATGAATAGGAGAGAAAAGCCTTCCATATTGAAGCCAAGCTCAGGATAAGGGAAATGAATCCCCACGTCGTGCATAGGCCTTCGAGGTCTTTCAAATTTTGAAACAGGAATGGTATCCCCAACACCAAACACGGGACTTTGAGGCCTTTTCAAACACAAAACAAAGTATGGGTGGTATGCCACAGATGTTTGGACACCTCTTTGCAAGCAAACAAATAGGCCTGAGTGGGTGTCATCAGGTGGTTTGATGCCTCCCTCATGAAGAGAGGATTGATGCCTTCCTCAAGAACAGATGCACGAACACGAAATGAACACCAGATGCCACAGCAAATTGACCCTCTGAATATGCTTTACAAGCTCCCGAAATTCTTGGGTGTAGCCATCCAAGTAGTGTGACCATCCTCCACGCTTTGCAGAGTTTTAAAGCATACAGAGGCAGCGTGCCAACAGAGGAAATGGCACGTTCTTCGGGTGCAAGGCCTTGCCAAAATAGGCCACAGGCTTTATGGAGGCGTTGTGCCTTATGAACAGGCTGATGCCTCTTTCAAGGCAAAGTTCAACCTTTCCCAACACCGAAAGGCACTCAAACACCTCCTTGGTCGCAGAAAAAATGACCTCTCAAAAATGCCTTCCTGCACTTGCAAAATGCCTTGCAAAAATTGAACAGAGGAGCCTGCAGATCTACCAAGCACAGCTTCTACACAATGTTTCAGGGAATTTTGACCTCCTCCACACAGATTTAGACGCCGTCCACTCCAGGATGCCCTTCAACAGAATTTTAAATGGTACATGGGCAAGGCAACGTGCCTCCAAATGAACCAGCAACAAAAACTTATCCTTGCTTTGATATCATGTGAGAAGCCACAATCTCTAAGCCAATGTTGATTACTAAATTCGGAGTAGATTGATAGTCAAATAAACTTGTACATATAGAGTATGGAGTTTGAGTCACTCTAGGAGTTCTCAACACAAGGTGGTTAGTTTGTTCCTCCAAATGTGAAGAGAACATGCCACATATCGCCACATACTTTGGAAAAGTTTTGACAAACTCTCCAAGTCAGTTCATAAAGCCACCTAAGATGACTTATGATGTGTAGATAATTGCATGCATAATTACTTAAATAAGTTTTGAAACACAAGAGAAGAAAAAGGATGGTGCCCAAAATGCCTCTTCCATTTCCAACACCCCCAACCTTTGGATTGCCTCTCAGAATGTGAAAGATCATCACAAATGCATCCCAAAAGTCACTCTCATAAGTGCCCAACTTTGGGAATGCCATGAGACACATTATAGGGCATCCAAGAAGTCTTTGTCCTTACTCCCCAAGCACCCAAATTGGGGAATGCCAAAAGACACAAGTTCAGAATGCAAAAGTCATCCACTCTTTCCCAAGTGTTCCAATTAGAGGTGGAACATTAATTAATTAATTTTGTCTCCACAAGTCATATATACTACTACCAATGGACCACACCTTCCTTATGAATGTATTAGAAACAATGGGTGAGATTAAATATTACAAATTAATTTCCAGTAACACCCTAAGCGCCTATAGGCATTTTCCGAGGATGTTGGAACTATGTAAAATGACATAAGATTTATAAGGTAGATGGCACCTAATTCTTAACAAGTAGGTTCGATTCAATTGTATAAAAAAATATTATAAATTTTTGCAAATCTAAAGTGAACTCAAGTTGAAACACATTTAAACGATCATTCTAGTGTAGTCTTTAAGATGCACATGTGTATGTAATGTTAAGGGATTCATGCATAGATATAAATACTTGTCATATCTTAAATTACATATGTATGCTTGTTTCAATATACTTAATGTCAAGTCAAATAAGTCTATTTATGGCTTCCGTAGAGCATGGTTGGACAAGGTCTAGTTTATAATTATTTGTTTCTCTTTCCTTATCTTGTAATGACCTCAAGGACTACGCTCCTAAGTTTTACAAAGCCTAAAGAAAAAGTGCCCCCCTCTATTAATTGGTTCAATGTTGTTCTATCTTTCAAAATGAGTTTAGCCTCTTTGCCTATGTTGTCTTGTTCCCCCTTGAATGAGTATTGAATGTATTTTAGGATATAAGAGACACCTCTTTTAGGACTTTCCCTCAAACCACACTTAATATGAAAGAAAATCATAATCAACCTATCTCTAGCTCATTGATTAGAATTAATCAATTGCAGAAAAATACATTATTTAAATATTATAACTAAGAATTGAAATTATAATTACATGGTAAAAATATATATAATGATATGTTGCACAATTAGCTACACAGCAACTCATCTGCATTGAGATATCATATTCAGTTTTATTTTGCATAAATAATTTGTATAAATTATTTTTAGAAGTCACAAAGTGTATCCTTGGGTTAAGGATTTATTATCTAATTGTTTCATAAGATATTTGTTGTGTCTGAGAAATTAGTGTATCAGACGGGCTTGGAGAAACGTAAACATTAAAATTGAGATGTGCTTGTGATATGATTCAGGCTAAACAGAGGACATGTCCGCATATGATTTTTGAAGGCCCTCCTGGGGCAGGGAAAACTTCACTAATTCGAGCTATGGTCGGAGGAATATTTGAGGGAGAAGATGTGCCAGTAATATACACTTAAACTTTCTTAATAAGTGAGAGGTGCTATATTCTGCTCTCATTAATATGGAACATGAGCCTTATAATATATTTACATTGATTTTGCAGGTTAGAAGAGAAACATTAACGATTGAGTTAAAGGTAACCTTGTCATTTTTATTTTTTTTAAATGAATTGAATTATCAATGTTAAATGATAGTTTTTAAACATGAATGAATATTTTTTATTTTGTTAGAATCCATAACTATTACTTCATGTTCAAAGGCTTTAAATTAATAATCAAATAGGGCGGCTTGTAGTAACAATGAAGTTTACATAGAACTCAGGTAGTTTAAAGTATCTTCAAAATAAGTTCATGGTAAAACATCTTCAAAACCAGTGGTATTTGCTAGATTTCACCCTTCTGTTTCACTCTTTTTAAAGTTTTCAGCACTTTTCTTTCATTATTATATTCGGACTTAAGTATATCTCCATTTATTAGACGAGTGGATTCTTATTTTCATGTGTTTCAGGGAGTAGGGATCAAAATTCTTGTACCCTTGATAGCAAATCGAAACTACACAGAAATTAGCCTCAACGGTTTGGGAGGTTATGAAAGAAATGTGATTGACAGGCTTGTTAATGCCAGATTCAAAACCAATTCTTACGAATCCATTGTAGACTATAAAGGTATTATGTCAGTAACATACTGTACCTTACACTAATAGTTTGTTCATAAGCCTCAGATAGATGACCTAAATTTTAGATCATTGTGTAGCTATATTTGCACATAGTATATAGGAATCCATAAATTGTTTTTATAGCTGACATACAAACATACTGGTCCTAAAGAAATGCAAATACAAATCACTGTGGTGTGCAGTTGTAGTGATACGTGAGGCGGATACGCTTTCAACTGATACTCAATGTTATATCCGCTTGCTGATGGAACGTCACAAGGAATCTTGCAAGCTTATTTTTTGTTGCTCCAATGCCTCCAGACTTGAACCCATAAGTCCTCTCTGCAAAATCATTCATGTCAAACCTCCAACAATTGAACAGGTATAATGGACTTTTTATCCATTAATTGAAGGTTTACTTGGTTCAGAATATAAAACACAAAACATTATTGAAGCATAGTAATTTTTACTCCTTTCAGATAATACAAGTGCTTCAACGTATTGCAAAGAAAGAAAAAATAACATTACCTCGGGCTTTTGCGAAACGGATAGCAGAGAGTTCAGATAAACGTCTTCCTCAAGCAATCGGATCTCTGGAGGCCTGCAAAAAATCTCAGTATGTATGAACCTCCGTAGTGATGTCACAATCATCTGAATAATAATGTCCAAGAAGCAAAAATAAAACTAAAAAATGATCATCTTTCTATACATTAAATCAAATCAAAGCGTGTATGTTCACTTATCACTATATCTATGCATTGCACTCAATATATTTATTTATTAATATTGTTTGTATACTATCATACCTATCTTTAATAGGCGCTTATTTCTTAATTACTTTATCGTAGTTAATTTTTTTTAAACAACAGCAAATAAAAAACAATATTAAATAACTACAAATTAATATTTTAGATCATATAAACATAACAAACACTCCCTTGATTTAAAGGGCAAAAACTAAGATGATATGGAGCATCTATCAATCTACAGCATCTTGCCACTTTGTAATCTCGGTCTCCTATCTCTCAGTACTAATCAACAAGTGTCAACACCTATATATGTTCCCCTGACACCTAACCCTTTACTTCATATTCTTGTGTGAGCAACACTTGCCATTCCTATACATCTGGTGCCTTGTGTTGCTACCTCCCACAATCTAAAGATCCATTACCTCTTTCTAACACTACCTAGCATGACCATAGTATAATTCCTTTATTAGCATGTTTTTAACCATTTGTACCATATGCGGTATGAGTAATATTCAAACTTCATTCTCTTGGTTACCAAAGTTGTTCATCCTTCACTATCGTAGCCACAAAAATTTCTCATTGTCTTGGTTACCAAATGCCCAACTACAATGCCCATTGTCGTAGTGATTCCTTGTACATGCATCCCTTAAGTGCATCCTCAACTAATGACCAATTGCCTAACCACATACCAACTAAGCCCACTTGTCACAAGTATAAAACTAGTAGCTAGCTTATCATGAAGAATTACTTCCCACCCTATCAGTCAATAGGTGAGAATTGAATAATATAACTCCACCCAATAATTAATCCTCATCAACATTCAACAAAGGGAAACCAAAACTAAACACAACACACCAATTTGAAAAATTACACTTACAAAAATGAAAGGAAATGCAACTATTCCTAGCAAAAATGTTATTCAAGCATATTACCTATTCTCCAAATGAATGACTAACCTAAGAAGGGAATGTATGTTCCTCCAACCTCCTATGGATATTCCAATGTTAGATTTTGGAGTATAGAAGCATCTTCTATTTTGGAGAAGAAGCAAAAACAAAAATGCATAGATGATTTTTTCTTTAAATTCTTCTTTAGATTGCAATCATATATAATAGCCAAACTTTTTACATAAAAAACACTTTGCAAATCTTTTTATTTTGGGATCTATTGTTACTAGTACTTGAAGAACAAGAAGAATCTATAGGATCATCTCAATAATTGTGGTGAGAAACCTTCTTAGATTTTAATAATCTTAGATTTTCAAATGTGGAAACATTTTTCCTCGCAAATTTGTGTTCATGACAAGTGAGCAAGTCACAAATTAAATCAAATTTTTCCTTATTATGTTTATCACTAAGTTTTAGCATTTCCAAGAAATTTGTGTAGTTTGAAGTCAGTCCATTCAAAAAAATAGAGATCAACATCCCAACATCAACTTTACCATCTATAGTACAATATTTTTGATTTACATTTTTCACCATAGAGTTGCAATCTATAACATCTTCATCATCATTGAGTTTAGTTTTTAACAACTGCATTAATAGATCAATTTTCTTACATGTAAGATGTTTGTCATATAAATCCTTTCCAAACTTTATATTTAATAATTGTTGTGGATGATAACTTATGAAGAACAAGAAGTTTTTATTAGTGCTAAAACTTTCTTGTCTTACTTTTGAAATTTAGAAAACTTAGCAACATCAATAGGGGATGTAGGTTCATTCTCAACCAAGTCACAAAAATCTTTAAATATAAATGTATTTTCCATATTTATATTCTAATGTTTGTAATTTTTAGGTCTCATTTTTCTTATTCCTGATATGAGACTAGTAATTTTAAGCATATTAACACACAAAAAACCAAAGAGAACTATAGAACTTTTTATATAGGCATATACTTACAACAAATCCTATTATCCTAGAAATTTCCTTATCAGTCCATACTCACATTTTACAAAAGAAAAAAATAATTACCTAAAATTGTCCTATATTCCAAAATCATTAACTCTAAATAATCCTTTTAAATACAAATTTTATAATCAATAATGGAGCTATTTGTTTTTAAAATATTTTATGAGTAAAAAAAATAACAAAAAAGGATTAAAACCTAATCACCCATATAGTCAAATCTTTTGCACTATGATAATTATGTACTTTGCATGAATAACTACCACAAACAACCATTGAATTATTGATATTATGTCTATTTAATTACTTTCCCTCATTTCTTTTCCAAATTAGCTAATCTTCATTCATGTATATTCATTCAAGAGTGGATGGAGTGTATTCCACCATCTCTTATGATAATGCAACAAAGAACAGAACAAACACAAAAGCAATAGAGGAAAAAACAACATCTAAAGATGAAACCAAAGAAATAAACAACAAATTCACTTTTTATTAAGCCCCAAAAGAGATCAATAACTAATTACAATTCAAAAATTGATCATGGTCATGATCGGTAAAAGCTGGTTTCATACATACAGCCTCAGAAATAGTCTCCACTTCACAAAGAAATAGCCTTCAAGCATCAGAAGTATCCCTCACTACACACAGAAAATTACCAGTCATTCCCCACGAATGACCTCCCAGCAAATACCCACTATGTTCATACAAATGACAATACCCTGTTCAGAATTGCAGCCCATCGAACAAATGACCAATCTTCCCCCTTAAAGGAATGTCACCACCCAAACTTAAAACCCCATGAATCTTCTGACCTACCTCTTCCCCCTTAAAGGAATGTCACTGCCCAAACTTAAAACCCCATGATTCTTTTGACCTACCCACTCTTCCCTTATCAGATTAATAAAAAGGAATCATCACTCCCAATACCATCCCCCCACTAGCCATTTATTCCAGTGAATGTAAAATAAATATTGAGGAGGTCCGCCAGTGCTGTAGCCACCAGACTCAAAATAGGAAGCAATTAAAACCCATCGCTGCCACCAAGGTGCTTAGCCAAAAATTTAAACCACCACTCACACCAGAATTAGAGCAAAAGTTAAAGCCAAAGAAAAAAAACCGTCACCAAACTTAGTCTCCACCATGTGGATGTTGATGCTCTTGCATCAAACACCCAAGGAAGATTGAAATGTTTCATGAGTGAAACTCATAAACATTTATAACTCTTGTGTTTGTTTTGAATCCACTTCTCTGTCTTTTCTGCCTGAATATGCTTTACTAGTTTTCTCTAGAATTTAATGTCTCTTCCTTCTTTCATTTTTCCTCTCTTTCTCCCTATTTTCACATAATCCAACTCCCACCAATATGCACTAAGAAACTTTGGAAAATCATAAACTTCAATGTCATCCTCTTCAGTAAAATAATCAAATTTATACATGACCTCTTTCCTTGAAACTGCTGCAACAATTTGTCCATCATATTCCTCTTCTGCAAGTGTTCCTCTTTCGCTATGTCTTCTAAAAGACAAGGTTCAGATGCAAACTCTTTCTCCTCTGCATTCACATCAATGTTAGTGAAATAATCAAGAGATTCATATTTCTCATCCTGCAATAACAAGCTATTAGTTTTAAAATCTTCATCTTCAACAATCTCTTTATCAATCAAAATGCATCAATATTAGTGAAATAATCAAGAGATTCATATTTCCCATCCTGCAACAACAAGCTATTAGTTTTAAAATCTTCATCTTCAACATCTCTTTATCAATCAAGAGATCATCAAACAACTCAACCTTCACCTGCTCATCTTCTTCCTCACTTGTACCTTCATTTTTCAGTGTGTCTATTTCTACAATATTCTTTCCTTTGCTAATCTTATCATCCTCAAATAAATCACATTCAACAAAATTCTTACATAAATTAGTTTTTACCTCTTTTTCTCTCTCCACTGAAACTTTCATTCTACCCCTCTTGAATACAATCAACACTACTACAACTTGCATTAGCAAATCATAATCTTCATCCTCACCCTCTTTCACTAACTCTTTAACTCCATTAGTCAATCATTTACCAGTGTTATTACATGCCTTACTTTCTTCCTTACTCAAGGGCTTCAACTTGTGTTGAGCACCATCCTTTGTCAAGGTGTATGTATTGGCAACTCCATCGTGTATTGCTTTCCTTTCAAACTACCACGGTCTTGCCAATAATATATGACAAACATCCATAGGCATAATATCACATAAGATTTCACCAAAATAACCTCCTATATTAAATTTTACCAAGCATTGTTCGCTGACCAAAACTTTCTTGTCATCTTGGACCCAAGCTATCCTATACGGTTGTGGGTGTTTTCTCCTCTCCAACTACAATTTACTCACCATTTCTTCAGAAATGAGATTGTCAATACTACCACCATTAACAATCACATTACATACTTTACCTTCACACTTACATCTTGTTCAGAACAATGTTTTCCTTTGATCTTGTTCTTTTCCTTCATTCATCAGGGCTCTTCTTGTAATAAGTACTTCTCCATTTTTTGCTTCTTCTGAAAGTGTCGAGTGTGCATCTTCTTCATTGATGTTTGCTCTCTATTCTAGTTTTTTGTTCTCCTTCTCAGTCTTTCCTCTTCAAGAGGGCAGTCATAAGCTCAGTGACCCTCTTCCCCACATTTATAATAGGTTCTTTTAAAGGTTCCTCTTCCAAAGCCTCTACCCGATCTTCCTCCACCTCTCCAATTTTGATCACTAGGGGCATATGAGTCTTCATACCTCTGAGTTTTGCTGCTGCCTTGGTCTGTATTTTTCTGAATTTTTTGATTATTGTCTTGTTCTCCATAAGACCTTTCTCTAGTTCTTTCACCATGATCTGTTCCTCTTTGCTTATTTTTAAATCTTTTGTTTAATGTTTCTTCCACCTTTAGTGCAAACTGATATGCATCCTCCATTGTGTAAACTCTCACCAAAGCCATCTCTTCTTGTATGCTTGGCCTGAGACCATTCATGTACCTTGCAACCTTCTCCTTAGTAGCTTCAACATGTCCTGCTCTAATCAAGATCCTATGAAACTCCTCTATATACTCCTTCACTATTTTGGTTCCTTGTTTCAAGCCTTGCATTTTCTTGAGCAAATCCAATTCATAATCTACTAGGATGAATTGTCTCTTCATCTTCTCCACCATCTTGTCCCACTTGGTAATTTTATTCTTGCATCTCCTTCCTCTTTCCAATTGAACCTCTCTGCACCAAATCGAAGCATGCCCCTTTAATTTAGTTTTTGTAAACTTTACTCTATTAGGGTCTGCAACCTCTTCAAATTCAAAATACTCTTCCATGTCATTGATCCAGTCCACTAACTCTTTAGGATTCAAATTCCCACAAAATATAGGGACATGAATTCTTGGTCTCTTCCCAATTTTTGTCAGTGCCCTCACCAAAGGATCATTCAAGGCTATTGCAATTGCTTCATCCTCTTCACCACTTTAATCATTTACATTTGTAGCTTCATCATCTTCACTCATAGGTTCTCTCCTTTGTGGAAAACCTCTTCTCATTTCTTCTTGCAATTCTTCAAACTACCTTCTCCAAGCTCTAAAATCAAAATGATCAGCACCAAGAGGATTTCTACCTCCATCTCTAGCTCTTGCTCTACCCCAACCATGTGGATCTCCTCTTGCATACATTTCTTTCACAACCCACTACTCACAGGTCCTACTACAAGCTGCCTCATGTTCGGTGATCTACCTGTAGACTCATGAACAACCCGTGCTGATACCACTAATGCAACAAAGAGCAGAACAAACAAAGAAGCAATAGAGGAAAAGATAACATCTTAAGATAAAACAAAAGAAATAAACAACTTCACTTTTTATTAAGCCCCAAAAAGATCAACAACTAATTACAATTCAAAAATTGATCATGGTCATGATCGGTAATAACTAGTTTCATACCTAGAGCCTCAGAAATAGTCTCCACTTCACAAAGAAATAGCCTTCAAGCATCAGAAGTATCCTTCACTACACATAGAAAATTACCAGTCATTCCCCATGAATGACCTCCCAGCAAATACTCGCTCAATTCATGCAAATGACAATACCCCATCTAGAATTGTAGCCCCTTGAACAAATGACCAATCTTCCCCCTTAAAGAAATGCCGCCGCCCAAACTTAAAACTCCATGAATCTTCTGACCTACCTACTCTTCCCTTATCAGATTAATAAAAAAAGAATCATCGCTCCCAATATCATCCCCCCACTAACCTTTTATTCTAGCGAATGCAAAATAGATATTGAGGAGGTTTGCCACTACTATAGCCACCAAACTCAAAATAGGAAACAATTAAAACCCATCACTACCACCACTCACAATAGAATTAGAGAAAAAGTTTAAGCCAAAGAAAAAAAAAAACCGACTCCAAAATTAGTCTCCACCATGTGGATGTTGATGCTCCTGCATCATATGACAATCAAATTTATTTAAAAGAAAATAGAGATTCTATAATGCCGCATCTTTTACACTAGGACATTAGTAGACAATACATGAATAGAATTTTTTCTACATAAAAATTGTCACAAACACATGTCACAACTACATGCTTGCACACATGATGTGAAAACTAAACAACCTAATAACCAACACACATGATGACACCATGAAGTGAATGATGGAATAAGGCCAATTGACACCAACATACAAAAACAAGTATAAAAATTATACAAACATCATGCAATTATGTCAACATAATGAAAATGAAGTAGAAAGAAACCCCTCTCAATCGGGAATAGAGAGCTCTACTCACATCGTCGACATCAAAAATGGTAAACAATAGAAAGAAGTATAGACCATTCTAAAGTTCCTCCCCAACACATTCAATCCATTCAAGAAACACCCAAGGAAGGATACAGAACACTCAAACATCCTCACAAACAAGCCATGAATGAGGCACAAATGCCCAAAATGAGCAAAGGGATAGGTCTAGGCAAGCCTAAAGAAACCTACACAAGGCATGACATAAATTTTCAGTTTAGAGTCTGCTAAAGAATGGTTTGAAACAACCAAACTAAATAAGGTTAAGCCATATTATAACATCCTTAAACTCAGAAAACACAAATATTCATTTTATTGAAAAACAATGCACCATTCACATACAACCATTCATCTACTCAAAATGTGACAATGGGACATGGAATCACATGTAACTTCTAAATTAAAATATTAACCATATATAAACATGTATTATTGATTTCCATATATTCACAACATCTAAAAATACAACATAACATGAATAATCCATCAAATTTCCTTCACACTTGTACACGTTAAGATATATACAAGCATGATATTTTATTCGAAACCAAGATTCAATTCCCCATTAGATCACAAATTTTACATGGATACAATGGACAGAACACATCCCAAACATGGATGGATCAAAATTTCAATAAAAGGATAAGGTACATATACAATTACCACTTTTTCATGCCCTATCAAAAATTCACCAACAACCATATATTACAACTTTCATAAATATGAGGAAAATTTCAATAAATCAGGATACAACAATTGAGAAAAGATGATATCTCTACATGATCTCCAAGACATTCCACCATTACCTTATCATGCATCCCAATGGTTATCGACACCACCTAACCATGTGGGACCCTCAGACCCACCCCTCTAAACTAAGAGAGTAACACATGGTTACAAACATAAGCACAACATACATTATTTGCCTCAAACACACAACACAATCAAGCATGGTTCCATTTCACAAATTAGTTCCACACAAGGAACACAATTTATATAAGAGGAAGAGAAAGGGAATCCTAAGAAATGGAGTGTCTTTGCCTTGTTCTTGCAAGACACAAAGTGAACTTTACATACATGAGCATTTTAAGTAACACCCATCACAATGGATGAATTCCTTTGAAAATTTTCATCAAACTATATAAAATCCAATAGTTTTAAAAGTAATATTCTCTTACCTACAATATTTGCATCACCTTTAGATAAAATCTAATAGAGTTAGAAATTAATGTTGCATTTAAGTCTTTTATTACTTAATGTTTGAACCCAAGTTTTATTAATGTAATGATTACAATTAGGTCTTAACTCTAGAAAAAATCTAATAGACTTATATAAATCATGGTCACTCCAAGGCATTATCTATTTATTTATTCCTAACATAATGTATTCACCATTCATGTCTTAACCCTAGATAAAACCCAAGCTAGTTAGAGCAATCATGGAAAACTAGTATTTCATGCAAACATGCCTCCTGATAATTAAGCAATCTATTCCTATGGAAAAACTCATTACTCCATGAAATAAAAACTATTCAAAAGTTATAAATTTCAAAAATAAATAAAATTATTTTTCCAAAATTTCCCAATATCCAATTTCCACCATTAGAGAGGCTTCAATTTTTATTAAAAAATTGAAATATAAACAAACTAATGCAAGAGCACCCCAAGCGAACAAGAAATCAGCATCGCCCAAAAATAACTTCAGTGTGTTTATTTAAGTTTTAGTTTTCTTGGGTTTGTGTTGGAATCTCTCAGCCTTGGGGAATGACTAGCACAATCATATTTGCAAAATTTTAGTTTTCACCAGAATCTGGGTTCAATGCATACCAGGTGACTGTTGTGAAAATAATTGTTTAGAAAGATTGCTGAGGTTTGATGTCAACCCCTCTTACATGAAGATTTTTGAATGAATTCTAGAATTAGTGGTGAAGGTTTCATGATCAGATCCTTCCAGGTTTTGGAGTTATAATTGTTTTACAATTAGTGCTAGCATTTTGGTGAAACACTAAAATTTTGAATTATGTCAAGTTTGGTGTAGAAAGACTGGAGTAAAGTCATCATAATACAAATCCACATGTATTTGCAAGTTTTCAACTGATTCTAAGCTCTCGGTTAAGA
The DNA here is from genome assembly GCA_027924645.1 of Cunninghamia lanceolata. Taxonomy (NCBI): domain Eukaryota; kingdom Viridiplantae; phylum Streptophyta; class Pinopsida; order Cupressales; family Cupressaceae; genus Cunninghamia; species Cunninghamia lanceolata. The sequence goes on from BSBN01000738.1 coordinate 5,959,250, forward strand.
GTTATGATGATTGTTAGTTTTCAACTCCCAGCACCCTGAAGTCACATAAAGGAATTCATTCATGAAGTTGATCTAGACATCGTCTATGGGTACAACATATGCAAGTTTGATTTACCTTATCAGGCACAGAGTTGGCATTCAAGCCACTTGACAAAATGTTATGAGGAAGTGTATGCTTGGGTGAGTCAGTGGAATTGCATTCCTAGGGTACTGTTCACTCTAGATGACAAACTCTTATTCTTTTCTCCATACACCTTTGTAATTGTTTGGAGAATCATGTGCGCAATGTATCTCCTTTAATTTCTTTCAATATGCCACCAATGGAAATGTGAGGAGTTTAGTGTGGCATCGATGGAGTGCAGCAATTTCTTTATTAGCCTTGATTGGTTGAAGTTTGACTTCCATCCATTTGCTAGAAAAATCATCACTTAAAACATTCTGTATCAAATTACCTTGTGAAGTTGTGGCATGAGAGGAATTGAAAGGGGCGTGGTTATCAATATGCATCCATAGACAAAGTTTGCATAGGCAAGGAGTGAAAATAAAAATTCTTTTAAGAATGTCTATTTAAAGAAATAGGAGAAAGCACGTGAGTTTCTATGTGAAGGCAACAAGAATATTAAATGCCAAAGAGAAAGTAATTTCATTTAGGAAGGGAATTGAACACAACATTTTGAGGAGGCCAACCATACACAAAAAGAGGGGGATGCTTCAGGAAATGAAACGCCTCTATTAAGGTTCAAAAGAAAACAATACCTTGCCAAAATGAAATGTTGTCTTGGCATATAAAATTACAAACAAAGAATTTGGAGCAACATCATCCTGGTGTGTAGGAAGGAGGGAAACTCAGTCAGATGGAGTGCCATATTTTGGAGGTGTATAAATGACTCTTTGTTGTAGATTGGAGGGGAGAGAAGTGGTGCCTACGAAGGAGTGCTAGAGTAGAAGGAAGAGTGCAGATTGGAGAGGGGAATTTGTGAGAAATCAGCCCATGAGAGGGGCACAGAAGGGGTGTAGTTTGCTGTTATAAAATGGAGTAAGAGACTAATGTGTGGAAGAGTTTCTAGTGGGCATGAGAGGCCATGAAAGGCCAATAGTTTGTAATCATTTGTTGGATTAATGTAGTTGTTTGTTTGAATTTGAAATTCAATAAAAATTATGAGTTTGTTTGCATTTCCTATGTGGATTTGATTTGGGTTATGTGATGATTTGAGAAATTATGTGTGAGATTTGAGTTATGTGTAGCAGAGGGGGTCCCTTGCAACAAATAGTATCAGAGCTAGAGGTTCTGAGTGTATAGGTAGAGCGTCAAATGTCAAGTAGCCTATGCTAGGACCTATGGGTGGAGAGTGAAAAGTAGTAGAGAGGAGCTTGAGAGGATTATTGTAGGTAAGAGAGAGAATCCCTAAGAAATTGAGAGTGAAGCCACGGCTCGATGTATCTTTGCAAATTGTAGAGTGAGTTATGTGAATGGTGAAAGATTGTAGTAGATGAGATGAAGGTAATTGTGAAGAAACCCATGATGTGGAATGGTTGGAGGCAATATGAAAAGAGGAAGATCCTTGAGATGATGGCAGACATTTTTGTGAGATTGGATAGGATTGAAGCGAGGCAGCATGGAGAGGTTGTTGAGCATGAGGTGAATAGCAAAGAAGTGGAATTAGATGTAGTAATGATTGAGGAATAAAAGAATGAAGTGAGCAGCGAAGAGGTTGCAGCGAATGGTGAATGTGAAGAAGATTTGCTTGCACAAATTTCAGTGATAGAGAGTGAATGGTTTGAAAAGATCATAGTGAATGAAGGAGAGAAATATGTTGCAGCAGTTGAAGACAACATCACTGCGAAGGATGTGGAGGAAGATGTCTCAGCAGCAAAGAAGGATGAGATATTTTCTGAAATTTGTGAATTCAGTCATGATTTTTGTTCACCTTCATTTATGAGAAGAGAAATCATAGAGTATGATGAGGGGAAGATAGGGGAGGATATGGAAATCTTTAATTTCCATAAAGCCATTCATATCAACTTGTGTGTAGATGAGTGGGCAGGAAGATTTTGGTGGAGGTGGTGGGTTTCTGGTGGGTTGGATCCCACGAAGGAGGAGAGGAGAGGAGAAAGAATTTGGTAGATAAGGATGGTACATGATGGATGTAAATCCATGAGAGGAGAGAAGAGTGGTAAGCATAGTTTCGAGAGGAGGATGATGCTTGTTCTGGTGAGGTGCTAGAAAAAGAAGAAGAAGAAATAACTTTGTCCACATGATTCAGTGATGGAGTTTCCTGTAGGTTGTTTACAACCTGAAAGGGTAGTTCTATTACCCAACTCCATTGTGTGAGTCCTATTCACAAAATTTTCCTACCTGGCATGTCTGATGCAAGAGCACCCTAGGCGAACAAGCAATTGACATCACCCAAAAATAATTTCAGCATGTTTCCTTCAATTTTAGTTTTCTTGGGTTTGTTTTAGCACCTCTCAGCCTTGGGAAAAGATTGGAGAATCATATTTGCAAAATTTTAGTTTTCACCAAAATCTTGGTTTAATGCATAACAAGTGATTGTTACGATAACAATTGTTTAGAAAGATTGGTGAGGTTTAATGTCAAACCCTCTTACAAGAAGATTGTTGAATGAATTCTAGAATTAGTGGTGAATGTTTCATGATCAAATCCTTCCAGGTTTTGGAAATATAATTATTTCGCAATTAGTGCTAGTAGTTTAGTGAAACATTAAAATTTTAAATTCTATAAGGTTTGGTATAGAACAACTTGGGGTAGGTCATCGTAATACCAATCCACATGTGTTTGCAAGTTGTTAGGTGATTTCAAGCTCTTGGTGAAGAGTTATGGCGATTATCACTTTTCATCTCTCGGCACCCCAATGTCGCATAAAGGAATTCATTCATGAAGTTGGTCAAGACATCATCTATGGGTACAACATATCCAAGTTTGATTTACCTTATTAGGCACATATTGGGCATTCAAACAACTTGACAAAATGTCGTGAGGAAGTGTATGCTTAGGTGAGTCAATGGCATTGCATTCCTAGGGTACTGTTTACTCTGGGTGACTAAAACTCTTATTCTTTTCTCCATACACCTTTGTAATTGTTTGGACAATCATGTATGCAATGTATCTCCTTTAATTGCTTTGTGTATGACACCAATGGAAAAGTGAGGAGGTTAATGTGGCATTGATGGAGTGCAACAATTTCTTTATTAGTTTGCATTGGTGGAAGTTTGACTTCCATCCATTTGTTGGATAAATCAAATCACTTAAAACATTCTATATCAAATTACCTTTTGAGGCTATGGCATGAGAGGAATTGAAAGGTGCATGGTAATCAATATGCATCCATAGACAAAGTTTGCGCAGGCAAGAAGTGAAAATAAAAGTTCTTTTAAGAATGTCTATTTAAAGAAATAGGAGAAAGCATGTGAGTTGCTATGTGAAGGCAACAAGAATATTAAATGCCAAAGAGAAAGTAATTTCATTTAGGAAGGGAATTAAACACAACATTTTGAGGAGGCCAACCATACACAAAAAGAGGGGGATGCTTCAAGAAATGAAATGCCTCTATTGAGGTTAAAAAAAACAATACCTTGCCAAAATGAAATACTGCCTTGGCATATAAAAATTACAAACAGAGAATTTGGAGAACCATCAACCTGGTGCGTAGGAAGGAGGGAAACTCAGTCATATGGAGTGCCATCTTTTGGAGGTGTATAAATGACTCTCTGTTGTAGATTAGAGGGGAGAGGAGTGGCACCTAGGAAGGAGTGCCAAAGTAGAAGGAAGAGTGCAGATTGGAGGGGGAATTTGTGAGTAATCAACCTATGAGAGGGGCACAGAAGGAGTGTAGTTTGTTTTTATAAAACAGAGTAAGAGACTATTGTGTGGAAGAGTTTCTAGTGGGCATGAGAGGCCATGAAAGGCCAATAGTTTGTAATCATTTGTTGCAGATTAATGTAGGTGTCTGTTTGAGTTTGAAATTCAATAAAAATCATTAGTTTGTTTGCATTTCCTGTGTGGATTTGATTTGAGTTATGTGATGATTTGAGAAATTGAGTGTGAGATTTGAGTTATGTGTAGTAGAGGGGGTCCCTTGCAGCACAAACGCAAAATTTTAAAAATACCCTCTTGTCCCAAATTTATTCTAAAACACACTTATGGAATCATATAATTTTTTTCAAAAATTTTTTAAGGGTTTGGTACAAAATTAATATTTTTTAAAATTAAATTTTCTGCAACATGAAAATGAAATCTAATAATTGTCCGGCTCACCCTCCATAATAGGATTCTCATCGTTAAAAGATTAGGTAAGAAGAAAATTTGCTCTACTTTCAAATGTGTTCTATGTGGAGAGCATGAAGAGGACATTGACCATCGGCTACTTCACTGCTCTTTTCGCTGTAGTTGTTGGCACTGGTTGTTTTTACACCTCAATTGGAACTCTCCTCTTCCAAAAACACTCTTGCATATTTTCCAAAGATGGCCTATGCTTTACTGAAATTCCACTTTTTCTTGCATTTGGGAGGTATTCCCATCTATTTTCATTTGGCAAATCTAAAAAGAACGCAATTACCATATCTTTAGGAACTCTCCATCTACACTTTCAAGGGTCATTGAAAATATAGAGAATGCTATTTCAGAGGTAGTGATGTCAAAGGTTAGAATTTGGGAAACTCCCAATGTTAAATTCATGGAATGGGATAACGCTCTACTCAAGAAATGGAAAGTTCTAACACCTCCTACCAATCATGGTTCAATCAAGTTGATAGAAGCAAGGTCAAATGGATTCCCCCGATCTTCCCTACGTAGAACTAAACTTTGATGGAGCATCTCGAGGTAATCCAAGTAAATCAGACATAGGTTGTATCATTCGTGACCACCATAGAAATCTTATAGCTGTAAGGGCATCCAAACTTCCAGAGGTTACAAACAATGAAGCAGAAGCATTTGCCTTGGTGTATGGGTTACAACTAGATAAGGAATACAATGTAAAGCGAGTATGGATCAAAGGTAACTATTTGATCATTATCAATGCTCTAAGTCCAAGTCAATTCATGACTGGAAGTTAAAGTGTGTGCTAAAAATAGTGTGGAAGTTCTTAATGGAATTGGATGCATTTCAAATTTTGCATTGCTTCAGGGAAACAAATGCAGTTGTAGATTGGCAGGCCAACATGGTTGTTGACCAATCGACTCACACTTCAAACTTCCTCTCAGCTCACGTCATCCTACCATTTGGCCTATCCTCATTGATTGAAAAGGACAAGCCACATATTTTACCAACAATCATCTAGTGTGGCGACAATTATAGGTTTGTCGTTACACCAAAACCTGCAAGTGTTAGTGAACTTTCCAAACTCGCACCTTCACCTAGACCCAGAGTGGCGGTTAGTCCATGAGATCAATTCCCGAGGTGTGGCGGTTAGTCCAACACCACCCTTCCAATGCAACTCAGGGAAATTGGACCTGGGTTGAGGCTCTGATACCATTTATAGGTTTGTCATTACACCAAAACCTGCAAGTGTTAGTGAACCTTCCAAACCCACACCTTCACCTAGACCCAGAGTGGCGGTTAGTCCATGAGATCAATTCGTGAGGTGTGGCGGTTAGTCCAACAACAACTGCCCTCCAATGTGTCACCATATAAGTCATTGATGAATATTTATGGCCGTGGTGTCATGTCCTACCACCTTTCCTCAGCTAGTAATGGGAAAATATGAATGGCTTCTCCGTACCCAAAGTACCCCTTCAAGTCGCTTTGCTGGTACAATTTGATGTATATGTTGATTTCCTTTTCTCTATTTTTTAGGATATCTCCTCACCCACTCTGCCATTTTTCAATTCTGGCTTACGGCCTGGGAGATTTAATTTCCCTTTATTGTTTGCACTCATGAGCCTATTCCATTTATGTCCATTATTTCTTCAACGTCCCTTCTGTTAAGGAAAGTAAGATTGTCTAGGAAATAGCAAGTTTTGTCTAGAGTTTTCCACAATAGAAAGTTAGGATTTATCTAGAGTTTTCCATAAAACTAATAGAACATTCCAACTTTTCTAGAATTAAAATATAGAATAATCTAGAAAGATGGAAGCTTCTAGGCTTCAAGTTTTTTGTAATTATATATGATTGAACAAAGCTATTGTATACAACAGTTGGATGAAATATAATTCAAGTTAGATAAATGTTTTTCTGAGTTTATTAACTCTGTTTTGCCCTGTTTTCATTTGCTGTTATGTTTTGTTGTTTATTGGGCCTGTTTCTTTCATGGTATCAGAGCAAAGTTCAGCTAGATTTTTTTTTTTCAGGTTCAGCTGCAGGGCATATAGATTGTTGGAAGTGATATTTGTTTGCAGGGCTGCATTATTGCTGGAATGATATTTGTTTGAAGACTGATCTTGTTTTGGCTAACATGGGCTCAACAAATGAAGTGTTGCCAATATTTGATGGAAGTGGTTTTGCAGATTGGAAGATTGCAGTCAAGAATGCTCTGAGAGAAAAAGCTCTATGGAGGATAGTGAACAAAAAAATTGGAGAACCTTAAAGTGAAAAAGAAAAGGAGCTATGGAAATGCAAGTTGGAACAAGCTAGAGGTATTATTGGTAAAGCTTTAAGCCCCAATCTCAATAGAAGATTTGTTGATATTGATAATCCAATAGAGTTGTGGGAGAGTTTGGAAAAAGATTATAAAGATGCAGATATTGCTAGCATGTTTAGTATAGAAGAAAAATTGGTGAATTTAGCTCCTTCTGATTTTGAAAAAATGACTGATTATTTCAATGAAGTTACTTTTTTAAATGCCCAGCTGAAGAAAATAGGTGCTGAATATGCAAAAAAAGATTTTCAATTGATTGCAATGGTTGAAAGTAAGCTTCCCCAACCATACAAGGTATTTAAGGAATCAAGGAAAAGGGTTCTTCAACTAAATCCCAATACCCCCCAGCAAACTTTTGATCAATTTTGTAAGTCTGTTTTAGATGAAGAGGTTCAGCTTATCAAAGAAGGACATATTAAGAAGAATCATGCATATTCAGCCAAGAGTAAATTTTCTAGATATGATGGAAAGAAGAATTGGAAAGGAAATTATAAATTTCAAAATAATGATGGTTCTAACCATTTTTCTAGAAATGATGGTACAGAAAAATAAGTTGCAAAAAAATTGATTATTTGCAGGTATTGTGGAGGTGAAAATCACATGGAAAAATTTTGTTTAAAGAAGAGGGACAATGAAAGGAAGCAATACAAGCCCAAGCAAGAAAGGTTCAAGGATGGAAAGAAGGATAGGCATAGCTTCGTAGCCATCTCTCTAAAAAGGCAAGAGAAATCAAATAAGGAGGTAATTGCTAGACCTGAAAGTAGTGTTAAAGGGGGATATTTTGCTTCAGATTCTAATAAAGAATGGATTTTAGATTCAGGGGCATCTTATCACATGACTGGGGATAGATCTTTGTTTATTGATTTTAATGAAGGGAAGAATTCAGATCAAGAAATTACCATTGGCAATAAAATGAGACTTCCAGTTTTAGGAACAGGGACTGTTAATGTAACAAATGGGTCTTTGAAAAATGTTTTGCTGGTTGAAGGATTAGGGGTGAATCTTATTTCAGTATATAAAATTGCCCAAGCTGGATATGAGTTTGTTGTCACTGCTGATCAAGTTATTGTTAGAGATAGAAAAGACCCAAGCAATATAATTGCTATTGGTAGAGTTGATCATAAAGAGAGTCTATTTAAATTTGTGGGGTTTGTTGATAACGAATACACAATCTCTCATGCTTTTATTGCTCAGACAGATGATATGTCAAAACTTTGGCATGCTAGACTTGGACATATAAATTATAGAAAATTACAAGACATGGTTAGAATGGATATAGTTAGAGGATTAACAAAAATTTCAGCTTCTGAAGGTGTGTGTGAAGGATGTGTGTTAGGCAAACATCATCGAGATCCTTTTGATTCAGGAAAAGCATGGAGAGCTAATTATCCATTGCAACTCATTCATAGTGATCTATGTGAACCAGGGTATCCTTCACTTTTAGGTGCCAGGTATCTTCTCACTTTTATTGATGATTACAGTAGGAGAGTATGGGTTTATGTTTTGGAAAGGAAAAATGAAGTATTTGAAGTCTTTCAAAAGTTTAAGGCATTAGTTGAAAATCAAAGTGGAAAAAGAATTAAGTGTTTAAGGACAGATAATGGGGGTGAATATTGCAATTATGCATTTGAGTCATTTTGTGAAAATTGTGGTATTAAGGTGCAAAGAACAGTTCCTTATACTCCTCAACAAAATGGGGTGGCTGAACGAATGAATAGAACTCTTTTAGAAATGGCTCGTTGTATGTTGCATTTTAAAAGTTTGCATAACAAATTTTGGGGTTTGGCTGTTTCTTGTGCTGCATATATTGTGAATAGAATTCCCACTAAAGTTGTCACAAATATCACCCCTGAAGAAGCATGGAGTGGTAGAAAGCCTCACATTGGGTATTTTAAAGTATTTGGGTGTACTGCTTGGGCACACATTCCTGATGAAAAGAGAGAAAAGTTAGAACCAAAGAGTCATAAGTGTTTGTTTGTGGGTTATAGTGAAGAATCAAAGGCTTACAGGTTATATGATTTGACAACAAAAAAGGTCTTTGTTAGTAGAGATGTAAAGTTTGATGAGTATTCACAACTTACAGCCACTTCCTCTCACTCTACAATAGCAAATGTTTCTGATTTTTTAGATATTTTAGAAAGAAATGAAGCCAATATTGATGAGGATAGCACTACTGATGACGATAATACTATTGAAAATGAAACTACTAATGCTTGTACTCAGCCATTTTCTGCAGGTAGTGATGATGAAGAAGATATCATTTCAGCTAGACAAAAGACAAGGAGTGTTGAAGAAATATATAGACAAGGCTCAAAGATCCAAGGAAGGAATGGTAGTGCTCTTATGGCCAAAGTATTACAAGTAAATGACCCAATCTCATATGAGTAAGCTAGAGGAAAGAAGGAATGGGAGCAAGCCATGAAAGAGGAATATGATGCATTGATAGAGAATAACACTTGGGAACTTGTACCCTGCCCCCAGGGTAAGAATGTTATTGGTTGCAAATGGGTTTATAAAACAAAATTTAAATCAGATGGTGCTATAGAAAAATTCAAGGCTAGAGTGGTTGCTAAGGGGTTCAATCAAAAGGAGGGTGTTGATTATGAAGAAACATTTGCTCCTGTCATTAAGATGAATACAGTTAGAATTATTCTTTCTTTGGCTGCAAGTCTTGGGTGGCATATCCATCAAATGGATGTTAAAAATGCTTTCTTAAATGGAGATTTATATGAAGAAATCTATATGGATCAACCACCAGGTTTTGTAGATCAGCAATATCCTAATCTTGTTTGCAGATTACAGAAGTCACTTTATGGTCTTAAACAAGTGCCACGAGCATGGAATGAGAAGATTGATAGGTATTTTCAGCTTCATGGATTTAAGAGATGTAAGTCAGATCCAAATCTTTATGTGAAGAAAGTTCAAGATGAGATTCTTCTTGTTGCAATTTATGTAGATGATTTACTCATTGCTGGACCAAATATTGGGCTCATCAATGATTTAAAATCAGATCTTAAGAGGACATTTCATATGAGTGATTTGGGTGAACTAAACTATTTTCTTGGATTACAAGTTTGTAGATTACATGATGGATTGTTCATCTCACAATCAAAATATGCTTTGGACCTTTTAGAAAAGTTTAACATGCTTGAATGCAAGCCAGCATCTACCTCATTTCAATCTAGAGTCAAGCTTACTAAAGAATGTACTTCTAAGAGTGTAGATGCCACTTTATATAGACAGCTTGTTGGTAGCTTGGTTTATCTAACTCATACTCGACCAGATATTTGTTTTGCAGTCAATCTTATATCCAGATTTATGCAGGCACCTAAAGAAAGTCATTGGTTGGCTGATAAGAGAATTTTACGATATATCCGTGGAACCATACACTTTGGCATCTTCTATGACTATAAATCTTCAATTTCTTTGGTTGGATTTACTGATTCAGATTGGGGTGGTGATATAGATGATAGGAAATCTACTGGTGGTTATGTTTTCAATCTTGGATCAGGACCTATTACATGGAGCAGCAAGAAACAAACAACTACATCATTATCTTCATGTGAAGCAGAATATAGAGCAGCAAAAGAAGCAGGCAAGGAAGTAGTTTGAATTCGAAATCTTCTATTTGAGCTTGGTTTTCTACAAAGTTCAGCCAGCACTATGTATTGTGACAATCAAAGTACCATACAGGTTGCCAATAATCCAGTTTTTCATGCTAAAACAAAGCATATTGAAATTGATGTTCACTACATTCGGGATCTTGTTCAAGCATCTATTGTCAATCTTTAATTTTTTCCAAGTGAAGAACAAGTAGCTGATATCTTCACTAAGAGTATGACTGAAGCCAAATTCTTAAAATTACGAGGAATGCTTGGTTTATTAGAGGTGAACATTAAGGGGGGATAGTAATATAATGTTCCCCTCTCTTTTGTATTTTCTTTGTATTATTCTAGCCAATCTTAAGGGGGGATGTTAAGGAAAGTAAGATTGTCTAGGAAATAGCAAGTTTTGTCTAGAGTTTTCCACAATAGAAAGTTAGTATTTATCTAGAGTTTTCCATAAAACTAATAGAACATTCTAGCTTTTCTAGAATTAAAATATAGAATAATCTAGAAAGATGGAAGCTTCTAGGCTTCAAGTTTTTTGTAATTATATATGATTGAACAAAGCTATTGTATACGACGGTTGGATGAAATATAATTCAAGTTAGATAAATGTTTTTCTGAGTTTATTAACTCTGTTTTGCCCTATTTTCATTTGCTGTTATGTTTTGTTGTTTATTGGGCCTGTTTCTTTCACCTTCATCCTGCCCCCATTCTCATCTTGCTTCATTCGGCCAGCACATTATGACTCTGCATTTCTCTTGAGTTGTGTTGCCTCTCCTGCTTATTCCTCCTGCCATGCCTTCTTGTACTATTAATTATTAATAGATCATAATTTACAGTAAGTATATATATATATAAACACATTATTTAATCATTTACAAGAGATAATATAGGTAGAAATTATATATTGTAGTGTATTCCACCATCTCCAAGTAGTTTGTATCGTATGCATGTGGCCTTATAGATGTTGAAGTCTCTTGAAAGAATTCAAACATTGTTTTCAACACCGGATTAGGGATCAATAAAACATGTTAAGAATTCAACCTTCCAATATCTTTCAATTGAGCTCTACTATTATTATAGAAAAATTAAAAATATTTACATCTATAAATGATATAAAAGGAACCAAAAATGTAGGTTTTTATTTTACAATGCAAAATATGAGTTTATAACTCATTTATTTTTAACCACTTAGGTAGCTATCACCCATGAATAACTAAAAACAACCCTAATCACAAATAATTAACCACAAAGAATTAAACTAATACAACAAAATAAAACAACTCTAAACTAACACTTTGAATCATATAAACTTAATAGTATGTATTTTTAAAGATTTCTATACCATAATAATAATTGGTGTAACTTTAATGATATTCTTAAATATAATTATGAAATAAAATGTAATCAATGTATACCATTTAACTATGAAAATATATTATTCTTATAAATTCAAAAATATGGCATGTCCTAGCCTTATATAGATATATTGTTGTTTTAAAGTGGTTTTCTATCAAGGTTAGTATTTTATACTAATTTAAAATTTTATGTTTTCACTGATAGATATCCATTTATAGACAATCAAAAAATTCTAATAGGATGGGAAGGTGTTATTGCAAAAATTGCAAGAAGCATGGTTGAAGAACAAACTCCAAAACAGTAAGTTCTAAACTTCAAAATCAAATATATCTGTAGATAACTACTAATGTCAAGCACAAACTATGTTTATCTAGCTAACAAGTTTATGTTGTAATTATATCTCTCTTTTATTTCAACAATCATATATCTTTCAATGCCTAAAAGATAGGTGCTTCAATTTTATGTTTGTACTGTTTAATAATGAATGGAGAATTTTTTTAATATACATAATATCCATCTGGTTAATGTCCTTTGTAAATTAGGTATATGTATGTATTTATATATGTATATATAATATAGATGCATATACAAATATATACATATATAAGTACATATATCTATACATGTATACACATACTACCTATATATGTATTATATATGTATGCACATACACACATACATAGAAATTGTCTCCAATATTTAATTATAGAAATATGTCATCTTTTAAATATCTATATAGTTAATAGATAAGATTTGTTCCAACAAATTCAACAATTCATTTTTAATTAGGGAGATCAAATACAAATCCCAATTCCTTAGTATTTTCTCTATTATGACGGTAGTTATAGATATTACGTGCAATTGAATGTATAGTTGCACATAATGTATACTCTTTTAACAATGCAAACAAAGTTAATGAGTTAGTGAATTCTATTACTTTCTGAAGTTTCAAATTTATAAGAAAGGGAAATAGTGAACCTTATTCTATAAAGGCTTTAGCTCACGAAGCTTCGCTTCTATTTACAAAATATAAGACTCCGCTTGAGAAGTAAATCATTGAAGATATAAGAGTGTTAATAACAAATATGAAGATGTTAAGATGATCGTAATAACGAAACGTGAAGAAGGTGTAGACAAAGAATTAAGGTTGGCCCTAATATAATAAAAAGGAAGGGTAAACATTACAAGATGTTATATACAGGCTACTTTGTTAGAGATTTTTCTACGAACATTTATTTCGTGTATAGTTCTTAGTAGATGCAAGCATGCCCATATGACATTAGGAAACGGTCAATTTACATAGTCAAAATAGAAACGAACTATAATAGACTTGAGAGTAACAAGTTTGTTGTTAATTTGATTACCAATATTATAAGCAAAGGAATAGTTGACGCCTAGTGGATAAGAGTTCAAAATAAGTTAGTTTCAATATACACATGAAACAAGAGTTTCATGAAACATGAATAGAACTAGTAAAAGCACCAAAGGTGTTATCAAATGGCTGATAGGTAGACATATTTATAGGCCTATCATTAGATAGTTTATATTTATATTTGTAATTGGTGGACAAGATTATAATTACTATAATAAATACAATTTTTTTTGGCAAATAAAAATAATGGAATGATATTAAATGAATAACATGAACTAAATCGTGAATGAATCATTAGAGAACCAAATCATAAAGAAATTATTAGATAACTATGGTCTTCCATTCAACCACAATGCAATCTATTAACATTGCCATAATTAGTGTTATACTATTTGTAACTTATATTTTAAACATGTTTATTTAGCATGTTTCACTTTAGAATCTATTTACTGTTTGTGGAGTGCAACTTTGGCATTCACTTTAGTTTGATATATTTATTGTTTGTGTGAATTATGGGTTTGAACTTTGGCATGTTTGTTTCATTTTGTATTTTTTAAATTGAATTCACTTTTTCACTCTAATTTGATATACTCATTTTTTGTGTGTAAAGAATGGGTTTGAACTTTAGCATTGACTTTTATGTGTTTCAATTTATATGTTTAAAATTGAATTCACTTTGTTTGCATTTATTGTTTATGTGAAGTGTACGTTTGTGCTTTGAAATTTACATTGTGTGTGTGTTTAAATTTTGACATCCATTGATTTTTTATTTGAAGTGTCTTTGAACTTTGTTTGTTTGAAGTGCATTTAAACTTTAGCCATTACTTTATGTGCACTTATTGTTTGAACTTTTGGCATTCACTTTCTATGTGTGTTTGAACTTTGGCATCCAATTATTTATTTGAACTTTGGAGTTCACTTTGTTTAGCATGTACACTTTGCATCCACTTATTGTTTGTGTGAAGTATGCATTTGGACTTTTGACATCCCATTATTATTTGAGTGAAATTTTGACATTCACTGTGTGTGTATGAAATAACTTTTATATTCACTTTATGTGTGTGTGTGTGTGTGTGTGAGCTAACTTTAACATTCACTTGGATTTGAGCCACTTATTATTTGTGTATTGACATCCACTTTGCTTATGTGAAGCATACGTTTGAAATTTGACATCCCATTAATTTGTTTGAGTTAATTGTGGATTCATTCTTTTGGTATGAAATGTGAGTGAACTACCTTTGTCATTCACTTATTTAATCTATTTACTATTTGTGTGTTGAGTTAAGTTTGAGCTTTCATATTCACTTGGAGTGAATTAAAAATTGGCATCTTGAACTTTGTGTGTGAAGTGTAATTGAAATTTAGCATTCACTTTTTGTGTGTGAATGTTTGAAATAAATTTGGCATTCACTTTGTATGAAGTACATGTTTGAATATTACCTTTCACTTAGATTTGATTTTCTTATTCTCTATGTGTGTCTGAACTATGTAAAGAGTGTACTATCTTTGGCATTCACTAAATGCTTGAACTTTGGTACGTTTAAACTTTATTGTTTACCATATTATGGACCCAATTCCAACCCCATTTTCTTTACAAGACCCGCTTTGAGATTTAAGTTAACCTCTTAATGTCAGCAAGCCCTTTGCAAACATGGAAGCTTTGAGCAATTTCCCACCCAACTTCAATGTTTCCATGAATGTTGTCAAGGAAAGGATTATACTTTCTCGATTTAAAAACTTAATACCTGAATCTTAACCAGTGTATCATGCATGGTCCAAGCTCTAGGTATAAATTAAGAGGATCTTACTAACCCCAATAATAGTGGTATTGACTTTGGCGAGAGTTCAAAAATGTTGGTTGTTGGGGAATAACTATTAAGTGATCCATCATTCGATTGGTTCGGTTTAGGTAAGATTATAGTATTATAGTTTATTTCGGGACCCTACAACTCAGCTCTCATTTCATTTAGAGTTGAATTTCCAAGAACACTTAATAAAGTCCCTCTCAAGTTGTGTCTACAAGCTTATAATAGGTTCCTCTCAATAATATTTCCATTCCTACCAACTCCCTCTTAATGAGTTCTTTATTGTAAAGAAACAATTCTTACTTATGATTCAAAAATGCATAAACAAAATCACTCTTGCATTTTAATCATTGAAATAGAGAAGATTCGCTACTAAACCATGTATAGAATGTTGAATATATGCAACTTAAATTATCAATTTTATTAATGACATATCCAATAAATCAATTTAAACATATAAGGTTCAAGCAAATCACCATTTGTGAGTAAATCACTTGCTTCCTTACAAGAATATTGATGGAGATGTAGATTTTTTCTTAACTTGGACCCTACCACAAGCTCTTCCTTTCGTGGTAGGCTTTCAATGACTTGACATCTGTCTAATATCATAGCAATGATGATTTTTCATACCCAAACATAACTATTTTTCAGTCACAAGTATTTGTGCCTTGCAAGATATAAAATGAAAAATAAAGAACACAATATTGTTGTTTCTAATTAAGTTGTTTATATGTTGCTTTGATACTTGAATCAATAGTTGCTAGACACAATGGATTTCAAAGAATTACTTTTTAGAGGTTTATTTGCTTTTGAGTTAAACTTAATTCAATGAAAATATTGCAAAGCTATTACATCAAAAGAATCCATGTACAGAACAGTTCCACCAAGCACTTACAAAACATTTATTTCATTTTTATAGGGAAAATTCAAAAAGATACAAACAAACAAATATATGTGCACTTGAGCTACTTAAATTGCCTCAGGAGTTTCCTCTTGTAGAGTAACCATAGAATTCAAATTACCCATGATATTGAAAATTTAAAAACATTAGTATGAAAGTTCAATGTCCAAAGTGTTTAGGTTCAACACCAATATTGTTTGGGTTCAGGGTTAAAATTCATTGAAGTGAACTTGATGTAAAAACTTATCCCCAACAAAAAAGTTGAAAGTTGGTCTTGTACAAAAGGAAGTCACTAGCACAAAAGATAAAGTAGTGACAGAAGAAGTTTATGACCAAAAGATCATTTTAGCATCAAGACCCAAGTCATGTTTGACATCAATAAATACACCACAAAGTAGGGATGTGCTTCACTTGCTCTCTTGCAAGTATTGGGGTCTGTAGGGCCGATCCTATTGCACATTATCCCATCTTCATCTCCATCGGATTACTCCATGAATACTCTCCTCTCTCTATCTCTATCTTCTCCCATGAATAGTCTCCTCTCTCTATCTCGGTGCCGATCACGTTAGAAAATAAATTTACATCCAATCTGGACCATGCTTCACTGCTTGCCTTACCTATTAAAATGGTAGACTCTAAGGGCAATGTCTGAAAAAATTCAAATATGGGCATAAAGAAGGTGGACATTAAATAATTGATACAAATAAAACACACGACTCAAAAAAAATAGTTAACATTCTTTTTCCCTCTTCAACACAAAAGGTAAAATCACCAATGCATATCCATTTCAAGGCACTTCAATTGCCAGACTTTTCAATCCTTGCAACTCTTCTAGACCTTCTATACTCTATAGATGATGACATTCATCAATCATGATTTGCTCCAGATGACCTAGATGTGCCAGGGTCAGCAACGATTTCAATCCTTTACAATGCCTTGCTTCAAACACTTTGATAACCCTGATATTGTTTCCAATTTGGGACATGACCACACACTTAGAATATTTAATCAATCTAAATCTATTTCTAATTCTTTCAAATGACTAAACATTCCAATTAAATCTGGAAGATTTTACGATGAGCGACAGAAGGAAATCTTTAGATTTCTCAACTCAAAACTGGCCTGGCATTCACAATCAATTTTAGAAAATGAATCAGTTCTCTGGTATTCTTAAATGTATGCTCTGCCATGAAGGGAGACTTAATCTCCAGTAACAAAGCAAGTTATAGAGAAATGAATGAAAGTAATCAAGAAGGCAAGCAAAGAAAGTTACATCTCGATAAAATGAGAAATTCATGAGTGGGATCAAACCAGAGAATATGCCTCTGCTCTCTCCCACCCATGCCTTTGGCATAGATGTTGATCTGTAGGGCATATGGCTCTCCACTTCTATTGCCCAAGAATTCAAAGTCCAGCTCATCTCTGTTTTGATCATTGTTAGAAGACATATAGTAAGCAGTGATCACGCCTGTAGAGTCTCCTAGTACAAGCTTTAGCTTCATGTTGAACCATCCAAACCTGTACTTATGTTTGGACTAAAACCCAGATCCTGATATCTAATCAAGAGTGAGGTGCCATACATGACCATTTTCAGAGGTCTTAACATGGTCCTCTACCCACATTACCTTAAAATTGTCATCAAACTTCTTATCAGCCCCATCACCACTCTCACAAATCACAAAGCTCACATAGCTCAAAACTAGCAAGGAAAACACTGCCAAGCCCATCTTCATGCTTAAATTTCTCACTCCTCTTAAAGGACTTATAGATATTAATCATAATAATGATCCCATTTCCTTGAAATATTCTATATTGCTTAAGCTAACACCGAAAGGTACCATACTCAATTGAAATGATAAAGCTTTCAACTGTAAATGAAAAAGGGGGTCATTTGACTATACAACTGCAAATGATAATTAATATACCTAAAAGAAGCCCCAATCTTGACAAGCTGAGGAAAAGTTCTCCATCATTTTTTGCTTGCACTCATGGTGTTCTGACATAAGTTCCATGTTCTAAAAAAATTGAAGGAAGGAGGCAACGTAAATATCTTGCATTGAAATAAATTTTGGTATATTTAGAAAAAATAGTAATGGGGTTTCAGTTTTTCTGTGCTTAATGAAATTACACAAACATAATTTATTTTTTTGCTACAAAAAGAAAGAACTACTGCAAATCCCTTAAAAAAAATAAAAATTTCCTCCACGACGAATCAATTCCTCAGAAGGCGATTATTTTGTTTTCTGTTCGCACTACCTTTCAGCTCAAATCTTGCAATTTGATATGCATGCATTTTTTGCTTTCAATCGTTTTTCCTTTTCTTGGAAAAAAAAAAAGAAATACCAGAGTATATGGCGGGGTACATTTATACAACATAAATCACATTAGAATACTACATAGCATGGTACATGTACTGTGAAAGTAATTAACCCAATGGGTAATACTAAGGAACACGTAAATATATTTTGTTATTTTTTGGTGTATTATGATGATTTTTTTTTGTGACGAAAAAAGGAATGACTACCAATAAAAAGGACTACCAAATTTTTGGCAGTTACAAGATGTGTGCACATATAGATTGGCCTATCAGCCAAATTAAGAAGACAATTATCATGTAGGTAGAGAGAATGGGTGTGAAAAATGAATTAGAAAAAATCAAGCCACAAAGGAAAGAGTGGAGAGAAGGAAAAGAGAAGTGAGGTAATAGATTGATGAGACAACATAATTAGGAATTACAAACTAGTTATTATGATGAAATTGTGACATGAATACATACAACAATATGGTATGGGAAGATAGACAAATTTTCTCAACATAAATGGGTACTTAAATGTTGTAAGATTCAAAATGAAGTAGGTAAGACCTTTAATCATAGAAAAAATGTTATATTCAAATAATTAATGGTTGCCTAATCAATAAATGAATTTATCTTGTTAATTACAAAATGACTTATAGAGTCAACCTTATATTCACACCATTGCCTAGACTAGTTACCCACTTACTATAATGAAAGGGAACGGAAACCATAAGAACATTTGAATATGGTTGTTAATTGATATTCTTTGAACATTTGATTAGATCAATAAATACATTAAAAGATAGATAAATAAACAAATGTTCTTAACCTCCTTCCTTTAGTCTAAATGCAACTCATAATCATTGTCATGAAACCCATTGTCTTTAGACCAAAGTGGTACAAATCAAAGTGAAAAGTGTCATAAAGCTTTTAGAGGTAGACACAAGAAAACCTCTTTTACAACTTGAAAAGTCAATATATCTTATAATATGATGTTTAAGAATTCTATATCATTTGAAAAATATCTAAAAGAATTAACTATAAACAACATCAAATTTTTTGAATATGCATATATAATTAAGAAGGTCAAGATTTAAAAAAGTCATCAACCTCTTTTTATTTTAATCTATGAATATTAATAATATTTTCAATAAATCATAGTTTGATTATTTATATAAAGTTTAATTTAAAAATAAAATTTATAAAGTTATAAATTTTAAAGAGATAAAAAAGATATTAAGGATAGAAATGGATAGAGAAGGTGTTCAATGAAACATCCCTAGCATGGAATTTTTAATTGTGGATTTCTAGGATGATGCAAATGCAAATGAGAAAGAAGATAATAGCCAATTTGTTGTAGATGGGATACTTGTAGATAACTAGAATAGATCTATTTGTAACATCATTTTCCATAATCCACAAGATTTAACATTAAACATGTATCATAATCAAATTAATAGTTAACAAATGAATGAGTTAATCAAATTTGAACCCAAGAAACATAATCTTTTCACCATTTAAGCATGTTAATCTAACCACGATGTAACAAGCTTACATTACAGTAATCAATTACAATTTTTAGTGAGTAACCATCACTAATCAAATACAATATATGCCCATGGCATCATAAATCAATTTATACATTACAATAGACCAACTGGTCATAAAATACAAACACTGTATCTGGAACCAATGACATATGTCTTCATAAGTCTCATCTTCTCTCATGCTTGGGAAGGAGAGCATCATCTTGGTGCTTTTCCTCCAACCATGGACCTTCGGTCCCCTGCTCAACTTCCTAACTAGAAGAGACCCTACCCTTCACAGAAAGGTTAGACATTAGAAACTAATTGGATAGCCATCTAAGTATCTAGTGCTATGTCCTTCCTAATGTCTCATGGTCACACACTATAGATCCACTCTAACTTGTATGACACTACTGGAGACACTAGGCCATCTGGAACACTATGGACTGACAATGCATGCAGAGATGGATGCATTACTTTGGCCAAAGTTTTACATTCATACACATCACACAATGAATGTCATCATATGTCCACCACCCTAACTCAAATTATAAGTTATCATGTCCTATAGTAAGTTCTTAACGACCTAGTTCATTAGGTCTAGTATGAGTGGGATCCATTTGATCATTGTCCATACTTGGACATTTGACTCCTATCATAGGTTGGTTATGATTAAATAGGTTATCCTCATAATGAGGAACTAGTGACTCCTCATCACTTTATTCATTTTCATTCCATATCAAATTCGACCATTTTGACCACCTTAGTCTCCCCTAGTTTACATTTTCGATAGAAAGTCATCACATATGATGAAATTAAATACATGCACTCAAGGCATACCATGCCTTAGTAGAGTAGGTTAGTTTCAGTAGGATTAAGAGCTCTTCATATCCTTATGAGCTTTAGGTGTTAATCACCAATCCTATAAGATTACACTTAAGTAAGCAAAGTAATTATAACTCATAACATTTAACAATGAGTCTCAATTCAGACATATAAAGAACAAGTCTGCATTCTTTTATAAGCACATTCAACTATTTCGTGATGAGACCATGTTCTCCAATGGTCTCACCACCTCCATATTTGAGGGTTTAAATATATAAACTTTAACAGTTTAAGTAACCCTATAAATGATTCATAGTCGGCTTTCCATTCAAGCCCGACTTAATAGTAGTTTAGGTGTTAATAATCACATTGTCATTTAATTGCCTCCCCGGCTGTCACCATAGTTGGGTGACTATATTATTGGTATTATTGCCTTCTCAGCTATGACTATAATCATTCTGGAGTTATTCTTTACTTCATTCGAGAGCTCTTAAGCTCTGTCTACATCATTATATGACATGTGTTTATCATGCTTTGATAACTAGCTCAACCATAACGGCTTCGAGCACTGGTTTTTCATAAAGTATAAAATGTAGAATGTATTCTAGCTCAATTGTAAGACCTTTAGCTCAGACATAGAAAACATTTCATCTCTAAAAGGCTCAGCCTTGTGACCTCGAGTAGGTGTTATAGTTAAAACATGTCACAGTCATTGCTTGGCTTCCAAGCCTTGAGCTTAGCCACCAAAAAGAAAACAAAGCTTCACTACCTTAGCCACACGGCCTAGAATGCAGTCCCAAGAAAAAGTTCATTTTTTTAATATTCAGCCATACAGCCTAAAGTGTAGTCTCAAAAGATTACTGTGGTTTTCAATGTTTAGCTCTATAGTTGTGAGTCATTCAAAAGAGAGTTTGCTTGTTTGGTAGCTCAGCCATTATGGCTTCGAGCCTGTTCTCATCATAAAGATAAAATGGTATGCTCAGCCTTAAGGCCTTGAGCCACCATATGAAATAATACCTTGAAACAATGATAGCTCGGCTATAACAGCCTCGACCCACGACTATGAAAAGATTAACATATATATCATGGCATAGCCTCATAGGCATCATGCCTTAGAGATAAATATACGATATGACAAATAACATCATACTATCTCTGATAGAGATTAAATACATTCAAAGCTTGGTATATCGAAGGTAAATAGGATTTTGTCCACCATGTTACCTAGACAATGCTTTCGATGGGAACATCGTTCCAGTCCTAGTCTCCTTCGAGCTGCACACAGCTTCAAATCTGTCAGTGCTATCCCACTATAGCTTTCACCACCTTGCTCATAAAACCCCTAACCAACAAAATCCGCAGCCAAAATCTACTAACAAAAAGAAGAAAGAATGATCAAGGCTTAATAACTAACTGACTCTTGGCATGCTATTTTGGAAGGTAACTACCTTTGCGCATAGTCAGTTCCCACAAAAGGTGGCTTGATCCAGGCATCGTGTAACGAAGGATGAGCTTAAAGCTCTCCATCATTTCTCAAGGAAAACCAAAAAATTGAGTTAGTTACATTCGATAATAATCAAATATTATGATAAGAAAGATAATAACAATATTATTATTGCAATTCAACCTATAAAAAGCTTTACATCCTTACTTAAGGATTAACACTATATACTAGAAAACACAAATTGAGTCACAACAAAATCATCGATTGTCGGGGTCAAGTAATACTCCCCTGAAATTGAATATCCCCATTTGTCGAATGATTAGGCAAATAATAATCCCTGAGAACAAAAGGATAATGAGAGACCTACTCATCTCTTAACACTATTGTCTCTCGAATAGGGATGATGTTTAAAGTACATCATTTCATCGTCACAACTTGTCATGATAACTCCAACGACATAATGACTAACAAAGAACATGGAAGCTAAAGAAAGAGATAAGACACGTGTCAACTTACGAAAGGATTAAGAAGGACATAGAAGTCGATACTCAGATGGATAGTTAACCTTTTGCTTTCACAACATCTAACCCTTCCTCCAGGATGATACTCGCCTTCATTCTTCGAAGGACATTCATTTTAATGTTCACACTCAGGACCACAAGATTATGATCAGTGCATCATTATCATATCTCGTAATATAAATCATTTAATTTTAAACTATTTAATATCAATATCTACTTCATAATCAAAAGTTAAATCAGATATTTCGACAATATCAAATCAATTAACTATGACTAATCCTCTTGATTTTCATGCCAAGTAAATGATTAAGTCTAATTGTAAGTTGGGGATGTAACATATCTCCCCCCATAAGAATCATCATCCCCAATGATTAATTGTCTTTAAGATAGACCAACATAATATAAAAATGTTTTCAAAAGCATAATATCAAATGTCTCAGAAAAGATGAAGAAATCTAGCATAGAAGTCATCATAATTTTCCCATGTGGCATTTTCCACCGAATATTGGTCCCACTGGACCTTGCACTGTGTTATTTCCTTGTTACGTAAGCATAACTTATGCGTTTTGAGCACCTTGATGGGCTTGATCACCACCACTCCTGGGTGTTTCACCTGTAGAATATTCTAATCAAGCATAGGAATTTGATTATCAGTAGAATTAAACTTTTTCAAATATGAAACATGAAACACATTATGCATCATGGAAAGTGCTGGTGGTAGAGCAATTCTGTATGCCACTGGGTTGACTTCTTCTAGAATTTCAAAAGGGCCCACATATCTTGGTACCAGCTTGGACATTTTTCCAAATTTAATGGAACTTTTCTGAGGTTTTACCCTTAGGAGAACTTTATCTCCCATAGCGAAAGGCCTTTCAATACACTTTGTATCTGCATAACTCTTTTGTCTATCATTGGCTTCCGCTAGCCTTCTTTTAATCAGATGGAAATGTTCTTCCATCTCAAACAACATTTCTAGACCAAGGCTAACCCTATCTTCTAGCTTATCCCAGCTTATAGGGGTTCGGCCCTTCCATCCATATAATGCCTCAAATGGTGCCATCTTAATAGCTGAGTGATAAGAGTTATTATAGGCAAATTCCACTAGAGGAAGGTAATCCTCCCACTTGTATTGTTGATCCATGCAATACATCCTTAATAAATCCTCCAACACTTGGTTCACCCTTTCAGTTTGTCCATCATTCAGGATGATATGTAGAGCTTATGTTCAACTGTGTACCAAGTGAAGAGAACAAGGTTTGCCAAAACCTCGATGTCATTCGTGCATCACTATCTGAGATAATCTTCTTAGGAATGCCATGCAGTCTAAAAATCTCTTGAATGAATTTTCAAGCAATGACGGGTGCCCCATCTATCAAGTTTCTAGGTAGAAAATGGGCTTCTTTGGTGAGTTTGTCCACCACAACCAAGATAGCATTGTGCCTATTCCTTGACATAGGAAGCCCTTGCACAAATTCCATGCTTATAATCTACTATTTCCACTCAGGAATTTCATGAGGGTATAATAATCCTGTTGGGTATTGGTGTTTCATCTTCACCCTTTGGCATTCAATACAAGTAGCTATAAAATTTGCAACATCCCTCTTGATTCCTTTCCAAAAATATAAAGGTTTCACATCAGCGAGTAACTTGGTTACTCCAGGATGCCGAGAGTATGGTGCAAAATGAACCTCTTTCCAAACCATATTCCTTAACTCTGTTGAGTTGGGTACATATATCATTCCTTTAAACCTTAATAACCCATCTAGTTCAAGGTTGAATCCCTCATATTTTGGATTCTGTGGATCTTTCTCAAGGGCCTGTTTTACCTGCTCGTAAAACTCATCTCCCTTAGATTTTTGCAATACCTGATTTCTAAAATCAGAATGTATAGAGATCATAGAGGAGACATGCCTTCTCCTACTTAAAGCATCTACCACTTGATTTTCATTTCCCTGAGTATACTTAATCTCAAAGTCATAATCCGAGATAAATTCTAACCATCTTCTTTGATGAGAATTAAGATGAGGTTGAGTGAATAGATATTTAAGTCCCTGGTGATATGTTTTCAACTCAAATGGTTTTCCGAGTAGATAGTGTCTCCACATTTGAAGTGTGTGAATGATTGCTGCTAGTTCTAAATCATGTGGGGGCATACATTTGTTCATAGTTTTTCTATTTGCGCGATTCATACACAATGACATGTCCATCTTGGACTAGTACACCACCTAAGCCTTCCTGGCTTGAGGCATCGATAATGACTATAAATTGACCTTCCGGATCAGGTACTTTCAATATCAGGGCTGAAGTCAATTTTTCCTTCAGTAGGTCAAAGGCCTCCTAGCACTTTTCTAACCATTCAAACTTCTTGCCCTTTCTTTGCAAGGAAGTTATAGGATGTGTAATTTTAGAGAAGTTTTTCACAAACTTCCTCTAATAACCAGTAAGGCCCATGAAACTTCAGACCTCATGCACGTTTCTTGGCTCTGGTCCTTCATGAATAGCCCTAATCTTAAGGATGCAGAGGTACAAATAATACTTGGGTATAACCTATCAAACAACCTAGATTCTTAGGTCTCTTCTATAAAGCTTCCCAAACCTTACACAACTCAAGCCCATTCACAAGGCTACTCAAGAGAGAGAACTAGCCTAGGACCACACTCATGTGTCCTCACACAAAGGCTATTCATTTCTCTATTAGGGTGACTCAAGTCTACCCAACCAACACCAACACTCTAGGTCACAACCAAGCATGTTACCTCCTCAAATCAGGATCTCACTCAAACCCAAGATCCCTTATGACATGGGCATGTCCACAATGCCTCATTTGACTCAACAACACCCACCAATACTTGTTGAGACTGCTCTGATCTAGGTAGGACAGGTCTGTACCATTAGATCAGCTTGAGAGACCTAATGCTTATAGCCCTACAAAGCGGGTAATTCAAAGATAACTTTCTAGAATTCCAAAGGACTTCCAAAACACATTACAGATTAGGATACCCTTTAGTTCCATACACCAAACCTCAGACTTTTAGGACTATACTCTAACTTTAGACCCCTATGATAGGAAACACTAGTTTTTTAGGGATTAGACCTAATT
The DNA here is from genome assembly GCA_027924645.1 of Cunninghamia lanceolata. Lineage (NCBI taxonomy): Eukaryota > Viridiplantae > Streptophyta > Pinopsida > Cupressales > Cupressaceae > Cunninghamia > Cunninghamia lanceolata. Next base: position 5,984,600 of record BSBN01000738.1, read on the forward strand.
TGAAGCCTTTACAAAGGAACTATATTAAATCCAACTGCTCAGAACAAAATAGTGATATCAAATGGTCTATAATCCTCTACAAACACTTGATCACCCATCAATTTGGCCACTCCACTAACTATTCTCATATAACAACACTTTTCCTATTGTTTCAATGACTAGTCACATAGAGATGCCTAGTCAAACTCATGCCAAACTCCTTGGATCCTTGAGTTCTTGACCCAAAACCACAAAAAGCACAAAATATACATTGTATTCCTCCATCACACTAAAAATGAGAATCTTGCTTTTAGTGGACAGAGGAGTAACAATCCATTTATTCACAAAACCCTAGTTTCCTAGGTTTTCTGACCAGTCTTTGCAAAAAGATCAAAATCTCACAAACTACAACACTTCAAGACACCAAAATACTTCCAAATGAAAGATACCTCAATACATGAGCATCTACAATCAGTTTCAAGTGATCAACTATCCGTACCAGGCTGTACAAAAATGACTGTTATAGTGAATTACTCAGGGAAAAATTATGTTTCAGCACATCAAAATCTCCAAATCTTCATTCATACTTGGTAATTACATCAAACTTCACCTATAGAAGGCTTGTGACATCATTTAACATCCCTCCCAACTATACAAACTAGTTTTGAAAGTCAGTTAGCCATTGGGTTTCTCCTATCACAAGAAAACTACATGTTTTCATTGTGTTATTACATCAAACTTGACCAAAACATGGTCTACATAGGTCTAGTGACCAAATTGACATAAAATCCTTATTACAAACATGATGTGGCTTAAAAATCCTTATTGAAAACATAAACAAAACATGACATGCATAGAAATTCAAATGATCCAAGATTGGATCCACCATAGAGAAGGTGCTCCTACACCATACTTCCCTTTCAAGAAAAACTCAAGTCCCTTGAGTTGCCAACTATTGGAGTGTCTTCCCATGCTCCAAAATGTCTACCTCACTCATCTATGTAGCCTTCAAATCAGGAAGATCCTGCCACTTGACCAAGTACTCCTTGTACACACCCTTGTCTTTTTGACAACTTTGGAATCTAAGATGCATTCCAATTGTAAAGGCTTACTTGGAGGTAGATCTCTGACCCAATCTTCATCTTCAATCACAACATATAATCCATCTTTAGCATTCAATGGAGGTCGGAATGGAAAGAGGTCTGAAACATTGAATATGGGAGAAATACTAAGACCAGATGACAGTTCTATTTCATAGGCATTTGGACCAAACTTCTGCACTACCTTGCATGGTCCTATTTTCTTCATCAGAAGCTTGGTTGGTTGTCCTTTAGGCAGCCTTTCCTTCCTTAGATAGGCCATCACCAAATCTCCCACCTTGAATTGTACATCTCTCCTTTTGAGATCTGCCCTATCCTTGTATTTGGAGACTATTTTTTCCAACTGAACTTTGACTTGATCATGAACTGCCTTCATGGTGGCAGCAAAATCTTCTCCTAGAGCACTCCTCTTATCCCAACCTTGTAGGTCTTTGAGTTCAAGTGGTCCTCTTGGATGGAAACCATAAACAATTTCAAATGGACTCTTCACAGTGCTTCTATTCACTAAATCATTGTAAGCATACTCAGCTTGACTAATAACCAAGTCCCATGCCAACCCATGCTACTTGGTAAGGCACCTTAGAAGGTTACCTAGGGACCTCTTAACAACCTTAGTCTAGCCATCAGTTTAGGGATGGTAGACTGATGAGAAAGACAATTATGTTCCCAATTTTCTCCATAAGGTCCTCCTAAAATGACCAACAAACTTGGAGTCTCTATCAGTGACGATTGAAAGGGGAAAACCATGGATTCTAACCACTTCTCTAAAAAAGAGACCAGTAATGTGAGATTCATCATTTGTGCATTTGCATGGCACAAAATGAGCCATCTTACTAAATCTGTCCACAATGACAAAAACACTATCCACACCCCTTACTGTCTTAGGAAGACCAAGTACAAAATCCATACTAATGCTCTCTCAAGGCCTATTGGGAATAGGAAGGGGTTGACCATACAAACTAGCATTAGAAGACATACCTTTGGCCTTTTGACATATGGTACAACTTGCAACATATCTCCTTACATCTAATTGTACTTTTAGCCAATAGTAGAATCTAGTGACTTGTCCCAAAGTCTTGTCCAACCCAAAGTGTCCTCCTAAGGTTCCATTGTGCTTCTCTTTGATGATGTTATCCCTCATGGAACACTTAGGAACACATATCAAATTGCCCTTGAATAAGAGACCTTCCTACAACACAAAATCTGAATATTCACCATGAAAAGTGTTAGCAAATTAGCACAAACATCATAAGTAGCTTTGAAATCTGCATCCTCCTTGTATAACCCCTTCAAACAATCTATCCCCATGCTTTCCAGCTATACTTTATGTATGACAAACATCCTTCTACTTAAAGCATCAGCCACTTTGTTTGCAACACCTTTTTTATGCTTAATAGTGATGGTATAGGCCTGCAATTGTTCCATCCACTTAACATGCCTATGATTCAAATTTTCTTGACTATTTAGAAAGATAAGAGCATGGTTATCAGTAAAAACAATGAATTATTTTGGCAGCAAATAGTGTCTTCACTTTTTGAGAGCTTGCACCATTACATAGAGCTCTAGGTCATAGGTAGTGTACCTTTGTTTAGCCTCATTCAACTTCTCTGAAAAAAAGGCCATTGGATGTCCATCTTGACTAAGAACATCACCTATTGCTTGTTGAGTTGCATCACATTCCACTACAAAAACTTTCTCAAAATTAGGGAGTACCAATGTAGGTAATTAAACCACTTTCTTCTAAATAACAATTCAAAGCTATCATCTGCTTGCTTTGTCCATTGAAATTTGCACTTCATTGCACCCTTGATGGTGTTAAGAATAGGAGCACTTATGTGACTGAATCCTCTAATGAACTTCCTATAAAAAGTTACCAAGCCATGGAAGCTTCTAACATCTCCCACTGTCCTAGGAGTAGGCCAATTGAGAATGGCCTCAACCTTTGTGGGGTCCATCTTCAAACAACCATTAGAAATCACAAAACCAAGGTACACAAGTTCAATTTTCATGAACTCACACTTATCCAAGTTGATCATAAACTTATTCTCATGCAACTTCTTCATCACTTGTCCAAGATGCTTGACATGTTCTTCTTTTGTCCTGCTGAAAACAAGTATATCATCAAGATAAACAATTACAAATTAGCCAATGAATTCAACAAGTAGCTCATTCATCAAATGCATGAATGTGCTTGGGGCATTGCTAAGGCCAAATAGCATGAAAATCCACTCATAGAGACCTTCATTTGTGTTAAAGGCAATCTTCCATTCATCTCCCTGCCTAATTCTGATTTGATGATAACCAGATTGAATCAATCTTTGAATAATAACATGACCCTTCAAGATAGTCCAAAAGATCCTCAATCCTTGGCATAGGGAATCTATACCTTATTGTGATCTTATTTATGGCCCTTGAATCCGTACATAGTCTCCACTTCCTATCTTTTTTTCGAGCAAGTACACTAGGGACTACACATGGACTAAGATTCTTTCTAATCAGTCCTTTCTCTAAGAGTTCTTGAATTTGTCTACTCACCTCTTCATTTTGTTGTGGTGTCAATTTATAGGCAGCCTTATTGGGAAATGTGGCACCTAGAATCAAGTCAATTCAATGAATTATATATCTCATGGGTGGTAAGGAGTTAGGAGTATCCTCTACCACAAGATCTTGGTACTTTTCCAACAATTGTTGCACTTCTACTGGAAACTCTTTCTGCGTTTTATCTTGCTACCCTGATTCATCTTTAGGCTTCATTACCAAGGCATACCCTTGGGTATCCTTCTCCTTCATTAGGTGTAAGAACTTGATACCATTAACCATCATGACATTGGTGTCATTATTCTTCTCTCCAATATGCTCTTGCATAGGATCCATCCTAAATTTCCTTCCATTCTTGGTGATGAGGTATGTGTTCTTCTCACCATCATGTTGTGCCTTCACATCATACTACCATGGACATCCAAGAAGAAGGTGACAAGCATCCATAGGAATAATCTCACATAGCATCTTGTCCTTATAATCACCTATCTCAAACTCAACCCAAGTTTGTTCTTCTACCATGTAATTTTGACTCTTATTCAACCAAGAGATCTTATGAGGACTAACATGGGGCAGCCTTTTCAACTTACACTTCTCTACCATTTCAGTAGACACTACATTCTCAGTAGAACCTGAATCAACAATGATTTTACAAAGTTTACCATATGCTATACCTTGGGTTTTGAAGAGAGTCTTCCTTTATGGGGGCTCTTGTTTCAATGGCATCTTCATCAAGGTCCTCTTGATCATCATTCTCTCTCCTTCAAGGACTAGTGCAGCACTACCAATGGGTGAATTCACACTTTGGCAATCATCATCTTTCAACAACAAATTCCTTCTTCCACCATCATGGGAACTAGTTGCCTTCTCAGGGCATTTTCTCATAGTATGGCCTACTTGATTGCAGCCATAGCATCTACCAGAGAAAACTCTGGGTCCTCTACCTGCACCACCACTTCTACCTCTGCCATTTGGTATTCTCCAACCTCTAAAACCACCACCTCTATGGTCTACATCAGAATGAGACTCTTTTTGACTTGGGTTTTCATTTCTACTTGACTGTCCTCTACCAAAACTGCCTCTTCCCCTATTATTTATGCCACCTCTTCCTGTAGTGTTTTGATCACTCTTTCTTTTCAAGTTCTCCTCAGCCCTAGAGGCTAATTGAAAACACTAATCCATTGTTTTAGGGATCACCATACTGATTTCATCTTGTATGTTATACCTCAAGCCATTGAGATATCTAGCCACCATCTCTTTCTCCTCCTCCTTGTGATTGACTCTTATGCTTAATCAATGAAATTCTTTAGTATATGTAGCCACATCCATATCCTTTTGTCTAAGATTATGAAACTTCCTAATGGTCTGCAACTCATAATCAGATGGCATGAACTTGCCTCTTAGCATGGCCACCATTCTACTCCATTTGGTGATAGGGTTCTTTCCAACTTTCTCTCTTTCACCTTGCATATAGTTCCACCAAATCAGGGCAGAACGTCTAAATCTTGTCTTAGCAAACTTGACTTTCTTGCTGTCACTATACTCCTTGAAGTCAAAATAGTTGCACATGGCTTCAATCCAATCAATGAGGGCATCTCCATCTAGTTTCCCACTGAATGTAGGAACATCCATCTTTGGATCTCCACTATCTCCATGAGCACCTTTGAGTGCATTCATGAATGCCTTTTGGTCTGCAGACACATCTTGTTCTTGAGGGCTCTCCTTTGCCTATTCTTCTTCTTCTACATCAAAAGTACTTCCATCCTCTTTACTCATACCCTTGGACCTCTTATCTTCTTTCAACCTGGCTTCAAGCGTCTCCTCTACCATCTTCTTGATGCCTTCTTGGCTCATAGACTTGTGAGGCATTATGCTAGCCTTAGTTTCTATCTCCTCATCTAACATACACTGCTTCAATTCAAATATTGGCTCTGATACCAATTTGATACAGAGGTACAAACAATACTTGGGTATAACCTATCAAACAACCTAGATTCTTAGGTCTCTTCTATAAGGCTTCCCAAACCTTACACAACTCAAGCCCATTCACAAGGCTACTCAAGAGAGAGAACTAGCCTAGGACCACACTCATGTGTCTTCACACAAAGGCTATTCATTTCTCTATTAGGGTGACTCAAGTCTACCCAACCAACACCAACACTCTAGGTCACAACCAAGCATGTTACCTCCTCAAATCAGGATCTCACTCAAACCCAAGACCCTATATGACATGGGCATGTCCACAATGCCTCATTTGACTCAACAACACCCACCAATACTTGTTGAGACTACTCTGATCTAGGTAGGACAGGTCTGTACCATTAGATTGGCTTGAGAGACCTAATGCTTATAGCCCTACAAAGCAGGTAATTCAAAGATAACTTTGTAGACTTCTAAAGGACTTCCAAAACACATTATAGTTTAGGATACCCTTTAGGTCCATACACCAAACCTCAGACTTTCAGGATTGTACTCTGACTTTGGACCCCTGTGACAGAAAACACTAGTTTTTTAGGGATTAGACCTAATTTGAGGCCTTTACAAAGGAACTATGCTAAATCCAACTAGTCAGAACAAAATAGTGATATCAAAGGGTCTATAATCCTCTAAAAACACTTAATCACTCATTAATTTGGCCACTCCACTAACTGTTCTCACATAACAGCACTTTTCCTATCATTTCAATGACTAGTCACATAGAGATGCCTAGTCAAACTCATGCCAAACTCCTTGGATCCTTGAGTGCTTGACCCAAAACCATAAAAAACACAAAATCTACACTATATTCCTCCATCACACTGAAAATGAGAATCTTGCTTTCAGTGGACAGAGGAGTAACAATCCATTTATTCACAAAACCCTAGTTTCCTAGGTTTTCTAACCAGTCTTTGCAAAAAGATCAAAATCTCACAAACTACAACACTTCAAGACACCAAACTACTTCCAAATGAAAGCTACCTCAATACATGAACATCTCCAATTAGTTTCAAGTGATCAACTATCCATACTAGGCTGTACAAAAATGACTATTACAGTGAATTACTTAGGAAAAAACTGTGTTTCAGCACATCAAAATCTCCAAATCTTCATTCATACTTGGTAATTACATCAAACTTCACCTATAGAAGGCTTGAGACATTAGTTAACATCCCTCCCAACCATACAAACTGATTTTGAAAGTCAGTTAGCCATTGGGTTTCTCCTATCACAAGAAAACTACATGTTTTCATTGTGTTATTACATCAAACTTGACCAAAACATGGTCTACATAGGTCTAGTGACCAAATTGACATAAAATCCTTATTAAAAACATGATGTGGCTTAAAAATCCTTATTGAAAACATAAACAAAACAAGACATGCATAGAAATTCAAATGATCCAAGATTGGATCCACCATAGAGAAGGTGCTCCTGCACCACTTAGCTGGGTCCATAGCTATTCCCTTAGCTGAAATTATATGACCCAAATACTGTACTTCTTTCTAAAAGGAAGTACACTTAGAGAGCTTACCATATAACTTATGCTCTCTTAATCTCTTAAGAACAATTCCCAAACGTTGCATATGTTCTTCTTCATTCTTAGAATAGATCAAAATGTCATCAAGAAATACTAAGACAAACTTGTCTAGACAATCTCTGAACACACTGTTCATAAGATTCATAAACGCTGCTAGTGCATTTGTCAACCCAAACCATAGGACTGTGAATTCATAATGTGCATATCTGGTTCTAAAGGTTGTCTTATGGATGTCTTCATCCTTCAACCTCAATTGGTGATATCCTGATTGAAGATTGATCTTGGAAAATACTATTGCTCCCCTCATCTAGTCAAAAAGATCATTAATGTGAGGTAGAGGATATTTGTTCTTAATGGTTTCTTTGTTAACATGCAGTAATCTATGCATAACCTCAAAGTGTCATCTTTCTTTTTCACAAAAATGATAGGCTCTCCCCATGGTGACGCACTGCGTCTAATCAACCCTTTATCTAGCAGCTCTTGTAATTGAGGCTTTAACTCCATTAGCTTTGTTTTGGTCATCCTATAGGGGGCTTTAGAAATGGGTTATGACCTAGGAATAATATCAATGACGAAATCAAAGGCTCTTTTAGGGGATAACCCTGGTAGTTCATCTAGATATACATACTCAAAACCTCTGAGGAAAGGATATTTGTCCATATCTGATCTTTCCTGACCTATGGACTCCTTCATCCCTACTTCATTAAGTTTTTGGGATTCATAAAACATCAAGTTATCTTGGAAGTAGGTTTCCTTTGTTTCATCTATTTTGTCCATCTTAAGAGAAAAAGATGGCATCCTTTTCTCTGTGCCCTTTTCATTTTTAAGGTGGAAATTTGCCTTAGTTTGATTTCCCCAGGTTTCTCTTGGAGAAAGACTTTGTTTCCTAAATCATCCAAATATTCTACTATCTTGGTATAACAATCAACTTTGGTTCGATGTCTCCATAGCCAATTTATCCCTAGGATAACTGTGGTCAAACAACTGTAACATTTTTGGTGACTTCTACTATATGCTTGCCTGCTAAGCATTTGACTAGTTGCCTTGACATCCATTGGGCATGGAGTCATACTCTATCCTTCTCAGAAACTTAGAAAACATTGTACTTCAGCTCTCCAATAGTTCAAATAGAAACAAAAAATTGAAACCAAACTCTATTGAAAGCAAACAAACAGGCCCTGATGGCTAAAACAAAATGCTGAAACAAATGTGCATGAGCACTTATTCACTACAAAACTACTCGATTATAGACAAAAGAAGTCTCTTATCCTTAGAGGCAATGCTTGAGGTGGATCCCATTAACTAGGATAGACAGCACCTCTCCACTCAACTTGGATAGTTGAAATGCATTGTTTCTTTGGACTCTATGATAACATAAGGCCCATCCCAAATGGCATCAAATTTAGAATGCTTAACTGGCCTACTCCTTAGTTCATTCCACTTGAACACCAAATCTCTAACAATAAAATTCCTTGGTCATGCTCTCTTATCAAATGCATTCTTCATTTGGGTTTGATGCATATCAAGTTTTCTTAAGGCCTCTTTTCTTGTCTCTTCCAGCTCCATGAGCTGAGCAATTCTGATTATAAGAGGTTGTTCCTCTAGTAGCTCAAGTTCTTTGATAAAGGCCAATGTAGGCAATTCAATTGAAATAGGTAACCGAGCCTCTTTTCCATAAGTAAGCACATATGGGAAAAAACTAGTAGCCCTCTTAGGTGTAAATCTGTCAGCCCATAGAGCTAACTTTAACATTTCATGCCAAGTTTTTTTATTGTCTTAAATAGTCTTCTTGATCATCCTTATCAGATTTTTGTTGGTAGATTCAGCCTGCCCATTACCCTGTGGGTAATAGTTAGATGTAGTATTCAAATAGATATTATTTCTTATAGACCAATTTGAAATTCTTAACCCTAAAAAGGCTAGACCATTATCAGAGATGATTGAATCTGGTGTATCGAATCTTGACACTAGGTCCTGATAAAAACTTAGGACAATAGATTCATTTGCCTCTTTTAAGGAAACATCCTCGGTCCACTTGGTAAAATAATCTGTGGTAGTCAAAATCCACTTGTGGCCTACACTTGAAGGTGGATTTATTGGTCCTATGAAATCCAATCCCCATTTTGCAAATGGTTGTTCAACTTTAACAGGATGTAGGGGTAAGGCAACAAGTCTTTGCTTCCCTACAAATAAGGAACATTTCTCACATCTTCTCACCCAAGCAAAATCATCTTTAAACAAGTTAGGCTAGTAATAACCAGCCTGCATAATCTTCAAGGCAGTTGTTCTAGCTACAAAGTGACCTCCTGAAGGTCCATTGTGAAACTCTTCTAATAGCCTATCAACTTGATCAGGTCCAACACACCTCAGAAATACACCATTAAAGTCTCTCCTATATAAAATACCATCAATAATAGCATAAAGAGTAGCTTGCAATTGAAAATACCTTCTTCCTGCCTTGTCTAAACCAATTGGACACTCACTGGTCTATAAATAATGCATCATCTGATGCACCCAGCTATTTGTTTGAGCTAGTGTATTGGCTAGTTCATTATTATTTAGAGTTATTTTGGTGTCCTCTTGCTATTTTTGCTCAAATTCTTGGCTTTCAGCAAGCTACTCGCATAAGCCCTTACCTCTAATCAGTTTGGTTACTTGGATGTCAATAACAATTTCCATAACTTTGGTTATCCAACCAACTCTCTTGCCATTTATATCTCTGTTTAATAAAAAAGTCTTGACAATGGGATGAGCAACCTTTAAGTGAATTCTATTATTAGACAGCATGTGTCTAAATTTCTTGAGGCTCCTTACAAAAGAAAAAAACATGTTTTTCCACAAAAGAGTATTTTACTTCATACTCGTGCAACACTTGGCTAAAAAATGCAATTGGCTGCTCTAATCCTTCATCATTTTGCTGACATAACATAGTAGAAATAGTGTCAGCTCCCCCAAAAGCATATAAAATGAAATCCTTCTCATAATTAGGATTGATGAGGGTAGGGGCAGCAGCGAGGGCTTCCTTTATCTGCTCGAAGCTTCCTTTTCCCTCCTTAGTCCAACTGAATTGCACATTCTTTTTCAACATGGCAGTAAGAGGTTGTAACAAAGATGCAATATTTGGAATAAACCTCCTAACAAAATTAATTCTGCCAAGAAAGTTCTGCAAACCTTTCTTATGTGCAGGCAGTGATAAATCTAGAATAGCTAAAACTCTCTCAAGGTCAATAATAATGCCTTCTCTTGAAAGAATATGACCGAGGAGTCTTCCTTCATGAACTAAGAATATACACTTTTTGGGGTTCAATAAAACTCCAAACTCCCTGCACCTCTGAAAAATCTGCTTCAAGTGGTCAAAGTGATCATTAGAATCTTTTGAAAAAATAATTATATCATCTAGATAGACTAGCACTATTCTGTTCATAAGACCATGGAAGGCCATATCCATTGCCCTCTGAAAGGTTGCCCCTACATTGGACATACCAAATGGCATTTTCTGATAGGCCATGGTGCCCCACTTAGTTGTGAATGCAGTTTTGTATTGGTCCTCTTCTTTGACCAGAATTTGATTATATCAAGAGTATCCATCTAACAAGAGTAACTATTAGAACCTGAAACAGCTTGCAGTATTTGTTCCATGGAAGGAAGAGGGTAATGGTCTTTTAATGAGGTATGATTTAGATCACAGAAATCAACACAAATTCAGATTTCACCATTCTTCTTCCTAAGTAGGACCAAGTTGGAAACCCAAGAGGTATGTTTTATTGGGAAAATGATACTGCTCTCAATCAGTTCATTCAGCTCAGCCTTCATTAAGTGTTCAAGTTTGGGATTGAGGGGTCTTTGTTTTTGCCTAATAGGCTTGGCATTAGGCTCTAACTCTATAGTGTGTTGGGCCAAACCGGGATGAAAACCTCTCAAGTCCTTATACTCCCATACAAAAACATCAGAAAAATCTTAACATAAGTGAATAAAAGACTGTTGTTCTCTAGTACATACCTTCCCAAGTTTCAGTAGTTTGTCCTTGAAAATTTCTATGGTTTGGTAATATTCTTGCTTCACTATCATGCTATACTTATCTTTTATGAACTGATCATCAGTGTTAAACACTAATTCTAATGTGACTAACCCCTTGGGCAACTTGTTGGTCCTCAACTAGATGATCTGATCTTTAAATTGATGTTGATATTTATGCTGATTATCTGCTACAAATTCAGCCTCTGCACTTAAAAAACTTAAGATTTGCTCGTCACTATTAAACACTTGCCATGAAACACTGTTGTTAGGTACAGAAGGCCTAACAACTATCTTAACATATGGTTATACCTCAACATTATGAATCTAATCAGGAATCTCAAATTGGGATCCCAAGGCTGTCAACCTATCTGCATACTTATTTTGATCCCTGGGAACTGAAATCAGATTAAAAGCATCAAAAAATTCAATTGAATCCAACACTCTATGCTTGTATTTTTTGACCAGATCATTTTTAACAACATTTAGATTCCTAACCTAGTTAACGATCAACTCAGAATCTCCATAAACTTGGACAGATTTGATACCCTTTTTCTGAGCCCATTCTAAACCATGGATTGGGGCCTCATACTCAGCCACATTATTTGTGTAGCTGAAGGTAAACCTTAAGGAAACATAATACTTGTCTCCTTGAGGTGAAATTAACATATTACCTCCACCGGCACCCGTCTTGGTCCTTGATCCATTAAAGTGCAACTTCCAAAGCTGATATTCTTGTTGTTCTAACTAATTTTCATCCTTAATTGGATTTTGAATCACTACATCAGGTTCTTATATCATATAGATGCTTATCCTACCTCATCAGTGTGACAGAAAGGGTCATTTTCATGATCTTCAGCTACCCAATCGTCTAAATTTATGTCTTCTATAGGTGCATTGGGATTTGGGCTCATGGGTTCATCCTGCTGCCCGCGGGTAATGTAGAGATTAGCATTTATTGGGATGGGAACATAGGGTTCAATATGATCTTTTGCAAGTGGTTCAGATTGTATTGTTACCTTTGTACCATATCTCATTCTAAAGAACAAGTGCGTCTAATTAGATGATAGAAACCCACCCAATTTGGTTGCAAACTCCCTAGAGAGGTAGATTGCAAAACTAGGTGGAAGGTAAATGATGTAGATGTCTTGATGGATAGCAAAATTAGGACAAGCATGCAATGTGAGTGGCAGATTTTTTATTATCCCCACAGTACTAAGTGCAGACCCATCTAACTGTACCACTCCTTTTGGAAGGGGCACATAAACCAATCCTAGTGAGTCAGTTACACTTTTGGGCATAACTGAACTACTTGCCCCTAACTCCACCATACAGTTATGAACCAATTTATCACCAATAATGAGACTTAGATAGAAAGGGGGTGGTTTTACCTCATCTCCCAATTGCATTTTTCAGCCAAGTGTTGACATTTACATTCATTTTCTCAAATATATTCATAAAATGCCATTTACATTCATTTTCTCAAATACCCATATCAAGTTTCAGACCCCAATGCATTTTGCAATATCGAAGAGGAAGGAAAATGGTAAGTAAACTGTCCAGACAAGGATGTAGATGATTACATTGTTTACATAGCAAAAACATGAAGCCCTTGTTAAGGTTTTTTAAAAGTTTCTTTCTTTTTGCAATACACAGTCAAGCAAGGTCAAAGTGGAGTGTTACAGACATGGCCACAAAGAGTAAAGGAAGTTTTGTACAAAATAAAAGAAACCCTCATTTCAAACACAAGGAAACTTCATTTTTTTAACATCAAAAGACAAAGAGCCATCTAAAGAATGTGTTACATGCCATAGCCATGCCATATGAGAAGATATTTCACATACCGAGCTAACTAAGAAATGAAATTCTCATCACAGTTGCATATGTAGAAATAAAAGAAGCAATGATGGAGGGAAATAGTGGACTCACTGTATGACTGTAGTAGAGGAGAACATTATGGCTGTGGCCAGTTGAACTGGACCTTGTCATTTTTGCCATTTTCACAAAAGTTTGACATAGAGAAACCAAACAATATATATCAAAGCTTTTGGGCATAACTCATAACATTTAACAATGAGTCTTAATTTAGACATATAAATAACAAGTCTACATTCTTTTATAAGCACATTCAACTGTTTCGTGATGAGACCATGTTCTCCAATGGTCTCACCACCTTCATATTTGAGGGTTTAAATATATAACCTTTAACAGTTTAAGTAACCCTATAAATGATTCATAATTGACTTTCCATTCAAGCCCGACTTGGTATTAGTTTTGGTGTTAATAATCACATTGTCATTTAATTGCCTCCCTAGCTATCACCATAGTCAAGTGACTATATTATTGGTATGATTGCCTTCTCGGTTGTGACCACAGTCAAGTCACTATATTACTCATTTAGGACTATAATAATACTGGAGTTATTCTTTACTCCATCCGAGAGCTCTTAAGCTCTGTCTACGTCATTATATGACATGTGTTTATCATTCTTTGATAACTAGCTAAGCCATAATGGCTTCGAGCATTGATTTTTTGTAAAGTATAAAATGTAGAATGTGTTCTAGTTGGGTCGTAAGACCTTTACCTCAGACATAGAAAAGATTTCATCGCTAAAAGGCTCAGCCTTGTGGCCTTGAGTAGGTGTTATAGTTAAAACATATCGTAGTCGTTGCTCAACTTCCAAGCCTCAAGCTTAGCCACCCAAAAAAAAAAAAAAAGCTTCATTGCCTCGGCCACACAGCCTAGAGTGTAGTCCCAAGAAAAAGTTCAATGTTTCAATATTCGGCCATACGGCCTAAAGTGTAGTCTCAAAAGATTACTGTGGTTTTCAATGTTCAGCTCTATAGCCATGAGTCATTCAAAAGAAAGTTTTCTTGTTTGCTAGCTCATCGATTATGGCTTTGAGCCTGTTATCATCATAAAGATAACATGGTAAGCTCGGCCTTAAGGCCTTGAGCCATTGTATGAAATAATACTTTGAATCAATGATAGCTTGGTTGTAATAGCCTCAAGCCATGACTATGAAAATATTAACATATATATCATGGCATGGCCTCACAGGCCTTGTGCCTTAGAGATAAATATACGGTATGACAAATAACATCACACTATCTCTAACAGAGATTAAACACAATCAAAGCTCGGTATATCGAAGGTAAATAGGATTTTGTCCACCATGTTACCTGGACAATGCTTTTGATGGGAACGTTGTTCCAGTCCTAGTCTCCTTTGAGCTACACATAGCTTCAAATCTACCAATGCTATCCCACTGTAGCTTTTGCCACCTTTCTCATAAAACCCCCAACCAATGAACTCCCCAACCAAAATCTACTAACAAAAAGAAGAAAGAATGATCAAGGCTTGATAACCGGCCGACTCTTGGCATGCCATTTTGGAAGGTAACTACCTTTCTACATGGTCAATTCCCACAAAAGGTGGCTTGATCCAGGCATCATGCAAGGAAGGATGAGCTCAAAGCTCTCCATCATTTCTCAAGGTTGACCAAAAACAAGTTAATAGCTTCGATAATAATCAAATTTTATGATAAGAAGGATAATAACAATATTATTATTGAAATTCAACCTATAAAAAGGTTTACATCCTTACTTAAGGATTAACACTATATAATAGAAAACACAAATTGAATCACAACAAAATTGTCGATTGTCAATATCGAGTAATACTCCCCTGAAATCAACTATCCCCATTAGTCGAATGATTAGGGAAATAATAATCCCTGAGAACAAAAGGATAATGAGAGACCTCCTTGTCTCTTAACACTATTGTCTCTTGACTAGGGATGACGTTCCAAGTACATCATTTGGTCGTCACAACTTGTTGTGATAACTCGAATGATATAACGACTGACAAAGAACATGGAAGCTAAAGAAAGAGACAAGACACGTGTCAACTTACGAAAGGATCAAGAAAGACATAGAAGTCGATACTTAGATGGCTAGTCAACCTTTTGCTTTCACAACGTCTAACCCTTCCTCCACGATGATACTCTCCTTCCTTCTTCAAAGGACATTCATTTTCTTGTTCACATTTAGGATCACAAGATTATGATCAATGCATCATTATCATATATCATAATATAAATCATTTAATTTTAAATTATTTAACATCAGTATCTACTTCATAATCAAAAGTTAAATTAGATATTTCCATAATATCAAATCAATTAACTATGACTAATCTTCCTAATTATCATGCCAATTTAATGATTAAGTCTAATTGTAAGTTGGGGATGTAACACTATTGACATATACGAGGAAGAAAGGCTTATTGATTTTTCTAATAATGTGGGCTTCATCAATGAGGTCTCAATTGTCAATGCTTCCAAGGTCATCCTATCCTCTTGTGAATCTATTGCGACTCACATGATTTTTCTAAGAATGTGGGCTTCATCAAAGAGCTTTCAAGTGTGAATGCTTCCAAGGTTGTCCTATCATATCATCCTAATAACAAAGGTTTTAGAGACCATAGAGGTGTTATTTCACAATAGAGTTTGAGATGTGGTTTTCTTCTCCCTCGTGTACACCTATGAGAATTAGTAGTGCATCTTATGTTGGTGGCCCCACAAGTTCTTCATCTAGGTTGTAAACTACATTAGATGTGTATAAGATGAGTGGGCTTAATAATAGAGCCCTTTCAACCTCTTGCGTGTTGGTTGAGTTACAACATTCTTACTCTATCATCTCTAATCCAGATAGAGGTTATAACTTTGGTTCTTAGCATATGGAGGCAAGGGTGGATGGTCATGGAATTTTTTTGAGTTATCTCTAATTGATGTTACTATTGAAAGAACTTAAAGTTAGTTTCCTTTGAGGAAATCCTAGGTTGAAACAATTAATGGTAAGTCCTTCTCCAAACATACCTAGTTCTTATCTTTGCCTGGTTTATTGTGGATGGTAAGAGCATTCTTCTTAGGGTTCTAAATTCAATTTTTGAAATGTCATCCTTTAGGTTAAAAAATTATCTTATCGATAATTTTCTAGGTATTAGGCCAAACATTGACATATTTAGAAAATGGGCCCAAAGAATACATTAATTATGGGGCAAAGTTGAGATCTTAACTATGAACAATGGATTATGTTTTTACCTCCTTTTTGAATGATGAGGATTATGTCTAGACCCTCTTAGATGGTCGTTGGTTTATCTGTAAATTAAGGATCTCCCTACAAAAATAAAAATTTGGTTTTGATCTAAAGAAGGAATGCATTAATTGTTGGTGTGAACAAGTCTATTCTATAACTAGTTTCCTGTTTGAGTCTTTTTCACACATAGTTAGTTAAGTTTATTTAAGCCATTTAATTTTTGTGTCTCAAGTCATATAATCATGACACTTTTCATAATCGCATGTGTTGCTATGTCTCACTCATGCCTATATATGCAAGGATTTTCTATGTACATTTCATTCCATTATATTGTATACTACTAAAGCAATATTGGCATTATAGCATTTTCATTGCTCTTGTCTTGTGTGCAAGGTTATTTGGCATTGCAAAATATTTTTCTCTTCTGATTACTTTGGTGACTTCAACATGGTATTAGAGATTTAGATTTTCAATCCCCTTCTCTTTTTAGGGAGGTTTTTACCAAGCTTTTTCATCTAGGGCATCCTAGCCCAATCAAACAACATAACTGAAATCCAAAATGCCCAAATGTATATGGATCGATAATAAACTTGATAGGGTTTGGAGTAGTTGTATATTCAACATTTTTTGGAGGGCTTCATTAATTTCTGCTTATAAATCAATATCTAGTGTCTCCGATCTTTGTCCACATGATACAGAAATCTACGAGAATCAATAGAATATTCTCTATTATAATATACTTACATCACAATAGTCTACATTAGCTAATGGTATTTTTTTGCATTTTTAAAGGTTTTTAGTCACTTTGATTTTCTATGGGGTATGGCCCTCTATTGAAAAGTGTATAATAGGGCACACATTGGTTGTGAGTCCCTATGGAGTTATGTTAGTCACACCATGTAGTATGCAGTTCGTTTTCACTATTGAAGCCCTTAATCACATGAGGGGAGACCCTAGTCATGTGATGGGAACCCCTATTCATGTGGGGGGAACCCCTAGTCATGCCCAACCTATTTATCCTTAAACCTTATGTGACCATCACTACCACTCTAACATGGCTCTATTGGCTTCTACCACTCACTCACCATTATTGCTCCACCCAAGAAGTCCTTATAGTTGCATTACTTAGGTTTCATTCCCTCTACTAAATTTGTATTCCCTAACTCTACTTTGATAGTCCCCCTAGCCATGCCACCTCAATCGTCCACTATTGCTTAGCCTAGCTTGTGGCACCACACTTATAGGCCCTTAAGGCCATTCTTTTATGCTCTTGGAGGCATTTTTTTTAAGTCCATATATTTTACCCATTGTGTTGGAATTTTGAATTATTAGAAGCATTAGAATGATCTTTCCATGCACTTCATATTGGTCTAAGAAAATTTTCTAGATTCTAGTTTAAGTATCTAAATTTTTTATTCGAAGCCATTTATTGCATGTTTTTTGCAATAGGCATAACTTTTGTTCATGCAGTCAAATTTTGCTAATTTTTTTTAAATTCATTAAAAATCACATGGAATCTATTTGTAATGTCTAATTTTCAATTTAGAAATATTTTTTTCTAAATAATATAAAAATCATCATGTGTTATAAATGGTCAAATTAGGTTTATTTATTGTAAAAATTACACTAAAGTGCACCTATTATTTTTTGTTGGGGGATTCCAATTACAACATTAATACATTTGTTGGGGGGTGTAAGGGGAAATTTAAGTACTTATTATCTTTTTAATATATTGGTGTTTGTTTCTATCATGGTAGAACCTATGACTATTGAGCTCCTAATTCTGCATAATTATCACAAATAGAAACTGCAAATGACTCAACTACTATAATCTAAATGACTATGGTAAATGTTGGATAAAAAGCCTCTAGAATTAACTAAGGATTTTGAAAAAAAAAACATATAGAAATAAGTTATATGAAGCCATGGGGTAAATTGAAATCTATAATGTATCAGATAATTTTTTGTTTCATATTGCAGAGTGCACCACACCAAAGAAAGCATGGGACAAATTTGATGTTTTTTGGCACCATTTATGAGTCTCATATATTGCAATTAGAGGCATATTTTACTTCACCCTGTCTTGATGATTATCCCTCCATTGAGGGCTTCCTTGCTAATTTCGAGTTGTTATTGTCATAGTTACAAGGTTGTGGAAGAGATAAAATAAAAAAGAATTTATCTTCTTGATTTTGTCTAAGTTGAAGGGCCCTTTTAGGTGTTCACCTCTACCTTCTACCCAACCATGGATTCTTTAGGGACTAATTTGAAGATGCTCACCTTTGAGTTGTTTTGTGAGCATCTTACTAGGGAATAGGCCAAGCTTATTTAGTTGGATGCACTTCCTAGTTCTAAGATTCAAACATTAGTGGCTCAATAATATAAGAGAAAACATAGAAATAGGCATTTAATACCAAGACAAGATATTCTTTAGGTGGTGAGTCGCCATCCAAACTAAAGAAAAATAACACTCTAAAATTGACACCTCCCTCTAATTATTCTATGTCAAGTGAATATTCCTGTAAGATGAATAAGATAGGAAACCATTGTACATTTTGTGGTAAGCTTGGACATGATGAATCTAGATGTTACTAGTGGTTAGAGGCTTTGGGATAGGTCATGCAAATGAATAGGATTTATATCTCCAAACCTTCTACCATAGGTAAAGGGAAAGACCTTTTTTCATGAGCTTTATATGGTTCATCTTTGCATGATTGGATACATGATTCAGGTTCTTCTCACCATATGAAAAATTTACATGATCTTTATTCACTTTTTGAGAAAAGTACTTCTCAAATTGCAATGGGAAACTATTCATAGATTTTGGCTTTCGGATCAAGCAAGTTATAGTTGTAAAATGAGTGCATCAATGATCTCTTGGTTCTAGAGATTCTTTCTAATCTTTTATTCATTTATTATATTTGTCATTCTAATGAGGAAAAGAGAATTGATTTTACACCACATGATGTACCTATTCAAGACCTAGACAAGAGCCTAAGATTGTTGTTGTCTTAGAGAGTGTTGATCATGGATTATGTTTGTATAGGTTTGATGGTTTTGAGTCTTCTTCAAGGTCATCCCTCATTACACATACTAATTCTTTGAGTAGGCTTTGACATGAATGATATGGTAATCTGAATTATAGGAATCTTCAATACTTGAGAAAACATGATATTGTGATTGGTATTCCCAAGATTTCATGTACAAAGGGGGTGTGTTGAGTTTGTGTACATAGAAAACATCATTAGGAATCATAATGATCTTAATACTTTCTTAAGTAATATTGATTGGTTATAATCCCTCTTATGTATTCTTAAGTACAAGAGAAATGCCAAAGCACATATAATCATCACTGTACTTTCTTAAGTAAAAGAGCAGGGTCTTCACTACTTTGAGGACCTTCAAAGAATTTGTGGAAAAGTCATCTAGTCTTTCTATCAGGTAGATTCACAAAGATAATGGGGGGAGTATGTAAAAAAAAAAAAATTGTTGTTAGCATGGTATTCAACATCAACACATGGTTTCTTACACTCCTTAATAGAATGATGTGGATAAAATAAATAACATAAATTTAGGGTAGATGGCCAGTAAAATGATTTAGTCCAAGAGAATATCACTCACTTTTTGGGCTAAAGTAGTGAATTGTGCCAAGTACAATCAAAATCATATGCCCCACAATGTAGTGCATAATATGGCTCCTAAAGGAGGCTTGGACCCATTTCAATCTTGATGCATATTCCTTTAAAGTATTTGGTAGTGAGGCTTGGGGATTTATTATAGATCACCAATGTAAGGCTATAGAGAAGAAGATTTAACTTTAGATTTTTGTTGTATATTATGAGGATGTGAAGGCCTATAGGTTGTTTGACCTTGTTACAAGAGATGTCTTCTTTTGATGATATGTCTAGTTTGATAATCACTCAATATAGATTGAAACATCATCATATACTTATCTATCACTTCCTACTCCTCCTTCAACTTTTGAGGACTCTTTGCTTCTTGAGGATGATGATGATAGTTTTGATCCACTACCTCCTAGTGCACAATCTTTATCCTATTGGGCCTACACTAATCTTGATGCCAGACCTTTGGTTGGTGATCCTATAGATTCTCACCACACTCATTCATAGATAGAAAGTGTCTATATTTTGAGTTATGCTCTTTCAAATTATTCTTAGAAATTTTTATATGTTGTGGGTATTCTAGAGTGGGATAGTTCTACAATAGATGAGTATTCTTCTTTGGTGAAGAATCACACATAAAATCTTGTACCTCTTCCTAAGGCAAGAAAGTTGGTTTATTGTAAATGGCTCTACAAAACCACATGTGCAATATGGGTCCATTGGCATGTACACGACATGTTTTCTAACTAAGGTCTTTTCATAGATTGAGGGTATTGATTATTTTGAGACATTTTCTCTTAATACGAAGATTGATTCTATTCTTCTTATACTTTCACTTGCTATATCATAGGAATGGTCAATTTATCAGATGGACATGAAAAGTACCTTCTTTCATGGTGATCTTCATAAGGAGATCTATATGGAGTATGCTATAAGTTTTGCTTACATGATTCTTCACTTGTTTGCAAACTTCAAAGTTCACTCTATTGTCTCAAACAAGCCCCTCAAGCTTGTTATGAGAAGATGGATAGATTCTTGCTTACTTCTAGATTCTCATGTTTCCATTCTAATTTATTAATTTACACTCAAAGGTATGGAGGGGATCTTTTAATACCTATTTTGTATGTAGATTACTTTATTCTCACATGTGAGGGATATAAGATTCGAGCCCAATATTTTTTGGACAAGAGGTTTACTAGAAGCCCTATACATTCTTCTAATTCTAGATCAATAGTTAGAAAAGGGACAATGGTTAGGAAAGAAATTTGCTTTAATGATTCTATAAGTAGGGTTGTTGTTAGTGTTCGAGGCTCTCTAGAGCTTTATTTGTGTTTGTTGGTCTCTTCTAACACTAACAACAACCCTACCTAAAAGCTCTAAAGATTTGTGTTTGTTGGTCTCTTATATGTTTATTAGGTGATAAGTCTTTTGTTAGTCCTATTTATATGAGGAGCTGTTATTGTGGTGATTGTAGCTATTAGTTTACAGCCTTAATGTTACTAATCATTGGTGCTGCCTATTTATTGATTATTAAGCTTCAATATTAAATATTATATCTGATCTTATCTATGTAAAAAAGTTGGAGCCCTTGCAAAACCCCAATTTTACCCTTAATTAAAAAAACCAAAACAAAAATAGACACATAGAAGCTAAAGAATCGATTATTTTTAAAAATCCCATGTTTTCAAATAAATGACGCTGTGCTATTGAGACAGATAATCCTTCTTAGGCTATTTTGATTAACCGATGTTATTTAGGCTTTTTGTTTGAGTTACCTTTTCAATTGTTGCCCGTTTAATAAAGCATGGCGTTGTAATTACAGGCTGTATAACATTCGAGCCATGCTTCAGAAGCTCATTATACAGAACCTGAGCCCCAATTTTGTTTTCAGTGTAAGCTATGCATCGCACTGAACCTTCCAAACATTTCCATAAGTACATGAGCTTGAAGAATTCAGATAAAATATTTTGCTAAATCCCCAGCATTGGCATATTTTACCTTCTCAGATTTTGGTAGAGGAGCTTAAAAAGCATTTGGACGATGATATGCAGAGCCAACTTCAAAATCTCTATGCAGTATACAATGTGAGTTATTAAAAAAAATATTCAATTTCATGATAATTTGGCTTATAAGCTTCCATTATATCAAAAAACTAGTAGCTTTTGGGATTGAGTTAAGCTGTTATTTATGATGAAAAGGGTAATATGGACAACGGTGGAGACCCTTTGACAGAAAATCAAACGGAGGATTATGCGTTGTATGCCAAAAGATATGTAAATCACTACATCCAAATCGAAGGTAAGCATTTCTATAAGAAAAAAGAGAATGACTAGAAAGTTTTCGAATTCCTGCTGTTAATTACATCAATGTGATTGATAATATTTTTTTTGAGTTGGCAGAGTTCACAGCCAGATTCATGAGTTTCTACAAAGCACGCATGAGTAAGATAAATATTACTAAAGATCAAAATCAGTCAGATGACTAAATGAATAAAGATTGATTATAAGCCCTCTGCGGTTGACCTTGTTTGGTCGGTTTTCATGTCATGGTCAATGTTTGCTCTTCCCAAGATGAAATCTGAAATTGCAGGCTAATCTCTCAATCATCAAGCTGTGATATCCAAGAATCTAAAAGCTTAAAAGAACGTCTATGCCACTAAGGCGAATTTGAGGATGAGAGGCAACTGATACTGAACTATCCTATGTAGGAAGAAGCAATGCAGAAGTATTCACCCGCAACTAATGCAGAAGCGCTTTATGTAGGATGGAGATTTCAATAGTTTACATGGTTTGGCATTTTACAAACTGCAGTTATGCCGACATGCTCTATAACATAAGAAAAATTAGCAACAACAGATACATCAGGCATTTGCTTCCATGGTTGGGATAAATAGAAGTTGCCATTCAAACAATCGTTTTTTTATTTTATTGTAAGTTTTGGTAGACCCTCCAAGGATTTGTTAAAAAATAGTAGTGCTGAGTGCTGCAATATATTAAATCATAGTAGCATCAATAACACATAAAATATAAATATAATATTAATGCTTCCAGGTTTAACAATGTATTGTGCAAACATTAATAAAGCATTGTATTCTAGTACAACTTCCTCTAAACTACCCTATAGGTAACTAACTCCCAACAACTAACACAAAAGTACTAAAATATTTTAATTGCTAACACTAAGTCACTAAAGGCGACTTTATTACAAAATACAAACCTTCTTCATACTATCTTATATATAAGATTATAGTTATGTGAGGTAGATTGCAGCTACCCTACAACAAAATAAAAATTTTAACATGAGTTCGTACTCCCTTCTATGGGATCTAAGATCAAATACACAAAAAATAATGGAATTTTATATTTGCAAAATGATATAAAAGAAACATGCAAACATATATTATATGGATTTTCAATATAGATTACATTATCTAGTGGCCTTTATAAGGGTATTCACTCTTTTAACTTTTACATATATTTTTCCCATAGAAACTAACTATTAACTACCCAACACATTTCATAAATTATTAAACTAACAACATAATTAAGTAACTATAAACTAACACTCTGGATCATAAACCTAGCAATCTAACTTAATCCAAAGTGGACCAAAAGATGATCTCAAGCATCCATCAATCTAATTCATCCTACCGCTCTCTAAACTTAGTCTCTTGTCTTTTGGTACTAATCAACTAGTGTTGATACTTATATGCATCCTCTTGATGCCTGGCCCTTTACTTCACATTCATGTGTGAGAAACACCTATCAATCCTATACATCTAGTGACTTGTGACACTACCTCTTGTAGCCTAAGGATCCATTCCCTTTTCCTAGCACTATATGACATAGACATGCTAAAATTCATCATCTATCAACATGCCTCTAACCATCTATACCACATGTAGTACAAGAAATTTTCTTCGTTAACCAACTATAATGACCATTGTCCTCATATTTCCTTGTATCTACAACCCTCAGGTACATCCTCAACCAATTACCAACTACTTGACCATATAGTATATGACCCCACTTTCTCTTTATTTTTCTAGCATAGGCCACATTTATTAGAAGTATAAAAGTGCTCACTAACTGATAAATGAATACCTACTTTTCCTCTATAGTGAAGACATGGAAACATAACTCTACCAAACCATTACTCAACATCAATACTCAACAAAAAGACACCCAATTTGAACATATCAAAACACAATGCTATACTAGACTAGAGTACAAAAAACTAAACTAAAAAATAAAAAAACATCTACTCCTACCAAATATGCTATTAAATCATTTTACCCATTCCTTGAGTAGATAGCTAAGCTAACATGGAGATATTCCTCTATCTTGTGGTGGGTCCTCCAACCTTCATTACGACTCCTCCTATATCTTACTTTCTGAATGTATCATGCATAGCACTGAGATCTCCAAAAACACAAGCATGTGTGATAGAAAAAACATTTCCATTTTGAAGGTGTCAAGTTCAACCAAAAATGTACGTTATTATAAGGATACCTTATAACTCCTATTACAATGTATTTTTGTAGGTCATACACCTATCTAAAAACTTCTACTAATGAATGATATGTATTTGAAACATGACATGATTGAGGCACAAAAATTGTGAGTTTAGCACTGGCAACCTCCAAATTCAAAGTCTTTCTTCTCACCAACTATGCCATGCACTTATTTTAACCAAATTAGGCTCAAACTTTATCTTTAAAAGATCATTTCAAAACTTTCTTGATAAAGAAAATATACCCTAAGCTTTTACTCATTGAACTTCAATGAATGGTGGATAAAAAAAACCTATGTTGAACCTTTGGTACTTAAAAAACATTAAAAGCTGCAAAAATTTGTTCATCCCTATTCGTCCTATTACTATTAAATTCTTTCAAGAACAATAATGTCCTTTTTTCATTCCCACATCTATTTTTTCGAAAACAAAACATCACAAACCCCACCTTATATCCAATTTTCCTATAAGAGTCCCAACACAATCCATAAATATTAAACTAACAATATTATTAAGTAATTACAAACTAACACTTTACATCATAAACCTAACACCCTTATGAATCTTCCTTGATGTAAATTGAAATTACCATCCAAACAATCATTTGTATAATGTATTTTTGGTATCTTTTATCTCCTTAATAAATTTCAAGGATCATCACTTTCTCTTATATGTAATATAATAGTTACATATCAAGTAAATTGAAGTTTCCTTACAAATAGTCATTTGTGTAAAATTTTAATCTAAGTTTTGTTGTCTCCTCATATATCTTTCTTGAGATAAACTGAAGCTACCATTTAAACAATATTAGTTAATTTATTATATCTCTCACTAAACGCTCCATGGATTTTTCAATCTTCACATTCTCTTATATCTAGGATTATATTTATATATGTGAGGTGGATTGTAGCACCCTACAAACAATCATTTGTGTGAAATTTTAATATAATTTTAATACTTTTCTAATAAATATTTCTTAAAGTAAATTGAAATTACTATTCAAACAATCATTTGTATAATTTTTTTTTTTTAATTTAAAAAGCTGGACAACACCCATACTAATTATATTAAAACTGAAGCAAGGAGTACAAAAGCCCTCAATGGGAAAAATACATGATGGCAAACAAGATTCAATCAATGGTGAAGAGATAATCAACCCAGCAAGAAGGATTAAATGTTTTGGGCAAGGACAAGTCTCACCCAATGACACCTTCCAAAAATCACTATAGGAACAAGAGGCAAGATCCACAGAGGATCTAACCATTGGGGACAAACAAGAACAAAGGCCCAAGGCCAAAGATACAAAAAACCAATGCTGAGGTCATGACCACCAACACCAATAGCACCTTGAGAAGACCACAAACCAACCACCAACCACCAGCCACCACTAGGACCATCACCAAAATGGTTCCAAAGCCCAAATCACCTCCCGAGGCACTACCACCATCACCAAAACCACCACTGACACCTCTACCAAAGCCTCTCATAACAACTCAAATTAAACTTGGGAGGCACAAGAAAAAATGGAAAGAGTCATTAGGCCAAACACCACTCAAACCATCGCAAACAAATGCACCAAAAGGGAAAGGGGTGGGTGTGTACAAGAAGTTGGGTCCACATACAGGGGAAGCATTGAGGAAAAAAAATCACGACAAGAATGGGATCCCATTTAGGCTGGAGGTCTCGATCCTAAATAGGACCTCGTTACAGTTTGGGATCTCAACCTAAATGGGATCCCACTTCTAAACAGGGCCTCATTCCTCAAAACTATTTATTTTTAAAAAAATTGGTCTGAACAAGTATCCATTTTAAAGCGGGGTCCCATTCTAAAAATAATAAATGCTAACCTACCTTTTAAGTTTTCTTTTAGGCTCAGGAAAGACATGGTAACCCAACCCTTATCCTTGGACCTACAAGTACAAGGTCATATCAATAGCAAGAGAAAGAACTAACTTTGGCAATATGGTGGATGATTTTTTTTTATAATTTTTTTATGAAATTAAAACCCTTTATAGATGATGATGTCCAGTTTTCAAATATGTAATTTTTTATGATTGGATTTGATTTTCTATTTTTAATTAATTTTTGAGGAAATTGGTCCATAAAGTTGAAATGTTAGGTGTTCATATATTTTTAATAACTTTTAATTTTTTAAGTTTCTTTTAAAAAAATTATGTCAGAAATCTACACACAATTCTTTACACAATGAAAAAAAATAAAAAAATGATTAGTTTAGCTCAAATTATGCTTTCCAAACACAAGAGGTTTTTAGAAATAGCAATTAGGGCCAATAAAAAATTATTTTAAAATATTGGAAAAAAATTATAAAAAATATCCTCATCAATCTTTAGTATAATACACATATTTTCTAAGAAACAATTAGAAAAATACTTTTATTTAGGTCAAATTATGCTTGTCAGACATGTTCATTGTATGGTCCTAAAAAAGTGACTTTTAAAAAGTGGTTTTTGTACAAGCCTATACAAAATTAATTTGTATCATATGAGTATTAAAATAAATTACATATTTAAAAAATAGACTCAAAAGCATACATTTCATATTACTAGATTTTTTATAGATTATGTGTAAGTGCTTCAAATTTCTAGGCCAACTGTGACAAACATTGATTTTCAAAAAAAAACAATTGCACATTTTAACCAAAAAGTGGACCCAACTTCTTGCACACACCCGGGTGGCGAAGAAAGGAGCAAAACATGAAGCGCAAAAAACCCTACCACATGAGACACAAAAACTCTCACCCAAGCAAGACAACCCAATTAAGAGAAAGTGCCCAAGCTAGACACAAGTCTCAAAGATAGAGGTGAGAACCAAAACAATGAAAGCCAACCCAGGAGAAAACTAGACAGAATGCTAAGGCACCCAAAATGTCCAGAACCACCAAAAAAGATCCTTGAAAGGCACTCTTGTCTAAAACTAAAAACTCAAAGAACATGACACCATCCAAAAACTAGAGTGGGAATGAACATCAAAGAGAAACCCAAACTAGTAGGAAGGGGCTCCTAGGTCCTCCCCAGACCTAAAACTGAAGACAAATCAAGAAAACTAAAACCACACCCAAACACCACGCTAGGCAGCTCAAGACGAGGAAAGCCACCTTGAACAAAAATAAAGGAGAGGTGCATGGTTCACCTGATGAGAGCATTCTAGTCTCCTAGATCTCAGAGACTTTTTGATTGTGGTTTGGATGCTTGTTTCTATCTCTACTTCAGTCTTGCAGCTTTTCAATTTACACCCCTTTCTGTCGAGCCCTGACGAAATGCTATCTAACTTCTTTATCATATTGGTCTGAGATATTCCCAACCTTGGAGAATTATGCAGGATTGGCTTTACTTGGTCTGCCTCCTCATGAGAATATGTGCTGAAATCCTTCCTAGCTCTAATGATAGCATCATCTAAACTGACCCTTAGTCTTGGATCTAGAGTTCATGTCCCCCTAGAAAAAACCCTTACCAGAGGTCAATTTTTTCATTTCTTCCTCTTCCAAATTTTGGGTAATAAAGTAATGAATTTCCTCCACCATTTCTTCTGCCAGGAATGCTGCTCTATTCTTGCAGATGATGGCATTCTTCTAGGAAGGGTTGATCCCTCCTTAAACACCAAAAGCAACTTCATGGAAGTTGGGATTCTCCTTTAGAGCAAGATCAGGGTGCCTAGGAGAACTTCATTCACTATTTCCTCTCTTATTTTATGGATGAATTCCTCTAAAAGAGAATTTAAATCACTGTTCAAGAAACCATCAATACCAACCCCATTTGGTAAAGTGCAATCAACCTCCTTGACTATAGCATGGATGACCTCCTCTAACTGAATTGCAGCTAATTGAGAATGATACTCCCCATCCGCCACCAAGGCATCCTCTTCGAGAACCACCGGCTCTTTGGATTGGCTCTTTTTTTAGGATAACTCTTCCAAAATTGGAGAGAGATGAGGGGGGTCCTTAAGAGGAAATTGATTAATAGAGGGGTCAGGGGTCCATTTGAGCTGCCAAAGGCCTCCACAAATTTTACATTTATATTTCAGAGCTTCAATAGAAATTTCTTGGACCTAATCTCCCATAGCAGAGTGAAGCCTAATATTTTTAGGGAAATTTTTCTTGAGGTCCTAAAGAATACAAATCCTAATGTCCTCATCAAAAAGAGAATGTTCTCCATCTAAGACTTGAAAAACACCAAGAGAGTCCCTAATAAGCTTCACAATTTTCTCTTCTTTGTATATTCTAATGGCAAGTTTCCCAACTTAATCCAAAAGGGCGCAAAGGAAAGAGTCACATTGAATGGATTAAAATTTGGTTGGCATGGCTGCATATATAATCCTACCCCTTCAAAAATCTACTCATGTCTTGAAAAGACTAGCTCTATGTCCCCGCTATTCTAGAAGATGACAACGAAAAAACACTCATTAAGAAAGAAGAATTCAGAGCTCTGAGGCTAGTTTGAATTGATCCAGTCGAGCAAGGCATCTTTGAAAGATGGGTTCTTCCAAGATTTGCCAATCAAAGTTGTTTCTTTTAGATTACTGACCCTACTTTCCACCAGCTCCTTTGGGATGAGAATTTGGAGCTCTGAGCTTTGGGAGAAATTATCTTATCGAGAGGAGTCTTGTTCCTCAATCTTTCCTTGGAGTTGAACTTGCCTCAAGTTCCAAAAGATGGCACTGCCTATTTACTATTGTTTCTCCTTTGTCTGGTTCGCTGTCCTCCATGTTTAAGAATTGGCTTAAGTTTTTTTCAGACTCAAGATTCGCCAATCTATGGGACGTAGGGCTGTCCTTAAGCTCTGAGCTTTGGGAGAAATTATCTTATCGAGAGGAGTCTTGTTCCTCAATCTTTCCTTGGAGTTGAACTTGCCTCAAGTTCCAAAAGATGGCACTGCCTATTTACTATTGTTTCTCCTTTGTCTAGTTCGCTGTCCTCCATGTTTAAGAATTGGCTTAAGTTTTTTTTAGACTCAAGATTCGCCAATCTATGGGACGTAGGGCCATCCTTAATTATCTGACATATTTGGTGAGAGAGAAACTATAGAGTGTTTAGGAGGGAAGCTAGATCTTGTGCAGATGTATGTCGAAGCTTAAAGGAGGCAATCTTAGAGGTGGTGATTGCCAAAATTAACAGATCTATTTAGTCCACAGTTTGGTCAAATTGGGATGACTATATTTTAAGGAATTGGCCCCAATTATAGAATGCTGGAAGGATAGGTTCGGGTATGGAAAAATCTGGGGTCAAAAGGGACCTGATTAAATGGATACCCCCTTCCAAAAACTTTATTAAGCTGAATTTCGATGGAGCTTGTAGGGGTAACCCGGGTTTGTGAGGGACGTGATGGGAACGTCTTAACCAGCAGGTGCGTTGTAAGCGACCGGCTGGTCGACGTCAGGTACGGACAGTCGAAACAACAAGATAACATGTACGGCAGGTTGTCGACTGGTTTAGGTTGAAGAAACAAGTCGAAATGGTACATAGGATTGGTCGACTGGTGCAGTCGACCGCCCAACCATACAGCCGGTGAGTTACAACTCACCGGCTGTTTACGGCTGGCGGATGTGATGTGTCCTAAGAAATGAGAGTGGAAGTCTATTGGTTTCTAAAACGTCTAAAATGCCCAAGGGATCCAACAATGAGGCAGAAGTGCAGGCGCTGGTTCATGGCCTCCAATTGGTGACTAAGCTCAGCGTTAGGAAACTATGGATCGAAGGAGACTCAATGATTATTGTTAATTCCCTGAAGGCCAAAGGCTCAGATAATTGGATGTTAAATTACATCCTTCAGCAAGCTTTAGACCTATTAAAATATTTGGATAATTTTTTAGTATCTCACTACTATTGAGAGGGGAATAAGGTAGCTATGGCCTAGCAAACCTTGCCATTGATCAAAAGGATGATGTGGTCATCTTTCTTCCAAGTCAACAGAATGTTCTAGTCTCTTTATCTTCATGGATCAAGGATGACGTGGAGGGTTTGGTTTCCAATGGATTTTGAGGTTTTTTTTTTTGGATGGTAAGGCCGCAGGTGTCTAATGGCTCAGGGTGCGGGGAGGGTGTCAGATCCTTGGTCCTGTTGGGTACTCGAGGAGGATGTTGGGATGGAATCAAGGGGGGACAAGTGGAAGGACCATACCCCTATCGTGATCTGGTACGAAAGGATCAGAACTATTCCTTAATTGCTCTGGGGTGGCGTGTTCTTATGTTCACCATCCTATCAGATTGAGAGGGTGAAATTCTTGTCTGAATCACTCAAAATTGATGACCCTGTCACTTCCAAGGTGCTCCTACATGAAGTAAATCTTCTGTCAGAGCTCAACGGGGAGATGGATGGGATGGAGGAAGACCTCTTCAAAATTTGTGAGTTGCCAGGCCTGCCACATCCACATTGAAGGACAGTAGTTATCAATGGAAAGTGTGGTATGGTGGTTGGTACTTGACGGATCCCTTAGAGTTGATTTTAATGTGAGTGTTCAGACATTTAACCGTGATCTCCAAGGATTTCCTCTGGATTTATCATGGGCAATTTATTTATTCCTTGGAAGTCCAGAGAATTATGCCGTTCATGCGATATACAAGGCGTTAGCTTCCTTCTCCTTGGCCGAGGACTTATTTTCTTACCAGCATATTTCTATATCGCTTGTTTTCTTGCCAGTTCCATGGCGGACACTAGATTGAACCAGAGAATCTTCTTTCCTCAAATGGAATGGGAGACTGAGATCCGTGGAAAAATCAAGATCACTGATATGATGAATTTGGTGGATTGCGACTGTACGATGGTGCAATTTTCCCTGAGGAACATTGCCGTCCATAGGTGGATTAAAGGATATGGGGGCAAAATCCTCACCCCTTCCGACATTGTTTCATATATTCTTTCAAATATTATGGACCTGGTGCAGGAAGGAAACTATGTCCATACCATTGCAACGGGTTTGTTTTACAATCACTACTACACTGTAGAAAAATGGGCACCGACTGTTAGGGATTATGGTATGTCACAGAGGGATGGTCTAATTGGTGGCTTATTAAACATCCAAAACCTAAGATCCTCCCCGATTGTCCAAGCAGTGTTCAAAGCAATGCAGGAGAGCCTCCGGATGGTGTGCATAGATGAGCTGGACAGGGAGCTCAAAGCATATAGTTTTTACTTCTCTAAAAGGAAGGTGGAACGTATCAGGGAGGTCTTCATTGCAATTAGATTCCTACATGTCCATGCCCCCGACTAGTCACCTCATCTGCCCATGGAGTTCTTTGATAATGTAGAAGATGACGAGATTGACCTGTATGATGACCGAGATGATGACCTTCCTTAGGTTGAGGTTGTCCTACCGGGTGCTGCAAAAACAGGCTAGACGGTAGATGCAAGTGGACCTGATGCCGTGCAATGAAGATTTTATTTTGGTGTGCGTTGGACAGTATGTGGATGTGGGGGCTCTTCTACTTCGTTTTCGTTTTTCTCCGTGATCTGGGTTGGTGGTTCATTTGTTTTTTCGTGCTTGGCTTAATTCTGTTATATCAGGTTTGTTAAGGGCCATCTTTTATGGTTTAAAACTGTTATATCAGGTCTTTTAAGGACCTTCTTGTGTTTTTTAATGGATTTCTGGACATGGCATTCTCGCTACTCTCTGTATAAACTTTTCTAGTAATATTATGGGTGCCTCATCACCGTTTTCTGCTAAAAAAACCCTCAAGCTATTACCTGAACTTTTCGATTTGTAGAACCTACCTTCTTGCCTGTAGGTCTAAGAAGCCTTTGGCTTCTAGATATCCCTGAAATCTGATCTGCCATCTTGTCTAGGAAACTTATATCGGTCTTCTCTATCTTTGTTCTAGAAAAACTCCATCTCATGCTCTCAAAGTCGACCAGTAGAGACCAGCTCTTTGATTGCCAAAGGCACTGTCTTAGAAGACCCCTTTTCTCTTAGTGCCACCAGAAAAGATTGCAAGATCTCTATTCCAAACTCTATTCCTTTCTCTGAAACCATCTTGATTCTCTGATTGAATGCCATGTTTTCCCACATCATCAAATCTTTTCTTGTTAAATTTTTTTTTTTTTTTTTTTTTTGGCTATAACAAGTTTTTCATGAACAGATTTAAGGCATTATACTTCCAATTTTTTGTATAATTTTTTGTAATTTTTTTATTTTCTATTTTATATAAACTTATAGTTCGATATGTGATCTAGATTGTGGTTACCTCACAAATGGTTGTCCATATAAAATCTTAGTGTGATTTTTGTAGTCTCCTCATAGATCATGCTTGAGGTAAACTAAATCTACCATTGAAATGATTTTTTTTTATTTATTATAATTCATGGTAGCACTTCCATGGATTTTTTTTGGATCTTCACAATCTTTTTATATCTAAGATTGTAGCTACATATGTGAGGAGGATGGTAATTACCCTACAAATAGTGGTTTGTGTAAAATTTAAATATAAGTTATGTAGGTTCACTCATATATCTTGTTTGAGATAAATTGAAAACCATTTGTGTAATTTATTTTAACTTTTTTGTAGACCCTCAATAGATTTTGGGAATCTTCACTTTCTCTCATATCTAAATATGCTAGTTACATATGTGAGGTAGATTGTAGTTACCATACAACTACTCATTTGTGTAAAGTGTTAATGTAATTTATGTACTTTTCTCATAGTTTTTTCTTAAGGTAAACTTAAGCTACCATTTAAATAATGGTCTATTAATTTACTACAACTCTTAGTATCTACTTCATTTATTTGGGAAGATATTTACATTCTTTTTATTTAAGATTATAGTTACATATTTGATGTAAATTGTAAGTTGCTTATGTTGATGTATATTAATTTTTTATTTATATTATTACTTTTTATATTATATGCACTTAGGATAGGATAATCTTGTTTACCTAATAATTTACATGGGTAGGTTATACGTGTATCATGTGACTTGTGTTTTTTTATTTGATAGATATGTACTATATATACAATTTCATCTCCCATTTTCTCCTATTATTTATACATTCACATCTTTGGGTGGGGTATCCTACATATACCCACCTCTTGCTCTTATATGAGCATTCATTGTATTTTATCCTAGTAAATAGATTTGTACCCATATTGGAAAAGTAGTTATATTACATTTTTGTAATCTTTGGTTGTACTTTTTCTATTGTGGCTTGTTCATGTTATTATATTCTAAAAGGTTTTCTCCATTGGAAAATATCATAATATTAGAGTGGTTGGTGACTCAAGCCTTACTTATGTCCATTGAGGATAGAAAATAATTCTAAAAACTTAGTATGCTCTTTCCAAGAAACATGTTTATCATAAAGACAAAGGAAACATGATGCACTTTCCAAGAAACTTTTACATAGCATAAGCATGAACAGAGGAAATATAAACAAGACACAAAACAATAGGGTGAAAATACATACATATAAACATTTACAAGCTTAGAAGATTAAACCATTACATTTCCTTCACTAAGATCTACCACCAAAAATCCTTGCTCCTCAACATTGTCATCCTCATCCTTAGCAACAAGCATCAGAGGCTCAAATTGAAACAGAAATCTCCACCCATGAAATATATTGAAGATTACTAGAATGAGGAAGATGTTAGAAATGTAAAGTAAACCAAAAATAAGTGATTATGCCTTGAAAATATTCTCCATTCTAGTCTCCTTGATAAGGTGGAGGAAATGAATGCACCTCGCTAAAAATCTTACCTTTACCTAATGCAAATCAATATGGATTGCCCATTAAAATACCATCATAATGGAGGCAAGAATTTGGCTACAAATTGGCTATAATTTGGCTATGGAAGTGAGGTAATTTTGAGAGCCTAGATATGATGAGTGTAATGTAATGTGTAGTGTAAGTGTAAAAATGATTGTGAGAGGCATCTTATTTATAGAATTTTGGGGGATTTTGGATCAATAGCTATAATCTGAAGATGAGATACAAGGGTTGAGGTTTTATAGTGAAATCAAGGGCTAAAATCTCATTAACAAAGATTGAGGGCTCACATTATTTGCAATTTTAATTCCATCTTGGTAAGGCTTTGCATTAATGAGGATGGAGACATGTGAATGAATTTTGAATTCATTTTAATGGGTGAGTGGGATGAGATAAGACAATTGCATGGATTTAGAAAGGTTAGGTGGAGACACATGTGAGCACAATCAATTAAATAATGAATTATTTAATTAATTATGGGGAGATGCGATAATGAGGGCTTAGTTTAATAATTTAAGTGATTAACTTAATTAATATGGTTGTAGGAAATTAGGATATGGATTAATTAGTGACTCAAATTAATTAAATAGAGGTTTACTTAATAAATTTGGTCATAGGGCTTGTTAGGGTAGAGTAGCTAATTAAATAAAGAAGATTTATTCAATTAACCAAGGTTTGGCTATAGGATAGGTGAACTAATTAAATAAATGACCTTTATTTAATTAATTTAGAGTGGGTTATAATGATGATTGGGATAAATTAATTAAATAAAATTAATTTAATTAATTAATTTGAATGAAGGGGATAAGTTAGCATGATGGGTGATGTGATGGAGATGTTGGAAAATAATGTTGTGAGGGCACATCATTTTCAAGTGTCTACACATATCTTCTATATTTTCACATTTATCTACACCAATTTGGTAACCATGGGCACAAAGTGAATTTTCTAGAGAAATAGTGCAATTATTTTGAAGGCAATGCATAAATGCATTGTAGATGCAATGTATTTCAAGTTTCCTTTGAAGCTCCTTCTAGGGAAAGGGACCACCAATTAGGGCCTCACCATATTGAAGATCATAAATTACTAGCACCTCGTGAAAATTTTCCTCCGAGAACAAAGTACTCATAAACAAAAGTTTTAGCCAATGCACAAAGTAGGTCCACATGCTGAACTAAATCCCCTTAATATTACTTACAATATGTGCAACCTAGAATGTACATTATTGCAACTCTCTAAATGTTCATTAGTTATAATCTCACATTAAATATCACAAAGTTTAATAATAATGAGTTACATGAGTGGGATGGATCTAATCTACCACATAGGACAAAGAGAACCATGAATTAAAAATACTATGATCATTTAAATGTTAATATTGGTGCTTATTCATTGGGAAATAAAGTCACGGTGAGAAGGAGGAGACAATCATATGAATCTACAACTAGACTCGTACTTTCTTGTGAATCAATGAAATAAGAGATGCATACATAGCTAGATCTGCATGAAGTATTTTCATATACTTATAAAAAAATCCCACATTCTATTATGTAAAGTTATTCCTAAAAGATTTAGGAAGTTTTACAATGCCATGTCACTAACTAAACACAAATGACATCAAATTAACAAATTTGATTTTAGAAACACATTCACATTCCTTATCAATTTTTAGTTACATGTGGAGACATCCAACTATGGGGAGATATTTTCATTAAAATGTCATCTAAGATTTATACAAAATAGAATGCAACCTCTATAAGATGTGACATACAACAATTGATCCTCTAGAATACAGTTAGGTGGCTCCATACAAGAATGTCTAAAAGATCCATTTTCATACAAAGACCATGTATTTATAGCATTACAACCTACCCTATATCTCATGTGTTTTCAACAATTGTTGAAAATAAAACTTATTTCAAGGCAAAAACATCTATCAAACATCAATTTCATCCATAGTAGAGTTCTCTAATATGATCTTGGAGTACAATTAGGTGAGATTGTGATTAGATTGGAAGATTGATAGGAGTAAGGGAAAAGTCTTATCATTTATAGACATAGCTTCCTACAACCACAAAACATCTGCATAGGGAGTTTATCTTAAATAAATACTAGGATGTTGGAGCATTCAACAAAGATTTGATCTTGTACTAGTTCTTGGCACATAGTATGGGCATTATCATGTTCTCATTAAATCTCCTAGCAACAACCTTTAAATCTAGTCAATAATGACTTGGCTACCATAGGTCACCTTGAGCCTTGCCACCATCAAAACATTAAATTCATTGCTACCCTAGGTAATTTACTCACTAGACATGTTATGTTCATTGATCATCTTGTTCCAATATGAAAGCATTGTGTGTGCACTAAGATGAGCCCATTATTTGTCACAATTGCATTCTAACTTACAATCCCACACTAATGAATGTAAAGAAAACATATCGTCAAGATTATAAGATCTCCAATGCAATATCCTTACAACCCATCTCATTGAGCACATGTACAACATCGTGGATCCACAATAGTTATTGATCGTAACAAAGATCCAATGGTTAGTGAGCCTCTAGACTAACATAAGATAAAATGACTTTAAGGAGTACATGGGACATCCATCTCAAATGAGATGAATGGTTTGCACAACACCACACTATTATATCACAAACCCACTCCAAGTAATGTAGGGATTATAGGATCATGCAACTCAACACAATATCAATAGTTGCATAGCCAATGACATCATCCACTCACAAGATCTTAGTAGATCCACCATATAAAATTTTCACCAATGACAACACCACAAATGTGAACACATGCACACATAAAAGACAAAGAATGGGTCTTCCAAATTTGAGTCAACATGGCCAAAACCAATGGCAAAAGACAAGATTAACACATCTCAATAGAGCTCATAGGAGGTGTGCAAACTGCATTATTAAAACCAATTTGATATACAATGCAAATCTAAGATCATATAAACATTGAGAACCCACAAGAGTATAGGAAGATGTCACATCACTACCTACTAAAATCATAATTATGCATTGAGTTCCCAATACCACCATGTTGTTCATGGCCAATAAAAACATCAATGACATCACTCCTAGTGCACACAAACAAAAAGAATATAGGGGGCCCATTGTAGGTGACCTAGAGGATAAATGACCAACGGTGTAATATGATCATGAAGGATTTTAATCAAGCTCGTTGGAGATGCAAGGACCATTGATCATATACTATATCCAATGGCTAACCCGACCTAGGGTAAATAGAAGTTCTAACATCACTTAGGGTTATGAAAATTACATGATCTACCACATCATACAAAGGATCAATGGCTACTAGGCAATCTAAACTTACACAAACACATGAAAGAAAAGGGCCCCAACACTTATGACATGGAACAACACTACAAATTTGTGCACAAAGAAGAAAAAATGTTCTTTGGCATGTCCTAGAGGTGCATGAGTGAGGTATGTAGTAGCCTAATGAAATCACATATTTTCAAGAAAAAAAAAACTAAGAGAAGGGGCCCTATAGGAGATTGCATGGCCATGGTTCAACAAATTGTGTAATAGTAATAGCTAAAAACCATTGGCAAACCTTAAGGATTGCATAGGTCACCTAATCAATGATGCTTAGGCCCTCATAATACATTTCTCTCTACTACATAAGGGATGTGATATGCCATATGAACAATGATCTTGGCCACTATCCCATCCTTTCCATGCATAAATATTGAGCTCTACCATATTGGCCCCTTAGCACATAGCACACATGATAATCAATTAGCCACTCATGATATTTTATTGTTCCCATTCTTTCTCAAATTAAATAATTAGATGATCACACTGGCCACCATGATGGCAACATGAGAGTTTGGCCAAAAGAATAAGGTCATACACAAGATCTAGTGATTTATCATAAGGGTAAGGGGAACACATAGGAGCATGCCAAATTGATTTAATGGGGCACATTAAATCAATTTCCTCATATTGATTATTATTGATAGGAAAAACATAGACTATGGGTAAATAGGAAGGCATAAAATTTATAACTTTGGGGCACAAAACAATAAATTCAAAATAAAGTCATTATGGGATGGACAACATCCCAACATTAAGTTTAGACCAATCCCTAATGCAAAGATTTTGGTGATTGTGGGAGCTTGTGTATAGAATGAAAAGAATTTTCACATTTTCTAATAGTAATTATTGATCCAATGAATATCTCTTCTATTTGTATGTCAATGTCAAATATAATTGTATGTTTTGTTAAAGTTAATTGTTTAAAAATATTGTTTCCTTACAATACATTTTTTCTTCATTACAAGTGTCATAAGTGCAAAAAATGGATAGGATAATAATTTATAAATATGGGGTTCTTATATGAGAATAGATCTTTTATATCAATTCTTGGATAATCTATTGTATTTGGTCCTTAGATCAAATCAAAATAATTATTTATTTTGATTCATTATATTCTAGTGTGTCAAATGTTGTATGTTGAAGCTGTAGATCTATGAATTCATTGTTTGTAAATGTGGATGATAAAATATAGGATGAAAAACATAAAATAGAAAGAAATATAGCAGTATATTCTAACCTATTCTAAATCATACACCTTGAATTGAGTAAAGATGTATGATGAAACAATATATCCAAGCAATGATCTCACCCATGCAATTGATGCCAAATGAGGGTTACGCTCAAGATTTAGATGTTTGGTTGTTCCAAATGACAACATATCAATGCATTATCATGTGATATATAAATGTGTTAGCAAATGTTTTTTATAGATTTGGAGGATGGGGAATCAAGGGACGGGATTGAATCTTGGAAATAGAGGGATAGGGTTGGTTGAGAGGCAAGAATGAATGAGAGGCCTCCAAGTGTCACCTTGTTATTGGTGCACACGATGAGGCCCATGATTTAAGGGATTTGGATGGTGGAGATTTTGTAGGTTGAAATGGAGGGTGAGGATCCAAAAACCCTTTTTTGGAGCCAAGTGCTTGCATGGAGCCATTTGTAACCTTGATTCATGTGCAAGGTTGACTTGGCAAATTAAGATTTGGAATGTGTAAGTGCTTAATTAGTTGATTAGATCAACTAATGATTTGAGGGGAGAAAATGGGATAAATTAAATAAATAACAATGTGTATTTATTTATTTATTGGAGAAATCATGAAGGGATGACTAATTTAAATGAATAAATGTTGATTTTTTCAATTAAATGTTGGAATATTAGAAAAAGGTTGACTATGATTAATTAAGTAATTACATGATCATAATTTATTTTATTAATGCTAGGAGGATAATTGGATTGGTTAATTAACACTAGAAGGGGGGATATGCAAGATGAATTAGGTGATTTTAGGACATGGCTAGATTTAAGTGTCTATAGTAAATTTAAAAAGTGTGTAATCTTGTAAGACCCTCTTCATATTTCGGTGTCTCTACATTTGATTGAGATGATTCATTGATTTTGTAATAAATATATAAGGTCAAATTTTTTGACATAATGTTCTTGTGATTATTAGGCTGGAGTAATAGCTATAAAAATTTCTCAAATCTTTTGAGAAAAACTTTTCATGACAATAAGTTGCATATCTTTGAGCATTTGTGGATTAATGAAGAAAATATAACTATGTGAAGATTATCAATTTCATGAATTATATTGAAATTAAAATGTGTGATGTGGTTCTAATTTAAAGTTTAAAGTAATATTTGCATTCTACTTAGGCTTAGAATGTATCACCTACTGAAATAAGGCACCACTCCTCATTGTTAATATGATCAATCATTTTATTTCAAACATAATTCAAGTCCTTGTGTTCATTTAGTTGTTTGGCATAATTTAAGGTCCTACCCACCTTTGTAACTAAGTTTTATCTTTTGCTAAATCTTGTGTGAGGTCAAAACTAATAAACATTTAGCGAGTTATTCTTGTGTGGATTCGAGATTGCAGATGTTGTAAGAATGGTTAAGAGGATTCATCTCAAGGGGAATAATATGTTTTATATCATTAGTTGCACATACAATTTATTATTGTTATATTCTTTGTTAGAGTTCTTTTAGGTCTTGTATTATAGTAAAATAACACACCAAATACTTAGTGAGAAATACATGGGGTACTTGTGCGCATAGGGTATGGTATGTTGAAGGTCTTGTGCTACATTTCACTTTAATTATCATGTTTCAAACCTATTGGATCACCCTCCATGGTTTTGTAGAGTCAAAAGTGTAGAGGAGCCACTAACTCCTATCAATTAGCCTCTTAACTACCTCTATGCCAATCATAGGTCTATCTCACTATCTAGATCAACAAGATTCTTCGATCTAGGTCATGAGATTCATCTCTTAGGATTATGGGGTATGTAGTTTTAAGAACTGGTCAATAGTACTTCCTAAGATTGCAATTCATTATTAGGAAGTAGTGTGTCAACATAATGAGTTTTGAAGATTGTAATACTCCATTACAGATTGGTACAAGAGCTATACCTACCTGGATTTATTGTTTAGTGCTCATCTAGTCACTTATCTAACATGCAAGGATGTTGGGATGAATTGTAGATCACTTCTAAATGTAATATGGCACTAAAGATCAAAGAACAAAACATAGCACCTATCTAAACAATGAGAATGATTAACTTGCTTGAATTAAGTAAGGCATTTAATGTATCATGATTTTTGCATGGACAATCATCCTATTGGCTATGTCTCTTAAAATGTAAAATGTGTTTTCTCTTGTTTTCCCTAGTTCTTTTCTTTTCCCATCTCTAATAACTAATATGAGATTTATTTTATTATAGGCCCCATCATGATAGCTCCTATCATGAGTCTTCCACATCTAACTATGCTCAAAGAATTTGAGTGACCATATTGCAAACATCACATGGCACAAAGGATCAGTGGAAATTGAGGCTATCCCTCAAGAATCCTTAGTTAATGTTGGAATTTTTTCTTCTATAGCTCACCATTATGGTCCTTCTAGAGTACCTCCAACTTTTCTAGAGCACAAAGTCTCTAGAGTTGGAAAGGAGGTCTCCCGAGTAATCCTTGCATTAGCTAATTTCCTCTAGATCTCTATCCTAATTCTTCAAAAAAATTCCAAAACATCCCGCATGAGAAAAATAGACCTTTTGCATAAAATTTTATGTCTTTCACCATGGTTAGTCTATAATAAATAAAAAAGATAAATGAAATGTTTTTCTACTTATTTAAAAATAAATAATTCTTCAATCAAAACATAATTTACATGAATATGTTGTAGAAGAAGGAGAAGGAATGGTACTTTTTCAAAAATAGATGAGGCCAAAATTTGCCTCACCAATGTCTTAAGCTTGTGTTTTAAATTGATATCATATTTCTTCTTGGGCTTCATATATTTTCTACTACTTTTTGGACTTGGGAATGTTGTATGTTATATTTCTTCTAAATTCTCGCATCTGTGAGTTCATTGGTTTCAAGTTCTAGACCTACAACAAGAACAAGCAATTCATTCACTATGGTTACTTAAGTGAGGCTTTCAAATCTAGAATAGTCAAGTTGAACTCTATGGGGCTAGCATTAGTAGACCTAACATCTTTTATGTTGTAATACCCCCTTTTTTTTGGCTTGTGATAGTTGTTAGTTTAACATTACTCTTTTTCTTATCTGAGACAGTTGTTAGTTCTTCCATTGCATTTAGACAGTTCTGAGATATTTGAGTTATTAGGCCTATGGCTTATGCTTATTTTTATCGTGATAGACTATGTTCGACTGATATAGTTTTGACATGTGATATGAGTTTATGATGACATTGTTGTTAGTTTAGTTATGATGAGATT
The DNA here is from genome assembly GCA_027924645.1 of Cunninghamia lanceolata. Taxonomy (NCBI): domain Eukaryota; kingdom Viridiplantae; phylum Streptophyta; class Pinopsida; order Cupressales; family Cupressaceae; genus Cunninghamia; species Cunninghamia lanceolata. Next base: position 6,026,519 of record BSBN01000738.1, read on the forward strand.
GGCATGATTAGTTATGGGTTAATATTAATATTAACACATGTTATGTGATTTGTTGGCACCTGATTTTTAAATAAAAATGTTATAGCTTTGTTTCGAAGTAGGGACGGTGTAGTACTTGGTGCAGGAGCACCTAGGAAAATCATGTTTTCTTTTGTAATAAGATCTATTTGACCAATGCATTTTCATTTCAATTTGTAGGTTCATTTTGTAAGTCCCAAGTGACTTAGGGGACATTTGTCAAATTGTAATCGAATAATGCCAAAAATAGGCAGTAGTGTTTCCCAACCACTTGGATTTATCTCCCAGACACTTGGAGTTAGTTTGGTACTACTTAGGGCGAGTTGATAAATGCCCATAGGAATGGCCAAATGATCATCGAATGTAATTAGATTGAAGAAGTGATTGAATGTGATTGTATTGTGCTCAGGAGAAATAAAGCAATTCCATTCTATCCATTTGATTTCTGTTTCTTACAACAGTAAAATCATGTAACTATAGATTTCCATTCATTTTGCATTTTCCATTGTTGCCGTATGTCGTCGTAAAGCATTCCACTGGTGAAATTTCTATCTAAATCAGTGGAATGGCTTCGTTGTATAAATATTTGTTTTGCTCTTTGTTTTGTTTTTCCTGTTCGGTAGTGCAGAGGATCCCGATAGGGCATTTCGCGCAGTAAGGAAGACCTAGCATCTCCATGTGCTAGGGTTAGGAAGGAAGTAAATTGTACGATGACATTTTTGGCGAATTGACCAAAGATTACGAGTGTTCACCGACGGAATGAGTCTCACCAAGGGCAAATGCCATTGGGGCATTGGAGAAGGATGAGAGCCTTGGGAAATGGAGTTGAATCAGTGGCTCAGCTGTTAGTTTGTCAGCTGTGAGAAATTAGGGCATTGGTCTATGGTATCCACTATGCGCTCCCCATCATATTGGTATCAGAGCCTAAAAAAAGATTTGGGCAGCAAATCAAATTGAGGATTTGCAGGAGTATTAGCGTTGGGTGCTGTCTGTGAATGTTTATGTCAGACAGAGAAAGCGAGCTAGAGGCAGAGACAATGCCTCCCAAAAGTATGTCGCAGGATGCCGTTAAGAAGATGATCGAGGAGATGCTTGCATCCAAGTTGGGAGAGTTCAAGTAGTCCAAAGGCAAAGATAGGGAAGATGAAAGCGATAGTGATGAAGGCAATATAAAAATTGGGTAAACTAGTAAAAAGACAGAGGAGATACCAGCAGACTAGAGGGCATTTTTAAATCCATTGAAGTCAGTCAATAGGGGCACCATAGATGGGTTACCTATGTATAGTGGAAGTATGGAAGCTGAAGAGGTGATTGACTAGATTGAGGCATTGAACAATCATTTCGAATATAAAGAAGTCCCTAATTATAAGAGGGTTAAGCTGGAAAAGGCAAGATTGCAGGGATCTGCTCTTGCATAGTGGAATTATGAACAAGGAGAGAGAGTCAAGGAATGGAAGAATATGATAACCTCCTAGGAAAGGATGAAGACCAAACTCAAGGCACAGTTCTTACCCCTAGACTATGATGTGCATATGTATAAGAAATTGTAGAACATCAGACAAAGAGACCTTGATGTGAATGCATACACACAAGAGTTTCACAAACTCAGTCTCAGATCAAAGAGACAAGAAGAAGAGTCAAAGATGGTGGCCAGGAACTTGAATGGCCTAAGGATGAACATACAAGATGAGATCAGTATTTTAGCACCAAAAATAGTGAACAAGTGTTTCCAAATGGACTTAAGGGCTAAAGAGAAGATCAAGAGGAAGAGTGAGTAAAATAGTAGAGGTAGAGGTGGACAGAATTTTAGAGGCAGAGGCAATTTTAGAGGAAGAAATCCTAACCAAAGGCCTAGTGGTGAGTCTAGCCAAGAAGAACAAGTTGGGGACTCCAGTAGCAGAGGATGCTACCAAGGAAGAAGGCCTAATGGAAGAGGTGGGACAAATGGATCAGGTAGAGGATCCAAATTCTCCAATATGAGATGTTATAACTGCAATCAGCTAGGGCACCCAGTATACAAGTGTCCATAGAAGGCCTCAACTTCTCATGGTAGTGAGAAGAGAACCACCTTGATTCATGAAGATGCAAGGAGTGTGACATCTCCTGAAGTGAATCTAGCATCCAAAACGAGAGAAAGTCTGATGCTCAAGAGGACGTTTCTTAAGGAACCAGTGCAGGCTGAACCATCGCAAAGGAGGGCTTTGTTTAGAATCAACTGTAAGATCCAAGGTAAGGTTTGTAAAGTCATTATTGATTCTAGTTCTACTGATAACATTATATCTTTGGAAGCAGTGAATAAGTTGAAGTTAGAAAAGATACCCCATAGTAGTCCATATAAAGTCAATTGGTTGAACAAGGGGTAGCACGTACTCATCAATGAACAAGCATGGGTAGAATTTAGTATTGGGGGGTATAGAGACAAGATTTTGTGTGACATCCTTCCAATGGACGCTTGCCATCTTTTGTTAGGAAGACCATGGCAATTTGATAGAAAGGCTCATCATGATGGAGAAAAGAATGCTTAGTCATTCCAAAAGGATGGTGTGACTTATGGGATACAGTCATTGGTAGAAGAGGAGCCACAGCATGTAGGGTCTAGTGTAATGCTGGTAGGAGAAAAGGAATTCATGGATACACTAAAGGAAGGTGATGGATTAGGTTTTTCTTTGATTGTGAAGCCTAAGGGGGAAAAGAAGAAAAGTGTGAGAGAAGTAGGACCTAAGGAGGTCAGAGATTTGCTTGACAGTTACAAAGGAGTGATTGCAAAGGATATACCTAATTCCCTACCACCAATCAGAGACATTAACCATCAGATAGATCTCATACCAGGAGCAATACTTCCTAATAAGGTAGCATATATGAAGAGATAGCAAAATAGATTCAAGAACTCCTAAACAAAGGGCTAATAAGGAAGACTCTTAGCCCATGTGCAGTACCTACTATTTTAGCCCCAAAGAAGGATGGGAAATGGAGACTGTGTACTGATTCTAGGGCAATAAATAGGATAACCATCAGGTATAGGTTTCCTATTCCTAGAATAGAAGATCTAATGGATTGTTTGGGAGGGGCTACTTATTTCTCCAAAATAGACTTGAAGAGTAGGTACTATCAGATAAGGATAAGAGAAGGGGATGAGTGGAAGATAGCTTTCAAAACCAATGAAGGGTTGTATGAGTGGCTTGTGATGTCGTTTGGTCTTTCAAATGCCTCTAGCACCTTTATGAGGCTGATGAATGAGGTGTTGCAGGAATTCATAGGAAAATTTGTGGTAGTCTACCTTGATGATATTTTGGTGTTCAGTAAGAGGAAGGAAGAGCACTTGAAACATTTGGAGATAGTCTTGAAGAGGCTGCAAGATTAGAATTTACTGATAAACTTGGAAAAGTGTGACTTCATGAAACAAGAATTGGTGTACCTAGGTTTTGTCATCTCTAAGGGTGATTTGAAAATGGATCCTTCCAAGGTAGAATCTATTTTGAATTGGCCTACACCCAGGACAGCAAGAGAGGTCAGAAGTTTCCATGGTTTGGGCACATTTTACAGGAAATTCATTAAGAACTACAGTGACATCTGTGCACCTATGTTGGAGACCATCAAGGGTGGAGGTAAGATGAAGTTTGTGTGGATGAAAGAGGCAGATCAAAGTTTTGTTCAAGTTTGAAATAGAAAGTTGCTAAATTCCCTATTTTAGTGTTACCTGATTTCAATAAGGTTTTTACCATTGAATGTGATGCAAGTGGACTAGCCATAGGAGCAGTGTTGAGCCAAGAAGGTAGACCAGTAGCCTTCTTCAGTGAAAAGTTAAATGAAGCCAAGAGGAAATACTCCTCTTATGATTTAGAATTGTATGCTATGGTACAAGTGCTGAAAAAAAGGAGGCACTACTTGCTTCCTAAGGAATTTATTGTATACACTGACAATCATGCTCTCAGTTTTTTGAATGGACAAGAAAAGCTTAGTCATAGACACATGAAATGGGTGGAAAGTCTTCAAGCATACACCTTCATCATCAAACATAAGAAGGGAATGACTAATAAGGTTGTTGATGCTTTAAGCAGAAGGGTGTTGACAGTGCAAGAAGTGCAGCTACAAAACATTGGTGTTGAGTCACTCAAAGGGTTGTATGAAGAGGACCAAGATTTCAAGGAGATTTACAGGGCCTGTAGTGTATTTACCAATGCTTTCCATAGTGAATTTTTAGATTATACATTGTGGGATGGACTTTTGTTTAAAGGTAGCCAACTATGTATTCCTAAGTGTTCAATGAGGGATAATCTAGTGAAGGAGAAACATTGTGGTGGTTTAGGAGGACATTTTGGGCTCAATAAGACCTTAGATCTTGTACAAAGGTTTAACTTTTGGCCAAGGATGCAATCTGATATCAGAAGGTTTGTTGAGAGTTATATGATTTGCCAGAAAGCAAAGGGAGTCTCAACCAATGCAGGACTATACCAACCTTTGCCCATACCAAACAGACCTTGGGAAAGTTTGAGTATGGATTTTGTGATGGGATTGTCCAAGACAAGGATAGGTTATGACAGTGTGTTTGTTGTGGTAGATAGATTCAGCAAGATGGCACACTTTATTCCTTGTAAGACCACTAATGATGCTAGTTACATTGCAGTTTGTTCTTTAAAGAAATTGTTAGGATTCATGGATTACCTTTGAGTATTGTATCTAACAGAGACAACAAATTTGTGGGACATTTTTGGAGAACCTTGTGGAAAATATTGGGTACAAATTTGTCTTTTAGTTCAGCCTATCATCCTCAGACTGATGGTAAAACTGAGGTTGTCAATAGGTCATTAGACAATCTGCTAAGATGTTTGACAAGAGAACATGGTAGTAGTTAGGATGTGGTACTTCCACAAGCAGAGTATGCCTATAATGATTCTACAAATAGAAGTACATGTCTAAGTCCTTTTGAAGTTGTTCATGGTAGTCATCCTAGAGGAATTTTTGAATTGAGAGATGTTCAAGGGTTGGACAAAAGGAGTGGACATGCTGATACATTTGTAGAGGCTATGATAGAGATCCATCAACAAGTTAGAGATACTCTACACCAGAACAATCAAAAGATCAAGGCTAGAGTGGATCAAAGAAGAAGGGATGTGCAGTATCAAATAGGAGATATGGTCATGGTTCATCTCAACAAGAACAGACTACCCACAGGAAAACATAGCAAGTTGATGATGAGAAAAATTGTACCTTGTTAGATTCTAGAAAAATATGGTCCTAATGCTTACAAAATTAAGCTCTCTGATGATAATGCTATTTCACCTATATTCAATGTTGCTGATGTAACATTATATAGGAGTCCTGATATAGGAGAAGGTACAGTAGATTCTGTCCAAGATAATGTAGAGTGGGTGCAGTCTTTACCACCTAAGGAACCACCAAAGATGGAGTGTATCTTGGATAGCAGGATAGCAAAGAAGACCAGAAATCAAACCTATTTTGAGCACCTCATCAAATGGCAAGGACTTCCAGATTTAGAAGCCACATGGATGCTGGAAGAAGACATCAAAAAATAGGGTGGTGATTTGCAACAGTTAGTCTCTAAGAGGACTTGAGACAACTTTCACCTGGGGAGTATTGTGCAGGAGAACCTAGGAAAATCATGTTTTCTTTTGTAATAAGGTCTATTTGACCAATGCATTTTCATTTCAGTTTGTAGGTTCATTTTGTAAGTCCCAAGTGACTTAGGGGACATTTGTCAAATTGTAATCGAATAATGCTAAAAATAGCAATAATGCCAAAAATAGGCAGTAGTGTTTCCCAGCCGCTTGGAGTTAGTTTGGTACTACTCAGGGCGAGTTGATAAATGCCCACAGGAATGGCCAAATGATCATCGAATGTAATCAGATTGAAGAAGTTATCAAATATGATTGTATTGTGCTCAGGAGAAATAAAGCAATTTTGTTCTGTCCATTTGATTTCTATTTCTTACAATTGTAAAATCGTGTAACTATAGATTTCCATTCATTTTACATTTTCCATTGTTCTCGTATGTTGTCGTGAAGCATTCCACCAGTGAGATTTCTGTCAAAATCAGTGGAATGGCTTCGTTGTATGAATATTTGTTTTGTTCTTTGTTTTGTTTTTCTTGTTCGGTGGTGCAGAGGATCCCGATAGGGCATTTCGTGTAGTAAGGATGACCTAGCATCTCCATGTGCTAGGGTTAGGAAGGAAGTAAACTGTGCGACGGTTTTTTTGGTGAATCGACCAAAGATTACGAGTGTTCACCGATGGAACGAGTCTCACCAAGGGCAAATGCCATCAAGGCATTAGAGAAGGATGAGAGACTTGGCCGATGGAGTTGAATCGGTGGCTCAATTGTTAGTTTGTCAGCTATGAGAAATTAGGGCATTGGTCTGTGGTATCCACTATGCGAGTCTCACCAAGGGCAAATGCCATCGGGGCATTAGAAAAGGATGAGAGACTTGGCCGATGGATTTGAATCAGTGGCTCAGTTGTTAGTTTGTCGCCTGTGAGAAATTAGGGCATTGGTCTGTGGTATCCACTATGCACTCCCCATCAGTACTACTCAGTTTGAGCACCCTACTACACTATGATTCTCTGACTCGGTGTGTGTTGGATATATATGTAGTTGATCATATACAACCCATTGTTTTTATGCAGGTTGCAGGTACCAGACCTCGACTCCACTTGACTTAGCAAGTCTGAGAGGGCCCTACACCAATGGATAATGTTGATGGAGATAACATGAGGTTTATCCCCTAGCTCAGTTCAACCTTCTATTTGATGGTCGTCATGTGGTTTGTATGTTTATTGTCGGGTCCTTATTAGGTCAGCCTATGTGTATTCATGTATGCATAATTTGATCTATGATACTATAACATTTTATTGTCAAACATTATAGTATTTTTTGATGTGTCGTAAAATTGGTATATTCTTGGATGAAGCTAATTAAGTAAATTGTAATGCAAAATTAAGTTAACTATTCTAATTTGGTAAAAATTTTATGTGGGTCAAAGTTTATTTAAACTCATTAATGTCTATAGTTATGGATAGAATCATTCTAGGGGAATAATTAAATGTGGTTAGGTGTCAATTATGATTCCAGAGTGGGGAATCTCCATGATTAGTAAAAATTTAAAATTTCTAGTGAAGAGGATTCACGGGAACAGATTTGGTGTGAGTGGGCATTTATGACTGAAGCTTATTTTGTTCTGGGAGGAAAATTTTGAGAAGGGGGATTAGGAAGATTGATTGGGAGGAAGGAAGAGAGAAGTTTAGAAGGAGAATTCAGGAGTTGGAAATTTCAGACCGGGTATGTTTTCAAACGAGTTGTTTTGCTTGTAGTTAGTATCTTAGTAAAATGAAATCTCTGTGTGCATATTGATCTATGCATTTTATTGATTTGTTAAATCATCTAGATAGAAGTCTTATTGCTCAGTGAATTTTTATTTTCTCCAAACATTGTTAAAACCTTTCATACTACTACTTTTGCAATCAATTATAGCCTCATATTTGATGTTATTCTTTTCTTTCTTGTGGATATTGCTCTGAACCTCTCTGTAAAAACAATCTATTACCAATGGAAGGTGTAACTGAGTTGTAACCATCCTTCCTCTGGCTTCCAAGCACCCATTCTATGTCTTTCTCTTTGATGGTTCCTATGCTACATGCTTTAATCAAATCCATTCTATTCACATTTTGCAAGCACCTCAATCTTGTATAAACGTCCTCTTGAAGCTACATTTTTTGCCTTTTCTTTTGAGGAGCACCATAAGAAATTTAAGTCCAGCTACATGGTAGTTTGGTTGCCTCATCCTTCTGAAACTCAATGACATTGTGGTCAATTTCCTTGTTAACTGTCTATAACTTCTTTTGTTACAATAAGAGGACCAACTCTCTTGGCCTATAGTCAACTTTTCTTCTGAGACAAGCTTTATTTCGGTCCCAAACCCTCGACTGGTTTGAGCGACCTAGTGGTAGCCTTGTGAGATCTTAGCACTTCAAATTTAAACCTTATTTCTATTTTGTATCTGTCGTCGATCGGTTCACCAAGGAGCAACTTGATCTTACCTGATAATCATTCTTATTTACTAGCAACCATTTTGGTCTGCACATGTGTTCTTTTCGCACCCACGCAGGCTAGTGGGATTTCATCCTTGTTTTTACCATCATGTTATCTACAAATGCACTAAGGAGTGACGCCATCCATTTGACCTAGTTATGCACTCACTGATAGATTCCTTGTAGTCCCTCAGCGATCCGTTTGAGCTTGCCCTCCAATCACTACTTTCTTCACAGTCTTTTGAGGCATTCGACCCCACTACTTACATCCCATTGTTTGTGCAACACATTTTGCCTTCACATCTTGCAGGCCGTTGCAACTTCACCGCCTGTCAACTTCTCTGCATTTTTCTATGTAGATGGACATCTACATTTTCTACGTGGATGGAAGTCCTTGGAGACCCATGTTGTGCCTGAGACCTTGATGTGTTTTCCCCTTCGAATCCACTGTATATCTATTCTCAAACTTGGAAATCATTAAGTTTCGCGTGCTTTAGATAGGGTCGGCTTATGGATAGGAATGTATGTATCAGTTTAATAATGATTTCATGCTATTTCAACTTGAGTCAGAATTAGAATGCAATAAAGTCGTTATTAGAATCTTATTCTCCTATTTCAGTTGTAGAATTTTTATAGAATCTATGATGTAGCCAAAAACGATGAACTCATCGTTTAGTAGGAAAATGCGTTACTCTTTCATTCTTAAATAGTATTTTCCTTATATTTGACCTTTAGCCAAATTTATTAGAAAATGAAGTTAGTAGTTTACCATTGCTTAAGGTTTATTCTAACTTGATCCTCTTTTACTATGTGATGGGATAGGTTAGATTCTAGTGATTTAAATTTTCACCGATGCTTAGTCTTCTATTTACTTTTGTAGAATAAGGTAGTAATAATACTTAGAGTTAAAACTCACCCTTAGGTGAATGTGTAGTGCTCAATTGGAAGAAGTCCTAAATACGAATCCAACTTAGGTCAGCCTAGTGTAGAGTTAATAACGTAAGCCCCCTTTCATTAATGCTTGTTGACTTCGTGAAATCTTAGGACTCTAGGTAAATGTATGAGATAGTTAAACTTAAAAGTCATGTTTTCGCTCATACTTTGAATAAAAAATTGTTAACTTTACCTATGCATGGAATAATGCTTATTTGAGACTTTGTATTTTCTTTTAGAATGATCTCTTGATTTTAAACAATAGGCATTTAAATATGCTTTGAATGCTTCTATGTAATTGTATTTCGGTAATTAGAGTCCGTAAATACTTAAATGTATAACTCTTGTGTAGTAAGTATTGTTCTTGTGATTACTACTGTGTTGTTAATGATTGTATAGTTAATCATTAGTTTATTCGTGCAAAGTTGGTGAGACAGATTCACTTAATATTGATGATTTTGATTAGGAACATAATAAATATGGTTTGGAATATTAATACTATCATCTTATTTGTTTATTAGTCAGATTCTTTATAGCCATTTTCTTTGTAATTATGTCATGGAAGATTAGTAGCTTGTAGGTTAATGGTATTGCAAAGTTATGTCACGGTGTGAATTTCTTTCCTTCATTGTTGTTTACCTTATGGTATAAAATAGTTAGGTAGGCATGGCTTGTTTTAATTGTTGTAGTGACATTCAAGGTGTTGTATGTCCACATTTATGGTTGTAATCTATGAAAATGAGGGATCTTTATTTGTCATAATATTGGTATTGAGTTATTTTTCTTTTCCTCCTTTATTCTTGTTGGCCTTAAATTGTTTTGGTCTAAAGAATGGTTAAGGTCGCTTAAACCTAGTTTCCATATCGGGAAGGGTACTATGGTAACTTAGTAAAGAATTCAATTATCGACTCCAGCGGCTTAACCGTTTGGTATTCAACTTGATACTTGTGTCATACTGTTTCATGATGTATTGTTTGAGTTTTGGAAGGAGACAAGGGGACTTATATTGTTGTGGTCAAGTGAATGGCATATGTAAAGGATCAGAATCTATTATAACCCTTGTCCTTGCATGTTTTGGTTTTGGATGATTGGTTAGAGATTGCTAGGAGAGTGGATTTCATGGTGGGGCTGGTACCCAGAGAGGCCGCTTGGGTAACCCCATGGAAGTTATAAGCAAGTGATAACTTAATAACTTATTTAGGAGGGTTGGAGTAGTAAATCACATAACAAGATAAGTAAGATACCTCACCCATGCCTTGAGTGCTCTCACAGGCTAAGGATGGGATGAGAAGGCCTGTTTGGCAAGGCCAATCTCCTTGTCTCCATGAGAGGACATGTCGGTTCTGCATGTCTCACCCTATGGGGCCAGTGCCTAGAGAGAGGTTTCCAAGGTAACCATAAATGGGGCCGGCTTCTAGTGAGAGATAGCCTAGGTAACCCATGCTAGGACCATGCAATGACACTCTCCTTACTACAGTCCAGTTACTTCCTCCTTATCTTTTGTTGTTACCTCTAGAGTGCAGACTTGTCTTGATGGTTGACCTTATTTTGTTGAATTGTCTTGTCTTAATAATTTGTCTTGTTATGTCGAGTACTATCTTGTCTGTGCAGCCTTGTTATTCTGTTTTGTCTGCATGGTGTCTATATCTTACGGTTGTAACTTTGACCTTGTGGAACCTCACTGTTATCTCCTAGCTCAGAGGGGTGGACATCAGGGTTCCACATGGTTGGGAGGAAAAGCTAACCATTGGTCTTTTGGATGTTATGGTTCAAGATCAATGCTGAAGTGTTCCAGTTCCAGATTTGTTCTTCACCTTCAGAGTTGTTGTATTCATTCATAATTGTACTATTCTGTAAACCGATGTGATCGGTCTTGTAATCTTGTATTGAACCTTTGTAATTATTCATCTATGCAAATGTATAATGTAATACTTTTCTGTTGTATTATGATGCACATCACTTGTATTGTTATAATTTCATCTAATGTAGTTATGTTCCCTAGAGGTGTTAGCTGTTCATCTCATGTAATGTTGTTAATCGTGTAATTATATTTATTGAGTAATGCATTTACTTGCTTAAAAAAAAAATGGTACTTTTGCTCTTGTTAGACTAACACTCTAGGGTTGCATGATGAGGCATCACATATGTTATGTTTTTTCTTGGCATCTTGCATCTAGTGCTTCAAGTGTTTTCACTTGACTAGTGACTTTTGGACCCAAGACTTTATTTAGAGGATTTGAGTGGTGGGTTGGAGTCCATAATTAACAAGCTAGATATCTAGTGAAAACAAGATGTAATTTTCACTTGTGGACCCAAGATGTTGTATCCATTCTAGTTGAACAAGCAAGATAAGTTTAGTGAATCACGTTTAAAATCTAAATGTTATTGTCATTGGCAAACATAATCTCTATACTAATTGTGTTCTATTTAGTTTCTCTCATTTATAATATTAGAGCATTCTCATGTTACAAGGACCCCGCTCCTTTTATATTCTATTTGATTAGAGTGTTGAGGTATATATTCATGTTTTAAATATGCATGTTGCCAAGTATAAGTCTATGGGGCCCACATTGGGCCAACCCAAGCAATATATAAATTAAATTTTTAGTAGACTCACATCAATTATCATGTTATTGTTTTATCTCATTATTTTCTATACCTAGGCCTACACATAAAATTTAGTTGAGTAGTATTTTTAGTTCCATGTGACATCCTAGCAGAAATTTGAAGTTCTATTCACTACATTTCCTTCAGTAGCTCACATCTTTATATATGCTAGTTTGGTGGTTTTATGGAGTATGATAGTACTTTCTTCAAGTATGTGAGTACATGTGTTTATTAGACTCCAAACACATATTCAAACATGGCTAAGCAAGAGGCACAAGTTTGAGGTCAGTAATATTTCATATTTACAAGCCTATTACACTATTCATTCTAGACCCAAGAAAGGCATACATAAAAATCTATAATATACTTCACATCATCCAAATGGAATGTAGAACCAAGATCCCTTATTAATTTGGCTTGACTGTTGTCTTTAGGTCCATGTATTAAATAAATTAACACTCATAAACCTATCTTCTCCATAGTTTTCTACATGAGATTGAGGGATTCCTACAGTCAATACATAGCACTTCCAAAATTATTATTTTGGTCTTATAGGCCCCACTTTGGATTCTCTCAGTTATCTATGTGCTCAATTATTAGCAATGGCAATGAATTATAATATCCCTTGTGTATGTTTCTCAATAGCAATTGTGGGACAAGTGTTTTTAAGACATTTTCTTAAGTGATTGTTTCCCAATGTTGAGATTTTGAATGTAGTGACCAAGTGTTGATATTGTTACATAATAGTCACAGTGGTATTACATTGTTAGGTAAATAAATGTTAGCAAGTAGATAAATAAATTAGTTTTGGGAAGTTACTTTCCCATAAGAAGTTATATACGGGAATAACAAGGCTTTACAAAGCTAGTGTACTACATTGTAATATTCATCCATAAATTAATATATCATTTTGTGTTTTGATATTATTGAGCAAATGTAGTTATCTATGATTTAGCCAACATGTGGTATCAAAGCTCATTGTGTCTGTGCATTAGAATCTGAAGATGACTTTGTTTATTATAGCTTCATCTCTTCTTCCATTTGTGCATAGAAATATGATGTTGGTCTCATAATTCTCTATGTATGGCATCCATGTGCAAACTAAGGTTTTTCTCATCATCATACATCAGATGGTCATTGTTGGAATGATTTGGAAGTTGTATTTTAAGTTAGGGTTTTCTGTAACTATTTTACGACTACATAGTTTGCAAAGATGGCGTGAGAATAGGAGGTGGCATGAGAAAACCACAACAAAACTCAGTGGTAACTTGCTGTTGTAGAAGGGCATTAAAATGTGGTTATAAATGGCTGGTTGAAAAGAAAAAAAAAAGGCATTTCAAGATTCATTTACTGCATCATAAGATGAGTTCACCATTAAGTTTTGATGGTTAAATGTGCAAATACGGTGAAGATAATCTTTGTGGCTATAAGTTTGATTTTTATTATTTAATTTTGGTCTTTATTCGATGATCTAGCCCTCATTTCACATGCAGCATAATTGTGAGAAAGTGTAGAATTTTTATTACTTAAGTTTGAGATAATTTGTCTTAAGTTGTGTCAAATATTTCAAAAAATATTTAGAGCTCCATTTATATAGTTCAGAATTTTGATAGAAGTCTCAAGAATGAATTGGTGAAGAGAAAGATCTTTTAGAGATGGGGCAGATGTTTTTTTTAAGGAGGAGGAAACAATCTTAGAGATTTATATGGGCTTTTCATGTGAGAAGACTTATTTATGTTCTACTCCATTTCTTAAAAGTTACTTTTATTGGAGAAGTTAAAAGCTTAAGAATTTTAAGCCTATTATATTTTTTTTGAAGTTTGATTTCAAAGGAAAGCCTATTATATTTTTTGAAAGTTTGATTTCAAAGGAAAGTAATAGAAAGAAAAGTGGGGAGACATAAGTAGTAGAATTTTTATGAAGATATTTAATTTTATGGAAGGGAGACATAAGTAGTAGAATTTTTATGAAGATATTTAATTTTATGGAAGGGAGACATAAGTAGTTTTCTTTTCTAAGGGCATTTTAAATATTTAAAGAATTTAACTTATTAAATTTTTGGAGTAATAAGGTGGAAAACATTGGAGTTATAAGGATATATTTGTATTTACACTATATTGTAAAAGGGGCATTTTTGGTGGAATCTGACACCTTGTTCATTTTATCATGGCTACATCAAACATTGCTTGTGCTCTTGAGGCCATTTATACTACACCTGATGAGGCCTCCAAAGACTCATCCATGAAATCAGTTGGTTAAAATGTAAAAGGGTCATATTGGAGGCTGGCGGCATCGAAGGATGGAGGATTTTCCATCATCTCAAGTTAGCTTCTCACTTTGAGATGATGCTTTGCATGGGAAGCATTTTTGGTTTTGGTTGTTTTGTTTTTCTTTGTTGATGCTGGCGGATTTGAAGAATGTATGTTTTGTGAAGATTTTGTTTTGGAGATAGGTTTAGGATTTGGTGTTGAGCTCAATATGGATTGTTGTCCAGCAAGCTTCAAAGAGTATATGATCTTGAATTATACCCTTTCGCGGTCACTAGACAATGGCAGAGATCTGTCGTATCTCTTAGGGTTCATTGTCGAATAATTCAAGACTTTATGATTTGAGAGCTTGGGACTAAAGAGCTCAAAAACACATCTCAAAGCTACACCTTTTCAAAGGTAGATGAGACAGCATGATGGAGCCCCGTTTCGTTCAGGATTTGTTCTTTGGGAGAATATCTTCTACAAAGTATGTATTCATATTATGTAATCAACATTGTTGAGTATTTTAGCATTCAGGGGGGGTCCCTTAGTACTATTGCAGGAACAATGTAATAAGGGGGGAATGTTGCATAATAGTCATAGTGGTATTACATTGTTAGGTAAATAAATGTTAGCAAGTAGATAAATAAATTAGTTTTGGGAAGTTACTTTCCTGTAAGAAGTTATATACGGGAATAACAAGGCTTAAAAAAGCCAATGTACTACATTGTAATATTCATCAAGAAATTAATATATCATTTTGTGTTTTGATATTATTGAGCAAATGTAGTTATCTATGATTTAGCCAACAGATATGTGTGTGCAACAAAATATAAATGATATATTTTTCTTAGAGGTACCAAATGTATCTAATTGCCATGTGATTAAGTGGGGTGGTGACATAGATTTGGTGAATAATAATGTTATTGTGTATTGTTGTTGAGTAGGTTAAGCTAGTGGATTTTCAAATGACAAGCATCATGACATGGAGGAAAGGTATTTTGTTCTAAGTTTTGATTGTAATAATAGGTAACTTGGGTAGCTTGAGGAACTTAAAATAAATGACACTATGTGTGTGAGCTTGTGTAAATAGAATTGACTTGATAATTCATGAGTGACTATGTGTAAAGGTTCTTGTAGAGAATTATATGCTCACACAAGAGGAGACCTTGCTAATTGCAAAAGGATGTCTAGATTTAGACTTTGAGACAATAATAACATATTTAAATTTATTATAGGCTTGACTTTGATAAAAAGTTTAGTAATTTGCAAGAATTTCTGTATAAAATGAATCATGTTTCTTCTATCTTGTTAAATTCGCTGACCAGTTGAGATCTTATACTTGTGTATATACTTGAATATCAAATCTAATGTCATTCTCTTATTGTAGGAGGAGTAAATGTAAAAGTAGAGAACAAATTTTTTGGTAGGGCCAATAGATATCTACATGTGGCAACATCTTATGAAATATAGACAAATGTTGTTTAATGTTATATAACTATGTTTCTTTTATTTTGAGAGGTTATTAGCCAACCTCAAATAGAGTCATGCTATAAGTATTTGTCTATTGACTAAGTAAACTCTTAGGTGTCAATTCTTATAGCTTACATTAGGTTTTCTCATGCTTTCACATTCTACTAGTTTAGAGAAGGAAAAAAGGGTAGAAACCACTTAATGTTATGAGTGTCTCAATGGTTTCTTAGTTTTTTTTTTGTATCTGTACTAAAGAGTTTTTATATTGATTTCAAAAAAGGAAATACCTCTTTTGCTATGCAAATTCAAAATGTAGATGTTACTTCTCAGACCCCACCCAAACAGACTAGAAAAATAACCCTAAAGTCTACCAAATACATTCATATGCCATGCAGGGCCAGCCATTATAGAGTCTTAAGATACTAGATAGCTTTCTTAGACAAAATGAAATCCCTATCCAACGCTAAACACCAGATAAACCAAAATGACAAAGCATAGAGAAAATAGAAACCAAATCTTAAGCTTCATCATACTCATGCAGAAATTGATTAAAATATGCTACCCACTAGAAGCCCTCCCCTGCCTCCATGCTAAGCATCTTCTTTATAAAGCTTACTGCGACTCTAGCCTGGTCCTTGAGATGAATCAACTCGAAACCCTTGATGTCCAGCAAGAATGGATAATATTTGACAACTTCCCCTAGTTCCTACAACAACACCATGTCTTTCAGCCTTGGGGCTCGTACCCCTAGGGTTACCATTTCTAGTATGTCCTTTAATCTACCCAATAACTCAGGGATAAACATTCCTCAAGTTATGGCTTCCACCACTAGTTTAGAGGTATTCAGTTCAAGCAGCATTGCCATGAACCTAGACAGAATGTCAGAATCAACCTGATATATTTTTCTTTCTACTACATAAGTTTTTCCAAGCACCATCCTTGTTGTACCAACCATTAAAGCATTGAATGAAGCCAAAGGATTCTATGTAGCCTTTGTTCTATGATTCAACCAAGAAAAGCCATTTTCCTTTTGTTGCTGATCAACTGAACAAGAGTATCCATTCCTCCACACTGAATGCAATCTGCCAAGAAGAGAACCATAAACTTAGAAGACTCTGGCATTTAGCTAAAACTTTCACTACTAAAGCCTAACAGAAAGGAAACACATATAAGTTGTATTGTTACTTGAGGGGTGCTGAATAATAATGAAGCTCGTCCTGTCATTACCCAAATCACTAAGAGTCCCACCTAGCATCAATGCTAAGAAGCCTCTGGAATACTTTCAAATATTAATTTACCTTACATGATAATCAACTCTAGCCTATCCCTTTGAAACAATATCTTAATATCATCATTGCTTATTAAGGTAAAATCAATTGAAGATCAGAGAAGCTAGGACCATTTGATCAGGAGATGATATCAACTGCCTATGGCCACAGGTCAACCTCTTAGCCCTGCTTGCCAATTGGTAGTCCACATCATGAGATAGAGCATATGACCAAGCTTAAATCAAAACCCTTTCTTTGACTCTTGGCTTGGACTTCCCACCATTGGAAGGGTGGGAAGTCACCCTCTCTAGCACCAACAATTTCCTAGGTTATTTTAAGGAATATATATGTTGTGTTTATTTCTAAGGTTATATTTACTAACTTGGTGGTGTGTTGATTAGTTTATACACATAGGGATGTGTGAAACTACCTTAAAGTTCATTTGGGTAAGTCTTCTTAGCACAACTTATGGATTCATATTGTTGAATCAAGGACTGATTGATGAATTGTTTGACATGAATGTTTTTTATTTACATATAGGTTTGCACTTGTTTAATCATATAACCACACTTATGGTTTTTAGTTGCATATTTATTTCTCATGTTAAACATGTAAATGTGTTTACGTTGAGGGTTTTGTTTGACTTAGTTGTTCATATGATTAGGACACTAGCTTTTAGCAACTTGTTCTTCCACCACACCATTTTAAAAAATTTAAAAAGTACTTTCATCTTAGTTTGTTTATAATTTTAGGTCTCACAATCTCTCATGATTTAAAGTGGTTCTACTTGTGTTAAATCTTGTTTGTTCATATAGCTAGTCAAATAGTTAGAGAGTCATGTTAGAGTGATTTCAAAGTTTGTACATATATATTAAACATTAAGGGGATTCATATACTATGGTATAAATGTATTTCTATAATTTATTGCATTTGCATACTTATATTATCTACTTTATATAAGTTCTTGTTGGTCTAGTCTTGGCTAAAATTAAGGCATGGTTGTCAAGGCCTAAACTATAATTTTTTATTTCTCTTTATTGTTATGTTTAAAGACCTCAAGGAAACACCCTTCCAAGTTTAGAAAAGTGCAAAGAAGAAGAAGATTTTTGTCTCTTCATCAAGGATAATCATGTTCGTCTTGTCTTGGTTTTGAGTATCAGTTATAGTCCAGATTGGAACAACAATTTTGAGAACCAACATGCCCCTCATCATTAGGATTATGTAATGAAATTTATAAATCCATCTATAAATATATGTAATGCTAGTAACCTAGTGGAGGCATAGTTGATTCAAGATCTATAACCTAGGTAATGTGCAAAGAAGGTTTGAACCAAAAGCTAAATATTCCAAGTCAAATCTAGTTTGTAGGTGGAGATATATAGTTAGAAGGCTTGAAGTCTCTATTTTAGCCCTTAGAGGCAATATTGTACCACAAAATCTTATTATTAATGAAAGCATGGTGTTTTGAGCTTCATTTTGTGTTATAAGATTATTTGTATTTTGTGTTATCACTATGTACATTGAGATGGTGTATATGATGCTACGAGGTTGGATATCCCTTAATTGGGACCTCCATCACTAACGCTATTACAAATGCATCTAAAAGATTAAATATAGGGCATTATGACACCAATTCAAGAGGGTTAGATGCAACATCAATAGCTAGATTGAACACATAAGGAAGACACAATTAATGAGTTAAAACATGCCTATATAGATTGTAAGCATACACTCACAAACAAAAACTAAAAATGATGTTAACCTTATGACATTTTACAAAAGAAAGAAATTAAACTATTAGCCTTTGGTTCAAGGGTTGCCACTAGTTGCCCAAACATCATTGGCCACATGTTCGACTCACAATGACTCCCTAATAAATTAGACGCCGCCAAATAGCCTCACATAAATAGTCGACACATTGTAATGCTAGCTATATCAAAAAAATTTAGTTAACTTCAAACCCACAACATTTCATTTAAATGTAACAATCTTATCAACTCCACTACATGTACACATGTGAATCTTATTAACTTTTTATCAACTTTATTTTGACTAAAGTTAAAAACACAAGTCCTCCGCTAGTTAAACTTATCAAACCCCCCTCCCCCAACAACTTATTTCGTGTGTGTGTTTTTTGTTCTTATTACACTACTTGTGCACCATGTGAAACCTTTAAATATATGTGTGTGTTTTTTGTTCTTATTACACTACTTGTGCACCATGTGAAACCTTTAAATTTAGGTTTTCTAAAGTAGTACGTATCTTTATATTCTATCTCTGGAGGCCGGCAATCTTCGACCTGATAAGGTTTTTTGCTTCCCATATGGATGACAAACTCGTCGGAGGAAACAAAATTTGTGATTACAGTACAACGATTCTTAGGTCATTGTCTTGAAAGCTCGAATTCATTGGAATAATCGAGCCCATTAAAATTACTCCCCTCGAGTTCTCCATCAAAATTATTCGAGTCTGATCCGGACAGACAGATCAAAACAACGGTTGACAACCAATTTCCGTATATTCATATGATAATAAATCCTTCCGTTGGAACCAAGCCTGCTGGTTTCAAAGAGAATTCATAACTTCCTTGAACTTAGTTCTAACATTTTGGAACGTTTTCTCTATCTTTCTCTGCGTCGTTGTCTGTATCACGTGTTGGACACATGAGTAATGGGCAGGTCTCAGAATCTCACGAGCCTCCGCATAAATCTCAGAGCATTGAAATACCTGTAATAGCTAATCAGCCAGACAAGCTGATTCATTCTCTTCCAGGCCAAGATGAGTCGTCTCAGTTGGGTGCGACAGAGCGACGAAATGGAACCGATCTGGCCAGGTATTGAGTGAAATCCTTAAATTTGTTGTAAAACTATTGCAGCCTATCTTCAATGAGATGCTTTAAAAGATAGATTTATATAATATTGTGAAGGTAGGATTTAATTGAATTGAATTGAATCAAGAAAAGATTATGGATGATCTATGGGAGAGAATATTAAAATAGATAAAACTTATACAAAATTTTTAGCTTTAAATTATGATGCAGGCCGGTTTAAGGCCCTTAGGACTGTAATTTTTGGGTTTTCTATGCTGCCTGGACTCTCACGTTTCTATAAAAACTCTTTATTCAATATTATCTATGGGTGGATTACCACCTCTTTCCCTTTTAAAAAAAAAAAAATAGCTTTGTTATCATTTCTCATTTGCCTCCAGGTTTTAATCATAATTATATTCAACTTTATGATTTGGGTCGCTGATCATCTTTTAAAGCTTGGATGGATAAACATTCTGATATATTTGGGGTGTATTATTTTGGTTTAGAGCCAGGATTAGGAGGTATATTATTGGTTTTAACTCTTTTCCACCAGCCTCTGACAAGTTCGTGGGAGAGGTGTAAGCAGTCCTTTTCAACATTCAGTGATCCGAGACTGTTATGTACTTTTCTCCAGATTGGGTGGTTAGTTTGGGTCGCAAATCCTTCATCATATTTTTCTTAAAGAGAGGTGACATGACTTTCTTGCTTGTTTTAAATAAGGGCTCTGTATTTCCTTGACGGCTTTAGCTTGTATAACGGGAATAGCCTGGTGAGGATGCGTGGCAAGTTTCTACTGATGGATCCTTTCCCAAGGTGGCATCTCAATCCTTTCGCTGGTGTCTTCTGATTGCGTGATGTCACCGTCGTCCTCTGTCTACTTGTTTGGTTTCTCCTACTTATGGGTTGTTTGTTTTGTTAAAAGAAGACGTTTTCTATTTTTAGCTTCCTTCTCTCTGTTGCTAGGCTTCTTTCTGTCGGGCTAGTTTCTTTGTAGGTTTTATGTTCCATTTTCCCTCTCTTCTTAGTGAATAGGTTCCAATGGCCGACACACGTCTCAATCAAAGGTTGTTTTTCCCAGCTCTGGAGTGGGAACTAGAGATTAGGGGCAGGGTCAAATCGGTGGATTTGATGACGCTGCTTGATTGGGATTGTACTCTAATACAATTTGCAGTCAAGAACATCGTTGGTCATGCCTGGATAAGAGGCTATGAAGGTCGTGTTTTAAACTACTCAGATGTGGTCTCCCATCTCCTGTCCAATATTATGGATTTAGTAGTGGATGGCGAGTTTGTGCATTCTTTAGCTACAGGGTTGTTCTCCAAAAACATCTACATGGTTGACAGGTGGGGAACAGCAGTGGCTGCTTACAACATGGATCAGGGTGATGCCCAAATTGGAGGTCTCTTCAATCTCGCCTCTCTGCGCACATCCTCCTCTTAGCAAGCCATCTACCGAGCATTGCAAAAAAGTATTAAATCTTTGTGCAGTGATGAACTTGATAACATACTATAGTCGCATTGCTTCCTCATTACTAAGAAAAAAGCTTGCAGAAATAAGGATGTGTTTTCGGCCATCCGTTTTCTCAGGGTCCACTCTCCTGATTTAGCTCTGTGTATGCCTCACTATGCCTTGGAAAACCCTGAAGAAGGCTTCCTCCTAGCTGCGGCTGTTCAGTTGGATGAGCATAACCTTCCTACAGCCTCGGCAGTGGCGTGAGGGGGGTGTTGGGGTGTGTTTCTTCTTGGGTCTGGCATTGGTGTTGGTTGACGTTTCAGTTCTTGGTGGGGTTTGATGTTTTGTCTGTCTTTCGGGTTCCTGCCCATTTCTTGGTGGTCTTTCAGCGGCTCTGCCTGTTTTCTTCTTTGTGTTTGGCTATGTGCAGAGCAGGTTTTGTTCGTTCTCTCTCATGGTTGGTGGCGGCGTTTATCGATATAACTATCCACTTGTCTAAGGGAGATTTATTCTGTCCAAATTTTGTTTTATCAGCTCTGTTTAAGGGCTTCTTATTATTTTTCTGTTGGTCATTGAATCTTGGCCTTGGCCTCGTTATCTGTAAAACTTTTATTATCTTAATCTATGGGTGCCTCTCACCTTTTTCTGGTAAAAAAAAAAAAAGATTAGGAGGTATATGATTTAAGTGAATTTTTTTTCAAAACATTTAGTAACAAATTCTCTATTTATTTAGTGATCAAATTCAACAAATTATATCTAATAATTCATTTAATGATCAAATTCAACAGATTATATCTAATAATAATTCAGATTTTTACTAATCTTCATTTTTGTTACATGATTTATTGAGCTGAATACATACTACACTTGAGCCTCCTCCACTTCATATTTTAATCTTTCAAAAGGAATATTATTGTCCATTTGGGTTTATATTTTCCACCTCCCTTCAATATATTTTGTATTAAAAATTTTAATTCTAAACATGAATTGATTACTTTCTAGTTCATCCCAAAATATCACCAGACCTTTTTGTTCAGTGGAAACCATGATTGATAATGCACCTATAGCTGTCAAGAGTCTAATACGAATTACCAATATGAAAACAACAAGGAAGTATTCTTCGAACAAATAAGCAACATCAACGGAAAGGGCTACGATGGTGAGGAGAGGGGATTGAGTAGGAAATCTTCTTTCGAAGAGGAAAGGGGGCTGGAGCGATGAGGACAATGGTGGTGGGTGGAGCTATTCTTAAACATCATCCACTTCCATAGTGAAAAGTTAATTTGGATCAATAAAAATAGGATAATTATTTACCACTTTTTTGTTATGTATGAGATGTAAAATTACTATTAACTATTTGATCAGTTAAATGGATGATGCTTAAGTAGAGTGGGTGGAGTAGGAAATCTTCTTTTGAAGAGGCAAAGGGCAATTTGGATGATGGTGGTGGAGAGTGTAAATTCAAAAAACTGAATAATAGAACCAGAAATAAAGAGTAGCAAAATCAAAACAAAAGCTTAGAATGAAAAAGACATAAGATAGCACACATAGAACAACAAGAACATTTAACGTGGTTCACCAAAGTTGGCTACATCCACAATGAAGGGCAATATATTATATGAATTCTTCTCTCTCTTTCTGTATTACATTCACCACAGTATCTCACTGTAGAACCGCAGTAGTCCTCTTCACTCTGTATTACATACACCTCTGATATCACCCTCGAATCGCAGCAAGCCAAATGCCTTGTATCCTCCAAAGGACTCGAATCCCAACCACCTACCAAACATCTAGAAAGAATAACCCAGGACAGCAGTGGTTACAAGCCAAGAATGGCTAATATGTTGATCAAGCAGAAAGGGTAGTTTTAAGGAATCAAAGGCAGTTAGGTTGCCGTTATAATTGGGCTTCAACAGCCACATGCCCAACAATCTCCCACTTGAAGACCAATGGGATCAGCAATGAAGCTGCTTTGAGAGAGATCCCTTTGAGAAATTCAGTGTCACAAAGGAACAAGACCGAGAGAAGATCTACAGAATTTGAACTTCTCTCGAGGAACAATCTTGGTTAATGCATCCGCCAGATTAACCTTTGTGTCAATCTTTGTGACCTGCAACTTGCCTTCATCAATAAGATGGTGAATAAAGTGGTATCGAAGGTCAATATGCTTTGTTTGACTATGGAAAGCTGAATTTCTTGCCAAGTGAATAGCACTTTGGCTATCACAAAATAATGGAAATACTGATTTTTGACAGCTCAGTTCAGTCAACAAATGCTCAAGCCATATCATTTCTTTGGCTCCTTCCAAGAGCACAATGTATTCAGCCTCTATTGATGACAGAGCTACAACTTGTTGCAACCGAGAAATCCAACTAATGGCTGCCCTGGCAAATGTAAAGACATAACAAGTAGTAGACCTGCGTTTGTCTAAATCTCTGGCCATATTTGAATTGAGGACCCACGAATCTGCATTTGTATCACTTGCTGATAGAACCAAAACACCATCACTTGCATTGTTTTCTTGATTATTTATGATCACATTGCCTTGAGCTTTCTTATAGTTCCAGCAGTTCTTCTTATTGTGTCTAGGTTTTCCACAAAACCAACATGCATCGGTTCTACCCCTAGACTTCGATCGCGGACCAGATTGTGACCTTCTCTGGTTGTTGTATCTACCTCTGTCATGGCTTCTTCCCCTATTGTTTATACTTACAGCTGTTAGAGCATTACCGAATGAGGGTCCCTGGTGTTTCCTTCTCATGTCTTCACTAAGAAGAGTAGCTACAACATCATCCAAAACCAATGTAGTCTTGGCTCCTACAGAAGTGCTCACAGCCATGACAACACCTTCCCAACTATTTGGTAAGGAACACAACAGCAAAATTGCTTTAATCTCAGGATCTAACTTGATACCCACCGAAGCTAATTGAGTAACTAAGGTGTTAAATTCATTCAGATGATTGGACATAACCCCACCTTCTTTCATTTTTAGGTTATATAATTTTTTCATAATAAATACCTTGTTCGAAGCCAAAGCAATTGCATACATGATGGAGAGCCTTTTCCCAGAGCTCTTTCGTAGTACTCTCATTTGAGACACTGAATAATACATCGCTGGACAATGAGAGAAAAATAGTAGCCTTCGCTTTCATATCAAGTTTTTCCAAATCTTCATCCTTCATAGTACCTTGTCCTTTCGCTTTCCATATTAAGGTGAGTGACAAGTCCTATTTGATAAGAAGAGACTCCATATGCACTTTCCAAAGACCAAAGTTTTGGCCTGTAAATTTCTCTATTTTCCATTTTTCTGAATCATCCATTTTGATTGCTGTATAGGTTCCCAAAAAATAACTTCACAGACTATCTCTTGGACTGAGCTTCACACAGAGCTCTGATACCAATTGTAAATTTAAAAAACCGAATAACAGAACTAGAAATAAAGAACAACAAAATCAAAATAAAAGCTCAGAATGAAAAATACATAAGACAGCACACACAGAACAACAAGAACATTTAACGTGGTTCACCAAAGTTGGCTACATCCACAATGAAGGGCAATATATTATATCTATTCTTCTCTCTCTTTCTGTATTACATTCACCACAATATCTCACTGTAGAACCGCAGCAGTCCTCTTCACTCTGTATTACATACACCTCTGATATCACCCTCAAATCACAACAAGCCAAATGCTTTGTATCCTCCAAAGGACTAGAATCCCAACCACCTACCAAACATCTAGAAAGAATAACCCAGGACAGCAGTGGTTACAAGCCAAGAATGGCTAATATGTTGATCGAGCAGAAAGGGCAGTTTTAGGGAATCAAAGGCAGTTAGGTTACCATTATAATTGGGCTTCAACAGCCACGTGCCCAACAGAGAGGAGTATCCTTAAATATCATCCACTTCAACAGTCAAAAGTTAATTTTGACCAATAAAAATACGATAATTATTTACCATTTTTTATCATAGATGAAATGTAAAATTACTATTAACTGTTTGATCATTGAAATGGATGATGTTTAAATAGAATGGGTGGAAAAAATGACATGGAGGAAGGAGGACTGGAAGGGTTTACGATGCGAATGAGTGGCGTGGGTCGTATGACAAGGAGGAAGATGCCCGTCTGCTCGATATTTGGGTGGATGCACGTAGAAGCACTAGTTCTGCCACCGCTTCTAGGAAGGCTCATGGTTGTAAAGATCTGGGTTTCCCCTCTCCTGTGACGAAGTCTTCAGTCGGCGCCAATGTTTTGGGTCATGGATTCCGCAAAGAATTCCTCCTTTCTCCTTGTCCTGCGCGTGTCATCGCAGATCGTGCGGGTGCGATTTCTCATGTCGTGAGAGAGGAAAGACAATCTAGAAAGGGTGGGATCTGGTGTGATCCTTGTGAGATTTCCAAGGATGGAAAATCTCCTTCATCCTTCTCTCCAGTGGTCTTGGGTGTGAGCGGCTGTGTGGTCTTGACAATGGGAATACCACTGTCGGTCGGTTCTTCAGACCCATCTCATGTAAATAGTTGGCACATTGTCTGTTTATGAAATTTGAATCCTAATTCAATTTCAAAAATTAATTCAATTTGATGAGTTCATAATTGTTGACAAATTGAAATCACCTGCTTTTTTATTATGGTCGATTTATTTCCACCTCATCGGTAGATTTTTGAAAGCGGTTATCCCTCCGGAACTGGAACTGTCTGGAGTTTTGGGGGAGGTTAATACCTCTTTGTCTTGCTCTTCTCCTATCCACCATAAATAGTTGGCACATTGTCATGACTGTTTACTCTTTTTTTTTAACTCCATTTGATGTTGATTTTTGTTGTCAATCTGTTAAATGCAATTCCTTCGATCTATTCAATGACATGTTTTGTCAATCAAATGGTCCAAAACGTTTATGTCGAATGGATTTCAACCAACTAGCTATTTTACAATGTATCCGTTACAGCTGTTTTACAATCACCATTTTTGGGCACAAGTAACGTTGTGTCGTCTTCTATGTCATCGCTTGCTCAAGGGTGGCTTTAGGGGCTGGCTTTGGTTTTCCCTCCAAGAAGACAAGTGGGCTGATATTGTCAAAGAGACTTCTCCTCCCAGTGCTGTTCTATCTTTTTTAGTCTTTATGAATGTTGGACAGGGGTGGAGACTTGAAGTTCTAAATTCTATTTTTGATAGATCGTCCTCCAATCTAATGCTTTGGTGGGGAACTAGCCTGGTTCTTTACCAATATCAATGCATATACTTAGTAGACCTATGTCTCCTTATGGGTGAACTAGCTTGGTTCTTTACCATAGTTCTTAATTCTTGTGTATCTGGGGACGGTAAAATGAACTCACACATAAAATAGCTAAGGACAATCTTGTAGCGTCTCCTTAATTATTCCACAATGTTCCTTTCATGAACTTTTCTCAATTAAATATAACTATGCTAGTCACTAGATTCTAAGTTCTCCTATAGTTTAGTTATTCTAAAATGTTTATGAGCATTTTCCTAATAGTGTCACCATTTGTTGGTTCTTAATAGTGATAACTCTAAGAAACCCCCTCCTCCTAAAAAAGATATAAAATCCCAATGAATCTTTCATTTCTTCGAAAAAAAATATAAGTTATATATTAGTGAATGTTTTCTTTTTTTCAAAAAAATATTAATTTTAGTAGCAAATTTTTTACATCGCTAGAAATTTCTAGAAAATCCTAACAAATCTTGACAATTAATAGGCAAAGACATAAATACTATTATGCCAACATTCCCCCTCTTATTACATTGTTCCTAGAATAGTACCAAGGGACCCCCCCTGAATGCTAATATACTTAACAAAGTTGATTACATAATATGAATACATATTTGATAGAAGATCTTCTCCTAAAAGAACAAATCCTAAACCAAGTGGGGCTCCATCAAGTTATCTCTTGACCCTCCGAAACGTGTAGCTTCAAGCTGTGTTCTTGAGCTCTCAGTCCTAAACTCTCAAATCACAGAGTCTTGAATTATTCGACAACAATCCCTAAGAGATACGACAGATCTGTATCATTGTCTAGTGACCATGAAATGGTATAATTCTCAATCATATACTCTGAAGCTCGCTTGACAACAATCCATATTGAGCTCAACACCAAATCCCAAACCTATCTCCAGAACATAATCTTCACAAAAAACATGTATTCTTCAAATCTGTCAGCAACAACAAAGGAAAGAAAAAAATGAGCAAAAAACACTTCTCATGCAAAGCATCATCTCAAAGCAAGAAGCTAACTTGAGATGATGAAGATTCCTCCATCCTCTGATGTCACCTACCTCTAATTTGACCCTACTACACTTTATGTCAAATTAATCTCTTTGATAGCACAAGCATGTGAGTGTTTAAAGGCCTCAAAAGTACAAGCAACATTTGTTATATGTGTAGCCATGATTAAAAAATGGTGATATCAATTTCACCCAATAATGGACCCTTTTACAATATGGTGTAAACACATATAACTTCTTATGATTATGTTTACAAAAATTTCAACCTTATAACTCCAAAACATGTAATTTCAACTTTAACAAAAACATCCTACTTATTTCTCCTTAAAAAAAAAAAAAAAAAACCCTTATTTCTCCAACAAACAAGCCTTATTTCACTTTATACCAATGTACTTCAAAAGTGCTATCTTGTTAATAGCCGAGATTAATATCCAATCTCCATGCCGCTCGAGGGTTTGGCATCAACAATCAACACATCCACAAATGGAAAATATAGTAACTAACACCTATGTATCAATTGATAACATCTGGCACAAAGAAAAAGAACAAAACTTTTGATTAAACTTTAGGGTTTACTTAGCAAATCTCTTGCCTTGCGTAGCCATTTACTCCATTGGTTTGTACAATATTCACCAAAGATGTTAAATTCTGCTTAATTGTATCTCTGTTCATCCAGAAAATTAAGATGTTGGCATCCTTTCTTCATGACTGTAGGTACACAGATCATTCATGTATTATGGTAGTGGGTTACGGCTTGTGTCCTTTACACAAAAAGTATGGCAGTGGTTTAAACATTCCTTATACTCCACGACTCATCACATTTAGAAGGATTTATATCATATAGTCCTCAAACTCTATTTAGACATTACCCTTTTGATAGTTCACATATAATCAATGGAATTTATTCTAACCAACACTTATTAGAGATTATAAAGAAATTGTGTCAAATAACTGCAATCCCAATGAATATAAGTAAAATTCCTTCAAACTATTTTCAAATACCATGAATCCTCTCAACTTCTATTCCATTTTTCTTGTGCAGTCTATTGCTACACATCAGACAATGATTCAATTCTCCTCAAGGCATTGCATCTCCAAATTTTTCTTTCTCACATAATTTTCAACCTCTACGTTGCACAGAGACAGGATCAATTGACCGCTCTGATACCATATTGAAAAATGGTGTGTATACATAGATTTACATCATTGTACTTGCACAACAATAAACATAAAACATAGAATAATATATTATTATCTTCAGATGATTTTCACATTGCATTACATTGGCTTTATAAAAGCCTCTTCCCTTTAACTATTTGATAACTACCTACATAACCTCCATACAAGAACGTAACTCCCACAATCTAACAAACTAACTATTGCTTTATTTACTAACATTTATTTAATATGCATAAACTAACCTATAAATGCAATATTAACAATGTAATATCATTGTTACTATGACTATTATGCCAACATTATGTGCCCCCAAAGTCTCATCGCTTCTATCTATGCTCCTAATTAAATTTTTATTTGATGTTCATATAGGCTATATATGTTTAAATCCTCTCACAAGCTTTCAAATTGCACTAATTTGCCTTAGTGCTTTGTCAAGGCACTATGTGTACTTGAAGATCATTGGTATTCTGAAACCAATCATTCGTTGATTTATCACTCTATTTCAATGGTATGACCTCATGGCTTCATTCACAATAGTATGCACACTCCTATAGATCTCTTCACACTCCCATGAACTATTAGATGAAATCTCACCTAACAACTCATGCAATCCTATTATAGTATGATTCTTTCCATTTCCTTTTCCTTGCATGAACCATCCAATCCTCACATCAATGCTTGATCTCATGGTCCCACTTCATTGACCTTGTACATATAGAGTATGATCTTAGGCCCCATTACTTGCCAAATCTTTAGCATGGAGAAAATGGAATAATCATAAATCTTATTACACCCTAACATTACCTTGGATTGCATTTGCTATTGATCCTAAATTTCATTATATGGCCTAACAGAATGTGATACCTACTAAAGGTTAGGATAGCATGGCACACAACATCTAGGAATTTAGATCCACCAAAATGGGAAAGACATGATGCGACCAAGAGTGTAAATTAAATAAAAGAATTCACTTGAAAAACAAGAAATTGTATTTTTTAATTCACAATTAAATAATTAAAATAATTTATTTTCTAAATTCTTAAAATAAACTTGTTCATTAAATATTAGTTTTCTATCTCTCAATAAGGGGCTAGAAGCTGAAGAATGATCTAGAGACAATAATGAAATAGTAAGTAGGAGCTCATTGCCAGAGGAACTGTAATATCACTTGTGTGAGTATTCATGAAAGGCAAGAGTGAGAAATGTTATTAGGTGGAAATTGTAAAGAGATGTGTTGTGATTGTATTTTGCTTGTTGATGTGGTGGTGATTTGGGATTTCTCTCTACGATGAATCTCATGGCTTCATCGGTGAGGAAGAGGCATATTGGTGGAGTCATGGTTAGGGATGAAAAGAAAAAGGGGAAAGGGAAGGAGGTTGTTGGGAGTAGGAGAAAGAAGAGAATTGGTCGTGAAGAGGTGGTGGGGGGTTTCATTGACTACATTGATCAAAGATTGAAAGTTTGAACCTATGGTGTTGGATGAAGGTGTGGAAGTTGTCTAAGGGCCTGGATGCAAATTTGAAGTTGGGTTTGAGAAAAGCCATGGCCAACTACATGCTAGATCTGAAGAACACTAGGGGATGATGGAACACATTTGATGTGGCCCAATTGCTCTCCTATACATCGATCATGGCAGTTGTGGTGAGCTCCTACCTTCTCCATGATGTAGGAGATGTTGTGTTGTAGGCGGGCATATTTCATGATTGTATTATGGCCCATTTACATGCAGTCAAGAAATGACAAGTGTGTCTCTAGCTGGAAATCAAGGAAATTGCAGAGAAGCTCAAGGTGGACATACCAATGGAGGCCATACCAAATTTCTCTAATTGTTGCTTAGGAGAAGCTGGCATAGAGAAGGATGGGATGACAAAAGATAGTGATTCAGTATGCAATGAATGTAGTCTTAAGGGTCTAGGTGGGTTGGGGCCTAAGTAATTTGCCCCACCCACTATCAATTGATATGATAGGATAGGTCTTGTTTTGGGGTGTACAAGGGTTATCTTAGTGTGTAGGTAGTAATCTTCTGCAATAGTGTTGATAGTTTAAGTTTTTTTTATGGCATCAACCATGTAGATTGGTGATGGGTGGGAAGGTTGACAGTGCAAGTTTTTTATGGCTATAGTGAAATTTGAACTCTAGACTAGGCCCAAATTTTTAAAGGTTCCTAGTCCTCAAAACTAGATTATATCAACAAAATAATATTAGTTTTCTAAAAAAAACTAGAGATAAGAAATATTTTATTCTTTTCTTTCTCTTTTTTCAAATTGAAATAAAATATAATTATTTATTTCTAAATTCCAAAATAAAAGCTTGCACATAAAAATCTATTTCAATTATAATAATTAAATAATTGAAATACAAATTACATTAATCTTATTTCTAAAAATACTAGAAATTATAATTATCTAACTAGATAATTAATTTAAAATAAAATCTAAGCATCAAATAAATAATTAAAACAATATTATCACTTTATATATTTATTTCATTTTCTAATTAACCTTAAGAATTAATTATCAAATAAATAAATAGAATTACTTCTATGCAATCAAATAAATTAACTAAGCCACTAATTAATTATTTGTCTAAATTTAATTTGATATTTAATTACCCACACAATTGGATCAGTTCGGGACACTTCAACACTAGGACCTAGTTTGCCTTCCTGGATACCTATACCTATCACACATCATAATCTTACCAGACATACCTTAATAGCATTGTTAGGAATAATATAATTATATAATTATCACCTTTATACAATCACCATGGCAACACAATCACACATTATGCACAAAATGCATTAAATCAACACTTTACACTCAACATAAGTCAATAGAGCTCATCCAATTTTACCATATAATTAAAACATTATAGATTCATAGAGAAAACAAAAATGAGGGATGTTACATAAGGAGGTCATGTGGAGAAGGAGATAGTAGAAGTTATTCTTAGATATAAAAACTACCCACATGCAAATGAAGAAGGGCTATAGAATCCCACATAGGAATTATCTAAGGCTTGAATTGAAATTTGTCTAAGAGGGATACATGGAAAATAAGTCAAGGGGTTGTGTGAAAGATTAGTCAAGGGTTGTATGGAAGAAGAGAGTGGAAGACACACACACACACACACAGATATATATATATATATATATATATATATATATATATATATATATATATATATATATATATATATATATATATATCTTAGTTTCATTCTTTTGCAAGGTATGTTTCATGTAAAACTCAGTTTTATTGGAGTTTTAGTTTTGTGAAAGGGTTAGATTAAAGTTGTGATGCATATATTTAATAGAATATTCATTACATCACAAGATAGGAGTGTATTTATATGTCAAAAGATCTTGTTTCCATGCAATATCATACCTTTTAAGGTTCAAAAAGGTTTGTAGAGTACGTATAAGTTGTTGGAACCTTAAACTATCCAAAATTACCTTAAGTTTGCCAAAATGCCTCATACAAGATTTGGAGGGAATGGTTTTAAAAAAGATATATCACATTTGACTAGGTCATAAGTCAAGGAGGTTGACTTAACTTGACTCTTTAGTCTCTTAGATCAAGGGTTAGGTTTTTTTAGGGTTTTGAGGTCTCTTGTTTAATTTTTTTTGCATTGTAATAGTTGTCTATTCGGAAAAAGTAGAGATTGTCTAGTTTTTTTGCATGGTACATGAGAAGAAGGAGAAATGGTATCAATGATCAATATACATTATCCTGGCATATTCTAATCTCTTTAAAAGAGAGAAATCTATGTGGATCTGGAATATAGTGATTGGCATAAAGAGAGGATTCTTCATGAGGGTTCTTCAAACAATTGCAAGGTTTTTGTCTAGAGATCCTTGAAATTATTAAAGCACAAATACCATGATGGTTTTTCAAAGGTTCATGAGGCCTGTCCTACATGGTAAACTCCATTGTCTTCATATACCTTGTTCAATCATTCCTTAATCTTTGTTTAATAACCTATAGGTTGTTGAGGGAGTTTTCAAAGTCTATATTGTGAACTCTATGAAGGCATTGCCAAACCATAAATGCCCTTTAAAATCTGAAAGCACGACATTCTAAAGAATGTTAAAGGTCTGCACTTCTAGAGGTCTGATAGAGTACAATGGTACCTACATGGATTCATTAACAATATAATGGGAAGCTTGTGGAGTATCACAATATGGATATGAATATGGGTTTATATCTCTTGAAACACTGATGCCTATCCAAGGAATACCTACCATATGGGATCTCTACTCATATAATAAGGTTCATCTTATGTATTCTTTGACATGATCTGAACATTAGAGAGGTCTTTTTTACTCCTAGAGGATTGTTTCCAATATGGAAAGAATACAGTGACAAAGAGGAATACTACATAGAGGTTTTTGAAGAAGGAAGACTATTTCAAAGTCAAGACATGTGTATGAAGAGCCCATTGTAATTTTTAACATTTATATCTTAGAGTGTGTTGACATACAAAGATTTATGAAAACCCTACCCAATTTTATGAAGTATGTCAAGAGTTTTAAATTTCATATATATCATTTTAAGGAATCTCATGTAGTTCTGATCCTGTGCAAGAACAGTTTTGAGTGGTAATAGCAGGTCAAGTCTACATGATGAAGTTGGTAATGGTACTCAAGTGTCCTTAGATAATGATGTGGAATAGTGGATGGTATACACAATGAGAAAAATGGGTTTGAGAGTTACAAATACCATGCAATGATTGAAAATGTCAACTCTTATTGAAGGCTTCATCATCATGCAAGGAATGTCAAATGGAATGTAAATGATCCATTAAAGCATGATTGTTTTCAAGTTACTCAAGGATTTCCTAGGATAGTATTTTATCATGAGTATATCAAAGTGTATCAAGTTTCTTGAGAAATCTTGAGGCTCAAAAGATGTTTCAAAGATTGCCATAGGATCTCAATAAGAGGAAGCATAACATGAAAACTCCAAGGTATTGTTCTGAAGTTCAAAGTGGTAGAGTTTCATTATGAGCCTGTATAGCTCTATCAGGTTTAGGGCAGGCTTGTCTAAATGATTTAAGAGCCTATACAAGTTTAAAATCCATGAGACATAGTAGAGAACCCTAGACATGCTATATGGAGAAGGAAACCCTAAGAAATAAAGGTTAAGAAAAGCATACATAGAGGGTAAAGATAACTCAAGACATAGACCAAGTTTCAAGGTGCGGAAATGATAGGTTTGTCATATCCTTTCCTTATCCAAAGGTTTTTATTAGACAAACATTTGCATGTAGATATAGATATATGATACAACCAACAAAGATAGTGTATGATAGGTTATGAGGGTTATTAGTCAGTGAAAGGTTTGTTAAGGAATTGTATATGCATCTACCCCTTCTATACTCTACTAGATACCTTTAACCCTGCATGATAACTTGTAATCAAAGTTGTCAAACAATGCAAATACAAAGTAAGCAAGTAGGGCACAGAAATCCAAGACACATGCAAAGAAGTAGTCCAATGTCAAGTAATCAGAGATGACTGAGATAAAGGTCAACATACTCCTATGCAGGTATGTGAAATCTCACATATCCATAACACTCTAAAGTGGAAGCTTTAACAAGAAAGAGATAGTGAGAAGGAATAAGGCATTCAATAATACTTGACAATGATCATGCAAGAATATAATGACCAAGACTATCACCACTTTCCATAGGATAGTCACTATATACAAAGTATGAAAGGACAGTGATCATCAAAAGAGGACTTAAAAGTTAGAAAATCCTTGAAGAAATGCAAAGGAACCAATGACTTTTGAAGAAGTTTCCAAGCTTTGCAAGGTGCAAGGGTATTTGATGAAAGGAGGATTGATTTAAAGGCATTAATAGATAGTTAGAAGCAGTTTTGAGAGTCCTAAATGGACCAAACTCTTTCCAAATGCCCTCCAAGGGTCCTAATGGCAACTACACAGTAGAACCACATGTCCTATGATTGTGTAAGGTGGAGTTGAGGATAGTTTGAGCAATTTGAAGAACTTTGAAGAACCTTGAAGACCTTGTGGACAATTGGGATCATCTTCCAAGTATCTATGGATCAATTTAAACACCTTTCAAGCATTTAAGAGCCTCAAATGTGAATGCAAAGGTGGAAGAAGTCAACACGATCTTCCTAAATGCCTACCAATAACATTTCAAGGAGTCAAACTAGAAAAGACTCTCTTAGGTTCCCAAGGAGGTTTAACACAGCTAAAAATGCATTTATTCTTTCTTAGATTCTATCCTACATTCTCTCCATGTTCTAGGCTTGAGTTCAGAAGGATGCCTAGACTAGGAAGGAGTGAGTTCTTTCAAGTTTTTGAAAACTAGTATTGTAACTGATCAATAGTTCTAAGATGAAAACAAGATTGTAAACTTTATTTTTTCAAGTAATATCAAGCATTTCCAGACAAATATTGCATTCTAAGGTACCTTTTATCAATAAGATTTAATTTTTTGGCCTTCTCAATCTTTGTTTATTGTGTGTAATTTAATGATTGATACATATTTCCATGATTTACATGTAAATCCTTAAGTATACATGTCTCACTTTCAACACCTATATACAGAAAACACATGTTTTGTCTAGGTTGTAGGTTGCGTTATTGTGTTAAACAACCATTAGTTGTGAAAAATACTTCATTGTTTTCCTTCTAATACTATAAACATCAAAACCTTCCTATGAAATATTGAAACATGAGCATGAAATAGATCTGAGTTGTATTTTAGACTAGTTGATTATTGATCAAATTGTGTGTCAAATAGCAATATAGGTCTCAAACATTTTGGTGCATTACCTCTATAGATTATAGGTTTAGTTTATGTCATTTCCTCTCCCTTTTCTTGTCAAAAAAATAGTTTAAAGTTAACATTTCGGTGATAAACCAAGGGAACCAGTGCTCTCAAGAGATTCATCATGATCTATAGCCAACCCACAGGCCTTAGGATGTTTCCATGCTTATCAACTAAGGAGAGATATGATGTATCACTCTCTCTAGGGTGCACTAAGGATTGATAAAACATATATATATATATATATATATATATATATATATATATATATATATAAGACAATGTGTGTGCATGCGTGCGTGCGTGTGTGTGTGTGTACAAGAAGAGGTGGTTGTCATTCCTTAAGGGAAGAGTGTCTTATTTTCATAGAAGTCAACTAGTTGTAAATTTTATATTTCTTGTCAATCAAAGAAGAAGAAATATTTCTTTTGTAATGTTACTCACTATTGTGTCCATGTGGTGTATTTTTGTTTGTGTGTGATTCAACGCTTATTCCTTGTTAAATGTGTATTTGTTTGCTTATTTTTATGGGTGTTTCCCATGTTTGGTGTGTTTAGAAAGTGTATCTATTTGTGTGTGTGTGTGTGTCTATTATTTTGCTTGCAACCATAGGGCTAAGTGCATAGTTCAACTAGAACCACCTATAGCAACTGGTAGGACTGACCCAATGTATCAAAAATAATACTTACAATAATTTATAGGTATTCATTACAACAAATTAACCTATAAAAAATGACTACTTCTTTCATTGTGAGGAGTGGGGTCGGTCAATTATAAGCATTGCAAGTGGTAGGTAGTTCCATTAGTGTGGTATCAAAATAGGCTAGAACTCTAAGAAGAAATGCATCATCCTTGGTTTGAAATTGGTAAGGGTCCAATAAGGTAGTGGTTCATGTGGGTATGTATCCCTATGTGGGGTTGTAGCTAGAAGAGTTGTAGAAGGACATGAGTTAGGATAGTAAGATGGCTCCAAGAAGAAGAGTGGTAGAGGTTGTTGTAGCAACAAAAATTGTAGAAAAGATGAAATAGTTGTTGGAAGCTATATGGGATGTAGGCTAGATTGAAATAAATTTGGGAGATTAGAAGAAGATATTGAGCACATGAGAGAGTTGAAAGTGAGAGTGAAGAAGAAGGAGCATAAATGGTAAGAAAATAAGATGAAGATGTAGAAGCAAAACTAGGTGGAGAGAAGAGGTTCATAAGAGCCCTCTCCATCATCAACAAAGGAGAAAATATGGAGCAACTTTATTTCCTAAGGAGTTTGGAATTGATTGAGCTTATTGATTAGATGAAAGATATGTAATAATACTTTGAGTGTGATGATCTTGAGGATCCAAGAAGAGTGAGAGTGACAAAAACTAGGTTAAAAGGGCATGTTGCACTTTAGTTGAAAGAAGTATAAGCTAAAAGGAGAATAAATGGTGAAGATAAGATCACCCAATGGGATAGGATGGTGATAACACTTAAGAATAAGTTCCTACTAGTAGATTACTTGCTTGGGTTTCTTAAAAGGTTATTGAACTTGTAGTAAAAGGAGCTGAGTGTAAAGAGCTACAAGAGAGAGTTGTACAAGATTTCCATTAGGTTAGGTCACCATGAGTTAGATCATGAGAAAGTAGTGTGGTATGTCAATGGCCTAAGACTAAGTATACAAAATGAGTTGAGCATGATAAGTCTATAAACCATTGAGGAGGCCTACAAATATGCATTGAAGGTTGAGGAGAAATTCTCAAGAAGGTAATAGGGTTCAACTAGAACTACAGGAAAGCTTGCTAGAGAAAGAGAACCCACCAATGATGATGATGGGCAAATGAACATGGCCAAAAGAAGGTACAACCAAGATGATGAGGCTAGCACTATTCATAGTAAAAAAACATCACGAGAAAAGAGGAATGACCTAATAAACAAAAGAAGAAGGCATATTTAAACTAAGAAGAGGTAAAGGATTCATAGGTATGGAGAAGTGGGCCATAAAGTTATTGAATGCTGACAAATGCAACAAAATAGGGGTGGAAGAAGTGAGGCCCAAAGTCATATTACATGGGCAAATGAGAGGAGAAATTCTTCACTTGAATGCATAAAGGACCCAAAATGTGGAGAAGCCATCATGATGAAGAGGAGACTACTAAAACCAAAAAGAAAAAAGAATGAACCCATGCAATGGAGGAGTTTTTTTATAAATGTGTCTAAGGAAAGAGGTAAGTGTTGCAAGGTTGTAATTGATAGTGGGAGCATGGGTAACTTAGTTTTCTATGAGATGGTAGAGAAGTTAGGGCTAAGAAGAATTGTTCATCTAAATCTATACAAAGTATCTTCCCTGAAAAAGAGTCATCATGTTTTGGTAAATGAACAATGTTTACTAAATTTTTGGATAGGCACATATGAGGATGAAGTGTGGTGCAATATAATGCCTATGGATGTGTGCCACATACTTTTGGGAGGCTATGGAAATATGATAGAAGAGTTTTCCGTAATGATAGG
Source organism: Cunninghamia lanceolata (assembly GCA_027924645.1). NCBI lineage: Eukaryota > Viridiplantae > Streptophyta > Pinopsida > Cupressales > Cupressaceae > Cunninghamia > Cunninghamia lanceolata. Next base: position 6,064,076 of record BSBN01000738.1, read on the forward strand.
GAAAATATTTATACTTTGGTGAAGAATGGGAAAAGACATACACTCACTTTATTGGCAACTACTAAAGAGGAGGTGACAAATAGGCCAATGATATTATTGTTAGTAGGTAATAGATTCTTGAGATCAACCTAGTAAGAAGTTGTGTGTTTACCAAAATGACTTCAAAGTAGCTACAAGTAGATGCAACTTAGGTGTTGCAAGTAAGTGTAGCATAAGAGCATAGGGAGTATGTTGTGTAGATGTTGCAGGTAGGTGTAGTAGAGGAGGTATGTAGGAGTGAAGTTTCATATGGAGTTGATGTAGTTCCAAATATGCTACAAGATAGAGTATTAGGACTTGGTAGAAAGATGTTTATAGTGGATGCAATGAAAGGGTGTGAGCAAGGGGCTACATAAGAGATGCTACAGGTACTTGCAAAAAGGGAGTTAGTTATGCAAATACAAATGTTGACATTAGAATCTTCATGGTGCTACAAGTTAGAGTAGTTTGTGATAGAAAAGACATGGTACAAGTAGACCAAACAATTGGTGGTAACAAAGAGCCTCCAAATGAATTAAAGAGAATCAAGTTTTGTAATTTTATAATTTTATAGTTGAGAAACAACCTATTGAAGGGGAAAGACATGTAGAGGTATAGTATAGTACAAGGATACTGCAACAATCCAAGAACATGAAAGAGGAGATAAAGAAAATGTTAATCATTATAGCAAAAGAGGAGAAAATGAATGATGTTGCATATAAGGTGTTACAAAAACTGGTAGCTTGTGATGTCATAAAAGTCTTGCAAGTGAAAGCAATGTACAACAACTATGAGGAGCCTCCAAGCATGGAAAAAGATGTAAAAGAAATGTTTATTTCTACAAGTATGGATGTAACATAATTTTATCCTCTAAGGGGAAAGGAAATATTTATAGGGATAGTATATAGCTAAGTATGACAAAAGGAGAGAAGATGACAGTTACAAGAGAGGAGAAAAATGGGTAATGGATGCTTAATCTATCCCTAGAAGATCCAAGTGATGTAGTGAAAAATGGTAAAGAAATGGAGAAGGCACTATGGAAAGAAGTACCTATGACAATTTTAAAGATTTCCATGATGATATTTTTATTGATTTTTGTGTAAGAAAAGTATCATTGTGTCCAATGGTGGGCATGGAGGTGATGAAGGAAGAGTTGTAGGTTATAACAAAAGGAGATAAAGATGAAGACCAATAAATGAGTGGTTTTAGTTCATCATGCAAGTGGAATTGAGCCAATAAGAAGAGTTCACACCAAATGAAAAAGAACTACTCAATCAAATATTTGGAAATGATACAGTAGCAGAGGAGAATGTAGATAAAGGATGAATGAATGTGGAAGAAAAAGAGTTTAACCTTTTGGCTGAATGTAGACCTATTCATAAACTATCTATTTATTTCTCGCATGCCACCAATGAGAGCTAATTTTGCAAGGAGAAGTAAGAGTTTAACTCTAGGGGAGGATAGTAGGTATGATAGATGTATGAAGGAGATTCAACTATGTATTAGGTAGGATGATGAAGAGAAAAGGTGTCTTGTGTTGAAGGCATGAAGGAGGAAGATGAAATAGGATGTTTAGTTTCAAGTTTAGTTTTAGAAACATAGTCTATGGGAAATAGTCATAAAATTTTGATTGTAAGTTGGGGCTCACATTTTCCTCACCATAGGAGTTTGATGTTGGGGCATTGTGCCCACACCTATGGATAGAGTTTATTTTCCTTGCTTGTAATTTTAAAACTTAAAAGTCTCCACCACCATCTAGTTTTGGATTCATTTAGCTTACTTACCAACCAAATTTATGCCCAACCAAAGAGAATAAAAAAATTCAATGGTTTTCAACTCTAAGGTAGTTAGTTTCCTTGAGGAAGGTGGTCAATTTTGGCACTTAAATTGAAGATTGAGTGGGAGATTGGATCTAAAATCTGTAGAATAGCATGTTTGGAATTTAATATGCACATTTTTGGTACTCATGTGGAATCTAGGTAGGATTTTGAGCAAGTTTGGAGGAAGGGAGCCATGTGTAAAAAAGAGGAGATGAAGGGCTATATGATAGTGAGCTAGAATAGTAAATGGGTCACTTGGAGAAGGAGAGAATAGAGATTATTCATAGAGGTAAATACTACCCACACACAAAGGAAGAAGTGATATGGAATCTCATGTAGGAATTATCCAAGGCTTGTGTTGAAATTCATCCAAGAAGCCTATGTGGAAAATCACCCAAGGGGCTATGTGGAAGATTAGTCAAAGGTTGTGTGGAAGAAGGGAGTGGAAGAGACAAAAAATATATAGTAATATTTCAAAAGAGGTGGCTTCCATTCCTTAAGGGAAGAGTGTCATATTTTCATAAAAGTTAACTAGTTGTAAATTTTGTATTTCTAGTCAATGAAAGAAGAAGAAATATTTTTTTAATGTTGCTCATTGTTGTGTCTATGTGGTGCATTTTCATTGTGTTTGTGATTTGGGGGTCATTGCCTATTAAATGCATATTTACTCGCTAGTGTTGATGGGTTTTCCCCCTATTTAGTGTGTTGGGAAAGTATATCTATTTGCGTGTGTCTATTATTTTGCCTACAACCACAAGGCTAAGAATGCAATTCGACTAGAGCCACTTGCATCAAGTGGGGGATTGATCTAGCATAGTAGAAAATTTACTTACAACAACGTCTAAGTATTCGTGGAAATAGGCTAACTTGCAACAACTAATTGCTTCCATGGTTTGAAGGAGTGGGGTTGATTGATTATGAATGTTGCAAGTGGCAGGTGATGCTATCACATTTACAAGTCAAATAAATAACAATGTTTTTCAATATGTTAACCCATTGATTTTTCCATCACGTGGCTCATGAGAGGGGTTAAACATTTGTAATAAAATTCATTGAGTCTCCCACTATTGGTTAGAAGCACTTAGCAAATTGAGACCTACGCATGCAAATAAAGTTTGATATTAACTTTTTGTTAATATTAAAGCTTAAGACTTATATTTAAAAAGCCCATGAGAAATATTGAAGTGATTTTTAATAAATTGAAGGTTGGACTAAAGAGAGGAAAGTAAGAATAAAATCAAATATTAAAGCATTTGGCTTTAATAGAGGATCTAATTTTAAGTGCAAACAAAATTGTGGTTTATGGGAAATGTAAATGCATGAAAATTAAGACACAAAGTTAATCAAATTTTAATATTGACTTAGATGTCAATTATGGCTGAAGTAATCTACAATGGCAATATGGAGTGAAAGAAAAACTATCCAGAGCCAACATTTATTTTTTCAAAAATAAAGACATCTAAATTTTAAAATATATATGAATACAAAATTATTAAAAGGGGGCATCTAAGTACATAATATTTCCTACACCTTTCAAAGTAAAAACAAAACAAAAAAATTACCAAAATAATGAATGGTGGCTTTTTCACAATTGAAATTCAAAATTACATACAAAAGTAAAACAAGTGTATTACGGAAAAATAAAGTTTTCAAATAAAAATAAAGTAAACATGGTAGATAAAATAAAATTAAAATTTATGTGTGCCTATATATGTAGTAAATAAAATAAAATAGTTTGAAATAAAATAAAATATTTCTTAACTAAATAGAATAATTCAAACTAATATCTCTCAAAGATAAAATAAGATATCTATGTTAATAAATATAAGTTATAAAATCTGGTTATTTGAGATTTTGAGTTTTTAAACAAAACTCTAAATTCAAGATTTGGCATATAAACCCACTAATGTCATTATTGGTGGAATGTTGTTGCTGATTGTTTGGCTAAATGGACTTGATGTTGATCCCAACTGGAATGTCATAGAATGGAGGTCTCTGTCTTCAGTTGTTCTTTGCAATTTCTAAAGCTCCTTTAAAATGAGTTGGCTTAATACTTCTAGTTTATCTTTTATTGGTATTTTGTGCTTTGATAGTTCAATGATCTATTTTAGTTCCTGAAGGTGATGGGATTGTAGAAAACCTCCTTAGTTTTTTATTCTAAGAACTCTAGTGATAACTGTTACTGTCTATAAGTTATATAATTTTTTCTGGTTTCTTAATTAATATATTTATCCTCTTTACCTAATAAAAATTTGGTCTAACCTCATTTTAAATAAATTTAAAAATATAATAATAAAAATAGGCCTACACACCATTTCATTGCAAAAAACTTCAGATCAAAAAAGAAACTAAAAAACCAAAGTGAGGAAGAAAAAATGGCCGAAATCCACTCCGCATCACAATAGAAGAAACTTAAATCAACTCTGCACAGCCGCACCCAGGGCCTAAATTTGAAGGCCGTATGGCCGTATTTAGGCATTTTTCTATAAAATACAATCAAAATTTTAAAAAGATTGTGTCAGATTTTGGATTTTAAGGGCACCTTTGAATAGATAACCATCATAAACAATTTGCTTGACAGGCAAGGTCGACTGTGAAATTTAGGCCCTGGTGCCCGCAGCAACAATCCGAGGAGCTCTGGTATGGTACAATGTAGTGTAGGCTGTGTAAAAGTTAATAGTCATTGAATCAATATGAAACCTGCAATTTACTATTTCAAACACTACAGTCTTTACTGATTGCTCTGCACACACACATATGAATGTGATGGACTTTTTGTCTTCTGAAGATGGCTAAAAGTACATATCCGAGATGGAATAAAATCGACCAATGCTAAATGTCAAAAGAGCCGTTAGCCACTTCAAATCAGGATAAAATAAATTCCAGACGCGCCTGAAAAACCTGCCAACACCACGCCCACTATAACAGAAATCCCGAAATTTGAAAAGCAGTTAAGTCTCTGTAAAAGCTGTCAAAACCACGACCACCATAACAGGAAACCCAATGAATAGTTAAGAACTTAAGATGCTGTCCAAAGGATGGAAATGATTAGAAATAGAAGGAAAAATCAACCAAAAAAATTTAAGTGTTTAAACCCGAACACAAGAAGCAGCGTAAGGATTAAAATGAGAACTGAACCACCAGCTGATACCCTTAAGCAACTCCAGCTCTACAAGGAAAAAACTGTAATCGCACTTATCAAGAGAGATAAACAATCTCGAACTTCTATAAACAATCATAAAAGCTCTAGATTTGTTGCCAATGTCATTAGAATTAGGATTAGAAGGATTCTGCAAAAAATTCAAGTTTATTTACATACAGAACGTAAACATCCATCTATTTTATGCTTTAATATAGTAATAGAGATTACAATTTAGAACAAATGGCATTCATCTCTATTACAATTTACAGAGTGCTATTACTTCTTTTCAAAATTATTATACTCTTGCTTATGCGGTTGTTTTTGTGTTGTTTTTTCCAGTCATCTTAACAGGCCGAAACATACAAGCATATTGGCGAGGGACAGTTTACCCCTACATAATGCCAGGCTTTTTTCAAGGACATGTCCAAGTCCATACTACTTTGGGGGAGGCATGCCTTCGCTTGATTATATGACAAACAGTAAAGCTTATTATTCTTCATATAGACAAGATGCATTTACTCCTGGCAGGGAAAGTATTTCCAGTAGTGGAACATCCGTATCTTCTATTGTTACTTTCTTTGGAAAATTTGAATCTTTAGGGAAAACTTGCTTTGTTTTCCCAGCAGATGGAGAAAATGATGATGCGCCACCTAAACCAGTAAAGAGAATCCAATCCAAATCTAAGCAGTTCAGTAAAAGCTTAGCAGGCGCACATCTGCGAGTCAGTCGCTTTCTTTGGCTGCCCGTGAGAAAGAGATTTGGCTTAAAGAATAGTGAAAGTGAAATGCGGAATGAAATAATTGATCCAATCGAACAGTTACATCGAAAAGTTGGAGCCCAACGTTTGTATTGGCAATGCGGAAATTCTTCAGATTTTCAATTAATTAAACAAAGTCCGGAGATTCGGGTGGAGGAAAGCGATGCACGGTTCACGTGGGCGGAAAGGTGGAGACCTGAAAGATTATCAGAGTTCATTTGCAATAAACCGCAAGCTAGAGATCTTAAAAACCTGGTAAATCCTTTCTCTCCTCCTTTCTTTTCGTATTGAAACATTGCTGCAATCAACTAAATTTCAGATTGATCGGCTATCTTAAAATGTTTTTGTTATTTTTACACGTTCTATGAGAATTCGCATTGGAGGAGTGTTCAAAACTCTTTTTTAAATGACCTTTATGCACTTTTCCTATTTGTTGACTAATTTAGTGCAGTTTAGGCCAGCTGAGCTCCAAATTATAACTAAGATGGAAATATTAACGACTAATGTAAGAAAGACAAAGAAGTTTTATGGAAAGAAAATAAAATCCTGATCAAGTTGAGTTTCTTGTTTTCTGGTTGGGTATTAATGAAAGATAGGCCACAACACTATTGTTTTTGGAAAGTATTTGAACTTTACACTTTAAGTACGCACAATTTTTATTTTTATTTTTTAAAGTTGGTATTTACTTTTTATAATTTTAAAGTAGTAATATATATGAGTTTGGAAATAGCGGGTGAGTACTACAAGTTTACCACGATCAAGTTAAATTTTTTAAATATAAAAAGTATTTTTTTAAATAAAAGGAGTGATCTTATTAAATATAATTTACTTATAGTGTACTAATTCATAGTATATCTTAATAAAAAATTCCATGCATGATGTCATTTAAAGAAGTATTAGAAGTGCATACACTTTTTGGTTGGGTTTAATCAACACATATATATGAAGTCAATTCTAAACAATGTAATACATTATTATAACTAGAATGTAAACTTATGCAATTCTAAAAAAATTGTATGAACTACATATAGCCTTACATATAAGTAAGTACATTATTATATTTTTTGATTGATCTACAACCAACACACTTATGTAAGTGCATTATTATAGTTTGGACTGATCTACAACCAACACATTTTATACCCTATGAATGTGCTTAACATTTGAGCTAGGTTTACACCTATCATCATACTTGTAGGCAATTCTAGGAATATTTTGTTGATATAGGTTAGTTCACTTATCAAATTTTGGTTTTAATTTGCATATTGTACAATTTTAGGTTAAAATTATATTGTTTAATAACGTAAGTTCATTTATATGGATTGTTTTATAGCCCATCTCTTTTTAGTTTAGGAAGAAGAAATGTGTTATCATATTTTATGATGTGTATTAGAAGACCCAAGTTAGTATTTAGAAAACAATGATACACTTACATTATAGATTAGTATTTTAGGATTTAACTATGTATGTGTTTTATAGCCCATTCTCCTGATGATGGATCATGGAGTATGATCCGAAACGTTGAGGAAAAAACACATACATAGTTAAATCCTGAAATACTAATCTATAATCATTATGGACTGTGGAAATCTGATGTCTATCATACACTTACATATCAAACTAATGCTTACTCATTGAGAGTGTATATAGAAAATTTAAAGGATCTTAGTTTGTATATGATTTAAACCTATTGAGAAGTATATAATAATAATGTCCTTACATAACTATATACATCAACACTAACACATGAGGAGTAAGAACAACTTCACAACACAAAGAAAAAGAGAAGAATTATACAAAAAGGTGACATAATCAAGTGGAACTCCATAAATACATTAATATACAAACAAGTGCATTCCAGTGATGCAGGGCGGACCCGGGGCTATTTTCATTTTGTTCTAAAGTAGTGTGGCGTCTGCGGATTGTACATTGCATTTGTATATGTGATGTGCAAGGAAATGTGCAAAGGAAAGAGAAAATGGGTCGGGCCCACCACTTGTATATTTGCATTTGTATATGTGCTGATATGCAAACTCATGAGGATACAAGGCGCGGACCTGAAAGTTTTTCAAATCTGGTGGATAGATGCAGTGGAATCCACCTTGTGTTTTGTGCTTGTATGAGTGAAAAATGCAAAGTGATGGATGCAGGATGGACATACAAGCCGGACTTGAACCGAATTCCAGTTTGTTCTATAACATTTGACGTCCGCCTTGTATGTTGTATATGCATTTAGATTTGCATATACAAAAGTGATAGAGGCGAAATAAAAGGAGAAAAGGTCAACGATAGAGAGTCAAGGTGCCTACGTGGCACGATATCATTGACTGGTAGCTCTTCATGCATGTTTTGGGACCATTGATTTCAGCGATGGGTTTTTGATCAACGGTTGGGTTTTGAGCCTTAAGCGATGGTTTTTTCCTTGTGTCTACAGTCATTTTTTGAGCGAGAAATTTCCATGGGTGCACTTCTACGATTTCCAAGAGGAGCTATGGGTGGCTGAGCCATTAATGGAAGGATTGTAAACAAGCATGGGCCGGCTGTTGAATGGCCAAGTACCTGGTTTATGACAGAGAGTCTTCCAGTGGCGGCACAAGGCTCGAGCTCAACTACTCCTTGCCCTTCTCTTGCTTCTTCCCATTCTGTCCCCTACTGCATTTATGATTTTGAGCACCATTTCTGGTGCAGTGTATCTGGCAGGATTTTTTGACCTTGTCATGTAATTAATTTTGTTGAGTACACAGTCTTGGTATAAAAGCTAAACTGTGTTACTCATTGTTGTTGAAAACTAGATAAATTTTGGTGCTGCAATAGGAATACAACTTTCTGATGACTCTATCTCAAGTGTCTTTGTGAGTTTATGAGTTGTATGTTGTATGTATTATGCTTAGAATCCATTAGTTTCATGTTAATTTAAATGAGTAATGCTTTGTAGCATGTGTTCTATTATTTGTCTCCTAGTTGAATGTGTTTCTCTTCTCAATCTGAGCATCTCAGGGGTGTTAGAGATTCTAGGATACGGGTCTCCTATATTAAATGCTTAATCTTTTACTTCTGCTTAAGGAGTAGATTGAATGTTTAGGGTTAAGTGTTGGGAAAAATACATTGCAGTAAGGATATTTATAAGCAGAAATAACTGAATACTTTGTCTTGGGTATTGTCTATAACGTAGACATTACAAACCCCTTGGAATCTGATTAGTGTTGAGTCTATGATAAACATTCACATATATATGTCTACTGACTCCGAGCATTGGATAGGTACTGATCTAGCCTTGTATCTCTATTGCAACCCAGAGTCATAGTTTTGAGTCCAAACATAAAATCAACTCAAACTTCATATACAAACCTTTTAGGACTTTAGAAATAGTTTTAGGATCCAAAATCCTTTGTCTACAACAAAATATAGGCCCAAAGCTAGCCCCTTTGCACTTATTTCATAGTTTTGGTCTGCATAAAAGAGGATTTATCTGCTTTGTGTCAGTATCCTAGTCTTTGCATATTTATATTTCATAGATGCTAAATAGGTAATACCCCCCTTGGTTCTGCAGAGCCTAAAGAAGAAGAGGAGATATTTATAGAGTCTATCTCCTATACTATTGGCCCCTAGCCCGAGAATCCTATTGATCATTGATGGCTATTTTGTAGGGATTACTGGGAACAAACATCCAATCTGGGATAAATAACCAATAGATTTTGGTGACTCTGCTGGGGAACTTTGTGTATGAACCCTGATTTTAAAATAAAACAATTCCTAGTTATAGGTGGCGACTCTGAACAATTTCCCAATCGGTAAAGTTAAAATTTATATGCAGGGGAGAAGATCCCAACGTAACCCTTTACTTGAAGAATTACCCATAAAAATGATGTACAGGACAAAGGGGACTGCTCAAGCTAGTCAAGAGGGTTCTCCCAGCCCTAGAAATCATGATAATAATCAAAACAATCTGGGATCTTCAGAGAGGACAGAGCCTTATTTTTCAAACACAGAAGATGAAATCCAAAATGTATATGAGAAACAACAGGGTGGTGCACTGAGAATAAGGTCAAAAGTGTTTCAAGAAGACCCTTTCTTAGATCCCAGTGACATATTTGAAGAGGTTGAGTCTCCAAGGGATGGTAATGATGATGACCAGAATGGAATGGGACCATCCTCTTCTATGCCCAAAGAGGAACAATTAGCTGAAGAAATCAAAAGTTTAAGAATAGAATTAGAACATTTACAAGCTATGAAGATCAGAGATGACATGAGACAGAAAGTGCAAGCTTTGAGAGCTGCTCAGAATGATTCAATTCCTACCCTTGAAAATGCAAATGTGCAGAGAAATCAGCACAGAAATGAGGTCCAGGATCAGCACATTGATCAAAGACACAATATAAATAATGCTAGAGTACCATTAAATAATGTAATAAATCAGAATGCAAATAGAAATGCCAATGTTAATCAATTTGGTAGATAGCCGATGTAGCTAGACAGATTTAGACAGCTTGTGTTTGATGGCATTCCTGGTTACCCAAATCCTATTGACAAACATGTGAGGCCGCAAGTGCCAAAGTTTTCAGGAAATAATATTGTATCAGGTGAAGATCATTTAAAAGCTTTTCAGAATATCATGGACAACTTTGAGGTTGAGCATGAGGATGTATTTATGAAATTATTTATGCAATCCTTAGTTGATGAGGCCAGAGAATGGTACAAAGGTTTGCCTGACAAGAGTGTTTCATCATGGGATGAATTTAGGGGAATATTCAAAGAACAGTATGGTGACAAAACTGATCCTAGTTTTTTCATTAATGAATTCACTGGAATCACCAAAGGATCAAATGAACAAGTTGCTGATTTCAATGCTAGATTCACTAAGCTGTTCAACAAATTGCCACATCACCTGAGGCCTAATGAACCAATGTGCATAGTGTTGTACATAAATGCTTTTAATGCCAAGACAACCTATGGGTTAAGGGATAAGGGTCCTCACAGCCTTAGAGATGCTTTCAAGATTGCAACAAATATTGAAAATAACAGAAAAGCGTCTGGTAAGACAAACAAAAGAGATGATGTGAAAATTCTACAAAATCCAAATATTAAATCTCAAAATGCTCAAGGTAATGCATGTACTTCTGAGGATAAATTAGATAAGTTGACAACTATTGTCAAGGACCTGAGTTATAGAATGGTTAAAAATGAAAAAGGGGTAGGTCCTGACAGACAGGTTTACCAAAGGCAAGAAAGAAGACCATCATTACATGACATGCAATATAATACCAATTGGCATAATGGTAAACCTATTCTCCCAAACAGCAACACAAGTCAAAGGACTCAAAATGTTAAGGAAACTCCTGATCCTTTGAAGAAGGCTGTAAATATTGTTAATGACACCCCATGGTGTATCATATGTCAAATACCTCATTCACAGTCACAATGTATGATTACTCAGTCTTTATACGATAATGTTGTTGCATGTGATGAGTGCAATGAGCCACATCGCATGGAAGATGATAATGTCAATATATTGTCTTCAAACAGGGAGTATCCCTTTCATGATGCTAATGCAAATGCAAATGATGAGATTCAGATCTGCCAGCAGTTTCCCTGCGATGAAGATGACGAAGATAACTATGCCTATGCTCAGGACTCACACAACTTTTTGAATAACTTGAGGAGACCTTCTGATGAAGAAATAAGAGCCTTTACAGCTGCAGCAGTGGCTCAAGTCAAAAGCAATTACAATCTCAGAGGTAAAACTCAAGTAGGCAACTCTCACCAACTAGAGAGTACTTTTATAAGCCAGCCAGTGCATAGCCATAAAGGGGTTGAACCACAAAAGAAACAATGGAGCAATAATAGGAAAAAATTTAAGCAAAAAATAGGTTATGATCCTCAAGGACCAAAAAATAGAATTCCCCAGATTGAGGATCAAAACAAAAATTTTCAGATCAAAGATGACAGTCAGGGAGCCATAAAAATTAAAGCTAGATCATACCAAAATAAAAATAAAATTGTAGATCAGGGTACAATTGTTATACAAAATTATGCCCCATTTGACATAACCTAGGTCTTGTCTCAGATGAAAGTCTCTGTTCCACTGATGGAACTAATGAAAGTTGAAGAGTTCCGAAATAAAACATTGTCCCTGATTTCAAGAGTACCCTGTCAAGCTAATCGGAGTGATGAACCTCAGGGTAAGAAACAGGCTATGAGTATTGATGAAGATGAAGTTCCTGAGGTGTATTTGGGGATGACCATGACAAAATACCCTTCACAAGTGGAACCATTTTATGTCTCCCTTGTCATAAATGGAAGAATAATTAAGAATTGTATGCTGGATTCAGAAGCATCAACAAATATCATGCCTTTGGCCATCATGTAGCAAGCTGGGTTAAAAATAGATAAGACATGCATAAAATGCTATGCCATGGATGCTAGGGAAGTACCTATCATTGGAATTATGAAAGATGTGGATTTTAGACTAGAAGCATATCTTGAGAAGACCTACAAAATGAACATAACAGTTGTTGATATCAAGCCACAATATGGCATGTTATTATCAAGAAGATGGGCAGCACTCATTGGTGGAAGTATACAACTGGACTTGTCATATGCCATGATCCCAATGAATGGCAAGGATGTCAAACTGACTAGAGAAGAAAGGTCATTAGATATAGTTGAGGATCAAGAGTCAGAAGAGCATATATGTTTTGTGGACACTGACTACGATAATTTTAGAGTTGTCTCAGATGATAAAGAGGATAAAGGGAGAGATATGTGCATTCAAGAGCTTGACCAACAGGGTCTATGGACCATGTATTTTGATGGAGTTTGTTCAAAGGAAGGCTCTGGTGTGGGAATTGTTTTTCTGTCTCTAGTTGGTAGGCTCCTAAAATTCTCTTTCTTGCTAAAGTTTTCTTGTACGAATAATATTGCAGAGTATGAATCTCTACTGTTAGGATAGAATGTAGCTCTGAAGCATGGAATTAAGATGCTCAAAGTATTTGGTGATTCAGAGTTAATTGTTTCCTAGGTTAGAGATAAGTATGCTTCAAAAAATAAGAGATTAAAATAGTATAAGCATGCCATCTGGGATACAATTGAATTATTTGATGCATTTTCAATAAGTTGGGTAGAGAGATCAAAAAATGTCAGGGTAGATTTTCTAGTTAATGTAGCCATAAGGCTAGACGATCTTACTCTATCAGATGTTACAAATGTTGAGATCAAGCTTAGACCTACAGTGCTAGATAATATATGCAGCTAGCAAGTGTTTGATGATGACAAAGATTTACTGAGATTTCTACATTGCATTGATGAATATGAGAACCAGGAAATGGATTTTCAAAATTTTGTAGAAGTTGTAGATGGGAAAGAAACTCTCTTAGGGAAGGAGGTAATGCAGCTAAAATCAAATAAAATCCCTATAGGGCTGGTTGCTTTAGAAAGAGCTTTTGACAATAGGGACCAATTTATTACAAAGACATCTCCCACAAACAAGGATGACCTGGAGGAGATAAACTTGGGGACATCTCATGCTCCCAAAAGGGTATACATTGGCAAACAGCTCAAGCCATATATCAGAACTATGCTGATTGCATTACTGAGGAAGTATAAGCATGTCTTTGCCTGGTCATATGAGGACTTAAAAGCTTATAGAGAGGATCTATTTCAGCATGAAATCCCTTTGAAGCCCGGAGCTAAACCATTCAGACAAAAGCAAAGACCTATCAACCCAACCTTAGCTCCTAAAATGTAGGAAGAACTTATGAAGCTTAGGGAGGCTGGAATAATCATGCCTATCAGACACTCAACTTGGGTGTCTAACCTTGTCCCAGTCAGAAAAAAGAATGGTGACATAAGATTATGTGTGGACTTTAGAAATTTGAACATATCTTCTTTGAAGGATAATTATCCATTGCCAAACATGGAAGCTATGTTGCAAAAGGTGACTGGCTGTGAACTTTTGTCCATGATGGATGGATTTTTAGGATACAATCGAGTGAAAGTAAAGGAATCAGAACAATTCAAGACTGCTTTCACTACTCTGGACATGGGGAACCTATGTATATGTGAGGATTCCATTTGGACTGACAAATTCAGGTGCCACATTTCAAAGGGCTATGGATGTTGCCTTCGCAAGATTGATTGACTCAATCTTGGCTGTATATCAGGATGACTTGACAACTTATTCAAAAAAGGAGGAGTAGCATTGCATGCACCTAGAACAAATTTTTATTAGAGCATTGGAATATGGCATCTCACTCAACCCAAAGAAATGTGCCTTTATGGTAGTGGAAGGAAAATTGCTTGGCCATGTTGTTTCCAAGGATGGAGTCAGGATTGATCCTGAAAGGGTGGCTGCAATTGACAGAATTCAAATCCCTAAAATAATGAAAGGTGTTTAGTCCTTCTTTGGACAAATTAATTTTTTTAGGAGATTTGTGCCTAACTTTGCAGAGACCACAAAGGATATCTCCAAGATGTTGAAGAAAGGTGTAGTTGTCAAATGGGAAGATGAAGCAACTAAATCATTTCAGAACATCAAAGAAGCAATAAAGATGGCTCCTGTATTAAAATCTCCTAATTTTTCTAAGCCATTCTAATTGTTTTCATTTGCTTCTTTCCATACTATTGCTACATGCTTATTGCAGAAAAATGCGGAAGGATTTGAACAACCTATTGCCTTCTTTAGCAGGTCATTGCAAGCTACTAAGTTAAAATATGACATCATGGAGAAGCAGGCATATGCACTAGTTAGAGTAGTTAAGAGCTTCAAGCCATATTTAGTGGGCTCTCAGATAGTTGCATATGTGCCTCATGTAGCAATTAAAGATATTTTTACTCAACAGGAGGTAGCTAGAAGAAGATGAAGATGGATAAACAAATTACAGGAGTTCAACGTTGAAATACAGATCACAAAACTGGTAAGGGGACAAGGTTTGGCAAAACTGATGACACAGTCAAATCTAGAAGCATGCCAAGTGAATGTAGTGCATAATGAAGTTGTAAATATGTTAGGATCTGAGTGGTATAAGGACATAGTGTATTATTTGCAAAATTTAAACTAACCTACCCACCTCAATGATAATCAGATGAGGACCTTGAAGTTACAGGCTATTAAATATATCATTGTTTAAGGAGAACTATATTGGAAAAATCTGGATGGTGTATTACTCAGATGTGTGAACAAAGATCAAGCTAAGGATATTCTAAGTGACATGCACAATGGAGTGTGTGGTGGACACTATGCTGCCCAGACAACAACACACAAAATTCTTAGAGCTGGCTATTGGTGGCCAACTCTCTTCTCGGATGCACAAAGAATGGTAAGAAAATGTGATCCTTGCCAAAGGTTCTCAAGAAAATTGAAATATGAAGGTGCATTACCCCTTAGGACTATAACTATAGAAGCTCCATTTCAGCAATGGGGGATTGATTTTATAGGAGAAATCCCAAAAAAGTCCAGTGGAGGACATAGTTGAATTCTTGTTGCCACTGATTACTTCACTAAATGGATTGAGGCCATTCCAACTAAAAAAGCTACAAGCAAAGTGGTGATGGATTTTATTCTAGAAAATATCATCATCAGATTTGGAGTACCAGCCAAATTGGTCACAGATAATGCTATGTGCTTCAGGTCTAGTGAATTTATTGATTTTTGCAAAGATTATGGAACTAATTTGTTACATGCATCACCATATCACCCACATGGAAATGATCAAGCAGAGTCAAGCAACAAGAGTCTCATGAAAATCGTCAAAAGGATGGTAGGTAAAAACAAAAGGGCTTGGGATTCAAAGCTGAAGATGGCATTATGGGCTGACAGAGTAATAGTGAAGAAAACAACTAGAAGCAGCTAGATTGCCTGTTAACAACCTCCTACCAATTTATAAATTTATACAAGAAAATGAGGAGAAGATTGAAAACCCAATGACTAAAATAATAAATCAGCTGGTTACACTGGATGAAATGAGAAGGGAGGCACAGAAAACAAACATCAAGAGACAACAAAAAGTAAAATATTTGTTTGATAAGAGGGCTACAGAGAGAAAGTTTCAGATAGGTGATTTGATCCTTGTTTGGAATGCAAGGAACCAGGACAAGGGCAAGCACGGTATGTTTGAGCCCTTATGGATGGGCCCGTACCAAATTTAGGACACTCATGGAGAGGATTCCTATTTTCTCCAGGCCCTAAGTGGTGAGATGTTGGAATTGCCTGTGCACACTCAGTTCCTGAAACCCTACTTTTCATGAATGTTTATCCTATGTTGACACTGTAAATTAGATGTAAATATTTTGTACATGCCTTGTATAGTTGGTCGTGTTTTGTGTTTTGTCTAGTCTGCCCTGAAGTTGCTTGGTTCTTGCTACAATCTTTCATCTGTACATCCCCAGTCGAAGCCACTAGTGGTGTTCACCTAGGATTAGGGTTTTGAATTATTTCTACAGATTTGTATTTCGGTTCCTTCAAGCCCTTAGTACCCTAGTTTTAAATTTTCCCTGGCCCCGTGCAATGTTTTACCGCTTTCCCCTATCGCACATGAGAAAAGTGTTAGGTTTATGTGTATGCAAATGATCAAATCTATTGATAGGCTTGTGAAATCTCAATCGGCTTCCAGAAATGGTAAAATTTTTGAGTTATATACATTTCTCAATGTATATCGGGTTGCATATGCATTGGGGGAATCTTCTGTAAGATTCTGAGAATATTCACCATTTGTATATCAGCCTTGCTTGTATATCGGGCTTGTATGTATAATATGCAAGCGAAACATACAAAGGAAAAGATACATTGTAGGAATATTTTGGAGAAGATTCCTTGCTTGTATGTGCAAGGGAATGTACATTGAAAAATATATAAAGGCCCGCGACATGCAAAGTGAACAGTGCTGTGGATATACAAATGTGGAATGTGTATGCAGTATACATTCAGGTGCACATACAATGGTTAAAAGCATTCATTACATATTATCTGAATATTCCATGTTTGCATGCAAAGGGCAAATGTATATTCATTGATATACAATTGAAGCTACAAGAAAAATATACAAGGGGCCTTGTATGTTCCACAACATAAAAAGGCAGAAAGTGCATTTGATGGGGCCCGCCACTTGTATAAGGTGATTGTATGATTGAACATACAATGAAAGTGCATTCCAGTGATGCAAGGCGGACCCAAGGTTATTTTCATTTTGTTCTAAAGTAGTGTGGCATCCACGGCTTGTACATTGCATTTGTATATGAGATGTGCAAGGAAATGTGTAAAGGAAATAGAAAATGGGTTGGGCCCACCACTTGTATATTTGCACTTGTATATGTGCCGATATGCAAACTCATGAGGATACAAGGCCCGAACCTGAAAGTTTTTCAAATCCGGTGGATAGATGCAGTGGAATCAACCTTATGTTTTGTGCTTGAATGAGTGAAATATGCAAAGCGATGGATGTAGGATGGAGATACAAGCCGGACCCGAACCGAATTCTAGTTTGTTCTATAACATTTGACGTCTGCCTTGTATGTTGTATATGCATTTGGATTTGCATATACAAAAGCAATAAAGGAGAAATAAAAGGAGAAAAGGTTAGCGATAGAGAGTCAAGGTGCCTACATGGCACGATATCATTGGCTAGTAGCTTTTCATGCATGTTTTGGGACCATTGATTTCAGCGATGCATTTTTGATCAACGGTCGGGTTTTGAGCCTTCAGCGATGGTTTTTTCCTTGTGTCTGCATTCATTTTTTGAGCGGGAAATTTCCATGGGTGCGCTACTACGATTTCCAAGAGGAGCTATGGGTGGTTGAGCCATTAATGGCAGGATTACAGATAAGCACGAGCCGACGATTGAATGGTCAAGTACCTAGTTTATGATGGACAGTCTTCCAGTGGTGGCATAGGGCTCAAGCTCAACTACTTCTCGCCCTTCTCTTGCTTCTTCCCGTTCTATCCCCTACTGCATTTATGATTTCAAGCACATTTTTGGTGCAGTGTATCTGGCAGGATTTTTTGACCTTGCCATGTAATTAATTTTGTTGAGTTCACAGTCTTGGTATAAAAGCCAAACTGTGTTACTCATTGTTGTTGTTGAAAACTAGATAAATTTTGGTGCTGCAATAGGAATACAACTTTCTGATGACTCTATCTCAAGTGTCTTTGTGAGTTTATGAGTTGTATGTTGTATGTATTATGCTTAGAATCCATCAGTTTCATGTTAATTTAAATGAGTAATGCTTTGTAGCATGTGTTCTGTTATTTGTCTCTCAGTTGAATGTGCTTTTCTTCTAAATCTGAGCATCTCAGGGGTGTTAGAGATTCTAGGATATGGGTCTCCTATATTGAATGCTTAATCTTTTACTTCTGCTTAAGGAGTAGATTGAATGTTTAGAGTTAAGTGTTGGGAAAAATACATTGCAGTAAGGATATTTATAAGTAGAAATAACTGAATACTTTGTCTTGGGTATTGTCTGTAAGGCAGACATTACAAACCCCTTGGAATCTAATTATTGTTGAGTCTATGATAAACATTCACATATATATGTCTACTGACTCCGAGCCCTGGATAGGCACTGATCTGGCCTTGTATCTTTGTTACAACCCAGAGTCATAGTTTTGCATCCAAACATAAAATCAACTCAAACTTCATATACAAACCTTTTAGGACTTTAGAAGTAGTTTTAGGATCCAAAATCCTCTGTCTACAATTGAATATAGGCCCAAAGCTATCCCCTTTGCACTTATTTCACATTTTTGGTCTGCATAAAAGAGGATTTATTTGCTTTGTGTCAGCATCCCAGTCTTTGCATATTTATATTTCATAGATGCTGAATAGGGAATACCCCCTTGGTTCTGCAGAGCCTAAAGAAGAAGAGGAAATATTTATAGAGTCTATCTCCTATGCTGTTGGCCCCTAGCCCAGGAATCCTGTTGATCACTGATGGCTATTTTGTAGGGATTACTGGGAACAAGCATCCAGTCTGGGATAAATAACCAACAGAGTGTACATGGGTGACAACTTTCATGTGAAGATTGTTGGTTGTGGAAGAGTGTCAAGATGATTCCCTAATGGACAAGTGAAGGGGATCACTGGGGTTATGCACATCCCAGGCCTAGCATGGAACCTACTTTCTGTAAGTATGTTGAATGATGCAGGTATACAAGTTGTCTTTTCAAAGGATGGATGGAAGATGACTAGAGGATCTATGGTGCTTGCGAAGGGTACTCAAAGAGGTACTCTATTTCAAATGGAGGCATGTGCTTCATAGTGCAATAGTTCTTTTGACTCAAAGAAAAGAGCTGCAATCACCTCATCCCAACCATCTAAACAAGCAGAGAAGAAATTTGTTGTAACTAGTTCTGGTGGTAGTGCACATGCTATGGAAGCTAAGCTTCCTTATGAAAAGACTATGTTATGGCATTTGAGATATGGCCACATGGTTGAGAAGGGTCTTAGAACCCTAAAAAATAAAAACCTCATTGAGGGGTTAAATAATTGTAATCTCAAGTTCGGCTTTTGCGAACATTATGTATATTGAAAGAAAAACCATGTTCAGTTTTACTCTAGTTCTCACAAGTCTTGTGGTGTATTGGATCTTATTCATTCTGATGTGTTTGGTCCTGTTAATGTTGTTTTGATTTCCAAATCTGTATATTTTGTATCTTTCATAGATGATTATAGTAGAATGACATGGGTTTATTTTATTAGAAGCAAGACTAAAGTCTTTAGTCAATTTATAGAGTTTAAAGCCTTTGTTGAAAATCAAACTAGTAAAAAGATTAATTGTTTGAGAACTGACAATGGTGGTGAGTTTTGTTCGGTAGAGTTCTATAAGTTCTGTAAAGAGCAAGGGATTGAAAGACATAAGACAACTCCATACACCCCGCAACAAAATGGAGTTGCAGAGAGGATGAATAGGACACTAATGGAGAAGGCTAGGAGTATGCTTAGGGAAGCAAGCCTCGAACAAAAGTTTTGGGCTAAAGCTATTGCCACTGCTTTCTACTTAGTAAACAGGTCTCCTACATCAGCTCTTGTTGGTAAGACACCTATGGAGGTGTGGTCTTGTAAGAAGCCTTCAGTTAAACATATTCATGTTTTTGGTTGTGAGGCATATGCACATGTGCCTAGGGAGAAGCGGTCTAAATTAGACAACAAGGATGTTAAGTGTATTTTCATTGGCTATGGTGTCAGTGTGAGTTGGCACGATGATGTGTCATCCTACATAGCATATGACCACATGTAAATTTTTCCTCACATGAGGAGATAGGCATCCCACTTAGTGGTAGGAATATGTTTCCATTGTTGTCACCTAGAATTGCACCATGCTTGGAGAGAGTCCAAGCATTCTAATGACACAATGGGAATGATCTCAAAGTGTGGGACCTTGCGAACTAAGATCAGACCTCTGGAGAAGGCCGGCTTCCCCTTTCTAAGCCTAATGCTTAGAGGGATATATCTAAACCTAGTGCTAATGCTTGCAGGGGAAAAGGGTTAGAAAGAAACTGAAATGAAAGGGGTGATACACCAGGTTCGTTAAGCAATGGTGATCTTGGTATAGACACAACAATGACTTCAATGATGAAGGGGATTCCACACAGACTTATAGGACTGATTGAGGCTTCGATATGAAGATCTAACCTATAAAGGAGCCATTTTACTCACAAAATAGATTATAACTTCAAGTAAAACATAGAAATTGGGGGCATAAGAGAGGCAAGAAACCATGCATATATTGATCATGAAGGTCAGAAATTGTTACAATAAAAAATAACCAGTAGTAGGAAAAGACATAGCATAGCTAATTACATTCATTTGTGGATAAACAGGAACACAGTAGAGGCCAGATTCAGGCACAATGAGTCACATTCCCTTACCCTGCAATTACACTAAGAGGTTTGACTACAAGAAATTTGGTAGCATAACTTCCCCCCAAAAAATCCATCCTCCTAAAAATGAAGCTATAATGTCCCCTATATCAAATTCCTATGCCAGGGACGTTAAAAACAGTTGCACAGGATCCCAGGGATGCAGAATGTATTCATTAATGTAGTAACGGGGACGCAAAGGCAAGGGCATGGTGAAAAGACAGGAACCATGTTGTTGGCAGGTCCACAGCCATGAGAAAATGGTTTTCCAAATACAAGATAGGACAGCGCATTGAAGAGAAAAGCCCTAAAGTCATCGCCAAACACATGAAGATCTGCCAACAAGACACTGAGCCCATACGCATTGAAGAGTGAAGCCATCTGCCATGAATCCACCTGCAAAGCCTACCAACTGGAATAAATACAACAAATATCAGCCCCTGCATACTCCAAAATGGTCGCTGAAACGTCCAGTCAGCCAAGAATACAAATTTGCATCAAAATCTAAAAGTGAAGATATCCTCCTCAAAGCCTGCCAGATGAAAGAGGAGGCAAAAAAAAGTACATTTGCCTTTTGAAGCATGTTGAAATTCACCAGAATGAAGGAGATATCCACGGTCAAAGTTACGGTCAACTACACCCTACATTGTATATCGCTTTGTATATGCAATTATATATGTAGTTTACACTGCTAGGTTCACTTTATGCATTTATGCAATTTCTTTCCTTTCGCATTTTGCATATTCAACTTTTGTATATCTTTGAATCTCCCCTTGTATATGCTTTCGTATGTGCAGTTGTATATACAATACAATGGCCAACATACAAAAGCGGGCCTTTACTTTTGTATCACCTTTTGTATATATGCCCTTGCCACGTGTCATCACTCCATTGGTCACTGATCTGAACCTGGGACCCACCGCTAAACATTTGCATCCCTTATCGGCCATCGGAAAGACCTCAAACTGAGCCACAGATACACATTGTCTCGCTGAAAATCTATTGTATGTGTCTTTGTACATCGCAATTATATATGAAATACAATTGCATGTACATAGACACATACAATGGGCAGACCTCAATGGATTATCAACCAGAATGGAACATTGAAACAGGTCCAACTTGTATCTTTGTCTTTTTGCATATCGACACATATATGCACTTCAACATACAACTGCGGACTCCACCGCTGAGTTTGCCAAATTTAATTTCCCAGTCGGGTCCGCATTATATATCTCTATTGTATCTAACTCTTGTATATGCAATTGTATATAGGATTTTATATGGGATGATACAATCGCATATACATACAATAGGTGGACCCCAACTTTTTATAAAGCAAATTAAAATTAACATCAGGTCTGGCCTTTGTATCTTACCTTCTTGTATGTTGCACTTTTTTGGACCCTATATATGCAATATACAACTACATACCCCAAATGATTATCCGCCACATTTGATTCCCCACTCACGTCCAGATTGTATGTATTCCCTCCTGCATCACCCTTTGTATATCGCATATACAATGTGAAATATACAAACAAAATTGCATATAATCACTTGTACATACAAACATGTATTTGACCTTTGCATATGACCTTGTATATGCCCCTTTGTATATACAATTGTATCTGCCCTTTGTATATTGCCTTGTACATGCATTTGTATATGCAATTGCATATATAAAGATAACCCGATGCACATTCACTTTTGTATCCCAACTTTTGTATCTGATCTTGCATATGCCCCTTTGTATATACAATTGTATATGCGATTGTATATGTGATACAATAGATATATATACAATGATACATACAATTATATATGCATATAAAAATCACTAAGTATAAAAACTAAGAATTATCTGCAATGGAAGGCACCTGAGGGCAAAAGATTTCTTGATTTTTCTAAGTTTTTGGCAAGGAATCTCCAAGCAAGTTTTTGGGATATTTTGCGAGGTAGAGCATGGGTAATTGAAGGATTCAAAACTTTCCTCTTTTCTATTTAGGTTTTCTCTAATCAGATTTATTTGATAGAAAGAGGAGGATAGGAAAATTTTGGGGCTAGGCAAAATATGACAACATTTTGGCAAACTCTCAGGGATGTTTGCCTACTAAACAAATTGATCAGTGGCCTTATACACTGGGCATGGAGTCAAAAGAGACTACAACAAGAAAAGAGGAGCTGGAACACTGAGTAAGATACCAAGCTAAAACAAAAAACAAGAAGCAAGCATGTATCTCCTAATGACAATACAACAAAGTGCAAGGGCACTTATTGAAAGGAAATCTAAAATTGAAATAAAACCTACTCTAATCCTAAACTAACTAGTCAGAGGTGACCTTAAACAAAGCCATTAATTGGTTCTTGAAAGTAACTACCCATCCTTAACAATTTATAATGTTTCTCATGCATGTGGGTAGTTAAACAAAGGCGAGGGGGGAATAGACATATGACAAATTGATAAAACATCCCCCACAAAATGGAGATAAACTCACCTATCCACCTAGACTGATTCTTGATGCTGCTAACTTGTGGTGAATAAATGGGCTGATCCCACCCTTTTTGATGCTCAACTTCATGTTTATAGGTAAGCATGACAAGTGGTGACTCCTCTTGATGTGTCTCCAACTGGGCTAGATGCCTGATTAGGCATCCCCTTGAAGTGACATGTGAAACAACATGGTTGATCTCATGTCTCTGTTCTGATTCTTTCTCTTCTTGCTGGTCTAAATACTCTAGCTCTTATATCTCAACTAGACATATGGTGATCTCCACCTCATGAACAAGATGCTCATGATTTTCTAACTTAGGCTCAGAAAATGAGCCATGCATATGCTCAAAAGAGAAGACCTCCCCACCAAGAAGTTGATATCCCTGCTGGATAAAAAAGATCAAATCTTCAATTTGCTCTTGCCCATGTTTAGTCTCCTCATTATTTTCAATAAAGCATGCAAGCTCCTCAAGTATATCAGCATCATCAGTCTCTGCATCATCTAGCATAGGGCAACATGTTTGCCCCTCTTTATGGTTTGGAACCTCACTGTTGTGCTTAGCCTCAACCTACAACAATCTGCCATCATTTTTACAGTCCCCATGTTGTTGCATATCCATGACCAGCTGCCCATCCTCTTCATCTTCAACATAATCAAGCAGCTCCCGAAATAGGGCAGCATCATCTACTTCTGAAGTGACCTTAACAACCTTTTCCCCTATGCCTCCATCCTTTGACTGCAGCCCCACTGGATTGTGTTTAAGTTGCCTCTGCAGCTGAAGGTTTTTCCCATGCACTCTTTGCATTTCAACCTTGATTGCTTGATTAGATGCATGAGAAAAGGCTTCAAAAGAACTAAAGTCTAGAGGACTCAATTCCTTATTTGGGTTAACAGTACTCACAGGTGTAATAGGTTCAAATAATTATATCTATGTGAATGTAGGAACAAACTGCTCCTCATTAATTTCATCTTCTTCTACCTCCTCCTTTGGCTCATCTTTCCAATTATCTTGGTAGACAACAGGTCCACCCTTGAGGATTGAAATAGCATCAGGGAAAGATACTTGAATATCTTCTTGAATTTCTTGGAGGGGAGAGGGTCCTGGACAAATTTGTTTCTGGGGAGTGATAATTTGAGTTTGCACAGGAACAGGCTCCTGTGAAGGCTGAGGGCCTCTAAAACTTAGGATTTTAAAACTAGGAAGCAGTTTTGGAGGTGCAGATGGATTATCCTGCCTGAAGCTTGGAATTTTAAATTTTGGGGCTTCTTCCGCAACAGGTTGAGCAGGTGTGAAAGAGAGAGGATGTTTGAAACTGGGAATGGAGGGGATTGCTTTTACTTTGAGCTCTTGCACTTGAGCAAGCAACTGTTTTATTTGTTTCTCCTTGGCTACAAGTTGCATGTTCAAGCATTCTTCCTCATACACCCTTCTATTTTTTACCTCCTGCTGATAACAAGAAATCTGATAGGACAACTCCTCTTGCTGCATGTTATATTGTGCTTCTCTATCTATTTCTGAAATTTGCCTGTGGAAATCTAGTAACAAACTCTTTAAATCAACACCATTTTGGGACTGACTAGCGAGGTTGCACGTTTGATTTAGAGTAGAATGGGTTTCACAAGGCTACTATAGGAATGAACACGCTGCAAATATAGATAAGCAAGAGTGGTATGAAAATGCTCTTGCTAGGAATGCTGATCATAATGAGGCAAAGAGCTATTTGGAGGCCAAAAGTCTAAATTTTCATGAAATGGAGGAGAAAAACCATTGTGGTATTGATAACTAGACATTGCAAGGGTAAAGCATGAGGCATAAGCAAGTCTAGATAACAAATTAGGAATGAATATGGACAACAGGGCCTTGAAACACTAAGAAATGAGTTAGAACACCAAATAGAGTCACCAGGGGCTGAGAAAATAGTTTTGAATGGTAGAAAACTAACAAGTAGCACCAACCTCATTAGCTGCTTGTACCTGGACTACTGAAACCAGTTGTTTCTTCACCAGTAGAGTCGCCAGGTGTGTGAATATTACCTCTATAGGCTGATGTTGTTTACATACACACCAAATATCAACAATAAATAAAGGACTTGTGGACTATGATAGTCCAATAGGTCCCACCAGGTGTGCCAAAAACTATTGTCACCTAGAATTGCACCCTGCTTGGAGAGAGTCTAAGCATTCTAATGACACAATGGGAATGATCTCGAAG
Source organism: Cunninghamia lanceolata (assembly GCA_027924645.1). Taxonomy (NCBI): domain Eukaryota; kingdom Viridiplantae; phylum Streptophyta; class Pinopsida; order Cupressales; family Cupressaceae; genus Cunninghamia; species Cunninghamia lanceolata. Next base: position 6,089,368 of record BSBN01000738.1, read on the forward strand.
TGTGGGACCTTGTGAACTAAGATCAGACCTCTGGAGAAGGCTGGCTTCCTCTTTCTAAGCCTAATGGTTAGAGGGATATATCTAAACCTAGTGCTAATGCTTGCAGGGGAAAAGGGTTAGAAGGAAACTGAAATGAAAGGGGTGATACACCAGGTTCATTGAGTGATGGTGATCTTGGTATAGACACAACAATGATTTCAATGATGAAGGGGATTCCACATAGACTTATAGGGCTGATTGAGGCTTTGATATGAAGATCTAACCTATAGAGGAGCTATTTTACTCATAGAACAGATTATAATTTCAAGTAAAACACAGAAATCGGTGGCATAGAAGAGGCACGAAACCATGCATATATTGATCATGAAGGTTAGAAACCATTACAATAAAAAATAACTAGTAGCAGGAAAAGACACAACATAGCTAATTACATTCATTTGTGGATAAACAGGAAGATAGCAAAGGCCAGATTTAGGCATAGTGAGTTGCATTCCCTTACCCTGCAATTACACTAAGAGGTCTGACTATAAGAAATTTGGTAGCATAACAGTGCCAAAAAGAAAAAAACCATCCTTCTAAAAATGAAGCTACAATGTCCCCTATATCAAATTCCTGTGCCAGGGATGTTAAAAACAGTTGCATAGGATCCCATGAATGCAGAATGTATTCATTAATGCAGGAATGAGGACATAAAGGCAGAGGCATGGTGAAAAGACAGGAACCATGTTTCTTGCAGGTCCACAACCATGAGAAAACAGTTTCCCAAACGCAAGATAGGATAGGGCATTGAAGAGAAAAGCCCCAAAGTCGTTGCCAAACACATGAAGATCTACCAAAAAGACACAGAGCCCATACGCATTAAAGAGTGAAGCCATCTGCCATGAATCCACCTGCAAAGCCTACCAACTGGAATAAATGCAACAAATATCAGCCCCTGCATACACCAAAATGTCGCTGAAATGTCCAGTCGGCCAAGCATGCAAATTTGCATCAAAATCTGAAAGTGAAGATATTCTCCTCAAAGCCCGCCAGATGAAAGAGGAGGCAAAAACAAGCACATTTTCCTTCAACATACAACTGCAGACTCCACCACTGAGTTTGCCAAGTTTAATTTCCCAGTCAGGTCCGCATTATATATCCCTATTGTATTTAACTCTTGTATATGCAATTGTATATAGGATTGTATATGGGATGATACAATTGCATATACATACAATAGGTGGACCCCAACTTTTTATATAGCAAATTAAAATTAACATCGGGTCCGGCCTTTATATCTTACATTCTTCTATGTTGCACTTTTTTGGACCCTGTATATGCAATATACAACTACGGATCCCAAATGATTATCTACCACATTTGATTCCCCAGTCACGTCTAGATTGTATGTATTCCCTTCTGCATCACCCTTTGTATATCGCATATACAATGTGAAATATACAAACAAAACTGCATACAATCACTTGTACATAAAAACATGTATCTGACCTTTGCATATGACCTTGTATATGCCCCTTTGTATATACAATTGTATCTGCCCTTTGTATATTGCCTTGTACATACATTTGTATATGCAATTGCATATACAAAAATAACCCGATGCACATTCACTTTTGTATCCTGAATTTTGTATCTGATCTTGCATATGCCCCTTTGTATATACAATTGTATATGTGATTGTATATGCGATACAATAGATATACATACAATGATACATACAATTGTATATGCATATAGAAATGACTAAGTATAAAAACTAAAAATTATCTGCAATGGAAGGCACCTGACGACAAAAGATTTTTGGGTTTTTCTGGGTTTTTGGCAAGGAATCTCCAATCAAGCTTTTGGGATATTTTGTGAGGCAGAGCATGGGTAATTGAAGGATTCAAGACTTTCATCTTTTCTATTTAGGTTTTCTCTGATCGGATTTCTTTGATAGAAAGAGAAGGACAGGAAAATTTTGGGGCTACACAAAATATGACAACAACCATATGTCAGCATCTTGGAATATGTGTAAGAGAATATTGGCTAAAATGGTCATGACAGATTCCTATGACAAAGTTATGACATGTAAGAGTCGAAAATAGAAGATCCTATGACAGTTATGGACATGTGTCGAGAAGCATCTTTGAGGAATGCATCTTTGGGCACCCCAAGGTGGGATATGACATGTTGTAAGAGAATGTGCTATTTATAGCTTGTGTATGACAGATTCTTTTACAACTGTAAGTTATGACAGCTATGACAAATTCTATGACGGTTGTAAGAGTCGTAAGAGCATCTGTCATAGCGTATTTTAGAAATAGGTGACCTCCTTGGGATGGGGTGACTTGACAAGTGTCCATAGGCGTGGGTTTTGGGCCATGAGGCCATGTTGGACACCCATCTCAATGTGGAGCCATTTTTGCCTTGTATTTTCTTTATAAACAGGTACTTTGAAGAGGTGATGCATTATGTGATTGACAGGTAAGTATATTATGCTGTCGGATCATCTCCAGATATGAGTGTTGAAGACATCTGCAAAAGCATTGGCTCTATGACTGTATTGTAACCTTCATTGTTTACATAATACATTTGATCTGTGTTTTGGAGTGTGGGGTTTTTCACCTGTAAGGGTTTTCCCCACGTATATCTTGTGTCTCTTCTTCTGTCTTACATTTTTGTGTATGTGTTTGCTACAATATCTCTATTAGTGGATTAACATAATCTATAATTGTAAAGATAAAATTGAATTTGCACTCTCCTCCCCTCATTAGATTAGTGTAGGAAGCAATTTATGCACACCTAGCTTCCTTTCAATTATTGGGAACCTTGGAACCCGGATAATGGTGGTGAAATCAAATGGAAGAATTTCAAGGAATGTGATTTTCCTAGACCTCAAAAAGATATCTTAAGATTTTGGCACAAAGATTCATCATCCAATTTGAAAGTGAAGATGAGATCAATTGAGCAGCTGCTAAGTCTAGGATTTACATGGTTAGGAAAGTCTACAAATACTTGTTGGAGGAAATCAAAACCGAATGGCCCTACAACCTTTGTTGGGGCAATGCTTGCCTTCGTAAAGCTAGAGTTTTCGCATGGTTAGCACTTCACGGTAGAATTATAACAAGAAAAAGGATGAACATGTTAGGTTTCTCTCCCACTTTCAAGTATGTTCTTTGTGGAGGAGAAGAAGATGTGGATCATCTACTCGTAAATTACCCTTTTAGTAGTCAATGTTGGAAATGGTTATGTGCAAAGTTAAATTGGGAAGCCCCTTTTCCTAGGTCTCTACTTGATCATTTAAAAAGATGGCCCACTCTCCACACGAAATAACCTATGCATGCATTTAGGAGGTTAGTTCCTCATTGGTTATATGACACATCTAGATGGAACAAAATTGTATAATATTCAGAGAGTCTCCTACTCCCATATTCAAGATAATTACCAAATTAGAAGGATCCATCTTGGAAGTGGTTATGTCAAAGGTCACCAAGAGCTCAGTTCCCAAAGGTAAATTCACAAACTGGGATAATTTATTAAAAAATAGTGGCAACATTTACATCCACCCCCCTCCCATAGCTCAATACAAAATAGTAGAATCAAGGTGGACATAAATCTAGTTAGTTTATCTCTTCTGGTTGCCCCCTACATTAAATTAAACTTTGATGGAGCATCATAGGGCAATCCTGAGAAGCCGGAGATAGGTTGCATACTCTAGGACCACAAGGGAAACTTTATGGCTGCAAAGGTTATTAAGTTTCCTCAGGGCTCAAATAATGAAGTAGAAGCCTATGCTCTTTTGTATGGCTTGGGGCTAGAAAAAGAATTGAAGGTAGAACAGATTTGGATCGAAGGGGACTCTATGTTAATCAGTAATGCTCTAAAGTCCAAGGCTGTGTTCAGCTAGAAACTCAAGTATATACTTCAATCGGTATGGAGGAAAATGGAGGAATTGGAAACTTATCAATGTTCCCACTGTTACAGGGAGGCAAATAAAGCGGCAGACTGGCTTTCAAACTTTGCAATAGATCAATCATTTAGTAGCTAAGTCTTTGATGGAAATCCATGGAACCTCCCAACTAGACTTCAAAACCAGATAGAGCTGGATAAAGCTTTGAATTCTCCACGGAGGGTGATTTAAATAATTAAGACACCAAGCACTTGACCCTGTGTTTAAGCATTCATTATATCAGTATTTTCCTTTCACTAAGGAAATTCTCAGGAGAGGTGGTACTAAACATAAAGTTTGAATTTTGGTGCTTTCAATTTGTAGAACGAACATAAAATGTTAAGTCCAAACTTTTTATAAACCGTGACAACAGTTTAGATCAATAATGGTTTCGAAATCGTAGTTAGAAATCCAGTCTTGTCTCCACTGTCATCTCCAATCTGTCACTAATCAACCAATGACTTGATGTGCATTACATCCATCACCATATCACAATCAACTATCATTCGTGCTTTTTTTCATTTGGTTGATATGACAGGCATTAAATAAGTGGGATGCCAAACGTCGTCAGCAATTCATTTCTCGAGATCCGAAAGTACCAATAGCACACTCTTCTTCATCAATTCCAGTCAGGCAATGATAAATCGAAGTGCTCGAAATATCGTAATTTATCTTCGCGTGAGGTGATATTTGATACCAAATTTATTTCTCGCCACCCCCGTCCTTGACGATTGAATTATCTACCAGTATTTATCTCTCTCCAAATGGTAATGCTGGTCACTTCGATCCTGTTTTTTTTTTTTTTTTTAAGCATCTCTTCTATATCATTCACTTCAACAGTCAAAAGTCAATTTTGGTCAATAAAAATAAAACAAATATTTACCACTTTTTATTGTGAATTAGATATAAAATTACTATTGACTGTTTGATCATTAAAATGGATGATATTTAAATAGAGTGATATATATATAACAATTACATTCCAAAATATAAATATAATGATATAATCCACAATTAGGATAGAAAGCTCATGTGCATTGAGATATTGCGTTCAATTTGATTTTACATAAACAATTTTTATAACTTATTTAACAAAATTGATATGATAAATTATGTTAAATTAAAGTACAAAGTGTATCCTTGGTTAAGGATTTATTATTGAATTGTTTGAAAAGATACTGGTGTTGTCTGAGAGAAATTAGTGTATCACATGGGCTTAGAGAAACTTGAACATTAAAATTGAGATGTGTTGTGATATGATTCAGGTTAGACAGAGGAAATGTCCGCATATGATTTTTGAAGGCCCTCCAGGGGTAGGGAAAACTTCACTAATTCGAGCTATGATCGGAGAAATATTTGAGGGTGAAGATGAGCCGGTAATATATGCTTAAACTTTCTTAATAAGTGCTAGGTGCTATATTCTACTTTCGTTAATGTTGGACTATTTAAGACGAGTCTTATAATATCTTCACATTGATTTTGCAGGTAAGAAAAGGAGCATTAACAATTCAGTTGAAGGTAATCTATCATTATAAAAAAATGAAATGGATTTACCATTGTTAAAGGGTAGTTTCTTTGGAATGCAAGAATATTATTTATTTTATTAGAATACATAGTTATTACTTCATGTTTAACGGCTTTAACTTAATAATCTAGTAGGGCCGCCTACATTGTTCAGGCAGTTTAAAGTATCTTCAAAATAAATTTTGTTGGAATGTGAAGTCAGTTTTACTTAACACTCAAATAACGAGTACCACAGTATATCATGAGAAATTGCATGCGGAAGTACTACTTTTATGCATGAAAATTTATATTTAGATTTGGTTTGTTTTTTCATTTGCTTTTTCATGATTATTTAGGTTAGTCGAGCTTGAATGTCAAGGCATGAGAAATAGTTTTTGTAACTGCGAATTTTCTACTGAGAATAAAAATTGAGAGATCTTTGCAGGTGTTTTTTTCCTAGTACATTACCAGGTTTTACACATAAATCTGTGTTGTTTATTTTGTACCTTTTATTACTAATTCACTGTTATTTCAATTCTACACTGCTTATTTTTCATCTTCAAAACAAGAGTTTTTTTTTTGCAGGATTTCACCCTTTTGTTTCACTCTTTTTAAGTTTCCAGTACTTTTCTTTCATTAATTTATTCGGACTTAAGTATATGCCTATTTATCAGAAGTGTGGATTCTTATTTTCATGTGTTTCAGGGAGAAGTAGGGAGCAAAATTGTTGTACCCTTGGTAGGAAATCCAAACTACACAGAAATTAGCCTCAGCAGCTTGGGAGGCTATGAAAGAAATGTGATTGACAGGCTTGTTAGTGCCAGATTCAAAACCAATTCTTACGAATCCATTGTAGACTATAAAGGTATTATGTCAGTAACATACTCTACCTTACATTAATAGTTTGGTCATCAGGCATAGATATATCACTTAAATTTTAGATCATAGAATTTGAGTTGATATGTTTCCACATAGTATATAGGATTCCATAAATTATTTTTATAGCTGACAGACAGAGACACTGTTCCTAAAGAAATGCAAATACAAATCACTGTGGAGTGCAGTTATAGTGATACGTGAGGCTGATAAGCTTTCAACTGATACTCAATATTATATCCGTTGGCTAATGGAACGTCACAAGGAATCTTGCAAGCTTATTTTTTGTTGTTCCAATGCCTCCAAACTTGAACCCATAAGTCCTCTCTGCAAAATCATTCATGTCGAACCTCCAACAATTGAGCAGGTATAATGGACTTTTTATCCATTAATTGAAGGTTTGCTTGGTTCAGAATATGAAACATAAAAACATTATTGAAGCATATTAGTTTTTTATCCTTTCAGACGATACAAGTGCTTCAACGTATTGCAAAGAAAGAACATATAAATTTGCCTGAGGTTTTTGCAAAACGGATAGCAGAGAGTTCAGATAAAAATCTTCGTCAGGCAATCAGATCTCTGGAGGCCTGCAAAAAATCTCAGTATGTATGAACCCTGGTAGAGCTTCTAAATAATGAAGTCCAAGAAGGTAAAATAAAACTAAGAAACAATCATCCCTCTGTATATTACATGAAAGTTTAACAATGGTAATTATATTCATGTTTTAGAATGATAATAATATTCACTTTGATATTTTAACTATTTATTGTGTTAAGAAAGTTTTAGATATACATCCATTACACTAAATATTAGATATTGATATTGTTAATAAATTTTATTTAATTTAAGAAAATAATATTAATGATTAATATTATCAAATAATATGAACAAAAAATTATTAATTATTTTATTCTTATGAAACATAAATTTGATTTTAAAATAATATTAGTTTAAAGTCTAAATGTTAAAAAAAAAACCTTCTATTCACTTTGAAAAAATTAAGTTCTCCAACACTTCAATAAGAAAATAAAAAGGAAATTTATGTTTTTTTTTAAGATTTATATATTATAATATGAAAGAAAATGTAATCAATATAAATTATTAATATTTTTATTGTTAAAAAATAAATATTATATTTATACATATATTTAAATGTTTTTTTAATGTTTTCTTAATGTATTCTATTAAAGTTATTGTTTTTATTATACTAACCCAATATTTTTATGATTTTCATAGATATCCATTTGCAGAAAATCAAAAAATTCTCACAGGATGGGAAGGTGTTATTGCAAAAATTGCAAAAAGTATAGTTGACGAACAAAGTCCAAAACAGTAAGTTCCTAACTTGAAAATCATCTTGAAAACATCTTTAAATAACTATAATGTCAAGTACAAACTATTTTTAGGTATTTATTAGGCTTAAATTGTAATTTTACATTTTCTTGGTTTCATTGTGAATGGAAAACTTCATAATTCTATTTAATATGCATGAGTAAATGATCATTTTTAGAAGTGATAAAATGAGATTTAAACTTCAAACCACCTATTCTTAATAAGATAATTATACCAATATACATTAATTTTTTTAATAAGAGGGGAGAGGGCTCCTACCCAATTTATTAAAAAATAATGATTAAAAATAAATGAATACATTGTAGACCCTAAAGGAGGGAAGCAAAGAAAAAAAATCCATCAACAGAAAAGGAAAAAGGAAAATTATTCTATATCTCGATTTGACTCTTGTCATTTTCTCATGTTATGTTGTGTGACTGGAGTATCATATTATGTGTAATATTTTCATTTTTGGACAATAAACTAGTCATCATTGTCTATGGGCCCATGATCGACCCACCAGAATCATGAACCATTTGAACCAATACATAATGTCTGGAGGATGTTATCTTAGGAAGCCTAATCATCTCATTGTCATTATGATATATTCTTTTCTTTCCCAAGGCTACAATAAAGATTGAAGGGGCACTTGTGGATTCCAAGGCCAGATGCTTAACTAGGCTACCACAAGTCAAACCAAAGAGATCAACTACCCTCCATTCAACTAGAAAAATTAGGTCACCATTGGAATTGAGTTTGGGTCGATGCTATAATGATGAATCTCAACACCTTGCCACCAAAATGTACTTCTCTTGCACTATTGATTTGAAGCATTTGATGCCTTACAATAATAATAAGTCACAAAATGTCCATATTTGAAGCACCTCCAAAAGCTAACACTGATGACACCTAAATGTCATTAGAAGTGGTCCTTGACTACAAACTAGTACTCACAAGGGCGTCCTCCAATGACCAACACACAAGCTAAGCTTGTGTGTGACTAGAGGGGGATATATGGAGGTTGTGAGTAGGGAAAATGGGGACTTGAAGTCAAAGGACACATTCATGCCATTTATGGAGATCTTTGAGTCATGGTGTCCATCTTCAATTCTTCTAGATACATAGTGTTTTAACTTAGTCATTAAAATTTTAACAATTCAAAGAGAGTTTCATAGTGACAAATTTTCTTAACTCTGCTTATATATAATATGTTGAATTTGTTGCAACAAATTCAAAAATCCATTGCCACCTAGGGAGATCAAATACAAATCCAAATTCATTATTATTTTCTCTATTATGATGCTATACATAAATTGCAAATTGCATACTACTTTAAACAATTCAAAATGAATTAGTAAATTTTGTTACTTGGTAAATTTCAAATTTATAGGAATTTGAAGCAATGAGTCTTATTCCATAAAGACTTTATCTCATCAAGCTTCACTTCTATTTACAAAATATAGGAGTAGGATTGACAAGTAAATTATTGAAAATATAAAAATGTGATTGACAAAATTCAAGATATTAAGACACATGAAGAAAATGTAGACAAATAAGTAAGGTAGTCCCTAATATAATAGAAAATAAGTGTGAATATTACAAGTTGTAATGGTAATTGTATTCTCACAAATCCTTAAATGTTTATCTAGATTGGTTTATTCAAGATTTCTCTAGTAACATGTTTTTTCTGTAGGTGACTCAGTAGATGCAAGATGTGAATGAAGGGGAGAAAAATAGTTTGTTATAGAAAATGAAGAAACTATTTATTTTATTCAACACCATCATCATATGTTTACAAAAACTTCAATAAATAGAAAATACAAACAGATGCCAATCGGTCGCAGACAATCATTTACCAACAACTGTCAACAAAACTAAATACTAACTGCCAACAAATAAAAATAAATACTAATGAGGGTGGAGAAATTAGTTTCATCCAAGACTCCTCCTAATTTCTAACACTAATTGTTTCAACATTTACAATGCCCAAATTTTGTCTCCCCCATAATGAATATTTGGAAGAACACCGCATCTATCAAAAACTCCAATGAGCTGTCTGTCTCTACAAAACCATAAAATCATGATGATATCACTACACGTGATCCATCTCTATTCAAATATGATGAATCAAGTCCTCTCCCTGGCCATCTCCCAAAAACAGTGAATGTGCATTCACCAATCATTGATGTAGTCACTCTCCAATTAAGGATGATCAATCTATAGTTGACCATCAATGAGTCACTCACTACTAGTGCCCACTCCAAAACATGACCATCTACAGTTGACCATCAATGAGTCACTCATTACTGGTGCTCACTCCAAAACATGACCATGCATAGTCATTTCATCTCTATCTATAGTATTTAAAACTCTGTAATCTGCAATCTCAAAATCTCAATCAAATTGGATATCAATAATCGGGGGATGTGTCTCACAGTCCATCCTCAAATTTTCAATATTTCGGACCAAACAATGTTTAAAGATATCACAAACAACAAATTAGGAAAAATATGAAATAGATCTGCTAAATATTTGAAGCATACATCAATCATCCATCTCTGTGAATTCTCCACTTGAATTTGTCATACACATACCAACAACTTAGCTCCTTGTTGAATCAACTCACATCTACCATATAACTTGAACATTCACTTCTTGCATAATTTATTTTCTATTTGACATGAGAATACTTAAGCCTATACAACACTTTAAACATACTTGTAACATGTTTCCAATTCAATCCATCAATCCAACAACAATTCATTTGCATACAATCTGACATAGATTCATTTTTCCTCTGTTTGTTTCAAAACATCTTTTCATAACGAATCTTTAATCCACAAATAGTACAATGATGAAGATCCCAACATGTTCCCTTTTTATGTCCTGGTCTGTGATAATAAGAACACTTGATTTCTTGAGTTGACTTGTTTGTACTCACATTACCTGTAACATGATTTGTATTTTTTTTACCTCTATATCCAAGACCTTCATTCCTTGGCCTCACTTTTGGTTCCATTGGCTCTCTAATTCCATGTCCATGTTTTCCTAAATCTTTCCCTTCATAACCCATTTTTTCATCATCTTAAAACTAATATTTTGTGAAGAACTTCTTGTGTCAATATCATCATAACTAGCAAATTTTACATATTCAATCTTCTTGTTATCTTCATCCCTACATTCATTCTCTAAACAAGCTTCAGCTATATCACACGAATCATTTGTATCACAAGACATATCGCAAAGTAATGGTTTTGTCCTTAAACATTCATTTTCTAATTGATTAATCTATTCTTTCAATCTTGATATTTCATCCTTTTATGAATTGCTTTCCTTTTCCAACTTATTCATATTTTCTTCCAAATCTTCAAGAAACTTCAATTTTTCTTCTAATTTTTCATTTTTATCTTGAACTTTCTCCAATTCTTTTTCTTGACTAAGCTTTTTAGATAAATTTTCATATTTTTCCTTCTGTAACTCCTTTATCCTTTCCATATATTCTCTATTAACTGTTTTTACTTTTAACAATTCTTCCTCTAAACTATCCCTTTCAAACATCAATTTTTTTTATTTTTTATTTTTTCTTTTACCAATCTTTCCCATTTGAAAATAATTAGAGTTACCTGGTATTGTTGCACTTTCTTACAATTGTTTGGCGATTGATTTTGGCAGCTTCACGCGCCTTCACTCCTTTATTCTGTGACGTCTTCAGACTTGGCTGACTTCACAAATGCTTTCGGGCTATCTACAAATCTTGCAATCTACCTTTTTTATCCGCCTTGATCTTTTCTTATTGGTTACACCTAAGATCTCCTTTCTGAGTGACTGAATTCCTTGCTTCTACAAATGATAAAAAAAACTCCTTGGCTTCTGCGATGAAATAAATCCCTCTTGGTGACTTGCTACAACAGTCTGCGATTTGATTCCGAAGTTTGGCTACTTGTAATTAAATCTATTGGCGATTTTAGAGAGATTGATCTTCTTCAAGAAGGTGACTTCAAACTTATTGTTTGCGATTCTTTATTTCCTCTGGCAGCCACAAAACAAGACTTGCAATTTAGGTGGCTCCTTATCTCTCTCTTTTCACCATCTCATTCTTTTCTTGGTGGCTTCAACACAAATATTAACCCTCAGTGGCTTTTTCTTTTATTTTGAATATTGTTATGCTCCACAGTAAATAGTCGGCACTTTTTCGTGTCGACTGTTTACCAATTTTTTTATTGTGTTTGATTTTGACTATCCACTACAATCTGTTCAATGTTGTACTGTGGACCTCTTCAATGATACTATTTTTTGATATAGTCGACAAAGATGGGTCAAGAAGTTTTCTACCAGTCAACTATTTTACAACATGCCAGCTAGTTAAGCTCTCCCATTTCCTTTGACATCAAATTTATTTCTACCACCTTTTGTCGCTTGGAAATTTTTATCTTTCTTAGTCTATTACCGTGAGACTTTACTCTCCCTTCTACTGTGATTAACCTTAAAAAGCTATAGTGGCTTCACAGTGATCCCTTCTGTGATAGCGACATGCTTTGTCTTCACACTACAACCCATGATCTCCAATCTTCTCTCCCTGGATCTTCTACAATCTCCAACGACTAGCTCTGATACCAGTTCGAAGGGAGCAAAGAAAATAAGTTTGCTATGGAAATAAAGGGACCATTATTTTATTCAACACACCATCATCATACATTTAAAAAAACTTCAATAAATAGAAAATACAAATAGATACCAATCAGTTGCATACAACTGTTTACCAGCAAATGTCAACAAAACTAAATACTAACGAGGGTGGAGAAATTAGTTTCCTCCAACAGCATGCCCAAATGACATTACCAAATGGTCAATTTACATAGTCAAAATAGAAAAAATATATAATAGACTTGGGAGTAACATGTTTGTAGTAACTTTTTTTTACCAATGTTTGGACCAAAAGGTATGGTTGATTCCTAGTGGGTAAGAGTTAAAAAAATAAAATTATTTTCAACATACACGTGAATGGAATTGATAAGACAAATATAATGTAGGTAAAGAGAACAAAGATCAGAACATAGACAAACTCCATCCACAAAATAAAGATTAGAGAGAAGGAAAAGGGAAGCAAAAATACAAACTACTAATGATCACAAATTGTGACATGAATATACAATAATATGTGAAATTTGTCATGTATCTTTAAAAATGTTAAAATTAAAATGAGAAAAGGGACCCATAACTAGGTCTTGACATAAATGGGTATCTAAAAATGTTAAAATCAAAATGAGCAAAGTAGATGAACAATGTGGGACCCATAATTAGACGGTTAAAGGTGTGAGCCTGGGGTGTGTTATAAAGTTTTAGCAATGAAAAAATGTTGCATTAATATAAGTAAAGGTTACTTAATCCAATTCAATAAATAAAATTATCTTCTCAAATGAATGATTTAGAGAGTGAACTTTGAAGCCATTCCATTTTGTAAACAAGATACCCATTTATTCTAGTTAGAGGGAATGGTGACCACAAGAACATATGTATATGGTTGTTATTTTGCATTCTTTTTATTCGATTAGAACATTATAAAATAAAATTATAAAAAGATTATTGTCAACATTAAAAAATATGTAACTGAACAAATGTTCTTGACCACTTTTCATTGGTTTAAATGAATTTGACAATTATTGTCTTAAGAAGCAAATTTGTACAGATAAAAGTGAAAAGTGTCATAACACTCAAATAGTTAGACACAAGAAAACATCTTATAAAGCTTAAAGAGGTAATACATGATCTTCTTATTCACACTAATATGATGTTTAAAAATTGGATTGTATTAAAAAAATATAAATAATTAATTATAAAGAACATCAAATCTTTTGAATATGCATATAATTAAGAAGTTTGAGATTGCAATAAACTCATCCACCTTTTTTTAAGATAAAATGATGAGGGTTCTACTTTGGCCCCCACCCTTGAAATATAAGAGTTACATTATGAGACATTAATATTTATATACTAAACATCTACACAGAGATACTAACTAGAACTAACAAGCTAGAGTAATCCATCCATATTAAAAACATCATTATAGATAGAAAACCATCCATATAGCTGATCCAAAAAATGTCCATCCTACCACAAGTTAGAAATAGAACAAACAAAAAACATGCATACTAGTCACTGGACCACTCCCCATCTCTCCCACCCCTCCTGTTTCACTTGGTTGGTATCAAGCATTTCCTCCAAGTCCTATGGCACATTCTCATTACTAGTCTACCCCCTACGTATTCTATCAAGCATTGGAAGTGGACCCCATATATATTTTACAATGATGTTGAGAGTGATGCATGTGCCATAGAAAAATTGAGTTGTATAGTCACTACCAACTTCCAAACACCCTTTGTAGTGTTGAACATGCAACCTTGATAAAAATATGTTTACATCACCACAATATGCCTTTAACACTTATATCTCCTTAATGCTTCTAGCTCATTTTGTAAATCCTCCCTCTAAGAGAGACATTGTTGAACCCACTCCTTTTGCCCCCACTACTTGCACTTCCAACACAACTACTTGGTTTATGTTCTGCACCATCATCCCTACAAAAATTGGTCAAGTATAAATAGCTTGAGTAGCCATGGGCATGATTTTAGATTACAAATATATAGCACTAGCATCGCTATAAAATCCTCTATAATAGTCACCTTCAAGTGTTGGTCCTATCTCTAAGTGCCAATTCACTCAAAACTAGTTTTACAAACCTTAACATAGTATGGTCTCTACAAGAAAAGATGCATTGTAAGTGTTGATTGAAGACTCCACCTTGCAACAACACCACCTCATTGATGCAGAGTGCCAGAAGAAGCGAATGAAGATTTGACTATATCTTCCCTATCGGCAAGAGATCCTCCAGTGTTTCGCCGAAGTCAAGGATGTCTTCGCTATCGGAAAGACATGAACTATCGGCCGCTCCTTATTCTTTTATCCCGATGGCCAAGTTCTCACCGATACTGTCGGGTACATCGGCCAGACCGATACTATCGGTATAACTTTCTTTTAGTTATCCGATATACAAACTCTTACCGATGTGCATTGCGTTGAACTTAATCGTCGGTAAGGCCTCTTGCTTCGGCCAGACTTCTACTTAAACTCCCGATAATAATTCTCACACCGATATGTCTTCTACTATCGGCATGACCTTCGCTCATCAGTGGGACTTCCAAGTCTTCTCCCGACGGTGCTTCCTCACGCCGATACTCTTTATCGGCGACACTCCGAGGATGTCTCACCAATCGGTGAAACCTTATACCGTCGGCTAAGAGTATTTTCCTTAGCCCGATATCGTTTCTCTCACTGATGTGAATAGCAATGGTATGTGTCTCCGACACTATACCAATCTTCGGTAAGACGGAGAGTATTTCACGCTGATGTCCGTTTCATCGGTTAGACATAGTCTATCGGTGGTCCATCAAAAAGCTATTCCGACACTTGATCTCATGCCGATAGACTCCCAACTGTTCTGTGACGCCGAACTCAGATTCCTTTCGACAGAACAATGGAATTTGGCTGATTCATATATCAAACCCTCGATCACTTGTAGCAATCTAATCCCATAGCAAAACTATCCAATTTCACTCTGATTTCCCGACTAGCCACATGACGATGTCTAGTTGAACTTGACTGAGTTCACCGGCTTCCTGGGTAAGAATTCAACAACAACAAACGTGAAAAGTCTTTCCCCCATCACACTAATACTACACAGGGCTTCAGCGGACAGAGGAAAGGGTCTCCATGTATGAATCAAAACCCTACTCCTAGGTTACGAACCAGCCACTGTGGAACCGTGGGTTTTACACCGTCTGCACACTACAGAGTCACTATGGATTGACAGATAGCATCCGGTTAGGGTTCCAATTACAAAATCAGGATAAAGATATCAAGTCGCTAAGAACAACCAAGAAAATCAACACAGATCATACCCAGAACTCTCTTTATTCAGTTATCAAGAAGAACTAGTTGTAATAGACACTTCTCTCTCTCCTCCGTGTGACATACAACCTGCCTCTAAAGAAGATGTAGAGACAGCAGTTATCCCCTCCAACCGTGCAAACTAATTTTTCAAATCAGTTAGCCGTTGGTTTACCCTTCATACAAGCAAAACTACATGTGTGCCTTGCACAATTACATTCATGGGACCAAATTGACCCTTATTACAAAATGAAATGGCTTAAGAGCCTTATGAGAAAACAAAAGAAAAGATGACCCTGCACTATAGAGAATGTCCTCCTGCACCATACTCCCCCTGCAGGAAAAACTCAAGTCCCTTGAGTTGCTAACTGCTGAAGTGTCTTCCCATGCTTTAGAATATCCGCTTCACTCATCCAGGTTGCCTCTGAATCAGGAAGATCCTACCACTTGACCAAGTAGTCTTTGTATACCCCTTTTCTTGTCTTCTTGACAATTTTGGAATCCAAAATGCATTCCAATTGTAAAGGCTTACTTGGAGGTAAATCTCTGATCCAGTCTTCATCTTCAATCACAGCATCTGAGCCATCTTCAGCATGTAATGGAGGTCTAAAAGGGAACAGGTCTGCAACATTGAAAATGGGAGAGATACCAAGGCCAGAGGGTAATTCTATCTCATATGCATTTGGACCAAATTTATGCACTACCTTACAAGGTCCTATCTTTTTCATCAACAATTTGGTTGGTTTCCCCTTAGGTAATCTTTCCTTTCTGAGGTAGGCCATCACCAAATCTCCTACCTTGAACTGTACCTCCCTTCGCTTCAGATCTGCCCTATCCTTGTACTTGGAGACAGTTTTCTCCAACTGAAGCTTGACCTGATCATGTACTGTTTTCATGGTAGCAGCAAAGTCTTCTCCTAGAGCACTCCTTTTATCCCATCCTTGGAGGTCTTTGAGTTCAAGTGGTCCTCTTGGGTGGAAACCATAAACTATTTCAAAAGGGCTTTTCCCAGTACTTCTATTTCTTGAATCATTATAAGCATATTCAGCTTGACTGATCACTAAATCCCATGCCAATCCATGCTGTTTGGTAAGGCATCTCAAAAGGTTTCCCAAGGACCTATTAACAACCTCAGTCTGACCATCAGTCTGGGGATGGTAGGCTGATGAAAAAGACAACTGAGTGCCCAATTTTCTCCATAGGGTCCTCCAAAAATGACCAACAAATTTGGAGTCTCTATCAGTAACAATTGATAGGGGTAAACCATGAATTCTGACCACTTCTCTGAAAAAGAGACCAGCAATATGAGATGCATCATTTGTGCATTTGCATGGCACAAAATGAGCCATCTTACTGAATCTATCCACAATGACAAAAACACTGTCTACACCCCTTGCTGTCCTAGGAAGACCAAGCACAAAGTCCATACTAATGCTTTCCCAAGGTCTAGTGGGAATGGGCAGTGGTTGGTACAAACCAGCATTAGAAGACATACCTTTGGCCTTTTGACATATGGTACAGCTTGCAACATATCTCCTTACATCTGTCTGTACCTTGGGCCAATAATAAAACCTGGTGACTTGTTCCAAAGTCTTGTCCAACCCAAAATGTCCTCCTAAGGTTCCATTGTGCTTCTCCTTGATGATATTGTCCCTCATTGAACATTTAGGAACACACAACAAACTACCTTTAAATAGAA
Source organism: Cunninghamia lanceolata (assembly GCA_027924645.1). NCBI lineage: Eukaryota > Viridiplantae > Streptophyta > Pinopsida > Cupressales > Cupressaceae > Cunninghamia > Cunninghamia lanceolata. The sequence continues at coordinate 6,106,653 of BSBN01000738.1, forward strand.
GCCCTTCTTGCAACACAAAATTAGAATACTCACCATGAAAAGTGTTAGCCAAACTTGCACACACTTCATAGGCAGCTTTGAAATCTGCATCATCCTTGTACAACTCCTTCAGACATTCTAGACCCATATGTTCCATTTGTACTTCCTGTATGACTAGTATCCTTCTACTCAAAGCATCTGCCACTTTGTTGGCAACACCTTTCTTATGCTTAATAGTGAAGGTATAGGCCTGCAATTGTTCCATCCACTTGACGTGCCTATGATTCAACTTTTCTTGACTATTTAGGAAGCTAAGAGCATGGTTGTCAGTAAAAACAATGAACTCTTTTGGAAGTAAATAATGTCTCCATTTTTTCAGAGCTTGCACCATTGCATACAACTCTAGGTCATAGGTAGAATACCTCTGTTTGGCCTCATTCAACTTCTCTGAAAAGAATGCTAGTGGATGTCCTTCCTGACTAAGAATAGCACCTATAGGCTGTTGGCTTGCATCACATTCCACAACAAATACTTTGTCAAAATCAGGGAGTACCAACGTAGGTAACTCGGCCACTTTCTGTTTCAACAGTTCAAAACTATCATCTGCTTGTTTTGTCCATTGAAATTTACAATTCACTCCACCCTTGATGGTATTGAGAATAGGAGCACTTATGTGACTGAAACCTTTAATGAACTTCCTGTAAAAAGTTGCCAAACCATGAAAACTTCTTACATCTCCTACTATCTTAGGAGTAGGCCAATTGAGAATAGCCTCAACTTTTGTAGGATCCATTTTCAAACAGCCATTGGAAATCACAAAGCCAAGATACACTAGTTCAGTTTTCATAAAATCACATTTATCCAAGTTGATCATCAACTTACTCTCATGCAGTTTCTTTAACACCTATCCAAGATGCTTCACATGCTCTTCTTTGGTCCTGCTGAAAATCAATATGTCATCAAGATAAACAATAACAAATTTGCCAATAAATTCTACAAGTACCTCATTCATCAACCGCATGAATGTGCTTGGAGCATTACTGAGTCCAAATGGCATGACAAGCCACTCATAGAGACCTTCATTTGTTTTGAAAGCAGTCTTCCATTCATCTCCCTGCCTTATTTTGATCTGGTGATAACCAGATTTCAAATCAATCTTGGAATAGTAACATGAACCACCAAGATAGTCCAACAGATCCTCAATTCTTGGCATAGGAAATCTATACCTTATGGTGATCTTATTGATAGCCCTTGAATCTGTGCATAATCTCCATTTGCCACCTTTCTTAGGAGCAAGTACACTAGGGACTGCACATGGACTAAGACTTTTCCTAATCAAACCTTTCTCCAAAAGTTCTTGAATCTGTCTACCTACTTCTTCATTCTGTTGTGGTGTCAACTTGTAGGCATCTTTATTGGGTAATGTGGCTCCAGGAATCAAGTCAATCTGATGACTTATGTCCCTCATAGGTGGTAAGGAGTTAGGAGTATCCTCTACCACAAGATCTTGGTACTTATCCAGTAATTGTTGCACTTCCAATGGAATCTCCTTCTACTGTTTGCTTTGCTGATTGGATACAGGCTTCATCATCAGTGCATACCCTTGGGTATCCTTCTCGTTCATGAGTTGTAGGAACTCTTTGCCACTTACTAACATGACACTGTTGTCATTGCTCTTCTCTCCAACCTGCTCTGGTAAGGGATCCATCTGAAACTTCTTACCATTCTTGGTGATCATATATGTATTCTTTTCACCATCATGCTGTGCCTTCACATCATACTGCCAAGGTCGTCCAAGAAGAAGGTGACAAGCATCCATAGGAATAATTTCACATAGCACCTTATCCCTATAATCACCTAGTTCAAACTCTACCCAAGTTTGTTCTTCCACCAAATAGTTCTGATTCTTATTCAACCAAGATATTTTGTGAGGATTAAGATGGGGTAATCTTTTCAGTTTACACTTTTCTACCATTTCAGTAGACACTACATTTTCAGTAGAACCTGAATCAACAATGATTTTACAGAGCTTACCATATGCTATTCCTTGGGTTCTGAAGAGATTCTTCCTTTGTGGGGGTTCCTGCTTCACTGGCATCTTCACGAGGGTCCTCTCAATCATCATATTCTCTCCTTCAAGCACTGGTGCAGCACTACCAATTGGTGAGTTTACACTCTGACAATCATCCTCCTGCAATAGTTGGTTCCTTCTCCCACCATCATGAGAGCTAGATGCCTTCTCAGGGCACTTACTTGCAGTGTGGCCTACTTGATTGCAATTGTAACATCTTCCAGTGAAGACTCCATGTCCTCTGCCTGTACCACCACCTCTTCCTCTACCATTAGGTCTTCTCCAACCTCCAAAACCACCACCTTTTTGTTCTGTATCAGAACGTGATTCTTGTTGACTTGAACTTTCACCTTTGTTTGGCTGTCCTCTGCCAAAATTACCTCTTCCTCTATTGTTCCTGCCACCTCTTCCTCTGTTATTTTGATCACCTTTCCTTTTCAGTTTATCCTCTACCCTAGAGGCTAACTGAAAACATTCATCCACAGTCTTGGGAACCACCATACTGAACTCATCCTGTATATTGTACCTCAGTCCATCCAGGTATCTGGCCACCATCTCTTTCTCTTCTTCTCTGTGATTGGCTCTCATGCTCAATTTGTGGAATTCTTCAGTGTATGTAGCCACGTCCATATCTTTCTGCCTAAGATGATTAAACTTTCTGATAGTCTACAGATCATAATCACATGGTAGAAATTTGGCTCTTAGCATGGCCACCATTCTGCTCCACTTGGTGATTGGACTCTTTCCAACCTTCTCCCTTTCACATTGAGTGTAGTTCCACCAAACCAATGCAGAACCTCTCAGTCTGGTCTTTGCAAACTTTACTTTCTTACTGTCACTATACTCTTTGAAGTCAAAGTAATTACTTATGGCTTCAATCCAGTCCACCAGAGTATCTCCATCCAGTTTCCCATTGAACGTGGGAACATCCATTTTTGGATCACCACTATCTCCATGACCCTTGAGTGCGTTTAGAAATGCCTTTTGATCAGCAGTCATACCTTCTCCTTGAGGATTCTCCCCAGTTTCTCCTTCTTCATCCTCCTCTGACTCAGAAGTGCTTCCATCCTTCTCTTTGGATCTTTCTTCCTTCAGTCTCTCTTCGAGCATTTCTTCCACCATCTTCTGGATGGCTGCTTTACTCATCGTCTTGGGAGGCATTGTGCTAGCCTCTGTTTCTATCTCCAATTCTTCGTCTGACATACACGGCTGTGATTCAGAATATTAGCTCTGATACCAATTTGATGCAGAGTGCCAGAAGAAGCGAATGAAGATTTGACTATATCTTCCCTATCGGCAAGAGATCCTCCAGTGTTTCGCTGAAGTCAAGGATGTCTTCGCTATCGGAAAGACATGAACTATCGGCCGCTCCTTATTCTTTTATCCCGATGGCCAAGTTCTCACCGATACTGTCGGGTACATCGGCCAGACCAATACTATCGGTATAACTTTCTTTTAGTTATCCGATATACAAACTCTTACCGATGTGCATTGCGTTGAACTTAATCGTCGGTAAGACCTCTTGCTTCGGCCAGACTTCTACTTAAACTCCCGATAATAATTCTCACACCGATATGTCTTCTACTATTGGCATGACCTTCACTCATCGGTGGGACTTCCAAGTCTTCTCCCGACGGTGCTTCCTCACACCGATACTCTTTATTGGCGACACTCCGAGGATGTCTCACCGATCGGTGAAACCTTATACCGTCGGCTAAGAGTATTTTCCTTAGCCCGATATCGTTTCTCTCACTGATGCGAATAGCAATGGTATGTGTCTCCGACACTATACCAATCTTCGGTAAGACGGAGAGTATTTCACGCCGATGTCCATTTCATCAGTTAGACATAGTCTATCGGTGGTCCTTCAAAAAGCTATTCCGACACTTGATCTCACGCCGATAGACTCCCAATTGTTCTGTGACGCCGAACTCGGATTCCTTTCGACAGAACAATGGAATTTGGCCGATTCATCTATCAAACCCTCGATCACTTGTAGCAATCTGATCCCACAGCAAAACTATCCAATTTCACTCCAATTTCCCGACTAGCCACATGACGATGTCTAGTCAAACTTGACTGAGTTCGCCAGCTTCCTGGGTAAGAATTCAACAACAACAAACGTGAAAAGTCTTTCCCCCATCACACTGATACTACACAGGGCTTCAGCGGACAGAGGAAAGGGTCTCCATGTATGAATCAAAACCCTACTCCTAGGTTACGAACCAGCCACTGTGGAACCGTGGTTTTACACCGTCTGCACACTACAGAGTCACTATGGATTGACAGATAGCATCCGGTTAGGGTTCCAATTACAAAATCAGGATAAAGATATCAAGTCGCTAAGAACAACCAAGAAAATCAACACAGATCATACCCAGAACTCTCTTTACTCAGTTATCAAGAAGAACTAGTTGTAATAGACACTTCTCTCTCTCCTCCGTGTGACATACAACCTGCCTCTAAAGAAGATGTAGAGACAGCAGTTATCCCCTCCAACCGTGCAAACTAATTTTTCAAATCAGTTAGCCGTTGGTTTACCCTTCATACAAGCAAAACTACATGTGTGCCTTGCACAATTACATTCATGGGACCAAATTGACCCTTATTACAAAATGAAATGGCTTAAGAGCCTTATGAGAAAACAAAAGAAAAGATGACCCTGCACTACAGAGAATGTGCTTCTGCACCACTCATCTCTACAAATTATTCATGATTAGCTATAGACCACAAGACTATTTACTACCTACACCTTGACATAGTATAAGCCACCATTCGAATAGAAAATATTACATCTCAAAACTTTGTTATATAACCTTAGCTCCCAATTGTCAACTTGCATCATGACATGATAGCACCATGCCAAGACCAATCATATCTAAGTACAATTAGAATTCCCTTAATGTGATCTATAGCCTTCTCATGATTCACATACCATCACTTTCCTTCTCAGAGTTTCTAGATGATGTTAATATAAACTTATAGATGGTTTCACATATTTTCCATGGTTTAAGCCTATTAATTTACACCACCATCTATTGGAAATACTATCATAATACTCTATTATATGGCTTTTCACCTTACTTAACAACTGCTTAATACTCCATCCAACTTTATATCTCTAATAATAAAATCTACGTTGTATAAGATATGAAACATGTAATGTCCCCTTCTAGTGAGTCCCAATTTTTTCTTTGACCTTGCACAATTCAACTTAAAAAAGAGAACATTAGAGTTTTATTTTCTTTTCACTTCATCATATTAACAATATAATCATTATTCATCCATATTTAAGTTGTATACTCATGTCCATATATAATGTTTCCAACTTATCATTTTTTCATACACTTAATTGTCTAAGGATTTTAGCTATCACATTCATTGAATTATAACATTCATTTCATTGTATTCCATTTAACAATGTTCGCATCTATATCCATATTCCATTCATATATGTATGCAGATTTACCTCATTTCTACACTCCTGTTTATTCTCATATTATTGTACCTATTCTATATGCATACTTATAGAGAATGAATGTATATACATCATTGATGGTAATATATTCCAATTATTATTATGCTGATATGAGCAATATTCATTTATTTATTTATATCGCCTAAGCTATTAATAAGGAAAGTGCACGTACCTATTTATGTTGCTTGTCTTGTTGAATCTATTCATTGGATTCTATTCTCTTTCACCTATTCTTTAATATTTATATATTATAGTATTTGTTATAATATTAATAATCTCTCTCTCTATATATATATTTACTTGAATAATTCTTCCCTATATATATTTATGATATCTTTCCTACTTTTGACCTAGAAATATATATATAAATATCATGTAGATCTAATTATATTTATTTATGGGATATTCTTTTTATTTATTTATTTCCCATATCTTAGATTCACATCATTATCTTATAGTTTATATCATTCCTATTTACTTTCACACATGAAACAATTAACTAATAGTTAATTTTACTTCTAATCATAATTCATTTACTTCTATCATAATTATATTATTACATCATTACATTTCTTATTTATGATCATGAAATCAGTTCATTCTGTTGATATATCTTTATTTATTTAACTTTATTCATTTCTGAATCCACTTTACACAGTCTATACTAGACTATTACTAATATATATTATATTCTATATTTAAATACTTAATGAAAAACATACCTATATAATTGCAGACTTACCTTGTCTGTCCCGTATCTTCCTTTTAATTTCTCTTTGTTGTGTCTTTGATATTGATAACTCTCAATGCTGTTATTCTTTATTGTTTATTGATCTGCTATTTTTCTTTTTTCTTAGACTCCCTTTTTTTCTCCTTTACTGATGATCATCTATATCTGATTATGATTCCCTATTTAAGTGTTTGATGGGCTTATACCCAACTGTCACCACTATTAGTGATAATAATTACCATTAATGTATTTGCTCACTTATTTTGTTAAATACCATTTACTAAGGAATCGGTGTCTCTTTTAAGATGCCCGATCCTCACATATATATAAAGTGCCTTTTATAATATGCAATGAAATTATATATTTATTATCATATTAATATATTATATGTTATATAATTTATATTTATATTTGATAATTATAATCATAATATTATCTTATGATAATTATGATTAAATTGCTATTATTTCTTTTTATATTTTAAAATATTCATATAATAATAATATTATTTTAATCATATATATATTATTGCGAATTGATATTTACTACAGTAATTTAGTTGTTTTCTTTATCGGGATGTTTAAATCTTTAATTTAAACAATGCCTTAATATGGGGACATGACAAAACATACCTCACACATTATGATGGCCCCTTCAATTAATCACCTAAGATGACTTGAATGGTAATTTAGAGCTCATATTAGGCCAAGTTTTTAGTAGTGACTATAGATAATTGTTAATAGTGCTTCTTACACTCCATTCACCAAGTAATCTACCACTATGTTTAGATTTCTTAGGCAATGTACAAAATTGATTTTGACAAAGAATTTTGTTAGATTCAAAGTCTCCTCAACAAACCTATTTAACTTCAAATTGAGACTCTTTTACTTTATCATTGCATTGATCATAATCAATGAATATCCTTCCAATATCAAATTCCTCATGCTTTGCATCTTGGTAGAGCCCCACTATCATAGCTTCCCATTCTGTCTCATTAGTAGTATGAGTATATTAAAATAATGAGATGGCATATTTCAATTCTCCTTTTGATTTATGAAACACAAAACCTCCCCCAACTAGCCTTGGATTTCTCCGTACTACCCCATCAAAATTCAACTTCAAACAACTATCTAAAAGGGGAGATCATGTTGTGGAGTTACACCTTTTATTTGCCCACTTCTTTTATTTTTTCCTAGACTTGAGACCCTTTATCCCTTAAATGCCAAACACATCAATTTTTTTTTAATTGTAAATGTATAAATATCAATAATATTTTCAATAAACTCCAACTTGGTTCTTTATATAAACCTCCATTTAAGAAACAAAATTCATAAATTTTAAAGAGACAAAAGATACATAGAAGCTTATGAATCAAATGCATTTTAAAAAATCCCATGTAATCAAGTAATTGATATTGTGCAAGTAAATGATATTGTGCTTTTGTGATAAATAAATGATCTTAGGGTATTTTTATTAACCTATGTTGCTTAGGCTTTTTGTTTGAGTTACCTTTTCAATTATTGCTAGTTTAAGAATGAGTGGTGTTGAATTCGCAGGCTATATAACATTCGAGCAAAGCTTCAAAAGCTCATTATGCACAATCTAAACCCCAATTTTGTTTTCAGTGTAAGCTATCCGTCTCAATCTCAACCTTCCAACCATTGCAATAAGTACATGAGCATAAAGAATTTGGATTAAATACTTTGCTAAATATGCAACATTAACATATTTTACCTTGGCAGACTTTGGTAGAAGGGCTTAAGCAGCATTTGGACGCTAATATGCAGAGAGAACTTCTGAGTCTCTATAAACTATACAATGTGAGTTATTACCAAACAAAAAATCATTTTCATAATAACACGGCTTATAAGCTTCCGTTGCATCAAAATCTTGTAGCTTTTGGGATTGATGTAAGCTGGTATTTATGATGAAAAGGGCAATATGTACAATGATGAAGATCCTTCGACAGAAAATCGGAGGGTGGGTTATGTGCTTGATTCCAAAAGAAATGCAAATCACTACAATCGAATCGAAGGTAATGCAGTGTGCTAAAAAAATTAAACTATTTTTATCTAAGGGGTGATAATTCAACAATTAGTATACATATGCATGTTTTATAATATAATTACAAAACTAGGTAATAACAACTAGTTTAAACAAAGTAATAATGTCAATCAAGAATTCCTTATCTTACCATGTATAAATACTAATAGTCTTATGAAGGCATTACACTTTATAAGAATTGATGACCACCTAATATCTTCATACTATTGTATGTCATATATATACATGAGAGCTTATAGTGTTCCGCTTATTCTTGAGGAATAATCTTATTGTGTTGGATACTTCTATAGAGTAACTAGATAATATAGATTACTAGGTTCTTTAATGCCTTCTTTAATTTGGATCTATTATGGTAGTTCAACATAAGTTATGATAGTTTAAAGTATTAGGATTTCTGAAAGGATTTTAGATTTATGACATTATTGATATATTTAAATAGTTTATTTTTAAGTTAGTTTATTCACATAATATTATTTTGGTAAATTCTTATTATATCAATCATTAAGACTAAATTATTCTCCAAGTCCTTCTTGGGTTTTAAGTTGAGTCTTTATAAATAACTTTTACGATACTCAAGTATTTATTATCAAAATTATATATTTTTTAAACAATTCACGAATTAATACATTTTTATAATATTTCATCTTCTAATCCATTTTTTCAAATTATAAACCTGGTAAGGCTCAAAAGATGAATAATGATCGATTCATTTTTTTGGTGCCACCATGCCAAAAAAACTAGTATATTGTCATATCCATCTACCAAAAAGAAACCCTATACATATAACACTACCCATACCTGCCATTAACCAATATTGGCCCTGACTTATACACACAATTATATCTACAACAATTACCAGAAACATTACCTATAGTACAAAACTAAGCCACCTGTTCCAAATCCTCATCCTCACAGTAGTCAAAAACTACCACAATTGCCTCCATTGGTAACACCACCTACAATCTTTTCGCCACCTCTTCCACTACTCATTATAGATAGACCTATTGATTCTTGGTTGTGTGCAGATGCTCTAAATGTAGTTAAAATAAACCTCTCCCTAATGTGGCATATCTTCAATATCATCATGTAGTAAAAACAAACCAACCATAGTTAAGAGCATGGAGGCACAATTGAGCATTTGAGAAACATCAAACACATTACACCTTCCATGAGTGTGTCTAGGCTCTAATAGCAAATTCAACATAGACTCCTAAATACCAACATTGGGAACATCATCCATATCCTTGGCCAACTCCCATATTATGATGATCAACAAACACATCACCAGATTCTTTATCTTCCTTTCTACAAACACCATGAAATTGACCACCATCTCCTTGCTAGAAACTTGTTGCTTTTGTGACTTCTTCCTACACCATATGCCCTAGTCAGACTCCTGCACCATGCAAAACCAATTCATCCTACCACCTCTTCCACCACTACCAGAAACCATCTTGCCTAGAGAACACACAACCCTCCATGATAAGGCATGCCAACTTGCAATCATCATTACTCAATACAAAATGTCACCAATGTCATCAATTTGTGTAGGCTTAAATGCATATCTTATGATGAATATTGGTCGTTTCACCTCCCCCTCACCAATCATTCCTTGGTCATGGAGCATATAACATCTATCCTCAACCCAAATTATCAAGTCAATTCCTTCATATTTCCTTTTGAATCAAAGCTAAAGCCTCCTTTGGAAAATAATTCTTCCACTCCATATTAATCATTGCTTCCTTTTTCATTGGTTCCACCCCAAAATTTGTAGAATAGTCTTCCACACAATTTCCTTCCCTTTGAATATGATTAAAGACAATATCACTAAACTTATCAAACACTATCTTAGCCTCTAAGAAAACAATATCTAGTAACTAATTTCTACAGACACTCCCCATCATAAAGTTAATAATCAACTTAGAGTCTCCTTCAACTTGAATCTACTTCCAACCCCTCCCCAAAGCTTCCTTCATACCCCACAACATGGCTCAAGCCTTAGCCATATTATTTGATTCAATCCCCAAGTCATATGCATATATACCAAGATGGTACCCATTCTCATCCATAGACACAAATCCACCACTAATAGGACCAAGATTCCCCTCGGTCACACCAACAAAGTTTAGAATCACCTAACTATTGGGTAAGACCACTTGCCCACCCTAACCAACTGGACACTTCTATTTCAAACCCTATCTAACTAAGAAAATATAAACCAACAATCTCCCCACAATTTTCCCTTGTCCCTAACTTCCCAATCCTCTTTCCAATTATATTCAACCCATTATTTCATTGACACTTCCGCACAATACCATACTCTTTTAACTAGAGAAATTTTATCCTGAAAGATTCTTCTATTATGCTCAAGACAAAAATTCTAAATGATGAGATTCAGGCTACAATCCCAAATGAATTTTAAACTCTTGCTCTTTATTTTCAAGCTCCAACTCAACAAAAGAGACAACACACTTTTTGGGTTGAACCACCTCTATTTCCATTTATCCACAAACCAATGCCAGAGTTGTAGGAAAAATTTACAATGCACAAAAAGGCGGTCATTATTCTCCACAAGAGAATTACATAAAACACACTAAGAAGGCCCCACTTTCCCCAACTTCTGCAACCTTTCCCACATAGGTTCTCTACCTTTGGCGGTAATCCAAAGAAAGGTATTAGAATGAAGAATCCATTTATGATCCCAAATACTTGAACTTGAAGAAACATCGCTATAGCATCCACACTACTAATGATGTGGTGATAGAGGTAACCAAAATACATCCACTATTGGTGAGTCCCCACACCAACTAATCCTTAACCTTTGATAAAATAATAGACCTTTTAGAGAGGTGATCATTCATAGTCTAACAAGCCCACTCATTATCTTGATCAAGCATAGATATAGTAACCCATTTATTGCCATGCTCCCCATAATCCTTAACTTTTCTATCAACCTACCTTTCAAAGAAGGAAATCAATGTTGCATTCCTTCTTTCTCAAACAAGGCCTCGTAATCAATCCACGTACATCCTTCCAAATATTAGTTTTATCCCCATGGCCAAGCCATCATCTGACATTTGGCTCATTGAGTCTACAACAAATCTTTAATAAGTTCCAAATACTCAAACCCGTGACTAGATCCTATCTTCTATCAAACAATCCTTCAACATTATTTGACAAATACTTATCTTGAAGGACTTTACTCAATTATATATCCCTTTCTTGATATATTCTCCAAGTCAATTTCATTATTAAGGATTTATTCATCCATTTGTACTGCATGAAACCCAAACCATTCTCCTTTTTGGATTTACATATATCATCCCATTTTATTAGACAATACTTCCTTACCTAGACTCTATCCCACTTCAAAGGAAACTTCTTTGAGTATTTTCAATCATCTTAGCAACCTACTAGGAATTTTTAAAACTAGCATCACATACACTAGCACAATAGCTAAAGAAGCATGGAATAATGTAATTCTACTTGCGAGTGATGACCACTTCCCCTTTCAAGAAGAATGGTTACTCTGAATCTTATCCACCACTATTTTTCATTCCTTCTCAAAAGTACATTGATCAATAAGAGACATCCCTAGATATTTACTTAGTAAATTTTCCACTAGACAGCCCAATATTCTCTTAACCTCCAAACATTCTAAACTTAAATCTTTCATAAAAACCCTATATTTAACATCATTCAACTTTTGCTCAGCCACCTTCTCATACTTCATCAAAACATATTTGAATGCCCTAGCCTCTCAAGCTGAGGCTTCCCCACATAATAGAGTATCATCTACAAACTATAGATGTGTAATGTTATTAACATTAGTGTAAATTTGAAGCCCCTTCAAATTACTAGCCTTTACCCTCATCTTTCTTCCTAAAGCTTCCACCACAATCAAGAATAGGAATGGAGAAAGTGAGTCACCTTTCCTTAACTTGTGCTTAGAACAAAAAAATTATTTGGATGTTCCATTAAACAAAATAAAGAAGGACACCTAAGAAATCCAACTATAAACCCAATTACACCAATCTTCACTAAATCCAAACTTCTTCAAAATCAGGAAAAGGAACCTCCACGACACCCTGTCATATGCCTTATTCATATCCAACATGATAATCATCACATCCTTCTTTTATTTCATAGAGTGAGTGGCCTTATGAGTTACCATAATTCCATCGAAGATCTACCTACCTTTAAAGAATCCACTTTGTTCTTCTAAGATAATGTCCTTCAAGCATTTCTTAAGTATAATGAACATTGCCTTTGTAACCACCTTGTATATCATATTGCACAATGCAATAGGTTTGAATTCATCCAAATGCTTTGGGTCTTTATTATTGGGGATAAGATCTAGGAAGGTTGAATCACAACTTTTTAGCATCACCTTCCTTCTTCGACATTCTTCAGTAGCCAACGAAACTCCCTACCCACAATATTCCAAAACTTCTAAAAAATCCTACCTAAAACCCATCCAGACTTGGAGCCTTCTTGGCACTCAAAGAGAAGGTTGCATCCCTTATCTCTTCCAAAGAAAATGGTTTAAGTAGCTCAGTATTTTGATATTCAAAAATCAAAGTGGGGATAGACTACAAAAGATAATCTTTAGCCTCCTTGCCATCCTCTTGATCCAAACCTAGAAAACCCTTGAAAAATTTAGACCCTTCCATTCTAGTCACCTCCCTATCGTCCATAATTATCCCATTGGGGAGATAAATACTTATGATATGATTACCTTATTGCCTAATATTCATAGAGAGGTGGAAGAACTTGGTATTTTGATCCCCTTCTAGAAGCCACTTGACTCTTAACTTTTCTACCCAAATATCTCCTCCATCCTTAAAATACTATTCAAATCTTCCATCAAAACCTTGGATTTGGATCTTCCTTCCCCACTTATCTCATTCAAGGACAAATATATCTCTACCTCCTCAATATCTTTCTTGACCTTAATCTTCTTTTGAAAAATATTTTCAATCCTCTCCTTATTCCAAATTCTAACTCTTCTCTTAACCTCCTCAAGTTTTTTTTTAAGAATAAATTTGTGGCACCCCTTGATCTCAACCAACCACCACTCTCTCAATTTATCTTCAAAATTAGGAAATTCAAACCAAAAAAATTCCATCTTGAACGGACTGCAACCAATTTTCTTCTCTCTTTGAAACACCATCTCAATAGGCCAGTGATTTGATCCCACATAATGTATGACCCTTGAGAAAAATATGACTGGACTCAAAATCCATTCAAAACCAACTAGAATCCTATCCAAATGGATAAGGATACAATCTTCTCTAATGTACCTATTGATCCATGTGAACCATCTAGACTTAGGATGAATATTTGTTAATGCTAGACTGCTACAAAAATATTAAAAGGCCATAGACCCAACAACAAAAAGCTTATAGTCTCCCAATTTTTCTTCTAGGCAAAGTATAGCATTAAAATCTGCTCCTAATAGCCAATTCTTATTCTTAAATCCCTCTCTCATATCGTTAATTTATTCTCACAACTTTAACCTTTATGATTCTATATTTGGACCATAAACATTAGATACTACCACTGAGACATTATCCTAAACACCAACACATTCAACATTCAAACAATTAAAGGATTGAGACACCAACTTACCAAAAATCCTTCTTGAATCCCAGAACACTGTGAAACCTCAACATATCCATTAGAATCCACAACAATCCCTTCTAATTTCTAACATAGGAGCCATTATTTTTCTTTTCCAAACTTGAGGTGTTAAGTTAGAAATTAATGCCAGTAATATAGTCCCATGTAAATACTTGTATATTTAAATTTCATTTTCATCATTATGTATTAGTTGGTGCTACACTATAGAATTCAAAGATCATCTCTTAGGTTTTCTAGGCCATAGATTAGTGATAGAAATTTAGGTTTTGACTTAAGGTTTATTAATTCTTGCTAACCTTAACTTAAAGTTAATTTAGGCAAAGTTTAGTTTCCTTCCAAATTAGGGTTTAGGTCTATATTCATAATATCAGGTCTTGGATTATACACCTTTAGAGATATAAACAATTGCTATTATATCATTTATAATTAGATGATTCTATGATGATATTTATCATTTGGTCTCAAACATTAATGTAGGAGTTTATTACTAAGTTTACTATATCATTTAGTTTTTAACTATTATGTTTATTTATTTACATATATAAATATATACATCTTAACTAACGTAATTATTTAAATACAAACTAAATTGACAATATAATAAATAAATCTAGTTTATAGACTTTAAAAAACAACTTTTTAGATTGAATAGTATGACCAACAAGAACTTGACAATGTCTAGACCAAATCTCTTTACATTTAATGGATTGCATCCTACATTTGATTGAATGTACAATTTTATCCCTTGGAATGGAATCACATGCATGAGATAGTCCTCCCAATTTTAATGAATTATATTACCATCCAAATTTAAACCTTCAATAAAATTTAACTATTGGTGAGTGGATTGTGTGCATAGTGTAGAAACTAGGAACATTGAGTGAATGCAAGAATCGATTCGAGCCACTCAAAACAAACAGGAGCATGCTCAACCTGTGAGAAAGCAAGTATTGCAAACAATGGACAATTGGAATGCAAAATATGGGATGATGAATTAGCTTATAAGATGTAGTACATATAGGGCATAATTGACTAAGTATATAGTCAAGCCAATAATAGGAAAAGATCACTAAGAATAGTGGTGCTCCAAGAATAGGAAAATAAACTACTTAACTTAGACAAAGCTAATCTAGACATGCCAAGTATAGCTCAGGGGTAAACATAGACTTCTATATATGCACTCCTAAGCAAGATTTATATACACCAACACCCCTCTTAAGCATAGCTTAGGTTAGTCTAGGAGATAGGGCAATAGATCATGTTCAAGACAATGATTTTGTATCCATTGTTTCCAGGACAAATAGTTATTTGAGGTTAGTCTGACTATAGAAGGGTGGAAATGAATACCAGAATCCATGATGAATCCTCCCCCCCATCGAATTCAGAAATTTATCTCAGTTCATTTGATTACAAAATATTGTACATAATTCCCCAAACTAAAAATATGGAAGAAAGTGCAGAAGTGTACAAGACACAACAAAAAGGATATCCCCCTTGATTCAAAATTAGATTCCCCCTGAATTTGACACTTTATCATGTAGTGTGTTAGGTCTAAGCGGGTTGATTAAAATTGTACCCTACTACTTAACCTTTTAACAAATTCACTTCAATTTTGGCACTCTAAAGTTTCCTTTTACAAGAATTTTCTTAAATTTAGCACTAACAATTTTTAAAAAGTAACTCCAAAATTAGAGGGTGCAGGCTAAAATTAGTTTAGTCCAAAAAAAACACATCCACGAGAAAGAAAAGCTCCTCCAAGCTTTTCCAATTTGCATAAACACTTTTAGGTGCCTTCAATCATTGCGAAGAGAAATAGAGGAGGGATCCCACAACCTCCTTGAATTTCATCCTTTAGTAACACTATCAAGATCTCACAGAATTCAAACAAACATCCACACAATCCTACTCTAATACCATGTAGAAACTAGGAACATTGAGTGAATGTGAGTATCGATTCAAGCCACTCGAGATAAATAGGAGCACACTCAACATATGAGAAAATAAGTATTGCAAACAATGGATAATTGGAATACAAAATATGGGATAATGAATTATCTTACAATATGTAGTACACATAGGACATAATTGACTAAGAATAGTCGAGCCAATAATAGGAAAAACTCACTAAGAATAGTGGTGCTCCAAGAATAGGAAAAGCAACCACTTAACTTTGACAAAGCTATTATAGAGATGCCAAGTATAGCTCAAGGCTAAACATAGACTTCTAAATATGCACTCCTAAGCAAGCTTAATATACACCAACACATAGTAGTTTATTTTGAGCACCTAGGATTGTGTATTTAGAGACAATCTCTAGAACATAGTCTAATTATAGATTCATCTAATAATAAATTGATCAAGAGAGTGAATTGGAAGAATACTAAGACCTAAAAATCCAGTGGATGTAGTGAGATTTGGTCTAGACATTGATGTAAGAGTTTACTACTATGTTTAGTGTATCATTTAGCTTTCAATTATTACATTTATTTACTTACATATATATAAATATATACACCTTAATCAACACTGTTACTTAAATACTTACCTGAGATTGTATTGCTTAATCTAGCATATGTAATAAATAAATTTTTCTTATAGGCTTTATAAAATAACTCTTTAAAATTAATAATATGACCAGAAAGATCTTGATAAAAACATGACCTACAAAGATGACTCGAATAAGAACTAGACACAACCAAGACACAACAATACCATGCTCTTGTTAAGTATCTAATTGCTTCTTTACTTATGCATAGTTCCATGAAGTAATACTTCTTAATAGGTTTTTATTTTTAGAAACCTACACCTAGATTAAAAAATTAATCGACAATATTAATCTTAAAACATAATCATAAAGATGCATTTAGCAACA
This sequence comes from Cunninghamia lanceolata, assembly GCA_027924645.1. Classification (NCBI taxonomy): domain Eukaryota; kingdom Viridiplantae; phylum Streptophyta; class Pinopsida; order Cupressales; family Cupressaceae; genus Cunninghamia; species Cunninghamia lanceolata. The sequence goes on from BSBN01000738.1 coordinate 6,123,490, forward strand.
TATATTGATCCTAAAATGTTTGAAAATGAATCAATAACTAGAAACTAAATATTATTTAGTAAACCTGAGATAATCACCTTATTTTACTTGTAAATCCTTTTATAGTCCACGATGTCTTAAGACCTATCTTATAGGTGGCTTTTAGTATATGGGACTACCTCATAATTCCACTGGTGTTGAAGGAAGCATCTAACCTTACTTCAATATGAGGTATACATACCCTACCCCTGCAACATTTCAACTTAATCAACCATTATTTATATAAATAAATAGATTGATGTTAACCAATAAATCAAATAGAATCCAAAGTAGTAAGTCAAAAAGAGGGCCAAAAATTTATAAAAGAAAAAAGGAGAATACCTAGGAAGTTTTTGAGTTCTTTTTATTAATTACTTCGATGTGATTGATTTAATTTTATTTCTGGTTGGCAGAGTTTACAGCTAGATTCATGAGCATCTACAAAGCAGTCATGATTAGTAAAAATCAAAATCATTCAGATGCATAAGTGAATGAAGACTGATTATAAGCCCTCTGCGACTGACGTCCTTGTTTAGTTGGTTTTTATGTCACGGTCACTGTTTGTTCTGTCCAAGATGGAATTTCTATCGCGTGCTATTCTCTCAACCATCAAGTCACCAGATAAAAAAAAAATTAAAAGCTTTAAAGATCTTCTATGGCAGTTAAGGAGAATTTGAGGCTGGCAGGCACCTCATACGGCCCTATACTATGTAGAAGGAAGCAATACAAAAGTACTCAACAACCACCAATGCAAAAGCACTCCATGTAAGATGCAGATTTCAGTAGTTTACAGGGATTGTCATTTTGCAAACTAAAAGGTAAACAGTTATATCAACATGTTATTAGAACATAAATAAATATAGCATGAACAGAATGCATCAGGCATGTAGTTCGATGTTTTAGATAAACAAAATTTACCATTCAAACAATCGTTTGTGTAATTTATTGTAAGTTTTGGTAGACCCTCCATGGATTTTGGAGATCTCCCTATTCTCTTATCTATAAGATTATAGTTGGATATGTCAGGTAGATTGCAGCTGCCCTGCAAACGAATGTTTAAGTGTAAAATTTTAATGTTCCCCTCATGGAACTTGCTTGAGGTAAATTGAAGTCACCATTCAAACTATCGTTTGTGTAATTTATTATATGCTTTTTAGTCCCTCCATGGATTTTGGGGATCTTCACTATCTCTTACATCTAATGTATTAGTTACCTTTTAACTAAATTATAGTTTCCTGTAATGTCTCTGGCAAAGATTTTTAACACTTTCTGGTTACTGAGATCCATAGATCGGACAGGGTGAGAGCATATGGTAACTATATTCTAATATATTAACTCTGAAAGTTCTGTTTCCAATGGTAATCAAACCGCCCTTTGCAAATGCCCCTCAGTTATGATGAACGGCTGGTTAGAGTGATTCAGCTGCTCCCCCAAAATTCATCGATTTACCCTCAACTTGCTACGGCTGATATGCAAGAATGTACTGCATGCTTAAAGGCGCATTCACAAAGTCCCGGCCAGTATATAGAATTATACGACCCTTTCCACAAGACTAGTCTAGCATAGAAACAAATCGCTCCAAAGGAAGATATGGGGGCAGCAGGAATCTTAAAGATCTACAGATCACTAATCATTATCAATTCGGAAGTCTTCACGGTCATCTTCACAATTCATAGGATAGAAATAAATATACTTAGCACATAAGATATGATCCAGCACGCTTGAATATGTGAAGCAAAATTAAATATGACCAAGGCCTAATATACAAAACTGATTTCAAATTTTCACATACATGTTAGAATTTGAAACATGGAATTGTTGGAAATAAGCCATTCAGATGGATGATGAATTGGCTAAAGAGGGGTCAGTAGTTTAGTTGGTAGAGCACTCCAACAGAAAATAGAAGGTCCTAGGTTAGAGTCCTAACTAATCCATATGAACAGCAGCTTAACAATTGGTACCAAAGCCAGGTTAGGAGCCCAAGCACCTGCAGTGGAAATAAGCCACACCTAGACTGATAATTAATTTAGAAAATATGAGAAATTCATAATATCAAGCTAATATCTTCTTGAGTTTTTTATAATTATATATGTTATATATGTGAGGTAGATTGTAGCTACCCTACAAACTATTATTTTTGTAAAATTTTAATGTAAATTTTATATGTTAATAAATCTTGTTTAAGGTAAAGTGAATTTATCATTCAAACAATTATTTGTGTTATTTAGTGTAACATTTTGTATCCCCTCCATGCATTTGAGGATCTTTACTTTCTATTATATTTAAGATTGTAGTTGTATATTGAGTTAGATTGCATTTACTTGCAAATAATTACTTGAGTAAAATTTTAATGTGAGATTTGTAATCTCCTCATAAATCTTGCTTTAGTTAAACTAAAGCTACCATTTAAACAATTATTTGTTGACTTATTGAAATTTTTAGTAGCCACTCCATGGATTTTGGGGATCTTCACATTCTATTATATCTAAGATAATAGCTACATATGTGAGGTTGATAGCAATTACTTTACAAATAGTGGTTTGTGTAAAATTTTAATGTAGGTTTTGTAGTTCTCTCATAGATCTGATTTGAGATAAGTTAAATATAATGTCCCCTTCTAGCAAGCCAAAATTTTCCAACCTTGCACATAAATTCAACTCACAAAAGAGAACATTAGAGTTCTATTTTCCATTTCATATCATTATTCTAGTTATCTAATTAATATCCTTTCATACTTATGTCCTTATACTTATGATCTCATAATCCCATTTTCATATTCATAATTATTTTTATATTCACTTTCATATTCATATTTATATCCATTTTCATATATGTATGCAGATTTAGCTTATTTCTACACTCCTATTTATTCTCATATTATTATACCTATTCTATATGCATACTTATACAGAATGAATGTATATACATCATTGATGGTAATATACTCCAATTATTATTATCATGATATAAGCAATATTCATTTATTTATATTCATATTATTCTTCTACAACATTTATATCACCTAACCTATTAATAAGGAAAGTGCCTGTACCTCTTTACACTGCTTGTCTTGTTGAATCTGCTCACTGGATTCTATTCTTTTTCACCTATTCTTAAATATTTATATATTATAGTATTTGTTATAATATTAATATCTCTCTCTATATATATTTACTTGAATAATTCCTCCCTATATATATTTATGATATATTTCCTACTTATGACTCAGAAATATATATATAAATATAATACAGATCTAATTATATTTATTTATCAATATTTCTTTTTTTTATTTATTTCCAATATCTTAGATTCACATCATTATCTTATAGTTTATATCATTCCTATTTACTTTCACTCATGAGACAATTAACTAATACTTAATTTTACTTCTAACTAATACTTAATTTTACTTCTAATCATAATTCATTTACTTCTCTCATAATTATATTATTCCATCATTACATTTCTTATTTATGATCATGAAATCAATTCATTCTATTGGTATATCTTTATTTGTTTAACTTTATTCATTTCTGAATCCACTATTTATTTTACACAGTCTATACTAGAATATTACTAACATAAATTATATTCTATATTTAAATACTTAATGAAAAACATACCTGATATAATTGCAGACTTACCTTGTCTATCCCGTTTCTTCCTTGTAATTTCTCTTTGCTGTGTCTTTGATAACTCTCAATGCCGTTATTCTCTATTGTTTATTGATCTACCCTTTTTCTTTTTCTTAGATTGCCCTCTCCAGATATATATATTTCTCATATGAATCGCACCCCTCTATAATGATATGCAATGCTTCATTATAATATTTAGTATTTATTATATAATAATAATAACATTAATAATTATATTATTATATAATAATAATATTAATATATAATATTTATATTATATTATAATTATAATCATCTATAATATATTTATTATTATATTAAAATATATTATATTTGTTATATTATTATAATAAATGATTATAATAATGTTTCTTATTTATTTTTATATTTAAATATATAAATATATTTATTAATATATTATATTATAATTATAATTATAATATCAATATTGATAATATTATTTTTGTATTTATATTATCGTTTATAAATATCATAAATATAAAATATTTATAATATTATTTAATATTAATGTTTATATACGATTGATGATGACAAACACTATATTTGACGGAAATGACTTCTCTACCTTTATCATTGCATAATCTTTAATTTAAACAATGCCTTAAAATATGGGGACATGACATTAAAATATCTTTTAAACAATCATTTGAATAATTCGTGACAATTTTTGTAACTCTTCCATAGATTTTGTGGATCTTCACTTTCTCTCATATTTAAGATAAAAGTTACATATTTAAGGTAGATTTTACAATTATCTTACAAATATTCATTTGTGTTAAATTTTAATGCAATTTTTGTAGTCTACACAAATCTTCCCTGAGGTAAAAATAAAAGCTACCTTTTAATCAATGGTTTCTTAATTTACTATAAATCTTGGTAGCCAGCAAAATTTAAATATATTATTGCAGTCTTCTCACAGATATTGCTTGAGCTAAATTGAAGTTAGCATTCAAATAATTGTTTGTGTAATTTATTGCAACATATTGTATCCATTCTATGGATTTTAAGAATATTCACTTTCTCTTATACCAAAGGTGTTATTCACATATATTTGGTAGATTCTAATTATATTAAAAAAATTGTAAAATTTTAATATCAAATTTGTAATCTCCTCATAAATCCTGAAGTAAATGAAAGCTTTAAACAATTTAACAATAATTGTTGTAACTCTTAGTAGCCCCTCAATAGATTTTAGGAGTTTTCACATTCCCTTGTATCTAAAATTATAGCTGCATATACGAGGTACACTACAAAATGTGGTTTGTGTAACTTATGTAGAAAAAATCCATTTTAAATTTCACTAGTCAAAAGGTGGAAGCGAATGACTTCATCTAAAATGTTGATAATGCATGAATTACTATTGTCTTAACTATGCAGCGGTATAGATTTATTCTATATACTTTGCAATGAATCGATGTTACAAGCAAAAATTAAGGTAACTAAATAATACATAAGTTGTAGTCTATAGAAAATCTTAGAGATGTGGGTCCAAGAATCAATAATTTTAACAAATAGTTTTAGTTTCTAATAAGTTTGTATTTATTTGAATCCTCACTTTAGCTTTCAAAAAGGAAATTGGTCATTATCAAATGTGGTAACTCATTAGTTTTGAAAAAAAAAACATAATTTATTATTTTTATTGTGTTCATATTTGTATCAAAAGTTATATAGTAGTTAAATTTAAAGTATGCAATGAAAATATAAATTATATTTTTTTTATAGAGTTTCTCCATTTTGTATGTACTTATCAAACTTTATATAAATTTTAGGTAAATTAATTGATCACAATAAATAGAAATACAATTTAAGATAGAGAGTTGGGCTTATCATGTTATTGAATTAAATGCACATAATTTAAATACATGAAATAATGATGCTTAGCTCTAGGTTCAAAGAAGATCTTGTTGTGATTGGTGATACAAATTTATTCACCAATATGCTAAAAAATTAAGACACATTAGATTGAGGACTAAAAGAATTATTATAGCATGTTTTGGATCTCTTTAGTGAATGTAGAACTAATATTTTAGTGTGTGAATTCTTATGAGAAATTTGACTAATAGAAGGATAGTAACAATTTCATTCATAGGACATAGTTCCAATAAAACTATTCTCTTCTTTCGAGTCATAATCTACAAACCAATAATGTAGAACCTCACAAAAAATTCTACCACAATTTCAAGAATCAAAATACCAACCAACATCCTATTCCACCCAAACAGACTCAAAACATGATCAAACCATGATGTTAATGTTATACACTATATCAATCATGAAATATCTACATGGATAATCACCACATATAATTCAGAACTAGTGAACACACTTGGTTAAAGGTTGTTGACCATATATACCTAACCATCATGGAGGCAACACACAAGCACCCATGTAATTGTGAGGAGAAAGAATTTGAGAGGAAACCATATTGGAGGCATGATACTACATGGAATCAATAGGCCAATCACTATGCAATACATGGAACCAAAGGAGCAATTACACACACCATTTCCCATCAAAGAAATAGTTACTCGAAGCAAAATATGAGGAATTTTATTATCATGCATGAAATCAAAATGGATATGTATTGAGGATGGTCTCTAGATACCATAAGGCACAACTTGTAGTAAAGATTTCATTGGTTGATTAGATGAATGAACATGACACCATATTTGTACTAATTTGCAACAATTTTATTTTTTGGTTTCTTCTCATGTTTGAAGGGAAAAAAATGTCCAAGGGGGATGGAATGTAATGTACCTAAGGGTATACTACTATAGTGTAGTAGGTGGTAATAAATAATGTATATGTGTGCATATTCTTTGTAATTCATCCCACTAGTTAATCAAATAGAAGTAATTATCCCACATGTATAAGTGGTAGTGGTAGGTAGTTGAGTAGTATATAATAAGGAAAAGAGAATCATATTGGATATGTATATGTTTGGATCTCATATTGAGATATAGTATGGAGTGGCTTCCTTCTCATAAGGACCATTGTCTAGTGCTTCCCTACCTCAAGGGTTTGATCTAGTTTTTGAATATATATTGGAGTATTTCTATTATTGAATTGTGAGATCTCTTTTCTATTACTGGGTTATTTATATTATTTTATGTTGAGGTTCATAACACCAAACATAAAATATGGTTTAGAGTAGAAGAGACAAACACCTAATTACATCTAGCTACTTATGATACCTCTCAACATCCCCTAGAACATCTTTTTTCTACTAGCCATCATTGTATGTATTCCAATTTGTGCACCTACACTATTATGCATGCTCCAATAACTTATTTAGACAAAAATGGGATGGTTAGTTCTTCTCCAAATGACTTGTAGTTGTAACTATAACAACTTTAGGCTATGCTTGGCCACCATCCTAAGATAGAACTTTTGAAAATCATTGAAACTTATGGCATAACACTCTATATTTGTTTTCTAGTCTACAATCAAACCTTATCAATATGAACTCAAATTATTTGCCATCATTTCTCACCTAATAGCTCTCTACAAGTGAATAGCACACCAGAGGTAGACAACAATCTCCCACTTGATATTTACCATAGGAAAGTTGGTAGTATAAAGTAAGAACATAATCTCATAGATATTTACAAGTTTTGTTAAAGAATCAATAGTCTTTACCTATGTTCTAATTTTCTCTATTTGATTTCCTTATCTTTACCATTTCCCTACTAAACTAATATTGCACAACAACATGTTTAGTTCTATCATGGTAAACAAGATTATTAGCCAAATAAAGTGGCACTTTGACTATCCCAATTCAATACAACATGACTCTTTAAACAAATATTGTTACAAAATATTTGTAACCACACAACTTCCTTGAAAGCATGTGTTGCAACCATGTAAGTTCTATTTTAATTGTTGATAAAAATGTTAGTGTAATTAAGCTCACTTAGTTTTGACTATATTTAGCTATGTTCCTTAATTGGGCACATGCTAATTTTAGGTGTTCTTGAGCTTTAATTAGCACGTCTATGTTTAGAATAAGTGTCTAAATTAGTTTATCCTAAGTTAAGTAGTTGCATGCCTATCTTTGGGCCACTACTATTCTTAGGCTTGCTTTCTTATTTTCGGCACGTCTATTCTTAGGAGATACATGACTATATGTACTTGTCCATGTGATCTAATACAACATCCAGTTTTGCTTTGCATATTACTTATGTCTTTGATAGTGTTGAGTGTGTGATTGTGGATCTCTCATGACTCATGCCGATATATTGCAATCTCCCATGATAGTCCTTGGTTTCCACATGGTATCAGAGTGGGAATGGTAAGGTTGTGAATATGGTTCTATCAAATTTATTTGAGCATAGCATTCATTTGTGCGTTACTGGTTCAATTTTAGAGGCATTTTTTTCACCATTCCGAAGCATTTTTTTGTTCTGGAGGAGTTTTTCCTCTATTACAGAGGCATTTTACTACAGCACATATATTTTTTCCTATTTGGTGGCATGTTTTGTAGTGAAAAAAGCATTTTTTTTATAATTTTTTAGGCAAGTTCTGGTTTATAGAGCAATGCCTATTTTTAACAGGCACGCACTGATTCTTAGTGCCTGCAACTTGTTCAAATAGGTATGCAAGGCCTTCAAAGGCTGCAACCTATTTTCAAATAGGCACACATAGGCCTTTAGAAGGTTGTGGCCTACCTTCTCAGGCACACATGGCCTCCTTTTGATACCCACACTAGCTGCAAGGCTCTCCAACACATCACATTGACCAGCTCAGCATCATTTTTGACCCTCTACATCAACTTTGTTACTTGATTTAGAAGTTTTTTTGTAGTAGAGGGCTTTCCTAATTGTTGAGGAGGCATCTTTCTTTGTGTTGAGGAGTTTTCTCTACAACTACAAGCATTAAAAAACACCATAGAGGTATTTTACCATGCTTTTTTGATTAGTTTCTTTAGAAATTCACCCAGCCTTGTGCTTTTTTTCTAAAAATCTAGGTTTTTTTTAGGAAAGCTATATTTAGACTTGTTTTAAAAAAGGCTTTTTTTTCAAATATCAAGTTCTTCCCCTTGTAAAAGTGTAATCTTTGCCCAAATTCTTTGGTAAATTAAACTAAAAGAGCATTTAAAATCATGTAATAGGCAATTTTTGCCCATGTACTACCTATAAAATGCCACAACTATGGGGGTATTTAGAATAATCATAGGGTGTCTCATTGGGTTGTCTTGTCTTCTTTTGTTTCCACATTTCTTCAATTCAAATTGTAATATGGATTCTAATTAGACTATTTCACCATTAACCACATTTAATTATCATGACTAGAATCCAAAATCCAGCTTATGTTGAAAAACAAAGGCTTATATAGGGTCACAATGGGCACTAAAACAAAACCATCTGATGATGACACTAAAGTTAAACGGTTTAACAAGTGTGACCAGGCCTTTGGTTGTTTATGTCTCAGCATCTCTCCAGAATTACTCTTTCATGTAGAAGACTTTTTTACACATTAGAAGGCTTTTTTACCAAGTTTAAATCTATCAGGTTGCAGTTAAAAGAATGCGGAATTGATGAAAAAGATGACCAACTAGTTCTCTCGATTCTCTCCAAACTTGGTCTTGAATATTTTGTATTCATGTCTAAATTCTATTCCACCAAGAGAGATCTTGGAGCCACCTAGAAAATGCCATCTCTAGATGACTTCATTGCTAATCTAACAAGAGAGCAAGACAAGTTAATCCACATGGGAACTGTGAAGTCCTCAAAACATGAAGCCCTAGTAGTTGGAAATGGTAAACAACAACAAGATTTAAGCAACAAAGGAAAGAAACAAAACACTCAAAAGGATCAGGAGACAAAGAAAGAACAAAAATCTGAGACTTTTAAAAGTCACACATAAACTTCATCCAAACAAGGGCAACCTAAAAGGACAAAGTTCAGTGTGCCTATTGTAAGAAGACAAGACATGATGAGAACAAGTGTATGAAGAAAAAGGTTGATCACCTCACTCATCTCTTAGAGAAGGACAACATAGGTGTACCTGAATCCTTCAAAGTATCCTCATCCACCCCAGAAACTTCCAAGTCAAAAGGTAAAGAGAAATTCAAGGGCAAGGGTCTTGTTGCAGTTGGCTCTTCAACATCTTCATGGATCATTGACTTGGGTGCCTCGCACTATATGGCTTCTTCACAGGTTGAGTTCACTTCCTTAGAACCCCACAACATGTCCACCATTACCATAGGTGATGACACTCCAGCAGTAGTTGTTGGGAGAGGGTCTATTGAAATTGAGGGGGAGACATTCACTAATGTTCTCAGTGCATCTTCACTTTCAACTAAACTCCTATTTGTGTACCAGATCACTCACATAGGCAAGGGCATGAGTGTTCAATTTCCACTAGATCCAATTGAGATCAGAGAATTACACAACAACAACTTAGTAGCATTGGGAAGGGTGGATCACCAAGCTAGGTTGTATACCTTCTCACATTTTTCCATTGATGTTTTTCCTACCGCATTTCTGACTCATTCAAATGGGGTTAGCAAATTATGGCATGAGCGGTTTGGCCATCTAAACTATCACTATCTTGAGCAGCTTAGACATCATGATATGGTTATAGGATTTCCTAGAGTCAAATTATCTAAGGGTCTTTGTGAGGGATGTGCTCTTGGGAAGCATCTTGAAGAGAGATTTGACAAAGGCAAATTATGGAGAGCGACATAGATCTTGGAGCTTGTTCACAACGATGTATCTGGGGCTTTTCCCCATCCATCTTTTACTAAGGATAGATATGTCCTCACATTCATAGATGACTTCTCTAGGTATACATGGGTCTACTTCCTTCAACATAAGTCTAAAGTCTTTGACCACTTTTGAGATTTCAAGGCTCTTGTTAAGAAACAATCAAAGAAGGTCATTGAAGTTCTTCGAATAGATAATGGAGAGTATGTTAATACTAGTTTTGAGTAGTTTTGTACAATCAAGGGAATAAACTTGCAGTGCACAGTTCCTTATACTCCTTAGTAGAATGGAGTTGCAAAATGTAAGAACATAACCTTGAAAGAGATCGCAAATTGCATGATACACTCCAAGAACCTTACACCACAATACTAGGTAGAAGCAATCAACTGTACATGTTACAGTTAGAACAGAGTTCCTCACAAAACCTTAATGAGTATCACACCTTTTTAAGATTGGAAAGGATGGAAACCTTTAGTTGAGCACTTTAGAGTCTTCGGATCCCCAACTATGGCGTGAATACCTTATCAAAATCACAAGGCAATGGAACCTCAGTCCAAGCCTTGCATCTTTATAGGGTATGTAGTATGAAAAAAGGGTAGTGACATCTTTTATCGATTCAATCTGACATCAAGATACATCCATGCATATATACTTTAAGGAAGTTGAGGGAGTTGACGGTTATATGAAGCTGACAGTTGAAACTGCATAACTGCCTGGTAACCATTGTCCCACTTACATAATGTAATGCTCACTATTAAACAAGGCACGCTAACATTCCCCCCCTTATTACATTGTTCCTGTTAAAATACCAAGGTACCCCCCTTAATGCTAAAATACTCAACAAAGCTGATTACATAATATGGATACATATTTTATAGAAGATCTTCTCCCAAAGAACAAATCCTGAACCAAGCGGGGCTCCATCATGCTGTCTCGTGTACCCTTGAAAAGGCGTAGCTTTGAGCTGTGTTCTTGAGCTCTTTAGTCCCAAGCTCTCAAATCAAAGAGTCTTGAATTATTCAACAATGGACCCTAAGAGATACGACAGGTCTCTGCCATGTTGTCTAGTGACCGCGAAAGGGTATAATTCAAGATCATATACTCTTTGATACTTGTTGGACAACAATCCATATTGAGCTCAACACTAAATCCCAAACTTGTCTCCAAAACAAAATCTTCACAAAACATATATTCTTCAAATCTGTCAGCACCAACAAAGAAAAACAAAACAACCAAAACCAAAAATGCTTCTCATGGAAAGCATCATCTCAAAGCGAGAAGCTAACTTGAGATGATGGAAAATTCTCCATCCTCCGATGTCGCCTGCCTCCAATTTGATCTTGTTACACTTTATCTGTTCAATGTCACATTAAACTCTCTGATAACACAAGCATGTGAGTCTTTGAAGGCCCCGTTATGTGTAACAAAGATGGTACCAAAAGTCCACGCATAAGTAAATATGATTAAAAAGTCCATTTTAAGGTATTGATAATCAATCAAAGTGAAATAAGATACAAGAGCCCAGCCATAATCATATTTTGAACTCATGACCTTTTGTAATCACCACTCAAAACTTTCACCAGTTTCACCAACTCGCCTATTTACCATACTTGATTTTCCCAAATGTTGAATGCCTTTATTATTCCCAAGCTTGCTTTCAACTCCTTCACTCACAAATTCATAAATTCTTATATCTCTAATGAAGATTCTTATTTAAACTTTGCATCTATGGTTTTTCAATGCAATACCTTTATTATGTTCCACTTTATAATTCCAATAACACCTTATTTCACAAAATACCTATCCACAACGGCTTTAGTTTCCATCCAATCAACAATAGTCCGCGCCAAAAACAAACTTTAGTCTCTGTCAATGGAAGAAATGCTTTTCTTTCAATAGAGATGGTAGGTGAATATAGTTAGCATTATCAATAAAGTACTCAAGTTTGACTTCCATAGTGGATGGTAGGAGCCTGGTAGACAAATAGACTATTGAATGGTGGGAAGGCGGGGAAATCTTTAGAAGATTGAGGGAAAATCTATGTAAGTAAAGATTACAACATATTACTTCCAACCACCAATCAAAGCAAACTAAAAGCAAATAACAGTCTTTATGAGTGGCAAGAAAACAGGTTTCAAACTATGAACGGTTATACCAACATATGACAATATACTATTTTATTACTTCAAATGGCTTGGACAATGATAGGAAGAGTAACACTACATTAGGCAATCTCCAAACTGGGTCATGACCTTCTCCTTTGCACCAGTGAATATCATATAAAAACATTCAGGTCATACCTGATATGCCAGTCACTTGTTCATCACACAAATCTAAAGCACACATCACTCAAACTTAATGAACAGCTCCCAAATTACACAAAATGGCTCCACGCAGACTTCTGAAGCATGAGGAAGCAGTGTTAACAATGTCTAGAGAACAATGCCGTACGCAGTCACAAGAGCAAGAAATGCTATTCATCTAGGCAAATTTAAATAGAAATTTTCATGCTTATCTTCATCCTTCATGCTCATTCTCCTACGTCGCCCTTAAACTTCTCTCCACCCATGCCATACACAGCAATAGTGATCTAATTTGCTTACACCTTTATTCATTTAGTCTCCATGCTACATGAACTGTCTTCAAACTTGCTACTTCTCCATGATTGATAACCACTCTAATACCATATGAAAAAGGGGAAGTAACATCTTTTATTAATTCAATATGACATCAAGATACATCCATGCATATAAACTATGAGGAAGTTGAGGGAGTTGATGGTTATATGAAGCTGACAGTTGAAACTGCATAACTTCTTGGTAACCATTGTCCCACTTACACAATGTAATACTCACTGTTAAACAAGGCACACTAACATGTAGAAGGTGCAAAAGGTTATCATCTCCTACATCTGACCACACATGAGCTGTTCATTGAGAGGAGTTTTAAGTTCTAAGAGAGTCCCACTGACTCTTCACTTGACATTCCTCCTTCCTTTTTGGATGCATTCCACTTTGATGATACATCTTCTAACGACTTAGACCATCCACGACCGATTCCTGAGATAGAGATACCTTCTTCTAGTTTTGACAGTGAGGACCATGATGGGGTTTCATTTTCATCTTCATCTTCTTATAAGCTTTCTTTGGAGGTTGATTTCTCGGCACCTGATTCACCCACATCACAGCCCCTTTGGGCAAAGCAGACACTTCAAAGTGTAGGGACATGGGCAGGGAATCCAGTAGATGGGAGATGTACATAGTCAAATTATCAAAGTGGACCACATGCTTACTTTGTCTCAGCCTCTGATCCACAGACCTTCAAAGAGACTTCAGGCATACCTAAGTGGGATGATTCTATGAATGAGGAATATGATTCCTTAATGAGAAATCACACTTGGGATTTGACACATCTTCTTAAGGGAAGAAAGATGGTTCAATGTAAAGATGGTTCAATGTAGATGGATCCATCAGACCAAGTATGTAGAAAATGGATCAATTGATAAGTACAAGGCACATTTGGTAGCTAAATGATTTTCAAAAGTTATTGGTATTGACTACACAAAGACCTTTTCACCTGTGGCCAAGATGACTTCCATACAACTCACACTTGCTATTTCCATAGCATATGGTTGGGAAGTGCACCAGATGGATGTGAAGAGTACTTTTCTTCATGGAGACCTTGAGGATCTACATGGAACAACCACCAAGGTATCTTCATTATTCCTCCTTAGTATGTAGACTTAGGAAATCTCTCTATGGCCTCAAAAAAGCCCCTCGGGCTTGGTACACCAAGATGGATTCCTTCCTCCTATCTTCAGGTTTTACTAGGTGCCATTCAGATCCCAACATTTATGTTCTATGACAGGATGATTCATTGCTAATACTGGTAGTTTATGTTGATCCTTTGATCACTAGGAGCTCTACATCTATTATTGAAGTAGTAAAGACAACTCTTTAGGATAGGTTTGACATGACAAACTTAGGCTTGCTACATTATTTCCTTGGCATTGAGATTTCACAAACAAACTCAGGGATCACTTTAGCACAGCCTAAGTACACTCTCAATCTTCTTGCTTGGTTTCACATGACTAACTGTAAGTCATCTGCTACTCCTTTTCTATCTGGAGTTAAGCTTGAGGTTGATTGTGCTACACCATTGGTTGATGCTACCTTGTATCAACAACTAGTTGGCAGTTTCATCTATTTGACCCATACCTGGCTAGGTATTTCATATGTAGTTGACATGGTTTCAAGATTCATGCAGGAGCCTCATGAGCTGCACTGGAAATCAGCTAAGAGTATCCTTCACTACCTTCAGGGGACTGTCAGCTTTGGGATTCATTACACATATGGCATTGAGGTTAACTTAGTTGGATACATAGATTCAAATTAGGCTGGTGATACTTAGAATCGCAAGTCCACTTCCGATTATAGTTTCTCACTTGGTTCTGGTTTTATCAGTTGGTCTAGCAAAAAGTAGAATGTTATTGCTTTATCATCCACATAGGTAGAGTAAAGGGGAGATGTTAACATAGCTACTGAGGCTCTTTGGCTTTAGGGCATACTCACTAAGTTTGGCATTCCATTCTAAAAACCCACAATCATCTATTGTGACAACCAGAGCACCATTCAAATATGAAGGATTTCAGTCCAACATTAGCAGACCAAGCACATCAAGATTCATATGCATTTCAGTCGGAAGGTTATTCATGCAAAGATCATTGACATAGCCTTTTGCCAGTCATCAGAGCTGGTTGTTGAAAAATTCACCAAACCCTTCTCTAAGAGGAATCTCATTCATTTGTGAGCTCTTCTTGGGGTACGATCCACTTCATCAGTAGCATCATCCTCCAGGGGGGATTTCTAGAGGAGTTTTTTCCCATGAGGTTTTCTACCTTTCTCCACTTTATGAGAGATTGCATTGTATTGCATTGTACATGGGTACCTAATTAGGCCTAGTTGCCGAGACCCATCTTCATTTCCTCACCTAAGCTTTGCTTAAGGGGGGTGTTAGTGTAATTAAGCTCACTTCATTTTGACTATATTTAGTTGTGTTCCTTAATTGGGCACATACTAAATTTAGGTATTCTTGTGCTTTAATTAACATGCCTATGTTTAGAATAGGTGTCTAAATTAGCTTATCCTAAGTTAAGTAGTTGCATGCCTATCTTTGGGCCACTACTATTCTTAGGAGACTCATGCCTATGTTTACTTGTTAATGTGAGAAAATACATCTTCTGATTGTGCTTTGCATATTTCTTATGTCTTTGATAGTGCTGAGTGTGTGATTGTTGATCTTGCTAGGACTGAAATTCCCAAGATACTTTTTGGCAAATATCAAGTTTTAATCATCCAAAGATTTCAGTGTGAGAGCATATATATAGAAAGATCCACAGTTGTTTTCAAGCAGAAATTAACAATTGAGCTAATAGAAATATTTGGATTTGATCTGTCCTAATTCCCAAAGACTTAATATAACATGGTTGAAGTGCTCATTAAAATAAACCATAAACAAGGAAGTGAAAAGTTACAAACTGTGTTGAAAGTAAAGGAAAAATAGCATTAAGTACCAGAACTGAATACGGGTAAATTCCTTGTCGAAAATGAATAAGGGTTGATTTTTTTTTAAGCATCTTAAAATTCCCTGTATTTTGTAAGTTATGTATGTTTTTGATAAAATACATTGTGGTATGGGCTTCTATGTTTGTATATACAAAGTCATTTGTATATATAAAGCCTCTCATATACAAAGTGGTTTGTATGTTCTGTCATTGTATGATGCATGTGCAAAGTCCCTCGTATATCAGGTCATAGTATGGTCGCATAGAGGAGTCATCAGGTTGATGCATCATTTAATTATATACATTTGGCTAACATTTTATTACTACATACAAAGTGGACCTGACGAGGTTAAAAGTTGAAGTATATATTCTATCGGGTCCATTGCTTGTATGTTATGCAAAGCGCAACATACAACTTGATACATACAACACAATATACATTGCCTAGAAACTGAAATATTATCAAATATGGTGAAACTATTGTATGTTTCGCATATTGTATGTTTTGAGTTATACAAAGCTAATATACATATCTTGGATTTGCAAAAGTATGAAACAAAGTTAACTTGTTGTATGTATCACGCCTTGTATATGTATGCTTTCAAAGACATACATTTTAAATATACATACATTGCTGAGATACAATGCCCACATACAAACCAGAACCGAAATAATTGTGAAATGACAATAAGTCTTTGTATATTTCGCATTTGTACATAGATTGTAGGACATACAATGCGGATTTCGAGGAACATTAAAAAATGATATAAACAATGCATCACTACTCAATGTATATCAGAAATATATATTAAACTTTATGCAAGCTGGAACCAAAATGTTTATAAAATAAAGAAAATTTGTTGTATGTATTACACCTTGTATGTATGTTTCGGATTATACATCATGACACATATACAAGGCAAAACTCAAGAGATAATTAAATCGGGCTAAAGGGTTGCATCAAGACTTTATGAATATTGGAGGATGCATATACAAGTCAGAGTTGAAAATAAATGAACCATGGTTTATAAAAGTAAGGAGTCTAAAAAAGACATACAATAAAATTTGTATGTATTGGGCATTGCATGTGAAGGATGTAAGTAGTGGCTCCCGCCGCATGCACATTTAGGCTTGTATAATATTAATGTATATCTTCGATATACAAGCCCATATACAAGCAAAGATACATTCTAAAAAGCAAGCCGGATGTCAAGAAGAAATTAAATACAGAAAAATCTCTGCATGTCTGGGTGCTTGTATATACATACATTGCTGATATAAAAATGTATAACATACAAGTGGCAGAACCAAAAGGGTTGTTCAAAGGAGTTAAGCGCTTGTATATTCAATGCTTTGTATGTTTTGAATATACATTCTTTAGGATACAAGATATAGATACAAAAGGATGTACAAGAACCGGACGCGAAGGAAAAGTTAAATGTTAAAAACTCTTTGTATGTTCTAGCAATTATATGTTGTAATAAACATATCAAATATACAAAGAAATGGAGAGCGAAAAGGCGGGAAGTTTTTTCAACCTAACCGTGAGGTCACACCAATGAAGGAAACCCTAATACTACATTTAAAATCTGAAATGTCAAGATATCTTTCTGATAGTTAAAATATGTGTTTTTGTAGGATATACACAACAGTGATTAAGTTGTGTAAACACCCGTGAGAGGATCTTAAGCAAATGATAAATTATCGATGAGGGAAGTAATCAATTGAGTAAATATATATGAATAAAATTGTTTTAATCAATTGATTTGAGACTAATGGATGTTTTATCTAGTCTTTTTAGGAATAATGAAGAAACCCTCAACGGATATTGGGCAGAACTACAGTTAAAGACTTTTTGACCCTGAAATGGTTATCCATTTGATGATTAGTGACCAGTATTAAATTTCATAAATCTATTTTATTAGAACTAATATTGTTGTTCGGTTATCAACCATCACAACCATTGTAACTGGTCTGAAGCTTGTATGCCTCTCTTTATAAGAGATGACCAAGACCAAAGAGGATAGAATTAGAGGGAGAGACTACAGAATAAAAGAGGAGATACTATAGATTAGATTTTAGCAGCAATGCTAGTTCATTTTTAATATATATTATTTTTGGTAGATCTTGTGCGAGCATTTTCTGATGAAGTCAAGTCTGTAATCATGAAGCAGTAACTGCAAAATTTTGGTATCAATTATCTGTTAAATTTATTCAATTATATGACTGTCTCCTTTCAAAGTTTTCTCTGTTATTCAATTTGAGTTATCAAGCATATCTTCAAATTGTCTATGCACATTTGCTGTTATAGTGTGATAAGATTAATTGGTTTCTGCTTTTAGAATTAAATCTTTTAAATTTATCATAGTAATTCAGAAGACCTTGTCATGGATTTGTAAGAAGAGTCATATAGTTAGGGTTTGTACTCTGTCTCTAGTTTTTTGATAAATCTATGACAATTGCAGTATCATTCTGATAGGTTCCTTCAAGCAAGGATTAAATCCTTTTAGATAAATGCAGGTAATATCTTGTCAAATTGGATATATGTAAGTATGAAATACTAACTATTTCCTTGCAGGGTTGTACAAGTTGCATACCTATTCTTTCATGCCCGATAATTCAAGTTTTTACCAAACAAACAGTCATTCATTTCATAACCATACTGACTCTATATTAATTAAGGCACTGGTCTAGTATTTTCATCATCACTCATTCAACTTCATTTTAGATTTACTTAGTTAGATTGCATTATTATTTTAGCATTACAATTTAGATTATTTTTGATTTATTTTGCTATCTTTTATCTATTTTATAACTTGTGCCATTATTGATAGTTAGATTAATTTTGATTAAAGTAGTGATCATCTCTTTATCTGCTTTACTAATTAGAGGTTTACCCACCTAGGTCTGGTAGAGCCTGAAGCGAAGGGGGTTTAGCCATATCTACCCCATGTTAGTTAGCCAAAAATGTCAAGAGAGCCTAGGACCCTCTTAGGGTTAACAACTTGCATTTTTGAGACCTAACAGAATTGGCGACTCTATTGGGGACAACACACAAAGAAACCTAGTAGTAGACCATGTTATTTGAGTCAGAGAATTAAAAGGCATAACTCTACTAGTGGAAGGAAAAACCTAGAAGATTGATTAATCCTCTAAATAGAGGTGGAGACTCTACACTAAACTTAAATTGCTTTTCTGATAAAAGTGTCATAATGGATGGTAGGAGATCTAAAGCTAATGGTAAAAAACTACAATCATCCCCACCTTTAAAGGTTCCTACTAGGAAGACTGGGATATCAAGTCAGTCTCGTAGTACTAATAACCAAATCTCTCCAGATAATATCTCAGAACAGACACTAATAATTCATAACAGTTTCACTCCCTTGCATGAATCAGATGAATTCCAATCCAACAATCAACGTACTCAGTCTGATCATAACAGAACTGATGATATCCTTGCCCAGTACAAACCTACCCCTCAGGAATAGCTTGAACATCAGGCTCAGATCATGAGAGATAAACCACAATCAAGTAGAACATGACTACCAAGCGTCACTGTAATAGGGTGAAGAAGTTCAAAATGAATTCATAGATTAGGTGACGTCCACACAAATCCTTACTAGTCAGCCAGAAGACATGAGAACTAAGGATCAGATGTAGCAAGAGGTACTTGAATTACAAGAAAAACTTGAGTGGGCTAGATTAAAAGAAGAAGAAGTAAAGATGAAACTTGAACTACAACAAATAATATCTAGAACTAATGTAACCAATTCAAAGTATGTGCCTCCCCATAGGCAGGGTGGACAGGTTCAAATAAGTAATCAAATGGGGTTACATCAAAATGCAAGTAGTTCACATACTTCGGTAGCACCACATGTTAGCCATGCTCAACAAAATATTCCACCTCAAAATCTAAGACCATCCAATGCACACAACCCATCTCAGTATATAGCTAATCCTTATCCACCACCTGGTCATCACCATATTCCATCTCACCATCAAAATGTAAATATGGCATCCCACAATATATACAATAATCCTCTACAAAATAGACAAATGCAAGGACCTCCACCTGCAAATACTGGGAATGCTCACCAACAATATCCACCACCGGGGCAAAGACATAATAATCAATATCAGCACCCTCCCCCACAATAGAATATGTATCATCAGCAATATGCCCAACCCAATATGTATCCACAACCTCCATTTGGATACCAATATTATCTGCCATACCCAAATATGCCACTTCCTAATCCTACGAGTATGGCCAGACAATTTCATTTGATTGGATATCAACTATATCTTTATCCCATGGATAATAGTTGAAGGAACAATGTGCCTAAGTTTACAGGAAGTAGTGAACTAACTGCTGAAGAACATATCAAAAGATTCAATGCTTTTATACAGGACATTGGTAACGAATATGAAGATATAAAAATGAAACTGTTTATGATATCTCTTACCAATGAAGCAAGAGACTGGGTAAATAGATTACCAGACGCTTCAATATATTCCTTGAGAGAGTTCCACAATCAATTTTTGGAACAATTCAAAAATCAATGTGCCCCAGAATTTGCTCTTCATGAACTAATAAATATTCAAAAATATCAAAATGAACAGGTGTATGACTTTAATTTGAGATTCATCAAACTGTATAACCAGGTCCCACAAGAATCCAAATTGAATAACCAAGCAGCCCTTAGCATATACTTGAAAGCATTTGACCCGAAAGACAAGTTATGAACTCAGGGGCAAAAGTCCTAGAACCTTGGCAGAAGCACAAAAAATGGCTCTCACTATTGAAAACAATAAAAAGGCTGCTGGGATGATCAGAAAAAGAGACAATATAAGAGTTCCTCAGAATCCTAATCCCATTGCAAACAAACAAGAATACTCACATAAGAATGAAAGACCAAGACTCCATGATATGCCATATCATATGAACTGGAAAGATGGAAATCCCGTGGATACTAACAGGAGACATAATTATGGAAAAGACACTCCTGACCCTTTGAAGAGGAGTGGAGTCCATGTGATACAAAATAATCCATGGTGTACGCCCTGTAATTTACCACACTCTCCTGATTATTGTGTGGTAGCAAAATCAATACAAAAAGATAAGATATCTTATAACCCTAAGATGGATCATCACACTATAAATATGTTGGGTGTCACACCTTTCGTGGTTGAAGAAGATTATTCATCCAATGAGGAAGCAGGGTATGAATATGATGTAGGAGCATAAAAATACAATGTGAACATAGGACAACAAGAAGTGTTTTCTGATCATGGAGAAGACTTAGGAAATTGTGGATATGACCTCAACATAGCACAAGGTTACAATTGGCAAAAACCTTCTGAGGAAGACAGAAGAGCCTTAACATTAGCTGCGGTAGCACAAGCCAAAAATAGCTATAATCTAAGAAACAGAACTGTAAATGCCGAACAAGGAACTCCCAGAAGTATATTTATAAAAAAATTAGACTTCTGGTAAGAATGATAAAAGTAAAGATGAGAAAACACCTCATGACATACCTCCTATTGATACACCAAACAAAAAGAAGTACAACACGAAAACTGACGAAAAGGGGCAAACAAAAGTTGATAGGTCAGAACTAAATCTTTCATTTGATATTGCTCAAGTTGTTTCTCAAATAAAAATATCTGTGCCACTTCTAGAAATGATGAAGGTGGAAAAATATAAAAATATAGTGGTGAAGATGATATCAAATGTATCAGACAAAAGACCTGAACAACATAGTTCTAAAATAAATATGCAACAAGAATCTTTCAAAATACCTGAAGTATACCTGGGTGAAACATTAATGAAAAACCCATCTCAACTAGATCCATTCTATATCACCTTGCTAATTAACAACAAATTAGTCAGGAATTGCATGCTTGATTCAGGAGCAGCAGTAAACATAATGCCCCTAGCTGTTATGAAAAAGTTAGGAATGTGGGTGGATACTACATTCGGTAAATGTTATGCAATGGATAACAGATATGTCCCTGTTGTTGGAATCATGAAAGATGTTGAGATAAAATTAGCATATTATCCTAAAGCCTCTTATAGAATTAACATCACCGTGGTAGATATCCCACCTAACTATGGAATGTTGTTATCTAGACAATGGACTGCCATGGTAGGGGGAAGTATGCAATTAGATTTATCTTATGTTACTATCCCATTGGGAACACAGGCAATTAAACTCTATAGGGAGCCAAGGTATGAAGACATTATAGAGAAAATTGATCCAAATCAAATGATTTGTTTCTATGACACAGACTTTAGTACATTTAGGGTGGAAGAACAATCTAAATTGTATAATACAGACCCAATTCACCATGAAGCCCAACTTGATGAAAATGGTGTATGGACCATGTATTTTGATGGTGCATGCAGCAAGGTAGGAAATGGAGCCGGGGTGTTGTTTATATCACTGTCAGGAAAAACATTCAAATATTCTTTTTCTCTGAATTTTGAGTGCACAAATAACATATCTAGATATGAAGCACTTCTAATTGGACTGAACATTGCTAGAAAACACAAAATCAAATTGTTAGCAGTATATGGAGATTCTGAACTAATTATTTCACAAGTCAAAGGTAAATATTCCTCAAAAAACAAAAGACTAAAACAATAGAGAAATGTAGTTCTGGATGATATAGAGTTGTTTGATGCTTTTTCAATAAGTTGGATAGATAGGTCAAAAAATATAAAGGCTGATTTCCTTGCAAACATAGCTCTGAAAAAAGATGACATTACCTTGACAGGTATTTTAGAAGTTGAGCTCAAAACTAGACCAACTATCCCAGACAACATATATAACTGGCAGGTTTTTGACAGTGATGCTGATTTATTCAAATTCTTGCACTGTGTAGATCAGTATGAGAATCAAGAGATTGATTTGAATGCTTTTGTTGAGAAGAATGATGGTAAAAAGACTTTATTTGGGAAAGAGATTGTCCACCTTAAAACAAATAAAATTCCTAAGGGCTTAGTAGTATTAGAAAGAGTTTTTGATGCAAATGATAGATCCATTACCAAAGAAGTAGTAATAAAGGAGGATGATGTGGAAGAAATAAATTTAGGAACTGAATTATCACCTAAAAAGGTCTACATTGGAAAGAAAATAACCCCTACAATCAGAAGCATGTTAATTACATTAATGAGAAAATATAAACATGTGTTTGCTTGGTCTTATGATGATCTTAAAGCATATAGGGAAGATTTGTTCCAACACAAAATTCTACTTAAATATGATGCTAAACCCTATAGACAAAAACAAAGACCCATCAACCCTATGATAGAAACTAAAATGCACAAGGAACTTATAAAACTCAGGGAAGATGGCATAATTAAACCTATTAGGCATTCATCGTGGGTCTCGAATCTTGTTCCTGTTAGGAAGAAGAATGGAGATATTAGACTTTAGGAATTTAAATATTTCTTCCTTAAAAGATAACTATCCGTTACCCAATATGAAAGCTTTACTGCAGAGAGTTACTAGTTGTGAATTATTATCCATGATGGATGGGTTCTCTGGATACAATCAAGTAAAGGTTAGAGAGTCTAAACAATACAAAACAGCCTTTACAACCCCATGGGGAACTTATGTATACAGGAGAATGCCATTTGGCCTTACAAATGCTGGAGCCACATTCCAGAGGGCAATGGACGTTGCTTTTGTAGGTCTAATAAATGATATCATGACTGTATATTAGGATGACCTTACTGCATACTCAAAAAAGGTTGAGGATCATGTGAATCACCTTGAGAAGATATTTATCAGAGCATTAGAATATGGTGTTTCTTTGAACCCCAAAAAATGCAAATTTGCAGTTACATAAGGGAAATTGCTTGGGCATATCGTATCCAAAGATGGAGTCCGGATTGATCTCGAAAGAGTAGATGCAATAGATAAAGTTCCTATCCCAAAGATAGTCAAGGCCATACAATCATTCTTTGGACAAATAAACTTTGTGAGAAGGTTTATACCAAACTTTGCAGGAATAATTAACCCTATATCTAGAATGTTGAAGAAAAATGCAAAGGTTAGTTGAACAGATGAATGCATAGGAGATTTTACATCCATAAAGAGAGAAATTAAAGAAGCTCCAGTGCTAAAATCTCCCAATTTTAGTAAACCTTTCCAGATCTTTTCCTTTGCATCTTTTCATACAGTAGTGGTAGTTATGTTACAAAAGAATAATGAGGGTTATGAGCAGCCTATTTCTTTTTTTAGTAAATCACTCCAACATGCAGAACTTAACTATGATATTACAGAAAAATAAGCTTATGCATTGGTAAAAGTTGTCAAGGCATTTAGACCTTACTTGGTTGGGTCCAAGGTGATAGCTTATGTACCAAATGCAACGGTCAAAGATGTGTTCATGCAGAATGAGGTAACTGGGAAGAGATGTAGGTGGATAAATCAACTTTAGGAGTTTGATATAGAAATTCAAATCACAAAGCTAGTAAGGGGACAAGGGTTAGCAAAACTGATGACTGAAACAAATCTTGAGGCTGCCTAGGTATGTAATATTGAAAATGAAGAGGACATGATAACAAGTATTAACAAAACTCCTTGGTACACTGACATAGTGTATTACCTCAAGCACATGAAATGCCCTGAAGGATTTGATGATAATAAGAAAAGGACTCTAAAATTTCATGCTTCTAAATATGTGCTTATAGAAGGAGATCTTTTTTGGAAAAATAATGATGGTATTTTATTGTTTTACCTAGATGAAGAGCAAGCTAAATCTGCTTTGAAAGAAATGCATCAGGGAGTGTGTGGTGGCCATTTCTCAGCTAAAACCATAGCACACCAGATATTAAGGGCTGGTTATTATTGGCCCAAAATTTTCAATGATGCTTATAATCTTACTAGGAAATGTGAAGCTTGTCAAAAATTCTCCAAAAAATTAAAGTATCAAGGTGCATTACCCCTAAGACCTATGGAAGTTGATGCCCCGTTTCACCAATGGGGAATTGACCTTATAGGAGAAATTATGGAAAAATCAAGTGGTGGCCACAGATGGATATTGGTGGCCGCCGACTATTTCATGAAATGGGTAGAAGTAGTGCCCACTAAACAAGCAACTAGCAAGGTTGTGATCAACTTCCTATTGGAAAACATTTTAACTAGATTTGGGATACCTTTGAGGCTTATAACTAACAATGGAATGTGTTTTAGATCAGATGAGTTTAAAATTTTTTGTAAATTTTATGGCATTACGATTCCATACTCTTCTCCTTACCACCCACAAGGTAATGGACAAGCTGAGTCCAGCAATAAAAGTATCCTGAAAATTATAAAGAGATAGTTTGATAACAGTAAGAAAATTTGGGATTCTAAGTTGAGATTAGCACTATGGGCTGATAGGATCATAGTAAGAAAGCAATTGGCAAATCACCATTTGAACTAGTATATGGAACTCATGCCAGACTCCCGATACACAACCTGCTACCAGTGTGTAATTTTATTCTCCAAGAGGATTGGGATGTCCTAGAACTAATGGAGGAAAGGCTAGAACAACTAATGAAGTTGAACGAAATGAGGGAACAGGCAATACAACAAAATAAAAAAATGCAAATGTAGATAAAGTACCTATATGACAAAAAAGCAACATTCAAAAAATTTGAGATAGGTGACATAGTGCTTATTTGGAATGCCAGAAATCAAGAAAAGGGGAAGCATGGAAAATTTGATGCCTTGTGGATTGGACCTTTTGTCATAAATGGTAAGGTAGGAGAGGACTAATATTATGTACAAAACATGTCTAGTGAGGAGCAAGAACTGCCAGTACATGGGCAGTTTTTGAAACACTTCTTCTCTTAAAAAGAACCCGAGAGAAAAAAGAATTGCTAGTGCATGGACAATTTTGATTAAACTCTCTAAATGGTCTTTTCCATGCACAGTAGTTTAGAAGAATCAAATGAATTGCTTAAGGATATCTCTTAACAAGAGATAAAAGCTATTTATAAAGAAATAATCTAGGATCTCCACCCATCATCAAATGAAGAAGGCATTGGTCTACTCCTCCAGAAATCTAGGATCTTCCTATGCCCACAAGGAATATACATCCCCAGAAAGAGACGCTATTGGGACTGAAATTCCTAAGATACTTTTTGGCAAATATCAAGTTTTAATCATCCAAAGATTTCAGTGTGAGAGCATATATAAAAAGATCCACAGTTGTTTTCAAGAAGAAATTAACAATTGAACTGATAGAAATATTTGGATTTGATCTGTCCTAATTCCCAAAGACTTAGTATAACATGGTTGAAGTGCTCATTAAAATAAACCATAAACAAGGAAGTGAAAAGTTACAAACCATGTTGAAAGTAAAGGAAAAATAGCATTAAGTACCAAAACTGAATACGGGTGAATTCCTTGTTGAAAATGAATAAGGGTTGATTTTTTTTAACCATCTTAAAATTCCCTGTATTTTGCAAGTTATGTATGTTTCTGATAAAATACATTGTGGTATGGGCTTGTATGTTTGTATATACAAAGTCATTTGTATATACAAAGCCTCTCATATACAAAGTGGTTTGTATGTTCTGTCATTGTATGATGCATGTGCAAAGTCCCTCGTATATCAGGTCACAGTATGGTCGCATAGAGGAGTCATCGAGTTGATGCATCATTTAATTATATGCATTTGGCTAACGTTTTATTACTACATACAAAGTGGACCTGACAAGGTTAAAAGTTGAAGTATATATTCTGTCGGGTCCATTGCTTGTATGTTATGCAGAGCACAAATTACAACGCGATACATACAACACAATATACATTTCCCAGAAACTGAAATATTATCAAATATGGTGAAACTATTGTATGTTTCACATATTGTATGTTTTTAGTTATACAAAGCTAATATACATATCTTGGATTTGAAAAAGTATGAAACAAAGTTAACTTGTTGTATGTATCACGCCTTGTATATGTATG
This sequence comes from Cunninghamia lanceolata, assembly GCA_027924645.1. Classification (NCBI taxonomy): domain Eukaryota; kingdom Viridiplantae; phylum Streptophyta; class Pinopsida; order Cupressales; family Cupressaceae; genus Cunninghamia; species Cunninghamia lanceolata. The sequence goes on from BSBN01000738.1 coordinate 6,150,407, forward strand.
CTTTCAGAGACATACATTTTAAATATACATACATTGCGGAGATACAATGCCCACATACAAACTAGAACTAAAATAATTGTGAAATAACAATAAGTCTTTGTATATTTTGCATTTGTACATACATTACAGGACATACAACGCGGATTTCAGGGAACATTAAAAAATGATATAAACAATGCATCACTACTCAATGTATATCAGAAATATACATTGAACTTTATGCAAGCTAGAACTGAAATGTTTATAAAATAAAGAATAATTGTTGTATGTATTACGCCTTGTATGTATCTTTCAGATTATACATCATAGCACATATACAAGGCAAAACTCAAGAGAGAATTAAATTGGGCTAAAGGGTTGCATCGAGACTTTATGAATATTGGAGGATGCATATACAAGTCGGAGTTGAAAATAAATGAACCATGGTTTATAAAAGTAAGGAGTCTAGAAAAGACATATAATCGAATTTGTATGTATTGGGCATTGCAGGTGAAGGATGCAAGTAGTGGGTCCCGCAGCATGCACATTTAGGCTTGTATAATATTAATGTATATTTTCAATATACAAGCCCATATACAAGCGAAGATACATTCTAAAAAGCAAGCCGGATGTCAAGAAGAAATTAAATACGAAAAAATCTCTACATGTCTGGGTGCTTGTATATACATACATTGCTGATATACAAATGTATAACATACAACTGGCGGAACCGAAAGGGTTGTTCAAAGGAGTTAAGCACTTGTATATTCAATGCTTTATATGTTTTGAATATACATTCTTTAGGGTACAAGATATAGATACAAAAGGATGTAGAAGAACTGGACGCAAACGAAAAGTTAAATGTTAAAACCTCTTTGTATGTTCTAGCGATTGTATGTTACAATAAACATATCAAATATAGAAAGAAATGGAGAACGAAAAGGCGGGAAGTCTTTTCAACACGACCACGAGGTCACACCAGCAAAGGAAACCCTAATACTACATTTAAAATCTGAAATGTCAAGATATCTTTATGACAGTTAAAATATGTGTTTTTGCACGATATACACAGTGGCGATTAAGTTGTGTAAACACCCGCGAGAGGATCTTAAGCAAATGATAAATTGTCGATGAGGGAAGTAATCAATTGAGTAAATATATATGAATAAATTTGTTTTAATCAATTGATCTGAGACTAATGGATGTTTTATCTGGTCTTTTTAGGAATAATGAAGAAACCCTCGACAGATATTGGGCAGAACTGCAGTTAAAGACTTTTTGACCCTAAAATGGTTATCCATTTGATGATTAGTGACCAATATTAAATTTCATAAATCTTTTTTATTAGAACTAATATTGTTGTTCAGTTATCAACAGTCACAACCAATGTAACTAGTCTAAAGCTTGTATGCCTCTCTTTATAAGAGATGACCAAGACCAGAGAGGACAGAATTAGAGGGAGAGACTACAAAATAGAAGAGGAGATACTATAGATTAGATTTTAGCAACAATGCTAGTTCATTTTTAATATATTTTATTTTTGGTAGATCATGTGTAATCATTTTCTGATGAAGTCAAGTCTGTAAGCATGAAGCAGTAACTACAAAATTTTGGTATCAATTATCTGTTAAATTTATTCAATTATGTGACTGTCTCCTTTCAAAGTTTTCTCTATTATTCAATTTGAGTTATCAAGCATATCTTCAAATTGTCTATGCACATTTTATGTTATAGTGTGATAAGATTAATTGGTTTCTGCTTTCAGCATTAAATCTTTTAAATTTATCATAGTAATTCAGAAGACCTTGTCATGGATTTGTAAGAAGAGTCATATAGTTAGGGTTTGTACTCTGTCTCCAATTTTTTGATAAATATGTTACAATTGCAGTATCATTCTGATAGGTTCCTTCAAGCAAGGATTAAATCCTTTTAGATAAATGTAGGTAATATTTTTTCAAATTGGATATATGTAAGTATGGAATACTAACTATTTCCTTGCAACGTTGTACAAGTTGCATACCTATTCTTTCATGCCAGATAATTTGAGTTTTTACCAAACAAACAGTCATTCATTTCATAACCATACTGACTCTATATTAAATAAGGCACTGGTCTAGTATTTTCATCATCACTCATTCAACTTCATTTTAGATTTACTTAGTTAGATTGCATTATTATTTTAGCATTACAATTTAGATTATTTTTTGAATTATTTTGCTGTCTTTTATCTATTTTATAACTTGTGCCATTATTGATAGTTAGATTAATTTTGATTAAAGCAGTGATCATCTCTTTATCTTCTTTACTAATTAGAGGTTTACCCGCCTAGGTCTGGCAGAGCCTAAAGCGAAGGGGGTTTAGCCATATCTACCCCGTGTTAGTTAGCCAAAAATGTCAAGAGAGCCTGGCACCCTCTTAGGGTTAACAACCTACATTTTTGAGACCTAATAGATCTCTCGTGACTCGTGCCGGTATTTGTAATCTCCCATGACAGTTCTTGGTTTCCACAAGAATAACTATCTACTATTAGAAAATTGTATTATACACCTTGCATAATTCTTATAATGTAAAATGTAATATTTAATTATGGTGCATCTAGGAAATCTAGACTTGCATGTGTGACATGGGTTAGACATTCTCAGGGCCACTTTGTATTTTGTAACATGGGAATAAATATTTAATATTGGGAAAACTTAGTACCAGTTGGGAAAATTATTACCATAAGGGAAAAAATAGTACTAAAATATTGTTTGAGGGGTCATGATTTAGTGAGCTCATGATTTTGAGGGACATGGTTTATGTAATGCCACTTAGTGTATTTATACAAGCTTGTCTTTATAAAAGCAAGCCCACGAGTAGTTGTTGAGATTGGCTTGCTAGATAAGGTTGGATTGAGCATATCTTGTAGGTTGCATATGTGATTGGGGTAAGCATGGCTTGAGATGTTTGGTGACATTGTTCTCATTTGCTTGATCACATGGAGAAATGAAACTAGGGAGCTTGATGTTTTAGAAGCCTTGCATGGAGACTCTGCAAGTGTATTGAAATATTTGTTCATGAGATAATATGTTGAATGTGTGAGTGCTTTTGGGACTAGGTTTTTCCCTCATGATGGTTTTCCTAGAGTACATCTAATGTCATCTATAAGATTTGGCTGTGGAGATAGCCACCTAAGTTGTACAGGCCTAATGGAAAGCACAAAGAAATGAGAAGATCAATATGATAAGAATAAACTGTATTCCTATCAAAGAAAGAAAATATAATATACAAGGTCCATCACTCTCCCCTTACAATATGCTATGGCATACGTTGCTTATAAAGGCAAGGATGAGAGATAAGATGTTGTACTAGTCATGTGACATGTATCTTAATCCTATGACATAAGATAGCTAGAGGATAAGACAACTATCAACAACTAGATACAACTATAATGCTTCCTAAGTCAGCTTAACATGTCAATATGTGTGTGAATATTATTCACACAATAAAAGGAAACTAGCTAGGAAAAATCAAACTAGATATGAAGTACCTCTATTCACACTAACACTCCCCTTAAGTGCAACTTAGGGAGAAGCTGACAAATGCAAATGATGCAATGATAGATGGATCCTGGCTACAAGGCCATGTTAGGTACACATGTACAAACAAATCTCAAGTGGATTAAAGGAGAAAACCTCATGGGAAAAAACTCCTCCCCAAAAGTGAGAATGCAAGAAGTGTGGAAAGGTAGAGTCAACATGAATCATATGCTACCAATTCCAACACATATATAATGAATAATCCCCCTCAAAGAGAGGAGAAGAAGAGAGACCAAGTAGTCCCCCCTTAATGTAGAATCTCATGTACAGTGATGGTATATGTTCTACAATGAATATTGAAGATGATCCAAGACCGCCGAACAATGTTCCTACCCTTAGGAAGAAACAAGACCAAGTATGTATGCAAGATTTCTTCCCATTCCTAAAAGAAATATGAAGGAAGAAAACTCAAAATGTACGAAGTTTCTGAACTCTTCTCAGGTGTCATCATGTCGATGTCGAAAGATGCCATTGTCAAATCAAAAGTCCAAGGCTAAACTAAAGAATGTGACAATCTAGAATCTATTAGAAATTGATGTAGAAAATGCTCTAAAGACAAAGAATATGACTCTGAATGTTACTCAAGATAGTCCAACTCAATGTCAAAATGTGACAAGTGAAGAGGAGAAGAAAGAACAAGGGGGTATGAAAGTTCCTGAGAATCACATCCGAAGAAGATGATGCAACTCCATGAGAGTCAACATCAAAGAGGATATGAATATCCTTAATGGTGTCCTCCAATTCTACAAGATTAGACTCACAAAACAAATCTACAATACCTGTCAGGTACTCATCCCAAGAAGATAATTCTGAAAGACAATGACTATCTTGGTGCACTGAATCAATAGAAACCATAGATGTAGCATTACTAGACTCATCAGAAGCAACAAGCAATGGCAATGAGATCTCAATGCATGTCATTTGACTACACTACTCATCTGTGAATGATGTGTCCACACAAGATGTTTGAGTATGAACATTAGAGGTGTCTGCCAATGTTGGAATACAAGAGTCCTCAGCCTCAAGATGTTGACTCATATAAATAGAAGATGAACATTCTAAATCTAGATTAGTAGTCATAGAAGCTAAAGTCTCAATAAAACTCTCTATAGGAGAAGCAGCATCCGTATAAGTCTTTATGTCATCATAACATTTAAGCTCTCTCCATTCATGAAGCACTACAACTATTTTATGGTCATATGGTCGAAATACATCATGTGGAAGAAGACAATCTAAGGAAGGATCTTTTGGGAATGGAGAATCAACTGGATCTCCATACATCTCCCAAATTTTGATCCAAAGGTCACGAGGACACTCAATATCAATAGTAGCCATCTGGGTGTCAATATCAACACTACAACCAATCACTCCTAAGATTTGTTCAATCTTAGAATCACACACAAATTTCTACCAATAGGATGTAGGTTGAGGAACAAGTCTATAGAGATGGGGCAAAATATAAAGCCACCTGAAATGCATCATGATTTCATCTTCCAAAGACTTATAGTTTCCTCTATCCAATCTTATTACAATAGGATGCCTTTTATAACCCATGATTAACTCCTCAAATTTAGTCACATATTAGACCAATCAAGAGACTCAATCCAACAAAAGCACAAGATTACCCCTCAAATTTACTTAATCATGAGAACCCCCTAGAAAAATATGAGATTGGCATTTTATACTTACTGCATTTATAGTTTCCACTTGCCAAAAACAACAAAGTGGTATTTTGATTTTGGTACATGCAAATATGAAATTTGGCCTTAAATTGAAATTATAATTTTTGAGAAAAAATAGAACAAACTGATTGAAGATATGAGAAGTACTTAGAAAATATCTACTTTAAAAAAAATTGCCAGAAAATGTTACCGTATGACCCCAAACAGAGCCCCAGAAGGTCTAAAAATGAGAACTACTCATCAACATCAATGAAAATCTACAATTTTTGGAAATTCCAAACACTAAAATCAAAATCTCTCTACACCATTGTAAAGCCTATGAAATTCTTCCCCAAAACAAAAACAAAAAAATTGTGCAAAAATTGGAGTAGATATGACCAAATTATAGGTGTTTGAAATTTGAGTACCAAATCAAAACTCCATTAGAGGGGGGTCTAAGTTTGAAAAAAAATCTTCCTCTAATAAATTTGGTAGAAATGCCACTAAATATGGAGGTCTTCCAGCTTTAACCTTCTCCAGATAAATTTAGAACTACCATCAAAACTGGAGATATGCCAGATAAAACTAGAGCTCTACTAGATCTGAAGTTGCCACCAAATATACTGCTAAAGTTGGAGGAATTGACTAAATATGAAGGAGTTACCAATATTGTCACCACATTTGGTGGATCTAAAAAAAATTTGAGTACTAAAAAATTCACCAAAGTTGGTTGTCTATGAATATTTTGTAGATTTTTAAAAAAATTAATAAAGAATTTTTTCAAGCCAAAGCCTTTTTGAAGGAGGGGCTGAGCCCCTTAAAGGGTCTGTGGACCCTTAGGGGTCTGCACCCTTTAAAGGGAACTGCGGACTCCTAAAGGGGTCTATAGGGAAGCTAGCCCTACAGGCATACGGTCCTACAGGCATACGACCTTCACAGGGGTTCTCCCTCTTATATTTTTTTTTATATTTTTTTTCAATTTTTGCAAAACAAACTTGTTGTCCCATTTTAGATTACCCAAAATTTAAACTTTTTCTGATAAATTAACATGTGCTATAATGCGTTATGCATATTTCTTTCACTAATCCAAGTAATAACTTAATGTCAAGGTGTTGTATTCACTTGTGTCCTTCAGTTTCTTGACTGCCACCTCTTCCAACTGGTTTCAATGTCAACATATCCTTGTAGGTTGAGAAGGTTCCAAATTCCAATCTTTTGTGGAATATACTAAGAATGTCGAAGGTGTTAGATCCGTTCATAAAATGATTTTGAATAATGATATGTATGCAAGCGGTGGGAGTTTAAACAAGTAGCCTAATCGACGGCATGGTGCTTCAAAGAAACAACATTTCGTGAGGGCTTCATCATCCATTGAAACAAGTAAATTAGTTATCATGCACGTGATATGGTGGTGAGAGAACATGATAAACTATTCAAACTGCAACATGTGTTAAAATATATTGCCATGTATTGCCATGATTATACTTATCTATCATCAACATGTCTAATCCATTATCAAACTAACGTTCACCATCGATCAAACTATTAGCAATTATTATTCAGTGGGCATCATTATTCATTTTCTTAATCAGTGGGCATCATTATTCATTTTCTTAATCAGTGGGCATCATTATTCATTTCAGAACTATTAGCAATTCCTACAAAGTTTCAAGGAGTACCTCAAAATGACTTAAATAAACTTGAACATTGTTTCAAACTGTACGATGCCCAAAAGTTGGCATGTCGCGAAGGTGGCAGAGAAACACAATAACTGTTTTAGGATAAGAAGCCAAATATACTAAGAACTCCTACAACTTCATTTTCATCGAATTTATCATTAGCAGACTTTGTAACCACAAATAGCATTATTAATCAAACCTTCCATGAGCGCGAGTGTTGGTAGGTAGTTAATCTTCCCCACTTTTTTAAAGCATTGCCCAGTTGCACCATCGAACACTGGAAGGCAAACTGTTGTAGCATGGAGTTGATTAAAGGCACCCAACAATGGACAAGATGCAAACTTTGTCATCGTCATCTCTGCGCATAATAACATGGAGTTTTGAAGTAATAATTGAACGGGTAATCTTTGTCAGATTTTATAGTTGTAAATATGCTGATAAACAAAGTTCACACTTGATGAAATATCATGCTATCCAATGATCACAAAATTAATATATAAAATTATTTCTGTTGAAAAGATCTTTCAAGATTTTCAAGAAGAGGTCATTGGCTGTTATAAGGCCATTTTTCTGCCATCTTTCGAAGAAGAAGCATAAGCTCGAACACCAAATAGCCTCTAAAATGCAGAAATGTGGTCTAACAGAATGCAATTATTGTAGCGAATGCATGAAATGCATTCATTGAAAACACTTTAGGAACCTGTAAACAAGTGTGAGCCTCTAAATAAGGTATCTGCAAGTACTATAAATGATAAAAGATTATCGCATGAACATATTACTCCACATGGCGAGTAAATACCGACAAACTGTTAAGACACCACAGATATGGATGTTTTGAAGATATTTACTTCCAAATAACTAGAGAGACCCCTTTAAAGAGAATCTTTTTCTCTATAAATTTATTGCACGTGGTTACTATCCTGCATGGTAAAACATGTTTTTGAAGGCCTGATATCTATCATGAAATAGATGGAAAGTTAGTGGGAAGGGGTTCCTTATGAGAGATACCAGATGAAGTCTTCATTTTTCAGCACTTTAATCATTGTAGAGTATATTCTATGAGAAGGATACCTATAGCCCCAGAGAAAATACGTTATTCACAAATTTCCCAAGAATTTTCAAAGTAGTTGCAGGTGCAAAGCTGGTTAAAGAGTCTATATTATTAAACTTGTGAAAACACCATCATGAAGTATAAGCCTCAAAATTACGAGTATGTTCCCATGATCGACACCACACTTTGGGAGGTATTTGATACTAAAATGGGCCATATTGATCTACAGGAAATCAGGAAGTCATTGACAGAAGGAGAATGATCAAAATTGTCCTGAAGGATTGTAGAGAGTGGCCTAGTAAATGTAGCTTGTTTTCCCACCATTGTCCAATGTCTGGAGCTAGTAATTGAATGTGTAAAAAGGTACAATCCTGAAGCTAGAGAGATCAGATCCATTAATAGGCAACTAATGGCCAAACTCGATGGGATTTCTATTGCCATCATTCTTTGATTGCCATAAAAAGAAAAGTTCATCTATGTTGATAAACAAAAGGCCTACAAGTACTTTAGTGACAACAAGAGCAAATGCTTGAACAATTTGGCTAAGGAATGGATGGTAAAATTGAGAGGCGGACAATCCCAACTTCCTAAGACACTACACTGTTCTCTTTTTATCAAAGAGATCTTCTATCTGATTGCCCTTCTTCATAGGTTGATAGGTAGCCCCGACTCAACTGAGTTTGAAATGTGGATGTATCTCTTCATCATTATCATATCGGCAGGAAAACAATTTATTGATTGGGGCCGCCTTATAAGTGATTGCATACATGACTAGCTAATTCACTTCAAGACCAATCAATGATTCCACATGTCATCCTACTTGGTATATGCAATTGCTAATTTGAGATCATGCCCTGGTTTGAGTACCACATGTGTTCTTAATCAGGAAACGCAAGTTTATGATTACTACAGGCAGTTGTAATTAGAACAAAGTTTTGTATGTTTTAGACGCGTGAATGATGCTTTCACAATGCTTGCAGTAAGGTTACTTCAAGGAAATACAGCTCTCAGAATTTCAAAAGAAGCATCATTGTTGATAAAGATGTATGGTAGCTACTTCGTTCAATTTCCAAGGTTCACCTACCTTTGAGTAGGAGGATTTGATGGTTACCCTTTTAAATTGCCAAGGTATGTGGATGACAAGCTTGTTTTGGTCAAGCTTTGTAGACAGCTGGTATTAGTTCAAAAGAAATGTCGAGACAGGAAGAACAAGGGAGTGGCATTCCCTATTTGCCTCAGTTACTACAAGTGTGAATCCATCTCAAGGGATGAAAATATGGAGAAGGCCCTAGCCATGATCAACTTGTATACATACCAGATGAGATTCCCCTTCAACAACAAGGGATATGTCAAGAATAATTTGAAGCTTGGTCTTGGATACCTTCATTTCCCCAATATCGAAGACTTTTGGGAGGATTGTGAAGATGAGTTTGAGGTCAGAAAAAGAGACTGGACAAAGTTTACCTTGAAGTAGATTCAAGATTTCAAGATGGAATGGGTCGTTGAAGGCATTGAAGATGATGAATCAGATCTGATTGATCCCTTCTATTTTGAAGAAATCTAGGCTCAACCTCTTCCTACTATTAATTGGGTAGATCCAAAGGTTAGAGATGTCAGAGAAAGAACTAGTTTCATGATCAAGAAGTTAGAAGCATGGATCAAGAAGAAGATATCCCAAATGACCGTAACGAGACCAGTAAATAGGAAAGAGACACCAAGAGGAAGAAGTGACCAGGACAGTTCCACTTCATCAGTTCCTTCCCACACACTAGTTATTGATGTTCTTTCTCACCAGAGAACCCAAGGAAGTGGTGGAGATGAAGACCCTTCGGGGAGAAGCAATCTCCAAAACATATGTGGAGATGAACCTACGTAGAAGAAGAAGAAACCAAGGTCAAAGGAAAAAGAGATAGGTTCTACTTCAAGAGAAGAAGAGGAACAAGAAGAAGTCCTATTTGATCCAGAGTTTGATGAAGCCATACCGACCACATCTTCTTCCATACTCATTGAATCCCCTCTCCTTGAAGTACCACATTCTACTTCAGTTATGGAGCCTCCTTCCTTGAAGGATCCAGTGTATCAAACAGAAAAAGATGAAGAGAAAGCAGCCTCACCAATACCTGAAAAACAAGATCTCCAATTAGGTAATGCACTTGAGCTATCAGAAGATCTTTCATTACCATGGTTAGAACAAAGCCTATTAAAGAAAAGGAAGGTAGAAGAACTGGTGATTCCTAAATTTAGTACAGTTTCTAATCTCTTCCGGAGATCCAAGAAGCCGAAGAAGATCAAGGTGGCTTCGAGAATAAAAACTGACTCTAATTCAGGAAACATGTACCTTGAGATAGCTTAGCCCACTTCTAAAATAAATGTGAATGAAACCACTCTGGCAGACTTTGTTGTGTCAAGGAATGATATGGGCCCATCCACTCATTAGGTTGACATACAAAACTTCAATGTGGTAGCCGCAAGGCTAGTGGAAAGGACCAAAAGGGAGAAGTAGTTGAAAGATCAGTTAAAACAACAAGTATAGAATCTATCTTCTTACTTGAAGACCATAGTTGACACTTCTACCATGCCACTTAGCATTGATCATCAGTCAACCATCTGGGGCCAAGAAGGAGAAATTGAAAAAGGTACTATTGACAGTCTACAGAAATATCAAGTTTATGGAAAAACCACTGAGAATTGGGTGAAAAAAATCAAATCTATTGCATTTGATTTCATTATTAAGGAAAAGGTAGTGCATGATGAGGCCTTAATCAAAAAGGAGGTCATTGATAAAGAGTTGAAAAATGTCAACAAAGTAGAAGCTATTTGGAAGGATATTCTGAAAGATTTTACGAAAATGATGGAGATTGATGTCAACATCCTCATAGTAGAAAAGATCCTACCTGATACAAAGGAAAATTACTTAGAAATTTGGATAGAGAGCATAAGTTAGAAATTGGTAATTATTGACCAAGGTTGAACAGAACAGGAAAGGCTGATGCTTGCTTGTAAATGAGTATCTGCAAAGCTTCAGGATCAGCTTAGTGCCATCCTCTCAAGTGCATCATTGATGGGAGAATCATAGGTAATTCAAGATGGTTTTAAGGATATGATTGATCGGCAACTTTTCAATAGAGAATTTTTCAACGAGAACACAATGGACAAGTTGGTCGATCTCTATACTTCATTGAAGATTTCCATCTCCCAAATACCAAGCATGGTGGTAGAATTGAGTAATGTCCACAAGTACTTGAAAACTTGGAAGATGAAGATAGTAAACACCATAATTCCTAAGGGAAAATCTATCTCACTGGCCATTCAACTTTTCAAAATGTTTAGAGAAAGAGAATTCGGTCTGCAAAATTAGTTTCTAGTGTTCACCACTCTGTCAACAGCACCATCGACACACAGAGAATAAATGTGAGTTTGTATATTGTATAGTTTTCATTTTTGTTGTGTTTGTGTAGAGCTCAAGTCATGATTTTGGTTTGTTTTGTAAATAATGATCATGACTAAGTTTCTCCTTCAAGTCTAACCTTCTCTCTTTTGATTGTAAACTTAGGTTCATCCTACCTATTTCTCACATTATAATTATTTTAAGTGCCTAAGTGAGGTAGTTATTCCAAGCAACTAGCTTTGTAAAAGAAAGTTGGTTATTCAAAATCAATGCACTTAAAGAGGGAGTTGGTTACTCCAAGTAGTTATAAAAAGTGGTTAAGGTAGTTACCTTAGGTGGTTACTAACCTCATCTATATATACTTCATTGTATTTCAATTAAAGGGGGTTCCACTTTTTCACATGATAGTGTATGAAAGACTCGAATAGTGTTATTCAAGTTTGAAAGCAATAAAGAAACGTTTTGAATGTGTGTTCAACTCATTTTCATATGTTGTTATTGGTATTCATATGTTTCATCAATAATGATCATGTGCTTTCCTTTCAAAGTTGCATTGTGAGAAATATATTTCGCATCAAGTTTTGGTATATCTACTTGGATGCATGGAACTTAAATTCATAAGTTTAACTCTTATTTCATCATTAGTGTTTATTATTTCTTTGTTTTTGTTCTTATAATTCCAGAAAATCTAAATACCCCTATCATACGAGGGTGCTTCCCCTCTTAAAAGTAGAGAGGAGTTGACATAGACCTACGATTCTTCAACTGTTGTGAACAAGTTGTTGCTAATCCAAGGGTGAACAGAGTTACTTAAGAAGATTATTTTTAAGCAACAAATCTATTTACCAACAAAACTATATACAATGCAAAAAATATTTTCCAAAACAATATTTATTAGTTATTATTTTGTAGAATAAAGTGTACCTATGCAGAATATTTCTGCAGGGAATAATCTATGGAATATTCCTTGCAAGGAATATTCTATAGAATATTTCGTATAGACAGTGAAGGAAGGTATAATTTTTTCCTAATGGCCCCAGGTAAAGTTATCTAATTTTGATGATTTGGCAGTCAATCTTGGGGTTTTTGGGCCTTCTCGACATGATGGCAGGGTCAGATTTGACCCAAAATACTATGAAGGATCAATTACATGTTGGATCGGGCATGCACCTCCCAACTTCAAACCCTCATAGATTTGGCCTCCAATGTCTAATCTGGATGAAATAAATGGTGATTTTGACTATCTCAAACCTCCTGAACACAATGGTTTTCTTAGATTTGTAATAACATGCTCTAAAATAGACCTGTAATATAAAGCCAAGAGAAGAAAACCCTCTCAAATCTAATGTCTCTCTCAAATTTTTATGATTCTCCAGGTCATCATGTGATGTAAGAGAAGAGCATACTCAATTTTTCAAGATCCACCATGATTTGCACTCAATATCTCTCAATAGACTAACCAAAGGAATTCTACAATCTTTGATACCATATTAGATTTGGCTACGGAGATAGACACCCAATATCTATAGGCCTAATGGAAAGCACAAAAAAATGAGAAGATCAATATGACAAGAATAAATTGTATTCCTATCAAAGAATGGAAATACAATAATATAAAAGATTACTCTCCCATTACAATATGTAATGGCATACCTTACTTATAAAAGGCAAGGTTGAGAGATAAGATGTTGTAGTCATGTGACAAGTGTCTTGATCCTATGACATGAGACAACTAGAGACAACTATCAACATCTAGAAACAACTAGATTGCTTCTTAAGTCAACTTAACATGTGAATATGTGTGTCAATATTATTTAACTAATAAATAGTTAAATAATATGAATTATTCACACAACAAGGGGAAACTAGCTAGGAAATATCAAAATAGATATGAAATATCCCTATTCACACTAACATCATGTTGATAGAAGTTTTATCCATTCTTTTGCATGGTGGATTCTGAATACTTGTTTGCATATTTTTCTCTCTTGGTTTTATGTGAAATAAGTTTATTATGGATAAAAAGTTCCTTTTCATACCACTACCCAAACCAACTAACGAATCCATCAAATAGTGTAAAAACATAATTACTAGTTCACCTCCAATTATCTAGATCTCTAGCCCAATCAAAATTAACAAACCCTATTTGTTGAAGACCTTTCTAACAACATTAAAACCATGATAACATAAAAATAAATATAGATTTTCTTTCAAGTACCTGAAAAGTCCTTTCACTCAAATTAAATGTTCTCTCCTAGGATTTTACATGAAAGTACTTAGAACTCCCACTACATTGGCAATATCTAGCATTGTATTGACCATTGTATAGGTAAGACTTCCTACAATGTTCTCTAAAGCCTCCATAGACTTAAAAGAACTATTCCTAACTCAACTTAGTGCCCACCAATAAAGGGATATTTATAGGATTATTGACATGCATGCCAAACAATTGCAAAATAATATTAAGATACTTCCTCTAGTTCGACCACAACTTCTTCTTATCCTTGTTTCTATGGATCTCCATACCATGTATGACCCTGGAAACAACTAAATATTTCATATCAAACATGTTAGATAATTGAGCATTGAGTTCCTTTGTCACATGGATTTTCACCCTGTGTTGAAGGCTTTTAGGCTTCCAACAATCCAGTGAAATATTGAGATGATCTCCAGGTGTGGGACCCTATAGAGAGATCAAATATCTAGAGAGTGGTTGGTTCCTTTGTTGAATAAGAGATTCAGCTATTCCTAAGACTAAACCTAATCTATCCACCGTTTATGAAAAGGGAAAGAGGGATAAAACTAGAAATTAATGGAGATGATACACTAGGTTTGAATATGGAGCTCTCACTATACTAAGAATACACAAAACAACTAGATACAATTGATTAACTTACAGAAGTCTAGCTGATTCTAACAGAGGTAAGAGCATAACAAAATTGTAAGGAACAATCATTCACTTACAAATCAATCCTAATTTACATAGTGCTAAAAGATAAGCATGAAGAGGTAAAACACAGTGTGTATTTCATCAAAAGGAAAGGTTACAACAGAGGGCTCTGTTTGAAAATATAGAAGAAAATAAGAAATTCCACTATCTTGCTACTATTTTCGAACCCTCATTACATCTTTCAGATATGCATATATAGCATTTGATTACATTGACCTCAATCATTTCGCAGTAAATTCACCCCCATAGGCTGTCAGAAAATATCCCTGTCAAAGGGAATGTCTACCTACTAAAATCAATGTAGAAAATATCTTGGATCATGGAGCAGAGGGATATATTTTTCCTTCAATGCAAATAGTTGATTCATCAACCTACAACAATAAATGCAAAAATATTTAGGAAGGGAATAGTTGAGGTAGCTAAAAGATCAGATCTACATTAATGGAAGATGAAGAAAATTAAATGAATTTTCCCTCCAAAAATCTCTTTTTTATAGAGCTTTTACAACACTTCAAATATCCACATTCAGATATTTAAAATTTACAATACATTACAAACTCTATTTTTTACATATTCTGTCAATTTTTGCATCCTTTTATCTTCAATCAACAACTTTTCCATTTTTGGGACTTTGGCTTGTTCAGTCTATTTTGCCCTTATCAAAACAAATCCTCCTTTCTGAACTATTTTGCTTCTTCTTCTTCATCTCTGTTTTGCCTTATCGACAAAACTATCTTTAAATCTAAAATTTTCTCTCTTTGTCAACAACTTTGCACTTTGCCAAACCATTTTCCCATTCACTTTCCTTTATAAAAAAAAGTACCAATCTTAGAACTTGCTTTACTTATTGTCTTATCGACAAAAGGTCACTTTTCTAAACTTTGGCTTTGGCTCTACTTTTTCCTTCTATCAGCAAAAGTCTCTTATCGACGAACTCCTCTTTCTTCATCACTTTTTCCCTTGTCAGCAAAATCTTCTTTTTTTGAACCATTTGAGCTTGCCTTTTACCTTATCAACAAAAGTAATTTTACGTGAACTTGAGCCTATTTATCATAAAAAGCTTCTTTTGCTGAACTCTTGTCTTTTGCTCCATCCTTTTCCTTATCAGCAAAATATACCATCAGCAAACCAAAGGAACATTAAACTTTTGAGAAGTTTGGCCTCCTAACAATTCACCGATAGAGCCATCTTTTCCTTTACTTAGCCAATTTTCTATGTTTCTGATTTTGCCTTATTGACAAAATATGACCCTTTTGAACCTAGCCCACCTTGTTAGCAAAACTCAATTTTTCTGAACCATTCAACTTAGCCATTTTGCCTGCTTCTTTTATTGGCAAATGTTCATGTCGGCAAACATTATGAATTCTAAACTTTATGAAAAGTTTGGTCTTTGCTTGATTTTCTGATAGAAGGGACCTTTTCTTTTCTTAGTCAATTTTCCTCTTTTTTATTTTGCTTTATCAGCAAAAGTGGTCTTTTGCAAACTAGGCCCTCTTGTCAACAATTTGACAAATTCTTGAACCATGGCCTTGCTTCCTTCTCTGCCCTTATCGGTAAAATGCCTCGTCAGCAAACTTTTGCTTTTTCAAACTTATGCAAAGTTCATTAATTTTTCTCTTGGCCAACAAGCATTGTCCTTCCTTTGCCTTAGTCACTTTTTGAGGAAATCTACGCCCTTGGCCCTTTGTCGGTGAAATGCTAAATCAATGAACCTTTGAAACAAACAAACATTTTGCAAAGTTCATGAAACATAAACTTTACTGACAAAGGGCAACATCTCCCATGTCTTAGACAATTTTTTGAAAAGGCTGACTCCCTTTCCATCAATTGAAAAATTGCCCAAGTAGCGAACTTGTGAAAAAATGAACTCTTGAGGAGTTCATAAAACTTGAATTTTTCTAAAAGAAGGGGAAAGAGTGTTGTTATATGGAACCTAATCAGACTTAGAGGTTAAATTTTCCCCACTTTTATTGGTGTTGCTTTCCTCCAAATTATTTAATGGGGGTTTGGGGGTAGTGCCCCCAAGACAGAGTCAAGGGATAGCCCCCTTAGGGGTCCAGGGGCAGCGCCCATGGCACACTCCCTATCGCGATACATGGTAGGGTCGAGGGGAAGTGCCCCTGAAACCTCAAACAACTTTTATTATTTTATAAAGGCATCAGGAGTTATTTTCTAATGGCTAACATAAAAAACCCTATTTTGTAACCGACATAAGTCTTGATAAAAATGGCTAAAAGTTAGCATTTATGTTGATATTGTATTGTAGTATTTGTAGCGGTATTGAGTTGCAAGGATTGCTGGTTGTAATCGGTTCGATTTGTTGGATAATAATATTGGACTCTCTGTTGGTGGATGTAGCCTGAGTTTGGGTGAACCATGTTTAAAATTATCTCTCATTGTTATTATTTATGTGTGTTTTTCATTCCTCTATTTAATCTTTATTTGCATCTAATTGATATCTTCTGCATGCAATTCCTAACAAGTGGTATTGGGGTGGGTTGTGTTCGATTATCATTTGCAGGAAGGTCTCATGGTTGAGTGGGAGTCTCACGGTTAAATGGGAGCCATGGCAAATGAGGGTAAATTGAAGGTAGATAAATTCAATGGCTAGAACTATCAGTTATGAAAGATGCAGATGGAGGATTATCTCTATCAAAAAGATTTATGGAGGCCGTTGGAAGGAATAGCCAAGAAACTAGAAGCAATGACTGATGAGGATTGGGAACTTCTAGACAGAAAGGCGCTGGGAATCATTTAGTTATGTCTAGCACCATCTATCGCATTTAATATAATAGAAGCGAAGACAACAAATGAATTGATGAAAGTTTTGGCTAAATTGTATGAAAAACTCTCAGCCTCAAATAAGGTATTTCTCATGAAGCATTTGTTTAATCTGAAAATGATTGAAAGTGGATTTATGACAGACCATTTAAATGAGTTTAATACGATTACCAGTTAGTTAACTTCCGTAAAAGTGAAATTTGATGAAGAGGTCAGGGCTCTCTTGGTTTTATGTTCTTTGCTAGAAAGCTGGAATAGCTTGGTAATGGTTGTAAGTAACTCTATCTTTGGATCAACTACTTTGAGATTTGATGATTTTATTGGTGTTATCCTTAGTGAGGAAATGCATTGGAAAAGCTTAGGAGGGTCCACATCAGGTAGTGTTTTGAATGCAAAAAGCACCTGGGGGTAGATCAAATGAGAGAGGAAAAGGTTCTGGAGGTCATGGGAAGTCATGAGGTAAATCAAAGGACAAGAGGTCCCAATTCAAAGGACAAAAGGATTGTTAATACTGTGGGAAACTAGGTCATCTGAAAAAAAATTGCTGGTCTCAGAAGAATAAAGAAGGAGACAAATAAGAATTCAATAAGGAGGCAAATGTGATAAGTAATAAATCTAAAGATGATCCTTTGATTCTTTCCCAAGATAATGTTGATGATTCATGGGTTTTAGATTTAGGGGCCTCATTTCATGCTACACCCCATAGAAGTTATTTCCTTGATTATGTCTAAGGGGATTTTAGGCTAGTTTATTTGGGAGATAACGAACCCTATCAGATTGTTGGAAAGGGAAGAATTAAGATTAAGTTGTAGAATGGTAATCATTGGCTACTACAAGAGGTAAGGCATGTTCCAAGGCTAAGTAGGAATTTAATTTCAGCAGGGTAGCTAGGTGATGAAGGTTGCACAGTTACTTTTAATGATAAAAATTGGAAGGTTTCAAGAGGTGCCTTAATAGTAGCAAATGGTATGAAAGTAGGCACCTTATATCTTTGTACAGGTGATATTGTTCCTTCTACTTTAGTTGTTGTAGAAAAAAATAAATAGGTTCAGGAATAGTTGATGTGGGTTCGCAAGAAGAGACTGAAACAATTGCTATAGGTTTTGAGATAACACTATGGCAAATTAGACTTGGGCATATGAGTGAAAAAGGTATGAAGGTACTTCATTCTAAGAAAGTTTTACTAGGTCTAAAATGTATTAATATGGATTTCTTTAAAATTTGTATGTATGACAAACAAAAGAGTGTTAGTTTTCTCAAGGATGGGAAGCAAAAGAAAGATGAATAGTTGGATCTTGTGTATACAGATGTATGGGGACCAACTCAGGTATCTTCTCTCGGTAGCTCTCGGTATTATGTTACATTCATAGATGATGCAACTGGGAAGGTTTGGATTTATTTCTTTAGGAAGAAATCTGATGTATTTGAAACATTTAAGAAATGGAGAAGCTTGGTTGAGAATGAGATGGGTAAAAGATTAAAATGTCTCAGATCTGATAATGGTGGTGAATATTGCAACAAATAATTTGAGGATTATTGTTCCTTTAATAGAATTCATTGGCAAAAAATGGTTCCAGGGACTCCACAAGAAAATGGAGTGGCTGAGCGCATGAATAAGACAATAATGGAGCATGCAAGGAGCATGAGATTACTTGTTGGGCTACCTTTAAACATGTGGACAGAGGCTATCAATACCATTGTATATTTAATTAATAGAGGTCCTTGAGTTCCTTTAGGCTGTGGTATTCCATAGAAAGCATGGACAGGTAAGAAGGTGAGTTATTCTTTTCACAAAACCTTCAGATGTGAAGCATTTGCACATGTAGATTCTGAAAATAGAACCAAGTTAGATGCAAAATCAAAAAAGTGTATCTTCATTGGATGTGGCATTGATGAATTTGGTTATAGGCTTTGGGATGTTGAAAATCTAAAAATTGTGAGAAGCAGAGATGTTGTATTCAATGAGAAGAAAGAAAAAGATTATGTGGTGTTGGATGATACTCCAGATAATGATGTTCCAGTGGTTCCTAATGCTCTGCAACAACAATAAGAAATATCACAAACTCCAATGAATGTTAGATGGTCAACAAGGCTAAGTAGACCTCTCGAAATGTTTTTTCCCCCTTCGTATACTATTTTGTTAACAGATGCTAGTGAACTGGAAGGGTATGATAAAGCTATGCAGGTGGATACAAAGGTTCAGTGGGAGATTGCAATGAAAAAAGAAATGGACTCCTTGCTAAAAAATTAGACTTGAGAATTATGTAAGTTACCTGCAGGTAAAAGGACTTTACCAAACAAATGTGTTTATAGGTTGAAAGAGGAAGATGGAGGTAAGAAAATATTTAAAGCCAGGTTAGTTGTAAAAGGATTTGTACAAAAAAAAGGTATTGATTTTGATAAGATTTTTTCTCCGGTTGTTAAGGTGACTTCTATTCATGCTATTTTAAGTATTGTGGCTGCTGAAGATTTACATTTGGAACAACTAGATGTGAAAACTACCTTTCTGCATGATGATTTGGAGGAGGAGATATATATGGAACAACCACAGGGATTTGAGGTCAAAGGTAAAGAGAAATTGGTGTACAGATTGAAGAAGAGTTTATATGGCTTGAAACAAGCACATCGGCAATGGTATTTAAAATTTGATAGATTTATGGCTGAGCAAGGATACAGTCAGTGTAATTCTTACCATTGTGTTTATTTTAAGAGGTTGGATAATGACAGCTACATTATTTTATGTTTATATGTTGATGAAATGCTTGTAGTAGGGTCTAACATGGATCACATAAGAGAGTTAAAATAGCAGTTAGCATAATCATTTGCTATGAAGGATTTGGGGGTAGCAAGACAAATCCTTGGTATAAAAATTTGCAAAAAATAGAAAGAAAAGAAAATTGACTCTATCTCAGGCTAATTATGTTGAAAAGGTGTTGCAGAGATTCCATATAGAGAACGCAAAAGCTGTCTGCACACCTTTGCCTAGTCATTTGAAATTGACTAAAGAGATGTGTCCTAAGACACAAGAGGAGGAAGAAAAAATGTCCAAGGTACCATATGCTTCAATTGTAGGAAGTTTAATGTATTGCATGGTATGCATGAGACTGAATATTGCACATGTTGTAGGAGTCGTAAGTAGGTATATGAGTAATCCTAGATTGGAGCATTAGAATGCGATAAAATAGATTCTCAGATATTTGAAAGGTACATCCAATAAACATTTATGTTTTGGGGGCTCTAATATTGATTTAGTAGGCTATGTGGACTCAAATTTGGTAGGGGATATTGATACTAGGCAGAGTACTACAAGTTATGTATTTACTGTAGGTGGGACAATAGTGAGTTGGATCTCTAGGTTACAAAAGGTGGTTGCTTTATCCACCACAGAGGCAGAGTATGTAGCTGCAACAAAGGCAAGCAATGAGATGATATGGCTGCAATCTTTCATAGAAGAATCAGGCAAACAACAGGCTCACAATTATTTATTTACAGACAGTCAGAGTGTCATAGATCTTGCAAAGAATTTTGCCTTGGATTCAAAGACCAAACACATATAGCTAAGGTATCACTTCATCTGATCAGTGTTGGATGATGAAAATTTATGGCTGGAAAAGATACATACAGATGAAAATCCAGTGGATATGTTTACAAAGGCAGTGACAAGGGAGTAGCTGAGCTCCTCTTTAGCTTCAGTTGGTCTTCAAGATTGAAAATAATAAAATCAAAATAGCAAGGTCCAGGGTGTTTATTTCCAGTGGGAGCTACAGGGTCAGTAGTGTTATGATCAGTCTCCAAGTGGGAGATTGTTGTTATATGGAGCCTAATCAGACTCAGAGGTTAAATTTTCCCCACTTTTATTAGCGTGGTTTCCCGCCAAATTATTTAACGGGGGTTTGGGGGGAGCGCTCCCAAGACTGAGTCAAGGGGGAGCGCCCCTTGCACACTCCTTGTTGCAATACAGGGAGGGGTCAAGGGGCAGCACCCCTAAAACCTCAAACAACTTTTATTATTTTATAAAGGTGTCAAGAGTTATTTTTCTATTGGCTGACATAAAAAACCCTATTTTGTAACCAGCATAAGTCTTGATAAAAAGAGCTAAGGGTTAGGGTTACCGTTGATATTGTATTGTAGCATTTGTAGTGGTATTGAGTTGCAAGGATTGTTGGTTGTAATCAGTTCGATTTGCTAGATAATAATATTGGATTCTCTATTGGTGGATGTAGCCTGAGTTTGGGTCAATCACATTAAAAATTGTCTCTCGCTATTATTATTTCTATGTATTTTTCATTCCTCTATTTAATCTTTATTTGCATTTAATTGATACCCTTTGCATGCAATTCCTAACAAAAAGCTACTCCATGCCTTAGCTATTTTTGTACTAGTTCAGGAAACTAGAATTTTGCTGATAAAGGCCAAAAGGGGGGGCAAAAATTAAGGTAAAAGCCTAAAATTTTCTAGATTTTTCTGAGTTTTTTTGTAAGGATTCCCCAAATAAATTTTTAGGGATTTTTACAAGGTATAACACTAGAATCTGAAGGCTTTTAGGCTTGCAGAGTTAAATTCCAAGGGATTTCAACAAGATTTTGAAGTTGGGCTATTTGACTCTAGGAAGAGGAAAATAGGTCAACAGTTCCATAATTAATGCATAATTATTCCTAATGATAAGTATATCATCAACATATAAAACAATGTTTAAAACATGATCACCAACCTATTTTTAGTACACATAGTTATCATCATTACTCCTTACAAACCCACTTCTAACACATACAAATTAAACTTTTGATACAACATGCATTATGATTACTTCAATCCATACATAGACCTTTATAGTTTACAAACTAGATGCTATTTTCTCTTCACCTTAAATTATTCAAGTTGTTTCATATATTTCCTCCTCTAAATATCCATGCAATAATATAGTCTTGACTTCCATCTACTATACTTAAAAATTACATGGTGTAGCTATAGATAACAACATTGTAATGGAATTTATCTTAGCTATAAGAGAAAATATCTCACTAAAGTCTATTCCATAAGTCTAGGAATAGTTCTTTGCCACCAAGGACTTCGTGTACCTATCTAATGTGCCATATTCTTTTAGTTTCTTCTTAAACACCCACTTAGAATCAGTGGGCTTCCTTGCATCAAGTAGATCAACCAAGTCTAAAATCTTATGATACTACAATTATACCATCTCATCTTTCCTGTCATTTCTTCAATACTTGTTCTCCCTAGAAGAAAGATCTTCTCCTATAGACATTGATTGATGGTTAATACAAGTTAGAGAGAAAATGCAACAAAAATTGAATGGACATGTGTTGGATTAACTCTTTTCCACCAATGATTCCTTGTACCTATCTAATGTACCATCTTATTTTAGTTTTGTCTTAAACACACACTGGGAATCAATGGGCCTCCTTATATCAAGTAGATCGGCCAACAAGAAAGTCTTACAATAATACAACTCCACCACATTTCATGGCATTTCTTCAATACTTGTTCTTCTTAGAAGAGAAAGGTTCTCCTATAGACTTCAATTCATGATAAATACAAGTTGGAGACAAATGCAACAAAAATATAATGGACTATACTTTTTATGTGATTTTCACTGCCTTGTAAATCTCACAATTACTAGTGAAGATTCTGCTACATTTGCATCCTATTGTGTTGGAATTAAGTCAGACAACTAAGACGGGGGGTGAATCAGTTCTCCCACAATTTTAACCTTTTCTATTTTTAGTCTTCTTTCACAACTTACAAACAGATTAATGATGTAAACATTAAAGCATGAATCAACAACACATGAGTAGAAACAAAATGAACACACATAAGACCAAACTTTTTATGTGGAAACCCAGTTAAGGGAAAACCATGGTGGGGGTTAACCCACAAGATTCATACCATGTTAAAAGTACTTAAAATAAATGGGAAGGAACTTGCCTTCGGATGAACTGCCTACATGATTTTATGTTTAATATAGAAAGAATGAATTGAGAATTAGCATCTTCTTCATGCATGGTTCAGTCCCATTGAAAGCTCACAAAACTTCTGCTCTGCCCCCAAACACTTCTTCACTATCTCTTCATCCTTTACAACTCTTATTCTTCTACTCCTCTTCTCTGCTCTGCCTCTATACCTTTCTTAGGATTTTATCATTTTTGCGAAAGGACAACTTTCCACAACTCATCCACAAGTATTTATACGCTTCATCAACCTTGGAATGAACATCAAGGTCAGCTTGACTAAATGTGGATCACTATACTATCAGCCAAACATAGCTGGGACATGAATCTTCCTCAAATAGCATATCATGCTTCATAGAACCTCTCTTAGATCATCCGCAACATGCACAAAGCATATGGTCAGCCAAAACTGGAATGAACAGCAACACTCAAGAAAAAATCTTTAGCCACAAGCTCAAATCTCAATGTAGACCAACAACACATTAGGTACATGATCTAGAGACCTCCACAAGCACAATGAAATCATCAAGAACAACCGCACCACTTCAGATTACTAGAATCACTTGCATTTTCATACTAGAACTCAAAAACATTGACTGCCATGACTGTCACACTAGAAAGATTGCTTACAGACCTTCAAACCATGAACCACTTGAGTTGAGGATACACATTAGCATCTTAAACATGCCTCTAGAACCGCAGACTATAATATTTCAATGCGGAGCAATCCAAACCAACTTACTAGCACTCTATTTCCTCTAAACAACTGAAAAACTTGGTTCTACTCAGAAGGTCATAACTTCACTAATACTTCATGTGGACCTCTCAAATATTAACTGGAGCAACTATAGACCATCCTCTACAAACCCTTAAATCCACAGACTCTGATCTTCATCTTACTAGGAATACGGAGCAATCTACTTCACTGAACTACATTGTCTTCACTGTTTCTGACAAAGAGATATGTGACTCACTTGATCCTTCTGGAGAGGCTAATTTTCTAAATATCCTCAACATTCCAGTCTTCTAAATAGGCAATAGATTAGGATACAGTTGACACCAATAACAACAAGGACATGTTGACATCAATGACAACACCGATTAGGCACATATTTGCAACAATCTCCCCCTTTCTCATTGATGGCAACATATAATGTGAAAAACTGATTCAACCATCAAGACAAGAACTTTTCCCCTTTCTTTTATCACACTTGCAAACATTTTCTTCATAGCTCCCCCTTTCACGAGCAACTACTTATTTCCAAGTTTTTCACATGACTTCTCTCCCCCTTTAACATCAATGGCAAAGGGCACATATTTGCTATCATCTCTCCCTCTTCTTATTCCTTAGATCAAATCAAATTGAACTCTAGAATTAGCATTTTGACTACTCCTCCTGAGTAGTAGCCCCTTAACATCAATTTGGATTACAAGATATGATTGTGAATTCCACCCGATTGATGCACACAAGTGCACCTTAGTTCTGAATAGGAGGGGTAATATCCCCTAGCTTCCCTCTGAGATACTCAAAAGTATCCTTAGGTAGAGGCTTGGTGAATATATCCATAATCTAATCCTTTGAAGAAACAAACTCCAATCTGCTTTCATTCTCATTTACCTTCTCTCTCAAGAAGTGAAACTTGATGGATATGTGCTTTGTCTTTGAATGCAACACCAAATTCTTGGAGATGTTTATTGCACTTGAATTATCACAAAAGTTGTACCAAGCTCTTAAAACACAATTTTGATATCCTTCAGCATTTGCTTTATCCACAAGACTTGAGTACAATTGCTTGCTACTGCTATATACTCTGCCTCTGCAGTAGATAGAGATATTGCCTCCTACTTTTTTCTCAAACAAGAAACCAATCTCCTTTCGAAGAAGAATGCACCACTACTAGTACTTTTCATGTAATCCACATCCCCTACCCAATTAGCATCTGTATATGCATGAAGAGTGAAGTCATCATCATTGGGATACCATAAACCATAATCAGATATCCCCTTTAGATATATGAAAATTCTTGACTTCTACAACATGGGATTCTCTAGGATCAGCTTGAAATCTAGCAACAAGTCTGACTGCATTCATAATATTAGGTCTATTTTGAGTCAAATAAAGCAGTCCTCCAATCATTGATCTATACCTTTTCTAATCTGCCTTAGGGGAATCATCATATTTACTCAATTTGCATCCAGTTACCATAGGAGTGCTCACTAGTTTTGAATCCTCTATTCCAATTTTTTTCAACAACTCTTTCACATACTTGGACTGAGATATGAAGATCCCCTTATCTGGCTGAGTGATCTGCAGACCTAGGAAGAAATTAATTTCACCAAACATGGACATATCAAATTCACTTTGCATCTGATCAGCAAATACTTTACACATGCTCTCATTTCCACCAAAGATTAAATCATCAACAAATACCTCAACAATCAAGATGTGTTCATGATCAGTTTTGAGATAAAGATTACTATCAATAGTGCCTTTGCTAAAGCCTAACTTTAGAAGATACTTATCTAGTCTTGCATACTAGGATTTTGGGGCTTGTTTAAGTCCATACAATCCTTTCCTCAATCTACAGACTTTATCTTCTTGATCAAGCAACTGGAATCCTTCTAGTTGCTCAATGTAGACTTCTTCTTCCAACTCTCCATTCAAGAATGCTAACTTGACGTCCATCTGGTAAACATTGAAATCTTTGTAAGTAGAAAATGCAAGAAATAATCTGACTACTTCAATTCTTGCCACCGGAGCAAAAGTTTCTTCAAAATCAATTCCCTCTACGTAAGAATATCCTTTGCACACCAATCTTGCTTTATTTCTCACAACTTCACCATCTTCATTCAATTTATTCCGGAAGACCCATTTAGTTCCAATTACATTTTTGTCTTCAAGTCTAGGAACAAGATCCCATGTATGATTCGTTTCAAATTGCATTAATTCTTCGTACATTGCTTTTACCCAACTTTCATCATTACAAGCTTCATTCACTGATTTTGGTACAATCTTTGAAATCATATAGTACTCCTCTTATATTTCAGCAATTTTTCTTCTAGTTTGAACACCTTTATTCTTATCTCCTATGATCTAATTTTCAGAATGATTCAACCTTAAATACCTGGGGGTCTTGGGATTTTCTTGAACTTCTGATTCTTGAACTTGTACCTCAACATTGTCATTGACTTCTGGAGTAAACTGAACTTCATTTGGACTTTCATCTTGATCATTTGATTCATATCCATAAAACCTTGAAGGTCTATCCTTGCTTTCATCAACCTTAACATTATCACTTTCAACAATCTTTTTCAATCCCTTATTAAAGCACCGATATGCCTTGCTTTGATTAGAATAGCCCAGAAATAATCCTTCATAACTTCTTGCATCAAACTTGCCTAGATCTTCATCTCTTTTGATATAACATTTACTACCAAAGACTCTGAAGTATTTCATAGAAGAAGCATTACCAAACCATAGTTCATAGGGAGTTTTACTAGTATTACCTTTGATCTGCACCTAGTTAAGAGTGTAGGCAATAGTATTCATAGCCTCTCTCGAATAGACATGAGAAACATTTGCCTCCATCATCATGGTTCTAGCAGCCTCTTGAATAGTCTGGTTCTTTCTTTCCACAACTCCATTCTACTAAGGAGTCCTAGGAGTAGATAAATGTCTTCTTATCCCAAGGTCATCCCACAATAATGGGTTACACTTTTTGGCCAAACTTGACATTGAAATCAACATTTTGAACTAAATCTTCACTTTCTGAGACCTATAGACGTTAAACCATTAGAAATTTGAACATGATGCGAACTAGTGATTTGTGAGATTTTGTTTATAGATTCTAAATATATTTTTTTTAAAAAAATTGGAGTTAAATTGTAAAAAATTTTGCATCTCCTTTGATAACTAGTTTTTAATAGTAAACAACATTTTTTTAAAGTGATGTGTATTCCGTAGCACATAACTTTTTTTCTACAAAGGATAAAATTTTAATTCTTTTGAATTTAGATTGATAACACCGATATATAGTGCATGCATTTGGTTTCTTAATGTTTTGTTGAATATTTTTTTTAATTAAGTTTTGAAGTTAAACCAATTATAATTTAGACATAGGCGTATTCCGTAAAACATAACATTCTTTGTATGTATCAAAATTCAATTTTTCTTTTTTTTTTGTTGAAACAAGGACATCAATACCTAGAGCATAGATATTTTTTAAAAATTGTTTTCACTAATTTACTAATTTTCCATGTGTGTAGAATAGAAAACTTGATGTTCAGTGAAAAACCTACATTCACAAGAAATAAAAAATAAATATAATAATCAAATTAAATATATTTAAAATTATACCTTTTGGTAAGCTTATAAATAGGACTACATACTTACAAAACATAAATTTTATTCTCCACCTCTGTCAGATCTCAAACACTTTATCTTCACACCAATCTCATTCTCCACCCTAGTCTTGAACACCTTGAATTTGTCAAGAGCCTCTGATTTCTCTCTCAAGAAGGTGACCCGCATCATCTGAGAGTGATCATCAATTAACAACATAAAGTATCTGTCTCATTGTAGACTCCTAACTCTAGCAAGACCACACAAATCAGTGTGTAAAAGATCCAGCAATCCACTTGAAAATTGTTCTTTGCTTTTGAATGAAGTTATGCTCTATTTGCCTAACTGACATTCCTTGCACACGCTATTAGCATGTTTCACAAGCTTTGGAAGATCTCTTATAGCCTGAGTTGCACTTATCTTGACCATGTTGTCAAAGTTTACATGACACATTCTCCTATGCCATAACCAACTCTGATCAATTTGAGCAATCAAACAAATCTTACCAGTACCACTCAAATGAAAGATATTACCTCTAGTCTGAGTACCAGATGTAATCTCAGTTCTAGAGCTTTCTAGAATTCTACATTTTCCATCCTTGAATCAGAGATCATGTCCCTTGTCAACCAACTGTCCAACACTAAGAAGATTATGCTTCAACCCTTCTACATACAAGACATCATTAGTGTTGTGCTTACCATCAAAAGAGATGGATCCTCTGCCACCGATTCTACTAGCTAAATTGTCTCCAAACTTCACAATTCTACCTTCATACCTTTCCATACAAACTTATTCTTATCACCCGTCATATGATGAGAGAATCTGTTGTCAATCACCCATTTGTCCTTTTCTTCAACCTGAGCAACCAATGCTTTTTCCACATTCACACAGCTAGCAGATTTAGT
Source organism: Cunninghamia lanceolata (assembly GCA_027924645.1). Taxonomy (NCBI): domain Eukaryota; kingdom Viridiplantae; phylum Streptophyta; class Pinopsida; order Cupressales; family Cupressaceae; genus Cunninghamia; species Cunninghamia lanceolata. The sequence goes on from BSBN01000738.1 coordinate 6,178,687, forward strand.
AGGCTCCAAACCTTCTTCTTTAATAGCAATGTACACCCATTCATTTCCAGAGGTACTTTTATTATCAGATTCATCATCAATGACTCCTTCAGTAGCTTCTTAGAAAAAGTAGAATTTATTCTGAACCCTAGATTTGTTAGGGTTTGACTTTAAAACCCTCTTCGGACATCTTGAGGCAAAATGACCAATCTTATTGCAAGCAAAACATTTGAAAGGTAATTTTCCTTCATACTTACCGAATCCCCTTGGTAGTCTTTTGGCAAAAAGAGCTTCAAGTTCTTCAAACTCTTATTCATCTTCTTCAAGTTCCTTCCTTGCCCTCTCATATCTGGTTAGTCTTCTTGAAGAGCTTTCACCTGGACCAAATCTTTGCTTTCCAGAAACACTGGCCTTAAATGAAGATTCAGACTTAGGAATAGAATCACCAAACTCACTCATTTCAAATGTTGAGAGCTTGCCAACCAACTGATCCCTTGTAATAGTTGTCATAGTCCTGATCTCCACAAGTGGTCAAGATTCTTTCAGAGGAAATGGCTCTGATACCAATTGTTGGAATTAGGTCAGACAACTGAGAGGGGGGTTGAATCAGTTCTCCCACAATTTTAACCTTTTCTACTTTTAGTCTTCTTTTAGAACTTACAAATAGATTAATGATGTAAACATTAAAGCATGAATCAACAACACATGAGTAGAAACAAAATGAACACACATTACGCCAAAATTTTTACGTGGAAACCCAGTTAAGGGAAAACTATGGTGGGGGTTAACCCACAAGATTCGTACCTTGTTAAAAGTACTTAAAAGAAATGGGAAGGCACTTGCCTTCGGGTGAATTGCCCAGAGCTCACTACTTAAAGAGGTTCACTGCCTATAGGATTTTATGTTTAATAGAGAAAAAATGAACTAAGAACTAGCATCTTCTTCATGCCTGGTTCAGTCCCATTGAAAGCTCACAAAACTTCTGCTCTGCCCCCAAACACTTCTTCACTATCTCTTCATCCTTTACTATTCTTCTTCTACTCCTCCTCTTCTCTGCTCTGCCTCTGTACCTTTCTTAGGATTTTATCATTTTTGCACAAGGACAAATTTCTACAAGTATTTATATGCTTCATCAACCTTGGAATGAACATCGAGGTCAACTTGACTCAATGTAGATCACTGTACTGTCATCCAAACATAGCTAGGACTTGAATCTTCCTCAAATAGTATGCCACACTTCATATAACCTCTCTTAGATCATCCACAACATGCACAAAGCATCTAATTGGATAAAACAGGAATGAACAACAACACTCAAGAAGAAATGTTCAACCACAAGCTCAAATCTTAATGCGGACCACCAACACAGTAGGTACATGATCCAGAGACCTCCATAAGCACAATGAAATCATCAGGAACAACCACACCACTTCAGATTACCAGAATCACTTGCATCTTCATACCGAAACTCAAGAACACTGATTGCCATGACTGTCACACTAGAAAGATTGCTTGCAGACCTCCAAACCATGAACCACTTGAGTTGAGGATACACATCAACATCTCAAACATGCTTCTAGAAACACAGACCATAATATTTCAATGCAGAACAATCCAGACCAACTTACTGTCACTTTGTTTCCTCTGAACAACTGAAAAACTCAGTTCTACTCAAAAGGCCATAACTTCACCAATACTTCATGTGGACCTCTCAAATCTTTACTGGAGCAACTACAAACCATCCTCTACAAACCCTTTAATCCACAGACTCTGATCTTCATCTTACTGGGAATGCAGAGCAATCTACTTCACTGAACTGCACCGTCTTCACTATTTCTGACAAAGAGATATGTGACTCACTTGTTCATTCCAGAAGTTAATTTTCTCAATATCCTCAACATTCTAGTCTTCTAGATAGGCAATAGAATAGGATATAGTTGACACAAATGATAACAAGGATATGTTGACATCAATGACAACACCGATTAGGCACATATTTGCAACATATTATTCTTTAAAATTACACTACATGTGCCTACATCCTCTCCATCCACATAATCATATCCTCTTGTTTATTCATTTGTAGATTTTTGTAGATTCATCTTGATACTCCAATTTGTGTTTAAAATGTATTTTATCACTCTCCCTTACATATAGTTGTTCCTCAAATAAAAATCTAAGCTCCTTGAATATGTAATCCCTTGAGTACAAAACCTTTAATTTTAAAAAATTCCAAATCTCATAACTCTCACATTCTCACCTTACCCAATAAAAATATAATTTTCAACCTTGAAATCTAACATAGAATTTTCTCCTTCAACATATTAACAAATGCTTCACATTCACATACTTTAAAGTGTATTACAACATGCTTCTTACCTATTTACATCTCATATGATGTCTTCTCCTAAAACAAAGAAGTAGGAGACTTATTTTTCAAGTAACAAGTACTATAAACTTCATTAACCCATAACTCTTGTCTTAGCCTAGCACTTATTAATAGGCTTCTAGCTTGATTCAACAAGGTTCTATTAAACCTTTGTCCACTCCATTCTATTGTGGTGTGAAGGGTCTTATTCTCGTTTTCTTACAAAATGCATGAAAACTGTTAGACCAAAACTCCCCACCATTATCTAACCTTAACACTTTGATCTTCAGTCTAATATTCTATAAGTTACTTAAACTCCTTAAAATTGTAGAACACCTTAGATTTATTCTAATACAATACACCCGAGTATATCTATAATAATCACAAGTGAAAGAGACAAAGTATCAATACTTACTAAATGAGTGCACATCCATAGGATCAAAGATATCATTATGAATCACTTCCAATATCTCCCTTTCTACAGTACTTCATGAAGTAAACCACATCCTATTTTGCTTCCCAAATAAACAATTTTGACAAAACTCAATGCAACAAAACAATCTAAATGACCTTCCACAATATTCCTACCAATTTTTTAAGGCCTTTTTCGCCTACATGATCTAATTAGTGGTGCTACAACAAACCTAAATCAAGGATAGTAACATTAACCAAGTGGCATAATATTGATGCATCTATCCTAAAGAGTGTTCCATGTTGCAGTCCCTTAGCCAACACCAAATTACCTCTAATCAACCTAAATTCATTTCCATCAAAGGTAACATGGAATCAAGAATCAATCATCTTAGAAATATAAATCAATTTTCCTACCAAACCTATAATTTGTAAAATAATAGAGTTTCATCACTCTCTCATCCATGGAAGATTCTTTCACTTTCCTTTGGCTAACTATCATAAGAGAGTTGTTATCAACAAGGAAAATCTGTCCTCTATCAGAATCCTTATATTCAAAGTATTGCTCTCTATGAGGAGTCAAGTTATGTGATTCACATGAGTAAATCAACCAATAATAATTACCAATAATACTAGTAGATACAAAAGTAACACTAGCATATGCATTAGTGTCAGAAGATTCATAAGAGAAATTATCCTTATTCTTCGACTTGGACTGCTTTCTAACCTCTCATGTCATAATTCTAACACGTTACTTTATCTTTACCAAGAGACTTACACAAGTCCTTCTTCAACTTATTATCTCACCACCCTTCTTCTTACCCCCTCAATCCTTTGTAGTACCCCTGACAACTAGGGCATCACTAGAGAAATCATCCATGTAATTTCTCCTTATTTCATCACTTAATAAATACATACAATATCCTCTAGTTTTTGGGAAGAAGAGGTACCACTAATTATCATAGTAAGATTTTCCCATGAATTAGGTAAGGAACAAAACAATATTATGAACTTGTCCTCTTCTTACAACTTGACTCATATTGATATTTCCTAACTTAGAATTAGATTTAAGGTGTTGAGATGATCATTTGTAGACTCTTTCTCTTTCATCTTCAAGAAATATAACTTTCTTTTCAAGAAAAAGATTTTTACAAGACTTTAGATGAACCTATAGTATAAGTCCTTAGTACATAAAAGGTGTGATGAACCTTAGATGCAAAAAAGAAAAACAATATGCTAGAACTGACCCTACATTTCACAAGATATGAATACTAGTCTTGGAGTAATGAAACCAACCCACTAGCATGACATACAAAAGCAATGACCATGTTGTTAGGGTTAGCTAGCAGAAGATATCAATTAAATGCAAATAAAGATTAAACAGAGGAATAAAAATACATAGAAATAACGTGGTTCACCCAAACTCAGGCTACATCCACTAATAGAGAGTCCAATATTATTATCTAGTAAATCAAACTAATTGCAACCAACAATCCTTGCAACTCAATATTACTGCAAAATGCTACAATACATCAATGAAAATCCTAACCCTTAGCTGCTTTTATCAAGCCTTATGTCAGTTACAAAAATAAGGTTTTCTTATGTCAGCCAAAAAATAACTCTCGATGCCCCTTGACCCCATATTAGGGGCGCTGCCCTCAAACCCCCACAAGGGGCACTACCCCTTGATCCCATTAAATAATTTGGGGGGAAATCGCACCGATAAAAGTGGGATAAATTTAACCTCTGAGTCTAATTAAGCTCCATATAACAATAATCTCCCAATTGGAGACTGATTATAACACCGCTGACCCTATAGCTCATATTGGAAATAAGCACCCTGGACTCTATTGTTCTACAAAAATTTTAGTCTTGAAGACCAACCGAAGCTGACGAGGAGCTCAACTTCTCCCTTGTCACTACCTTTGTAAACATATCTATTGCATTTTCATCTATACGGATCTTTTATAGCCATAATTGTCCATCATCCAACACCAACCAAATGAAGTGATACCTTAGCTATATGTGTTTGGTCTTTGAATGCAAGGCAGAATTCTTGGCAAGATGTATGGCACTCTAACTATCTGTAAACAAATAACTATTAGCATGTTGTTTGCCCAATTCTTCCATGAAGGATTGCAGCCATGTCATCTCCTTGCTTGCCTTTGTTGCAGCTACATATGTTGCCTCAGTGGTGGATAAAGAAACCACCTTTTGCAACCTAGAGATCCAACTCACCGTTGTCCCACCTACAATAAAGACATAACCTATAGTACTCCGCCTGGTATCAATATCCCCTACCAAATCTAAGTCTACATAACCTACTAAATCAGTATTAGAGCCTCCAAAACATAAGTGTTTATTGGATGTACCTCTCAAATATCTAAGAATCCATTTTACCGCATTCCAATGCTCCAATTCGGGATTACTCATATACCTGCTTAAGACTCCTATAGCATGTGCAATATTTGGTCTCGTGCATACCATGGCATACATTAAACTTCCTACAACTAAAGCATATGGTACCTTGGACCTTTTTTCTTCCTCCTCTTGTGTCTTTGGACACATCTCCTTAGTCAATTTCAAATGACTGGGCAAAGCTGTGCTGACAGCTTTTGCATTCTCCATATGGAATCTCTGCAACACATTTTCAACATAATCAGCTTGAGATAGAGTCAATTTTCTATTCTTCCTATCTCTACAAATTTTCATACCAAGGATTTGTTTTGCTACCCCCAAATCCTTCATAGCAAATTATTGTGCTAACTATTGTTTTAACTCTCTTATGTGATCCATGTTAGACCCTGCTACAAGCATGTCATCAACATATAAACATAAAATAATATAACTGTTGTTAAGGGAAAATTGGGTCTAAATGAATAATCAATATAGTATATCAATAATACCCAAAACTCAATGAAATAATGAACAAAAGATATCAATCAAACAATGAACAATACAAAGAAAACCTCCTTTAATTCTCAGCTTCCATTGATCGCCTATCTCAAATGATCTTGTCTATGAATATGGTCCTCAGAAGGTGCACTTCCTTGCTATGATTCCAAGATGTCAATTGGGAACGGCTATGATAGTAGTGTGTAGTAACAAGTTTGATCACAAGCAATGAAGGAATTGGTGCCAAAGGCGCGCTGTAATTCCTGCAGAGTAAATTTACTTAAAGCTTGGATGATTGACATGGAAGAAGAGGGTTCAATTTATAGACTCAGAAGAGAGGAGATCAACAGTTGAGAAGAAATGAGAAGATCAATGATATAGAAAACTTGAGGAGCGTGCACGAACAAGAAGAAGACAAGTGTCACACAAAAGTTGTATTATTTGAGTTAACTACTTTCTTTTCTAAAGTTAAGACATGCTTTTCATAAATTAGAAACTTTTTTTCTAATTTAAGAGATATTGATAAAAACAAGGTTGATTAAGTCAGTTAACTCAACTAGAGATTTTTTTTTACATGATTTTAGAGAAATTAAATAATAAATTATTTAATTTTGTGTGCATGAAGAAGAAGACTTATTTTTAGAAGATTTGGAAGATATTTGAAGGATTAGAAGATAAAAAAACTAATTAAATAAATAAATTTATTTAATTGTTGTGAATGATTTGGAAGAATAAATAAAATATTTGATTGTATTTTATTTTTGGAGATTGAGAAGATTTAAATAAATTTGATTTGATTTATTCAAATTTGGAAGAAGAATTGACTTAATTAAATAATTAAGAATTATTTAATTGTTTGGAAGAATTTAATTAAATAAAGGATTTTATTTAATTTTGACTTTAGAAGAGATAATTAAATATTTCGATATTAATTAATTTAGAAGAATATGAATCAAATAAATAAATTTGTTTATTTATTTATTGATAGAACAATTAGAATGAAATAAATATTAAGAATATTTATTTAGATTGAATTGTGTCATTTTTAGGCATATACATTTTGCCCCTCTTTGATGCAATGTAGTTTATGACATTGCTTCAAAGAATAAATAGTCTGATAATGATACATGCCCCAGTTTGCCTCTGGTATAGGTTATGATGATAAGATGCCCCCTCGGGAGATTGGATGGGAAGAAGGCAGAAGGTGTGAGATGGACAATCTCACGAAGACAAAGGGAAAACTTGGTTAGGATTGAAGAAAAATTGAAAGATACGCAATGCAATATAGAATAATAACACACACAAGCAAGTAAGCAAGTATGTACAACTGATACATGAACAAACAAGGTATTGCCCCTATCTAGTTGTAAACCAATGATATATGACAGTGTTGTCATGGCGGGGAATAATCTATCCCTAGACCAATACAGTAGGTGTGTTGTCATGGCGAGGAATGATAGATCCCTAGAGCAACATGAAGGATACTGTCTGGTTTCAGGAAATGAAACATGTCGTGTAAGACACATGTGTTGGTCTAATTTTGACAATGTTGCATCCTATATAAGACAAATGTTTGATTATAATTGATCGAGTTGGTTTACGACTAGACAAGGATCAAGACCACTGATTGTGATTGAATCATTTGACAAGATTGACTTGACTTTATTGGTATGGATTAAGGATGGACTTGCATTTGGATCATTGCTTGGATTGACAGCTAGAACTATTGATGAGAGATAAAATGATAGATAGAAAGTTGGTCGATAGAAGAATGACTTGACAGAAGGAATCACAAGCTTTTATTCGAGACTTTGTGGTTTGGATCTTTATATGCATGGGATATGGTATGGATGCTTTGTGGATGAGAGTAGATGTGAATGGTTTTTTTTTACATCTTGATAGTGCAAGTATTTTGAAGAGCTTATTTCATCATTGGGCTTTTTTGAAATGTTGTAAGAAAATACAAGCATCTAGGTATAATTGAACCAAGATGACTTGAGTACTTCTTACATGGATTTTGATTTAACAAGTTAATACTTGAGCATCGAGGTATGATTGAACCGAGATGACTTGAGTATTTCTTGAGTATCAATAGACAAGGATTACCCCCTTTCATGTTAGACCTTTGATGTTCTCGATGATCTTTTGTTGATCATGTCTTTAGATAAGGCTTCACATCACTAAAGTTTAATCCACAAATAGCAAACAAAGAAAATAATCATGCCCCCATCATAGCATCTCTAGCTTTTAGCATCCTTGAGTAGCATAGAAAGATATGATAACAAAAATCAAGACACTGTAAGTTAACTTGATCACAAACACAAAACATTCTTGCATTTAGATGTGTTTATCTTGCCATAATTTGGATAGAATCAGTTTGAGTGCTTTAGGTACTTGTTTGCTTTGCCTTGGGTAGGTTGATGTTTTGCTTCAAGATTTTTGCTTGAAACGTGGGTTTTGCTTGTGCTTGCTTTCCTGGTAAAAGATTCCACAATCCTTATTGGTGAGACGGACCCTAAGGGACTGACCTAGTGCCTCGAGGGCTCATTGCTAAATGGCCTTGCCTACATGACGATGCAAAGGCAACGTAGTTCAGGGTAAACCCTAATGGACCTAAGACCTAAGTGATAGAAAGTGGACACACGAGATAGGACTAGACATGTGATGGATGGGATAGTGGAGTCTCGGGGGCACATTTGAATAATGGCCTTGCTTATGTGACAGTGCAGAGGTAACGTAATTCATGGACTTGGACCATGTGGATATTGACGATTAGGTAGAAGCAATCAAAGATGTGATCTTTAAGGACTATGTCGCATGGGAATAACGTGCCCCATTGTATGTAGAATACTTAGGATTTTTCATGGTAACACTTATGATGAAGGATGATGAGAGGATAATGAAGGATTTGCATGGTTTGGAGAGATAAGGTATGTCAAGAGACACCTAAAACATTCATCAACATTGTGCACCCAATCTTTATCAATATCAAAAATTAAGGAATGGAAGATTAGGATGGATAGACTGGACAGTATAGGTATGCAATGGATAGAAGGATAGGATAGGAAATGGTACGTAAGGAAACTGATAGGAGAAGAGTGATATGCCAATGAGACAAGGTGCCCCCAAGTGTAGGTGACGTAGAAGATCAACTTACACAAGATGCATGTTTGCCAGGTTTTCATCATGGTACTTATCTAAGGTGCCTGTTTGCCAAATTTTCACTGTTGGACGAAGGGATTTTTTTTTTGAATATTTGGAGAAGATGAATATGGAAGGGAGAGACTCAAGTATCTAGTTCCCTGAAAGGTGATGGTCCTACTAGATGGATGTTGTCATATCGACCATGTCAAGTGTCACTCATAGATGTTGGTAGGGGAGTGCATGAAAGTGAGATGGAGTAGGTAGATAGTGGATTATGGAAGGTACGATAGTGGATGATGATGCGGGTTGTGTAAGAGTTATGTAAGGATGGATGAAAAGTCTAAGAAAAAGCATGGACCATAGGAATAGGATGAGGAAGATATGTAGGATAATAGTTGAAGGAAGGGGAGATGGAGGTATATGAAAATGTTGTGGAATGGAAGGCAATCATGACTAATGGTTGCACATAGTGTGATAAACATTGAAGCTAGTGATGGGAAAGTAGTGTAGGAAGCAACAGAGACTTTTGCTTGTGGATGAATTACTTAGGCATGTAGCGATCCACATAGACTGAGTATTTTTTAGAGCTTTGATTGTCATGTGGAATGGAAGAATTTGAGGCTTTTGGATGGAATGGGAGAAAGTGGATGGTTTTGATTCTTAAGGGGTAGGTGCCTCATGTAACTTGATGGCTTTTTGGTTAGTTACCCAAACCATTTTTCTTTTAGATAGTACCTATGAAGGTATGGGTTTGGGTGTATGCAATTTTTGTGCAGCTTCGGAGGTAATTATGTGTTGGATGTGGACCCACACCTTTTTCAGTTTGGCATATAGGTGTGTGGGTGTATGATGCTCTTGAGAAAGATATTTATTTGATTCTTGGATTTTGTATCCTAGGTCATGAGGACTCTTAGGTTTTTTGACTTCATAGGTAGAGGCATCCAGATTTTTATCGTTGAATTCTCTTGAGATGGTGGAAGTGGAGTTGGAGGATGTTCTTTGTTTAGACAACATGTGCATTTGTTGGCCTTGATTGGGATTGTTAGAAGATTCATAGATGGATGGATAAGGTGTTGGAAGAAGCAGTGGTAAAATGCATGGAGGAATGCTAGGAGTTGGAAGTAGCAGAGGTAATGTGCATGGTGGAAGGTGTATGGTCACATGCTTTCAGGGATATAAAAGGATGTACGATGGAAAGTGGTGGATTTAGAAGGCATGGAGTAAGTACCAACATCTTGAGTTTGTTCACCTTAGGGTATGCATCCAAGGCTGTATAAATGAGGAGGAACATTGACATGGATGGGCTCCAAAATACCTTATTCATGAAGGCCTAAGCCCTTACCTTGATAGTTCATATGTTGGAGTATACGGTGGACAATGGGATTGTGTATAGGTGGAACACTAGACACGAGTTCCTTATTGGGTGGAGAAGGCAAGATAGAAGATAATGGTTGCTGGTGTTCTAAGGAGGAACACTCATGAATGAAAGCGGTAAGACCAAGGATATATGGTGGGAGATTTGTAGCATAGTTGATAATGGATGGCAGAGGAGTATTATTGGTTTGATCTTCTACGCTTGCTTGGGAGGCAAGTGTCTCATCAAGGGAAGTGGAAATTGTTAGATCTTGGAGGCAACTAGATGGCGTTATAAGCTCAAGACCATGGAAAGCATAAAGTGGGCTTAGAAGATCATATGGTCTTCTTGATCATAGATAAGCTCATGATCATAGATGGGATCTTGATCATAGAAAGGATTTAGCATGATGGGATTAAAGTGCTCTTGTATATGTTCCTCATCAATGATAATGTCCTGATCATATAAAGGAGAGGAGTTATGGAGAGCTTGAAATTGGATCTCTTCTTCATGTGTCAGATCAAGTTGCTCATGGATAGCTTCTTCATCAAAGGTAGTATCTTGATCATAAAAGAGATATAGGTTATGAAGGGTTTGAAATTGGATTTCTTGCTCATGTATAGGTATAGGATCATCGAAAAGATAAAGGTTATGTAAGGGTAGGATGGGAGTGTTTTGATCTTGATTTAGACAAGGGGTTGATGTTTCCACATGTTCTAAAGTGTGCTTTTGACATAACTCTTGATGTGCTTGAATTGAAGTTGAGGTAGAAGACTCTTGGATAGGCTCTTGGTCAACAACATGAAGGTGCGACAGATCTTGATTTTGGTGCATGGTAGGAGGTTCTTCAATATGCTCAAGGGATTCAGATGACATGAAGAGGTTAGAGTAATGGACGTGCTTGAAGGTTCTTTGATAAGGTCAAGGACCAAAATTTGGGGATATGGTTGACTTTCTGCTAGTAGCCCTTCGATCACATCATTGGTAGGTGCATAGGTAGAGGAGTGAGGTAATGGATGAGTGGATTTTGAGTTATCCATGGTAGGATTAGTATGCTTTGGGCAATGTGTTCTAGGAGATGGTGAAGGAGGACTAGTAGATGAAGTGGTATATGATATCCAACTTGAGGTGGTGTTTGCCTTGTCACCAGTACCATTAAGATAGGGAAAGGATGTATGATTTTGTGGAGGGACGTAGCTAGTACTGACACGTTCATCTTGTAAGTTTGCCATTTCTTGTTGTATGACTTGGAGTTCTTGAGCAATTGCTATACGATCTTGGGGTGAGATATCAAAGCTTAATTGCTCTTGTAGGTATTGGAGTTCTTGAGCAATTACTTCTAATTAGTTTGTCATTTCAACAGAAATTGACACAAGACTAAAATGGGTACCTAGAAAACCTAAAATTTTTCCTTGAAAAGATGTGGAAGTACACAATTTTATGCATGTGCAGGAACAGATGCATAGCAAAAAAAGACACAGGTGCCGAAAGTTGACATAGATGCACAATATTGGTGAAGATTAGATGCGCAGTAACAGATGATGCAAGTGTAGCCAATCGATCTAAATGTTAAGGGAAAATTGGATCTAAATGAATAATCAATATAGTATATCAATAATACCCAAAACTCAATGAAATAATGAACAAAAGAGATCAATCAAACAATGAACAATACAAAGCAAACCTCCTTTAATTCTTAGCTTCCATTGATCACCTATCTCAAATGATCTTGTCTATGAATATGGCCTTTAGAAGGTGCACTTCCTTGCTATGATTCCAAGATGTCAATTGCGAATGGCTATGATAGTTTCGCCATGAAGATAAGCTTCATAACAATGATAGTAGTGTCTAGTAACAAGTTTGATTGCAAGCAATAAAGGAATTGGTGCCAAAGGTGTACTGTAATTCCTGCAAAGTAAGTTTAATTAAAGCTTGGATGATTGAAATGAAAGAAGAGGGTTCAATTTATAGACTCAGAAGAGAAGAGATCAACGGTATAGAAAACTTGAGGAACATGTGCGAATAAGAGGAAGACAAGTGTCACACAAAAGTTGTTTTATTTGAGTTAACTACTTTATTTTCTAAACATAAGACATGCTTTTCATAAATTAGAAAGTTTTTTTCTAATTTAAGAGATATTGATAAAAACAAGGTTGATTGAGTCAGTTAACTCAACTTGAGATTTGCTTTTGCATGATTTGAGAGAAATTAAATAATAAATTATTTAATTTTGTGTACATGAAGAAGAAGACTTGTTTTTAGAAGATTTGGAAGATATTTGAAGAATTAGAAGATAGGAAATGGTGCAGGAGCACCTACCTGACAGCTGGCCTCCATGAGGCAGTTAGTTAGTTATAGGTCTTGTTAATGTTTCCAAGAAGGTCTTATAAGACCAATGCATGTAATAAGGTCATGTTGACCATACTTTACTATTTTTAGATAGTTTGGACAGCTGTTTAGGTTGTTAGTTTAGTTGGATCCTCCCAACCGCTTAGAAGCTCCCAGCTGCTGGGAATCAAGTGGTAGTACTCGCAAGCAGTTCCTATTTATGCAGTAGGATCGGTTGGTCTTAGGACAGATTGAGATATAGATACAGATTGAGGAGTTAGATTGCAGAGTGAGACAGAGTACTGTATTTGTATCTTTTGAAATCAAATAAAGAGATCCTGTTTGTGTCCATTCGCTGTTTTGAATTCCATTGTGTAATCGAGTTGCTGTTCTGGTGGTTGCATGGATTCGTTGATCCATTCCACCGGTTGATTCGTCGAGTCAGTGGAATGGCTATGTACAATAGTTTAGGATTTAGTTTGCATTTTCTATTTTTTCACATGTATGTTTGCAGGATCGTAGTCGAGATGTGCTAAGAACCCTAGCATGGGCATGTGCTAGGTCATGCTGGTAGTTCAAGTTTGGAAAGTTGTCCAGGAAGCAGATCGGGTCACCTCAGGAGGTTCGGCGGATCAAAATTCGCTAAGGTTGGAAATTCGTCACAACGGCATCATCAGGATATTTCTGTGTATATCCTGCAGTTACTTCGGGCGTCATCCGAGTAGATGGAGGTGAGCATGATGCAGTAGATTGCATAAGGTAAATGCGCATTGGGGTGATCATCATCAGGTGTTGCCGAGGAAGAGTATATTGGCATAAGTTAGTCGATTGGGTTGATAAAACCATCGCGGGCCGATAATGTTATGTTTGGCTGACAGCAAGATATTGGAGGAGCTGCATATGACGTCATCGTCATCAGGATAATCGTCATCAGGACATTCTAAAATAAGACCTGATAAGTCATATCCTGATGCTGCTTGTTTAAGTAGGTCAGATATCGGGGTGACGTAAGCATCGAAGGAAAGGTGCATGAGAGTGTCGTCATCAATATATATGGGAGGAACCGGATATTTTATATCCTGCTGATGAACATGATGTTGAACATCATGATGCTGCAGATAGAGTTTGGCGGTAAGATGAACAGTGAACATCAGGAGGATGTTTACGCTTGCCGAATGTGATGATGCTGCCGAAAGCCGGATATGATGATGCTGCTGACAGGCAAAGGGTCGAAGGTTTGTCTGCAGGAGGATATCGGTCGGCAGAGAAAATATGATGATGCTGACAGTGTTAAGGGAAATATGATGATGATGATGAAGGGTTGCGGACATACATGCTGTATGTCAAGGTTTTAGTGTGGATGCCTCTGCATCATAGTGGTATCAGAGCTCAGCAAAAGGTCTGGGCTATTGTGTGTTGATTCTGTCACTGAAAAGACAGAGGTAGAGGAGTGAGAGGTTGACAAAATGCCTCCGAAAGGTAATGGTACTGCAAGGGAATTGCAGGAGATGAAGGAAAAACATGTCAGAGAGATGAGGAAGATGAAGGAGCTTGCTGAAGCACTTCAAGCCAGGCTTGTAGCCCTGGAAAAGAACAAAAAGAGGGAAGTGGAAGACAGTGAGTCTGAAGAAGATGAAGATGATGTTGAAGAGTATGAAGAGGTAGCTGAAGATCTGAATGCTAAAGACCAGACATTTGCAAAACTGTTAAAGGCAGTGCAGAGTGATAAACCTAAGGTAAAGGTTGATGTTTCCAAGTATAATGGAAGTTTGAATGAAGATGAGTTACTGGATTGGATTGCTGCACTTGATAATCACTTTGAATGTGAAGATGTTGCTGAGGATCAGAAGGTAAAGATTGCAAAGACCAAGTTAGGAGGTCATGCTTTAGTATGGTGGGATTATGTACAATCCGAGAGAAGGAAACAAGGAAAGTCAAAGATCACTTCATGGGATAAGATGGTAGCAAGGATAAAAGGTAAATTCTTGCCTAAAGATTATGAGATTCAGATGTTTAAGAAGCTGCAATTTTTAAGGCAGAAGGAAATGGATGTGAAGGCATATACTGAGGAGTTTTATAAGTTGAGTATGAGATTTGGTCATCATGAGAATGAGGTAGAAAAGGTGGCTAGGTACTTGGCTGGTTTAAGATTGAACATACAGGATGAGTTAGTTTTAGCTAACCCTAAGAGTGTGGAGGATTGTTACCAAATGGCAATCAGGATTGAAGAAAAGATGAATAGGAGACAAGATAAGTCCATGAGAGGAAGACGCAGCAATATGAGGGGAAGAGGAGCAGCCCCTACAACAAGGCAAACCAATGAGGGTCAAGAAGACACTGGTAAAGGACAGGGACAGTCTGATTTCAGAGGTGGATGGAAAGGTAATAGAGGCAGATTTGGAGGTGGTAGAGGTTCTACTACATTTTCAGGAAAGTGTTACACCTATGGTGAGTTTGGTCATCCATTTTTCAAATGTCCAGAAAATAAAGGTTCATCATCCAGAAATGATAGAACAAATGACAAGAGAGTACAACTTGTGCAAGAAGAGAAAGTAGAGGAAAGTGTGCCAAGTTCAAACACTTATCAAGGAGATAGAGTTCCTGACAATTATGGGTATCCTGAGGAGGGAGAAGCATTGATGCTTAGGAGAATTAGTTTGCAGGCATCAAAGGATATGATGCAAAGAAGAGCTCTTTTCAAGACCACATGCAAGAGCAAAGGTAAAGTATGTAAGGTTGTCATTGATACTGGTTCAATAGACAACATGGTCTCTCAGGAAATGGTGGATAAACTAAATTTGGAAAGGATTCCACATCAACACCCTTACAAGGCATCTTGGGTGCGTGATAGTCAATCACTTTTTGTCTATGAACAGGCATATGTTGATTTTCAGATTGGAGCATATCAGGATAGAGTTTTGTGTGACATTTTGCCCATGGAATGTTGTCACCTACTGTTGGGTAGACCATGGCAATTTGACAGGAGGGTACTGTATGATGGGTATGCTAATACCTACACCATCAAGAAAGATGGGAAGACTATTATGTTGATGCCATTACAGGAAGCAGCTATAGTACAGAAGGCAGCAAAAATTATTTTAGTGGGAAAGAAGGAATTTGTGCAGAAGCCTATAGGAGCAGGCATAAAGGCAGTTGAGGACACTGTAGGGAAAGGAGTTGTTAAGGACAACAGTTTGAAGATAGTTTCAATTTTGACTGACAGAGGTCAATAGCAGGTTCAGAAACAGGTTTGCAAATAGCAACCAGTTGAGAGGAATGACAAGGATGTTGTCATAGTTGGGACTATTGTTTGTCCTATAAAGGTTGAAAGAAAGACAGAATTGAACATTGCAGAACTTCAAGAGGCAGTTCAGATAGAGGATCTGGTCAGGCAACCTGACAAACACACGGTATGTGAGAGAAGGGCCTACATTGACAGGCATGAGGATTTACTTGCAAGAAAGCAAGTTACAGTTCAGAAGTCTTGGAGCAGCCGAGAGCCAGCAGAGGACAAAGCTGGAACAGGTCAAGACACTGCAAAGGCAAAGTGTAAAGGTGGAGGACTTCCACATCCTAACTCATGGGACATGAGTTCTTTTCTGTTGGGGAGTATGGTGCAGGAGCACCTACCTGACAGCTAGCCTCCATGAGGCAGTTAGTTAGTTATAGGTCTTGTTAATGTTTCCAAGAAGGTCTTATAAGACCAATGCATGTAATAAGGTCATGTTGACCATACTTTACTATTTTTAGATAGTTTGGACAGCTGTTTAGGTTGTTAGTTCGGTTGGATCCTCCCAGCCACTTGGAAGCTCCCAGCCGCTGGGAATCGAGTGGTAGTACTCGCAAGCAGTTCCTATTTATGCAGTAGGATCGGTTGGTCTTAGGACAGATTGAGATATAGATACAGATTGAGGAGTTAGATTGCAGAGTGAGACAGAGTACTGTATTTGTATCTTTTGAAATCAAATAAAGAGATCCTGTTTGTGTCCATTCGCTGTTTTGAATTCCATTGTGTAATCGAGTTGCTGTTCTGGTGGTTGCATGGATTCGCTGATCCATTCCACTGGTTGATTCGTCGAATCGGTGGAATGGCTATGTACAATAGTTTAGGATTTAGTTTGCATTTTCTATTTGTTCACATGTATGTTTGCAGGATCGCAGTCGAGATGTGCTGAGAACCCTAGCATGGGCATGTGCTAGGTCGTGCTGGTAGTTCGAGTCTGGAAAGTTGTCCAGGAAGCAGATCGGGTCACCTCAGGAGGTTCGGCGGATCGAAATTCGCTAAGGTTGGAAATTCGTCACAACGGCATCATCAGGATATTTCTGTGTATATCCTGCAGTTACTTTGGGCGTCATCCAAGTAGATGGAGGTGAGCATGATGCAGTAGATTGCATAAGGTAAATGCGCATTGGGGTGATCATCATCAGGTGTTGCCGAGGAAGAGTATATCGGCATAAGTTAGTCGATCGGGTTGATAAAACCATCGCGGGCCGATAATGTTATGTTTGGCCGACAGCAGGATATTGGAGGAGCTGCATATGACGTCATCGTCATCAGGATAATCGTCATCAGGACATTTTGAAATAAGACCCGATAAGTCATATCCTGATGCTGCTTGTTTAAGTAGGTCAGATATCGGGGTGACGTAAGCATCGAAGGAAAGGTGCATGAGAGTGTCGTCATCAGGATATATGGGAGGAACTGGATATTTTATATCCTGCTGATGAACATGATGTTGAACATCATGATGCTGTAGATAGAGTTTGGCGGTAAGATGAACAGTGAACATCAGGAGGATGTTTGCGCTTGCCGAATGTGATGATGCTGCCGATAGCCGGATATGATGATGTTGCTGATAGGCGAAGGGTCGAAGGTTTGTCTACAGGAGGATATCAGTCGGCAGAGAAAATATGATGATGCTGACAGTGTTAAGGGAAATATGATGATGATGATGAAGGGTTGCGGACATACATGCTGTATGTCAAGGTTTTAGTGTGGATGCCTCTGCATCAGGAAAACTAATTAAATAAATAAATTTAATTAATTGTTGTGCATGATTTGGAAGAATAAATAAATTATTTGATTGTATTTTATTTTTGGAGATTGAGAAGATTTAAATAAATTTGATTTGATTTATTCAAATTTGGAAAAAGAATTGACTTAATTAAATAATTAAGAATTATTTAATTATTTGGAAGAATTTAATTAAATAAAAGATTTTATTTAATTTTGACTTTAGAAGAGATAATTAAATATTTTGATATTAATTAATTTAGAAGAATATGAATCAAATAAATAAATTTGTTTATTTATTTATTGATAGAAGAATTAGAATGAAATAAATATTAGGAATATTTATTTAGACTGAATCATGTCATTTTTAGGTGTATACAGTTGTCATTATTCAACCTCTTAAAATAAACACAATGGTTAGAATTACACCGGTTGTAGCCTTGCTCAACCATAAAGCTATCAAATTTCAAATACCATTGCCGAGGTACTTGTTTCAAGCCATATAACTCTTCTTTCATCTGCACACCTATTTCTCCTTACCTTTGACCTCAAATCCTTGGGGTTGTTCCATATATATCTCCTCTTCCAAATCACCATGGAGAAAGGTAGTTTTCACATCTAGCTGTTCCAAATGCAAATCTTTAGCAGCCACAATACTTAAAACACTATGAATAGAAGTCATCTTGACAACCGGAGAAAATATCTCATCAAAATCAATACCCTTTTTCTATGCAAATCATTTTACAACTAACCTGGCTTTAAATTTTTTCTTACCTCCATCTTCTTCTTTTAGCCTATAAACCCATTTGTTTGGTAAAGCCTTTTTACCTACAGGCAACTTACATAATTCCCAAGCTTGATTTTTCAACAATGAGTCCATTTCTTCTTTCATTGCATGCTCCCACTGAACCTTTGTATCAACCTATATAACTTCATCATACCCTTCCGGTTCACTAGCATCTGTTAACAAAATAGAATACAAAGAGGGAGAAAACCTTTCAAGAGGTCTACTTAGCCTTGTTGACCATCTAACATTCACTATAGTTTGTGGTTTTTCTTGTTGCTGTTGCAAGGCATGAAGAACCACTGGAACATCCCTATCTGGAGTATCATCCAGTACTACATAATCCTTTTCTTTCTTCTCATGTTGTTACAATTGATCTTTGTACAACACCTTCTCATTGAATACAACATCCCTGCTTCTCACAATTTTCTGATTTTCAAAATCCCAAAGCCTATAACCAAATTCAGCAATGCCATATCCAATGAAGGTACATTTTTTTTATTTTGCATCTAGCTTGGTTCTATTTTCAAAATCTACATGTGCAAATGCTTCACATCTGAAGGTTTTGAGAAAAGAATAACTCACTTTCTTACCTGTCCATGCTTCTTCTAGAATACCACAGCCCAAAGGAACTAAATGACCTCTATTAATTAAATATATGACAGTATTGATAGCCTTTGCCCACATGTTTAAAGGCAGCCCAACATGCAATCTCATGGTCCTTGCACACTCCATTATTTTCCTATTCATGCATTCAACCACACCATTCTCTTGTGGAGTCCCTAGAACTATTTTCTGCCTACGAATTCTATTAAAAGAACAATAATCCTCAAATTATTTGTTGCAATACTCACCACCATTATCAAATCTGAGATATTTTAATCTTTTACCTGTTTCATTCTCAACCAAGCTTCTCCAGTTCTTAAATGTTTCAAATACATCAGATTTCTGCCTAAGGAAATGAATCCAAACCTTCCTAATTGCATCATCTATGAATGTAACATAATATTGAGAGCCATCGAGAGAAGATATTTGAGCTGGTCCCCATACATCTGTATGCACAAGCTCCAAGTTTTCATCTTTTTTTTGCTTCCCATCCTTGAGAAAACTGACTCTCTTTTATTTTCCATACACACAACTTTCACAGAAATGCATATTAATACATTTCAGACCTGGTCAAACTTTCTTAGAATGAAGTACCTTCATACCATTTTCACTCATATGCCCAAGTCTGTTATGCCACAGTGTTGTCTTAGAACCTGCAGCAACTATTTCAGTCTTTTCTTGCAAACCTGAAGCAATTGTTCCTGAACCTGTTTGTTTTTTCTCTGCAACAGCTAAAGTAGAAGGAACAGTATGACCTGTACAAAGATATAAGGTGCCTACTTTCACACCTTTTTCTACTATTGAGGCACCTCTTGAAACCTTCTAATTTTTATCAGTAAATGTAACAATGCAACCTTCATCAACTAGCTGTCCTACTGAAATTAAATTCCTATTCGGCCTCGGAATGTTCCTTACCTCTTGTAGTAGCCAATGATTCCCATTCTGCAACTTAATCTTGATTCTTCCCTTTCCAACAATCTGATAGGGTTCATTATCTCCTAAATAAACCAGCCCAAAATCCCCTTAGACATAATCAAGAAAATAACTTCTATGGGGCATAGCATGAAATGAGGCCCCTAAATCTAAAACCCATGAATCATTAGCATTATCTAGGGAAAGAATCAAAGCATCATCATCATATTTATTACTTATGGCATTTGCCTCCTTATTGCCTTCTTGTTTGTCTCCTTCTTTATTCTTCGAAGACCAACAATCTTTCTTCAGATGACCTAGTTTCCCATAGTACCAACAATCCTTTTGTCCTTTAGATTTAGACGTCTTGTCCTTTGATTTTCCTCATGACTTCCCATGACCTCCAAAACCTTTTCCTCTCTCCTTTGATCTACCCCTACTTTCTTCATTCAAAACACTACCTAATGTGGACCCTCCTGAGCTTTTCCATCGTATTTCCTTGCTAAGGATAACACCAACAACATCATCAAATTTCAAAGTATTTGAACCAGAGATAGAGTTACTTACATCCATTACCAAGCTATTCCAACTTTCTGGCATAGAACATAATATCAAGAGAGCCCTCAGCTCTTCATCAAATTTCACTTTTTTAGAAGTTAACTAAATGATAATTGTATTAAACTCGCTTAAATGATTTGTCACAGATCCACCTTCAATCATTTTTAGATTAAACAAACACTTAATGAGAAATACCTTATTTGAGGCTGAGGGTTTTTCATACAATTTAGCCAAAGATTTCATTAGTTCACTTGTTGCCATCACTTCTATTATATTGAACACCACATATTGTGCTAGGCACAACCGAATGGTTCCCAATGCATTTCTATCTAGAAGATTCCAATCCTCATTAGTCATTGTTCCAGTTTCTTGGCTATTCCTTCCAACGGCCTTCATAAATCATTCTGATAGAGATAATCCTCCATTTGGATCTTCCATAACTGATAGTTCTGCCCATTGAATTTATCTACCTTCAATTTACCCTCGTCTGCCATTGTTCCCACTCAACCATGAGACCTTCCTGCAGACGATAATCGAACACAACATGCTCTGATACCACTTGATAAGGTTAGCCAGGAGAAGATATCAATTAAATGCAATACAGATTAAACAGAGGATGAAAATACACAGAAATAATAACAATGAGAGACAAGTTTTAACGTGGTTCACCCAAACTCAGGCTACATCCACCAATAGAGAGTCTAGTATTATTATCCATTAAATCAAACCAATTACAACCAACAATCCTTGCAACTCAATGCCACTGTAAAATGCTACAATACATCAATGAAAACCCTAACCCTTAGCCACTTTTATCAAGCCTTATGTCGGTTACAAAATTAGGGTTTTTTTTATTTTGAACCCTGCAAGGGGCATTGCCCCTTGACCCCATTAAATAATTTGGGAGGAAATCACACCAATAAAAGTGGGGTAAATTTAACCTCCAATTTTGATTAGGCTCCATATAACAACAAATGCCCCATTCTAGGTTTTTTCACCACATTCCATGATATAGTTAGATAAAGGTAGCTTTGAAATGTCCCTTAGAATGAGATAAAAGATAAAATAAATAATAAAAAAGACTCACTGATCAAACATATAGCCATTATATCTCTTGCCAAGATAGGTTTGGATTTGACTGATTCTACCTATTGTTGGAATGATAAATACATTAAGGCAGGGATTGATGGATGATGTTGGATAAAAGTTGAAAGATGGGCAAAAAGATATTAGGCCATTCATTGTGGTTGAAGTAGGTTTGTTGATTGATGATTTTTGCATGAAGGATGATGCTTTGGTTAGTATGCTTAGTGTTGTTATGAAGTAAAAAGTGGACACATGCCTTTTTACCTCCTAGTTTAGCTTCTAGGTCCTCATGAATACATTATAGAAGCTAAATATTCATCCCAATGCAAAAACCCTCAGAACCCATGTCAAATGAGAAGGGGTCCATTTTATGCCATATCCTGGATCAAAAAGGCACCTTGGGACTTGTGCTCCCATGCCGAAGTTCTCTGTGATTGGTTAGGGAATAATTTAATACATGTCGGCATAGAACCTTTAAATGGGTCTCTCCTTGTTAGCTCTTTCAATTAAATTTATGAATGTTAGCGGGAAAGTATATATAAGTGTGTTTTGAAGTCATTTGTAACCTAGAAAGACTAGAGATGGATATTGTGAACTTATGATATTGAGAAAAGAGCATTCAAGGCATTCATTGTGTTATTATATTGTAGATTTGTGTTTGTATTGTGTGTTGTTGTAGATTTGGAATCAGCATCCATCGCTTTATGAGTTGAAGGATCTTCATTCTCCTAAGGGCTTGACCTTCGATCTGACATCATTATTGTTTGAATAGTTTCATCATTGGTTTATGTTTAGCCTTTGACCTACAAGGGCACACTCTCTCTCTAAGAACGGTGTTGGGATGCTTCATTGTTATCCCAGGATTTGACTGAGGCAAATTCCTAAACCCCTTTTCTTCTTGTGTGCAAGTTATAGGTGGGAAGACTGAAGAAGTGAAGGTACAAGAAGGTTGTGTAAGGAAAAGGGTTTTGAGATCTGAAAATAGTTTGCAGATATTCCTCTATGAAAGACTTGGGTGCCTGCCTCGGCATCCTCTTGCTCAATCAAGTACTGGATACAACATCAGGACATCATCTACAACATTTCTCATTTTTGAGTTTCTGAAGATCTTGACTTCCAGGACTTGGGTACTCTCCCCAAATTCCTCTGATATTTTAGCTTCTATGGAATAGGTTCTGATATTTCATTGATCATCTTGGTACTTTCATATTCTAGGTTTTTGTTATCATTTGTCTGTTACAAGTTGATTATCTTATAACTAGGGTTTTACTCATACTTAACCTAAGGTTTGATAAAAGGCTTAGTAAAATCATGTCTTTCCATAGCAAACAAGAGCACAAAATCATTAGTTGAGTCATGTTTCATCTTGTAGTGACTTGGCTCAGTTTTGTCCTTGAATGTTATTGTGGAAGAGGGTTTGATCTAGTGTACACAAACTAGTCTTCTTCATTCACCTTTTTCACTACATAACATTTTGGTGAACCCGTAGCATCGAGAATTTGCATCTTACTGAGTGTTGAAATCAGATCTTGCATTAATTCGTATCATACTTATCATCCTTCATTGAAAAATCTTGAATAAATTTCAAAAAAGTGAAAAAAAAAGCATTCTAGGCTTGCAAAAAGGCATAGTTTTGCATTATCTTCATTGCACATGATTGGAGTCATTTGATTTTCTGATTTTTACATCAGATATTATCTACATTATAGAAATTAATCATTTCATGATATTACATCTTGCATTTGAAGATCTCATTTGCTAGGGTTTTGGTTGAAAACTTGAATTTTTCCTATAACCTAGTCATTTGCAAAAGCTAGGGTTTGTAGTCAAAATCTTATTTCAGATTTTTATGCTATCAGAAACATTCATTCAAAGATAATTTTTTAATTGTATTGTTGAATCATTTGACATTCTTTCTTTGAAACTTTCAATGTTTGTAATTACACATTGTGTATTTCAACACTAAGGGCTTTAACACTATCCTCATTCTTCTTTGAGCAAATCTTAAAATCATTCACATTGCCTTGTTGTGAGGCACTATTTACATCATACTTAATTTGTTTGTAGTGCAATTAGTGTTTTTTAATCTTTAAAAACCTAATTTCCTCGAACCAATGCCTTGGTGAGCAATAATCTCACATATATTGCCTCTAATCAAAATAAGGGTGGTATAGTTCCCCCTTGAGTTAATAAGAAGAGAAAGATTCCTAAACCTGTAATATCCTTTACACCACATGAGACCAAAATTAGATATTTTGATGGCCCTCTTTACATTACAACACGTATAAGTGGATATCCTACAAGAGGAATCCTTATTGATCTTAATTGTATAATGAATGTGATAACTGAAGAGTTCTTATACATGCATGATTTGTCACAAGACACTTATGATCCTACACATAGAATGATTAAAGCACAAAATGGATATTTCATCTTGGTTACCAGAAAGATTACAATCTTGCCTAAAGTGGTCAAAAAAGCCCTTGAACAACCATTTGTCATCATTCCTACCTTAGACCTATTGCATGTGAAGTTAGGCCACTCATGGCTAAAGTCCAGGAAAGTGGTCCCTTCTACCATTCATAAGTGTTTAAAATTCCCTCATCAAGGACAACAACATGTTGTACATCATAGTGTATGGAAACTTCAACTTGGACTACTTTTGGTTGTAGCCTATTGAACCAAATCAACCAAGAGAAGATCAATTTTTCCTGGCATATCAAAAATATAAGGAAAAACTCATAACTAAACTAGCATTTAGCAAAGATGATCCTAGACCCTCTCAATCCTCTAAGAATACAATTCCTCCTACCAAACAAATAAAGAGTGAAAAGCAACCCGAGTTGAAGGAACCCCCTCCCCCAAGAGGTAAAGGAATTTTCACTAAGGTTCCTCCTCTGCCATCCTTACAAGGATCGAGAGGCAACCTTAAAGAGCGAAGCATTTCATCACAAAAGATTAATTTTGTACTGGCTTCCTCTTCTGAAATGTCCAAGACTATGGGAACTCATGACACTCCTTTTACAAATATCACCAACAAGACAAAAAGGAATCAAAATGCAAGAGAAAGAAGGAGAAAACAACAAGCTTTAGTGCAACAAGCATCATCTCGACAAGAAGACATTCTACCAATAGAAAGTGAATCAAAAGAAGAGATAAAGGATGAAGAATTAAATGAAGAAGATACAATTTGGGCCATATTACCCTGTGTCCCTATTTCTTCCCATATTCAAGATTGGGAGGAAGATGATTTACTCAATGACAACCGCTAGTGCGGTTGTATCTTCTCATAGGTAAGTATTTCTCACCCTTTTAGCCACCTTTGATGTAGCACCTCTTTGAGTTTCTCTCTTGGGTGGCCTCCTCTTATGTGTAGTGTTAGTGTTCCCCTAAGTTGGATCAAATGTTGTTTAGGTCTCTTTGGATGACCCTTGATACTATTGTAAGGATAAGGATACAAGGAGACCACCTCTGTTGTGACCATTCTTCTATTTGTTTCTCTATTCTTCTATTCCTCTCATCTATCTTATTGTAATTGTTGTGTGTTGTGCCTTGGGGGCATAACGTTGTGGAGGATATCTTGGGGGCACTTTCCCATGTTGTAAACACGTCACTTTTGTCTCCTCTCTTATTTACATGTTTACATTCTTCAGTGGCTCTACTAGTTGGCAATGATAAAAACAAATACATACTGATAAGGATCATGTGTCCCTTCAGTAAGAATGATACTAGTAGAATCACTATGTTTTGTGATGCATAATGTGAAATTTATTGTAACAAACCTTTGCAATACTCTAAATCTGCTTCTATGCACTTTGGATTGTTTTGAATCTCACCTTATAGCTACACTCGATTATTAGATACCTGAAGTATAACTTCATGGCTATACTTAGTTTCGAACCTACAAGTGTAGCCTTGGTCTATTATGTGATATGATAAATAATTTCTGCATAAGTTTTATGAATTGATTTGGTTGTTATCTTAGAGTAAGATTTTCTTACCAATCCTTATATATTGTTGATCATATTAGCAAACTATATTGATGTGTTTGTGGGAACATTCAGTGATCATGGCACATGTCACTTTGGGGGCATGGGCTTTGCAAAAGCTCTTGTTCCCTTGTATTTTTTCACTTTACCTTAAATGTGCTTGATACTAGCAAGCAGGATCAACCACTTTAAGGTTGGGCATATATTATGGTAACTACTTGATTATTGTAGACATTGACAAAGTGTGTTTGCGTACACTTCCTTTTCACTATATGGTGTCTCCATGATGCGAGTGGGGTTATGTACTTTGATCTATTACGTATACCTCATTTTCACTACAAGGCATCTCTATGATGCAGGTGGGGTTGTATAATTTGAGCACATGCTTCCTTTTCACTATAAGGCATCTCCATGGTGCGGGTGGGGTTACATTTTAAAAGTCGTTCTGCAAACGGTGGGATGATGTAACTCTTCATTTAGTTGCACATCCTTTTAAACAGAGTCCTCATCACGAAGAGGGGTTGGATCTTGATTCGTTCACCCTTAAGCATGTCTTTGGTGGTTGTGGTAGCGTAGCTCAACCGTCAAGTGTCTATGACGTGTCTTAGATAGTGGACTGTAGTAATGAGCTCCTCCCTATTGCCTATGTTTGTTGTGTATAAGACATATAGTGTGTCTATGACATACTCTATGGTGCTCATGTGTTTCATGTGTGTTTCATGTCTTCCTTGTGTGTCTTACATGTTTTTGCATGTTCTAAAGGTGCGTAGCGATGAGCGCCCTCCAGTTTGTGTGCTTTATGTGCTTTGCATGGTCTAAAGGAATGTAGCGATGAGCTCCCTCCATGCTATATTTTATGTTAGGATTTCATTTATATAATTATTTAATCATGTCTTCTATTCATGTATGCCTCATGTATTGCGTGACTGATGTCATGTCTTCTCTATGTATCGCATGCTTCACTGTCTTCACCATGTATTGCATGCCTCCTTACTCTATTCACTGTGTCTTATGTGACTGTTAAGTGTTTTCTTATGTATGCCTAAGTCTAGGGGCTAGAAATAGTCCTTCAAACTTAGGGTGTGTCTTAATTCTTGTGTTTGATGTGCTTTGGTCGTAGTTTAATGCATGTATGGATCGTAAGATCATACACACATTAAAGTGGGGGCTAAATTTTATGGAGTAAAAAGTGGACACATGCCTTTTTACCTCCTAGTTTAGGTCCTAGGTGGTGCAGGAGTACCTTCTCTATGGTGTAGGAGTCATGTTTTGTTTTTGTTTTCAATAAGGCTTTTTAAGCCCCATCAT
Organism: Cunninghamia lanceolata; assembly: GCA_027924645.1. Classification (NCBI taxonomy): domain Eukaryota; kingdom Viridiplantae; phylum Streptophyta; class Pinopsida; order Cupressales; family Cupressaceae; genus Cunninghamia; species Cunninghamia lanceolata. Next base: position 6,205,423 of record BSBN01000738.1, read on the forward strand.
GTTTGTAATAAGGTTTTTTTTTTGTCAATTTGGTCACTAGACCTATGTAGACCATGTTTTGGTCAAGTTTGATGTAATAACACAACGAAAACATGTAGTTTTCTTGTGAGAAGAGAAACCCAACGGCTAACTGACTTTCAAAATTAGTTTGTACGGTTGGGAGGGATGTAAACAAGGGTCTCAAGCCTTTTATAGGTGAGAAGTTGGATGTAATTGCAGGAAGGAAGGAATGAATGAAGATCTAGATTTGTGGGTGTGTTGAAACATTGTTCTTTTTGAGTATTTCTCTGTAACAGTCATTTCTGTACGATCTGTATGGATAGTTGATCATCTAAAACTGACTGGAGATGTTCATGTGTTGAAATAGCTTTCATTTAGAAGTAGTATGGTGTCTTGAAGTGTTGTAGTTTGTAAGATATTGTTCTTTTTGTAGAGACTGGCATGAAAACCTAGAAACAAGGGTTTGGTGAATAAATGGACTGTTATTCCTCTGTCCACTGAAAGCAAGATTCTCATTTTCAATGTGATGGATGAATACAGTGTATATTTTGTGTTTTCTGTAGTTATGGGTCAAACACTCAAGGATCCAAAGAGTTTGGCATGAGTTTGACTAGGCATCTCTATGTGACTAGTCTTTGAAAAGTGTTGTTATGTGAACAGTTAGTGGAGTGGCCAAATTGATGGTGATCAAGTGTTTGCAGAAGATTGTAAAACCCCTTCCATTCTGTTGAGTTCTTATTTCTGTGTACTTGTTGAATGCTTGTGAGTTGCAGAGTTACAGAAGTGTCGTTGGAGTAACACAACCCTCGAAGAAACTTTTGGAAGTTACACTGATCAATAGTGTTGGCCCGATAAGAGTTGTGTCAGTGAAGAATGAAGGAAGTCTCACCAAAGAAACATATACAGGCATAAGTTTGCATCATTGCACCAAATGTATATTGTGTATACATATCACAAAAGCATGTTCAGAATGTATCTTTCATCGGATACAAATGAAAACTGGTCATAACAATGAAGAAACTTTAATCCACCGGCAATAGCAAGTCACACCAAGCATATACAATGTTGATACATTGGTGCATCGGAAGAAGAGTAAAATATCCCACTAACAAAGTAAGTCTTGCCGAAGAGTGTGGTTCAGAAGTGTTATTGGAGTGATCAGTGTGTATCGGCGGAGTATCTTTCAAGCTCGCCAATGATATGTAGTCTCGCTGAAGACAAAGCATTGTGTTGAGTTGTTGGGGAGAGTTGAGAGATCAGTCAGAGAAGTTGCGAGATGGCCGACGGGGTATGTTTGGCCGATAAGAGTAGATCCCCAAGACATAGGCCACCCTCTCACCGATCAAGTTGTTGATCTGTTAACCACTTCCATTGTGCACTCTGCATCATATTGGTATTAGAGCCAATATTTGAATTGGAGCAGTGTATGTCAAACAAGGAGAGAAACTGAGGCTAGCACAATGCCTCCTAAGTCTATGAGCAAAGAAGCCATCAAGAAGATGGTAGAGGAGATGCTTGAAGCAAGGTTGAAACAAGAGAGGCCCAAGGGTAAGAGTAAAGAGGATGGAAGTGCTTCTGATGCAGAAGAAGAAGAAGAAGAGGTAGAGGAGAGTCCTCAAGAACAAGATATGTCTGCAAGCCAAAAGGCATTCTTGAAAGCACTCAAAGGTGCTCATGGAGATAGTGGTAATTCAAAGATGGATGTTCCTACATTCAATGGGAAACTAGATGGAGATGCCCTCATGGATTGGATTGAAGCCATGTGTAACTAGTTTGACTTCAAGGAGTATAGTGACAGCAAGAAAGTCAAGTTTGCTAAGACAAGATTGAGAGGTTCTGCCCTAGTATGGTGGAACTATATGCAAGGTGAAAGAGAGAAAATTGGAAAGAACCCTATCACCAAATGGAGTAGAATGGTGGCCATGCTAAGAGACAAGTTCATGCCATCTGATTATGAGTTGTAGACCATTAGGAAGTTTAATCATCTCAGACAAAAGGATATGGATGTGGCTACATATACTAAATAAATTCATAGATTGAGAATGAGAGCCAATCACAAGGAGGAGAAAGAGATGGTGGCCAGATATCTTGATGGTTTGAGTATAACATACAAGATGAATTCAGTATGGTGGTTCCTAAAATAGTGGATGAGTGTTTTCTATTATCCTCTAGGACTAAGGAGAAGTTGAAAAGAAAGAGTGATCAAAACCCCAGAGGAAGAGGTGGCAGAAATAATAGGGGAAGAGGCAGTTTTGGTAGAGGACAGTCACGTAGAAACAAAAACCCAAGTCAATAAGAGTCTCATTCTGATGTAGAACATAGAGGTGGTGGTTTCAAAGGTTGGAGAAGACCAAATGGTAGAGGTAGAGGTGGTGGTACAGGCAGAGGACCTGAAGTTTTCACTGGTAGATGCTATGGCGGCAATGAAGTAGGCCATACTATGAGCAAATACCCTAAGAAGGCAACTAGTTCCCATGATGGTGGAAGAAGGAATCAGTTGTTGAAAGATGAGGATTTCCAAAGTGTGAATTCACCTATTGGTAGTGCTGCACCAGTCCTTGAAGGAGAGAACGTGATGATCAAGAGGACCTTGATGAAGATGCCATTGAAGCAAGAGCCCCCACAAAGGAAGACTCTCTTCATAACCCAAGGTATAGCATATGGTAAACTTTGTAAAATCATTGTTGATTCAGGTTCTACTGAGAATGTAGTGTCTACTGAAATGGTAAAGAAGTGTAAGTTGAAAAGGCTGCCCCATGTTAGTCCTCATAAGATCTCTTGGTTGAATAAGAATCAAAATTACATGGTAGAAGAACAAACATGGATTGAGTTTGAGATAGGTGATTATAAGGACAAGGTACTATGTGAGATTACTCCAATGGATGCTTGTCACCTTCTTCTTGGATGTCCATGGTAGTATGATGTGAAGGCACAACATGATGGTGAGCAGAACACATACCTCATCACCAAGAATGGAAGGAAGTTTAGGATGAATCCTATGCAAGAGCAGATTGGAGAGAAGAGTAATGACACCAATGTCGTGATGGTTAGTGGCAAAGAGTTCTTACACCTCATAAAGGAGAAGGATACCCATGGGTATGCCTTGATAATGAAGCCTAAACATGAATCAGGATAGCAAGACAAAAAATAGAAAGAGGTTCCACTAGAAGTGCAGCAATTGTTCGATAAGTACCAAGATCTTGTGGTAGAGGATACTCCTAACTCCTTACCACCCATGAGAGATATAAGTCATCAAATTGACTTGATTCCAGGTGCCACATTGCCCAATAAGGCTGCCTACAAATTGACACCACAACAAAATGAAGAGGTGAGTAGACAAATTCAAGAACTCTTAGAGAAAGGACTGATTAGAAAGAGTCTTACTCCATGTGTAGTCCCTAGTGTACTTGCTCCAAAAAAAGATGGGAAGTGGAGACTATGTATGGATTCAAGGGCCATGTATAAGATCACATTAAGGTATAGATTCCCTATGCCAAGGATTGAGGATCTTTTGGACTATCTTGGAGGGTCATGTTATTATTCAAAGATTGATTTGAAATCTGGTTATCATCAGATCAGAATTAGGCAGGGAGATGAGTGGAAGACTGCCTTCAAGACAAATGAAGGTCTCTATGAGTGGTTTGTCATGCCATTCGGCCTTAGCAATGCCCCAAGCACATTTATGCATTTGATGAATGAGGTACTTGTTGAATTCATTGGGAAATTTGTAATTGTTTATCTTGATGACATACTTGTTTTCAGCAAGACAAAAGAAGAACATGTGAAGCATCTTGGATAGGTGATGAAGAAGTTGCATGAGAATAAGTTGATGATCAACTTGGATAAGTGTGAGTTCATGAAAACTAAACTTGTGTACCTAGGTTTTGTGATTTCTAATGGTTGTTTGAAGATGGACCCCACAAAGGTTGAGGCCATTCTCAGTTGGCCTACCCCTAGGACAGTGGGAGATGTTAGAAGCTTCCATGGCTTGGCAACTTTTTATAGGAATTTCATTAGAGGATTTAGTCACATAAGTGCTCCTATTCTCAATACCATCAAGGGTGGAATAAAGTGCAAATTTCAATGGACGAAGCAAGCAGATGATATCTTTGAATTGTTAATTAAGAAAGTGGCTAAATTACCTACATTGGTGCTCCCAGATTTTGACAAAGTTTTTGTAGTGCAATGTGATGCAAGTCAACAAGAAATAGGTGTTTTTCTTAGTCAAGATGGACATCTAGTGGCCTTTTTTTCAGATAAGTTAAATAAGGCTAAACAAAGGTACTCTACCTATGACCTAGAGCTTTATGTAATGGTGTAAGCTCTCAAAAAGTGGAGACACTGTTTGCTGCCCGAAGAATTCATTATTTTTACTAATAACCATGCTCTTAGCTTCCTAAATAGTTAAGAAAAGTTGAATCATAGGCATGTTAAGTGGATGGAACAATTACAGGCATATACCTTCACTATTAAGCATAAAAAGGGTGTTGACAACAAAGTGGCTGATGCTTTAAGTAGAAGGATGCTGGTCATACAGGAAGTACAGATGGAAAGCATGGGGCTAGATTGTTTGAAGGAGTTATACAAGGAGGATGCAAATTTCAAGGCTGCTTATGAAGTTTGAGCTAGTTTGGCTAACACTTTTCATGGTGAATATTCAGATTTTGTGTTGCAGGAAGGTCTCTTATTCAAGGGTAGTTTGCTATGTGTTCCTAAATGTTCAATGAGGGATAACATCATCAAAGAGAAGCACAATGGAACCTTAGGAGGACACTTTGGGTTGGACAAGACTTCGGAACAAGTCACTAGATTCTACTATTGGCCAAAAGTACAATCAGATGTAAGGATATATGTTGCAAGTTGTACCATATGTCAAAAGGCCAAAGGTATGTCTTCTAATGTTGGTTTGTACCAACCCCTTCCAATTCCCAATAGGCCTTGGGAAAGCATTAGTATGGATTTTGTACTTGGTCTTACTAAGACAACAAGGGGTGTGGTTAGTGTTTTTGTTATTGTGGACAGATTTAGTAAGATGGCTCATTTTGTGCCATGCAAATGCACAAATGATGCATCTCACATTACTGGTCTCTTTTTTAGAGAAGTGGTTAGAATCCATGGTTTGCCCTTTTCAATTGTCACTAATAGAGACTCCAAGTTTGTTGGTCATTTTTGGAGGACCTTATGGAGAAAATTGGGAACACAATTATCTTTTTCATCAACCTACCATCCCCAAACTGATGGTCAGACTGAGGTTGTTAACAAGTCCTTAGGAAACCTTCTAAGATGCCTTACCAAGTAGCATGGGTTGGCATGGGACTTGGTGATTAGTCAAGCTGAGTATGCTTACAATGATTCAGTGAATAGAAGTATTGGGAAGAGCCCATTTGAAATTGTTTATGGTTTCCATCTAAGAGGACCACTTGAACTCAAAGACCTACAAGGTTGGGATAAGAGGAGTGCTCTAGGAGAAGATTATGCTATCACCATGAAGGTAGTTCATGATCAAATCAAAGTTCAGTTGGAAAAGACAGTCTCCAAATACAAGGATAGGGCATATCTCAAAAGGAGAGATGTACAGTTCAAAGTGAGAGATTTGGTGATGGCCTATCTAAGGAAGGCAAGGCTACCTAAAGGATAGCCAACCACGTTTCTGATGAAGAAAATAGGACTATGCAAGGTAGTGCATAAGTTTGGTCCAAATGCTTATGAAATAGAACTGCCATCCGGTTTTGGTATTTCTCCCATATTCAATGTTTCAGACCTATTTCCATTGAGACCTCCATTGAATGCTAAAGATGGATCAGATGTTCTGATTGAAGATGAAGATTGGGTCAAAGATCTACCTCCAAGTAAGCCTTTCCAGTTGGAATACATCTTAGATTCCAAGATTGTCAAAAGACAAGGAAGGGTGTGTACAAAGAGTACTTTGTCAAGTGGCAAGATCTTCCTAATTCAGAAGCTACATGTATGAGTGAGGTAGACATTTTGAAGCATGGGAAGACACTCCAATAGTTAGAAACTCAAGGGACTTGAGTTTTTCCTGTAGGAGGAGTATGGTGCAGGAGTCATGTTTTGTTTTTGTTTTCAATAAGGCTTTTTAAGCCCCACCATGTTTGTAATAAGGTTTTTTTTGTCAATTTGGTCACTAGACCTATGTAGACCCTGTTTTGGTCAAGTTTGATGTAATAACACAATGAAAACATGTAGTTTTCTTGTGGGAAGAGAAACCCAACGGCTAACTGACTTTCAAAATTAGTTTGTACAGTTGGGAGGGATGTAAACAAAGGTCTCAAGCCTTTTATAGGTGAGAAGCTGGATGTAATTGTAGGAAGGAATGAATGAATGAAGATCTGGATTTTTAGGTGTGTTGAAACATTGTTCTTTTTGAGTATTTCTCTATAACAATCATTTCTGTATGGTCTGTACGGATAATTGATCATCTGAAACTGACTGGAGATGTTCTTGTGTTGAAATAGCTTTCATTTAGAAGTAGTCTAGTGTCTTGAAGTGTTGTAGTTTGTAAGATATTGTTCTTTTTGCAGAGACTGGTCTGAAAACCTAGAAATAAGGGTTTGCTGAATAAATGGATATTATTCCTCTGTCCACTGAAAGCAAGATTCTCATTTTTAGTGTGATAGAGGAATACAATGTATATTTTGTGTTTTCTATAGTTCTAGGTCAAACACTCAAGGATCCAAGGAGTTTGGCGTGAGTTTGACTAGGCATCTCTATGTGACTAGTCATTGAAAAGTGTTGTTATGTGAACAATTAGTGGATTGGCCAAATTGACGGTGATCAAGTGTTTATAGAAGATTGTAAAACACCTTCCATTCTGTTGAGTTCTTGTTTCTGTGTACTTGTTGAATGCCTATGAGTTGCAGAGTTATAGAAGTGTCGTTGGAGTAACACAGCCCTCAGAGAAACTTTTGGAAGTTACACCAATCAACGGTGTCGGTCTGATAGGAGTTGTGTCGGTGAAGAATGAAGGAAGTCTCACTAAAGAAACATATACCGGTGTAAGTTTGCATCATTTCACTGAATTTATATTGTGTATGCATATCGCAAAAGCATGTTGAGAATGTATCTTTCGCCGAATACAAATGGTGACCAATCGTAACGGTGAAGAAACTTTAATCCACCGGCAATAGCAAGTCACACCAAGCATATACAAAGTTGATACATTGGTGCATCGGAAGAAGAGTAAAAGATCCCACCGATGAAGTAAGTCTTACCGAAGAGTGTGGTTCGGAAGTGTAATCAGAGTGATTGGTGTGTATTGGCGGAGTAGCTTTCAAGCTCGCCAATGATATGTAGTCTCGCCAAAGACAAAGCATTGTGTTAAGTTGTTGGGGAGAGTTAAGAGATCGATCAGAGAAGTTGCAAGGTGGCCGACGGGGTATGTTTGGCCAATAAGAGTAGATTGCCAAGACATAGGCCACCCTCTCACCGATCAAGTTGTTGATCTGTTAACCACTTCCACTATGCACTCTGCATCACTAGGTCTCTGTGAATACATTATACAAGCTAAATATTCATCCTGATGTAAAATGTTGGGAATTAAGCTATCTCAACCTTGGTAATTCCTTGTATTATTTCATTGTATTTATTTTTTTACTGCCTATTATTGTAATTAGGATGCTAATCCTTATTGTCATCTTGTGGGAGTTGGCACGGTGATGTGTCATCCTACGTGGAAGGTGACAACATGTAAATTTGTCCTCACATGAGGACATAGGCATCCCACTTAGTGTTAGGAATATTTTACCATTTGTCAGCATCTTGGATAGTGTGTAAGGGAATATTGACCAAAACAGTTATGGCAGATTTCTATAACAAATCTATGGCACGTAAGAGTCATAAATGGAATGTTCTATGATAGGTGAAGATGTGTGTTACAAAGTATCCTTGTGTGCCCCAAGGAGGGTTATGACATGTTGTAAGAGAATATGCTATTTTTAGCCTATGTATGATAGATTCTCTTACAAATGTAAGATGTCAGTATGACAGATTCTATGACGGTCGTAAGAGTCATAAGAGCATCTGTCATTGCCCAACTTGGAAATAGGTGACCATTTTGGGATGGGCTGTTATGACAAGTGTCATGACCATGCTGCAGTGTTGGAAAAGTGTCTTTAGGTGTGGGTTTTGGGCCATGAGGCCATGTTGGACACCCATCTCAAGGAAAGCTCATCTTTGCCTTGTAAACTTCTATTTAAGTAGGTGTTTTGAGAGGAGATGTATTATGTGATTGACAGGTACTGTTATGCTGCTAGTTTGTCTCCAGATATAAGTGTGGAAGACTTCTCAGAGCTTGCATTGCAAGTGTATTGTAAACCATTTCAGTTTTGATAATACATTGTATAGGTTTTGGAGTGTGGGGTTTTTCACCTAATAAGGGTTTTCCCCACATACATCTTGTGTCTCTCTCTTCTATCTCATTTCTGTGTGTATGTGTATTACTGCAATATCTCCATTGTTCTATTTAACATTTTGTAATTATAAGGATTAAAAAGAATTTGCACTCTTCTCTCCTCTTTAGATTAGTGTAGGAAGTGATTTCTGCACACCTAGCTTCCTTTCAATTTGTATCAAAGCTTGGCTAGTTTTGGTTCTAGCTGCTGGGTAGGGGTTTTTTGAGCTAATCTTAGGTTGAGTGGGAGTCTGTGCAGAGTATTCTGTATCTTTTGCAGGAAGGAGATGGCAAGCACATCTGGAAGAGTAGAGGTGGAGAAGTTCAATGGCACAAATTTTGAGTTGTGGAAACTCAAGATGGAAGATCTACTTGTTGATCATGACCTATGGGAAACCATTGATGTAACAAAACCTATGACAATGTCACAAGCTAATGGGGACCTCAAAGATCGGAAGGCTAAGGGTCTCATAAGACTCTATCCTATTGAATGTCCATGAGGAGAAGACCGCAAAAGATCTTTGGAAGATGCTAGGAGATGTTTATCAGGCCAAGTCCTTGGTGAACAAGCTTTTTCTAAAAAAAATGTTTGCTTTGAAGATGGAAGATAGAGGATCTGTTGCAGACCATATGAATGCTTTCCACATGATTGTTGCATAGTTGACATCCATGGGTGTAAAAATGGACGAGGAGGATTGGTGTATGACCCTGCTTTGTTCTTTACCGGATTCGTGGGATCATCTTGTTATGGCCATCAGGAGCACCACATCCACTTTCAAAATGGAATATGTGGTGTCTTCGTTGTTATCTGAATAAATATGGAGAAAGACAACTGAGTCAGCCAAAGAGGCTCTAGTGGTTTATGGAAGACCTAAAGAGAAAGGGAAGAAGAAGGACAAGAAAGGTTAAAAGGGCAGATCCAAATCCTATGGGAGATCCAAATCTCCTGGAAAGTCCAAGGCTCTTTGTTGGAACTATGTTAAAACTAGGCATTTTCGAAAGGAATGCAAAGAGGAAAATAAAAAGAAGAAAAAGAATGCCCTAGATTCATATTCTAACAAGTCACAAGATGATGGTGATGCCTTCATCACATCCCTGGCCACCCATGCATCTGATGATGTGTGGTTGATAGATTCTAGTACATCATTACACATGACCTCACATCGAAGCTGGTTCACAAAGTATGAAGAGTTTGATGGTGGAAGAGTGTACCTGGGTGACGATTCTCATCTAAAGATTGTTGGTCATGGAAGAGTCTTAATCTGATTCCCTAATGGACGAGTGAAGGGGATCATTGGGGTTAGTCACATCCTAGGCTTGACACAGAGCCTACTTTCTATAAGTATGTTGAATGATGTAGGTGTACAGGTTGTCTTTTTGAAGGATGGATGCAAGATGACTAAATGATCTATGGTGCTTGCGATGGGTACTCAGAGAGGTACTCTATTTTAGCTTGAGGCATGCACTTCACAGTGTAATAGTTCTTCTAACTCAAAGAAAAGAGCTGCAGTCACTTCATCCCCACCATCTGAATGAGCAGTGAAGAAATCTGTTATAACAAATTCTAATGGTAGTGCTCATGCTTTGGAAGTTAAACTTCCTGCTGAAAAGATAATGTTATGGCATAAGAGATTTGGCCACATTGGTGAGAAGGGTCTTAGAACCCTAAAAAATAAAAACCTCATTGAGGGGTTTAATGATTGTAATCTCAAATTTGACTTTTACAAACATTGTATATATGGAAAGCAAAATCAGGTTTAGTTTTACTCTAGTTCTCACAAGTCTTCTGGTGTCATGGACCTTATTCATTCTGATGTATTTGGTCATGTTAGTGTTCCTTCAATATCCAAATCTATATATTTTGTATCTTTCATAGATGATTACAGTAGGAAATGGATTTATTTTCTCAGAAGCAAGTCTGAAGTCTTTAGTTGGTTGAAAGAGTTTAAATCTTTTGTTGAGAATCAAACTAGTAAAAAGATTAAGTGTTTGAGGATTGACAATGGTGGTGAGTTTTTCTCAGCAGAGCTTGATAAGTTCTATAAAGAGCAAGGGATTAAAAGACATAAGACAACTCCATACACCCTACAACAAAATGGAGTTGTAGAGAGGATGAATAAGACACTGATGGAGAAGGCTAGGAGTATGCTTAGTGGAGCAAGCCTTGAACAAAACTTTTGGGCTGAAGTTGTAGCCACTACCTACTACCTAGTAAATATGTCTCCTACATCAGCTCTTGTTGGTAAGACACCTATGGAGGTGTGGTATGGTAAGAAGCCTTCAGTTAGACATATTCATGTTTTTGGTTGTGAGGCATATGCATATGTGCCTAGGGAGAAACGGTCTAAATTGGAGAACAAGGTTGTTAAGTGTATTTTCATTGGCTATGGTGTTGGTGTGAAAGGATACAAGCTTTGGCATCCTGTGGCTGAAAAAGTGTTGTATAGTAAAAGTGCTATCTTCAGAGAGCTAACACCTTCTTCCATTGTTCTATAGCCAAAAAAGATAGAAAAGAAAGAGGATGTGGTTCATGTTTCCTCCTACCCCTGAGAAGCCTGAACTGACAGACCCTATGAGACTTGATGATGAGGAGAGCTCTAGCAGCTCTAAAAGCTCAAAAGAAGAAGCAGAACCTCAACCTTAGCCATTGAGGAGGTCTACAGAAACAAGAAAGCAACCTGATAGGTTTGGTTATTCATTTCTTGATTCTAGTTGTGCTTTTACCTTGCTTACTAACACTGATGAGCCTAGAACTGTGACAAAGGCTATGGGCATGAAAGATGCAGGTTCCTGGAAGGAGGCCATGGAAGATGAGATGGCTTTTTTTGAGAAGAATAAAACATGGGACTTGGCACCTTTGCCTAAAGGACAGAAACCTATTGGATGCAAATGGGTGTTCAAGAAGAAATTTGGTGCAGATGGCAGTGTTGAAAAGTACAAGGCTAGATTGGTTGCAAAGGTGTACTCACAAGTGGAAGGAATTGATTATGGTGAAATTTTCTCTCCCATTGTAAAGCTAACATCCATTCAATTCTTGTTATCTCTTGCAGTTACTTATGACTTAGAGGTGGAGTAGATGGATGTGAAGACAGCTTTCTTTAATGGTGATTTGGAGGAAGAGATTTACATGTCACAGTCAGATCATTACATAGAGAAAGGTAAAGAAAATTTGGTTTGCAAGTTGAAGAAGTCTTTGTATGGTTTGAAGTAGTCTCTTAGAATGTGGTATATGAAATTTGATGCCTTTGTGTTGTCGATTAGATTTCTAAGATCAAAATCAGATCATTGTGTGTATTACAAATTTGACAATGATCACATTCTCATTATTGCATTGTATGTTGATGATATGTTTTTAATTGGGAATGGTGAGAATATGATTTCTGATTTGAAGTCTCAGTTGTCAGCACAGTTTGATATGAAAAACTAAGGGGCAGCCAGGTACATTCTGGGAATGGAAATTAACAGAGACAGAGCTAACAAAAAACTTTGGTTAAGCCAAAGTAAGTATGTGAAGACCGTGTTGGACAGGTTCAGCATGGCAGATTGTAGATCATTTTGTGTTCTTGTTTCATTGGGGATAAAGTTGTCTGTTAGTGATTGTCCAAAATCTCCTAGCGAGGTGGGGGACATGAGCAAAGTACCTTATGCTAGTGTTTTTAGCAGTTTGATGCATGTTATGGTCTATACAAGACCAGACATTGCCCAAGGAGTGGGAGTCCTTAGTCAATTTATGGCTAATCCTAGACGGGTACATTGGGATGTAGTTAAGCGAGTGTTCATATATTTGAGGGGTACTTTCAAGTATTCCATATGCTATCATGGTAATCCTACAGGACCTCCACATTCTATTTGTATTCATGGATTCATGGATTTTGATTGGACAAGCGGCATTGACAACAGGAGCTCCACCAATGCCTATGTGTGACTCACTATGTTTGGTGGTGCAATTAGTTGGATGAGTAAGCAACAACTTGTGTTTGCTTTGTCCACGATAGAAGCTGAGTATATGGTATAAACTCATGCTTGCAAGGAAGCCATTTGGCTTAAGAGATTGTGTTCAAATATTGGTGTTGATGCAGGGCAGATTACATTTTGTTGTGATAGTCAGAGTGTGATTTGCCTAGAAAAGAATCTAACTTTCCATGCCAGAACAAAGCATATTGATGTATAGTTTCACTTTGTACGAGACATGGTAGATGATGGGAAGGTGATTTTGGACAAGGTAGATACTTTGAAGAATGTTGCGGATGCATTGGTGAAACTAGTGGGCACAGAGAAGTTTAGATGGTGTTCGGAGGCAATGGGCCTCTCAGCCTATAGCAGTTAAATTATGTTATTTCCATTGGCTCTTACAAGGTGTTCGACAAGTGGGAGAATGTTGGGAATTAAGGTGTCTCAACCTTGGTAATTCCTTGTATTATTTCATTGTATTTATTTATTTATTGCCTATTATTGTAATTAGGATGCAAATCCTTATTGTCATCTTGTAGGAGTTGGCACGGTGATGTGTCATCCTACGTGGAAGGTGACAACATGTAAATTTGTCCTCACATGAGGAGATAGATATCCCACTTAGTGGTAGGAATATTTTTCCATGTGTCGGCATCTTGGATAGTGTGTAAGGGAATATTGACTGAAACGATTGTGACAAGTCTATGACGCGTAAGAGTCGTAAATGGAATGTTCTATGACAAGTGAATGCATGTGTCACAAGGCATCTTGGAAGAAGGCATCTTTGGGTGCCCCAAGGAGGCTTATGACATGTTCTATGAGAATATGCTATTTTTAGCCCAGGTGTATAACAGATTCTCTTACATCTATAAGATATGTCAGTATAACGGATTCTATGATAGATGTAAGAGTTGTACGAGCATCTGTCATTGCTCAACTTGGTAATAGGTGACCATTTTAGGATGGGGTATTATGACAAGTGTCATGACCATGCTACAGTGTTGGACAAGCATCCTTAGGCATGGGTTTTGGGCCATGAGACCATGTTGGATGCCCATCTTGAGGAAAGCTCATCTTTGCCTTGTAAACTTCTATTTAAGTAGTTATTTTGAGAGATGTATTATGTGATTGATAGGTACTATTATGCTGCTAGTTTATCTCCATATACGAGTGTCGAAGACTCCTGAGAGCTTGCATTGCAAGTGTATTGTAAACCATTTTAGTTTTGATAATACATTGTATAGGTTTTGGAGTGTAGGGCTTTTCACCTGATAAGGGTTTTCCCCATGTATATCTTGTGTCTCTCTCTTTTGTCTCATTTTTGTGTGTAGGTGTTTTGTTGCAATATCTCCATTGTTGTGTTTAACATTCTGTAATTGTAAGGATTAAAAATAATTTACACTCTTCTCTACTCTTTAGATTAGTGTAGGAAGCAATTTCTACACACCTAGCTTCCTTTCACAAAATCCCCTGAAACCCATGTCAAATGGGAACTAGGGGCCCATTTTATGTCTTATCCTAGACCAAAAAGGCACCTTGGAACTTGGGCACCTAGGCCCAAGTCCTCCCTAATTGGTCAGGGTAGAATTTAATACATGTCGGCATAGGACCTTTAAATGGGTCTCTCCTTGTCGGCTCTTTCAATTAAATTTATGAATGTTAGTAGGAAAGCATATATAAGTGTGTTTTGAATTCATTTGTAACCTAGAAAGACTAGAGATGGATATTGTGAACTTATGATATTGAGAAAAGAGCATTCAAGGTATTCATTGTGTTATTGTTGTAGATTTGTGTTTGTATTGTGCACGTGTTGTTATATATTTGGAATCATCATCCATCTCCTTATGAGTTGAAGGATCTTCATTCTCCTAAGGGCTTCACCTCTGTGGTGACATCATTATTGTTTGAATCATTTCATCATTGGTTTATCTTTAGCCTCTTCCTTGCAAGGGTACGCTCTCTCTCTGACAACGTTGTTGGGAAGCTTGAATGCTATCTCGAGATTTTTATGAGGAAAATCCCTAAAAACCACAACCCCCAAACCCCTTTTCTTTTTTTGTGTAGGTTATAGACCTTGCAAAGACTAAAAAATTGAAGGTACAGGAAGGCTATGTAAGGGAAAGGGTTTCAAGATCTAAAAATATTTTGTAGAAATTCCTCTACAAAAGACTTGGGTACCCGATCCGACATCATCCTGCTTAATCAGGTACTAGATACAACATCATGACATCATCTACAACATTAATTTAGTTCTGAGCTTCTGAAGATCCTGACTTCTAGGACTTGGGCTCCTGCCTTGGAGTCCTTTGACATTTCAACTTCCATGGAACATGTTCTAATATCTTACTAATCATCTTGGTACTTTCAAATTCTAGGTTTCTGTTATCGTTTGTCTATTACAAGTTGATTATCTTATAACTAGGGTTTTACTCATACTTAACCTAGGGTTTGATAAAAGGCTTGGTTAAATTATATCATTCCATAGAAAACAAGAGCACAAAATCTATAGTTGAGTCCTCTTTCATCTTGTAGTGACTTGGCTCAGTTTTGTCCTTAAATGTTATTATGGAAGAGGGTTTGATCTAGTGTACACAAACTAGTCTCCATCATTCATCCCCTTTTTCATACATAACAAGTATGTGTATTATTTTTTGGATCAAGTGTAAACTCAAGGAATAGGGACCATACAAGTGGGTTGGGTGGGTGCATCGTATGTACCTACATACTAGATACTTCCTTCATATTCTAAACTACCTACATACCCTATATCCATAGGATCAAGGCACATAATGATGCGGGTGGTGATGATATGTAGTTTTGATTTGTGGTGATGATGTAGGGATGGTTAATGATGGGTTGAATATGGGATGTTTTGATGATGATGTTGGAATGATTATTTTTAGGATTTTTGTATTTTCTAATGTTTTTGGGTTTTTTAGGGGATATTTTGATTTTTTTGGATTTGGGTGTTTTGTGATGTTTTGGATTTTTGGTTTTCTGCTATACAAGGAGGGTATACAAGGATCCACTTATCTAGGAATCTACCTCAACTGGGTAACGAAGGGTGGGATGGGTGACACTAAGTGTTTTTTATTCCAAGCCATGGGATGGAGATGGTGTGGAGTGATATGATGGATGTGAATGATTATTAGATGCTAGGACTAGCCACAACACATGGCATCTGAGATAAGTTTTCACCATGGTACTTATCCAAGGCATCATCAAAGTGATTCTCACCATTGGATGACTTTATTGTACTTAGTTTTTATTTTTTATTTTATTTTTGATTGGGATATTCCATATGGGTCATGCGTAGAACTTCTTCAGGTGCATGATATTCATCAGCTCATCTACAGGGTGCCCCTTAGGTGTTGCAAGCTAATAGGCTCTTGATCCATAATTAGTTGTGATGGCATAGGGTCCTAATCAATTAGTTTCAAACTTTCCCTTCTTATGACGCTCTTGTAGGTTTCTATGATTTTCCATAAGGACTAGATCTCCTATTTCAAATTGATGGCTCTTGATCTTCTTATTATAACTTCTGCAAAGGTGATTCTGATAGGCTTGCAGATGATTAGGAGCATTGAGGCACTTCTCATCCAAAAGTTCAACCTGATACTCCTCATCAATGAGATTCTACATTTTGATTATGAGAGAGGGGAGCTCGACCTCGATGGAGAGGATGGCTTCAGAACTGAATACCAAGGAATATGGAGTAGCTCTTATGGGAGTTTGGATGGAGGTGCAGTAGGCCCAAAGGACAAGATTAAGCTATAGGTGCCAGTCATGACCAGCTTCATTTACTATCTTCTTCAAGATTCAGAGGATGATTTTGTTTGAAGCTTTGACTTGACCATTACGTTGCGGCTAATATGGAGTGGAGAAGCAATGTTGGATGTGGAATTTTTTACAAAGGGTATGTACTTCTTGGTTTTTAAATGGTTTCCCATTATTAGTTATGATGGCAAGGGGGATGCCATAATGACATATGATGTAATGGAGGATGAACTTGATGATTTGGATATTGGTAGTGAAAGTGAGTGGAATGGCTTCTACCCACTTGGTGAAGTATTCAGTAGTGGTGATAATGAGCTTGTGTCCATTAGATGATGGCAGGTGGATTTTTCCAATGAGGTCAAGCCCCCACTGTGAAAAGGGCCACAGAGTTGTGATCGGTTGCAATTCTTGTGACGGAGCATGGATGATATTTCCATGTTGTTGACAAGGCAAGCACTTCTTAACAAATTGGTTAGCATCATTTTCTATGGTCAGCTAGTAGTACCCTATTCTAAGAATCTTCTTCATGATGGTAGGTCAACTAGAGTGTGCCCCACAAAAACCTTCATGTACTTCTTGTAAGGTTATTTCATCTTATCGAGAATCAAGACACCTTAGAAGGGTACCATCAAGACTCTTTCGATATAGTTTGTTGTCGATGAGGGTAAAACAAGAGGTTCTGTGGATGAATGATCAGTGCTGGTTGGATGATAGGTTAGGTGGGATGATGTTATCATGGAGATATTAGTAAATATCTTAATACCACAAGGATAAGGGACCAACCATGTCACACACCAACTCAGATTGTGGTACATCATATGTGGGCACCTGTAGCTCTTCAATCAGGAATTCACAATGTTTGTTGTCTTTCTTCATGTCAACCAAAGATCCTATGGTAGCCATAGTGTTTGCTGCTTTGTTGTTTAACCTCGAGACTTGCTCAAAGTGGATTTCATGGAAATACTCTTTGAAATCATCTACCATCTTTTTGTATGGCCAGAGCTTGTCATATTATTGACTTGTCTGATGACTAGTTGGGAATCACCATACACCATGAATTTCTCAATTTTCCAATGTATAGCCATTTGGAGTCCTGTAATAAGAACCTCATACTCTACCACATTATTGGTGCATGGAAATGTTATTTTGTAGGATTTTGGTATGTAGTCTCCTTGAGGGGTCATGAAGAGGATTTCTACCCCCAAGCCTCGATGTGTGTAGGATCCATCAAAATACATCTTCCATTCTGTTGTAGGTGCCATTGTGAGAATTACATCATCTAGAAACTTTGAAAGGAGTAGATACTCTTTAGGGATTGGTGCATCGACTAGCTAGTCTATAATGACTTATCCTTTAATGGCCTTCCTTTCTATATACTCTCTATCAAACTCACTTAGCATCATGACCCACTTAGCCATTTATCCTGTAAGAGCTACGCGAGATAATAGGTACTTTAGTGGATCAATTTTTTCTATGAGATTCATCTTATGATTGAGCATGTAGTGTCTTAATTTCTGAGATGTGAAGACAACTGCAAGGCATGCTCATTCAATGGGGGTGTAGTTAAGCTCATACACCACTAAGGTATGGCTAATGTAGTAAATATCTCTTTCTTTTCCTTGCTCATCATGTTGTTTTAGAAAAGCCCTTATTGTTGTTTTTGTTTTTGAGATGTAGAGTAGTAGGGGTTGTCCTTGCTTAGGGGAAATAAGGACTAAAGGCATGGCAAGATATTCTTTCAACTATTCGAAGGCCTTTTGACAATTCTCATCCCATATGAAAGATGCATTTTTATGGAGGAGATGCTGAAATGGTTGTCACTTGTCAACTAGCTAGGCTATGAATCATCTTATTAATTGGAGCTTTCCTTGAAGGCTACACAACTGCTTGAGATTCTTAGGTGGAGGAATTTCAACTATTGCTTTCACTTTTGCGAGGTCTACTTCTAAGCCTCTTCTTGATACAATGTAGCCTAAGTGTTTTACAAAGGTGACTCCAAAGACAAATTTCTTAGGATTTAGCCACACATTGTATTGTTCTAGCCTATCAAATATCTTTGCTAGCACTTGCAAATGTTCATCCCTTGTTTTGGATTTTCCCAACAAGTCATCAACATAATCTTCCATGATGCTATTGAAGAGGTCATGAAATATCACTATCATAGCTCTTTAGTATGTAGCTCCTCCGTTTTTGAGGCCAAAGGGCATTATAACCCAGCAGTATGTTCCCCATGGACATATGAAAGTTGTCTTATGTTGGTCTTCTTTGGCGATCCTAATTTGATTATATCTTGAAAATCCATCCATTAGTGATAACATTTCATGCCCAGCTGTTAGACCAATAATGATGTCGATATTTGGGAGAGGAAAATCATCTTTAGGGCATGTTTTGTTGAGGTCCTTGATGTTTATGCAATAGTGGATGCCCCCAATGAAACTTTCTATGGGCACAATGTTTGGCACCCACTCACGATAGTCAATAGGATGGATGAATCCCATGTCTAGGAGCTTTTTGAGTTCTACTTTGACAAGGAATGTCACTTGTGGATTCATTTTTCTCAACTTTTGCTTCACTGGTTTCGCATCAGGATGAATGGCAAGATGATGAACCACTAGTGCGGGGTCCAATCCCAACATATAAACATAGGTCCATGCAAAGTTATGACTTCTTTGTTTGAAGAATGCAAAGAAGGCCCAATTCTCTGTTGGTGTAAAGGAAGCAGCCCTAAAGGTCATCTTTGGTGACTCCTTAGGGCCTAGATTCATTTCTTGTGATTCATCTACAAGGATTGTGACCTCTCTTGATATAGCTTAGGGACCTCAAGGAGATCCATTCTCTCATCTCCTAGCACCTCGAGGAGTTTTTCACTAGGAGATACGTCCTTTATTTTGATTTTTTCATCATTTGAAAGTGCCACAAAGTGGTTTTCACTAGGGGATGTTATTTTTATTTTCATATTTTTGTGACTAAGAGGTATGGATGTCTCCTTGAAGTATGTGGATGTGTTTATTTCCATGATGTAGCTTGCTTTATGATCTCCAAGGGGTAAATGGTCTCTAACCCCCATTAGTGAATGACTATTGCTTCATCCTTTTGTGTGACATTAAGGATAGGAGGTCCTTGTTGGTCCTAGTCAATGAGTTGTGGATAGATAAGTGGAAGGTCATTAGATGTTGATGGTAGGGTTGATAGACTGTAAATGGTGCAAATGGAGGATTTAAATAATTTGGTGAAATCAGTGAAAGAGTCTTGATAATCCTCTTCATGAATGTTGTCAATTGCGGGAAAATCTTTGGTAGCCTCACTTAAGATATATTCAATATCCATGGGGGTAGACTCAAGTTTTCCATACCCCAAACCTTGATGATAAGGATTCTTTGTTGGTCAGAGTAGCTCAAGAGTGCCTTGTTCATGTAGGCCCATACCACCTTGTCGTTTATAGCCCATATTCTTGACAATGTCTAGACCTTTGCCATATTTTTTGATAGGTAGGATGGGAGCTGTTGGTTCTTCTTCTTCATCTTTGTAGAGCCATGATGATATTTCTTTGAGGATATCTTGTTCAAGAAGGTGCTTTCTCTTGAAGATGGGAGATGGCTTACATTTGATAATCACCATAGAGATTGTCTTAGGTGTACCAAATGTTTTGGGGGATGGCAGAAGTTGCCCTAAACACAATGTGCCATGCAAGTAGTACTATCCACATTCCATGTCACTTGCTTTAATCTTGATCTTTGGAATAGGTGATGGTGATATGGTGGATACGATGTTGGAGGGGTCAATGTATTGGTGCAGGAGGGTAAAAGTACAATGCTATGTTACACTTTTATAAAGGAAATGGCCAACGCTGATCCAACTTTTAAATTTGAATTACTAAAAAGTGACATATATGTTTTAAATTTTGAATTGATGTAAATTAATAAAATATTTATTTTTTAGTATATTTTATGTTTCTATTTTTTTGAAAAAATTAAAAAAATATTTGAATATAGTTTTTAATAAATTAACACTATAATTTAGTTGCTGATAAAATGCTGAAAAATGAAGTTACATGAGACATCAATCTTTATACAATAAATTTTATTTGTTTTTCTTCAATTTTTTTGTCTGTATTTATAACTTGAAACTTTAGGGCATGGATATATTTTTTTTTCAATTTTGATAAACATATATTTTTAAACAAATATTAAAATGTGCATTTATTAAAACATAATTGTTTCTAGTCGACGTCAACTTTCATATTAACTATTTATCTAAAATAGAAAAAAAATTATACCATGTTGATATAGATTCTTTTATCTAGGGCATCATATTTTTTTCATTTTTTAAAATAAGTTTTACTATTTTTCCTTGACATGGTAATTGACTTAATGTTTTGTGTTGATAACCTACTTTTAGTGAAAATAAAAAGTAAAATATAAATAATAATTAAACTATTAATTTTTTTTTTAAACTAAACTTATAGATCTACAAAAGGGTATTTTTATATTTTTTAAAAAATGTTATTTACACGAGTAGAAGTTGTTGAAATATCAGGTTTTTCAAATAATTTTATTTTTTTGGTAAATTGGCCTCATCATGGTGCTACATATGCATTTAGCCAACAATTTTAGTTGTAAAAGTTGTGCACATATCTAACTTAGCTAGAATGAATCTGACAAGATCATATGTTTGACCAAAATTGATTTTTAGTTAGAAATACTTAAATTCGCTTGTGCTGATAAGTCAGCTAAAAGTGTGACACAGCTTTGTGCTTTTACCCAGGAGCACCAGGACATCAGGGTTTTGCTTGATCTTCAAGTAGTTTGTTTGTTTGATAAGGTCTTTGAGACCATTTAAATGTTGTAATGAGGCTTAATGCCATGTTGTAAATGGACTATGTCCAAGTAGCTTAAACCTATTTTCATGTTGTAGTCCTCTAGAGGATAGTCTTGTGGCAAAAAGGCAGTCATTAAACTCATGTTTGTAAGCCTATAAAGGCATGTCATGGACTTGGAAGTTTGTTAGAACCTTACCAAAGGTTAATCCAAGTGTTAAAAAAGTAGATTAGTCATAAAACAGTCAGTAGAAGACAAGTTTCTAAAACAGTCTTTAAAGTTGCAGTTACAAATCAAGAGAAAAGCTCAATGGTTGGGCAGTTGTATCAACCCCAAGCACTCCATGCATTGTAGAAGGCTTATTTGAAGCCAAAGAGGATCCATTGTGATCATACATTCAATAGATATGGAAGGAATAACATAAAGAAAACTATTTTCTGCTTTTTCCTATTTTCAGTCGTTGTATTCAGCCGTACTGTACTGTTGTATGAGATAGTCATAGGCTATGAGTTTAATGGATGAATAGAGAATGGAGATAGTTTGGATTTGAGCATTGGATGGAGGCTTGACACAAAGGCAGGTGTGAGAAATCACTGTTTGGTCATAGACTACCCTCAAACCCACTGTGACAGTCAAGAAAATACATTATTTTTTGCAAGAAGTTGTACCTGTACGACTTGGTGGAGGTTGATAATTGTGATGGTTGTTTAGGGTGGAGAGTTACCTATCCATTGCAATTAGTTTGGGCTCTTGACACCCTTGTTTGTCCCTGCATTTCTCCTTTGTGTGAAAGTGGGCTAAAACCCTGAATTAGGGTATTTCTGAGTAGCCCGATGGGTATTCCTTCTTTCCACTGATCTTTCCTATTGGTGATCAATGGAATGGGATGTATGGTAGTTGGCCCACTGCCTTGTGAAGGTTGCAGAGGTAGGAGAATGGTATAGGGTGAGTGTAGGCATGGGAAAGACCTCTGCAGAATCATGTGTTAAAGGATTAGAGAAGGATAGTAGTCATACCAAGAAGATAGTGAGTTTTGTCTATCATGTTGTTGTTTTGTCATTAAAAACATTAGAGGTTAGGTAAGTTGTTGAGTTGGTAGGTTATATGGAATTGAGTTGTGTCAATGGAGATCACTCCAAGGAGGGTACCCTGACTGTCTCCTTAGAAATCAGAAGTGTGTGACTGTTGTCCTCCATAGTGATTGGATAGAGTTTTGTTTGGATTTGGGCATCTTGGAAGGTGTGCCCTGAAGTCCTCTCTCTTTGGTTCATGAACATGTGTAGTTCTGAATAAGAACCCTACTTTATTAGAAGCCTAATTTCTGTCAGAGATAGTGAACTTTGTGAGTTATTGCTTTGAGGTTTTTTGAAAGTATGCCTCTGTTGTCATAGATGCTCTGCATCATTTTGGTATCAGAGCTAGAAAAAGCTCTAGGAGGAGATGTTGTATTTGTTCCTGTCACTGAGAAGGTAGGTGAAGAACTGAAGGAAAGATTGTGTTGGTGACCATTGTTTTTGTTTGCTAAGTTGTTTGGTTGCAGGTGCTTATCCATCTAGATGCAGAAGGATGTTTTCTAAGGTTGTGTGTGTGGGTAGACAAGATGAGGTTTGTCATGACCATTCTCCAATGGAGATTAGGCTGGATAAGGGTGCAGAGAGAAACCACTGAGGAGAGAGTGGTAGGTGCATCACTAGAATCTGTTGTTGGGTGAGATGAATGGTTTGGTGAGTTGGTTTGTTGTGAAGCAGTGGGAGAGATGGAGACCTGACTGAAGAAGCACTTGATGTTGCAGCCTGAAGAGTACTCCACTGATGGGAGTAGAAGGAGCCTAAGGATGCTCTGTGAAGATGGTAGTCTGATTTGTTGGTTGGTTGGTCACCCTTCCTATTAATCTAAAGACTGGAAGACTAAAGCTGAAGAAGATGAAGAGATAGATAGAGATGTAGGAAAGACTTTTGTTACAGATACATTTCCAAGGGACTTGGAAATCATTTTTTGGTTGGTTGTATGGTGTAGAAGCACCATGACATCAGGGTTTTGCTTGATCTTCAAGTAGTTTGTTTGTTTGATAAGGTCTTTGAGACCATTTAAATGTTGTAATGAGGCTTAATGCCATGTTGTAAATGGATTATGTCCAAGTAGCTTAAACCTATTTTCATGTTGTAGTCCTCTAGAGGACAATCTTGTAGCAAAAAGGTAGTCATTAAACTCATGTTTGTGAGCCTATAAAGGCATGTCATGGACTTGGAAGTTTGTTAGAACCTTGCCAAAGGTTAATCCAAGTGTTAAAAAAGTAGATTAGTCATAAAACAATCGGTAGAAGACAAGTTTCTAAAATAGTCTTTAAAGCTGCAGTTACAAATCAAGAGAAAAGCTCGATGGTTGGGCAGTTGTATCGATCCCAACCACTCCATGCATTGTAGAAGGCTTATTTGAAGCCAAAGAGGATCTATTGTGATCAGACATTCAATAGATATGGAAGGAATAACATAAAGAAAATTGTTTTCTGCTTTTTCCTATTTTTAGTTGCTGTATTCAGCCGTACTATACTGCTGTACAAGATAGTCATAGGCTATGAGTTTAATGGATGAATAGAGGATGGAGATAGTTTGGATTTGAGCATTGGATGGAGGCTTGACACAAAGATAGGTGTGAGAAATCACTGTTTGGTCATAGACTGCCCTCAAACCCACTGTGATAGTCAAGAAAATACATTATTTTCTGCAAGAAGCTGTACCTGTACGGCCTGGTGGAGGTTGATAATTGTTATGGTTGTTTAGGGTGGAGAGTTACCTGTCCATTGCAATTAGTTTGGGCTCTTGACTCCCTTGTTTGTCCCTGCATTTCTCCTTTGTCTGAAAGTGGGCTAAAACCCTAAATTAGGATATTTCTGAGTAGCCGGATGGGTATTCCTTCTTTCCACTGATCTTTCCTATTGGTGATCAATGGAATGGGATGTATAGTAGTTGGCCCACTACCTTGTGAAGGTTGCAGAGGTAGGAGAATGGTATAGGGTGAGTGTAGGCATGGGAAAGACCTTTGCAAAATCATGTGTTAAAGGATTAGAGAAGGACAGTAGTCATACCAAGAAGGTAGTGAGTTTTGTCTATCATGTTGTTGTTTTGTCATTGAAAACATTAGAGGTTAGGTATGTTGTTGAGTTGGTAGGTTATATGGCATTGAGTGGTGTCAATGGAGATCACGCCAAGGAGGGTATCCTGACTGTCTCCTTAGAAATTAGAAGTGTGTGACTGTCTTTAATAGAGAGTGTTGAAGATTGTTGTTCTGCATAGTGGTTGGATAGAGTTTTGTTTGGAGTTGGGCATCTTGGAAGGTGTGCCCTGAAGTCCTCTCTCTTTGGTTCATGAACATGTGTAGTTGTGAATAAGAACCCTGCTTTATTAGAAGCCTGATTTCTGTTAGAGATAGTGAACTTTGTGAGTTATTGCTTTGAGGTTTTTTGGAAGTATGCCTCTGCTATCATAGATGCTCTGCATCATGTATGAGGTGGACAATTTTGGATGAAAGGTTGATAATTTGGTGGCATTGTTGTAGGGGCAGAAGGTCTTATCATGTCCTTCCAAGAATGTGTAATATTGGAAGGCATGTGGATCGGCATAAATAGTAACTTTCGTGCCATTATATGGAAACTTAAGGCATTGATGGTATGTGGATGGAATGGATTGCATGGCATGGATCCATGGGTGGTCGAGGAGGATATTGTAGTGAAGATCAAGATCAAGCACTTGACATTTGGTCTCCAAAATTTTATGTCCAACCTAGATAGGGAGCCTAATGGTTCTTTTAGATAAGTGCTCAGTGTTGTCATATCCCTTGATGGTGATGATCTCGCTTGAGTCTACTACCACATCAAAATATCCCAATTGTTTTATTAATTTAAGAGTGCAAAGGTTTAGGCCAGAGTCACCATCTATTAAGACTCTTTTTTGGTATGTGTGTGGATGTGTACTTCAATGTGGAGAGCTTCATTATGGGATGTGCTTGTTGCAGGAAGGTCTTGTTCGTAGAAGGTGAGATGATGTGGCAATGAGATGTGTCCCACCATGGCTTGGAATTGATCAACATTTAAGTTGGTAGGGACGCGGGTCTCCATCAAGGATTTGTCAAGGACTTCCTTGTAGAGAGGGGATGTGCAAAGTAACTCTAGGATAGATATTTGTGTGGGAGTCTTCCCAGGGTTCTCAAGAAGGTTGTACTTGTTCATGGGTGGGTGACTTGTAGGTGCGGATGTGGAAGGTTGATCATTATTGGTTGGATCTCCTCTAATAGAGATGTAGCCATGACAGGTGGTGATGACACAATTAGGGTTTTTGTTCTTATGGTGATGGTAGAAACTTGGTTATGAGATTCTTAGGTATGACCCACAATGACATTGAAAGAAGAGGGTAGAGGGATGATGTTATAGGCTTGGTTGGATGAAGAGGCTTTCCCTTTGTTATGATCAGGGAGCAAATTCTAGTATGCTCCTAGATTTGTATTAGGTGATTGTTTGGGTAGGTCATCAATGGTGATATCACCACGATCGACGAGGTCTTAGATACAATTCTTCAACCTCATGCAATCAGAAGTTTTATGACCCTTGACGTGATGGTATTCACAATATGTATTTTCATTAAACCATGAGGGTTTAAATTGGTTATCATTGTATGGTCTAATGGCTAGTAGTTGGATGAGGTCAACATTCAAAAGGTTCCTTAAGACATTTTCTATGGGTTCACCCAAAGGTGTAAATCTTCATTTAGGTGCATTAGATTGTCTTAGCGGTCCCTTCAAAATGATAGTTCATTATTGTTGCTTATTGATGGGTTTGACGGTGTAGTGGTTTGTACATTTTGGACATTCTTAACATCAGTGACACCATCATTAAGGGCATTTTTACTCTTTCCCCAAAAGTGGGGTTTGTTGTTGGATTGGGTGTTGTTGTTGTTAGTGTTGGTGTTGCTATTGTTGTTGTTGTTGGTGTTGGTGGTTTTTTTGTTGTCATTCTCTTGATAATTTTTGTTAGCCACTTTTGTAATAAGGGCTCTCTCAATTGTGGTTCCTTTGTCAATAACCTCTTCAAAGGTAGATGGACATTGTACTTCTAGGTGAAAGTCCATTTCTTGGTTGAGATTGATCACAAACATAGTGGCCAATGGTTTTTTGGGGATGGGCCATAGGATCTTTCTTGCCAAGCCTCTCCACTGTTGCAAGAAGGTAGCAAAGGATTCCCTATTTCATTATTTGGAGTTGTAAAGGTCCATCATGGACACTTCATGTTCA
Organism: Cunninghamia lanceolata; assembly: GCA_027924645.1. Taxonomy (NCBI): domain Eukaryota; kingdom Viridiplantae; phylum Streptophyta; class Pinopsida; order Cupressales; family Cupressaceae; genus Cunninghamia; species Cunninghamia lanceolata. Next base: position 6,231,661 of record BSBN01000738.1, read on the forward strand.
AATTTGTAGCAGAAGTGATTGACAAACTTCTCTGCAAGTTTGTGGAAGGTCTTGATACCGAGGGAAAGGTGGGAAAACCATTTGGTGGCTTGGCCTCCTAAGGTTTGGGGAAAGAGTCTCATTAGATATGTATCGTCGTATCAGACTTATAGGAAATCTATGTAGAATTACCTAGGGCCCCCTTTCCATTTGTATTTGTCAAATTTAGGTGTCTCAAAATTTTTAGGGAAGGGGGGCATGGGGATGGTTCAATCAAATGGGTATGGACAAATGTCTTCAAATGAATATTGTCTTCTTTTGTGCCCATATTATATGTCCTCAACCTTTTGAATTAAGGTTTTTACAATGATTGATAGGTCTTGGGTAGGTGGTGGTTGTGGTATGTTTGATTTTTGTTGTTGGAGAAAATGTTGAAGAAAGTTGGGGATTTATTGATGTTGAAGTGGAGTTTGGGTTTTATTTTATTGATGTTGTGGGGTTTGATTTTGTTGATGTTGTTGGTAGGCAATGAGTTGTTGGAGGATGTGTTGTGGGATTTGTGGTTGGGTATTTCAATTTTGTTGTATGATTTGGTTTGTATTTTGTGTGAAAGGTGATTGTGTAATGGGAGGTTGTGAAATAGGACATTGTGAAATTAGAGGTTGTGTGTAGGTGAAATTGGATGTTTGTGAAGGATTATTGCATGAATTATTGTTAGGGATTTTGGATGTATTGTAAGGTGGTTGTGAGAATAATTGTGTCATGAAGGCTATGGTGTTGGCGTCAAATTGAGGTACACTTGTGAAAACACTTGTGTATGTGGCATTGTTAGGTATGTTGAGGGTGATTTGGGGGGTAGATACATAGTTATGGTAGATGTTGATATGGAGATGGGATTTGATGTGGTTGATGTGGTGGTGTTTGATGATGAAGATTGGGATGTGTTAGGAACATTGTTTGATGAGAATGGTTGTGATGTGGTAGGCTGGTTGAGTACATTAGAACCATTTTGAATCAAGAATTTAAGATATTTATTTGGGTCTGACTTTAGGACTTGGTATAGTAAGTCCATTGAATCGGCATCTTGCATAAAGTTTACTACATCTTGATTGACATTGTTGGTGTTGGATGGTGTTGGTGGTTGGGTTCCCCAAGGGTTTATCATAGCATTGGCGTCAAAGGATGTTTGGTGTTGGACTATAGGGACATTGTTTTGTTTGGTATGGCACATTCCCCATGGCATATGTAAGTCCATTTCCTTGTTCTTCCTAGCTTGGGACCTTGTTTGTGGCATACAATGAAAGGGTATGGATTGATTTGATTTGGTGATGTTAGGGTGGATAAAGGTTATGACCTTAGAGATTGATTTTCAAAAGATTTTGAACCAAAGTTAAATGAATGGATAGGTGAGTGATTTTGGTGACCTTAGAGATTGATTTTCAAAAGATGTTGGACTAGATGTGGATGAATAAGTGGATGATAGCGTGAGAATGATTTTTGGATGGATGATCAAAGGGTACTTGGGATAAATTTTGGTGATGATTTTGGATGGGTGATTAAAGGATATTTGAGATAAATTTGGATGACAAATGATCAAAGGGATACTTGGATACTTTGGATGATGGTTTTAGATACTTTGGATAATGACTTTGGATAAGTGATGTGAGGGATACTTTTGATAAGTTTGGATGATATTTGATAAGGATAACCAAATCAAAAGAGGGCTAAAAATAAATATAGATCTTTATGGATTTCAAGGATATTCCTCTCTTTACATAAGGTAGACTAAGACACTTAAGCAAAAAGGGAATGAGAATTATTTCACTTGGGGTAGACAAGACCTCCAAGCAAAATGGGGAACCTTAGAATTCACTAACTTAGGAATAGTCTAGGATCCTAAGCCAATTTATCCTAAGGTTGATAAAGGCTAATTTATAAAATAACTTAAGGTAGACAAATGCTTAAGCTATCTTTAAATTACAGGATGAAGGATGAGATCTAGATTTGAATCTTGCACAAATTTGACTTGAGGGATGATTTTGGATATGTTGATTTGAATTGATTTGAATAAATAAGGTTGATGTTGGATAATGTTGATTTTGTAAGGTTTGGATGATTGATTTGGTAAAGTTGGGATGATTTTGATTAGGGTTGGTCTAAGGTTGGGACGATGTTTAATTTGGATGAAGGGTTCAGGTGACTATGCTGATTTAGATTAAAGTGGATGCAATGGGTTCAAAGGTCCAACTTGAAAATCAAAATGTTTTTCTAAGGTCAAATGGATAGATGTGGGAGGATGGACTTGGACTAGGGTTTGGATGGGGTGAAAAGTCTTTTGGACTTGGATGGAATTGGAGTGAAAGATTGGGGATAATAATTGATTTCGAATTGAGATGGGTGAACTAAGGTCAAGGGTACAAGATCAAAATGGGATGATGAAATTCGACAAAGGATGGACTTAGGTGAAGGATTTTGGAATGATCTCTTGGTATGATGCCATGCCACAAGGATGTTTGAATTTTGCTAGGAAAACCAACTATAGGACACTTAATGATTTTTGGTCACACAAGTAAATGGTGCTAAAGTATTTCCCAATAGCGCTAACAGCTGGCCCAATAGCACTAACATCTAACCCAATAATGCTAACAGAATGACTGATAGCATTAAAGAAAGGACTAAAGGTGCTAGAATAGGGTATGATAGATTGTACTGATAGTGATTATGATAGCACTAAATAAAGGAATGATAGCACTAATTGACTGTTCAAAGGTTGGACTTGATTGATTTTGATGGCACTTTTGGATTTTTTGGATTTTTGGTTCAAATGTTGGACTTGAGTGATTTCAAAGGTTCTTGGAAAGAATTAAATCAAGAAAGAAAATACAATGGCTTGACTCAAGAGGTGGACTTAGATATTTGGCTTATACAGGATTGAACAAAGAAGACACACCATTCACATGAACATCCTAGAAATTAGTCAAGTGGGAGTGTCACATCTCGTGGATCTCACAAAATGGTCACAAGCTAACCTTAACTCAAAAGTGAACCAAGGTTCCCACCCCCATTAATACCTTTGTCCCATAGATTAGATAGAAAAGGAAAATACCTCATGGACCACCTTACCCCCCTTACCTTGGAGACTTTCATCTTGCCCAAAGTAGACCCTATCTCAAGTATAGCAGTACGGTGAGTAGTCTTCCCTCTTACTATAGTGGTGTACCATGAGAAAAGATGGTTGAAAGGTCTTAGGCTAGGATAGTACAAGCTTCTAGGGAGTCATCTTCATACACAAGGTACATGAGGCCCAAAACTATGAACACTAGTCCGTTGAAGGGATGTGGCAAGCCACTTCACCTTGTGTCCAGAATTACTTGAGGCCCCAAGACTGTCCCAATAACTATGCAACTAGATTGGGGTACAAGTTTCCTTCTCCCCCCTTTGATATACCTCACTAGTACATGCAGTTGAGGTTGTCCCTTGGGGTGATGAAATCCCCAAGAAGGCATCCTAAGAAGAAACTATCCCTTACTTTTGATCACCCAAGATCACACTAGGCGTGAGGGGAGAGCATACACAAAAGGATAACCCATTCAAGATACACTAAAAAGAAATAAAATATGTTTGAGAGTAGACTTTTGATCCCCAAGATCACCTTAAGGAGAGAGCATACGTCTACAAACAAACCAAACACAATAAAGAATGGTTAATTCCCAACTAACTAACTTTAGTGCAACTAAGCTAGTGATAAAAAAGATAACTTTGACAAGCATCCCTGCACCAAATTAGTTAGTATTTTTATGAAAATACCTTGGACAAATGTTGTTGACCCCTTTAAAAACTAATCAGACTCCTGCACAGACTTGTACATTTTGTCAGAAAAATAGTGCTAAAATAGAGACTGATAGTGCTAAACAATTAGCATATAGTGTTGAAACAAAAAACAATAGCGCTAATAGAAAGGATAATAGGGCTAAAAAAATAGACAATAGTGCTAAAACAGTGGCACTAAAATAGAGAATAATAGTGGAACAAGATCAATCAATAGTGCTAAAATACAAAAAAAATGTTTTTTTACCTCTCAGTTACCTATCCAGAAACCAGTCATGTTGTTATGGGCTCCGATAGCACTAATCCATAGAAAATGATGAAGTTGCACAAAACAAAGAGCTTTTCTTGCACAAAATGATGAAATGAGCTGTTAGAGGGCCTGCAAGGTTAGTCCAAGAGTTAAAACAGAAGGTTACTGATAAAAAACAAAGCTAAATGATGCTAGAAATGTAAGCCAAAACTAAACCTAAATGCCCCTTCTAAAATATGCTAAAAGAAGAGTTAATAGGGCCACTTAAGTTTCATAAACCCTGTCAAAACAATAAGCTCCACCTCTGCAAAACAACAATTAGTAATAAAAAACAATGACCAAACTGTTAGAAGTTAAAAAAAAATTCAAGTGTCGCAGAGAATGGCACTAAAATAGGTGCAAATAGTGTTGAACTAGAGCCCAATAGCACTGAACCAGAGCCTGATAGTGTTGAAACAGATCCTAATAGCACTAAATTGTAAACTAATAGCACAACTGTGAGCCCCAATAACGCTAAACCAGACCTGCACATCACAAAACCTCACAAAAAACATTAGCTTAAGACTAGGGGGTCCCATCAGGCATGCCAAATGAAGATGAGAAAATGTTCAAAGACATAAAACAAATGAAAAGAACTCAAAAACAAGATTTTATACCTTACAAGAAGCCCTTGAATCTTCTCACTCCTAGATAAGGTGGAAGAACGTGCACCCAATAGCTCTTAGCTTTAACCAAATGCAATGAGGATATGTGGAATGCTCTCACAATTCAACAAAAATTTTAGCATAAGGATGGTATGATGGAAGGAGATGAGAAGATATTTTGACATAATAAATTTACTTGAAATGAGATGATGAAAATGGCTTGGAGAGGGTTGTATTTATAGCCAAATTGAGAGGGATTTTGATCCAACCGTGGAGATTAAAAGTTGAGATCAATGGTGGAGATGAGAGGATAGGATGAAGGGTTGAGATCTCATCAACAAGATTGAAGGGTTGAGAATAAAAGTGAATTTTAAATTCACATGGGGAGGGGATTGGCATTTAATGAAGATTAAGACAAGTGAGGAATAAAAAATTAGTTTTCTTGGGAGGAGGTGGAATTAAAAATTCCATTTTATGGGTGAGTGTGTGAGTCATGTGACCCATGGATGCATTTAGCAATCACATGTGTGAGCTCTTTGTATGGAGAAGAACTCTAAAATGAAAATAGAAAGGTGAGCTGGAAGGGTCTATGACTCTTGGGAATAAAAGTTAATTTTTTATTTATGGGGTGTGGGAATCGGTGTTAAGTGAGATTTGACCAAGTAAATCATGTGACTAACTTAATTAATGTGATTGGACAAAGTTAGTAAGTATGCTAATGAGGGATTAAAATTAATTAAATAAGGGTTTATTTAATTAATTTAGGTCTAGGGGTCATGTAGGCTAGGGTAGCTAATCAAATAATTAGTATTTAATCAACTAGGCTAGGGTTATGTGGTAGAGTAGGGAAGATTAATTAAATAAACATGATTTATCTAATTAATCAAGATTAGGAAAGTGGATAAATTAACCAAATAAATATTAGAAATATTTATTTAATTAATTGGAATGAAATTGTAAGGTGTGGTGCTGAATTAATTAAATTAAATCATTATGAAAGGTAAATTAGGGCCAAATGGTTAAGGATAAATGGTTAGGGACGGCTTAGAGTTAATTAATTAAATAATTATGGTTTTATTTATTTAATTGGTTAAAGGGTTAAGTTGGTAATGCCAGAATGCAAGAAAATGGTTAAAGGGTCGAGACACTTTCAGGTGTCTACATGGCCATCATCTCCTTTAAGGGGATGAGGTGTGTTTAACCCCACAAGGGAGAATCATCTCATGAAGGGCAGAAATAAGAAAATTCTAGATAAGGGTTTCAGAATCAACAAAGAGGAATTTAGAGGGGTGGAGACTATGGTGGTTGTAGAGGTTGGCATGCCCCACACAGACCTTATGTTTGTTATAGGTGTGGTGAAGAAGGGCATAAAACATTTGAGTGTTTAATCCATCATACATAAGAAAGGAGGTAAGGGAATCAACCAAGAGTGAATTTGGTTGTGGTTGATGTTGAAAACGAAAATTCAATTTAGTTGCACCAGATGTGGGTGAGATTCTTATGATAGAAGGAATAGTGATTTGTCTAAGGAAAGAGCATGTTGGCTAAAGACAATGATAACTCATGGTTGTGTACAAATATTTTTTTAACTAGGTGCACTTTAGGAGGAAAGGTATGTAAACCTATTATTGATGGTGGATGCTGTCAAAATATGATTTCTAATGAAATCGTACAAAAACAAGGTCTACAATATGAAAAAAATCCTTTTCCTTACTATATTTCTTGGTTTAAGAAACGAAATGAAGTCATTATCGATAAGAGGTGTTTAATCAAGTTGTCAATAGGAAAGACTTATAGGGATGAGATTTGGTGTGATGTTATTCCGATAGATGCATGCCATATGTTGTTAGGAAGGCCATGGCAATATGATAGAAAAGTTACCCATAATGGAGAGAAGATATGATATTATTAATATAGTACAAATTTATAATATATTACTATAATACCATTTACAATACTAGCCTAGCAATATTACAAATATATTAAAAATATTTATAATCTACAAAAACACATTAATTTGCAATGCACAATAAACCTAGATAAGTATAGATAATTACTTGAAAAATATAAAAAACTCCTTAAAAGTTAAAAGTTTAAAAACACTATATAGCTTAAAGGTTTAAAAACTTCTTAACAATTATATTATTTTTCCAAAGTGAAAGGTGTTCCAGGAGTTGGAGTATATCCCCTACACAATAGTTTTGACAAGGAAATTTGGGCAAAATGGAAACAATCAGGGACATTCATATGGAAACGTCTATGCATGTGTATACCCATCTATAGCATGGGTTCATCTAGTATGTTGGCTAGATGTTGCCTACAATTTTCTACTCTACAAAATAATATACAATAAAAGGACTAAGGTGAAGTATTTTACTTTTCAATTTTAAAATCAAAATCATAAATTGTTTTCAAATTTACTCAATTAGAAGGGTAAAAATATATGTTAATAAAAATAAATATAGTTTTTAGAATTGATTTATAACTTCATAGTTTGAAAGGTAGGACTAACTCTTTGGTTCGAGGGGCACTGCTTTTAACTCTAGGGGAGAGGTCTCAATTGTTGAGCATGTTCCAATAGGTGTGATAGTATTTGTGTATTTAAGGCCCACTATTTTTAAAAATTTAGTACTAGTAGTTGTGACTTTAAGGTTGTTAGTGTTACTATAAGTACTTATAATTAAACAATAAGAAGTGCCGCATCAAGGAAAAACAAATAAAAGACTTTAAAAATGTATGTGGATGGGGGAAATATCTAATTATCCCAAAAACAATCAATACAATAATTGATCATCCAAATCTTAATTACTTTCTCCTGCCCCCACCGTCATTTTCAATGCTTTCTCAAAAGGATTAGGTAGACCAAAACAAACTGACCTAGTCACGTATTCTGTTAAAGCCATTCAATCTTTATTAATGTCGCTGCTTTTATAATTTATCCAACCATCCTATATTTTCTCTAGTCTTTTTTCTGCTGTTCTCTGCAATGGAAAAGTTTGTTGGAGGCTTAGGAGTTGTGAAGCACGCGCAAAGGTACGGATGGAGATATGTCTACGGTTAAATAGGCTTACAATTTAAAATCTAGAAGTCGGCAGATAGATGTCCATTACAATCCCTATTTTTCCATAAGATTAAACAGAGGAAATGTTCATTTAATGCTTAGTACTTAAGGGCATCATTACTTATTCTTGCAGGTATCAGCAATCTAGCCAATTGGGTAGAAAGAGGGATACAATATCATGGCCAAGCCCTTATTACTGGGGTGATTATAGGACAAATGGTAGACCGATTAGGGACTATATTTGCAAGGAAGAAGCATCAAGTACAAGCAAGAAAAGTACTACTGCATCTCAAGCAACCATATCTGATTTGCCTTCAGTGTGGAAGAGTTGCTTTACTTTGAAAGATAGAGAAAGCCCTCCAAATTTTGTCCAAAAAGAGACCAAGCTTAATAGCTCTGGTAGATTAGTAAAAGATTGCAAGTTCTACATATTAAAGTGGGTTGTGTGCTCATGCACACCCTGAAATTTGTTCAAAGATATGGCCAGCTGAATCCAAATAAAACAGACGACGAACATATGTCTACAGTTGAAGAATGTCGTCAAAGGTAATGAGAGCGAAAGGTTTACTGATCTCCCCAGAAATAGAAACCTCTGCAAACCAAGAAATGGAAGTCCAGTTTCTGTGGGCAGAAAAGTGGCGTCCAAAGAGATTAACAGATTTCATTTGCAACAAGCAACAAGCACGAAATGTGTTTTCTACAAAAATCGTTGCACTGGTGGAAAGGGTTAGATGAAGTTTTGCATTCTCTGAAGACCAAGGGCGCTAGATTTTTCTCTGTTGTGGGTGAAAATCTAGAAAAATTCTTCTCGAAGGCCATTTTCTGATCCGACAAAGACCACAAAGTAGCAAGATTAATCGCCATCGTAGTAGGGTTTCCATTCTTCTTATTTCATTCTCGAGTCACCACCATCTGCTGATCCCTTCCATTCGCCCGCAACGCTCTTCCATTCCCCTACCGCTTGCATCGCTCACCATTCATTTCATGCCACCTCCTTAATTCAAAGATAACGATAAAATATTGTTTTGAGTCATAAGTCATTCTCAAATTTGTAGATCAAGGAAATAGTTTAGGGTTGGAAATTATAGTAGACCTTATTATTTTTCAAATATCACCCTAATATAAGATTCCAATAGAGCATTTTGTGTAATGCCCTTTTTGAAATAGCAAAGTACATCAAAACTACTAAGTTATTTTATAAGGTCAAGACTTAGCAATGAGATATCTTGGGGTAGTCATTTTCCAATTTCTGGGATTTGATTCTTTTTAGGAAAGGTGAGATACCCAATATCTTATCTAAGTTGAGAAGTGTGCTAAAACACCCATCAATAAAACCTAATGTACCAAACTCATTGTTTAGTATCACTTTGTTTCTAATATGGTTAAGCATGGAAAAGTCATGATATAGAAGATCAACAACTTGGTTAATGTTATAGATTATTTCACTACGTTGATGAGGATGGAGAAATTAATTTGGCACAGCAAGGCCATGGGCCTTTCCTCTTCTAGTATTTGATTTATTTTTAGTTTCCTATAATATATTGCAATGTAAATGTCAAGTGAGAGAATGCTAGGATAAGGGGTGCAATTCAACTTGCAATCCTAAGTCATGATTAATTATATTTATTTGTGTAGATGACAAATAATGTAAATCTCCAAATGTGTTGGAGTGGGTTAAATGGGTCATCCATATGTAGGTGTGTTGGTAAGAAAATTGGTACTTACTAATTCCCAATGGTTATTGGGGTAAAACTCCCCCTAAGATAGAGGAAGCTACTTGTTACTAAAAGTCAATAATAAAAAACAAATTATAATCTATAAACTATATAGAATTCCATTGGGGTTCTGATGGTTTTACAATAATGATTGAAAGGAATGTTTAAAACGAAATAAGGAAATAGAGTGTCAACTTAATCAAACATAGAACAACATTTTAATTGATCCACACAAAAATAAGTTTTAAAATGTTAGTAAACTTATGACTAAATTTGTAGATCATGGGAAATGATTAAGATAATAAACAATTGCATTTAACATAAGAAAAGATACAATTAAAAAAGTAAATAAAAAAAGTTTGGTTTGCTACTTTATTTATTTTTCCAAAATTGAAAAAGTTCAAAGACTTTCCCTCTTGGTACAATTTTACGAAGTTTTACAAAAGTTCAATACCATTCACAATGATATCATCCCTCAATATATAGTTTTCACTTTATAAATGTTTACATATTTTTCCTTTTTTTAATAAATTTAGTGAAATAAAAGAATATTTCAAATGTATTTTCACCAAATTTTTAATGCATAACAATAGCATTTAAATGTCACTTTTACAAACATTAATAATGTCACAAACATTAAAATATTACATCTGAGCTAAAAATTGTCATGCAAATGGTACTCATTTTTGTTCTTTTCCATTGTTGCTCTCAATTAAGATGGCTTCTTGATCGTCATTTGGGTGATCTCCTTGTAGAAATTCTTGCAAACTATCTAAAGCTCCATTCACCAAGTTCATTTTCAACCTATGTGAATGCTAAAAGTGAATATCTCACAAGATGATAGTATCTAAAATCTTCCTAAAATTTTTATTATGGAATAGAAGTTGTTCAAAAACTTTAAACATGGCTTTCGTTTCTATCATCTCATTGATAGCTACTTCTATAGTTCTAGCATTGCTCATTTCTTACAATTCCTTGATAATAAATTTGTTTGAATTCATTAATTTTTCTTCATTGAAAGAGAGGGATTTTTTCAATAAAATCTTGAATGTTAGGCATTGTGTTATTACCAAAGTCTAAATGACTTTAATTAATTTATTTTTACTTTCCCTTACACTACAATAAATCCCTGTGATTAGCTCCCTTTTTTGCTCCATTTTTTGCTTCCACCCACTGTTTTAATGTATTTTTCTCCAATTTTTTGAAAAAGTTGGCACTATTTATCGGGATGGCGCTATTTTTGGCATTTTTTACACCGATCAAAACAAGTAGGTGCTAAATTAGGTGCCAATTAGCACCTAATTTAGTTCCTATTTCAATGCCACATTTAGCGTCTGATGTAGTGCCTCATTTAACACCTTCTTTAGCATCTGATTTAGCTCTTGATTTAGCACCTGATTGAGGGCCTTATTTAACACCTAATTTACGGGTACTTGGGTTTAGGAGTATTATTTAGGTTTAGGGTTTATGGTTTTAGGGTTAGGGGATAAGGTTTAGAGGTTTAGGGTTTAGGGTTTAGAGAGAGATAGAGGACCAATAGGGAGATATAGAGGAGACCGAGGGGAGAGATAGGGAGATAGAGAGTAAGGGACATGGCCAAAGACATAGGGAGAGAAATTGAGAGGTAGAGGGACAAAGGCTATAGGGAGAGAGGGGACAGATAAGGAGATAGAGGTTTAGGGTTACCTGGGGTTTGGGGTTTATGGTTTAAGGGTTTAGGGTTTCTTAGGTTTAGGTGTTAGGGGTCAGGGTTTAGGGGCATTATTTAGGGTTTAGGCTTTATTGCTTAGGGGTTCAAGTTTAGAGGTTTAAGGTTTAGGGTTTATAGAGAGAGAGGAATGATAGGGAGATATACTATGGAGAGAGATAGGGAGATAGAGAGTGAGGCACATGGCCAGGGACATTATAGGGAGATAGATTGAGAGGTAGAGGGATGCTAGAGATAGGGAGATAGAGGTTTAGAGTTTCTTGGATTTAGGGTTTAGGGTTGCTCAAGTTTGGAGATAGCTAGAGAGAGAGAGAAGATAGATAGCTAGGGAGAGATATAAAATACAGAGGGGAGAGATAGGGAGATAGAGTCGAGTGAGCAAGATATCTAGAGAGATAGGGAGAAGGATTGATAGGTAGAGGGATGATAGAGATAGGGAGATAGGGGTTTAGGTTTTCTCAGGTTTAGGGTTTAGGGGTTAAGGTTTAGGAGCATTATTTAGGGTTTAGGGTTTAGGGTTTAGAAGTTTAGGGTTTATAGGTTTAGGGTTTAGTGTTTAGAGAGAGAGGACCAATAGGGAGATATAGAGAGTGAGGTACATGGCCAAAGACATAGCTGGAAGAGATAGGGAAATGGAGAGTGAAGGACATGGCCAGAGACATAGGGAGAGCTCAATTGAGAGGTAGAGGAACGATAGAGATAGCTGGGAGGTAGGGAGATAGAGGTTTAGGGTTGCTTGCGTTTAGTGTTTAGGGTTTAGGGGTTTGGGGTTTAGGATTTAGGGGGTTAGGGTTTCTCAGCTGGTTTAGGGTTTATGGGTTACAGATTAGGGCTTAGGGGCATTATTTAGGGTTTATATATGTTTTAGGGGTTAGGGGTTAGGGTTTCAGGTTTAGGGGCATTATTTAAGGTTTATAGGTTTAGGGGCATTATTCAAGGTTTACAGTTGCATGTCAAAAGAACTCTCTCTCTCTCTAAATCCCTCAACCCTAAATAATGCCCCTAATCCCTAACCCCTAACCCATAACCCCTAAACCCTAAACCTGAACAACCCTAAACCTCTATCTCCCTATCTATCCCTTATCTCCCTCTCTCTATCATCCCTCTACCTCTCAATCTCTCTCCCTATCTCTCTAGACATCTCACTCACTCTTTATTTATCTCCTTATCTCTCGCTCTATCTCCTCTATCTCTCCCAATCTATCTCCGCTCTCTTTACCTATTTATCTCTCCCTATCTCTTGCCTCTCTCTCCCCTATCATTCCCTCTATCTCCCTATCTCTCTAGACATCTCTCTAGTCACTCTAGTCTATCTCCCTATCTGCTCCTCTCCTCCTATCTCTCTCTACCTAGCTTATATCTCTCCCTATCTCTCTATCTCTTGCCTCTCTCCCCCTATCATTCCTATATCCTCTCCCTCTCCCTTATCGATGAAGGAAATGAACAAGAAAACTAGGGATCTCTCTCCCTCTTCCTCTTTGTCTCTATTTGTCTCCCTTATCAACTAAGCAAATGGAAACAAGAAAACTAGGACACGAAAAGAGGGATGAGGATATAAATTGGCAGGATAAAATGGAAAGAAGATAAAACTAAAGTTCATTAGATGGGAAGAATGATGAGAGGAGAGGTAGAAAATAGTAAAATAGGGAAAAATTGGTGGGATCTAGAGATAGAGAGAGAAAGAGAGATAGAGAGAGAGAGAGAGAGAGAGAGAGAGAGAGAGAGAGAGAGAGAGAGAGAGAGAGAGAGAGAGAGAGAGAGAGAGAGAGAGAGAGAGAGAGAGAGAGAGAGAGAGAGAGAGAGAGAGAGAGAGAGAGAGAGAGAGAGAGAGAGAGAGAGAGAGAGAGAGAGAGAGAGAGAGAGAGAGAGAGAGAGAGAGTTGCTTGGGGTTAGGGGTTAGGGTCTAGGGACATTATTTAGCGTTTATGAGTTTAGCATTGCTCAAGTTTAGGGTTTAGCACATGACTAAGGACATAGAAGAGAGATTGAGAGGTAGAGGGATGATAGAGATAGGGAGATAGAGGAGAGATATGGAGATAGAGGTTTAGAGTTGATTGGATTTAGAGCTTAGGAGTTTAGGGTTTAGGGCTAGTTTAGGGTTTAGGGTCAGTTTAGGGTTGCTCAGGTTTGGAGATAGCTAGAGAGAGAGAGAGGATTTAGTGTTTAGGGTTCATGGTTTAGTGTTTAGGTTTAGGGGTTTGTGGTTTAGGATTTAGGGGTTTAGGGTTTATGACTTAGGGGTTAGGGCTTAGGGGCATTATTTAGGGTTTATGGTTTAGGGGTTAGGGATTAGGGGTTAGGGTTTAGGGCATTATTCAGGGTTTATGGATCTTCAAGGATCTAGATAGTGTGGCTATACACATTTCTACACATGTTGGTGGCTAGTTAGACACATGGAACATCAACAATCACATGTTATGCTTCCATACATGTGGTGCCACCTAATGACATTTGTACTACAAAACTTGATCATGTAATTGGCATTGCATGCATCTGACACATGGTGATGTCCACTACACCACATGCCACAATGATCTAGTTGGCACCATACAAGTTTGAGTACATTTTTTCATCTTACCTCTCTATATATTTCCTTTGTTCACTTTGAATAGAAGTGACATATATGTTAGAACCCTTCTATATTTGAATGTGTTTTGGTTTACATATCTATTTTCTTTATGTATTCTATGATCTTATTACATTAATAGATAATATAGGAAATCTTGTCCCTCAGTTCACCTTCAGAATTAGATTAAATAACATCTAAAGTTGACTATAAATTAACTGCAACATGGCAAGGATTTTGTTGATTTTCTTGCTTATTTTCACCCTTTTGAAAACTAAATTTTCCTATTGAAATTTTGAAGGATGAGATCCATATTAAGTGCATTCTAAAGACTTAAGAAGTTTCAATTCAATGTTTCTTACATTTTCACACAAATCCATGGAAGAATAATAGTTGTTTAGGTACATTGCTTTAGTTTGGATAGTACGTAATAAGCCCTTAACAAATATTCTTTGCAATTCATCAATAGGAATTTGATTGTGTATCTTTGTTGAAAAAGTTTGAAATCCAATAACATAATCATGATTGCACTCATTTGATCCTTGTTTGATGCTCTCCTATTCCTTCGATCTATCTTAGTGAAGGAAAATAAATACATGGGCAACCCATAGAGAAATTTGTCATCAATTTTGTTCCTCAAAATTATCTCATGATATGGTAAAGGAAAAAATTACCAAAGATAAATTGTGATCATTATTCATCGACCCAAAAACTAATGCACTGTTAGAAATGTAGACACCTAAATCTTACCATGGCCTTGGTAGTTCCCCCCTTGGGCTAGGGTTTTAGGTTTTTAAAAAAATTCTAATTGTTCGGTTTCAAAGCCCTTTGCCCCTTTCTTTTAGGTCATGCACTTTATTGTCATATTCTTGTGTTGACCATTATCACCAATTATTGATCTTTTAAGTCACAACCTTAAGTCTTGGTGCCCATGGGTTGACCGGCCCCCTTAACCTAGTTGTTACCTGTTGTCACCGGTAGGTCTTAAAGTCTTATAAAATGAAAATCACACCATCACAGAGCATGTCAAGATGATGTAAGTGCCTAGTCATAACGCCACAACAAGGCACCACCTATCCATGTAACCAGGGTTCCTATGAAGTGTTTGCCTCAACCAACTGTCTGCCGCCACATGTCAAAATGTTAATGGTCCACAGAGCAAACTTAAGATCCAACGGTTGCGTTGGCATGCAAGGGAATTTTTTTGAAAGGGAATATTCACCACGAGATGGTGAGATGATGACACATGGCATCCACTGATTAAAAATCAAGTAATAATAAAGGCACATGGGTGCTATGTCATAGCATCGTACAATAGATGTATGGTGGGCCCTCTTCGACTGCAACACCACAAAAAGGTGGCATGCGTCTAGTCTATGTTGAAGATGATTTGATGTGCAAAGAAAGTATAGATGATTTGGCTCATTCTCATTGGGTGGCAACTTATCAACCAAGATGACTAAGATTGTCAAATCTAGTTAGTGAATCAAGGTCATGGAATTCAGAAAGGTGACAAATGATCAACGATCTGAATTCAAAAATGCAAACAAAGAAAACCTTCAAGTGACTGTGGCATGAGTAGAGTTATAGTTGCTATGACCTCCATTAATATGCAGAATGGTACAGGAATTCAAGGTATTTTCCATCATTCTTCAAGGAGCAATCACATTCAGAGCCAGAGAATCATCAAAACAAGCAAGGGGAAATAATTCTACACCTCTGTGGTGTCAAAAACCAATAAGTCATTATCTCTCCCCTACACTTAGTTCTTTATCTGTAAAATTTTTTTGAGATATTTAGGGCAGTCATTAATTGCATAAGCCCTAGGTTGCCTACATAAAAATATAAAATGAGTCAGTCAGGTCAAGATTCTACCTCAAAACGTAGCTTGGATGAAGATATCATGATTTAGTGCCCCGGATCATCTAAGAGACCTCTGACAAATTTAGGAGAGGTTGGCAAAAATGATAAAATATATGATCTTTGTGTAGATTGTTGAGATGCTAGGATCCCTATGTCTGCTTGGAGTCTGTTTGAGTATTGGCATAATTGAAGTGATTACAAAGCCCCAATCTGCCATGCCTGGACCCTTGACTTAGCTAAATTAATATGCCCCGATGCATTCGTAAACACAAACTTGATGAGAGCTATAGCAACTAGGTATGACCCTAAGACCATGTCTATCTTGTCTAGAAAGGCAGTGTTATCATTAGATTCAGTAAGGCCTATATTATCACTATCTTCAACCTTGACCCTACTGCGGGTATACCCATAGATTTGAATGCTTTCAGGGAAAAATACAAAACTCGTAGTTATGCATACAGGTCTCATAAATTGGCCAAGCATAGATTAAAAGGAGTTGATGGAGCTTTGATCAAAATGCCTGACTCAGAAGAAGAGCCTCTTCGATGCAGCCTATTCATGGAATATTTTGTTAAAAACCTATCATAGCTTGTGTCATGTGCTCAGAAGAGATGCATCAGATAGAATACTGGTGTCTCTAATGATGATGGCAGCATATATCCAAGATTATGGAGCTGAGAAGACATATGATTGTGCAAGTTACTTGTCAAAAAGGATGCATGAGTAGATGATGGCCATTAAAAACAATATGTACACTCTAGGTCCCCATGTAAAATTCACTTGGTATTCGTTAATGTGCCACATGATCCCATTTTCTCTATCTGTCCATTGTGGTAAGGAGTTGCATTGAGAATGACTGATGCAAAAGGCAAGCCATGCCAGTTTAGATGTGGACCTGCATGCTATACATACATTCAATTATGCTAGCTATGTCACTTTTGAGGAGCATTTTGTGAGGAAAGTATTGGGATTCCTAAAGCCAACTATAGAGAGGATACCAAAGGAGATTAAGGATTTTCTAAGACCAATGGAGAGGACCCCTATCTAAAGATCAATCACAATTGGGGAGATTGGTTTTTACATGAAAATACAACTTCTATCAGACTCTATGGGTGCAAGGCTCCGCCCTATTCCATACCAAAATTTGTGCCTAGAAGAATAGGATTTATGTAGATCATTAGACAACTAAATGAAGCAGACAAGGAACACTTTAGAAAGCATAAGAAGGGATCTCTTATCCCAACATCTCTGAAGCTTCATGATTTTATTACAATTGATAAGAGTGGCTTGGACCAAATTGGTCTCATGTTGCAATGTTATAGTATGGGTATGGAGAAAATAAGACTCTTTGATCCTAAAAGTTTTATTCATAACAAAAAGCATAAAGTCGGCAGGTCTGCATACCCGCACCATGTCCTATTTGATGAGGATACTGTCAGAAATTATGAATCAATACAACAAGTGTTTTTCTTCATAAATAAGTGGAAATTGATAATGGATGCAAAGAAAAGGAAAAATAATGCTAACTCTGCTTATCAAGGGGCTTTCATTGAGATTCAAAAACCCATTAAGAGAATCAAAATGTTCTTTGATAAAGGAGATGAATTGATTGCTAAGGCACCTGCTAAAGAAGAGAGGCCCACATATCAGCCAAGCAGTTCAAGGGGTAAGTACATTCAAAAAAGTTCCCTTGACTCCCCTAAAGCCCCTACCCCAAAGAGAGAAAATAATTAATCTTGAAACAGAAGAAGAAACGGAAGTTGTGAATCTAGAGGAGGTGATAGAGGAACAAGACCCACATCCTCACATCAATTACATTCTTCCCCGAGGATAGCACCATATGCCTCCCCAAAAAATAGGTTGACAAAATCCACAGTCAACAATGAGGTGGACACCGAAGATGTGAGGGAGGTGGCATGCAATCAGTTTATCTCTGATGATGCATTCATTGCCACTCTAGAATTCAAATCCTTTGTGTTGAGAACAAGGAGTGAAGAATTTCAAAAAAAGATAGAAGAAGCAAAAAGTGGTACAAACCCTTCAGAGTATGATGCTATCATAAGGAGGGTTTGAGTGAAGTGAACAAGGACATTAGTGCCACGACTCCTAAGGAAGGGAGAGCACTTGTGAAGAGAAGCAAAATCCTACTATTGCCACACTGGATACTGTCAGATACTATTGCATTTGATACCATTACCAGGAATGATGCAGATGTAAGTGAAGAATAAGCCAAGAGGGCATTGCAGGGTACTATCTTTTACCCTAAATTTAATACCTTGGCTATCTGGGCATTGGCCCCAAATGATAAGAAACCAAAGGTAGGTTTGGAAGAATTGATTGGTAATGTGATCATCAAGAGGGTGACAGACACCCCTGCTCCTTAGGCAGCCAACTTGAATGTACAGACAACACATTTTGCAGAGACAACAATAGTCAAACTGCAAAAAGATTACAATGAATTATTGGGGAAATATATAGAGGCAATGGCCAAACTTAATGTTTATGAGAGTCAACCTCAATTGGAAGCTGGTCCATCTCAAACACCTCCAATTATACAAACTGTAGAGTCATTACCAGTGGATACACAACCCCTGCTTCAACAAATAGAGGAGCTGAAAGAGAAAATTAAGAAGTTGAAAGGAGAAGTAGAAGGAAAAGTGGAAGGTGTAGCCACAAATTTAATCATGTATAGAATCAACAAGATATTGGCTAGTTTGGAGGAGACCCATAGGTCTTACTCTCTGTTAAGGACAACACGTGAAAAGCATGAATTAGACAAACAGAAGCTATCAACTATGAAGACCAGCTAGTTACCAAGGATTGGAAAAATCAAAGAGTTTCTCAGGAGTTCTAGATATGATCTAGATGCTCCTCCTGAGTTGCAGTTGGTAGTAAAAATGTTGGAAAATTTAAGGAGGTGGCTACTTGTCAATTAAAATTGGGTACAATACTAAGGGATAAAATACAAGTAGTTGAGAAGCATGACACAAAATGGTTACCTCATATTTTAGAAGTTGATGGGACAACAAAGGACATGAATGAGTGGAAGAAGGAAATCATCGATAATGGTAATCAGTTGATTTCTTTTTGTTACGATAAGGGAGATCCATCTCTGCATGTATTAAGTTGGACACTTGAAAGGCTACATATGATGGACATCACATTTGAATCATTTGGTAAAAATGTCAAAAGTATCCTAGATGCACAATATGTTAGCCACAATAGTAAGATAGCAAAAGTCATCTGATTTCCTTTGCCGGCTGAGAGTACATATGGTATGTGGTAGGATAGATATGGATCTAAAGAATGACAACTTGGCTACTATCTTCCAACCACAACAATGCAGATCCCCAAGCAACTCCTCGTGTTTCTCAAGGCCAACCACTCCTTTTCTTTTTCCTCTGGTGCAATTAATGTTTCCTCAATGGCTTTGGGTTCTTCTCTGTATTCATTAAATTTGAAAGACAATGTATTAATTACTGAGGGTACACATTCCTGTTAGATAATGGAACTGTATCACTCATTTTAATGTTGTTGAAGACTTGGAAAATTTTGGAGAAGTAATGAAAATACAGGCTCTCTGGGTTGCTCTATTTTGTGTTGTAAGTTTATGAGTTATATGTTGGATGCCTTATGCATAAAATTTATCAATTTCAATTTTTTTTAATGAGTAATGCTTTGTTGAATGTGTTTGGTTATCTGTCTCTAAGTTGTGTATATTTTTCTTTTAAATCTAAGTAGCTAAGGGTTACTCAAGGTTCTGGAACATGGGTTTTCTATCATAAGATTTGGCATATCTTTAGAGTTTTATAATTTGTAAATTTGAGTACCAACAAAACCAATATTGACATTAAAGTGATGTACAAAAGCATTGGCCAAAACTTTGAAGGAATGAATAGAATTATGAGGAGAGAATAAAGCCATTCAATTGCATAATCCTTTTAGTTTCTAGGGAAGAGCTTTGTAAAAACTTTATCATCATAAACATAATCAAAACAAACTCCCAATTGTGTCATAAGGTCCCCTTTACCACTATACATTACAAAACTAGGGGCCACTGAACAAACTAGAAATGGATAAGAAATAACTCAAATGAAAGTGGATTATGCTTGATTTCTCCTATGATATCCTTTGATTACTAGGGGTAATGCATCAACTTTACTTTGTATCTCATCAATTCTTTTAAGGATGACATCTATGTTGGATGGATGAACATTAGGAGTTATGATTAAAATTGGAGTAGAAGTGGCAACATATGATAATATGTGGAGTGTAGGTTGATTGGGGGACAAAGAATGAAGTTGGAATGACAGGACTAAAAGTGGGAACATGAGTAGTGGATGAGAAGTAAACACAATTAGGGGATGAGTGGAAGGTACAATATGAGAAGTAGGTACAATGAGAGGATCAATGTAGGAGCTATGAAAAATTGATAAGCAATACAGAGAAGAGAAGAAATGTGTGGCTTGGCTAATGCAGGAGAAGATGTGTAAGGAGACACACTAGATGAAGAGGCTTGTGAAGGAAGGGGAGGAGATACACTATTTAAGGAACTTGATGAGCTTATCCTTTGACCTATATCACTTAATACTTCCATCACATAAGGATTATCCATTAACAAGCTATGAAGAACATCAATCAAATTTGAATAATTAGCATTATTGCTCAAATTCGTAAAGGTCTGATATAAGTATTTGTGTAGTAAGATTCATGTCTTGCCTATCCATATGTGCAACATGTGCATCATGATGAAAAACATCTTCCCCATTAAAATATGTAGTAGTCATCAAACCCTCAATCATAACTTCCACACAATGAATAGAGGCCATTGTAGAGTTAAGCCTAAGGTTTCTTCTTAGTGAAAAATGAGGATTAGGTTGAGACCTTGACATTCAAGAAAAATATAAAGAAATGAAAAGGAAATCACATCCAAGTAATTCTAATTTTTTCTGCCAACAATTCATACCAAAGATTGAACAATTTAAGGATATTGCAATAGGTAATTTATATCAACACAAATAATATTACTGAAGCATTTCAAAGTTTAGGTCATAAGAATCATCCCTTTTAAATATGGATTGCAAATAATTCTAAAAATTTTAGAAGTCTTGGTCATTAACATTATTATCTGCTATAATGTCATCCAGTGTATCATTGTCAATGTTCATATGTTCTTTCAAGTATTTAATATTATCATCATCCTCATCTTGACCTGCATCATCTTCATCATCATTCAAATTTGACTGTAGACCATCTATATTGTTACCAGATGTATTTGGATCATTATTTTCTATACCATCCATATTGTTGTCTTCCATAACATCATCTAACTCTAGATTGTTGTCTTCTTGTGCCTGAACATAACCATCTTCAACATCATCATGGATGTCAATTTCTTCGATGTTCTCTAATCCCTCTCTCTCATTTTGTTGGCCATCATTGTTTTTCTCAGTATCCACTAATGCATCATCAAATACATCCCTTAATCTTGGATCATAATCTATGACAAATATCCATTTCAGGTTGGACAAAATATAGAATAATACCTGCACATGAATGACATACATTTATTAGAAGTATGGTATAACAATTTTATTGATTAATAAACACATGTATATATTTGCAATAAACTATGAATTAATAGATTAATGATCACTACTGCTTCTTGTTTGAGTTAAAGAAATACCTACTCACAATGAATTAGTAGAACATAAGGCTCCTTATACTCTGGTAGGAAACATGAGGAATCTATAGAAAACAATCCACTATGGGTATCATGTCTTTGTGTCTTCTCAAATGCTTTATACCATCTACACTTAAAAATACAACATTTAAAAGAGCGGTAATCCAACTCAATAATTTCTTGTATTTTCTCAACATATTGTAGATGCCCTTCAATTATATTCTTATCTTTTGAGCTTGATGGACTGGATTGCTTGAAGTCAACCATGATGCCACAATCGAAGGATGGTCTCTTTACATCTACACTTTCTACACGATAATGTCGACCATATGCCCACATTGCTGGATATTTCCTCGCCTATGAAAGACCATTTATTTTAGTGAAAACAAATATAATGATGAATATTAAAATAGTTAATAGTGTCAAAACTATAAGGAAACAACATTTTATAAAATTCCAACTGTACCTTTCTTTCACATCCTCTACACATGTTGATTTCATCTTCTGTTATATTTGAATCTCTCCCTGCATCTTCTATTTGATTTTGAATTTGTTTAGTAACCCATTCTAGTGTGCAATCTTTGCCCCATTCCCAAGGCAGATTAGTGGGAAGTGGAGTATTCCTTGGGTTTGATCTCTTAAACTGTCTCCTTGCTTCTAACACTTCTCTCTTTTTATCATACAAATCAATCCATTTGTTCCTAAAGTCCATGTGGTATAGAATGAACTTGTCAAGTATAGCACTTTTGTCTACACCTATTACATGTCAACATGCTTATTTCAAACTCCAAATGTCGTGCTATTAATTTGACAAATAAATTACAGAGTAAATTAATGATTGCAAGAAAAACAACCACACTAATCATGAATTTACTTACTAATTTCTATTTGAACACCATTAGATTGTGGTTTTTCTCCATCAATAATATATGATGCTCATTCTTCATCCCAGAAGCATGGCCCATCTTCAAAATCCTTACCAAGGAATTCATACAAGATGAAAAATACTTCATTCAATACTTACCCTTCAGCCATGCAACCCTTTGGATGTGCCTTTTGTCGAACATATCTTTTTAGAGTTTTCATATACCTCTCAAAGAAAAACATCCACCTCATTGATACAACACCCACCAATTCAATATCATCAACTAGGTGTATAAGTAAATGGACTTGTAGATCCATGAAACTCGTAGGGAGCTCCTTCTCAAATACACATACAATTTCTGCAATTTCCTTCTTCCATTTTGGTACTTCACATTCGTGGATCTCCTTGGAGGTCACCCACCTAATATAAGAATAGTAAATTAGTATGAACCTTTAGTCAAAAATTAAAATGCAATATAATATCTCTATGTCTCTCACACATGAAAATTTCATATAACCACATACCTTGTAAATGCTGACAATCGACTTATGGCATTCCTTAAGTCAACTGTAAGATAGGAATCCCCCCTAATTGCCAATGGCATGACATGCTATCAAACACATTTATGAAAAATTCGTTACTAATTTTTTCTCACACAACAAAATATCAAAATATATTTAGTACTTAATCAATGCTACCAGTAAATCTTAAATGATGATATATAATACCTTCATAAAATTATGAAAATTATGTGTTTTAAATCCTTTGATATGTCCATCAACTGTAAAAGCTTTAGCCAATGATGACCCATATCCAATAGGTGTCCTTATTGAACGGATGACATTTTTTAGTTGGTCTAGCTTTTTTTTTTTCAAAATCCATGGGGCTTCTGTATATGTTTCATTTTCCTTGTTTGGCCACAAATGTTTTCTATCAATTTTTCTACGCAAAAGAGCAATATCTCTCCTCGAAGACTAGGTGTCCTTCTCTTTGCTTGATATATGTGAAAGTATAGAATCTGGGACATTTTTGAAGATGTGCATAGGATCTAATCGGTGAGATATGAATAGATCCTTCCAGTAAGGGAGCTCATAAAATATGGGTTTCCTTTTCATTCCTTATGGCATATTAACTACAACTTGTTCTAGTTCTTTAATTGAACCACCCCGATCAAAAAAATCCTCCCAAGATTTTAATTCAACATCTTCATACTTCTTAAGCCAATCACCTAAACCCATAATCATGGGAGGGCCTCTATTTTCAACTTTTCTATCAAATTGATTCTTCAGGCGATTTCTAAACTTATGATCTAGTGGTAGAAAAACCTTGTTGTTTGCATAAATAAATTTATGTAGATCTTTAGAATACCACCCTTGAAATTATTTTCCACATCTTGGACATGCAAATATCCCATTTATTTGAAACCTTACAATTCAATAAGTAATGTTAATAACATCAAAAAATAGTATACAACTAAGTATGAAAGTTGGGATGAAAATAAATTATGAGTGTAAATACGTAAATATTTTATCTTACCAAAACAAACACCAAGTCCTACGAAATCATGAATAGTCCAACATAGCACACCATACAACATGAAGGACCTATTTGGTGGAGGACGTGATATGTCATACGTTCTTATGCCTTTCCATAGCAATTGCATCTCATCAATAAAAGGTGCAAGATAAACATCCATGTTTTTAACTTGATGTTATCCTGGAACAATGAGAGTCAGCATAAGGTACTCCTTTCTAACACTCATCCATGGGGGAATATTGTATACTATTAATCTGACTGGCCAAACACTATAATTTGAGCTTAGGAAAATGAATGGGCACACTCCATCAATTTCAAGACCAAACCTGATACTACGGGGTTCATCTTTGAATTTTCTTGGTCATTTTTCCTCTATGTGTTTCATTGCTTTGGAGTCAGCTAGAATTCGTATGAATCCATCTTTACTCCTATTCTTTGCATGTTAATCCATCAATTGTGCAAGTGACTTGCAATGAATCATTCATTGAAGTCTAGGTATAATTGGCATGTGACGTAAAACCTTCTTTGGAACTATAGGACCTTGTACATCTATATGATATCTCTTTGTTTGCATACAGGGCATTCTACCTTGTTTTCATATTCATCTCTGTATAAAATGCAATCATTTTTACATGAATGAATTTGCTTATATTCAATCCCCAACTCAACCAACAACAGACGTGCCTCTCTACAAGTTGATGGCAACACATTCTCTTCAGGGAATATTTTAGTTTTTAGTGCCCTGTAAGATTTCCAGTTATTAAATCAATTGCATGTTTGACTTATAATTAACATGTTTGATATGTCAATCTATACTAGGATTGTTTATATACAATATATGGTTTTAAAATCCTCTTAAACAAATATAAACGAAGTTGAATGTTTACGAATCATGTACACCAATTGACAATGCAAAGTAAGAAATAGATTTCAACTCACTTCAGTAGGGTAGTGAAACCTTTGTCTGACCAACCAAATAGTGACTTGATTTCTAATAATATTAATGTGCATACCAATTTGGAGGTTCTACTTGCACCTGATTTGAACACAGGTGTCTTTGCTACTTACTTGATGGAGTCTTTCAGGTTGTTATCATCAACATTACATTGGTGGTAATTACCCCTTCTATCATCATTACTGTCAACCATATGATCATTATTGTCATCATTGTTTCTATCCCCAAAGAAATCTGTAAGCATTTCATTCAATCCTTCTTCATGCACTACATTTTCACTATCATGATCATCATCATTAAGGCTAGGTGGCATGTCATCATTGTATGCAGATCTCATCAGCTCTTTAAATTTCTCAGCTAGTAGTATTCTCTTCAATGTTGATCTTTCCACCCTGGTATGGTTTAAAGGATGGTTTGGATAATCCTGTCCAAATCTTAATAGCTTAGAGTTGGATCTTGGGTATTAGTAAGTGTTTCATCAACATCTTCTATCTATCAACAAATGCAAGCATTATTTAATATTTGGCAACAATTGGATAAATCATAAATGTATCAATTTCAAAGAAATTTAATCAAATATGGCTTAAAAAATAAAAATATGAATTGTATGAACATATATACATCAATTGAATAATGGAACATTATTTTATAGACTACCTTTTTTATACAATAATTTAAATAAAACATAATTTTGACAACATAGTTTATAAAACATCAGTCCACACTCATTTATTATTCTTTGGTTTTCTACACTTATGAACATCCTTAGGGAGACCTTGTTCTTCCCTCTTCTTTTGCGCAGGAGTGTGTTTTAAGAAGGGGTAATCAATCAATAACTCATCCCCAATGGTAAGGTCCATAATAGCCTCAACCATTATCAATCTATCAACCTCTCTTTCCATATCTCCATCTTTATCATTTATAACCTCAACAAATTGACAATTCAGTCTTACAGTAGGGTTTCTTCCCTTACTACTATTTATAAATCCTGCAATATTTTTGTGTGTGTATGTGCGTCCATATATATACATAAATGACCTCTATTCATTTCTTTTCCACTTTCCAATTGGAGATGATGTGTATACATATTCAAATTTAGACCATTTGCTGACATGCTAGGCTTATATTCTTCTAGCCTTCTCAATTCACCACTGTAATATGATGAACCATAATATGACATTAATCTCCTAGTGGTTTGTTCTGAATTTTTTCTATGTTTAGATCCCACATGTACATTTTGGACAATAAAGATGCCTAGATTCTCTCCATGAATATTGGAGGATCGTATCATGTAGTTGTATCTCCAAAATTGAAACACCTCGTACACTCTAGGTAGTTGTTGATCACTAGGCCAAGTGCAATATAATCAACGATCAAATGTCTCTTTGTAAATTGATCTCAAACTCAAGGGCAAGTCATTATCTCCATCACATTCATTCTCATAGGGTATGTATTCCACCTTCCCCTTATATTTAAGCAAATTATGCATCTTTAAACCGGTTCTTGTTCTGTTGCTTGTTTTCATCAATTCCTCATCTTCCGAGATGGTATATTGGCACATATTTTTGTTGGATGTATCATCTGATAAATGATCATTGCCCTTGTCATATTCCCAAAATGGTAAATAAAGTAAAATAAATATAACCTGTAATATTACTTTTTATGAATATTTAATATAATTAAAGTATTGATAATAGAGATTATTAACATAAATCTTATATACTATTATTATTATATAATATAATTATCAATAATAATATTTATCAATAAATACTAAATACATATATATATGAAAGAAGTAGCACTTTGTATAGACAAAGGCTACGGTCATCCTAAACCCCCAATTACTAATACTACAGCGAATCATCCAATGATTTTGTAAAGGTAGCATTCACCAAACAATGTGCAATCCCTCAAGACATCAATCTCATAACAAATGAATACAAAGGTAATGAAGAATAAAATAATGCTAACTAAGGACGCTAATAAGAGATGCAACCTATTATAACATTTCCAAGGTTATAAGAATGGTTCGTGGCATCATAGTAGGGGCAAAACCGGATACCATCGAGGGAGTAATTGATTAGATCATCAATATCTGATAGGAATTGAACAACCTCATCTTGCTCATCCGATCAGTTTGAAAGAGACGACAGAATATTTGATCGCCACTTCATAAGTCTGAGAGGAATGTGAGTGGAAGTTGAAATCGTTGGATTACATTCTGAGGGCGGGTAAAGAAAAGGAAGCGCTCGCTCGTTATTAAGAGGTATCGTGAGTTTCCAGATCATACAGTGCACGGCATATATAATAAAGCAGGAATCACCAAAATAAATAGAAACAACGAATGGATTATTAAGGGAGAACTCGTGGGTCCCAGATAATATTCACATTCTTTGTTGGCCCCGTCTAAGGACTATGCCAATCATGGGTTCCAGATGATATATTATAGAAACATTTTGTGAAGATTGCATTGTGGGTCTCTACTACCAGTGTGGACCTAGAGGAGATTGCTAGCGACATGACTGTGGAGAATTTCAAATATAATAAAAGTCTTCACTGATCGACTAGTCTAGGATAAAAGACAATGAATCACTAGGAGACGGTGATTTCATCCGAGACTGTGACCAAATCAAAGGTATTGTAGATATATATATATATATCTATATATATATATATATATATAACAGTAGCATTCATCTTGACAATGTATGAACCGAGTAACATTATAAGTCTGTTTCATTAGAGGATTACAGTACCTAGTCAAATCAATAATCCAGAGTAGTAGTGCATCACAATATTCATCTTGGGTGATTGATATAGAAAATATATCTTTCCATTTCTTTGGCAAATATCTTTGTGAAAGGGGACATTACAATTGGTATCAGAGCAGAAGATTCTGCCATCCTATGAAAAAAAATTTAATGCAACATCATACAAGACAAATAGTTCATAACAACAACAACATGGATGCTCAAGATATGAGGTCATTCATGGAAATGATCACCAAAAACATGATGGAACAAAATGAAAGAACAACCAGAATCATGATGGAACAAAATGAAAAGACAACTCAATCCATGAGGGAGCAAGGTGAAAAAACTACACAAATGTTCCTAGAAGCACTTCAAAGGGTAGGAGACACTATGGAACAACTCAAGGCCCCATCGACAAATGGAAGGGAAGTAGCTTCGAACCAAGCTGAAATTAGCAACTCTTCCTCAAGTTCACGAATTCCAATACCATCTTTCCTACCAAGTGAGGAAAATCCAAGAAGGGAAGAAGAAAATACACAAGTTATGAGCACTGAGGACATGGCTAGAGCCTATGCAAATTTAGAACCCGAAGTAAGAAGAGCAGTTTCCTTCCATGAATTTAGCAACTCTAAAACGAATGAGTTAACACGAAGTGAGAGAAGACCTATCCATAAGGACTTAAAACAAAAGGCCAATAAAGTAAACCTTCCTCACTTTGATGGAACCACTAAAATCACCCCACATGCATGGCTTCAAAAACTTAATGACTATTTTGCACTTAGTCCCATGACTGAAAAAGATGCCCTCCAATTTGCAATCCTACACCTAGAAGGGACAGCCTATGAGTGGTGGCATAATGGAAAAAGCACCCTAGGCCATGAAAACATTACATCATATGCTGAATTCTCTAAAAGGTTCCTTAAGAAGTTTGATAGGAGACATCCCCAACAAGACTTTAAGGACTTAACCTTGGTAAGACAAAAAGGAATGGTGGATGAGTACATAAGTGAATTCAAGAAAATAGCTCTGCGAGTTACCGGAATTGAAGATGAAAGACTAACATTTCTATTTATTGAGGGCTTGGATGAGAAATTGAGAGGACTAGTGAGAGCACTTAAACCCACCTCATTGGATAATGCCATTGAAATGGCAACCCGTTTGGAAAAGAACAAACCCACAAATCTCTATACAAACCCATCCCACAAGAAGGAAAGATTCCATAAACCTTTCTCATCCGAGAATGAAATAAAGGAGAAAAACTTATGTTACAGATGCAAGGAACCTTGGACTCATGGACATACTTGCAAAGGAAATGGGAGACCCTAGACCAGAGATGATATGATGAAAGATGATTTCTGAAAAAGGAATCTATGCTTCAATTGCAACGAAAAATGGGAGCCAGGTCACCGGTGTGCAAGAAAAAGAGAACACCACCTAAAAATCATAACAAATGAGGAATGGGAGGAAAATTTTGAACCAAAAGAAAAGAAAAAGAAACATAGTGAAGAAGAATGTTCATGATGGCTCAAGCACAAGCAAACCCTATTCAAGACATTATAGGTAGGAAGTGTGCCCTCCATCATGTTCTTATCAAGATGTGATAGGTAGGAAGTGTGCCCTCCATCACACTCTTGATCCTTAATATTAAAGAGATGATAGGTAGGAAGAATGCCCTCCATCATGCTCTCATCAAATTATGTTAAAGGGATGATAGGTAGGAAGAATGCCCTCCATCATCAAGACATGATAGGTAAGAAGTGTGCCCTCCATCATGTTCTTGTCAAGATGTGATAGGTAGGAAGTGTGCCCTCCATCACACTCTTGATCCTTAATATTAAAGAGATGATAGGTAGGAAGGATGCCCTCCATCATGCTCTCATCAAATTATGTTAAAGGGATGATAGGTAGGAAGAATGCCCTCCATCATCAAGACATGATAGGTAGGAAGTGTGCCCTCCATCATGTTCTTGTCAAGATGTGATAGGTAGGAAGTGTGCCCTCCATCACACTCTTGATCCTTAATGTTATAGAGGTGATAGGTAGGAAGAATGCCCTCCATCACACTCTAATTTGCAAGTATTTCTATGGATCAACTTGAGGTATGGATAGCTATATGTTGAAATTAAATGTTATTTATGTCATATCATTAATTAGATTATGATGTATTGATTTCATTACTAATTTATGGATCTTTAATGTTGCTAATGTTCCTTTCTTGTAGTTATTCTTGTGTGCAGGTTAATAGATCAAGAATATCCCAAAAAGGGGGGACATTATCTCATCATCAACCCCCAAAATCATGCTATATGTCATCTTATCATCAACTTGCTTAAGCAATCAAGGTCTTACTTACAACATCGTCAGATTCATCTTTTGGGATTTTCATCAATATTATTCCAAATCTCCAATCTTAGATTATCAATACTCCCAAAGTTTTCTTTAACATTGAAAAATTCTTCCTTCCTGCATTCATTTGATTAACTACATTTCCTTAATCATATTGCTATTCAAAATCAAACCAAATCTTCTTTGATCATAAAATTTTTTGTCCATGACATCATATAATCAACTATGCCTCAAGAACATAACTCTTCGCAATTTTGAGATCAATAATACATCAAAAGGTAAAACTAAAAGATGACAAGTACAAGACGGAATCTCATAATCAAAATTCAAGATGTTTTCATCATTCATTGGAATCTTGGAATCTCAATACTCTAAAATTTTCTTTAATCTATGATACTTGCATCCCATTGTTATTATTCAAACATCAAACAGATACTCTTTGATCACAAATTCTCTTTCATGGAATCACAATCAATTTCTCTTCACTCAAGCATGTTCATCTCAACACATCAGAAGATAGACGATTAAAGTGCAAGGTAATTAAAAGAACTCGTAATTGCTTGAGGACAAGCAATCTTGAGTGGGGAGGGCTGTCATATTCCCAAAATGGTAAATAAAGTAAAATAAATATAACCTATAATATTACTTTTTATGAATATTTAATATAATTAAAGTATTGATAATAGAGATTATTAATATAAATCTTATATACTATTATTATTATATAATATAATTATCAATAATAATATTTATCAATAAATACTAAATACATATATATATGAAAGGAGTAGCGCTTTGTATAGACAAAGGCTACGGTCATCCTAAACCCCCGATTACTAATACTACAGTGAATCATCCAATGATTTTGTAAAGGTAGCATTCACCAAACAATGTACGATCCCTCAAGACATCAATCTCATAAAAAATGAATACAAAGGTAATCAAGAATAAAATAATGCAAACTAAGGATGCTAATAAGAGACGCAACCTATTATAACATTTCCAAGGTTATAAGAATGGTTTGTGGCATCATAGTAGGGGCAGAACTGGATACCATCGAGGGAGTAATTGATTAGATCATCGATATCTGATAGGAATTGAACAACCTCATCTTGTTCATCCAATCAGTTTGAAAGAGAGACGACAGAATATTTGATCGCCACTTCATAAGTCTGAGAGGAATGTGAGTGGAAGTTGAAATTGTTGGATTACATGCTGAGGGCAGGTAAAGCAAAGGAAGCTCTCGCTCGTTATTAAGAAGTATCATGAGTTTCCAGATCATACAGTGCACGGTATATATAATAAAGCAGGAATCACCAAAATAAAGAGAAACAACGAATGGATTATTAAGGGAGAACTCGTGGGTCCCATATAATATTCACATTCTTTGTTGGCCCCGTCTAAGGACTATGCCAATCATGGGTTCCAGATGATATATTATAGAAACATTTTGTGAAGATTGCATCGTGGGTCTCTGCTACCAATGTGGAGCTAGAGGAGATTGCTAGCGACATGAGTGTGGAGAATTTCAAATATAATAAAAGTCTTCACTGATTGACTAGTCTTGGATAAAAGACAACGAATCACTAGGAGACGGTGATTTCATCCGAGACTGTGACCAAATCAAAGGTATTGTAGATATATATATATATAACAGTAGCATTCCTCTTGACAACGTATGAACCGAGTAACATTATAAGTCTGTTTCATTAGAGGATTACAATACCTGGTCAAATCAATAATCCAGAGTAGTAGTGCATCACAATCTTCATCTTGGGTGATTGATACAGAAAATATATCTTTCCATTTCTTTGGCAAATATCTTTGTGAAAGGGGACATTACAGCCCTCTAGTCTAGAAGTCGGTGATCCAAGAAACTTTAAACCAAGAACTTTATCCTACAAGTATCCATTAAGAAAAAAATTAGTTATTTAAGTAATATAAAACAATGTTTAAATGAAGTATACATGTTATTTATATCAAATTGGAAAATTCTTTACTACAATTCCTATCGAATTTGAATCGATTATAGGAGGAATACTACTGACTGGAAGCTCATCAGATATGTAATGTCTTTGTACAATTGCTCATTTGAATTATTTCTTTCCACGACATACAGAACATCCACAAACAATAATTTTTTCAAAATATTCATCCCATGTACTATAGTCCTGACCAACCTCTTGTTTAGTGAAATCATTTGTTGTGTCTACAGGATCCATTGTCATATCCTCTTCCAACCACTTTCCTCTACGTGATTTAACAGTTTTAGGTCCACGTCCACGTACATATATTTTTCTTTTGCTAGTTGAACGCTCAGGATCTGCATTTGCTCCAATCTCTATCTAAAATAATCAACAACATGCATTAATTTATGTGAAGATTAGATAATACATTATAAATTTCAATGATACTATGAAAAAAGATGGACGTATCACAAAATGCCATCAGATCTTTTTTTCCTAAGTTAAGTCAAAATTTGAGTACCTAATGTCTCACTTCATCCATTGTGTCCTCATTTGATATGACATGATATGTTGCCATGGCCTCTTCTGGCCCCTATAATACACAACATAGTAAATAATATTTAGTACACCAATTATATCATTTCAATGAATATGCTATCCAACACAAAATCTCACTTTAGTCATATATTTGACATACTGATATCATGTTTTGGCCATCCTAATATTCAAACTTTTTCCTTGATCATAGAATCACATTTAATCACCATTCCTCTGCATTTTCAACCAATAAGTTTGACCTCAGAGACCTCATGGATAGAAAAATGACTTTATCTTCTCTATGTTGTAACATTTGTGAATTCATAAACACCTTCCTCCTTTGGTTGAGGTTGCTTTCTCTTCTTACCTCTATTGTATTTGTAGATTCTGTTGACATATCTATTTCCACCCACTTTCCTCTCTACGATTTAGTAGTTCTACGCCGTCCACGTCCTCTCTCCATGGCCTCCTCTAGATCCTGTAATACACAACAATGACAATAGTCACATAACAGCTATTCACCAAGAGAATATTGTTGAAATTATCTTGTAAATACACTCGCTTTTCATTAAGACGCACTATAAAAACAAAATAAGACATTGCAACATTTTTCTCTTCACAAAAAGTTTACACGCGGAATCTTGACAACTAAAGCTCAAATCTTATGATTACAAGATGACTACAAATTCACATCAAAAAGATATTTATTTCATATTTAACTCTCCTTTTTCTTTTCTGGGTCATTTTAAGGCTATCTATATCTCTCCAAATGGCAATAAAACCCTCAAAACTATCATAGAACCCTCAAAATAGTCTCAAAGAGTCTTTGGCACCAAAATTTTAAATTCTTGATGGAGGGAAGGATGATTTGGATGTTAATTTTGAAATCATGTCATTAGACCTTTGTTAGGTTAATCACATACCTAAAGCCTCTTAAACCAAGCCTCAATATTATAGTGAAGTCACATAATATAAACAAAGATTGTCATGACTTAGCTAAAATGTTGTCAATCTCCTATCACATATCTTAAGGTTGTCCTTAATCCCAAATCCAACTATGAAATGTTAGATGGAAGGTCATGGCTCCAACTAAAATAATTGGTGTCAAAATGATAAGTCAAGGGACCATCATAGTGTTGATCTACTATTGTAGTGGGATCTTGAGGATTCAAATGTGCTCATATCATTTCTATCATCCAAATACCACCTAATGTTGTACTAACAATGATTTAGAATCTTTATAAGCAAGTCAATGGACTGATATGGGAATAAAGGGTAGCCACCATATGATATCACCCACCCATTATCATTATAGGGGGTGATATCAAGGACCATCATTATGTCGTGTTATAGCTGATGGACGATTGTCCTAAGTATTGTTACAGCCCAAAAGGTCTATCACAACCCCAAAGGACTATCACAAATGTTATTAGGTCATTCAAACCATAGCTACAATATTCACCATCATATGAATATCATAATTAACATTGTAGAGGTTGTCATACCATGAGGCATAGGTAACAACCACATGAGGTTTAAAAGCAACACTAGAAACATTAAATTATTGTCATAGTACACCTAGGATAGCTAGGTATGCATCCATAGAGTTATTACTATAAAATTGTCTCATTAATCTTGTGACTATGTTAAGTCACTATCATAGAAACAATGTAGTTAGTCATCAATCAACATGTTGTCTTTGCATTTCAATGAGATTAGTTCTTGAAAAATGATAATCCAGAGGTTAAAGAGACAAGTTGATACCTTACCCAAGTTGTCATGTTCTTGAAAACTTGCAATATAAAGAGGAGATATCTAGAGAGTAATGTCACAAGGACATAACCAAGGTATGCACTATCATGATCCATAGGGACAACTTACTACACCATCCAAAACTCCATTTGAACTAGCTACTATCAATAATTCACATTATTGGGGATGGTCATGAAGAAAACACCATGCATAGGACTGTCATAGTCAAAGTGGAGAGGATTGCCTAGTCATTTTATGACTGTCATAATAGCTAGTGGGTTAGTTACCATGCTTCAACCTAAAATAGGTTAATGAGAACATAGAAATGAAAAGCACAATACCATAAGCATTGCCATAAGATGCCAATATAGTCCCAATATCATGTCATGATAGTAAGAGAAGAGTTGTTTAGTTTTTCCAAAGCCATATCACTTGCATAAGGATTGTCACCAACTATTTTTGTAAGGTCGTGAAAGACTGAGTCATTATTGAGCTAATCATAAGAGAAGCATGAAGTCAAAATGCTATCATAGAAACAAGATATAGTTACTTATTATAAGGACAATCCAAATTTGGTGAGGTTGCTACAAGCAACCAAATTTGGCATTCCATTAGATAGTGATATCAACTTCCAAGAAAAATACATCATTTTGCACTGAAAGGCGCTAAATTAGGCACACTTTGTGCCACCTTTTGTGCCCCAAAAAGATTACATTTAGGCCTAAAAGTCAGCGCTGAAGTTGTCGCTAACTGCTTTGACTATAGCGCCGACTAATGGATCAAAAAAAATTAAAAAAATTCATGCCTGCACATACCCCAAAACAAAAAAAGAAAACTTTATTGATTTTTGGTGTTCATTTTGTGTTTGGAAATCGAGCATTTGGGTTTTTTGTGTTGCCTTTATTTTGGGTAGATCCTTGGCAATGGAAGGACGAGTATTCCAACCCCAATTTCCTTTCCATACCTTTGCTTCCAGATATCTCAAACTTTCAATTTGTGATGCTCTTCTTCTATTTGTACTAGGTAAGGGCATCACCTCTCTTTCATTTGTTCTTTTTTTCCCATTAGATGTCTGATTCATTTGGAGAAATGTGGGTGTTGTAATATTCATAGGGCATCTATTGAAGATAATTTTGAGCAAGGCTTTTCATAATAAACGACAAATTTCCACATTCCATAATTTTATAAATGTGTGCTTTATTTCAATTAATGTATAAGCTTACTTTCTTGTAGAAAACTTATAGAGGAAAACAACTTCATGATTTGCTCTACAAAGTAAAGGTCAAAAACTTTGAGGAATACAGAAAAAGTAGACAAAAAATTTCATACCTGGAAGTGTGTACTTCGTTTGCCTCCACAGACTGGACGAAAATAATTTTCCCTAGGTTGCCTCAAAATGTCAAGCAATAGAGGGAATAGAGCAAAGGGAGTAGACTCTAGCCACAATGAGGTAATTCATTGTCAATTTCTAGATTTGTATATGTTTCCATTATTTCTTTGATTTTTTAGTTATTAGTTTTTATTTCTAAATTTAAAAGAAGAAATTTATTATATATATATAAGGACATGAGACTGACAAAGATAAAGAGGCATTGGCTTCCATATTGGGGGTAGAGGCAGTGAACAAATTGGATAGTGTGGACTTGACAATGCTTGCCAGATACATAGAAAAATGATCTAGTAAAGCACTTGAAACATTGCAACCAAATCAACAGTGTCAAAGGGAATCAATTGATTCCCCAACCAATCATGAATCGGGTAAAAGATCCAGGAGGAAATCAATAATAGTAACCTCTAAGAATGTGGAACAAGGAGAAGAGGCTTCCAATGTCCCAGGCACTCCTGGGACAGACTTCTTCGACCACCACACCATGTTTTACATCTTGCCTTGGTAGCTATGATACCAAGATAGAATACGATGTGGTTTCAGGGGAAGACTGAATGACAAATGCTGGAAAAATGTTTGTGAATAGGTTGAAGGAATCATGCCTTCAACAGTTCAAAGACCATCTACATTTTCCATTCTCAAAGATACCCATGCACCTACAAAAAGTAGTTATCCAAGACATGGAGACTCAATTTGACATAGGTTGGTCTGTAAAGAAGATAAATCTACGAATGTATCAAAAATGCAAGAGATTTTGGTGCAACCAAACAAATAAGATAAAAAAATCCCTCCTGAGCTAAGGGTCAAAAAAAGGCCAATTGGTGTAAGTTTGAAAGTATGGAAAGAGCTTGTAAAAGCATATGAGAAGTTCAATGCACAGAGGAACTTCAGTGAGGAGAGTACATAGATATTTGAATTTGCTCATTAGATTATATCAAATTTATTAAACAATTTTTAAATTTTATTTGTGCATAGTTAAATTGAATTAGTATATGTTTCGAGACAAGGCCTCCAAGGCTAGGCTTGACAAACTTTGTGCCACACATCATAGTGGCCAGAAAGGTTTACAGGCCTTGATCTGTACATTTGTAAGTATATTTAATAAGTTAATGATATTTTTTTTATTTCCTAGGAAAAAGTAAATGATTGCATATTAATTAGTTTAACTATTTCATGTGCCACGCTTTGACAGGAGGAGAAATATGATCGGCATCCAAGCCAATTTGAAAAGAAAATGTTACAAAGCAAAAAGTGGACCGATTTTGTAATCTGGATGGAGAACGAGGCATCAATAGTTGACTTTCGATAACTTAGGTATTGCTATGTTAATATGTCAATTTGCATTTCTTGTGTTGAGTTGTTTATTGATGCGTAGGATGAGTTCAAAAGGGCTTCTCTGTTGGCCCTAGATCCCACTCAATTGTCCCATTATTTGTAGTCCTAGACATGTGCACATGTCCTCCTAGTTACCTTATTGTAGTGTTGAGATTTGAACTTCAGTCACTCTCATTATGAATGCACCTTTTTACCTTTACAGAACAATCCATGGACATTTTTTACAATAATTTTAATCCACAAGGCTTGACAACTGTAAGGGCAATCACTTATATACAAACGTGAGTTATGTGAATAGGCCACTGAATCATCCACACATTTGTTTATATTGAATTAATGTATAGAATAGTAGATCCTTTATTGAATCATTAGGTGGTGATAGAACTTATGAAAATGATAAGTCCCTTATCAAAGGCACATCATTGATATCTTTATCAAAGGCACATCATTGAATATTCCAACAGTTGCAATAATGCAGGGCAATCCTCTATCTTGTGATCAACATCATAATAAGTATACATTGGAAACTTTGTGCAACTACGCGAGGTATGCCTAGGTTCTCCACACTAGTAGCAATAGATTCTTCTATTGCATACTCTACCATGGCCTCCTTGATTTCCTCCATGCTTCATATATTATGGCTCCTAATAGCACAACACCATCTATTGTGGTTGTGACTGGGGTTGTGTGGTTGTGTTTAATTTTGTTTTCCTCTTGCCTTGTGGAGGACTTGTACTACTTTGTAGGTGGTAATGTCATGGGTGGATGTGTGACAAACCTTGCACTAGTAATTGATAGGAACATCCTTTCACTTTTGCAGTAGTGGACAATTTCATGAGTCTCATGGCATATGGTGCAATTAGGTATGTGTTGAGCAAGAGGGAACTATGTGGCATTAACAGCTTGAGCTCCCAGCACTAGATAGTTTGTAGTTGTATGCCCCTTAGTGTGGCACTTTGTTCATCATAAACCACATTGATTAAGAGTTTCACTTGCAAGTTGTACTATTTGCATGACCATTTTTCCATTTGTTCTTTTAGGCATTTAGTAGAATCATATGTTGGGGGCTCCCCTAATTCTTATAATCTCAACACAACTTTTAAGGCAACTTTTTAATTAGGGAGAGTGAGCTAAACTAGTTCATGTTGGATATGTGCAATTAGCCTGCCAATAAATCATTCCTTCTAAATTTCAACATTTTATAGTTGGGTCAATCTTTAACACCAATTCCTTAGAGCATTGATCATACCTACACACAATCTCTCCCGATTGTTGCCTTATTTCCTTTAATGCCACAATATTACGATGCACCATCTTAGGGTAATTGAAATTGGGAAGGAAATCTCTTAGCAGTTTCCCAAGATCATTATTGGTGCCATTAGGATCATAATGAGTATACTAGTCTTGTGCTTGCTTACAAAAAGTGGTTGCACTTAACCTAATCTTGTGGTCATTATCCATAACATTTTTATGTGTGCCATGCTATCTCATATGGCTAAGTTTGACAGGCTAATAATGAATAGCAAACCCTTATTTGTCTACATCCTTATGACTGATCCCATTTTGGATTCCTTATGAAGTCAGGGTGATTTGAAGGAAGATCAAAGTTCACTTTAGGTTCTGCCAGACCTAGGTATAATTGACTACCTGCATGGAAAATGTTTAATAAAAACTAAAAGGGAAAAAATGTACACTCGCAGTACATAACTGACATTAAAAATATCTCCTAGGGTTACTTCAATTCAAACATAGGGAGGCAGAAAATGTTTGAAGAGTCAATATATATGTTTTGTATCTTTCCAGTTGAGATGTCATTCTTTTATCTTCTTTGATAATGGGGT
Source organism: Cunninghamia lanceolata (assembly GCA_027924645.1). NCBI lineage: Eukaryota > Viridiplantae > Streptophyta > Pinopsida > Cupressales > Cupressaceae > Cunninghamia > Cunninghamia lanceolata. The sequence goes on from BSBN01000738.1 coordinate 6,270,235, forward strand.
TCTAGTGATTGGTCATATCCCATTACAAGCTTTGGGATACATAGCTCTAGCCATCATGTTGGTCCAAGGCCAAACATAAATTTATTTTCATTCTTTAGGTGGAGAAAAGACATGCAAAAGTAGGTACAGAAATATGACCCCAAAGAGGACCAGAAAACATTTTCACAAACTCCATTCAAAAGAGAAATTTGGTCAACTGCTGCAACATTGGGCATGTATATGTACATTTCTCTAGAACTGATGCCCAAAAGCAACATGGATTCTACATGGCAATTACAGCATGGTAGAACTAGAAACCTCAATGATGAAGAGGATGTGCTCTTTATGAAATAAGAGGAAAATATCTATGGCATATTATAAAGTTGAAATTCCTATTGTATGATCCATAAAAGTACCGAAGGCAGATAATTTTATTAGTTAGTTACTAATTTTATGGTCTAAATTTAAACACAAACACGATAGGCCTCATACTAAACAAGATTTGGCCATGTTGTCTGTTGATGTATAAAATTTTGGGTCTAATCCAACAATCAACATGGGAAGTTTCTGAGACGTGGGATTGACCCCATAAACAACCTCTATATTTTAAAGAAGCTGGCTCTTCCATTTTTCAGTGGGGGTTTGAGAAAAAGGTTAGAAAAAGAGGAAACAAGATTACATATACAATATTTAAAAACTCTAACTCTATGGCGATGTGACAGATTAAAACAACTACCCAGAAAGCACAGTGCTAAACCTTGAAAGATTAACTGAGAGATTAAAGAGCAAAATGCATGGTTAACTACCTAGTTTGTAAATAGATCTAACAAAGGAAAAGAAACAAGAAACAAAAATTGACTCAGATATGCACAGATCAGTATTCTCATTATTTAAATGGTAATAAATTACAGAGGCAGAAATGGCTGCACAAAATAAAATGTCACATCCTCCTAGAAGAAAGAACTGCTAAGGCAAAAGAAAACATTTGCTGCTACTTAGAAACTCTCTGATCTGAAAAATATGTAGAACTCTATAGAACCTCATCTTTTGCTTCCTAGATCTATCCTTTTATAACCACGAAAAATGAATCCCTGAAGATCTCCTCAATTTCCTCAAAATATCTGAAACTGAAAGTTCCCCAAAATCTGGCAAAAAATCTGGTAGTAACTCTATTTGCAACTAGAATTAGCTCTTTTGATTCTCCATGGCTGGAAATATCTATTTACCTCCATCCTTACCTATAGGTGAAAAGAAAATTTCCTGCCATCCTCTCTATAGCCTGTAGCTTGCCATTAAAAGATGAAATTGGATGCACATTATTTAGGGATGCATGTGCCTTTACGTGAGCCCTATATAATCTTCATATCATATAGAATCTTTATAAAATAAAGCATGACTTTATTTGCCTCAGGTGACCCACCTTCACTTATGAAACTTTATTATATCTTTTATTCCCGTGGATTTAGCTAAAAAGAAACTATCAAATATTTATTAAATTAAAGCATTTAGCTTATAAAGGGGCACACCGGGTTTAAATGAGACTCTTTATCTTTTATAGACTTAGCCTTTAAGTCCTCACATAAACTATTTTTGATGCAATTTAATAAAATGAAGTAAAACACTTATGCTCTCCTCCGCTCCCCCATGTGGTTTCACCCGCAACTTCTTCTTGGTTTCTCTTCAACGCAGCTACCATCTGTCACGCTTCGCATCATTCTTGAGCTTCTCTCTTTCCACCTGCAGCTTGCACATGGATCACTCTGAGAGCTTCTTTATTTCTCAAACTTGAGCCATTGATTCATTCGCATCCGATGGTCACAAATTTACTGCATTGAAACCCTATTCTGAGTTTTCTGTGACCCTATTTTGAGTGACAACCATTAGTAAATTGTTGCTTCAAACTTATTAGCAGTTCCATATCTGATGCTGATGTGCTTTGTCTATCGTTCATTCTGAGGCCGAGCCATGCCATGAGGCACATACTTGTGCTCCATTTTGATAAGTTGCATTATGTATTCTAATGGCACCTGAGTCTAATGCTTGGGCATTTAACCTTATTTCCTTGAATGGCTCCTTGTCTTTGGCTTTGAAGTGCCTTGAAACTAATTAGACGTACGCCTGAGATTAATGCTTTGTTTGAAACAAAAACCATACTATCAAACGTATACTTTGCATTCTTCACATAAGCTGCACCATTTAGACGCTGATGTGCAGACTACAATGTTGTGGCTGAGTGCTTTCATGTTTGTCATGTCTGAGTTTCATATTTCTGGCAACATCTCACTTTGAAGCATCTGTGGCTTAGTTTCTATGTATTCAATCCTTTAAGGTAGGCTGAGCCCTCATATTTTGCCGTATCTTATCCATAGACAGTGCCCTTGAACTTTAGTACTGAAACTTTGATTTGGAACCTCTTACTTGGCTGGCAATTCTTATGTCTTGGTGGCTGCTCTCCATTATGGCCTACGCCATAAACTAGCATCGCGAACCCTATGATCGCTGAGATCTCTTACTTGAATGTTTAAACACTTAAAATTCTATATGCAACACCTTATTTGACACGCATGTGTCTTTATAAAAAGAGTGCTTCTTTCTTTATATGAAAATGGCATTGGATAGAGACTTTATTGAAGTACCATCATAGCATGTTGAGGCTTATTGAAGATGCAACATATCTCTTCTATTGAAGCTTTGATTATTTGACTGTGCCTCCATTTCATTATGCTTTGAATTTTAAAGCGATGGTTGAGTTTCCTTTTATTGCTATGCCAAAAATTGTTGAAAGGTCAAGCCTCTTACATTGACTCATGCTTGTGACTCTAAGAGACTGTGTTAAACTCCAAAGGCCATAGTCTTCTATTTTCTTGCATCTATATTGCTTATAGCTTGCACCTTCTTAGCACCATTGCTCTCAGGTAACATGCCTTTTGTTTGCTGTGTCAGGAACTTGAAGTTGCAATTCATTGGAATGGGTCGCACCATCCTTTGCTATGGTTTCACCCTTTATTAGTTGAGCTTTGTTCTTTAAATAGGGAGCACCATTAACATGAGTCATTTCTATTGCCTTCATAATTATGAGAAGCCGCACTCCTTAAATGATCATGCCTAGACTTGATAAAAGTGAGGCCGATCCAACAATGACTGGCTGAGTGGTTTGTAGATGGCAGTGACCCCACGCCTAAGTTGATAAATGTGGCTGCACCTATTATATCAGTACATATTTGGAGTTCCATCATTGAATCATGGGTTGAGCATCTTGTCGTGCCCTTAAAGTTATATGAGGTTTTGAGTAGCGACGCCCTTCATATTATAAACTGTGACTTGATTTGGAAATGGTGCCATTGTATATTGCTATTTTGTTCTCATAAGGCTCTCTCCTTGCCTCTGAAGATGGTGTCTTTAATAGATGCACTTTTGACTTATGAGGCTGAGCTTAATAAGGCCATACTTGATTATATCTGTATAAAACATCATGATGCTTACAGTCCTCTCAATGCTGTAACTCTTGGGATCGATAGGCCAATGTTATCTCTTCATCAAATGATGAGCCTATATCTCCATAAGCTGAGTTTCATTGCATTGAATGACACCGTGATCTCTAGACTATGTTTTTCCTTGTTACTACACTCTTATCTTCATGACAACATGCCTTTACTATACCGGCGCCATCATTTGAGTTCAAACTCAAGACTTGTACTTGCTTATGGATTGAGCCAAAGATGGCTACACCATTTCATTGTTGTGTGTTATCTTGCTTGGAGTATTACTTATGTGCCTTTGAAAATTGAATATTTGTACCATGTTTTGTATGACTTTTAGCCTAAACTTTGATAATGCTCTATGCCAATTTACACTTACACCAACTAAAACAAAGGTCATATTGCAGACCATTTCTGTAAATTAAGAATAGCATACATCTACTAGAAACGCTCTTGTGAAACATGTGAGTGCTATCCCAAAGCAAGGATCACTGCTTGCTGACCTCTGAATGAGTCATCATTGGAACTTCCCTGAAACTTTGTGAAATTCATTGAATCTCATTGAAATTAGAAATTTTGAAATGGTGTGCAAAATTCGCACAACACTGTCCAACCAAGGAAAAGTTTGGTTTAACCATTTTCCTGTCATTCCATTGCAATTCATAGCGGTGTTATCTTTGACTATAGGCCCATTGGCCTTCTCTATAGCTTGAGATAACTGCAAACCAAAGGTTTGTACAATTACTTTCTACTAAAAGTATTTCACCTTGAGAATCGTACACATCTTTTAAGGGATGTACGAAATCTATAATGGTCAGCAAAAGAAAGATAAACTTTATTCGATGATGTTGGAGAATACATCAAGTGTATATATAACAGTAATTGACAGTTACGCATAGGTGTAACTGCAGATATAACCGATACAACTATGCAATGTAGTTACTAGTTACTAAACAAGTTAACAATGTAATAATTACGCTAACATTCCCCCCCTTATTACATTGTTTTTACAAATGTACCCCCTAAACAATTCAAATTTGATCCTACCAAGAGATTTGGTGAACATATCTGCGATCTGAGAGTCTGTAGGGCAGTACTGGAGCTGGATGTGGTGGTTCAAAACTTGGTCCCGAATGTAATGACATTCGACCTCAATATGCTTAGTGCGCTCATGGAAAATTGGATTCTTCACAAGTTTTAACACACCCTGATTGTCGCAATGAAGAACTGGTGACTTTTCTTCAGGAATGTCCATATCTGCTAGAATGCGACGTAACCAAATCGCTTCGCACACAGCTCCTCGTGCGGCGCGATATTCAGCCTCAGTGGATGAAAGAGCAACAACAGTTTGCTTCTTACTAACCCACAAAATTGGCCCAGATCCAAGATGAAAAACATAACCTGAGGTGGATTTCCTATCATCTATAGATCCTGCATAATCCGAGTCTGTATATCCCTGTAAGAAGAACTGAGTGTTCTTCTTATATTCCAGACCATAATCAACTGTGCCTCGGATATATCTCAACACATGCTTTGCTGCAACCCAATGACACTTCTTTGGTTCCTGCATGAATCTAGCAAGATAGCTTACAGCAAAACACAAGTCTGGTCTGGTGTAGGTCAAGTAGATAAGGCTCCCAACTAGCTGCCTGTAGAGAGTGACATCTACTTGAGGTGAATCCTGGAAACGAGATAGTTGCAAACCTTTCTCCATTGGAGTGGACATAGGCTTACAGTTGACCATTCCATACTTTTCCAGGAGTGTCTTGGCATATTTCATTTGGGAGATGAATATGTGGTTCTTCTTCTGCCATATCTCCAAGCCAAGACAATAATGAAGTAGCCCCAAATGTGTCATGTCGAAGGAGTTCTTTACATCATTCTTGACATCATCAACGAGACTGTCTGAGCTGCCAGTGAGAATAAGATCATCCACATACAAAACCAGGATGACAATCTCTGTGCATACCTTCTTAATATACAAATTAGGATCTGAGGGGCTACGAGTGAATCCATGCTGCAATAGGTGACCATCAATCTTGATGTACCATGCCCTAGGAGCTTGCTTAAGGCCATAAAGAGATTTGATAAGACGACATACCTTGTGTGGATGATGTTCATCAACAAATCCTTCTAGCTGGGTCATGTACACTTCTTCTTTGAGATCACCATTTAAGAAAGCACTCTTGACATCCATCTGTTGAAGCTTCCATCCCTTCTGCGCTACCAATGCACATACCATTCTGATGGTTTTGATCTTCGCAGTGGGTGCAAAGGTCTCTTCATAATCAATACCTTCCTGTTGAGCATATCCCTTTGCTACAAGTCGTGCTTTGTACTTGTCGATAGATCCATCTGCCTTGTACTTTGTTTTGAAGATCCATTTGCAGCCAATGGGTTTCTTCCCTTCAGGCAGATCGACAAGTTCCCAAGTATGATTTTGCATCAAAGAATCATACTCTGCATCCATAGCCTTCTTCCACTGAGGTTGGCTTAAGGCCTCTCGAACTGTGTCAGGTTCAGTGCTGTCAACAACAGTACTCATGAGCACAAGATTCACTTCATTTCTAGTCTGACTCCTAGTTCTGACTCCTGACGAAGTGTCTGGAAGAGTGTGCAGGTTAGAGTCCCTGATTGTACTTTGGAGCCACTTTGGAGGTTGACTGTGCTACTGCTGGTGTGGAATGTTTTCTAGAGGGCCCAGATCAACATACAACTCTCCTTGTAGTTCACTGTCTCTGTGAGAGTCATCCATATGCTCATCATCTGATTGTGAGAGCAATTTATGAGAAGTAGGAGGCTGTTGTGCTTCTTTCTGTGATAAGGAATCGAATGACGATTCATCACATACCACATCTCGACTCTCATGTATCTTCATTGTCTCAGGATCTATGAGACGATAAGGTTTTGATGTAATACTATATCCCAACAATATACACTGAAGTGTCTTAAGATCAGTCTTCTTTCTCCTATTGGCAGGGACATGCATGTAGGCAGTGCAACCAAACACCCTTAGATGAGAAATTGAAGGCTTTTGTCCAGTCCATACGTCTTCCGGTGTCTTGTGTTGCAGAATCTTTGTTGGTGCCCTATTGATGAGGTATACAGCTATCCGTACTACTTCTGCCCAAAATCTTTCCTCCAACTTGGCTGTGGAGAGCATGCATCGAGCCATCTCCATGACAGTCCAATTGCGACGTTCTACAACTCCATTCTGTTGGGGTGTATAGGGAGCAGTGAGGTGCTGCTTGATGCCATGATGTTTCAGGTATGCCACGAACTCCTTGGAGGTGAATTCCCCCCTCCATCTGACCAGAGGACAAGAAGAGACTGGCCAGCTTCTTTGACAACTTGCTTGTGAAAGCCCTGAAAGTTGGCAAAGGCTTCATCTTTCTTCTTGAGAAAATACACCCAGGTCTTTCGGGAGAAGTCATCCACGAACAACTGGAAGTCCTTATGGCCTGAAAATAAAGCAGGCATGGGTCCTCACAGATCGGTATGTACCAACTCAAGGCGATGTGTAGCATGGAAGCTACTAGCCTCGAACGGATCCCGGTGTTGTTTACCTGCAAGGCATCTAGGACATACAGGCAATGAATTTGAAATTGGAGGAAGACCTCTTACCATTTGTTTGGAGTTGAGCTGATGCAAGGAGCTGACTGAAAGGTGCCCATAGCAATAGTGCCAGAGTCCCATAGATTCTATTGTGGAGGCTGATAGAGCTACTATAGGGGAGGAGACAGCATCTAATGCAAACAGTCTATCCTTCATAAATGCTCTAGCAAGTATCATACCTTCTCTTGAGATTAGACAGGTCTTGACCCCATCCTTCACCTGGAACTCAACTTTCAGTTTGTGGTTCAGAAGCTGACTGACAGAGAGCAGGTTTGTTGTCAAACCAGGAACATACAGCACCTTGGTGAGAGTACAATGGCTTGTCCCAAGAGGAATGATGACCTTGCCTATACCCTCTGCAACATACTCCTTATTGTCAGCAATTCGAACTCTATCTCCAGTAGGTTGTTCTGTCAGTGCATCGAACAGCTCACGATTGCCTGTCATATGCTTGCTGGTACCCGAGTCTATCAACCAAATATCCCTCGTGGGCTGCGAGGTTTGGGAGACAAGGACTAGATTGTGATGAGTGCCGTAGTTGGTTGTTTCTGGTTCATCTTCTTCTGATGCATCATCTTGTTGGGCTGCTACATTTCCTTTGTGCCTTCTGCGATGATGACAGCGTTTGGATGGCTGAGTATCACTGCAACTAGAAAAGCCTTCTTTCCTTGAATTGCCTTTTGTTAATGCATTGTACCAATAGTTGATAGTGTCATGATTGTTCTTGTTGCATATATGACACCATCGGTTTGCCTTTGGAGGCTTCGACTATTGATGTTCTTGTTGTTTCTGTGGCTGCTTTCCACGAAACTTCTGACCTTTTGATTGTCTAGAGATCAGGGCGCCTTATCTTCCAGTTCGCCTTGAACAGATTGAATGGCTTCTTCTTGCTGCAACAGATTCACCAATTCATCATATGAAACATCTTTCTTGGTGATGTTCAGCGTGGTGACAAAGATTTTGAACTGAGATGGCAGTGCTCATAGCGTAATTGGGACAAGTAGTTTGTCCTCCACCTTTTCTCCAAGTACAACAAGCTCAGCTCGCAGTTCAGATACCTGCCGTAAGAATTCCTCAACTTTCTCACCAGCATGCATACTGAGTGTATGTAGCTTGGACTGTAGATGGAGGATCTTCATCTGGTTCTTCGCTTGGTAGATTGTGGAGAGAGAATCCCATGCCGCCTTTGATGTTGTTGCATCCCGAATGTGAGGTTGAACTTCATCGGTGATGCTGAGTGTTATCAACATCAATGCTTTGGCATTGGCCTTGTCAAACTTCTACCTTTCATCTGGCTCTGTTGGTCTGGTTATGTCACCTTTGACAATTCCCCATAGCTCCTCAAAAATGAGAATAGTCCGCATCTTTGTCTTCCATGCAGCATAATTTGGCCCTTTCAAAAGTTGAGCATCGGAAAGAAGCAATTTCGGGGCAGACATTTTTCAAAAAACAAAATAATCCAGACAACAAATTTATTATTATTTTATTTGACAGTACATTCACTTTGAAGAGGAAATAGTGGCACGGAGATGAGCACGATAGGCCTGTGCTATGAGACGGGGACGCTTTGGTGTGCGTTCTACCTCATCTTCGTCATCAGCATCATAACCCTCGTCTAGTTTTGCTCTAATCTTCCTTGCTTGACATTGTACATCAAATAGAAAGTAATCTAGCAATCCTTGCCTAAACAATTCATCAAATTGGAGATTACCGGTGTTTTGCAGGGCATCTAGAAGTGCAAAATAGAAGCCTGAGCTTTCTGAAACAGCACGTCTGCCTTGAGGTGGATCATTCGCATGATTACTGGCCACACTACTGGCATCGGGTGCGGTGGACATTCAGTTTTCTCAGACTATGTCTTCCTCTACTCACCAACTTAGACTCCAAGTGCCTTATGGAAGGAGAAAGAGACTTCAGTACCTCCTTTGGTATTGAACTGCAACGTGGTCTGCAGGTGGAAGTGGCGCTTTCACTCAACAAGCGATCTTCTCAGACTTCTTCAACAGAAACACAGTCTTCAAACAGCTTCAACAGAAAGGGAGTTTGAAATGGTGTTGATGGAGAAGTATCAGTTTAGGCAACAACCTCTTCAATTTACTAGCACCAATCTCTTCAGTCTTCTAACGCTGTTTCCCAGCACATTACAGCCTTCTGATGTTTGCTCCTTGCAATTTCTGCTAGCATTTGTTAGTCCTTCCTCCAAGTCGTTGCTAGAGAACTTCAGACCATCACTTTGGCAGAGAAACTAAGGTGTCTTCTTGCCTCTGGTCTGCACCAGGCATTTCCCTTACTCCTGCACATTACAGGACTCCATGCCCATGCCAGCCAAGGCTCTGATACCATTTAATGGTAAGCAAAAGAAAGATAAACTTTATTCGATGATGTTGGAGAATACATCAAGTGTATATATAACAGTAATTGACAGTTATGCACAGGTGTAACTGCAGATATAACCGATACAACTATGCAATGCAGTTACTAGTTACTAAACAAGTTAACAATGTAATAATTACGCTAACAATCTAAACCTTGTTCTCAATCCAAAAAAGTAGCTCTAATTGAAATTAATGGTGGTATGATCCATGCTTAGTAGAAAAAACTTCTTTTGGTAAAGAAAACAGAGAGTTACAATTAGAAGAAGATTAGTGAAATTGTATATACAAAAATTGTCCAAGTTAGAAAGGTTTGTGGATTCAATTCTTTAAACAAAGAGAAGAGTTGTTAAACATACATGTCTAGTTGTATCTAAAAATGTCCCATTGTACTTCATTTGGTTATTTAGAGATTCCATGAGCCCCCAACAAATAAAGTGCTTCGCATATGTTCTTTCCTATAAGTTTATTGTTACTAACCTACCAGCACCTTCAAGATTCCTCCTCGATTGTTATGTAGTTTGATCACATCTAGACTTGTAAAAGTGTATTGCAATTTCTATGGGTTCTTGGAACAAGAAGAGACATGTTGTAAAAGACTCAGGGAATTGTAGGGGGTGCCATAAAAATAGGTCTTCATGATTAGTGCAGACTTGATAAACCTTCACAATGGCAAATGGATGTGGAGTAGATGTGTATAAGGTTATGAGATATAAAAGGATTGTTATAAAAAGGTTGTGACTAGTGCCTAATGCTATTGGGTAATGGGGTCAAGGCTTTAATGATTTGCAAAACTATTTGGCTTAACTCTAATTATCTGGCACCTTCTAAATGTTCATACCTTGTATGAACGTGCAAGATGGTTAGCTGCTAGACTCTTGTTTAATATCCAGTTGATTCTTTCAAGTTACTATGTTTACTTGAAAGGATTTAATTCTATTTGAAGGAAACCCACCAATATGATTTATTTTAAAGGATTTAACTAAAAATAGAGACTAGTAAATAGTAAACCACTTAGAAGGAATTAAATCAACTTCTAACATAAACTAATCAAAAAGCATCCACACAATGACAGCAAATATACATTCATAAATCTAGGGATTTCAATAACTTGAAATAGCCAAGATGGATACAGTCAAACAACTAATAAACTTTAATATCAACAGAATATCAGAACACCATAGATATATCCACAATTTTGATCATCCTTGCCCATTAAAATATTAAAATATCATGGTAATGTCTTGAACTTGAAATATGATTGTAAATATATAAGTATGAATTGTCTTGCAGAGAACAGATTGAATGATGATGATTCCTAAGGCCTTGGTTTCCCTCATATATATATGGGAAGCGAACAAGCTTCAGGCCTGAATAGATGCAACTATTCATATTTTGTATCTTTTCATAATTAAACATAATTAGGAAAAAGTGATTATAGGTATTAACAAACTCGATTAAGTTTTGAATCCGTTAGTCTTCATAGAATACCCATGACCACAGGCCTGGCAAGGTATTCATCTTTATATTGCAGTTTCTATCGAATATGTTGTGCATGTTTCCATTGTTGAAAGAAATACATCGCTTTTATATATCGCCAAAACTTTCAAAATTTAATTATTTTTTCTATGCTTTTCTCATTATGTTCTGGCAATAAATAGGTTTACCTTGGCTATGTGATCAATGTAGTCCTAAGATACACAAGTATCTGTGGAAATTATATCCATCATGACAAATTCTAGCTTGAAGATTTTATCCAATTGTTTATGTGTATTCTCTATCACCCTATCTTCATCGTTGACCTTCTTTAGAGCTATGGGTAATAACCGAGCCAATTCTTCTTTACATAGACCTTTGTCCTGTATATTTCCTTCATTATTGAATAAATTAGGAAATGCCATGTCCCCTTGCAGGTCAAAATCACTAATATCTCCTATTAACAATGTATTAAATCTTTCATGTTTAGTGATCAGTTCATTACATTCCCTAAGTGTTTGCTCATTGATGTTTGCCTTAGTTTTTAGCTCTTCTTTCTTCTCAAGCATTCTAAGATGCAATCTTTTATGTTCTTGATGAACATTATGGGTCCTTTTATGTAAATCCCATATCTGATCACAGTGTTTCATCATCATTTCAAATCTTTTGTTTATCAACTCAGAAGCCATTTGGTACTTGACAACCTTTATATTATTTTCCAATTTGTCAGTTTTCTTTTGGAATTTCTTAGCCTTTACTTTCCAATAATTTGCATCAGCTATGGCTTCCATTATTCTTTTTGTCTAATTCTTGAAAAGGTAAACGACTACTAGATGATGCCAGTTTATCTTTATACATAGCAATTTCTTGTTTCAATTTTGTATTCTCTGCTACATAAGCGTTGTTATTTCTAACTAGTTTTTTTGTCTGAGCCTTTGTCTGTTTGGCAACATTTACATTCAATTCAGTAATATCTAGTGGGTCAGTATCTTCAACTCTCTATATTATAAGATGACCAATGCTTTGTTTGGATCATCAATGATTTGAGGCCTTTGTTGTGGAGGGTAGAGTGCCCATATCAACAAAGCTACTTTATCAGGATCATACCCAATGCTTAACTGCACTTTCTTATCCTGATTTATTTTGAAAGTATCAAAAATAATAGTAGATGTCATATCTCAGCCAGATACTAACATAACCCTTGCCTCCTCTAACAGTTCTCTTCCCTTTTCTGGGGTCATGTTATCCATGGCTTTGTCAATTTCTTTTTGGAGTTCATGCAACACTTCACTTTCTACCTCAGGGGAAATATCCTTCATCTTTTCCCTAGCCTTTTTTCCTTTAAATTGATAGAGAAATGTTTTAAACTTAGGGGTTTTTATAAAATCTTTATCTAAGACAAATTTTTGGCTGGCCATATGTCTCATATCCTCTGATAGTTCATCAGGGGATTCTGTATTAACTGCTTCTCTATCCATAGAAAGGTCATATTTGTAAATCACAGGTTCAAAACTTTACACAGTCTCATCCTCACCTTCTAATCCCTCATCTTTTGCGAATCTAGTATCCATAGAAAAACTGATAGCAGGTGTAGGTTGAGGAGATAGGCAGCTTAAAGGAGTTTCATATCTAGCTTGTGTTTCTCTAAATTTTCTACCTTTACTTTTAAAAAACTCAGGTGGGACATCTACAATCAATTCTTGTGATTTTGAAACCAGCATACTCAATCTATCAATTGGATCATCTATTTCTGGAAAGGCTCCTTTATAATTGGGGTTCTAGGCTACCCTCCAAGCCTTAGCTATCATGACCTTATGATACAACTATCTCCCTTCAACTGTAGAAGCTTCATCAGTATTTCTAATCAGATTATCATCTACAAATAGAACATGTTGATACTTCTTTAACTTTTGATTCATGCTAACATGATTTATAAAGTGCTCAGGGTCAAACTTCTCCCTAGCATTTCCTCTAGGTAGCCCAAAATAATATAAACTCTTTTCAACTTCTTTATACCCTTTCTCAGAAAGGGTAGTAAAATCCCCAAAACACAAGGTACCTAGCATGAAAGATTGCTTATTGTGTTTCCTCAAGTTCATGAAATCAGAACAGGCCAACTGCCTAACAATCTCTAAATATGCTAGTCTATCAAGGTAAGTTTTTGGGAGCAAAAATGGTGCTCCTTCATATCCAAAAACTCTAATCTTTATATAATCCCTATATACATACAAATCACCCCAATTTTGATTGATTTTCTTACTCTTATCCATATCCTTATGCCTGAGAAATCTTTGTCTATCAGGTGACAAATTATAACTGTATGGGTGACAAAACAAAGCATATAAAGGCTTTACAAAATATTCCTCAAAGTATAGATAATGTGATTGATCGCATCTGCTATCCCATACAACTATCCACATTTGTACTGGCTTGATATCTCCCTTTCTATCTAGATCTCTAACCCTAAGAGATTCATCCCATAAACTCAAATTTTGCCCTTCATATAGCACAAGATGTATAAATAGAGAATAATGCTTAAACCTAAAACCCCTCTTGCTCTCCTTTATATCTTTTAAATCATTATGAATATCATTAGAGAGATATTTAGCATAGTCTGATGTTCTAGCATCTGGGCCTTGTATATCAGTAGCTAAAACCATTGGAGCTACATCCATATATGTAGGGGCATCCACACCCAATACTTGACAGACAGAATAATAGGTATATCTACAATATGGTTCAAACAATTAAACTGAATAAGGGGGATCCTCCTCTCCTAAAAACACCCTGAGCTAATTACTTTCATACTGAGGCCTATGAAATGGTAATCTCCATCTTTTATAGGTGTTACTCATATTCTAGTATTCATTTATTAAGTTCTTGATCCTGAACACCATATCAAAGCTTGTGTCTAATTGAAAAACCATTGAGATATAATCTCGGGTGATAGGAATAAACATTGACCCATCCTTTAGCTCAATCATACAAGTTTGGGGGTTATAGTTATCTGCAAACATTTTGAGCAATTGTACATTTACAAACACATTTGGCACTACTAACTTCCCCAAGTTCATCCTCCATGGATTAGAGACTGGCCTGTGTCTATGCATTTTCTTGTAGTGGTATATAAATAGGTCATATCCTCTAATGGGGGTCCATGAATCTCCTACATGTCTGTTACTATCTTCAAGTTTTTCAGCATGTGGATTCAATTGGGCATTTCTTCTAGACCTCTTCCCAGACCCCAAGCATTGTTCTATCAAGTCTTGGTTTAGATGTCTATCTTCTATTTTCTATCTCTTCTTAGGGTTTTCATTCCTTCTTTCCATGGTTTCATGTGTTTATGAATTCGCAATTGAAGTGTACTCTGTAATCTGAAAGTTAGGTCTAGAGTACTTACTTGGATGAACTTTCCTTGTTCTACAACTTGCCCTTTTCTATCTTTCATCTCCTCAATTTTCCCCACATGTTAAAAATCTTTTAGAGATTAATTCCTTTCAGCTCTGGTTCATTGATGGCGTATATGTGTCAAATGCAATATTGATTCAAGAGCAATAAAGTCATTTGAATTGGGAGTCATTTGATAGATATCTAAGTCATGTCATCAATTTATCAGGATGGTCACCCTTTTCCTTCCTCGATATTATTTCACCATGCATCGAGGTATCGGAGTGACCTATGATAATGTCATATCAATACCATTATGTCCTGCTGATATCCTTTTATATGTTATAGAACCCTTTTTATTTCCTTTGAAAATGCCTTTTATTGTTGTATCGACGGGACCAAAGATTATGTCCCTTCGATATCCTCAAGTCCCCTTGAAATGCTTTTACACTTGGATATCATTGTATCGATGGGACACGTTTAAGTGTCATGCCAATATGTATCAGTCCCTTTGATGTGCTTAATGTTATTAGGGTATCAAAGAGACATATGATTTAGTCTTCCCGATATCCTTCAGTCTCTTCGATATATTTTATCTCTTTGATTTTTTGATGTTAGCGAAATACAAATTGACTTTATCACATCGGGCTATTGGGGAGACCTTAAAGTGAGTCCTCCCGACATGGTATTCTCCTAGTGATATTTTGCTTTATGAATTCTAAAGGATCCTTAAGTCAAATTAAATAATTTTATTCTTTTTAGAGTGTAATGGTGGGGATGTTGCAGGATTATTAGGGTTAGGGCATCAATTGAGCAGATTTATTATTTTACATTTTGCAATACAAGTATGGGAAGATGGCAGGAATAGGTTATTTTGATTTAGATTAATAGTGAAAAAGAACATACATGGACCAAGAAATTTGTGGCACTTAAGGTTATGTAATAGAATTTACAGTTGATATTTAAATTGTATAACAAATTTTTTTATGATCTTTACTAATGTTTATTAGATTTGCTGCATGTTTTACATCATTGGAATGACATATTAGCTGTAATTTTTTTGAAATTTTATTATGGTATGTGCACTTTGATATGATATAATATGATTATAGTTTCATTTCATATGTTGTAATATTAGATACATAACAGAAAATTAAATTATTGCATGAAATAAATAATAACTTTTCATTTTAAATATTTTTTTTGCAGAACACGAGTCTTCCAGAAGATTAAGATGATCCTCATGATATAGATCTAGATTATGTTTGTTCTGATATAGATCACATGGTAGAGGATAATGATGACACAGATACAGAAGATACCGAGGCCGATGACGTGAAAGGAAGCTAGGTGTGCGGAAATCGCTTCCTGAACAAATCTAATGAGGAGAGGGCTATGCAAATTCAATTTAATCCTTACAACTATAGAAACATAGAACATATAAAAGAGATATTGTAGCAATACAAATGAACTAGAAAGAAGACAGAAGAAGAGAGACAAAGATATAATGTGGGGAAAACCCTTATTGGATGAAAAACCCCACACTTAGAAACTTGCACAATGTATTATCAAAACATAATGTTGTTTACAATACACTTGCAATGCAAGCTTTAGTGGTCTTTGACACTCGTATCTAGAGTCAATCTGGCAGAGTAACAGTACCTGTAAAACCTATGATACTTCTCCACCTCCAAGCACCTATTTATATAGAATATACAAGGCAATATTGGTCCTATCTTGGAATGGGCGTCTAACTTGGCCTCATGGCCCAGAACCCATGCCTAAGGACACTTGGTCAACATTGTAGAATGTGCATAACACTTGTCCACAACTCCCATCTCAAAGAGGTCGCCTATTTCCAAAATGGGCTATGACAGATGCTCTTACAACACTTACGACCATCATAGAATCTGTCATAGCGGTTACAACTTATAGTTGTAAGAGAATCTGTCATACACAGGCTATAAATCGCATATTCTCTTATAACATGTCATAGTCCACCTTGGGGTGCCCAAATAAGCCTTTTTCAAAGATGCTCCATGACACATGTCTTCACCTGTCTTATATGCTTCTATTTCTGACTCTTACATGTCATAACTTCGTCATAGGAATCCGTCATAACCATTTCGATCAAATGTTCCCTTACATAGTATGAAAGATGCCAACACATGGCAAAATGCTCCTACCATAAAGTGGGATGCCTATCTCCTCATGTGAGGACAAAATTACAAGTTGTCATATTCCATGTAGGATGACATATCACCGTGCCACATCCCACAAAATGACAATATGAAATTTACAATTAATTTACAACATAGGCAATGAATTAATATATACAAACATAAATAATGCAAGGAATTACCAAGGTTGAGACACTTTAATTCCCAACATTGTCACACCTATCAAACACCTTGTAAGAGCCAATAGAATAAGAAGATTTAACTATTATAGAATGAGAGAACCATAGACTTTGAACACCATCTAAACTTCTCTGTGCCTAGTAGTTTCATCAATGCATCTGCAACATTCTTCAAAGTATCTACCTTCTCCAAATTTACCTTTCCATCCTCAACCATGTCTCATACAAAGTGAAATTGAACATCAATGTGCTTTGTTCTAGCATAGAAAGTTAGATTCTTCGCAAGGCAAATTTTACTCTGACTATCACAACTGATCGTAATTTGACCTGCATCAACACCAATATCTAAACACAATATCTTAAGACAAATGGCTTCCTTACAAGCATGAGTTGCTACCATATATTGAACTTCTATCGTGGACAAAGCAACAACAGGTTGTTGCTTACTCATCCAACTAATAGAACCACCAAACAGTGTGAACACATAAGCACTGGTGGATCTCCTGTTGTCAATGTCACCTACCCAATCTGAATCCACAAATCCACGAATATCAACAAAATGCAGAGGTCCTGTAACATTACCATGATACCATATGGAATACTCGAAAGTACCCCTCAAATATCTGAACACTCGCTTAACTACATACAAATAAACCTGTCCAGAATTAGCCATAAATCGACTAAGGACTCCCGCTGCTTAGGCAATGTTTGGTCTTGTGTAGACCATAGAATACATCAAACTACGAACAGCACTAGCATAAGGTACTCTACTCATGTCCTCCACCTCACTAGGAGATTTTGGACAATCCTCAATAGACAACTTTGTCCCCAAAGAAATGGGAACACACAATGGTCTACAGTCTTCCATGTTGAACCTATCCAACATGGTCTTCACATACTTACTCTGGCTTAACTAAAGTTTTTTGTTGGTTCTGTCTCTTGTGATTTCCATTCCTAGAATGTACCTGGCTCCCCCTAAATCTTTCATTTCAAATTATGCTGACAATTGAGATTTGAAATCATAAATCATATTTTTACCCTTCCCAATGAGCAACATATTATCAACATATAGTGCAAAAATGAGAATATGATCACAATCAAACTTATAATACACACAGTGATCTGATTTTGATCTCACAAATCTAATAGACAACACAAAGGCATCAAACTTCAAGTACCATCTCCTAGGGGATTGCTTCAAACCATACAAAGACTTCTTACGCTTGCAAACCAAATTTTCTTTACCTTTCACCATGTAATGCTCTGGCTATGACATGTAGATTTCTTCCTCCAAATCACCATGAAGGAAAGTTGTCTTCACATCCATTTGTTCTACTTCTAAGTCATAAGCTATTATAAGAGACAATAGGAATTGAATGGATGTTAGCTTTACAATGGGAGAGAAGATCTCACCATAATATATACCCTCAACTTGTGAATACCCCTTCACAACCAATCTGGCCTTATACTTCTCAACACTGCTATCTGTACCAAATTTCTTCTTGAACACCCATTTGCATCCAACAGGTTTCCATCCAGGAGGCAAAGGCACCAAGTCCCAAGTTTGATTCTTTTCCAAAGAAGCCATTTCATCCTCCATGGCCTCCTTCCAATAACCTGTATCTTTCATGTCCATAGCCTCTGATATAGTTCTGGGTTCATCACTGTTAGTAAGCAAAGCAAAAGCACAACTAGAATCAAGCAATGTAAAACCAAACCTTTCAAGTTGCTTTCTTATCCATGTGGGCCTCAAGAGCTGAGGTTGAGGTTCATATTCTTCATCTGAGATTTCAGAGCTACAAGAGCTCTCCTCATCATTAGGTCCAACATTGTCTTTCTATTCAGTCTTCTCAGGGGTAGGAGGAAATTGAACAACATCCTCTTTCTTTTCTTTTTCTTCTAGCTATAAAATAGTGGAAGAAGGTGTAAGCTCTCTAAAGATGACACTTCTACTATACAACACTTTTTCAACCACAAGGTCCCAAAGCTTGTATCCTTTCACACTGACACCATAGCCAATGAAGATACACTTAACAGCCTTGTTCTCCAATTTTGACTACTTCTCCCTAGGCACATGTGCATATGCCTCACAACCAAAAACATGAAGATGCCTTATTGAAGGATTTCTACCAAACCACACCTCCATGGGTGTATTTCCAACAAGAGCTGATGTAGGAGATCTATTTACAAGATAGAAAGGAGTGGCAATAGCTTCAGCCCAAAACTTTTGTTCTAGGCCAGCTCCACTAAGCATACTCCTAGCCTTCTCCATCAGTGTTGTTGATGACTGTTTTGATGCAATCATAACAATAAGTTAAAATTCACATAAAATGAACTGAAACTATACTTGAAAGATAAGAAGGAATCATTTGGTGATTCAACTAATCCCAAGTCTACAATGGTTCGGTTGGTCAAGTTCAGTTGGTCAATGTGAAGCTGTAATGTTCAAGGGGCCTTACATAGTTTAGGTTTATTTTGTGGTTTACTGGACTAAGAATATGCAAAGAGGTCATAGATTTCAACAAGTATTCTGTTCATTTGCATACAAGTGTTACCGGGCTGCAAGTTTCAGAGGGTTTTCTTGGATTTTTTGCAGCTTTCTTCTTTATCTATTTATGAAAACTGTCTACTTATAGCTATGTTATCATGCTTCTTCAAATTTGAGACAATTTCCTCTGGATTTCTACATTTTCAGCTAAATATTTCAGATGGGTTGGGAAAAGTTAGAAAGATCTACTCTATACCTCACTTAATCTACCGAAAGATCTAAGTGTTTCTGTTATGCACTATGTAAATACCACAGTAGTTTGATCAAATCCACAGTAAAAACCCTAAATGTAAGTCCTGAGCATTTTCACAAACATACATTTAAAATTGCAAGCTCTCAAAGAAGATATTTCAAAACACAAAGAAGAGCAGGAGAACACTCAGAAGATAGATGCAGAACTCCAGATTCTATTGTATTAGAAACGAATAGCCATACGTGATTTACAATGTAAGAATGACTCTTAGTTTCATTGATCATACTACAGAGAACTTACAAGCTTTACAGATACAGTAAGGCAGCCAGACATTCCACGCGCACCTTACTGCAGACAAACAGGCGACCTCCTTCTTCTACTCTAAACTATGCTATTCTATCTTGCTGTGTTTTCCTAGAATCTCTGTTGTAAAGTATTACAGTGTAGAGAGGCACAATATAAAGACATTCTGATTGTCCTCACTACAGCAAAAAACCTAACTAAACCCCTAGTTACAGCAATAAACACAGGTGAACCAGTTCTTCAAAATATCTCTGAGCAGTTGTCAAATCTGGGCGAAATATTGCCCCTTCTGAGAAGTTCCGGCAGCTGGGCAATAACTTCTGTTTGTCTGTTGCAGTAATACCTTCAGCTGCAACCTTTCTCCTCACTTGAATGGCTTTGACTTTTCACATTTCATCCTTATCTTCTTGCTCCTGAGATCAGATCTTTTGCCTCCATGAGGTCACTGTGTTGACCTTCCAGCTGCTTCCTCAACTGCAAGCCTGCAAGACAAGACAAGCAATAAGTTTCACATTTATCACAAAAAACAGCATGAAATTAAAATAAGCGTTTAAATCCAGGTGACAGCGCAAGATTAAGAAAATTGGATCAGAATGCACTCAAAAACGCGTCCAAAATGCGCTCAGACTGCCCAAACTTCATCGGGTCAACCATCGTTGACCGAAAAAATGCCATAGGCGCCAAAAAAAACACTTTAAAACTCCACCGCTTCATTTCCCGCCCATCGGCATGACCATCGCTGTCGGTGCGTCAAGAAAAACATGTTGGCCGACATACTTCATCATCATGATATTCGCTTCTGCATATTGGGAAAAAAGAACAACACCATCACCATCATCATGTTGAAGAAGAAAGGAGGATATGAAGATAATCCTGCTGCTGAGGAAAGGAAGATGATGGTGATGTCATCATGATATTCGGGCTTCATTGAAATGCTAAGGATGACGTCATCGTCATATCCGGTTAAGATCAGGGGGCTAATTGTGATATCGGGTCACCTAAGGAGCATGATCAGGATGATGAAGTGAATATGTCCCCTTCACGGCCAAGGTAACCCTCTTGAAAGATTAGGATGAGATGATCATCATCATATTTGCTTTTGTCGAACATAGAATAAGACATCATCATCATATTTCGCGAACCAGATCGTGTTTTGGAAAATATCCTGTTGAAAGAAAAAATGATGATGATGATCATCAGGATATTAGCTTCTTCGTTTATCAGATCGAGATGACGTCATCATGATATCCGGGGCCTTTGTTAAACTTAAAACAAGACGTCATCATGATATTTCGCCAACCAGATCATGTTTGGGAAAAAATCCTGCCGAAGGGAAAATGTGATGATGATGATCATCAGGATATGTGCAAAAGGTTGTATTTCATCGACAGGAGGACTTTGCGAAATATCAGGTGGACAAACAAGATCATAATGATCTTGACTACAGGACAGGATAAAACATATGATGATGATGACCCTCATCGATTTATCATGATGACGTCATCATCATAATTTGTCTTCGGAGCACAAGGATGAGTTAAGGTCATCATGATATTTGCGCTAGGGTGATATTGTGAAATATGATCATGCTGTTGAGAAATGCAATATCGACCCCCTCTATATAGATAGGGTGATCATCATGATATTCGCTAACCGGAGATCAGGAGGATATGAAGATGATGATCCTCTTAATTGAATTATGATGATGATGCTTCCATCACTTAGCGAATTTCAGCAAATGACTCGTGAAAGATCAAGATGATATGGAGTCGTCATCATCATAATTCAAAGTTCAGCAAATATCATGATGATGACCTTGCGATAGGATTATAACACACGCACGCAAATATGCCGAAGGTGGATTTTTCTAAGTCTGGGTGATCAGCATGATAATATAAGATCAGGTAATGTTGAATTATCATGATGATGCTTGCGATACAAAAGACCACTTCGACAGGGAACTTACCTTGACTTAAAGCTGATGTCATCATGATATTTGAACCTCAGGCTATTGTCGGGGGGGTGCGTTTCAAATATGATGATGATGTCCTCATACAGCAAAACCAAGTTTATAAAATATGACGCTCCTAAGAAAATCATGATGCTGATGATACGCCTGAGGCCATTTGACGGGTAAAGGGAACTACCACCTAAAATTGACGTCCGGATATTGCGACTGCATGATTTTTAGCGGGTGATAGACCAAGATCATGATGATCCTGTCAACATGACTTAGGATATAAAAATATGATGATCCTCCTGCGAATATCAGGTTTGACCAAGACTTTGACCGTGCATAACTTCCATATATGGATGAATTTTCAAGTGAAGTAAAAGGCAAACCTGCATGGAATTTCAAGCTCTTTTAAAATATGAGGTCACAGAAACAAAATATGAACTTTGACAAATAGACCTCATGATGATGACCTACCTCATGCAATATCATGATGATGATGCACCTGACCTTCATTTTTACCAGACCGCCAGAAAGCAGAAAAAACACAAGCAGAAGCAAAAAGCAAAACATTAGCAGGGGTCCCCATTTTGCTAAGGAGCACAATGGGGCATGTTGTGAACATCACAACAAGTGTCTTGTTCATCCTCTCTACAACTCCATTTTGCTACGGGGTGTATGGAGTTGTCTTATGTCTTTCAATCCCAAGTTCCTTGCAATATTTATCGAATTCCATAGAATAGAACTCACCACCATTAACAGTTCTCAAACACTTAATCTTATTACCAGTCTAATTTTTAGCAAAGGCCTTAAACTCCTTAAACTTACTATAGACTTCAAATTTGCTTCTGAGAAAATAAATCCATGTCCTTCTACTGTAGTCATCTATGAAAGATACAAAATATATAAATTTTGATAATGAAGGAACATTAACAGGACCAAATACATCAGAATGAACAAGGTCCAACACACCAGAAAACTTATGAGAACTCGAATAAAACTGAACATGGTTTTGTTTGCCATATATGCAATGTTCAAAAAAGTCAAACTCAAGATTACAATCATCTAACCCCTCAACGATGTTTTTATTTTTCAGGGTATGTAGACCCTTCTCACCAATGTGGCCAAATCTCTTATGCCATAACATTGTCTTTTCAGCAAGAAGCTTAACTTCCAAGGCATGATTACAACCATCAAAATTAGAAACAATAGAGTTCTTCACTACTCATTCAGATGGTGGGGATGAAGTGACTGATGCCTTCTTCCTTGAGTTAGAAGAACTATTGCATTGTGAAATGCATGCCTCCAGCTGAAACAGAGTACCTCTCCTAGTACCCTTAGCAAGCACCATAGCTCCTCTAGTCATCTTGCATCCTTCTTTCAAAAAGATAACCTGCACACCTGCATCATTCAACATACTTATAGAAAGCAGGTTTCGTGCCAAGCCTGGGATGTGCATAACCCTAGAGATCCCCTTCACTCATCCATCAGGGAATCAGATAGAGACTCTTCCATGACCAACAATCTTCAAATGAGAGTCATCACCCAAGTACACCTTTCCACCATCGAACTCTTCATACTTAGTGAACTAGTCTCGATGCGACATCATGTGGATTGATGCACCAAAGTCAATCAGCCACACATCATTAGATGCATGGGTTGCCAAGGCTGTGATGAAAGCATCACCCTCATCTTGTGACTTGTCAGAATTTGAATCTGGGGTCTTCTTCTTCTTCTTCTTTTCTTCTTTGCATTCCTTTCAGAAATGCCTATATTTACCATAGTTCCAATAGATAGCCTTAGACTTTTCAAGAGATTTGGATCTCCCATGGGATTTGGATCTACCCTTCTTAGATTTCTTGTCCTTCTTTTTCCCTTTCTCCTTGGGGCTTCCATGAACTGCAAGAGCCTCTTTGGCTACATCAAAAGACTTTCTCCATATCTCTTCAGATAATAGTAGAGAAACCACTTCATCCATTTTGAATGTGGATGTGGTTCTTCCAATAGCCATGACAAGGTGATCTCACGAGTCCAAAAAAGAACAAAGCAAGGTCATACATCGATCCTCCTCCATCTTCACACCAATAGATGTCAATTGTGCAACCAGCATGTTAAAAGCATTCATATGTTCAGAAACAGACCCTCCATCCTCCATTCAAAGGGAATACAACTTCTTTCTCAGAAAAATTTTGTTAACTAGGGATTTGGCTTGATACACATCTCCTAACTTCTTCTAAAACAAGTTTGGAGTTTTCTCCTCATGGACATTTAACAAGACAGAATCAGCAAGACTAAGTCTTATGAGACACTTAGCCTTCCGATCCTTGAGATCCCAATCATCTTGTGACATTGCAGCTGGTTTAGTTCCATTAACACTTTCCCAAAGGTCTCATTAAACAAGCATATCTTCTATCTTAAGCTTCCACAACTCGAAATTAATGCCATTGAATTTCTCCACTTCAAATCTTCCAGATGTGCTTGTCATCTCCTTGTTGCAATAGAACTCAAAATACTCTATACAAACTCCCACTCAACTTAAGATCAACTCAAAAAACCCCTACCCAATAGTTAAGACCAAAACTGGCTAGGCTCTTATACCAACTGAAAGGAAGCTAGGTGTGCAGAAATCGCTTCCTACACTAATCTAATGAGGAGAGGGCTATGCAAATTAAATTTAATTCTTACAACTATAGAAACATAGAACATGTAAAAGAGATATTGCAGCAATACACATGAATCAGAAAGAAGCCAGAAGAAGAGAGACAAAGATATAATGTGGGGAAAACCCCTATCAGGTGAAAAACCCCACACTCATAAACTTGCACAATGTATTATCAAAACAGAATGTTGTTTACAATACACTTGCAATGCAAGCTTCAATGGTCTTCGACACTCATCTTTGGAGTCAATCTGACAGAGTAACAATACCTATAAAACCTATGATACTTCTCCACCTCCAAGCACCTGTTTATATAGAATATACAAGGCAATATTGGTCCTATCTTAGAATGGGCATCCAACTTGGCCTCATTGCCCAAAACCCATGCCTAAGGACACTTGGTCAACATTGTATAATGTGCCTAATACTTTTCCATAGCTCCCATCCCAAAGAGGTCACCTATTTCTAAAATGGGCTATGACAGATGCTCTTACGACACTTACGACCATCATAGAATCTGTCATAGTGGTTACAACTTACAGCTGTAAGAGAATCTATCATACACAAGCTATAAATAGCATATTCTCTTACAACATGTCATAGTCCACCTGGGGGCACCCAAATAAGCCCTTTTCAAAGATGTTTCATGACACATGTATCCACCTATCTTACATTCTTCTATTTTTGACTCTTACATGTCATAACTTGGTCATAGGAATCCGTCATAACCGTTTCAGTCAAACATTCCCTTACACAACATGAAAGATACTGACACACGGTAAAATGCTCCTACCACAAAGTGGGATGCCTATCTCCTTATGTGAGGACAAAATTACAAGTTGTCATCTTCCATGTAGGATAACACATCACCATACCACATCCTACAAAATGACAATATAGAATTTACAATTAATTTACAATATAGGCAATGAATTAATATATACAAACATAAATAATGCAAGGAATTACCAAGGTTGAGACACCTTAATTCCCAACATGATGATGATGATGATGACGATGATGATCATGATGATGATGATCACGATGGTGATGATGATGATGAGACAGTTGCTGGTAGTAGCCAGTGGCATTCATGATTATATAGACTGCATCATGGATCATTGCTGATACATCGTTATGATGCATCTTTTCATGGTTACTATCATATGTATCATTTTCATGGCCTGCAGTACCATATTAATGATTTGTATCATAAATTTATGTATCATTTTAACTTATATCATTTGGACATGTATCATCTTGACTTGTATCATTTTGAGTTACATAATTTATCATTTTTACTTATATCATTTGTACATGTATCATTTTGACTTATGTCAACTATTGGATATGTATCATTTTGATGTGTTATTGATCTACTGGTATATTTGACTTTCACTTGTTTTGGTTATATATAATGATGATCTTATCAGTATTGACTTGTCAATTTATATATACCGAAAGTGGTCGATGATTTTTGGATACGTATGATGATTTTAATTTACTACTAAGGATGGATGTTCTCAAATTCAATTAAATTATAGATATTTGACTCACTTGTTTTAATTATAGATGATGATCATGTTTAAATTATTGTCTTGTTATTCTGCATAAACATTAATTCTCCCATGCGAATTAATTATCATGTTATTATGCCTTGTGCGATCGACACCAATTCCTTTGGGACAAGATGTTCATCCAACACTTCATTCATTGATAGATTGAAGTGTATTTAAGGCATTGTCAATCAAAATTTTATAAATTTCACTCACCTTATGAAATTACAATTCATATTTTCATAATGGAGACTCCTATTCATCTCACCAGCAATAAGCAACAGGTTGCTTTTTTGGGATAAATTTTTGATGCTCGGTTGTTTGGAATTTGCAAAGTTTGTTCAAAGTTGTTTATTGAAGCTGTGAAGATGGTGTTGGGGCTTTGTTTCCTTTCGTCTGTGGATTGATATCGGGTTAATACAGATATCACCTCTCAATTTCATGCGTCATTGCTAGACTTGGGAATGCAGAAAGTAGACGCATTGGTGTGTTTAAGGATGACTTTCAAGGACCATCTCCTTGGTGATGATGTTGAAATTTGTGTTTTTACAAATCTCCTTAATGGAATTCTAAAAGCAGGGGATTTGCTGAAACTTCTAGAACCTGATGCAGTGGTCGAATGCCTCCCCTTCCTCACAGATCTAGTGGCCAGTCAACAGTTGATCACACATCTCATTTGGGCGTCTAGGGGGGATTTTGTTCAGCAAGCAATAGGCATGATTCGGGAGGATTCTCCACTGTGGATCCAATTGTTTGATGTTTTTGTGGCATCAGATGAATTCTATCAACATGAGTAATTGTGAAGTTCTTTTTGGTTTTTTTCATTTAGGCTTTTTTAATGGCACATCTAGTTGATATGTAGAAATGTAATTTTTTGTGTAAGTTTTGTATAAGCTTGAATCTATGCAATATACTTAGAGAATGGATAGTTTTGGATGTAAACCTTTTTACATAATATCAATATAAGTGGGCACTATAATGCCTTTTACGAACCAAAAAAAATAATTATCTTGTTATTCAATCATATGAGTTAAATAATTAAATTACTTACTCTATAATCATATGAGTTATTTAAGAGGCGTGATATATTTAGCTAATTAAATTGAAATAAAACATATTAAATTAATAAATGTAAGCAAAACAAGAAGCATTTTTAGAAGCAAAAAAGGAAGCAACAATGGAGGCCAAACTAGAAGCAAACCAGAAGCAATCTTGGAAGCAAAACTTGGTGTTATCTAGGAAGCAAAAACATAAGCAATTTAGGTAGCAAACAAAGAAGTAATAGTGGAAGCAATTTTAGAAGCAGCAAAAGCTACAATAATAGAAGCCATATTAGAAGCAACAAAAGACACAAAAATGGAAGCAAAATTAGAAGCAACAAGGGACGTTATATCGGAAGCAAAACTGGAAGAAAAACCAGAAGCAAACCTAGAAGCAAAATGGAAGAGAAATTGGAAGTAAAACTAAAAACAAAACCAGAAGCAAAATTGGAAGCAAAACTAGAAGCAAAACTGGAAGCAAAATTGGAAGTAAAATTAGAAGAAAAACTAGAAGCAAAACTAGAAGCAAACCTGGAAGCAAAAATGGAAGCAAAATTAGAAGAAAAACTGGAAGTAAAACCAGAAGCAAAACTGGAAGCAAAATTGGAAGCAAAACTGGAAGCAAACCTGGAAGCAAAACTAGAAGTGAAATTGGAAGAAAAAGTGGAAGCAAAATTGGAAGCAAAACCGGAAGCAAACCTAGAAGAAAAATCGAAAGCAAAATCGGAAGTAAAACTGGAAGTAAAATTGGAAGCAAAACCAGAAGCAAACCTTGAAACAAAATTGGAAGCAAAATCAGAAGCAAACCTTGAAGCAAAATTGGAAGCAAACTTGGAAGCAAAACCAAAAGCAAAATCAGAAGCCAAACTAGAAGCAACAAAATCTTGTACTAAACCCGATGCTAAACCTGATGGTAACCTGGTGCTAAACTTGGCACTAAACCTGGCACCAAAGTAAACACGCATTGCTGCACCGAGTTTGGCACCGACAGAAGTGTCCAATCCATGAACTCAAATGCACTAAATTTCGTTGCTATTTTAGGCATTAATTGCCTATTTTGTTGTAGTGAATTATGATCTTGATTCTCTATCTGGTAGCTTTATACCATTCCAAAGGAATTCCTAGATCAGCACCATCAAAGATGTTATTTGTAACAAGGTTGGAAATTTTCATCTTTGTCATTCCTTATAGTTGGGGCAAGTTATCATCCAAAACTAGTAATTCTCCATCAATATTTCCTTCCATTTATTCTAATGTGCCAAGATTATTAGTAATTTATGATATAACTTAGTACATTTCTTTATAATTTTAGAACCATGAAAGATAAGAGAATCATTTCATACTTTAGTTTCCTAAATGATTCCTCCAATCTTACTCACAAAGTTCTAGTAGACTCTTATCCTTAAGGTAACAAAATTTGATGGTGTATTAGTAGAAGTATCAACTAAACTAGAACTAAGTATTGAAGATAGTGTTAGAAACTTGCTAGTGTTGTCATTAATGTCAACATCTACCTAGTAGTTCACTTTGTTTCCAAGTGTTTTTGAGAAAATTTGAATAAAAAGGTGTGCAGTGTGTCAAAGATGTGCTCAGTGTTGTGCTCCGTATTTCTTCCTAGTTAAAGATATGCTTGTCTGGTTTTGAAGTTTTGATCAAAGGTGTAAAGAGGTGTTATATCTAGAATTGGAGGTTCTAGATCATGTGGCAGTGGAAGACGTGTTTGATAGAGTGTTTGCCTATGTAGAAGATTGTCTAGGAAAAATGAGATTGCTTGATATTTCTTCACACTGAGGTTTCTTGTCTTGTAGATCTAGGGATGTACATTTACAGTCTATACCCACCTTTCCTTGAATTTTCTAGTGTTGGGTTGCTCTGCAAGATCAGTTCTTGTGTTGGTGTTTAGATGTAGTGCATCCTAATGTGCATAATGAAGACATTCTTTGTTTTAGGTGGTTACAGCAGTGTTGTAGAGGTTTCTGATGGTGTTGAATGTTGTGGAAAGGTGTGTGGATGTTGTGCAGTGTCTCTCTATATTTTGTCTGATGTTTTTGGACTTGGAGAAGCATGGATATGGTTGTTAGCTCATGTTTGGCTGACCTGGCTTGCAAGCACTATTTGTAGAGGTACCTCATGGATTGTGGATGTGATGAGCAACTTGGTGATACAGATTTGAGTCCTAGTTGACCCTTGGCATGGTCCACTTTCACTTCTTTCCACTGCAGACGTGTTTAATGCCAACCTAATTGGTGTTGCACATTTGAGGTGCACATGCTTCATTAGGACCGACCTAATTGAGATAGGTCTTGGTTGTAGAGGGTATAAATGCAAGATGAAGTTGAGTGGAGCAATGTAGAGAAGATGTTGTGAATGTGAATCAAGGGTAGTGAGTTGTTTGCAAGCTTAAATTCTTATGACTCTGAAATGCAGTAAGCAGAAGGTGTCTACATTTCAGTGTTCTTGAATTTGCTGAAATCAGTGAGCCAAAGGTTGTGGATAGCAAGAAGTTCTAGTGGCGGATCTCTCCTATTGCTTTGAGATAGTGAATCTCTTTATAACAGTTTTCTTCTATTCTTCTCTCTTCTAGACAGTGACTCCTTCTAGGCAGTGAGCCTTTCTTCTGGGCAGTGAGCCTATTTGTTTTTGATGTTGCTATTCATATATATGTGAGTTAATCCTCACCATGGTTTTCCCTTCTTAGGTTTTCCATGTAAATCTGGTGTACTTATATGTGTTTGGAGGTGTTTTCATTAATGCTTCATATGTTTACATTATGGTAATGCATAATAAGAGGTTGATGTTTGGAATTTCTTTGAGGGTTTAAAGTTTTAATGTACAACTGATTCACCCCCCCTCTTAGTTGTCCTATGCATACTAACAGATGGGTAGTCATTTATTCTACTTGAGATTTCAGTTGTTCTTTAGTTTTCTCATCTTTATACATCTTCAAAATGGTCAATACCATTGTTTATACATTTTCCTTTTCCATTTCTCTTGTTTGGTGCCCAAGATCAATAGTAGTAATCAAATCATATAAATTTGCATCTCTCTTATTATCACATATTGGAGTAGCTATTTTTGTGGTTCTTCATCCTTATGCATATATGGTAATGGAATACAAGACTCTTTCTTTCTTCAAATAATGGTGTATTTTTAATGATGAAACCATGGAAAAAAATCATAAAAAATAGGCACTGCCTCCCTTTCCCTCTTCTTCAATATATTGTCAATCAACAAAGGCACACACAATTCTAATGCATCTCCTTAATTAGATGAGTCTACTTGATCAATTATTTTCACAAATGCATGTTGAGGTGAAGGAAGTAAAGAAGGGAATGCTTTTCTATAGGGGATACTTTTGATTTGGTGAGGACTTATGAGAAGGAGGAGGCTCTTTATGTGTAGGAGTATTTTCTTGTGTGGTAGAATATTAGGGAAAAAGAATCTTCTCATGGGTAAGGGATTTTTAAAGGATGGGATTGTCTTCTTGAGGAGGAATCTCATCATGAAAAGAGGGATTATCAACAGTAATTTCTTCTTCAAAAATAGGACCGTATTTTTTGTCAAGTTCCTTTTGAGGAGGCTCATAGGCTAAATCTTTGAGAGGTTGTTGAGGTTGCTCATAGGTATCTTGTGGAATGGGAGTGCGATTTGTTGTAGGCAATAGAGATGATTGATGAGGAGGAGAATGCATAGGAGGTGGAGCTTCGAAAGTGGTGGTAGCAATAGCTTCATTTCTTTGACCCTTTGTACTCTTGGCTTTGAAAATATTTTTTGGTTTTTTCCTTACTAGAGGCACATGTTATTCTAGAGATCCTTATTCTCCATTGTCAATAATTGCCTTTTTGGAAATAGCAGCCTATGTAGGAGCAATCTCTTTTTATTTTAGAGTTATTTTTGAAGTCTTTTCTTTCATCGAGGCTTCTTTATTGCTTTTATCTACCTCCTTGGAAACTTGCTCCAACCATTTCAAGTTTCTTGCAATCACAACTCTACTTCTAGTTTTGATCAAGTATCTTTGACAATAGACTAATTCATCTTATGTATTAGTTTCAGAGCATAAACTTTTTTCTAAGTTATAAGAAGGATCCAATATTTTCCAATAATCAAAAATACCCTTGGTTACTTTTCAAACTTTGAATTCTTTAATTTGGAAAGTTGTTAGTCAAGAATAATCCTTCTTCCTGACCTCATGTTCATCCATGTAATCTACTTAGAAGTATACAAGATCATATCAATTTTTGCATAGGAGTCTAGCTAGATTTTCAATATTCCCCTAGGGTCAAAGTTGTTCCTCTTTTCATATAAGCGTAATTTAATTTCATCCATTTCCTTCTTAACATTTTAGAATGAAGACAGAAAGCACAAGTATAAGCACCAATGGAAATGAGAAAGTGAACATCTATTTTGTGCTTTCTTAATAGCAATTTGTGTATATCACATATCAACCTGCATAACTCCAATATAATGATCCTATTGCTAGGATACTTCAAAATTTATATGGGGCTCTAGTAAATGTATAAATTTGGATAAACCAATTTCCCCAATTGGCAATCATGATAGTAGCTTCCAACCAAATTATGTTATTAAAATTATTTTGCATAAGTTCGACTAGATAGAAAATAAATACATCATTTACCCTATTATAATTCTTTTGGATCTCCTTGGGCTCTAATTGAGGATAATATTCAAATACCTTATACTCCTCTGAACGGGTCCATGATCCCTACTCTATTTATCCCTAGAATGGTTTCCCCTTTTTCCAATAGATATCGAGTAGGCGTTCATCAAAAAGTATTTGTTTTCCTACACTTAGGTGGTCATTGATTAATGTTCCCCAATCAATTATATTTTTATCTTCCATGATAGTAAGCATGAAGTAGGACATCCATGGATGGAACTCCTTAGCCACTAGGTTTCTAACTATCCTATTCAATAAAGTGATTAATGTTAATTTCTTATAACATAGAACCTCTATCTAATTTATAACAATCAATACTCTGGGCTAATTAACAGCAAATAATAGCAGAAGCAAAAAATAACAAGAAGCCAATAACAAATAGACAATAACACAAATATACCCAGGAAACCCCAATGTGGGGAAAAACCTGCAAATGATGGATCTTCTATTCAACATAATAGCAAACTTTCTCTTCGAAAATATAATACAAGTTTGCTACAACAATCTTACATATAAATAGAGCCCAGCTACTTTACTTAGCGTGCAAGAAAAGAAACTTTCCTTGCTTTATTCAGCTTTAAATCATACATAAAATCACTCTTGTTTTATCTCAACCTCACAAACTCGTAAACATACTATTAATGAATAAAAAATTTGTTGTTGCTGAAAATCCAACTCGAGTTG
This sequence comes from Cunninghamia lanceolata, assembly GCA_027924645.1. Lineage (NCBI taxonomy): Eukaryota > Viridiplantae > Streptophyta > Pinopsida > Cupressales > Cupressaceae > Cunninghamia > Cunninghamia lanceolata. The sequence goes on from BSBN01000738.1 coordinate 6,302,517, forward strand.
CTTTAAAGAAACTCCACTCCACCTTTCGAGCTACACAAAAATTAACACTCCCTCTTAGTGAGGAAGGTGTTCTACACAACACCCAACTTATCCTTGAAGAATTCAAACTTACTCTTCATCAAGGCCTTGGTTAGGATGTCTACTATCTGCTCGTCCATAGGAATGTACTGGAGATTCACTGTCCCCTTCACACAATCTCTGATGAAGTGGTACGTGACCTCAATGTGCTTTGACTTGTCATGAAACACTGGATTCTCAGAGAGTTTGATACAACTCTAATTATCACAGTAAATGATTGTAGGATCTAGCTCCTGATCAAAGAGCCTAGCTAGAAGTTTTTGAAGCCAGATAACCTCACATGTAGCCATACTAGCTGTCATATACTCGGCCTCCGCAGAACTCAGTGCAACTAACTTTTGTTTCCTACTGTACTAAGAGACTGCTCCTGATCCTAAACTAAAACTGTACCCTGAAGTGCTCTTTTGGTCAGCCGTACTGCCTGCCCAATCTGCATCGGTGAACCCTTCAAGCTTCACTCCATCCTACTGAACATACTTCATCCCATAACCAATTGTGCCTCAAAGATACCTCAAAATATGTTTCGTAGCTATCCAGTGCACATGTTTAGGTTCCACCATAAACTGACTAAGTGAGTTCACTACAAAACAAACGTCTAGCCTGGTGTTGACCAGATACAAAAGAGAGCCTATCAACTATCTTTATAAAGTTGGGTCCACTGTCTCTGATCTGGAAGCATCAATCTTCTTCCAGTTGGTCACAAGTGGCGTGGACATGGGCTTACATTCCTCCATCCTGAATCACTTTAGGATATCAATTATGTACTTCCCTTGTCCAAGGAAGATCTTTCCCTCTTTTTGCCACAACTCCAATCCTAGAAAGTAGTGCATCAACCCCAAGTCCTTCATCTCAAACTCTCATGCAAGATCCCACTTGCAGTGGGCTATGAGCTCCTCTAACCCTGTGAGAAATAGGTCATCAACATACAACACCAATATGAGAAGTTCATCCTTCACCTGGACATAGTACAGGTTTGGATCTGCCTCACTCTTGATGAAGCCCATGCTTTGCAAGTAACTGTCAATAAGTGAATACCATGCCCTAGGTGCCTACTTGAGCCCATACAGTGCTCTCCTCAACTGACATACATGAGAATCCCTCCCATGTGCTTCAAATCCTTTTGGTTGTTCTATGTAAATCTCTTCCTCAATCTCTTCATTGAGGAAGGCTATCTTTACATCCATCTAGTGAATCCTCCAACCCATCTGTGCTGCTATAGAAATGATAGCTCTTATGGATGAGTACCTGGCTACTGGAGAAAAAGTCTCATCGTAGTCGACTCCTTCCTTTTGAGAAAACCCCTTAGCCACAAACCAGGCTTTAAATTTTTCCACACTACCATCTACAACATGCTTAATCTTATACAACTATCTCGAGCCCACCACAGACTTATCTTTTGGTCAAGGTACTACCTCCCACATGTTGTTCTTCATGATAGAAGAATACTCTTCCACCATGGCATCCCTCCATACTTGGTGCATGGATGCCTCCTGAAAGCTGGAAGGCTCCTCTTCAATTAATTCACTCATAAGTGCTACATAATCAGAATAACATTTGGAAGCTTTTCTCTGTCTGATTGAATCTTGTGGGTCACCAACATATTCCTGGGCCTCTCTCGGTGTCTGCTTAGCCACCCTATTTCTCTTCTTCTTAGTAATAGGAATCTGAAGCTGAGGAATTATTTGTTCCTCCTGATCAACTTGCTCGGCCTGCTTGCTCTATTCTCCAACTTGCAGGACTAAAGTTTGAGGGATTTGTTCTACCTCAACTGTGGGTGATTGCTTCTCCTCATTCATCATGCTACTAGACTTCTGAAGAGCCCTCTCTTCCTCAAACTTCACATCTCTGCAAACAACTATTTTCCTGAGGGTAGAAATGTAAAATTGATAGGCCTTAGAGGTTTCACTGTTCCCAACGAGGGTACCCTTCTCTACAGTTGGTTCCAACTTGGTTCTCTTCTCTATAGGAATGTGACAATACACAAGGCATCCAAAGATGCGAATGTGCCCCAAATCTAGTTTCTTACCAGTGAATGCCTCTTCTGGAGTCAATTTTCCCAAAACTTTGTAAGGGTTCCTATTTTGCAAATACACAGCTATATTGTAAGCTTCTGCCCATAAGAACCAAGGTAGATCCTGATCACGAAGCATGGCCTTGGCTACTCCAACTATAGCCCTATTTTTCTGTTCAGCAACCCCATTCTATTGAGGGTTGTATGGAACTGTTAACTCTTTCTTGATACCTTCCTAAGTACAGAAATGTTTGGAGGCATTTGAGGTATACTCGCCTCCTTATCAGACCTTAGTATCTTGATCTTCCTCCCTATTTGGTTCTCCACAAGAGCCTTAAACTCTTTGAACCTACTGAAGATCTCATCTTTGTTCTTCAGAAAATATATCCATGTCTTCCTGGAGAAGTCATCAATGAAAGTAACATAATACTCATACCCATTCAAGGATACTATTGACATGGGCCCACACACATCTAAGTGTACAAGATCTAAAATACCTTTGGATCTAGTGTCACTGCTTGGAAAATTGGTCTTAGCATATTTCCCAAGAGCACAACCCTTGCACACCTCATGGTTTTCTGTCTTCTTAGACAGCCTCGTCACTATTTCCTTGAGCACATTAAGTGCTCCATGGTGAAGATGAGCCATCCTCCTATGCCACAATTATCCTAGCCCTCTACAACTACTTACCAACACATGTGCTGGCTCAAACTGCAACCGAAACAAGCTTCCGTGCCTGACTCCAATCACTTTTGCAACCTTAGAATCTTTGGGACGAATATAGACTTTGCCCCTTTCAAAGGTTATAATGTAACCCTTGTCCTCCAAAGTAGAAACAGAGATTAAATTCTTTGTCATACCAAGGACATACAACACGTTCTCCACCAATAGAGGTTTTCCAGACTCCCTCTAAAACTTGACGGTGCCAATACCAGTTGCATGGTACTTGGCATTGTCTCCAAGCTCAATATAGAAATCCAACTTCTTCTCCTCCAACTTGGTGAAGCATTCTCTGACTCCCTTCATGTGGCAAGAAGCCCCACTATCAATATACCATACCCTGTTGGAAATTAAACTTGAGAGATAGGCAATGAGTGAAAACTCATTCTCAAATCGTGATGCAAACTCGTCCACCTCTACTGTGGTAGCAACTTGCTTCTTTTGCTTTTCCTTTTTTTTCTTATTTGGACATTGACTGGCATAGTGACCCTTCTGATGGAAGCAAAAACATTTTATCTTGCTCAAATCTTTCTTCTTCCCACTCTTAGAAGAACCTTCCAATTGCTCTTTATTGGACTTTTGCTTACCCTTACTTGCAAGAGCAAGATTTTCTTCATCTTGACCCTTCTTTGTCTGATCTCCTTGATGAGCACCTTCATGGATCTCCTCCTAAACAAAATCATCCCAAAGCCTTGCCCAATAAAGTAGCCGATCTCTACCGACAACACACTTGACAAACACTTCCCAATGCTTCAAAAAACCTTTCAAGGCTATACACACCAACTCATCTTCAGCAATTATCTCTCCAACAATAGCTAGCTCATCCCTAACCTGTGTCAGCTTGGACAAGTAAGAGGTCATGCTCTCTCCTTTAGACATCTTGGTGTTATACAATTTGTCCGTCAACATCATCTTACGACTTTGATAGTCACTCTGATAAAGCTTTGTAAGTGTATCCCACATCTCCTTGGTAGTGTCTTTCCCCGATAGATGAGGAATTAGATAATCTCTTACCCCATCTAGGATAATCCTATAAGCCTTGGCCTCCTTGACTTCATGCAAATCTAGGGCAACAGGATCATTTGTTGGTGGTATCACCTTTGTACCAACACAGATCCACAGCCTATTCGCCTTGAGAACAAATGTAATCCAAACCTTCCACTGTAAGAAGTTAGACACACCCTCAAGCCTGTCCTCATATCGAACACTAGTTGCCATAGCCACAGAAGAAACTAGAGATAAAAAATTAATTTTTTTCTTGAAATTTGTGTCACAAATATTGGCTTCGTATTCAAATTTTAAAGCTTTGATACCATGTTAATTTCTTATAACCCAACTACAGATTAATTGCACAATAAATTCATATAATAGAACTTCTATCTGATTTATAATGATCAATACTCTGGGTTAATTAACAACAAATAATAGTGGAAGCAAAAAATAACAAGAAGCCAATCACAAAAAGATAATAACATAGATATACCCAGGAAACCCTAATGTGGGGGAAAACCTACAAATGATGGATCTTCTATTTAGCCTAACAACAAACTTTCTCTTTGAAAATACAATACAAGTTTTCTATAGCAATCTTACATATAAATACAGCCCAGTTGCTTTACTTAGCATGCAAGAAAAGAAACTTTCCTTGCTTTATTTAGCTTTAAATCACACATAAAATCACTCTTGTTTTATCTCAACCTCACAAACTCACAAACATACTATTAATGAATAAAAAATCTGCTATTGCTAAAAATCCAACTCGAGTTGCTTTAAAGCAACTCCACTCAACCTTTCGAGCTACACAAAAATCAACAATTAAATCACTAACCCATCATTGGTGACGTTCTTGTTTCGACACCAAAACTTGTTCTTGTCATAGGATGGGTTTTGAGTGTTTTGGTTCTTGTTGAAGATTTTGAAACCAAAAATCCAGTTCAATAAACATGGCCTAAGATCTTTGATTCTCATGAAGATTTCAAGTCACTGTTAGATCTGCGATACAAGGATGCATTGCCAGCTATCAATTTGGCAACAAAATTGACAGATCTTGTTTCATCTAGTGATATGTTGAAAAGTTTGTGTGCACTTGATTAGAAATATTTTTATCTACATGAAGATCATGTACCAACTTCATGCTCTGATGAGTGTATGGAAATTGCTTCAACACTTGTGCAACAAGGTCTCTATATAATGGGGCACAATTTGAGTAATGAAAGAAATTTAAACCTACAAAAGAGATATAAACTTCTAGCACTGATTCTATTTCCATGGGTAAGTTGACCTTGGTGCTGAATTGATGAATTTTCAGAGATTGGCTTGTGTGCAAATAGAACAATACAATAAAAGACACGAAAGAGAAACTAGGTTTTTGAATGCTTTAGATTCATTACTACAAAATAAATCTTTTTTCATGGCAAAGGGCATTTCTTCTCATGAATATACATCATTTTGAGGGGCATAAGGTGGTGGAAGATCTTATGTGGGAGGATTCGACGATGTCAAAGCATCGGCCAAAGGATTTAAGGTAGGCTCGACGCTGCGGAATGTTGACATTTTAGCAGCGGGAGATATCCTTCTCCCAAAGTTAAAATGAAAAGTCACATGAGGCCGATGCATATGAAGAGACGCCTTGCTTTGTATATATACTAGGCAATGATCATTCATTTGATCAATCAATCTTTTCATTCAAGATATAAGAGATATATTTTGGCTAGGTTTTTCTCCCTCGAGAAGGAGGGTTTTCCCAGGGTATTTGTTGTGTTTGATTGTTCATCATTTTGTATTTCTGCTTATCTTCATTTCTGGTCTAAAACTAACATGGTATCAAAGCCAGGTTCAAGAAAACTGATCAGATTTGACTAAGCTTAATTCTGGGTTGTGTGGAAGACAATCCTTTGCTTAGGGTAGTTACTCAGAAAAGAAGGTAACCGATGTCAAGGTAGAAGATAGACTTGAGACAACAGCTCCCAATCTATAGAAGATGATGCCCTCGCTCTGAATTAACCAAATCAGGAACAAAGTCTGACACATGGGATCCAATCCAAGAGGTGAAGAATTCGCATAATCCATTTCCAGCAGGCATCTGAGATATTAATATTTTATAAAGGAATTAAGCTTTGATTGCCATTACAGAAAATATATCATTCAAGAGAATTTTGAGTAAGGAGAAATCATGGATCACACGTTTATGAAGGAGCTCCAACAAGCTCTAAAAGATTAAAGTGGCAAGGAGATTGAGCCCTAAGAAGACTTGCGCTATTAGGTGGTGTCTCACTAAACACCAGGCTTCATCAAAAATAGATTAATAAGAAGTATATAGCTTGAATTGGTTCATGGGTGGAGATAGCTACGTGAGCATTCAAAATACCAGCATGGTTGTTAAGGAAAAAAGAACCATCTTACACTGGAGCGCTGATGTGAGCTAGTCACATGTCATTAACGAGAGTTTGACAAACCAACAAAGGCAACCTTGGACAAGGAGGTCAGGGGGTTAATGTTAGTACTTGGAGCTTTAGAGGGAGTCACATCATCATGAAGGTTCCTTGTAGTGTATATTTCTCTGAGACAGAGAAATATGAGGTGTAATCCCTTGTAGTGTATATTTCTCTCAGACAGAGAAATATGAGGTGAAAGCCCTTTTAGTGTATATTTCTCTAAGACGAAGAAATATGATGTGAAATCCCTTGTAGTGTATATTTCTTTGAGATGGAGAAATATGAGGTGAAAGCCTTTGTAGTGTATATTTCTCTGAGATGGAGAAATATGAGGTAAAATCCCTTGTACTGTATATTTCTCTGAGAAAGAGAAATATGAGGTGCGAGCCCTTTCTCATTTCTGAGACCGAGATGGGACATCCTGTTGAGAGACTCCATGACAACATCACATTGAGAGACTCCGTGATGAATCCTTTGTACTTGTGTTTTTCTTTCCACACATGGAAGTAGCCATGGTGGACATCACGTTGAGAGACTCCGTGATCACACTTGTGCACATGTTTTCTTCCACACATCGGAGTAGCCATGGTGGACATCATGTTGAGTGACTCCATAATGATATCACATTAAGAAACTCTGTGATGAACTATTTCACAAATGGATGAAGCCATTGTGGATGTCATGTTGAGAGACTCCATGACATGGATATCTAGAAGGATACCTCCCTAGCTAAGAGGGAGTGTTGACATTTTAGCAGAGAGAGATATCCTTCTCCCAAAGTTAAAATGAAAAGTCACATGAGGCCGACGCATATGAAGAGACGCATATGAAGAGACGCCTTGCTTTGTATATATACTAAGCAATGATCATTCATTTGATCAATCAATATTTTCATTCAATATACAAGAGATATATTTTGGTTGGGTTTTTCTCCCTCGAGAAGGAGGGTTTTGCCAGGGTATTTGTTGTGTTTGATTGTTCATCATTTTGTATTTCTACTTATCTTCATTTCTAGTCTAAAACTAACACGGAAAACAAGTGATGGCTGCCATTTAAGGCTTTCAATTAGGTGGTTGAAGATTGTGAACACCCAGAGAAGAGGCAACATGGTGAATTTTGGGGGCTGAGCGGGTGGAAGGGAGGTCTGAGGGGTGTCAACTGAGACACCAATGAGGAGATGACCAGGGATTTTACAAGGTCAACGGGGAGGATTTAGCGGAGGGCAGTGTTTGGTTTAAATAGTGATGGGTAACATGGAACGGTAGACCAAAATGAGAGATGGCGGAGAAGGTATTTGCAAGTCGACAGGGGGAATTTTTGGGACAAGGTCAACAGGGCCTCAAACACAAACCACCGATCACCTGCAAAAAAAACTTGCAACTGCAAAGTAAACAACACCTTGCAATAAGGTAAACCCTACGTCTAAATAACCTTGATTCTGTGATGTAAAAATGAAACCATGCAATCACAGAGGCATAACATGGCATAGAACTGTACGGCGGGTCTGTACGGTATTGATCCATACGAATCCGTACTATACGGACTATGCCCTAAAAAAATCTCAAAAAAATTGTAATGACCAAAATCTAGCAAGTTTTATGTCATTTTTCATTTGTGAAGCCTCCTCGACTCAACGGTGAGGTTTGTTTTAGGGCCGGGAGCAACCTGTAGAACTTGACTTATAGAAATTTACACGAAATTGTTCTATTCACATCGTGTTCACCAAAATGTGTTAGGGTGAATCATTCAAGCATGTCAAAATCAAGCTACAACAACCCTAACTCCTCAATGGAGTGCAAACACACATAGAAATCAATCAAAACAACACAAACTAACTAAGATTCTAAGCTAATATTCAAGTTCTCTCCATTGTTCTCCTCAACCTTGCTATTGTATTCTCAAATTTTGTAGATTTGTAATGATCGTGAGAAGCTCAAGTGAATGAATTAGCAAAATCTTGGATTGAATACAGCACGTTGGAGAGTTATAACCTTTTTTATTAGAACACTGAAAATGAGGTTGTATGAGTGATTTTATAGAAAGCTAGGATTTAATGAAGGCTTGAGATTACATGTTCTATCAATGATGTTGGCTGTGACTAGCACATACAACTCGATCCTGCCTTGTGGGCTTACCACACCAGCATCCGCACACCCATAGGAGCCACTCCATACTCACTCATCTATGGTTCCAAAGCCATCATGTCCATCAAGGTTGAGTTACCCTACCTGAGAGTGTCAATGCAACAATTCATGGATGATGAAGAATATAGGGTATCCAAACTACATGAGCTCGAGCTACTAGATGAAAGAAGTCAGAACACCCTGGTACACTTGCAAGCATATCAAAACCATCTCTGATGTAGTTACAACAAGAGGGTTAGAGTTTGATGGTTCAATATTGGAGACAAGTGGTCCTAAAGGAAAATCCCAATACTCAACTTGAATAAAGGGTTGAGATTGCATGTTAACTTTTGATGGAATGGAGGGTGTAGATTGATTAGGGCTTCCCTCCCACTAAAGGACAAGAGGGAATTTTAAATTTGAAAATATGATGAGTTGTGAGGGAATTTTAAATTAAATAAATTTGATCAATTTATTTAATTTATTTGATGTGGGATAATGCATGTGAAACCCTTAATTAAATAAATGAGATTTATTTAATTAAGGTGAGGGCTTATAATTTAAACAAATGTTTATTTATTTAAATTAATTGAGTGAAGGGGACATTGAAAACTGAATAAGTAAATAATTAATTTAAAAATTAATTATTTAATTATAGAGGAAAAAATAGGGAGAATGGGCAAGTAATTAAATAAATAAAATTTATTTAGTTATAGGTTAGAGATGAGAAAATGTAATAGCTGAATGTGGAATCTGGAAAAAGACGATGTTTGCAATTTGACAACATTTTTAGGTGTCTATAGAATCTACATTACTTCTTTAGCTTGTGTTGTGTTTTATTTTTCTATTTTGGGTATCTTTTGTTATCTTGTAATAATGATGTAGGAGGATAACTTCCAAAGACCATAACTTTTGACTTAGGAAGTTGATGAGCCCATTTTTTTAACATGAAGATCATGAAGATTTTGAGTTGCCCATAACTTTCTTGCTCTAGTTAATAGTCATTTCAAGATTTTTTGAGCCCTAATTTGATCAACTAAGGCCTCAAAAGTGGATTTTAGTGTTTTTTTTAATATTAGACAATGGATTTGTATTCAAGAGTGAACTTGTGTGACAAGTCACTCTCAAGACTTATTTAGATATGTAGAGGAAGGATATTTATTAAACTATTTTTGGTTGGATATACAGTTTTTAAAAATAATTTACATTTGTTAAATCTAGCAACTTTAGCTATTCTAGGTAGTTTCTAGTTTTACTAGATTTTAGTGCATCATAATTATGCTAGTTGCTAGGAGAATGGTGGATTTCTTTTAAAGGAAAGACTTATGTATTTTTATTAGTTGTTGAAGAATGATAATATGGATTTCTGGTTTTTTTTTCAACTATTGTTGGTTCATTATTATATTTTTACATTTATCATCTAGTATCAAATCAAGCTCAACTTTGGGTAGATATTTGAGATCTAAGCATGATGGAAAGAGGATGAGGAGGCTATGCACAAATAAGCAGGAATATGCAACTGCTACAAAGACAAGTGGAAGATCTTACAAGAATTCTTGCAAGATAAAGACGAAGGAAAGGATGTCGAGAGGACATAGATAAAGAAAGAGAGTAGGGCACAGATTTTTAGTGGCACAAGTCTTCGCCAAATGGTGAATAGCTAAACTTGGGGCCTCCAAAAATGGCAAATATTTCAACCTATAAAGGTTACTAAATCTTTGATTTTTATGAAAATTAATTTAGTCTTTGTTAATTCGCCAAAGAATTATTTTTTAAACTAATAAGATTAATTATTTTTCCAAGTAAATTATGTGTGATTAGTGTCGATTCACCAGTAGTTTATAATATAATTAAAAATCTTAATCATATTCGTCATTAGTATTATAACTTTGCCATTAATTTAGGAGCAATATTTCCTTTACTAATAAATTATCACATACTTTTAGAGCTATTTTCACCTTTAATATGACTTTTATTCATTACCATTGATTATAGTTTTGATCTCAAGGCCATTATTGAATTTCGTAGGACTATGAGCACATGCCTTTTAAAAGGCTTGCTGAGCCCCGGAATTGCTTTTGGGCCACATGATTAAATGAGCCCTAGAATTGCTTTTGGACCACACGATTAAATGAGCCCCATAATTGCTTTTGGACCACATAATTAAATCTAATTGTGTGGCCCAAAAGTAATTCTGAGGCTCAGCAAGCCTTTTAAAAGGCATGTGCTCATAGTCCCGCAAAATTCAATAATGGTCGTGAGATCAAGATTTAATCATGTGGCCCAAAAGCAATTTTAGAGATCAATAAGCCTTTTAAAAGGCATTTGCTTACTCTTTTTTCAATTCTATTTTTAATGTGAGATATTTTTAGTTTTTTTAATTTTTGTGTTCTCAAATGCATTCCTAATAATGTAATTGTGTTTGACGGTGAGGGGCATTGCCCCTTAACCCCACCTATATCATGACAGGAGGGTGCCAGAGCTACTATCCCTAGACCCCACAAGGGGGTGTTGCCCCCTTGACCTCTGTAAGGGGCTCTACTCCTTTACCCCACCAGTGGTTGCCACCCCCAGGCCCCTACTTCAACATTACAAAAAATAAAAAAATATATAAGGGGACTATGCTGACTAACTATGCAAATTTTTAAAAGAAAGATTCGGCATTGTAACTAATTTATTTAGTGATTATCTGCTAGCATTCATCAATGTAATTATTTTTTTACCAATTATTCATTAGGATTCACCATGATTTTATAAAAATTTCTAATAATGGGCATAAATTCACTAGGAAATTTTTTTTTTTCAAAAAAAAGGAAAGATTCGCCAGGAAAATTATAGCACTTAGCAAGGATTCACCAAGATTTTATAGGTTTTTTAGGGGGGTTTCCTTAAATTTATCACTGGAGTAGGGCAAAGAAGCTAAAGAAGATGATGCATCATCCATTCAAAAAAAGGAGGAAGAGGAATAGGAACCTCCATTAATAGAAGAAAGGATTATTTGGGCATTACAAGGAAGGAAAAATGAAATAAAAGTTGAAGTTTTAGAATATGGGGATAGTCTAAAACTAGAGGAGTTGATATACTAGTTGAATAGTAAGGGGAAGTTTTTTGAATGGAAAAGTATGACAAAGGAGAAGAAACTAAAATCTGCATGCACTAAATTAAAAGGTTGTGCAATGATATGGTGGGATCAATTAGAAAAAATAGATAACAGAAAGGGAAGGGGAAAATTAAGAGTTGGAGTAAGATGGAGAATAATTTTAAGGAAACTTTTTTTATATTATGCACAAACTCTCTACAAAAGATTTTAGAATCTAGGGCAAAAGAAGCATAGCGTACAAGACTACATAGATGAATTCTACAAGTTTTCAATTCAAGTGGAGCATGATGAAATAGAGGAAAAAATGGTTGTAAGATATGTAAATGGTTTAAATTTTCTATTCGAGATGAATTAAGCATGCATAGGATTCATAGTATGGTGGATGCCTATCAACTAGCTTTGAAGGTAGAAGAGAAGAAAATAGACAAAATTATCAAAGGTCATCTAGAGTGAAAAGAGGGCCATCATCTCATTGAAGGGGATGAGGTGTGTTTAATCCCACAAGGGGAGAATCATCCCATGAAGGGGAAAAATAAGAAAATTCTAGATAAGAGTTTCAAAATCAATAAAGAGGATTTTAGAGGGGTAGAGGCTATGGTGGTTGTAGAGGTTAGCATGCCCCACACAAACCTTACGTTTTCTATAGGTGTGTTGAAGAAGGGCATAAAACATTTGAGTGTTTAATCTATCATACATAAGAAAGGAGGCAAGGGAATCAACTGAGAGTGAGTTTGGTTGAGGTTGATGTTGAAAAACAAAATTCAAGAGTTGCAACAGATGTAGGTGAGATTCTCATTATAAAAAGAACAATGATTTCTCTAAGGAAAGAGCATGTTGGCTAAAGACAATGATAACTCATGGTTGTGTACAAATATTTTTTGAACTAGGTGCACTTTAGGAGGAAAGGTATTGAAACTTATTATTGATGGTGGATGTTGCGAAAATATGATTTCTAATGAATTTGTACAAAAAATAGGTCTACAATATGAAAAACAGCCTTTTCCTTACCATATTTCTTGGTTTAAGAAAGGAAATGAAGTTGTTATCGATAAGAGGTGTTTAGTCAAGTTCTCAATCGGAAAGACTTACAAGGATGAGTTTTGTGTGATCTTATTCCAATAGATGCATGACATGTGTTGTTAGGAAGGCCATAGCAATATGATAGAAAAGCTACCCATAATGGAGAGAAGATATGATATTATTAATATAATACAAATTTATAATATATTACTAATATAATACTATTTACAATACTAGCCTAGCAATATTACAAATATTTATAATCTACAAAAATACATTAAATTGGAATGCACAATAAACCTAGATAAGTATAAATAATTACTTAAAAAATATAAAAACTCAGGTTAAAAGTTTAAAAGTTTAAAAACACTAGAGGTTTAAAAACTTCTTAACAGTTATGCATATTTCCAAAGTGAAAGATGTTTGAGGAGTTGGAGTGTATCCCCTACACAATAGTTTTGACAAGGAAATTTGGGCAAAATGGAAACAATAAGGGACATTTGTATGGCAGCATCTATGCATGCATATACCCATCTATAGCATGGGTTCAGTTGGGTAGATGCTACCTACAATTTTCTACTCTACAAAATTTAAATAATATACAATAAAAGGACTAAGGTGAAGTATTTTACTTTTCAATTTTAAAATCAAAATCATAAATTGTTTTCAATTTTATTCAATTAGATGGGTAACCATATATGTTAATGAAAATAAATATAGTTTTTAGAATTGATTTATAACCTAGCAGTTTGAAAGGTAGGACTAACTCTTTGGTTCAAGGGAAACTGCTTTTAACTCTGGGGAGAGGACCCAATTGTTGAGCACATTCCAATAGGTGTGATGGTATTTGTGTATTTAGGGCCGAATATTTTTAAAAGTTTAGCACTAGTAGTGTGACTTCAAGGTTGTTAGTGTTACTATAAATACTTATAATTAAACAAAATGTGCTCATTAGATTTAGAAAACAACCAATCACGTGATGCCACATCAACGCACCATCATAACATGACTTAATGCACACCTATTGGTCCACCCTTTTTTGGGGGGACTATTTGACACCTCAACAAAAAGTGTGCTAATGTGGCATCATATTTGATGATGTGGCCTTGAAACCTTAGTTATAAGAAGGGGCCTTGCCAAATAAACTATAGTAAAAATTTTGGAGTGATTCCAAATTGCCACATGATTTTCAGAAGTGTGAAGTTAGGATGCTCAACTACTAGGTCATCTCCCCTATATTGGACAATTCAGACCTCAGACCTCTGGACGGAGGGCACATACCATCAAGGAGGGAAAAGAAATGCCCCTCATTTCTTTATTAGTGTTCATGATTCCCCGATAAAACCATTGTAATCTTAAAAACTAAGATGAAGACTCGTCTGAAAGCCAAGAATGTATCTGGACGCATTTTGCTTACATGTACAGGCAATAAACACTCTTGTTTTACTCACCGAAAAGTTATTTTATTGGGAGTCGGTCACTCTAAATATAATTGGGACGTGATAAACAGAACAAAATGTCCGCTCAGAAAAAGAAGTGTCGCATCAAGGAAAAAGGATTGAAGATTTAAAAATGTATGTGGATGAGGGGAAACATCTAATTATCCCAAAAACAATCAATACAATAATCGATCATCCAAATCTTAATTACTTTCTCCTGCCCCAACGTCATTTTCAATGCTTTCTCAATAGGATAAGGTAGACCAAAACAAACTGACCTAGTCATGTATCCTATTAAAGCCAATCAATCTTCATTAATGTCGCTGCTTTTATAAATTATCCAATCATCGTATTTTTTCTCTTTTTCTTTTTTCTGCTGTTCTCTGCAATGGAAAAGTTTGTTGGAGGCTTAGGAATTGTAAAGCACAAGAAAAGGTACGGATGTATACGGTTAAATAGGCTTACAATTTAAAATCTAGAAGTGGGCAGAATCGCAGATAGATGTCCATTACAATCTCTATTTTTCCATAAGGTTAAACAGAGGAAATGTTCATTAAATGCTTAGTACTTAAGGGCGTCGTTACTTATTCTTGCAGGTATGAGCAATCTAACCAATTGGGTAGAACGAGGGATACAATATCATGGCCAAGCCCTTATTAATAGGGTGATTATAGGACAAATGGTAGACCGATTAGGGACTATATTTGGAAGGAAGAAGCATCAAGTACAAGCAAAAAAAGTAGTATTGCATCGCAAGCGACCATATCTGATATGCCTTCAGTGTGCAAGAGTTGCTTTACTTTAAAAGATAGAGAAAGCACTCCAAATTTTGTCCAAAAAGAGAAAAAGCTTAATAGCTTGGTAAAGATATTAGTAACAGATTGCAAGTTCTACATATTAAAGTCCTGAAATTTGTTCAAAGATATGGCCAGCTGAATCGAAAATAAAAGAGACGACGAACATATGTCTACAGTTGAAGAATGTCGTCAAAAGGTAATGAGAGCGAAAGGTTTACTGATCTCCCCAGAAATAGAAACCTCTGCAAACCAAGAAATGGAAGTCTAGTTTCTGTGGACAGAAAAGTGGCGTCCAAAGAGATTAACAGATTTCATTTGCAACAAGCAACAAGCACGAAATGTGTATACTACAAAAATCGTTGCACTGGTGGAAAGGGTTAGATGAAGTTTTGCATTCTCTGAAGACCATGGGCGCTAGATTATTCTCTGTTGCGGGTGAAAATCTAGAAAAATTCTTCTCCAAGGCCATTTTCTGAGCCGACAAAGACCACAAAGTAGCAAGATTAATCGCCATCGTAGTAGGGTTTCCATTCTTCTTATTTCATTCTCGAGTCACCACCACCTGCTGATCCCTTCCATTCGCCCCCAACACTCTTCCATTCCCCTACCGCTTGCATCGCTCACCATTCATTTCATGCCACCACCTTAATTTAAAGATAATGATAAAATATTGTTTTGACTCATAAATTTGTAGATCAAGGAAATATTTTAGGGTTGGAAATTAAAGTAGACCTTATTGTTTTTCAAATATAACTTTAATATAAGATTCCAATAGAGCATTTTGTGTAATGCCCCTTGTTGAAATAGTAAAGTACATCAAAACTACTAAGTTATTTTATAAGGTCAAGACCTAGCAGTGAGAGACAGTGGGGTAGTTATTTTCCAATTTCTAGGATTTGATTTCTTTTAGGAAAGGTGAGATACCTAATATCTTATCTAAGTTGAGAAGTGTGCTAAAACACCCATCAATAAAACCTAATGTACCAAGCTCATTGTTTAGTATCACTTTGTTTCTAATATGGTTAAGCATGGAAAAGTCATGATATAGAAGATCAACACCTTGGTTAATGTTATAGATTATTTCACTAAGCTAATTAGTATGGAGAAATTTATTTGCCACAAAGAGGCCATGGGCCTTTCCTCTTCCAGTATTTGATTTATTTTTAGTTTCCTATAATGTATTGCAATGTAAATGTCAAGTGAGAGAATGCGAGGATAAGCGGTGCAATTCAACTTGCAATCCTAAGTCATGATTCATTATATTTATTTGTGTAGATGACAAATAATGTAAATCTCCAAATGTGTTGGAGTGGGCTAAACAGGTCATCCATGTGTGGGTGTGTTGGCAAGAAAATTGGTACTTACTAATTCCCAATGGTTATTGGGTAAAACTCCTCCTCAAGATAGAGGAAGCTACCTCTTATTGAAAGTAAATAATAGAAAACAAATTATAAACTATATATAATTCCATTCGGGTTCTGATGGTTTTACAATAATGAATGAAAGGAATGTTTAAAATGAAATGAGAAAATAGGAGTGTCAACTTAATCAAGCATAGAACAACATTTTAATTGATCCACACAAAAAATTAGTTTAAAAATGTCAGTAAACTTATGATTAAATTTGAAGATTATGCGAAATGATTAAGATAATAAACAATTGTATTTAACATAAGAAAAGATACAATTAAAAAAGTAGATAAAAAAAATTTAGTTTGCAACTTTATTTATTCTCCAAAATTAAAAAAGTTCAAAGACTTTTTGGTGCAGGGACACCTAAACCATAGTGGCCTCCATGAGGCATTACCTATTTAAAGTTCATTTTACTATTTTCAATAAGGTCCTAAGTTGACCATTCATTGTAATAAGGTCTATTTGACCAATGCATGCTATTTTTAGTTGTATTTAGGTTTATGTTGTAAGTCCCATGGGACACTTGTCGAGCTGTAATCTCGAAGGTTGTTAGGCAGTTAGAGGTTCTTAGTCGGTTGTGATCTCCCAACTGCTTGGAGGTTGTCTCCCAGCCGCTTAGAGTTGATGAAGTACTACGGAGGGTAAGTAGATAAATACCCAAGGTCAGATCGATTGTGATCATGACAGATAGTTGTAATCAGTTGTGAAGTTGAGTTGTGCAATTGTGAGAACAAAGCATCTGTATACGCATTCTGAAAGGCATAAATAAAATTTTGTTTTGTGCATCTTTCTATCATTCGGATTCATTAGGTTTCTCTCTGTGCAAATCATTTTCCTATTTTGTGGCTGAGATGGGTTCTTAACCCATTCCACCGGTTAGATTCTTTGAATCGGTGGAATGGTTGTACAGTATTTTGTTTTGTTTTCTATTCGTGTTTTGTGTTTGCAGGATTGGTGCAGTGTGCTTTGATAGATCCTAGCGCCGTCATGTGCTAGGTTGAACAAGTTTAAAATCTATGTTAGATTGCTAGAGGAGTCAGTCTAGGCAATCGCTGTGTTGCAGGATTCAAAACAGTGAAGATTCACATGGTTTCATTGGAGATGCATTATGTGTATATATTGCAATTATATGCCGGATAGACAGCCTATGTATATATCACAAGTGTCTGTTGAGTCTTGTATGTCGCAGGGCATATCAGGAAGCATATCAGGTTTGAATGCATCTTTAGAATGCATGTGTGAATGTACATTGTTGATATACATTCTCTATGTATATCACTAATGAGTATCGAGTTCATTTCCTATGTATTCTATAGTTGAATGGTTGTGAGTATCCTGCAGATGCATGTTACGGATTGTATGTGGTGAATGGACTTTGAGTTGGATACAAGGAAGGTCAACTGTTGACTTCGGCAAGTGCATGTTTTGAATGCATGTTCAGAATGTATATTTGGGTCGTATCTTTTGAATGTGTATGAAGAATATACATTGCGCAGATACAAAGTGTTAGATGCAGGGGGCGACCAGTAGCGGCAGTGGCAGAAACTGGTGGTCGTAGGTCAGGGAATGTATCTCCTAAATGTACACTTTCGAATGTATCTTGTGGCAGATGAAAAGCTGAAGACATACATCGGTATGAGGAATGCGATCAAAATAAAACTGTTTTGGTTGGCCGATAGTGCATCATCGTGCCGATACGCAAGTAGAACGTGAACATACAAGGGAAATGTAGGCTAAGGGTTTGGCTCTGCATCATAGTGGTATCAGAGTTCAGCAAAAGATTTGGGCAGTAGGTAAAATTGAGGAGCTGCAGGTGTATTGGCGTTTGGGTGTTGCCTGTGTATGTTTATGTTAGACAAAGAAAGTGATACAGAGGCGGAGAGGATGCCTCCAAAAGCATGTCGTAGGATGCCATCAAGAAGCTGATCAAGGAGATGCTTGAGTCCAAGTTGGGAGAGTTCAAGAAGACCAAAAACAAAGATAAGTAAGTTGAAAGTGACAGCGATGAAGGCAATGCAGAAATTGCTGAAAGCAGTAAAAAGGTAGAGGAGATACTAGTAGAATAGAAGGCATTTTTAAATGCATTAAAGTTAATCAATAGGGACACCATAGATGGGTTACCTATGTATAGTGGAAGTATGGAAGCTGAAGAGGTGATTGATTGGCTTGAGGCATTGAACAATCATTTCAAATATAAAGAAATCCTTGATGATAAGAGGGTTAAGTTGGCAAAGGCAAGATTGCAGGGATCTACTAGATCGCATGGTGGAATTATGAACAAGGATAGAGAGTCAAGGAGGGGAAGAATATGATAACTTCTTGGGAAACGATGAAGACCAAACTTAAGGCACAGTTTTTACCTCTGGACTATGATGTGCAGATGTATAAGCTGCAGAATCTTAGACAAAGAGACCTTGATGTGAATGCATACACACAAGAGTTTCATAAACTCAGCCTCAGATCAAAGAGACAGGAAGAAGAATCAGAGAAGGTGGCCAGGTATTTGAATGGCCTAAGGATGAACATCCAAGATGAGATCAGCATCTTAGCACCAGAAACAGTGAACAAGTGTTTCCAAATTGCCTTAAGGGCTGAAGAGAAGCTAAAGAGGAAAGGTGAACAAAACAATAGAGGAAGAGGTGACAAAAATTATAGAGGCAGTTTTGGAGGAAGAAGTCCTAACCAGAGGCCTAGTGGTGAGTCTAACCAAGAAGAGACTGGTAAAGGACAGGAGTAGTTAGATTTCAGAGGTGGATGGAAAGGAACAAGGGGCAAATTTGGAGGTAGTAGAGGTTCTAATGTTTTCACTAGAAGATGTTATCATTGTAATGAAATTAGTCACCCATTTTTCAAATGTCTAGAAAGGCAAGGTTCATCATTAAGAGATGATAGGAAGAATGACAAGAGGGTTCAATTTGTACAAGAAGAGAAGGTAGATGAAAGTGTTAAGTCTCCAATGGGAAGTGCAGCCCTAGCTAAAGATGGAGAAGCATTGAAGCTAAGGAGAACACTCTTGAAGACATCCAAGGACATGATACAAAGAAGAGCACTTTTCAGGACCAAATGCAAAACTAGAGGTAAACTATGCAAGGTAGTAATAGATTCTGGTTCAACAGATAATATGGTATCTTAGGAAATGGTGGATAAATTGAAACTAGAAAGGATTCCACATCAAAATCCTTACAAAGCATCTTGGGTAAGTGATAGTCAATCACTATTGGTATATCAACAAGCATATGTTGATTTTCATATTGGAGAATATTAGGATAGAGTTTTGTGTGACATATTGCCCATGGAATGTTGTCACCTACTTTTAGTTAGGCCATGGCAGTTTGATAGGAGAGCATTGTATGATGATTATGCTAACACCTACACCATCAAGAAGGATGGGAGACCTTTTCTGATGACACCATTGCAGGAGGATGCTAAAGCTAAGAAGACAGCTAAGATTATTTTGGTGGGTAAGAAAGAGTTTATGAAGATACCTACAGCAGAGTCAAAGGAAGTTGAGGATATCTCAAGGAGTGGAGATCACAGTTTGAAGACGGTTTCAGTTATGACCGCTAGAGTTCAGGTGGATCAGCTGAAGGTCAAGGAGCAGGTTTGTACACAGCCATAAGCTGATTGGAAAGACAAGGATGCAATCATAGTAGGGATTATTGTTTATCCTCTAAGAGTTGAAAGACAAACACATTCTGCCATAGCATTAAATGAGGTTTCCACTGTCGATGTTCAGACAGAGATGATGGTAAGAAAGAATGACTAGCAAGGTGTGAGAAGAGCCTATAGTGCTAGGCATGGATCTTTGATCCCATGCCAGCAGGTTGCAGCACAGAGATCATGGGGTAGACATGAGATAGTAGAAGATAAAGGTGGATTCAGTCAAAGACTTAACTCATAGGACATGAGTTCTTTTCAAGGTGGAGAGTATGGTGTAGGGACACCTAAACCACAGTGGCCTCCATGAGGCATTACCTGTTTAAAGTTCATTTTACTATTTTCAATAAGGTCCTAAGTTGACCATTCATTGTAATAAGGTCTGTTTGACCAATGCATGCTATTTTTAGTTGTATTTAGGTTTATGTTGTAAGTCCCACGGGACACTTATCGAGCTGTAATCTCGAAGGTTGTTAGGCAGTTAGAGGTTGTTACTCGGTTGTGATCTCCCAGCCGCTTGGAGTTGATGAAGTACTACGAAGGGTAAGTAGATAAATACCCAAGGTTAGATCGATTGTGATCATGATAGATAGTCGTAATCAGTTGTGAAGTTGAGTTGTGCAATTGTGAGAACAGAGCATCTGTATACGCATTCTGAAAGGCATAAATAAGATTTTGTTTTGTGCATCTTTCTGTCGTTCAGATTCATTAGGTTTCTCTCTGTGCAAATCATTTTCTTGTTTTGTGGCTGAGATGGGTTCTTAACCCATTCCACCAGTTAGATTCTTCAAATCGATGGAATGGTTGTACCGTATTTTGTTTTGCTTTCTGTTCATGTTTTGTAATTGCAGGATCAGTGCAATGTACTTTGATAGATCCTAGCGTCGTCATGTGTTAGGTTGAAGAAGTTTAAAATCTGTGTTAGATTGCTGGAGGAGTCGATATAGGCAATCACTATGTTGCAGGGTTCAAAATAGTGAAGATTCGCATGGTTTCATTTGAGATGCATTTTGTGTATATATCACAATTATATGTTGGATAGACAACCTGTGTATATATCACAATTGTCTGTTGAGTATTGTATGTTGCACGACATATCGGGTTTGAATGCATCTTTAGAATGCATGTGTGAATGTACATTGTTGATATACATTCTCTGTGAATATCGCTAATGAGTATCAGGTTCATTTCCTGTGTATTCCGCAGTTGAATGGTTGTGAGTATCTCGCAGATGCATGTTGTGGATTGTATGTGGTGAATGTACTTTGAGTTGGGTACAAGAAAGGTCAATTGTTGACTTCGGCGAGTGCATGTTTCAAATGCATGTTTCGAATGTATATTTGGGTTGTATGTTTTGAATGTATATGAAGAATATACATTGCACAGATACAAAGTGTTAGATGCAGGGAGCTACTGGTAGCGGCAATGGCAAAAACCGGTGATCGCAGGTTAGGGAATGTATCTCCTAAATGTACACTATCGAATGTATCTTGCGGTAGATGAAAAGCTGAAGACATACATCGGTATGAGGAATGCGATCGAAATAAAACTATTTTGGTTGGCCAATAGTGCATCATCTTGCCGATAGGCAAGTAGAACATGAACATACAAGGGAAATGCAGATTAAGGGGTTTGGCTCTGCATCATAGTGGTATCAGAGCTCAACAAAAGATTTGGGTGACAGGTAGAATTGAGGAGCTACAGGTGTATTGGCGTTTGGGTGTTGCCTGTGTATGTTTATGTCAAACAAAGAAAGCGATACAGAGGTGGAGAGGATGCCTCCCAAAAGCATGTCGTAGGATGCCATCAAGAAGCTAATCGAGGAGATGCTTGAGTCCAAGTTGGGAGAGTTCAAGTAGACCAAAAACAAAGATAAGGAAACTGAATGTGACAGTGATGAAGGCAATGCAGAAATTGCTGAAAGCAGTAAAAAGGTAGAGGAGATACTAGCAGAATAGAAGACATTTTTAAATGCATTAAAGTCAATCAATAGGGACACCATAGATGGGTTACCTATGTATAGTGGAAGTATGGAAGCTGAAGAGGTGATTGATTGGATTGAGGCATTGAACAATCATTTTGAATATAAAGAAATCCCTGATGATAAGAGGGTTAAGTTGGCAAAGGCAAGATTGCAGGGATTTGCTCTCGCATGGTGGAATTATGAACAAGGAGAGAGAGTCAAGGAGGGGAAGAATATGATAACTTCTTGGGAAAGGATGAGGACCAAACATAAGGCACAGTTTTTACCTCTGGACTATGATGTGCAGATGTATAAGAAGCTGCAGAATGTCAAACAGAGAGACCTTGATGTGAATGCATACACACAAAGTTTCATAAACTCAGCCTCAGATCAAAGAGACAGGAAGAAAAATCAGAGAAGGTGGCCAGGTATTTGAATGGCCTAAGGATGAACATCCAAGATGAGATCAACATCTTAGCACCAGAAATAGTGAACAAGTGTTTCCAAATGGCCTTAAGGGCTAAAGAGAAGCTAAAGAAGAAAGGTGAACAAAACAATAGAGGAAGAGGTGACAGAAAGTTTAGAGGCAGTTTTGGAGAAAGAAGTCCTAACCAGAGGCCTAGTGGTGAGTCTAACCAAGAAGAGACTGGTAAAGGACAGGAGTAGTCTGATTTCAGAGGTGGATGGAAAGGAACAAGGGGTAGATTTGGAGGTAGTAGAGGTTCTAATGTTTTCACTAGAAGATGTTATCATTGTAATGAAATCGGTCACCCATTTTTCAAATGTCCAGAAAGGCAAGGCTCATCATCAAGAGATGATAGGAAGAATGACAAGAGGGTTCAATTTGTACAAGAAGAGAAGGTAGATGAAAGTGTTAAGTCTCCAATGGGAAGTGCAGCCCCAGCTGAAGATGGAGAAGCATTGATGCTAAGGAGAACACTCTTGAAGACATCCAAGGACATGATACAAAGAAGAGCACTTTTCAGGACCAAATGCAAAACCAAAGGTAAACTATACAAGGTAGTAATAGATTCTGGTTCAACAGATAATATGGTATCTTAGGAAATGGTGGATAAATTGAAACTAGAAAGGATTCCACATCAAAATCCTTACAAAGCATCTTGGGTAAGTGATAGTCAATCACTTTTGGTATATCAACAAGCATATGTTTTTTTTTAGATTGGAGAATATCAAGATAGAGTTTTGTGTGACGTATTGCCCATGGAATGTTGTCACCTACTTTTAGGTAGGCCATGTCAGTTTGATAGGAGAGCATTGTATGATGGTTATGCTAACACCTACACCATCAAGAAGGATGGGAGAACTTTTGTGATGACACCATTGCAAGAGGATGCTAAAGCAAAGAAGACAGCTAAGATTATTTTGGTGGGTAAGAAAGAGTTTGTGAAGATGCCTACAGCAGAGTCAAAGGAAGTTGAAGATATATCAAGGAGTGGAGATCACATTTTGAAGAAGGCTTCAGTTCTGACTGATAGGGTTCAGGTGGATCAGCTGAAGGTTAAGGAGTAGGTTTGTACACAGCCACAACTTGATTGGAAAGACAAGGATGCAATCATAGTAGGGATTATTGTTTGTCCTCTAAGAGTTGAAAGACAAACACATTCTGCCATAGTAGTAAATGAGGTTTCCACTGTCGATATTCAGATAGAGATGATGGTAAGAAAGAATGACCAGCAAGGTGTGAGAAGAGCCTATAGTGCTAGGCATGAATCTTTGATCCCATGGTAGCAGGTTGCAACATAGAGATCATGGGGTAGACATGAGATAGCAGAAGATAAAGGTGGATTCAGTCAAAGACTTAACTCATGGGACATGAGTTCTTTTCAAGGTGGAGAGTATGGTGCAGGGACACCTAAACCACAGTGGCCTCCATGAGGCATTAGCTATTTAAAGTTCATTTTACTATTTTCAATAATGTCCTAAGTTGACCATTCATTGTGATAAGGTTTGTTTGACCAATGCATGCTATTTTTAGTTGTATTTAGGTTTATGTTGTAAGTCCCACGGGACACTTGTCGAGCTGTAATCTCAAAGGTTGTTAGGCAGTTAGAGGTTGTTAGTCGGTTGTGATCTCCTAGCCACTTGGAGGTTGTCTCCCAGCCACTTGGAGTTGATGAAGTACTACAGAGGGTAAGTAGATAAATACCCAAGGTCAGATCGATTGTGATCATGATAGATAGTCATAATCAGTTGTGAAGTTGAGTTGTGCAATTGTGAGAACAGAGCATCTGTACATACGCATTCTAAAAGGCATAAATAAAATTCTATTTTGCGCATCTTTCTGTCATTCAGATTCATTAGGTTTCTCTCTTTGCAAATCATTTTCCTATTTTGTGGCCGAGATGGGTTCTTAACCCACTCCACGGGTTAGATTCTTTGAATCGGTAGAATGGCTATACAGTATTTTGTTTTGTTTTCTGTTCGTGTTTTGTGTTTGCAGGATCGGTGCAGTGTGCCTTGATAGATCCTAGCACCATCATGTGCTAGGTTGAAGAAGTTTAAAATCTGTGTTAGATTGCTGGATGAGTTGGTCTAGGCAATCACTGTGTTGCAAGGTTCAAAATAGTGAAGATTCGTGTGGTTTCATTAGAGATACATTTTTTGTATATATCGCAATTGTATGTCGGATAGACAGCCTATGTATATATCACAAGTGTCTTTTGAGTCTTGTATGTCGTAGGACATATCGGGGAGCATATCGGGTTTGACTACATCTTTAGAATGCATGTGTGAATGTACATTGTGAATGTACATTGTTTATATACATTCTCTGTGTATATCGCTAATGAGTATCAGGTTCATTTCCTGTGTATTCTGCAATTGAATGGTTGTGAGTGTCCCGCAGATGCATGTTGCGGATTGTATGTGGTGAATGTACTTTGAGTTGGGTACAAGGAAGGTCAACTATTGACTTCGGTGAGTGCATGTTTCGAATGCATGTTCTGAATGTATATTCGGGTCATATGTTTTGAATGTATATGAAGAATATACATTGCGCAGATACAAAGTGTTAGATGCATGGGGTGACCGATAGCAGTAGTGGCAAAAACCGGTGATCGCAGGTCAGGGAATGTATCTCCTAGATGTACACTACCGAATGTATCTTGCGGCAGATGAAAAGCTAAAGACATACATCAGTATGAGGAATGCGATCAAAATAAAACTGTTTTGGTTGGTCGATAGTGCATCATCTTGCCGATAGGCAAGTAGAACGTGAACATACAAGGGAAATGGAGGTTAAGGGGTTTGGCTCTGCATCACTTTCCCTCTTGGTACAATCTTACAAATTTTTCCATAAAAGTTCAATACCATTCACAATGATATGATCCCTCAATATACAGTCTTCACTTTTTAATTGCTTACATATTTTTTCCTTTTTATATATTTAGTGAAATAAAAGAATATTTCAAATGTATTTTTCCCAAATTTTTAATGCATAACAATAGCATTTAAATGTCACTTTTACAAACATTATAAATGTCACAAACATTAAAACATTACATCAGAGCTAAAAATTGTCATGCAAATGGTAGCCATTTTTGTTCTTTTCCATTTTTGCTCTCAATTAAGATGGCTTCTTCATTGTTATTTTGATGATCTCCTTGTAGAAATTCTTGCAAACTATCTAAAGCTTCATTCACCAAGTCCATTTCAACCTATGTGAATACTAAAAGTGAATATCTCACAAGATGATAGTGTCAAAAATCTTCCTATAAACTTTATTATGGAATAGAAGTTGTTCAAAAACATCAAACATGGTCTTAGTTTCTATCAACTCATTGATAGTTGATTATGTAGTTCTAGCATTGATCATTTCTTACAGTTCCTTGATAATAAATTTGTTTGAATTCATGATTTTTTCTTCATTGAAGGAGTGAGGGATTGCTTCAATCAAAGCTTGAATGTTAGGCATTGTGCTATTACCAAAGTCTAAATGACTTTAATTAATTTATTTTTACTTTCCCTTATGATCTTGACTCTCTATCTTCTAGCTTTGTACCATTCCAAAGGGATTCCTAGATCGGCCCCATCAAAGATGTTATTTGTGACAAGGTTGGAATTTTCATCTTTGTCATTCCTTATAGTTGGGGCAAGTTATCATACAAAACTAGTAATTCTCCATGATTTTTTCCTTCCATTTATTCTAATGTGCCAAGATTATTAGTAATTTATGATATGACTTAGTACATTTCTTCATAATTTTAGATCCATCAAGGATAAGAGAATCATTTCATGCTCTAGTTTCCTAAATGATTCCTCCAATCTTACTCGCAAAGTTCTAGTATACTCTTATCCAAGGTAACAAAATATGATGGTGTATAAGTAGAAGTATCAACTAAACTAGAACTATGTATTGAAGATAGGTAGTCATTTATTCTACTTGAGATTTCAATTGTTCTTAGGTTTTCTCATCTTTATACATCCTCTTCAAAATGGTCAATACCATTGCTTGTACATTTTCCTTTTCCATTTCTCTTGTTTGGTGCCCAAGATCAATAGTAGTAATCAAATCATATAAATTTGCATCTCTCCTCTTTATCACATATTGGAGTAACAATTTTTTTGGTTCTTCATCCTTATGCATCTATGGTAATGAAAGAAAGGACTCTTTCTTTCTTCAAATAATGGTGTATTTTTAATGATGAAACCATGGAAAAAAATCATAAAAAATAGGCACTACCTCCCTTTCCCTCTTCTTCAATGTATTGTTAAGCCGCAAAGGCACACACAATTCTAATACATCTCCTTAATGAGATGAGTCTACTTGATCAATTATTTTCACAAATGCATGTTGAGGTGAAGGAATTAAATAAGGGGATGTTCTTCTATAGGGGATACTTTTGATTTGGTGAGGACTTATGAGAAGGAGGAAGCTCTTTATGTGTAGGAGAATTTTCTTGTGTGGGAGACTTTTAGGGAAAAACAATCTTCTCATTGGGAAGGGATATTTTAGGGATGGGATTGTCTTCTTGAGAAGGACTCTCATCATGAAAAGGCGAATTATCACATTAATTTATTCTTCAAAAATAGGACCCTATATTTTTTATCAAGTTCCTTTTGAGGAGGCTCATGGGCTAAATATTTGAGAGGTTGTTGAGGCTGCTCAAAAGTATCTTTTGGAATGGGAGTAGGATTTTTTTGTAGGAAATGGGGATGATTGATGAGGAGGAGAATGCATGGGAGGTGGAGCTTCAAAAGTGGTGGTATAAATAGCTTCATTTGTTTGATCCTTTGTACTCTTGGCTTTGAAAATATTTTTTGGTTTTTTCCTTACTAGAGGCACATGTTATTTTAGAGATCCTTATTCTTCATTGTCAAAAATTACCTTTTTGGCAATACCAGCCTATGTAGGAGCAATCTATTTTTCTTTTAGAGGTTTTTTTGAAGTCTTTTCTTTCATTGAGGCTTCTTTATTACTTTTATCTACCTCCTTGGGAACTTGCTCCAACCATTTCAAGCTTCTTGTAGTCATAACTCTACTTCTATTTTTGATCAAGTATCTTTGACAATAGATTAATTCATCTTGTGTATAGTTTCAGAGCATAAATTTTTTTCTAAATTATAAGAAGGATCCAACATTTTCCAACTTTGCCAACTTTGAATTATTTAATTTGGAAAGTTATTAATCAAGAATAATCCTTCTTTATCACCTCATGTCCACCCATGTAATCTCCCTAGAAATATTCAAGATCATAGCGATTGTTGCATAGGAGGCTAGCTAGATTTTCATTATTCCCCTAGGGTAAAATTTGTTCCTCTTTTCATATAAGTGTAATTTGATATCATCCATTTCCTTCTTAACATTTTAGAATGAATATAGAAAGCACAAGTATAAGCACCAATGGAAATGGGAAAGTGAACATCTATTTTGTGCTTTCTTAATAGCAATTTGTGTATATCACATATCAACCTGCATAACTCCAATATAATGATCCTATTGCTAAGATACTTCAAAATTTATATGGGGCTCTAGTAAATGTATAAAATTGGATAAACCAATTTCCCCAATTGGCAATCATGATAATAGATTCCAACCAAATTATGATATTAAAGTTATTTTGCATAAGTTTGACTAGATAGAAAATAAATACATCATTTACCCTATTATAATCCCTTTGGATCAAGCCATGAGATCTAATTGAGGATAATATTCAAATACCTTATGCTCCCCTAAACCCACGACCCCTATTCTATTTAGCTCTAGAATGATTTCCCCTTTTTCCAAATAGATACTGAGTAGGAGTTCATCAAAAAATGTTTTTTTTCCTACACTTAATATAGTTGATCATGTAGGTGGTCATTTATTAATGTTCCCCTATCAATTATATTTTTATCTTCTATGATAGTAAGCATGACGCAGGACATCCATGGATGGAACTCCTTAGCCACTAGGTTTCTAACTATCAGATTCAATAAAGTGATTAAATCACTTATATCTTTGATAAACTCATTTTTATGTAGGATCTTTGGCATCCTTGTGACTATTTCTCTCCTCTTCACCAACTAGTTATCATTAAAGAACTTGACAAAAGTCTTTGTACATGCTTCTCATACTATTCGTTAGTAGATTTGATTGTAAGTAGGTCATACTTGATGTAGGTAAACAAACCAACAATTTCTTCAATTATTTTAGGAGTAACATCAAGGATGAGTTCATTTCATGTTCCATAGATTCTCCTCGTAATATGATGCAGGGACTTCCAGAGGTCATAACTTTTGACTCGGATGTGGGTTTTCTACGAAATTTTACAGGTGGATGCGTTATGAGGTGGCCAGTGGCTTCCCAACCATCCTAGTCGGTTGGACCTCGTCTTGGCACTTTTTCAAGGCTTGAAACTTTCATCTTGGCCCTCAAAATGGCAAATTAGTGTTTTTTTCTAGTTTTTTAAAAGTTGCTTTTTTTAATAACTTGAAACTCATGTTTCAAATTTAGGATGTTAGTTGGTTTTTCGTCCTACCTTAGCTTTTCGAGCTTTTTGGGAAAAAATTGGATTCTCAAGATATGATTGTAAAATTACCTAAAATGGCAAAATCTGACAATTGTCGAAATCTGCCAAAAAAGGTAATTTTTTATTTTTTTTGTTTTCTTAGATATAAGAGAGTTTTCTCTCATTGTAGCGATAGAGTTGATGAATAGAAATTTTGTTATGTTTCAGCTTCCAAATTTTTGTCTCTCATGTTTAATGGCACAATTCTGTTGAGTGTATGTTGTGTGCTGCATCATTTGGTATTAGAGCAGGAAGATGGCTAGGAGAGGAAGAGGAAGAGGCGGTCTTGCCCAGATGCATAGAGAAATCCAAAATCTGTAAAGGCAAATAGTAGAACTTACAACACGGATGGAAACCCAAAGACTGGGTAGAGGAGGAGACGAATCTGATGAAGAGATAGGTCAAGGAGGTGCAAATCAAGATACAGAAGATGAAGAAGAAGAATTAGAAGGCATGAGTTTTGAAGAGAGGATGCTCAGGGCCTTAGAAGGAAAAAATGAAGGGATCAAGGTAGATGTTTCAGATTATACAGGTAGTCTTAAACCAGAGGAGTTGATAGACTGGTTGAATGGCATGAGAAAATTTTTTGAATGGAAATCCATGACAGAGGAGAAGAAGGTAAAATTTGCATGCACCAAATTAAAGGGTCATGCAATGATTTGGTGGGATCATCTTCAAAAGGAACGAACAAGGAAAGGTAAGGATAAGATCAGGACATGGAATAAAATGGAGAAGAAGTTGAGAGAAAAATTTTTGCCTATAGATTATGCGCAAACCCTTTTTTGTAGGTTTCAAAATTTAAAGTAGAACCTCTCTTATGTGCAAGATTATACAAATGAGTTTTATACACTGTCTATACGTATAGAGCATCAAGAAACTGATGCACAAATGGCTGCTAGATATGTGAATGGCCTGAAATTTTCTATTCAAGATGAATTGAGCATGCATCAACTCAACAATATGGAAGAGGCTTACCAATTGGCTCTAAAGGCTGAAGAAAAACAAAACAAACAGTACCATCAGAGGAATAGAGGAGGAAGAAGGGGTACATCAACCCCATTTCGAGGAGGTTCAAATTATGGCAGGGGAGAGTCATCCCATGGTTTGGAAAAACAAGTAGACACTCGGCAAGATCCTTCGAATCAAGAATGAGGAAGGGGATTTCAAAGAGGTAGAGGTTATGGTAGTGGTAGAGGATGGGAAAACTAGAGAAGGCCTTTCACTTGTTTCAGATGTGGAGAAGAAGGTCATAGGGCATTTGAATGCTCCAATTATAACATGCAAGAAAGAAATCAAGGAGGACAACCTAGGGTGAACATGATTCAAATGCAGCATGAAGTGGAAGGGACAGAACTGGAGGTTCCACCAGATGTGGGAGAAAGTCTCATGATGAGAAGAGCAATGGTGATTCCAGAGAAGGAGAAAACACAAGCCAAAAGCTCTGATGGTTCATGGCTTCGAACCAATATCTTCAGAACCAGATGCACTTCGGGTGGCAAGGTATGTCAATTCATTGTTGATGGAGGTAGTTGCGAAAATATGGTTTCTAAAGAAATGGTAGACAAATTGAATTTACACTGTGAAAAACATCCTCATCCGTATTGCATTGCATGGTTTAAAAAGGGAAATAAAGTCACTGTTGATAAAAGATGCCTAATTAAGTTTAGCATAGGGAAGATCTATCAGGATGAGATATGGTGTGATGTTGTCCCAATGGATGCCTGTCATGTGTTATTGGGAAGGCCATGGCAGTATGATAGAAAAGTTATGCATGATTCAGAGAAAAACACATACACCTTTTGTAAAGATGGCGCTAAGGTGATTTTATTGCCTCTCAAGGATGAAGGAAAAAGTGAGACCATGTTGTCTGAAAGAGATCTTGTTAAAGAAATGAAGGTGACAAGGTGTTTCTATGTATTAGTGGTGAAAAAAGGTGAAGAGGAAGACATTTCAGTTCCCCCAGAAGTAGCCGAGCTATTGAAAGAATTTGTTGATGTTTTACCTATTGAATTGCCTGATTGTCTACCACCAAAGAGAGATATTTAGCATTATATTGATTTGATTCCAGGAGCAACTCTACCCAACCAAGTAGCTTATAGGATGAATCCAACACAACATGCAGAGATGAATAAGCAAGTAACAGAACTCCTAAGTAAAGGTGTGGTGAGAGAGAGCATGAGCCCATGTACTGTACCTGCATTGTTAACCCCCAAAAAAGATGGAACATGGAGAATGTGCACTGATAGCAGAGCAATTAATAAGATTACCATCAAGTATCAGTTTCCTATACCTCGTATGGAGGACATGATGGATGTCCTTGCAGGGGCTAAATATTTGAGCAAGATCGACCTACGAAGTGGCTACCACCAAATCCGGATTCGAGAAGGAGATGAGTGGAAGACAACCTTTAAGACTGGAGATGGATTATATGAGTGGATGGTTATGCCATTCAGTTTATCAAATGCACCTAGCACATTTATGAGATTGATGAACACTGTACTACGCCCTTACATTGGTAAGTTTGTGGTAGTTTATTTTGATGATATTTTGGTATTTAGTAATAGCAAAGAAGAGCACCTACAACACTTGAGGATCATCTTTGGTGTGTTAAGGAAGGAGAAGCTCTATGCCAATTTGAAAAAGTGTAGGTTCATACAGGACAGTTTGGTTTTTTTAGGCTTTGTCATTTCTAAAGATGGTGTTAGAATAGATCCAGAAAAGGTCAGGGCAATCCTAGAATGGCCTAGTCCAAGCAGCATCACAGTGGTAAAAAGTTTTCATGGCTTGGCTACTTTCTATCGAAAAGTTCATTCGCAATTTCAGTAGTATTGTAGCTCCTATAACAGATTGCACCAAAGGGAGGGAGTTTGTATGGACCAAGGATGCTGAGGAGAGCTTTAAGTACTTGAAGAAAAATGTAACAGAAGCACCTATACTTGCCTTGCCAAATTTTGATAAAGTATTTGAAGTAGAATGTGATGCCTCCCATGTGGGAATAGGTGCTGTACTCAACCAAGCTGGCAAATCTATAGCTTTCTTTAGTGAAAAGCTGACTGCAGTGAGAAAGAATTATTCTACTTATGATTTGGAATTTTATGCAATTGTTCAAGCATTGAGGCATTGGAGACATTATCTAGTTCCCCAGGAGTTTGTATTGTTTACAGATCATATTGCACTGAGGTACTTGAACACACAGAAAAAGTTGAATAGTAGGCATGCCAAGTGGGTCTCTTTCTTGCAGGGTTACAACTTTGTGCTGAAGCATAAGTCTGGAAAACAAAATCAGGTTGCAGATGCATTAAGTAGGCATGTTGCACTTCTGACCACAATGGAAACTGAGGTGATTGGTTTTGATGCCATCAAAAATTTGTATGAGTCTGATGATGATTTTTGGGAGATTGTGGAACAATTGAAGGCACCAATATCTAGTAACTTGGATCACTTTAGGGGTGAATATTTTATGCAAGATGGGTATCTATTTAAAGGAAAACAACTATGCATACCGGCTAGCTCTATGAGGGACAACATTATCAGAGAATTTCATAGTAGTGGGTTGGCTGGACATTTTGGCAAGGACAAGACAATAGCCTTGATAGAAGATAAATATTACTGGCCAAAGATGAAAAGGGATATAACTAAGTATGTAACAAGGTGTAGAATCTGCCAAGTGGCTAAGGGACATTCACAGAATACATGATTGTATATGCCCTTACCAGTACCAGCTGCACCATGGACAGATTTGAGCATGGACTTTGTGTTGGGACTTCCACATACTCAACGAGGTAATGATTCCATTTTTGTAGTTGTTGATAGGTTCTCCAAGATGGTTCATTTTATTGCTTGTAAGAAAACTAATGATGCAACGAGGGTAGCAGAGTTATTTTTTTTCGAAGTTGTTAGACTACATGGTGTTCCAAAGACTATTACTTCTAACAGGGATACCAAATTCCTCAGTCATTTTGTCATGTCCCCTCTTTAGCGCTGTCTAGCAGAGACATGAGAGTTGACCTATTATCCGGGTTCCCGTAGGTCAGCAGAGTGGTTAGGGGACCTATCCAGAGGCAGTGTAGCTTGGCACAGAGCTTTATGGGCCTTTCCAGACAGTTTGTGACAGTTTCCTATTTTTTAGGAAGGGTTCCTATTTTTTAGGGTTTGACTGAGAGTTGACCAGGAGGCATCAGGGGACCTCCAGGAGCAATTTTGGAGTTTTGGTTGAATTCCCTATTTTTTAGGAGGTATCCCTACATTTTAGGGGCACTGTCAGTTGGCATGACACGTGGCGACATCACCAGTGGCATGGGCTACAGTAGTTCTCAGTTCAGGATGGCCAGGTGATGGAATTGGAATAATTATTGAATATTAAAGTGTGGCTTTAATATTTAATAAAAATAAATAAAATAAAGTGAATAACATGTCACTTTATATTAATAAGTTATTAAAAAGACCCCCACCTAGTTGACACAACGTTGTGTTTAAAAAGTGGTCTTTTAATAATGAAGTTGGGCCCTCAACTTGGGCGCCCAACTTGTGAAGACTTCATTAATAAAAGAATCTTTTAAAGATTCTTATTTTTGATCCCTTTTGGAACCCTAAAGTGGACGCCCACTTTGGGAAATGCATAAAGTGACTTTGAAGTGCTTTTTGGATGCATCTTTTGCATATCTTTTGAAGCTTCATGGCAGCTCTGAACTCTGTGGAAGGGGGCAGCAGCATTCAGACTCTTGGGAATGAAAACTCTCCAGGATTTTGGTGAATTGGACGACAACCCAGTTCTTGTTTGTGGGAGGCCTACTCTGGGTCTTCATTTGTGCATCATTGGATAGATTCTAGGGCATGTTATTGCAGATCTAAGCTTGCAGCAGTGCCAAATCAGCTTAATTCTTCAGATCCTTCATTCTCAGTTGCATGTATAGCCTCTTCTAGGCCAATATTGCCTTTGTATGCAAGTAGGGTTGCAAACCAGGCTTCCATTGAATATAAAATACAGATCTGATGGGTATGTGCCTCAATTTCTCATGTGTTATCTTTCTATCAGTTAATATTTATTTTTAGTCCATTTTTATTTGAGATTGCAGCTGTATGTATTTCTATTTGCCATCTTGGCAAATACACATCTCAAGAAAACTGAAACCCCTTCTGCATCTCCTCTCTAGTCTGAAAGAAAACAAAAAAATAATAAAAATCATAAAACAAATCAAATCACAAAAAACAGCACTTCATTTCAGTAAAGGGATCCATCAGGGATCTTTCAGTGGTATCAGAGCCTTTGACCTGCCAGCCTGTGGGGTTTAGAGATTTGCTTTCTATGCATACAGACAGGTATTACACACGCAGGACAGCCCAAAACGAGCTTGGGATTGGTACAGTAGAGGAACCAGTAATGGCTGAAGAACAGAGAAATGTCAGGAGAGATTAGGATGAGGAAGAGAGAGAGATGATGAGAACCCTCATCAACACTCAGCCTAGGATTGCTCAGACCCTTGACAGGATATAGGATGCCTTGGAACGATTGGAGTTAGATAGAGGCAGACGGAGCAGATCAGTATCAGTGGCGGGAAGCCAGCATAGTCACAGGTCACACACATCAGCTAGGAGTTCCCATCATTCCCCTAGGCGTGGACAGGCCAGGGATAGACCCTTACTTCCTCAGTTTGCACCAGGTGAACGGCCAGCACAGGTAGAGCCACCAGAGGTGGAATTTCAGGACTCAGTCATGGCAGCTACAGCTGAGTGGAGAGCCTTACCCCCTGAGGTCTGGGATGTCTTTCCTTTTCCACAGTATTGTGCACAACGCAGAGATTCTACCAGGTTTAGAGGAGACCGAGGCACTAGACCACAGCAGCAGAACTATGACCTCAGTAGAGCTACTGGGAAGATCACGTTGGCTACATATGATGGTACGGGTAGTACGAGTGCACGTGCTTGGGTGCACAAGCTGGACATATATTTATCCTTGAGACCCATGCCTGAGCGTGAGGCTATCCAGTTTGCTGTCTTACATTTAGATGGGGTTGCCTATGATTCGTGGCATCATGGACTGGTCACCCAGGATCATGCAGTGATTCATTCCTATGTAGAGTTCACTGAACGACTCCTTACTCGGTTTGACCGTAAGGACATAGAACTCTACTATAGGGAGTTGGCACATCTTAGACAAACAGGACATGTTGAAGCTTATGTTAATGAGTTCAGCGTATTGCAGTTATGGTACCTGATATGCCCTAGAGACGTAGCGTGATGTTATTCATTGAGGGGTTACAGGATAGGCTTAAGGGATTGGTACATGCCTTCCAGCCGGCCACTCTTAAGGATGCCATTGATGTGACCTTGAGATTGGACACCACTCCCACTTATCAGTCGGATAAGAGGCCATTCAGGGAATCACGGTCTTTTCAGAAGGCCAATGCTCCCCAATTTAGAGACGGACAGTCAGCTAGACCTCCTAGGATGGATCAGGAGTCATGGAACGATTTGAGGAGGAAGAAATTATGCTTCTCCTGCAAGGAGCCTTGGGAGCTCGGACATCGCTGTATGGGTAAGGGCA
Source organism: Cunninghamia lanceolata (assembly GCA_027924645.1). Lineage (NCBI taxonomy): Eukaryota > Viridiplantae > Streptophyta > Pinopsida > Cupressales > Cupressaceae > Cunninghamia > Cunninghamia lanceolata. The sequence continues at coordinate 6,337,825 of BSBN01000738.1, forward strand.
GAGTTCACTTGATTGAGGTCACATCCGAGCTTGGGGATGAGGAGATACCAGACACCGACATTGAGGACAGCCCTGAGGAGGTTATTCAGGAGCGACCCCAGCTAGAGATAGATATCCCTGATTCATCGGCGGCAGCCAAAGTGACTATGGCTACACTATCCAGTTACCCCAGGTTCCATGCCTTTCGGTTGAAAGGGACCTTACAGGGACAGCGAGTCATGAGTTTGGTTGACACAGGAGCCACGCACAATTTTATTGATCAGAAATTGGTGGAGAGGCGTGGATTACAGTCTGAGGTGTTTGAGGGTTTTGGAGTTAAGGTTGCAGATGGTGCAATGTTGAGTTGTACTCGGAGGATCTCACAGCTCAGCATTCAGATGGGTGATTTTACTTTGACGGATGACTTTTATATCCTACCCTTAGAGGATTATGATGTGATTTTGGGTATGCAGTGGTTACAGGGTATTGGGAGATATATTATTGATCACCACCACATGCAGTTAGAGTTCCTATCTGGTGGAAAGAAGGTGATCTTGAGGGCAGCCTCCGACGGTGGACCCAAGGAGGTATCTTCTCGTAGGATGGAGTCTATTATCAGACATGATGATGTGATCTGGGCCACATGTTGTTTTGTGAAATCCAAGACACCCACTCCTCAGGATGGTAGAGCATTTCATGTTGACATACAGACAGTGATGGATCGGCATGGCCGAGTATTTGGTGACATACCTCTTGGTGTACCCCCGGATAGAGGGTTTGAGCATGGGATAGAGATGGAGGATGGAGCTAAGCCAGTGATCACCACCCCGTATCGTCATCCTAGAGCATACAAGGATGAGATTGAGAAGACTATTCATGAGCTGTTAGATATGGGTTTCATTCGCCCCAGTTCTAGCCCCTTTGCTTCTTCTGTAGTACTGGTTAAGAAGAAGGATGGGACCCTACGGATGTGTATAGATTACAGGGCCTTGAACAAGAAGACAATCAAGAACAGATACCCTATTCCGCGCATTGATGAGTTGTTGGACGAGCTTCATGGAGCCATCTACTTCTCTAAGATTGATCTTCGTTCAGGCTATCATCAGATTCATGTACGAGCAGAGGATGTACACAAGACCGCCTTCCGTTGTCACTATGGGCATTATGAGTTCCTGGTGATGCCTTTTGGCCTTACCAATGCTCCAGCCACCTTCCAGTCATGTATGAACCATCTCTTCAACAAGCAGTTGAGGAAATCAGTTCTAGTGTTCTTTGACAATATTTTGATCTACAGTCGTACTTGGGAGGACCATCTCAGACATGTTGAGGAGGTACTTAGCATCATGGAGAGTCAGTCTCTATTTGCTAAGTTGTCCAAATGTGAGTTTGGACTTAGAGAGGTCCTATATCTGGGTCATGTGATTAGTGCTGATTGGGTGAAGGTGCACGAGGAGAAGATTCAGGCAATTAGAGATTGGCCACACCCTCGGAACATTACTGAGTTACGGGGGTTCCTTGGTCTATGTGCTTATTACAGGCGATTTGTGAGGGGCTTCTCTCAGTTGGCAGCTCCCTTGACAGACCTCACAAAGAAAGGGGCTTTTAGATGGACAGAGCAGGCACAGGGGGTCTTTGACAGGCTCAAGGAGGTTATGAGCACTTGCCCAGTTTTAGCACTTCCCGACTTCTCGCAGCCCTTTGTACTTGAGTGTGATGCTTCCGGTTTGGGCATAGGAGCAGTTTTGATGCAGAACTAACACCCCATTGCTTTTGAGAGTCAGAAGCTGCGGGATAATGAGAGGTTGTATTCTACATATGATAAGGAAATGTTGGCTATTACGCATGCATTAGCCAAGTTCAGACAGTATCTTGTTGGCAGCAAATTCGTGGTAAGAACAGACCACAACAGTCTGAAATATTTCCTTGATCAGACAGAGCTCAATGATCGTCAGCAAAAATGGGTGAGCAAGATTCAGGCTTATGATTTTGACATCAAATTCATAAAGGCGAAGAATAATACTGTGGCTGATGCACTTTCTAGAAAACCATCACTTGCTGCCCTATGTTCACTGAGTGAGATTTCAGCAGATTGGAAGGCTCAACTTTTAGTTGAGTACTCCAAAAATCAGCATGCTTGTGAGGTCATGGATGGTTTGGTGTTGGATGATAGGTACACTGTGGTAGATGAAGTCATCTACTACAAGGGCAGGGTGTATCTGGTTCCTGGTTCTCAGTTGAAGGAACAAATTATGCATGCTTATCATGATACTCCGACAGCAGGGCACCCAGGTTATGGTAAGACCTACAGGGCAGTTCGAGAGAGATTCTCTTGGAAGGGTCTCAAAGCTGATATCTTACATCATGTTCATGAGTGTTTGACGTGCCAGCAGAATAAGTCTGAGCATACTTTCCCTGCTAGTTTATTACAGCCGTTACCTATACCGGAGCAGAAGTGGTCAGGGATCTCCATGGATTTCATTACAGGTCTTCCTCGGGTGTAGGGGAAAGACTGTATCTATGTTGTAGTAGACAGGTTGACTAAATACGCCCACTTCTTTCCTATTGCAGCTGATTTCACAGCATCTCAGGTGGCGGAGTTATTTTTCAGAGAGATATTCAGGCTCCACGGTCTTCCCAAGACCATAGTGAGTGACAGGGATAGTAGGTTCATGAGTTCTTTCTGGCAAGAACTTTTCAAGCTCACAGGTACGGAGTTGACACCTAGTACCAGCTACCACCCACAGACAGATGGGCAGACCGAGATTGTTAATAAGTGGGTTGAGGGGTATTTGCGCAGCTATGTGTTAGGATAGCAGAAGGCATGGGTGCATTGGCTATATCTAGGAGAGTATTGCTATAATACTACACACCATATGTCTATTGCTATGACACTTTTTAGAGCCCTCTATGGTTACGAGGCATTATCTTTTGTTGATTTGGCTGTAAGTGACAGCAGAGTGCCCTTGGCACAGGATTGGTTACAGGAGAACAGGACATCATGAGATCTCTCAGGGAGAATCTTCAGCAGGCACAGAATCAGCAGAAGGTCTACGCTGATCGACATAGGACTGAGAGAGTATTTGAGGTGGATGACATGGTTTTCCTGCGGTTGCAGCCTTACCGACAGAGCACCCTTAGAGGGGGTGGAGCTGAGAAGCTCAAGCCTCGCTTCTACGGACCATATCGGATTCTCAGGCGTGTGGGAGAGGTTGCTTATGAGATTGAGTTACCACCTGACAGTCAGATTCATAATGTGTTCCATGTATCTTGCCTGAAAAAGGCATTGGGGCAACATATTGTAGCATCACCCGATTTACCTCCCTTGGATGAGGAAGGTAAGTTGACTCTGGTTCCTGAGGAGATCTTGGAGGAGAGGGAACGACGGCTGAGAAGTAGGGTGATTCGGGAGTACTTGATTCGTTGGAGGGGACTCCCTATAGAGGACGCCACCTGGGAGGGAGAGTCCATTTTACAGCATCCGTCCTTGTAGTTGCTTGTGGGCAAGCATCTTCAAGAGGGGAGGACTGTCATGTCCCCTCTTTAGCGCTGTCTAGCAGAGACATGAGAGTTGACCTATTATCTGGGTTCCCGTAGGTCAGCAGAGTGGTTAGGGGACCTATCCAGAGGCAGTGTAGCTTGGCACAGAGCTTTACGGGCCTTTCTAGACAGTTTGTGACAGTTTCCTATTTTTTAGGAAGGGTTCCTATTTTTTAGGGTTTGACCGAGAGTTGACCAGGAGGCATCAGGGGACCTCCAGGAGCAATTTTAGAGTTTTGGTTGAATTCCCTATTTTTTAGGAGGTATCCCTACATTTTAGGGGCACTGTCAGTTGGCATGACACGTGGCGACATCACCAGTGGCGTGGGCTACAGCAGTTCTCAGTTCAGGATGGCCAGGTGATGGAATTGGAATAATTATTGAATATTAAAGTGTGGCTTTAATATTTAATAAAAATAAATAAAATAAAGTGAATAACATGTCACTTTATATTAATAAGTTATTAAAAAGACCCCCACCTAGGTGACACAACGTTGTGTTTAAAAAGTGGTCTTTTAATAATGAAGTTGGGCCCTCAACTTGGGCGCCCAACTTGTGAAGACTTCATTAATAAAAGAATCTTTTAAAGATTCTTATTTTTTATCCCTTTTGGAACCCTAAAGTGGACTCCCACTTTGGGAAATGCATAAAGTGACTTTGAAGTGCTTTTTGGATGCATCTTTTGCATATCTATTGAAGCTTCATGGCAGCTCTGAACTCTGTGGAAGGGGGCAGCAGCATTCAGACTCTTGGGAATGAAAACTCTCCAGGATTTTGGTGAATTGGACGACACCCCAGTTCTTGTTTGTGGGAGGCCTACTCTGGGTCTTCATTTGTGCATCATTGGACAGATTCCAGGGCATGTTATTGCAGATCTAAGCTTGCAGCAGTGCCAAATCAGCTTAATTCTTCAGATCCTTCATTCTCAGTTGCATGTATAGCCTCTTCTAGGCCAATATTGCCTTTGTATGCAAGTAGGGTTGCAAACCAGGCTTCCATTGAATATAAAATACAGATTTGATGGGTATGTGCCTCAATTTCTCATGTGTTATCTTTCTATCAGTTAATATTTATTTTTAGTCCATTTTTATTTGAGATTGCAGCTGTATGTATTTCTATTTGCCATCTTGGCAAATACACATCTCAAGAAAACTAAAACCCCTTCTGCATCTCCTCTCTAGTCTAAAAGAAAACAAAAAAATAATAAAAATCATAAAACAAATTAAATCACAAAAAAACAGCACTTCATTTCAGCAAAGGGATCCATCAGGGATCTTTCACATTTCTGGAGGACTTTATGGAAGAAGATGGGGACCAAGTTATAGTTTAGTAGTGCCTATCATCCTCAAACAGATGGGCAAATAGAGGTAGTTAATCAGAGTCTGGGAAATTTGATGAGGTGTACTGTTGGAGAAAAGCCAAAACAATGGGATTTGGCATTACCAGGTCGAATTTGCCTATAATAGTTCTGTTAACCAATAAATAGGAAAGTCCCCTTTCCAGATTGTGTATGGCAGGAATCCTCAGGGTGTTCTAGACTTGGTACAGCTACCAATGAAAGATCGGGTCAGTGATGATGGGGAAGCATTTGCAGAACACCTTCAACAGTTGCAGCAAGCAGTGAGACAGAAGTTGCAGGACAGTAATGAGAGGTATAAGAATTCAGTGGATCCTAGTCGGCGACATCAGACATTCAGTGAAGGTGACTTAGTGATGGTATATTTGAGAAAAGAGTGGTTTCGTACTGGAACATATCACAAGTCGAAGTACAAGAAAATTGGTCCTTACAGAATTACAAAGAAGATCAATGATAATGCATATGAGGTCAGTTTACCAGATGATCTCGCTATTTCTCCCATGTTTAATATTTCTGATTTATATGCATTCCATGGTGAGGATGATGCTGAAGATAGTCAACCAGAGGTGTCATGGTACAACCACATTCCCCATAAGAAGAAGGAAAAGATTGCACAGATTCTTGATAAGGACACTATCTCCACTCAGCAAGGGCGTTACAACAAGTATTTAGTACAGTTAGACGGATTGCCACCAACAGATAGCACATGGATTACAGAGTGGGAAGTGCAGAGGTTAGATCCCGTCAAATGGCAGCAGTTTGAAGACACTCACTTGCAGGAGCTGCGTTCTTTTCAACTAGAGGAGAATGATGCAGGGACTTCCGGAGGTCATAACTTTTGACTCGGATGTGGGTTTTCTATGAAATTTTACAGGTGGATGCGTTATGAGGTGGCCAGTGGTTTCCCAACCCACCCTAGTCAATTAGACCTCGTCTTGGCACTTTTTCGAGGCTTGAAACTTTCATCTTGGCCCTCAAAATGGCAAATTAGTGTTTTTTTCTAGTTTTTAAAAAGTTACTTTTTTTAATAACTTGAAACTCATGTTTCGAATTTAGGATGTTAGTTGGTTTTTCGTCCTACCTTATCTTTTCAAGCTTTTTGGGAAAAAACTGGATTCTCAAGATATGATTGTAAAATTACCTAAAATGGCAAAATCTGACAATTGTCGAAATCTGCCAAAAAAGGTAATTTTTTGTTTTTTTTTGTTTTCTTAGATATAAGAGAGTTTTCTCTCATTGTAGCGGTAGAGTTGATGAGAAGAAATTTTGTTATGTTTCAGCTTCCAAATTTTTGTCTCTCATGTTTAATGGCACAATTCTATTGAGTGTATGTTGTGTGCTGCATCATAATAGGATCATAATGTTGAGCACATGCCAATAGTAACTTAGGGGATTGTGGTGAGATTTGGAATATATAGCTTATACAATACCACTATGCAAATAGTCCATTGTGATCTATCATTTTCCTTGTTCACTCTTTGAATAAATTATTTAATGTTAACATGCCCAAGATTAGTATAATGTCTAAGTTTATTTAAGTGATCTCTAAAGTTGATGAATAGCCTTTGAATTGAACTACTTCATTTCTTTATATTACTTGTTCTTGTCATGAAGTATAGATTTGAAGCCCAAGGTTGTGATTTATTGTTGAAATTAGTAGAGGTTCATGTAAACCCCAACCACCCTCAAAGAGAGAGAACATTGAACCCTACAAGATCTTTCTCATGTGGAATATGTGAAAGATCAATCAAAGAGACAATTGAGATGCATGAATGAGGGTGCTTGTAATTCTAGGCCATGAAACATAGGTGAGAGAGTTCAATTGATCAATTGTTATAAGTGTGGAGATTAAATGAAAATTTTAAATTTTGATGGATTGCATAATTATTCTAAAGTTCCACTTCATGATGGAAATAGAGGTGTAGAACTAATATGCAATTTTGCAAAATTTACACTTTTACAAATTACCAGCAAAATCCTACTTTATAATTTATTTCCAAGATCTAGAAATCAGGAATAAGTTTGTGATAACTACAATGATACCTTATGTCTATAAAATCCCACTTTATATTTTGAGTTAAGAAATAAAACCTAAAAGAAATTTGTAAAAAATTATTATTTGCTTGAAAGTCCTAAGGTTTTTCTTTTGGGGTGTGATTAGGAAGTTGAGGTCACCAAGCAAATAATAAAGATTGTTTAAGTGTTAGTGAGTCCCAATTTCTCATTTTGTAAATCTAGAGAAAAATAGAGGAATTCAAGCAACTTACAAAATTTTCAAAGTAACAAGAAAAGTTCATATTAAATTGTATTGGGAAACAAATGTTAAAATGCAATTTGTAATTTTGCATGATTGCATAAAAACTCTAAAAAAATGATTTAGATAGAACCACTTGTCCTTGATCTTTGAGACTTGATTTTTGTAACACTTAGAATCATTCCCGAGGTTATTAAGGTGACATCATTCTTTGAATCTAAGATGAAGATTACCAATTGAGAAAATGACCTCAAGACATGACTTGTAAAGGACTTAGATAAATTTGAGGCTATATGTCAAGAAGAATAAAATGAGAACAACAAGGTGGAGACATTATTTATTTATTGTTTATTCTTCAAGATACTTGGGATATTTCATAAGAAGGCATTGAACAACGAAGTTACATTAAAAAGGTCAAAATTGAGATTTATAGTGCATCTTCCTAATTTGGTGGTTATGACATAAACATTGAATACCCTCATGATGCACTTAGGATTGGGATCTTGGTCAATTTGACTACTATGATAGAATCAATAACATATGTGATTTGTAAGAAGGGTGTAAGAGGTGTAAGAGGAGTTATATACTATTTTTAGATGCTTGACCATGACCATATAGGGTCATTGGATTTATGCCATGGCTCAAGGTTTTGGATACCACTTAATGGTTTCTTGTTTTAAAATTTATATATTGGAGGCATGTCATAGTGGACTGTAAGGTTCTTTTGTAGGTAATTTTATGCTATCAACTTACCATTAGAAGGATAAGTGATTGTATTGGTGTATACTCTTTTGAGATTAATGCAATCTTGGGTCTCTTTTGTGGTGGAGTTTTTCCCATAAGGTTTTCTCCATGTAAATCTAGTGTTATGGTTTGCATTTGTTATATTTATTTTTCATTGGCTCGTTAATTTTATTGGCTTCATCACATGCTTCATTGGATTAAATCTCTATTGTGGTAATATTTTCATTATGTCATTTACCCTATTAATGAACACCCAAGTGATTAATTGGTAAGAGACAATAAACTATAAAAACACATTAAGATACTTAATATAAGAATGAACTATTGAAGCTAAGGAAAGGGGCTAATTATAATCTATAATTAAATATTTAATAATTAAGCACAAATAATGGGGTGTTTGCAAGGTGATAATCAAGTAAGGGTCTAAAAACCAAGTAGGTGAAGCACTAACAACACAAGGACAAATCAAATTTAATAAATAATAGGAAATATTTAAGTACTTAGATCTTATGCGAATACATGGTTTCCATCCACTTCTTCAAGTTCAAAGGGAAAAATAAATTTGGTTTTTGGAGATTTAACGGTCCCTTAAAAGAAACCTCATTATTTCCAAGACTAGTACTAGTATCAACTTGTGTGGTAATCAAAGAGTTGAGATGAATCATGATCATACAAGTTTTTCTAATGATTTACATCTTATTGTTTAAGATATCTTTGATCTAGGTAATTCTAATGCTCAATAGAAAAGGGAAGAGAGAATATAAATTCTTGAGCTTATTACACCTATACATGATCTGATGGATGGAAGATGCATGAGTTATTGTCAAATTTTGGAGGATCAAATATATTCTACTAATTCTATCAATGCCAATCTTGTGTCTTTGGAGGACATTTAGGAATTTGTTCTTACTTTGATATAGGATTTTCATAGATTGTCTAGCAAAATTCATGTGAGGTTGTTTCATGATGATCAATGTCCTAGGATCTTGAAATAACCTTCAAAAGTGAAATTAGATCATGAGTCCAATGAGAATCTATCTTACTTCTTTAGCTTGTGTTGTGTTTTATTTTTCTATTTTGGGTATTTTTCGCTATCTTGTAATAATGATGTAGGAGCATAACCTCCAAAGACCATAACTTTTGATGTAGGAAGTCGATGAGCCTATTTTTTTAGCATGAAGATCTTGAAGATTTTGAGTTCCCCATAACTTTCTTGCTCTAGTTAATAGTCATTTCAAGATTTTTTTGAGCCCTAATTTGACCAAGTAGGGCCTCAAAAGTGGATATTAGAGTTTTTTTTAATTTTAGACAATGGATTTGTATTCAACAGTGGTTGTGTGACAAGTCACTTTCAAGACTTATTTGGATATGTAGAGGATAAAGGATAATTATTAAGCCATTTTTGGTCAAATATATGGTTTTTTTTTTTAAATTAAGTTTTTTAAATCTAGCAAATTTATTTATTCTAGGTATTTTCTAGTTTTACTAGGTTTTAGTGCATCTTAATTATGCTAGTTGCTAGAAGAGTGGTGGATTTCCTTTAAAGGAAAGACTTATCTATTTTGTATTTAGTTGTTGAAGAATGATAATATGGATTTTTGGCTTTTTTTTTAAAAAACTATTGTTGGTTCATTATTACATTTTTGGATTCATGTAATATCAAATCAAGCTCAACTTTGGGTAGATATTTGAGATCTAAGCATGATGGTAGGAGGATGAGGAGGTTATGCACAAATGAGTAGGAATATGCAACTATTACAAAGATAAGTGGAAGAGCTTACAAGAATTATTGCAAAACAAAGATGAAGGAAAGGATGTCTAGATGACATAGATGAATAAAGAGAGTAGGGCAAATATTTTTTTAGTGTCAAATCTTTGCCAATTAGCGAAGTTAAAATCAGGCCCTCCAAAAATGGAAAATATTTCAAGCTATAAAGGTGACTAAATAACCTGATTTTTATGAAAATTTAATTTAGTCTTAGTTAAATTGCCAAAGAATTATTTTTTAAACTAATAAGTTTAATTATTTCGCCAAGTAAATTATGCATGATTATGTTGCAAGTATGGGCCTAACCGGTGTTGTCATTGATGTCAACATACTGCTGTTGCATTGATGTCAAGGATTGGATGAGTTGTGTGCTGAGGATATTGAGAAAATTAGTCCTATTAGAAACAAAGAAGAATAGTGAAGACAATGAAGCTCTTTGAAGTGAAGATCCCAGTTAGATGAAGATCAAAGAATGTGCACCAAAGGGTTTGTAGATATGTGTCTGAAGATGATCTAGTCAAGATTTGAGAGATTCGCATGAAAATGTGGAGGAGTTATGGCCATGAGAGTAAAACTAGTTCTACCAACTATTCAGAGGTGACAGAGTGACACAAATAGATCTAATGAGATACAGAAATACAATATCATGTTCTTTAGATCTAGTGGCATGTTTGGGAGGCTAATGTGAATTGACAACTTAGTTGGTTCATGGTTTGGAGGTCCACAAGCAATCCTTTTAATATGATAGTGATGACCGACTTTGTTCTTGAGATTCCAGATGAAGATGCGAATGATTACAGTAAGCACAAGTGGTGTGGATGTTCTTGGTGATTCAAGTAAGCTTGTGGGGGTCTCTAGATTGTGTCTAGTTCATGTTGGTGGTCCGCATTGAAGATTGAGCTCGTAATTGAAGATTTACCTTCGGGTGATGGTGTTTTTCCTAGTCTTGGCTGACTGGATGATTTGTGCATGTTGTGGATGATCTTAAAGATGTTTTATGAAGCATGGCATGTTCCTTGAAGAAGATTGAAGTCCCAACTATGTGTGGCTGACAGTGTTGTGATGCGCATGAAGTTTTTGTAATAAGTCAAGTTGTACTTTTGTAATTGCTCTATAATAAAATAAGTGTATGTTGTGTCAACTTTGATGACCATTCCAAAGTTGATGTCATGTATAAATAAGAGTTGCGAAGTCATTCAAATGTATCCATGTGGACATGATGAGAAGGTGGTAGTGAAGAGGAGCGAAAAGCATAGTAGAGGTGTTGAGCTTAAATGGAACTGACTCAAGCATAGTGAATATGCTAATCTCCAATTCAAGTATGTAATACTCATATTCTTCTGTAGATAGTGTGTCTCATGTAGGAAGTGGGTCTCTTGTGAGCAGTGTGCTCAGGCAGTGAGCCCTAACTAGCAAGTGCCATTTTATTCTTCTTATTCTTTTAACAGAGAATACAATCTTGGGTTAGTCACCCCGTGGTTTTTCCCTTAACCAGGTTTTCCACGTTAAAATCTTAGTGTTATATGTGTTGAATTTGTTTCTACTCTTGAATTATTGCATTATGTTTTCGTATTTGAATCATTGATATGTTGTTGAAATATAAGAAGGTTTTAAAGTGAATAAGGAATGAGATTTTGGTGACAACTGATTCACCCCCCCTCTCAGTTGTCTATCCTAAATCCAACAAATTAGAGACAATTCACCAATAGTTTATAATATAATTAAAAAGATTAATCATATTCACCATTAGTATTATAGTTTTGCCATTAATTTAGGGGCAATATTGCCATTACTAATAAATTATCACATACTTTTAGAGCTAGATTCACCTTTAATACGACTTCTATTCAGTACCATTGATTGTAGTTTGGATCTCAGGGTCATTATTGAATTCCTTACGACTATGAGCACATGCCTTTTAAAAGGCTTGTTGAGCCCTAGAATTACTTTTGGGCAACACGATTAAATGAGCCCTAGAATTACTTTTCGGCAACACGATTAAATGAGCCCTAGAATTGCTTTTGGGCCACACAATTAAATCTAATCATTTGGCCCAAAAGTAATTATGAGGCTTAGCAATCCTTTTAAAAGGCATGTGCTCATAGTCCTATGGAATTCAATAATGGTCGTGAGATCAAGATTTAATCATGTGGCCTAAAAGCAATTTTAGGGCTCAACAAGCCTTTTAAAGGCATTTGCTTACTCTTCTTTCAATTCTATTTTTAATGTGAGATATTTTTTTAAAAATTAACTTTTGTGTTCTTGAATGCATTCCTAATAATGTAATTGAGTTTGGCGGTGAGGGGCACTACCCCTCGACCCAGCCTATTGTTACCAATTTTAACTCTCAGTACAAATTGGCAGAGCTGATGTATTACAGTTCATTATTTTAGAAGTGAAAATTCATAGCATTTTGGTTGTATCAGTTGTATAGTTATCATAATAGATTGGTTCAGTTTTATCAGTTGTTGTTATGCAAAAGAAAGTACAAATTAGTTAACATTCATTGCTTATGTCAGTGTTTATCATTGATTGAAAGAGGACTCATAATGTTTGTAGTGTTTTATTCATATCATTAGATGAGATACATAAAAATGGAATCACATTGCATTGAATATAGAATGAGAGACAGTAATTAATTGTCCCACACAAGCAGTAGGAATAGCTTGAATAGTTGAATCAATACATAACAGAAAGTATACTATGCATCTACAAGAACTGAAGAGATGAAGTAAACAGGATAGGGCATATGTATCATTGCCTACTTGAGATCTGGTTGAACTTGGTTCTTGTCACAGACTAGATCTTTGCTCTCGATCCTCAATGAACCTCCAGGAGATGGAGAAGTTTTGTTAGAGCTCAAGATATGGAGTACCCCATGAACTTCATTAGGCAAAAACATAATACACTGTCTATGACATAACAAATCAGATACAAACCATCCATATGCAAGAGAGACAGAAAATGGAACAATCATTAAGCTTCAATATTTTAAACTAACATATTTGTTTCATGTGCAGGTATAGAAGATGTATGTTGTTATTTTTTGAAGATGTTTCAGCTTGTGGTGTAAAGTGGGCTCCCACAAGGGTAGAGATCAGCATGCTATCCCTAAGTCTCAAGGGGAATGAGATCAAAGTATTCATTTATACTGTGCAGAGAACATGATAAAGTAAAATAATTCTACATCAACTTAGCCTACTAAGCTTCAAGCCCAATGTCCACCTATGACTATCAATTCAAGAAGAGTTGAAGTGATAATCATCTATAAGCAATGAGCTTTTCACATGGCTACCAATGGGGTATGAAATTGAAACATCAAAGTTGCAATGTCGTGTATTGATCATATGTGTATTTTTAACCATGATATTGGCAGAATAGTCAATTAAGAACCAAAGAATATCAATTTACAATTCAAGTGAAATGGGATAGCCATAATCAAATAGCATGTGAAGAAATGCTATGTACAAAAAGCCAAGTAGATGAAAGCCATTGTCATTTGACATGATATAATTAATCACAAAGTATATCAGCTTCTATGAAGCAATAGTAATCAAAGGAAATGAATATGTTTGTCATAAAAAAAGGGACATTCAACTAATACAATCATCATGTATCACATTTACCATGCTATAGTAAAGTGTTGTCATTCAATATGGCATATGTATGCCTTTGATATATTTGCTAAGTATGCGTTCCATGTTACAGAGTAACCACATTAAGTGTGTACAAAGGTATCAATGATGATCAAGAGCAACATAATCAACATGATAGTTGCAGCCTACATACAGAAGTTTACACTATCGAAACTTTTCAATAAATGCTTTTGATGTAATGTCATAGAAGTGAGCTACAACATGTATGTCAAAACTTTTCAATAAATGCTTTTGATGTAATGTCACAGAAGTGAGCTGCAACATGTATATCAACTATCTAGATTGGACAGAGTTCAATAGTTATTGTGCATAACCAAATTTCCATGTTCAAAGGTATATAGAAGTGTATGTAGCCATCATATTCAATTGATAGGAGCAACGAAACATTTATACGCCATCATGAGTCCATAAGAGAAGAGCATATATAGGAAGTGTGAAAAGTATCATGCCTACCAGATCCATAGGAGCTTATGTGTTTCAAGCTCATTTTCAGACTCACAAAATAAGTATGTGCTCAGGAATAAAAGCTACATACATGGAATCAAAAGAGAACTTGCAAGTATAGTACATGCTCAGGTGAGTTCAAAGAAAATAGGACATCATACATCTCAGACTTCATTCATATCTTAATGTCATGTAAATGCTATAGGAAAATGAAAGCATTTATATATCATCAGGAACATCTGTGCATCTAAATTTTTGTTCCATATTTTAGGATGTAATTACACAGGCCACGGCTTTGTGTTTGCAAAATGACCATTTTTGTGTCCTCAAGTCATTTGAAGATTTAGAAAGAAAGTTGCAGTCCAAATACAGAGGCAAAAAGGAAAAAGTAAATGAACTATAAAGCTTTTTGATTTAAAGCTACAGAAAGAACTCATTTTTGTTCATACCCATCTAGGGTTTTGTTGAGAAAGATACAGATCTAAGACAAGTAAAAGTTTCTTTTAATGCAAATATGTGATAGCATTCTAGCCATGACCTGGAGGAGAGAACCTGGCACATATTTGAACACAAATAATAGGAGCAAAAGGCTGTGGTGTCAAAAGAGTAGATCTACAAAAAGGCTAGGGCAATTTTGAGTTTTTATAAGTGATCATGAAATGAATGAGTAACAAGTGTCACAGCCACTACCTCAGAAGGACAGAAAACACACAGAAAAGAGACCAAATATCATAATATCGGTAGGTTGAAACTCACCTTCATGTTTCTAACTGAAGCTACAAGTCTTGTTTTTTTAGAGAGATTGAGGAGACTATATCCATGGCAGCCTCTAGCAATGGTGTGGCGACACAGAAGAGCAAATAGAGAAATCAAAAGAGAGTATCAAAACATTATACAACCACAAAAGAATTCACGATACATGAAGCAAATGGATACATGAAGGTCATACAATACTTACCTTTATACCCTGTCAGAGAATCTTCAAAAAATCCATCAAGTTGTAGAGATACAGTGGGAAAAATGCCCAGGTTTTGAGTTCAGACCCTAACCCTATGTCAGCCACAGTAGAGAGCAAAATTCCAAAAGAAGAAGGTGAAAGTGAGCCTGAAAACTTAGGGTTCAATCTCTTTTTGTGATTAGGGTTTTTAGAAGCCCTAAGGCTAAATGGGATTTTAACCACATTAAATTGCATTTTTATGACATAGCAAATACCCATCGTGGTATTATTCACTTTACCTTCACCTAGTGTCCATGAATCTAGGCACATGTCGAATGCCTTAGGGTATTTAGCACATGCATTGCTAAGGCTTTATGCCTCTAAATTCATTTTGTCCATTCGAAGGATAAGTCATAAAGTCATAATTCATGTGCCCTTAGAGGTTTTTATGCAGAGCCAATAGAGATAAATCATATGCTTTAATGCATATTCAGTGCCATGAACTCATTTAGTCTCTTTTGAAGAAAGGAGTAGGTCATATGCCCTTAGGGATGTTTTGTTGCAGGATCACATAGATGATAAGCCTTTGAGGCTTTTATTTTTTGCAAAACTAATTTTATTATGCCTCATTTTTATGATTTTTATAGAAAATCAATTGTAATATCTTGTAAAATATTTTGGCGAAATGATGAGCCAGATATTATTTTATTTTTGCAAAAAATCATATCAATGGGATATAGATTAAATTGCCGCAACATTGTAAAGTTAGTTTTAAAGTAATCATTGATAAATTGTTTTTAAAACTTAACTATTTTTAGGCAATTTATAGGCTAATAAAACAAATCAGATATTCCCTTTCGATTTGTTTTATTTAGAGTCATATAGGACAAAATTTGGAGATTTCATGAGCAAGAGAAAGTAGCTTTGTGGTGGGGTCACCTGAGGGATCAGTTTGGCATCTTCTATTCTTAGTTCGGAGGCAGTTTGGTTAGATTTTTATCAACTTTTTGATGGAGCTCAAAAACGGATTATGTTATCTATTTTTAGGAGCTTTTTGGAGAGATCTTTTGGCAGGGCATTTATAGGAGAGAAAACTTAGTTTCTTTCAGTCAGTTGATTTCAGTTTCTTCTCTCTTGTTCATAGGCAGAGTTGTATACAGATAGTTGGCTCATATTTCATTCTATGCATTGTACTCCTTTCAGTTTAGAATAGCAAATTTTCCTATTCCATCTACTTATGTGTTTGTTGCAGTATTGATTTGATGTCTTATTGTGACAATTTCTTGTCCTTTATCATGTCTTGATGCTGTTAAATTACACGTTTGCTCCTGGTTGTAATTTGTGTTTGAATTAAACCTTATTACAAATTATTTAGGGATCAAAACTCATAGGTGGGATTGTGAAATTTTAAAGTTTGAAGGGCTATTTGTGAGTGATTAGATTCAAGAGTTAGTTTGCATTTCAATTACCCTTCTATCCTTTTTCCCCGCAAGTCATTAGATTAGGAAATCATAAGGAGAACCATCTCACTCTGGAGATTCATTCTCATTAAATAGGAGACCCACATCCAAGAATGATTACATGTTTCAATAGGTAGCTAAGTTTCTGTGAACTTAACAAGGGTGCATACTTGATTGATAATAGTTTTTGGCACGCCTGGTGGGACCTTGAAAGCATTTCCAGAGAAGTTTTTCAATCTTTGAGCTACTATTCTGGTATATGCAGTAGTGTTCCAACCTTCAGAGGCTTCTTACAAGTATACCTGGCTACTCTAAGTTCGAATCTACTGCTTCTGGTATGATCAAATTCTAGTATGTTATAAAATCAATCCATTCATTCTATTTTCCAGCTTTCATATGAATAAAAATGTCATATTTTCATAGGCAGTATGAATATCCACCACCATACTATGAAGATGTTGTCCATAGGGCCCCTTATCAGCCATATCAGACCAATCAAGCTGTTGTTTCCAATTCCATGACCCTGCAAAGCTAGCATGCATAGTATAATTACCACCCACCCACCCTTTCTCAGCGTGCACAATATATTTTGAGCCTGATTTTGAAGAGCTATTAGCAACCCTCGCAAAGGAGGGTGGCCCATTGACTATGGAGGAAGAGCTTACACAACAGGCCATCATGCAGAATGAAGATGATACTACTATCCCTAACCATGTAAAATATTTTATATCTGATCCAACACCTTCTAGGGGGTGTCCTATTAGATATCTAGCTGGGTTGGTAGCTAACAAGAGGGTACAACCTCATAATGATATTGATCCACATCAGCAAGAAAGGTACTAAGTTGGGCATCATTAGATTAGGAAATCATAAGGAGGACTAGCTCACTCTAGAGATTCATTCTCATTATAGGAGACCCACATTCGAGAATGATTCCATGTTTCAACAGGGAGCCAAGTTTCTGTGAACTTAGCAAGGGTGCATACTTGATTGATAATAGTTTTTGGCACACCTAGTGAGACCCTGAAAGCATTTTTAGAGAAGTTTTTCAATCTTTGAGCTGCTATTCTGGTATACACAACAGTGTTCCAGCCTTCAGAGGCTTCTTAAAAGTATACCTAGTGACTCTGAGTTTGAATCTACTAGTTCCGATATGATCAAGTGCTGGTATGTTATAAAATCCATCTATTCATTCTATTTTCCATCTTTCATATGAATAAAAATGTAAGATTTTCATAGGCAATATGAATATCCACCACCATACTATGAAGATGTTGTCCATAGGGCACCTTATCAGCCATATCATACCAATCAAGTTGATGTTTCCAATTCCATGGCCCTGCAAAGCCAATGTGCATAATATAATTGCCACCCACCCACCCCTGCTCAGCATGCACAGTATATTTTGAGCCTGATTTTAAAGAGCTATTAGCAACCCTACAGAGGAGGGTGGCCCATTGACTATGGAGGAAGAGCTTACATGGTAGGCCATCATGCAGAATGAAGATGATATTGCTATCCCTAACCATGTAAAATGTTTTATATTTGATCCAAAACCTTCTAGGGGGTGTCCTATCAGATATCTGGCTAGGATGGCCACTGACAAGAGGGTACAGCCTCATAATGATATTGATCCACATCAGCAAGAAAGGTACCAAGTTGGGCATTATCAACTTCCATGTTTGTTTGATTAGTTCACCAAGCAGGTGAGTACTATCATGTTCCCATTCAGAGAGGTGTTGCAGCTATCTGCTGTCTATTGGTTCTTATTCCACCTCTTTTGGTCAAGTCACAAGCTGATGAAGTATTGCAGATTGTGGAGGAAGGGCAATTATTTTATTGAGCCAGTAAATGGTTTTGTTTGATCAGCTTTCTCAGCTGGTTAGAGTAGGTTAGTTTAGGTTGCAGTTAATAAGTGCTTTCTACACATTTATTCTAGTTAGTTTGTTTCCCTAAGTGATGTTGCATAGGTGTTTTGGCTATTGGGGACTATTAGATTGCTTTCAGTTTAGTTTGTTTTCAGTTTCTGTCACTGTTTGAACTAGTTGGAGAGCTAATTTGCAATGTTTTCTAAGTTTGAGAAGGACAAAGTATGACACTACACCCAATGGATGTTCAAGGCAACTGATCTAATGCTTAGTAGGCAAGCATATCACAAAGGTCACCAAAAATGTTACCAATTTTCACTCCCAGTTCAAATTGGGAGAGCTGATGTATTATAGTTCATTATTTTAGAAGTGAAAATTTATAGCATTTTGGTTGTATCAGTTGTATGGTTATCATAACAGATTGGTTCAGTTTTATCAGTTGTTGTTATGCAAAAGAAAGTACAAATTAGTTAACATTCATTGCTTATGTCAGTGTTTCTCATTGATTAAAAGAGGTCTCATAATGGTTGCAGTGTTTTATTCATATCATCAGATGAGATACATAAAAATGGAATCACATTGCATTAAATATAGAATGAGAGAGAGTAATTAATTATCCCACATAAGCCATGTGAATAGCTTGAATAGCTGAATCAATACATAACAAAAAGTATAATATGCATCTACAAGAACTAAAGAGATGAAGTAAATAGGATAGGGCATATTTATCATTGCCTGCTTGGGATTTGGTTGTTCAGTTGGTTCTTGTCACAGACTGGATCTTTTCTCTTGATCCTCAATGAACCTGCAGGAGATGGAGAAGTTTTGTTAGAGCTCAAGATATCGAGTACCCCATGAACTTCATTAGGCAAAAACATAATACACTATCTATGACATATCAAATCAGATACAAATCCTCCATATGCAAGAGAGACCAAAAATGGAACAATCATTGAGTTTCAATATTTTAAACTAACATGTTTGTTTCATGTGCAAGTATAGAAGATGTATGTTGCTATATTTTGAAGATGTTTCAGCATGTGGTGTAAAGTGGGCTCCCACAAGGGTAGAGCAAAGCATGCTTCTCCTGAGTCTCAAGGGGAATGAGATCAGAGTATTCATTTATATTGTGCAGAGAAGAACATGATAAAGTAAAATAATGCTACATCAACTCTGTCTACTAAGCTTCAAGCCCAATGTCCACCTATGACTATCAATTCAAGAAGAGTTGAAGTGATAATCATCTATGACTAGAGAGCTTTTCACATGGCTACCAATGGGGTATGAAATTGAAACATCAAAGTTGTAATGTCGTGTATTGATCATATGTGTATTTTTAACCATGATATTGGTAGAACTGTCAATTAAGAACCAAAGAATATCAAGTTATTGTTTAAGTGAAATGGGATAGCCATAATCAAATAGCATGTGAAGAAATGCTATGTATAGAAAGCCAAGTAGATGAAAGCTGTTGTCATTTGACATCATATAATTAATCACAAAGAATATCGGCTTCTATGAAGCAATAGTAATCAAAGGAAATGAATATCTTTATCATACAAAAAGGGATAGTCAACTGATACAATCATCATGTATCACATTTACCATGCTATAGTAAAGTGTTATCATGCAATATGGCATATGTATGCCTTTGATATAATTACTAAGTATGTGTTTCATGTTACAAAGTAACCACATTAAGTGTGTACAGAGGTATCGATGATGATCAAGAGCAACATAATCAACATGATAGTTGTAGCCTACATACAAAAGTTTCCACTATCCAAACTTTTTGATAGATACTTTTGATGTAATGTCACAGAAGTGACTTGCAACATGTATGTCAAATGTATAGATTGGATAGAGTTCAATAGTTATTGTGCATAACCAAATTTCTGTGTTCAAAGGTATATAGAAGTGTATGTAGCCATCATATATAGCTGAGAGGAGCAGCAAAACATTTATATTCCATCAAGAGTCCATAAGAGAAGAGCATATATAGGAAGTGTGAAAAGTATCATGCCTAACAGATCCATAGGAGCTTATGTGTTTCAAGCTCGTTTTGGGACTCAAAGAATAAGTAAGTGCTTAGGGATAAAAGCTACATACATGGAATCAAAAGAGAACTTGCAAGTATAGTACATGCTCAGGAGAGTTCAAAGAAAATAGGACATCATACATTTCAAAATTCATTCATATCTTAATGTCATGTAAATGCTACAGGAAAATGAAAGCATTTATATATCATGAGGCACATCTATGCATTTGAATTTTTGTTCCATGTTTAAGGATGTAATTACATAGGTCGTGGCCTTGTGTTTGCAAAATGACCATTTTTGTGTCCTCAAGTCATTTGAAGATTCAGAAAGAAAGTTGCAATCCAAATACAGAGGCAGAAAGGAAAAAGTAAATGAATTATAAATATTTTTTATTTAAAGCTACAGAAAGAACTCATTTTTGTTCATACCCAGCTAGGGTTTTGTTGAGAAAGATACAGATCTAAGATAAGTAAAAGTTTCTTTTAATGCAAATATGTGACAACATTCTAGCCGTGACCTAGAGGAGAGAACTTGGCACTTATTTGAACACAAATGATAGGAGCAAAAGGTCGTGGTGTCAAAAGAGTAGATCGACAAAAAGGCTAGGGCAAGTTTGAGTTTTTATGAGTAAGTGCTCATGAAATGAACGAGTAACAAGTGTCATAGCCACTACCCCAGAAGGAGAGAAAACACACAAAAAAGAGACCAAATATCATAATATTGGTAGGTTGAAACTCACCTTCATGTTTCTAACTAAAGCTGCAAGTCTTGTTCTTTTAGAGAGATTGAGGAGAGTATACCCATGGCAGCCTCCAACAATGGTTTGGCGACATAGAAGAGCAAATAGATAAATCAAAAGGGGGTATCACAACATGATACAACCACAAAAGAATTGATGATACATGAAGCAAATGGATACACGAAGGTCATAATATACTTACCTTTCTCCCCTATCAGAGAATCTTCAAAAAATCCATCAAGTTGCAGAGATACAGTGGGAAAAATGCTTAGGTTTTGAGTTCAGACCCTAACCCTATGTCAACCATAGCAGAGAGCAAAATTCCAAAAGAACAAAGGTGAAAGTGAGCCTAAAAACTTAGGGTTCAATCTCTTTTTGTGATTAGGGTTTTTAGAAGCCCTAAGGCCGAATGGGATTTTAACCACATTAAATTGCATTTTTATGACATAGCAAATACCCATCGTAGTATTATTCACTTTACCTTCACCTAGTGTCCATGAATCTAGGCACATGTTGAATGCCTTAGGGTATTTAGCACATGCATTGCTAAGGCTTTATGCCTTTAAATTCATTTCGTCCATTTGAAGGATAAGTCATAAAGTCATAATTCATGTGCCCCTAGAGGTTTTTATGCAGAGCCAATAGAGATAAATCATATGCCTTAATGCATATTCAATGCCATGAACTCATTTAGTCTCTTTTGAAGAAAGGAGTAGTTCATATGTCCTTAGGGATGTTTTGTTGCAGGATCACATAGATGATAAGCCTTTGAGGCTTTTATTTTTTGCAAAACTAATTTCATTATGCCTCATTTATATGATTTTTATAGAAAATCAATTGTGATATCTTGTAAAATATTTTGGCGAAATTATGAGCCAAATATTATTTTAGTTTTGGAAAAAATCATATCAATGGGATATAGATTAAATTGCCACAACATTGTAAAGTAAGTTTTAAAGCAATCATTGATAAATTGCTTTTAAAATTTAACTATTTTTAGGCAATTTGTAGGCTAATAAAACAAATCAGATATTCCCTTTCAATTTGTTTTATTTAGAGTCATATAGGACAAAATTTGGAGATTTCATGAGTAGGAGAAAGCAGCTTTGTGGTGGGGTCACCTGAGGGATCAATTTGGCATCTTCTATTCTTAGTTTGGAGGCAGTTTGGTTAGATTTTTATCATCTTTTTGATGGAGCTCGAAAATGGATTTTGTTATCTATTTTTAGGAGCTTTTTGGAGAGATCTTTTGGTAGGGCATTTATAGGAGAGAAAACTTAGTTTCTTTTATTCAGTTGATTTTAGTTTCTTCTCTCTTGTTCAGAGGCAGAGTTGTATACAGACAGTTGGCTTATATTTCATTTTATGCATTGTACTCCTTTAAGTTTAGAATAGCAAATTTTCGTATTCCATCTACTTATGTGTTTGTTGCAGTCTTGATTTGATGTCTTATTGTGACAATTTATTGTCCTTTATCATGTCTCAATGCTATTAAATTACGTGTTTGCTCCTGGTTGTAATTTGTGTTTGAATTAAACCTTATTACAAATTATTTAGGGATCAAAACTCATAGGTGGGATTGTGAAAGTTTAAAGTTTGAAGGGTTGTTTGTGAGTGAATAGATTCATCTAGATTAGATTCAAGAGTTAGTTTGTATTTCAATTACCCTTCTATCCTTTTTCCCTGCAAGTCATTAGATTAGGAAATGATAAGGAGAACTAGCTCACTCTGGAGATTCATTCTCATTATAGGAGACCCACATCTGAGAATGATTCCATGTTTCAACAGGTAGCTAAGTTTCTATGAACTTAGAAAGGGTACATACTTGATTTATAACACCTATATCACGATAGGAGCATGCCAGGACTATTGTCCCTAGACCCGACAAGGGGGCATTGCCCCCTTGACCCCCGCAATGTGTGTTGCCCCTACTTCAATATTACAAAAGACAAAAAATATATATGAGGGGACTGCGTTGACAAACTATGCAAATTTTTAAAAGAAAGATTCACCATTGTAATTAATTTCTTTAGTGATTATCTACTAGGATACACCATTATAATTCATTTTTTACCAATTATTCATTAGGATTCACCAGTATTTTATAAAAAATTATAATAGCGGGCATAAATTCACTAGGAAAATTAATATTTTTCAATAAAAAGAAAGATTCGCTAGGAAAATTATAGCACCTAGCATGGATTCACCAAGATTTTATAGGTTTTTTAGAGGGGTTCCTTAAAGTTAACATTGGAGTAGGGGGGAGAAGCTAAAGAAGATGATACATCATCCATTCAAGAAGAGGAGGAAGAGGAATAGGAACCTCCATTAATGGAAGAAAGGATTATTAGGGCATTACAAGGAAGGAACAATGAAATAAAAGTTGAAGTTTTAGAATATGGGGATAGTCTAAAACTAGAGTAGTTGATAGACTAGTTAAATAGTATGGGGAAGTTTTTCAATGGAAAAGTATGACAAAGGAGAAGAAATTAAAATTTGCATGCACTAAATTAAAGGGTTGTTCAATGATATGGTTGGATCACTTACAAATAAATAAATAAAGGGAAGGGAAGGAGAAAATTAAGAGTTGGAGTAAGATGGAGAATAATTTGAAGGAAACATTTTCTATATTATCCGCAAACTCTCTACACAAGATTTTAGAATCTAGGGGAAAAGAAGCATAGTGTACAAGACTACATAGATGAATTCTACAAGTTTTCCATTCAAGTGGAGCATGATGAAATGGAGGAAAAAATGGTTGTAAGATATGTAAATGGTTTAAATTTTTCTATTCAAGATTAATTAAGCATGCATAGGATTCATAGTATGGTGGATGCCTATCAACTAGCTTTGAAGGTATAAGAAAAGAAAATAGACAAATCAAAGGTCATCTAGAGTGAAAAGAGGTCCATCATCTCCATTAAGGGGATGAGGTGTGTTTAATCCCACAAGGGGATAATTGTCTCATGAAGGGGACAAATAAGAGAATTCTAGAAAAGGCTTTCAGAATGAACAAAGAGGATTTTAGAGGGGTGGGGGCTATGGTGGCTGTAGAGGTTGTCATGCCCCACATAAACCTTATGTTTTCTATAGGTGTGGTGAAGAAGGGCATAAAACATTTGAGTGTTTATTCCATCATACACAAGAAAGGTGGCAAGGGAATCAACCGAGAGTGAATTTGGTTGAGGTTGATGTTGAAAAACAAAACTTAAAAGTTGCAACAGATGTAGGTGAGATTCTCATGATAAAAAGAACAATGATTTCTCTAAGGAAAGAGAATGTGTTGGCTAAAGACAATGATAACTCATCATTGTGTACACATATTTTTTGAACTAGGTGCACTTTAGGAGGAAAGGTATGTAAACTTATTATTGATGGTCGATGTTGTGAAAATATGATTTCTAATGAAATCGTACAAAAACTAGGTCTACAATATGAAAAACATCATTTTCCTTACCATATTTCTTGGTTTAAGAAAGGAAATGAAGTTATTATCGATAAGAGGTGTTTAATCAAGTTGTCAATAGGAAAGAATTATAGGGATGAGATATGGTGTGACGTTATTCCAATAGATGCATGCCATGTGTTGTTAGGAAGGCCATGACAGTATGATGGAAAATTTACCATAAAGGAGAGAAGATATGATATTATTAATATAATACAAATTTATAATATATTACTAGTATAATACTATTTACAATACTAGCCTAGCAATATTACTAATATATTACAAATATTTATAATCTACAAAAATACATTAAATTGCAATGCACAATAAACCTAGATAAGTATAGATAATTACTTTAAAAATATAAAAACTCGTTAAAAGTTTAAAGTTTACAAAGACGAACCCTTTGTCCTGATACATTCTTTGTGTTGACCAACAATGTGATCTTGACCACAATTTCACTATGAATGCTCCAACACTGATCATAACCTCATTAGCATAAGTTGATTGTCAATAGTCATAATTCTTTGATGTATGTCCACACCCATTTTCAAAGTTCCAAATGTTGACAAAGGTTAAAAAGACTCCATTTACATCCATCAGATGCATTTTCTTAGAAGTTTCCATGGTCTTTTTAACAAACCCATAATGAACATGTCCTATAAACAAGTCATTCCATTAGACCACATTTCTTTGAGGCATTTTGTTACAAAGTTCATGTGTCTTGTTACATTTCTTCTACATTATGCATTCAAGTTTATCAAGGTACTTGCAACTACAACATTTGACAACAATCCCCCTTACTTTATACTTTGATGGATGTCATGCCCTGTTCCAAAGCTTTCTATTTTGATACTGATTATAAAAATGCTTGCCAAGGTTGTAGAGTCTGATGTTACACCTACCAACTGCATTTTCTTGAACATTGCAAAATCCTTTTCAACAGATCTATTATGTGTGTATCCTACAATCATTGCATGGACTTGACAATCAAATGCAATGCATCACTACTATGAGATCTTTGACTACTGAATATTAAAGTAAGTCTGAGATAATCTATTGTCACTGGACAAGTGACAAAATCTAAGATAAGCCACTTGATGAATATTGACAGTCCAATCCACTTGATCATCTGATAATCACTAACATATCCTTTGAGCATTATGACATTTGACATTAATTTGATGAATGGTCTTTACCTTTCTAACCTATGTATCCTTATTCACCCTTTTTTAACTCTTGGATTACTTCATAGAATATCTGTGAACCTTGACAATCCAAATCTCTAAAAACAACTCCCTAAATAACTATTCAAAGCATCCAAATAACTATGAGAACCACATCTAACACACCATAAGCCAGAGCACTTACAAGACCATGATAAACACATCAAAACACTCCATAAAATCTTCCTCCTTGACTTCTATTCAACCTTTCAAACCCTGTCATATTGCCATACTCCTTGTCCTTTTACTAACTTAACAAATTTACTTGAGATTGTCATCAATCACTCTAATGACCACTGATGTCTTTTGAAATATCACCATCATGCAGAGATAGTCTTCTCCATGCAAGATTCAAGTACTGATATTCTTTGAGTGCCAAAGATTAATCATTGAATTTACGTTGAACCTCAATGATAATGAGATGCAAAACTATCCATATTGTCTCATTAGGACTACACACAGTAACACTAAAAGATGCATCTGATCTTTGAAGATGCCATTATTTCACAAACATAATAATTGACAGCCCATATTCAAACAAGAAACAACATAAAAATTTGCAATGTTGTGAGTACAAACACAACTACTGTCACTGTGATCCCTCTTTCTGCAATCTTTTGACCACTCCAACTTCTAATCAACTCTGTCCATAATCTTTAAGATCTTCTTACTCCTATTGACATACCCTCCTTGTTTTCCCCTTGATGATAAATGATAACACAATGAACATCTTCCCCTGACCTCATGTTACTCTTTAACAAATTAGAGATGCCTCTTGTGCAACATGCACAATATTAGGTTTTTCTTTCTCTTGATCTTGTTTTCTTGTCCAAACTTTTATGATACCTTCTTTTTGCTCAAAGTATCTACCTGTTTGATATGTCTAGATGAATCCATCAACCTACTTCTATAGGACCTTGTTGTATTCCCAATGCTATTGCATTTATAGCAAATAATATTGTTACCTAGGGCAAATGAATTATAGTTTGTTCTTGACAACCCATAAGTACTTCTATTTTTATTCCATACATAATTATATCTTTCATGTGCCCTACAATCTATTTCTTTATGACCAAAATTGAACCATTACAATTGTAACATACTAGATCCATATTCCTTATTGAAACAGAAGAGTTCCTACTCTTAAATTCAAACCTTCTCCTATGAGCAATTATACAAGTTCCAACCTTTTGATCATAGCCATTACATGAATAGCAATAACCAGGAAAGGAATAATTTCACCTTATTGATTGATTTTGCCTAGTAGGTGGAGATCCTGTGGACCTGATGGTTGTTCTTCTTCTTCAATTGTTGATGACCATTAAAAATTCATCATCAACACTCATCTTTTGTCTTCTTCATGTCTACAATCTCAGGAGCAACAGAATGATAGTTTAGATCTATTTTCTTCCTTGGAGTTTCCCTGACCTTAGAACTTCGTCCTTTTTCATTGCCTAAGTGAATTGTATCCTTGTGATGTTTTTGCTTGCTCAACATCTCATTCAAAGGTTTCTAGTGCTATCTTTAATTTTTTTTATTTTTCTTTGACTAAATCTTGAGATTTTCAATATATTTTCTCAAAGTGATTATTTTTGCCTCTAGTTTTTGGCATTCAATTGTTTTGACTTTAGATTCAAACTTTGTTACATCCTCTATCCTTTTGGCCTCTTCAATCTATGTTTTTAGGCTAATTATTAATTTGTTTGATTCTTCAACTTGTACCCTTAAATCCATGATCTGTTTTTCTACTTTTTTAAAGGCTAAAAGTATTTTGTATTTTGATTCTTTTTCTTCTTGAAGTTGTCCCTTTAGTCTTGAGTTTTCCTCTTTCAGTTTTTCAACCACATTGTAGGCATAAAATAGTTCTTCTTCAAGATCCACTTCTTCATCATCTTCTTGATCAGATTTGACTTCTTCTTCTTCATGTGAAAGTCTTATTTCTTTGTCAGCATCTTCAATCATTAAGATGTCCTCTCTTTCAAATACATCACCTTTTGTATTTGGTTTCGATGGTTCTTGCTGATCAGTATTTTGCTTAGTATTTCTTCTTTCCTTATTTCTTTTACTCTTTGCCATAGTATTCCACCTCCAAGACCAACCCAAGTCTATTAGACTTCTCCAAGGAACCTGTAGCTCTGATACCAATTGTTGAAATACACTACATCACTGAGAGGGGGTAAATCAGTGATCTAATAAAACTAGTTTATTCATCAGCACAATAGTAGCAAAAGCAATTAAAACCAACATGCCAAAAACATAGAGAGCAATAGAATCACAAAGATGAAACCATGACACAAGTATTTGAAGTGAAAAACCCTAAATAAGGAAAACCCACTATGTGAGTTGGATCAATCCAAACCTCACAATTTGTTCACCATTAGGTCTCACTAACCAAAATATCACTGATTACATTTGTGCCTCACTGGAAAATGATCTCACTAATCATGCACTGATAGAAACACCTATTCCTTGCACCAACTCTAAGTCTTTCAGGAGCACCAACTCCAAGTCTTTCAAGAGCACCAACTCCAAGTCTTTCAGGAGCACCAACTCCAAATATTTCAGGAGCACCAATTCCAAGTTTTTTAGGAGCACCAACTCCAAACTCAGAACAAGAAGATATACAACGTACTACTCTATTTGCAATAATAAAAAAGTTTATAGATGAGTTCTATAACTCTTACTCAAGCATCTACTTTCTTATATCAACATATCAATGGCACCTTTCTTTTACAAAGTAATGAAACAAAAAACTATCCTGATTACAATGGCATCATGAACTACAATACTCAAGACACATTCACACCCATATAAAAACCTTCTTATTTTCATGACACGTCATGTTCCTGTCACAAACAAACAGATATAACATATTAAACCATCATCAAATCAAAGGATACCTGATCTGAATACCTTCACTGCCCTCTACAATCAATGTAATACTCTAATTCTACAACAAATATAATGTCATCAAACCTTGCTATCATCTCTCTCTGTCATCATTATACTCTACAAAACCACAAATCACTGCATATCTTGTCTTTGTGCTGTTCTATATATTATTCTCTAATAAAATCATTCTTCAAAAATATATCTTCAGAAACTCATATTTATTTTCCATCATTATCTCTGCATATACATTTGCCAACTTATACTCAAATAGAAATACCTTTCATACCATCTAACATCTTTGTTCACACAGAAGTCTTCTAGGTTATCTACACATCTCTTTGACTATATATAGCATTCTTTTGTTATATCTTTTTATTCAAAAACATCACTCTAGATAATCTCTCTCTCCATGTGTATTGTTTTCAACACACATATGGAATCATAGTCTTCAAAATCTTCACACAGAGCTCAGGCCTCAATAAAAATGATAACATAATACACTAGCAACACTAACTATTCCATCGCTACATTTATACAGTTACAAAACTGTGTGTAACTAAAAATTAGGTTAATGACAATCATGTGCCTGTCAAAGTGTACCCCTTCAAAGTGTCCATTATCATTTGAAAAAAATCTTCAATCTACACCATTTATTACCTTTTTCACGCCAGTGAACAATTGAATGATGACCTTAGATGTATCTTTAGCACTCCGAGCACAAATTGGCCCTCAGCTCACCTGGTCACCTTAGGTCAGGGGGTCAATTTCCTAATGAAATAGATCCCTTAAGTTGTCACTTAAGTGACATTTTAACTTGTAATCACCGGTCATCCTTAAAATATAACAAAAAGCAACTTTCCTTTGAAGGGAGTCATAAGACAAAAAACCCTAGGTCTTTAGGAGTCCTCCCTTAGGGTTTTAGACTATTAGATTCAAGAGTTATAAAGAACCAAATCTCAATCACAATGATTCAAACTGAGTATATCCCATCTGTAGGCAACCTTAGTTGTAGAGAAAGAACAAAGTCGAACAATGCATTGACATGATATTGAAATGTCATCCACCTTAAACCCTAGATGTAGGCATCAAACCTTTCCTAAATGGATACAAAGATTTTCTCTATTAAAAAACACCACTTTATAGACCACAAATGTTTGTAAAGAGACCTCTGGCATCAATGAGAAACATGCCAACAAATATACATTGTCCTTCTCCATTGAACACCAAATATGTGTCCACCATAACAATGAAGCAACCTCAATGATAATGAGCACTAACTAATTACACTGATACACTACAGATCTAACATTTACCATTGAACATTAATGACATCAATGACAACCTTCAACACTACAACTTCAACACTTTTGCATCAACAACATTAACACCATGAACTGAATGAAGTATGAGTAATGAACATCAACATCATGAAGTGAACCTAGACGTTGGATGCATCAAGTATCAACAAGACCTTTGCAAATCCATTGTGGACATCAATCTTTCTCTCAAGCTTTGTAGATTAGAGTGATAGATAACCACTTTTCTAGAGGCATTCAACTCAAGGCTATACACAAGTGGAAGGTAGATCTTGCAAAAAGTCTTCTCAATCTCTCAAATGCTCATCACACCACTCATGATATTCGTCACACCTCTAAAGATAACAAGCAAATCAAGAAATTATCTTTGACATCAATCCATGAGATGAGTATCAACATAGTACAAGCATCATGGCATCATGAGATTATCAACACCATCAAGTATATCTTTGACATCAATCCATGAGATGAGTATCAACATAGTACAAGCATCTTGGCATCATGAGATGATCAACACCATCAAGTATCAATAATGACTTTGTCCTGAAGCAACTATCATATGCAAGCTTGATCATCATTGACATCAAAGACAACTCCTTTGATCACTTGACATCATAGTCCATAACAACACCATAACAACAATTCTCTTTGACATCCTAGTGCCAACAAACTCATGCTCTTTTGACATCAATGACAAACCTAATTCCAACACATATGTCTATATTTGATTAATGTCATCAAAAGGTAATGAGGGTGAGAGGTTTATTAATCTCCTCAAAAATAGAAACCTCTGTAAACGAAGAAATGGAAGTCCAATTTTTGTGGGTAGAAAAGTGACATAATAGATTTCATTTGCAACAAGCAAAAAACATAAAATGTGATTTCTACAAAAATCATTGCACTAGTGGAAAGGGTTACATGAATTTTTGAATTCTTTGAAGACCATGGGCACTATATTTTCCTCTGTTGTGGGTGAAAATCAAGAAAAATTCTTCTCCGAGGCCTTCTTTATGAGCTACCAAAGACCACAAAGTAGCAAGATTAATCGCCATCGTAGTAAGGTTTTCATTCTTCTTATTTCATTCTTAAGTCACCACCACCTATTGATACTTTCCATTCTCTCGGAACACTCTTTCATTCCCCTACCACTTGCATCAGTCACCATTCATTTCATTCCACCTCCTTAATTTAAAGATAATGATAAAATATTGTTTTGAGTCATAAGTCATTTTCAAATTTGTAGACCAAGGAAATATTTTAGGGTTGGAAATTAAAATAGACCTTATTATTTTTAAAATATAACCCTAATATAAGATTCCAATAGAGCATTTTGTGTAATTCTCCTTGTTGAAATAGCAAAGTACATCAAAACTACTAAGTTATTTTATGAAGCCAAGACCTAGTAATGAGAGACTTGGGGTAGTCATTTTCCAATTTATGGGATTTGATTCCTTTTAGGAAAGGTGAGATACCCAATATCTTATCTAAGTTGAGAACTGTGCTAAAACACCCATCAATAAAACCTAATGTACCAAGCTCATTATTTAGTGTCACTTTATTTCTAATATGGTTAGGCATGGAAAATTCATGATATAGAAGATCAACAACTTGGTTAATGTTATAGATTATTTCACTAAGCTAATGAGTATGGAGAAATTTATTTGGCACAAAGAGGCCATGGGCCTTTCCTCTTCTAGTATTTGATTTATTTTTAGTTTCCTATAATGCATTGCAATGTAAATGTCAAGTGAGAGAGTGCTAGGATAAGGGGTGCAATTCAACTTGCAATCCTAAGTCATGATTAATTATTAAGTACCAATTTTCTTACCAACACACCCACACATGGATGATCCATTTGGCCCACTCCAACACATTTGGAGATTTACATTATTTTTCATCTACATAAATAAATATAATTAATCATGACAAATAATGTAAATCTCCAAATGTGTTGGAGTGGGCTAAATAGGTCATCCATGTGTGGGTGTGTTGGTAAGAAAATTGGTACTTACTAATTCCCAATGGTTATTGGGGTAAAACTCCTCCTCAAGATAGGGGAAGCTAACTCTTATTAAAAGTCAATAATAAAAAAAAAATTATGAACTATAAACTATATAGAATTCCATTAGGTTTTACAATAATGAATGAATGGAATGTTTAAAATGAAATGAGAAAATAGAAGTGTCAAGTTAATCAAACATAGAACAACATTTTAATTGATCCACACAAAAATAAGTTTAAAAATATCAGTAAACTTATGACTAAATTTGTAGATCATGGGAAATGATTAAGATAATAAATAATTGCATTTAGCATAAGAAAATATACAATGAAAAAAGTAAATAAAAAAATTGGTTTGCAACTTTATTTATTCTCCAAATTTGAAAAAGCTCAAAGACTTTCCCTCTTGGTACAATATTACAAAGTTTTCAAAAAGTTCAATACCATTCACAATGATATGATCACTCAATATATAGTTTTCACTTTATAACTACTTACATATTTTTTCCTTTTTATAATTTTTTAATGCATAACATTAGCATTTAAATGTCCCTTTACAAACATTGATAATGTCACAAACATTAAAACATTACATTTGAGCTAAAAATTGTCATGTGCAAATGGTAGCCATTTTTGTTCTTTACCATTGTTGCTTTCAATTAAGATGGCTTCTTCATCATCATTTGGATGATCTCCTTGTAGAAATTCTTGCAAACTATCTAAAGCTTCATTCACCAAGTTCATTTTCAACCTATGTGTACACTAAAAGTGAATATCTCACAAGATGATAGTGTCTAAAATCTTCCTAAAAACTTTATTATGGAATAGAAGTTGTTCAAAAACATAAAACATGGTCTTCATTTCTATCAGCTCATTGATAATTGATTATGTAGTTCTAGCATTCATCATTTCTTACAATTCCTTGATAATAAATTTGTTTGAATTCATGATTTTTTCTTCATTGAAGGAGTGAGGGATTGCTTCAATCAAAGCTTGAATGTTAGGCATTGTGCTATTACCAAACTCTAAATGACTTTAACTAATTTATTTTTACTTTCCCTTATGATCTTTATTTTATATCTAGTAGCTTTATACCATTCCAAAGGGATTCCAATATCAGCCCCATCAAAGATGTTATTTGTAACAAGGTTGGAAATTTTCATCTTTGTCATTCCTTATAGTTGGAACAAATTATCATTCAAAACTAGTAATTCCCCATCGATTTTTCCTTCCATTTATTCTAATGTGCCAAGATTATTAGTAATTTATGATATATAAATTAGTACATTTCTTTATAATTTTAGAACCATGAAGAATAAGAGAATCATTTCATGCTCTAGTTTCCTAAATGATTCCTCCAATCTTACTCACAAATTTCTAGTAGACTCTTATCCAAGGTAACAAAATATGATGGTGTATGAGTAGAAGTATCAACTAAACTAGAACTAAGTATTGAATATAGGTAGTCATTTATTCTACTTGAGATTTCAATTGTTCTTTGGTTTTCTCATCTTTATGCATCCTCTTCAAAATGGTCAATACCATTGTTTGTACATTTTCCTTTTCCATTTATCTTGTTTGGCACCCAAGATCAATAGTAGTAATCAAATCATATAAATTTGCATCTCTCTTCTTTATCACATATTGGAGTAGAAATTTTTTTGGTTCTTCATCCTTATGCATCTATGGTAATGAAAGACAAGACTCTTTCTTTCTTCAAATAATGGTGTATTTTTAATGATGAAACCATGGAAAAAATCATAAAAATAGGCACTACCTCCCTTTCCCACTTCTTCAATGTATTTTCAAGCCACAAAGGCACACACAATTCTTATACATCTCCTTAATGAGATAGAGTATACTTGATCAATTATTTTCACAAATGCATGTTGAGATGAAGGAAATAAAGAAGGGGATGCTCTTCTATATGGGAGACTTTTGATTTGGTGAGGACTTATAAGAAGGAGGGGGATCTTTATGTGTAGGAGAATTTTCTTGTGTGGGAGACTTTTAGGGAAAAATAATCTTCTCATGGGTAGGGGATTTTTCAAGGATAGGATTGTCCTCTTCAGGAGGAATTTCATCATAAAAAGGAGAATTAACAACATTAATTTCTTCTTCAAAATAGAACCCTATTTTTTATCAAGTTCCTTTTGAGGAGGCTCATGAGCTAAATCTTTGAGAGGTTGTTGAGGCTGGTCAAAAGTATCTTGTGGAATGGGAGTAGGATTTGTTGTAGGCAATGGAGATGATTGATGAGGAGGAGAATGCATAGGAGGTGGAGCTTTAAAAGTGGTGGTAGCAATAGCTTCCTTTGTTTGACCCTTTGTACTCTTGGATTTGAAAATATTTTTTGGTTTTTCCTTACTAGAGGCACATGTTATTCTAGAGATCCATATTCTTTGTTGTCAATGATTACCTTTTTGGCAATAGAAGCTTATGTAGGAGAAATCTCTTTTTCTTTTAGAGGTATTTTTTAAGTCTTTTCTTTAATCGAGGCTTCTTTATTACTTTTATCTACCTCCTTGGGAACTTGCTCCAATCATTTCAAGCTTCTTGCAGTCACAACTTTACTTCTAATTTTTATTAAGTATCTTTGACACTAGACCAATTCATCTTGTGTATTAGTTTCAGAGCATAAACTTTTTTCTAAATTATAAGAAGGGTCCAATATTTTCCAATAATCAAAAATACCCTTAGTTACTTTGCCAACTTTTAATTCTTTAATTTGGAAAGTTTTTAATCAAGAATAATCTTGCTTTGTCACCTCATGTTCATCCATGTAATCTACCTAGAAGTATTCAAGATCATATCAATTTTTGCATAGGAGTCTAGCTATATTTTCAATATTCCCCTAGGGTCAAAGTTTTTCCTCTTTGCATAAAAGTGTAATTTGATTTCATCCATTTCCTTCTTAAAATTTTATAATGAAGATAGAAAGCACAAGTATAAGCACCAATGGAAATGGGAAAGTGAACATCTATTTTGTGCTTTCTTAATAGCAATTTGTGTATATATCACATATCAACCTGCATAACTCCAATATAATGATCCTATTTCTAGGATACTTCAAAATTTATATGGGGCTCTAGTAAATTTGTATAAAATTAGATAAACTAATTTCCCCAATTGGCAATCATGATAATAGCTTCCAACCAAATTATGTTATTAAAGTTATTTTGCATAAGTTTGACTAGATAGAAAATAAATACATCATTTACCCTATTATAATTCTTTTGGATCTCCTTTAGCTCTAATTTAGGATCATATTCAAATACTTTATATGAGCATGAACCCATTACCCCTATTCTATTTAGCCCTAAAATGGTTTCCCCTTTTTCCAATAGATACCGAGCAGGAGTTCATCAAAAAGTGTTTGTTTTACTACACTTCATAGAGTTGATCATGTAGGTGGTCATTGATTAATGTTTCCAAATAAATTATATTTTTATTTTCCATGATAGTAAGCATGAAGTAGGACATCTATGGATGGAACTCCTTAGCCACTAGGTTTCTAACTATCCTATTCAATAAAATGATTAAATCACTTATATCTTCAATAAACTCATTTTTATGTAGGATCTTGGGCATCCTTGTAACTATTTCTCTCCTCTTAACCAAATACTTATCATTCAAGCACTTGACACAAGTCATTGTACATGTTGAACTCATAGTATTCATTAGTAGATTTGATTGTAACTAGGTCATACTTGATATAGGTAAACAAACCAACAATTTCCTCAATTGCTTCAGGAGTGACATCAAGGATGAGTTCATTTCATGTTACATATATTCTCCTTGTAATAGGATCATAATGTTGAGCACATGCCAATAGTATCTTACGGGATTGTGGTGAAATTTAGAATATTATAGCTTGCCCAATACCACTATGCAAATAGTCCATTGTGATTTATCATTTTCCTTGTTAACTCTTTGAATAAATTCTTTAATGTTAACATGCCCAAGATTAGTATAATATGTAAAAGTGTTCAATTGCTCTAAATTTAATGAATAGCCTTTGAATTTGTACTTCATTTCTTTAGATTGCTTAGCCTTTGATGTTGATGTCATGAAGTCTAGATTTGAAGCCCAAGGTTGTAATTTATTGTTGAAATTAGTAGAGGTTCATGAAAACCCCAACCACCCTCAAAGAGAGAGAACATTGAACCCTACAAGATCTTTCTCATGTAGAATATGTGAAAGATCAATCAAAGAGACAACTAAGATGCATGAAAGAGGGTGCTTGTAATTTTAGGCAATGAAACATAGGTGAGAGAGTTCAATTTATAAAGAAAGTAGTGAAAATGACAATGTGGGAGGATAAGTTCTTGCACACACATGGTAATAGTTGCATTAAATGATCAATTGTTAGAAGTGTGGAGATTAAATGAAAAATTACAATTTTGATGGATTGCACAATTGTTCTAAAGTTCCACTTCAGGATGGAAACGGAGGTGTAGAACTAATATGCAATTTTGCAAAATTTACACTTTTACAAATTACCACTAAAATCACCCTTTGTAATTTATTGCCAAGAACTATAAATTGGGAATAAGTTTGTAATAACAACAAAGATGCCTTATGTCTATAAAATCCCACTTTATATTTTGAGTTAAGAATAAATCCTAAAAGCAATTTGTAAAAATTTCTTATTTTCTTGAAAGTCCTGAGGTTTTTCTTTTGGGGTGTGATTGGGAAGTTGAGGTCACTAAGCAAATAACAAAGATTTTTTAACTATTAGTGAGTCTTAATTTCTCATTTTGTAAATCTAGAAAAAAATAGAGGAGTTCAAGCAACTTACAAAATTTTAAAAGTAGCAAGAGAAATCCATAGTGCATTGTATTGGGAAGCAAAGGTTAAAATGCAATTTGTAATTTTGCATGATTGCATGAAAACTCTAAAAAAATGATTTAGATAGAAGCACATGTCCTTGATCCTTGAGACTTGATTTTTGTAACACTTAGAATCATTCCCAAGGTCATTAAGGTGACATCATTCTTTGAAACTAAGGTGAAGATAACCAATTGAGAAAATGACTTCAAGACTTGACTTGTAAGGACTTAGAGAAATTTGAGGCTCTGTGGCAAGAACAATAAAAATGGGGACAACAAGGTGGAAACATTATTTATTTATTATTTATTCTTCAAGATACTTGGGATATTTCATAAGAAGGCATCGAACATGGAAGTTACATTTAAAAGGTCAAAATTGAGAGTTATAGTGCATCTTCCTAATTTGGTGGTTATGACACAAACATTGAATGCCCTCATGATGCACCTAGGATTGGGATCTTAGTCAATTTGACTACTATGAGAGAATCAATAATATATATGATGTGTAGGAAGGGTGTAAGAGGTGTAAGAGGCGTTATATAGTATTTTGAGATGCTTGACCATGACCATATAGGGTCCTTGGATTTATGCCATGGCTCATGGTTTTGCATATGACTTGATGGTTTCTTGTTTTAAAATTTATATATTGGAGGCATGGGATAGTGGACTATAAGGTTCTTTTGTAGGTACTTTTATGCTATCAACTTACCGTTAGAAGGATAAGTGACTGTATTGGTGTATACTCTTTTGAGATTAATGCAATCTTGGGTCTCTTTTGTGGTGGAGTTTTTCCCACAAGGTTTTCTCCATGTAAATCTAGTGTTATGGTTTGCATTTGTTATGTTTTATTCCATTGGATCATTAATTTTATTGGCATTATCACATGCTTTATTAGATTAAATCTCTATTGTGGTAATATTTTCATTATGTCATTTACCCTATTAATTAACACCTAAATTATTAATTGGTAAGAGACAATAAACTATAAAAATACATTAAGATTCTTAATATAAGAATGAACTATTGAACCTAAAGAAAGGGGCTAATTATAACCTATAATTAAATATTTAATAATTAAGCACTAATAATGGGGGGTTTGGAAGGTAATAATCAAGTAAGGGTCTAAAAAACAATTAGGTGAAGCACTAAAAGCACAAGAAGAAATCAAATTTAAAAAATAATAGTAAAAATTTAAGTACTTAGATCTTATGTGAATACATTCTTTCCCTCTGCTTCTTCAAGTTCAAAGGGCAAAATAAAATTGATTTTTGGAGATTTGACTCCTTAAAAGAAACATCATTGTTTTCCAAAACTAGTACTAGTGTTAACTTGTGTAGTAATCAAAGAGTTGAGATGAATCATGATCATACAAGTTATTCTAATGATTTACATCCTATTGTTTAAGATATCCTTGATCTAGCTATTCTAATTCTCAATAGAAAAGGGAAGATAGAATATAAATGCTTGAGCTTACTACACCTATACATGATCTGATGGCTGGAAGATGCATGTTATTGTCAATTTTTGGAGGATCAAATATATTCTACTAATTCTATCAATGTCAATCCTAGATCTTTGGAGGACATTTAGGAATTTGTGCTTACTTTGATATAGGATTTTCATAGATTATTGATCTAGCAAAATTCATGTGAGGTTGTTTCATGATGAACAATGTCCTAGGATCTTGAAACAACCTTCAAAAGTGAAATCAGATCATGAGTCCAATGAGAATATGTATTACGTCTTTAGCTTGTGTTGTGTTTTATTTTTCTATTTTGGGTATCTTTTGCTATCTTGTAATAATGATGTAGGAGAATAACTTCCAAAGACCATAACTTTTGACTTAGGAAGTTGATGAAACCATTTTTTAGAATGAAGATCTTGAATATTTTGAGTTCCCCATAATTTTCTTGCTCTAGTTAATAGTCATTTCAAGATTTTTTGAGCCCTAATTTGATTAGCTAAGGCCTCAAAAGTGGATTTTAGTGTTTTCTTTTATTTTAGACAATGGATTTGTATTCAAGAGTGAACTTGTGTGACAAGTCACTCTCAAGACTTATTTGGAAATGTAGAGGATAAAGGATAATTATTAAGCTATTTTTGGTTGGATATATGGTTTTTTAAAAGAATTTTTTTAAATCTAGCAACTTTAGTTATTCTAGGTAGTTTCTAGTTTTACTAGGTTTTAGTGCATCTTAATTATGCTAGTTGTTGGGAGAGTGATGGATTTCCTTTAAAGGAAAGACTTATGTATTTTTATATTTAGATGTTGAAGAATGATAATATGGATTTCTAGTTTTTTTTTAAACTATTGTTGTTTCATTATTACATTTTTGGATTCATCATCTAATATCAAATCAAGCTCAACTTTGGGTAGATATTTGAGATCTAAGCATGATGGCAAGAGGATGAGAAGGCTATGCACAAATGAGTAGGAATATGCAATTGCTACAAAGACAAGTGGAAGAGCTTACAAGAATTATTAAAATACAAAGATGAAGGAAAGGATGTCTAGATGACATAGATGAAGTAAGAGAGTAGGCCACAAATTTTTTTAGTGGCGAATCTTCGCCAATTAGCAAATAGTTAAAAACGAGGCCTCCAAAATTGGCAAATATTTCAAGCTATAAAGGTGACTAGATTCCCTAATTTTTATGAAAAATTAATTTAGTTTTAGTTAATTTTCCAAAGAATTATTTTTTAAACTAATAAGTTTAATTATTTCTCCAAGTAAATTATGCATGATTAGAGTTGATTCACCAGTAGTTTATAATATAATTAAAAAGCTTAATCATATTCGCCATTAGGATTATATTGCCATTAATTTAGGGGCAATACTACCATTAGTAAATAATTATCACATACTTTTAGGGTTATTTTCACCTTTAATACAACTTTTATTCATTACCGTTGATTACAGTTTTGATGTCAGGGCCATTATTAAATTTCGTAGGACTATGAGCACATGCCTTTTGAAAGGCTTGTTGAGCCCTAGAATTGATTTTGGGCCATATGATTAAATGAGCCATAGAATTGCTTTTGGGCCACATGATTAAATCTAATTGTGTGACCCAAAAGCAATTGTAAGGCTTGACAAGCCTTTTAAAAGTCATGTGCTCATAGTCCCACGAAATTCAATAATGGTAATGAGATCAAGATTTAATTATGTGGCCCAAAAGCAATTTTGGGGCTCAACAAGCCAATTAAAAGGAATTTTCTTACTCTTTTTTCAGTTCTATTTTAACGTGAGACATTTTTTAAATTTTAAATTTTTGTGTTCTTGAATGCATTCCTAATAATGTAATTGTGCTTGGCAGTGAGGGGCAGTGCCCCTTGACCCCACCTATATCATGATAGAAGTGTGCCAGGGTTGTTGTCCCTAGACCCCACAAGGGGGTACTGCCCCCTTGACCCCCCACAAGGGGTACTACCCCTTCACCCCATTGGTACCTACCTCCCCCAAGGTCCTACTTCAACATTACAAAAGACAAAATATATGAGGGGACTGCACTGACCAACTATGCAAATTTTTAAAAGAAAGATTCATCACTGTAATTAATTTATTTAGTGATTATCTGCCAGGATTCACCGTTGTAATTAATTTTTTACCAATTATTCATTAGGATTCACCAGGATTTTATTAAAATTTGTAATAGACGGCATAAATTTTCTAGGAAAATTACTATTTTTTCAAAAAATAAGAAAGATTCTCAAGGAAAATTATAGCACTTAGCAAGGATTCGCCATGATTTTATAGGTATTTTAGGGGGTTCCTTAAAGTTATCATTGGAGTAGGGGGAAGAAGCTAAAAAAGATGATGCATCATCCATTCAAGAAGAGGAGGAAGAGGAATAGGAACCTCCATTAATGGAAGAAAGGATTATTAGGGCATTACAAGGAAGAAACAATGAAATAAAAGTTGAAGTTTTAGAATATGGGGATCTAATCTATAACTAGAGTTGATAGACTAGTTGAATAGTATGGGGAAGTTTTTTTAACGGAAAAGTATGACAAGGGAGAAGAAATTAAAATTTACATGCACTAAATTAAAGGGTTGTGTAATGATATGGTGGGATCACTTACAAAAAAATAGATAAAGGAAAGGGAAGGAGAAATTTAAGAGTTGGAGTAAGATGGAGAATAATTTGAAGGAAACGTTTTCTATATTATGCATAAACTCTCTACAAAAGATTTTAGAATCTAGGGCAAAAGAAGCATAGTGTACAAGACTACATAGATGAATTCTACAAGTTTTCCATTCAAGTGGAGCATAATGAAATAGAGGGAAAAGTAGTTGTAAGATATGTAAATGGTTTAAATTTTTCTATTCAAGATTAATTAAGCATGCATAGGATTCATAGTATGGTGGATGCCTATCAACTAGCTTTGAAGGTAGAAGAAAAGAAAATAGACAAAATTATCAAAGGTCATCTAGAGTGAAAAGAGAGCCATCATTTCCTTTAAGGGGATGAGGTGTGTTTAATCCCACAAGGGGAGAATCATCTCATGAAGGGGAGAAATAACAAAATTCTAGATAAGGGTTTCAGAATAAACAAAGAGGATTTTATTGGGGCAGGGGCTATGGTGGTTGTAAAGTTTTGCATGTCCCAGACAAACCTTATGTTTGCTATAGGTGTGGTGAAGAAGGGCATAAAACATTTGAGTGTTTAATCTATCATACACAAGAAAGGAGGCAAGGGAACCAACCGAGAGTGAACTTGGTTGACGTTGATGTTGAAAAACAAAATTCAAAAGTTGCAGCAAATGTAGGTGAGATTCTCATGATAAAAAGAACAATGATTTCTCTACAGAAAGAGCATGTGTTGGCTAAAGACAATCATAACTCATGACCTTGTGTACAAATATTTTTTGAACTAGGGTCACTTTAGGAGGAAAGGTATGTAAACTTATTATTAAGGGTGGATGCTCTAAAAATATGATTTATAATGAAATCGTACAAAATCTAGGTCTACAATATGAAAAACATCCTTTTCCTTACCATATTTCTTGGCTTAAGAAAGGAAATGAAGTTATTATTGATAAGAGGTGTTTAATCAAGTTGTTAATAGGAAAGACTCACATGGATGAGATATGGTGTGATGTTATTCCAATAGATAAATACCATGTGTTGTTAGGAAGACCACGACAATATGATAGAAAAGTTTCCCATAATGGAGAGAAGATATGATATTATTAATATAGTACAAATTTATAATATATTACTGATATAATACTATTTACAATACTAGCCTAGCAATATTACTAATATATTACAAATATTTATAATCTACAAAAAATGTATTAAATTGCAATGCACAATAAACCTAGATAAGTATAGATAATTACTCAAAAAATATAAAAACTCCTTAAAAGTTAAAAGTTTAAAAACTACTAAAAGTTT
This sequence comes from Cunninghamia lanceolata, assembly GCA_027924645.1. Lineage (NCBI taxonomy): Eukaryota > Viridiplantae > Streptophyta > Pinopsida > Cupressales > Cupressaceae > Cunninghamia > Cunninghamia lanceolata. Next base: position 6,379,723 of record BSBN01000738.1, read on the forward strand.
AAAAACACTATATAGCTTAAAGGTTTGAAAGCTTCTTAACAGTTATGCATATTTCCAAAGTGAATGGTGTTCGAGGAGTTGGAATGTATTCTGTACACAATAGTTTACACAATAGTTTTGACAAGGAAATTTTGGTAGAATTGAAACAATAATGGACATTCGTATGGCACCATCTATGCATGCATATACGCATATATAGCATGGGTTCATCTAGTATGTGTTAAACAATAACATGGCAAATAAAAATAATACAAAATACAAATCCATAAATCAATAACACATACACATAGATGCAAGAAAAAACACAATTTTTAACGTGGTTCACCATGAAGACTACATCCACAAATAGCAGGGCAATATCTTATTCACTATCTCTTCAATGCATTACAATACACAGCAGCATGCCTTTTTATACACCTATAGCAACTTACTCTATTTACTCTCTTTGTTACAATACATTTATTATTCTAACACCAGTCAACCAAGAATAGAAAAGGAAGTGGAAATGGTGGTAGAGATGGGAGAGAAATGAATAAGGCGATTTTAACGATTGGGCTTCATCGCCCAACAATCTCCCACTTGAAGTCCAACCATAGTGCTGCCAAGATATCCCCTGCATTTCCAATCCTATCGTTGCATCAGATCCAACAAAGATTTTAGCTTCACCAAATTATGTTCAAGAAAGCTCTAGATGAATCTCCTCCAAAGCACGTCAGTTTTAACAACCTCCAAACGATGGACATGCTTAATCAATCTCACCCTTATAATGGGCTCAGTAAGCCACACCATCAACCTTCTCAAAGACAAATAATTCCTCACACTCTTCCCCTCCTCCAAAACGGGTATAGGATTATGCACTTGCCCCTCCAAGACTGCCAACAGTTTATAGTAATCCAAAAGCTCTTCCTGCAACGTAGCACAGAAAGCCTGCCCCATAGTTCCAATTGCCTCAGTAGGCCCACACTCAACACTCTCTGAAATATAACCCCTAACGTTCTTATAAAGCCACCCCAACTCACACAGTCTCCTAACCAAAACACGTGTACCCCTGGGCACCCTGTAAGATTCCACCACAACAAAGCCATCCAAATCCTTATCAAATTTGACATAACGACCATCAATACCTTGGTAAGCATACAGAACATCTTTCACCAGGGCACCCTCAGTCACTTCACAGTCTTCATGTCACACTTCCACATACTCCTAGAACGTCAAGGCCCTTGCACTCTCGGGGTCTTTAGACAACAAAAGAACCCCACCTGGATGATGATGTTCAAGGGTTTTATATTGATCTACCTCCTTTGTAGCGCTCCTCTCTTGGGGCACGTGGGTAGCATCTCGGCATTCAAACCACCCACGTCTTCGCTAAGCAAGCCCTTCTCATTTCCCAGCGCTTACAAAACCTCCGCATTCAATATGACCTCGATTTTAGGGTTCTCGAGGGCCCTCTTCTCCATGATCTTGGAGGCTCTTTCCAAGAATAGGAATAGGGATTTAAATCCCCCTTGGCTCTTAATTTTGTCAACCATCCACAAATTCTGCAACTCCGTGGCCGCACTGCAGCACACATTGACAAGGTCTAAAATCCCTCTATTCGCACAAACCACCTAGGAAATCAACAAATGCAACAAATGCATCAAGTAACCAATATCCTTTTCCTTGGTGGTGCTCATAACACTCTACCCATCCTCTTCAAGTAAAGGCATGCCCCAGAGGTAAACCTCCTCTAGCTCGACCTGAGGGACGGATTCCTCCACCGCCGGCTTAACTTCTTCCACTGACTCTGCTGGAGCGACTTGTTCCTCGGGCACTACCTTCACTTCTTCCACCACCTCGACCGACTTTATTTCTCCAGCCTCCATAGCTGGCACCAATGACGAGCAATGCTCTGCTAGCACATTGTGCATGTGATACTGCGAAATCACATCCTCATCACCCAAAGCATCATGATTCCCAGCCTCTACCAAAACATGCAAATCATCCATTTCCATTGGCAAATCAAATCTAACCTTTTTCCCTACACACCAAGTACTATAACCATTCCTTTTTATTACTTGCATCTGCTCCATGTCACTGTCAAGTTCCAACATATCAAGAAACTCCTCAATAACAGAATCAGTTTCATCATCTAATTGATCCAAAAGCTTCTTCTGAGAAGCCTAGAAATCCTCTTCATCATCTATATGAATAGCTACCACTTCATCAAAACTCTCTCCAGAGCAATGGGACATAGACATGAGAGCTTGAACCCAATCATCCAAGTTGGGGCTCTCATCCATATATGCTCAACTTTCTTCACAACTCCTCCTTGGTTCTAACCAAGCTCTGATACCAATTGTTAAATAATAACATGGCAGATAAAAATAAAACAAAATACAAATCCATAAATCAATAACACATACACATAGATGCAAGACATAATACAATTTTTAACGTGGTTCACCATGAACGCTGCATCCACAAACAACAGGGAAATATCTTATTCACTATCCCTTCAATGCATTATAACACACAGCAGCATGCCTTTTTATACACCTACAACAACTTACTCTATTTACTCTCTTTGTTACAATACATTTATTATTCTCGCACCACTCAGCCAACACCCAGCGAAGAATAGCAAAGGAAGTGGAAACAGTGGTAGAGATGGAAGAGAAATGAATAAGGCGGCTATAATGGTTGGGCTTCACTGCCCAACAGTATGTTGGGTAGATGTTGCCTACAATTTTCTACTCTACAAAATAATATACAATAAAAGGACTAAGGTGAAGTATTTTACTTTTCAAATTTAAAATCAAAATCATAAATTATGTTCAAATTTACTCAATTAGAAGGGTAACAATATCTGTTAATGAAAATAAATATAGTTTTTAGAATTGATTTATAACCTAGCAGTTTGAAAGGTAGGACTAACTCTTTGGTTCAAGGGAAACTGCATTTAACTCTAGGGGAGAGGACCCAGTTGTTGAGCATGTTCCAATAGGTGTGATAGTATTTGTCTATTTAAGGCCCAATATTTTAAAAAGTTTAGCACTAGTCGCTGTGACTGTAAGATTGTTAGTGTTACTATAAGTACTTTTAATTAAACAAAATGTGTTCATTAGATATAAAAAATAACCAATCATGTGATGCCACATCAGCGCACCAACATAACGTGACTTAATGCACACCTATTGGTCTACCCTTTTTTTGGGAACTATTTGACACCTCAACAAAAAGTGTGCTGATGTGGCATCATATTTGATGATGTGGCCCTGAAGCTTAGTTATAAGAAGGGGCCTTGCCAAATAAACTATTGTAAAAATTTTGGAGTGATTTGAAATTGCCACATATGATTTTGACAGGAGTGAAGTTAGGGTACTCAACTACTAAGTCCTCTCCCCTATATCCGACTACAATTCAGACCTCAGACCTCTGGACGGAGGGCGCATACCATCGAGGGAAAAGAAATGCCCCTCATTTCTTTATTAGTGTTCATGATTCCCCGCTAAAATCATTGTTATCTTAAAAACTAAGATGAAGACTCGTCTCAAAGCCGAGAATGAATCTGGACGCATTTTGCTTACATGTTCAGGCAATAAACACTATTGTTTTACTCACCTAGAAGTTGGTTTATTGGGAGTCGGTCACTCTAAATATAATTGGGACGTGATAAACAGAACAAAATGTCCGATCAGAATAAGAAGTGTCGCATCAAGGAAAAACGGTTGAAGACTTAAAAAATGTATGTGGAGGGGGAAAACATCTAATTATCTCAAAAACAATCAATACAATAATTGATCATCCAAATCTTAATTACTTTCTCCTGCACCAACGTCATTTACAATGCTTTCTCGATAAGATTAGGTAGACCAAAATAAACTGACCTAGTCATGGATTCTGTTAAAGCCAATCAATCTTTATTAATGTCGCTGCTTTTATAATTTACTCCGTTTCTTTTTTCTGCTGTTCTCTGCAATGGAAAAGTTTGTTGGAGGCTTAGGAGTTGTGAAGCACGAGCAAAGGTAGGCTTACAATTTAAAATCTAGAAGTGGGCAGATAGATGTCCATTACAATCCCTATTTTTCCATAAGATTAAACAGAGGAAATGTTCATTTAATGCTTAGTACTTAAGGGCATCATTACTTATTCTTTCAGGTATCAGCAATCTGGCCAATTGGGTAGAAAGAGGGATACAATATCATGGCCAAGCCCTTATTACTGGGGTGATTATAGGACAAATTGTAGACCGATTAGGGACTATATTTGGAAGGAAGAAGCATCAAGTACAAGCAAGAAAAGTAGTACTGCATCTCAAGCAACCATATCTGATTTGCCTTCAGTGTGGAATAGTTGCTTTACCTTGAAAGATAGAGAAAGCACTCCAAATTTTCTCCCAAAAAAGACGAAGCTTAATAGCTCTGGTAAAGAGATTAGTAAAAGATTGCAAGTTCTACATATTAGAGTGGGTTGTGTGCTTACGCACACCATGAAATTTGTTCAAAGATATGGCCAGCTGAACCCAAATAAAAGAGACGACGAACATATGTCTACAGTTGAAGAATGTCGTCGAAAGGTAATGAGAGCGAAAGGTTTACTGATCTCCTCAGAAATAGAAACCTCTGCAAACCAAGAAATGGAAGTCCAGTTTCTGTGGGCAGAAAAGTGGCGTCCAAAGAGATTAACAGATTTCATTTGCAACAAGCAACAAGCACGAGATCTTCAGTTTCTGGTAATCTTTCCGTATTCTCTCTCTTATCTCCTTTGATTTTTTTCCTTTTGTTTGACGATTTCAATGGTAGTGTAGAGTTACTGGATTACTACACTTATACATCAATTCGAATCAATAGATCCGCCCTTGTGTGCTTATGACAACGATTTTTTCTCAAGATTTTGATTTGGGCTTGTGACGACGACTTTTTCTCATGATAGATAGTCCATGTAAAAGGGGAAGAGCTTAAACAGCTGGTACGTTGTCAATGTACCAGCAGTGAAATTCTGTGGAAATCTTGTTGACTGACCTGTTTCCAGTGGAAACTCTGTCAGTCTGATCCTATCGAAAGCATGGAGGACTGTCTATTCAATTAATCCATAGAAACAGTAACAATTCTAGAAGATCTAAAATTAAACAGTCGACACACAATGTGCCGTGTTTACCATGGACGTGTAAGAGCAAACCAGGTAGCACATCTAAAAATAAAAAGTTTGTTTAAGCTGAGTTTTTAGAAAATGAAATCTGTATAGAGTATAGACTTATAGACCAGAACCAAATTTCCCTAAGCAGGTGGTCTCAGGTTCAAGTCACGACTAGTTTTAGTGTTTTAGTTTTTTTTTCTTTTTTTCTTTTTAATTTAAATTTATTTTATTCATCTAAAGCCAGAAAGGTCAATAGTACAATATAATTAGAAGGCAAAAATAATAAAAGACAACGAAATGGAGAAGAAAACGAGGATTTAGAGTTGCTCATCACAATCATGCTCCGAGTTCACATTAAGAGGGAAGGCCAAAGACCTTAGAATATCACAATTCACTTATAGACAACAAATATAATATCATGTGTATAGTACAAACATTGGTACGTAAAGGTAGACCAAGACATTAATAAAATAAGCATAATGTGTATTATAATAACATAAAAACATATAGATGTATTATTATATTATTTTGAAAGAAAATTAATTAATCAATTATATTGTTGATTAGTTGATCTATGATTATAACATTATATTAATAATATTTTTTGAGATATGAGGTTAGCTTGCAAACAAGAATGAAAAAGTGCATCAGCATAATTAACACCCTTAACTTGAATTTTATGCTTAACTTTTTTTATTAACAACAAATTTAAACTAACCTTTGTACTACCAACAAAATTAGATTCTAGTTCCAATATATAATCAATTTCTTTACCCTTATTATTTACTAGACTCTCTTCTTGTATAGAAGGCATATATTTTTTTCTCACCTTTTGTATTTCCAATATACAAACTTGTATAGATTTAGCTTCCAACAAGATGAATAAGTATGTCCATTAGCATCACAATGTTTCACATAATTCGTCTTTGTATTTGGAGAGTTTACCTTCTCATATTTTTCTCCTTTTATCCTTAGAGATGATGAAGGATGATCTACCTAAAGATAGTGAGTATTAGCATATGCTCCATTTGTGTCCACTAGTTTAGATAGAAAAAAGGCCTTTGGAGATGGTTGTGAATTCCTATGATGCACTTCATTAACACATCCTCATATTTCACATCTTTCTTTATTTAGACAACCCTTTTATGAAATTCACTAGTGTACTCTTTCACACATTGTCTACCATTCTATTTCATAAATTCCCATGCTATATATTTTTCTCTCTGACAAATATGATAAAATTGTTTCTTAATAAAAAAATTTAAATCAATCCCATGAACTAATTGGAGATTTTTCTTATAGTCAATCAATATAAGAAGATTTTAAATTAAACCAAATCAAACTATTAAAGATTATTTAATCCAAATTAAAAGTATGCATGCTAAATTAGCTCAATTGCACGAACCAATGGTCAAGCTTTTCCACATCCACATGTCTTTCAAATAGTAGAATTTCAATCTTAGACTTAGACCTTGAAAAGAGGAATTCTTGGTAGACTTTTCTCACTATGTAAAAATCTTCTCCTTCATTGGAGTGGGATTTCCACTTGCCCAAATACCACTTGATTAGTAAACTAAGACGGATATACCATACACTAGCCACCAACATATAGATTTATGAAATAAATTAAGTGTTGTAAACTTGTCAATCAACTAATTTAAATTGTACTGTGTAAATGAGAGAAAACACCATGCACAATTAAGAAGAAAAAGGATGTACCCTAGAGAAACCCACATACAAAAGAAGACTCTAGGAAATGTGAGCTACTACACACTTAACCATACATCTTCACTAGAAATTACAATCTTAGGCCCATTAAGCACACAAATAACATAAATCTCAATGAACATGTTGGCAAGAAAATGGAGAGGGCTTAGTCTAGAGATCTAAGCCTCAGTCCAATATCTATAGTCAGTTTATACCCCAAATAATACAACAAGAAATTCATAAAGAACATCAAGGAATTATAGAATGCGGTAAGAATATAGCATTTATACATATCAAACACATTCATACACACTTAAAAATTAGGTCCAATCCATATATCTCCATTAAATATTCATTAAAATATGATGCACAATTAGGCAAATTTGAGTCTCTACTCTCTATATATATTTGCTTGTATACATTCATACTTATATCTCTCTTATATATCTTACATATTATCTATTATATATCTATATGTTACATTAGGGATGTGTCCCTTACTAGATGTCACTATCTATGTTGGTCTAATCCTCCGCATCCCCCTTGTGGTGAACTAACATAGGATTTGTTGTGAGCCCTACTGCTATTCATTCCCTGTCAATATCATCCCCCCTTTTTAAAGTAGGTCTTGTCCTCAAGGCATGCAGTGCTAGTTTGAGGGTTGGATGTTCTTATAAATGACTTTTAGAAGTGTTAAAGTTGTATCCCATTATTTCTTTGCTAGTTGTAGCACCTGAATTTGCCCCTGTATCTCAATGTGTGTGCTCTCTGCATCTCCTAGGGTAGTTGGTATCTATATCTTTTGAGCCTTTTATTTTGCTTCAGCTAATACCCTAGTTAGATTTTCTATTCTGAGGCTAACTACCTCTCTCAGTATATTGGCCATTGATCTGCTCTCTTTGATCCTAGAGTTATTACAACTAGGTATGTATTGTTTCTATCTGTGCCCTTATGGCTCTGCTCAAATCTTGAAGAGGAATGTATGTTGTAGTTGTCTATGTTATTTGGGCTTCTATATGTTGCAAATATGTGCCTAAGTGGGTTGTCATTGATGTCAACATATCCTTGTTGCCATTGGTGTCAACTGTATCCTGTTTTGCTATCTATATAGAAGACTAGACTGTTGAGGATATTGAGAAAATTAATGATACTCAATGCATGCAGATCATGTGGCTATGTAGAGGATTGTCAGAAATTTCTCCAGTTAAGATTTGAGAAGTCTGCATGAAGATTTGAAGGAGTTATGGCCATCTGAGTAGAACCGGTTCCTGCAATACTCAAGAAAGATAGAGTGATAGGAAAGAGGTCCAGATTGCTCCGGTAATATAAAATTGTTATCTGTGGAACTGAAGGCATGTTTGGGAAGTCAATGTGTATCGTCAACACTAGTGGTTCGTGGTTTGGAGATCTGCAAGCTATCCTTCTAGTTTGACAGTCATGGCAAAGAGTGTTCTTGAGGTTCTAGAGGAAGATTCAATTGCTTCTGATAATTTGGTTTAGAATGGATGTTATTAGTGAATTCAATGTACTTGTGGAGGTCTCTGGATCATATGGCTACTATGTTAGAGGTCCACATTGAGGTTTGAGCTTGTTGATTGAAGATTTCTTCTTGAGGTTGATGTTCTTCCCAGTCTTGGCTGACCGGATGTTCCTAGCCTGTTGCGGATGCCTTAAAAATATTTTTATGAAGCGTGGAGTGGTTGTAGAAGTAGATTCAAGTCTCAATTGTGTTTGGCCGATAGTATGATGATTCACGTCAAGTTTAGCCGACTTTGTTGATCATTCCAAGGTTGATGAAGTATATAAATACTTGTTGAAGAGGTATTGAAATCATCCTTGTGCAAAACAGATAAAATCCAAAGAAACGATCAGGAGCAAAGTAGAGAAGAAAAGGAGCAAGAGTAGTGTAGAGTGTGAAAAAGAGTTTGAGGCAAAGCAAAAGTTCTTGAGCATTCATTGAAATTGAATCAGGCATGAAGTAGATTCTATTTCTCAGTTAATTCTTTCTAATTAAATTCTGTAAGTAGTGAGCCTCTCTTTTGAGTAGTGAGCTCTAGGTAGTGCACCCGAAGGCATGTGCCTTCTCTTTTACTAAGTACTTTTAATAGGGTACACATTTTGTGGGTTAACCCCCACCATGGTTTTTCCCTTAACCAGGTTTCCACATCAAAATCTTAGTGTCAAGTGTGTTGATTATGTTTCTACTCTTATGTTGTTGATTAATGCTTTAATGTTTACATCACTAATCTAATAGTAAGATAATAAAGAAGGTTAACGGTAGAAAAGTTTTTGTGAGACAATTGATTCACCCCCCCTCTCAGTTGTCTAGTTCCAACAATTGGTATCAGAGCCAAACCCTCTCATAAAAGCCTAACTACTTGAGGAGATCCAGGCTGTTGGCCTACAAGAAGGATAGTCCAAGATTTGATGGAACAAGTTATTTTGTTTGGAAAAATCACATGGAGTTCCATTTGTAATGCATGGGCGATGCCTATTTGGAAATAACTAGTGTTGAGTATAAACCTCCGGAGAAAGGTCCTTCAACTCCTGATCAAGTCAAAGATGCTAAAAATAATATTCGAGCTAAAGAAGCCTTGTTGAGTGCCCTGACTAATTCAGAAATGATAAATGTCTTTGGTCTAAAAACTACTTATGAAATATGGAAAAAGGTTGGAGTATCTGTATGAAGGTGATAAATATGTCAAATGTGCAAAGCTGCAAAGTCTGAGAGGAAAATTTGAAACTATGAGGATGAGAGAAGATGAAAACATCACAATCTACATACAAAAGATAAATGAACTTGTGTGTGGCATTAGGTGTCCTGGTGGAACTTTGGAAGAATCAGAATTGTGTCAAAAGTACTCAGATCTTTACCGGATTCATACAAACATAAGGTTGCAGCTATAGAAGAGATCAAGACAGTCTCAGAGGTTACAAGAGATCATCTGGTTAGCAAAAGTTTAGCTTTTGAATCAAGTGAGTTTGGTGATTCTCTTCCCAAATCTGAATCTACATTCAAGGCCAATGTGTATGGAAAACAAAGATATGATCCAGGTGAAAGCTCTTCTACAAGATCAAACAGATTTGTTAAGACAAGAAAGGATCTTGAAGATGTTGAAATAGAAACAGCAGATCTTGAAGCTCTTATTGCCAGAAGATTGCCAAGAGGATCCAGTAAGTATGAAGGAAAATTACCACTCAAATTCTTTTCTTGTAATAAGATTGGTCATTTTTCCTCAAGATGTTTGGAAAGATTTTCAAAACCAAACCCTAATAGATATAAAGGTCAGAAGAAATGTTACTATGTCCAAGAAAATGGAGAAGAAGGGGTAATAGATGATGAATCTAATCATGGAGGCTCCTCTGAAAATGATTGGGTGTTTGTTGCTATCAAAGAAGAAGATCTGATGTCTACTGAATCTGTTAGCTGTGAAAATGTGGAAAGTGTCTTGGTTGCTCAGGTTATTGAAAAGGATGAATGGGTGATTAATAGTGGATGTTCTCATCACATGACTGGTGACAAGAGTAAGTTTGTGAACTTTTAAAACTATGAAAGAGGACTTGTGAAATTTGAAGACAACTCAGCTGGTAGAATCCATGGTAGAGGATCCATCTCTTTTGATGGCAAGAATAGCACTAATGATGTTCTGTATGTGGAAGGACTGAAACATAATCTTCTCAGTGTTGGACAGTTGGTTGACAAGGGTTATGATCTTCGGTTCAAGGATGGAAAATCTAGAATCCTGGAAAGCTCTAAAACTGAAATTGCATCTGGTACTCAAACCAGAGGTAACATCTTTCACTTAAGTGGTTCTGGGAAAGTTGTTTGATTGCTCAGTCAGATCAAATTTGGCTATGGCATAGGAGGATGTGTCATGTGAATTTTGACAACATTGTCAAAATAAGTTCCACTCAAGCTGTAAGAGATCTTCCAAGACTTGTGAAACCTAATAACATATGTAGGCAATATTAATTGGGCAAACAGAACAAAATTTCATTCAAGAGTAAGGAACAAGGTTCAAGTGAGAGATTGGAACTGGTACATACTGATCTCTGTGGTCCTGCTAGAATTAGGAGTGTGCAAGGAGACATATATTTCATGTTGCTAATTGATGATTACTCCCGGATGATGTGGGTAACTTTTCTAAGAGAAAAATCAAAAGCCTTTGACAAGTTTAAAGTGTTCAAGATGATGGTTGAAAATGGGATTGGTGGGAAACTAAAGTGTTTGAGATCTAACAGAGGTGGAGAATTTACCTCCAGTGAGTTTGATGCTTTTTGTGAAAAGCATGGAATAAAAAGATAGTTATCTACTCCTAGGACTCCTCAGCAAAATGGAGTTGTGGAAACAAAGAACTGGACCATTCAAGAAGTCAAGTTTATTGGAGAGAAGCCATGAGTACTGTTGTCTACACTCTTAACCGAGTACAGATCAAACAAAATTCTGGTAAGACTCCTTATGAGCTTTGGTTTGGTCATCCTCCTACTGTGAGATACTTTAGAGTCTTTGGTAGTAAATGTTATATCAAAAGAGATGAGGACTTAGGTAAGTTTGAGGTAAGAAGTGATGAAGGAATATTTTTGGGATACTCGACTCAAAGTAAGGCCTACCAGTGCTTCAATAAAAGATTGAAGAAGATTATTGAAAGTGTGAATGTTAAAGTTGATGAAAGCAAGGAAAGACATTCTAGCTACTCTGGATATGATTCAGATGATCAAGATGAAAGTCAAAATCAAGGAAGGCAAGTTCAAGTTGAAACCCAGATTTAGTTTGAACTAGTGACTCTACAGGTTAACACAGATGATGAGGAACAAGTTCAAGAAACAGAAGCTCAAACAATCTCCAAAACTCCCAGGTATGTAAGTTTAAATCATCCTGAAGATCAAATCATAGGAGATAAGAGTAAAGGTGTTCAAACTAGGATAAAAATGTCTAAAGATCAAGAAGAGATTTGTTTGATTTCAAGGATTGAACCTAAATCAGTAAGTGAAGCTTGCAATTATGAAAACTGGGTCAAAGCAATGGAAGAGGAATTGATGCAAATTGAAAAGAATCACACATGAGATCTAGTTCCTAGACCTAAGGATAAAAATGTGATTGGAACCAAATGGGTCTTCCGAAATAAACTGAATGAAGATGGTGACGTGGTAAGGAATAAGGCAAGGTTGGTATGTAAAGGCTACTCTCAAGTAGAAGGAATTGATTTTGAAGAAACTTTTTTTCCGATGGCAAGGATAGAGGCAGTTAGATTTGTTGCTTTCAAAGATTTTAAAGTATATCAAATGGATGTAAAATCAGCATTTCTGAATGGAGACTTGGAGGAAGAAGTCTACATTGAGCAACTAGAAGGATTTCAGTTGTTTGATCAGGGAGATATGGTTTGTAGATTGAGAAAATCCTTATATGGACTCAAACAAGCTCCAAAAGCCTGATATGCTAGATTGGAGAAGCATTTGCTTAAGCTAGGATTTAGCAAAGGTACTGTTGATAGTAATCTCTACTTCAAAATTGATCATGAGGACATTCTAATTGTTGAAGTTTTTGTTGATGATATCATTTTTCGTGGAAATGAATGCATGTGTAAAGCATTTGTTAATTAGATGAAAGGTGAGTTTGAGATGTCAATGTTTGGTGAGATGAATTTCTTCCTAGGTCTGCAAATTGTTCAATTAGATAAAGGTATCTTTATTTCTTAATCCAAGTATGTAAAAGAATTGCTAAAGAAATTTGGAATGGAAGACTCAAAGCCAGTAGGTACACCTATGGTAACCAGATGCAAGTTAAGCAAAGATGATGACTCTCCCAAGGCAAATTAGAAAAGATATAGATCAATGATTGGAGGTGATAAGTGCCAATTGGCACCCATACAATATATCTTTTTACCTCTCTTTTTACCCTTTCTAATCCCAACTTCTTGATGTTTGCACCCAAATAGAATAGAAAGGTTGTTCTAAATAATGATTAACTGAAGATAAATTAATTAGGATCATGATTTTTTATTTAAGGACTAATGTGCATGGAATTGATGGAAATATGCAGAAAAACTTCTCTTTTTGAATCAACAGGTGTAGATGCTCAGGATGGCAATTTTGTACATCTTTAGAGGTAGTCTTAAATATCTCCGGAGACTATACCAAAATCTCACAATAGAAAAAGTTTTGAAGTAAGAGGAAGAGCATCTCCGGAGCTGAGCAAGAAGGCCGTAATTATATCTCTGGAGCAACAAACATATCTCCGGAGCTGCAGACAGAGACTCTCCGGAGAAACAGACATATCTCCAGAGCTACAGTCAAAGACATACATCTCTGACACCTCCTCACAATAGGGTAGATTTCCAGCAATTGTCAGTCAGGCACTTTCAGTGGCGATCATTATACCCCCCTTTTTATTACTCAAATCATCACCTGAGTAATTAAGGTGCCATCTTTAGTTAACTGCTAAGAGTTTTTTGTCTCTTTTTAGTTTTTGCATGAGTTACCAATGAAATTGATTTAATATCCATATTTTTAGGGCCTCGCTGCCCAAATGTATTAAAACTCAGACTTAGAATTTAGAGTGGACTTCTGTTTCATTCATTCTATTCTTATTGCATGATTATTTTTCATAGTTAGACAGCTAGTATAATAAAGAGATGGATGTCATCTCATAGAAGAATTGATAGATAAGATGAGTGATATGTCATCACTCATTTTATATATATTTATTGAAGCAGTAGAAGAAAATGAGGATGATTATTATTCTTGTGTAATTTTCAATTAAGATATCAATTTTTCAGAGCGAATGGAATTAGACCAAATCTAGTTGTGATCTTATTCTGTTGTATTGATTCTTCACTATAGCCTTCGGCCATAAGGGTGTGGAGCAAGGGCCCACTCTCACCACCAAGGTAGAAGGCTAGTACCACTGTTTTGTTGTTTCAAATTTTTCTTTATAGATACTTACCGATTTGGATAGACAAATGCATGTTGTAGTTGTAAATTTGCTTTGAGTAATTTACTATTTAATTCTGTTTCTAGTATTCTTTGAATTCATTTCATAAGTAGATAGATCAATCTTTTTAAATTAATGAAAGCCATTAGAATTAGTTAGAGAAAACTGGTAACTATAGAATCCCTAGTTGCAGACAGCTGAGGACATAGCCCTGGATTTTGACATCTGAAATATGATTAAATGATGAGGTACAATGACACCTTGTCATTTTTGGTGTCGTTGCTAGGGACAATTGTGTTAATTAGGGAAACTTAGCTAAATAGTTTAGGTTAGGTCTATATGGTTAGAGCAAGAGACTCAAAGGGAAGATACATAAAGCAAACCCCCCATCAACAAGCTATAGGAGAAAGCAGCAGTGTGGCACAAGATCTTGTTGAAGAAAGAAACCTAGAACCTACCTTGGAAGTGGCACCTCAAAACAATAATCCCTTAGATCCTACAAATCTTCCACTCACTGATTATATCTAAGAATTACAACAAAAGTTTCAAGTAGATTCTTTAATAGAACTTGATATCCTAGAACCTCAAGGAGAAGAACCAGTATTAAACATGGATGATAATAATGATAATCATGAAGAAGAAGGAAATCAGGCTCCAAGAACCTTCTCATATCCCATTGTTCTGGCTGCTGGAGAAAATGCTCCTATGAAAAATATCTCACCAGCACACCTGCCAAATTTTAGAGGTCTTTCCTCTGAGGACCCAGATCAATTTCTATGTGAATTCAAAGTAGTATGCCAAACTTATGATTATGGATCAGATAACCAAAAACTCAAACTGTTCCCTTCAACCTTGAAAGATTCTGCGATGAGATGGTTTATGGGTTTACCCTAGAACTCTATTCATTCTTGGGATTAGATGGAAACAATTTTTTTAGGAAAGTACCAAGATTACTGTAAAGCCAGTAATAAAAATAAGGAATTGTTTAAAATTAGGCAAGGAGAGGAAGAGACCTTAGAGGACTATGTGAACTGGTTTAACTTCGCCTTAAGAAGATATGGCAACCCAGTAGATCACTCTTTGGCCAAAACCCTATTTGTAAAGGATTGAATAGGGAATCAAAACAGGCACTAGATCTAATGGGAAAAGGGAATATCAACAAAATGGATATCCCTGCTATAGAAGAACTCTACAGGAACTATTCTAGAACCTAATATGGAGCGAGGTCATCCAAAACTTTCAAAGGGAAGAATAAAATAGGACAGTTAATGGAAGAGATTGCAAATCTAAAAATAGATATTCTAGTCCAATTAAATACCACATTGGATGGAATTCAGGCAAAAACTAGAATAGCTGATCAAAATAGAGCAACTGAACCACTCTCCATCTATTGTCCTAGGTGTAGAAATAGTCATCTGCTGAGAGAATGCCCTTTGGACAAATTAGAGGTTTGTCAGATTTGTGACAAGGAACATCCTACCAGTCAATGTAGTCAACTTCCAGCCTTGAAAAGATTGAGTAAGAAGAATGCTGTAATTGAAGAAGAATTAAACTATGTGGGACAAAAACAAACTAGGAATTTCCTTTATAATCAGTATCTAAACCAGCCTTCTTATAGGGGTCCTTCTAATTGGGGAAATAATCAATGGAATCCAACGTGGCATGAGCCTCAGAATAATCCTCCTTGGGGACAACAGGATTGGCCAAATCAGCACTGGGGAAACCAACAATGGCCACCACAGTTTGGATCTCAAAACATGCAACCTCAATGGGGTCCTCAGCAGAGATATAATCAACAATACCAGGGACAACCTAGAAGTTTTCAACCTCAACAACAAGCTTTACTAACCGGACCCTCCAACACACAAGGACAATCACAAAATGAGCCAGTTAGTCAACCATCCTTACCAGCTCAACCTATACCAAATCCATGAAATAAATAGGGAGCAGCTGTTTACATGATAGAGCAAGAAAACATGGCTGGTATTAACGCTATATATTCAAATAATCTCCAGCTACGCTCTGGGAAAGTATTCCCAAGACCATCTCCTCCAACTATAGTTGAAGTACCCAATGATGAGGAACCTAAAAATTCATCCACTCAACTTCCAGAGAAGATTACTATCGAAAAAGTGCTAAAAGAATCATCCTTGGAAAGCTCCGGAGATGCTCATAAAAGACCAACTCCAGAGAACATTCCTAGACACAATTCTGATAAAAGCTCCAGAGATGCTCTAGAGATGGAAAAATTAGTACCATACCTAGAACGACTCAAACAACATGTCCCCCAGAAAAATATCTTACAAAAACAAGTCCAACCCAACCTAGAATTAGAAATTTTACAAGAAATCAGGCAACTGAACATTGAAATTCCTCTCCTCCAAGCAATCAGAGATGTACCAGAACTAAATCAATTCATTAAACAACATTGTGTCAAAACGCAGGGCAGGAGGAAAAACCTTCCTTCTACAATACAGGTGGAAGGGAAAGTAGTAGATCTATTGATGGGGGAAATACTTCTCCTAAAATATGGGGACCCTGGAAATCCTGTCATAACTATTTTCATCTTAGGGGTAGAAATTTCAAATGTTTTGGTTGATTTGGGAGTAGCAATTAATGTGATGATGGTTCATACAATGGACAAATTAGCTCTATCAGGTATCCAATCCACAACTACAATTCTCTAATTTGCTGACTAGTCAGTAGCTGTTCTGAAAGGAGTAATTACTGATGTACTAGTTGTGATAGAATCATGGGAATTTCTACTGGACTTCCTAGTATTAGAACCTAAAAACTAGAGAAATGCTTATCCACTGATTTTAGGAAGACCATGGCTGGCTACAGTAGTAGCATCTATTGATTGTCAAACTAGGGATATGATCATTTCTAATGGGATAGATTTGAAGAAAATATCTTTGTATCCTCCAACTAAACCATCAATACACTATACAGGAAGAGTATGGGTGGATGAACCAAAGAACAATGACAACAATGCCTCAATAACCATGGTAACCATCAGGGAGCATTTGGGAGAATTGGAAGAAGAAATCTATTATGATACAATAGAAGACATTACCCACATCCTAATCAATGAGGATGTGATGAAGCTTGCCCAAGATTCTAAGAGAGAACTTCTTACTTCTTCTCATTGTACCCTTGCAAATATCATTCCTTGTGGAGAAACCTTTTATAGAGACTTAGCCACATTCCACATGTTGCTTCCACATTCTTGTCCCCTCAATACCATGAGTCCAGTGTATGGATTAACTACATCTATGGATCAAATCACAAAACAGGTCATGATTTTACTAGGAAAAACACTTAATATCAATACTCAGTTAATAGCAAATCAGGAAGAAAAACTTATCCAACTTTTGATTTCCCATTCAGCAACTTTTGCTTGGGAATACCAAGATATGAAGGGCATACCTTCTGAGATCTGTACCCATCATATATACACTGAGGATATTAAACTTATCAGACAACCCCAGAGAAGATTGAATCCTGCTTTAAAGGACACTGTCAAAACTGAAATAGAAAAATTACTGCAAGCAGAGTTTATATATCCAATCTCAGAAAGTCAATGGGTCCCACCCCTTGTCATAGTGCCTAAAAAGAATGGGAAATGGAGGGTGTGTATTAACTATAGAGAGCTAAACAAGGCTACAAAAAAGGACTACTTTCTCTTACCATTCATTGATCAAGTACTGGACAACCTTGCTGGGAGAAAGTATTTTTCTTTTTTAGATGGGTTCAGTGGGTATAACCAAATTCAAGTAGCACCTAAAGACTAAGACAAAACCACTTTCACTTGCTCTTGGGGAAATTTTGCTTATAAAGTTCTCCCATTTGGACTATGTAATGCCCCAGCTACATTTCATAGACTTGTTTTAGCTATTTTTGTTGAACTAGCTAATGAATGCATGGAGGTGTATATGGATGACTTTACTGTGTATGGGGACAATTTTGAAGAAGCTCTCACAAATCTTGAGAAAGTACTAAAATGTTGTGAGAAAAATCAATTATCTCTTAGCCATGAAAAGTGCTTCATGATGGTAGAAGAAGGAATTGTATTGGGACACCATATTTCGGCAAATGGCATCAAAGTGGATCAAAACAAGATAGAAGTGATCACATAGTTGCCTTCACCCAAAAATCAGATAGATGTTAGGAGTTTTCTGGGTTGTGCAGCTACTATAGGATATTCATAAAAAATTTCAGCAGAATAGTTGCCCCCCTGTTTACCCTGCTTAACAAAGACACAAAATTCCTATGGACAGAAGACTGTCAATCAGCATTTGAAACCTTGAAAGAGAAGCTTACCGTGACACAAGTTTTGAGAGGACCTAATTGGACTTTACCATTTCACATACAAACTGATGCTTCAAATGAATCAATTGGGGCAGTTTTAGGACAAAAGGAGGAAGGAGAAAGTATGCATGTCATTTATTACATTAGCAAAAACCTTACATCTGCAGAAAGAAATTACACCACAACTGAAAAAGAATTCTTGGCAGTCATTTATGCTATAAACAAATTTACGCATTATATCACTGGATATAAAATATTTGTGCACACTGATCATGCATCCATCAAGTACCTAATGAATAAGCCAATGGTGGGCGCAAGGATCATTAGGTGGTTATTGTTATTGCAAGAATTTGATATTACCATCATTGATAATCCAGGCAAGTTTAATTTGGTTGCTGATTTTCTGTCAAGATTGCATACAGGTGGAGAAAACAAACCAGTAGAGGACAGGTTCCCAAATGAACATCTTTTTGCTATCTCCTCTACTTACCTTGGTTCCTTGACAGCTAATTTTTTAGCTACAGGCTTGTATCCATCCCATTTTACTTTAAAACAAAAAAAGTGTTTAGTTAAGGAAAGCTTATCTTACAAATGGTTAAATGGATTGTTGTTTAAATGTGGTCCTGATTTCATTTTGTGCAGCTGTTTGAAAACTGATGAAATTTTTGATGTATTGAGAGCATGTCATGATGAACCATCTGGTGGGCATTACTCTTCCCACAGAACCATCCACACAATCCTGGGAGTTGGTTACTACTGGCCCTCTCTTCATAAGGATACTAAGAAGTATGTGCAACAGTGTGACCAGTGCCAAAGAATGGGACAACCAACCTTCACCCAAGAGATGTTACCGCATCCTCAAGTCATGATGGAACCATTTGAGCAGTGGGGTTTAGACTTTGTGGGACCAATTTCCCCACCATTAGTAGGCAAGGAGTATATTCTAGTGTGCATAGACTATGTTACTAAATGGGCTGAAGTTCAAGCATTACAATTTGCACGAGAAGAAAAAGTTGCTAATTTCCTTTATAATAAGATTTTCTTGAGGTTTGGAGCCCCAAGATCTATTGTTTCAGATAGAGGACCTTAGTTTACTTCACAAGTAATCAGAGCATTCACAAATTTATATCAAGTCAAGCACAAGAAGTCTTCACCTTACCATCCTCAAGCTAATGGGCAGGTAGAGGTAACTAATAGGGAACTTGAAAATATTCTGACAAGGACCGTAGAAATGAATAGAAAAGATTGGGCTAATAGATTACCTAAAGTAGTTTGGGCTTACAATACCACTTGGAAATCAACAACAAAATTTTCACCGTATAAATTAGTTTATGGGAAGAAGCCTATTTTGTCTATAGAATTTGAACTTCAGACATTTAAAACTACATTGGATATTGGTCTACCATTGTCCATAGCCCAACAGAACAGAATTCTTCATCTCAATGAATTGGATGAAATTCGAACGGAGGCCATTCAGCAAACAGAACTTGTTTAGTATCAAAGGAAGCAGTGGCATGACCAACACATTAAGAGGAGGACATTTCAACAAGGGGATTGGGTTCTTCTTTATGATTCTAAATTCAAGGAGTTCAAAGGGAAATTACAAACTCATTGGATGGGTCCTTATCAGATAAAAGAAGTTTTTGAAAATGGAACCATACTATTGGAACCTATTAATGGAAGCATGAACACATTCTTAGTGAATGGCCACTGAATCAGACTCTATACAAGGCCATCCACTTAAGAAGAGTTCCTCAATGATTTATGCTTTGATACAGGGGAAACCTCCTCTATCATAGTTTTGGACTAAAGAAAAAAGAAGAAGAAGAAGGTTGAAAACCTGCAAATGGCGGTCTTCTGAAAAAAAAAGAAAGAGAAGGTTGAAAACCAGCAAATGGCGGCCTTCTGCAAAAAAAAAAAAAGAAAGATGGAAAACCAGTAATGGTTGTCTTTCTCAACCAAGGGAATTGAAAACTAGCAAATAGCGGTTAACTTCTTCATGCCAATTAAGAATAAACAAGCTATAGAGGTGATTAGGTGTCAGGCGCTACTCAAACACACCTCTGGTGCTTCACAACTAGGTGCATCTTTGGTGCTTCACAATTAGGAGCACTTCTGACGCTTCGTAACTAGGTGCACCTCTAGTGCTCCACCAATAAAAGGTTATTTATAACCATAATTAGTGTAGGGGACCCACCTCTCCAAGCAATAAAGTAGAAATGTCAATTGATGAGGTCATCATGACTCATCCTCTACTTTATGATAGATACTTGTGAAGGACTGCATTGACGTCACCTAGGATACATGGATTCTTGAACTACTCAGTAGGAAGTGGGAGCGGGAATGAATACAGGTTGCGTGACAATGAAGGCGATTGATGTCATCTCGTGCCACACAAAGTTACCCAGGTGCCACGTCGTGTCCAGTCTCATCAATGCCGCAGCATCTCGACCAAGTACATCACACCTCATCATTAAAAATGGTTCAGACCTGTAACTTTATCTTCATTAAGCATTAAATAGCAACTGTCTTGTCTTTCTATTTTTGGGTGCCGTCATTGTGACACGTCCCCTTGCCATCACTTTTCTTCCCAAATTCATGCATGCCGCCATCTTTGTTGTACTGTCACCATGCTTACGAAGTGTCCCATCACTCTGCTTCATTTATGATCACACAAACACTGTAACTGATTCTAGTTCTTTCTCCATCAACAAAGTTGTTAAGTGAATTAACAAAATAATCCTCATTCAAACTGTAATATTCCCTAAAGAACAGTGTCCACTGAAACAGTTCTCCGGAGCCTACGGAGTGAGAAAGAATTGTAAGCACAGAGAACAGACAAGGAATTTAAGTATGGGAATTAAGAAGAAATCAGAACCAAAAAATGCTACAGGCCTTTTGTAGGATGAAGCTGCAACAGATGTTCTGAGGAACGTAGGATGGTTAGAATTTCTAGAAAAATTTGAGGGATTTCAAGAAGATATTGTTGATGAATTCCTAAGGAACCTGAGGGATAATCAGACAACTGTAAGGGGAGTTCAAATCAACCTCTCAACTACCATTACCAATCATATTTCTAGGCTACCTGAACAAGGTGAGAGGTTTTATCATCTGAAAACCTTATATGCTGATTTGATTAGAAATTTCTCTATTGAAGGTGAAACTGCAATACAATTGCATTTAAATAAAAATGAGGTTAAAGGAATTCTTAGGTCCTCACTACCAAACCCTTGGCAATCTGTAGCTACATGGCTGATGAAATATTTCACATGTGATGGATAATTTTCCTTAGTTTTAGGACCAATAATGAAAATATTAATTTTTCTAAGGCATGGGAATGGACACCCCGAATTCAGCATAAACATTCCCAATTTCTTGTACTCTGCCATCACGGCAACTACCGAAAGATATCAACAAAACAAGGGTCCTATGAAACATCATGGCCTCATTTTTCTGATAGTGAAACACCACTTTCTGTCTCAAACCAATGGGGAAGAATTATGGCAAACATTTCTTGAACAAAATCCCCAAAATAGGGCACTAGAGAAGGCACAATCAGAGGATGAGGGTTCCTCCACCCAACCAAAAGAAAAGATAGAACCTTTGACTTCCTCTACTGTTGTCCAGGAAGGAAAGAAGTTATCACTGGAGGCAACTTCAATAGCAGCCCCTGTTTCTGATAAAAAGAAGAAAGGCAAGGAAATTAAAGAGCTTACTCTTGAGCAAACTCCATATATGACTCGCTCAGCCCGAAAGAGAATGAATCTGGCTAGGGAATCTTTCCCTGAGGAACTAACAAGAAAGAGGTCAGTGCACAAAGAAAAGAAAACCCCAAAGAAAGCTGATCCTAGAGAACATTATTGGGCTGAAGAAGCATCCCATGATTTAGATGAAATTCCTCTAGTGAGAAAGAAAAGGCTGAGAGAAGTTTCCCCAGAACCATCTGCCCATTTGGATCCAAGACCAACTTCAGAACAATCTCCTACTCTGGAGACAGAACATAGGCAAGCCTTTACTATTTCCTCAGACTCTAAGGATGAGTCACCCACTCCAGAGGCACCTTCCCCACCTATACTATGGAGAAGCAAAAGAAAAAGGTAGCTCTCCCAAGTGGAGAGAGATTCTGCTCTCCTAGCTGAAGTGCTTCTGGGTTTCTGAACTTTTGAGAAGGAAGCTAGGCCTTCATCAGTTCCAACACAAACAGAAGAAACCTTAGAAGAACCTCAAGACATGGAAACTACAAGAAAAGATAAAACAGATCTAGGTACAGCAAATAGTGCTGAACAAATGGCTATGGAAGACCCTGGTATGCAGCAAACAGAAGAAGAAACATGAACTTTCTCTCATCCCTCTAATCAAGAAGATATTGAGATCTCAAAAGAGAAGCAACTGTTGGAAGAAATTGATAATCTAAAATGATTACTTTGGGGGAAAAATCAGATCATCACTGACCTCAAGAAGAACAAAATGAAACTTGAGCTGGAGCAAAAGAAAATATTTGAAAAACTACAAATAGAGCTCCAAAATAAAGACCAAATAATCCAAGAAAGGGAAGTGGAACTGGAAGCCCAGAAGACAGAGACAGCTAAAATCATGAAGGAAAAAGAGATAGAGGCAATACAAAGTATATCTGATCTTACCAAAGCTAGAGACAATAGTCTCATAGTAATTGCATCATTAATTGAAAAAGTATAGAGTCAAGATAAACAATTGACTTGGGCCAACAACAAAATAGATGATCAGGAAGAGTATACTCAAGAGTTGGTTGGTCCAAGGGCAACCAGTGAACAAGAAGTACAAATAGATCCGTATGTGGGTTCAATTCCCATTAATATTCCTAAGGCCCTATTTTACTGGGAAAGGAGATGTAGATAATATGAGGCTTTTAAGTCTATGCTGCAACTATAGAGGGCAGTTACTGCCATGACACAAAGAGTGGAAACCTTGGAGAACAGAGTCATTCAGATGGCCTCCATTTCTTCTGAAATTCTATCTTGCAAACCTCCAAGTGCCAGTTATGCCATGTTTTTACAAGAAAGGGTCCTACAAAGAAGGTTGTCTTCATTTATGTCTGATTTACCTGAAAACACAGAAACAACAGAGGGGTTCATGAAAGCTTATACAAGGAACTCTGATGAAGACAGAAATTTTCTGTGTGAATTATATCTACATGGATTCTGTGTTGATGATATGACCTTCCTTCTCAATTATTTTGTAGGAGACTGCCAGCTCAAAGCATTCATGTCAATGATGAGGAATCATCAGATTTGGAATGAGCAAATGGAGGCTCACCTCAAGAATGATACAGACACAAATCTCTTCATCAGAAAAGAGTGTCCCAACCCTCAAGCTTTCAAGACCCAGTTCAAGGCATATGTCTATCACCCTGAGAGTAAGAACACAATTTTACCATTATACTTGAAAATTTTACAAGAGTGTTCTATTAATTTTGGTCTTTTTATGAATAGTTCCGCTAATCCAGTGCTTGTAATAGCATAGAAAAGGTGGAATATTCTGACCTCAGAGAAAAAAATGAATGAGGTAGTCACACCTACAAACTTAAGGTTATTTATGAGGAAGGCAAGATTAATATCCAAAATGATGGATAAGCATAAACAAGAGTGGATAGGTGGGCATTTCAGGCCACCACTCATAATTGAACCACTCCCTGTTTGGGCCGAACAGATGGAAGATGAAAAATTACAGGATTGGTTAAAGCAAGTTGATCAATACAGGGGAACTAGTAATACCAACCACACCACTTGATCTACCTATGCACAAGACTATAGCTTGACTAATAGGCTACTCCACCAGAATAATCTAGATTGTGAGAAGCAGGAGGTCCTGCTAAACCTTAGGTATGGGGGGATGATGAGTGCCAATTAGTACCCATAAAATACATCTTTTTACCTCTCTTTTCCCCCTTTCTAATCCCAACTTCTTGATGTCTGCACCCGAATAGAATAGCGAGGTTGTTTTAAATAATTATTAACTAAAGATAAATTACTTAGGATCATGATTTCTAATTTAAGGACTAATGTGCATGGAATTGATGGAAATATGCAGAAAAACTTCTCTTTTTGAATCAACAGGTGTAGATGCTCAGGATGGCAATTTTGTACATCTTCGGAGGTAATCCTAAATATCTCTGGAGACTATACCAAAATCTCACAACAGCAGAAGTTTTGAAGTAAGAGGAAGAGCATCTCCGAAGCCGAGCAAGAAGGCCGCAATTATATCTCTGGAGCAACAAACATATCTCTGGAGATGCAGATAGAGACTCTCTAGAGCAACAGACATATCTCCGGAGCTATAGTCAAAGACATACATCTCCAGTACCTCCTCACAACAGGGCAAATTTCCAGTAGTTGTTGGTCAGGCACTTTCAGCGGCAATCGTTATACCCCCCTCCCTTTTAATTACTCAAATCATCACCTGAGTAATTAAGGGGCCATCTTTAGTTAACTGCTGAGAGTTTTTTGTTTCTTTTTAGTTTTTACATGAGTTACCGATGAGACTAATTTAATATCCATATTTTTCAAGGCCTCGCTGCCCAAATGTATTAAAATTCAGACTTAGAATTTAGAGTGGACTTCTGTTTCACTCATTCTATTCTTATTGCATGATTATTTTTCATAGTTAGACAGCTAGTATAATAAAGAGATGGATGTCATCTCATAGAAGAACTAATAGATAAGATGAGTGATATGTCATCACTCATTTTATATATATTTACTAAAGCAGCAGAAGAAAAGGAGGATGATTATTATTCTTGTGTAATTTTCAATTAAGATATTAATTTTTCAGAGCGAATGGAATTATACCGAATCTAGTTGTGATCTTATTCTCTAGTATTGATTCTTCATTGTAGCCTTCGGCCCTAAGGGTGTGGAGCAAGGGCCCACTCTCACCACCAAGGTAGAAGGCTAGTACCACTGTTTTGTTGTTTCAAATTTTACTTTATAGATACTTACCGATTTGGATAGACAAATACATGTTGTAGTTGTAAATTTGCTTTGAGTAATTTACTATTTAATTATGTTTCCAGCATTCTTTGAATTCATTTCATAAGTAGATAGATCAATCTTTTTAAATTAGTGAAAGCCATTAGAATTAGTTACAGAAAACTGGTAACTGTAGAATCCCTAGTTGCAGACAGCCAAGGACACAGCCCTAGATTTTGACAAATGAAATATGATTAAATGATGAGGTACAACGACACCTTGTCAGGAGGATTGCTTTATTTAACCCAAACCAAACCTGACATCATGAATGTAGTTGGACTTGTTGCTAGATTTCAAGCTGATCCAAATGAATCCCATGTTATGGCAGTTAAAAGAATTTTTAGATATCTCAAGGGGACAATTAATTATGGATGTGGTATCCAAAGGACAATAACTTCACTCTTCATGCATATACAGATGCTAATTGGGTAGGAGATGTGGATGATAGAAAAAGTACTAGTGGTGGTGCATTCTTCTTGGGGAGAAAATTGGTCTCTTGGATAAGCAAAAAGAAAAAGGCAATATCTTTGTCTACTATAGAAGTAGAGTACATAGCAACAACATATAATTGCACTCAGGTTTTGTGGATGAAGCAAATGTTGAAGGACATCAGAATTGTGTTTGAGGAGCCAATAACAATTTTCTGTGATAATTCCAATGCAATAAGCATCTCAAAGAATTTGGTATTGCATTCAAAGACAAAGCATATATATATCAAGTTTCATTTCTTGAGAGAGAAAGTAAATGAGAATGAAGTCAATTTCAAGTTTGTGCCTTCCAAAGATCAGATTGCAGACATCTTCACTAAGCCTCTTCCCAAGGATACTTTCGAGTATCTCAGAGAGAAGCTAAGGGTTATTACCCCTCTTGAGCAAAACTAAGATGCACTAAGGTGTATCAGTCTGGTGGAATTCACATTCATATCTTGTGATCCAAATTGATGTTAAGGAGGTACTACTCAAAGAGGGAGTAGTCAATATGCAAATTTTGGGATCAATCTAAAGCAAAAAGGGAGAAAAGATAGCAAATATGTGCTCTTTGCCATTAATGTCAAAGGGGGACAGAAGTCATCTGAAAAAACTAGTTGTTGATGTAAGGGGGAGCAGTAAAGAAAGTAGTTGCAGAAGTGAGAAGAGAAAGTCTTAATGCTTATATTTAGTTTTTCACATCATATGTTGCTATCAATGACAAAGGGGGAGATTGTTGCAAATATGTGCCTAAGTGGGTTTTCATTGATGTCAACATATCCTTGTTGCCATTGGTGTCAATTGTATCATGTTTTGTTGTCTACATAAAAGATTGGACTATTGAGGATATTAAGAAAATTAATGATAATCAATGCATGCAGATCATGTGGCTATGTAGAGGATTGTCAAAGATTTCTCCAGTTAAGATTTGAGAAGTCCGCATGAAGATTTGAAGGAGTTATGGCCATCTGAGTAGAACCGGTTCCTACAATACTCAGGAAAGACAGAGTGACGGGAAAGAGGTCCAGATTGCTCTGGTAATATAAAATTATGATTTGTGGATCTGAAGGCATGTTTGGGAAGTCAATGTGTATCATCAACACCATTGGTTCATGGTTTGGAGATCCACAACCTATCCTTCTAGTTTAACAGTCATGGCAGAGAGTGTTCTTGAGGTTCTGGAGGAAGATTCAATTGCTTCTGATAATTTGGTTTAGAATGGATGTTATTGGTGAATTCAATGTGCTTATGGAGGTATCTGAATCATATGGCTACTATGTTAGAGGTCCGCATTGAGGTTTGAGCTTGTTGATTGAATATTTCTTCTTGAGGTTGGCGTTCTTCCCAGTCTTGGCCAACCAGATGTTCCTAGCATGTTGTGGATGCCTTAAAAACATTTTTATGAAGCATGGAGTGGTTGTGGAAGCAGATTCAAGTCTCATTTGTGTTTGGCCGATATTATGATGATCCACGTTAAGTTTAGTTGACCTTGTTGATCATTCCAAGGTTGATGAAGTATATAAATACTTGTTGAAGAGGTATTAAAATCATCCTTGTACAAAATAGATAAAATCCAAAGAAAGGATTAGAAGTAGAGCAGAGAAGAAAAGGAGTGAGAGCAGTGTAGAATGTGAAAAAAAGTTTGAGGCAAAGCAAAAGTTCTTGAGCATTCATTGAAACTGAATCAAGCAATAAGTAGATGCTATTTCTCAGTTAATTCTTTCTAATTAAATTATGTAGGCAGTGAGCCTCTCTCTTTAGTAGTGTGCCCAAAGGCATGTGCCTTCTATTTTACTAAGTACTTTTAACAGGGTATGCATTTTGTGGGTTAACCCCCACCATGGTTTTTCCCTTAACTGGGTTTCCACGTCAAAATCTTGGTGTCAAGTGTGTTGATTATGTTTCTGCTCTTATGTTGTTGATTAATGCTTTAATGTTTACATCACTAATCTGATAGTAAGATAATAAAGAAGGTTAAAGGTAGAAAATTTTTTGTGAGACAACTGAGAGCAACTGATTCACCCCCCCTCTCAGTTGTCTAGTTCCAACACTATACTATCCATCTGATCTTTTATTTCCTTTATAGTACTTGGCCATTGTAAGAAAAATTGGTATCTAGTACATTGGCTTCTCCTATTGCCTATTGGATGCTTTTGATATGTGTTTCCAACTGTGTCTATGTAGTTGCACATTTCTTTGATGCTTTTGCCATTCTCTTTTCGTTCATTTCATCAATAACATGCTTCCTGACCTTGTCTTCCTAGTTCTCATTTTTGCTTGCAGGCTACTAACCAATTGCTTAAGTTGTTGAGTTAATGGTAATGTGGTATCCCTTTGAACATTAGGCAATTGGATTTGTATGGAATCCACTGCCTCTTATGGATGCTCAATGTTATCTACATGTTGTATCTCCTCCCTTGCAATGGCATGGAAGATATCCTTTAGTTACAGCTTTTAGAGGGGTGATATCCTAGATAGGTTAACTTGTGACCCGATTGGAGGGAGTTGTGGTACATGTAGTGTAACCACCAATTGAATTTACTTTTGCTGAGCCAAAAAATCCTTAATGGACTAGATGGGGGAGGTAGAGGAGGAAGCATATGTGTTGTCAATTTGGTGCTGGCTATCTTGTGTGTCCTATTGGTCCTCCAAAATGTACCCTACTGATCTTTGTAATTTCTTTCAAGTTTACAAGACAAATCCATAGTAAATGGGCCAACAAATAGGAGATGTTGTCAACAGACAAATCTCCTCTACTTTTCAAGTTCTACAAAACCTAGGTGGGTCTCCCTAAAATAGAGACTAGATACAAGAATAATGAAGCATGTGCAATTAGGGTGTCTATAAGTAGAATTATTTTCACCACAAGATTTAGAGAAATTAGAATTCTTATCATGTTTCTTACGTACAAGTTTTCTGTTAATTTCAGACAATCAAGATGAAAGTATTAAATAACAAATTATGACTTATACAATTTACAGTGGATGTATCATTTTAATATGTAAATGAGATTGGAGAAAATGGATAATCTTGATGACCGGTGCTTATCATGGGTAAACAGAGTCAAGCACCATGCCTTTATTTATCTATTTTTTGATTTTGGTGGTTGTTCTAGGCATCAATACCTTGATAATGATGTCAACCAATCAAAATCCCACCTTATATAACTTTCATACTTAGTAATCCTACCACATCATAACAAGTATCATCAATTTCCTGAAAAGATTTATTCTACTACTTGAGCAAGGGCTAGTACAAGAAATAAATGCATAATAACAAATGTCCTATGAATGTAAAAGAACCCTTAGTTATTTTATTCAAATACCAGTTATAACATGTATAGGAGACAAAAGATTACACAGAATAACACCTTGTTTATAATTTCAAACCAGAGAGTACATATTTTGATAGAAGACACAAAATACTCTATTCTATTCATATGACAATGCACGGTACTATAGAAAAATTCAAAAAAGTTTCCAACTCTTTTGAAACCAATGAGAACCACCCTTTTATAACACAAGGGGGCCCTTACAAATCATCGTGATTCCTTCCCAGTACAACAACATTCAATTGCCCTAGAAGACATGAAACAATTTGAAATCTCCCTGGTTAGTTAAAAATAGCTGCCTTTTGTCTTTTACCTTGAGAGTGGGTAGTTATATTATTCAAATGATCTTTCAGCCTTCTACGTAGGGTTGCTAAACATAAAAACCTTCAGGGTGGTTGAGAAGTCCTTGTCTTTCAAAATTTGAAGTAGCTATGTCTATTTGTTGAAGGATGGTGATGAAGAGGATCAATAGAAACCCAACTCTTCATCACCTACTGAGTCACCCACACATATTACTCTTCAACTATAACAATTGTGTTACTGATGGTTTTCCAGTTGATCTAGGAAGGAGAAGGGATCTTAATGATGCCCCTCTACCTTACCATCTGATTTTACCAATCAGTCAGGGTTGTTGGAATTTCAAAAATTCCATCTGCTCTAATGAAGAGTTGCATTCAACTAGAGAATTCATACAACCTTAATCTTTCCTTACCAGAATGACACTGTAAGCCAGTGAAATTGAGGGAGCAGTAAGGTTGTTGATGCCACAGGTTTGTTCTTTTACCTAAATCATCTATTCCCTAAAAAATAATCTCTTTATTCTTAATCTAGAATGGATAGATCTGTGACCATGAGAACAAAGACATGCTTCTTTGGGAAATGGAGGACACAAAGGGCACAACAAAAAGGAAAATACTCTGCATTGTACTTAAGAAAGAAATTGATGTAAACTACTCTTGTAAACACATCCCTTTATAGATAAAATTAAATGAAGGATTTGTATCTGAGTATTTCCCGCTTATCAATAATCATAATCATTCCATTTCTGTCACCTGCATGCTTCACACACTTTACCCTTATCTAGACACCTTTGAAGATCACATCACAATTTTAGAAGTATCAAAAAGCAAGGCATGAATCATTCATGGCTAACCAGAAACTTCTTGCAAACACATCTAGCATAGATGCCAATGTCCAATCAACTTACCAATAACCTGATTGAAATGCAAGAGTAGCGGATGAGATGTACTTTATGTAAAATCACAAGTCTCTATGCTTAGGCAGCAATTTCCCTCTTTGCCGATGAATTATACTTTTCCTGAATTTTGCTCACAAACCCTAGTTTCTACTAGAACACAATTGAGAGATTCAAAATTCATGAAAAATCATTATGTAATGGTCATTACGCCATTACTCATTTACTTTAAAGAGCCTGGAATCATATCAGAAACAATCATTTTGCCAATGCTACCCACATATTTGAATAGGTTGTCTGCAACAAACCAATTCAAAGTTTAGAAATGCACCGTTAATTTTGGGCTCCTTGCGGAAAGATCTACAGTTCAAGAAGTTTCAAAATCCACCGTGTACGTTGGAAATTCTCAACCAATCAACTTGTGCCATGAGAGAAAAACTACCCATCTCATCATATTGACCACACATATCAGATTTGACCTCTGACGCATTTTGCTACATTGCAGTCTCACACTCCTTGCTGGGCCCCTTACCTCTAACACTACGAGCCTAAACATGATCACCAAGTGGATTTGCACTATCACTCTACTTTATGAAAATCGACAGGTTCAAGACATGTGGCATCAAACCACAATAGTACAATGCCTATTCGAATCTGACAACCTGTTCTATGTGGGGGCACACAACCAATTAAGAACTGCCTAGCTAGATGTGCTTCATCTTGACTTCAATAAAGATTCAGACCCGCTAGACAAGTGGCAACATAGCACAACAACATAGCTCTAACAAAGTACAGATCATTGAAGCCTGTGGGCATGTGCCAGGCCGCCAAGTGTCACCCTCGCATTGCACCACTCACAACTTTAGACATAGGTATTAATTTACTTGAAACATTTTCAAGGACCTCGATCGATTATCTATACCAAAGGGGCCAGTGAAAATAACGACTTAAAATTCTTAAATGACAACTTAACTGACAAGCAACCTGAAATAAGGAGTCAATGATGAAACATAAAAATAAAGCACACCATCAGAAGGAAGGGTTTAGGGTTTTTGAACCAAAGGTAAGACCCTAAGAACATACCCAAATCCTTAAAACCTACAAGTCCTAACATGTCATGTAGAGGAGAGTTTGTTTGGTCTTTATGTGTATTCTGCTCTTCCTCTTGTTGTGCATTATGAGTGGAATTAGTTGTTCTTGCTTGTATTCTTCCCTTAGTGTGTTATATACACTTTTAGTAACCTCCTATGTATCTTTCTATATTTTTGTCCTATCTTCCTAGGTCATGCTCATTAATGTGTCTACTCTTTGATTTGTTCTCAGTTATGTGGTTTGTAAATGAGCTAATTTTCTTTGTGCTCCATAGAGATGGCTGGGTCCACCTCATTAATTGCCTTTTGCCTTATTTGTTCATCTAATTCCACTACTTTTTCCCTTTTCTTCCTTAGGGCATCAACTAACTGATCTAGGAATCCTTCCATCAAGTCTTCTAATGTCTTTTCATGTCTATGCATATACTTTATTACTTCTTTCTGAATTATCTCCTTGTTCTCCCATGAGACCTCATTGTATAGGTCTATTATATTCATGAGAAACCCAAAATTTTCAATAGCATTTGTCACTACATTTAAATCTGACAAGTCCTCTTGCTCCTGTTCTATTTGTATTGTTTTTTATTTCTTTTTCTTTTGCAACTTGCTACCTTCTTTTGAACTTCTTCTTCTATATCCTCTTCCGCAACAACTTGAACTATACTCATTTTTACTCCTTGCTTTTTCTTTGCTGCTTTCTTCTTCTTCTCTACACTTAATTGTACCAACACATTTGATATTTTCTCAACCTCAGGATCTTTCTCAGTTTCTTTTGGTGTTGATAATGTTTGTGATGAAGTGGCAGGCTCAACCCTGGATTGGCTGCTAGGAGTTTCAAAATGCAATCTCCTAGGTCTCTTCTTGTCTATGGTGTACTTGTGGTGCTAGCTTGTGATAGTGCTAGGGTAGTTGGTGGAGCAGAAGAGCTAGGCTGCAGTGGGATACCCTATTGTGAGTGTAATTTTTCTCTATTTTTCTCTACATGTTCCTCTGCCTTCTTCTTGTGCAGCTTATCCATGAATTCTCTATATGTCTCAAACCTCGCCGTGTTTGGGTCTTTTGGTTTTCTTAGGAGGGTTTTGTCATATGCATCAATTTCTTGTGCGATTATCTCATAAGATAGCCTAGGTATCTAGGAAGTCCTAGGTTCTATTATCGCCATGGAGGTATAATCCTTGTCTACCATAAAGGTTATATGGTTTTCATGTACTATTTTATTGACTCATGCATTTCTATCTTTGGCTTGTATTTTATCTTGTAGGGCTTTGAAAAACCCCTAGTATGCAGTGGTATATGAGGGTTTGCCTTTGAAAATTGTATCATATTGCTTGATTTGTGTCGTTACTGTATTGTCTTCTTGTCATATTTTAGCTCCATAGTTTGGCAAAGCATTCATGAAATAGAAAGAGAGGCATATAGTTTTAGGGTTACATACCTAAAGTTATAATTAGAGGCCTTTGTCTTTTACAGGTTCTCCATTAGCTGCTCTCTTAGAACCTCGCATAGGTTAAAATATTTATTGTCCGCAACCATCTAGTAGGCAATATGTATGGTCGTTCTGATGGCTAACCCTTCATGGTTGGCATAATATATCTTATACACGATTCCCATGGTAGCATACCTCACCTCATGGTTTGTGATTTCATTGAAGTTCAAGCTCTGTCCATCCAGTGTGGCCCTAATTAGCTCCATCACCTTCTCATTTTTAATTGCCTTCTTTGTTGGCACCTCTCCTACTGCACAAAGCCTTATAACTGCATGAATAACTTCTTTTGTGATGTGGTGTTGTGTATCTAGGTATATGTAATTGATCATGTATCTGGCTTAAAACTATGCACACCCAATCATGTTCCCCACAAAAATCAATGTAGTCCTCCGATATGTCTAACATCTTTGCTGCAATATTTTGGTATTATGGCAAGTACCATGTTTTGTCTTGTAAGAGAAGTGTATTTCAAATCTCCCCAAACTTCATATGATCAATTTATGAGATTGGCGCATGGATATATTTTCTTACATCTTTTGTGTATATGACATCTGTGGGTACTTCCAAGAATGCACCCTCTTTATCCACTTCCATCACCTTATAAGGGAATTTCTTATACTTGGGTCTTGGCTTCTCTGTAATGTCAATGAGATCAGCACATGGATATATTTTATTACATCTTCTATGTATATGACATCCATGGGTATTTCTAAGAATGCATCGTCTTTGTCCACTTCCATCACCTTGTAAGGGAATTTCTTATACTTGGGTCTTGGATTCTTTGTAACGTCAATGAGTGTAGGGGTGGCCATCTTCTCTTTTCCATAGTTGTGAATAAGGTTTGCTAATTTTTTGTCTTTCTCATTGGAGCTCAATTTTTTTCTAAGTGTTGAGTGCGAATGTGATGAGTTGGCTGAAGGGTCAGGGTTTTATATCCCTCATGGTGCCATTTTGTATTTATTACATTTATCTATTTCCTTTTGGTAGGCTTTTTTAGCGATTTATGTGTTAGCTACTTATAACTATAAATGGTTACTTTATATGCACTATGTTACAGTATAATACACTAGTTATGGTACATTGTTATGAATCTACCTCATTGTCTTTTTTCACTCTGGAGATTGGTGGTAATGCTTCATCCTTGCTCCATTAACAAACCCTATGATCTTGCTTTCATTCATTTTATTTAATCTTACCACTTTGGATTCTGTAATTTCATGTATATAATAGGGTCCTAACCACCTTACCTTAAGCTTACCTTGATTTTTGAATTTGATGTCATATAGTAATGCTAAATCTCCTTCGCAGAATGTTTTTAGGCATAGATTCATATGATGCTAGGCTTTTTGTCTTTTCTATTGTAGCTATTGGTTATATCTAGCTATGAGTCAGTTTTCATCCAACTTTTCTAAATCATCAATCATTTGAGATAATGAGTCCTCATCATCCAACTACAAGGTGAGTGCAATACATAATGTTGGTATTATAAAGTTCATAGGGACTATTGCATCAATTCTATATACTAGTTGAAATGGTGTGAACTTAGTAAACCATTTATATGTTGTTCAGTATGCCTAGAGTATCATGGGTACTTTTAGGTCCCAATCTTCTCTATTGCCATCACACAACTTTGTCAGTGTTGTCCCAATTATCTTATTTAGAGCTTCACTTGCTCCATTATCTTGTGGATGATATGGAGAAATTTTTTTGTGTGTTATCATAAAGTTGCTTAGGAGTTCTGCAATCATCTTATTTATGAAGTGTTTACCTTGATCACTTGTTATACTTATTGGACAACCAAATCTTGTAAGATTTCATATTTTCATAAAGAAAATTTGTGGCAGTTTTGGTTGTGCAATCTTTAGTTGGTTCTACTATGTAATGTCCCAAATCCTAACCCCCAAAAATTAGCACTAATTTTATATAACTCAAGAAATTCTAAATATTATCCTTCAATAATTATTCATTCCATGACTTATTACAATAGTTATACTAGCTTTGCACGGTTTCCCAACCAACTCAAAATTTTCTAAATCGACCATAGTGTTCAAGTAACATAAGATTTATAATTGGATTCCATACCATCCTTACATCATTCTAACTTAATTTCCTTTGGTTCATCTTCATCTGATTCGATAATTATCATTCCTCCAGTAGGGTGTACTTGGAGGTACTCTTTTGATACTTCCTCACATATAGTAGGCACATTTCACCCACAACCAAAGGGAAAATCATGAACTGCTAAGGGTTTCTTTCCTTTTTGTCTTTTAACTAGTGTTTTCTCCATCCTATCTTGCCTTATCTTGATCTCTTGAACTATTTTGTCCAGGGAGATTATTTTATCCCATTGTTTGTTTAGCAATTTGATTATCATTTTCATCTCTACCTCATTGTTCCCTTGCCTTTGGGAAGTGCTAGCTTGGTTTTCTCATCTTATCCATTAATATCTATTGAAAAATTAAAATTTTAATCAGTATTGTACCCATGGTTCATGTCCAAAACTTAAAGTTATACTTTCAGGGTGCTGCCACAATAATGGGTTACTCTTTCTGGGACATCTAGATTTTTGCTGAAATCACATATTTTTAGAAAATATAATGATTTAATCCTTGAAAGGTTTCATTTAAAGGATTTTAATTGAAGACGGTTTGATCAAAGCCCCTTAGATTCAAACCCCCTTGGATAGAACCCCGCTAGTTTTAAACCATACCTATAATGGAGTCTCCTCTACACCTATCAAAATGCTGATAAAAAACCACTTTTGATTTACCTTTTGGGGGATCAAATGAATTCTTTTAAAATTTATGTTTTGTAATTATGTAGTCCTTATTATAAGCTTCCCAAAAAGTATAATTTTAAATATATTTAATTTGATTATTATATTTATTCTTTATTTCTTATGAATGTAGGTTTTTCACCGAACATCAAGTTCTTTGTTCTACACACATGGAAAATTAGTAAATTAGTGAAAAAAATTCTGAAAAATATTTATGCCCTAGGTATTGATGTCCTTGTTTCAACAAAAAAAATTAAATTTTGATACATACAAAAAAAGTTATGTTTTACGGAATACACCTAAGTCTAAATTATAATTGGTTTGACTTCAAAACTTAATTAAAAAAATATTCAACAAAACATTATGAAACCAAATGCATGTCCTATATATCGGTGTTACCAATCTAAATTCAAAAGAATCAGAATTTTATCCTTTGTAGAAAAAAAGTTATGTGCTACAAAATACACATCACTTTAAAAAAATGTTGTTTACTATTAAAGACTAGTTATCAAAGGAGATGCAAAAAAATTTACAATTTAACTCCAAATTTTTTTTTAAATATATTTAGAATCTACAAACAAAATCTCACAAATCACTAGTTCGCATCATCTTCAAATTCCTAACAGTTTAGTGCTATAGGTGTCAGAAAGTGAAGATTTAGTTCAAAAATGTTGATTTCAATGTCAAGTTTGGCCAAAAAGTGTAACCCATTATTGTGGGATGACCCTTCAATATAGAATATTTCCAATTTGTTCGAGTGTAGTAGGCTCAAGGCCTAGCTTCTGAACCTCACTCTGATACCACATGTAGTGAACCAATCCTTAATCCCTGAATTAGCACTAACTTTTTTTACATGCTCACAATTCTAACTTGTTTTGTCTATGTTCCAGAACAAAAGACAAGTAAATTATTGAGGAAAACAATTTTATAATTCATCCCAAAAGCATGTTTTATTTTATATCAGAGAAAATTTAATTTATTTCAAAGAAAAATTGTTGGAATTAATTTTAAAAGAATATATATATGAAGATAAAATAGATTTTAAAATAAACAAATTAAACAAAAAGAATTTAAAATAAATCAATTAAAATTAAAATTAAAAATTAAATCAATACCAAAATGTAAACTTACCTCCATTTTCTCCTCCAAATCCCTTCTTTTTCTCCTCTATTTCTTTCTATCTAATGTTCCTTCTAAATTCACTATTGTTCCTAAAAAGTAAAAACAAACTCCAAGGAAAATTTAATTGTCATAACTACAAGAAATTGCCACTTCTTTGTTGTGGTCAAAATTAGAAACTAATACTTAAATCAATTAATGACAATTTTAAAATATAAAAAAGTTAGTACCAATTCAGAGATTAAGGATTGGGTAATTACATTCTACCCACTTAATCAAATATTCCACTCATGTTATTACAAATCTTGCTTTTGAATGTTTTGGGGGAGGGTTTATAGGTCTAATGAAATCTATTGCCCATTTCTCGAATGGTATTTGTGCCAAGACTGATTTCAAGGGCATCTCATCTCTTGTGGTAGGTTTTCCTACTCTATGAAATATGTCACAATTCTTAACATATTTTTTACATCCTTCTATAAATTAGGCCACTAGTCTCCATAGTTATTTCCTCCAGAGATTCCTTCATGTGCTTCCCTTAATATTGCTTTTCTTTCGTGTTCACAAACCACCCTTCATAAAATATCATTTTTCCCCAAGATGTGTAGTTCTCCTTCAACAAGTGTATAAGGCAGTGCCTTCCACATTAATGTTTGTTTGTCATGCAGTGAGATATCTTTTGGATATTTCCTTGTGGAAAGTAATACTACTATCTCCAGCAACTCTTCTGGTACCACATTTAGTTTAAACAAGTGTGCACCAAGTAATTCTTCATGTTAGTCATTTGTTTCTTCCCATGTTTCTATTTTGGATAGGTAGTCGGTTTTATTTCCCTAGTTTAACCATTATCTTGAAATCAAACTCTTGAAATAATAGTAACCATCTACATATCTAGCCTTGAATAACTAGTCGGTTTAGTAAGTATTTTAAAGGTTCATGGTCTATGAAGAATTTGAATGGAGTGGATAATAAATAATGTCTGAATTTCTTCAAGCCATAGACCATGGTCAAGGCTTTCCACTATGTTGTTGTGTAGTTCTTTTCTGCTTTGGATAACTTCCTACTAGCAAATGCTATAGGGTGGTTCTTATTTCCATTTGGTTGTGCTAGTACTGCTCCAATTGCTATCCCTGATGTGTCCACATGTGCATGAAACAGTATATTCCAATCAAGAAATATTAATATTGGTTCTTCTGCAATATTTTGTTATATTGTTTCAAAAGCATTTTGTCATTCATCATTCCATTCAATGTTCTTCACAGTTTTCTTTTTCAATAGTTCTATTACTAAATTATGTTCACACCTAATTTAGCAAGGCCTAGATTGTAGTTATTGCAAAGGAGATAAAAGAAAAAAATTTAAGTACATGATCACTCAATTAAATGCCTGATATCTTGACAAGAGAACAATGGAGGATCATTTAACAGGATAATGTGACAATCCAATTAGAACTATCAAATCGTCCTAATAAGTGAAATTTGGTCTAAGGATAAAAGAGCAGGCATTCAAGGAATGATAGTTATCTAGTTCTAATTTCATCTTTTAGTTATGATGTTATTGAATTATTTAAGTACCACAGTTCAGTGCAAAAGGAAAGGTATTTATGAATTGTCATTTCATCATCATGTTTTAAACATGTGTTTTAAATCATATTCAGTTGTTTTATACTATGCAGTTGATTCAGAAAGCAAGAAATACATAAATCATTGCATAAAATAAAATAACTGATTATATTCAAGAGAATGTTTAAATATGTCCCACACAAGCCATGGGAATGACTAAACTGAGCCAATGCAACAAATCATGCAAGTTATATATCTGATGATAAAGAAAAGGAAAAGAACACATGAGGAAAGTGATATCCATCATTGCCTTATCATGAAGGTTGATTCTCCTGTCTGGCAACTTAGTCTTCATATCTTTAGCTTCTTGCTCTTGATCAACCTGCAAGGTTGGGGAAAATTTGTTAGAACTCCGGATATACAAATCTTTCATATGCATTATCAATAGATATATATAAACTTATACTCATTATGCATCAATACAATTGGATCAAAATTAGACATGTGCAATAAATCAGATCATCATGAGAGAGATCAATCAGCATCCAAAGGTATGTTTTTATGCTAGCTTATTTGTTCACTATGCAGGTATAGGAAAAGTTATGTTGCTTATTTGAAGACATTAAAGCATGTGGAGAAAATGGGCTCCCATAAGGGTTGAGCCCAGCATGCTCAAGTATTGCTATTAATGCAGAAATATCCAAATTGTAAACATGGTTTTTAGCCATAATGAATGAACAATCAAGTTGGAACAATAATACCAAAAAGTGTTTCCATTGCATCTAAAAGAGGAGGTATAGTTATAGCATTCAAGACATGTACTTTTCCCATCTTTTGTCATGAATGAAGTGTAATATTACTATTGAATACATGAAACAGTCCTATATCATGCAAAGTATAGTCATAGAGTGACAATATGAACAACCATACTATGAGGAGGAAAACAGGTTATTCAAATCAATGAAAATAAGAACCCAAACATTTACAAAATATGAAGATAAGGGAAGATTAAAAACAATGAAAACAATGATACCTTCACCTTTTACCTTTCGCCTTCTGTAGCTCGCCTATCTCTCTTTGATCTTGATAATAAAAGCCCTCAGAAGCTTTTGCTTACTTTCTTGTTTGAAGATGACAAAGAGTGAATGGCTGTGATACTTGTGTATTTGAAGATGAGCTTCAAATACAGAAATGGATTATGAATGAGGATGCTCAAATGGGAGTAGGGGTGCCAAAGGCGTGCCAGTATCTCTGTAGCATAAGTTTACACAAAATCCAGATTTTTGAAATGAAGAGAACAAGTGTTGTATTTATAGAAAAGAGTGAAGAAAGGTCAATGGTTGAGAAGAAAAGATTGAATCAATGGAGGAGGATTGTTGAGGAATGTGCATCGAATAGAAGAAGGACACATGTCATTCCAAAAGTAGTTTAGTTGAGTTGACTCCTCTCTTGATGAGGATAAGATTTGATTTTCTTAAATTAGAATTTATTTTTCTAATTTAAGAGAAGATTTGCTTTAAAGATGCTTTAAAACTGATTTTACTTTTGTAACTTAGCTTTTGCTTTTATGTGACAAGAGGAAAGTATTTTTGGAAGATAAGAATGATTTTTCGAAGAGATAGAAAGCATAATTAAATAAATGAATTTATTTAATTATTTTATAGATAATTGAGAGGAATAAATAAAATATATAAAAATATATTTTATTTTGTGAGGATTTTTGATTTTATTTAAATATAATTTGCATTTTATTTAAATTTGGAAGAATAAGAGATTTTAATTAAATAATTAAAATTATTTAATTATTTTAGAAGAATGAAGTTGGTGCAAGTGATTTTAATTAATTAAATAAAAGGTAATTTATTTAATTAAATGAGAGGAAGTGAATCACATAAATAACTAAATGTATTTATTCATTGATAGAGGAATGTGAATGTAAAATAAATATTTAAAATATTTATTTAAGTAGAGTCATGTCATTTTTAGGTGTATACATTTTGCCCCTCTTTGATGCAATGTGTTTTATCACGTTGTTTCAAAGAATAAGATTGTCTGAAAATGATACATGCCCCAGTTTGCCCCTGGTACAAGTTTAATGACAGGATGCCCCCTCGTGAGATTAGATGGGGAGACGGTAGAAAGGCGTCAGATGGACAATCTCACGATGAAGAAGAGGAGAAACAGGAGAAGAAATGGTTGGATGCAGTAGAAAGATGGTGAATGATAGGTGATGCAAGCAAGCAAGAATGCACAAATGATACAAGAACAGGCAAGGTATTGCCTCTGTCGAGCAGTAAACCAAGGATATAGATGGATGATGCTTAGTTTCAGGAATGAAATATGTTGTATAAGACTCCGGGTCTGGTTTTGACAATGCAACATCCTGTCTAAGACATTTGATATGATAACAATATATGATAGTGTTATCATGGCGGGGAACGATATATCCCTAGAGCAACACGAAGGATAGTTATAATTGATTGATACAGTTTATGACAAGATTAGGATCGAGACCACTGATTGCAATTGGATCATTTGACAAGATTGGCTTGACTCGATTGGTATGGATTTTGATCATTACTTGAGAGATATGAAGACAAATAGAAATTTGATCGATAGAAGAATGACTTGACAAAAGAAATCACAAGCTTTTACAAACATTGATATGCTGCCTTTTGGATCTTTATTGGATGGGATATGGAGAAATGCATTTGGATATGGATATAGATATGAGACGCAATTGGATACGTTATGGATATGGATATGGATATGAACTGCAATTGGTTACGGTATGGATATGGATATTTGTCATCTTGATATAGCAAGTATTTTGAAGAGCTTATTTCATCATTGGGCTTTATTATGTTGTAAGAAAATACAAGCATCTAGGTATAATTAGACCGAGATGACCTGAGTATTACTTACATAGATTTTGATATAGCAAGTTAATACAAGCATCTAGTCAAACTTAAATCTAGATGACTTGAGTACTTCTTGCATTTCAACAGACAAAGATTGCCCCTTTTCATGTTTAGACCTTAGAGTCCTCGATGATCTTTTGCTGATCATGTCGTTAGACCAAAGTCATCATATTACTAAAGTTTTATCCACAAGCAGCAGACAAAGAAAACAATTATGCCCCCATCATAGCATCTCTAGCTTTTGGCATCCTTGAGCAGCATAGGAAGACATAATGACAAAAATTTAAGACCTTGTAAATTAACCTGTTGATAAAACATTCTTGCATTAGATGTGTCTTTTTGTCATAATTGATACAGAATCAGTTTGAGTGTTTTCGGTATGGTGCTTTGCTTTGGACAGGTTGATGCTTTGTGCCAGGAATTTTGTGTGAGGTAGCTTTGCTGCGCGTGTTGGCTTGGTGAAGGGTGTGGACGTAGATGGATAGAGGGATATATGACAAGACACGGGATGGACAAGAAGAGGAGCCTTGGGGGTGCATTGACAATGGCCTTGCCTACATGATAGCTTAGAGGCGATATAGTTCAGGGAGAACCCTAATGGACCTAAGCTATGGATTGGATGAGACACAACATGGAACAGATATGACATGATATGGAACAGATATGGATTAGACAAGACATGATATGGAACAGATAAGACATGATATAGAACAGATAACACTGATGACAGAGGCTATGCTAGCTTGACACTGTGGATAGGATACTGGATAAGAATTTTGGATAGCCTAAATGCTAGATACTAATGGCAAGGGAAACCCCATGGATAGGTAGATGGATGGGTGATAGGGGATCAATGGCAGGGTAGGTAGAAGGAAAAAAGGATGTGATCTCCAAGGACTATGTTGCATAAGAAAAACATGCCCCATTATAGGTAGAATACGTAGGATTTTTCATGACAATGTTTATGACAATAGGAGGATGAGAGGATAATGAAGGATTCACGTGGTTTGGAGGGATAAGGTATGTCAAGAGACACCTAAAACATTTGTCAACATTGTGCCCCCAATCTTTATCAAGATCAAAAATAGAGGAAAGGAAGATTTAGGATGGATGGACATGATAAGATAGGTATGTAATGGATAGAAGGATATGATAGGAAATGGTATGGAAGGAAACCAGTAGGAGAAAAGTGAAATGCCGATGAGACAAGGTGCCCCCAAGTGTAGGTGACATGGAAGATCAAATTACACATGACGCCTGTTTGCCAGGTTTTCATCATGGTACTTATCCAAGGCGCTTGTTTGCCAGATTTTCACCGTTGGACGAAGGGATTTCTCTTTACTTTTTTTTTTTTTTAATATTTAGATAGGAGAAGGTGGATATGGATAAGGAGAGACTCAAGTATCTAGTTCCTTGAAAGGTGATAGTCCCGCTAGATAGATGCTGTCGAACGGACCATG
Organism: Cunninghamia lanceolata; assembly: GCA_027924645.1. Taxonomy (NCBI): domain Eukaryota; kingdom Viridiplantae; phylum Streptophyta; class Pinopsida; order Cupressales; family Cupressaceae; genus Cunninghamia; species Cunninghamia lanceolata. The sequence goes on from BSBN01000738.1 coordinate 6,422,196, forward strand.
TCAAGTGTCCTCATAGAGGTTGGTAGGGGATTGCATGAAAGTGAGACGAAGTAGGTAGATAGCAGATTATGGAAGGTGTGATAGTGGATGATGATGCAGAATATAGAAAGATTTATGCAAGGATGGAAGGAAAGTTTATGCAAAAGCATGGACCATAGGATGAGGGAAATATGTAGGATAGTAGTGGAAGGGAGGGGAGATGGAGGTATGTGAAATTTTTTGTGGGATGGAAGGGAATCATGACCAACGGTTGCACATATCGTGATAAACATTGAAGCTGGTGATGGGAAAGTAGTTTAGGAAGCAACAGAGACTTTTGCTTGTGGGTGAATGAGGTAGGTATGTAGGGTTCCACATAGACTGAGTATTTTTCTAATTTTTTCTTGCCATATGGGATGGAAGAATTTGAGACTTTTGGATGGAACAGGAGGAAGTGGATGGTTGAGATTCTTGAGAGGTAGATGCCTCATGTACTTGGAGGGCTTTTTGCTTAGGTACCCAAACCAATCTGCTTCTAGATAGTACCTTTGGAGGTATGGATTTGGGTGTACGTAGCTTTGATGTAGCATCAGAGGTAACCATTTGTTGGATGCGGACCCACACCTTTTTCAGTTTTGCATATAAGTGTGTGGGTGTATGCAGCTCTGGAGAAGAATGTTTCTTTGATTCTTGGATGTTATATCCTAGGTCCTGAGGACTCTTAGGATTTTTGACTTTGTAGGTAGAGGCATCCAGATTTTTGTTGTTGAAATCTCTTGGGATGGTGGAAGTGAGGTTTGTGGAAGCCCTTTGTTTAGACAACATGTGCATTGGTTGGTCATGATTGGGATTGTTAGAATATTTCTAGATGGGCGAATAAGGTGTTGGAAGAAGTGGTGGTAAAATGTATGGAGAGATATTAGGAGTTGGAAGTAGCGGGGGTAGATTGGATGGTGGAAGGTGTATGGTCACATACTTTTGACAATTGTAGGATGATGGAGGTGGAATGGCGACATATGTTTTGGGGATATGATAGGGTTTGTGATGGAAAGTGGTAGACTTAGGAGGAGTGGAGGAAGTACCAACATCTTGAGATTGCTCACCTTGGGGTATGTATCCAAGGCCATAGGAAGGAGGAGGAACATTGACATGGACGAGCTCCAAAATACCTTATTCGTGAAGGCCTAAGCCTTTACCTTGATAGTTCATATGTTGGAGTATGCGGTGGACAGCGGGATTATGTGTAGGTGGAACACTAGACACAAGTTCCTTATTGGATAAAGAAGGTGGGATAGAGGATAATGGTTGTTGGTGTTCCAAGGAGGAACACTCATGAATGAAGGCATTAAGACCAAGGATATACGGTGGAGGATTTGCAACATGGTTGATAATGGATGGCGGAGGACTATTATTGATTTGATCTTCTATGTTTGCTTGGGAGGTATGTGTCTCATCAAAGGAAGTGGAAGTTGTTGGAGTATGGATAGGACTAGATGGAAGATGGATAGGCTCAGGACCATGGAACACATAAAGTGGGCTAAGAATATCATCATAGTCTGCTTGATCATAGATAGGCTCTTCATCATAGATGGGATCTTGATCATAGATAGGATTTAGTATGATGGGATTAATGTTCTCTTGTATAAGTTCTTCATCAATGATAATATCTTGATCATAGAGGAGATAGAGATTATGGGGGGGCCGAAATTGGATCTCTAGTTCATGCATATGATCAAGTTGCTCAGGGATAGCTTCTTCATCAAAGGTAGTATCTTGATATAGGTTATGCATGGTTGGAAATTGGATCTCTTGCTCATGTATAGGTATAGGATCATTGAAAATATAGAGGTTATGTTGGGGTTGGATGGGAGTGCTTTGATCTTGATTTAGACAAGGGGTGGATGCTTCCACATGCTCTAAAGTGTGCTCTTGACATACCTCTTGGATAGATTCTTGGTTGACAAAATGAAGATGTGATGGACCTTGACTTTGGTTCATGGTAGGAGGTCTTCGATAAGCTCAAGGGTTTGCAGATAACATGAAGGTGTTGTAGGATTTGACATGGGCTTGGAAGAATCTTTGGTAAGGTCAAGGACCAGAATTTGGGGACATGGTTGACTCTCTGCTAGTAGCCCTTGGATCACATCATTGGTAGGTGTATGGATAGGTGAATGAGGGGATTTAGCTTTCTCTCTAGCTTTTCTCTGGTTGTATAAATTTGGAAAAACTCTTTCCCACAACTCATCTGATTCTTTTTTGGTCATCCATTTAGAGTTGGAGGAAGTCCATAGCGGTGTTGGTGTGGGATTGGCATGTTTTGGAATATGCGTCATAGAAGGTGGTGAAGGAGGACTAGTAGATGGGGTGGTATACGATTTCTGACTTAAGGTGGTGCTTGCCTTGTCATGAGTATGGGAAAAGGATATACGATTTTGGGGCGAGGCGTAGCTAGTACTGGCACATTCAGCTTGCAAGATTGCCATTTCCTATTGTAAGACTTGCATTTGTTGAGAAATTGCTACACAATCTTGGGGCGAGGGATCTGAGTTTATTTGTAATTGCAGATATTGAAGTTTTTGACCGATATATTCTAATTGGTTTTCCATTGACACAAGACTGGAAAAGCTTACTAGTTTGAGATGGGTAGTAGTAAATGTGCTGTAACAGAGTGCAAATGTGTCACAAGTTGAGATCAAATGTGCCTGGAAGAATGAGTCGAATGACTTATCTTATGTGTTTGGTGTTTAACTTGATTTGGCAATGATCACACATGTACAAACATTATTCACTCACGCAATACACATAAGCAATTTTGAATGTTAAATTTGAAGAATATGATGATGATTAAACAAGCATACGCAGAAGACACATCAACATGCCCTAATGTCTAGTTTGATGTAGGGTATGGCCAATTAGGTTTGGGCAATGTTTACACGAGGTTGACTAGGGATTGAAAGTGAAATCTTGTCACACAGCCGAGAGAAGGGGGTAACCCACCCTTCACCTTCACTTCCCAAAGGTAGAAAGTTCTTTGGGGCTTAGCCAAGAGTGACAGGGTTCTGACTCTCAATGAGGGTGTCTTTTAATTCAGCCTCGGTTGAGGTCGTCCCTAGGGGTGATGAAATCCCCTAACAGGCCTCCTAGGAAAGGGTACACAAAAGCAAAGCAAGTGAGGTGTTTTTGATCTCCAAGGTCACCTTACGGTGCAAGGAGAGAGCATACACACACACTTGATTCACACTCGCACTTTGTAAATTAACCCTTTAAGAAATTGAATTGTGTGTGTGTGAAAATTGAATGGATAAGAGGTGTTTTTGATTCTCAAGATCGCACGAAGCGCATGAGAAGAGCATACACACCCCTAATCACATACAAATTCACCAAACAATGAAGACACTAGTTCTTTTTAGAGCCTAAATCCAAATGTGTGATGAAGACACTGGTTTATTTTAAGCTCAATTTCAATGATGTGTGATCAAGCAATGTTCGTTTTATGAGCCCAAACTGAAGTGTGTGATGAAAACAAGATTGAAGGTGAAATGAGAGATAGACTGAGTGCACCTAATTATTTGCTATCCAAGCTGATGTAGATGCTAATGATGATGTTGTTCTAGCCCTGAATGATCACCTACAAGTCACAAAATCGAAAACGAAGCAAGTAGACTAGCATAGGAGATTCTTATGTGAAAATTGATAATCAGATAAAATTTGATGAAGATGAACTGATACAAAAAAAATGACTACATAAATAGATTCTAGACAAAATTCTATGCGATTTGAAAAAAAAATTCGCTGAAAATCGATCAAAATTGCTCAAGTTATAATAGTTTGAAGTTTTAACAAAGCTTTGACTTTGACTACAAAAAAAGGTTGGCAGAAGGTATTATCACCTAAAAATGTCTTCACCACTACAAAATGCACTAAGTTCTCTTTCCGATGAGTGTTCATTTGTGAATTTTTGACTCCGTATGCAAAAGTTGTGTGAATTTGAAAAATAACAGCCTATTTCGCTATGTGGAAAGTCAAAAAAGAAAAAATGAAAAATGAAAAAATTAACTCATTTTTTTTTGTTTGTTTGTTTGGTTTTTTTGTATTGTTTTTGATTTGGTGTTTGTAATTTATGTATGTGTGTGTGGGGTGGCTGGGCGGAGTGGAGGTCGGGCTGAGGGTTGTGGTGGTGGTGGTGGGCGACACAGAGGGCAGCGCGGGGGGCAGGCGGAGGCGGCGGAGGTGGCAGTCGCGGGTGAAGGTGGCAGTGGCGGGTGGAGGTGCAGGGTGGAGGGAATGGGAGAGAGGAAGGCACAGGGGGCGGTCAAAGGCGGTGGTGGCGAGCGGGATTGGGGGTTTGGGGGAGCCGCAGGAGGGGAGAAGGGGGAGCTGCGGGAGGTCGCAGGGGCGGAGGGGCATGGGGAAGGGCCGAAGGGAGGTAGGGGGGTTTGCAGGGGATGGGAGCGGGGAGGAAGGGGGATCGGGGGGATGGGGGTTACGGTAGCCCAGGGTCTGGGGTGGCGGGAATGGGGGACAGGGGGGGAACGAGGGAGGGTAGGGGCTGCGGCCCCTGCAGAACTTTAAAAAAATCTTTTTTTTTTTGGTTTTATTTTTTTAATTTTTTTTTTTTCTAATTTCTATGTATAATTTTTTTAAAAAAATTTCTGTGTAATTTAAAAAAAAAAAAAAAATTGTTGTGTATTTTTTTTTTTTTATTTGTTTTTTGTCTGTTTTTTTTTTCAGTTTTTTACAAATCTGAAAATAGAAAATGACTATTTTTTTTTATGTTTTATTTTTGTTCTAAATTTATTGCAAAAAAAATGGGTTGAAAAATTAAAAAAATTTCAAAAAATTTTGGGTAACAAAACTAGACAAATGATTGGGGATTTCTTACCTCCGAAGCCTCCTGGACTCAACGGTGAGCTAGGTTTGTGCGTAGGAGGCAGTTTGTGAGAGTTGATGCCCGAATGTTCTTTGAAACACCTAAATAACCTTCAACAAAAACTTTCAACAACAAACACTCACAAACGATAATGGGGTTAGATCACGGTGGGTGCCAAAATGTGAGGGGGAAAATAGGTTATTCAAATCAATGAAAATAAGAACCCAAACATCTACAAAATATGAAGATAAAGGAAGATTAAAAATAATGAAAACAATGATACCTTCACCTTTTACCTTTCGCCTTCTGTAGCTCGCCTATCTCTCTTTGATCTTGATAATAAAAGCCCTCAGAAGCTTTTGCTTGCTTGCTTGTTTGAAGATGACAAAGAGTGAATGGCTGTGATACTTGTGTATTTGAAGATGAGCTTCAAATATAGAAATGGATTATGAATGAGGATGCTCAAATGGGAGTAGGGGTGCCAAAGGCGCGCCGGTATCTCTGCAGCATAAGTTTACACAAAATCCAAATTTTTGAAATGAAGAGAAGAAGTGTTGTATTTATAGAAAAGAGTGAGGGAAGATCAATGGTTGAGAAGAAAAGAATGAATCAATGGAGGAGGATTGTTGAGGAATGTGCATCGAATAGAAGAAGGACACATGTCATTCCAAAAGCAGTTTAGTTGAGTTGACTCCTCTCTTGATGAGGATAAGATTTGATTTTCTTAAATTAGAAATTATTTTTCTAATTTAAGAGAAGATTTGCTTTAAAGATGCTTTAAAACTGATTTTGCTTTTGTAACTTAGCTTTTGCTTTTATGTGACAAGAGGAAAGTAATTTTGGAAGATAAGAATGATTTTTTGAAGAGATAGAAAGCATAATTAAATAAATGAATTTATTTAATTATTTTATAGATAATTGAGAGGAATAAATAAAATATATAAAAATATATTTTATTTTTGTGAGGATTTTTGATTTTATTTAAATAAGATTTGCATTTTATTTAAATTTGGAAGAATAAGAGATTTTAATTAAATAATTAAAATTATTTAATTATTTTAGAAGAATGAAGTTGGTGCAAGTGATTTTAATTAATTAAATAAAAGGTAATTTATTTAATTAAATGAGAGGAAGTGAATCACATAAATAACTAAATGTATTTATTCATTGATAGAGGAATGTGAAGGTAAAATAAATATTTAAAATATTTATTTAAGTAGAGTCATGTCATTTGATGCAGAGGAAACGGAACAGAAGCTTACAAATGGGAAGGAGGAGTCATTAACACAACCAGCATGTTAAAATCCTAGACATGTAGTATGTAATACCTATCGGCTTATCATCATCATCATATTTCTTGCTAACACAGACAGCATCATCATATTTCGATGAGGCATGAAATATCCTCCTGCTAACTACTGTTCACTTCCTTATCGCCTTTCGCCTTTCACCTGTCAACAGCATCATGATACTCGACGAACACAATTATCCTCCTGATGATCACTATTCACTTAGCGCCAAACTCTATCGGCAGCATCATGATGTTTAGCATCATCTTCACCCTTCGTCGGTAGGATATGAAATATCCGGTTCCTCTCATATATCTTGATGACGATATTCCTTATGCACCTTTTCTTCGATGCTTACGTCACCCTGATATCGACCTTCTTTAAACAAACAGCATCAGGATATGACTTATCAGGTCATATTGAAACATCCTGATGATGTTAACCAAACTTTATGCCGATGACTTACGCCGATGCCAAAACACTTAGCGACAGCAAGATAAACTTGCATAGGGTGATATTCGCAATATCCTGATGACGATGACGTCACTTGCACCCGATGATGATGTCAATGCACCTGATGATGATGTCAACAGGATATAAGACACTTATATCCTCCGCAACATGATAATGAATATCCGGTGATCCTTTCAATATCCTGATGATGACCTTTCCGGTCCTTAGCCAAAAAGTGAACTTTCACTTCTGCATGCGATAGCGACATGCGGATGATGGATACACATGAAAGATGATCTTGACGATGATATATACACTGAGTATATATCCAACCTATATCATCCTAATGCACTTGAAACATACAGTCTTCGTCAGCTTCATAACCTGATCCGGATAGCGATATACTCACAGATGTCGATGCGATTCACACAGTCTGGAAAATCACATGTGGATCCTACATATCCGTCAGCTGCATGCAAACTCACAGAACCGCACAATTTCACAAAGAAAACATGATGATCGGGCCAGATCACCTTCAGATCAAAACTTAACAGTTTATCTTCCTAAACCCTAGCACATGAGAATGCTAGGTTGATTTATAGCATGCTACCAATCGATCTCCCACACAATGAAATGCATAAACAGAAAACTAAAATACAACCTAAACTAACATGCATGACCATCCCACCGATTCACAGAATCAACCGGTGGAAGGGTTGAAAGAATCCATTAACCTGTAATCAGAACAGAAATCAAAACATAAACAGCTGATAAACCAGATAATGCAATTGATGAGATCTTATTTAGATGAAACACAAATGTCCTGTTTCTACAATACTATCGAACAACAATGTTTCACAATGTCTGGCCTGATCTCTGGATCTCACTCAATCACCAGTACAACATAACATAACTACTACTCTCGTATCAAACCCTAACTGATCTAAGTTATTTATAGCAATATCCTACGAGTACTACCAACTTGATTCCCAGCGGCTGGGAGCTTCCAAGCGGCTGGGAGAGGACAGCTCATACTACCTGATCACGAGCTCTAACTGCCTGCACACTCTCCTAGGCTGATCTAATACATATGCATTGGTCCAATGGACCTTATTACATTATGAAGTCAAACATGCTAAAAATAGACTAATGTCCTATCATGCGGACAATGAACCTATATCCTGTCTTGTAGGGGTGCTCCTGCACCATACTCCCCAGAAGAAGAAATCTCAAGTCCACTTGAGATGAGAGTATGAAGATCTGCACCATGTTTCTGGATCTGCTCTTCAGTCATCCAGACTGCTTCAGAATTAGGTTTTCCCTTGCAAGAGACTAGATACTCCAAGTACTGTTTGTTCTGGGTCTGTTTGACAACTCTGGTGTCCAAAACCTTCTGCAAATGTGGAGGATCATGCTTGGGAATGTTATCATGGACTGTATCCTGTAGGAGTTCCTAATCTGCATTTGGATTAGATTTGTAGGGAGTTAAATCACATACATTGAATATAGGGGACAAACCAAGATCAGGGGGGAGTTGTATCTCATAAGCATTCTGTCCATGCTTGTGCAAGATCTGACATGGTCCAACTTTTCTCTGCATGAGTTTAGTATATTTGCCCTTAGGAAGTCTATCCTTCTTCAAATGAACCCATACCAAATCTCCAACATCAAACTGAACATCCTTCTTCTTTTTATTAGCATATTCCTTATACTTCAATGTGGTTTGCTACAGTTGGGTCTTGACTTGATCATGAACCTCTTTGATGGCTTCTGCAAAAGCTTCTCCTTCTGCATTAACAGGGTCTACTGTAGGTAGATCTCTCAATTCCAAAATTCCTCTTGGATGCACACCATAAACTATCTGGAAAGGTGATTTCCCTGTGCTCCTATTGACAGTATCATTATAGGAAAATTCAGCTTGAGATAGAATATTATCCCATTTTTCTCCATGTTGTTTTGTCAAACATCTAAGCAAATTTCCTAAGGAACGGTTCACTACTTCAGTCTGTCCATCTGTTTGAGGATGATATGCAGAGGAAAAAGACAAATTTGTTCCAAGTTTCTTCCAAAGAGTTCTCCAGAAGTGACCAATAAACTTCACATCCCTATCTGACACTATGCTCAATGGCAATCCATGGATCCTGACAATCTCCCTGAAAAACAAATCTGCAATGTATGAAGCATCAGCAGTGGTTTTGCATGGCAAGAAATGTGCCATTTTGCTGAATCTATCCACTACAACAAAAACACTGTCAAACCCTTTCCTTGTCCTTGGTAAACCCAAGACAAAATCCATACTTATGCTTTCCCATGGTCTGGAAGGAATGGGTAAGGGCTGATATAAACCTGCATTAGTCAACCTGCCTTTAGCTTTCTGACATATCACACATGTCTCTACAAACTTTCTGACATCTGATTGTAACTTAGGCTAAAAGTAATGTCTTCAGACAAGATCAAGAGTCTTATCTAGACCAAAATGACCTGCCATAGCTCCACAATGTTTCTCCTTAATGATGTTTAACCTCATAGAACACCTTGGAATACATAACTATCCACCTTTGAACAACAATCCATCCTGAATCAAAAATTCAGAGAATTCAGCATGATATTTCTCTCCAAAAGAAGTATATACATGATATATCTCCCCAAAATCTTCATCAGTCTCATACATGGTCTTTAGTGAATCAATGCCAACACTTTCTAACTGAATCTGGTTGACTGTTAGAACTCTCCTGTTCAAAGCATCTGCAACTTTATTCTTGACTCCTTTCTTATGCTTCAATGTAAAAGTAAAAGCTTGTAAGGTTTCTACCCATTTCATGTGTCTATGGTTCAGCTTTTCCTGGCTGTTTATGAAACTCAGAGCCTGGTTATCTGTGAATACTATGAATTCCTTTGGCATCAAGTATTGCCTCCATTTCTTGAGTGACTGGACTAAAGCATACATTTCCAAATCATATGAGGAATACCTCTTTTTAGCATCATTGAGCTTCTCACTGAAAAATGCAATAGGTCTACCTTCTTGGCTGAGTACTGCTCCAATGGCCATGTGACTGGCATCACATTCCACCTGAAAGATTTTGTTAAAGTCTGGAAGTGCAAGGACTGGCTGCTATGCCACCTTCTTCTTCAATGTTTCAAAAGAATCATCTGCTCTTTGAGTCCAAACAAATCTGCACTTCTGTCCTCCTTTGATGGTATCAAGCATGGGTGCACAAATATGACTAAACCCTCTTATAAACTTCCTGTAGAAGGTTGCTAACCCATGGAAACTTCTGACATCATTCATAGTCTTTGGGGTTGGCCAAGACAATATGGCACTTACCTTCTCCTTATCCATTTGTAACTTTCCTTGTGAAATGACAAAACCCAAATATGTGATCTCCTCTTGCATGAACAAACACTTGTCTAAATTTATCATCAGCTGCTCTTCATGTAACCTCTTAAGAACCAAATCTATGTGTCTGAGATGTTCTTCTTTTGTGTTGCTGAAAATCAGAATGTCATCTAGATATACTATGACAAACTTACCAATGAACTCTTTCAAAACCTCATTCATCAACCTCATAAAAGTACTAGGTGCATTAGATAAACCAAAAGGCATAACCTTCCACTCATATAACCCTTCATTAGTTTTGAATGCTGTTTTCCATTCATCTCCTGGCCTAATCCTGATCTGATGATATCCACTCTTCAAATCTATTTTTGTAAAATACTTAGCACCTCCTAAACAGTCAAGTAAATCCTCTATCCTAGGGATTGGAAACCTATACCTGATTGTGATCTTGTTAATAGCTCTGGAATCTGTGCAAAGCCTCCAAGTACCTTCCTTCTTTGGTGCTATTACAGCTGGTACTGCACATGGACTTAAACTTTTCCCAATCAGACCTGAATCCAATAATTCTTCAATTTGTCTGGCTACTTCTGCATTCTGTTCTGGAATTAGCTTATAGGCTGCTTTGTTTGGAAGTGTTGACCCTGGAATTAAGTCTATGCAGTGACTAATATCCCTGATAGGTGGTAGGGATCTTGGCATTCCCTCTGAGATGATACCTTTGTACTTATCCAATAGCTCTCGGATAGCTGGGTCTATGAACCTTTGCTTTTTCTCTTCCTTGACTTCTTGCTGCTGTTCTTTATTCACCCTCATACATGGGATTAGGGCATATGCAACTGCACCTTCTACTGCTACTTCTTTCATGAACTGTTTACCTTCCATCAGCATTACCTTCACCTCTTTTCCTTTAGATTTCTCCTCCTTCTCCGTCAATGGTAGTAACTTTATAACCTTACCATCTTTAGTGATTGTATAGGTGTTTCTAACACCATCATGTTGTGCCTTCAAATCATACTGCCATGGTCTACCAAATAAAAGATTGCAAGCATCCATCGTGGTAATGTCAAACAACAACTTATCCTTATATGCTCCAATCTGAAATTCTACCCAAGCCTGCTCTTCTACAATTGTCTGCTGACCTTGGGTAAGCCATGAGACTTTATATGGGGATGGGTGAGGCAATCTCCTAAGCTTAAGCTTTGTCACCATTTCTTCAGACACAAAATTTTTAGTAGAAGCAGAATCAATCAAAACTTTACATGCCTTACCTCCTGCTTTGCAAATAGTCCTGAAAAGAGACTTTCTTGGAGGGGATTCTTTGTCAGGTACCTTCATGGTAGTCACTGTTCTTCTCATCATTAGAGACTCTCCACTTTCTGGGTATCCATAATTATCAGGAGCATTCACACTCTGAAAAGCATTAGAGCCTGTCATACTTTGATTATCAGGTTCTTGGATCAGATTTGTTCTCCTTTCTCCTGTTGAGCTTGTGGCCTTTTCTGGACATCTACTGGCTATATGGCCTTCTTTGTTATAGTTAGAACATCTGAGGGATCCTCTGCCCTAGGAGCTTCCTCTGAAAGGTCTTCTACCTCTGGAGTTTCCTTGCTGACTATAATTTTCCCCCTGGTTCTGACTATTGTTTCCCTTACTATTGTCATGACTGGATTCTCCTTGATATCCATGTCCATGTCCTCTACCTCTAAAATGACCTCTTCCACCCCTTTGTTGTCTTCCTCTTCCTCTATTGTGTTGTTCTTGTTTTCTCTTTAACTTCTCTTCCACTTTCAATGCCAACTGAAAGCATTTCTGAACTGTATCTGGATTATGCAGACTTAAATCTTCCTGAATATTGAACCTCAATCCATTAAGGTATCTGGCTACCCTCTCTTCGTCACTTTCCTTTATCTTTGTTTTCACACAAAGTTTCATGAATTCTTCTGTATATGAGCTGACATCTAGCTCCTTCTGCTTCAGGTTTTGCTTCCTCTTGTGTAATTGGATACTGTAATCCAATGGGACATAAGCTTCCTTTACTAATGCCATCATTTTCTTCCATGTAGTGACTCTACGCTTTCCTTCTTGTACTCTATCATCTTGGACGAAATTCCACCATGTCAAGGCAGCTTCTTTCATTTTTGACTGGGCTATTTTCACCCTCTGTTGTTCTGGTATCTCCTCTGTTTCAAAGAAATTATTCAAGGAGTCTATCCACTCCATCACTGAATCAGGCTCCATCTTTCCTGTAAACACTGGCAAATCCAATTTCACATCCATGGTTCTCCTCTCCATGGCCTTGAGGGCGTTCAATAGTGGTCTCTGGTCTGCAGGAACGACCTCCTCATTCCAACTAGGGATCTCTTCTTCTTCCCTATCTTCTTCTCTATCAGAACCTACTCTGTTCCTCAACTTCTCTAACTCATCCTTCAATTCCTGATTCTGAGCCTTCATGGCCTTGCTCTCTGCAATCTGTTTCTTTACCAGAACTGCCAACTCAACGTTGGTCATCCTTGCTGGAATCTCAGATGTTCCTTCTTCATCTGACATCCTGCTATATCCTGATCTTTTCCAGAAGATCCTTCCTTTGCTCTGATACCACTATGATGCAGAGGAAACGCAACAGAAGCTTACAAATGGGAAGGAGGAGTCATTAACACAACCAGCATGTTAAAATCCTGGACATGCAGTATGTAATACCTATCGGCTTATCATCATCATCATATTTCTTGCTAACACAGACAGCATCATCATATTTCAATGAGGCATGAAATATCCTCCTGCTAACTACTGTTCACTTCCTTATCGCCTTTCGCCTTTCGCCTGTCAGCAGCATCATGATACTCGACGAACACAATTATCCTCCTGATGATCACTATTCACTTAGCGCCAAACTCTATCGGCAGCATCATGATGTTTAGCATCATCTTCACCCTTCGTCGGTAGGATATGAAATATCCGGTTCCTCTCATATATCTTGATGACGATATTCCTTATGCACCTTTTCTTCAATGCTTACGTCACCCTGATATCGACCTTCTTTAAACAAACAACATCAGGATATGACTTATTAGGTCATATTGAAACATCCTGATGATGTTAACCAAACTTTATGCCGATGCCAAAACACTTAGCGACAGCAGGATAAACTTGCATAGGGTGATATTCGCAATATCCTGATGACGATGATGTCACTTGCACCCGATGATGATGTCAATGCACCTGATGATGATGTCAATAGGATATAAGACACTTATATCCTCCGCAACATGATAATTAATATCCGGTGATCCTTTCAATATCCTGATGATGACCTTTCCGGTCCTTAGCCAAAAAGTGAACTTTCACTTCTGCATGCGATAGCGACATGCGGATGATGGATACACACGAAAGATGATCTTGACGATGATATATACACTGAGTATATATCCAACCTATATCATCCTGATGCACTTGAAACATACAGTCTTCGTCAGCTTCATAACCTGATCTGGATAGCGATATACTCACAGATGTCGATGCGATTCACACAGTCTGGAAAATCACATGCGGATCCTACATATCCGTCAGCTACATGCAAACTCACAGAACCGCACAATTTCACAAAGAAAACATGATGATTGGGCCGGATCACCTTCAGATCAAAACTTAACAGTTTATCTTCCTAAACCCTAGCACATGAGGATGCTAGGTTGATTTATAGCATGCTACCAATCGATCTCCCACACAATGAAATGCATAAACAGAAAACTAAAATACAACCTAAACTAACATGCATGACCATTCCACCGATTCACAGAATCAACCGGTGGAAGGGTTGAAAGAATCCATTAACCTGTAATCAGAACAGAAATCAAAACATAAACAGCTGATAAACCAGATAATGCAATTGATGAGATCTTATTTAGATGAAACACAAATGTCCTGTTTCTACAATACTATCGAACAACAATGTTTCACAATGTCTGGCCTGATCTCTGGATCTCACTCAATCACCAGTACAACATAACATAACTATTACTCTCTTATCAAACCCTAACTGATCTGAGTTATTTATAGCAATATCCTACGAGTACTACCAACTCGATTCCCAGCGGCTGGGAGCTTCCAAGCGGCTGGGAGAGGACAGCTCATACTACCTGATCACGAGCTCTAACTGCCTGCACACTCTCCTAGGCTGATCTAATACATATGCATTGGTCCAATGGACCTTATTACATTATGAAGTCAAACATGCTAAAAATAGACTAATGTCCTGTCATGCGGACAATGAACCTATATCCTGTCTTGTAGGGGTGCTCCTGCACCATCATTTTTAGGTGTATACACATATCATAGAGTAGAATGAGCAAATTACAGGACCCATTGAACAATTATGTCATCATGTCATCATGAGCCCATACTCATATGAGAAGAACAACAAAGAGAGATGCCTCATTTAGAGATCAGCTAGTTTAGATCAAATAAGAGCAAGTACAGTCAAGGTAGAATGACCACCAAAGAGATCATACAATGAAAGGTACATGTATAGCATGAGGAGTAAAAGATATAAAGTGCAGATGTATAGATAGAATAGCAAAAGAGAATCAAGAAAGATCAATCCTGCTACAGACATAAGGGACAGTGTGGTTGCATCATCAAGATGCCCTTGTTTTCTATACATTACAATATTAATCACTATAGAAGGTACAGTGAGCTTTAAAAGATCATTTACAGGCCACTGGTGCAGTCATAAATGATGAACACAAACTCCAAATGATAGGGCATTAAGATCAAATGTATGAAAAGAGTACAGAAGATACAAAAACTCATTCTATAGCCACATCATAAATGTAAACTCTACAATGTATATGTGAGTGCCTTGGAGTCATGAGAGCATTAACCCATCAGTAAAGAGATAGAATACATATGACATACTTTTATGCTACAGGAACTATGAAGGGTATAGTGAAGCTTTAAATGGAGATCTTGTTATAGCAGAAAATAACAACTACATGATGCCATTGCCCGAATGGAGTAGCAAGAAGGAAAGATCATAAGCTATAGGAGTGGTCAAGGTTAAAAGAAGAAAGGAGAAAAAGACTGAGTAAGTGCAGAGCAAACCAGAGTACAGTTTACCAATTTTTGTTCCATTTTTTATAAACTTTTCAAGAAAACCCTCAGAGTCTTGTACATGAGGCCATAGCCAAAAACAATGTATTTTCCACACAATATCAAGAACCCACATTAAAATATAATGGAAAGAACATCTACAGTTGAAGAGTAAATGAGTTTTTGTATTTTGCAATCTCCAAATGGAAGAGCAGTAGGATGCCATGAAAAAATGAAAACCTATTTCATTACTACTGCCAAAGAGAAGAAAATATAGAAAGAATGAAAACCCAGTTAACTACTGCTATAGGAAAATAAAAGTACTTCAAACTCTTATATCTTTATGAGCAGGAAGGTTGAGAAGGAAAAGGAGTGTTCATCTTACTATGGGTTGATTTTATTTTCAACAGAGAAGAAAATACAAGTGTTTCATGTATACAGTGAGTATGACCACGACCTTTGAAGAAGGGTTTTTTTTTAAATGCCAAACCCACAAAGTTTTACTTCTAGCCCTTGTAATTATATATGAAAAAATCCAAAACAACGGAGGTTTCCTTCATCATATCTATGGAATAGAACTAGAGTAAGGAGGTTTTCTTTCTACAGGAGTTGCCCTTTCTATGGGTTGAAGTGTTTCAAGAAATAAAACAAATACAAAGATTCCATGTATACAGTGAGCATGGCTGCAACCTGTAAGAAAACATTTCTTCAAAATATGTAAAACCCACAAGATTTTACTTTAAACCCTCATCATACAAAAGATACATAGTCAAGAATCATGGATGGTGTAAGATTAAAAGAGGCATTACCTTGTATTTTGTTGTGGAGAGGAAGAAAGATGGCCTACAGACTGTGAGTATGTCACAGTGAGCTCTTAAGCCTCAGAAACCAGTTACCATAGGAACAAAATAACCAAGAGCATAACATATATAGTGAGGAGAAAAGAACATGGAAGTGGATACAAAGAAAAATGCCCCAGAAGTCTTCATAGCCGCAACTTGTAGGCCATTCTAGCAACAGAAATTCAAGAATAAATGTTTCAAACTATGATAAATATGATTACCTTCAATTCAGAAGAAAACCATGAAGAAACCTTCAAAAAGTTGTAGAGAGACATGAAGAAAGCTTCAAACCCTAAGCAACCATGGCAGCAGCTCGAGAGGTAGAGAGGAGACAAATGAAAATGATAAGTAAATTTTAGGTTTTACTTTCCTTTTTGCTCGATGCCCTAGCCGAAGTCATGGAAATTCATTTTTTTACTTTCACTTCTTCAAATAATTATTATCTTATTCATCACCATGGTCAAGACTTAGAGTCTTTAGAAAACCTGATGATTAGAATCATTATGCCACAGGGGCCCATGAAGGCATGACTTATTTTTCCTTTTTTTATTTTTCTAAAGTCAAAACAAATGATGAAAAGTTAAGGCCAAGTGCCTTATATTTATTTTTGCTAAGGTATGAGGTAAAATTGAAGGCAAAGAAGAATTATTCGAAGGTAATAATGGATAAAGATTATACATGGAGATATAAGGTGGTGCTAGAGTATGATATAATGCACATAGGGAGTCATAAGGGTTCTTTATAATGTATTACATTAGGCATGAAGTCATCATTGATGCATAATGTGAAATGCATAAATTGCATAAGGAGTCATAAGGGTGAAGTAAATATACAAGGCAGAAGGGAGTCATAAGGATACAATATGGTATATGTTTGTATTTTGTCCTATGCCCATATAAGTGCATGTGTAGTGCTAGGAGTTATAAGGTGTTTTATGTAGCAATGTAATGTATGAAATTTATGCAAGTGCTTAAGGTATTGCAAAGGAGTTATAAGGTGTTTTGCATGATGTAATATGTTTTTGCATGGGAGAGATAAGGGGGTAAATGGAGATCTTTTTTGCATGCATGAAGGCTTATTTTTGTCTTGGGATCATAATTGATGCATTAATGTAATCATGTCAGTTCAAAGGGAGAAATAAGGGGTTATTTTGCTTTTTAATCTTCTAAAGGGAAAATACATCCAAAATTGCATGATTTTGCAACTAAATAAATGTAAACAAGTAATAATGTAATATAATTATAAATTACTTTATTATTTTGTCACAAGTTGTAAAATCAAGAAGATAAGACAAATTAAAACTCATAGTAAAGTAATCATGCAAAAATTACTTTATTACTTGCTCACATATCCAAAATCATGCAAATTTGGAGGATAGAGATAACTGAAGTCTTTTGGAGCTTTTTGCATGGTTTTTTGGGTCAAAATTGGAGAGTTTGGTCACCTTTTGGTCAAACATATAGAGGAGAGCAGTTTGGAGCTATTTTTGCTCAATTTGGGATAGTTATAGCCCCTATTTTTAGGGATTTTCTTGCTTTCTTGTGGATTAGTTTTGAGAGCTCATTTTTAGAGGCAGTTGACTGCAGTTGACCTTCTAGGTCTCTTGGAGAGAGCATATTATATATTGTAAGAAAAGCTTATGCTTTTCTAGTTCTTGCCTTTTTGCTCTCTTACACATTGCTGAGAGAAGAAGGTTTTGTAACTCATATTTTGCATATTTATAGAGATTACAGTAGGTTACAGGTTCTATTCTTTGTCTTTTTATGCAATTGTTCCTTTATTTTTCAGCTGAATCAAGTGTCTACCTTTTCGTTAATGCTACTTTTGTGAATGATTTGATGAGATTTTATTGTGTTTAAACATCAGAACCTTTAAAATTATTATCTCATTTGTACTTGTATGTATTAGAAAGCATTGAAATCATAGGTCTGAGGTTGTGCAATTGGAATAATTTTCTTTCATGTTTGTGAAAACCCCTTTTTCCTTCAAGAAGAAATTTATTTTTAGCCTCCCTTAGAATCATTTTTGTGGTCACATTGCCAAAAGTGGATTGTGTGGATAGATTTTTTGAGATCTATTGTGAGTTAGATTTGTAGGTTTCCATCAAAATTAGGTGCATCACCACACTTAGATTACAGTTTTAGTGTTTTTAGTAGATCCTTTTACCCTTTTCATATCAAAGTTATAGATCCATTGAAAATTACAAGGGAACCAACCCATAATCTGGAGGTTCAAGCTCACCATAGGTCACCCACAGCCTGAGTTTGATCCCATATTACACAGGATTGCTAAGCTTCATACCTTTGCATAATGGGTGCAATCCTGCTCATCAACAAGTTCATCTAAAGGTGTTGCAATTATAGCTAGCATGGGCAGCATAGTTGGCTAAGGGCTTTGGGTTCGTCCCATATAGGTCCCAAGGTTGATTCTCTCTACCCAAGTTAAACCAATGTTGCATGGTTGTGGGCTCCGCATGCATCCCTAGGGGACTAGTCTCACCTCTACTCGCCCCACTTGTGCCCCAAAACTTGGTAATATGTAAGCCCAAGGCACAGTGAGAATTGTTGGGCTGGGCCGTAGGGATACCTCTAGAGTAGCCCAAAAAAAGGTGTTGCAATTGCCACATATCTTCTTATAAACTTACGGTGATACCATATATAGCCCAAGAAGGTTTTTACCTCTGCTATAGACTTTGGTGGTGGTAAGGTCATTATCAATGTTACTTTCAATGGGTCAACCATTAGACCTTCCTTGCAAATGCTATGTCCTAATAGGGGACCAAAATGTATCACAAACATGTTAGGAATTACATGTAGAAGATACCAATTAAATGCAAATAAAGATTAAACAGAGGAATGAAAATACACAAATAATAACAATGAGAGACAAGTTTTAAATTGGTTCACCCAAACCTGGGCTACATCCACCAACAGAGAGTCCACTATTATTATCCAATAAATCAAACTGATTACAACCAACAATCCCTTACAACTCAATACTGTTGCAAATGCTACAATACAATATCAACGGAAACCCTAACCCTTAGCTGTTTTTATCAAGACTTATGTCAGTTACAAAATAGGGTTTTTTTATGTCAGCTAATAGAAAAAATAACTCCTGACACCTTTATAAAATAATAAAAGTTATTTGAGGTTTCAAGGGCACTGCCCTTGAGCCCCCGCGAGGGCACTACCCCTTGACCTCATCCTATATCGCGACAGGGAGCGCGCCAGGGGCGCTGCCCCTAGACCCTGCAAGGGGTACTGCCCCTGGACCCCATCTTGGGGGCGCTACCCCAAACCCCCATTAAATAATTTGGAGGGAAACCGCGCTAATAAAAGTGGGGAAAATTTAACCTCTGGGTCTTATTAGGCTCCATATAACAATAAAACATACACTTCTTTAGGTTTAGTGATATTTTCATGCTTCTACATCTATTTAACATTGTCCTTAATACTTGCACATGGTCTTTTACCGGGCCATACAATGTCTAATCATCAAGATATGCTTCTAAGAAAGCATGAATAATGTCCTTGAAAGTATTCACCATTATCCTACTGAATACAACAGGTGCATTCTTTAAACCAAAAGGCATCACCGTGTACATGAAAGACCCAAATTATGATGCAAATGTTGTCTTTTGCTGGTCTTCTTCTCTTATTTAGACTTGATCCAGTACCCATAGAATCCATCAATGAAGGATTATATCTCTCTGCCAACTACTAACTCCAATATTTCTTCTATAAATGTTTTGGGAAAGGGGTCATGTATGCATGCCTTATTTAGCTCTTTATAGTCTACACATATTCTTATTTCTCCTATTTTCTTGTTTTTCACAACCATGGGGTTTATTCATTTGGCATCCTCCACGAGATTGATTATAACTATTACTAGCATTTTGTCTAATTCTAGTTTTACCTTCTTCTTCATAGTAGGATTCAACCTATATGGTCTTTTCTTTATGGGTTTGACTCCAAGTTTTTCCTACACATATAATTAAGCTTGCTTAGGGTTAATTAAGTGAGTATTAGTGTGAGTGGGTGTAAGGTGTAAACATCTTCCATGGGAGATACACTTGCCTATTTTAGGCTATTTTGGTGGACTCTTTCCATTGGTTTTATTTGCCACCTCTTCCCTCTCTCATTCCTATTTATACTCACCTCCTAGCTTGTATTTTTCATCTTGAATATATTTTCTAGTTATTCTATTGCTCTTTATATGAAGCTTTGAGCTCTTAATGCAATTATATCACATCGGCATTTGCATATCTCTCAGAATTGTTGGTTTTCTTCTATTTTGCATTTCAATTTATGTATCTTTGAATATCTCTTATAAAGTTTCTGAGTTTTACATCTTGTTCCATATTTCTAACATGGTATCAGAGCATTTGTTTTGAGAGTTTTAAGTTCATAGATTCATGCTTGAGAGAGTGAGTTCTTTGTGAGATTTTGTGAATCCCATATGTTCATAGATTTAGCCTTTTGAGGGCATTGTGCCCCCCCATTATAGGTTGTGGGCCTTGATTTAGAAAGTTGCAAACCTATAGTAGGCTCTAGTCCTTTCTTTGGCATGCCACAAACCTTTAGCACGTCACAAGCCTTTGTTTAAGGTCTTAGGCCTCTTACAACCTACACCTTCTCTATCCTTTTGACCCTCTTCAACTCTCATTTGGTCTTTAAATCCAATGTTTAATTTTTTTTTAATCTCTGCCGCCATAAGTATTGTTTGGCCAGCATACCATTTTTGGCTCCTATGCCAATGTAATAATTTTGTAGACTATACCTTTTCTTTTTTGGAGATAGCCAAATTTAGCACCAACTAACCACACTTCACAGTTTTCTTAATTTGGTTGGAAGTCTTCCATACTGGTAGAGAACTAAAACTATTTGGTGAAATCCTTATTCAGTGGCACCACTATTTAGGCGGTAGTTCTGCCAAATTTGGAAAAGGTTGAATTTTGCAAACTTGACTCCTCTTCGTTGACGATCTCAAATTAGAAGGCAATCATCCTAGGTCCCATTATGGGTCATTCCAGCACTGTTTCCCAAGAAATTTTTTTTATTTGGGCTATTTTTCATTCTCTATGCACTAGTGTTAACTTTTTTTATTACAGTACATAGATTTTCTAGAAACTATAGATTCTCACAAGCGACACTGCACAGTTCTCATTTTGGGAACTTCGAAGACTCACAACTTTTGCATACAACTTTGGATTAAGGTACTTTTTTTGAAAGTGGGTGAATTTTTTTAGTACTTAACAATGACAGTGTTTGTTTCACTTGGTTTGATCCCTGGATTGTACTTTGAGCATACACTCATTTGTTGAGAAATTTGTAAGGTATTGAGATCAAGTCCACTAAGCATTTTTTTCTAGTGGCAGTTGTAAACACACTAAATATAAAGTATCTTGAATCATATTTTCTTGGGGGTTCTTTGATTAAGTGAAAAAAGGGGGTGTCTTGTGTGTTCTCTTATTTTCAACACTTCATTTCTACATTCTCTTCATCATGTATCAAACAACAGTACCCATATTAACTTCTTACAACTATTTTGAGTTGATTTTGAGTTGAAATCATGCATGACAATCTACTAAAGAAAATTTGTTTTGCATAGGATAACAATGGGCCTAGAATCTGAACCTATTAAAAATGAAGATAAGCCTAAGTGGTTTAGCAAATGTGATGAGGCTTATGGAACATTGTGTTTGTCTATCTTTCTTGATTTTCTCTTTCATATTGAGTCTTTGAATTCACCAAATTACATCTGGACAAAGCTAGAAACACTATTTGGCACAAAAGATTCAATGAGGGGTCATATGTTGGAAAATGAACTAATTAGTTTAAGTCCAGGAAACTTCAACACAATTCAAGTTTTTTCACAAATTGAAATCAAGTGCTAAGGTTACAGTTAAAACAATATGGAATTGAAAAGAAAGATGAATAATTGATTCTTAGTATTCTCTCTAAGCTAAGTTCTGAATACTCAATGTTTATTTCTACCTTCTATGCTACTAAGGGTGCACTTGGGACATAGTTCATTATGCCATATTTGGATGATTTTTATATATATATATCTCTCTCACAGGATTAGAATAAGCTAATTGAGATGGGCACTATTAAATCCTCTAAGTCACATGCCCTAGTTGCAAACCAAAGAACAAAAGAACATAAAGAACAAAGTAGTAACAGTAAGGAAAAGAAGCAAAAGAATAGTAAGGAGAAGAAGGATTAGAGATAAGTTGCTCCAAAAGTAGCTAATGAGACTCAATCTTCTAATGGAGACAAGCCTAAGAAAGAGGAGGTCAAATGCTCCTATTGTAAAAGACTCGGTCACGATTTAAACATAAATGTTTGAAGAAATAAATTGATCACTTGACACACATTCTTGAGAAGAATAATATTAGTGTTCCTGGATCTATAAAATGGAGTTCTAATGAGGGGTCTAACAAGGCAAAGGATAAGAACAACGGGAAAGGAATGGGAAAGGCCCTTGTAGAAATTGCTTCACAACAATCCACTTAGGTCCTTGATTTGGGTGCTTTACACCACATGGATTCATCTAAGGAAGAACTTGCATCTTTGGAGCCATGCACTATGCCTTATATTTTGATGGGTGATGACATTCCTATTGAGGTATGTGGGAGAGGGTATGTTGATGTGCAGGATGGCACATTCCATGATGTTCTTTCTGTGCCCTCATTATCAACTAATATCCTATCAATATATTAGATCACTCACACAGTTTCAAGCAAGGGGGGTGAGTTCACTCCTTATTCAATGATGATTTGTGAATTGAATAGTGATTCTATAGTTTTAGTTGGGAAAGCAGTTCATCAGTCTTGAATATATTTGTTTTCTTACTTTATTCTTGATCCTTTGTTGTCTATTTTTCTCACTCATTCTGATGATGTGAGTAAATTATGGCATGAGTGGTTTGGCCATCTTAGCTTCCGCTACTTGCAGCAGCTCAACCAACAGAGCATGGTCATAGGGTTGCTTTCATTTTAATATTTAGGTGGTGCTTTCCAAGGTTGCATTCTTGGTAAGCATCCTAAGGAAAATTTTGACAAAGGTAAGGCATGGAGAGCTTCACAGATACTGGAGTTAGTTCACAATGATTTGGCTAGTTCATTTTCTTGTCCATCCTTTAGCAAGGCTAGATTTGTTCTAACTTTCATTGATGACTTTTATCAATATACTTGGGTGTACTTTCTCAAGAAAAATTTTGAGGTATTTGATCATTTTTAGGACTTCAAAACTGTTGTAGAGAAGCAATCCATAAAAGCCATCAAATTTTTGTGTATTAATAATGGTGGTGAATATGTCAACCATCTCTTTGAAAAGTTTTGCACTTCAGAGGGGATTGATTTGCAACATTTAGTTCCATACACTCCCTAGTAGAACGATGTGGTAGAATGAAAGAATAGGTCCTTGAAGGAAATTGTGAACTGCATGATTCACTCCAGATCTCTTGTACCACAATATTGGGTAGAGGCCATTAACTATGCTTGTTATATCTAGAACCATGTTCCTCACCGAGCCTTGAAGGGAGTCACTACTTTTCAAGCTTGGAGAAATCAAAAACCATTGGTTAAGTACTTCTGATTTTTTGGTTCTCTTATATGGGCTCACATTCCTGTAGAGAAATGTAATGCCTTGGATCTACAAAGCAAGCCTTGCATATTTGTAGGCTATCCTAATTGTGTGAAGGGCTATTATTTTCTCCACCCTACTACACATGAGTTGTTTATCAAGAAGAGTTCAATTTGAGAAGGGCTCTTCAAGCTCAACTCCTATCACTTCTTCACCTCCTTCTACTTTGACATTGGAATCACTTGTGCTTCATGATAAATCTTCTGATGAGTCAGATTCACCTAACCTATGAATTCTTGATGATGAGGAGTATTCTACCTCCACTTATAATGCTGAGAGTGATTTAGAGGATTCACCTCCTTCCTCTCCTAGTCATCATTCAGAGGGTGATGATTCTCATCCAGATTCTCTGACTTTTGGTTCACTTTGGGCTAGACAGACCTTATAGTACTTTTGTATGTGATTGGGTTGGAGATCCATCAAACACCAGATGGACTCATTCACAATTCCAAGATGCTCCACATGTCTTCATTGCCACTTCCTCTGATCCATAGTCTATTTAAAAGGCTTCTAGTCTTCTTAAGTGGGATATAGCTATGCAAGAGAAGTATAGTTCCTTGATGAGGAACCACACTTGGGATCTTGTCCCTCTTCCTAAGGGAAGAAAACTTATTTGATTAAGTGGATCTATTAGACAAAGTTTGTAACAAATGGGTTGGTTGATAAGCATAAGACTTGCTTAGTCACCAAAGGATTCTCCCAGGTTCCTAGGATTGACTACTGTGAGACTTTTACACTAGTTGCTAGAATGAACTCCATCCAAATTGTTCTTGTTATTATTACAGTCCATTATTGGGAAGTACACCAGATGGATGTGAAGAGTATTTTCTTCATGGTGACCTTCAGGAGGAGATACACATGGAGTAGCCATAGGGATTCATTTAAGATTCTTCACTTATGTGTCACCTTTGAAATTCTCTCTATGGTCTCAAACAGGCTCCTTGGGCCTGGTATGCCAAGATGGACTCCTTCCTTCTCATAGTTGGGTTCACTCAGTGTCATTTTGATCCCAATGTCTACATTTCATAGGGTGTGTGCAAGAAGTTGAGTCCACTTTTTGGCAAAAAAGTGGAAGTGTTTTCCCTGATTTTTTAGAATTTGTCACATTTGACCTAAAATTTTGAAGCACTTAAAAATTAAATCTTAAAAAAATACATTAATATGAAATGTAGTATTCAGAGTCTAGTTTCCAAATATGTAATTCATTTTAATACCCAAATGATACAAATTGATTTTCAATAGGCATGTCTAAAAACCACTATTTAAAAGTCACTTTTTTTACATACCATGCACGTGTACGTCAACCATATTTTGACGTAAATAATTGTATTTTTCTGAATCCTTTTGGGAAAAGATCTGTAACACACTGAAGACTGTTGATGATATTTTTTAGTATTTTTTTAATTTTTTTTAATTAATATTTTATTGGTTGTAATTGTTGTTTTGAAAATCCCTCATGTACGTCACGCATAAGATGACCTAAAATTATCATATTTTTTTTTAAATTGAAAAGAATTGTCTAAAGATTGTTGATGTATAATTTGTTTTTCAAAAAATTATTTTAATAAAAAGTTATTAAAATAATAAGAAAACTTGATATTTCAAGTTTATGGACTAGTTTCATCAAAAATTATTTGAAAAATTAAAAAAAAAATCCAATTGTTAAAAATATTACATATTTGGAATCTACACAATCTCATATATAATGGATTTTAATTTCATCTAAAAATTCTTAAGAAAAAGTTGTCAGCCGTATTGCCAAAGTTCATTTCTTTGAAAATTTTGAAGCTTTTTGTTTAAGAAATAAATAATAAATACAAAAATATGTTCAAAACTAAAAAAATTATATATGTTAAAGCTATACATTGTCATCTGAAATGGGTTTTAATTTCATCCAAAGATTCTAAAAAACAATTGTCAACCATATTGCCAAAATCCATCACTTCTAAAAATATTTTTCCCTGAGGCTTCCACTAAAAGTGGACCCAACTTATTAAACTTACCCATTGCAGGATGATTCACTCCTATTTCTAGTCCTATATGTTGATAGCTTGTTGATTATAGGGAGTTCTTCATCTGCCATTGGGGTAGTCAAAACTGCCCTTCATGACAGGTTTTTTATGACTGACTTGGGCTTGTTGCATTAGTTTCTCAGGATTGAGATCTTCCAATCTGCTTCTAGGATCACTATCACACAATCCCAATATGCTCTAGATTTATTCTTGAGGTTTCATATGGTTGATTGTAAACCTTCTCCAACTCCCTTCCTTTCAAGATTCAAACTTGAGGCTTAGTGTTTTGCACCATTTGTGGATGGCACTTTGTATCGACAACTTGTTGGAAGTCTCATTTATCTGACTCATATGAGACTCGACATTTCATATGTTGTAGGCATGGTTTCTTAATTCATTAAGGAGCCCCATGAGCTGCATTGGAAATTAGCCAAGAGGATACTTCACTACATTCAGGGTACACATAGTTTTGGGATTCACTATGCCATAGCAGGTATTGATCTTGACTTGGTGGGCTACACAAATTTAGATTGGGTAGGTGATTCTTAGAATCACAAGTTTACTTTAGGTTATAGCTTCTCACTTGGTTCAGGTCTTGTTTGTTGGTTGAGCAAGAAGCGGTCTACTATTTCTCTATCTTCTACTGAGGTCGAGTATCGGGGGCTGTGAATTCTTCCACTAAGGTCATCTAGCTTCACAATCTTCTCACTAAGTTTGGTATCCATATCAGATGACCATCAGTCATATTTTGTGACAACTAGAATGCAATTCAGATATCATGAAATCTGGTCCATCATCAATGGACCAAACACATTAAGGTCCACATGCACTACATTTGGGAGCTTATCCATGGACATGTCATCAACCTTCATTATTGTCTGACTTCCAAGCAAATTGTCGATATCTTCACCAAACCCTTCACAAAAAGAAAGCATCTTCATCTGTGAGCTTTTCTAGGGGTGGGGGAGGCTTCATCTTCTAGGGGCTTCTTAGTCCTCTCACTCAGAGTCTTGACTCTCTCTACTCTAGGGGATCTCTTCTCTCTATATTTTTTTTGGGAGGAGGATTTTTATGTACACGAGTACCTCATCAAGATTCATTTTCCAAGGCCCGTCTTTTCACCCACCTAAGTTGCGCTTAAGGGGGGTGTTAGTGTAGGTTTTTATTTTCCTACATTTCTTATTCCTATATTTTTCCTACACATATAATTAATCTTTCTTAGGGTTAATTAAATGAGTATTAGTGTGAGTGGGTGCAAGGTGTCAGCATATTCCATGGTAGTTACACTCGCCTATTTTAGGCTATTGTGGTGTGTTGGCAACATAGTCAAGAGAAACTTCTGATATAATGTTGTCATTAATTAAAGGTCCAGAAGACTAACTTAGTCAAAATGGCTAAGTATGGGCAAGCTACAAAGTATCAGAGATTGGGTCAATATGCCTCCATAGTTGAAGATCATTACATGTGGTTCAGGTATGTTTTTCATTGATATTTGGTGATCACATTTTCCAGTGTTCAAATTTTGACTTCCTTCAGAAGTCATATGGTGAATTGTCTAAGTCTGGATGAACAAAATTAAGACTGAAATAGTGTAAAGCATCTAAGTATTTTGGTATGCATTCCTCTGTTGTTGAGTATTTTGATTTGTGATTATAAGGCAATGTAGACACATGTCATAAGCATCTCAATTCATATTTGTAGCACTTGAAGTCCACTAGATCATATTTGACAAGTTCTTTAGTATCTACTTTCAATCTGACAATATTTCTCTGTGACATAACAACAGTTTTGAGATCTGCATTTCTCTATAAATAAATATTATGCTCCGTGGTTTTGAAGGTATGCTAAGAAGTCCATAATGAATGTTGTCTATGATTTTTAGGGTCTCATATGGTTCGCATTGGAAGTTATGATGTGACAGTTGAACTAATCAAGTGTGTACTTAAGGGATAAGTTGGCATGCATGTTAGATCTATATGTGGTGAAGATATATTGTTTGAACAATCAATCTAAGTGGTTGAATAATTGATGCTGACCTATATGAAGACTATTGTATGTTTGTTTGGGTCCGCATTTTTGTTTGTGCACAAGTTCAAGCCGACAAGGTACAACACTTGTATACACATTTCATGTTTGGATTGTCGACCTGATTGTGAGATGAATCTTGTTGCGAATATATATATACTTGATGGATTTTAGTATTGGAAGTGTGGAAGTGTGTGAATAGAATGTGAATTCCATGATTGAGTGACCTAAGGCAGTTCTGTGATTAGTAAAAGGAAAGTAAAAGCAGAAGGACAGAAGTATATGTGAAGCAGAGCATAAAAGTAGGGTAGATAGTATGAAGTCCTTTAAATCTGTATACTGAGCAAATTGGTACTGCACCAAAGCATTTTTTAAATGCACCTATAGCAGTCCTCTCCTGGAAGTGATCCACTTCTTTCTATATTATCTTCTCTTCTATTTGATAGTGAGCCTATTGTAGCAAACACTTCTTTGGACAGTGAGTCCTTTGGTAGTTATCCCTAACACAGTGAGCCTTCATGTAATTTGGTATTGCTATCATAATATATTGTGAGCTAACACTCACCATGTTTTTCCCTTTTTGGGGTTTCCCATGTAAAATCCTGGTGTCCATGTGTTATGAATTTGTGTCTACTCTTCTTGTGTTTACTTTGCTTTCATGTTATTGAATCTGGTAAATGGATTAATGAATGTGTGAATGAAAAGTTTTTCAGGATACTTATTCACACCCCCCTCTTAGTATTCTTTGTATTCAACAATTGGTATCAAAGTCAAGTTTTCTTGGAAGAAGTCTAACAACTTGAGGAAGATCTGGGAAAGAATACTCATGGCAGCTAGAAGGTACCCTGCTCCAAGTAGTGTCACAACTAATCAAGAATTAGAAGCTACTCTTGAAGATCTTGAAAATTTTGAAAAAGAAATCATGGATCTGAAGGTGAATGTCCAAGAAGTTGATGAATGCATTTTGAAGCTAAGGGAGCAAGTCAAAAAGTTCAAAGAAAAGAGTGAGTTAAGTGAACAATTGAATGAAGAAAATGAAACCCTAAACAACTTAACATTGGAAATTGAAGAGAAAGAGGAAATTGAAAAGCATATGAATCAAGTTGTAAAAGATAAGTCTGAGGAATGTGAAAAATTGGCTAAAGATGTTTTACTTCTAAAATATGATCTGGAAGCAGCAAATAGCTATAAAGAAAAATTCAAAATAAGCTCTGCAAAGCTTGAGGAGTTGATTGAAAGTCAGAAAAGTTTAGATGACAAGAAGGGCTTGGGATTTGAAAAAGGAGAAAGTTCTAAATCAAGTCAAGAAAACATTGAGATGAAGAAAAACAAATACAACCAGTTCTAGAATCAAAGAAGACCTAGAAGACATCTGGTCAGGCAGCCAAATGCTCAAAGGTACCCATCTTTGGCATTGCCATTGTTTTAATTGCAACAAGTTTGGCCATAAGGCTACTCAGTGTAGGAGTAGAATGAATCAAAATGTTCCATATTTCTCTGGTCAATGTTTCAATTGCAAGAAAATTGGTCATAGATCAAATGAATGTAGATGTCTGGTAAGGAATGGTTTTAACAATGCAAGGAATACTCAATTCTTCAATGGAAAATGTTTTACATGTAATAGATTTGGGAATATGGCTAACTAATGCATAACAAGAATGAATCCAATCAACAGAAGGAATCGGGGATAGAGGAATGTGGTATGCTACAATTGCAATAAGTTTAGACATGTTGCAAGATTCTACAGATACAAGAATGAGAAAAGAGACTATTCTATAGAGAAGAGGAAAACAGAGCAGAAAGAAGATAAAGGTAAGAACAAGGTTGATCCAATGGAAATCAAGAAGGAAATGAGCAAGGTTTGGATTAAGAAGGATGTTAATGAGGTCAGGGATGGATCCGTACCAGCCTCTGGTGCAGATACTTGCCCTAGGAAGTAAATTGGGAGCTCTAGCTCAAGTGGAGTTGTATTGAAAATCCAAATCCCCTAGCCAGATAATCAGTGCTAGGATCCAACATGAAGATATAATGTGAAACTTCATATGATAGATCTTTTGAAAGTAATTTAGGAAGAAAAGAATCAAATATGGAACATTGTGGAGCAATCTAGATCGATTGTGCTCAACAGAGAAGGGTTTGACAGCTTTTTGAAAGATTGCATTTATGGCGATTGGGTTAAGGAAATCAATAGTTAAAAGGCTAAAATTCAAAAGGATAATCACTTTACACTCAAACTATCAAGTGCTTAAGGAGAACTAGAGCAAAATTCCAAGCAACTACAGTGATTTCCAAAGTGATTCAAAGCAAGCCAAATCGATCTCAACCGAAGAAAACCCTAGTTTGACAGAAAAGGTATTTCTAATTGAAACCCTATTGTGAATTTGTTTAAGTCTTTATAGAAATGGCAACACCACAAGTGATTGATATAACTCAGAGAGCCCGACCAAAATTCAAGAAGGATCCATTCAAATCAACAGAGGTCGATCCAAATGGTGCATTTTCAAAAATTTCATTTGGTGTTATGCATGCAAAAGACATTAGGGGCTTATATTCATGTTGCCCTAGAAGAACATGGAGATAGTCAACTCACAGATCTATATCTAAAACATCTAAGTGACGATAAACTTGATCTAAAGGAAGAATTCAAGGTATTGGAAGAGAAGAAACTTATTCAATATATAGATTTCCCAGTTTTCGCAGAAGATGAATGGATCTAATATGTCTTAAGTCAAATTCATGATGAGTTTATGTGGCTTAATTCCACGTTCAAGATCACCAAAGATTCCATAAGGGTGGTCATAAGATTAAACCCTACTGATACAATGCTTATATTGAAGGTTGTGAAAAATGATACAGTGATGAAAGCCACCAGAGAAAATTTTGATAAAAGGGCATTGAAAATGAGTCAAATTGAAGATCATGTAGTTAGATTTGTATCTATGGTAATCATCTATAAGGTCTACTTCACAAATCGAGAGAACTCTGTCTCCGATATTACCATATACACAGCATATCAAATGGTTAAGGAAAATGCAGAGTATGACCTATGTGAACTGCTCTGACAACAATTAATGGAGAACTTGAAGAAAACAAAAGAGAACAAATACCCTTTCAAATTTGGTATGTTGATTTTGTGCCTATTTTTCTACTTTATGCAAGAGTTACCAGGCATGAAAAATCAATTTTGGACTAGAGACAAACCTATTGTAGTACAGATTAGAAACTAGTTGAATAGTATAGGAAACATAAATGCACAAAACTCTACCCTATGGGGTTACTTCAAACATTTTCAAAAGGTAATGCAATCTAGGGAGAGGATACCTAAGACCGTTGTGGAGAAATACAAAGATGATATGTTCTTTATTGTAAATAAGGATCAATGTATGATGGAGGATGTGGAGCCCAGAACTATCTAGATCTTACCAATGGGGTATGAAGTTGATGGAAAAATACTAGATAACTATGCACAACATATGCTGAGTAAACCCAGGGATCCCAAAGAAGGAAGATTTGAGGCATATGAGGAGTTGTCTACAAAGATCCATGTTGAGGTGAGAAAACCTAAGATTTCAAAGAAGGCCCAGAAGATAGTAGAAGATTATGCCTTGAAAAAAGGTTTTACCAAAGAACAAGTCAAAGAGACAAGAGAAAAGGCACAAGCAGAAAGGGAAGCAAAAGAGAAGAAAGAAAGTGAACCGGTCAAGTCTTCAAAAGAACCTAAAAGGAAATCATAAAAGCTTAAAGTGACAAAAAGAAGAACTAGAGGATCTACCTCTATAGAAGTCACATCTGTATCCTCTAGTCCCACATCATCTGCAAGTGTGGAGGTACCTACCAAGAAATCTACTAACAAAGGTCCCAAAAGATATAAGATAAAAGGAAGAAGAATGTATGTCAATGTAGGCCAAGGCAATGAGGAGGAAATTGAATCAGATGAAGAGGTTAAGAAAATGAAAGTCAAAAAAACTGAAGCCTCTGATAGTAAACCAAACAAATCCTCTAACAACAAAAGAAGAAAGAAAGAGAAGAAGGCTGAGCCTGCAAAAGAATAGGCTACAATAAGCTTGGAAGAAGTCTTGATGACCATTACAGTTGATGGAAATCTGAAACCTATAGCCCAATTATATGATGACTATAATGATGCAGACAAATACATTATTGAGATTGTTGTTATAGAATATTTGAACATATACAATAAGGCTCTCATTGAGGTAAGTGTTGATCTCCTAGACAACCTGAGCAGTATAATATCTACAAGGAAAGAAACTGCTATGAAAAAGGACATTGAACTCAAAGAGCATACACTGATAAAGTTATGTCTAGGGATCACTCCTAAAGACAAGGCAAAAATCTCCAAAGTGCTTAGCAAGGAGTTTAGAACAAATAAAAGGGTGAATAATCTCATGTCAGATGACATTGACAAAGTAGTTAATAAGACTGAGTAGATCATCTTAAAATTGTTGAAGGAATTTCATCTCCCAACAATATATGACACTAAAGAAACAAATGTTGGAGATGACACAACTGACAAAGAGCCAAAGGAGAAAGAAGCCCCTGCTACTGATACAGTTATCAAGGACAAAATTGAGACAAGTCTTTCTCTTGAATAACAAATTGATGACCAAGCACACAAGGAGAAGATTGAGGAGCAGAACAAAGCCGGTGATCATCAAGCTAAGATGAGCCCTATACCGGAGCATAATGTTGATAGAAATGAGGCTATGGATCTGGATCCTCCAGAGAAAAATAGAGAAGAAAAGTCTCTGATATAGCAAGAGACACTACTGAGTCTATCAAGGAATTTTTGGAAAGAGAAAAACAAGTCTTGGATGAGCCTGAGTTCTTGCAAGGTCCAATAAACTTGGACTCAATGTCCCCTATGCAGAAATTTAAATTGGTATCAATTGTACAAGCAAAGGCACAGGAATAAATATTGAAGTCACATATAAAGGACAGTGAACTCATTAGTGTGGCATTCACCATTTTGGAGAAGTTGATGCCATCATATCAAAAGGATACACCAATGTCTTCAACAAATCAACTCAAGGGACTCATAAACTTAGTAAATGTGCATTTTGAATCTTTTGAAAAGTCTATAGAAATGAAAGTAAGAAAAGAGTTTGATGAGAAGAGATTAATTGAGTTGAAGACCATGTTGATCAATGATAAAACTTTATTAGATGATGGAATAAAAGGTATACAGAGTGCTATTAAAGAAGCTTGTGATTTGTACAAATTTTGTTTATCATGGTTGGAATCCACAAAGGAGTTAGAAGAAAAGATCAAGGATCTGAAACTACAAGTGACAAATATTTCTAAGTCATTTGATCTGGCAGTTGAGTCAGTAAGTAGCAAAGAGATACAAGTTATCAATATTTATAATGACTTAAGTAATCTAATGAATAAGAGGGATCAAATGAAAAATAGAATGTGTCAGTTGAGAGGACTAATAAGTCCTAAGCTTGACTCTATTGCAAGTATGGGCCTAACCAGTGTTGTCATTGATGTCAACATACTTCTATTGCATTGATGATGAGGATTGGATGAGTTGTATGCTGAGGATATTGAGAAAATTAGTCCTATCAGGAATAGAGAAGAATAGTGAAGATAGTAAGGTAAAGATCCCAGCTAAGATGAAGATCAGAGGATATGCATCAAAGGGTTTGTAGATATGTGTCTTAAGATGATCCGGTAAAGATTTGAGAGGTCTGCATGAAGATCTGAAGAAGTTATGGTCACTTGAGTGAAATCAGTTTTGGCAGATGTTCAGAGGTGACAATGTGACACAGATAGGTCCAATAAGATCGAGAAATGCAATATCTTGTTCTGTGGATTTGGTGGAGTGTTTAGGAAGACAATGTGAGTTGACAACTCAATTGGTTCGTGGTTTGGAGGTCCGCAAGCATCTATTCCATTATGATAGTGATGACAGACTGTGTTCTTGAGGTTCCGGATGAAGGAGAGAAAGATTTCAGTAAGCAGAAGGAGTGTGGATGTTCTTGGTGATCCAAGCAAACTTGTGGAGGTCTTTCGATTGTGTCCAATTCATGTTGGTGATCCACATTGAAGATTGAGCTCATAATTGAAGAATTACTTCTAAATGATGATGTTCTTCCTAAGTTTGGCCGACCGGATGAGTTACATATCCTACGAATGATCTTGAAGATGTTCTGTGAAGAATGCCATGTTCCTAAAGGAAGATTGAAGTCTCAGATCTATGTGGCTGATAGCTTGTTGATCCACGTGAAGTCTTTTTGTAAATAGTCATGTTGTATTTATATATTTGCTCTGTAATGTATGCCGACTTGGATGATTATCCTAAAGTCAAATTTCTTGTATAAATAAAAGGTTGTGAAGTCATTTCAAAAGTATCTTGTGGAGATGAGAGTGTGGTAGAGAGGAGCAAAGCGAAAGGTAGAGCAGAAGTATTGGGCTTAAATGGAACTAACTCAAGCATGGTGAAGATGTTATTCTTCAGTTCAAGTATGTGATATTTATCATTCTGTAGACAGTGTGTCTCTTGTAGGCAGTGGGCCTCTTGTGAGCAGTGTGCCTCAGGCAGTGAGCCCTAATTGGCATGTGCCATTTTGTTCTTATTCTTTTAATAGAGAATACAATCTTGGGTTAGTCACCTTGTGGTTTTTCCCTTAACCGGGTTTTCCATGTTAAAATCTTGGTGTCTTATGTGTTAATATGTTTCTACTCTTGATTTAATGCATTATGTTTCCATGATTGATTTATTATTATGCCGCTAAATTATAAAGTGGATTTAAGTGATTAATTGGAAGAAAGTTTTGGACAAATGATTCACCCCCCCTCTCAGTTGTCTGTCCTGAATCTAACAAACTCAATGTCAAATCTTGCAGCAGAAGCACTGTAGGTAAGTACACTAATTGACACACCCTCTAATATTCAAAAGGAAGAAAATTTGGTCTTTCTAATAAATGGCCATATTCAAATTTTGGAAAATGCAAAGAAGAGTTGGGATGGAGAGTTAGCTCAAATCAAGACCATTTTCAATGACATCCTGCAACCCACAACAAATTAAGTTGAAGATTTTACCTATACATATGCGGCAGAATATAACATTTTTTGCATTTTTTGCTATCTTAACACAATTTTGACTTTTGTACATACACCTTTGACATTAATCTCAAAGGGGGAGAAGAAAACCAGTGAAAAATGGGCAAACACCAAAAGGGGGAAAAGAAAAATAGGGTGTATATAGTAAGGGGGAGAAGACAAGCATTTTTCAATAAGTGTTGCCATCAATGCCAAAGGGGGAGATTATTGGCAACATAGTCAAGAGACACTGTTGATAGAATGTTCTCATTGATGGCAACAAGGTTTGGTAAAGGTTTGGAAGACTAACTTCATCAAAATGGCTAAGTATGGGCAAGCTATAGAGTATCAGAGATTGGGTTAGTATGCCTTCACAGTTGAAGATCATTACATGCAGTTTAGGTATGTTGTTCATTGATATTTGGTGATCACATTTTCCAGTGTTCAAATTTTGACTTCCTCTGGAAGTCATATGGTGAATTGTATAAGTCTAGATGAACAAAGTTAAGCCTGAAACAGTGTAAATCATTTGAGTATTTTGGTCTGCATTCCTCCGCTATTGAGTATTTTAATTTGCAGTTCTAAGGCAATGTAGACACATGTCATAAGCATCAAAATTTAGATTTGTAGTGCTTGAAGTCCACTAGATCATATTGACAAGTTCTTCAGTATCAGCTTTCAGTCTGATAATATTTCTCTATGACAGAACAACAGTTCTAAGATCCGTAGTTCTCTATGAAAGAATATTATGCTTCGTGTTTTTGAAGGTATGCTAAGAAGTCCATAATGAATGTTGTCTATGATTTTTAGGGTCTCATATGGTCCGCATTGGAAGTTATGATGTGATAGTTGAACTAATCAAGTGTGTACTTAAGGGATAAGCTGAGAGGCATGTTAGATCTATATGTGGTGAATATATATTATTTGTGTTAGTGTGAATAGGGTTACTTTGTTATCTAGCTCTTTCTTAGCTTGTTCTTTGCTTTAGCTCTCTTCACACTAGGTTAAGTTTACTTAGGGACTTTTTCACTTTATCCCATATTGGTTCTATTTTTAGTCTCTTGGGTGGAATATGCTATATATACCCACCTCTTGCTCTCATATGAGCATCTCATTCTATTGTATTGCTTTGCATTCTCTTGAGTTGAATACAATTTATTTGGCTCATATCTGATTTCTATTTTTGCTTTCTCTCAATCACTTGCATTCTTGGGTAGAAATATTACAGTTTGAACAATCAATCTAAGTGGTTGAATGATTGATGCCAACCTATATGAAGACTATTATATGTTTGTTTGGGTCTGCATTGTTGTTTGTGCACAAGTTCAAGCTGACAAGGTACAACACTTGTATACACATTTCATGTTTGGCTTGCCGACCTGATTGTGAGATGAATCTTGTTGTGAATATATATACTCGATGGATTTCAATATTGGAAGTGTGGAAGTGTGTGAATAGAATGTGAATTCCATGATGAGCGACCTAAGGCAGTTTTGTGATTAGCAAAAGGATAGTCAAGGCATAAGGACAGAAGTATATGTGAAGTAGAGTAGAAAAGCAGGGAAGACAGTATGAAGTCCTTTGAATCTTTATATTGAGCAAATTGGTACTACACCATAGCATTTTGTAAATGCACCTGTAGCAGTCCTCTCTTGGTAGTGAGCCACTTCTTTCTATATTCTCTTCTCTTCTATTTGGCAATGAGCACTTCTTTGGCTAGTGAGTCCTTGGGCAATGAGCCCTAAGGCAGTGAGCCTTCATGTAATTCGATATTGCTATCATAATATATTGTGAGCTAACACTCACTATGGTTTTTCCCTTTTTGGGTTTTCCACGTAAAATCCTAGTGTCCATGTGTTATGAATTTGTGGATGCTCTTCTTGTGTGTACTTTTCTTTCATGTTATTGAATTTGTGGATGCTCTTCTTGTGTGTACTTTTCTTTCATGTTATTGAATTTGGTAAATGGATTAATGAATGTATGAATGAAAAGTTTTTTCAGAATACTGATTCACCCCCCCTCTCAGTATTCTTTGTATTCAACATGGTGGACTCTTCCCATTGGTTGAATTTTCCACCTCTTACCTCTCTCAGTCCTATTTATACTCACCTCCTAGCTTGTATTTTTCATCTTAAATGCATTGTCTAGTTACTCTATCATTCTTTGTATGAAGCTTTGAGCTCTTAATGCAATTCTGTCACATTGACATTTGCATATCTCTTGGAATCATTGGTTTGCTTCTATTTTGCATTTTAGTTTGTGTAGCTTTGAATCTCTCTTATAAGGTTTCTGTGTTTTACGTCTTGTTCAAGATTTCTAATAAATTTCAATTACCATATGGTGTAATCCATTATTCTTATGATAGTCCATATCATGGTCTAGATAGTATTCACACTTTCCATTTATATTAAATATGACCTTAATGGTTAGTAGTAATTTATTAGGATATGCTATACAGTATGATCATAGTTGGTTTATCCCTTAACTCAATATCAACAACATTTCCAAATTAAGTGGCAATTGCCTTCCATTTAGTATGCATTCATACCATATTCCAATACTACTATAATACTCTTCCTTCAAATTCACATAATAGATCCATTATTGAGGTTCTTATACCTAAGAGGTCAATAGACATCTTGCAATCATATAAAGCCTTTACTCCTAATCCCAAAGTGGACTACCAAAATTATCAAGTTGCAACATTAAACATACATTTAGTAGTGTGATTATAGTGTAACTAAATGAAGTAATCATCATTTACATTTTATGCCACTGCAAGCCAAGGTCACATTAAGTAAATTTTATTACTAGCCCATGTTATAAGGTGATCTTACAGTTAGATATTTGACCTAAAATGTTTTGTTTCCTTATTTCACTTAAAGTCCCAACATAAGGACATAATCAATTCAAAGTAAGATCATATGTCATCTTCCACCTTTGTCTACTTGAAATTCCAACACTCAAACCTTTAAATAATTAACCCTTGATAATAGAAAGTTTTGGTATATGAGTTTCTCATAATTCCAACTTCTTTCACATATCAATTATTCTAAGGTTCAAGTTCTTGAGAACAATACTAGATATCAATTAACTCTAGATTTTGATTCCTAAATTCTTATAAGGCATGATTTTCATTCCATTCAAGGTCATTATATATTGTGGCCAAGATATTATATGGATAACCTTACCAAAACTCACATGGTTCTTACACTTACTAAAAAAATTAGATTACAATTTAAGAACAAGAAAAGGTACCTTTTAGTTTCTTGAATGTCCAATATTTCACACATAAACATAAATCAACCTAGATTAATAATCTTCAACTACAATAACTTGAGTAATTCAAAACTTCATGCTATGGAAGATACAAGAGCATTTAGCACAATTTGAACTGATTCAAGAGAGTTTCTACATGAATTATTCATTATTGATTTGTATGCATATTTTTTGGGAAGGCTATGCTAATAGCAATTGGCTCTTGCTATTTATGTAACATAACAAAAAATCCATTTTTGATCATTATTTGCTAGGTATCCATACTCTCTTCTAAAGTTTCAATTGAGCATAGGTAGGCACGAGGCTAGTTAACATTTTATTAAAAGTATCTAAAGCCTTTTTAATAAACCCTTTTTACATTATTCTTCTACCATGGTATTCTAAGAGGTTACATTCTTAGAGGTATTTTTCAAATTAGCCAAGTCAAAGTTTCCCTTTTTCACCCTCTTATCACCCAAGTAATGCATGGAAAGGGGAGAATAGGAGGTTTTTAGATTCTAAACAATTATAATCTACTCTATTTTATACATTTTCCTATGATATGAAAGACATGTACACCTGTGTCCCACAACTAGCTAGACTTGCAAACATTAGTCGTTTAGCAATGGAAATTAGATCACACACCATCAAATAATAAAACAATAGCACAAGTACCTTTTGTTGTGTGGTTACACAACATGCCCCATTTTGCCTCAGCAAAACAGGGACCCAACTTTTTGCTCCTGCTTGTTTTTGCTTTCTTGCCTTGGGCGGTTTGGTAAAAAGTTAGGCATATATGTCACCCTTACTTATGCATATCCATCACAAGGAGAGGGTTAGTTGCCAAACCTAGAATTTGCTAGTACAAACCTCATAATTGGAAAGGGTACAAATATCTAAGTAGGTTTGTCTTGTGGATCACCCTGATATTTGCTAAGGGTAGAAAGTTAAGTTAAGTCAAAGATTGGTCAACCTAGATGTTTCCAATAGGGTCATATTTCTAAATATCAGTCACATTCATTAACATGACCTTGACTTAAGAAAACCACCCGATGTCCATTCGATCCCCGATACGCAAACGTCAAACTTAAATAAGGATGAATATCTACCCATCAAGAATTTCATGTATTTGCGGAAGGGTCATGTTTCCTAACATCCATCATCTTACAAAAATCACCCTTTCACAAATATCACCTTGCACAAATATGACTATGATGTCATTCAGTTCCAATGAATAAAAGAGACCACCCTGATGATAACATAATCATTTCACCTAACCCACGGAGGGTCATATTTCCAAACATTCGTCATATTTCTCAATATGATGATGACGTCACCATAACCTGATAACAAGAGAAAATTGATGGTGTGATAATGTCATCATGATTTAACCCCAAAGAGGTCACATTTTCAAATATCCCCTGACTTTAGCAAAATGATCATGATGTCATCTTTCACAAATAATTGTTGAAGTCCATATGACAATGACTTTACCCCTGTATTCTCGAATGAGGAGGATATTTGTGGGTATCAAAAGACATAGATATTGTCAATATCCCTCATTTTCAACTTTATGACCTGATCTTTCTTAGTAGTCAAAGGTTGAACATATCACCCTGATTTTTAGTGAATGATTATCCCGTAGGGTGGGGCCATATTTTTCGTAAGGGTCATATTTTCAAATATCCCTGTTCTTCAAAACATCACCCTCTGGCATTAAATGCAAGTCCAATGGTAGGTCGCATCCTTTTAGTTTCAAATATAAATCCAACACTTGGTAGCATCTACGAACTTCACGTGGGTGATCAATGGATTCAATCAAAATGACACATGCACCCTAATTTGTCCTATTGATCAGTTTAAAAGTAAAATTTAGGGATTATTTACATTTACCCTACGATAGTTAAAGTTTACAAAGCTTTGAAAGTCAACACCTCATGGTCATCTACCAATGGAACGTGACACTCAACATAACGGAACGGGACAGACAATATAGCATATTTGCATTTACCTCATTATCAATCATATAGCAAAAGGGAAAAGAGAATATCAGGTAAGTAAAATTAAAACCCTCTCCATTGTCATTTACTACAAATCACCAGGAAAAATGGTTTTTATTAGGTTAATCTGCATGATGGTGCATAAAATGAATTGAAATGTTGAATAGTGATTATGAAATGCATGATATCCTTGAACCTTCCCCATACAAACACCCTAGGGTAAGAAATGCATATTTTTGTCGTAGGACTTAATGGAGGTCAGAAAGAACATATCTAACTCTGAGCTCTTGAAATCCATGTTCTTATAATCTGAGGGAGTAGGGTTCAGATATGGGGTGATAGATGACACACATCAAGGGAAGATAGATTTGGATGCATGGACAAGGAGATTAGACGATGAAAGTGATAATCCCATACTAGATAGGATATTCACAACTAGTATATGGCACATCATGGGATTCCCATATGCAATAGAGGCCAATGAGCTAGTGGTGGAGTGTGCGAGAAATTACAACCCTGAGAATAGAAGAGTGGAAAAACATGGTAGAGTGTATGCAAACTTCTCAATCAAGGGCATCACTGCTGCATTCAATCTGCCTATGGGGGATAAAGTGGTAAGTGTGAGCCTAAGTAGGCTAGAGAAAGAGTACAATAATAATAAGAAACAAGCCAGGAAAATCATGTACCAATGGAGGTCCAAGAATAGTACATACACAGCTTTTGCTAAGTTACCAGTTTACTTGTATAAATTTGATTTTGATGAGGAGTATCAATATATGATTGCCTTGTTGAGTAGGATGAACGGTAGACAACACGATGGGAACTTTGAAAATTGGATGTATGGGATCATCCAGATGGTACTGTATTTAGAAAACAAGCCTCTTTGGGCCAAGATCATCGATGATTGCTTAGATGAAGGGATGAGAAGGTAGGGTGGCAATTCTTGTATATTCCATATGACTTCTTATGTCGTATATGCCTGTGCTTTCTAAGGCACATTTAATGCCTTACAAACAGTAGGCAAGGTTGGAAACAATACTGGTGATGTAAACATATGGGACCATTACCCCCAATTACAGAGGAGAGCATACCTCCAAGACTATAAATTGGTAAATGACTCATTTTCAATGCATTTAGTCAGAACCATGGAGGAGGACAGAACCAAGAGATTGAGCATGGAGGCTCAAGCCATTGTGTATAAACATGGGGCTTGGTTTATCCAATTCCCCACCTTTTCATACATAAGAATAGAAGGATTTGAGGGGCAACCTCTTATGTTACCAAGATACCCCACTAATAGGGTCATCTTGATGGAGTTTGTCAAGCAAGTATCAACCTCAATTGAAGCTCACTTGGAGCAGAAGAAGATTCCTCCTGTGTTGTTCCCAGTATACATGGGCTGGTATTTATGCCCTAATAGACAAAGTATTAAAGATGCCATTAGAGGGTTAAAACTAATGTATCTATGGTCATTTTCTATAGCTAGGTCATATGACCCATATGGCAGAATGCAGAAATTATTAGGGAAACAAATACATCAAAAACATCTTGAACATTATTGGACTAATTGTGATGATGAAGTAGAGGTCAAGAGAAGAACTTATCAAAGGCTCACTCTCAATCAGATCCAAACTTTTGACTGCATTCTAGTGTCTGCGCAGTTGCAAGATGATGACGGAAAGATAATGTCTAATGAATATGAGGATAAAAAGGTGTTTAATGACACCATCTCAACTCCTGATCTAACACAGCCAAAGGAGACCTCATTGGATCAAATAATGTAAAAGGTTATCCAACTTACCCAAAGCTCGGTAAAGGCTAAAGCCACTAAGTTGCAAAAGAAGGGTGTGTCCCTTACTATTGACAATAAGAAGAAGAAACAAGTATCTGAAGAAGAATATGATGATTTTCT
The DNA here is from genome assembly GCA_027924645.1 of Cunninghamia lanceolata. Taxonomy (NCBI): domain Eukaryota; kingdom Viridiplantae; phylum Streptophyta; class Pinopsida; order Cupressales; family Cupressaceae; genus Cunninghamia; species Cunninghamia lanceolata. The sequence continues at coordinate 6,463,975 of BSBN01000738.1, forward strand.
CATTGAAAAGAGGAAATCTAATGGATAAAGATTACCTGTTGAGGAACAAAATCCACCAAGCAAGGGAAAGAAGGCTGCTCCTATGTAGCAAGGGGTGATTATTAAAAGACTTCCATCAAAAGGTGATGGGGCATCAACATCTGCACCAGCATCTACATCACAACAATCCCCTGCTAAACAGAAAGGCAAGAGGGTAATAAGGCCTATTCCTGAAGATACAGAGGAATAAATGGAAGATGATCCATTATAGGATGAACCAGAGGAAGAAAATCCCTTGGAAGAAGAGCAGTTGGATAAGGGACCTAAAGATGATGATCTACTAATAATAAGGAAGAAAAGAAAGAAAGTGCAACAAAACACCACCACCAAAGAAGAAAAGGACAGCAATGAGGGGAAATGTTAACACTGACCCTATCATATTAAGAGATGTAGGTGGTTTGGTTTTTATGAGGGAACTACAACATGAAGTTCCCATTCCAAACATTATTCAATTTAAGACTAAAAAGATGGAAGAGTAGATAGAAAAAGAGACACATATGGCTGGTAAAGATTCCCCCTTTCCACTTGATAACACTGTTGAATTGTGAGATGATGAGGTAGTTCAAGATGTGGCTGCTCAACATATGGAGACTTTAATAGCTAATACTAGGATGACCCCTCATGGGACCCCATTGGCCCAGAAGGTGACTAGTCAAATAGAAGATAAAATGGATGAAATGGAATAGGATAATCCTGAGGAGGTAGCCCAACAAATAGGGCTGACCAGTCCGGTAGAGCAGGTTACTAGTCTTGCAACAATAGATTTAGCATACCAGGGTGATATGAACTTGAATAAAGATAATGATTAGCCTTTTGAGCCTGAAAGGGCTGAAAATACAATGCATACAAAAGCTGATGATATGTTAATCAATCAAAGTAGAGAACAAGGTAGTGCACCTCCAAAGCAAGAACATATATAAACTTAGTTTGAAAAGGAGGGTGATCAAGAAATACTTGATAAGATAAATAGTTAGGATGAAGATATACATGATAATAAGGAAATCCCCTGGAGGGTGGAGGACCAAAGTATTTCATCATTGCATGCTGAAAGAGGTCATCAAGGAAATAATCCAGGATTAGAAGAGAAATCAGTCGAGAAAGAATTGAGCTTGGGATAAGCTAACACATCTAAGGATGAGGAACATAATCTGGCACATGATGAAGGTCCAAAGAAGGAGACAAAAAAGGTGACCAAGGGTGATTTGGGTGATCCCCAAGGCCAAAATACACAATCTTCTCAAGAAACCTAGGTGCCACATGATGGACAAAGTTAGAATGTTCAAGAAACCCCTAAGGAAATTTTACAAAAGGAAGTACATGATCAGAATGTACATACTTTACAAGAACCTCCACCTCAGGAAGAGATCCCTCGGTAAGAGGTACCCCAATAAGAGTCTCCTCATAAGAATATGCATGAGGAAGAAATCAGAAGAGAGAATTCACCATTGAGGGTAAGGCCTGATACACAGCCCTAGGATACTCAAAGTAAGGAGGGCGATCGTCAAGAGCCATGATTTTCATGTTTCTACATTTTTTGTTGAAAGTATGATGAAACCTAGAAGAAAGACAAGGCTTACATCTGCAATAAGAAGAGACCCTACTACAGGTAGGAGAATAGCTCAAGTAGCCTTACCAACGGTTGAAAATGAGAAAGGCAAAATAGGCCTTGATGAATTTCAGATAACTGATATTGATTTAGGTTTTACAAATGAGGACCAGGAAGGTCAAGTGGGCAAAGATATTATTGATTCTTTGACACAAAGGGTGAAAAGAGAAAAGAATAAGAATAAGAAACACAAAGAGCAAATTGCTCAATTGCATTCTTTTATTAAAGGATTGGTTGATCCTAAGCACACACCTATTAGTACAGCCACTCCATTAACAATTATATCTCAAGAAGAAGTTACCGGATTAGATCTGATGAAGCATAAGGCACAATTAATGGACAAGTGGTTCATTTCTTCTATTTTTGAAGCTAAAAATGTGGTGAAAACCTCCCTATAAAGTTAGAATTCTCTTAGTACTTTGAAGAGTAAAGTGGATAAGCTGTAGAATGAATTAGATAGGAGATCCTTCAAACTAGAAAAGCACCTAGATGCTTTGGGAGAAATGAAAAGAATTGATATGAAGATACTTATGGATAACAAAATACTAGATAATAACACTTCCCAACTACTCAGTATTTGGTATGAGGACACTAGATTTGAGTGTGACATTTTGAAGATATGCAGTGGCAAGCTTAGGGACATAAGTGTCAAATTACATGATCTTATGGCAAAAGAGGCGAAAACCCTGGAGGCTCTAGAAGGAAAGGTGGAAGGGAAAATAGAAAATCAAGATATTGATTTTGCTATCCAGGCTTTTCATGATAATTTTAAGCAAGCTGCAGAGGATCCCCTACACCATTTGATAGAAGAGGTAATAAACAAAGTCATGAGGATAAAGGTCAAGGTAGAAACATACAATGAAACATTGAATGGCAAGAAGAGTAAGATGGATGCCCTTCAAGAAAAGTTTCATTCCCATAGGCATGCCATAATAAATGCCAAGATTCAGGATGGAGGTGAAGTTGATAGAATAGTACAGCTATATGAATCCATCAAGGCAACCATAAGGGTACACATAAGGGGTGATCTACATGATAGTGATAGTGATAATGAAGATGAAAATGAAGGAGATGATGATGAAGAAGAAGAAATTCAAGAAGATGAGGAAGAAGATAATGAAGAGTAAAGAGAGATGCATAATGACTAGGTCATATGTATAATCAACATGAAAGATGCTTGAGTCCAACAGATGGTTGCTAGCTGGGAACTTGTGCTCTTATTTACAAGTGTTGACTTAGTCAATCAGATGATATTGACGATTGATTTAAATAGACAAATCTTAAATGTTGGTCACTTGTAACCGCCTCCTCTCCTTGTTCTATAAAAGGAGTGGGAATGCATTTGGTTCATTTATTAGAAACTTAATTGAAGTTAGATTACTGAATTATTCAGGACTAATTTCAAGGCTCTTGTGAATATACATGTCTTTTGCATACTTAATGAAAGAGAAGTTGTTTTGATTACAAATAATTGTAAATCTTGAGTAGTCAGTGAATGAGATCTGGATATATGCATTGATTAGCTGCATCCCTTGGAGTGCTTGTCAGTTTGCATGTGTTGTTTTCATTCCTTGTTCCTTTGAAGTTACATCAACCATACCTAGTTGTGGAACAACCTGGTGAAATTATGATTTGATTCCTTCTCTTCATGAATGTATCTGGAATGTATGTGACTTGATAGCTAAAGGTTCACCAAATTTAGAAGTATTTCTTTAAATTTATTTGAATTTCATTACAAATCACCCTCACAATTGCAAATAACATACAATCTAAAGCAAATAAACATGAAATATGCCTATATCTCGTAAATAATTGAACACACAGAGCATATTTTAAATTAACGCATGTCAAAATGACAAATATCATGCAAATACGTATGAATATCAATGATATACATGTGAATATCTACTTATAGGCACATCATTTGGCTAAATACACATGTGCAGAAGTATAAAACAAGTTCATGAAAGTAAATGCTTAGAAGAATTGATCAAACTTATAAATATAACCATAATTTGTGGAGCATAGTGGAAATAACCTTGTTTGTGAAGTAAGTTTATAGGAAATAGATGCAGGCCAAATATGCAGGCAACGATTTTCAATATAGACAGTGTAAGACCACTTGAAATAGAAAATAGCATGTCAGATCAACCTCTTAGTAACGTTAGAAGATCATGACCTGATCAAGGGAGCCTTGGAGTCATCAATTTGTTCCAAACTGGTCATACTTTTCAAGATAATAAAGGTTTGTTGTGTAAATTTTTATGAGTGTTGTTATGACTAATAATCATCATCAACACCTTTCTAGACTCAAAATTATTTGTATGTAGCTTCCTCAATGGCATTATTTTGCTCTTGCTTACCTCCAAACCTATGCTCACATGCCTAAGCATCTTCTCCTTCCTTCTCAACTGCACATCCTCATATTCCTTTCCCTGAGCCATTTCATCTTACTTGCTTGTATGTGGTTAGCCATATGAGGTAGCATGGAAGATATTGACTAAAGAGATATTTTGTCTCTTTCCCCAAGTGCAACTATACTATACCCTCTCTCTATGCAATAACTCCATAGAACATTCATCTCTTCTAGGTATTCTCTATTGATAATTGTTCCCAAGATCCCATTTTATATATAACTATCCTGATGCATAATAATAATTTCTACACAATGTCCCTCATGCCAAAAATTGTGGCCACTCTTTGAATGAATTCTTGCTAGTAAGTATCCTAGTAATTCTTTCTTACTTAGCATCCCCCTATAGAGTAGCAAATCCCTTAAGTTATGCATTGACATGCTTCAATGGAAAGCACCCAACTCACTTGTCTAACAAAATTCCTCTATCCTTTATGCTTTGATGGAAGTTCCTATCATCCAATGCTCCCTAGCTACTCCTTTAATTCTCTACCCAACAAGAAACAATAATCCCCCTCTCTATCCTTTACACTTTCAACCATTCATTAATTTTATTAAAGGATTTTGGTGTCACCCATGCCTAGGTAGGTTCTTCTATCCTCACTAACTTATTTAATATCATTTTAATTGATTGATACCATGCCTATGAGGGATGTGACACCTTAGTGTTAATGAGGTCATTGATGATGCAAGTAAAAGGTATCAAATGAAAAAGTGAGGATCCGTCTATCCTATTGACTTGTAATCTCATGGTCAGTCATGTAACTCTAACCCTAACATATATGTGCTTCCATCATGAGATTGTGAGGGCCCTAAGACCATATGGACTGTATAGTTGTTGCAATCTTGGGAACTCAAGGTTCCCAACAATGTTTTGAGATTGCATGAGCCATTGGCTTACAAATGGATCCAACGATTGGTGTAACTCTAAGGGGCAAGGATTTCTAACAATAATAGGGATTGTAGGGGCTATTAGATTAAGATGAGATCAACAACGCTTGTTCTCTTCGACAACATATTGTTCCATGATAGGAAGAATGTTGGTATGTGAAGTCAATTTTTGTTATTCCAATAGTGATGAGCAGTTGACAACATGCCACATGTACACCATGCAAAATTACATGCGAAAGTGCCACTTGCACTTTTATGCATGGAAATCTTTATTCAGAAAGGATTTTTTTGTATGTATTTTTTCACGGTTATTTAAGTTAGTCGAGCTTAAATGTGAATGAATGAGAAAAAGTTTTTGTAATAGAGAATTTTCTTTTGAGAATAAGATTGAGAGATCTTTTCCCGTGGTTTTTTCCCAGTACATTACCAAGTTTTCCACATAAATTTGTATTTCCTTTTTGTGTGTTTTATTGTTATTTCAATTTTGCACTACATATTTTTCTAACATTTGGTATTAGAGCACATGATTTTGAGCAGAAATTGTTTTGTGGGTTTTTATCTTTGTGAAGAGCAATGATAGGAGGCACAATTACTAGATTTGAGGTTCAAAAATTTGATGGTTCCATTTGTTCTTTGTGGAAACTAAAGGTTCAAGCCTTATTGGTGAAGGATGGATGTGTCTTGGCTCTCAAGGGGATAGTGTCAAAAACTGCAACCATGAAGCAAGTGGAATGGGATGAAAAGGATAACATGGGTAGAACTAAAATTTAGTTATCTTTGGTTGATTTAGTTTTATTCAATGTTGCAAAGGAGAAAATGACACATGACTTGTGGACTAAGCTCAAAAATTTGTATGAGACCAAGAATTGGCAAACAAAATTATGTTATGGTCGTAGTTGTATGATTTGAGGATGCATGATAGTTCTTCAGTCATAGATCATCTCAACATTTTCAACACACTAATTAGAAAGTTGGCTTCAGTGGAGGTGAAAATTAAAGAAGTGGATAAAGTACCTATACTATTGTGCTCTTTGCCTAAAACTTGGGGTCAACTAGTTATGGTGCTTAGTTACTCAGCATCGAAAGGGAAACTTATCTTTGAAGATGTGGTAGCCATAGTAATTTATAAATATTCAAGGTGGAAGACATCTCAAGGGACTTCTTCTAATGATGCCCTTGTTGCAAGGGGTAGAACTCCAGAAAGAGAGAAAGTTGAGCATGGACAAGATAGGTTAAAATCCAAGGGGCAGAAAAGAGTCAAATGTTGAAAATGTAGAAAATTAGGATATGTCAAAAAGGACTACAGGTTGCTGAAATCAAACAAAGAAAATCCTAGCTCACAGCTTCATCAGAGGCAAGTACAATAGAAGTTGAAGAACCATTGGAAGATGGAGAGGTTTTGTCTATTAATCTAGGAGGTTCATTTCATCATGTTTGGATCATTGATTCTGGTGCCTCTTTTCACATGACTCCTCACAAGGATTAGTTTTCTTCTTACCGATCATGTGATTGAGGTATGGTTTACATGGGAAATGACAACTCGTGTGAAGCTATTGGTGAAGGAGAGGTCAAAATTAAGATGTTTGATGGGATAGTAAGGATCTTTATCATGTCATACATGTACTAGGATTAAAGAAAAATTAGTTGTCACTTGGAGTATTCGATGAGCAAGGTTACCAATTCAATGGTGAAAATAGTTGTCTCAAGGTAACAAAGGGAGCATTGGTAGTGCTAAAGGGAGAAAAGGTTGGCAATCTCTATAGGCTAGTTGGAGAAACATGTAGTGGAGAGGCTACGGTGATATCAAATGCAAAAATGGATTCATTATATATTTGGTATCAATGGCTAGGCCACACATGTGAGTGAATGTGGTCTCAAGGTACTACTAGATAGAAATCTTCTCTCGGGTGCTAAATCTAGATATTTGAATTTTTATGAGCATTGTTTGTTTGGAAAAAAAGATAGGTTGATTTTTTCTAGTTGCACTACTAGAAGTAAAGATGTTCTAGATTTAATTCATTTAGATATTTAGCAAGCAACTATTACATCAATTGGGTGTTTTCCATATTTTATTTCATTTACAGATGATTATTCATGTAAGGTGTGGATTTATCTATTGAAGTAGAAATATAATGTATTTTCTAATTTTAATAAGTTTAAACATCTAGTAGAGAATCAGAAAGGAAAGAGAATAAATTTTCTTAGAACAGTTAATGGAGGGGAATTTTTTTAGGTGAGTTTAATCAATTTTACAGTGAGCAAGGTATTAAAAGGAAGTTGATGGTTCCTACAACACCACACCAAAATGGTGTTACTAAAAGGATGAACAGTAAAATTATGGAGAGAGCTAGATGTATGCTGAGAACTACTGGATTGGAGCATAAATTTTTGGTGAGGTTGTTTCTGCAACATGTTTTTTGATTAATAGATCACCCACTACAACTCTAGATCATAAAATTCTTGAAGAAGTATGGATAGGTACAAACCTATTGATTAATCTTTTCTTCATATTTTTGGTTATGATGCCTATGCTAATATTCCCAAAGAGGATATGAATAAGTTGGATGTGAAGTCTGTGAAATGTATTTTTCTTGACTATGTATAAGGTACAAAGGGGTACATGTTGTGGGATACTTTTTCCCACAAGATTATTATTAGTCAAGAAGTTTATTTTAATTAAAAGTTAGTGCAAAGAGGTAAAGAATAGCAAAGTATAGAAATTGTTCTAGTATAGGTGGAAAAGCATGATGCTACTATGGAGGTGCTAGATGAAAATCAACTACTTGTTTGTGAAAATTAACAATATAATAATAAGAATCAGTTACGTGATGAGGTTGAACAACAACCAAATGAGCCACAGGGTAACACATTACCCCTTTTGAGGAGATCCACTAGATTGATCAAACCACCAACAAGGTACTCTCTTAATTGTAATTTAGCTTATGCTTTACTTATTGATGTTGGTGAGCCTAGCTCATATCAGGAGGCTTGTGAAGATGAAGATGCAAATAAATGGAGAGAAGCCATGGATGAGGAGATGAGAGCTCTACATAAGGGGCGAATATCTATTGGCAATAGGTGGGTCTTCAAATTGAAAAGAGATATGAATGATTATGTAGAGCAAATCTCAATTGGTGAACAACAGGTATGCACAAAAATCTGATATTGATTTTGATGAAATATTTTCACTTGTGGTGTGGTTAAGTATAGGTGGAGTTATTTTTGGACTTGTTGCTAGTCGTGATTTGGAGCTGGAACAATTAGATGTTAAAAAACCTTTCTTGCATGGTAACCTCTTTGAGGAAATTTATATGAAATAATCAAAAGTTTTTGAGGAAAAAGACAAGGAGAGTCTAACTTATGTAGGTTGAACAAATCGTTGTATGATTTGAAACAAGCACCAAGTTGTTGGTAAAATTGATTTGATTCCTTCATGATGAGTTTGGGTTTTAGTAGATGTGAGGCTGATCAGTATGCTTATTTTAAAAGGTATGAAGATACTAATTGCATTATTTTTCTTTTATATGTCAATGATATGTTGGTAGTAGGTTCTAACATGCATAAAATCATCAAGTTTAGCTTTCTAGGGAGTTTGAAATGAAGAACGTAGGAAATGCAAATCAGATTATTGGAATGAGGATACACCAAGACAAAAAGAATAAGAAGATTTGGTTGTCATAGAAGACTTATGTGGAGAAGATTTTTCAATGCTTCAGTATGCAAAAAGCACAACTAGTTAGTACTCCATTTCCCACTCATATTAAATTGTCTTTAGAACAATGCCCTAGCATAGAAGAAGAGAAGACACAGATGTCTTGTGTACCATACTCATCAGTAGTTGGTAGTCTTATATTCACCATGGTGTGTACCAGACCAGACATTGCACAAGCAGTGGGAGTATTTAGTTGTTTCATGGTGAATTCAGGTTGTGATCATTAGATGATTGTGAAGTGCATTCTCAAGTATTTGAGGGGCACTTCTAATGCTTCTATTTGTTATAGTGAGAGTAGTCTTTAGGTTAATGGGTATGTCAATGTGGATTTTGGTGGAGACAGAGATAAGAGAAAATCTACTACAGGTTATGTTTTCTCCTTAGCAGGAAGTGTTGGTAGCTAGGTCTCAAAGTTGCAGATAGTGGTGGCTTTATCTACTACTTAAGCTGAATATATGGTAGTGACACAGGCTAGCAAGGAGGCAATCTAGCTTCATAGAATCTTGGGTGAATTGCAGGCAAAGCAAGATAACATGGTGTTGCATTATAACAACTAGAATGCTTTACACTTAGCATGAAACTAAGCTTATCATGCTAGAATAGAACATATCGAAATACAATACCACTTTGTATGTGAGGTGGTGGAAGGAGGATAGGTCTCATTGGGTAAGATAGACACTAATATAAATCCAACAAATATTTTGACAAAGCCTACTAGTAGAGTGAAGTTTATATGGTGTAAAACATCTCTTAGCTTGCACATCACTTGATGATAGGTGGCATCAAGGTCTTTCAATAAGAGGAGATATTTGCAAGGTAGAAACTTGACTTCAAGTGGGAGATTGTTAGTATGTGAAGTCATTTTTTGTTATTCCAGCAATGATGAGTAGTCGACAATGAATACCACGGTAGTCTACTCAACGTACTCACTGGGCGGGGCCAAAGGTTGAATGGTAGGGGGTCACAGGGGGTTTACGTGTAGTCCCCCAACCACACCAAATGCATTTTTTAGCTCAGCCTTTAGGCCAAGTTGGAATTTTTTTGGTCATATGCCATGTGTACACCATGTGGAATTGCATGTAGAAGTTCCACTCGCGCTTTTAAATGCACACAAATCTTTCTTCGGAAAGGATTTATTTTTTGTATGTATTTTTTCATGGTTATTTAAGTTAGTCTAGCTTGGATGAGAAAATGTTTTCGTAACAACGAATTTTCTTCTAAGAATAAAATTGAGAAATCTTTATCCATGGTTTTTTCTTGGTACATTACCAAGTTTTCCACATAAATCTGTATTACCTTTTTATACGTTTTATTGCTATTTCACTAATATTTCAATTTTCCATTATATATTTTTCTAACAAAGAATATAAGTGATAATCCGTGTCCTCTCTATAGAGCCGGTAGAAAAGACATGGCTTGTCATAAGTTAATTCTCATTATGTAGCCTGTCCACAATCAAATACCCTGCAGTAAACTAAGTCTATGAATTCCATTAGACTTGGATATGAATGCTTGAGCTCGGCATCATTAGTAGAACCAAGGAAACTAGCATGTTGATTCAAGGAGAACCTTATAATGGCATACCAAAAGAATTATTTGTTGTTAGACAATGTTATTTTTAATGCAGATTATATGGATAAAAAGCTGAATGTTAAAAAAAATCATAGATTTCTCTGGTAAGTCCATTGCGGTGTCACAGAGGCTGAAAACATAAAGGAAAGTTTAAGTTAAACACCCTTCCATGCCCTGAAGGGAATTATAAAATTTATGTATATTAAATTTAGATATTGTTTACATTTTGTAGTCTTAAATTTCAATATTACAGTGAGCTATAGTATTATGATCAACCTTGCCAATACAATACGCTATACTATTTTCTAATGTTGTTGAGCGCATGTTGTTTCCTATTGTAATACAGGTTGATCTACGCCATTGTCCGCATATGATTTTTGAAGGCCCTCCAGGTGCAGGAAAAAGTTCGCTTATTCGAGCAATGATTGGGGAAATCTTTCATAGCAAGGATAATCAAGTAATGTAATATCAATTCATTAAACACTTTCTTATTTTAGCATCCAAATGGTATGACGAGAATTTCTATTTCAAATGACTTTCATTATATGGCTGCATTGGTTTTGCAGATAAGACAAGGAAAAATAACCATTCATTTACAGGTAAATTTTATGAAAGAGATGATGAGATTGTACCATATTGAATAGAACTGTTAATTTGGAAATTTGCATACTTTGTTTCAAAGAATAAACAATTATCTAAAAGAAATTTGTGACCTTTAATTTGATGTTTCAGGAAAATTTAGTCACTAGAATGGTTGTGCCTATAAAAGCAAGTTCAATCCATATGGAACTCAACCTGAACAGTTTGGGAGGATATGAGATGAATGTGGTTGACTTATTAATGAAAAATCACAATTATAAGATTATATCCAATTCCGTAGAATATCTAGCAGATTGTAAAGGTATTGTTCCTCTAAAATTATATTTATTATAGCTAACTTCTTTCCTACTTTAAATGAATTGGATAGATATATTCTGGTGGGAGAAATTAATCATCAACACTCCCCTTTAATTTATACCACAAATGCTTGAGCATCTTCAATTCTTAAACTATCTCTTTATAATATCTTTGTCATCTAATATTTAGATCTACCAATCTTCAAGTAGTTTTTTCCAAACTATTTCACATCTCAAACATCCAAACTTTCTTTGATTCCTTTTTTGCTCAACATGTGAATACTTATGACTATACAACTTTTCAAACATACTTGTGACTTGTTGCCAATTTGATCCATCAATCCATCCACAATTCATCTTCATACAATCTATCATAGATTCCTTCTTCCACTCTTTGTTCCAACACAGTTTTTTAGAATGACTCTTCAATCCACAAGTACTACAAGGATGAAGATCCAAACACATTTTCTTCTTATATCCTTGCCTATGATAATGAGAACAATGCATTTCTTCAATTGACTTGTTTGTACTTGCATTACCTATGACATCATTTATTTTTTCTTTACCTCTAACATATCTAATACCTTCATTTTTTGGCCTCATTTCAAGTTCAATGGGCTCTCTAATTCCTTGTCCATACTTACCCAAACCTTTTCCTTCATAAGCCATTCTTTTCATCATCTTGAAACCAACCTTTTCCTTCATAACCCATTCTTTTCATCATCTTGAAACCAACATTCTTTGAAGAACTTCCTTTGTCATTATCATCACAACTAGCAATATTTGCATATTTAAACACCTTTTTATCTTCAACCTTACACTTATTTTTTAAAGAAAGTATATTAATCAAAGAATCTAATGCAATTGAAGCATCATAAAAATCATCACATAATAAAGGCTTATACTTTATACATGTATTTTCTCTTATGCATGTTACAAGTGATTGATCTAACTACTTATTTTGTTCTTTCAACCTCAATATTTCATCCTTTTGTGAGATATTTTCCTTTTCTAACCTCTTCAAATTTTCTTCCAAATCTTCATTCTTCTTTTTAGCCTTATCAAACAACTTCAAATTTTCTTCTAATTCCTCATTTTTCTTTTTAATCTTATCAAACCATTGTAATCTTTCTTCCAATTCTATATTTTTTGTTTAGTTCTTCATTAACTTTCACCAATTATTCTTTCATAATATCATTTTCAACCATTAAATTATTATTTTCTTTTTCTGCTCTTTTATCAATCTTAACCATTTAAAAACAATTAAATTTGCCTCGTGCTACTGCACTTGTGACTTATTCTGCTTTAGCAATTCTAAATTTGTATCCTTCCTAATGTTATGATTATTATGATTATTTGGCACTTCACTCGCCTACCTCTTCCTTTATTCTTTGATGTCTTTAGACTTCACAATAGCCTACAGACTGTCTTCTGGCTGCAACTTCTTTGTCTTTAAAACCAATCTTCTACTACAACAGACTATTCAAACTTGAATTCTACGAACCTTATTCAATCAACCTCACAATCACCTTTGTTGTGGTAAGTTCTTTATAACTTCAACAATTTCTTCTTTAACTACACCAATATCATGGTGATGGAATTTCTCTCTTTAGAGACTTCATTTAAATCAATAAACTGTAGCTTTTTCTAGTGGCTATAGCCAAGACTTTCTTGATTTGCTAGCTTCAAATAACTTTCCTATGAATCCTTCATTTATCTCCTTCCACAATATCATTTATTATTTGTCTCTTGACTGTTATTATATCTCCATCTATTTAACTTCATAAACTGCAACCTATGTATTTCTTGTTGGAAATATCTATTCTTGAGCCTAACTGATACATTTAATGCAATGTCAAAGTAATCCATTGGGATCTATTTTCCCCCTTTGCCACGTCTAACACATGTTGGCACACATAATGCCTTTTGGTAGGGAATTTAGTTTTGGTTGGTGAATTTAAATTGGGTGGCAATTTTTAGAGAAGGAAAGAAAGAAAAAGCAAAGGAATGAACAAAGAGAATGTTCAGTAGGAAGAAAAAGCATAACGAACCTGCAATAGTAGAGGAAGAAGAAGGTTGCAACAGGAACATAGTGCAGACAGCTCTAGAATATGCAGAGCTCTAGAAGGAAACACAAAGTAGAACTATGAAAGCATGTAGAATCAATCTAGTCATCTCCAAAAACTCTAGAAAGGTATGCAATGTATTTTGTGAAGGAAATACAGAGCTACAGCTTTGAGATTTTGTATGTAAACATTCTTTGAATGTAATATTTAAATATAAATACAAAAAAGTTTTATGTCTCCTTGTGTTCCATGTTCTTTCTTTTGCATACTCCTACTTGGTTTTCTTTGCCTGCCTTAGATCTTTTTCCAATAGACTAGTATCAGAGTTGAGATTAGCAGAGCCCTAGTTTTCTGGGCAGTTAGTGGTAAACCCCTAACTTTCTAGGTATTTAAGAAAAACCCTAGATTTTGAGGGTATTAGCAGTCTTTCCCATTTTCCAAAATGATTGGAGGAGATAATAGGAGTTGACAAAAGGCACTTATGTTTGATGGAAAAAATTATGATTTATGGGCAAAGAAAATGAAGACCATTTTAGTTGTAAACAATTTGTTGGAGTTAGTGGAAAATGGGTTCATAGATGTGACTAACCCAAATACATGTGCAACATTGAGCAATGCTCAAAAGGAATTAGTTGAAGGAGATAAAGAAAAATGATGCAAAATGCCTTAGTTTAATTGAGGTAGCCTTGATAGAGATTATTTTCTCTACAAAAGCAGTAGCTAGCTATGCAAAAGAGGCATGGGAAATACTCTAGAAAAGTTACAAGGGAACTGACAAGGTGGGATTTATGAAACTCTAGCTACTACAGAGATATTTTAAGACCCTACAAATGAAGGATGGAGAGTCTATCTCATACTTACATAAGAGGGTTTCCACCTTGATTACTTAGATGAGGATAAATGGAGAAATAATGGAAGAGCAAAGTATTATTGAGAAAATCCTAAGGAGTTTGCCCTCTATATTTGACCCCATAGTTATTGCCATTAAAGGGGCCAAGGACCTCTCAAAAATGATAGTTGATGAGCTAATGGGTTCTCTTTAAACCCATGAGTAGTGGCTAAACAGATCTGATCCTTCCCTAGAACAAGTTTTCAAAGCCCAAGGTAGTGTGAGAGGTAGGGGAAGAGGAAGAAATAGCCAAGGGAAGGGTCAGAGAGGTAGAGGAAGAAGCAACTCTAGAAGAGGAGTCTCAAACAACCAAGAGGAGGCCATCACCTCCCAACTAGACTCTCAAAACAAAAAGAACATCATCTCAAATCAGACGTATGATAAGAACAATGTATAGTGTTATTATTGTCATAAGTATGGTCACTATGCAAGTGAATGTAGAAAGAAATAGTGTGACAAAGGGAGTCAAAATTCTAATGTAGAAAATGAGAACAAGACTAAAAATGAAAAATAGTCACAAGTGTTCATTGCATGCAACCTTATAGAACAAGGTAGTACTGAAGTGTGGTATTTGGAGAATGCATGCAGCAACCACATGAGTGGTAACAAAAAACTATTTGCCTCCATAGAAAATAGCATCAAGTTTGAAATTAAAATGGGGAACAATGAGAAGTTCCCAGTCATGGGTAGAGACATAATCAACATTCAGGCCAACCATGGTAAAAGAAGACAAATCCAGGATGTCTATTATGCCCCAAGCATAAAATATAACCTCTTAAGCATTGGACAGATGGTCGAAAATGGTTATAGATTCCTAATGGAGAAAGGGGAATGCATCATCTATGACAAGGATGTAAGCAACAAAGTTATTGTGGTGGTTTAAATGACAAAGAACCAGATGTTTCCCCTCAAAATGCAAATCCCACTACTAGCACAGTCAATAGACCTACAATAGCCAACCTTCAAAATAGTTATCAAAGACCCATCCAAGATTTGGCATTTAAGCTATTCTAGTTTAAGTCTTTTATCTAGAAAAGACATGGTTATGGGCCTACCAACAATTGTAGAGCCCAATAGAAAATGTGAAGCATGCATCCTAGGTAAACAAGATAGGTAGCCCTTTCAATCAGGGTATTCTAGGAGAGCAAGAGCATCATTAGAGTTGGTGCATTCAAATTTGTGTGGCTCCATGAGGACCCCAACCCTAGGTGGAAATGTTTATTTCATAACATTCATACATGACTATAGTAGAAAAACCTAGGTGTATTTTTTGAAGAACAAATTAGAAGCATTTGAGAAGTTCAAAGTGTTTAATGCCTTGGTTGAGAAGAAAAGTGACCATTATGTCAAAGTCCTTAGAATTAATAGCAGGGGAGAGTACGTATCCAAAGATTTTATGAATTTTTGCAAGTATGAAGGTATTAAGAAACACTGCACATCTAGGTATTCTCCAAAGAAAAATGGAGTGGTTGAAAGGAAAAATAGAACCATCATAGAGATGGTAGCAAGCATGCTAAAGGTAAAAGGTTTGTCAAATGATTATTGGGGTGAAGCTGTAGCAACAATAGTCTACAATTGAATAGGTTCCCCACAAAAGTTGTTCATGACAAGATTCTACAAGAAGCATCTAGACAAACAACAAATAGAATCTAGAGCACCTAAGAATAATTGGGTGTGTGGCATATGCATTTGTGTCAAAAGATAAGAGATAGAAATTTGATGACAAGGGTGAAAAATGCATCTTCATAGGCTGTAGTGAAGAATCTAAAGCCTACAAATTATATAATCCCATCACCAAGAAATTCATTATCAGCAGGGATGTTGAATTCATTGAAAATGAATCATGGGATGGAATGGTAGACACCACCATAGGTATTTCTATCACAATACCCTTTGATGATGAAGAAGCTCTGGAAGTTAGCAGCTCGTGAACCTTTCAGCAAGGTAGAAGTTCTGAAAACTACAACTCAGGAACCTCACAGCTAGGTGAATGGTGTTCAATCTTCTTCATCAACCCAGCAATCAAGTAGCTCTAGAAATTCAAACCTTGCTCTCGTATCATTGATGCCATGAGGGACAAGAAGCATGACGAAAATTTATGACAGCACAAGGTATGTTGATTTTGATGAAAATATGGATTTTGCATTATTTTCCTATAGTAATCCAACATATTTTGAGGAAGCCGTGAAAGAAGAAAAGTGGTGTAAGGCCATGGATGAAGAGTTGGACACTATAGAGAGAAATAAAACATGGGAGCTAACTAATTTACCCAAGGGTAAATAGGTCATTGGAGTTAAGTGGGTCTACAAGACCAAAAGCACTATTAAAGGAAATATTGAAAGACATAAGGCAAGGTTAGTTGTTAACGGTTACAAATAGCATCTTGGAAGAGACTATGATGAGATGTATACACTAGTTGAAAGGCTAGAAATAGTGTGTTGGGTCTTTCTCTTTGAATCAACAAAGGGTTTGTCAGTTCCAATGCACAGGCAGATTCGGCCAACAAATACAGGAGGTTGCATGAGCTGCCTCCCCTTCACTTCTTGTTATGCCGCACCAAGGGGGGTACCCCTATAGCTAAAGATTTAACCTTGACTTACCCAATGACAAAAGATTTAGCTTTACAACAACAGGTAGAATACTCTCATGTTTGGACCAAGATTTGCATGATAGATCACAAGTTTGGAAATGCTCTTGGACGTATCTAACTAGTTGGGAATGAGAGTATGCAAGGTCCTACTTCTAATCCTACAAACTAACAGGTTGGAATTATGAAATGGTTTGTATTTTATGTTTTGGATGCAAGACTGGGGGTTTTGGATCATAACAAAACACAAGAAGCAGACTGGTGCCTATCTTAGGGCAAGGAGTCAACTAGACGTATACAAATGAATGATTTGCATTAGCATTCAAGTTTCAAGGGGCCTGATTGGTATTTGCCTTACAAACACCACCCAAGAATGAGTATTTAGCTATCTCTACTTACAAATATCCCTACTGCCATACATTCTTCCTCATACTTAACTTAAAATAGTTTAATCCACTCCTTGAATGGAAGTTAGAGATCAAGCATGTAATATAGAAAGTCTATATCCTAGAATCTTAGTAACCCTTAGCAACTAGATTCAAAAGAAGGGATGCATACAACAAATTGAGACAACTAGCTAAACACGTGCCATGAAGTATTTTTCATATAAAAATGACATGAAACTGAACATATGTGCAACATGCATTCAAATGCAACTTATAAACTCCAAAAGAGACAGAACAGCCTAGAAAAGCTCTATTTTTCGTTATTCCTTCCAAAAAAATTTGCCCAAGTCTTCAACAACTAGAAAAATGAGTGACACAGTCCTCTTATACAATAAGAACGTGTACTCTGCAATTAATTACATGGTCTTTTCAAAATGCTACCAGATACAATGCACCATGAGAATGGCACCGAAAACATTCAATGCTCCAAGCAAAAGAAGAAGAAGGGAGTGGTTGAATTCAGGAAGTGTGCCGCCACATGGAGATTTTCCCCTTTAATATGGTAGCTAGCTTGTCCCTTCAGACCCATACCTCTACAATTTTGCCATTAATGGCCAACCTACCTATGAGATGCAGTAACTTCAGAAAATATGACAGTTGTGTGCTTTTGCAATTCTTCCCGCCTGAAATGCAACTGCATATACAAAGAAATCCCTCCTTCCTTGGACATTGGAAACAAGCTATCGATTTCCTTCCTCTCGCCGAGATCTATGGCTTCAAATCATGCTAAAAAGTCCACAACCAATGAAATCATGCCACGCAGGCGCGTTATCCCCTTTGACTTTTCACAGCGTGAACATACATTTTACCCTTTTCGCCCATTTTGCCTTTTCACCTTCAAATCTTTGTATATGCAGTTGTATATACATACAACTGCCCTTGGACATATGTCAGCACCTAATTGGTTCACCATCGCTAAGCACTTGCACCTTCATCACTGATCCATTGTATCAACATTTGCATCTGTGCTTGTATGTGAGGTTGTATATATATACAATCATCTGCATACAAGCGCGGACCCCAAAATGATTATTCACTACATTTAATTCTCTAGTCGGGTCTGGATTGTATGTTTTCCCTTTGAATATCGGCTTTGTATATCGCATATACAAATGCGAACATACAAGCAAAACTATATACAATCGCACCTTGTACATTGTGAACATGCGTCCGACCCTTGTATGTTACCTTTGTATATGACCCTTGTATGTGCAAACATACAACGCAAACATACAAACAAAGATGCAAACAAACACTTGTGCCTTTATCAACTAAACTTCATATTCACTTCAGGTCTAGGCCTTGCATCTCAGGATTGCATATTCCCTTGTATGTTCGATTGCATATGCAAACATACAATCAAACATATATACAATTGGTGGACCCCACCCTTTGATTCTTTCCTTACATGTATCTTTTGTATCTTCATTGACCATCGAAGAAACCTTGGACTTAGCTGCCGATGAGGCTTGTCTCACCGATGACCCTTAGTATCTTTTCCATTGTATATTGACCTTGCATATTTGCCTTGTATACTCTAACATACAAACTCATTGGCCAATCGGCAGGACCACTGAATGAGATGCTGATGTGCATTGTCTCAGCGATATTACTTTTATTTCCTCCCTTTGTATGTTCCATTGTATATGCAGTTGTATATCGGCAGATACATACAACACAAGATACAAAGGAAATTGCTTTGACTTTTCAACTCCGCCCTTTGTATCAACACCCGCTAGGCCCGACCACCATTTAACTAGATTTGAATCCACTTTGAAGTCCAGCATTGTATCTACCCGTTATATATCAACATACATGCAAAATATACATACAATCCTTTACATACAAGCGTGGAATATTCTAGGAATCTACCATGTACATCCATCTTTTTTACCTCCGGAATTACACCCAAATATCACATACAAGCTCAATATGCATACAACTATTTTTTTCCACTTTTTGAAGCTGATTGAACTTCTTTTTGGGTCTGCCAATGTACATTTGCACTTGTACATACAAAGACACATACAAGAGGCCATATACAAAGATACATGCTAAAAATATAAAGGCCAATGGACTTAGAATTTTGAGGGTTTAAATTAAAAAGACCAATGGATTTTCAAGCTCGAAACCCTAACCCTAGGTGCAGGCACCAACACAGTGCAAGTAGTCTTGGCAATTATAGCTCAGCACAAGTGGAAAGTATTTCAAATGGATCTGAAGTTAGCCTTCTTGAATGGTGGTGGAACCTCGATACATTTTCATGTTTCATTGCCTGAAACCCTGAGATTGGTTAAGCTTATGTCTGAGAAGCTAAAACCCTAAGCCCTTAAAAAGACTCATGTTATAAGTTTGTGTTGACTTGTGATAGGCAGTCCTTTGCTTCATTCAAAACTGGCCCCATAAGCTTTGTCATCGGTGTTCCCTATCTATGAGAAGTGATTTCTAAGTACAATAGGTGGTTATCACAGTATCGTGGATCTTTCATATGTCAAATCTGTTGGGTTTATGCTGATGCGATGGATGTTAATTTCAAGTTGGCAAATATTGGGACCTTGTTATAACATGTTGGACTGCAGTAGCGCACTATGAAGAGGTGCTATGGAATGTTCCTTGCGTTATTGCGATATTGTACCAACTGGAAGATAGGACTTGTTCCTGTCTTAAAAGGAATTAAAGCAAATGTGTGAGCATGGAGGTGATAGTGTGGGTGCCTCTCAAGCTTGTGCCGATGTGATGAGGAGGCATATGGTAGGACTACAATTTTTTCCAAATAGAAGGCATTCTTTGTTGGCATTTTATGATCAATTGTTGAATTTTCAATGGTCCCGACAGACTCTTTTGCATTTCCATTCGTTCATTTTATGCTGGTGTGTTTCAAAATCTATAATCTAAATTCAAATTTTGGAGTTCATTCGAGCATGATATCCTGGCAGGTTCAACCTCGATTTGTCACTCAAGTATGCAGGAAGATGATTTGATAAATAACACATTTTTTAGTAATTTCTAATGCACAAGTGGATCTTGGAACATGAACCAAACTCTTGTTCTTCGTGTAAAGAGGCATTCACAGTTAGGTGAAAGTAATATGTGCCTCTATTTCATGCTTTGAAGATTGTGAGTAGATCATTGAGGACTTCCAAATATGAATTCAAGTGTGTTGAGCTTATGAATATATGAAAATGTAATTAATGAAGGTGTTGGAAAGTGAAAAGTGATTGGGTAAAGCATGTTCATTCATTCTTTCCATAAATGGGAGTGTTTGCATGAATCGTTCACAATCAACTACCACCATGAGTACTATACAGAGCACTTCCTTGCAGTCTCTGTTCCCTATTTCCCTGAAAGGCATGTCCCTATTCTCTTGGTTATAGATATGCTCTTTCCAAATTAAGGGAAAGGAAGATGTTGACCATTAGAATGGGAGGAATTGGAAAGAGTTGGAATTTGTGTCTACAACATTCTAGTCAGTCCCTGAGAACCAGAGTAGAATAATGTCATTCTAGTGAGGAACTGCACAAACCACCCACACCATGGTTTGATGCCATGAGTGACAACATGGAAGTGTGACTCTAATCATAGAGTCAAATAATTCTTGATCCAAGTAAGGATGATGTTTCCTGGTTCAACTGCTAAGGATGTCTCAATGTTTCCAGCCCTTTTTCTCTAGTGGATGAGTTTTGAAGGGATAAGGAGTTTGCTTGTCTTCCCAGTAGCCCTTCATATGAGCTTGAGTATTGGATAAAGAGGGAACTTCTGTTATTAACTTCTCAAGAGGTCTTTTAGCCAATTAGAACATTCTAGAACAAAGAATTGATTAAAATAAAATGCCACCAATCAGAGTTAAGATGTAATTTCCTAAGTGCAAATATTAAATGTGTTGTAATTGAAAAAGTTGTACTATAGAATTTTTAGACTGACGTAGTTTTTCTATTTATAGAATTTAAAATGTCATAGTAAAGAGAGGAGAAAGAGTGATCAGGTGGATATAGAATAGAGGAGGGAATTTTGTTATGGGCTTTTGGATATAAGTTATCCACGTCTTGGGGAGTATGTTTCTGTAATAGATTGGGTGCATTGTTACAATTGCTAAGCAGAGATTCACCTGCATATGAATAAATTATTGTATGGCAATTTTCAATTCAGATGGAGTAATATGAATAACACTACATGTGTGTGTATTATGCAATTGTCTCCTTGAATGCATGCATTTCTTTCGTGAATGAATGAATCAAGGGTTCTGGATTTCACTTATGCACATTTGTTGTATTGAATGTTTTGGTTACTGCTTCTAGTCAAGGACTGCATTAAATATGCTTTAAATAAAACATAGGAAGTGATGTATTGCATTAGGGATTTTTGAAGAAGAGTTGCAGGAAATACCTTTTCTTGGGTGTGTCATTGCAAAGCATTGGTACAAATATATCCTATGAATTTGGAGTGCTATTGTCATAAAAGGTAGCATTTGCATGAATGAATTTTGGCTCTGTTACCCTTAATAAGGCATCGGTCAAGAGGTTTACTTTCCCAAGGGTCCAAAAAGAATAGTAATTATAAAGATGAGTCATTTTCTATCCATCTTAGTTTTGTTGATAGTACATGATTCTTAGCATGTTCTCAGAATAAAACAATGAAGATAATCCAAGAATATTGTTAGTCTAGGATTAATCTTACAAATCTTGGTGCATGCATGAGGACATTCTACTTGAAATAATCAAAGACAAATATTTTGGTTGAAAATAAGGGATACCCCCTAGGTGCGGCAAAACCTGAAGTGCATGAGAGATAGGTAGAAAACAATCTCCTACTCTTTTGGAAAGATCCCCAATTAGACTTTATCATAAGAAGTGACAAACCTTTAGAGTTTGATGTGTGCAGATTTGAGAACCAACAAATGGAGTGCTGAAGGAAGAGGTGTATGTGGAGTAGGCACCTAGATATGAAGTTCTAGGGCATGAAGATAAACTGTGTAGGTTCTAAAAATCTCTCTACAAGCTTAAGAAAGCACATCAGGCATGGTACGGTAGAATAGATTCCTATTTTTTGACTAATGGCTTTAGCAAAAGTGGTAGTGAGCCCACACTCTATGTATCAAAGTAGCCAATGGTGAGATTTTGATTTTTTTTATGTGGATGATTTAATTTTCACAGGGAATAGTGACCTCTTCATTGTTGATTTCAAAGAGGCAATAAAAAATGAGTTTGAGATGACAAACCTAGGTTTGCTAAAATATTTCCTAAGCATTAAGGTCCAACAAACTAAGCATGGCATATTTATTTCACAAAATAACTATCCCAAATAGATCTTGAAAAGATTTTGAATGTTGGACAACAAACCTACCCAAACACCAATAGCTACAGGACTGAAATTAAGCAATGAGGATAGCAGCAATGAAGTTAGCCCAACCCTCTACAAGAGCATGGTTGGAAGCCTCATGTATTTAACAGCTACTAGACCTGATTGTATGTATTTGGTAAGCCTGATTTCTAGGATCATGGAGTGACCTAAGGACACACACTGGCAATCAAGAAAAATAATCTTGAGGTATGTCAATAACACCAAAAGCTATGGCATTATGTATATCGCCTCCAATGAGTTTGATTTGGTTGGGTACACGGATAGTGATTGGATAGAAAGTGTAGATGATAGGAAGAGAACATTTGGACATGTGTTCCACATGGGCTCAGGAGAAATATCATGGTCATCAAAGAAGTAGCCCATCATTTCTCTCTCCACATCAGAATTTGAGTAGATAGCAAAAAATGCAGTAGCATGTAAAGCTATTTAGCTCAAAAGAATCCTTGCAAACTTGAATGAGTAGCAAGAAGATGGTACAACCACATTTTGTGACAATGTTTCTTCAATAGCCCTAATGAAGAATCCAATCTTCCACGAACAAAGCAAGCACATTGAAATTCACTACAATTTCATAAGGGATTTGGTAGAGCATGGAGAGATTGAACTTCAGTTTTGTGGATCAAAGTAGCAGCTCACTAATATTTTCATCAAGGCACTATCAAAAGATTCCTTTGAACGCCTTAGAGATATGCTTGGCATCATAGATAACTCAAAAAAACAACTCTAGAAAGACATCTTCGAAAGGGAAACAACTCTAAAATTGTATATTTGGAAAGATAGGGATAGAAAAGCTCTAGAACTTTAGTTCTA
The DNA here is from genome assembly GCA_027924645.1 of Cunninghamia lanceolata. Lineage (NCBI taxonomy): Eukaryota > Viridiplantae > Streptophyta > Pinopsida > Cupressales > Cupressaceae > Cunninghamia > Cunninghamia lanceolata. Next base: position 6,487,260 of record BSBN01000738.1, read on the forward strand.
GAAAGCCAGATAAACTCCAGAACCTTTAGCTCTAGCAAGATAGTCTCGAACAATTCTAGAACATAGAATGAGTCCAAACAAGACAACTCTAGAACACAGAATGAGTCTAGATAAGACAGCTCTGGAACATAGAACAGGTCCAGACAAGACAACTTTGGAACATAGAATGGGTCTAGATAGAACAGCTCCAGAACATAGAACAAGTCCAAATAGGACAGGTCTGAAACACTAGATAGCTGCAGATAGAAGAGCTCCAGAAACTTAGTTCTAGAAAGGTAGAAGAGCTCTAGAACCATAGCTCTGAAAAGATAGAACTCTAGAACCTTAGTTTTGGGAAGACAGAAGAGCTTTGGAATCACAACTTTAAAAGGACATAACAACTTCAGACAAGAAAGTGTTGGAAACATAGAATGGTAAATAAAATGCATAAAGGCTCAAGATTAAGGGGGAGTGTTGGAAATATTTATTTTTTATCCCAACCAATGCATTTAATGCAATGTTAGAGTGATCCATTGGGATCCATTTTCCCCCTTTGCCAAGTCTAGCACCTACTAGCACACTTAATGCATTATGGCAAGGAATTGCATTATGGTTGGTGAATTTGAATTGGGTGGTAGTTTTTGGAGAAGGAAAGAAAGGCAAAACAAAAGAATGAACATAGAGAGTGTTTAGTAGGCAGAAAAAGTAGAATGAACCTATAGTAACAGAGGAAGTAGAAGGTTGCAGCAACAACATAGTGCAAACAACTCTAAAATGTATAGAGCTCCAGAAGGCAACATAGAGTAGAACTATGAAAGCACACAAAACCAGTCCAATCATCTCTGGAATCTTTGGAAAGGTGTGAATCTTATTGTATGAAGGAAATACAGAGATACAACTCTAAGTTTTTGTATGTAAACATTCTTTGAATTATTATTTGAATATAAATACAAAATAGTTTTTTGTCTCCTTGTGTTCCATGTTCTTGCTTTTGCATGCTTCTGGTTGGTCTTCTTTGCCCACCTTAGTTGGATCTTTTTCCAACATTGCTTTCTATGACTTTTTACTTTCTAGAGAGCTCTTCAAAGATCTATATTTCAAACACTTGAAATGTTTCAATAGTTATGTGCCTTCTTCATGTGCCCTAAAACTTCCTATCTGATTTAAATTTGAAAAATACATCTTTTGTTTGTGAGGATTGTGATCTCTTTTTTGTGATTTGTCTATAGACTTGGCTACTACTGTCTTTTGTGACCCAATTTTTTGTGGTTTTTAAATTTGCTTTCTAAAGCTATATTTTTTGCTACACTTATATCACCTACAATGAAATTTTTCTTTAACAATGATCTTTGATTTAAAAACTTCCTTCTCCTGGCTGGTTTACTTTAGACTTGGTGACTTATGCATTTCTATTGTGGCCTATATTTTGTGATCTCCTTTACAAATCTATGAATTCTCTTTTTCTTCTTTGTTGGCTAACTTTCACATTTGGACCTGTGACCTTCTTGATTTCTGTAAGAGCTATGAATATTTTTTTTGGCGATGATCTCTAACAATCTTTCAAACTTCTATAGTGGCTTTGTGTTCAAACTAGGTGACTTCAAAAACTTTCATTGGGCATCCACCTTTAGTATCTAACTTTTTCTCTCCAACAATTTTTGTAGGGTTGTGGCTTGTATGGATAGGCGATTCCTAACCATCTCCATCAAAACAAACTTTTAACTTTTGAACCTGGGCATCTACTCTCTCTGGTTGCAACCTTCTAAAGAAAATTTTCTTTGTCTTTTATAATTTGTGCCTCCTCTTTCCTAATACAGATCTATGGCCTTTAAAAATGAATTTAGTTTAGTATTTGGTAGCAGCTCCTTCATTCTTTAGTGGGTTTAAACCTTCCCTTTGATCTATCTATGGCCTCTACAATATTCAAATTAGACAACTCCTTTTTATTTTTCACAATTATTTTTGTCTTCAACAGCTTCAATGCTATTTGTCTGGTGACTTCCCTTCCTCTTGATCTTCCACAACCGTGGTTGCTTCTATAAGAATTTAACTCCAAACTCCCAGGTAATCTATCTTTAGATTCAAAGACTCACAAAACCCCTCAATTTTCTTCTTCAACCTGGCTTTGATACCACTTATTAATGGTGGATAAATATGAAATCCACAAAATAATAAACACAAAATTGCTTCAAACACCCAAAGTGCTACAACACTCACCTTTCATTGATCACTTGATTGAAAACCATTACATCATGCCTCATTTATAGAGGTCTTTTCACAACATTACTGGTATACAACATTGAATACTTTTTCCTTTATAGACATTTCCAATCTTTAGCATTCCTCATCTTTTCTATTCTAGAAACCTTCTAAACTTATCTCCTCTAGAACCTTTCAAATCTAGAAACTTACTAGTTTCCCTCATTCTTCTAAATTTTTCCATTTACAATTTTTCCTTTATTCCTTTTTCATTAATTAACAAAATACAAATAATGTGGTGGGAGAAATTAATCACCAACAATGTTGGATAGTGTTCTATGGATTGTAGGGTTGTAAAAATGTTAAAACAATATTGTAAATTGGCAAGTGATTACAATTTTTACATTTTTGCTCTTGGTTGTAAATAATTAAAAAATAAATTTTATCATTTCCTCTTGGGTAACTCATTTTTCCTATTAAGTATATTGTTATTGACAACAATGACCACCCTCTTAATAGTGACCACCCTATTAAGTGTTCTTAGTGAAGTCATTGACTTGGATCTAGCTCTTAATCTAATTGTTTGAAGACAAAAAGTATTTTATTTTAATATTTTATGTCACCTTTTTTATTTGATGAAATGAAAATTCTTATCTTTTTTTATTGTTCCTTGTAGTTATAGTGCTAGATGGTGCAGACATGCTTGCTAATGATGCTCAACATTATATTCGTTGGTTGATGGAACGTCACCGAGATTCTTGCAAGCTTATTTTTTGTTGTTCTAATGCTAACAAGCTTCAAACTATAAGTTCTCTTTGCAAAATAGTTAAGGTTGATAATCCATCAATCGAACAGGTACTAAAATGTGTTATATGTTGGATTTGAAAAAAATCACTTTTAGAGTTTAGATGTTAAGATATAAAAGCATGAACATTATTAAATTTCTTGCAGATAGAACAAGTTCTTGAGCACGTTGCGAACAAAGAAGGAATCAATTTACCTAGACCATATGCAAGACGAATAGTAGAGAATTCAAATAAAAATCTTCCCCAAGCAATTAGATCCTTAGAGGCCACCATAAGATCTCGGTACGTATGAACTATAAAGTTACTATAATATTGTTGTGAGTAAAAATGTTCAGAAGAAAATAAGATGATGAGATCTGGTTACAAGGATTAATTTATATTTTCCCTAAATATATATAAATTTATATTATTATGCAAGAATGTTATAATTCACTTATTTTAGCTATATGGTTTCATGTTGTTTAAGGATGAACCTACTTAAATGAGATAATAGTACAAAACTTATAGGTTTGAGACAACATCAAGATGTCTCTAAATCCATTTTAACAATTACAAGATTTTACAAAGTGGATCATTCAACCTTATAGCCATTTCGAGTCATTTGATTGATTGAAAGAAGGTTATTTTTAAACTTTATACAAGAACATCACTAAATTCCCAAATTTTCCATCTTTACCTTTCATCAGAATTGTGCTAACAGCTTCAACAATTAGTAAAATATTATCTCATAAAATAACCTTTTGGGGACCTTTATATTCTTCTAAGAACCTAAAGTAGTCTTTATTAAATGTCATGTGGTGAGTTTCTATTGAATCAATGTATTAAGAATCATTTGATGACCCATGTAAAACTAAAGAACTAATAAGAATGTTCTTTGTCATTGTCTTCTTAAAAAATGATTTATAATTCTTTAGTTGGAGTATTCTATTACCACCACCTTTTTTTTCTTATTACATTAATCTAATCTATGTCCTTCTCCCCAATTATAACAAAGTATATTGAAACTTTGCCTTTTCGTATATCTTTGATTATTGAGAAATCTTAGATTATAATTCCTTTATTGTCTATATGATTTCTTTCCTTGATTGTAGTATTATGGGATTCCTTCTTTTTCATATCCCTATTTGAATGATCTTGACTTAGATTGATTGAAAAAAAAATCATTTTGGAAACTAAACCTTGTCCACATTTAATTGAATCAACATTAAATTTATTAAGTTTTTATTCATTTATCAAGGCTCCACACAACTCTTAAAGTTCCATGTTACTTAATTTGTCTATTAGTTCTAGAATATATTAAAAAAATGGTATTCCTTTTGAGTACTCTCAACAAAGAAATCAACATCATTTAAATCTTCATATTCCACATCTAAATTTGCAAGTTGATTTATCACACACTTTAGTTTGATAATGTGATTATTCATTTTAGTACCCTCTTCAAATTTAAGATGAGTAAATTATCTTTTGATATCCATAGCCTTTACTTTCCTTGTTGTCTAATATATTTTCTACAAATGTCCCCAAATTTCATTTGAAATTTTAAGTCTTTGAACATGTGTCCCAATTCCAACATCAATTTTCCATAGAATGGTTATGTGACCATTAATATCCTTCTCTTTGCATTTGACAAGTTCATTAGGATAATCATGTTCTTTTATATTGTAAGTCTCATAATTTTTTTTATTCTAAAACTTTTAGCATTACCAATTTTTGAGATGTTAAAACAAGTTGGTTGTAATTCAAATTAGACTATAAGTTGAGTTGATTTAAGTCAATAAGAAAGACTTATTGATTAATTTTATGAGAAATTAAATTATACCAAGATAAAATAGTATATTTATGATTAGTAATTCTATTGAATTATACAAAAATCAAAGAAATGGAAACATTATTTATTGCCCAAAGTTTTATTTTTGTATAATGATGATGGTGTATTTATAGAGGGAGACTCAAACAAATGGGTGTCCCACTGTGACGTATCCCAACATTGATTTCCTAGCCATGCATATATATACACCTACAACAATGTGAAAGTAGAGATCTTTCCTATGCTACAAGGGGCTTGAAGAGGCTCACAATATTATTTCTAAGGACTGCCACCCACACACAACACCATGCACTCAACAACTATAGTTTTCAAGCAAGAAAAAAAAAAGGAATGGAAGCTACATTCACATGCACATAGACACATCTCACATGACACATTGAACAACAAATTAACATGATATTTTTCATTACTATATCTAAAGTACAATTACACATTCATTGATCTTGATTGCAAACAATACAACCATGGATTTAGATGTTCCCCTATTTCCAATCTCTTTTTCTTTACTCCTTGGATTTACACTTGACAGCAAGCTAGGAATCCTATTACTACAAGTCTATAACCATGTGGTTGTAGGTCAACAACTTTGTTTCTATAGGTCATGGGTTGTGTGGCTATAGGTGAACCTATAGTATAACTCATGTGTCTTTTCTTCCACCTCTAGGCCTTAAATACAAGCTACTCCTCTTCTTTGTCATCTTGTCTAATATGTTGTTGGATCTCCTTCATATATACAACATACTCATTATCCCCTGCTAGGACAAACCTCTTATTTCTCCTTACAAAATCATCTCCCCTCAAGGGTATGCATGGGAATAACAACTCATCATAAATGGTTTTACAATTATCAAATAGATCAAACTCTTTTTCTTCAACCTCATATATAATGCACTACTACCCCAAAATATAACTATCTTGTGGTTGCCAAGTAGGTTATTCACTCTTGATTTCCTTCCCCTTTTGTTGTAGCCTCAAAAACACACCCACATCTTGTATATCCATGTCCATTTCTTCCCTAGCATCTCTCATCAACTCATCTACTACTATTGTAATAGAATTACCAACACACATAAGTGTCTCATGACAAATTTCTAGTGCTATGTCATTTTTCTCAAATCCATCTACCACTTCTTTGTTTATACATTTCTCCTCTGCATCTTCAGTTGTGTATTTCTCCTTTGAATTTCCATTTAACATTTTATGCAACAACTCTTGGTCCTTGGAAGAAAAATTATTTTTTGGATTTAATTTTGTATACAATATGAACTTGAACAACTTTTCCATTAACTCCCCTTCACCTTAATATCCATCTACCATAACCAATACTTTTTCTTCCTTTGACATTTTATGGAACTTCTCGATGTCCTCTTCCTCTAACTAGATCTTCATGTCAAAAGACTCTTTTTTGTCCTCACTTATCATATCTACCTATAGCATCATAATATTGTCAACTTGTAGTGCTGCCACTGCCTGTAGAAATTATTTTGTAGCAATATGTTCACTTTATTCCTTCACTTGTTGCATTGTCTTTGCCTATAACATATGTCATGTAGCAACCTTCACTTGTAGCATTGTAAAGACTTCATTATCAACACAAGAATCTATACACTTAGTTTCCTTTGCTATAGGTACTAGTAGCATCTCAGAAATTACTGTATCACAGCCTATAGCCTCACATTCCTTTGTTGCATCTACTTGTAGCTCTTCAAAAATTAATTTAGCAATATTTACGTCCTTCTAATTGGCCTCTTTCAAGAATTTCTTGTCTGTGAATACTAAGGTTCTTGAATTATTTCTCAACTCCTCTTCGATAGTTGTCAATGGAGTCAATGTATGCCTCCTCCCATTCTTTACCAAATTATATGTATTTGTCCTACCATCATGGATAGCTCTCTAATCATATTTTCATGGCCTCCCTAAGAGTATATGGCACACATCCATGGGCATTATATCACACCACACTTGGTCTTCATAAGTACCAATTCAAAAATTCACTAAACATTTCATTAAATAAAACTTGATGACCCCTTTGCTACCTAGATACCTTATATGGGTTTCGATGAGTTACCCTTCTCATCCCTAAATTCTCTACAATTTCATAAGAAACTAAATTATATGTTCTACCACTATCAGTTATAACCTTACAACACTTACCTTTTACCTTGCACATGGTCTTAGACAAACTCCTTCGATACATGGGCTCATCATTCCTTCTTGTTGATTTCAATAGTGTCCTCTTCATCATGAGGGCTTCTCCATGCTATGGTTTCTTCATGCACTTATATAAAATATCACTCCCCTTATCTGCCTAAGTAGCATGACTTTGAGATTCACTTTTTCCACGATACTACTCCATTTGTGTACATTTAGCTACTTTATGACCCACTTCTCCACATTTAAAGCACTCTCCCATGAATCCTTTGTCTCTCCTTTGAATAAATCTACCTTCATCACTTGTTGAATGCACTTTCTCTCTTGCTTCATAGCTATTTTTCTAATTATAAGTGGGACTGTCTTGTTCATCCTGGTTGTACCTTCTTTTATTTGTATGGATTGTCCCTTCATCTTCATCATCACTAAAAAGTTATTTTTCTTCCTCTAGTCTTCTTTTGTTCCATGTAGAACCATATTGTCTCCTTGATAGTTTCTCATCAGCCTTCAATGAATATTGGTAAGCCTCCTCAATTGTTCACATCTTTATCATAATCAACTCATCTTGTATACTCAACCTCAAGCCATTCACATAATGTGCAACCTTCTCATGCTCCAATTCTTTGTGACCTATCCTAATAGAGATTTAGTAGAACTCCCCAGTATAGACTTTTACATGCAATTCCTTTTCTCACAAGTTTTGCAGCTTCTCCAATAGCTCAAGATAATAATCAGTTGGCAATAACTTACCCTTCAATCTCTTCACCATCCTATCCCATTGGGTGATCTTTTTCTTCCGTTTCTTCTCCTTTCAACTTGCACCTCTTTCCACCAAAGTGAGTTTCTTGTCCTTTCAACCTTGTTTGTGTCACTTTCACCCTTCTTGGATCCTCTATATCATCATATTCAAAATATTTTCTTATCTCTATTATCTAATCTATCAAGTTATCAAGTTCCAATCTTCCTGAGAAATATGGTAATTCTATTCAAGTATCCCCTTTCCAATTTCTGAAATGGCTTTGATAAGTCTTCTTTCTTCTGCACCCATTCCATCATTTACATCTTCATTTTCTTGTGTTGCTGTCATAAATCCTTCTTCCTCTATTTCAATCTCATTGTCAACACCTCCACATGTTTTTCCCCTTCTATCACCTTCTAGGGATTCTATTTGAGCTTCTACACTCCTTAGGGATTCCAACACTTCATTTATCCTTTCTATAGTGTATGTTACTGCAACCTTTGTCATTCTTCTCCTTGGTGGCATCTTGTTGTCATAAACTTTTCTCTTCTTTTGATCACCGCAACCCTCCTAGCTATAATTTACCTTGCTTATGCAATACACACCCACACACAACCAATCCTTGGTTAGACATCACTCAAATTCACACCAAATAAATCACACTTCTACCCAGTGTTATAGATGTGCTTTGATACCATGTTGATGGTGACACACCCCTACGACGCCCTATTTCACCCCTGTTGTAGGTAATTCTATAGCATCTCACACTATTTCTATGGCCCACACCCAAACAAATAGTTGTTGTAGGTGACTTAAAACAGTCACTACCCTTGCCGCAAGTTATTTTCCCCTACAAGATTATCTTTTTTAATGTTGTTGCAGGTGGTCTAAAACTAACATGCACACTCTATCTTGTTGTTATAGGTAAAAATAACACACATACAAGAATACAAAGTTCCAAATATTCTCACATAAACATAGCCCTCTCAAAAACATAACCATCTATAAATATTTCCACAATGATTAAGTAGAGAACCAAAAACATGGATGAGATGAATCAAACTCAACAACATCTAGACTGCATAAAACAACACTTTTATTACATTATAAAATACATTCTTTTACAATCTCATTTACATTTGGTGTTCAAACCTTTCCACTAGTTCTGGATTGTTACTTCTTCATTGCACTACTTCATCATGCCACAATTTTAGCATTTCATTCTTCACTCCTCCCTCTTCTTTGTTACACACTCTCTCTCCTCTTTGTTTCACACACTAACCTTCCTTTTACTATTCACACATTATTAGCAAGACAGTTTCCATTGCACCAAACGATCGACCTATTAATGCCTCATACAACTATCAAAGTTAATGAATCCATGGGAGGTGGTTAATCCTTGTCACGAACCAAAGCGTTGTGCTGCACAGTACAAGGAGACCAAGGGTACACACCTTGCAACAATCTCCCCAGTGCAAGCGAGGGGTTCGAACCCATGACCCAAGATCTGATACCAATTGTTAGCAAGATGGTTGTCGTTGCACCAAAACTTCAACCTGTTAATGCCCAATATAACCACCAGAGTTAATGAATCCACAGGAGGCAGTTAAGCCTTGTTACGAACCCAAGCAATACACTACATAGCACAAGGAGACCAAGGGCGCACACCTTGCAACACACATGGCTTTCATCTCCTTCTACGAAAAACATTTTTAGAATGTTCTTTTTTCTTTTCAAAAACCATTCAAAATCCCTCTCCAAGCTTGTTTTAGCACTCAAACTAGCCTTCATGAATTTTGCACCAACCACCATTATTCTTTCCCTCTCAAATCTTCCCGCTCAAATCTTTAACTTGAGTAGAAAAAATTAACTGTAGTAAATGTGGGAAGCATCTAGAAGAATTCAAAATTACCTACCCATGTACTCTGTTGTGCTAGTCATAAATGCAATTACAAGAAACTTGAATGGTCTAACTTACCAAATAGGCAGCAGTTTTAAAATTTCAAAAATATACTGCAAAAATTAATTCTATTGACCAAGTTACGTGATGCCCCTGCATCAGGTCTTGATGATAAATCCATGGGAAGAGATCCCTGTAAGTGTTATCTTTGTGCTTGGACCGAGCTAAAAACCTGAGTAATCCAAATTAAAAAAAAATATTGGATGAACCTTAATCTTATGTATTTTATCATGTTTGTAGATATAAGGGCTAAGTAAGGTTAATGGCTACATTGGATTCTTCAAGATGAAGCAATAAGAGATCACTAGATTCTTGATGGAAGAAATATGGTCTTAAAATTCTTGTTCAAGATTAGGAAAGTGATAGCAAGATTTATTCCAAAAAATTAAGTCTATAAGATTATGATAATTATTTCAGATATTATATTCATATAATCTCATGGACGCTCTAGTTTTAACTACTTGTGTAGAATTTTCAATTAGTCATGGTGTCAATTATAAGGTCTAGAATTATAATAGATGTCAAAGTAATTCCATTCTAAATTATGTGTAGTAGACGACTCAATTGAACATGTCTAAAAGTCTACATCTCTAATTTCATGACATCATGGTGTATATTGGCAAAGCAATCTTTAATCAACTGCTTGGCCCCATAATCTTCCCGATGAAGTATCATTGTATTCCTTGTTTTAGTTAACTAGAAATATAATTAATATAAATATGTAATGTTCTAGAAAATATAACTATTTTGATTAAGAGATAATGATCTAGAGTGTATGGAATAAATGATTCAAAGACTATAAATACTTTAAGGACTTAAATATTGTTGATCTATAATTGGGGATTTCCTAAACTTAGAAAGTCTTATTGGAAAGACAATTGCTAAAGTTCTTGTGGTTTCATGTGTCTACTAAATGATAATAGGATTCACTAATTTTTTTTCTAATTAAAAAAATTATGTAAGTTTCTAAAGTTAATACCTTAAACAAAAAAAATTTCCTAAATTTTGTATTCATGATTGTCTATAAAGTGTATCAATTTTTTACTATAAACTAAAAAGAGGATGTAACTTAGATAGTAAGGTACCAAATGAAATCCTTGATGTAATTAGCCTAAATTTTATCAATGATATCTAAAGGAAGGGATATCAAGATGGTTCTTAGTAGGCTTTATGGCCTCACTCTATGAGTGTGCATTTGTCTAGTTATTTTGAGATGAGGGGCTTGTTTTCTCTATTTTCCCTTGTTATGTATGAAATCCCTATTTCTAGGAATTAAATCTACTAACTATTATGCTATGTATAAATACATTTTTATTGGGAAAATCTTGAGAACCTCAAATGAATTCCTAACTATAGGATTATCAAAAAAATCCCCATTTGTCAATCCTTTGGAGTAATCCATGATTGTGGATCTTTCACAATTATTTCCTTGTTGACACATGTCCCTAAATAGAAATGAATTTTAGATGTCTATCTTAGAAAAATTTGGAACTAAAGATAAGTTAAGTTAGACCTTATAAAAATACCACATCTAATGATTGGGGAAAAACTCTCCTAATTGCCCAAGAAGTCTCAGCGGGCCAAGACAATTAGAGTATCCCATGTGTCTACACTAGAAAAGCCCAAGTCTATAGTGAAGTCATATTTGAAACCTAAAACCAAAATATGGTTGAGTGAAAACTAAGTGGACCTCATGCTTTCTAGGTTCGCAAGAAGACTTAACTTGTACATTCCAAAATGATGGATTTTTCATGTTAGTTTTGAATAAGGGCTAAGTTGGAAGAACCCTTTAGAAATATTAACTTGTGAAATATAAAATTGAAGGGGCTAAGTAAGCCCAAGTTCATAAAATCTTGATGTTTATGTGAATCCTTGGGTGAAATTCTTATGAGAAGTCTAGAACTAAGGTAACCAAATAAATAAAGATTCATAAAAGTCTTCTAGTCTACAAGGGTGAATAATGTTTGAAGGAAATTTTCATAAACTAGAGACACTTGGAGAAAATTGATGTAACTTATGCAGCATGCCTTAATTTCACCTAAAAATCAAGGAACTTTAATGTCTCATGTTAACCCTAATTCTCTAGTTCCCCCTTTGATTCAGTCTCGTGTTCATGATTTGATGATCTTGCATAGAATCCCAAGCTCAAGTGTTAATCAATCCAAGAAATGTTTGTTGGGCTTGTAGACTCCTTATTACACTCTTAACCCTATTTATAATTAATTTGAGATATCCCTCTAAGAATGTATCCTCCCTTCCATTTTCCATGTGACCCTTGTGTTATATTTGTCTCATCAATTTAGTGGGGTCTAGCTCTATATAAGTTGTATTCAATTTAAGATCTTGTTCCTATTTGTTTTGAAGAATTCACCTTACCACAACCACACCCACTCTATTTATTTACCTAATATGATCAATTACAATTGATCCCTTAAGACCGGTATTGAGCACCTTCACTTTCCAAGCCCATCATATTCTAGCTTAGTCTTGGGCTAATCAATCTCAACTAGATCTTATCATGTAAGTTGCTTTTCTATCCTCTTCAAGATCTAATAGTTATTGATATTTAATCTTAGCATTTTCCCCTAGGTACTCTCCACTGACAACCCTCAATATTTCCCCTTAGAGTTTTGAGGATTCACTTAGTCCTCCACCCTACATATTGATAATGTGGATCACAATCCTAGTTAAGCATCTTGTGTCCATGAGCTTGTTAAGTCACACCATTCTCACTTCTACCAATTAATTCCCTCTTCTTGTGCATAGCTCACACATTGATTACACAATCTTTGGGCCCATTGTCTGCCAACTCAATATTAGGCACACCAATGGTGAAGTTTTCTTTAATAAATTCTTCCTTCATTTCTCTGCATGTCTAATATATTTAAAAAGTATTAGGTTATTTATGATCCAACAATTCTTAGAACCTCCCTTTCACATGAGATCCCTACTATCATCTTCCCTTTCCACATGCATATGGACAAATGATCTTTGGCACACTATTTTCTAGCTCATCCCCAAGTGATCTATCAAAAATATTAATGCACCAAGCACTCTTATCACCTCTTCTAACTTCCACTAACCATTTGTATGAAATGTCATCTAATGCCTCTTAGAACCTAAGAGATGTTATAAACTCTAACACCCTCATAAGTTTTGAGGGTCATTGATACTTGATCTCATCTAATAGTTATTGAACCTCCTTGCTATTTGATGATCTCAACTATATTATATATAGTATTTCGCTCTATTCCCTTTTAGCACATGTTAATATAACATCTCTATTTGGATTATTCTCATTGGCACCACCAATATGGTGGGTCAATACACTTGTACTGAGATGTCTCCTCCCAAGGCTAACACATATGGCCATGATGTGATAAATTTGATAGCTAGTCCCTCATGAAAATTTCTCTTTGACCTTTTTTGATGCTTGTGTGTCTTGTGATAATGAGGCTATGATATACTTTAACTCTTAAATGCATGAGAAACATCTAAGAATTATGATTTTATCTTTCAAACCAAATTGGGAGAGCAATATCAATGTAATAAGTTATATGATCTCCTTGTTATATTTGTGATCAATTTAACATGTGTGCCCCCTTTATTTTATTTTGTATGGTTATTTTTCTCAAATTTGACACTTATCTTTTCTACACAAGAACACTTGAATTGTTGTGTGTTGTCTAGACTCCTTTAGGAGAGGCAATTAAAGGGGTGGCTATAAGTTGGATACAAAATTAATTCTGTTGGATTATTTCATCTTTATAATGTTTATTCAAATCCCACTTTGGCTTAATTTTAGAATCAAATCTCTAAGTTGGGTAGCTGGAAATCAATGTTAATCATATCTAGAATATCATAATTGTGATCTGATGGATATCATGTAATAGCACAAGAATTCTAATATGTGATTTTTGTATGTACACAGGTTCATTAAGAACTAAATACAAAACATGTTGAGCAATGTCTTGAAGTGTGTAGATTGGGAAGAATGAGTATATGATTTGGTACTAACCTAGCTACTACATTAAATTAGCACAAAACCTTAGCAATTTGGGATAAAAAAGAACATTAATACTTATACATAGATTAAGCTGCAACAAATAAGAAATCAATAATTCACCCATATTCAATCTATCTACACAAATGGAAAGTGATAGCTTAATGTAGATCCTCTTATGTCTCTATTGTCCCTTCACAATCCACATATAGTTTTTAGAAACAATAATAAAAATAAATCAAAATTACAATTATTGAAGACACCTTACACACCTATGAACTTTTACAAGAGTTTTTCTATTTACTTTATAAATTATTTATTGCCATAGACCATTGTTCATGCTAGATCATCCTTACCTCTACAACCTAATGAGAAATACCAAGACAATTATCCCTAATATATAGTGCTATATTTTTTTCCTTCAAATTTCTAAATGATTTAGAATACATTTTACTACCCATCTAGTGACACTCCTAATATGCTATATTTTTTTTCTTTAAATTTCTAAATGATTTAATATACACTTGATATTTTACTACCCATCTAGTGACACTTGCAATCCTTCCATTTTATTCATAGATTAACTTTCATTTGTCAATTATTTATACTATGTTGAGGTTTGTGGATATATAGATTTATATTTTCTCTTTATTAAGGAAATACTGCATACTTTGGAGGTGTAAAATATGGTGCTTATAAAAGACAAAAATTTAGAACTGATACTTTATCCCAATTTCATTATGCATCTTCTCTAGTTTACAACCTTTAATTTGTCTTGAGAAAAGTTGTGATTTGAGAGAAATCTCCTCTCATTTTAAGGTTGTGAATTGCCAAATATAAGCTAATTATTTTAGACACCTGATAGGTATCCATTTACAGAGAACCAAAATATTATAACAGGATGGGAAGATCATATTGCCAGAATTGCAAAATGCATTGTGGATGAGCAAAGCCCAAAACAGTACGTAGTAGAAGATATTTTGCTATCAACATTATAAATCACAGACTAACTTTTAAAGTTTTCTATGTTATTTCTATATTTGGAAGAGAGACTATATCTTTCTAGTCAATATAGAAAGCTTTTTATGATTGAAATTGCAGGTTGTATGATATTCGTGTCAAGCTTCAAATGATAAGCATGCATTATGTGTCCCCCAAATTTGTTTTCACGGTAAGCGTCTACAACATTTCAAAGTTGAATTCATTTTCTAAACCGGATTCAAGGATTTGATGAATTTATAACATTGTTTTCTACCCGTAGACTCTTGTAGAAGAGCTCAAGCAACATTTGGATGATAATTTAAAGAGCAAACTTCAGAATCTCTGCATTGCTTACAGTGTGAGTTCAATAGTATTTCAGTTATAGCCCACATGATTTCTGTCACATACCAGAACATATTTATATAGCAGTTGGGATTAATCTTTTTAATTGGTGTTGATGATGAAAAGCGCCATTGTCCCTGTGATGGAGATCCTTTGACACAAAATCAAAGAGATCAAGATCATGTTGAAGACATGAAAAGAAAGGCTAATCTTTACTCCATGATTGAAGGTAAGAATTCCTCTAACAAGATTCTGCAAGAATTGTAGTGTTTTACTGATTACTTTTATGCAAGTTCTACATATTTATGGCAGAATTCACAGCAAGATTCATGAGTCTCTATAAAGCTGCTGACATCAAGAAGAAATGTGCCACCGAAAATCAAAATGAATCATCAATATGGATATAGGCCCTCCAAGGGTTCATGCTTTTAAAAGTACAGTGACTTTACAAGTATAGTCAATAAATCAATACCAAGTTATGTAGAAGCACCCATATGAGCTTTTTAAAAAACAGTATTCTCTCTAAAACGACCTCATATACTTCCTACTCTCTTATCTCGATGCTTTATTATTCAACTTTTATTGATAAGCTAGAAAATTGAGTTTCAGGTTTGTCATGTTAAGCGTCCTATAATACACATACAGTGATACTATTTTCAAAAAATGAGTCATCTTATCATTGTTATTTTACTCTCTTTGCTATCTCTAGCCATGTTTCAAGGAGAAGTTATGTTTTCTTTAGTTGTTGGTCTGTTTGAGGATAGAAATAAAGAGAAGTTTCATTTGTGTGTGTCATGTCTTCAAAATGAGAATAAATGACTCTGTAGCTGCCTCCGTAGTACCACTGTAATGAGTTTTTTATCCAGTGATTAATCTAAGACAATAAATGATTCCGTAGTTGCCTCCGCAGTACCACTGTAATAAGTTTTTTATTTAGTGATTAATCTATCTAAAATAAACCTACCAAAATATAGTATTATTTTTCATGTTAAACAAATTTTAATTTTTCTTAAGTTTATATGAGAAAATTTTAACCAAAATTATTGGGAAAATCATTTATCTGTGTTGTGATTGGCTAAAAATTTGAGCTCTTAAAGATGGATTTTGGAAATACTATTTTGAGTAAAATAAACACACTAAAATCAAGCAAGTATAAAAAACAAACACACTAAAATCGAGCAAGTATAGAACTAACATTGTTTAATTAAATTCTGAGTGACTAAATTCTTGCCGAGAATTTGATTATTAAACAAATAATATTTATTTTAATGTTAAACAAATAATTTTTATTTTTAAGTCCATGTAAATATTATAATTAAAATTTAATATTTATATTAATATAATATTCATATTAATATGGTTATTTAATTTTGATTCATTGTATATATATTATTTATAAATTTAATATTTAAAATATTCATGAAATAATATAATTAATTATATATCAATAATAAAATGTATATTAAATTATGGATTATACAAATTAGTAGAATTATCATTATAATGTATTTATATTTATATTATAGTAAAATGAAATATTAATATATATTTGTGTTATAAATATTAAATAGTGAAATATTATATTCATCTAAATACTAGTATATTATATTGTGTAATATTAATATTAATATTTAATTTTTATTCATTGTATATATTAATTATAAAATTCTTATTTTAAATATCAATAGAATAATATAATTATTGTGATATTCATATTAATATGATTATTTAATTTTTCTTAGTGTAATTATAATATTGATATTTTAAATATCTATAGAATAATATAATTAATATTATTATTATAATAAAAAATTTTGAAACATAGTACAATGAAATATATACGTGTGTAAATATATTCAATATTAATATATTATAGTGATCTAAATATTAATTTATTTTATTGTGTAATATTCATGCTAATATTCTCTCTTATAAAAATTATTTAATTTTTATTCATATATTAATAATAAAATTTATATTAAAATATTGATTATACAAATTTATAATGTATTTATATTTATGTTTTTCATTAAGATAAGCAGCTTATAAGAGGTTGAACCCTTTACAAACAAGGCCCTAGGGCAGAACAAAATAGGTCACAAATAGGCCAGACATAGCACAGAAGCATTATAGAAACTGGAGACCAACAACAACCTAGCTGCAAAATAAACTAAGGAATGAGTAGGAAACTTTAATTAAATAAATAGGATTTATTTAAGAATGAAGTGCTTTTGGAAGTAACTGTGTATTGCTTTTTTGGATCAATACACAGTTACTTCTAGAAGCACTTCATTCTTATACCATGGACTGTGGAAACATCATGTCTAGGATTTATTTAATTAAAAGGTGAGGACTAATATTAGCAATGAGTGAATGCCTGCGAGCAAGCGAAAGGGAGAAGTCGCCAATGATAGGCAATAGGTAAGCAAAAGGTGGCAAGGAAGGCTCTGGACGTGGCACAAAGACTAGCGAGTGGTGCTTTGGACAAGCCAAATGGGTAGGGCAATGAAGCTCTCAGGCAGAAATTGGAAGCTCTGCGGCAGCGGTTGGTGGAGGCCAAGCAAAGGATAAACCAGGGCTCTATTGGGCATGTAGGATCCCCCTCCTTCCATCTCTCTGATTCACCCTCCTCAGGGACGCTGGCTCTAAAGAAATATAAACTGTGTAAGAACTCTGCAAACCCTTTTCATGTTTGTAGTAGCTATTGTAAGGAACAGATTCTAGCTATGTTAGGAATTGCATGCAGAAAATATCAATTAAATGTAAATAAAAATTAAATAGAAGAATGAAAAATACATAGAAATAATAACAGCGAGAGACAATTTTTAACATGGTTCACCCAAACTTAGGCTACATCCACCAACGAAGAGTCCAATATTATTATCCAACAAATCAAACCGATTACAACCAGCAATCCTTGCAACTCAATATCACTACAAATGCTACAATACAATGTCAACAGAAACCCTAACCCTTAGCCAATTTATCAAGCCTTATGTTGGTTACAAAATAGGAATTTTTTATGTTGGCCAATAGAAAAATAACTCCCGACACCTTTATTAAATAATAAAAGTCATTTAAGGTTTCGAGGGCGCTGTCTCCAAGCCCCCACGGGGCAACCCCCATTAAATAATTTGGGGGGAAATCACACTGATAAAAGTGGAAAAAATTTAACCTCTAAGTCTGATTAGGCTCCATATAACAATAATCTCCCACTTGGATATTGATCAGACTCTACACCATATCATCTCCCACTTGGAGACTGATCATAACAATGTTGACCTTGTAGCTCCCACTGGAAATAAACACCTTGGACCCTATTGTTCTGATTTTGTTTGTTTTGAGTCTTGAAGACCAACTGAAGTTGAAGAGGAGCTCAGCTTCTCCCTTGTCACTGCCTATGAAAATATATTTGTTGGATTTTCATCTGTATGTATCTTTTCAACCATAACTGTCCATCATCCAACACTAACCGGATGAAGTGATACCTTAGTTGTATGTGTTTGGTCTTTGAATGCAAGGCAAAATTCTTTGCAAGATATATGGTACTCTGGTTGTCCATAAACAAATAATTGTTATCCTATTTTTTGTCCAATTCTTCCATAAAATATTGAATCCATATCATCTCCTTGCTTGCCTTTGTTGTAGCTACATACTCTACCTCTGTGGTGGATAAAGCAACCACCTTTTGCAACCGTGAGATCCAACTCATTGTTGTCCCACCTACAGTAAAGATATAACTTGTAGTACTCTGTCTGGTATCAATATCCCCTACCAAATCTAAGTCTACATAACATGCTAAATCAGTATTAGAGCCCCCAAAACATAAGTGTTTATTGGATGTACCTCTCAAATACCTAAGAATCCATTTTACTGCATTTCAATGCTCCAATCTGGGATTACTCATATACCTGCTTACGACTCCTACAGCATGTGCAACATCCGGTCTTTTGCATACCATGGTGTACATTAAACTTCCTATAGGTGAAGCATATGGTACCTTGGACATTTGATCTTCCTCCTCTTGTGTCTTTGGACATGTCTCCTTAGTCAATTTCAAATGACTAGGCAAAGGTGTGCTGACAGCTTTTGCATTCTCCATATGGTATCTCTGCAACACCTTTTCAACATAATCATCAGCTTGAGATAGAGTTAATTTTATGTTCTTCCTATCTCTACAAATTTCATACCAAGGATTTGTTTTGTTGCCCCTAAATCCTTCATAGCAAATGATTGTGCTGACTGATGTTTTAACTCTCTTATGTGATCCATGTTAGACCCTGCTACAAGTATGTCATCAACATATAAACATAAAAAAATGTAGTTGTCATTATCCAACCTCTTAAAATAAACATAATGGTCAGAATTACACCAACTGTAGCCTTTCTCATCCATAAAACTATCAAATATCATTGCTAAGGTGCTTGTTTCAAGCCATACAAAATCTTCTTCAATCTGCATGTGTTAGTTTCTCCTTACCTTTGACCTCGAATCCCTGTGGTTGTTCCATATATATCTCCTCCTCCAAATCACCATGGAGAAAGACAGTTTTTACATCTAGTTGTTCCAAATGCAAATCTTCAACAGCCACAATACTTAAAATAGTATGAATAGAAATCATCTTAACAACTAGAGAAAAATCTCATCAAAATCAATGCCTTTTTTCTGTGCAAATCCTTTTACAACTAACCTGGCTTTAAATCTTTTCTTACCTCCATCTTCCTCTTTTAGCCTATAAACCCATTTGTTTGGTAAAGCCTTTTTATCCGTAGGCACCTTACATAATTCCCAAGTCTAATTTTTCAGCAAGGAATCCATTTCTTCTTTTATTGCAAGCTCCCACTGAACCTTTTTATCCACCTGCATAGCTTCATCATACCCTTCTGGTTCACCAGCATCTGTTAACAAAATAGAATACAAAGAGGGAGAAAATCTTTCAGGAGGTCTACTTAACCTTGTTGACCATCTAACATTCACTGGAGTTTGTGGTATATTTTGTTGATGTTGCAAAGTATGAGGAACCATTAGAACATCATTATCTAGAGTATCATCCAGTACCACATAATCCTTTTCTTTCTTCTCATGTTGCTGTAACTAATTTTTGTACAACACCTTCTCATTGAATACAACATCCCTGCTTCTCACATTTTTTAGATTTTCAACATCCTAAAGCCTATAACCAAATTTATCAATACCATATCCAATGAAGATAAGTTTTTTTTCTTTTACATCCAGCTTGGTTCTATTTTTTAGAATCTACATGTGCAAATGCTTCACATCCGAAGGTTTTGAGAAAAGAATAACTCACCTTCTTACCTGTCCATGCTTCCTCTAGAATACCACAACCCAAAGGAACTAAAGGACCTCTATTAATTAAATATATAGTAGTATTGACAGCCTATGCCCATATGTTTAAAGGTAGCCCAAGATGCAATCTCATGCTCCTTGCATGCTCCATTATTGTCCTATTCATGCACATAACCACTCCATTTTTTTGTGGAGTCCCTAGAACCTTTTTATGCCTACGAATTCCATTAAAAGAACAATAATCCTCAAATTCTTTGCTGCAATACTCACCGCCATTATCAGATCTGAGACATTTTCATATTTTACCCATCTCAGTCTCAACTAAGCTTCTTCATTTCTTAAATGTTTCAAATACATCAGATTAATGCCTAAGGAAAAAAATTCAAACCTTCCTAGTTGCATCATCTATGAATGTAACATAATACCGAAAGCCACCGAGGGAAGATACCTGAGCCTGTCCCCATACATTTGTATGCACAAACTCCAATTTTTCATCTTTCTTTTGCCTCCCATCCTTGTGAAAACTAACTCTCTTTTGTTTTCCATCACACAACTTTCACATAAATCCATATTAATACATTTCAGACCTGGTAAAACTTTCTTAGAATGAAGTACCTTCATACCTTTTTCACTCATATGCCCAAGTCTGTTATGCCATAATGATGTCTCAAAGCCTGCAGCAACTATTTTAGTCTCTTCCTGCAAACCCGCAGTAACTATTCTTGAACCTATTTGGTTTTTCTCTGCAACAACTAAAGTAGAAGGAACAGTATGACCTATACAAAGATATAAAGTTCCTACTTTCACACATTTTTCTACTATTAAGGCACCTCTTGAAACCTTCCAATTTTTATCACTAAAAGTAACTATGCAACCTTCATCAGCTAGCTACCCTACTAAAATTAAATTCCTATTCAGCTTTGGAAGGTGCCTTACCTCTTGTAGTAGCCAACTATTCCTATTCTACAACTTAATCTCGGTTCTTCCCTTTCCAACAATCTGATAAGGTTCGTTATATCCCAAATAAACCAGCCTAAAATCCCCTTGGACATAATCAAGAAAATAACTTCTATGGCAAGTAGCATGAAATGAGGCCCCTGAATATAAAACCCATGAATCATTAGCATTATCTAGGGAAAGAATCAAAGCATCATCTGTAAATTTATTACTTACCATATTTGCCTCCTTATTGCCTTCTTGTTTGTCTCCTTCTTTATTCTTCTGAGACCAGCAATCTTTTTTCAAATGACCTGGTTTCCCACAGTACCAGCAATTCTTTTGTTCTCTAGATTGGCACCTCTTGACCTTTGATTTTCCTCGTGACTTCCCATGACCTCCAGAACCTTTTCCTCTCTCCTTTGATTTGCCTCTAACTTCTGCATTCAAAACACTAACTGATGTGGACCCTCCTAAGCTTTTCCATCACATTTCCTCACTAAGGATAACACCAACAACATCATCAAATTTTAAAGTATTTGAACCAGAGATAGAGTTACTTATAGCCATTACCAAGCTATGCTAGCTTTCAGGCAAAGAACATAAAACCAAGAGAGCCCTCACCTCTTCATCAAATTTCACTTTTATAGAAATTAACTGATTAGTAATCATATTAAACTCATTTAAATGATCTATCACATATCCACCTTCAATCATTTTCAGATTAAACAAATGCTTCATGAGAAATACCTTATTTTAGGCTAAGGGTTTTTCATACAATTTAGCCAAAGCTTTTATTAGTTTGTTTGTTGTTTTCGCTTCTGTTATATTGAATGTCACAGATGGTGCCAAGCACAATCGAATGGTTCCCAGTGCCTTTCTATCTAGAAGATTTCAATCCCCATCAGTCATTGTTGCTAGTTTCTTAGCTATTCCTTCCAATGGCCTCCATAAATCCTTCTAATAGAGATAATCGTCCATCTACATCTTCCATAACTAATAGTTCTGCCCATTGAATTTATCTACCTTCAATTTACCCTCGTCTGCCACTGCTCCCACTTAACCATGAGACTCCCACTCAATCATGAGACCTTCCTATAGATGATAATCAAACACAACCCGCTCTGATACCACTTGTTAGGAATTGTATGGAAAAGATATCTATTAAATGCAAATAAAGATTAAACAGAGGAATGAAAAATACATAGAAATAATAACAAGAGATAATTTTTTACATGGTTCACCCAAAATTTGGGCTACATCCACCAACAGAGAGTCTAATATTATTATCTAGCAAATCAAACTGATTACAACTAGCAATCCTTGCAACTCAATACCACTGCAAATGCTACAATACAATGTCAACAAAAACCCTAACCCTTAGCTGCTTTTATCAAGCCTTATGTCAATTACAAAATAGGGTTTTTTAATGTCAACCAATAGAAAAATAACTCTCGACGTCTTTATAAAATAATAAAAGTCATTTGAGGTTTCGAAGGCACTACCCCCAAGCCCCCACGGGGGTGCTGCCCCTTAACCCCGCCTTGTATCGTGATAGAGAGTGTGCCAAGGGCGCTACCCCTAGACACCACAAGGGGCACTACCCCTTGACCCCATCTTGGGGGCGCTGCCCCCAAACTCGAATTAAATAATTTGGGGAGAAATTGTACCAATCAAAGTGGGGAAAATTTAACCTCCAAATCTGATTAAGTTCCATATAACAATAAGCTATTGATCCTTCAGTCGACTTAGGGTTCATCTCCCCATTTACAGATCTTGCTACTTTGCTCAGGGAAAACATTTCTCTTGACCCAGATCCCCCGCCACTATCAATGGCATCTTCTGATGCGTGCTCCTCCTGGCTTCTAGGTGATTCCAAGGTGGACTTGGCCTCTGAGCCTATTAAATTTTATTTATCATATGACTACATCAAGAATGCAACCTCAGACACTGGATCACAAGCTCTAGTCTTCAGATCTGTGGGACAACGACCTCCTGTAGATGAATTCATATCTTGGTGCAAGAACTCTTGCGGCAACATGAGTACCCCCTCTGTGGAATTGTTGGATTTTGGATTCTTTCTGGTCACCTTTCTTAACTCTAAGCATTGTAGGTTTGTTTTGGATAATGGTCCATTATTTTTTGGTAGATCTGGATTATTTATGACCCCATGGACCCCTTTCTTTGATCCCACAAAGATCTAAATTTCTTCCATTCTGATTTGGCTGTGCCTTTACAATCTACCTCTGGTCGTGCAAGATTTATCTCTCATCGAATCCCTTGTCAATCAACTTGGTACCTTCATCAAAATAGAGGATGGGGTTGCCCTCAGAAGATACTTTAGAGTTTGTTCTCTAATTGATATTTCTAGGCCATTGCCTCACATGGTCTGCATCAATTCATCATTAGGCTCTTAGATTCAATATATTAATTTTGAAGGGCTACTAGAGTGATGTTTCAGGTGTAATCAACTCTGACATAAGATCATTGCTTGTCAATCAAAGACTATCAATGGCCAATGAACCCTTAATCTCAAAAGATGGGTACGCAAGGGGGGTTGTCTTGATGCAGATTTTGTTTGGAGAAATCATGGTATGTTTTGTCATCACTCCTCGGCTCCCTCTAATGACAGGGTTGTTATGCATGACTATGAGAACACAGCTATTCTAATTACAATGGCTAAGGAAGCCCAAGATCAGTAAGTGTTTACGGACCAGCAAAGGAATTCTGGGACTTCAGAGGATGAGAAACTGGGCTTGGCTTATTCAGAGGACCATGATCTTTTGGATTAGACGAATGCCTTATTTTGCTCAAATATCTAGACTAGGTCACAGTCTGCAAGTAAAAATGTAAATTTAAGCAGGAGCAGCAAATGAAGGGGAAGAAAATCAGAAGTTGAGAAACTTAGAATGGATGCCCTAGATGCTATTGAGGATGGAACTCAGTGGATGATGGAAGCACTCCTGACCAAGAGCAAAAGAAAACAAAAGAAAGATTGATTTATGGAGGATTTGAGCGCAGCTATACTGGTTTTGTAGGAGTCTTTGTAAATCTTCTTTCTCTATCTTTTCTACTCCCCAATTTCAGGTCTGAAGCATTCTTATTTTTTGAGCATTTATGTTTTATGGGAATAAGCCCTAAACCTACAAATTATGGATCAAATTTTTTTTATAAAATTCTTATTTTAAATATCAATAGAATAATATAATTATTGTGATATTCATATTAATACGATTATTTAATTTTTCTTTAGTGGAATTATAATATTGATATTTTAAATATCTATAGAATAATATAATTAATATTATTATTATAATAAAATTTATTGAAACCTAGTAAAATGAAATATATATGTGTGTGTGTGTAAATATATTCAATATTTATATATTATAATGATATAAATATTAATTTATTTTATTATGTAATATTCATATTAATATTCAGTCTTATGAAAATTATTTAATTTCTATTCATATATTAATAATAAAATTTATATTAAAATGTTGATTATACAAATTTATAATGTATTTATATTTATGTTTTTTATTAAGATAAGCAACTTATAAGGGGCTAAACCCTTTACAAACAAGGCCCCAGGGTAGAACAAAGAAGGCCACAAATAGGTTAGACATGGCACAGAAGCAATATAGAAACTGTAGACCAACAGCAGCCTAGCTACAAAACAAACTAAGCAACCTCCAATCTTGAGGGCAAAAATCTAATTCCCTTAGTCCCTCTATCGCGAAGCAGTGATAGATTTGGGGAGTCCTTTTTTCTTTCTCTGCACAACAATCTAATCAAACTTAGAATCCAAATCAACATATTGAAGTGAGAGGAGGTGACCCTCTATAGGAACTGCATCCAATGAAAAATCACGTGATGAGCAAGAGGTCGATAGCGCAGAAGAAGAATCAGGGGTCAACAAAGAATATCTTTGCCCATGGTGGATGGGACCAATAGAGGAGCTGCAGGTCCAACAAAGGCAGCCAAAGACAATAGGGATCAGGTAGATTCCTCATGAACATCAATAGCAGACCTAGTCACCATAGGCTCCATAAGAGGGGCTACCAATAAAGGGTCCTGGGAAAGGTTGTTTTCCTAGGAAGAATCACCCTCCATGGGAGGCTCATCCCCCTAGAAAGAACCATCTATCAGGGAAGCGCAAATAGTCAAATGCTCAGTGAGTGCATTCTTCCACCAAGTTGCCGCACCCTTGCAATGATAATGAGGGCAACCAAAGGCTAAGTGACCAATAGAGAAACATCTCTTGCACCTAAAATGGAGACCCTCATAGTCCAACAACTGCGTCCATGGCCTATCCTCAACCATCAAAACAACATCTCCATGGAGGGGTTTAGAGATGCCAATGTCCACTAGTATGCGGGCAACCGTAGTATGCCCTAAATTTGAGGTCATAGAGTCAACCTTGAAGAAATGCCCTATAGTGTTGCCAATGGCTTCATAGCAAGAATCCTCCCAAAATTGAAGAGGGAGATTTGGTAGTCACACCCATACTGATCTGATATTAAGCGGCTCAATGAGAGGATTGAAGGAGCGAGTCCATGGTTTGATGAGGAATAGCAAATGATCACCCCACATCCAAGCCCTATCTAGCACTAAGTCTCTGTCCTTAGAGGAAGCAAAATTTGCTATGAAGAACCCCATTGTGCTAGGATAAAGCTCAATCTGACCAGCAACAAGAGGTTTATAGGATTGCATGACCCAACAATGCAAATTGGGGAGAGAGGGCCAAAAACCATTAAATATATAGATCACTCCATGCTTCATATAAAAACCCTCATTTTTTGAGACCTCAGGACCACACATCACTATAGGAGATGAACAAGTACAAGGTATAGGCTTAACCCTAGCCTAAGAAGCGCATACAACATAAGAAAAGGATTTTTACAGATGACCAGAGGCATTGGGCCCAATGCCATTAACCCTTTGAGACTAATGATTAATTCTAGAAGTTGATGTCTTCACAACAGAGAGTTGAGCCCCCACACTCCCGTGGAGGTGGCCAAGAACTAGAAATGTCTCGCCTTATAGACAGCGAGACTCCACCAGGAAAAGGAACAGATATGGGGAGGTTTGTACCTGCGATACTGGCATCCAAGCCATCTCTCACCATGCCATTCTTTGCATATTCCCGCTCAAACCTGACAACTTTTGCTCCAAGGGGATCGTGCCATTGAAACTTGCATTTTCCCGCTCAGACCTACTATCGTGCGCTATTCGAAAACTAAAATGAAAATAATATAGTAAAATGAAATATTGTTAATAAAATATTTGATCTAGAAAATGAGATATATGAAACACATAATTGTTTCATTTTGACATTACTTTAGTATTGTTATGTTTGCTTAAATTGTCAATTATAGAAATTTATAATGTATTTATATTTATGTTATATTATAGTAAAAACAAATATTGTTAATAAAATATTTACACTAGGAAATGAGTTCTATGTAACACATTAATTTTAACATTACTTTGGTATTGTTATATTTGTACTAGTAATCTAAATTGTTAACATAAAAATTGAAAGAAAATTATAGAAATCTAGAATCATGAAATAGATAACAAGCACACGAATTGGGATGAAATCAACCAGTAGTATTGGCCACTTAGGTGAGTATAAATAAGGGATGTCTAGGTACCCTAACTCTATGAAAAGAGGATAGGACTCCTCTAATATGGAGTTTTGATGAGTAACCTCCAACAAACATAGCGTGAGGTGTCAAAGCAAGTCGGTACCTCTCAAAATAGCTCTAACTACTTTGAAAATTTCAAATAGACATGTGTCAAGATGCCTAAGTAGGCTTAATGCCTATTGTATACATCTAGATGATTAAGGTATACACTAACACCCCTCTTAAGCATAGCTTAGGTGAGTATCATGAAAAATGTGTCCCAGCTATAAAACCTGGTGAGGTACCCATGTACAATGCAAAAGAAAAATGAGTCTCAGCCATGAAGCCTAATAAGATACTCAAGTACAATGCAATCTCTCATAAACAGAGAAAGATAGAAAAGCCAGTGGGAAAAAACTATCCTCCAAAAGAGAGAAGAAAGAAAGGCTAGAAAGCCACCCCCCAAAGATGATGATGATACCAATGTAGAGATGAAGAACTCCTGGAGCATGAAATAGATGTAAATTGCCCTCCCATTAATGCTAAGATAAATAAGCAAGCTAATTGAAATTTGTAGTGTGCAAAGAATTTGATCCAGAAAATGTACAATATCCTGAAAAAAAAGGATGTGTATTAATGGCACATACAAATGAGAAGAGAATCTAAAATATTCATTGTTGTGATTGTTACAACCCCCCATTACACTTTATATATCAATGTAAGTACAATTTTCCCATTTTCCATTTATGTGTTACACACATTCAATTATATGACACTTTTATGAGTGCATTTACAAATATATATGCTATTGAAGTTCAACAACCCGTTATATAGAACCAACTGAGCTAAGATGAGAAGTAACACTTGGCTCTGAAGTCACATATGGAGTGTCCTCTTCACTTGATGTAAAGTGCAAAAAAATAAAGCTACAGTCGAAGTGACAAATCTTCACTACTACGACAATGTTTCAACTTTGTGATTCTCAAATTAGGGTTGTAGTGGTCATGAACTCAACTATTTTATTGGAACAGGTGAGTTGATACATGGAGAGATGATTCCTTAATAATTCAGGAATGAAAAACACATTGTGTATGTATCCATTACCTAATTTTACAGTTCCCTTACCACAAACATTATAATAGATATCATCAATCAATATTTTGAAGGTGTTGCATTGATCGATTGTCACAAACACCTCTTTGTAAGATGACATGTGTTCAATTGCACATGAACTAAGAATCTATTTGTTGACTTCTAATTTTGGAGGTGCTATGGATTTATCTTTTTACCCTCTTGAAGATGTGTTCCCCAATTTTGCAAATTAGATCCCTAATTGAACTTTATGTAAAGTGGCACTGTATAAGTTGAGTGTGTGATTACTCTTTTCTCAATTTCCCCCCGTAAAGTGGCACTTTATAAAGTTAGTGCCTTGTGAAAAATGAACACACAAGACCCCCCCTTGATTATGTATTTCCCCCCAATTTTGACACTTTATAGGAGTGCTTTGTAAGTCACCCAAAAGAGGCATAAACAAACACTTTTAAGATGAGTTTGATTTTATGCTCTTTGGATTCATGATGAAAAATAAGAACTTTTGCAAAAAGAATCACTCAATTTCAAGTGAAGAAGCAAAAGTCATTTGACTTGCAAATTTTTGCAATTTACAAAAAAAAAATCCTTCTTTGCAAAAAAAAATTAGGTTGTTAGAAAAATAATTTTGCATAAAATGTGAGGAGTGAAAAAATATAAGGAGAGATTTTAAGCCCTCTTGGGATGTTTGCAACCAAGGGCTAAAACCTCATATGACCAGGGGCTAAACTTTTTGATGGGTTACCCCCACTAGTTTCTTATGTCATCATTTTTGACATTTTCCAACGTGAATAGGGTTGAGGGATTAGAGTGAAGGGTAAAGGGATTAGGATTTGACATTGAGGGTTGAGGCTTTAGGGTTTAGGGTTTAGGGTTTAGGGATAGGGTTGAGGGTTAAGGGATCAAAGTTAAGCATTGAGGGTTGAGGATCAAGGTTTTAGGGATAGGGTTGAGGGTCGAGGGATTAGGGTTAATGTAGAGTGTGGAGGGTATAAGGATTAGGGATAGGGTTGGATGGTTTAGGGATAAGGGATTAGGGTTTAAGGTATAGTATCAAGTCTATTGAGGGTTTAGGAATAGGGATAGTATTTAGGGTTTAGGGATGAGGGATTAGAGTTGAGGGATGACAGATTAGGGTTGAGGGTTGAGGGATTAGGGTTTAGGGATAAGGTTTAGGGTTGAGGGTTGAGGGATTAGCATTTAAGGTATATTCTTGAGGGTTTAGGGATAGGGTTTAGGGTTGATGGATTAGAGTGAAGGGTCGAGAGATTAGGATTTGACGTTGAGGGTTGAGGGTTGAGGCTTTAGGGTTTAGGGTTTAGGGATAGGGTTGAGGGTCAAGGGATCAGAGTTAAGGGTTGAGGGATTAGGGTTTGACGTGGAGGGTTGAGGCTTGAGGTTCGAGGGTCAAGGGTTTAGGGATAGGGTTGAGGGTCGAGGGATTAGGGTTAAAGTAGAGTGTGGAGAGTATAAGGATTAGGGATAGGGTGGGAGGGTTTAGGGATAAGGGATTAGGGTTTAAGGTATAGTATTGAGTCTGATGAGGGTTTAGGAATAGGGATAACATTTAGGGTTTAGGGATGAGGGATCAGAGTTGAGGGATGATGGATTAGGGTTGAGGGTTGAGGGATTAGGGTTTAGGGATAAGGTTTAGGGTTGAGGGTTGAGGGATTAGGGTTTATGGTATAGTGTTGAGGGTTTAGGGATAGGGTTTAGGATTGATGGATTAGAGTGAAGGGTTGAGGGATTAGGATTTGGCGTTAAGGGTTGAGGGTTGAGGGTTGAGGCTTTAGGGTTTAGGGTTGAGGGTCGAGGGATCAGAGTTAAGGGTTGAGGGATTAGGGTTTGACGTTGAGGGTTGAGGGTTGAGGTTCGAGGGTCAAGGGTTTAGGGATAGGGTTGAGGGTCAAGGGATTAGGGTTAAAGTAGAGTGTGGAGAGTATAAGGATTAGGGATAGGGTTGGAGGGTTTAGGGATAAGGGATTAGGGTTTAAGGTATAGTATCGAGTCTATTAAGGGTTTAGGAATAGGGATAGCATTTAGGGTTTAGGAATGAGGGATTAGAGTTGAGGGATGATGGATTAGGGTTGAGGGTTGAGGGATTAGGGTTTAGGGATAAGGTTTAGGGTTGAGGGTTGAGGGATTAGGGTTTAAGGTATAGTGTTGAGGGTTTAGGGATAGGGTTTAGGGTTGAGAGATTAGAGTGAAGGGTTGATGGATTAGGATTTGATGTTGAGGGTTGAGGCTTTAGGGTTTAGGGTTTAGGGATAGGGTTGAGGGTCAAGGGATCAGAGTTAAGGGTTGAGGGATTAGGGTTTGATGCTGAGGGTTAAGGGTTGAGGTTTGAGGGTTAAGGGTTTAGGGATAGGGTTGAGGGATGAGGGATTAGGGTTAAAGTAGAGTGTGGAGGGTATAAGGATTAGGAATAGGGTTGGAGGGTTTAGGGATAAGGGATTAGGGTTTAAGGTATAGTATCAAGTTGAGGGATGAGGGATGAGGGATTAGAGTTAAGGGATGACGGATTAGGGTTGAGGGTTGAGGGATTAGGGTTTAAGGTATAGTGTTGAGGGTTTAGGGTTGATGGATCAAATTTAAGCGTTGAGGGATTAGGGTTTGACATTGAGGGTTGAGTTCTAAAGATAGGCAAACAAAGATTTTGTATTCAGGTTATTTAGATGTTGATGGGTTTAGACTTCAGCTGAATGTTGGACTCTTAATTTAGCCTGAAGAGAGTTTCTATCATCAAATGTAGATTTATGGGTTCAATTATATTGAATGCCTCTCCAATTTTGGGGTGTGGATGTTTTGGAATCAGTCAAGAAGTCTTCAGGAGACTTTGTGGAAGTGGATTGGCAATCGTTTGATAGAACCACTGCTATTTATGCTTAGATAAGGATTTGTCACAAACTAGAACTTCTGCTTCCAAAGAAGATCTATCTTTCTTCCTCGATGGACATTTTCTATCAAGAAATTGATTATGAGGGCTTGCCCCTTCATTGTTATACCTATCATATGGCAGAGCATCTGGCAAGCTCTTGCAGGAAACAAGAAAAGTCCTCCCTCAAAAACCTTGTGGTCATTCAAGTCTGAAGGGGAAGGTTTGGAAAGAGAAATGAATCACCAAAGAGATGAAGAATTTCTTATTTCTTAGACACCATCAGTGGTTTTTCTCTAATGCAGAGGACCTACCAAGATGGAAAGCATTTAAAGATTATATGATCTCCAAAGGAAAATCTCCTAATTCTCCTAGAATGTCATCCTTCAGCAAGGCGAGACCAAGTGGCTTGGCTCTTCCAATCATGGATCCTCCTATATTTAAGAGGAATTGTAAGGCTTGGAAGTGTCAATTGATGAAGCATAGGATGTGGTCATCCCTGCTTGTGATAAGGAAGATAATGCACAGGATGTGATCAATCTATAGTAGGACAAAACGCGAGCACATTATAACATGCTCGTGTTTTGTCCAGCTATAGAAATGGTAAATAAGTGTTGACCCCTGTGATCCAGGCCCACATGCTCTTTTTCATACTGATTCTACGTGTGCTCCAACAAAAAAGAATTACTTTCATGCTATTGGGAAGTTCACATGCACATTTTACACATTCTACCACCTTTGCATGATCTTTCCACCACCTTTTCTGCTTTGCCAACTTGAGAAGGAGGAAATAACATAGTTTTCATACCATGTTTGATATATATCTATTCAAGTTTCAATTTTTGTAGTGTTGCAATGTTAATTGTAATTCAATTTTAGGAATTTAACATTATAGATTGGTTAGTAGTATTTTTGTTAGTAATTATATTTGAGTGTTATTTAATTTAACATTGAAAAGGAAGCAAGTGGTGAAAAACTCAAATTGTTTTTGATAACAATAGGCGGCAAAAACAAGGGGTCGAACCCTTAACAAAGATTATATAAGAAAAAGCACAGGCTCAGGAAACAAAAAGAGCTTGGAACCAAAACCCAAGAAACACCAGCTTACAAACGGTAGATATTAAGCAACAGCAAAAAACCAACAAACAGACAGCAAAAGGCACACTAGGACATAGAGTCCTCCCAGTATTTAGAAAGAACTTCAAAAAAAATTTCCAGCTCCTGAGTTTTGTCATCGTCAGCTCCCTGGGAGAAAAGTTGAATATCCTGCAAAAGGGTTAAGTTGGTCATGGAAGACCTGCACAGCATGCGGGAAATGAACATATAAAGAGTAGACAACTTGAGTTGCAGAGCCACCATCTTTTCCTTTAACTGAGTCACTTCAACAAAAAGAGAGTTACTGTCCCTACCCTCATTCACATTGCCATCCTCGGCAGTAGCCCTGACATCATCATCTTGAATCTCTTCAGGGACAGACTGACTGTTCGCTTCCACCTCTTCAGCACTGGCAGGATTTTACTCATTCATGTTCCCCTCTCCTTCACCAGTATCATACTAGGGCTCCATAGGGCTCTGATGGTCAAACTCATCTTTATCACTACCAATACCAATCACATTCTCAGGGTTGTCCCTGTAATCATTCTGCAGAGAGTCATGGCCATCAAATTGCTCCCCAAAAATAGGATTCTCCATGCTAATTTCCTTCAAATCATCACTATCGGCCTCCTCACCGTGAGAAGAAGCCTCAGAGTTACTTTCAAAGTAGTCTATGAGTTTAACCTTGGGGGCTGGCTTCCCAGCAATTCTGGTAGAGCGTCTGACACCAGTGGATATGCTTTTCCCTTTGCCCTTTCTAGCCTTTTTAGCAGGATTCTCGGCAGACATGCTTTTGCCTTTAGGGGTCTCGTGACTATCTTTGAGGGAGCTAAGAATAACTCCTTCCTCAACCAGCTTAGAGAGGCGATGAAGCCGCTTCTTAGACTTAACAAAGTTCTTCCTCTTAGGGGTAGAGGTAGACCCAAGAGTGGGGGTATTAGTTTCCACAAAGGCCGAAGCCAAGCCATCATGACTATAATTCACAGGAGTGAGTAGGGAATCACATTTGATAGAAGCCAACGGAGTATTGGGGGAGGGTTTCACAGCCGGGTGATGGAGAGTGGAAGGAGGCATCAAGGCCAAGTGAAACTGGTAAAGTCTGTGTATAAGGCCTTGATGAAGGGGCACAGGCTTCTCCAATGGCCTAGAGGTTAAATTCTTATGAACCATTTTAACCGAGTGCTCTAAAGAAGAAAGCAGGTAGTAAGGGAAACAAATAGCCAAGTTTCTGTGAAAATGATTGAGTAGGGGAAGATGGTAGTAATAAAACCTGGCATAACGGCCTTCCAAGGTGAAGTACTTCATGATTAAGAAGCACATGTCTGCCCATGGCTGAGGAAGCTTCACCCTTTCAAACCCTCCCTAGTAGGGTACCAGCTCTTCGCCGTCACCCAAGAAAAGCTTTTGGTTCTATGCATCAGAAACCCTTGACTTTCTCGGCAACTTAATGCCTTTAAGGGATAAGCCCGTTGCCTCTGCAATACTTTTCTCTGAGATCTCAAAACTGACACTGCCAATGGTGACCCGTCTGTCAACCCACGAAGAAGCACACTAGATGGATAACGACTCATCATGCCCGTTAAGGCATTCCAGGAATGGAATTATGCCCCCCTCCTTGTAGTAATTCCAGACAATGGCATTATCTTTGAATTCCTTGCAGGTGTTTGGTTCAGTGTGAATTCTTTCACCACCCATAATGATAGCCCACACTGTAATACCTAGTAGGAGAAGACAAATAAAATGTAGAATACCCTTTAGATGAATCCACCAAGCGGTATTCATGTGAACAAAAACTAGCCGACGCCAATCATGATACTTTAAGTTCCAAAACGCAACCCAAATAATGAGTATTAATTTCACATGAAGGGAGTACAGACGCCGCTACCAATTCACATGGGGATCATGCATAAGCCTAGACAGGGTGGAAAAACATGCCACCTCATCACTCGACACTTGAGTAGACATCATGTAATAATAGAATTCTTCTCCTTATGAATAAGCATTCCAATGTGACCAGGAATGTTGCTAATTTGGTGCCAAACCTGCCAGATTTGAAGTTCCTGACCAAAGGGAAATTGTTGAGGAGTTTGATGCAAGAAGAAAAAAACACTACATAATTGGGTACTCTCTCCATTCGAATCTTCATTTTTTAGGTATGTCAAGTCTTTACATGAATGTTCTTTACATTTTCCTTAATTCTATTTGAATTACTTTATCATTTTGTATCATACATGTTTAAAATAGACACATTCCCAATCAAGAAACCAGCCTACACTCTCACATGATGCCCTGTATATTTTCTACACTTGGGCTCTTTAATAATTATGTGTAATAAATAGACCTTGACATACCATGATGTCAAACTATACAAGAATAAATCCTTACAACATAATAAAAATACAATCCCACTATTATCTTGTATTCATTTCTTAGGAACTAATATTGGTCTCTTTATTATCCTACAGACAAATTCTCCATCATGCCGAGGAAATGATCAAGAATTAAACCAACACAGGAAGAGATAGAAGCTAAGAATGCAAACAAAGTAGTGGCTATGAGGGAACTTCGTGAGAAAAGGAAATTGGACATAATAAATGAAGACATGCCAATTGAAGAGGAACCACAACCATCACAAAGAGATATGGTATTGGCGGCACAAAGAGAACGAATGCAAAAACTTCGTGGTATAAGAGATTTGAATACCATAGTTGGAGACACATCCTATACCGCAAGTCAACATGTAGGGACACCATCTACCACATCTCAAGTTGAGAGTACATCATCAATCACATGTGATGAAGGAGGTACGCCATCATTCCCACCTCAACCTCAAGGTATGTCATCTATTCCATCTTTGATCGAAGGTATGCCATCTAGCCCATCTCATTTAAATATTGATGAAATTCGTAATGTTGAGATGAATTTACCTAACTTAACACCACCTATAATTTTGCATAGAAAGCCAAAGTATTTGATTAATATTGATGAGAATATTTTGCAGCCAATGGAAGGTAAGATTCCAAAACACACTTGTAGAAGATATGCTCATAAGATTTAGAAATTGTTCTTTGAAAAGTTAGATGAGGCTGCAAGATGTCAACTATTCATTGAAATGATGTGAAGTATAAAGTATAGGTCCATCATGAAGATTCTTGGGTTGAGAACATCAAAGGCTTCAAGTGAAAAATCTATTGTCAAGAATCTAATGAGTGCGTATGAGAGTGTGGGTGACACCTCACGCACAAAAGATAGTAATGTGACATGGCGTGTGATTACATCGACTATAGTAAGTAGTGAAACGAGGAAAGCTCATCTCATTAGAAAGATGAGTCAATAATTGAGAATTAATAGGAAAACTTTATCAAGAGCCATTGGAAGACACCAAAGAATTGAGGACACTAATGCAAATGAATTATGGGTGTTCTCGGGGAGACTACCACGAAAAGATAAACTAATTGTTGAAGCATTGATATCACTAATTGAAGACATTTGGAAGAATTACACAAGGGTATCTCTGAATCAAAGGGATGTGGTAAGAAGGAGAATTGGTAGTCAGAACCATGAGCCACATCCAAAGCATTTTTTGGATGAGACTCAAACATAGTTTAATGGTAAATTTCTAGAGAAGTATCCTCAAATTAAAATTTGTCAAAGATGTTTTGAAATGCTAAAACCTTTCTATATCAAGATAAATCACACATGCACTACTTGGTGTAGATTACATATTGAATTTTCTAACCATTTTGATGTTTATAGGTCTATATGTTTAGATATGCATACTAGCAATGTTTTGCAGGGTTGTGCCATATGTGCCCCACCAACATCTTCAAGAGACTTCATATCAAGAATTTTATGTGAAAGAGAGGAAGGTCAAATATTCTACAAGAAATTATGCTTGGATGGCACATGTCATCGTTGCAGTGGCTTACAACATTTGCCAATATGTGAACATATGGAAAGAACACATGCGGTTGGAAACGAACTAGTAGAGTTTGGCAAGTATAAAATAGTGGCATACAATACAAAAGATGGTAAAGAAGCAAAGAGGTGTGAATTGGTTATTGAAAAGATTCTAGTGTATCAGTTTATGCCTATATTTCGTGACA
The DNA here is from genome assembly GCA_027924645.1 of Cunninghamia lanceolata. Lineage (NCBI taxonomy): Eukaryota > Viridiplantae > Streptophyta > Pinopsida > Cupressales > Cupressaceae > Cunninghamia > Cunninghamia lanceolata. The sequence continues at coordinate 6,523,292 of BSBN01000738.1, forward strand.
GCATAGTGTATGAGTATGCAAGACATGCCCATAGAACTCGATGGTTGGACTTGCAATTCAAGTTATGCAAGGACACATTTCTGGTTGGTAGCATTGTTTCAGTCGTCAACTTTGTAGAGAACTACAGTCTATAGCCACAGCGTGAGGTGCAATCACAATATTACAACTCCACATAGGTTTCTATATTTGTGCACATCGCATTCATTCATGCGAATGATAGTACAGAGGATAACAGAAAGATCATAAGGGAGTATAATTTCTATATTAGTGATGATTGTACACATTCTATGGAGTTTGTACAAGGTTGCTTTCAGGTGTTCTACAATGATTTGGCTAGAAGGGGCATATCGTTCAATCAGCATATCATATGGTCAGATAATTGTGCGTCACATTTCAAGAACTCGTGGAATTTCTATTGGTTGAGTACGAGGCATAATTTTATAGGTATTCAACATATGTGGAACTTTTGTGAGGCTGGACATGGAAAGGGGGAGCATGATGGTGCAGGAGCATGTATCAAAAGAACCATAGCATGAGAAGAGTTAAAGTATAAAGACAATGCAAAGTTAACAGATGCTGATTGTCGATTGGTGTAATGCTTCCATGGGTCCAGGTAATGAAGGTAAGTCTTCAGTTCATAGATTTTTTTGGTTTGTCAATGATACTAACATTGCACCATATGAGGACTATTGTACACTGATAGGATAAAATGAGATGCACTCTTTCAGAAGCTCAATTGCAGGTTCATGGAGTATCCATACACGAAAGATGTCATGCTTTTTTTCTTCCTATACAATTCAAGTCTGGGATGAGTGCGAGTCAAAGGAGTGGGTTGACGAATGGCAGTTAAGTTATCTTAGCCCACTTGACACGTATCGACCCCCAACGGCACTGGAACTAACATAGATGGAATCATCAATTGACTTTGACCACATATCAGATTTAGTTCAGCTAGGTAATATAGGGCATGTATATGCATCTAATTTCATCTAGTTCAACTAGGTAATGTCATCTTACTTTGTAGTGTTTTTGTAATGTTGACTAATTTTGTCTAATTTGCTACACATATCAATGTAGGGCATGTATATGTAGTTATTGCAGATGAAGATAATGAAGAGGGAACAAATTATTACTTATGTCATTGTGTTGAGGCCAAAAAGAAATTGGAGGCCCCTATTATAGATGGAGAAAATATCGAATACCCTACAGGCTCAGTGGTTATTACTGAAACATGGCTTAGAAGGTACCCACATAAGAGTGTTAATGTTTGGCTATTTCAGGACTTTGACACACATTAGAAGATTCTTTATTACTCAAACCTTGTCGTGGCATCCAATGTTCATTTGATAAAGTATCGGGGTAGACCTTTGAACAAAATCTTGTGGAAGGTGTGTGAGTCTAACCATCAAGCAATACTTGACACAATAAAGAGTAGAGCAATCCCGGATGGTTCATTGGATTAATTTGTAAGTATTTACATTGATTTTGTAAAGTCATGTTACATTGAGTTGTAAGTATGCACATTAATTTGTAAGGTTTGTCTTTTTTTATTTCTTGCTGCATTTTTACACATACACATTTTTACATCATCATGTTATGCATTTTTAGTGTCTTGCTCCTAATACGACCAAACTGACTATTCCAACATATCCAGATGGGTACGTTTACACTATGTATGGTTCTATTTTTCACCCAAACATGTCGAAACAGTCCAAGCTACATTGTACCGATGATATCCCTGAAGAGTCCAAAGTGTAAAAAGGTAGCAATATTTGATAAGATGTTACTTGAAAACCGTGTCACTTAGAAACATTCCATCTAAGGCAATGCGATCATGTAGAGCACCTCTACAATAACCTCTCTCAATTTTTTATATCTCTGAGGCATTTGCCCATGGTGAAAGGTTTTTTACTGCCCCAAAAATTGTCAGAAGGAGGCAGTGTAAAGTTGCAAAGGGGTGTAACTTTTATCTTGCTCCTAATGTGACCAAACTGACTATTCTAACGCATCCGAATGGGTACATTTACGCTAGGCATGGTCCTATTTTTCACCCAAACATGTCGAAACAGTTCGAGCTACATTGTACCGACGATATCTCTAAAGAGTCCAAAGTGCAAAAAGGTAGCAATCTTTGACGACATGTTACCTGAAAACTATGTCACTTAGAAACATTCCGTCTAAGGAAACGTGATCACGTAGAGTGCCTCTACAATAACCTCTCTCAGTTTTTATATCTCTGAAGTGTTTTCCTGTGGTGAAAGGTTTTTTGCTGCCCCAAAAATTATCAGAAGGAGGCAGTGTAAAGTTGCAAAGGGGTTTAACTTTCGTCCTGCTCCTGATGTGACCAAAGTGACTATTCCAACGTGTCTGGATGGATACATTTATGCTAGGCATGGTCTTTTTTTTCACCCAAACATGTTGAAATAGTCTGAGCTACATTGTACCGACGACATCCCTGAAGAGTCCAAAGTGCAAAAAGGTAGCAATCTTTGACGAGATGTTACTTGAAAACCATCTCACTTAGAAACATTCCATCTGAGGTAACACAATCATGTAGAGTGTATCTACAATAACCTCTCTCAATTTTTTATATCTCTGAGGCATTTGCCCATGGTGAAAGGTTTTCTAATGCCCCAAAAATTGTCAGGAGGTAGTGTAAAGTTGCAAAGGGGTTTAACTTTCGTCTTGCTCCTGATGCAACCAAACTGACTATCCCAACGGATCCAAATGGGTACATTTATGCTACGCATGGCCCTATTTTTCACCCAAACATGTCGAAACAGTCCAAGCTACATTGTACCGACGATATCCCTGAAGAGTCCAAAGTGCAAAAAGGAAGCAATCTTTGATGAGATGTTCGAAAACCATGTCACTTAGAAACATTCCATCTGAGGTAACGCGATCACGTAGAGTGTCTCTATAATAACATCTCTTAGTTTTTTATATCTCTGAGGTGTTTGCCCGTAGTGAAAGGTTTTTTGCTGGCCCAAAAATTGTCAGGAGGAGGCAGTGTAAAGTTACAAAGGGGTGTAGCTTTTGTCCTGCTCCTGATGCGACCAAACTGACTATTCCAACATGTCCAAATGGGTACATTTATGCTAGGCATGGTCCTATTTTTCACCCAAACATGTCAAAACAGTCTGAGCTACATTGCACCGATGATATCCCTAAAGAGTCCAAAGTGCAAAAAGGTAGCAATCTTTTACAAGATGTTACTTGAAAACTGTGTCACTTAAAAATATTTTGTCTAAGGCAACATGATCACGTAGATTTTCTCTACAATAACCTCTCTCAGTTTTTACATCTCTGAGGTGTTTGCCCATGGTGAAAGGTTTTCTGCTGCTCCAAAAATCATCAAAAGGAGGCAGTGTAAAGTTGCAAAGCATTGCTAAGAAATCCTCAATACTCAAACACTCTAATGAACTGAAGCAACTTCTTCTTAGGTGCAAATGTAAGGGTACATAAGGGGAAAATGGCACCTAGATGACTTAGTGCATTCCTATGACTTCATTCACATGTTTAAATATTTGAGAAACTCTCCTTTACTAAGCGCTTGTCCTCATGTCAATGCTAAGCTTTATACCTCCTAGGCACTCAATTAGGTGATGTCATTAGGTACAACTTACCCTTAGGTGTCAATGTAGCTTCTTCAATCCATCACACTTTTAGGCACTCAAATTTGAGGTCTTGGACTTGTATCTTATTCCTAGGCGCAATTGGATGATCTTCCCAGAACTAGGCACTCATGATGGTGGGAAATTACATGAAGGGGCGCCTAAGTCCAATTTAACTGTGTATTTGATATTTTATGACTCCAATTGACTAGGAATGGCTCAATTTCTAAAGTGCTGACTCAATAATATAAGTTTAAGGTCTTTTCCTCCTAGGTGCCAATTAATGAGTTCACTAGCTGTAATTTCTCCTTAGGCGCCAAAACTAGATAGTAGAGACAAGAGGAGGTACCTTGCATCAATTTAGGCTCTATTCATTATTTGTAAGACCTTCAATGATTAAACATGCTTGAAGTAAGCCTTTCTCTCTTGGAACTTACTCAATGATATAGATTTGTGATACTTTATCTAAGGCACCAATCTAGATCTATATGGAGGTGAAAGAGCGCCCAACATCATTTAGCTTTATATTTGCCATTTTTTATGCTTTAAATAATTATGGTCTTAGGATGAATTTTCCCCTCTAGGTGCCTACTCTTAGATGTCCTTGGATGCAATTTCAATCTAGGTGCTCATGGAGGTATTGAATGACAAGCAAAGGTGCCTTAGCTTACTTAGCCCATTTATTTGGATTTTGATGATCTTGACTCTTAAATGCCATCTAGTCTCATGCTCTTAAGCTCTCCTCTTACAAGGCACCATATTGAATGGATTTAAACTCTCTTGTTATGCTTAAGCACCAATTCAAGGTCATTCTAAAGGCAAAGAGCGCCTAGAATCAATTTGACTTAGCTTTTAACATTTGAACAAGTTTAAGCAATGGGAGAGATCTCATCAAGGAGTCCACTCAAAGGATTGTTTCATGTCAACTCTTCCTAGGTGCCAATGTGTGATTAGATGACAAGGAAAGTGCACCTAAACTCTAAACATTTAATCAATCTTCATATACATACTTCTCTCCTTCAAGGTGCTCAAAGTGGTTAACTCATTCTTTAATTCCTTATTCTAGTTGGTTCTGAGACCTTTAGGTGCTATCATTCACCAATTCAAACCTTCAAACACTTTTAAGGCACTCAAAGTGATGTCCATCACCAATCCACTCCTTAGGCACTCAAATTTGATTGTAGACGCAAGAAATTGCGCCTAAGGTTTATGTTGCTCAAGACCTCCTTTGCAAGGTGCCTTAGATGATGATCAAGGTAAGACTGAATGTAATCTCATAACCTCACCTTAAATGGAAGAGGAATTACATTTAATAACCACAATGGTCATCAAGTGCTCATAAGCATATGATTTTGACTATCTTATTCAAAACAACAAACATACTCTTTGCATCCCAATATGGTATAATAACAAGAAATTAAGAAATATTTTTAATTGACCAACTCATAAAGAATATGGATCAGCATACTCATTTGAATATTTTCAATTGAGCAACTCATAAAGAATATTAATATTTTCTGTTCAACATGATGATTCATTTTTTTTTTAAATACAACTTTTATCTTTTAGTTCCAAAATGAGGTTTAGGTGATACTTGAATAACAATAGCTAGCTTATTAGATCAACAAACATCAGATGTAATACAATTGGACTTTAAATATTTGAAGTAGCCATCTACAAATATCCATTCAAACGTGGATTTATAATGCAAGTATGGACGCCATCAATAAAAAAGATTTGTATTAACCAAATATCCATATAGGCATACATCAATATATGTCGATATAAGTATAACATATATACAAAATAGCCATATAGGCTTACAAGAATGCCCTATAGGCATACAATGTCAACTATATACAATACAAAATATATGTCTACAAATGTCATATAGGCATACAACAAAAGAACACAATAAAAAGTCATTCCCCTCTGGCTGGTGAAGAGAATAGATCATGAGCAGCCTTTGATCTTCTTGGGGATGGAGATGCGTATGTGGGTGGTCTGCTACGAACCTGAGGGCTGCTCCTCCTATTTAATTCTTCCTGCATCTTTAGATGTTACAATAAAAATTATAGACATTAATATATAGAAATTACATTTTATAAAAAATGAAAAATTTAACAAAATAATCACTTACCGCTAACATATAATCTGTCTCCTCACTTGCCTCAGTAGCAGGAATAGGCCGTGGTGATGTCATGTCCTATAGAAACCATCTAGATAGAAATTAAACTTCAAATCAATAATCTTTTGATTTTTCAAAAATAAACAACTATAACAATGAATGTAAATTGAAATTTACTAATCTGCCTCATACCTCTGTCAATGCCATGGAGCTATGAATCACAGAGGTCACACCATGCTCCATTGCCCTCTAAACATCTGGAGGTGTCTCTGCAGCCTGCATCATCTGGAAATAAAATAACATTATTCAATTGTGAAAATTATAATAGTGATGCAAATCATGGCTCCTAACATACACACACGTTCATCTAAACATGGAAGTACACATAATAAAGCACACAAGTCACATACAAAAATCTATTAAGTATAATTCATTCATTAAACTATTTATTGTATTACCTCCATGAAGCTTTGAAGTCCACCACTGCTGGCAGGTGTTGCCGTGAAATCTCCAATATGAACCTATTCAACATCTAAAATGAGATATTAGAATACCATTCATATAATGATGCTATTCACATGTAATATTTATAATTGTTTACTAGTTACATACCCTGATAGTAGATGATCTAGTGTAGTATGCAGGTGGAGAACCACTGAAAACTGCATCAACGGTATGACCCTAAAATTTCATTAAAATCATCAAACTAAATTAGTTAATTTTGCATTTCAAAAATAAAATTTAATAAATTAAATTCAATAAACTTGCTAATATTTACCTGAGTATCAAGGCCGAAAGTTTCACTCAGGAGGGTATCTGTCATCACCATCTGCTCAGCTGCAGATGTAGCCTGTGCACCTAAGTCATGACTATCCATGGGGTCATAACCACAGGCTGACCCAAAAATCTGACAAGTATGGGGTGGGACCCTACTCCTCTCACTATCTCCCAACCCACTCTGTACTGTAGGACTAGCATGCTCTATGATGCTCTGGGTCAAGGCACTAATGGACTGAAGTGTATCGACCTCAACACTCTCCTTCGCAATGGAAGGGATAGAAACATGCTCATGGGCTGGTCTACTGATTACTCGTCTCACTTCCCGTTGTGGGTCAACACGTGCCCCTGGTCTATCTTGTGCTGACCCCCCACCTCTACCCTGGAAGTCCCGCATATCAAAATAGTTTGGCACTTTACTAAGGACCTCATTATTATTGCATGGAGGATGGTCAAAAACCATCCACCACCTCTACCCAAAATTGTCCCTTATCGCTTGGTTGTTGTACTAATGGATAGGGAACCTCTTGCATGTAATGGGTGGAGGATGATTTGTTTGTGGGTTTGTGAAAATCGAACACAAGTCTAATTTTGTAATTTGTAATTTTTTCACATCTTGGTATGACAGCTTGTCTGCATAATAGTCTCTAAACTCTCTCCTCTTATCTATCCAACTAGTTATTTGCTTGCTAATTGAATCTACATTTGATAACATAGATTCAAGAGATTCAACAAGCATGGACCTATGCAAGGTTGAAGTGGAAGGATCTTTCAACCTTGCAATTATATCTTCAATTTCTTTTTTGTTGTTTTCAATTTGCCCCATTATATTTTCTTGTGTTCTAGGGGCATGTCGAGGAATGGATAGAGGAGGTTGTTGTTCCGCAGGATTTTGTGGATTTTGAGGAGGAGGAGGAGGAGGTGCATTAACATTTCCTAACAATTAACAAAATTTACATCAAAAATCAAATCAAACCTACCTATTTAGAAACAAATTCAAATAATAAAATAAATAAAACTCACTCCTTTGGCGATGAATTGCAAAGATTTTTGTGTTGAATTGAGATTTCCAAAATGCAAGTGTGCTTCCTAGGGTTTGCAGGCTGTGGGTATATAGGAGGAAAAAGAAATGAAATGAAACTTTTTTTTTATTTATAAGAAGTAATAATGTGCTCATGTTATAACACGCTCACGTTATAATGTGAGCGCGTTATGGTTTGGTTTTGATGAGCCTTAGGCTCGTCATTACCAAACCATAACGCACTCGCATTATGCATTATTTTTTTTTCAAAACAATGTGGCCACTTTTTGGCCCCCCATCTTTTTGCACTTACCCTTGTTGAATATTTTTTTTAATTAAGTTTTGAAGTCAAACCAATTATAATTTAGACATAGGCATATTCCGTAAAACATAACTTTTTTTGTATGTATCAAAATTCAATTTTTCTTTTTTTTTGTTGAAACAAGGACATCAATACCTAGGGCATAGATATTTTTCAAAATTTGTTTTCACTAATTTACTAATTTTCCATATGTAGAATAGAAAACTTGATGTTTGGTGAAAAACCTACATTCACAAGAAATAAAAAGTAAATATAATAATCAAATTAAATATATTTAAAATTATACCTTTTGGTATGCTTATAAATAGAACGACATACTTACAAAACATAAATTTTATTCTCCACCTTTGTCAGATCTCAGATACTTTATCTTCACACCTATCTCATTCTCCACCCTAGCCTTGAACACCTTGAATTTGTCAAGAGCCTCTGATTTCTCTCTCAAGAAGGTAACCCACATCATCTGAGAGTGATCATCAATTAACAACATAAAGTATCTATCTCCTTGTAGACTCCTAACTCTGGCAGGACCACACAAATCAGTGTGTAAAAGATCCATCAATCCACTTGAAAATTGTTCTTTGCTTTTGAATGAAGTTATGCTCTATTTACCTAACTGATATTCCTTGCACATGCTATTAGCATGTTTCACAAGCTTTGGAAGATCTCTTACAGCCTGAGTTGCACTTATCTTCACCATGTTGTCAAAGTTTACATGACACATTCTCCTATGCCATAACCAACTCTGATCAATCTGAGCAATCAAACAACTCTTACGAGTACCACTTAAATGAAAGATATTACCTCTAGCCTGAGTACCAAATGCAATCTTAGTTCTAGAGATTTCTAGAATTCTACATTTTCCTTCCTTGAATCAGAGATCATATCCCTTGTCAACCAACTGTCCAACACTGAGAAGATTATGCTTCAACCCTTCTACATACAAGACATCATTAGTGTTGTGCTTACCATCAAAAGAGATGGATCCTCTGCCACCGATTCTACCAGCTCAATTGTTTCGAAACTTCACAATTCCACCTTCTTACCTTTCCATACACACTTATTCTTATCACCTATCATATGATGAGAGAATCTGTTGTCAATCACCCATTCATCCTTTTCTTCAACCTAAGCAACCAATGTTTTTTCCACATTCACATAGTTAGAAGATTTAGTAGGCACCAGATCTTCTTCTTTGATAGCAATGAACACCCATTCATTTCTAGAGGTACTTTCGTTATCAAATTCATCATCAGTGACTCCTTCTTCAGTAGCTTCTTGGACATAGTAGAATTTCTTCTAAATCCTAGGTCTATTAGGGTTTGACTTTGAAACCCTCTTTGAACATCTTGAGGCAAAATGACCAATCTTATTGCAAGAAAAAAATTTGAAAGGTAATTTTCCTTCATACTTACCGAATCCTCTTAGTAGTCTTTTGGCAAAAAGAGCTTCAAGTTCTTCAAACTCTGATTCATCTTCTTCAAGTTCCTTCCTTTCCCTCTCATATCTGGTTAGTCTTCTTGAAGAGCTTTCACCTGGACCAAATCTTTGCTTTTTGGAAACACTGGCCTTAGATGAAGATTCAGACTTAGGAAGAGAATCACCAAACTCACTCATTTCAAATGCTGAGAGCTTGCCAACCAACTGATCCCTTGTAACAGTTGTCATAGTCCTGATCTCAACAAGTGGTCAAGATTCTTTCAGAGGAAATGGCTCTGATACCAATTGTTGGAATTAGGTCAGACAACTGAGAGGGGGGTTGAATTAGTTGTCCCACAATTTTAACCTTTTCTACTTTTAGTCTTCTTTCATAACTTACAAATAGATTAATGATGTAAACATTAAAGCATGAATCAACAACACATGAGTAGAAACAAAATGAACACACATAACACCAAAATTTTTACGTGAAGACCTTGTTAAGTGAAAACCACGGTGGGGATTAACCCACAAGATTCATACCTTTGTAAAAGTACTTAAAAGAAATGGGAAGGCACTTGCCTTCAAGTGAATTGCCCAGAGCTCATTGCTCAAAGAGGCTCACTGCCTATAGGATTTTATGTTTAATAGAGAAATAATGAACTGAGAAATAGCATCTTCTTCATGTCTGGTTCAATCCCATTGAAAGCTCACAAAACTTCTGCTCTGTCCCCAAACACTTCTTCACTATCTCTTCATCCTTTACTACTCTTCTTCTTCTACTCCTCTTCTCTACTCTGCCTCTGTACCTTTCTTACAATTTTATCATTTTTGCACAAGGACAAATTTCCACAACTCATCCACAAGTATTTATATGCTTCATCAACCTTGGAATGAACATCAAGGTTGAATTGACTCAATGTGGATCACTATATTGTCATTCAAACATAGTTGGGACTTGAATCTTCCTCAAATAGAATGCCACACTTCATAGAACCTCTCTTAGATCATCCACAACATGCACAAAGCATCTGATTGGCTAAAACTGGAATGAACAACAACACTCAAGAAGAAATCTTTAGCCACAAGCTCAAATCTTAATACAGACCACCAACACAATAGGTACATGATCCAAAGACCTCCATAAGCACAATGAAATCATCAAGAACAACCACACCACTTCATATTACCAGAATCACTTGCATCTTCATACCGAAACTCAAGAACACTGATTGCCATGACTGTCACACTAGAAAGATTTCTTGTAGACCTCCAAACCATGAACCACTTGAGTTGAGGATACACATCAACATCTCAAACATACTTCTAGAACCACAGACCATAATATTTCAATGCAGAGCAATCCAAACCAACTTACTATCACTTTGTTTCCTCTAAACAACTAAAAAACTTAGTTGTACTCAAAAGGCCATAACTTCACCAATACTTCATGCAGACCTCTCAAATCTTGATTGGAGCAACTACAGACCATCCTCTATAAACCCTTTAATCTGCAGACTCTGATCTTCATCTTACTGGGAATGCAGAACAATCTACTTCATTGAATTGCACCGTCTTCACTATTTCTAACAAAGAGATATGTGACTCACTTGTTTGTTCCAGAGAGGCTAATTTTCTCAATATCCTCAACATTCCAGTCTTCTAAATAGGCAATAGAATAGGGTACAGTTGACACAAATGATAACAAGGACATGTTGACATCAATGACAACACCGATTAGGCACATATTTGCAATATATTATTCTTTAGAATTACACTACATGTGCCTACATCCTCTCCATCCACATAATCATATCCTCTTGTTTATTCATTTGTAGATTTTTGTAGATTCATCTTGCTACTCCAATTTGTGTTTAAAATGTATTTTATCACTCTCCCTTACATATAGTTGTTGCTCAAATAAAAATCTAAGCTCCTTGACTATGTAATCCCTTGAGTACAGAACCTTTAATTTTAAAAAATTCCAAATCTCATACCTCTCACATTCTCACCTTACCCAATAAAAATATAATTTTCAACCTTAAAATCTAACATAGAATTTTCTCCTTCAACACATTAACAAATGCCTCACATTCACATACTTTAAAGTGTATTACAACATGCTTCTTACCTATTTACATCTCATATGATGTCTTCTCCTAAAACAAAGAAGTAGGAGACTTATTTTTCAAGTAACAAGTACTATAAACTTCATTAACCCAGAACTCTTGTCTCAGCCTAGCACTTATTAATAGGCTTCTAGCTTTATTCGACAAGGTTCTATTAAACCTTTGTCCACTCCATTCTATTTTGGTGTGAAGGGTGTTATTCTCATTTTCTTACAAAATACGTGAAAATTGTTAGACCAAAACTCCCCACCATTATCTAACCTTAACACTTTGATCTTCTTACTAGTCTAATATTCTATAAGTTCCTTAAACTCCTTAAAATTGTAGAACACCTTAGATTTATTCTAATACAATACACCCGAGTATATCTATAATAATCACAAGTGAAAGAGACATAGTATCAATACTTACTAAATGAGTGCACATCCATAGGATCAAAGACATCATTATGAATCACTTCCAATGTCTCCCTTTCTATAGTACTTCATGAAGTAAACCACATCCTATTTTGCTTCCCAAATAAACAATTTTGACAAAACTCAATGCAACAAAACAATCTAAATGACCTTCCGCAATATTCTTACCAAATTTTTAAGGCCTTTTTATCGTACATGATCTAATTAGTGGTGCTGCAACAAACCTAAATCAAGTATAGTAACATTAACCAAGTGGCATAATATTGATGCCTCTATCCTAAAGAGTGTTCCATGTTGCAGTCCCTTAGCCAACACCAAATTACCTCTAGCCAACCTACATTCATTTCCATCAAAGATAACATCGAATCAAGAATCAATCATCTTAGAAAGATAAATCAATTTTCCTACCAAACCTATAATTTGTAAAATAATAGAGTTTCATCACTCTCTCATCCATGGAAGATTCTTTCACTTTCCTTTGGCTAACTATCATAAGAGAGTTGTTATCAATAAGGAAAATCTGTCCTCTATCAGAATCCTTATAGTCAAAGTATTGCTCTCTATGAGGAGTCAAGTTATGTGATTCACTTGAGTAAATCAGCCAATAATAATTACCAATAATACTAGTAGATACAAAAGCAACACTAGCATATGCATTAGTGTAAGAAGATTCATAAGAGGAATTATCCTTATTCTTAGACTTGGACTGCTTTCTGACCTCTCATGTCATAATTCTAACACTTTACTTTAGCTTTACCAAGAAACTTAGACAAGTCCTTTAACTTATTATCTCACCACCCTTCTTCTTACCCCCTCAATCCTTTGCACTACCCCTGACAACTAGGGCATCACTAGAGAAATCATCCATGTAATTTCTCCTTATTTCAACACTTAATAAATACATACAATATCCTCTAGTTTTTGGGAAGAAGAGGTGCCGCTAATTATCATAGTAAGATTTTCCCATGAATTAGGTAAGGAACAAAACAATATTATGAGCTTGTCCCCTTCTTACAGCTTGACTCATATTGATATTTCCTAATTTAGAATTAGATTTAAGGTGTTGAGATGATCATTTGTAGACTCTTTCTCTTTCATCTTCAAGAAATATAACTATCTTTTCAAGAAAAAGATTTTTACAAGACTCTAGATGAACCTATAGTATAAGTCCTTAGTACATAAAAGGTGTGATGAACCTTAGATGCAAAAAGGAAAACAATATGCTAGAACTAACCCTACATTTCACAAGATATGAATACTAGCCTTGAAGTAGTGAAACCAACCCACCAACATGACATACAAAAGCAATGACCATGTTGTTAGGGTTAGCCAACAGAAGATATCAATTAAATGCAAATAAAGATTAAACAGAGGAATAAAAATACATAGAAATAATAACAGTGAGAGACAAGTTTTAACGTGGTTCACCCAAACTCGGGCTACATCCACCAATAGAGAGTCCAATATTATTATCTAGTAAATCAAACTGATTACAACCAACAATCCTTGCAACTCAATACTGCTGCAAAATGATACAATACATCAATGAAAACCCTAACCTTAGCCGCTTTTATCAAGCCTTATGTCGGTTACAAAAATAGGGTTTTCTTATGTCAGCTAAAAAATAACTCCCAATGCCCCTTGACCCCATCTTGGCGGTGCTACCCTCAAACCCCCCCAAGGGGTGTTGCTCCTTGATCCCATTAAATAATTCAGGGGTAAATCACACCGATAAAAGTGGGGTAAATTTAACGTCTGAGTCTAATTAAGCTTTATATAACAACAATCTCCTACTTGGAGACTGATCATAACACTACTGACCCTATAGCTCCCATTGGAAATAAGCACCCTAGACTCTATTGTTCTAAAAAAAAATTTAGTCTTGAAGACCAACTGAAGCTAAAGAGGAGTTTAGCTTCTCCCTTGTCACTACCTTTGTAAACATATCCGTTGGATTTTCATCTGTATAGATCTTTTACAACCGTAATTGTCCATCATCCAACACCAACCGAATGAAGTGATACCTTAGCTATATTTGTTTGGTCTTTGAATGCAAGGCAAAATTCTTGGCAAGATGTATGGCACTCTGACTATCTGTAAACAAATAACTATTAGCCTGTTGTTTTCCCAATTCTTCCATGAAGGATTACAGCCATGTCATCTCCTTGCTTGTCTTTGTTGCATCTACATACTCTGCCTTAGTGGTGGATAAATAAACCACCTTTTGCAACCTGGAGATCTAACTCACCATTGTCTCACCTACAATAAAGACATAACCTATAGTACTCCACTTGGTATCAATAGCCACTGCCAAATCTGAGTCTACATAACCTGCTAAATCAGTATTAGAGTCTCCAAAACATAAGTATTTATTGGATGTACCTCTCAAATATCTAAGAATCCATTTTACTACATTCTAATGCTCCAATCCAAGATGACTCATATACTTGCTTATGACTCCTATAGCATGTGCAATATTTGGTCTCGTGCATACCATGGCATACATTAAACTTCCTACAACTGAAGCATATGGTACCTTGGACATTTTTTCTTCCTCCTCTTGTGTCTTTGGACACATATCCTTAGTCATTTTCAAATGACTGGGCAAAGGTGTACTGATAGCTTTTGCATTCTCCATATGGAATCTCTGCAACACCTTTTCAACATAATCAGCTTGAGATAGAGTCAATTCTCTATTCTTCCTATCTCTACAAATTTTCATACCAAGGATTTGTTTTGCCACCCCCAAATCCTTCATAGCAAATGATTGTGCTAACTATTGTTTTAACTCTCTTATGTGATCCATGTTGCACCCTGCTGCAAGCATGTCATCAACATATAAACATAAAATAATGTAACTATTGTTAAGGGAAAATTAGATCTAAATGAATAATCAATATAGTATATCAATAATACCCAAAACTCAATGAAATAATAAAAAAAGAGATCAATCAAACAATGAACAATACAAAGCAAACCTCCTTTAATTCTCAGCTTCCATTGATCGCCTATCTCAAATGATCTTGTCTATGAATATGGCCCTCAGAAGGTGCAGTTCCTTGCTATGATTCCAAGATGTCAATTGGGAATGGCTATGATAGTTTCACCATGAAGATGAGCTTCATAACAATGATAGTAGTGTGTAGTAACAAATTTGATCGCAAGCAATGAAGGAATTGGTGCCAAAGGCGCGCTGTAATTCCTACATAGTAAGTTTACTTAAAGTTTGGATGATTGAAATAGAAGAAGAGGGTTCAATTTATAGACTCGGAAGAGAAGAGATCAATAGTTGAGAAGAAATGAGAAGATCAATTATATAGAAAACTTGAGGAGTGTGTGCGAACAAGAAGAAGACAAGTGTCACACAAAAGTTGTTTTATTTGAGTTAACTACTTTCTTTTCTAAAGATAAGACATGTTTTTCATAAATTAGAAAGTTTTTTTCTAATTTAAGAGATATTGATAAAAACAAGGTTGATTGAGTTAGTTAACTCAACTTGAGATTTGCTTTTGCATGATTTGAGAGAAATTAAATAATAAATTATTTAATTTTGTGTGCATGAAGAAGAAAACTTATTTTTAGAAGATTTGGAAGATATTTGAAGAATTACAAGATAAGAAAACTAATTAAATAAATAAATTTATTTAATTGTTGTGCATGATTTGGAAGAATAAATAAAATATTTGATTGCATTTTATTTTTGGAGATTGAGAAGATTTAAATAAATTTGATTTGATTTATTCAAATTTGGAAGAAGAATTGACTGAATTAAATAATTAAGAATTATTTAATTGTTTGGAAGAATTTAATTAAATAAAGGATTTTATTTAATTTTGACTTTAGAAGAGATAATTAAATATTTTGATATTAATTAATTTAGAAGAATATGAATCAAATAAATAAATTTGTTTATTTATTATTGATAGAAGAAATAGAATGAAATAAATATTAAGAATATTTATTTAGATTGAATTGTGTCATTTTTAGGAATATACATTTTGCCCCTCTTTGATGCAACGTAGTTTACGATGTTGCTTCAAAAGATAAATAGTCTGATAATGATACATGACCCAGTTTGCCCCTGGTACAGGTTATGATGATAGGATGCCCCCTCAGGAGATTGGATGGGAAGAAGGAAAAAGGTGTGAGATGGACAATCTCACGAAGACGAAGGGAAAACTTGGTTAGGATTGAAGAAAAATTGAATGATACGTGATGCAAGATAGAATAATAACACACACAAGCAAGTAAGCAAGTATGTACAACTGATACAAGAACAAACAAGGTATTGACCCTATCTAGCTATAAACCAATAATATACGACAGTGTTGTCATGGAGGGGAATGATATATCCCTAGACCAATACAGCAGGTGTGTTGTCATGATGGGGAACGATAGATCCCTAGAGCAACCTGAAGGATACTATCTGGTTTCAAGAAATGAAACATGTCATGTAAGACACGTGTGTTGGTCTGATTTCGACAATGTTACATCCTATATAAGAAAAATGTTTGATTATAATTAATCGAGTTGGTTTACGACCAGACAAGGATCAAAACTACTGATTGTGATTGAATCATTCGACAAGATTGACTTGAATTTATTGGTATGGATTAAGGATGGACTTGCATTTGGATCATTGCTCAGACTAATAGCTAGAACTATTGACGAGAGATACAATGATAGATAGAAAGTTGGTCAATAGAAGAATGACTTGACATACGGAATCACAAGCTTTTATTTGATACTCTGTGGTTTGGATCTCTATATGCATGGGATATGGTATGAATGCTTTTGCGGATGTGAATGGTATGGATGCTTTGTGGATGAGAGTGGATGTGAATGGTTATTTTTCTTACATCTTGATAGTGCAAGTATTTTGAAGTGCTTATTTCATCATTGGGCTTTTTTGAAATGTTGTAAGAAAATACAAGCATCTAGGTATAATTGAACCAAGATGACTTGAGTACTTCTTACATGGATTTTAATTTAGCAAGTTAATGCAAGCATCGAGGTATGATTGAACTGAGATGACCTGAGTATTTCTTGTGTATCAATAGACAAGGATTGCCCCCTTTCATGTTAGACCTTTGATGTCCTCGATGATCTTTTGCTGATCATGTATTTAGACAAGGCTTCACATTACTAAAGTTTAATCCACAAATAGTAAACAAAGAAAATAATCATGCCCCCATCATATAATCTCTAGCTTTTAGCATCCTTGAGTAGCATAGAAAGACATGATAACAAAAATCAAGACTCTATAAGTTAACTTGATCAAAAACACAAAACATTCTTGCATTTAGATGTGTTTTTCTTGCCATAATTTGGATAGAATCAGTTTGAGTGCTTTAGGTGCTTGTTTGCTTTGCCTTGGGTAGGTTTATGTTTTTCATCAAGATTTGTGCTTGAAACATGGGTTTTGCTTGTGCTTGCTTGCCTGGTGAAAGATTCCACAATCCTTATTGGTGAGACGGACCCTAAGGGACTGACCTGCCTCGGGGGCTCATTGCTAAATGGCCTTGCCTACGTGATGATGCAGAGGTAACATAGTTCAGGGTAAAGCCTAATGTACCTAAGACCTAAGTGATAGAAAGTGGACACAGAGGATAGAAGGACTAGACATGTGATGGATGGGACAGTGGAGCCTCGAGGTCGCATTTGAATAATGGCCTTGCTTACATGACAGCGCATAGGCAACATAATTCATGGACTTAGACCATGTGGCTACTGACGATTAGGTAGAAGGAATCAAAGGCGTGATCTCCAAGAACTATGTCACATGGGAATAATGTGCCCCATTGTATGTAAAATACTTAGGATTTTTCATGGTAACGCTTATGACGAAGGATGATGAGAGGATAATGAAGGATTTGCATGATTTGGAGGGATAAGGTATGTCAAGAGACACCTAAAACATTCATCAACACTGTGCCCCCAATCTTTATCAAGATCAAAAATAGAGGAATTAAAGATTAGGATGGATAGACTAGATAGTATAGGTAGGTAATGAATAGACTGGACAGAATAGGTATGCAATGGATAGAAGGCTAGGATAGGAAATGGTACGTAAGGAAACTAATAGGAGAAGAGTGATACGCCAATGAGACAAGGTGCCCCCAAGTGTAGGTGACATAGAAGATCAACTTACACATGATGCATGTTTCATAATGGTACTTATCCAAGGCACCTGTTTGCCAGATTTTCACCGTTGGACGAAGGGATTTTTCTTTACTCTTTTGATTTTTCTTTTGAATATTTGAAGAAGACGAATACAGAAGGGAGAGGCTCAAGTATCTAGTTCCCTGAAAGGTGATGGTCCCGCTAGATGGATGTTGTCATATCAACCATGTCAAGTGTCGCTCATAGATGTTGGTAGGGGATTGCATGAAAGTGAGATGGAGTAGGTAGATAGTGGATTGTGGAAGGTACGATAGTGGATGATAATGCGGGTTGTGTAAGAGTTATGTAAGGATGGATGAAAAGTCTAAGAAAAAGCATGGACCATAGGAATATGATGAGGAAGAATGTAGGATAATAGTGGAAGGAAGGGGAGATGGAGGTATATGAAAATGTTGTGGAATGGAAGGGAATCATGACCAACGGTTACACATACCATGCTAAACATTGAAGTTGCTAATGGGAAAGTAGTGTAGGAAGTAGCGGAGACTTTTGCTTGTGGATGAATTACTTAGGCATGTAGGGATCCACATAGACTGAGTATTTTTCGAAGCTTTGCTTGTCATGTGGAATGGAAGAATTTGAGACTCTTGGATGGAATGGGAGAAAGTGGACAGTTGTGATTCTTGAGAGGTAGGTGCCTCATGTAACTTGATGGCTTTTTGCTTAGGTACCCAAACCATTTTACTTTTAGATAGTACTTGTGAAGGTATGGGTTTGGGTGTATGCATTTTTTGTGCAACTTCAGAGGTAATTATGTGTTGGATGTGGACCCACACCTTTTTCAGTTTGGCATATAGGTGTGTGGGTGTATGCTGCTCTTGAGAAAGATATTTCTTTGATTCTTGGATTTTGTATCCTAGGTCATGAGGACTCTTAGGATTTTTGACTTCATAGGTAGGGGCATCCAGATTTTTATTGTTGAATTCTCTTGAGATGGTGGAAGTGGAGTTGGAGGATGTTCTTTGTTTAGACAACATGTGCATTTGTTGGCCCTAATTGGGATTGTTAGAAGATTCATAGATGGATGGATAAGGTGTTGGAAGAAGTGGTGGTAAAATGCATGGAGGGATGTTAGGAGTTGGAAGTAGCGGAGATAATGTGCATGGTAGAAGGTGTATGGTCACATGCTTTTGGGGATATAAAAGGATGTATGATGGAAAGTGGTGGATTTAGAAGACATGGAGGAAGTACCAACATCTTGAGTTTGTTCACCTTGGGGTATGTATCCAAGGCTGTATGAATGAGGAGGAACATTGACATGGACGGGCTCCAAAATACCTTGTTCATAAAGGTCTAAGCCCTTACCTTGATAGTTCATATGTTGGAGTATGCAGTGGATAATTGGATTGTGTATAGGTGGAACACTAGACACGAGTTCCTTATTGGGTGGAGAAGGCAAGATAGAGGATAATGGTTGCTAGTGTTCTAAGGAGGAACACTCATGAATGAAAGTGGTAAGACCAAGGATATATGGTGGGAGATTTGCAGTATGGTTGATAATGGATGGTAGAGGAGTATTATTGGTTCAATCTTCTACGCTTGATTGGGAGGCAAGTGTCTCAACAAGGGAAGTGGAAATTGTTGGATCTTGGAGGTGACTAGATGGGGTTATAAGCTCAGGACCATAGAAAGCATAAAGTGGGCTTAGAGGATCATCATGGTTTTCTTGATCATAGATAGGCTCGTGATCATAGATGGGATCTTGATCATAGAAAGGATTTAGCGTGATGGGATTAAAGTGCTCTTGTATATGTTCCTCATCAACGATAATGTCTTGATCATAGAAACGAGAGGAGTTATGGAGAGCTTGAAATTGGATCTCTTCTTCATGTATCGGATCAAGTTGCTCATGGATAGCTTCTTCATTAAATGTAGTATATTGATCATAAAAGAGATATAGGTTATGAAGGGTTTGAAATTGGATTTCTTGCTCATGTATAGGTATAGGATCATCGAAAAGATAAAGGTTATGTAAGGGTCAGATGGGAGTGTTTTGATCTTGATTTAGACAAGGGGTTGATGTTTCCACATGTTCTAAAGTGTGCTCTTGACATAACTCTTGATGTGCTTGAATTGAAGTTGAGATAGAAGACTCTTGGATAGGCTCTTGGTCAACAACATGAAGGTGTGACAGATCTTGATTTTGGTGCATGGTAGGAGGTTCTTCAATATGCTCAAGGGATTCAGGTGACATGAAGAGGTTAGAGTAATGGACATCCTTGAAGGTTCTTTGATAAGGTCAAGGACCAGAATTTGGGGATATGGTTGACTTTCTACTAGTAGCCCTTGGATCACATCATTGGTAGGTGCATAGGTAGAGGAGTGAGGTAATGGATGAGTGGATTTTGAGTTCTCCATGGTAGGATTAGTATTCTTTGGGCAATGCATTCTAGGAGATGGTAAAGGAGGACTAGTAGATGAAGTTGTATATGATATCCAACTTGAGATGGTGTTTGCCTTGTCACCAGTACCATTAAGACAAGGAAAGGATGTATGATTTTGTGGTGGGGTGTAGCTAGTACTAACACATTCAACTTGTAAGATTGCCCTTTCTTGTTGTATGACTTGGAGTTCTTGAGCAATTGCTATACAATCTTGGGGTGAGATATCAAAGCTTAACTGCTCTTGCAGCTATTGGAGTTCTTGAGCAATTACTTCTAATTGGTTTGTCATTTCAACAGAAACTAAGACAAGACTGAAATGGGTACCTAGAAAACTTGAAATTTTTCTCTAAAAAGATGTGGAAGTACATAGTGTTACACATGCACAGGAATAGATGCACAATAGAAAAGGACACATGCGCCAAAATTTGACACAGATGCACAGTATTAGTAAAGATCAGATGCCTAGTAACAGATGATGCAAGCGCAACCAATCGGTATAAATGTTAAGCGAAAATTGGATCTAAATGAATAATTAATATAGTATATCAATAATACCCAAAACTCAATGAAATAATGAACAAAAGAGATCAATCAAATAATGAACAATACAAAGAAAACCTCCTTTAATTCTCAGCTTCCATTGATCACCTATCTTAAATGATCTTGTCTATGAATATGGCCCTCAAAAGGTGCACTTCCTTGCTATGATTCCAAGATGTCAATTGTGAATGGCTATGATAGTTTCGCCATAAAGATGAGCTTCATAACAATGATAGTAGTGTGTAGTAACAAGTTTGATCGCAAGCAATAAAGGAATTGGTGCCAAAGGCGCGCTATAATTCCTACAAAGTAAGTTTACTTAAAGCTTGGATGATTGAAATGGAAGAAGAGGGTTCAATTTATAGATTCAGAAGAGAAGAGATCAATAGTTGAGAAGAAATGACAAGATCAACGGTATAGAAAACTTGAGGAACGTGCACGAATAAGAAGACAAATGTCACACAAAAGTTGTTTTATTTGAGTTAACTACTTTATCTTCTAAAGATAAGACATGCTTTTCATAAATTAGAAAGTTTTTTTCTAATTTAAGAGATATTGATAAAAACAAGAGTTGATTGAGTCGGTTATCTCAACTTGAGATTTGCTTTTGCATGATTTGAGAGAAATTAAATAATAAATAATTTAATTTTGTGTGCATGAAGAAGAAGACTTATTATTAGAAGATTTGGAAAATATTTGAAGAATTAGAAGATAAGAAAACTAATTAAATAAATAAATTTATTTATTTGTTGTGCATGATTTGGAAGAATAAATAAAATATTTGATTGTATTTTAGTTTTGGAGATTGAAAAGATTTAAATAAAATTGATTTGATTTATTCAAATTTGGAAGAAGAATTGACTTAATTAAACAATTAAGAATTATTTAATTGTTTGGAAGAATTTAATTAAATAAAGGATTTTATTTAATTTTGACTTTAGAAGAGATAATAAATATTCTGATATTAATTAATTTAGAAGAATATGAATCAAATAAATAAATTTGTTTATTTATTTATTGATAGAAGAATTAGAATGAAATAAATATTAAGAATATTTATTTAGACTGAATCGTGTCATTTTTAGGCGTATATAGCAGTCATTATCCAACCTCTTAAAATAAAAACAATGGTCATAATTACACCAGTTGTAGCCTTGCTTAGCCATAAAGCTATCAAATTTCAACTACCATTACCAAGGTACTTGTTTCAAGCCATATAAACTCTTATTCAATCTGCGCACATGTTTCTCCTTACCTTTGACCTCAAATCCTTGGGGTTGTTCCATATATATCTCCTCTTCCAAATCACCATGGAGAAAGGCAGTTTTCACATCTAGCTGTTCCAAATGTAAATCTTAACCAACCACAATACTTAAAGTAGTATGAATAGAAGTCATCTTGACAACCGAAGAAAATATCTCATCAAAATCAATACCCTTTTTTTGTGCAAATCCTTTTACAGCTAACCTAGCTTTAAATTTTTTCTTACCTCCATCTTCTTCTTTCAGCCTATAAACCCATTTGTTTGGTAAAGCCTTTTTACTTGCAGGCAACTTACATAATTCCCAAGTCTGATTTTTCAGCAAGGAGTCCATTTCTTCTTTCATTGCATGCTCCCACTGAACCTTTGTATCCACCTGTATAGCTTCATCATACCCTTCTGATTCACTAGCATCCATTAACAAAATAGAATACAAAGAGGGATGAAACCTTTCAAGAGGTCTACTTAGCCTTGTTGACCATCTAACATTCACTGTAGTTTGTGTTATTTCTTGTTGTTGTTGCGAGGCATGAGGAACCACTGGAACATCACTATCTAGAGTATCAGCCAGCACTACATAATCCTTTTCTTTCTTCTCATGCTGTTACAATTGATCTTTGTACAACACCTCATTGAATACAACATCCCTAATTCTCACAATTTTCTAATTTTCAAAATCTCAAAGCCTATAACCAAATTCATCAATGTCATATCTAACGAAGGTACATTTTTTTATTTTACATCTAGCTTGGTTCTATTTTCAAAATCTACATGTGCAAATGCTTCACATCTGAAGGTTTTGAGAAAAGAATAACTCACCTTCTTACCTGTCCATGCTTTCTCTGGAATACCATAGCCCAAAGGAATTGAAGGACCTCTATTAATTAAATATACAACAGTATTGACAACCTTTGCCCACATGTTTAAAGGCAACCCAACATGTAATCTCATGGTCCTTGCATGCTCCATTAGTGTCCTATTCATGCGTTCAACTGCTGCATTCTCCTGTGGAGTCCCTAGAACCATTTTCTGCCTACGAATTCTATTAAAGGAACAATAATCCTCAAATTCTTTGTTACAATACTCACCACCATTATCAAATCTGAGATATTTTAATCTTTTACCCGTTTCATTCTCAACCAAGCTTCTCCATTTCTTAAATGTTTCAAATACATCAGATTTCTACCTAAGGAAATAAATCCAAACCTTCCTAGTTGCATTATTTATGAATGTAACATAATACCGAGAGCCACCAAGAGAAGATACTTGAGCTGGTCCCCATACATCTGTATGCACAAGCTCTAACTTTTCATCTTTTTTTTGCTTCCCATCCTTGAGAAAACTAACTCTCTTTTGTTTGCCACACACACAACTTTCACAAAAATCCATATTAATACATTTTAGACCTAGTAAAACTTTCTTAGAATGAAGTACCTTCATACCTTTTTCACTCATATGCTCAAGTTTGTTATGCCATAGTGTTGTCTCAGAACCTACAGCAACTGTTTCAGTCTCTTCTTGCGAACCTGCAGTAATTGTTCCTGAACCTGTTTGTTTTTTCTCTGCAATAGCTAAAGTAGAAGGAACAGTATGACCTGTACAAAGATATAAAGTGCCTACTTTCACACCTTTTGCTACTATTGAGGCACCTCTTGAAACCTTCCAATTTTTATCAGTAAATGTAATAATGCAACCTTCATCAGCTAGCTGCCCTACTGAAATTAAATTACTACTTAGCCTTGGAATGTTCCTTACCTCTTGTAGTAGCCAATGATTCCCATTCTACAACTTAATCTTGATTCTTTCCTTTCCAACAATCTGATAGGGTTTGTTATCTCCTAAATAAACCAACCCAAAATCCCCTTGGACATAATCAAGAAAATAACTTTTATGGGGCGTAGCATGAAATGAGGCCCCTGAATCTAAAACCCATGAATCATCAGCATTGTCTAGGGAAAGAATCAAATCATCATATTTAGATTTATTACTTATGACATTTGCCTCCTTATTTCCTTCTTGCTTGTCTCCTTTATTCTTTCGAGACCAGCAATCTTTCTTTAGATGACCTAGTTTCCCATAGTACCAACAATCCTTTTGTCCTCTGAATTGGGGCATCTTGTCCTTTAATTTTCCTCATGACTTCCCATGACCTCCAGAACCTTTTCCTCTCTCCTTTGATCTACCCTTACTTTCTATATTCAAAACACTACCTAATGTGGACCCTCCTGAGATTTTCCGTCGCATTTCCTTGCTAAGGATAACACCAACAACATCATCAAATTTCAAAGTATTTGAACCAGAGACAGAGTTACTTACAACCATTACCAAGCTATTTCATCTTTCTAGCAAAGAACATAATATCAAGAGAGCCCTCATCTCTTCATCAAATTTCACTTTTACAGAAGTTAACTGACTGGTAATCGTATTAAACTCACTTAAATGATCTATCACAAATCCACCTTCAATCATTTTTAAATTAAACAAACACTTCATGAGAAATACCTTATTTGAGGCTGAGGGTTTTTCATATAATTTAGCCAAAGATTTCATCAGTTCACTTGTTATCATCACTTCTATTATACTAAACGCCACAAATGGTGCCAGGCACAACCGAATGGTTCCCAGTGCCTTTCTATCTAGAAGATTCCAATCCTCATCAGTCATTGTTCTAGTTTCTTGGCTATTCCTTCCAATGGCCTCTATAAATCCTTCTAATAGAGATACTCCTCCATTTGTATCTTCCATAACTGATAGTTCTGCCCATTGAATTTATCTACCTTCAATTTACCTTTGTCTGCCATTGCTCCCACTCAACCGTGAGACTCCCACTCAACCATGAGACCTTCCTGTAGTTGATAACTGAAAACAACCAACTCTGATACCACTTGTTAGGGTTAGCTAGGAGAAGATATCAATTAAATGCAAATAAAGATTAAACAGAGGATGAAAATACACAGAAATAATAATAGCGAGAGACAAGTTTTAACGTGGTTCACCCAAACTCAAGGTACATCCACCAATAGAGAGTGTGGTATTATTATCCAGTAAATCAAACCAATTACAACCAACAATCTTTACAACTCAATACTGATGCAAAATGCTACAATACATCAACAAAAACCCTAACCCTTAGCCACTTTTATCAAGCCTTATGTCAGTTACAAAAATAGGGTTTTTTTATGTCAGACCCCGCAAGAGGCACTGCCCCTTGACCCCATTAAATAATTTTGGGGGAAATTGCACTAATAAAAGTGGGGTAAATTTAACCTTCAAGTCTGATTAGGCTCCATATAACAATAGATGCCCCATTCTAGGTTTTTTCACCACATTCCATGATATAGTTAGATAAAGGTAGCTTTGAAATGTCCCTTGGAATGAGATAAAAGATAAAATTAATAATAGAAAAGACTCACTGACCAAACATATAGCCATTATATCTCTTACCAAGATAGGTTTGGATTTGACTGATTCTACCTATTGTTGGAATGATATATCCACAAGGCAGGGATTGATGGATGATGTTGGATAAAAGTTGAAAGATGGGCAAAAAGATATTAGGCCATTTGTTGTGGTTGAAGTAAGTTTGTTGATTGATGATTTTTGCATGAAGGATGATGCTTTGGTTAGTATGCTTAGTGTTGTTATGGAGTAAAAAGTGGACACATATTTTTTTACCTCCTAGTTTAGCTCCTAGGTCCTCGTGAATACATTATAGAAACTAAATATTCATCCCATTGTAAAAACCATCATAACCCATGTCAATGAGAAGGGGTCCATTTTATGCCATATCCTGGACCAAAAAGGCACCTTGGGACTTATGCACCCATGCCCAAGTCCTCTCTGATTGGTTAGGGAATAATTTAATACATGTCGGCATAGAACCTTTAAATGGTTCTCTCCTTGTTGGCTCTTTCAATTAAATTTATGAATGTTAGCGAGAAAGCATATATAAGTGTGTTTTGAATTCATTTGTAACCTAGAAAGACTAGAGATGGATATTGTGAACTTATGATATTGAGCAAAGAGCATTCAAGGCATTCATTGTGTTATTATATTGTAGATTTGTGTTTGTATTGTGTGTTGTTGCAGATTTGGAATCATCATCCATCTCCTTATGAGTTGAAGGATCTTCATTCTCCTAAGGGCTTGACCTTTGATGTGACATCATTATTGTTTGAATAGTTTCATCATTGGTTTATCTTTAGCCTTTGACCTACAAGGGCACACACTCTCTCTCTAATAATGGTGTTGGGACGCTTCATTGTTATTCCAGGATTTGACTCAGGCAAATTCCTAAACCCCTTTTCTTCTTGTGTGCAGGTTATAGGTGGGAAGACTAAAGAAGTGAAGGTACAAGAAGGTTGTGTAAGGAAAAGGGTTTTGAGATCCAAAAATAGTTTGTAGAAATTCCTCTATGAAAGACTTGGGTGCCTACCTCGGCATCCTCTTGCTCAATCAAGTACTGGATACAACATCAGGACATCATCTACAACATTTCTCCAATTCTGAGTCTCCAAACATCCTGACTTCTAGGACTTGGGTACTCTCCCTAGAGTCCTCTGACATTTTAGCTTCTATGGAATAGGTTTTGATATCTCACTGATCATCTTGGTACTTTCATATTCTAGGTTTCTATTATCGTTTGTCTGTTACAAGTTGATTATCTTATAACTAGGGTTTTACTCATACTTAACCTAGGATTTGATAAAAGGCTTAGTTAAATCATGTCTTTCCATAGCAAACAAGAGTACAAAATTAGTGGTTGAGTCATGTTTCATCTTGTAGTGACTTGGCTCAGTTTTGTCCTTGAATGTTATTGTGGAAGAGGGTTTGATCTAGTGTACACAAACTAGTCTTCTTCATTCACCTTTTTCACTACATAACATTTTGGTGAACTTGTAGCATCAAGAATTTGCATCTTGCTGAGTGTTGGAATCATATCTTGCATTAATTCATATCATACTTATCATCCTTCATTGAAAAATCTTGAATAAATTTCAAAAAAGTGAAAAAAAAAAGTATTCTAGGCTTGCAAAAAGGCATAGTTTTGCATTATCTTCATTGCACATCATTGGAAACATTTGATTTTCTGATTTTTACATCATATATTATCTACATTATAGAAATTAATCATTTCGGGATATTACATCTTGCATTTGAAGATCTCATTTGTTAGGGTTTTGGTTGAAAACTTGAATTTTTCCTATAACCTAGTCATTTGCAAAAGCTAGGGTTTGTAGTCAAAATCTTATTTCAGATTTTTATGCTATCATAAACATTCATTCAAATCTGATTTTTTAATTGTAGTGTTGAATCATTTGACATTCTTGTTTTGAAAATTTCAATGTTTGTAATTACACATTGTGTATTTCAGCACTAAGGGCTTTAACACTATCCTCATTCTTGTTTGAGTAAAATCTTAAAATCATTCACATTGCCTTGTTGTGTAGCATTATTTACATCATACTTAATTTGTTTGTAGTGCAATTAGTGTGTTTTTTATCTTCAAAAACCTAATTTCCTTGAACCAGTACCTTGGTGCGCAATAATCTCACATATATTGCCTCTAATCAAAATAAGGGTGGTATAGTTCCCCCTCGAGTTAATAAGAAGAGAAAGATTCCTGAACCTGTAATATCCTTTACACCACATGTGACCAGAATTAGAGATATTGATGGCCCTCTTTACATTACAACACGTATAAGTGGATATCCTACAAGAGGAATCCTTATTGATCCTAATTGTATGATGAATGTGATAACTGAAGAGTTCTTATACATGCATGATTTGTCAAAAGACACTTATGATCCTACACATAGAATGATTAAAGCACAAAAATGGATATTTCATCTTGGTTACCAGAAAGATTACAATCTTGACTAAAGTGGTCAAAAAAGCCCTTGAAAAACCATTTGTCATCATTCCTACCTCAGACCTATTGCATGTGAAGTTAGGCCACTTGTGGCTAAAGTCCATGAAAGTGGTCCCTTCTACCATTCATAAGTGTTTAAAATTCCCTCATCAAGGACAGATGCATGTTGTACATCATAGTGTATGGAAACCTTTGGTCAATTGTGGAAACTTCAACTTGGACTACTTTTGGTTATAGCCTATTGAACCAAATCAACCAAGAGAAGATCAATTTTTCCTAGCATATCAAAAATATAAGGAAAAACTCATAACTAAACTAGCATTTAACAAAGATGCTCTTGGACCCTCTCAATCCTCTAAGAATACAATT
The DNA here is from genome assembly GCA_027924645.1 of Cunninghamia lanceolata. Taxonomy (NCBI): domain Eukaryota; kingdom Viridiplantae; phylum Streptophyta; class Pinopsida; order Cupressales; family Cupressaceae; genus Cunninghamia; species Cunninghamia lanceolata. Next base: position 6,551,727 of record BSBN01000738.1, read on the forward strand.
CCTCCTACCAAACAAATAAAGAGTGAAAAGCAACCTGAGTTGAACGAACTCCCTCCCCCATGAGGCAAAGGAATTTTCACTAAGGATCCTCCTCTGCCATCCTTACAAGGATCGGGAGGCAACCTTAAAGAGTGAAGCATTTCATCACAAAAGATCAATTTTGTATTGGCTTCCTCTTCTAAAATGTCCAAGAATGTGGGAGCTCATGATACTCCTTTTACAAATATCACTAACAAGACAAAAAGAAATCAGAATGCAAGAGAAAGAAGGAGAAAATGACAAGTTTTAGTGCAACAAGCATCATCTCGATAAGAAAACATTCCACCAATAGAAAGTGAATCAAAAGAAGAGATAAAGGATGAATAATTAAAGGAAGAAGATACAATTTGGGCCATATTACCCTGTGTCCCTATTTCTTCCCATATTCAAGATTGGGAGGAAGATGATTTACTCAATGACAACCACTAATGCGGTTGTATCTTCTCATAGGTAAGTATTTCTCACCCTTTTAGCCACCTTTGATGTAGCACCTCTTTGAGTTTCTCTCTTGGGTGGCCTCCTCTTATGTGTAGTGTTAGTGTTCCCCTAAGTTGCGTCAAATGTTGTTTAGGTCTCTTTGGATGACCTTTGATATTCTTGTAAGGATAAGGATACAAGGAGACCACCTCTATTGTGACCATTCTTCTATGTGTTTCTCTATTCTTCTATTCCTCTCATCTATCTTATTGTAATTGTTGTGTGTTGTGCCTTGGGGGAATAACGTTGTGGAGGATATCTTGGGGGCACTTTCCCATGTTGTAAACCCAAGTCACTTTTGTCTCCTCTCTTATTTTCATGTTTACATTCTTCAGTGGCTCTTCTAGTTGGCAAATGACGAAAACAAATACATATTGATAAGGATCATGTGTCCCTTCAGTAAGAAAGCAAAAATGGACCTAGTCCATATATGAAGATTGTGTTGATATATTACTAAATGCTTGACTAGTAGAATCACTATGTTTTGTGATGCGTAATGTGAAATTTGTTGTAACAAACCTTTGCAATACTCTAAATCTACTTCTATGCACTTTGGATTGTTTTGAATCTCACCTTGTAGCTACACTCAATTATGAGATACCTGAAGTATAACCTCATGGCTATACTTGGTTCTAAACCTGTAAGTGTAGCCTTGGTCTATTATGTGATATGATAAATAATTTCTGCATAAGTTTTATGAATTGATTTGGTTATCTTAGAGTAAGATTTCTTACCAATCCTTATATATTGTTGATCATATTAGCAAACTATATTGATCTGTTTGTGGGAACATTCGGTGATCATGGCACATGTCACTTTGGGGGCATGGGCTTTGCAAAAGCTCTTGCTCCCTTACATTTTTTTACTTTACCTTAAATGTGCTTGATACTGGCAAGTAGGATCAACCACTTTAAGGTGGGGCATATATTATGGTAACTACTTGATTATTGTAGACATTGACAAAGTGTGTTTGCGTACACTTCCTTTTTACTATATGGTGTCTCCATGATGCGGGTGGGGTTATGTACTTTGATCTATTACGTATACCTCATTTTCACTATAAGGCATCTCTGTGATGCAGCTGGGCTTGTATACTTTGAGTACATGCTTCCTTTTCACTATAAGGCATCTCCATGGTGCGGGTAGAGTTACATTTTAAAAGTCATTCTGCAGACAGCAGGATGATGTGACTCTTCAGTTAGTTGCACATCCTTTTAAACAAAGTCCTCATAGCAAGGAGGGGTTGGATCTTGAGTCGTTCACCCTTAAGCATGTCTTTGGTGGTTGTGGTAGCGTAGCTCAACCGTCAAGTGTCTACGACGTGTCTTAGATAGTGGAGTGTAGTAATGAGCTCCTCCCTATCGCCTATGTTTGTTGTGTATAAGACATATAGTGTGTCTGTGACATACTCTATGGTGCTCATGTATTCCATGTTTCTTTCGTGTCTTCCTTGTGTGTCTTACATGTTTTTGTGTGTTCTAAACGTGCATAGTGATGAGTGCCTCCACTCTGTGTGTTTTATGTGCTTTGCATGGTCTAAAGGAATGTAGTGATGAGCACCCTCCATGCTATATTTTGTGTTAGGATTTCATTTATATAATTATTTAATCATGTCTTCTCTTCATGTATGCTTCCTATATTGCATGACCGATGTCATGTCTTCTCTATGTATTGCATGTTTCACTGTCTTCACCATGTATTGCATGCCTCATTACTCTATTCACTGTCTCTTATGTGAGTGTTAAGTGTTTTTTTATGTCTGCCTAAGTCTAGGGGCTAGAAATATTCCTTCAAACTTAGGTGTGTCTTCATTCTTGTGTTTGATGTGCTTTGGTCATAGTTTAATTCATGTATGGATTGTAAGATCATACACACATTAAAGTGGGGGCTAAATTTTATGGAGTAAAAAGTGGACACATGCCTTTTTACCTCCTAGTTTAGCTCCTAAGTCTCCGTGAATACATTATACAAGCTAAATATTCATCCCGATGCAAAATGTTGGGAATTAAGGTGTCTCAACCTTGGTAATTCCTTGTATTATTTCATTGTATTTATTTATTTATTGCCTATTATTGTAATTAGGATGTAAATCCTTATTGTCATCTTGTGGGAGTTGGCACGGTGATGTGTCATCCTACGTGGAAGGTGACAACATGTAAATTTGTCCTCACATGAGGAGATAGGTATCCCACTTAGTGTTAGGAATATTTTTCCATTTTTCGGTATCTTGGATAGTGTGTAAGGAAATATTGACCGAAATGGTTATGACAAATTCCTATGACAAATCTATGGCGCGTAAGAGTCGTAAATGGAATGTTCTATGACAAGTGAAGACATGTGTCACAAGGCATCTTGGAAGAAGGCATATTTGGGTGCCCCAAGGAGGGTTATGACATGATGTAAGAGAATATGCTATTTTTAGCCTGTGTATTATAGATTCTCTTACAAATGTAAGATATCTCAGTATGACAAATTCTATGACAGTCGTAAGAGTTGTAAGAGCATCTGTCATTACCCAACTTGGGATTAGGTGACCATTTTGGGATGGAGTGTTATGACAAGTGTCGTGACCATGTTGTAGTGTTGGACAAGTGTCCTTAGGTGTGGGTTTTGGGCCATGAGGCCATGTTGGATGCCCATCTCAAGGAAAGCTCATCTTTGCCTTGTAAACTTCTATTTAAGTAGGTATTTTGAGAGATGTATTATGTGATTGATAGGTACTATTATGCTACTAGTTTGTTTCCAGATATAAGCATGGAAGACTTCTGAGAGCTTGCATTGCAAGTGTATAGTAAACCATTTTATTTTTGATAATACATTGTACAGGTTTTGGAGTGTGGGCTTTTTCACCTGATAAGGGTTTTTCCCATGTATATCTTGCATCTCTCTCTTCTATCTCATTTCTGTGTGTATGTGTATTGCTGCAATATCTCCATTGTTGTGTTTAACATTCTGTAATTGTAAGGATTAAAAAGAATTTGCACTCTTCTCTCCTCTTTAGATTAGTGTAGGAAGTGATTTCCACACACCTAGCTTCCTTTCAGTTGGTATCAAAGCCTGGCCAGTTTTGGTTCTAACTGTTGGGTATGGGTTTTTTGAGCTAATCTTAGGTTAAGTGGGAGTCTGTGCAGAGTATTCTGTATCTTTTTGTAGGAAGGAGATGACAAGCACATCTGGAAGAGTAGAGGTGGAGAAGTTCAATGGTACAAATTTTGAATTGTGGAAATCAAGATGGAAGATCTACTTGTTGATCGTGACCTATGGGAAACCATTGATGTAACAAAACTTACAACAATGTCACAAGCTGATTGGGACCTCAAAGATCAGAAGGCTAAGGGTATCATAAGACTCTGTCTTATTGAATTTCCATGAGGAGAAGAGTGCAAAAGATCTTTGGAAGATGCTAGGAGATGTTTATCAAGCCAAGTCCTTGGTGAACAAGCTTTTTCTAAAAAAGTTGTTTGCTTTGAAGATGGAAGACTGAGGATCTATTGCGGACCATATGAATGCTTTCAACATGATTGTTGCACAGTTGACATCCATGGGTGTAAAAATTGAGGAGGAGGATTAGCGTATGACCCTTCCTTGTTCTTTGTCAGATTCATGGAATCATCTTGTTATGGCCATTGGGAGTACCACATCTACTTTCAAAATGGAGGATGTGGTGTCTTCATTGTTATCTGAATAAATGCAGAGAAAGACAACCGATTTAGCCAAAGAGGCTGTGGTGGTTCGTGCAAGACCCAAAGAGAAAGGGAAGAAGAAGGACAAGAAATGTTAAAAGGGTAGATCCAAATCTCTTGGAAAGTCCAAGGCTCTCTATTGGAACTATGGAAAAACTAGGCATCTATGAAAGGAATGCAAAGAGGAAAAGAAAAAGAAGAAGAAGAATGCCCCAGATTCAGATTCTGACAAGTCACAATATGATGGTGATTCCTTCATCACATCCCTGGCCACCCATGCATCTGATGATGTGTGGTTAATAGATTCTAGTGCATCATTCCACATGACCTTGCATCGAAGCTGGTTCACAAAGTATGAAGAGTTTGATGGTGGAAGCGTGTACCTGGGTGACGATTCTCATCTAAAGATTGTTGGTTGTGGAAGAGTCTTAATCTGATTCCCTAATGGATGAATGAAGGGGATCACTGGGGTTATGCACATCCTAGGCTTGGCACGGAACCTACTTTTTGTAAGTATATTGAATGATTTAGGTGTGCAGGTTGTCTTTTTGAAGGATGGATGCAAGATGACTAGAGGATCTATGGTGCTTTCCAAGGGTACTCGAAGAGGTACTCTATTTTAGCTGGAGGCATGCACTTCACAATGTAATATTTCTTCTGACTCAAAGAAAAGAGCTACAGTCACTTCATCCCCACCATCTGAATGAGTAGTGAAAAAATTTGTTGTAACAAATTCTGATGGTAGTGCTCATGCTTTGGAAGTTAAACTTCATATTGAAAAGACAATGTTATGGCATAAGAGATTTGGCCACATTGGTGAGAAGGGTCTTAGAACCTTGAAAAATAAAAACCTCATTGAGGGGTTTAACGATTGTAATCTCAAATTTGACTTTTACAAACATTGTATATATGGAAAGAAAAATTGGGTTTAGTTTTACTCTAGTTCTCACAAGTCTTCTAGTGTCTTGGACCTTATTCATTCTAATGTATTTGGTCCTATTAGTGTTCCTTCAATTTCCAAATCTGTATATTTTGTATCTTTCATAGATGATTATAGTAGAAGGACATGGATTTATTTTCTCAGAAGCAAGTCTAAAGTCTTTATTCAGTTCAAAGAGTTTAAATCTATTGTTGAGAATCAGACTAGTAAAAATATTAAGTGTTTGAGAACTGACAACGGTGGTGAGTTTTGTTCGACGGAGCTTGATAAGTTCTATAAAGAGCAAGGGATTGAAAGACATAAGACAACTCCATACACCCTGTAGCAAAATGGAGTTGCAAAGAGGATGAACAAGACACTGATGGAGAAGGCTAGGAGTATGCTTAGTGGAGCAAGCCTCAAACAAAAGCTTTGGGCTGAAGCTGTAGCCACTGCTAGCTACCTGGTAAATAGGTCTCCTACACCAGCTCTTGTTGGTAAGACACCTATGGAGGTGCGATATGGTAAGAAGACTTCAGTTAGACATCTTCATGTTTTTGGTTGTGAGGCATATGCATAGGTGCCTAGGGAGAAACGGTCTAAATTTGAGAACAAGGTTGTTAAGTGTCTTTTCATTGGCTATGGTGTCAGTGGAAAGGATACAAGCTTTGGCATCCTATGGCTAAAAAAGTGTTGTATAGAAAAAGTGATATCTTCAGAGAGCTAGCACCTTCTTCCATTGTTCTATAGCCAAAAAAGATAGAAAAGAAAGAGGATGCGGTTCATGTTTCGTTCTACCCCTGAGAAGGCTAAACCGGCAGACCCTGTGAGACTTGATGATGAGGAGAGCTCTAGCAGCTCTAAAAGCTCAAAAGAAGAAGCAGAACCTCAACCTCAGCCATTGAAGAGGTCTACATGAACAAAAAAGCAACCTAATAGGTTTGGTTATTCATTGCTTGATTCTAGTTGTGCTTTAGCCTTGCTTACTAACACTAATGAGCCTAGAAATGTGACAAAGGCTATGGGCATGAAAGATGCAAGTTCATGGAAGGAGGCCATAGAAGATGAGATGGCTTTTTTTGAGAAGAATAAAACATGGGACTTGGTGCCTTTGCTTGAAGGACAGAAAGTTGTTGGATGCAAATGGGTGTTCAAGAAGAAATTTAGTGCAAATGGCAATGTTGAAAAGTATAAGGCTAGATTGGTTGCGAAGGTGTACTCACAAGTGGAAGGAATTGATTATGGTGAAATTTTCTCTCATGTTGCAAAGTTGACATCCATTCTATTCTTGTTATCTCTTGCAGCTTCTTATGACTTAGAGGTGGAGCAGATGGATGTGAAGACAACTTTACTTCATGGTGATTTGGAGGAAGAGATTTACATGGCACAATTAGAGCATTACATAGAGAAAGGTAAAGAAAATTTGGTTTGCAAGTTGAAGAAGTCTTTGTATGGTTTGAAGTAGTCTCCTAGGATGTGGTATATGAAATTTGATGCCTTTGTGTTGTTGATTGGATTTCTGAGATCAAAATTAGATCATTGTGTGTATTACAAATTTGACAATGATCGCATTCTCATTATTGCATTGTATGTTGACAATATGCTATTAATTGGGAATGGTAAGAATATGATTTTTGATTTGAAGTCTGAGTTGTCAACATAGTTTGAGATGAAAAATCTAGGGGTAGCCAGGTACATTCTGGGAATGGAAATCAGTAGAGACAGAGCTAACAGAAAACTTTGGTTAAGCTAGAGTAAGTATGTGAAGACCATGTTGGATAGGTTCAGCATGACAGATTGTAGACCATTGTGTGTTCCTATTTCATTGGGGACAAAGTTGTCTGTTAGTGATTGTCCAAAATCTCCTAGTGAGGTGGCGGACATGAGCAAAGTACCTTATGCTAGTGTTTTTGGCAGTTTGATGCATGCTATGGTCTGCACAGGACCAAACATTGCCCAAGCAATGGGAGTCCTTAGTCCATTTATGACTAATCCTAGATGGGTACATTGGGATGTAGTTAAGCGAGTGTTCAGATATTTGAGGGGTACTTTTGAGTATTCCATATGGTATCATGTTAATCCTATAGGACCTCTGCATTCTATTTGTATTCATGGATTTTGATTGGGCAGGTGACATTGACAGCAGGATATCCACCAATGCCTATGTGTTCACTATGTTTGGTGGTGCAATTAGTTGGATGAGTAAGCGACAACCTATGGTTTCTTTGTCCATGATAGAACCTGACTATATGGCATCAACTCATGTTTGAAAGGAAGCCATTTGGATTAAGAGATTGTGTTTAGATATTGGTGTTGATTCAGGACAGATTACAATTTGTTGTGATAGTCAGAGTGTGATTTTCCTAGAAAAGAATCTAACTTTCCATACCAAAATAAAGCATATTTATGTACAGTTTCACTTCGTGTGAGACATGGTAGATGATGGGAAGGTGAATTTGGAGAAGGTAGACACTTTGAAGAATGTTGCAGATGCATTGGTGAAACTAGTGGGCATAAAGAAGTTCAGATGGTGTTCGGAGTCAATGGGCCTCTCGACCTATAGCAGTTAAATCATGTTATTTCCATTGGCTCTTACAAGGTGTTCAACAAGTGAGAGAATGTTGGGAATTAAGGTGTCTTAACCTTGGTAATTCCTTGTATTATTTCATTGTATTTATTTATTTATTGCCTATTATTGTAATTAGGATGCAAATCCTTATTGTCATCTTGTGGGAGTTGGCACGGTGATGTGTCATCCTACGTGGAAGGTGACAACATGTAAATTTGTCCTCACATGAGGAGATAGACGTCCCACTTAGTGGTAGGAATATTTTTCCATGTGTCGCATCTTGGATAGTGTGTAAGGAAATATTGACCGAAATGATTATGACAAATTCCTATGACAAATCTATGACGCGTAAGAGTCGTAAATGGAATGTTCTATACAGGTGAAGGCATGTGTCACAAGGCTTCTTGGAAGAAGGCATCTTTGGGTGCCCCAAGGAGGGTTATGACATGTTGCAAGAGAATATTCTATTTTTAGCCCAAGTGTATAACAGATTCTCTTACATCTATAAGATATGTCAGTATGACGGATTCTATGACAGTTGTAAGAGTCGTAAGAGCATCTGTCATTGCCCAACTTGGGAATAGGTGACCATTTTGGGATGGTGTGTTATGAAAAGTGTCATGACCATACTACAGTGTTGGAAAAGCATCCTTAGGCATGGGTTTTGGGCCATGAGGCCATGTTGGACTCCCATCTCAAGGAAAGCTAATCTTTGCCTTGTAAACTTCTATTTAAGTAGGTGTTTTGAGAGATGTATTATGTGATTGATAGGTACTATTATGCCACCAATTTGTCTCCAAATATGAGTGTTGAAGACTCCTGAGAGCTTGCATTGCAAGTGTATTGTAAACCATTTCTATTTTGATAATACTTTGTATAGGTTTTGGAGTGTGGAGCTTTTCACCCAATAAGGGTTTTCCCCATGTATATCTTGTGTCTCTCTCTTTTGTCTCATTTTTGTGTGTAGGTGTATTGCTGCAATATCTCCATTATTGTGTTTAACATTTTGTAATTGTAAGGATTAAAAATAATTTGCACTCTTCTCTCCTCTTTAGATTAGTGTAGGAAGCGATTTATGCACACCTAACTTCCTTTCACAAAATCCCCCAAAACCCATGTCAAATGGGAACTAGGGGCCCATTTTATGTCTTATCCTGGACCAAAAAGGCACTTTGGGACTTGGACACCTGGGCCCAAGTCCTCTCTAATTGGTCAAGGTAGAATTTAATACATGTCGGCATAGGACCTTTAAATGCGTCTCTCCTTGTTAGCTCTTTCAATTAAATTTATGAATGTTAGCAGGAAAGCATATATAAGTGTGTTTTGAATTCATTTGTAACCTAGAAAGACTAGAGATGGATATTGTGAACTTATGATATTGAGCAAAAAGCATTCAAGGTATTCATCGTGTTTGTATTGTGCACATGTTGTTATATATTTGGAATCATCATCCATCTCCTTATTAGTTGAAGGATCTTCATTCTCCTAAGGGCTTCACCTTTGAGGTGACATCATTATTGTTTGAATCATTTCATCATTGGTTTATCTTTAGCCTCTTCCTTGCCAAGGTACGCTCTCTCTCTAACAACATTGTTGGGAAGCTTGAATGCTATCTCAAGATTTGATTGAGGAAAATCCCTAAACACCACAACCTCCAAACCCCTTTTCTTCTTGTGTGTAGGTTATAGACCTTGCAAAGACTGAAAAAGTGAAGGTATAGGAAGTCTATGTAAGGGAAAGGGTTTCAAGATCTAAAAATATTTGGTAGAAATTCCTCTATGAAAGACTTGGGCACCCAACCCGACATCCTCCTACTCAATCAGGTACTAGATACTACATCAGGACATCATCTACAACATTAATCTAGTTCTAAGTTTCTGAAGATCCTGACTTCCAAGACTTGGGCACCCGCCTTGGAGTCCTCCGACATTTCAACTTCCATGGAACAGGTTCTAATATCTCACTGATCATCTTGGTACTTTCAAATTCTAGGTTTCTATTATCGTTTGTCTGTTACAAGTTGATTATCTTATAACTAGGGTTTTACTCATACTTAACATAGGGTTTGATTAAAGGCTTGGTTAAATCATATCATTCCATAGAAAACAAGAGCACAAAATTAGTAGCTAAGTCCTCTTTAATCTTGTAGTGACTTGGCTCAGTTTTATCCTTGAATGTTATTATGGAAGAGGGTTTGATCTAGTGTACACAAACTAGTCTCCATCATTCATCCCCTTTTTCATACATAACAAGTACATGTATTGTTTTTTGGATTAAGTGTAAGCTCAAGGAATAGGGACCATCCAAGCAGGTTGGGTGGGTGCATCGTATGTACCTACATACTAGACACTTCATATTCTAAACTGCCTACATACCCTATATCCACAGGGTCAAGGCACATAACGATGCGGGTGGTGATGATATGTAGTTTTGATTTGTGGTGATGATGGAGGGATGGTTCAAGATGGGTTGAAGATGGGATGTTTTGATGATGATGTTGCAATGATTGTTTTTAGGATTTTTGTATTTTCTAATGTTTTTGGGTTTTTTAGGGGATATTATGATTTTTTTTGGATTTTCTATGTTTTCTATTTTTTTTGGATTTTCTATGTTTTCTATTTTTTTTGGATTTGGGTGTTTTGTGATGTTTTGGATTTTTGGTTTTTTGCTATACAAGGAGGGCATACAACGATCCACTTATCCAGGAATCTACCTCGAGTGGGTGACGAAGGCTGGTATGGGTGACACTAAGTGTTTGTTATTCCAAGCCATGGGATGGAGATGGTGTGGCATGATATGATAGAGATGAAGGATTATTAGATCCTAGGACCGGCCACTACACATGGCATCTGAGATAAGTTTTCACCATGGTACTTATCCAAGGCATCATCGAAGTAATTTTCACCATTGGATGACTTTATTGCACTCAATTTTTATTTATTTATTTATTTATTTATTTATTTATTGCTTTTTTTGTATTTTTGATTGGGATATTCCATATGGGTCATGCGTAGAACTTCTTCAGGTGCATGATATTCATCACCTCATCTAGAGGGTACCCCTTAGGTGTTGCAAGCTAATAGGCTCTTGATCCATAATTAGTTGTGATGGCATAGGGTCCTAATCAATTAGGTTCAAACTTGCCCTTCTTATGACACTCTTGTAGGTTTCTATGATTTTCCATAGGGACTAGATCACCTATTTCAAACCAGTGGCTCTTGATCTTCTTATTATAACTTCTGCAAAGGTGATTCTGATAGGCTTGTAGATGATTAGGAGCATTGAGGCACTTCTCATCCAAAAGTTCAACTTGATACTCCTCATCAATGAGATTCTACATTGAGATTCTGAGAGAGGGGAGCTCGACGTCAATGGGGAGGATGGCTTTAGAACTGAATACCAAGGAATATGGAGTAGCTCTTATGGAAGTTCAGATGGAGGTGCAGTAGGCCCAAAGGACAGGATTGAGCTATAGGTGCCAGTCACAACCAGCTTCATTTGCTATCTTCTTCAAGATTCAGAGGATGGTTTTGTTCAAAGCTTCAACTTGACCATTACCTTGCGGATAATATGAAGTGGAGAAGTAATGTTGGATGTGGAATTTTTTACAAAGGTTATCTACTTCTTGGTTTTTAAATGGTTTCCCATTGTCAATTATGATGGCAAGGAGGATGCCATAATGACATGATGTAATGGAGGATGAACTTGATGATTTGGATACCAGTAGTGAAAGTGAGTGGAATGGCTTCTACCCACTTGGTGAAGTATTCGGTAGTGGTGATAATGAACTTGTGTCCATTAGATGATGGTGGGTGGATTTTTCCAATGAGGTCAAGCCCCCACTGTGAAAAGGGCCATAGAGTTGTGATCGGTTGCAATTCTTGTGACGGAGCATGGATGAGATCTCCATGTTGTTGACAAAGCAAGCACTTTTTAACAAATTGCTTAGCATCATTTTCTATGGTCGGCTAGTAGTACCCTATTCTAAAAATCTTCTTCGCGATGGTTGGTCAACTAGAGTGTGACCCACAAAAACCTTCATGTACTTCTTGTAAGGTTGTTTCACCTTATCGAGAATCAAGACACCTTAGAAGGGTACCATCAAGAGTCTTTTGATATAGTGTGTCGTCGATGAGGGTAAAACAAGAGGTTTTACAGATGAATGATCAGTGCTAGTTGGATGATAGGTTAGGTGGGATGATGTTATCATGGAGATATTAATAAATATCTTAATACCACGGGGATAAGGGACCAACAATGTCACACACCAATTTATTGTGGCACTTCATATGTGGGCACCTGTAGCTCTTCGATCAGGAATTCACAATGTTTGTTGCCTTTCTTCATGTCAACCAAAGATCCTATGGTAGCCATAGTGTCTGCTGCTTTGTTGTTTAACCTCAAGACTTGCTCAAAGTGGATTTCATGGAAATACTCTTTGAAATCATCTACCATCTTTTTGTATGGCAGGAGCTTGTCATATTGTTGACTTGTCTAATGACTAGTTGGGAATCACCATACACCATGAGTTTCTCAATTTTCCAATGTATAGCCATTCAGAGTCTTGTAATAAGAACCTCATACTCTACCACATTATTGGTGCATGGAAATGTTATTTTGTAGGATTTTGGTATGTAATCTCCTTGAGGGTCACGAAGAGGATTCCTACCCTTGAGCCTCGACGTGTGTAGGATCCATCAAAATACATCTTCCATTCTATTGTAGGTGCCATTGTGAGAATTGCCTCATCTAGAAACTTTGAAAGGAGTAGATACTATGTAGGGATTGGTGCATCGACTAGTTGGTCTACAATGACTTATCCTTTAATGGCCTTCCTTTTTGTATACTCTCTATCAAACTCACTTAAGATCATGACCCACTTAGCCATTTATCCTGTAAGAGTTATGCGAGATAATAGGTACTTAAGTGGATCAATTTTTTCTATGAGATTCATCTTGTGATTGAGCATGTAGTATCTTAGTTTCTGAGATGTGAAGACAACTGCAAGGTATTCTCATTCAATGGGGGTGTAGTTAAGCTCATACACCACTAATGTATGGCTGATGTAGTAAATATCTCTTTCTTTTCCTTGCTCATCATGTTGTGCTAGAAAAGCCCCTATTGTTGTTTTTATTTTTGAGATGTAGAGTAGTAGGGTTTGTCCTTGCTTAGGGGGAATAAGGACTAGAGGCATGGCAAGATATTATTTCAACTATTTGAAGGCCTTTTGACAATTCTCATCCCATATGAAAGATGCATTTTTATGGAGGAGATGCTGAAGTGGTTGGCACTTGTCAGCTAGCCGGGATATGAATCATCTCATTAATTGGAGCTTTCCTTGAAGGCTACACAGCTGCTTGAGATTCTTAGGTGGAGGAATTTCAACTATTTATTTCACTTTTGCGAGATCTACTTCTAAGCCTCTTCTTGATACAATGTAGCATAAGAGTTTTACAGAGCTGACTCCAAAGATAAATTTCTAAGGATTCAGCCACACTTTGTATTGTTCTAGCCTGTCAAATATCTTTGCTAGCACTTGCAAATGTTCATCCCTTGTTTTGGATTTTCCCAACAAGTCATCAACATAATCTTTCATGATGCTATGGAAGAGGCCATGAAATATCACTGTCATAGCTCTTTAGTATGTAGCTCCTACATTTTTGAGGCCAAAGGGCATTATAACTTAGCAGTATGTTCCCCATGGACATATGAAAGTTGTCTTATGTTGGTCTTCTTTGGCAATCCTAATTTGATTATATCCAGAAAATCCATCCATTAGTGATAACATTTCATGCCCAGCTGTTAGATCAACAATGATGTCGATATTTGGGAGAGGAAATCATCTTTAGGGCATGTTTTGTTGAGGTCCTTGATCTTTATGCAATAGTGGATGCCCCCAATGAATATTTCTATGGGCACAATGTTTGACACCCACTCAGGATAGTCAATAGGATGGATGAATCCCATGTCTAGGAGCTTTTTGAGTTCTGCTTTGACAAGGAGTGCCACTTGTGGATTCATTTTTCTCAACTTTTGCTTCATTGGTTTCGCATTAGGATGAATGGAAAGATGATGAACCACTAGTGTAGGGTCCAATCCCAACATATCAACATAAGTCCATGCAAAGTTATGACTCCTTTGTTTAAAGAATCCAAAGAAGGCCTATTTCTCTGTTGGTGTAAAGGAAGCAGCCCTAAAGGTGATCTTTGGTGACTCCTCAGGGCCTAGATTCATTTCTTGTGATTCATCTACAAGGATTGTGACCTCTCTTGATATAGCTCAGGGACCTCAAGGAGATCCATTCTCTCATCTCCTAGCACCACGAGGAGGATTTCACTAGGAGATATGTCCTTTATTTTGATTTTTTCATCATCTAAAAGTGCCACAAAGTGGTTTTCACTAGTGGATGTTATTTTTATTTTCATATTTTTGTGACTAAGAGGTATGGATGTCTCCTCGAAGTATGTGGATCTGTTTAGTTCCATGATGTAGTTGGCTTTATGATCTCCAAGCGGTAAATGGTCTCTAACCCCCATTAGTGAATGACTATTGCTTCATCCTTTTTTAAGGATAGGAGGTCCTTGTTGGTCCTAGTCAATGAGTTGTGGATAGACAAGTGGAAGGTCATTGGATGTTGATCTAGTAGGGTTGATAGACTGTAAATGGTACAAATGGAGGATTCAAATAATTTGATGAAATCAGTGAAAGAGTCTTGATAATCCTCTTCATTAATGTTATCGATTGGAGGAAAAGCTTAGGTAACCTCACTTAAGATATATTCAATATCCATGGGGTAAGACTCATGTTTTCCATACCCCAAACCTTGATGATAAGGATTCTTTGTTGGTTGGAGTGGCTCAAGAGTGCCTTGTTCATGTAGGCCCATGCCACCTTGTCCTTTATAGCCCATATTCTTGACAATGTCTAGACCTTTGCCATATTTTTTGATAGGTAGGATGGGAGCTTCTAGTTTTTCATCTTCATCTTTGTAGAGCCATGATGATATGTCTTCGAGGATATCTTGTTCAAGAAGGTGCTTTCTCTCGAAGATGGGAGATGGCTTACATTTGATAATCACCATAGAGATTGTCTTAGGTGTACCAAATGTTTTGGGGGATGGCAGAAGTTGCCCTACACACAATGTATCATGCAAGTAGTACTCTCCACATCCCATGTCACTTTCTTTGATCTTGATCTTGGGAATAGGTGATGGTGATATGGTGGATGCAATGTTGGAGGGGTCAATGTATGAGGTGGACAGTTTTGGTTGAAAGGTGGATAACTTGGTGGCATTGTTCTAGGGGCAGAAGGTCTTATCATGTCCTTCCAAGAATGTGTAATATTGGAAGGGGTGTGGATCGACATAGATAGTAACTTTCATTCCATTATATGGAAACTTAAGGCATTGATGGTATGTGGATGGAACGGCTTGCGTGGCATGGATCCATGGGTGGTCGAGGAGGATATTGTAGTGGAGATCAAGATCAAACACTTGACATTTGGTCTCCAAAATTTTATGTCCAACCTAGATAGGGATCCTAAAGGTTCCTTCAGATAAGTCCTCAATGTCATCATATCCCTTGATGGTGATGATCTCGCTTGAGTCTACTACCACATCAAAATATCCCAATTGTTTTATTAATTTAAGAGTACAAAGGTTTAGGCTAGAGTCACCATCTTTTAAGATGCTTTTATGGTGTGTGTGTGTGTGGATGTGTACTTCAATGTGGAGAGCTTCATTATGGGATGTGCTTATTGTGGGAAGGTCTTGTTTGTAGAAGGTGAGATGATGTACCAATGAGATGTGTCCCACCATGGCTTGGAATTGATCAACATTTAAGTTGGTAGGGATGCAGGTCTCCATCAAGGATTTGTCAAGGACTTCCTTGTGGAGAGGGGATGTGCAAAGTAGCTCTAGGATAGATATTTGTGTGGGAGTCTTCCCAAGGTTCTTGAGAAGGTTGTACTTGTTTGTGGGTGGGTGACTTGTGGGTGTGGATGTGGAAGGTTGATCATCATTGGTTGGGTCTCCTCTAATAGAGATGCAGCTATGACAGGTGGTGATGACACAATTCAGGTTTTTGCTCTTATGGTGATGGTAGAAACTTGGTTATGAGATTCTTCGATACGATCCACAATGATGTTGAAAGAAGAGGGTGGAGGGATGATGTTATAGGCTTGGTTGGATGAAGAGGCTTTCCCTTTGTTGTGATCGGGGAGTAGATTCTTGTATGCTCCTAGATTTGTATTGGGTGATTGTTTCGGTAGGTCATCAATGCTGATATCACTGTGCGATTGACGAGGTCTTAGATACAATTCTTCAACCTCATGCAATCAGAAGTTTTATGACCCTTGACATGATGGTATTCACAATATGTATTTTCATTAAACCATGAGGGTTTAAATTGGTTATCATCATATGGTCTAATGGCTAGTAGTTGGATGAGGTCAACCTTCAAAAGGTTCCTTAAGACATTTTCTATGGGCTCACCCAAAGCTGTAAATCTTCATTTAGGTGCATTAGATTGTCTTGACGGTCCCTTCGAAATGCTAGTTCATTATTGTTGCTTGTTGATGGGTTTGACAGTGTAGTGGTTTGTACATTTTGGACATTCTTAACGTCAGTGACATCATCATTAAGGGCATTTTTTCTCTTTCCCCAAAAGTGGGGTTTGTTGTTGGATTGGGTGTTGTTGTTGTTCGAGTGGTGTTGCTATTGTTGTTGTTGTTGGTGTTGGTGGTTTTTTTGTTGTCATTCTCTCGTAATAAGTTTTGATAGCCCCTTTCGTAATAAGGGCTCTCTCAATTGTTGTTGCTTTGTCAATAACCTCTTCAAAGGTAGATGGACATTGTACTTCTAGGTGAAAGCTGCCCATTTCTTGGTTGAGATTGATCACAAACATAGTGGCCAATGGTTTTTCAGGGATGAGCCATAGGATATTTCTTTCCAAGCCTCTCCACTATTGCAAGAAGGCAGCAAAGGATTCCCCATTTCATTATTTGTTGTTGTAAAGGTCCGTCATGGACACTTCATGTTCAAATTTGTAGGAGACGTGATTGACAAACTTCTTTGCAAGTTTGTGGAAGGTCTTGATACCAAGGGGAATGTGGGAAAACCATTTGGTGGCTTAGCCTCCTAAGCTTCAGGGAAAGAGTCTCACTAGATATGTATCGTCGTATGAGACTTAGAGGAAATCTATGTAAAATTCCCTAGGGTCCCCTTTCCATTTGTATTTGTCAAATTTAGGTGTCTCAAAATTTTTAGGGAAGGGGGGCATGGGGATGGTTCAATCAAATGGGTATGGACAAATGTCTTCAAATGAATATTGTTTTCTTTTGTGCCCATGTTGTATGTCCTCAACCTTTTGAATTAAGGTTTTCACAATGATTGATAGGTCTTGGGTAGGTGGTGGTTGTGGTATGTTTGATTTTTGTTGTTGGAGCAAATGTTGAAGAAAATTGGGGATTTCTTGATGTTGAGGTGGAGTTTGGGTTTAATTTTCTTGATGTTGTTGGTAGG
This sequence comes from Cunninghamia lanceolata, assembly GCA_027924645.1. NCBI lineage: Eukaryota > Viridiplantae > Streptophyta > Pinopsida > Cupressales > Cupressaceae > Cunninghamia > Cunninghamia lanceolata. The sequence goes on from BSBN01000738.1 coordinate 6,568,934, forward strand.
CAATGAGTTGTTGGAGCATGTGTTGTGGGATTTGTGGTTCGGTATTTCAATTTTGTTGTAAGATTTGGTTGGTATTTTGTGTGAAAGGTGGTTGTGTAATGGGAGGTTGTGAAATTAGAGGTTGTGTGTAGGTGAAATTAGATGTTTGTGAAGGATTATTGCATGGATTATTGTTAGGGATGTTGGATGTATTGTAAGGTGGTTGTGAGAATAATTGTGTCATGAAGGCTATGGTGTTGGTGTCAAATTGAGGTACACTTGTGAAAACACTTGTGTATGTGGCATTGTTAGGTATGTTGAGGGTGATTTGGGGGGTAGATACATAGTTATGGTAGATGTTGATATGGAGATGGGATTTGATGTGGTTGATGTGGCGGTGGAAATTGTTGATGCGGTGGTGTTTGATGATGAAGATTGGGATGTGTTAGGAACATTGTTTGATGAGGATGGTTGTGATGTGGTAGGTTGGTTGAGTACATTAGAACCATTTTGAATCAAGAATTTAAGATATTTATTTGGGTTTGACTTTAGGACTTGGTATAGTAAGTCCATTGAATCAGCATCTTGCATAAAGTTTACTACATCTTGATCGACATTGTTGGTGTTGGATGGTGTTGGTGGTTGGGTTCCCCAAGGGTTTATCATAGCATTGGTGTCAAAGGATGTTTGTTGTTGGACTATATGGACATTATTTTGATTGGTATGGCACATTCCCCATGGCATATGTGAGTCCATTTCCTTGTTCTTCCTAGCTTGGGACCTTGTTTGTGGCATACAATGAAAGGGTATGGATTGATTTGATTTGGTGATGTTAGGGTGGATAAAGGTTATGACCTTAGAGATTGATTTTCAAAAGATTTTGAACCAAAGTTAAATGAATGGATAAGTGAGTGATTTTGGTGACCTTAGAGATTGATATTCAAAAGATGTTGGACTAGATGTGGAAGAATAAGTGGATGATAGGGTGAGAATGATTTTTGGATGGATGATCAAAGGGTACTTGGGATCAATTTTGATGATGATTTTGGATGGGTGATTAAAGGATATTTGAGATAAATTTGGATGACAAATGATCAAAGGGATACTTGGATACTTTGGATGATGGTTTTGGATACTTTGGATAAGTGATGTGAGGGATACTTTTGATAAGTTTGGATGATATTTGATAAGGATAACCAAATCAAAAGAGGGCTAAAAATAAATATAGATTTTTATGGATTTCAAGGATATTCCTCTCTTTACTTAAGGTAGACTAAGACACTTAAGCAAAAAGGGAATGAGAATTATTTCACTTGGGGTAGACAAGACCTCCAAGCAAAATGGGGAACCTTAGAATTCACTAACTTAGGAATAGTCTAGGATCCTAAGCCAATTTATCCTAAGGTTGATAAAGGCTAATTTATAAAATAACTTAAGATAGAAAAATGCTTAATCTATCTATAAATTAGAGGATAAAGGATGAGATCTAGATTTGAATGTTGCACAAATTTGACTTGAGGGATGACTTTGGATATGTTGATTTGAATTGATTTGGATAAATAAGGTTGATGTTGGATAATGTTGATTTTGTAAGATTTGGATGATTGATTTGGTAAAGTTGGGATGATTTTGATTGGGGTTGGTCTAAGGTTGGGATGATGTTTAATTTGGATGAAGGGTTTGGGTGACCATGCTGATTTAGATTAAAGTGGATGCAATGGGTTCAAAGGTCCAACTTGAAAATCAAAATGTTTTTCTGAGGTCAAATGGATAGATGTGGGAGGATGGACTTGGACTAGGGTTTGGATGGGGTGAAAAATGTTATGGACTTGGATGGAATTGGAGTGAAAGATTGGGGATAATAATTGATTTAGAATTGAGATGGGTCAACTAAGGTCAAGGGTACAAGATCAAAATGATTTTCTCTAAGGTCAAAATGGGATGATGAAATTGGACAAAGGATGGACTTAGGTGAAGGATTTTGGAATGATCTTTTGGTATGATGCCACACCACAAGGATGTTTGAATTTTTCTAGGAAAACCAACTATAGGACACTTAATGACTTTTGGTCACACAAGTAAACTGTGCTAAAGTATTTCCCAATAGCGCTAATAGCTAGCCCAATAGCACTAATAGTTAACCCAATAGTGCTAACAAAATGACTGATAGCATTGAAGGGCTGAAGGTGCTAGAATAGGGTATGATAGATTGCACTGATAGCAATTATGATAGCACTAAATAAAGGAATGATAGCACTAATTGACTATTCAAAGGTTGGACTTGATTGATTTTGATGGCACTTTTGGATTTTTTGGATTTTTGGTTCAAATTTTGGACTTGAATGATTTCAAAGGTTCTTGGAAAGAATTAAATCAAGAAAGAAAACATAATGGCTTGACTCAAGAGGTGGACTTATATAGTTGGCTTATACAGGCTTCAACAAAGAAGACACACCATTCACATGAACATCCTAGAAATTAGTCAAGTGGGAGTGTCACATCTCGTGGATCTCATAAAATGGTCATGGGCCAACCTTAACTCAAAAGTGAACCAAGGTTCCCACCCCCATTAATACCTTTGTCCCATAGCTTAGATAGAAAAGGAAAATACCTCATGGACCACCTTACCCCTCTTACCTTGGAGACTTTCATCTTGCCCAAAGTAGACCCTATCTCAAGTATAGTAGTATGGTGAGTAATCTTCCCTCTTACTACAGTGGTGCACCATGAGATAAGATGGTAGAAACGTCTTAGGCTAGGATAGTACAAGATTCTAGGGAGTCATCTTCATACACAAGGTACATGAGGCCCAAAACTATGAACACTAGTCTGTTGAAGGGATGTGGCAAGCCACTTCACCTTGTGTACAGAATTACCTGAGGCCCCAAGACTGTCCCAATAACTATGCGACTAGATTGGGGTACAAGTTTCCTTCTCCTCCCTTTGATATACCTTTCCGGTACATGTGGTTGAGGTTGTCCCTTGGGGTGATGAAATCCCCAAGAAGGCCTCCTAAGAAGAAACTATCCTTTACTTTTGATCACCCAAGATCACAAGAGGCGTGAGGGGAGAGCATACACAAAAGGATAACCCCTTCAGGATACACTAAAAAGAAATAAAATATGTTTGAGAGTAGACTTTTGATCCCCAAGATCACCCGAAGGAGAGAGCATATGTCTACAGACAAACCAAACATAGTAAACAATGGTTAATTCCCAACTAACTAACTTTAGTGTAACTAAGCTAGTGATAAAAAAGATAACTTTGACAAGCATCCCTGCACCAAATTAGTTAGTATTTTTATGAAAATGCCTTGGACAAATGTTCTTGACCCCTATAAAAACTAATCAGACTCCTGCACATACTTGTACATTTTGTCAAAAAAATAGTGCTAAAATGGAGACTGATAGTGCTAAACAATTAGTATATAGTGTTGAAACAAAAAACAATAGCACTAATAGAAAGGATAATAGCACTAAAAAAAATAGATAATAGCACTAAAACAGTGACACTCAAATAGAGAATAATAGTGCTACAAGATCAATCAATAGCACTAAAATACAAAAAAAATGTTTTTTACCTCTCAATTACCTATCCAGAAACCAGTCATGTTGTTCTAGGCCCCGATAGCACTAATCCATAGAAAATGATGAAATTGCACAAAAGAAAGAGCTTTTCTTGCACAAAATGATGAAATGAGTTGTTAGAGGGCCTGCAAGGTTAGTCCAAGAGATAAAACAATAAGTTACTGATCAAAAACAAAGCTAAATGAGGCTAGAGATGTAAGCCAAAACTAAACCTAAGTACCCCTTCTAAAATATGCTAAAAGAAGAGTTAATAGGGCCCCTTAAGTTTCATAAACCTTGTCAAAACAATAAGCTCCACCTCTGCAAAACAACAATTAGTAATAAAAAACAAAGACCAAACTATTAGAAGTTAAAAAAAAATTGCAAGTGTCATAGAGAATGGCACTAAAATATGTGCAAATAGTGTTGAACCAGAGCCTAATAGCACTGAACCAGAGCTTGATAGTGCTGTAACAGATCCTGATAGTGCTAAACTATAAACTAATAGCACAACTGCGAGCCCCAAGAATGCTAAACTAGACCTGCACGTCACAAAACCTCACAAAAAACATTAGCTTAAGACTAGGGGGTCCCATCAAGCATGCCAAATGAAGATGAGAAAATGTTCAAGGACATAAAACAAATGAAAAGAACTCGTAAAAAAAAAATTATACCTTACAAGAAGCCCTTGAATATTCTCACTCCTAGATAAGGTGGAAGAACTTGCACCCAATAGCTCTTAGCTTTACCCAAATGCAATGAGGACATGTGGAATGCTCTCACAATTCAACACAAATTTTAGCATAAGGATGGTATGATGGAAGGAGATGAGAGAATATTTTGACATAATAAATTTACTTGAAATGAGATGATGAAAATGGCTTGGAGAGGGTTGTATTTATAGCCAAATTGAGAGGGATTTTGATCCAATGGTGGAGATGAGAGGATAGGATAAAGGGTTGAGATCTCATCAACAAGATTGAAGGGTTGAGAATAAAAGTGAATTTTGAATTCACATGGGGAGGGGATTGGCATTTAATGAAGATTAAGACAAGTGAGGAATAAAAAATTAGTTTTCTTGGGAGGAGGTGGAATTAAAAATTCTATTTTATGGGTGAGTGTGTGAGTCATGTGACACATGGATGCATTTAGCAATCACATGTGTGAGCTCTTTGTATGGAGAAGAACTCTAACATGAAAATAGAAAGGTGAGTTGGAAGGGTTTGTGACTCTTGGGAATAAAAGTTAATTTGTTATTTGTGGGGTGTGGGAATGGATGTTAAGTGAGATTTGACCAAGTAAATCATGTGACTAACTTAATTAATGTGGTTGGACAAAGTTAATAAGTGTGCTAATGATGGATTAAAATTAATTAAATAAGGGTTTATTTAATTAATTTAGGTCTAGGGGTCATGTAGGCTAGGGTAGCTAATTAAATAATTAGTATTTAATCAACTAAACTAGGGTTACGTGGTAGAGTAGGGAAGATTAATTAAATAAACATGATTTATCTAATTAATCAAGATTAGGAAAGTGGATAAATTAACCAAATAAATATTAGAAATATTTATTTAATTAATTGGAATGAAATTGTAAGGTGTGGTGCTAAATTAATTAAATTAAACCATTACGAAAGGTAAATTAGGGGCAAATGGTTAAGGATAAATGGTTAGGGATGGCTTAGGGTTGACTAATTAAATAATTATGGTTTTATTTAATTAATTAGTTAAAGGGTTAAGTTGGTAATGCCAGGATGCAAGAAAATGGTTAAAGGGTCAAGACACTTTCAGGTGTCTACGTGGCCATCATCTCCTTTAAGGGGATGAGGTGTGTTTAACCCCACAAGGGGAGAATCATCTTATGAAGGGCAGAAATAAGAAAATTCTAGATAAGGGTTTCAGAATCAACAAAGAGGATTTTAGAGGGGTGGAGACTATGGTGGTTGTAGAGGTAGGCATGCCCCACACAAACCTTATGTTTGTTATAGGTGTGGTGAAGAAGGGCATAAAACATTTGAGTGTATAATCCATCATACATAAGAAAGGAGGTAAGGGAATCAACCAAGATTGAATTTGGTTGTGGTTGATGTTGAAAAAGAAAATTCAATTTAGTTGCAATAGAAGTGGGTGAGATTCTTATGATCAAAGGAACAGTGATTTCTCTAAGGAAAGAGCATGTTGGATAAAGACAATGATAACTCATGGTTGTGTACAAATATTTTTTTAACTAGGTGCACTTTAGGAGGAAAGGTATGTAAACCTATTATTGATGGTGGATGCTGTCAAAATATGATTTCTAATGAAATCATACAAAAACTAGGTCTACAATATGAAAAAAATCCTTTTCCTTACTATATTTCTTGGTTTAAGAAATGAAATGAAGTTATTATCGATAAGAGGTGTTTAATCAAGTTGTCAATAGGAAAGACTTATAGGGATGAGATTTGGTGAGATGTTATTCCAATAGATGCATGCCATATGTTGTTAGGAAGGCCATGGCAATATGATAGAAAAGTTACCCATAATGGAGAGAAGATATGATATTATTAATATAGTACAAATTTATAATATATTACTATAATACTATTTATAATACTAGCCTAGCAATATTACAAATATATTAAAAATATTTATAATCTTCAAAAATACATTAATTTGCAATGCACAATAAACCTAGATAAGTATAGATAATTACTTAAAAATTATAAAAACTCCTTAAAAGTTAAAAGTTTAAAAACACTATATAGCTTAAAGGTTTAAAAACTTCTTAACAATTATGCATATTTCCAAAGTGAAAGGTGTTCGAGGAGTTGGAGTGTATCCCCTACACAATAGTTTCGACAAGGAAATTTGGGCAAAATGGAAACAATTAGGGACATTCATATGGAAACGTCTATGCATGTGTATACCCATCTATAGCATGGGTTCATCTAGTATGTTGGCTAGATGCTGCCTAGAATTTCCTACTCTACAAAATAATATACAATAAAAGGACTAAGGTGAAGTATTTTACTTTTCAATTTTAAAATCAAAATCATAAATTGTTTTCAAATTTACTCAATTAGAAGGGTAACAATATATGTTAATAAAAATAAATATAGTTTTTAGAATTGATTTATAACTTCGCGGTTTGAAAGGTAGGACTAACTCTTTGGTTTGAGGGGAACTGCTTTTAACTCTAGGGGAGAGGTCTCAATTGTTGAGCATGTTCCAATAGGTGTGATAGTATTTGTGTATTTAAGGCCCAATATTTTTAAAAGTTTAGCACTAGTAGTTGTGACTTTAAGGTTGTTAGTGTTACTATAAGTACTTATAATTAAACAAAATGTGCTCATTAGATTTAAAAAACAACCAATCATGTGATGACACATCAACGCACTGACATAACATGACTTAATGCATACCTATTGGTCCACCCTTTTTTGGGAGGAACTATTTGACACCTCAACAAAAAGCATGCCAATGTAGTATCATATTTGATGATGTGGCCCTAAAACCTTAGTTATAAGCAGAGTCTTGCCAAATAAACTATTGTAAAAAATTTGGAGTGATTTGACATTTCCACATATAATTTTGAGAGGCTTGAAGTTAGAGTGCTCAACTACTAGATCCTCTCCCCTATATTGGACTACAATTCAGACCTCTGGACGGAGGGCGCATACCATCAAGGAGGGAAAAGAAATTCCCCTCATTTCCTTATTAGTGTTCATGATTCCCCGCAAAAACCATTGTAATCTTCAAAACTAAGATGGAGTCTCGTCTCAAAGCCACAGAATGTATCAGGACGCATTTCAGGCAATAAACACTCTTGTTTTACTCACCTAAAAGAATAAGAAGTGCCGCATCAAGGAAAAACGAATAAGAGACTTTAAAAATGTATGTGTATGGGGGAAATATCTAATTATCCCAAAGACAATCAATACAATAATTGATCATCCAAATCTTAATTACTTTCTCCTGCCCCCACCGTCATTTCAATGCTTTCTCCAAAGGATTAGGTAGACCAAAACAAACTGGCCTAGTCACGCATTCTGTTAAAGCCAATCAATCTTCCTTAATGTCGCTGCTTTTATAATTTATCCAACAATCCTATATTTTCTCTTTGTCTTTTTTCTGCTGTTCTCTGCAATGGAAAAGTTGGTTGGAGGCTTAGGAGTTGTGAAGCACGCGCAAAGGTACGGATGGAGATATGTCTACGGTTAAATAGGCTTACAATTTAAAATCTAGAAGTGGGCAGATAGATGTCCATTACAATCCCTTTTTTTCCATAAGATTAAACAGAGGAAATGTTCATTTAATGCTTAGTACTTAAGGGCATCATTACTTATTCTTGCAGGTATCAGCAATCTACCCAATTGGGTAGAAAGAGGGATACAATATCATGGCCAAGCCCTTATTACTGGGGTGATTATAGGACAAATGGTAGACCGATTAGGGACTATATTTGCAAGGAAGAGGCATCAAGTACAAGCAAGAAAAGTAGTACTGCATCTCAAGCAACCATATCTGATTTGCCTTCGGTGTGGAAGAGTTGCTTTACTTTGAAAGATAGAAAAAGCACTCCAAATTTTGTCCAAAAAGAGACCAAGCTTAATAGCTCTGGTAAAGAGATTAGTAACAGATTGCAAGTTCTACATATTAAAGTGGGTTGTGTGCTCATGCACACCCTGAAAGTTGTTCAAAGATATGGCCAGCTGAATCCAAATAAAAGAGACGACGAACATATGTCTACAGTTGAAGAATGTCGTCAAAAGGTAATGAGAGCGAAAGGTTTACTGATCTCCCCAGAAATAGAAACCTCTGCAAACCAAGAAATGGAAGTCCAGTTTCTGTGGGCAGAAAAGTGGCGTCCAAAGAGATTAACAGATTTCATTTGCAACAAGCAACAAGCACGAAATGTGTTTTCTACAAAAATCCTTGCACTGGTGGAACGGGTTAGATGAAGTTTTGCATTCTCTGAAGATCATGGGCGCTAGATTTTTCTCTGTTGCGGGTGAAAATCTAGAAAAATTCTTCTCCAAGGCCATTTTCTCAGCCGACAAAGACCACAAAGTAGCAAGATTAATCGCCATCGTAGTAGGGTTTCCGTCGTTCTTATTTCATTCTCGAGTCACCACCACCTGCTGATCCCTTCCATTCGCCAGCAACACTCTTCCATTCCCCTACCGCTTGCATCTCTCACCATTCATTTCATGCCACCACCTTAATTTAAAGATAATGATAAAATATTGTTTGAGTCATAAGTCATTTTCAAATTTGTAGATCAAGAAATATTTTAGGGTTGGAAATTAAAGTAGACCTTATTATTTTTCAAATATAACCCTAATATAAGATTCCAATAGAGTATTTTGTGTAATGCCCCTTGTTGAAATAGTAAAGTAGATCAAAACTACTAAGTTATTTTATAAGGCCAAGACCTAGCAATGAGAGACCATGGGGTAGATATTTTCCAATTTCTAGGATTTGATTCCTTTTAGGAAAGGTGAGATACCTAATATCTTATCTAAGTTGAGAAGTGTGCTAAAACACCCATCAATAAAACCTAATGTACCAAGCTCATTGTTTAGTATCACTTTGTTTCTGATATGGTTAAGCATGGAAAAGTCATGATATAGAAGATCAACACCTTGGTTAATGTTATAGATTATTTCACTAAGCTAATCAGTATGGAGAAATTTATTTGGCACAGAGAGGCCATGGGCCTTTCCTCTTCTAGTATTTGATTTATTTTTAGTTTCCTATAATGTATTGCAATGTAAATGTCAAGTGAGAGAATGCATGGATAAGCAGTGCAATTCAACTTGCAATCCTAAGTCATGATTCATTATATTTATTTGTGTAGATGACAAATAATGTAAATCTCCAAATGTGTTGGAGTGGGCTAAACAGGTCATCCATGTGTGGGTGTGTTGGTAAGAAAATTGGTACTTACTAATTCCCAATGGTTATTGGGTAAAACTCCTCCTCAAGATAGAGGAAGCTACCTCTTATTGAAAGTAAATAATAGAAAACAAATTATAAACTATATATAATTCCATTTGGGTTCTGATGGTTTTACAATAATGAATGAAAGGAATGTTTAAAATAAAATGAGAAAATAGGAGTGTCAACTTAATCAAGCATAGAACAACATTTTAATTGATCCACACAAAAAATCAGTTTTAAAATGTCAATAAACTTATGATTAAATTTGAAGATCATGTGAAATGATTAAGATAATAAACAATTGTATTTAACATAAGAAAAAATACAATTAAAAAAGTAGATAAAAAAAATTTAGTTTGCAACTTTATTTATTCTCCAAAATTAAAAAAGTTCAAAGACTTTCCCTCTTGGTACAATCTTACAAAGTTTTCCACAAAAGTTCAATACCATTCACAATGATATGATCCCTCAATATACAGTTTTAACTTTTTAATTGCTTACATATTTTTTCCTTTTTATAAATTTAGTGAAATAAAAGAATATTTCAAATGTATTTTTCCCAAATTTTTAATGCATAACAATAGCATTTAAATGTCACTTTTACAAACATTATAAATGTCACAAACATTAAAAAATTACATCTAAGCTAAAAATTGTCATGCAAATGGTAGCCATTTTTGTTCTTTTCCATTTTTGCTCTCAATTAAGATGGCTTCTTCATCGTTATTTGGATGATCTCCTTGTAGAAATTCTTGCAAACTATCTAAAGCTTCATTCACCAAGTCCATTTCAACCTATGTGAACACTAAAAGTGAATATCTCACAAGATGATAGTGTCTAAAATCTTCCTATAAACTTTATTATGGAATAGAAGTTGTTCAAAAACATCAAACATGGTCTTAGTTTCTATCAACTCATTGATAGTTGCTTCTGCAGTTCTAGCATTGATCATTTCTTACAATTCCTTGATAATAAATTTGTTTGAATTCATGAGTTTTTCTTCATTGAAGGAGTGAGGGATTGCTTCAATCAAAGCTTGAATGTTAGGCATTGTTCTATTACCAAAGTCTAAATGAATTTAATTAATTTATTTTTACTTTCCCTTATGATCCTGATTCTCTATCTTGTAGCTTTGTACCATTCCAAAGGGATTCCTAGATCGGCCCCATCAAAGATGTTATTTGTGGCAAGGTTGGAAATTTTCATCTTTGTCATTCCTTATAGTTGGGGCAAGTTATCATACAAAACTAGTAATTATCCATGGTTTTTTCCTTCCATTTATTCTAATGTGCCAAGATTATTAGTAATTTATGATATGACTTAGTACATTTCTTCATAATTTTAGAGCCATCAAGGATAAGAGATTCATTTCATGCTCTAGTTTCCTAAACGATTCCTCCAATCTTACTCACAAAGTTCTAGTATACTCTTATCGAAGGTAACAAAATATGATGGTGTATAAGTAGAAGTATCAACTAAACTAGAACTAAGTATTGAAGATAGGTAGTCATTTATTCTACTTGAGATTTCAATTGTTCTTAGGTTTTCTCATCTTTATACATCCTCTTCAAAATGGTCAATACCATTGCTTGTACATTTTCCTTTTCCATTTCTCTTGTTTGGTGCCCAAGATCAATAGTAGTAATCAAATCTATAAATTTGCATCTCTCTTCTTTATCACATATTGGAGTAACAATTTTTTTGGTTCTTCATCCTTATGCATCTATGGTAATGAAAGAAAGGACTCTTTCTTTCTTCAAATAATGGTGTATTTTTAATGATGAAACCATGGAAAAAGTCATAAAAAATAGGCACTACCTCCCTTTCCCTCTTCTTTAATGTATTGTAAAGCCGCAAAGCACACACAATTCCAATACATCTCCTTAATGAGATGAGTCTACTTGATCAATTATTTTCACAAATGCATGTTGAGGTGAAGAAATTAAATAAGGGGATGCTCTTCTATAGGGGATACTTTTGATTTGGTGAGGACTTATGAGAAGGAGGAAGCTCTTTATGTGTAGGAGAATTTTCTTGTGTGGGAGACTTTTAGGGAAAAAGAATCTTCTCATCGACAAGGGATATTTTAGGGATGGGATTGTCTTCTTGAGAAGGAATCTCATCACGAAAGGGGGAATTATCACATTAATTTATTCTTCAAAAATAGGACCCTATATTTTTTATCAAGTTCCTTTTGAGGAGGCTCACGGGCTAAATATTTGAGAGGTTGTTGAGGTTGCTCAAAAGTATCTTGTTGAATGGGAGTAGGATTTTTTGTAGGAAATGGAGATGATTGATGAGGAGGAGAATGCATAGGAAGTGGAGCTTCAAAAGTGGTGGTAGAAATAGCTTCATTTGTTTGATCCTTTGTACTCTTGGCTTTGAAAATATTTTTTGGTTTTTTCCTTACTAGAGGCACATGTTATTCTAGAGATCCTTATTCTTCATTGTCAAAAATTACCTTTTTGGCAATAGCATCCTATGTAGGAGTAATCTCTTTTTCTTTTAGAGGTTTTTTTGAAGTCTTTTCTTTCATTGAGGCTTCTTTATTACTTTTATCTACCTCCATGGGAACTTGCTCCAACCATTTCAAGCTTCTTGCAGTCACAACTCTACTTCTATTTTTTATCAAGTATCTTTGACAATATATCAATTCATCTTGTGTATTAGTTTCAGAGCATAAATGTTTTTCTAAATTATAAGAAGGATCCAACATTTTCCAATAATCAAAAATACCCTTGGTTACTTTTCCAACTTTGAATTCTTTAATTTGGAATGTTTTTAATCAAGAATAATCCTTCTTTATCACCTCATGTCCATCCATGTAATCTACCTAGAAATATTCAAGATCATAGCAATTGTTGCATAGGAGGCTAGCTAGATTTTCATTATTCCCCTAAGGTAAAATTTGTTCCTCTTTTCATATAAGTTTAATTTGATATCATCCATTTCCTTCTTAACATTTTAGAATGAATATAGAAAGCACAAGTATAAGCACCAATGGAAATGGGAAAGTGAACATCTATTTTGTGCTTTCTTAATAGCAATTTGTGTATATCACATATCAACCTGTATATCACATATCAACCTACATAACTCCAATATAATGATCCTATTGCTAAGATACTTCAAAATTTATATGGGGCTCTAGTAAATGTATAAAATTGGATAAACCAATTTCCCCAATTTGCAATCATGATAATAGCTTCCAACCAAATTATGATATTAAAGTTATTTTGCATAAGTTTGACTAGATAGAAATTAAATACATCATTTACCCTATTATAATCCCTTTGGATCGAGCCATGAGATCTAATTGAGGATAATATTCAAATACCTTATGCTCCTCTAAACCCATGACCCCTATTCTATTTATCCCTAGAATGATTTCCCCTTTTTCCAATAGATATCAAGTAGGAGTTCATCAAAAAGTGTTTTTTTTCCTACACTTAATATAGTTGATCATGTAGGTGGTCATTTATTAATGTTCCCATATTAATTATATTTTTATCTTCTATGATAGTAAGCATGAAGCAGGACATCCATGGATGGAACTCCTTAGCCACTAGGTTTCTAACTATTAGATTCAATAAAGTGATTAAATCACTTATATCTTTGATAAACTCATTTTTAGGTAGGATCTTGGACATCCTTCTGACTATTTCTCTCCTCTTCACCAACTAGTTATCATTAAAGCACTTGACAAAAGTCATTGTACATGCTTCTCATACTATTCGTTAGTAGATTTGATTTTAAGTAGGTCATACTTGATGTAGGTAAACAAACCAACAATTTCTTTCATTGTTTCAGGAGTAACATCAAGGATGAGTTCATTTCATGTTCCATAAATTCTCCTTGTAATAGGATCATAATGTTGAGCACATGCCAATAGTAACTTAGGGGATTGTGGTGAAATTTGGAATATATAGCTTGTACAATACCACTATGCAAATAGTCCATTGTGATATATCATTTTCCTTGTTGACTCTTTGAATAAATTCTTTAACGTTAACATGCCCAAGATTAGTATAATGTCTAAGTTTATTTAAGTGATCTCTAAAGTTGATGAATAGACTTTGAATTGAACTACTTCATTTCTTTATATTGCTTGTTCTTGTCATGAAGTCTAGATTTAAAGCCCAAGGTTGTGATTTATTGTTGAAATTAGTAGAGGTTCATGTAAACCTCAACCACCCTCAAAGAGAGAGAACATTGAACCTTATAAGATCTTTCTCAATGTGGAATATCTGAAAGATCAATCAAAGAGACAATTGAGATGCATGAATGAGGGTGCTTGTAATTCTAGGCCATGAAACATAGGTGAGAGAGTTCAATTGATCAATTGTTATAAGTGTGGAGATTAAACGAAAATTTTAAATTTTGATGGATTGCATGATTATTCTAAAGTTCCACTTTAGGATGGAAACAGAGGTGTAGAACTAATATGCAATTTTGCAAAATTTACACTTTTACAAATTACCAGCAAAATCTCCCTTTGTAATTTATTTCCAAGAACTAGAAATCAGGAATAAGTTTGTGATAACTACAATGATACCTTATGTCTATAAAATCCCACTTTATATTTTGAGTTAAGAAATAAAACCTAAAAGAAATTTGTAAAAAATTCTTATTTTCTTGAAAGTCCTGAGGTTTTTCTTTTGGGGTGTGATTAGGAAGTTGAGGTCACCAAGCAAATAATGAAGATTGTTTAAGTGTTAGTGAGTCCCAATTTCTCATTTTGTAAATCTAGAGAAAAATAGAGGAATTCAAGCAACTTACAAAATTTTCAAAGTAAGAAGAAAAGTCCATAGTGCATTGTATTGGGAAACAAATGTCAAAATGCAATTTGTAATTTTGCATGATTGCATGAAAACTCTTAAAAAATGATTTAAATAGAACCGCTTGTCCTTGATCTTTGAGACTTGATTTTTGCAACACTTAGAATCATTCCCAAGGTTATTAAGGTGACATCATTCTTTGAATCTAAGATGAAGATTACCAATTGAGAAAATGACCTCAAGACATGACTTGTAAAGGACTTAGATAAATTTGAGGCTATATTTCAAGAAGAATAAAATGAGGACAACAAGGTGGAGACATTATTTATTTATTGTTTATTCTTCAAGATACTTGGGATATTTCATAAGAAGGCATTGAACAAGGAAGTTACATTAAAAAGGTCAAAATTGAGATTTATAGTGCATCTTCCTAATTTAGTGGTTATGACATAACCATTGAATGCCCTCATGATGCACTCAAGATTGGGATCTTGGACAATTTGACTACTATGAGAGAATAAATAACATATGTGATGTGTAAGAAGGGTGTAAGAGGAGTTATATACTATTTTTAGATGCTTGACCATGACCATATAGGGTCCTTGGATTTATGCCATGGCTCATGGTTTTGGATACCATTTGATGGTTTCTTGTTTTAAAATTTATATATTGGAGGCATGTGATAGTGGACTGTAAGGTTCTTTTGTAGGTAATTTTATGCTATCAACTTACCATCAAAAGGATAAGTGATTGTATTGGTGTATACTCTTTTGAGATTAATGTAATCTTGGGTCTCTTTTGTGGTGGATTTTTTCCCATAAGGTTTTCTCCATGTAAATCTAGTGTTATGGTTTGCATTTGTTATATTTTATTTTTCATTGGCTCGTTAATTTTATTGGCTTCATAACATTCTTTATTAGATTAAATCTCTATTGTGTTAATATTTTCATTATGTCATTTATCCTATTAATTAACACCTAAGTGATTAATTGGTAAGAGACAATAAACTATAAAAACACATTAAGATGCTTAATATAAGAATGAACTATTGAAGCTAAGGAAAGGGGCTAATTATAATCTATAATTAAATATTTTATAATTAAGCACAAATAATGGGGTGTTTGCAAGGTGATAATCAAGTAAGGGTCTAAAAACTAAGTAGGTGAAGCACTAACAGCACAAGGACAAATCAAATTTAATAAATAATAGTAAATATTTAAGTACTTAGATCTTATGTGAATGCATGGTTTCCCTCCACTTCTTCAAGTTCAAAGGGAAAAATAAATTTGGTTTGTGGAGATTTAACGGTCCTTTAAAAGAAACCTCATTATTTTCCAAGACTAGTACTAGTATCAACTTGTGTGGTAATCAAAGAGTTGAGATGAATCATGATCATACAAGTTTTTCTAATGATTTACATCCTATTGTTTAAGATATCCTTGATATAGGTAATTCTAATGCTCAATAGAAAAGGGAAGATAGAATATAAATTCTTGAGCTTACTACACCTATACATGATCTGATGGATAGAAGATGCATGAGTTATTGTCAAATTTTGGAGGATCAAATATATTCTACTAATTCTATCAATGCCAATCTTGAGTCTTTGGAGGACATTTAGGAATTTGTGCTTACTTTGATATAGGATTTTCATAGATTGTCTAGCAAAATTCATGTGAGCTTGTTTCATGATGATCAATGTCCTAGGATATTGAAATAACTTTCAAAAGTGAAATCAGATCATGAGTCCAATGAGAATCTATATTGCTTCTTTAGCTTGTGTTGTGTTTTATTTTTCTATTTTGGGGATTTTTTGCTATCTTGTAATAATGATGTAGGAGCATAACTTCCAAAGACCATAACTTTTGACGTAGGAAGTCGATGAGCCTATTTTTTTAGCATGAAGATCTTGAAGATTTTGAGTTCCCCATAACTTTATTGCTCTAGTTAATAGTCATTTCAAGATTTTTTTGAGCCCTAATTTAATCAAGTAAGGCCTCAAAAGTGGATTTTAGAGTTTTTTTTTAATTTTAGACAATGGATTTGTATTCAACAGTGGTTGTGTGACAAGTCACTCTCAAGACTTATTTGGATATGTAGAGGATAAATGATAATTATTAAGCCATTTTTGGTTGGATATATGGTTTTTTTTTTAATTAAGTTTGTTAAATCTAGCAAACTTAGTTATTCTAGGTAGTTTCTAGTTTTACTAGGTTTTAGTGCATCTTAATTATGCTAATTGCTAGAAGAGTGGTGGATTTCCTTTAAAGGAAAGACTTATCTATTTTGTATTTAGTTGTTGAAGAATGATAATATGGGTTTTTGGCTTTTTTTAAAAAAACTATTGTTGGTTCATTATTACATTTTTGGATTCATGTAATATCAAATCAAGCTCAACTTTGGGTAGATATTTGAGATCCAAGCATGACGGTAGGAGGATGAGGAGGTTATGCACAAATGAGTAGGATTATGCAACTATTACAAAGATAAGTTGAAGGGCTTACAAGAATTATTGCAAAACAAAGATGAAGGAAAGGATGTCTAGAGGACATAGATGAAGAAAGAGAGTAGGGCACGTATTTTTTTAGTGTCAAATCTTTGCCAATTAGAGAAGTTAAAATTGGGCCCTCCAAAAATGGAAAATATTTCAAGCTATAAATGTGACTAAATCACCTGATTTTTATGAAAATTTAATTTAGTCTTAGTTAAATTGCCAAAGAATTATTTTTTAAACTAATAAGTTTAATTATTTGGCCAAGTAAATTATGCATGATTATGTTGCAAGTATGGGCCTAACCGATGTTGTCATTGATGTCAACATATTCCTGTTGCATTGATGTCAAGGATTGGATGAGTTATGTGCTAAGGATATTGAGAAAATTAGTCCCATCAGAAATAAAGAAGAACAGTGAAGATAGTGAAGCTCTTTGAAGTGAAGATCCCAATTAGATAAAGATCAAATAATGTGCATCAAAGGGTTTGTAGATATGTGTCTGAAGATGATCTAGTCAAGATTTGAGAGGTTTGCATGCAAATGTGGAGGAGTTATGGCCATGAGAGTAAAACTGGTTCTGGCAACTGTTCAGAGGTGACAGAGTGACACAAATAGGTCTAGTGAGATCCAGAAATACAATATCATGTTCTACAGATCTGGTGGCATGTTTCAGAGGCTAATGCCAATTGACAACTCAATTGGTTCATGGTTTGGAGGTCCACAAGCAATCCTTTTAATATGGCAGTGATGACTGACTATGTTCTTGAGGTTTCAGATGAAGATGCAAATGATTATAGTAAGCAGAAGTGGTGTGGATGTTCTTAGTGATTCAAGTAAGCTTGTGGGGATCTCTAGATTGTGTCTAGTTTGTGTTGGTGGTCCGCATTGAAGATTGATCTCGTAATTGAAGATTTACCTTTGGGTGATGGTGTTCTTCCTAGTCTTGGTGGACTGGATGATTTGCACATGTTGCAGATGATCTTGAAGATGTTTTGCGAAGCATGGCATGTTCCTCAAAGAAGATTGAAGTCCCAACTATGTGTGGCCGACAGTGTAGTGATGTGCATGAAGTTTTTTAATAAGTCAAGTTGTATTTTTGTAATTGCTTTGTAATAAAATAAGTGTATGTTGTGTTGACTTTGATGATCATTCCAAAGTTGATGCCATATATAAATAAGAGTTGCAAAGTCATTCAAATGTATCTGTGTGGACATGATGAGAAGGTGGTAGTGAAGAGGAGTGAAAAGCAAAGCAGAGGTGTTGAGCTTAAATGGAACTGACTCAAGCATAGTGAAGATGCTAATCTCCAGTTCAAGTATGTAATACTCATATTCTTCTATAGACAGTGTGTCTCCTGTAGGCAGTGGGCCTCTTGTGAGCAGTGTGCTTAGGCAGTGAGCCCTAACTGACAAGTGCCATTTTATTCTTCTTATTCTTTTAACAAAGAATACAATCTTGGGTTAGTCACCCCATGGTTTTTCCCTTAACCGAGTTTTCCATGTTAAAATCTTGGTGTTATATGTGTTGAATTTGTTTCTGCTCTTGAATTATTGCATTATGCTTTCATGTTTGAATCATTGATATGCTGTTGAAATATAAGAAGGTTTTAAAGTGAATAAGGAACGGGATTTTGGTGACAACTGATTCACCCCCCTCTCAGTTGTCTGTCCTATATCCAACAGATTAGAGATGATTCACCAATAGTTTATAATATAATTAAAAATCTTAATCATATTCACCATTAGTATTATAGTTTTGCAATTAATATAGGGGCAATATTGCCATTACTAATAAATTATCACATACTTTTAGGGCTAGATTCACCTTTAATACGACTTCTATTCATTACCATTGATTATAGTTTTGATCTCAGGGTCATTATTGAATTCCTTAGGACTATGAGCACATGTCTTTTAAAAGGCTTGTTGAGCCCTAGAATTGCTTTTAGGCCACAAGATTAAATGAGCCCTAGAATTTCTTTTGGGCCACACAATTAAATCTAATCATGTGGCCCAAAAGAAATTATGAGGCTCAGCAAGCCTTTTAAAAGGCATGTGCTCATAGTCCTATGGAATTCAATAATGGTAGTGAGATCAAGATTTAATCGTGTGGCCTAAAAGCAATTTTGGGGCTGAACAAGCCTTTTAAAAGGCATTTGCTTACTCTTCTTTCCATTCTATTTTTAATGTGAGATATTTTTAAAAATTTTAACTTTTATGTTCTCGAATGCATTCCTAATAATGTAATTGTGTTTGGCGGTGAGGGGCACTACCCCTTGACCCTGTCTATTGTTACCAATTTTAACTCTCAGCACAAATTGGCAGAGCTGATGTATTACAGTTCATTATTTTAGAAGTGAAAATTCATAGCATTTTGGTTGTATCAGTTGTATAGTTATCATAACAGATTGGTTCAGTTTTATCAGTTGTTGTTATGCAAAAGAAAGTACAAATTAGTTAACATTCATTGCTTATGTTAGTGTTTATCATTGATTGAAAGAGGTCTCATAATGTTTGCAGTGTTTTATTCATATCATCAGATGAGATACATAAAAATGGAATCACATTGCATTGAATATAGAATGAGAGAGAGCAATTAATTGTCCCACACAAGCAGTAGGAATAGCTTGAATGGCTGAATCAATAGATAATCGAAAGTATACTATGCATCTACAAGAACTGAAGAGATGAAGTAAACAGGATAGGGCATATCTATCATTGCCTACTTGGGATCTAGTTGAAGTTGGTTCTTGTCACAGACTAGATCTTTGCTCTCGATCCTCAATGAACCTGCAGGAGATGGAGAAGTTTTGTTAGAGCTCAAGATATGGAATACCCCATGAACTTCTTTAGGCAGAAACATAATACACTATCTATGACATATCAAATCAGATACAAACCATCCATATACAAGAGAGACTAAAAATGGAACAATCATTAAGCTTCAATATTTTAAGCTAACATGTTTGTTTCATGTGCAGGTATAGAAGACGTATGTTGCTACTTTTTGAAGATGTTTTAGCATGTGGTGTAAAGTGGGCTCCCACAAGGGTAGAGCTTAGAATGATGTCCCTGAGTCTCAAGAGTAATGAGATCAAAGTATTCATTTATACTATGCAGAGAAGAACATGATAAAGTAAAATAATGCTACATCAACTCAACCTACTGATCTTCAAGCCCAATGTCCACCTATGACTATCAATTCAAGAATAGTTGAAGTGATAATCATCTATGAGCAATGATCTTTTCACATGGCTGCCAATGGGGTATGAAATTGAAACATCAAAGTTGTAATGTCATGTATTGATCATATGTGTATTTTTAACCATGATATTGGCAGAACAGTCAATTAAGAACCAAATAATATCAAGTTATTGTTCAAGTGAAATGGGATAGCCATAATCAAATAGCATGTTAAGAAATGCTATGTACAAAAAGCCAAGTAGATGAAATCCATTGTCATTTGACATGATATAATTAATCACAAAGTATATCAGCTTCTATGAAGCAATAGTAATCAAAGGAAATGAATATCTTTGTCATACAAAAAGGGACATTCAATTGATACAATCATCATGTATCACATTTACCATGCTACAGTAAAGTGTTATCATTCAATATGGCATATGTATACCTTTGATATAATTGCTAAGTATGTGTTCCATGTTACAGAATAACCACATTAAGTGTGTACAGAGGTATCGATGATGATCAACAGCAACATAATCAACATGATAGTTGTAGCCTACATACAAAAGTTTACACTATCGAAACTTTCCAATAAATGATTTTGATTTAATGTCACAGAAGTGAGTTGTAACATGTATGTCAACTATGCAGATTGGACAGAGTTCAACAGTTATTGTGCATAACCAAATTTCTGTGTTCAAAGGTATATAGAAGTGTATGCAGCCATCATATACAACTGAGAGGAGCAACAAAACATTTATATGCCATCATGAGTCCATAAGAGAAGAGCATATATAGGAAGTGTGAAAACTATCATGCCTACCAGATCCATAGGAGCTTATGTGTTTCAAGCTCGTTTTGCGACCCACAAAATAAGTAAGTGCTCAGGAATAAAAGCTACATACATGGAATCAAAAGATAACTTGCAATTATAGTACATGTTCAGGTGAGTTCAAAGAAAACAGGACATCATACATCTCAGACTTCATTGATATCTTAATGTCATGTAAATGCTACAGGAAATGAAAGCATTTATATATCATGAGGCACATCTATGCATCTAAATTTTTGTTCCATGTTTAAGGATGTAATTACACAGGCCACGGCTTTGTGTTTTTAAAATGACCATTTTTGTGCCCTCAAGTCATTTGAAGATTCAGAAATAAAGTTGTAGTCCAAATATAGAGGAAGAAAGGAAAAAGTAAATGAACTATAAAGGTTTTTTATTTAAAGCTACGGAAAGAACTCATTTTTGTTCATACCTAGCTAGGGTTTCGTTGAGAAAGATATGGATCTAAGACAAGTAAAAGTTTCTTTTAATGCAAATATGTGATAGCATTCTAGCTGCAACCTGGAGGAGAGAACTTGGCACATATTTGAACACAAATGACAGGAGAAAAAGGTCGTGGTGTCAGAAGAGTAGATCTACAAAAAGGCTAGGGCAAGTTTGAGTTTTTATAAGTGCTCATGAAATGAATGAGTAACAAGTGTCACAGCCACTACCTCAGAAGGAGAGAAACCACATAGAAAAGAGACCAAATATCATAATATCAGCAAGTTGAAACCCACCTTCATGTTTCTAACTGAAGCTGCAAGTCTTGTTTTTTTAGAGAGATTGAGGAGACTATACCCATGGCAACCTCCAGCAATGGTGTGGCAACATAGAAGACCAAATAGAGAAATCAAAAGAGGGTATCAAAACATGATATAACCACAAAAGAATCAACAATACTTGAAGCAAATGGATACATGAAGGTCATACAATACTTACCTTTATCCCCTGTCAGAGAATCTTCAAAATATCCATCAAGTTGCAGAGATACAGTGGGAAAATTTCTCAAGTTTTGAGTTCAGACCCTAACTCTATGTCGGCCATAGTAGAGAGCAAAATTCCAAAAGAACAAAGGTGAAGGTGAGCCCAAAAACATAGGGTTTAATCTCTTTTTGTGATTAGGGTTTTTAGAAGCCCTAAGGCTGAATGGGATTTTAACCACATTAAATTGCATTTTTATGACATAGAAAATACCCATCATGGTATTATTCACTTTACCTTCACCTAGTGTCCATGAACCTAGGCACATGTCAAATGCCTTAGGGTATTTAGCACATGCATTGCTAAGGCTTTATGCCCTTAAATTCATTTGGTCCATTCGAAGGATAAGTCATAAAGTCATAATTCATGTGCCCTTAGAGGTTTTTATGTAGAGCCAATAGAGATAAATCATATGCTTTAATGCATATTCAATGCCATGAACTCATTTAGTCTCTTTTGAAGAAAGGAGTAGGTCATATGCCCTTAGGGATGTTTTGTTGCAGAATCACATAGATGATAAGCCTTTGAGGCTTTTATTTTTTGCAAAACTAATTTTATTATGCCTCATTTTTATAGAAAATCAATTGTAATATCTTGTAAAATATTTTGGCAAAATTAAGAGCCAAATTTTATTTTATTTTTGCAAAAAATCATATCAATGGGATATAGATTAAATTGCCACAACATTGTAAGGTTAGTTTTAAAGTAATCATTGATAAATTGCTTTTAAAACTTAACTATTTTTAGGCAATTTATAGGCTAATAAAACAAATCAAATATTCCCTTTTGATTTGTTTTATTTAGAGTCATATAGGACAAAATTTGGAGATTTCATGAGCAGGAGAAAGCAGCTTTGTGGTGGGGTCACCTGAGGGATCAGTTTGGCATCTTCTATTCTTAGTTTGGAGGTAGTTTGGTTAGATTTTTATCAACTTTTTGATGAAGCTCGAAAATGGATTATGTTATCTATTTTTAGGAGCTTTTTGGAGAGATCTTTTGGTAGGGCATTTATAGGAGAGAAAACTTAGTTTCTTTTAGTCAACTGATTTTAGTTTCTTCTCTCTTGTTCGCAAGCAGAGTTGTATATAGACAATTGGCTCATATTTCATTTTATGCATTGTACTCCTTTTAGTTTAAAATAGAAAATTTTCCTATTCCATCTACTAATGTGTTTGTTGCAGTCTTGATTTGATGTCTTATTGTGACAATTTCTTGTCCTTTATCATGTCTCGATGCTATTAAATTACATGGTTGCTCCTGGTTGTAATTTGTGTTTGAATTAAACCTTATTACAAATTATTTAGGGATCAAAACTCATAGGTGGGATTGTGAAAGTTTAAAGTTTGAAGGGCTATTTGTGAGTGATTAGATTCATTTAGATTAGATTCAAGAGTTTGTTTGCATTTCAATTACCCTTCTATCCTTTTTCCCTGCAAGTCATTAGATTAGGAAATCATAAGGAGAACTAGCTCACTCTGGAGATTCATTTTCATTAAATAGGAGACCCACATCAGAGAATGATTCCATGTTTCAATAGGTAGCTAAGTTTTTGTGGACTTAGCAAGGGTGTATACTTGATTGATAACAGTTTTTGGCACGCTCGGTGGGACCCTAAAAGCATTTCCAGAGAAGTTTTTCAATCTTCGAGTTGTTGTTCTGGTATACACAGTAGTGTTCCAACCTTCAGAGGCTTCTTACAAGTATACCTGATGACTCTAAGTTTGAATCTACTGCTTTTGGTATGATCAAGTTCTAGTATGTTATAAAATCCATCTATTCATTCTGTTTTCCATCTTTCATATGAATAAAAATGTTAGATTTTCATAGGCAATATGAATATCCACCACCATACTATGAAGATGTTGTCCATAGGGCCCCTTATTAGCTATATCAGACCAATCAAGCTATTGTTTCCAATTTCATGGCCCTACAAAGCTAGCGTGCGTAGTATAATTGCCACCCACCCACCCTGCTCAATGTGCATGGTATATTTTGAGCCTGATTTTGAAAAGCTATTAGCAACCCTGGCAAAGGAGGGTGGCCCATTGACTATGGAGGAAGAGCTTACATGGTAGGCCATCATACAGAATGAAGATGATACTGTTGTCCCTAACCATGTAAAATGTTTTATATTTGATCCAACACCTTCTAGGGGGTGTCCTATCAGATATTTGGCTGGGTTGGCAGCTCGCAAGAGGGTACAGCCTCATAATGATATTAATCCACATCAGCAAGAAATGTACCAAGTTGGGCATCATTAGATTAGGAAATCATAAGGAGAACCAGGTCACTCTAGAGATTCATTCTCATTAAAGGAGACCCACATCTGAGAATGATTCCATGTTTCAACAGGGAGCTAAGTTTCTGTGAACTTAGCAAGGGTGTATACTTGATTGATAATAGTTTTTGACATGCCCGGTGGGACCCTAAAAGCATTTCTAGAGAAGTTTTTCAATCTTCAAGCTGTTGTTCTAGTATTCATAGCAGTGTTCCAGCCTTCAGAGGCTTCTTAAAAGTATACCTGGCGACTCTGAGTTTGAATCTACTAGTTTCGATATGATCAAGTGCTGGTATGTTATAAAATCCATCTATTCATTATGTTTTCCAGCTTTCATATAAATAAAAATGTAAGATTTTCATAGGCAGTATGAATATCCACCACCATACTATGAAGATGATGTCCATAGGGCACCTTATCAGCCATATCAGACCAATCAAGCTGATGTTTCCAATTCCATGGCCCTACAAAGCTAGCGTACATAGTATAATTGCCACCCACCCACCCCTACTCAGCATGCACAGTATATTTTGAGCCTGATTTTGAAGAGCTATTAGCAACCCTAGCAAAGGAGGGTGGCCCATTGACTATGGAGGAAGAGCTTACATGGCAGGCCATCATGCAGAATGAAGATGATATTGCTATCCCTAACCATGTAAAATGTTTTATATCTGATCCAACACCTTCTAGGGGGTGTCCTATCAAATATCTTGCTGGGATGGCCACTGATAAGAGGGTACAGCCTCATAATGATAGTGATCCACATCAGCAAGAAAGGTACCAAGTTGGGCAATATCATCTTCCTTGTTCATTTGATCAGTTCACCAAGTAGGTGAGTACTTTCATGTTCCCATTCAGAGAGGTGTTACAGCTATCTATTGCCTGTTGGTTCTTATTCCACCTCTTTTGGTCAAGTCACAAGCTGATGAAGTATTGCAGATTGTGGAGGAAGGGAAATTATTTTATTGAGCCAGTAAATGGTTTTGTTTGATCAGCTGGTTAGAGTAGGTTAGTTTAGGTTGCAGTTAATAAGTTCTTTCTACACATTTATTCCAATCAGTTTGTTTCCCTAAGTGTTGCTACATAGGTGTTTTGGCCATCAGGGCCTGTTAGATTACTTTCAGTTTAGTTTGTTTTCAATTTCCGTCATTGTTTGAACTAGTTGGAGAGCTAATTTGCAATGTTTTCTAAGTTTGAGAAGGACAAAGTATGACTCTACGCCCAATGGATGTTCAAGGTAACTGATCTAATGCTTAGCAGGCAAGCATATCGCAGAGGTTGCCAGAAATGTTACCAATTTTCACTCCCAGTTCAAATTGGGAGAGCTAATGTATTACAGTTCATTATTTTAGAAGTGAAAATTCATAGCATTTTGGTTGTATCAGTTGTATAGTTATCATAACAAATTGGTTCAGTTTTATCAGTTGTTGTTATGCAAAAGAAAGTACAAATCAGTTAACATTCATTGCTTATGTCAGTGTTTATCATTGATTGAAAGAGGTCTCATAATGTTTGCAGTGTTTTATTCATATCATTAAATGAGATACAAAAAAATGGAATCAGATTACATTGAATATAGAACAAGAGAGCAATTAATTGTCCCACACAAGCCATGGGAATAGCTTGAATAGCTGAATCAATACATAACAGAAAGTATACTATGCATCTACAAGAACTAAAGAGATGAAGTAAATAGGATAGGGCATATCTATCATTGCCTACTTGGGATCTAGTTGAAGTTGGTTCTCGTCACAGACTGGATCTTTTCTCTCGATCCTCAATGAACCTGCAAGAGATGGAGAAGTTTTGTTAGAGCTCAGGATATCAAGTACCCCATGAACTTCATTAGGAAGAAACATAATACACTATCTATGACATATCAAATCAGATACAAACCATCCATATGCAATACAAACCAAAAATGGAACAATCATTGAGCTTCAATATTTTAAACTAACATGTTTGTTTCATGTGCAAGTATAGAAGACGTATGTTGCTATTTTTTGAAGATGTTTTAGCATGTGGTGTAAAGTGGGCTCCCACAAGGGTAGAGCATAGCATGCTGCCCTTGAGTCTCAAGGGAAATGAGATCAGAGTATTCATTTATATTGTTCAGAGAAGAACATGATAAAGTAAAATAATGCTACATCAACTTAGTCTACTAAGCTTCAAGCCCAATGTCCACCTATGGCTATCAATTCAAGAAGAGTTGAAGTGATAATCATCTATGAGCAGTGAGCTTTTCACATGGCTGCCAATGGGGTATGAAATTGAAACATCAAAGTTGCAATGTCATGTATTGATCATATGTGTATTTTTAACCATGATATTGGCAGAACAGTCAGTTAAGAACCAAAGAATATCAAGTTACTGTTTAAGTGAAATGGGATAGCCATAATCAAATAGCATGTGAAGAAATGCTATGTACAAAAAGCCAAGTAGATGAGAGCCATTATCATTTGACATGATATAATTAATCACAAAGTATATCAGCTTCTATGAAGCAATAGTAATCAAAGGAAATGAATATCTTTATCATACAAAAAGGGATAGTCAATTGATACAATCATCATGTATCACATTTACCATGCTACAGTAAAGTGTTATCATGCAATATGGCATATGTATGCCTTTGATATAATTACTAAGTATGTGTTTCATGTTACAAAGTAACCACATTAAGTGTGTACAGAGGTATCGATGATGATCAAGAGAAACATAATCATCATGATAGTTACAGCCTACATACAGAAGCTTCCACTGTCCAAACTTTTTGATAAATGCTTTTGATGTAATGTCATAGAAGTGACCTGCAACATGTATGTCAACTGTGCAGATTGGATAGAGTTCAACAGTTATTCTGCATAACCAAATTTCTATGTTCAAAGGTATATAGAAGTGTATGTAGCCATCATATACAGCTGAGAGGAGCAACATAACATTTATATGCCATCATGAGTCCATAAGAGAAGAGCATATATAGGAAGTGTGAAAAGTATCATGCCTACCAGATCCATAGGAGCTTATGTGTTTCAAGCTCATTTTGGGACTCACAGAGTAAGTAAGTGCTCAGGAATAAAAGCTACATACATGAAATAAAAAGAGAACTTGCAAGTATAGTACATGCTCAGGTGAGTTCAAAGAAAATAGGACATCATACATCTCAGACTTCATTGATATCTTAATGTCATGTAAATGATATAGGAAAATAAAAGCATTTATATATCATGAGGTACATCTGTGCATCTGAATTTTTGTTCCATGTTTAAGGATGTAATTACACAGGTCGCGGCCTTGTGTTTGCAAAATGACCATTTTTGTGTCCTCAAGTCATTTGAAGATTCGAAAAGAAAGTTGCAATCCAAATACAGAGGCAAAAAGGAAAAAGTAAATGAACTATAAATCTTTGTGATTTAAATCTATAGAAAGAAGTCATTTTTGTTCATACCCAACTAGGGTTTTGTTGAGAAAGATACAGATCTAAGACAAGTAAAA
The DNA here is from genome assembly GCA_027924645.1 of Cunninghamia lanceolata. Lineage (NCBI taxonomy): Eukaryota > Viridiplantae > Streptophyta > Pinopsida > Cupressales > Cupressaceae > Cunninghamia > Cunninghamia lanceolata. Next base: position 6,596,449 of record BSBN01000738.1, read on the forward strand.
GTTTATTTTAATACAAATATGTGACAGCATTCTAGCCATGACCTAGAGGAGAGAACTTGGCACATATTTGAACACAAATGATAGGAACAAAAGGCCATGATGTCAGAAGAGTAGATCTACAAAAAGGCTAGGGCAAGTTTGAGTTTTTATAAGTGCTCATGAAATGAACAAGTAACAAGTGTCACAGTCATTGCCTTAGAAGGAGAGAAAACACACAGACAAGAGACAAAATATCATAATATCGGTAGGTCAAAACTCATCTTCATGTTTCTAACTGAAGCTGCAAGTCTTGTTTTTTTAGAGAGATTGAGGAGAGTATACCCATGGTAGCCTCCAACAATGGTGTGGAGACATAGAAGAGAAAATAGAGAAATCAAAAGGGGGTATCACAACATGATACAACCACAAAAGAATTGACAATACATGAAGCAAATGGATACACGAAGGTTATACAATATTTGCCTTTCTCCCTTGTTAGAAAATCTTCAAAAAATCCATCAAGTTGCAAAGATACAGTGGGAAAAATGCTCGGCTTTTCAACTTAGACCCTAACCCTATGTCAGCCACAGTAGAGAGCAAAATTCCAAAAGAATGAACGTGAAAGTGAGCCTGAAAACTTAGGGTTCAATCTCTTTTTGTGATTAGGGTTTTTAGGAGACCTAAGGCCAAATGGGATTTTAACCACATTAAATTGCATTTTTATGACATAGCAAATACCCATCATGTATTATTCACTTTAGCTTCACCTAGTCTCCATGAATCTAGGCACATGTCGAATGCCTTAGGGTATTTAGCACATGCATTGCTAAGGCTTTATGCCTTTAAATTCATTTGGTCCATTCGAATGATAAGTCATAAAGTCATAATTCATGTGCCCTTAGAGGTTTTTATGTAGAGCCAATAGAGATAAATCATATGCCTTAATGCCTATTCAGTGCCATGAACTCTTTTAGTCTCTTTTGAAGAAAGGAGTAGTTCATATACCCTTAGGGATGTTTTGTTGTAGGATCACATAGATGATAAGCCTTTGAGGCTTTTATTTTTTGCAAAACTAATTTTATTATGCCTCATTTTTATGATTTTTATAGAAAATCAATTGTAATATCTTGTAAAATATTTTGGTGAAATTATGAGCTTGATATTATTTTATTTTTGCAAAAAATCATATCAATGGGATATAGATTAAATTGCCACAACATTGTAAAGTTAGTTTTAAAGCAATCATTGATAAATTGCTTTTAAAACTTAACTATTTTTAGGTAATTTATAGGCTAATAAAACAAATCAGATATTCCCTTTCGATTTGTTTCGTTTAGAGTCATATAGGACAAAATTTGGAGATTTCATGAGCAGGAGAAAGCAGCTTTGTGGTGGGGTCACCTGAGGGATCAATTTGGCATCTTCTATTCTTAGTTTGGAGGCAGTTTGGTTAGATTTTTATCAACGTTTTGATGGAGCTCGAAAATGGATTTTGTTATCTATTTTCGGGAGCTTTTTGGAGAGATCTTTTGGTAGGGCATTTATAGGAGAGAAAACTTATTTTCTTTCAGTCAATTGATTTTAGTTTCTTCTCTCTTGTTCACAGGCAAAGTTGTATACAAATAGTTGGCTCATATTTCATTTTATACATTGTACTCCTTTCAGTTCAGAATAGCAAATTTTCCTATTCCATCTACTTATGTGTTTGTTGCAGTCTTGATTTGATGTCTTATTGTGACAATTTCTTATCCTTTATCATGTCTTGATGCTGTTAAATTACATGTTTGCTCCTAGTTGTAATTTGTGTTTGAATTAAACCTTATTACAAATTATTTAGGGATCAAAACTCATAGGTGGGATTGTGAAAGTTTAAAGTTTCAAGGGTTGTTTGAGAGTGAATAGATTCATCTAGATTAGATTCAAGAGTTAGTTTGCATTTCAGTTACCCTTCTATCCTTTTTCCCACAAGTCATTAGATTAGGAAATCATAAGGAGAACCAGCTCACTCTAGAGATTCATTCTCATTATAGGAGACCCACATCTGAGAATGATTCCATGTTTCAATAGGTAGCTAAGTTTCTATGAACTTAGCAAGGGTGCATACTTGATTTATAATACCTATATCACGATAGGAGCATACCAGGGTTGTTGTCCCTAGACCCCACAAGGGGGCGTTGCCCCCTTGACCCTCGCAACGGGTGTTGCCCCTTAACTCCACGGGTGCCTGCCGCCCCGGTGCCCCTACTTCAATATTACAAAAGACAAAAAATATATATGAGGGGACTGTGTTGACAAACTATGCAAATTTTTAAAAGAAAGATTCACCATTGTAATTAATTTCTTTAGTGATTTTCTGCTAGGATACACCATTATAATTCATTTTGTACCAATTATTCATTAGGATTCACTAGGATTTTATAAAAATTTATAATAGCAGGCATAAATTCACTAGGAAAATTAATATTTTTCAATAAAAAGAAAGATTCACCAGGAAAATTATAGGACCTAGCAAGGATTCACCAGGATTTTATAGGTTTTTTAGAGGGGTTCCTTAAAGTTATCATTGGAGTAGGGGGGAGAAGCCAAAGAAGATAATGCATCATCCATTCAAGAAGAGGAGGAAGAGGAATAGGAACCTTCATTAATGGAAGAAAGGATTATTAGGGCATTACAAGGAAGGAACAATGAAATAAAAGTTGAAGTTTTAGAATATGGAGATAGTCTAAAACTAGAGTAGTTGATAGACTAGTTAAATAGCATGGGGAAGTTTTTCAATGGAAAAGTATGACAAAGGAGAAGAAATTAGAATTTGCATGCACTAAATTAAAGGGTTGTTCAATGATATGGTTGGATCACTTACAAAAAAATAAATAAGGGAAAGGGAAGGAGAAAATTAAGAGTTGGAGTAAGATGGAGAATAATTTGAAGGAAACATTTTCTATATTATCCACAAACTCTCTACAAAAGATTTTAGAATCTAGAGGAAAAGAAGCATAGTGTACAAGACTACATAGATGAATTCTACAAGTTTTCCATTCAAGTGGAGCATGATGAAATGGAGGAAAAAATGGTTGTAAGATATGTAAATGGTTTAAATTTTTCTATTCAAGATTAATTAAGCATGCATAGGATTCATAGTATGGTGGATGCCTATCAACTAGCTTTAAAGGTATAAGAAAAGAAAATAGACAAATCAAATGTCATCTAGAGTGAAAAGAGGTCCATCATCTCCATTAAGGGGATGAGGTGTGTTTAATCCCACAAGGGGATAATCGTCTCATGAAGGGGACAAATAAGAAAATTCTAGATAAGGGTTTCAGAATGAACAAAGAGGATTTTAGAGGGGTGGGAGCTATGGTGGCTGTAGAGGTTGTCATGCCCCACACAAACCTTATGTTTTCTATAGGTGTGGTGAAGAAGGGCATAAAACATTTGAGTGTTTAGTCCATCATACACAAGAAATGCGGCAAGGGAATCAACCAAGAGTGAATTTGGTTGAGGTTGATGTTGAAAAACAAAACTCAAAAGTTGCAGTAGATGTAGGTGAGATTCTTATGATAAAAAGAACAATGATTTCTCTAAGGAAAGAGCATGTGTTTGCTAAAGACAATGATAACTCATCATTGTGCACAGATATTTTTTGAACTAGGTGCACTTTAGGAGGAAATGTATGTAAACTTATTATTGATGGTCGATGTTGTGAAAATATGATTTCTAATGGAATCGTACAAAAACTAGGTCTACAATCTGAAAAACATCATTTTCCTTACCATATTTCTTGGTTTAAGAAAGGAAATGAAGTTATTATCGATAAGAGGTGTTTAATCAAGTTGTCAATAGGAAAGAATTATAGGGATGAGATATGGTGTGACGTTATTCCAATAGATGCATGCCATGTGTTGTTAGGAAGGCCATGGCAGTATGATGGAAAAGTTACCACAAAGGAGAGAAGATATGATATTATTAATATAGTACAAATTACTAATATAATACTATTTACAATACTAGCCTAGAAATATTACTAATATATTACAAATATTTATAATCTACAAAAATACATTAAATTGCAATGCACAATAAACCTAGATAAGTATAGATAATTACTTAAAAAATATAAAAACTCATTAAAAGTTTAAAGTTTACAAAGACGGACCATTTGTCCTGATACATTCTCTATGTTTCACTGTGAATGCTCCAACATTGATCATAACCTCATTAGCATAAGTTGATTGTCAATAGTCATAATTCTTTGATGTATGTCCACACCCATTTTCAAAGTTCCAAATGTTGACAAAGGTTAAAAAGACTCCATTTACATCCATCAGATGCATTTGCTTAGAAGTTTCCATGGTCTTTTTAACAAACCCATAATGAACATGTCCTATAAACAGGTCATTCCATTAGACCACATTTCTTTGAGGCATTTTGTTACAAAGTTTATGTGCCTTGTTACATTTCATCTACATTATGCATACAAGTTTATCAGGGTACTTGCAAATACAACATTTGACAGCAACCCCCCTTACTTTATACTTTGATGGATGTCATGCCTTGTTCCAAAGCTTTCTATTTTGATACTGGTTATAAAAATGCTAGCCAAGGTTGTAGAGTCTGATGTTACACCTGCCAACTACATTTTCTTGAACATTGCACAAGCCATTTCAATAAATCTATTATGTGTGTATCCTACAATCATTGCATGGACTTGACAATCAAATGCAATTCATCACTACTGTGAGATCTTTGACTACTGAATATTAAAGCAAGTATGAGATAATCTACTATCACTGGACAAGTGACAAAATCTAAGATAAGCCACTTGATGAACATTGACAGTCCAATCCACTTGATCATCTGATAATCACTGACATATACTTTGAGCATTATGACATTTGACATTAATTTGATGAATGGTCTTTATATTTCTAACCCATGTATCCTTATTCACCCTTTTTTAACTCTTGGACTGCTTCATAGAATATATGTGATCTTTCACAGTCCAAATCTCTAAAAACAACTCCCTAAATAACTATTCAAAGAATCCAAATAACTATGAGAACCACATCTAACACACCATAAGCCAAAGAACTTACAAGACCATGATAAACACATCAAAACACTCCATAAAAGCTTCCTCCTTGACTTCTATTCAACCTTTCAAACCTTGTCATACTGCCATACTCCTTGTCCTTTTACTAACTTAACAAATTGACTTCAAATTGTCATCAGTCACTCTAATGACCACTAATGTCTTTTGAAATATCACCATCATGCAGAGATAGTCTTCTCCATGCAAGTTTCAAGTACTGATATTCTTTGAGTGCCAAAGATTAATCATTGAATTTACATTGAACCTCAATGATAATGAGATGCAAAAGTATCCATATTGTCTCATTAGGACTACACACAGTAACACTAAAAGATGCATCTGATCTTTGAAGATACCATTATTTCACAAACATAAGAATTGACAACCCACATTCAAACAAGAAACAACATAAAAATTTGCAATGTTGTGAGTACAAACACAACTACTGTCACCGTGATTCCTCTTTCTGCAATCTTTTGACCACTCCAACTTCTGATCAACTCTATCCATAATCTTTAAGATCTTATTACTCCTATTGACATACCCTCCTTGTTTTCTCCTTGGTGATAAATGATAAGACAATGAACATCTTCCCCTAACCTCATGCTACTCTTTAAGAAATTAGAGATGCCTCTTGTGCAACATGCACAATATTAGTTTTTTCTTTCTCTTGATCTTGTTTTATTGTCCAAACTATTATGATACCTTATTTTTGCTCAAAGTATCTGCCTATTTGATATGTCTAGATGACTCCATCAACCTACTTCTATAGGACCTTGTTGTATTCCCAATGTTATTGCATTTATAGCAAATAATATTGTTACCTAGGGCAAAGGAATTATAGTTTGTTCTTGACAGCACATAAGTACTTCTATTTTTGTTCCATACATGATTATATCTTTCATGTGCCCTACAATCTCTTTCTTTATGACCAAAATTGAACCATTACAATTGTAACATACTAGATCCATATTCCTTATTGAAATAGAAGAGTTCCTACTCTTAAATTCAAACCTTCTCCTATGAGCAATTCTACAAGTTCCAACCTTTTGACCATAGCCATTGCATGAATAGTAATAACTAGGAAAGCAATAATTTCACCTTATTAATTGATTTTGCCTAGTAGGTGGAGATCCTGTGGACCTGATGGTTCCTCTTCTTCTACCACTATTGATGACCATGAAAAATTCATCATTAACACTCTCATCTTTTGTCTTCTTCATGTCTTCAGTCTCAGGAGCAGCAGAATGATAGTTTAGATCTATTTTCTTCCTTGGAGTTTCCCTGACCTTAGAACTCTGTCCTTTTTCATTGCCTAAGCCAGTAGTATCCTTGTGATGTTTTTGCTTTCTCAACATCTCATTCAAAGGTTTCTAGTGCTATCTTCAATTTTTTATTTTTCTTTGACTAAATCTTGAGATTTTCAATATATTTTCTCAAAGTGACTATCTTTGCCTCTAGTTTTTGGCATTCAATTGTTTTGACTTTAGATTCAAACTTTGTTACATCTGCTATCCTTTTGGCCTCTTCAATCTATGTTTTTAGGCTAATGATTAATTTGTTTGATTCTTCAACTTGTACCCTTAAATCCATGATCTATTGTTCTACTTTTTCAAAAGCTAAAAGTACTTTGTATTTTGATTCTTTTTCTTCTTGAAGTTGTCTGATTAGTCTTGAGTTTTCTTCTTTCAGTTTTTCAACCACATTGTAGGCATAAAATACTTCTTCTTCAAGATCCACTTCTTCATCATCTTCTTGATCAGATTTGATTTCTTCTTCTTCATGTGAAAGTCTTCTTTCTTTGTCATCATCTTTAATCATTAGGATGTCCTCTCTTTCAAATACATCACCTTTTGTATTTGGTTTCGATGGTGCTTGTTCATCAGCATTTTTCTTAGCATTTCTTCTTCCCTTATTTCTTTTACTCTTTGCCATAGTATTCCACCTCCAAGACCAACCCAAGTATATTAGACTTCTCCAAGGAACCTGCAACTCTAATACCAATTGTTGGAATACATTGCATCACTGAGAAGGGGGTAAATTAGTGATCTAATAAAACTAGTTTATTCATCAACACAATAGTAGCAAAAGCAATTAACACCAACATGCCAAAAACATAGAGAGCAATAGAATCACAAAGATGAAACCATGACACAAGTATTTGAAGTGGAAAACCCTAAATAAGTAAAACCCACTATGTGAGTTGGATCAATCCAAACCTCACAATTTGTTCACCATTAGATCTCACTAACCAAAATATCACTGATTACATTTGTGCCTCACTGGCAAATGATCTCACTGATCATGCACTGATAGAAGCACCTATTCCTTGCACCAACTCTAAGTCTTTCAGGAGCTCCAACTCCAAGTCTTTCAAGAGCACCAACTCCAAGTCTTTCAGGAGCACCAACTCCAAATATTTTAGGAGCACCAACTCCAAGTCTTTCAAGAGCACCAACTCCAAACGCAAAATAAGAAGATATTCAAAGTACTACTCTATTTACAATAATAAAAAAGGTTATAGATGAGTTCTATAACTCTTACTCAAGCATCTACTTTCTTAAATCAACACATTAATGGCACCTTTCTTTTACAAAGTAATGAAACAAAAAACTATCCTGATTACAATGGCATCATGAACTATAATACTCAAGACACATTCACACCCATATAAAAAACCTTCTTATTTTCATGACACGTCATATTCCTGTCACAAACAAATAGATATAACATATTAAACCATCATCAAATCAAAGGATACCTGATCTGAATACCTTCATTGCCCTCTACAATCAATGTAATACTCTGATTCTACAACAAATATAATGTCATCAAACCCTACTATCATCTCTCTCTGTCATCATTATACTCTACAAAACCACAAATCACTGCATATCTTGTCTTTGTTCTATTCTATATATTATTCTCTGATAAAATCATTATTCAAAAATATATCTTCAAAAACTCACATGTATTTTCCATCATTATCTATGCATATACATTTGCCAACTTACACTCACATAGAAATACCTTTCATACCATCTGACATCTATGTTCACACAAAAGTCTTCTAGGTTATCTGTACATCTCCTTGACTATATATAGCATTCTTTTGTTATATCTTTTTATTCAAAAACATCACTCTAGATAATCTCTCTCTCCATGTGTATTGTTTTCAACACACATATGGAATCATAGTCTTAAAAATCTTCACACAGAGCTTGGGCCTCAACAAAAATGATAACATAATGTACTAGCATCACTAACTATTCCATCGCTACCTTCATACAGTTACAAAACTATGTGTAACTAAAAATTAGGTTAATGATAATCATGTGCCTATCAAAGTGTAACCCTTCAAAGTGTCTGTTATCATTTGAAACAAATCTTCAATCTACACCATTTATTACCTTTTTCGTGCCAGTGAACAATTGAATGCAGACCTTAGATGTATCTTTGGTGCTCTGAGCACAAATTGGCCCTCAGCTCACCTAGTCACCTTAGGTCGAGGGGTCAATTTCCTAATGAAATAGATCCCTTAATTTGTCACTTAAGTGACATTTTAACTTGTAATCACCGGTCATCCTTAAAATATAACAAAAAGCAACTTTCCTTTGAAGGGAGTCATAAGACAAAAAACACTAGGTCTTTAGGAGTCCTCCCTTAGGGTTTTAGAATATTAGATTCAAGAGTTATAAAGAACCAAATCTCAATCACAATTATTCAAACTAAGTATATCCCATCTACAGGCAACCTTAGTTGCAGAGAAAGAACAAAGTCGAACAATGCATTGACATGATATTGTAATGTCATCCACCTTAAACCCTAGATGTAGGCATCAAACCTTTCCTGAATGGATACAAAGATTTTCTCTATTAAAAAACACCACTTTATAGACCACAAATGTTTGTAAAGAGACCTCTGGCATCAATGAGAAACATGCCAACAAATATACATTGTCCTTCTCCATTGAACACCAAATATGTGTCCACCATAACAGTGAAGCAACCTTAATGATAATGAGCACTAACTAATTACACTAATACACTACAGATCTAACATTCACCATTGAACATTAATGACATCAATTACAACCTTCAACACTACAACTTCAACACTTTTGCATCAACAACATTAACACCATGAGCTGAATGAAGTATGAGTAATGAGCATCAACATCATGAAGTGAACCTACACTTTGGATGCATCAAGTATGAACAAAACCTTTGCAAATCCATTGTGGACATCAATCCTTCTCTCAAGCTTTGTAGATTAGAGTGATAGATAACCACTTTTCTAGAGGCATTCAACTCAAGTCTATACACAAGTGGAAGGTAGATCTTGCAAAGAGTCTTCTCAATCTCTCAAATGCTCATCACACCACTCATGATATTCCTCACACTTCTAAAGATAACAAGCAAATCAGGAAATTATCTTTGACATCAATCCATGAGATGAGTATCAACATAGTACAAGCATCATGGCATCATGAGATGATCAACACCATCAATTATATCTTTGACATCAATCCATGAGAGGAGTATCAACATAGTATAAGCATCTTGGCATCATGAGATGATCAACACCATCAAGTATCAACAATGACTTTGTCTTGAAGCAACTATCATATGCAAGCTTGATCATCGTTGACATCAAAGACAACTCCTTTGATCACTTGACATCATAGTCCATAACAACACCATAACAATAATTCTCTTTGACATCCTAGTGCCAACAAACTCATGCTCTTTTGACATCAATGACAAACCTAATTCCAACACATATGTCTACAGTTAATGAATGTCATCGAAAGGTAATGAGAGTGAAAGGTTTATTGATCTCCTCAAAAATAGAAACCTCTGTAAACCAAGAAATGGAAGTCCATTTTTTGTGGATAGAAAAGTGACATAATAGATTTCATTTGCAACAAGCAAAAAACACAAAATGTGATTTCTACAAAAATCATTGCACTAGTGGAAAGGGTTACATGAATTTTTGAATTCTTTGAAGACCATGGGCACTATATTTTCCTCTATTGTGGGTGAAAATCAAGAAAAATTCTTCTCCAAGGCCTTTTTTCTGAGCTTCCAATGACCACAAAGTAGCAAGATTAATCACCATCGTAGTAAAGTTTCTATTCTTCTTATTTCATTCTCAAGTCACCACCACCTGCTGATCCCTTCCATTCTCTCGCAACACTCTTTCATTCCCCTACCACTTGCATCAGTCACCATTCATTTCATTCCACCTCCTTAATTTAAAGATAATGATAAAATATTGTTTTGAGTCATAAGTCATTTTCAAATTTGTAGACCAAGGAAATATTTTAGGGTTGGAAATTAAAATAGACCTTATTATTTTTAAAATATAACCCTAATATAAGATTCCAATAGAGCATTTTGTGTAATTCTCCTTGTTGAAATAGAAAAGTACATCAAAACTACTAAGTTATTTTATGAAGCCAAGACCTAGTAGTGAGAGACTTGGGGTAGTCATTTTCCAATTTATGGGATTTGATTCCTTTTAGGAAAGGTGAGATACCCAATATCTTATCTAAGTTGAGAAGTGTGCTAAAACACCCATCAATACAACCTAATGTACCAAGCTCATTATTTAGTGTCACTTTACTTCTGATATGGTTAGGTATGGAAAAGTCATGATATAGAAGATCAACAACTTGGTTAATGTTATAGATTATTTCACTAAGCTAATGAGTATGGAGAAATTTATTTGGCACAAAGAGGCCATGGGCCTTTCCTCTTCTAGTATTTGATTTATTTTTAGTTTCCTATAATGCATTGCAACGTAAATGTCAAGTGAGAGAATGCTAGGATAAGGGGTGCAATTCAACTTGCAATCCTAAGTCATGATTAATTATTAAGTACCAATTTTCTTTCCAACACACCCACACATGGATGATCCATTTAGTCCACTTAAACACATTTGGAGATTTACCTTATTTTTCATCTACATAAATAAATATAATTAATCATGACAAATAATGTAAATCTCCAAATGTGTTGGAGTGGGCTAAATGGGTCATCCATGTGTGGGTGTGTTGGTAAGAAAATTGGTACTTACTAATTCTGAATGGTTATTGGGGTAAAACTCCTCCTCAAGATAGGGGAAGCTAACTCTTATTAAAAGTCAATAATAAAAAACAAATTATGAACTATAAACTATATAGAATTCCATTGGGTTTTACAATAATGAATGAATGGAATGTTTAAAATGAAATGAGAAAATAGAAGTGTCAACTTAATCAAACATAGAACAACATTTTAATTGATCCACACAAAAATAAGTTTAAAAATATCAATAAACTTATGACTAAATTTGTAGATCATGGGAAATGATTAAGATAATAAATAATTGCATTTAGGATAAGAAAATATACAATAAAAAAAGTAAATGAAAAAATTGGTTTGCAACTTTATTTATTCTCCAAATTTGAAAAAGCTCAAAGACTTTCCCTCTTGGTACAATCTTCCAAAGTTTTACAAAAGTTCAATACCATTCACAATGATATGATCACTCAATATATAGTTTTCTCTTTATAACTGCTTACATATTTTTTCCTTTTTATAAATTTAGTGAAATAAAAGGATATTTCAAATGTATTTTTCCCAAATTTTTAATGCATAACAATAGCATTTAAATGTCCCTTTACAAACATTGATAATGTCACAAACATTAAAACATTACATCTGAGCTAAAAATTGTCATGTGCAAATGGTAGCCATTTTTGTTCTTTACCATTGTTGCTTTCAATTAAGATGGCTTCTTCATCATCATTTGGATAATCTCCTTGTAGAAATTCTTGCAAACTATCTAAAGCTTCATTCACCAAGTTCATTTTCAACCTATGTGTACACTAAAAGTGAATATCTCACAAGATGATAGTGTATAAACTCTTCCTAAAAACTTTATTATAGAATAGAAGTTGTTCAAAAACATCAAACATGGTCTTCATTTCTATCAGCTCATTGATAATTGATTCTATAGTTGTACAATTCATCATTTCTTACAATTCCTTGATAATAAATTTGTTTGAATTCATGATTTTTTCTTCATTGAAGGAGTGAGGGATTGCTTCAATCAAAGCTTGAATGTTAGGCATTGTGCTATTACCAAAGTCTAATTGACTTTAACTAATTTATTTTTACTTCCCCTTATATGATCTTGATTCTCTATCTAGTAGCTTTATACCATTCCAAAGGGATTCCAATATCAGCCCCATCAAACATGTTATTTGTAACAAGGTTGGAAATTTTCATCTTTGTCATTCCTTATAGTTGGAACAAGTTATCATTCAAAACTAGTAATTCTCCATCGATTTTTCCTTCCATTTATCCTAATGTGCCAAGATTATTAGTAATTTATGATATATAAATTAGTACATTCCTTTATAATTTTAGAACCATGAAGAATAAGAGAATCATTTAATGCTCTAGTTTCCTAAATGATTCCTCCAATCTTAATCACAAATTTCTAGTAGACTCTTATCCAAGGTAACAAAATATGATGGTGTATGAGTAGAAGTATAAAATAAACTAGAACTAAGTATTGAATATAGGTAGTCATTTATTCTACTTGAGATTTCAATTGTTCTTTGGTTTTCTCATCTTTATGCATCCTCTTCAAAATGGTCAATACCATTGTTTGTACATTTTCCTTTTCCATTTATCTTGTTTGGTGCCCAAGATCAATAGTAGTAATCAAATCATATAAATTTGCATCTCTCTTCTCTATCACATATTAGAGTAGAAATTTTTGTGGTTCTTCATCCTTATGCATCTATGGTAATGAAAGACAAGACTCTTTCTTTCTTCAAATAATGGTGTATTTTAATGATGAAACCATGGAAAAAAATCATAAAAAATAGGCACTACCTCCCTTTCCCGCTTCTTCAATGTATTTTCAATCCACAAAGGCACACACAATTCTAATACATCTCCTTAATGAGATAGAGTCTACTTGATCAATTATTTTTACAAATGCATGTTGAGCTGAAGGAAATAAAGAAGGGGATACTCTTCTATATGGGAGACTTTTGATTTGGTGAGGACTTATAAGAAAGAGGGGGATCTTTATGTGTAGGAGAATTTTCTTGTGTGGGAGACTTTTAAGGAAAAATAATCTTCTTATGGGTAGGGGATTTTACAAGGATAGGATTGTCCTCTTCGGGAGGAATCTCATCATGAAAAGGAGAATTATCAACATTAATTTCTTCTTCAAAATAGGACTCTATTTTTTATCAAGTTCCTTTTGAGGAGGCTCATGGGCTAAATCTTTGAGAGGTTGTTGAGGCTGGTCAAAAGTATCTTATGGAATGGGAATAGGATTTGTTGTAGGCAATGGAGATGATTGATGTGGAGGAGAATGCATAGGAGATGGAGCTTTAAAAGTGGTGGTAGCAATAGGTTCCTTTGTTTGACCCTTTGTACTCTTGGCTTTGAAATTTTTTTTTGGTTTTTCCTTAATAGAGGCACATGTTATTCTAGAGATCCATATTCTTTGTTGTCAATGATTACCTTTTTGGCAATAGCATCTTATGTAGGAGCAATCTCTTTTTCTTTTAGAGGTATTTTTTAAGTCTTTTCTTTAATCAAGGCTTCTTTATTACTTTTATCTACCTCCTTGGGAACTTGCTCCAATCATTTCAAGCTTCTTGCAATCACAACTCTACTTCTATTTTTTATTAAGTATCTTTGACAATAGACCAATTCATCTTGTGTATTAGTTTCAAAGCATAAACTTTTTTCTAAATTATAAGGGTCCAATATTTTCCAATAATCAAAAATACCCTTCATTACTATGCCAACTTTTAATTCTTTAATTTGGAAAGTTTTTAATCAAGAATAATCCTTCTTTCTCACCTCATGTTCATCCATGTAATCTACCTAGAAGTATTCAAGATCATATCAATTTTTGCATAGGAGTCTAGCTATATTTTCAATATTCCCCTAGGGTCAAAGTTGTTCCTCTTCGCATAAAAGTGTAATTTGATTTCATCCATTTCCTTCTTAACATTTTATAATGAAGATAGAAAGCACAAGTATAAGCACCAATGGAAATGGGAAAGTGAACATCTATTTTGTGCTTTCTTAATAGCAATTTGTGTATATATCACATATCAACCTGCATAACTCTAATATAATGATCCTATTTCTAGGATACTTAAAAATTTATATGGGGCTCTAGTAAATTTGTATAAAATTAGATAAACCAATTTCCCCTATTGGCAATCATGATAATAGCTTCCAACCAAATTATGTTATTAAAGTTATTTTGCATAAGTTTGACTAGATAGAAAATAAATACATCATTTACCCTATTATAATTCTTTTGGATCTCCTTTAGCTCTAATTGAGGATGATATTGAAATACTTTATATGAGCGTGAACCCATTACCCCTATTCTATTTAGCCCTAGAATGGTTTCCCCTTTTTCCAATAGATATCGAGCAGGAGTTCATCAAAAACTGTTTGTTTTACTACACTTCATAGAATTGATCATGTAGGTGGTCATTGATTAATGTTCCCAAATAAATTATATTTTTATCTTCCATGATAGTAAGAATGAAGTGGGACATATATGGATGGAACTCCTTAGCCACTAGGTTTCTAACTATCCTATTCAATAAAATGAATAAATCACTTATATCTTTGATAAACTCATTTTTATGTAGGATCTTGGGCATCCTTTTAACTATTCTCTCCACTTCACCAAATACTTATCATTCAAGCACTTGACACAAGTCATTGTACATGTTGAACTCATAGTATTCATTAGTAAATTTGATTGTAACTAGGTCATACTTGATATAGGTAAACAAACCAACAATTTCCTCAATTGCTTCAAGAGTGACATCAAGGATGAGTTCATTTCATGTTACGTATATTCTCCTCGTAATAGGATCATAATGTTGAGCACATGACAATAGTATCTTAGGGGATTGTGGTGAAATTTAGAATATTATATCTTGCCCAATACCACTATGCAAATAGTCCATTGTGATCTATCATTTTCCTTGTTAACTCTTTGAATAAATTCTTTAATGTTAACATGCCCAAGATTAGTATAATATGTAAAAGTGTTCAAGTGCTCTAAAGTTGATGAATAGCCTTTGAATTTGTACTTCATTTCTTTAGATTGCTTAGCCTTTGATGTTGATGTCATGAAGTCTAGATTTGAAGCCCAAGGTTGTAATTTATTGTCGAAATTAGTAGAGGTTCACGAAAACCCCAACCACCCTCAAAGAGAGAGAACATTGAACCCTACAAGATCTTTCTCATGTAAAATATGTGAAAGATCAATCAAAGAGACAACTAAGATGCATGAAAGAGGGTGCTTGTAATTTTAGGCAATGAAACATAGGTGAGAGAGTTCAATTTATAAAGAAAGTAGTGAAAATGACAATGTGAGAGGATAAGTTCTTGCACACACGTGGTAATAGTTGAATTAAATGATCAATTGTTAAAAGTGAGGATATTAAATGAAATTTTTCAATTTTGATGGATTGCACGATTGTTCTAAAGTTCCACTTTAGGATGGAAACAGAGGTGTAGAACTAATATGCAATTTTACAAAATTTACACTTTTACAAATTACCACTAAAATCACCCTTTGTAATTTATTTCCAAGAACTATAAATTGGGAATAAGTTTGTAATAAAAACAAAGATGCCTTATGTCTCTAAAATCCCACTTTATATTTTGAGTTAAGAAATAAATCCTAAAAGCAATTTGTAAAAATTTCTTATTTTCTTGAAAGTCCTGAGGTTTTTCTTTTGGGGTGTGATTGGGAAGTTGATGTCACTAAGAAAATAACAAAGATTTTTTAAGTGTTAGTGAGTCTCAATTTCTCATTTTGTAAATCTAGAAAAAAATAGAGGAGTTCAAGCAACACACAAAATTTTCAAAGTAGCAAGAGAAATCCATAGTGCATTATATTGGGAAGCAAAGGTTAAAATGCAATTTGTAATTTTGCATGATTGCATGAAAACTCTAATAAAATGATTTAGATAGAAGCACATGTCCTTGATCTTTGAGACTTGATTTTTGAAACACTTAGAATCATTTCCAAGGTCATTAAGGTGACATCATTCTTTGAAACTAAGATGAAGATAACCAATTGAGAAAATGACTTCAAGACTTGACTTGTAAAGGACTTAGAGAAATTCGAGGCTCTATGGCAAGAAGAATCAAAATGGGGACAACAAGGTGGAAACATTATTTATTTATTATTTATTCTTCAAGATACTTGGGATATTTCATAAGAAGCCATTGAACATGGAAGTTACATTTAAAAGGTCAAAATTGAGAGTTATAGTGCATCTTCCTAATTTGGTGGTTATGACACAAACATTGAATGCCCTCATGATGCACCTAGGATTGGGATCTTGGTCAATTTGACTACTATGAGAGAATCAATAACATATATGATGTGTAAGAAGGGTATAAGAGGTGTAAGAGGAGTTATATAGTATTTTGAGATGCTTGACCATGACCATATAGGGTCCTTGGATTTATGCCATGGCTCATGGTTTTGCATACGAATTGATGGTTTCTTGTTTCAAAATTTATATATTGGAGGCATGGGATAGTGGACTATAAGGTTCTTTTGTAGGTACTTTTATGCTATCAACTTACCATTAGAAGGATAAGTGATTGTATTGGTGTATACTCTTTTGAGATTGATGCAATCTTGGGTCTCTTTTGTGGTGGAGTTTTTCCCACAAGGTTTTCTCCATGTAAATCTAGTGTTATGGTTTGCATTTGTTATGTTTTATTCGATTGGCTCATTAATTTTATTGGTGTTGTCTCATGCTTTATTAGATTAAATCTCTATTGTGGTAATATTTTCATTATGTAATTTACCCTATTAATTAACACCTAAATTATTAATTGGTAAGATACAATAAACTATAAAAACACATTAAGATTCTTAATATAAGAATGAACTATTGAAGCTAAGGAAAGGGGCTAATTATAATCTATAATTAAATATTTAATAATTAAGCACAAATAATGGGGGATTTGGAAGGTGATAATCAAGTAAGCGTCTAAAAAACAATTAGGTGAAGCACTAAAAGCACAAGAAGAAATCAAATTTAATAAATAATAGTAAAAATTTAAGTACTTAGATCTTATGTGAATACATTCTTTCCCTCTGCTTCTTCAAGCTCAAAGGGCAAAATAAAATTGATTTTTGGAGATTTGACTCCTTAAAAGAAACCTCATTGTTTTCCAAGACTAGTACTAGTATCAACTTGTGTGGTAATCAAAGAGTTGAGATGAATCGTGATCATACAAGTTATTCTAATGATTTACATCCTATTGTTTAAGATATCCTTGATCTAGCTATTCTAATGGTCAATAGAAAAGGGAAGATAGAATATAAATGCTTGAGCTTACTACACCTATACATGATCTGATGGGTGGAAGATACATGTTATTGTCAATTTTTGGAGGATCAAATATATTCTATTAATTCTATCAATGTCAATCCTAGATCTTTGGAGGACATTTAGGAATTTTTGCTTACTTTGATATAGGATTTTCATAGATTGTCGATCTAGAAAAATCCATGTGAGGTTGTTTCATGATGAACAATGTCCTAGGATCTTGAAACAACCTTCAAAAGTGAAATCAGATCATGAGTCCAATGAGAATATGTAATACTTCTTTAGCTTGTGTTGTGTTTTATTTTTCTATTTTGGGTATCTTTTGCTATCTTGTAATAATGATGTAGGAGAATAACTTCCAAAGACCATAACTTTTGACTTAGGAAGTTGATGAGACCATTTTTTAGCATGAAGATCTTGAAGATTTTGAGTTCCCCATAATTTTCTTGCTCTAGTTAATAGTCATTTCAAGATTTTTTGAGCCCTAATTTGATCAACTAAGGCCTCAAAAGTGTATTTTAGTGTTATTTTTTAAATTTTAGACAATGGATTTGTATTCAAGAGTGAACTTGTGTGACAAGTCACTCTCAAGACTTATTTGGAAATGTAAAGGATAAAGGATAATTATTAAGCTATTTTTTTTTAAAAGAAATTTTTTAAATCTAGCAACTTTAAAGTTATTCTAGGTAGTTTCTAATTTTACTAGGTTTTAGTGCATCTTAATTATGCTAGTTGTTGGGAGAGTGATGGATTTCCTTTAAAGGAAAGACTTATGTATTTTTCTATTTAGATGTTGAAGAATGATAATATGGATTTCTAGTTTTTTTTTTTTAAACTATTGTTGGTTTATTATTACATTTTTGGATTCATCATCTAATATCAAATCAAGCTCAACTTTGGGTAGATATTTGAGATCTAAGCATGATGGCAAGAGGATGAGGAGGCTATGCACAAATGAGTAGGAATATACAACTACTACAAAGACAAGTGGAAGAGCTTACAAGAATTATTACAATACAAAGATGAAGGAAAGGATGTCTAGATGACATAGATGAAGTAAGAGAGTAGGCCACAAATTTTTTTACTGGCGAATCTTTTCCAATTAGCGAATACTTAAAAACGGGGCCTCCAAAATTGGCAAATATTTCAAGCTATAAATATGACTAAATTCCCTAATTTTTATGAAAAATTAATTTAGTTTTAGTTAATTTTCCAAAGAATTATTTTTTAAACTAATAAGTTTAATTATTTCTCCAAGTAAATTATGCATTATTAGAGTTGATTCACCAGTAGTTTATAATATAATTAAAAGGCTTAATCATATTCGCCATTAGTATTATATTTTTGCCATTAATTTAGGGGCAATACTACCATTAGTAAATAATTATCACATACTTTTAAGGCTATTTTCACCTTTAATACAACTTTTATTCATTACTGTTGATTATAGTTTTGATCTCAAGGCCATTATTAAATTCCATAGGACTATGAGCACATGCCTTTTAAAAGCCTTGTTGAGCCCTAGAATTGATTTTGGGCCACATGATTAAATGAGCCCTAGAATTGCTTTTGGGCCACATGATTAAATCTAATTGTGTGGCCCAAAAGCAATTGTAAGGCTTGACAAGCCTTTTAAAAGGCATGTGCTCATAGTTCCACGAAATTCAATAATGGTAATGAGATCAAGATTTAATCGTGCAGCCCAAAAGCAATTTTTGGGCTCAACAAGCCATTTAAAAGGAATTTGCTTACTCTTTTTTAGTTCTATTTTAATGTGAGACATTGTTAAAAAATTTTAATTTTTGTGTTCTTGAATGCATTCCTAATAATGTAATTGTGCTTGGCGGTGCGGGGCAGTGCCCCTCGAGCTCGCCTATATCACAATAGGAGCATGCCAGGGTTGTTGTCCCTAGACCCCACAAGGGGGCACTGCCCCCTTGACCCCCCACAAGGGGCGCTACCCCTTGACACCGTTGGTGCCTACCTCCCCCAGGATCCTACTTCAACATTACAAAAGACAAAATATATGAGGGGATTGCATTGACCAACTATGCAAATTTTTAAAAGAAAGATTCATCATTGTAATTAATTTATTTAGTGATTATCTGCTAGGATTCACCATTGTAATTAAGTTTTTACCAATTATTATTTTTTATTTTTTTTAAAGATAATGCGCCTGGTAAACTTTTTAACGTGACCGGCAACGCTGGTGCGACACGCCCTCCGGCTCCATGCGAATGCTTTTGCCTGGAGCAATGAACCGGTGAGGCCACAACTGGGGGACCTCATCCCCTAGGAAGAACACTTCAAACCCGCGAGCTCATTGGCCCAGCGAAGGCGTAAAGCCTTGCGAGCTCGTTGGCCCAGCGGGGGTTTGAACTCTGGTGGCCGCCACTACATCCTGAGCGACTTAACCACCGAACCATGCCATCATCGACTTACCAATTATTTATTAGGATTCACTAGGATTTTATAAAAATTTGTAATAGAGGGCATAAATTTTCTAGGAAAATTACTATTTTTTCAAAAAACTAAGAAAGATTCTCGAGGAAAATTATAGCACTTAGCAAGGATTCGCCGTGATTTTATAGGCTTTTTAGGGGGCTCCTTAAAGTTATCATTGGAGTAGGGGGAAGAAGCTAAAAAAGATGATGCATCATCCATTCAAGAAGAGGAGGAAGAGGAATAGGAACCTCCATTAATGGAAGAAAGGATTATTAGGGCATTACAAGGAAGAAACAATGAAATAAAAGTTGAAGTTTTAGAATATGGGGATCTAGTCTAAAACTAGAGTTGATAGACTAGTTGAATAGTATGGGGAAGTTTTTTGAATGGAAAAGTATGACAAGGGAGAAGAAATTAAAATTTACATGCACTAAATTAAAGGGTTGTGCAATGATATGGTGGGATCACTTTAAAAAAATAGATAAAGGAAAGGGAAGGAGAAATTTAAGAGTTGGAGTAAGATGGAGAATAATTTGAAGGAAACATTTTCTATATTATGTACAAACTCTCTACAAAAGATTTTAGAATCTAGGGCAAAAGAAGCATAGTGTACAAGACTACATAGATGAATTCTACAAGTTTTCCATTCAAGTGGAGCATAATGAAATAGAGGGAAAAGTGGTTGTAAGATATGTAAATGGTTTAAATTTTTCTATTCAAGATTAATTAAGCATGCATAGGATTCATAGTATGGTGGATGCCTATCAACTAGCTTTGAAGGTAGAAGAAAAGAAAATAGACAAAATTATCAAAGGTTGTCTATAGTGAAAAGAGGGCCATCATTTCCTTTAAGGGGATGAGGTGTGTTTAATCCCACAAGGGGAGAATCATCTCATGAAGGGGAGAAATAAGAAAATTCTAGAGAAGGGTTTCAGAATAAACAAATAGGATTTTATTGGGGCAGGAGCTATAGTGGTTGTAAAGGTTGGCATGCCCCAGACAAACCTTATGTTTTCTATAGGTGTGGTGAAGAAGGGCATAAAACATTTGAGTGTTTAATCTATCAAACACAAGAAAGGAGGCAAGGGAACCAACCGAGAGTGAATTTGGTTGAGGTTGATGTTGAAAAACAAAATTCAAAAGTTGCAACAGATGTAGGTGAGATTCTCATGATAAAAAGAACAATGATTTCTCTATAGAAAGAGCATGTGTTGGCTAAGGACAATGATAACTCATGACCTTGTGTACAAATATTTTTTGAACTAGGGGCACTTTAGGAGGAAAGGTATGTAAACTTATTATTAAGGGTGGATGCTCTAAAAATATGATTTCTAATGAAATCATACAAAAACTAGGTCTACAATATGAAAAACATCCTTTTCCTTACCATATTTCTTGGCTTAAGAAAGGAAATGAAGTTATTATCGATAAGAGGTGTTTAATCAAGTTGTCAATAGGAAAGACTTACATGGATGAGATATCGTGTGATGTTATTCCAATAGATGCATACCATGTGTTGTTAGGAAGACCATGGCAATATGATAGAAAAGTTCCCCATAATGGAGAGAAGATATGATATTATTAATATAGTACAAGTTTATAATATATTACTGATATAATACTATTTACAATACTAGCCTAGCAATATTACTAATATATTACAAATATTTATAATCTACAAAAAATGCATTAAATTACAATGCACAATAAACCTAGATAAGTATAGATAATTACTTAAAAAATATAAAAACTCCTTAAAAGTTAAAAGTTTAAAAACACTATATAGCTTAAAGGTTTGAAAACTTCTTAACAGTTATGTGTATTTCCAAAGTGAATGGTGTTCGAGGAGTTGGAATGTATTCCGTACACAATAGTTTTGACAAGGAAATTTTGGTAGAATGGAAACAATAATGGACATTCGTATGGCATCGTCTATGCATGCATATACCCATATATAGCATGGGTTCATCTAGTATGTGTTAAACAATAACATGGCAAATAAAAATAAAACAAAATACAAATCCATAAATCAATAACACATACACACAGATGCAAGACAAAACACAATTTTTAACATGGTTCACCATGAAGGCTACATCCACAAATAGCAGGGCAATATCTTATTCACTATCTCTTCAATGCATTACAATACACATTTGCATGCCTTTTTATACACCTATAGCAACTTACTCTATTTACTCTCTTTGTTACAATACATTTATTATTCTGGCACCACTCAACCAAGAATAGAAAAGGAAGTGGAAATGGTGGTAGAGATGGGAGAGAAATGAATAAGGCGACTGTAATGGTTGGGCTTCACCGCCGAACAATCCCCCACTTGAAGTCCAACTGTAGTGCTGCCAAGATATCCCCTGCATTTCCACTCCTATCGTTGCATCATCTCCAACGAAGATTTTAGCTTCACCAAATTCTGTTCAAGAAAGCCCCAGATGAATCTCCTCCAAAGCACATCGGTTTTAACAACCTCCAAACGATGGACATACTTAATCAATCTCACCCTTACAATGGGCTTAACAAGTCACACCATCAACCTTCCAAAGATAAATAATTCCTCACACTTTTCCCCTCCTCCAAAATGGGTATAGGATTATGCACTTGCCCCTCCAAGACCGCCAACAGTTTATAGTAATCTGAAAGCTCTTCCTACAACGTAGCATAGAAAGCCTACCCCACAGTTCCAATTGCCTCGATAGGCCCACACTCAACACTCTCTGAAATATAACCCTTAACATTCTTATAAAGCCACCCCAACTCACACAATCTCCTAACCAGAACACATGTACCCTTGGGCACCTTGTAAGATTTCACCACAACAAAGCCATCCAAATCCTTATCAAATTTGACATAGTAGCGATCAATACCCTGGCAAGCATATAGAACATCTTTCACCAGGGCACCCTCAGTCACTTCACAGTCTTCACATCACACTTACATGTACTCTCAGAACATTGAGGCCCTTGCATTCTCGGGGCCTTTAGACAACGAAAGAACCCCACCTGGATGATGATGTTCAAGGGTTTTATACTGATCTACCTCCTTTGTAGCACTCCTCTCTTGGGGCGCGTGGGTAGTATCTCGGCATTCAAACCACCCATGTCTTCGCTAAGCAAGCCCTTCTCATTTCCCAGCGCCTGCAAAACCTCCGCATTCAATATGACCTCGATTTTAGGGTTCTCGAGGGCCCTCTTCTACATGATCTTGGAGGCTCTTTCCAAGAACAGGAATAGGGATTTAAATCCCCCTTAGCTCTTAATTTTGTCTATCATCCACAAATTCTATAACTCCATGGCCGCACTGCAACACACATTGACAAAGTCTAAAACCCCTCTATTCGCACAAACCACCTAGGAAATCAACAAATGCATCAAGTAACCAATATCCTTTTCCTTGGTGGCTCTCATAACACTCTGCCCATCCTCTTCAAGTAAAGGCATGCCCCAGAGGTAAACCTCCTCTAGCTCAACTTGAGGGACAGATTCCTCTGCTGCCGGCTTAACTTCTTCCACCGACTCTGCCGGACTGACTTGTTCGTCAGGCACTGCCTTCACTTCTTCCACCACCTCGACCGGCTTTACTTCTCCGGCCTCCACAGCCAGCAGCATCAATGAGCAATGCTCTGCTAGCACATCTTGCATGTGATACTGCGAAATCACATCCTCATCACCCAAAGCATCCTAATTCCTAGCCTCTACCAAAACATGCAAGTCATCTATTTCCATTGGCAAATCAAATCTAACCTTTTTACCTACACACCAAGTACTATAATCATTCCTTTTTCTTACTTGCATCTGCTCCATGTCACTGTCAGGTTCCAACATACTAAGAAACTCCTCAATAACAGAATTAACTTCGTCGTCTAACTGATCCAAAAGCTTCTTCTGAGAAGCCTAGAAATCTTCTTCATCATCTATATGAATAGCTCCCACTTCATCAAAACTCTCTCCAGAGCAATGGGACATAGACATGAGAGCTTGAACCCAATCATCCAAGTTGGGGCTCTCATCCATATATGCTCAACTTTCTTCACAACTCCTCCTTGGTTCTAACCAAGCTCTGATACCAATTGTTAAACAATAACATGGCAGATAAAAATAAAACAAAATACAAATCCATAAATCAATAACGCATACACACAGATGCAAGACAGAACACAATTTTTAACTTGGTTCACCATGAAAGCTACATCCACAAACAATAGGGAAATATCTTGTTCACTATCTCTTCAATGCATTATAACACACAGCAGCATACCTTTTTATACACCTACAACAACTTACTCTATTTACTCTCTTTGTTACAATACATTTATTATTCTGGCACCACTTAGCCAACACCCAACGAAGAATAGTAAAGGAAGTGGAAACGGTGGTAGAGATGGGAGAGAAATGAATAAGGCAGCTATAATGGTTGGGCTTCACTGCCCAACAATATGTTGGGTAGATGTTGCCTACAATTTTCTACTCTACAAAATAATATACAATAAAAGGACTAAGGTGAAGTATTTTACTTTTCAAATTTAAAATCAAAATCATAAAATATTTTCAAATTTACTCAATTAGAAGGGTAACAATATATGTTAATGAAAATAAATATAGTTTTTAGAATTGATTTATAACCTAGCAGTTTGAAAGGTAGGATTAACTCTTTGGTTCAAGGGAAACTGTGTTTAACTATAGGGGAGAGGACCCAATTGTTGAGTATGTTCCAATAGGTGTGATAGTATTTGTCTATTTAAGGCCCAATATTTTAAAAAGTTTAGCATTGGTAGTTGTGACTTTAAGATTGTTAGTGTTACTATAAGTACTTATAATTAAACAAAATGTGTTCATTAGATATAAAAAATAACCAATCATGTGATGCCACATCAGTGCACCAACATACCATGACTTAATGCACACCTATTGGTCTACCCTTTTTATGAGAACTATTTGACACCTCAACAAAAAGTGTGCTGATGTGGCATCATATTTGATGATGTGGACCTGAAGCCTTAGTTATAAGAAGGGGCCTCGCCAAATAAACTATTGTAAAAATTTTGGAGTGATTTGAAATTGCCACATATGATTTTGAGAGGAGTGAAGTTAGGGTACTCAACTACTAAGTCCTCTCCCCTATATTCGACTACAATTCAGACCTAAGACCTCTGGACGGAGGGCGCATACCATCAAGGAGGGAAAAGAAATGCCCCTCATTTCTTTATTAGTTTTCATGATTCCCCGCTAAAACCATTGTAATCTTAAAAACTAAGACGAAGACTCGTCTCAAAGCCAAGAATGTAACTGGACGCATTTTTCTTACATGTTCAGGCAATAAACACTATTGTTTTACTCACGTAAAAGTTTGTTTATTGGGAGTCGGTCACTCTAAATATAATTGGTACGTGATAAACAGAACAAAAAGTCCGATCAGAATAAGAAGTGTCGCATCAAGGAAAAATGATTGAAGACTTAAAAAATGTATGTGGAGGGGTAAACATCTAATTATCTCAAAACAATCAATACAATAATTGATCATCCAAATCTTAATTACTTTCTCCTGCACCAACGTGTGAAAAATCTATTGCAGCTACTGATTATTAATTTCCTATCTTATAAGATTATTTGGCTGCCAAAAAATTAATTAATTTACAGCAAATATTAAATAATAACACAACTGCAATTTCACAAAAAAATCACGGAGACAGAAAAATAAAATCAACACAACATTTTGGACAAATTGTCCCTGGAAAAACCCCAAAGGGAAAACCAGTACTGCAGATGAGAAATATATTAAACTTCAGCAAATCAAGAGATACAAATACTGCTTGCCTCTTACTGGCAGAGCTCCGACAATCTCTTATTCCTCCTGCTGATATTCCTCCACTGCTATCCCCAACGCTATCACTGCGCCCTTGCTCTCACTGCAAATCAATTTGCTATCACCGCAAATTTATTTATTTGCTATCGCTGCAAATACTTCTCGGATCTGTGTTCTCCAAATGCCTATTGATCCTCTTTTATAATCCCCTCATTGAAAACCAATGGCCATGATTTAATCTTAATCAATGGCTAGGATTAATTAAACTCTAAACCCTAATATCTAGAAGTCTCTCGAGAAATCAATTATCTAGGTATGGAGATAATTATTCCAGCTATGTTTCCAGCCTCGAAATCACCACCCGAGACTAGAACACCTATCCAAGCTACATTTAAAATTAACACTCCCTCTTAGCGAGGAAGGTGTTCTGCATAACACCCAACTTACCTCTGAAGAAGATGAATTTCACCTTCCCCGATGCCTTTGTTAAAATGTCTGCTACCTGCTGATCTGTAGGTATATACTGTAGCTGAACAACCCTCCGCTGTACACAATCCCTGATGAAATGATATCTGATGTCTATATGCTTAGACCTATCATGAAACACTGGATTCTCAGATAATCTGATGCAACTCTGATTATCATAGTGTATCACTGTAGTCTCAACCCTCTGACCAAACAAGGCTACCAGCAACTTCCGAAGCCATATAGCCTCACACGTTGCCATGCTAGCTGCTATGTATTCTGCTTCTGCAGAACTCAGAGCCACAGACTTTTGCTTCCTGCTGTACCAAGAGACAACTCCTGATCCCAAACTAAAGCAGCACCCTGAAGTGCTTTTCATGTCCACCGCACTACCTGCCCAATCTGCATCAGTATAGCCTATCAACTTGATACCATCACCTCGAGCATATCTGATCCCATACTCGATTGTACCACGCAAATACCGCAATACATGCTTTGCCGCTATCCAATGCACTCTCTTCGGCTCAACCATGAACTGACTAAGAGATTTTACTGCAAAGGATATATCTGGCCTAGTGTTGACCAAATACATGAGAGATCCAATCAACATCCTGTATAAGGTGGGGTCTACATCCTTTTCCTTGGATGCGTCTACCTTCTTCCAATTCGTGATCATAGGTGTAGACATGGCTCTGCAATCTTGCATCTCAAACCTCTTCAAGATTTCAATGCAATATTTCCCTTGTCCAAGGAAAATCTCTCCATCTGTCTGCCACACTTCCATGCCTAGAAAGTAGTGCATAAGCCCCAAATCCTTCATCTCAAACTCTGCTGCAAGGTCCCTCTTGCACTCCTCTATGAGCCCCAGTGAACCTGTATAAAACAAGTCGTCCACATATAGAACAAGAATGAGAATTTCACCCCCAACCACCAAGTAGTAGAGGTTAGCATCCGCCTCACTCTTCACAAAGCCTATTCCCTGCAAGTATCTATCAATGTGCTCATACCACGCCCTGGGAGCCTGCTTGAGTCCATACAAAGCTTTCTTCAATCTGCACACGTGGGTTTCGCTGCTGTGTGCTACAAAGCCCTCTGGTTGTTCTATGTATACCTCTTCTAACAATTCACCATTAAGAAATGCCGTCTTGACATCCATTTGATGGATCTGCCATCCCATATGCACTGCAAGTGAGATTATGGCTCGTATAGAAGTATACCTGGCCACTGGAGCAAATGTCTCCTCATAGTCTATTCCCTCCTTTTGAGAGAACCCCTTGGCCATGAACCTTGCCTTGTATTTTTTGATGCTACCATCTGCACCATGCTTAATCTTATAGATCCAGCGTGATCCAACCACTGCCCTATCTGTCGGTCTAGGCGCAACCTCCCACACATCATTCTACATTATTGAGGTATATTCCTCAACCATCGCATCTTGCCACACCTGTTGCTGTGCAGCCTCCTGATAGCTGGAAGGCTCACTATCTACCAACTGACTAACCAATGCCACATAGTCATTATACCTAGCTGGTTGTTTTCGCTATCTATTACTCATCCTAGGAGCTCCCACAAACTCCTGAGTATCCTTATGTGTCTATTGAACCTCACGGTTCCTCCTGTCAACTATAGAGGATGAAATATCAAACTCCATATCTTCTTGATGCATCTCTTGGATTTGCTGTATCTGTTGCTCCATACTCTGTGAACTCTCAGCCCCTGAGCCTGTGCTTGTACTAGTAATTGTACTTGTGCTTCGCTGCCCCTGTTCTGGTTGAACAATCCTTGGAGCTTCTGTTGGCTGCTCATTCTGATCATCTGCTGGCAAATCTCTGGACCTCTTATATGCCTTGTCCTTCATGAATTTGACATCACGCCTGACTATAATCCTCCTGGTCCCTGGAATAAATATCCGATATGCCTTTGAGGTCTCGCTGTACCCCACAAAGTACCCTCTCTCTGCAGTTTGATCTAACTTGGAACGTGTAGCCCCTGGAATGTGACAAAATGCCAAACTCCCAAATATCCTAAAGTGACTAACATCTGGCTTCTTCCCTGAGAATGCCTCCTCTAGTGTCATCTTGCCCAATACCTTATGTGGAACCCTGTTCTGTATGTATACTGCTGTACTGCATGCCTCTGCCCATAAGTATAGTGGCATATCTTGGTCATACAACATAGCCCTTGCTGCCTCCGATATAGAACGATTCTTCCTCTCAGCAACCCCATTCTGCTGCGGGTTGTAAGGAACGGTCCACTCTCTCTTGATTCCTTCCCTGGTACAGAACTCCTGGAACTCTTTCCCTTTGTACTCGCCTCCATTGTCTGACCGAAGAACCTTTACCTTCCTGCCTGTCGAATTCTCCACAAGATCTTTGAACTCCTAGAAGTGACTGAAGACCTCATCCTTGGTCTTCAAGAAGTATATCCAGGTCTTCCTGGAGAAATCATCAATAAAAGTAACAAAGTACTCATATCCTCTGAGAGACTTCGTTGACATTGGTCCACATATATCTGAATGTACTAGATCAAGAACCCCCTTGGATCTGGTGTCACTCCTTGGAAAAGCTGCTTTCACAAACTTCCCCAATACACATCCCTTACATACATCATCATGCTCTGTGCTCATGTCTGGAACACCTGTCACTGTCTCACGAAGCAATTTAAGTGCTCCATGATGTATATGGCCCATCCTTCTATGCCATAGCTCTCCTTGATCTCTAGGATTACTGCTGCTCACTAGTGCCTTAGGAGTATCAAACTGCAACCTATAAAGTCGGCCGCTCCTAACTCCAATAGCTATGGGTGATTTCCAATCCTTATGCTTGATTAAAACATGCGCCCCTCTAAAGAGTACATTATAGCCTTTATCCTGAAGGACAGATACGGAAATTAGATTCATGCCCAAGCCTGGCACATATAACACATCATGAATGGAAATAGGCTTGCCATTCTCCCTCTGAAATAGAACAGTCCCTCTCCCAACTGGATTGCACTTGGACTTGTTCCCCATCTGAATCTGGAATCTGATGTCCTCCTCCTTGTATCTGGAGAAGTACTCCCTAACTCCTGTCATATGAAATGACGCCCCACTGTCTATATACCAAACACCCTGTGAGGTTGAGCTAGTCAGGCAAGCTATGAGTGCAAACTCATCCTCCATTCTACTAGAAAGCTCATCTACACTTGCTGAAGCTGTCGTCTGCTTCTTGCCCTTCTTTTCATTTTTCTTCCTTTGTGGGCAATCGCTGACATAGTGGCCGAACTCGTGACAGCCATAGCATTTGATCTTAGATAAGTCCTTCTTCTTCTCACTTTTTAGATTTGATCCTTTGCCAGACCCCTTCTTCGCTTTCCTTTTTCCTGCTAGGGCAACGTTTTCCTGTTCCACCTCACTTTTCTGACTATTACTGCTGGTTCCATTGACAAGACTTAGTCTAAGCTCCTCCTGAGTGAAGTCACTCCATAGTCGATCCCAACTCGGTAAGGTGTCTCATCCATTAATAACTTGAACAAAGACATCCCACTGCTTAGTAAACCCATTCAAGGCTATTCGTACTAGCTCATCATCCTTTGGTTTGTCTCCAAGAGCTGCCAATTCATCCTTGACAAGTCTAAGTCTGGTGAGGTAACTTGTGACGTCTTCTCCCTTATTCATCCGGGTATTCCTTAACTTTTCTCTGAGAATCAGCTTTCGGTTAAGGGTAGCATTCTGGTACAGATTCATAATGGCATCCCACATCGTCTTTGCTGTATCTAACTCTGCAATATGCGGAACAATATGATCCTTAACACCGTTAAGAATCAGCCTCCTTGCCTTGGCATCTTCCTTCTTATATGCTACGAGCTGTGTTGCATCTGTAGGTACAGGTACAACAGTGGTCACATAATCCTTGATACCATTCTCTTCCAGCAATAAAGAAATTCTGGCTTTCCAGACACCAAAATTTGAGGCTCCATCCAATCTGTCCTGATCTCTTAAACCTGCTGAGGCCATCTCAAAAGAAAATAATAATTTGAAGAGGTCAAACTGGGTTTTATAAACCCTAGATTTTTTATTTATTATTTTTCCTTTCTCCCTGTGCCTGTTCTGCACTCAGATCCGCTCTGATACCATGTGAAAAATCTATTGCAGCTACTGATTATTAATTTCCTATCTTATAAGATTATTTGGCTGCCGAAAAATTAATTAATTTACAGCAAATATTAAATAATAACACAGCTGCAATTTCACAAAAAAATCACGGAGACAGAAAAATAAAATCAACACAACATTTTGGACAAATTGTCCCTGGAAAAACCCCGAAGGGAAAACCAGTACTGCAGATGAGAAATATATTAAACTTCAGCAAATCAAGAGATACAAATACTGCTTGCCTCTTACTGGCAGAGCTCCGACAATCTCTTAATCCTCCTGCTGATATTCCTCCACTGCTATCCCCAACGCTATCACTGCGCCCTTGCTCTCACGGCAAATCAATTTGCTATCACCGCAAATTTATTTATTTGCTATCGCTGCAAATACTTCTCGGATCTGTGTTCTCCAAATGTCTATTGATCCTCTTTTATAATCCCCTCATTGAAAACCAATGGCCATGATTTAATCTTAATCAATGGCTAGGATTAATTAGACTCTAAACCCTAATATCTAGAAGTCTCTCGAGAAATCAATTATCTAGGTATGGAGATAATTATTCCAGCTATGTTTCCAGCCTCGAAATCACCACCTGAGACTAGAACAACTGTCCAAGCTACATTTAAAATTAACACAACGTTATTTTCAATGCTTTCTCGATAGGATTAGGTAGACCAAAATAAACTGACCTAGTCATGTATTCTGTTAAAGCCAATCAATCTTTATTAATGTCGCTGCTTTTATAATTTACTCCGTTTCTTTTTTCTGCTGTTCTCTGCAATGGAAAAGTTTGTTGGAGGCTTAGGAGTTGTGAAGCACGAGCAAAGGTAGGCTTACAATTTAAAATCTAGAAGTGGGCAGATAGATGTCCATTACAATCCCTATTTTTCCATAAGATTAAACAGAGGAAATGTTCATTTAATGCTTAGTACTTAAGGGCATCATTACTTATTCTTTCAGGTATCAGCAATCTGGCCAATTGGGTAGAAAGAGGGATACAATATCATGGCCAAGCCCTTATTAGGGACTATATTTGGAAGGAAGAAGCATCAAGTACAAGCAAGAAAAGTAGTACTGCATCTCAAGCAACCATATCTGATTTGCCTTCAGTGTGGAATAGTTGCTTTACCTTGAAAGATAGAGAAAGCACTCCAAATTTTCTCCCAAAAAAGATGAAGCTTAATAGCTCTGGTAAAGAGATTAGTGAAAGATTGCAAGTTCTACATATTAGAGTGGGTTGTGTGCTCACGCACACCATGAAATTTGTTCAAAGATA
Organism: Cunninghamia lanceolata; assembly: GCA_027924645.1. NCBI lineage: Eukaryota > Viridiplantae > Streptophyta > Pinopsida > Cupressales > Cupressaceae > Cunninghamia > Cunninghamia lanceolata. The sequence continues at coordinate 6,628,061 of BSBN01000738.1, forward strand.
TGGCCAGCTGAACCCAAATAAAAGAGATGACGAACATATGTCTACAGTTGAAGAATGTCGTCGAAAGGTAATGAGAGCGAAAGGTTTACTGATCTCCTCAGAAATAGAAACCTCTGCAAACCAAGAAATGGAAGTCCAGTTTCTGTGGGCAGAAAAGTGGCGTCCAAAGAGATTAACAGATTTCATTTGCAACAAGCAACAAGCACGAGATCTTCAGTTTCTGGTAATCTTTCCGTATTCTCTCTCTTATCTCCTTTGGTTTTTTTCCTTTTGTTTGACGATTTCAATGGTAGTGTAGAGTTACTGGATTACTACACTTATACATCAATTCGAATCAATAGATCCGCCCTTGTGTGCTTATGACAACGATTTTTTCTCAAGATTTTGATTTGGGCTTGTGACGACAACTTTTTCTCATGATAGATAGTCCGTGTAAAAGGGGAAGAGCTTAAACAGCTGGTACGTTGTCAATGTACCAGCAGTGAAATTATGTGGAAATCTTGTTGACTGACCTGTTTCCAGTGGAAACTCTGTCAGACTGATCCTATCGAAAGCATGGAGGACTGTCTATTCAATTAATCCATAGAAACAGTAACAATTCTAGAAGATCTAAAATTAAACAGTCGTCACACAATGTGCCGATTGTTTACCATGGACGTGTAAGAGCAAACCAGGTAGCACATCTAAAAATAAAAAGTTTGTTTAAGCTGAGTTTTTAGAAAATGAAATCTGTATAGAGTATAGACTTATAGACCAGAACCAAATTTCCCTAAGCAGGTGGTCTCAGGTTCAAGTCACGACTAGTTTTATGTTTTAGTTTTTTTTTTTTTTTTTTTTTTTTTTTTTTTTTTTTTTTTTCTTTTTAAATTAAATTTATTTTATTCATATAAAGCCAGAAAGGTCAGTAGTACAATATAATTAGAAGGCAAAAATAATAAAAGACAATGAAATGGAGAAGAAAACGAGGATTTAGGGTTGCTCATCACAATCATGCTCCGAGTTCACATTAAGAGGGAAAGGCCAAAGACCTTAGAATATCACAATTCACTTATAGACAACAAATATAATATCATGTGTATAGTACAAACATTGGCTACGTAAAGGTAGACCAAGACATTAATAAAATAAGCATAATGTGTATTATAATAACATAAAAACATATAAATATATTATTATATTATTTTGAAAGAAAATTAAATTAATCAATTATATTGTTGATTAGTTGATCTATGAATGTAACATTATATTAATAATATTTTTTGAGATATGAGGTTAGCTTGCAAACAAGAATGAAAAAGAGCGTCAACATAATTAACACCCTTAACTTGAATTTTATGCTTAACATTTTTTATTGACCATTGTCTTCTTGTGCCAACAAATTTAAACTAACCTTTGTACTGCCAACAAAATTAGATTCTAGTTCCAATATATAATCAATTTCTTTACCCTTATTATTTACTAGACTCTCTTCTTGTATAGCAAGCATATATTTTTTTCTCACCTTTTGTATTTCCAATATACAAACTTGTATAGATTTAGCTTCCAACAAGATGAATAAGTATGTCCATTAGCATCACAATGTTTCACATAATTCTTCTTTGTATTTGTAGAGTTTACCTTCTCATATTTTTCTCCTTTTATCCTTAGAGATGATGAAGGATGATCTACCTAAAGATAGTGAGTATTAGCACATGCTCCATTTGTGTCCACTAGTTTAGATAGAAAAAAGGCCTTTGGAGATGGTTGTGAATTCCTATGATGCACTTCATTAACACATCCTCATATTTCACATCTTTCTTTATTTAGACAACCCTTTTATGAAATTCACTAGTGTACTCTTTCACACATTGTCTACCATTCTATTTCATAAATTCCCATGCTATATATTTTTACTCTCTGACAAATATGATAAAATTGTTTCTTAATAAAAAAATTTAAATCAATCCCATGAACTAATTGGAGATTTTTCTTATAGTCAATCAATATAAGAAGATTTTAAATTAAACCAAATCAAACTATTAAAGATTTTTTAATCCAAATTAAAGGTATGCATGCTAAATTAGTTCAATTGCACGAACCAATGGTCAAGCTTTTCCACACCCATGTGTCTTTCAAATAGTAGAATTTCAATCTTAGACTTAGACCTTGAAAAGAGGAATTTTTGGTAGACTTTGCTTACTATGTGAAAATATTCTCCTTCATTGGAGTGAGATTTCCACTTGCCCAAATACCACTTGATTAGTAAACTAAGATGGATATACCATACACTAGCCACGAACATATAAATTTATGAAATAAATTAAGTGTTGTAAACTTATCAATCAACTAATTTAAATTGTACTATGTAAATGAGAGAAAACACCATGCACAATTAAGAAGAAAAAGGATGTACCCTAGAGAAACCCACATACAAAAGAAGACTCTAGGAAATGTGAGCTACTGCACACTTAACCATACATCTTCACTAAAAATTACAATCTTAGGCCCATTAAGCACACAAATAACATAAATCTCAATGAACATGTTGGCAAGAAAATGGAGAGGGCTTAGTTTGGAGATCTAAGCCTCAGTCCAATATCTGTAGTCAGTTTATACCCCAAATAATATAATGAGAAATTCATAAAGAACATCAAGGAATTATAGAATGCGGTAAGAATATAGCATTTATACATATCAAACACATTCATACACACTTAGACATTAGGTCCAATCCATATATCTCCATTAAATATTCATTAAAATATGATGCACAATTAGGCAAATTTGATTCTCTACTCTATATATATTTGCTCATATACATTCATACTTATACCTCTCTTATATATCTTACATATTATCTATTATATATCTATATGTTACATTAGGGATGCGTCCCTTACTAGATGTCACTATCTATGTTGGTCTGATCCTCCGCATCCCCCTTGTGGTGAGCTAACATAGGATTTGTTGTGAGCCCTACTATTGTTCATTCCCTGTCAATATCATCCCCCCTTTTTAAAGTAGGTCTTGTCCTCAAGACATGCAGTGCTAGTTTGATGCAAGAGCATCCAGTGGTGTAAGGGCAATCTTGCATCACCCAAAAAAGAAGTTAATTCAAAATCATTGTAGTTGTTTTCATTTCTTTCCACAATTAGTGTTTCTAGTTCCATAATATCTAGAATAATGATGTAGGGCTTTCAGTTTTTCCAAAAATGCTAAAAATAGCAACCTACCTATTTTGGAAAGCCTACTTGCTATTTTGGAAAGTTTGCAGTAGGGTACGGATTGAAGCGAAAACTTGCAGAAAGTTACTAAATGGAAATATAAGACCTTTGGCGAAGGAATCAGGCAAAAATCATTTGTGAGCTAAAAGATATTAAAGTTTTTATTTTCTGAAAAACCCCTAAAAATTTCTAAAACGAGATATGAGGCACTAAAACTTCCCCAAACGTCCCAAAAAGTTGACAGAAATTTGACGCCTAAAACGATTCGTCAATCAGACACCCGGATCAAAAGTTATGCTTCCCGGAAGTTGACCTACTTTTGGAGGGAATTGTAAATTTCAAAATTTAGCTGGAGGCTGCCAAAAAGTGTTATTTATGGCTATTTTGGGGACCTTGGGCAGGAGTAGAGTTAAGAGGGCAAGTGTAGAGTCAAGAATAGGGGGAAAAATAGAAACCCTAGCGGATTTGGGGTTATAGAAGGCTGAAGATTCTAGAGTCTTGAGGTTGGGGAAAGCTGTAATGTGTTGCAGCCAGTAGGGGATTCATCCTCTTATTGTAATTGGGATTCTGTAATGTAATGAGTTGCCCAAATCAATAAAAGAAAGTTCTATTTTCTGTGTTCCATTCCTGTTGTTGTGTGTTTTGTGATTTACCCCCTTCATCATAGTTTGAGGGTTGGATGTTCTTATAAATGACTTTTAGAAGTGTTAAAGTTGTATCACATTGTTTCTTTGCTAGTTGTAGCACCTGAATTTGCCCCTCTATCTCAATGTGTGTGCTCTCTGCATCTCCTAGGGTAGTTGGTATCTATATCTTTTGAGCCTTTTATTTTGCTTCAACTAATACCCTAGTTAGATTTGCTATTCTGAGGCTAACTACCTCTCTCAGTTGCTTGATTTGGCCATTGATCTGCTCTCTTTGATCCTAGAGTTATTGCAGCTAGGTATGTATTGTTTCTATTTGTGCCCTTATGGCTCCTCTCAAATCTTGAAGAGGAATGTATGTTGCAGTTGTTTGTGCTATTTGGGCTTCTATATGTTGCAAATATGTGCCTAAGTAGGTTGTCATTGATGTCAACATATCCTTGTTGCCATTGGTGTCAATTATATCTTGTTTTGCTATCTGCATAGAAGACTAGACTATTGAGGATATTGAGAAAATTAATGATAATCAATGCATGCGGATCATGTGGCTATGTAGAGGATTGTTAGAGATTGCTCCAGTTAAGATTTGAGAAGTCTGCATGAAGATTTGAAGGAGTTATGGCCATCTAAGTAGAACTAGTTCCTACAATACTCAGGAAAGATAGAGTGATAGGAAAGAGGTCTGGATTGCTTCGGTAATATAAAATTGTGATCTGTGGATCTGAAGGCATGTTTGGGAAGTCAATGTGTATCATCAACACCAGTGGTTCGTGGTTTGGAGATCTGCAAGCTATCCTTCTAGTTTGACAGTCATGGCAGAGAGTGTTCTTAAGGTTCTGGAGGAAGATGCAATTGCTTCTGATAATTTGGTTTAGAATGTATGTTATTGGTGAGTTTAATGTACTTATGGAGGTCTCTAGATCATATGGCTACTATGGTAGAGGTCCGCATTGAGGTTTGAGCTTGTTGATTGAAGATTTCTTCTTGAGGTTGATGTTCTTCCCATTCTTGGCCAACCGGATGTTCCTAGCCTATTGCGAATGCCTTAAAAACATTTTTACGAAGCGTGGAGTGGTTGTAGAAGTAGATTCAAGTCTCAGTTGTGTTTGGCTGACAGTATGATGATCCGCATCAAGTTTAGCCGACCTTGTTGATCATTCCAAGGTTGACGAAGTATATAAATACTTGTTGAAGAGGTATTGAAATCATCCTTGTGCAAAATAGATAAATCTAAAAAAAGGATCAGGAGCATAGTAGAGAAGAAAAGGAGCGAGAGCAATGTAGAATGTGAAAAAGAGTTTGAGGCAAAGCAAAAGTTCTTGAGCATTCATTGAAATTGAATCAGGCATGAAGTAGATTCTATTTCTCAGTTAATTCTTTCTAATTAAATTCTGTAAGTAGTGAGCCTCTCTTTTGACCAATGAGCTCTGGGCAGTGCACCCAAAGGCATGTGCCTTCTATTTTACTAAGTACTTTTAACATGGTACGCATTTTGTGGGTTAACCCCCACCGTGTTTTTTCCCTTAACCAGGTTTCCACATCAAAATCTTGGTGTCAAGTGTGTTGATTATGTTTTTGCTCTTATGTTGTTGATTAATGCTTTAATGTTTACATCACTAGTCTAATAGTAAGATAATAAAGAAGGTTAAAGGAAGAAAAGTTTTTGTGAGACAACTAATTCACCCCCCTCTCAGTTGTCTAGTTCCAACAATTGGTATCAAAGCCAGATCCTCTCATAAAAGCCTAACTGCTTGAGGAGATCCAAGATGTTGACCTACAATAAAGATAGTCCAAGATTTGATGGAACAAATTATTTTGTTTGGAAAAATCGCATGGTGTTCCATTTACAATGCATTGGTGATGCCTATTGGGCAATAACCAGTGTTGAGTATAAACCTCCAGAGAAAGGTCCTTCAACTCTTGATCAAGTCAAAGATGCTAAAAATAATCTTCGAGCAAAAGAAGCCTTATTGAGTGCCCTAACTAATTCAGAAATGATAAATGTCTTTGGCTAAAAACTGCTTATGAAATCTGGAAAAAGTTGGAGTATCTGTATGAAGGTGATAAATATGTCAAATGTGCAAAGCTGCAATGTCTGAGAGGAAAATTTGAAACTATGAGGATGAGCGAAGATGAAAACATCACAATCTACATGCAAAAGATAAATGAACTTATGTGTGGCATTAGGTGTTCTGGTGGAACTTTGGAAGAATCAGAAATTGTTTAAAAAGTACTTAGATCTTTACTAGATTCATACAAACATAAGGTTGCAGCTATAGAAGAGATCAAGACACTCTCAGAGGTTACAAGAGATCATCTGGTTGGCAAAATTTTAGCTTTTGAATCAAGTGAGTTTGGTGATTCTCTTCCTAAATCTGAATCTGCATTCAAGGCCAGTGTGTATGGAAAACAAAGATATGATCCAAGTGAAAGCTCTTCTACAAGATCAAATAGATTTGTTAAGACAAGAAAGGATCTTGAAGATGTTGAAATAGAAATAGCAGATCTTGAAGCTCTTATTGCCAGAAGATTGCCAAGAGGATCCGGTAAGTGTGAAGGAAAATTACCACTCAAATTGTTTGCTTGTAATAAGATTGGTCATTTTGCCTCAAGATGTCTGGAAAGGTTTTCAAAACCAAACCCTAATAGGTATAAAGCTCAGAAGAAATGTTACTATGTCCAAGAAAATAGAGAAGAAGGGGTAACAAATGATGAATCTGATCATGGAGGCTCCTCTGAAAATGATTGGGTGTTTATTGCTATCAAAGAAGAAGATCCAGTGTCTACTAAATCTGCTAGCTGTGAAAATGTGGAAAGTGCTTTGGCTGCTCAGGTTATTGAAAAGGATGAATGGGTGATTGATAGTGGATGTTCTCATCACATGACTGGTGACAAGAGTAAGTTTGTGAACTTTGAAAACTATGAAGGAGGACTTGTGAAATTTGGAGACAACTCAGCTGGTAGAATCCATGGCAGAGGATCCATCTCTTTTGATGGAAAGAATAGCACCAATGATGTTCTGTATGTGGAAGGACTGAAACATAATCTTCTCAGTGTTGGACAGTTGGTTGACAAGGGTTATGATCTTTGGTTCAAGGATGGAAAATCTAGAATCCTGGAAAGCTCTGAAACTGAAATTGCATCCAGTAATCAAACCAGAGGGAACATCTTTCACTTAAGTGGTTCTGGGAAAAGTTGTTTGATTGCTCGGTCAGACCAAAGTTGGCTATGGCATAGGAGGATGTGTCATGTGAATTTTGACAACATTGTCAAAATTAGTTCCACTCAAGCTGTAAGAGATCTTCCAAGACTTATGAAACCTAATAACATATGTAGAGAATGTTAATTGAGCAAACAGAACAAATTTCATTCAAGAGTAAGGAACAAGGTTCAAGTGAGAGATTGGAACTGGTACATACTGATCTATGTGGTCCTGCTAGAATTAGGAGTGTGCAAGGAGACAGATATTTCATGTTGCTAATTGATGATTACTCCTGGATGATGTGGGTAACTTTTCTAAGAGAAAAATCAAAATCCTTTGACAAGTTTAAGGTGTTCAAGATGATGGTTGGAAATGAGATTGGTGGGAAACTAAAGTGTTTGAGATCTAACAGAGGTGGAGAATTTACCTCCGGTGAGTTTGATGCTTTCTGTGAAAAGCATGGAATAAAAAGACAGTTATCTGCTCCTAGGACTCCTCAGCAAAATGGAGTTGTGAAAAAAAAGAACTAGACCATTCAAGAAGCTTCCAGAACCATGACGATGGAAACAAATGTTCCTCAAGTTTATTGGAGAGAATCCATGAGTACTATTGTCTACACTCTTAACCGAGTGCAGATCAAAGGAAATTCTAGTAAGACTCCTTATGAGCTTTGGTTTGGTCATCCTCCTACTGTGAGATACTTTAGAGTCTTTAGTAGTAAATGTTATATCAAACGAGATGAGGACTTAGGTAATTTTGAGGCAAGAAGTGATGAAGGAATATTTTTGGGATACTCAACTCAAAGTAAAGCCTACCAGTGCTTCAATAAAAGATTGAAGAAGATTGTTGAAAGTGTGAATGTTAAAGTTGATGAAAACAAGGAAGGACATTCTAGCTACTCTAGATATGATTCAGATGATCAAGATGAAAGTCAAAATCAAGGAAGGCAAGTTCAAGTTTAGACCCATATTTAGTTTGAACCAGTGACTCTAGGGTTAACACAGATGATGAGGAACAAGTTCAAGAAACATAATCTCAAACAATCTCCAAAACTCCCAAGTATGTAAGTTTAAATCATCCTAAAGATTAGATCATAGGAGCTAAGAGTAAAGGTGTTCGAACTAGGAGAAAAATGTCTGAAGATCAAGAAGAGATTTGTTTGATTTCAAGGATTGAACCTAAATCAGTAAGTGAAGCTTGCAATGATGAAAACTGGGTCAAAGCAATGGAAGAGGAATTGATGCAAATTGAAAAGAATCACACATGGGATCTAGTTCCTAGACCTGAGAATAAAAATGTGATTGGAACCAAATGGATCTTCCGAAATAAACTGAATGAAGATGGTGAGGTGGTAAGGAATAAGGTAAGGTTGGTATGTAAAGGCTACTCTCAAGTAGAAGGAATTGATTTTGAAGAAACTTTTTTTCCGATGGCAAGGATAGAGGCAGTTAGATTATTTCTTGCATTTGTTGCTTTCAAAGATTTTAAAGTATATCAAATGGATGTAAAATCAGCATTTCTAAATGGAGACTTGGAGGAAGAAGTCTACATTAAGCAACCAGAAGGATTTAAGTTGTTTGATCAAGGAGATATGGTTTGTAGATTGAGAAAAGCCTTATATGGACTCAAACAAGCTCCAAAAGCTTGGTATGCCAGATTGGAGAAGCATTTGCTTAAGCTAGGATTTAGCAAAGGTACTGTTGATAGTACTCTCTACTTCAAAATTGATCATGAGGACATTCTAATTGTTGAAGTTTTTTTTGATGATATCATTTTTGGTGGAAATGAATGCATGTGTAAAGCATTTGTTGATCAGATGAAAGGTGAGTTTGAGATGTCAATGTTTGGTGAGATGAATTTCTTCCTAGGTCTACAAATTATTCAATTAGATAAAGGTATCTTCATTTCTCAGTCCAAGTATGTAAAATAATTGCTAAAGAAATTTGGAATGGAAGACTCAAAACCAGTAGGTACACCTATGGTAACTGGATGCAAGCTAAGCAAAGATGATGACTCTCCCAAGGCAAATCAGAAAAGATATAGATCAATGATTGGAGGTGATGAGTGCCAATTGGCACCCATAAAATACATCTTTTTACCTCTCTTTTTCCCCTTTCTGATACCAACTTCTTGATGTCTGCACCCGAATAGAATAGCGAGGTTGTTCTAAATAATGATTAAGTGAAGATAAATTACTTAGGATCATGATTTTTGATTTAAGGACTAATGTGCATGGAATTGATGGAAATATGCAGAAAAACTTCTCTTTTTGAATCAACAAGTGTAGATGCTCAAGATGGCAATTTTGTACATCTCTAGAGGTAGTCCTAAATATCTCCGGAGACTATACCAAAATCTCACGACAGCAGAAGTTTTGAAGTAAGAGGAAGAGCACCTCTGGAGCCGAGCAAGAAGGCCACAATTATATCTCCGGAGCAATAGACATATCTCTGGAGCTGCAAACAAAGACTCTCCGGAGCAACAGACATATCTCCGGAGCTGCAGTCAGAGACATACATCTCCGGCGCCTCCTCACAACAGGGCAGATTTCCAGCAGTTGTCGGTCAGGCACTTTCATCGGCAATTGTTATACCTCACCTTTTTATTACTCAAATCATCACTTGAGTAATTAAGGGGCCATCTTTAGTTAACTGCTGAGAGTTTTTGTCTCTTTTTAGTTTTTACATGAGTTACCAATGAGACTGATTCAATATCCATATTTTCAAGGCCTCACTGCCCAAATGTATTAAAAATTAGACTTAGAATTTAGAGTGGACTTCTGTTTCACTCATTCTATTCTTATTACATGATTATTTTTCATAGTTAGATAGCTAGTATAATAAAGAGATGGATGTCATCTCATAGAAGAATTGATAGATAAGATGAGTGATATGTCATCACTCATTTTATATATATTTACTAAAGCAGTAGAAGAAAAGGAGGATGATTATTATTCTTGTGTAATTTTCAATTAAGATATCAATTTTTCAGAGCGAATGGAATTAGACCGAATCTAGTTGTGATCTTATTCTCTAGTATTGATTCTTCACTATAGCCTTTGGCCCTAAGGGTGTGGAGCAAGGGCCCACTCTCACCACCAAGGCAGAAGGCTAGTACCACTATTTTGTTGTTTCAAATTTTGCTTTATAGATACTAATTTGGATAGATAGATGCATGTTGTAGTTGTAAATTTGCTTTGAGTAATTTACTGTTTAATTTTGTTTCCAGCATTCTTTGAATTCATTTCATAAGAAGATAGATCAATCTTTTTAAATTAGTGAAAGCCATTAGAATTAGTTAGAGAAAACTGGTAACTGTAGAATCCCTAGTTGTAGACAGCCGAGGACACAACCCTGGATTTTGAAATCTGAAATATGATTAAAATGACACCTTGTCATTTTTTGCGTCGTTGTCGGGGACAATTGTGTTAATTAGGGAAACTTAGCTAAACAGTTTAGGTTAGGTCTGTATGGTTAGAGCAAGAGACTCAAAAGGAAGATACATAAAGCAAAACCCCCATCAAAAAGCTATAGGAGAAAGCAGTAGGGTGGCATAAGATCTTGTTGAAGAAAGAAACTTAAAACCTACCTTGGAAGTGGCACCTCAAAACAATAATCCCTTAGATCCTACAAATCTTCCACTCGCTGATTATATCTAAGAATTACAACAAAAGTTTTAGGCAGATCCTTTAATAGAACCTAATATCCTAGAACCTCAGGGAGAAGAACCAGTATTAAACATGGATGATAATAATGATAATCATGAAGAAGATAAAAATCAGACTCCAAGAACCTTCTCATATCCCATTGTTCTGGCTGCTGGAGACAATGCTCCTATGAAAAATATCTCACCAGCACACCTGCCAAATTTTAGAGGTCTTTCCTCGAAGGACCCAGATCAGTTTATGTTTAAATTCAAAGTAGTATGCCAAACTTATGATTATGGATCAAATAACCAAAAACTCAAACTGTTCCCTTCAACCTTGAAAGATTCTGCGATGAGATGGTTTATGGGTTTACCCCAGAACTCTATTCATTCTTAGGATTAGATGGAAACAGAGTTTTTAGGAAAGTACCAAGATTACTGTAAAGCTAGTAATAAAAAATGAGGAATTGTTTAAAATTAGGCAAGGAGAGGAAGAGACTTTAGGGGACTATGTGGACTGGTTTAACTTCGCCTTGAGAAGATATGGCAACCCAGTAGATCACTCTTTGGCCAGAACCCTGTTTGGAAAAGGATTGGATAGGGAATCCAAATAGGCACTGGATCTAATGGGAAAAGGGAATATCAACAAAATGGATATCCCTTCTATAGAAGAACTCTACAAGAACTATTCTAGAACCCAAGATGGAGTGAGGTCATCCAAAACATTCAAAGGGAAGAATGAAATGGGACAGTTGATGGAAGAGATTGAAAATCTAAAAATAGATATTCTAGTCCAATTAAATACCACATTGGATGGAATTCAGGTGAAAACTAGAATAGCTGATCAAAATAGAGAAACTGAACCACTCTCCATCTATTGTCCTAGATGTAGAAACAAGCATCTGTTGAGAGAATGCCCTTTGGACAAATTAGAGGTTTGTCAAATTTGTGATAAGGAACATCCTACCAGTCAATGTAGTCAACTTCCAGCCTTGAAAAGATTGAGTAAGAAGAATGATGTAATGGAAGAAGAATTGAACTATGTGGGACAAAAACAAACTGGGAATTTCCCTTATAATCAGTATCCAAACCAACCTTCTTACAGGGGTCCTTCTAATTGGGGAAATAATCAATGGAATCCAATGTGGCATGGGCCTCAAAATAATCCTCCTTGGGGATAGCAGGATTGGCCAAATCAACATTGGCAAAACCAAACTTGGCAAAATCGGCACTGGGGAAACCAACAGTGGCCACCACAGTTTGGATCTCAAATCATGCAACCTCAATGGGGTCCTTAGCAGGGATATAATCAACAATACCAGGGACAACCTAGACATTTCCAACCTCAACAACAAGCTTTACTAACCGGACCCTCTAACACACAAGGACAATCACAAAATGAGCTGATTAGTCAACCACCCCTACCAGCTCAACCTATACCAAACCCACGAAATAAACAAGGAGCAGCTGTTTACATGACGGAGTAAGAAAACATGGTTGCTATTAACGCTATGTATTCAAATAATCTCCAGCTGCATTCTGGGAAAGCATTCCCAAGACCGTCTCCTCCAACTATAGTTGAAGCACCCAACGATGAGGAACCTGAAAATTCATCCACTCAACTCCCAGAGAAGATTACTATCAAAAAAGTGCTAAAAGAATCATCCTTGGAAAGCTCCGGAGATGTTCCAGAGATGGAAAAATTAGCACCATACCCAAAACAACTCAAACAACACGTCCCCCAGAAAAAGATCTTACAAAAACAAGTCCAACCCAACCTACAATTAGAACTTTTACAAGAAATCAAGCAACTGAACATTGAAATTCCTCTCCTCCAAGCAATCAGAGATGTACCAGAACTAAATCACTTCATTGAATAGCATTGTGTCAAAATGTAGGGCAAGAGGAAAAACCTTCCTTCTACAATACAAGTGGAAGGGAAAGTAGTAGATCTATTGATGGGAGAAATGCTTCTCCCAAAATATTGGGACCCTGGAAATCCTCTCATAACTATTTTCATCTTAGGGGTAGAAATTTCAAATGTTTTGGTTGATTTGGGAGCAGCAATTAATGTGATGACGGTTCATACAATGGACAAATTAGCTCTATCAGGTATTCAGTCCACAACTACAATTCTTCAACTTGTTGACCAGTCAGTACCTATTCTGAAAGGAGTAATTACTGATGTACCATTTGTGATAGAATCATGGGAATTTCCAGCAGACTTCCTAGTATTAGAACCTAGAAACTAGAGAAATGCTTATCCACTGATTTTAGGAAGACCATGGCTAGCTACAGTATCAACATCTATTGATTGTCGAATCATGGATATGATCATTTCTAATGGGATAGATTTGAAGAAAATATCTTTGTATCCTCCAGCTAAACCATCAATACACTATACAGGAAGAGTATGGGTGGATGAACCAGAGAACAATGACAACGGTGCCTCAATAGCCATGGTAACCATTAGGGAACATCTGGGAGAATTGGAAGAAGAAATCTACTATGATACAACAGAAGACATTACCCACATCCTAACCAATGAGGATGTGATGAAGCTTGCCCAAGATTCTAAGAGAGAACTTCTTACTTCTTCTCATTGTACCCTTGCAAATATCATTCCTTGTGGAGAAACATTTTATAGAGACTTAGCCACATTCCACATGTTGCTTCCACATTCTTGTCCCCTCAATACCATGACTCTAGTGTACAGATTAACTACATCTATGGATCAAATCACAAAACATGTCATGATTTTACCAAGGAAAACACTTAATATCAATACTCAGTTAACAACAAATCAGGAAGAAAAACTTATCCAACTTCTGATTTCCCATTCAATATATTTTTCTTGGGAATACCAAGATATGAAGGGCATACCTTCTAAGATCTGTACCCATCATATATACACTGAGGATATTAAACCTGTCAGACAACCCCAGAGAAGATTGCATCCTACTTTAAAGGACATTGTCAAAACTGAAATAGAAAATTTATTGCAAGAAGGGTTTATATATCCAATCTCAGATAGTCAATGGGTCTCACTCCTTGTCATAGTGCCTAAAAAGAATGGGAAATGGAGGGTGTGTATTGACTATAGAGAGCTAAACAAGGCTACAAAAAAAGACTATTTTCCCTTACCATTCATTGACCAAGTACTAGACAACCTTGCTGGGAGAAAGTATTTTTCTTTTTTAGATGGGTTCAGTGGGTATAACCAAATTCAAGTAGCACCTGAAGACCACAACAAAACCACTTTCACTTGCTCTTGGAGAACTTTTGCTTATAAAGTTATCCCATTTGGACTATGTAATGCCCCAGCTACATTTCAGAGACTTGTTTTAGCTATTTTTGTTGAACTAGCTAATGAATGCACGGAGGTCTATATGGATGACTTTACTATGTATGGGGATAATTTTGAAGAAGCTCTCACAAATCTTGAGAAAGTACTAAAATGCTGTGAGAAAAATCAATTATCTCTTAGCCATGAAAAGTGTTTCATGATGGTAGAAGAAGGAATTGTATTGGGACAACACATTTCAGCAAATGGCATCAAAGTGGATCAAAAAAAGATAGAAGTGATCACACAGTTGCCTTCACCCAAAAATCAGACAGATGTTAGGAGTTTTCTGGGTCATGTAGGCTACTATAGGAGATTCATAGAAAATTTTAGCAGAATAGCTACCCACCTGCTTACCCTGCTTAACAAAGACACAGAATTCCTATGGACAAAAGACTATCAATCAGCATTTGAAACCTTGAAAGAGAAGCTTACTATGACACCAAGTTTGAGAGGACCTAATTGGACTTTGCCATTTCACATACAAACTGATGCTTCAAATGAATCTATTGGGGCAGTTTTAGGACAAAAGGAGGAAGGAGAAAGTATGCATGCTATTTATTACATCAGCAAAACCCTTACATCTGCAGAAAGAAATTACACCACAACTGAAAAAGAATTCTTGGCAGTCATTTATGCTATAAACAAATTTAGGCATTATATCACTGGATATAAAATATTTGTGCACACTGATCATGTAGCCATCAAGTACCTAATGAATAAGCCAGTGGTGGGCGCAAGGATCATTAGGTGGTTATTATTATTGCAGGAATTTGATATTACCATCATTGATAATCCAAGCAAGTTTAATTTGGTTGTTGATTTTCTGTCAAAATTGCATATAGGAGGAGAAAACCAACCAGTAGAGGATAGGTTCCCAGATGAACATCTTTTTGCTATCTCCTCTACTGTACCTTGGTTCCCTGACATAGCTAATTTTTTAGCTACAAGCTTGTATCCATCCCATGTTACTTCAAAACAGAAAAAGTGTTTAGTTAAGGAAAGCTTATCTTACAAATGGTTAAATGGATTGTTGTTTAAATGTGGTCTTGATTTCATTTTTCGTAGATGTTTGAAAACTGATGAAATTTTTGATGTATTGAGAGCATGTCATGATGAACCATCTAGTGGGCATTACTCTTCCCACAAAACCATCCACAAAATCCTGGGAGCTGGTTACTACTGGCCCTCTCTTCATAAGGATACTAAGAAGTATGTACAACAGTGTGACCAATGCCAAAGAATGGGACAGCCAACCTTCACCCAAGAGATGTGACTGCATCCTTAAGTCATGATGGAACCATTCGAGCATTGGGGTTTCGACTTTGTGGGATCAATTTCTCAACCATCAGCAAGCAAGGAGTATATTCTAGTATGCACAGACTATGTTACTAAATGGGATAAAGTTCAAGCATTACAATTTGCACGAGAAGAAAAATTTGTTGATTTCCATTATAGTAAGATTTTCTTGAGGTTTGGAGCCCCAAGATCCATTGTTTCAAACAAAGGACCTCAGTTTACTTCATAGGTAATCAGAGCATTCACAGATTTCTATCAAGTCAAGCATAGGAAGTCTTCACCTTACCATCCTCAAGCTAATGGACAGGTAGAGGTAACTAATAGGGAACTTGAAAATATTCTGACAAGGACCGTAGCAATGAACAGAAAAGATTGGGCTAACAGATTACCTGAAGCAGTTTGGGCTTACAATACCACTTGGAAATCCACAACAAAATTTTCACCGTATGAATTAGTTTATGGGAAGAAGCCTATTCTGTCTATAGAATTTGAACTTCAGATATTTAAAACTGCATTGGATATTGGTCTACCATTGTCCATAGCCCAACAGAACAGAATTCTTTAGCTCAATGAATTAGATGAAATCTAAACGGAGGCCATTCAACAAATAGAACTGGTTAAGTATCAAAGGAAGCAGTGGCATGACCAACATATTAAGAGGAGGACATTTCAACAAGGTGATTGGGTTCTTCTTTATGATTCTAAATTCAAGGAGTTCAAAGGGAAATTACAAACT
The DNA here is from genome assembly GCA_027924645.1 of Cunninghamia lanceolata. Lineage (NCBI taxonomy): Eukaryota > Viridiplantae > Streptophyta > Pinopsida > Cupressales > Cupressaceae > Cunninghamia > Cunninghamia lanceolata. The sequence continues at coordinate 6,644,133 of BSBN01000738.1, forward strand.
CATTGGATGGGTCCTTATCAGATAAAAGAATTTTTTGAAAATGGAACTGTACTGTTGGAACCTATTGATGGAAGCATGAACACATTCTTAGTGAATGGCCACCGAATCAGACTCTATAAAAATCCATCCACTAAAGAAGAGTTCCTTAATGATTTATGCTTTGATACAAGGGAAACCTCCTCTGTCACAATTTTGGACTAAAAAAGAAGAAGAAGAAAAAGGTTGAAAACTTGCAAATGGCGGCCTTATGAAAAAAAAAAAGAGAGAATGTTGAAAACCAGCAAATGGCGGCCTTCTACAAAAAAAAAAGGAAAGATGGAAAACCAGTAATGGTTGTCTTTCTCGACCAAGGGAATTGAAAACTAGCAAATAGTGGTTCCCTTCTTCATGCCAATTAAGAATAAGCAAGCTACGGAGGTGATCAGGTGTCAGGTGCTACTCAAACACACCTCCAGCGCTTCACAACTAGGTACATCTGTAGCGCTTCATAGTTAGGAGCACTTCCAGTGCTTCGTAACTAGGTGCACCTCTGGCACTCTACCAATAAAAGGTTATTTATAACCATAATTAGTGGAGGGGACCCACCTCTCTAGGTAATAAAGTAGAAACATCAATTGATGAGGTCATCATGACTCATCCTCTACTTTATGACAGATACTTGTGAAGGACTGCGTTGACATCACCTAGGATACATGGATTCTCGAACTACTCAGCCGAAAGCAGGAGCAGGAATAATTACAGGTTGTGTGACAATGGAGGTGATTGACGTCATCTTGTGCCACACAAAGCTGCCCAGGTGCCACGTCACGTCCAGTCTCATCAATGCTGCAACATCTCAACCAAGTACATCGCGCCACATCATTAAAAATGGTTCAAGTAACTTTATCTTCATTAAGCATTAAATAGCAACTATCTTGTCTTTCTATTTATGGGTGTCGTCATTATGACACGTCCCCCTGCCATCACTTTTCTTCCCAAATTCATGCATGCCGCCATCTTTGTTGTACTATCACCATGCCTACAGAGTGTCCCATCACTCTGCTTCATTTATGATCACACAAACACTCTAACTGATTCTAGTTCTTTCTCTATCAACAAAGTTGTCAAGAGAATTAACAAAATAATCCTCATTCAAACTATAGCATTCCCTGAAGAATAGTGTCTGTTGAAACAAATCTCCAGAGCCTACGAAGTGAGAAAGAATTGTAAGCATAGAGAACAGACAAGGAATTTAAGTATGGGAGTTAAGAAGAAATTAGAACTAGAAAATGCTACAGGCCTTTTGTAGGATGAAGCTATAGCAGATGTTCTGAACATAGGATGGTTAGAATTTCTAAAAAATTTGAGGGATTTCGAGAAGATATTGTTGATGAATTCCTAAGGAACCTAAGGGATAATCAAACAACTGTAAGGGGAGTTCAAATCAACCTCTCAGCTACCATTATCAGTCATATTTCTAGGTTGCTTGAACAAGGTGAGAGGTTTTATCATCTGAAAACCTTATATGCTGATTTGATTAGAAATTTCTCTATTGAAGGTGAAACTACAATACAATTGTATTTAAATAAAAATGAGGTTAAAGGAATTCTTAGGTCCTCACTACCAAACCCTTGGCAATCTGTAGCTACATGGTTGATGAAATATTTCACATGTGATGGACAATTTTCCTTAGTTTTAGGACCAATAATGAAAACGTTAATTTTTCTAAGGCATGGGAATGGACACTTTGAATTCAGCATAAACATTCTCAATTTCTTGTACTCTACCATCAGGGCAACTGCCAAAAGATATCAATAAAACAAGGGTCCTATGAAACATCATGGCCTCATTTTTCTGATAGTGAAACACCACTTCCTATCTCAAACCAAAGGGGAAGAATTATGACAAACATTTCTTGAACAAAATCCCCAAAACAAGGCACCAGAGAAGGCACAATTAGAGGATGAGGGTTTCTCCACCCAACCAAAAGAAAAGACAAAACCTTCGACTTCCTCTACGGTTGTTCAGGAAAGAAAGAAGTTATTACTGGAGGCAACTTCAACTACAACCCCTGTTTCTAATAAAAAGAAGAAAGGCAAGGAAATTAAAGAGCTTACTCTTGAGCAAACTCCATATATGACTCGCTCAGCCTGAAAGAGAATGACTCTGGCTGGGGAATCTTTCCCTGAGGAACTAACAAGAAAGAGGTCAATGCACAAAGCAAAGAAAACCCCAAAGGAAGATGATCCTAGAGAACATTATTGGGTTGAAGAAGCATCCCATGATTCAGATGAAATTCCTCTAGTGAGAAAGAAAAGGCTGAGAGAAGTTTCCCCAGAACCATGTGCCCATTTGGATCTAGGACCAGCTTCAGAGCAATCTCCTACTCCGGAGATAGAACACAGGAAAACCTTTACTATTTCCTCAGACTCTAAGGATGAGTCACCCACTCCGGAGGCACCTACCCCACCTATGCTATGGAGAAGCAAAAGAAAAAGGTAGCTCTCCTAAGCGGAGAGAGATAATGTTCTCCTAGCTGAAGTGCTTCTGGGTTTTAGAACTTCTGAGAAGGAAGCTGGGCCTTCATCAGTTCCAGCACAAACAAAAGAAACCTTAGAAGAACCTCAGGATAGGGAAACTACAGGAAAAGATAAAACAGAGCTAGGTGCAACAGACAGTGCTAAACAAATGGCTATGGAAGACCCTGGTATGTAGCAAACAGAAGAAGAAACGGGAACTTTCTCTCATCCCTCTGATCAAGAAGATATTGAGATCTCAAAAGAGAAGCAATTGTTGGAAGAAATTGATAATCTAAAATGATTACTTTGGGGGAAAAATCAGATCATCACTGACCTCAAGAAGAACAGAATGGAACTCGAGCTGGAGCAAAAGCAAATATTTGAAAAACTACAAACAGAGCTCCAAAATAAAGACCAAATAATTCAAGAAAGGGAAGCGGAACTGGAAGCCCAGAAGACAGAGACAGCTAAAATCATGAAGTAAAAAGAGATAGAGGCAATACAAAGTATCTCTGATCTTACCAAAGCTAGAGACAATAGTCTCATAGTAATTGTAGCATTAATTGAAAAAGTATAGAGTCAAGATAAATAATTCACTTCGGCCAACAACAACATAGATGATCGGGAAGAGTATATTCAAGAGTTGGTTGGTCCAAGGGCAACCAGTGAATAGGAAGTACAAATAGATCCATATGTGGGTTCAATTCCCATTGATATTCCTAAGGCCCTGTTTTACTGGGAAAGGAGATGTAGAGAATATGAGGCTTCTAAGCCTATGCTGCAACTATAGAGGGTAGTTACTGCCATGACACAAAGAGTGGGAACCTTGGAGAACAGAGTCATTCAAATGGCCTCCATTTCTTCTAAAATTCTATCTTGCAGACCTCCAAGTGCCAGTTATGCCATGTTTTTACAAGAAAGGGTCCTACAAAGACGGTTGTCTTCAGTTCTGTCTGATTTGCCTGAAAACACAGAAACAATAGAGGGGTTCATGAAAGCTTATAAAAGGAGCTCTGATGAAGATAGAAATTTTCTATGTGAATTATATCTACATGGATTTTGTGTTGATGATATGACCTTCCTTCTCAATTATTTTGTAGGAGACCGCCAGCTCAGAGCATTCATGTCAATGATGAGGAATCATTAAATTTGGAATGAGTGAATGGAGGCTCACCTCAAGAAAGATACATACAAATATTTTCATCAGAAAAGAGTGTCCCAACCCTCAAGTTTTCGAGACCCAATTTAGGGCATATATCTATCACCCTGATAGTAACACAATTTTGCCATTATACCTGAAAATTTTTTAAGAGTGTTCTATTGATTTTGGTCTTTTTATGAATAGTTCCGCTAATCTAGTGCTTGCAATAGCAAAGAAAAGGTGGAATATTCTGACCTCAGAGCAGAAAATGAGAGAGGTGGTCACACCTACAAACTTAAGGTTATTTATGAGGAAGGCAAGATTAATATCCAAAATGATGGATAAGCATAAACAGGAGTGGATAGGTGGGCATTTCAGGCCACCACTCATAATTGAACCACTCCCTATCTCAGCTGAACAGATGGAAGATGAAAAATTACAGAACTGGTTAAAGTAGGTTGATCAATACAAGGGAACTAGTAATACCAACCACACCACTTGGTCTACCGATGCACAAGACTATAGCTTGACTAACAGGCTACTCCACCAGAATAAATCTAGATTGTGAGAAGCAGGGGTCCTGCTAAACCTTAGGTATGGGGGGATGATGAGTGCCAATTGGTACCCATAAAATACATCTTTTTACCTCTCTTTTTCCCCTTTCTGATCCCACTCGAATAGAATAGCGAGGTTGTTCTAAATAATGATTAAGTGAAGATAAATTACTTAGGATTAGATTTTTAATTTAAGGACTACTGTGCATGGAATTGATGGAAATATGCCAAAAAACTTCTCTTTTTAAATCAACAAGTGTAGATGCTCAAGATGGCAATTTTGTACATCTCTGGAGGTAGTCCTAAATATCTCTGGAGACTATACCAAAATCTCATGACAGCATAAGTTTTGAAGTAAGAGGAAGAGCACCTCTGGAGCCAAGCAAGAAGGCCACAATTATATCTTCGGAGCAATAGACATATCTTCGGAGCTACAGACAAAGACTCTCTAGAGCAACAGACATATCTCTAGAGCTACACTCAGAGACATACATCTCCGGTGCCTCCTCATAACAGGGTAGATTTCTAGTAGTTGTTGGTCAGGCACTTTCAGCGGTGATCGTTATAACCCCCCTTTTTATTACTCAAATCATCACCTGAGGAATTAAGGGGCTATCTTTAGTTAACTACTGAGAGTTTTTTGTCTCTTTTTAGTTTTTGCATGAGTTACCGATGAGACTAATTTAATATCCATATTTTCAGAGCCTCGCTGCCCAAATGTATTAAAACTCAGACTTAGAATTTAGAGTGGACTTCTGTTTCACTCATTCTATTCTTATTGCATGATTATTTTTCATAGTTAGACAGCTAGTGATGAGTGCCAAATTGCACTCATGAAATACACCTTTTTGCCTCTCTTTTCCCCTTTTTCAGTTCATCTTCCTTGTGTCTGCACTCAAATAAGTTAGCAAGATTGTTCTATTTCGTGATTAATTAAGATAGATTACTTGAGATTAGAATTTCTGATTAGGTGACTAATGTGTGTGGGATTAATGGAAAAATGCAGAACTTCTCTCTCTTTTTGAATCAGCAAGTGTAGATGCCAGGGACAACGATTTTGTGCATCTCTGGAGATTGTCTTCAATGATCTTCGGAGACAATAACAAAGAAAAGTGACACCTAAAGTTTTGAAGATATGGGGAATGACTCTCCGGAGCTCTGCGAGAGTCTAGAGTATCTCCAGAGCTGCAGACAGGAGCAGCTATCTCCGGTGCCTCCTGAGAACAAGGCATATTTCTAAGCAGAGCTACCGACCAAACACTTCAGCAGTGATCCTAATACCCCCTCACTTCACTCAAATCATCACCTGAGTGGTGAAGGGTCAACTATCAGTTAAACTACTGAAGTTTTATCTTTTCAAAGATTTTGCATGAGTTACGAATTGAACTAATTCAATATCCTTATTTTCAGGGCTTTGATGCCCAAGTGTATTAAGACTTAAACTTAGACCTCTGAGTGGACTTCTATTCCACTCAAGTCTACCTTTCTCGCATAGTGATTTTTCATAAGTTAGACAGTTAAGTACAAATAAGAGATGGTGTCATCTCCTAGAAAGATTGATAGATAAGTTCAGTGATATATCATCACTCATTTTTTTATATATACTCTCAGAAATAGTAATAGGACAACAATGATAAAATTATTCTAATTCTCAGAGATCTCAGTTCTGTTATAGCCATATTTTCATGAATGTAGAAATGAATGAATTGGACTGAATTTAGTTTTGATCATCTTTTGTGTTGGTTTCCTGCTATAGCCTTCAGCCTCAAGGGTGTGGAGCAAGGGCCCACTCTCACCACTCGGGCAGGAGGCTAGTATCACTGTTTTATTGTTTCAAGTTTTCTTTTATAAAGGTGTTTCCTATTTTAATAGATAGATGCATGTTATTGTTTCTTTGCTTTGAGTACATCTCCTGTTTTCATTCTGTTTTCCAGCATTCATTACATTTATTCAACAAGCAGTTAGATTAATCTTTCTTTTAAAAATTAGGACTAGCAATAAACTGGTAACTAGAGAATCCCTAGTTGCAGACAACCGTGGACACAACCCTGGTTCTTTGACATCTGAAAAATAGATTAAATGATGAGGTACAATGACACCTTGTCATTTTTGGCACCGTTGCCGGAGATAGCTTGTGTTAATTAGGGACACTGAGTTAAAATAGTTTTTAGAATAGATCTGTATGGTTAGAGCTAGGGATCTAAAAGGAAGATATATTAAGTAGACACCCCAACAACACACCATAGGTGAAAGCAGTGAGGTGGTACAAAATTCTGTTGAAGAAGGAAACCTAGATCTTAACTTGGAACCTGCACTTCAAAACAGCAATCCCTTAGATCCTCCAGACATCCCACTTGCCAATTACATCTAGGAATTACAACAAGAAGTTGAGGTAGATTCTTTAGTAGAAAATAATTTCCTAGAACCTCAGGAAGAAGAACCAGTACTAAACATGGAAAATGATGATCATGGGGAAGGGAAAAATCAAGCTCCAAGAACCTTCTTTTATCCTATTGTTTTGGCTGCTGGAGACAATGCTCCTATGAAAAATATCTCACCAGCACATCTGCCAAATTTCAGAGGACTTTCTTCTGAGGATCCAGATCAGTTCTTGTTTGAATTCAAAGTAGTCTGCCAAACTTATGATTATGGATCAGATAACCAGAAACTCAAATTGTTCCCTTCAACCCTGAAAGATTCTGCAATAAGATGGTTTATGGGTTTACCCCAGGGTTCTATCCATTCTTGGGATCAAATGGAAACAGAGTTTTTGGAAAAATACCAAGATTATTGCAGATCCAGTAATAAAAATGAAGAGTTGTTCAAAATTAGGTAGGGGGAGGAAGAATCCTTAGAAGACTATGTGGATAGGTTTAATTTTGCCTTGAGAAGGTTTGGCAATCCAGTGGATCACTCCTTGGCCAGAACCTTGTTTATAAAAGGATTGGATAAAGAATCAAAACAGGCACTGGACCTAATGGGAAAAGGGAACATTAACAAAATGGAAATACCTGACATAGAGGAACTCTGCAGGAACTATTCCAGAACTCAAGATGGGGTAAGGTCATCCAAAACTTTTAAAGGGAAGAATGAGATAGGACAGTTGATGGAAGAAATTGCAAATCTAAAAACAGACATTCTGGTCTAACTAAATACCACATTGGATGGGATTCAAGCAAAAACCAAAACAACTGATCAAAACAGAGCAACTAAACCGCTCTCCATCTATTGTCCTAGGTGTAGGAACAAACACCTGTTGAGAGAATATCCCTTGGACAAATCAGAGATTTGTCAAATCTGTGATAGGGAACATCCTACCAGTCAGTGTAGTCAACTTCCAGCTTTGAAAAGATTAAATAAAAAGAATGTTGTGATAGAAGATGAGTTGAACTATGTGGGACAAAAACAAACTGGAAATTTCCCTTATAATCAGTATCCAAACCAGTCTTCTTACAGGGGTCCTTCTAATTGGGGAAATAATCAGTGGAATCCAACTTGGCATGGCCCTCAAAATAATCCTCCTTGGGGATAGCAGGATTGGCCAAGTCAAAATTGGCAAAACCAAAACTAGCAAAATCAGCCTTGGGGAAATCAACAGTGGCCACCACAGTTTGGATCACAAAACATGCAACCTCAATGGGGTCCTCAACAGGGATATCATCAACAATACCGAGGACAACCTAGACGTTTCCAACATCAACAGCAGCCTTTACTAACTGGATCCTCCAACACACAAGGTCAACCACAAAATGAACCAGTTAGTCAACCACCTTTACCAGCTCAGCCTATACCAAACCCATAGAATAAATAGGGAGCAGCTGTCTATATGACAGAGCAAGAAAATTTGGTTGGAATTAATGCTATATATTCAAATAATCTCCAGCTGCATTCTGGGAAAGCATTCCCAAGACCTTCTCTTCCAACTATAGTTGAAATAACCAATGACGAGGAACCTGAAAATCCATCCAATCAACCCCCAGAGGAGATTACTAACGAAAAAGTGCTAGAAAAATCATCCACAGACAACTCCGAAGTTACTCCTAAAAGGTCAGCTCCGGAGAACAGTCCTAAACATAATTCTGATAAGAGCTCCAGAGATGCTCCGGAGATGGAAAAGCTAGCACCATACCTAGAACAACTTAAACAGAATGCTCCCCAGAGAAAGATTCTACAAAAACAAATCCAAGCTAATCAGGAATCAAAACTTTTGCAGGAAATCAAGCAGCTAAACATTGAAATTCCTCTTCTCCAGGCCATCAGAGATGTACCGGAACTAAATCAATTCATCAAATAGTATTGCATCAAAACATAGGGCAGAAAGAAAAGCTTTCCCTCCACAATACAGGTGGAAGGAAAAGTAGTGGATCTATTGATGGGAGAAATTCTCCTCCCAAAATATGGAGACACTGGAAACCCTGTCATAACTGTTTTCATCTCGGGGGTAGAAATTTCAAATGTTCTCGTTGATTTAGGAGCAGCAATTAATGTGATGACAGTTCATACAATGGACAAGTTAGCTCTATCAGGTATCCAATCCATGACTACAATTCTTCAACTTGCTGATCAGTCAGTAGCTGTTCCAAAGGGAGTGATCACTGATGTACCTGTTGTGATAGATTCATGGGAATTCCCAGTGGATTTCTTAATACTAGAACCTAGAAACCAGAGAAATGCTTATCTGCTGATTTTGGGAAGACCATGGCTGGCTACTGCAGCAGCATCTATTGATTGTCGAACTGGAGATATGGTCATTTCTAATGGGATAGATTTAAAGAAAATATCTCTGTATCCTCAAGCTAAACCATCGGTGCATTACATAGGAAGAGTATGGGTGGATGAATCGGATAACACGGACAACAGTACCTCATTAGCTATGGTAACCATTAGGGAATATCTAGGAGAATTAGGAGAAGAAGTATACTATGATACAATGGAAGACTTCACTCACATCCTAATCAATAAAGATGTGATGGAACTCGCCCAAGATCCTCAGAGAGAACTTCTTGTATCTTCTCATTGTACCCTTGCCAACATTATTCCTTGTGGGAAACCTTTTACATTGACTTAGCCACCTTCCACATGTTACTCCCACATTCTTGTCCTCTCAATGCCATGACACCAATGTATGGATCTACCACATCTATGGAACAAATAACAAAATAGGTCATGATTCTGCCAGGAAAAACACTCAATATAAGTACTCAGTTAACAGCAAGTCAAGAAGAAAAACTTATCCAGCTTTTGGTCTCCCACTCAGCATCTTTTGTCTGGGAATACCAAGATATGAAAGACATACCTCCTGATATTTGTACCCATCATATCTACACTGAGGATATTAAACCTATCAGGCAACCACAAAGAAGATTGAATCCTTCCTTAAAGGACATTGTCAAAACTGAAATAGAAAAATTACTACAGGCAGGGTTCATATATCCAATCTCAAATAGTCAATGGGTCTCACCCCTTGTCATTATACCTAAAAAGAATTGGAAATGGAGGGTGTGTATTGATTATAGAGAACTCAACAAGGCCACAAAAAAGGACTACTTTCCCTTACCATTTATTGACCAAGTTCTAGACAACCTTGCTGGGAGAAAGTATTTTTCTTTTCTTGATGGATTCAGTGGGTATAATCAAATTCAAGTAGCACCTGAAGACCAAGACAAAACCACCTTCACATGTTCTTGGGGAACCTTTGCTTACAAAGTTCTTCCCTTTGGGTTATGCAATGCCCCAACTACATTTCAAAGACTGGTTCTAGCCATCTTTGCTGAACTGGCTAATGAATGCATGGAGGTCTACATGGATGACTTTACTGTGTATGGGGATAACTTTGAGGAAGCTCTCACAAACCTTGGAAAAGTACTAAAATGCTGTGATAAAAATCGACTGTCCCTTAGCCATGAGAAATGTTTTATAATGGTGGAGGAAGGAATTGTTTTGGGACACCATATTTCAGAAAAAGGGATCAGAGTGGATCAGAACAAGATAGAAGTCATCACACAGTTGCCTTCACCCAAAAATTAGACTGATGTCAGAAGTTTTCTGGGTCATGCAGGCTACTATAGGAGGTTTATAGAAAATTTTAGCAGAATAGTTGCCCCCCTGTTTACCCTGCTTAACAAAGAAATAGAATTTCTATGGATAGAAGACTGTCAATCAGCATTTGAAACTTTGAAGGAGAAGCTTACTATCACACCAGTCTTAAGGGGACCTAATTGGACTTTACCATTTCACATACAAACTGATGCTTCAAATGAATCCATTGGGGCAGTTTTAAGACAAAAGGAGGAAGGAGAGAGTATGCATGCCATTTATTACATTAGCAAAAACCTTACCTCTGCAGAAAGAAATTATACAACAACTGAAAAAGAATTCTTAGCAGTTATCTATGCTATAAACAAATTCAGGCATTATATCACTGGATATAAAATATTTGTGCACCCTGATCATGCAGCCATCAAGTACCTAATGAATAAACTAGTAGTAGGTGCAAGGATCATCAGATGGTTATTGCTATTGCAGGAATTTGATATTACCATAGTTGATAATCCAGGAAATTTTAATTTGGTTGCTGATTTTCTGTCAAGATTGCATACAGGAAGAGAAGATCAACCAGTGGAGAACAAATTCCCAGATGAACATCTTTTTGCCATATCCACTACTGCACCTTGGTTTGCTGACATAGCTAATCTTTTAGCTACAGGCTTGTATCCATCCCATTTTACTTCAAAACAAAGAAAATGTTTGGTTAAAGAAAGTTTATCCTACAAATGGTTGAATGGTTTACTATTTAAATGTGGTCCTGATTTCATTCTACACAGGTGCTTGAAGGCTGATGAGACTTTTGATGTGTTGAGAGCATGTCATAATGAACCATCTGGTGACCACTACTCTTTCCACAGGACAGTCCACAAGATCCTTGGAGCTAGTTACTACTGGCCTTCTCTTCATAAAGACACAAAGAAGTATGTGCAGCACTGTGACCAGTGCCAAAGGATGGGCCAGCCCACCTTTACATAGGAAATGTTGCTACACCCTCAAGTCATGATGGAACTGTTTGAGCAATGGGGTCTAGACTTTGTGGGACCAATTTCACCGCCATCATCAGGCAAGGAGTATATTCTAGTATGCATAGACTATGTTACTAAGTGGGCTGAGGGTCAAGCATTACAGTTTGCAAGAGAAGAAAAAGCTGTTGATTTCCTTTAGAATAAAATTTTCTTGAGATTTGGAGCCCCAAAATCAATAGTTTCAGACAGAGGACCTCAATTTACTTCACAGGTAATCAAGGCATTCACAGATTTATACCAAGTCAAGCACAAAAAATCTTCACCTTACCATCCTCAAGCAAATGGGCAGGTAGAAGTAACTAACAGAGAACTTGAGAATATCCTAACAAGGACAGTGGCAATGAATAGAAAAGATTGGGCTAATAAACTACCTGAAGCAGTTTGGGCTTACAACACCACTTGGAAGTCCACAACAAAGTTTTCACCATATGAATTGGTTTATGGGAAAAAGCTTATACTATCTATAGAATTTGAACTCCAGACACTTAAAACTGTATTGGATGTTGGGCTGCCATTGTCTACAATTCAGCAAAATAGAATTCTTCAGCTCAACAAGTTGGATGAGATTCGGACAGAAGCCATTCAGCAAATAGAACTGGTTCAGTACCAAAGGAAACAATGGCATGACCAACATATTAAGAGGAGGACATTTCAACAAGGAGATTGGGTTCTTCTTTATGATTCTAAATTCAAAGAATTCAAAGGGAAATTACAGACTCACTGGCTGGGTCCTTATCAAAAAAAGGAAGTGTTTGAAAATGGAACTGTATTATTGCAACCAATTGATGGGAGCACAAACACATTTCTAGTAAATGGTCATCGGATAAAGCTCTACAAAAGACCATCTACTAAAGAAGAATTTCTAAATGATATGTGTTTCGATACAGGGGATACCTCCTCTGTGACGGTGTTGGATTGAATGACATTCTACCAAAAATAAATTAAAAAAAAAAGGAGGTTGAAAACCAGCAATGGCTGCCTTCTGAAAAAATAGAGAAAGATGGAAAACTAGCAAATGGCTGTCTTTCTCAACCAAGGGAGCTGAAAACTAGTAAAATGGTGGTTCCCTTCTTCAGGATAGTTGAAATAATTGAGCTCCAGATATGATCAGTTGCCAGAAATTGGCCTAATGCATCTCCGGCACTTCTCAAGCGGGAGCATCTCCGATGCTGTCCAATAAGGAGCACCTCTGGCACTCTGTTAATAACACCGTCAGTTTCCATAATAAGGGAGGGACCCACCTCTCCAGGTGGTAAAGTAGACAACTCATATGATGAGGTCATCATGACTCATCTTCTACTTCATCGCAAAGCATAATTAAATTAGAATACTAATAATTGCAGGAGTGTCCACGAGCTAGCGCTGACATCACCCATGGGAGTGGATTTTAGTGCCACTCAGTGCAATGATTGTAGGTCACGTGCAAGTAGGAAGTGGATGTCATTTCAGGCCGCTGCTTAATTGCCACGACACGTGTAGTTTCTAAAATGGCGCGGCATTTCTCCCGTGTACATCACCTCATCATTAAAACTGATCCAGGTAAATCTATTTTAATTAATCATTAATTAGTAACTATCTTGTCTTTCTATTTTGGGTGCTGCCAAGATGACACGTCCCTCCGCCGTCATTTCCTTCTTCACATCCAAGCATGCCGCCATCTGTGCCTTAATGCCACCTTACCTCCGGAGTGCCTTGTCAATCCGTTACATTTATGGCTGCCTTGGTCCCTTAACCCATTTGCATAAGCCCAGCCTGAAAACAATAGCATCCCTCATTCAAACCTCCGGAATAGACTGAAGCATAAGGTAAATTAAACAACTCTCTGGAGTCTATAGAGCAATTTGAACAATACTCCGGAGCCGACAGAGATAAGAGGGACAAATAGACTGCAGATTGGGGAAGTAAAAGAATAAAACACAGAAAGTGCCATTAATTCAGCAATGGGGGTCAAGAAAAAGTCTAAGCTAGAAAATACTGCGAGTCTTCTGAGGATGCAGCTGCAGCAAACATTTTAAGGGCTGCTGGATGGTTAGATTTCCTAGACAAGTTTGAAGGGTTTCAGGAGGATATTGTGGACGAATTCCTTAGGAATTTAAGAGACAACCAGACCACTGTGAGAGGAAACTAAATCAATCTCTCCTCCACAATTATCAGCCACATTTTTGGACTCCCCGAACAAGGTGAGAGGTTCTACCACCTGAAAACCTTATATACTGATTTAATTAGAAATTTTTCTGTTCGTGGTGAACCTGCTATTCAATTGCATATGAATAAGAATGAGGTCAAAGGAATTTTGAGGTCCACTCTCCCAAACCCTTGGGCAACTATTGCTACCTGGTTAATGAAGTACTTTACCTGTGATGGCTAATTCTCCATATTTTTAGGGCCCATAATGAAAATGCTGATTTTTCTCAGACATGGAAATAGGCACCCTGAATATAACATAAATATCCCTAATTTCCTGTATTATGCCATCAGAGCAACTGTAGAGAAATACTAGCAGGGTAAGGGACCCATGAAACATCATGGCCTCATCTTTCTGATAGTCAAGCACCACTTCCTATCTCAGGCCAATGGAGAAGAACTATTACAGAACTTTCTTGAGCATAACCCTCAGGTCAGAGAACCAAAGATAACACAAACAGAAGGTGAGAGTTCTCCCTCTCACCAGGATGAGGAAACTGAGCCTACAGCCTCCTCCACAGTTGTTCACAAAGGGACATCACCCTCACAGGAGGCTACATCATCTGCAACCCCTGTTCCTGACAAAAAGGGGAAAGGCAAAACAAATTGTAGAACCTGCTCCTACACGACCTCTATACATGACTCGGTCAGTCAGGTGAAAAATGACTCTACTTGAGGAATCTTGGCCTAAGGAATTAATAGAGGAAAAGTCAGGATAGGGAATTGAGGAAAGGTGGTGGGTTGAAGAACCATCCCATGATTCAGATGAGGTACCTCTGGTCAGGAAGAGGAAGCAAAGTGAAAATCCTCCAGCACCATCTGTTCATATGGAGTCAAATCTAGTTTCAACACCACCATGTGCTCCGGAGACAAGAAACTTACCAACTGTTACTATCTCCTCAGATTCTAAGGAAGAGAGACCTGCTCTAGAGGCACCAGTCCCACCTGTGCTCCAGAGAAGCAAAAGGAAGAGGCAGCTCTCACAAGCTGAGAAGGATACTGCCCTGCTCGCTGAGGCACTCCTAGAATTGAGCACATGTGAGGACAAAGCAGGACCTTCATCAGTGCTAGCAACAGCAGAGGATTCTCAAGACAGGAACACTGCAGAAGGAGAAATAAGGCACATGGATACATTGGAAGAAACAGGGCAGATGGCCATGGATAATATTGATGATCAGCCAACAGCCACAGAAACAGAGGCAGAAACTCTATCTCATCCCTCTGACCAAGAGGATATAGAAATCTCAATAGAGCAACAATTAATGGAAGAAATTGAAAAATTAAAAAGAATGCTCTGGGGAAAGAATTTGATTATTACTGACCTCAAGAAGGTCAGAGTAGAGATGGAGATGGAGCTGAAGCAAACTATTGCAAATATCCAAACAGACCTCCAAAACAAGGATAGAATCATCCAGGAGAAAGAGGCAGAGTTGGAAGCACAGAAATGTGAGGTAGCAAAAGTGATGGAAGAAAAGGAAAAAGAAATAGTACAAAAGGTTTCTGAGCTCACCATGGCCAGAGACAACGGCCTCACAGTAATGGCAGCACTAATTGAAAAGGTACAAAGCCAGGATAAACAATTAACTTGGGCCAATAACAGACTGGATGACCAAGAAGAATATATTCAGGAACTGTCTGGCCCAAGGGCAACCAATGAACAGGAAATTCAAACAGATGCCTATGTGGGTCCAATCCCCATTGACATTCCCAAAGCCCTGTTTCATTGGGAGGAAAGGTGTAGGGAATTTGAGGCCTCCAAACCAATGTTGCAATTACAAAGGGCAGTCACTGCCAAAGCAGAAAGAATAGCAACTTTGGAAAGCAAAATCATTCAAATGGCCTCCCTTTCCTCAGAAATTTTATCCTGCAGGCCTCCAAGTGCCAGCTATTCAATGTTCCTACAGGAAAGGGTACTGCAAAGGAAACTCTCCTTAGTCCTGTCTGACATAACTGAGGATACCGAAACAGCAAAAGGATTCATGGCAGCTTACACCAGGACCAATGATGAAGACAAAAACTTCCTATGTGAATTATACTTACATGGGTTCTGCATTAATGATATAGCCTTCATGATTAATCACTTTGTGGGAGAATGCCAGCTTAAGGCATTCATGTCCCTCATTAGAAACCACCAGATCTAGAACGAAAGGATGGAAGATCATCTTCAAAAGGATTCAAAAATAGATCTCCTCATCAGAAAAGAATGTCCCAATCCTTTTACTTTTTAGACCCAATTCAGGTCCCTTATCTATCATCCTGCAAGTGCAACCAGCATATTGCCATTATACCTGAAAAGTTTGCAGGAATGCTCCATTGACTTTGGTCTTTTTATGGTTAATTCAGTAAATCCTGTACTTGTTGTGGCAAAGAAGAGATGGAATATTTTGACCCCAGAGCAGAAGCTTAGAGAGGTGGTCACCCCTGCAAACCTGAGACTATTCATGAGAAAGGCAAAGATGATATCCAAACTGATGGATAAACATAAATAGGAATGGATAGGTGGACAGTTCAGACCTCCTCTGATAATTGAACCACTCCCTGTATGGACAGAACAGCTAGAAGATGAAAAATTGAAAGACTGGATGAAGCAAGTTGACAAGTACAGAGGAAATGGTAACACCAACAAAACCACTTGGACAACCTATCTCCAGGAGTATAGCCTGACTGATAGATTGCTTCACCAAAATAAATCTAGGATGTGAAAAGCGGGGGGACCTGCCAAACCTTAGGTATGGAGGGGATGATGAGTGCCAAATTGCACTCATGAAATACACCTTTTTGCCCCTCTTTTCCCCTTTTTCAGTTCATCTTCCTTGTGTCTGCACTCAAATAAGTTAGCAAGATTGTTCTATGTTTTGATTAATTAAGATAGATTACTTGAGATTAGAATTTCTGATTAGGTGACTAATGTGCGTGGGATTAATAGAAAAATATAGAATTTCTCTCTTTTTGAATCAGCAGGTGTAGATGCCAGAAACAGTGATTTTGTGCATCTCTGGAGATCGTCTTCAATGATCTCCGGAGACAATAACAAAGAACAGTGACACCTGAAGTTTTGAAGATATGGGGAATGACTCTCCGGAGCTCTGCGAGAGTCTGAAGTATCTCCGGAGCTGCAAACAGGAGCAGCTATCTCCGGTGCCTCCTGAAAACAAGGCATGTTTCCAAGTAGAGCTACTGACTAGACACTTCAGCAGTGATCCTAATACCCCCTCACTTCACTCAAATCATCACCTGAGTGGTGAAGGGTCAACTATCAGTTAAACTGCTAAAGTTTTATCTTTTCAAAGATTTTGCATGAGTTACGAATTGAACTAATCTAATATCCTTATTTTCAGGGCTTTGATGCCCAAGTGTATTAAGACTTAAACTTAGACCTCTGAGTGGACTTCTGTTCCACTCAATTCTACCTTTCTCGCATGGTGATTTTTCATAAGTTAGACAGTTAAGTACAAATAAGAGATGGTGTCATCTCTTAGAAAGACTGATAGATAAGTTCAGTGATATATCATCACTCATTTTTTTATATATACTCTCAAAAATAGTAATAGGACAACAATGATAAAATTATTCTGATTCTCAGAGATCTCAGTTCTATTGTAGCCATATTTTCATGAATGCAGAAATGAATGAATTGGACTGAATTTAGTTTTGATCATCTTTTGTGCTGATTTCCTGCTATAGCCTTCAGCCTAAAGGGTGTGGAGCAAGGGCCAACTCTCACCACTCAGGCAGGAGGCTAGTATCACTGTTTTATTGTTTCAAGTTTTCTTTTATAAAGGTGTTTCCTATTTTAATAGATAGATGCATGTTATTGTTTCTTTGCTTTGAGTACATTTCCTATTTTCATTCTATTTTCCAGCATTCATTACATTTATTCAACAAGCAGTTAGATTAATCTTTCTTTTAAAAATTAGGACTAGCAATAAACTGGTAACTATAGAATCCCTAGTTGTAGACAGCCGTGGACACAGCCCTGGTTTTTTGACATCTGAAAAATAGATTAAATGATGAGGTACAACGACACCTTGTTAGCTAGTATAATAAAGAGATGGATGTCATCTCATAGAAGAACTGGTAGATAAGATGAGTGATATGTTATCACTCATTTTATATATATTTACTGAAGCAGCAGAAGAAAAGGAGGATGATTATTATTCTTGTGTAATTTTTAATTAAGATATCAATTTTTCAAAGCGAATGGAATTAGACCGAATCTAGTTGTGATCTTATTCTCTAGTATTGATTCTTCACTATAGCCTTTGGCCCTAATGGTGTGGAGCAAGGGCCCACTCTCACCACCAAGACAGAAGGCTAGTACCATTGTTTTGTTGTTTCAAATTTTGTTTTATAGATACTTATTGATTTGGATAGACATATGCATGTTGTAGTTGTAAATTTGCTTTGAGTAATTTACTGTTTAATTCTATTTCCAGCATTCTTTGAATTCATTTCATAAGTAGATAGATCAATCTTTTTAAATTAGTGAAAGCCATTAGAATTAGTTAGAGAAAACTAGTAACTGTAGAATCCCTAGTTGCAGACAACCGAGGACACAGCCCTGGATTTTGACATCTAAAATATGATTAAATGATGAGGTAAAATGACACCTTGTCAGGAGGATTGCTTTATTTAACCCAGACCAGACCTGACATCATGAATGTAGTTGGACTTGTTGCCACATTTCAAGCTAATCCAAAAGAATCCCATGTTATGGAAGTTAAAAGAATTTTTAGATATCTCAAGGGGATAATTGATTATGGATGTGGTATCCAAAGGACAATAACTTCACTCTTCATGCATATACAGATGTTGATTGGGTAGGAGATGTTGATGATAGAAAAAGTACTAGTGGTGGTGCATTCTTCTTGGGGAGAAGATTGGTCTCTTGGATAAGCAAAAAGAAAGAGGCAATATCTTTGTCTACTATAGAAGTAGAGTACAAAGCAACAACAAATAATTGCACTTAGGTTTTATGGATGAAGCAAATGTTGAAAGACATTAGAATTGTGTTTGAGAAGCCAGTCACAATTTTCTGTGATAATTCTAGTGCAATAAGCATCTCAAAGAATCCGGTATTGTATTCAAAGACAAAGCATATATCTATCAAGTTTTATTTCTTCAGAGAAAGTAAATGAGAATGAGGTCAAGTTGAAGTTTGTGCCTTCCAAAGATTAGATTGCAGACATCTTCACTAAGCCTCTTCCCAAGGATACTTTTGAGTATCTCAGAGAGAAGCTAAGGGTTATTACCCCTCCTGAGCAGAACTAAGATGCACTACGGTGTATCAGTCCAATGGAATTCACATTCATATCTTGTGATCCGGATTGATGTTAAGGAGGTACTACTCAAAGGGGGAGTAGTCAATATGCAAATTTTGGGATCAATCTAAAGCAAAAAGGGAGAAAATATAGCAAATATGTGCCCTTTTCCATTGATGTCAAAGAGGGAGAGAAGTCATCTGAAAAAACTAGTTGTTGATGTAAGGGGGAGCAGTAAAGAAAGTAGTTGCAGAAGTGAGAAGAGAAAGTTTTAATGGTTAGATTTAGTTTTTCACATCATATGTTGCCATCAATGACAAAGGGGGAGATTGTTGCAAATATGTGCCTAAGTGGGTTGTCATTGATGTCAACATATGCTTGTTGCCATTGGTGTCAATTGTATCATGTTTTGTTGTCTACATAGAAGACTAGATTGTTGAGGATATTGAGAAAATTAATGATAATCAATGCATTTGAATCATGTGGTTGTGTAGAGGATGGTCATATATTTCTCCAGTTAAGATTTGAGAAGTTTGCATGAAGATTTGAAGGAGTTATGGCCATCTAAGTAGAACTGGTTCCTGTAATACTCAAAAAAGACAGTGACAGGAAAGAGGTCCAGAATGCTCTAGGAATATAAAATTGTGATTTGTGGATCTGAAGGCATGTTTGAGATGTCAATGTGTATCATCAACACCAGTGGTTCATAGTTTGGAGATCCGCAAGCTATCCTTCTAGTTTGATAGTCATGATAGAGAGTGTTCTTGAGGTTCTAGAGGAAGAGTCAATTGCTTCTGATAATTTGGTTTAGAATGGATGTTATTGGTGAATTCAATGTTCTTATGGAGGTCTCTGGATCGTATGGCTACTACGTTAGAGGTCCGTATTGAGGTTTGAGCTTGTTGATTGAAAATTTCTTCTTGAGGTTGACGTTCTTCTTAGTCTTGGCCAACCGGATGTTCCTAGCATGTTGTGGATGCCTTAAAAAAAATTTATGAAGCGTGGAGTGATTGTAGAAGCAGATTCAAGTCTCAGTTGTGTTTGGCCGATAGTGTGATGATTCATGTCAATTTTAGCCGACCTTGTTGATCATTCCAAGGTTGAAGAAGTATATAAATACTTGTTGAAGAGGTATTGAAATCATCCTTGTGCAAAACAGATAAAATCCAAAGAAAGGATCAGGAGTAGAGCTGAGAAGAAAAGGAGTGAGAGCAATGTAGAATGTGAAGAAGAGTTTAAGGCAAAGCAAAAGTTCTTGAGCATTCATTGAAACTGATGTTTACCCATTTTTTCCTCTGACCAGAACCAAACAGTCAACCTGGTATTTTCCTTGAAAAGCCTTTAGAAAATGTTGCCTAAAAATGAAAAGTGCCAAATTGCCTAAGAAACCTTACCATTGGAAAAAGCTTGAAAAAATAGGCAGGTTTGCTTTTTACATCACCCTGAAATTCGGCCAAATAAAGAAGTTATTGGTGGTCAAAGTTTTGGTCAACATACAGTTCAAATATGCATTTGGCGGGCTTGAAAATCTCCATTGGCCTTAGGAAATAATGAAAAAATTAAGTTATATACATTTTTTGAATGTATATCGGGCTAAGGAAATGGATATACATTTTGAGAATCTTTCACAGATTCCCAGGAATATTCTGGGTTTGTATATCGGCGATATACAAATGGAGATGCAAGTGAAACATACAAGGCATAAGATACATTCAAGGAATATTCCTCAAAGATTCCGTATTTGCATGTGATGGCTTGTATGTTAGCACATACAAGCAAATATACGTTCACTAAATGTACAAGGCAAGCATACATTGAAGATTCCTCAAAATATTCTACGCTTGTATGCATAAAAAGGCTTATATATCGACTTGTATGTTCGCACATACAATCGACTATATACAAATGAAGATATGCATCGTGGGTATATTCCATCAAAGATTCCCTGTTTGTATGTAAGGGAGTTTGTATATTTGAGTTTGTATATTTGCATATACAAGGGCACAAATGTACATTTGCTACAGTGCCGGCAGGACATACAAAAGGTGGGGCCCGTAGGTTTACAAATGAAATTGCATGCAAGAAGTGCCGCGGGGAAATATACAAAGGAGTTTGTATATCTCAGAGATACAAATGGTAGGTCCTGTGAAGATATAAAGAGGTTTGTATATCATATACATACAAAGATTCAAATGCTACAGTGGAATGTATATCGACTTGTATGTTCACACATACAAGCCGATATACAAGGAAACATATACAATCCAGACCCGAATAGAAGTTTCAATCTATTCTATGATTGTTCTCGGGTCCGCCTTGTATAAAAGGTGTTTGTATGTCTCGACATACAAAAGAGCATGTACAAGCCGGATTTCAAATGAATATCATTTCTGCCTCATTCAGGCTCCGGGTCCGTTTTGTATGTATGAGGCCATTTGTATATTGCGATATACAAGAAAAAATACAAAGAGTGGAGATGCAAGCCGGACCCGACAGGTAATCAAATATACTTAAAGGTCAGTTGGGGTCCGATTTGTATGTATATGGCGCTTGTATATTGCGATATACAAGTCAATGATGCATTGTATATACAAGGCGGATTTGAATCAAGGATCAGTTTCGGCACATAAGAGTTTGGAGTCCACCTTGTATATATGGGTGTTTGTATATTTGCATATACAAAGAAATGTACAAGTAGAAAATATGCAAGCCGGACCTGGCAGAACAATGAAACACAGCTTAGTGGTGTTTTGAGGTCCGCAGCTTGTATATTCAAACATACAAAGGTGTAGATACAAAGTTATATGCTGGGTATTTTCAAAGTGGTGGGGCCCGCATAAACAAGGGGAAATTGTATGTATATACAATTTCAAACATACAAGGCATATATAGGGGCCGATATGCAAAGTGCCATGTATGTGCAGAAGGAGTTGCAGGATGAGTTTTTGAATGCTGATTCAGGCGCCAAGATGCAGCGATATACACCCAAATGCAAAAGCGATATATACAGATAATTGACCAAAAGTTTGACCGCCTGTATCTCCTTCATTTTGGCAAATTTCGGCATGCTCCAAGAGGCAAAGTTGCATATTTTGGTCCCCTCTTTCATTTGGTAGGCTTTTTCAGGAGCTTTATCACTCTTCAAATTTAAGATCTGAAATTGTATATTTTGGGCGACTGGACATTTCAGCGACGACTTTCAGCAGATGGAGATATTTTTGGGGCATTCATTGCTGCACAAGGATGATGCAGCTCGCATTGATGGTCAGAAATATCTTCCCACCTTCCTCTTCCAGATATTTTCATCTTTTCTACTACAGATCGATGAGTAAGCTGCTTGCATTCAAGACTCCAAAATATCTCATATCCGCCTAGTTCCAGATTTCGACACCATAACTGATGCAGCTGGATAGTCATCCATGGAGATCTTTTTCTATGACAGCTCTTAGGGCAAATTTTGTAACCGACTTGGGAATTTTGGAATGCTATAAGTATGCATTCAAATGTTGTAAATAACGTTAGAAATTTTTTGACATTAAGGCTTTTCTATTTCCAAACAGAGTTTTCATATGCTGTAACCGTGCCTTTCCATTGAATATATGCAAGTTAATTTTACCTCTTTACTGATTTTTTTCTAGTTCTGTGTGAATCTGCATATGGTTTGTCTGTGAATATTTCATTCCTCTCAATCATATTGCTTCTCACCTCTGCTAGAGTCATCTAACCTGTGTATACCTACTTGTTGTATTTGATTACATTGTGCATCTTCTCAGTGTTGTGGAAGTTTCTTTAAATCTGTCTGGTGTATCACCCTTTTATGTTTTCAAGCTTTTATTCATTTTCATTACAAGTATTCTCTCTCTTTTCCCCTAAAATTTAGCAGTTTCAAGAGATAGCTAGACAAGGAAGCCAGCCTTCTCCGGAGGTCTGATCTCATTTAGCAAAGTCCCACACTTAGAGATCATTCCCATGTTATTCCAGTTTGCGGAGGTTTTACAACTGTATGCAAGGGTACAAAACTGGGTGATAACAACTTTGGCATGCCCGGTGGGACTCAAGAGATCAGAGTAACAATCAAATTAATAGCCATTATTGCTGGTTTTGATGTGCAACCAGTAATTGCAGACCTTTAAGAGGTTAAAATTTACACATCTGGTGACTCAGACTAAGGAAAGGACAAGCGAATTAGTTCTGCCATTACATTTTTTATGAGAAAGGTACAAACCAGGAGTTCAAGTTTAGGCTCATTCAAATATTTGCAGCTCTCTCCACCCAGAAGACCGAGTAGAGTTGCAGCAAGGACTCCAATTTCCAAAAGAGTACAGTCAACTCCACCAGGTTTCAGACTAGTTGCTTTTGTAGTTCCCACAGTAACTCAAGCGAATCTACCTACAGCTCTTCAGATGGCAAGAAATCAGCCATTTGTGACTTTTGATGGGAGGAGTCCTTTGAATCTAACGGTGCATGATGTGATACCAATGGCAGCTTTGAAGAATCTACCCTATTTCACAGGGAACGAGCACATTAGAGACAGCATCTCTGTGTGGGGTTCATCATGTCACTCAGGAGAATGTAGCCATCATATTACTGGCTGCCTCCTTCAAAGGGAAGGCATTGCAGTGGTTTAGGAGTCTACCAGTACAGACTATAGGAACCTGGGATGAGCTAGGAGAGAAATTAAACAAGCAATTTCAAGAAAAATCAAATAATCTATCATTGGTCGAACATATGACCACCATAAAGAGAGCTCCACAGGAGCAAATGATGGATTTTAATTTTAGATTTCAAAAGACATGGGACAAAATCCCTGCCATGGTAAGACCTCTAGCTGAATATACATTTCTATATTTTTTGAAAGCCCTAAATAGTGTTATTTTAGTAATGATTCAATCATTAGGAGGTAATAGTTTGTCAGATGCGTATGAATTAGCAATTAGGGCAGAGAATAATCTCATTCAAGCCAGAAAAATAGCACCCAGACCACCAGTGCCTATCTTTCCTGAGATTCAGGCTTCTATGTCTTTGCCAATTCCATGTTTTCCCCCTGTGCCTACTTTTGCGGCATTACCAAATATTGCTAATTCTGAACCTGCTGCCTCTAGTTCATCTCAAGAGTTGAAAGAGATTAAAAACAATTAGCAAAAGATTGAGGGTATCCTTCAAACTTTTGGAAATGAACTGGTAAACATAAAGAAGCAACAGCCCCAGAGGCCTTTTCAGCCTTATCAGCAATCTAGCCAGGGGCAGAATCAACCATTTCAAGGCCAAAATCAGTCGTATCAAGCTAATAGGCCACCTTATCAAAGCAACTATCAAGGTGCCAGATAGAATGTAAA
Source organism: Cunninghamia lanceolata (assembly GCA_027924645.1). Taxonomy (NCBI): domain Eukaryota; kingdom Viridiplantae; phylum Streptophyta; class Pinopsida; order Cupressales; family Cupressaceae; genus Cunninghamia; species Cunninghamia lanceolata. The sequence goes on from BSBN01000738.1 coordinate 6,668,180, forward strand.
TCAAAGGCCTTTTCTGCCTTATAATCCAGCACCTATTAACACCGTAAGGGACCTTGTCCCTGTTCAGAACAACCTAGCAGCTGAATATGAGTGGTGCTACCCATGCAACCAGCCACACAGTCAAGCAGCCTGCTCAAATGGAGTCATAAATCAGGCATTAATGGTGCAAATTGTGTCAGCCTCACAGTCAAGTACACCAAATGATGGGGTTGTGCAACAACAGGAACAACCGTAGAGTGATTCTGCTTTCATGAACTGGTAGGAAGGTGAATTTTGTGGCATAAACAGCGATAACACCTCAGTTGCAGCAAATACAAGAGCAAAGAAAAGGGGTTATGAGGTAGAACAAGCAGCAAATAAAGGAAAAGCGTCTGCTAATGTTCCTGCACCTCAAATTCCCCATATTCTACAAAGAAATGACCCAGCAAAAGCAAGGGAGATGCCTCATTTGCAACCAGACGTCGTTGCTACAAAATCAAATCAGAAGGTGAGTGCCATTCCACCTTTCAATATTATTTAAAATATGAAAAAGATGAATGTGACAATGTCTATGTGGGATTCTTTAGCCATCCCGGGCCAAAAAGACATATTGCAATCTGCCTTGTCTAATTTGAAGGTGTCCAAAGATACAACTGCTGACCCAAATAGGGTTGTCTTTACTAATTCCTCTGAGGATAACAACAAACAACCTAACAAAAGTACTAAGCCACTCCCATTCTATATATCATTGATAATTGGAGATAAATTAGTTCATAATTGCATGGTGGATAGTGGAGCAAGTAGTTCTGTGCCTAAACAAGTTGCAAACCAATTAGGGCTCAAGTACCAGCCTCTTGAGAAGGGTGTACTCCAATTAGATGGCACAGCTGTTAGTCCTGTGGGTGTAATAAAAGACCTAGGTCTTACTCTACATACCTGTCCCAATGTTCCATCTGCCAAGAGGTCTTCATTATTGATTTGCCTCTGTATTTTGCCATGTGCCTATCAAGAGAATTCACAGCCAAAATAGGAGGATACCTAACCTCTGACTGGTCCCATATATTTTTTAGGACCAGATATGGCACTAAGGTGACCCTAAGATCTGAATTGCTTTCAAATCATCACATAGAGCCCTATACACCAAGTGTGGTTAATGCAAATCACATTATTTCTGATGATCCTAAACTTGTGGCGGCTCAAGAGTTACAAGCTGAGAGTATACTAGAAATGTTATTAAGGGAATGGTCCTCAGAAGATGTTGTAGATGATCCTGAAGCACATATTCAAGAAAATGGTATGGGGGTCTATATACTTCATGAGCCTGAGGCAGCAATTCCAAGTATGGTAAAGGATGCAGAACAGCAGACCAGGCAGCAAGGAGAAGTATGGAAAATGTTTTTTGATGGCTCTAGGAGCAGAAATGCTTGTATCCCCACAAGGTGAAAAATATTTTTCTTCTTTCCGTTTTGCCTTTGCATGTACAAACAACACTGCTGAATATGAAGGATTAATTCAGGGTTTGCAATGGGCAAGAAAGAGGAAAATAGGTTGTTTGCAAGTATTTGGGGACAGTGAACTAATTGTAAATCAGGTAAGAGGACTGCATCTTACCAAAAATGATACCTTGAAGTGCTATAAGCATAGGGTATGGAACATGATTGAGGAGTTTGATGCTTTTAATCTGATTTCCATTCCAAGAAATCAAAACTCCCATGCTGATAGATTAGCTGCAATTGGGGCACAGTTTGACATCCCTAGTGACATTCAAAAGGAGAAAATGCAGCCTCATGTAAAAATAGTTGACAGACCCTCCATCCCTGACAATAATGTTCATTGGCAGGTCTTTGAAAGTGATGAACAGATTCTAAGATTCCTGTTAGAGGAAGATGAGTTTTCCATAATGAATCAAGATAAACTCAAACGGCAGTATGGCAATGATCAGATTATTCAGCTGAAGACAAACAAGCTGCCCAAGGGATTGGTGACTTTGGAGTCTATTTTTGGCACCGATGATCAGATGAAGAAGACTAAGACCAGTATGCGAATAAAAGAGGAACATTATGAGGAGTTAGAAATTTTTAAGGGAAAACTCCTCAAAATAGGTAAAATATGTTCAGCTGAGGACAGGAGAGCTTTTATTGCTCTTTGTCAAGAATTTAAGGAGGTATTTGCTTGGGATTATTCAAACCTAAAGGGATTTGATCCTCATATTGCCTAGCACACCATAGAATTGGAACCAGGTACAAAGCCTGTAAGGCAGAGGTAGAGGCCCCTAAATCCAAAGCTAGGGCCCCTGATGATTAAAGAATTGACTAAGCTAATTGAGGGAAAGATCATTTTTCCCATCAAGCATACTTCTTGGGTCTCAAACCTTGTCCATGTGAGGAAGAAGAACAGAGAAATCAGGTTGTGCATTGATTTTAGGGACCTAAACAGAGCCTCCCTAAAAGACCACTACCCACTTCCATCAATGGAGTAGATTTTACAAGTAGTGGCTGGCTTAGAGAGATTTTCTTTGCTTGACAGATTTTCTGGTTACAATCAAGTGTTAGTCAAGGAGGAGGATCAGTTCAAAACTACTTTCACTACCAAGTGGGGCACCATGGCCTACAGGAGGATGCCTTTTGGTCTCTCTAACACTGGCTCGACCTTTCAAAGATCCATGGATATGGTGTTCAAGGGTTTGCTATACAAACTGGTGCTGGTGTACTTAGATGATATAACAATTTTTTCCAAGAATGCATCTGAGCATTTATTCCACTTAAGGCAAGTTTTTGAGAGATGCCGAGAGTTTGGGATATCCCTTAATCCAAACAAATGAATTTTTGTTGTCCATGAAGGTAGGCTATTAGGGCACGTTGTCTCAAAAGAAGGCATTACTATTGATGCTGAAAGAGTAAGGGCCATTTTGGAGCTGCCTTTACCAAGTCATAAGAAGGGATTACAAAGTTTTATTAGCAGAATTAATTTTCTGCGAAGGTTCATCCCTGATATCGCAAACCTTTTGAAACCTTTGACATCCATGTTGAAAAAAAATATAGCCTTTAATTGGACAAAAGAGGCCAGACTCAATTTTGAGTCTATAAAAGAAGCATCGTCAGTTGCGCCAACCTTGGTACATCCTGACTTTTCCAAAGATTTTATTCTATATGCTTATGGTGGCCTAGATACAATCTCTATGATTTTAGTGCAGAAGCAAAGTAGCAGCTTTGAGTAGCCAATCACCTTCTTCAGTCAAGGGCTGGAAGAATATGAGCAGAGATACAGCTTTGTTGAGAAGCACATCCTTGCAGTGATACGGAGCCTCAAGAAATTTCGGCATCTTGTTTCTAATAACAAGATACATTTGATGGTGGCTCATTCGAGCGTGAAGGAGTTCCTGTTGAGCAAAGATATAAATGAGAAAAGAGCCGGTTGGATCACCAAGGTCATGGAATATGATGTGGATATCTAAGTAACCAAGCTTGTTAGAGGCAGAGGACTCAGTGAGCAGCTCGCTACTAGTTCCAATAAGGGGGATGAGACACTTTTTACCTTTAAGGATGCACCTCAAGATAATGCAGTAGTAGCGAGCACAGGCTGGGTTACTGATATGACTAAATTTTTGCAAACTGGCAAATGTCCAGTAGGTCTAGATAGAACTAAAAGGAGATATTATAGACTGCAATCGGTTATAAATGGCATCCTTTTCAGAAAGGACTTTAATGGTGTATTGTTAAGGTGCATTGATAAAGATCAGACTGACAAGGTACTACATGAATTTCATGATGGAGCAGCGGGGGGTCATTTTGCCCCGAAGACTACCACTTGGAAAGTAATGAGAGCTGGCTATTACTAGCCCAGCTTATTTAAGGATGCCCATGCATGGGCTAGGAAGTGTATAAAATGTGTCATTTTTGCAGGAAAAAAAAGGTTGCCAGCCTTACCTTTATGGCCAATTCAAATAGAGCAACCCTTCATGAGATGGGGTGTTGACTTCGTAGGACCCATTAATCCACCATCAAGTGTAGGCCACAAATGGATTCTTGCAGCTATAGATTTTTTCACAAGATGGACTGAAGCAGTAGCTCTAAAGGAATCAAATGAAAATGTTGTTTTAAATTTTTATCATGACTTGATTTCCAGGTTTGGAGTGCCTGAGTCAATAACTTCTGACAATGCTTTATCCTTTGTTGGCCTAAAGATAACTGATTGGGCTGTCAAAAATGGGATCTATCTGAATACTTCTTCTAATTATTACCCACAGGGTAATGGTTTGGCTGAGTCTACCAACAAAAATCTCATAAGGATTATTAAAAGATCAATGGAGGGCAACCAGAGGACCTAGCACACTAATTTGAAATATGCCTTATGGACAAATAGAATAACTCCTAAGAGGTCCATTGGAAATTCTCCATATATGTTAGTATATGGGAAGGAAGCAAGATTGCCTATCTCTGTAGAACTGCCAGCACTGGACATCATGAATCAGCTAAAAATGTTTGAAGAGGAAGATCCCATGGCTGTTAGATATACTTAGCTTATGGAGCTTGAAGAAATCAGAGACAAGGCTATGAAGACTATGGAATATAATCAGCTTCAAACAAAAAGAAATTTTGATTAGAAGGCCACCCCCAGGATCTTTAAAGAAGGTGATATGGTGCTCAAATGGGACGAATTGAAGAGCAGGCCTGGAAAGCACTCCAAATTTGACATGTGGAGTGGCCCATTTCTCATTACTGAATGCAAGGAGCACAATGCATTTCAGTTATCAAATATGGATGGACAAAATCTGCCTATCCCAGTCAATAGGATACACCTAAAGAGGTGTTTTGAGGTATGAGTGCCTTGTAAATCAGTAAATTAGGTCTCTATGCTTTCAATAAGTGTTGTTGCACATTAGTTTAGATCTACTTTTGCTTTCCCTAAATGCTGTCTAGCATAGTTGAAAGAGTTTGCTTTCAACATTTTGTCTTGGTTTGGCCTTCCAGGTGTTCTCCATTGCTTCTATCTTGTTTTGCTAAGGTTAGAAATATCTATATTTTAGTCTATGTGTGACTCTATGCCCAATAGATGTATAGGCCACTGATCCAACTGTTTAGCAGGCAAACATCCCATAGAGGTCGCCAAATTGTTGACCCATTTTTTCCTCTGACCAAAACCAAATAGTCAACCTGGTATTTTCCTTGAAAAGCCTTTGGAAAATGTTGCCTAAAAATGAAAAGTGCCAAATTGCCTAAGAAACCTTACCATTGGAAAGAGCTTGAAAAAATAGGCAAGTTTGCTTTTTACATCACCATGAAATTCGGCCAAATAAAGAAGTTATTGGTGGTCAAAGTTTTGGTCAACATACAGTTCAAATATGCATTTGGCAGGCTTGAAAATCTCCATCGGCCTTAGGAAATAAGAAAAAAATTAAGTTATATATATTTTTTGAATGTATATCGGGCCAGGGAAATGTATATACATTTCAGGAATCTTTCACAGATTCCTGGGAATATTCCGGGTTTGTATATCGGCGATATACAAATGGAGATGCAAGTGAAACATACAAGGCATAAGATACATTCAGGGAATATTCCTCAAAGATTTTGTATTTGCATGTGACGGCTTGTATGTTTTCCTTATATGTTCGCACATACAAGCAACTATACATTCGCTAAATGTACAAGGCAAGCATACATTGAAGATTCCTCATAATATTCCGTGCTTGTATGCATAAAAAGGCTTGTATATCGACTTGTATGTTCGCACATACAATCGGCTATATACAAATGAAGATATGCATCGCAGGTATATTCCATCAAAGATTCCCTGTTTGTATGTAAGGGAGTTTGAATATTTGAGTTTGTATATTTGCATATACAAGGGCGCAAATGTACATTTGCTACAGTGCCAGCAGGACATACAAAAGGTGGGGCCTGCAGGTTTACAAATAAAATTGCACGCAAGAAGTGCTGCGGGAAAATATACAAAGGAGTTTGTATATCTCAGAGATACAAATGGTGGGTCCCGTGAAGATACAAAGAGGTTTGTATATCATATACATACAAAGATTCAAATGCTACAGTGGAATGTATATCGACTTGTATGTTCGCACATACAAGCCGATATACAAGGAAACATATACAATCCGGACCCGAATAGAAGTTTCAATCTATTCTATGATTGTTCTCGGGTCCACCTTGTATAAAAGGTGTTTGTATGTCTCGACATACAAAAGAGCATGTACAAGCCGAATTTCAAATGGATATCATTTCTGCCTCATTCAGGCTCCGGGTCCATTTTGTATGTATGAGGCCATTTGTATACTACGATATACAAGAAAAAATACAAAGAGTGGAGATGCAAGCCGGACCCGACAGGTAATCAAATATACTTAAAGGTCAGTTGGGGTCTAATTTGTATGTATATGGTGCTTGTATATTGCGATATACAAGTCAATGATGCATTGCATATACAAGGTGGATTTGAATCAAGGATCAGTTTCAGCACATAAGAGTTTGGAGTCTGCCTTGTATATATGGGTGTTTGTATATTTGCATATACAAAGAAATGTACAAGTAGAAAATATGCAAGCCGGACCTAGCAGAACAATGAAACACAGCTCAGTGGTGTTTTGAGGTCCGCAACTTGTATATTCAAACATACAAAGGTGTAGATACAAAGTTATATGCTGGGCATTTTCAAAGAGGTGGGGCCCGCATATACAAGGGGAAATTGTATGTATATACAATTTTGAACATACAAGGCATATACAGGGGCCAACATGCAAAGTGCCATGTATGTGCAGAAGGAGTTGCAGGATGAGTTTTTGAATGTCGATTCAGGCGCAAAGATGCAACGATATACACATAAATGCAAAAGCGATATATACAGGCAGTTGACCGAAAGTTTGACTGCCTGTATCTCCTTCATTTTGGCAAATTTTGGCATTCTCCAAGAGGCAAAGTTGCATATTTTGGTCCCCTCTTTCATTTGGCAGGCTTTTTCAGGAGCTTTATCACACTTCAAATTTAAGATCTGGAATTGCATATTTTGGGCGACTGGACGTTTCAGCGATGACTTTCAACAGATGGAGATATTTTTGGGGCATTCATTGCTGCACAAGGATGATGCAGCTCGCATTGATGGTCAGAAATATCTTCCCACCTTCCTCTTCCAAATATTTTCATCTTTTCTACTGCAGATCGATGAGTAAGCTGCTTGCATTCAAGACTCCAAAATATCTCATATCTACCCAGTTCCAGATTTCAATGCCATAACTGATGCAGCTAGACAGTCATCCATGGAGATCTTTTTCTATGATAGCTCTTAGGGCAAATTTTGTAACCGACTTGGGAATTTTGGAATGCTATAAGTATGCATTCAAATGTTTTAAATAACGTTGGAAATTTTTTGACATTAAGGCTTTTCTGTTTCCAAACAGATTTTTCATATGTTGTAACCGTGCCTTTCCATTGAATATATGCAAGTTAATTTTACCTCTTTACTAATTTTTTTTCTAGTTCTGTGTGAATCTACATATGGTTTGTCTGTGAATATTTCATTCCTCTCAATCATATTGCTTCTCACCTCTGCTAGAGTCATCTAACCTGTGTATACCTACTTGCTGTATTTGATTACATTGTGCATCTTCTCAGTGTTGTGGAAGTTTCTTTAAATCTGTCTGGTGTATCACCCTTTTATGTTTTCAAGCTTTTATTCATTTTCATTACAAGCATTCTATCTCCCTTTTCCCCCAAAATTTAGTAGTTTCAAGTGATAGCTAGACAAGGAAGCCGGCCTTCTCTGGAGGTCTGATCTCATTTAGCAAAGTCCCACACTTAGAGATCATTCCCATGTTATTCCAGTTTGCAGAGGTTTCACAACTATATGCAGGGTGCAAAACTGGGTGATAACAACTAAATCAGGCAGTAAGTAGATGTTATTTCTCAATTAATTCTTTCTAATTAAATTTTGTAGGCAGTGAGAAATGCACCTGAAGGCATGTGCCTTCTATTTTACTAAGTACTTTTAACAGGGTACGCATTTTGTGGGTTAACCCCCACCGTGGTTTTTCCCTTAACCGGGTTTCCACGTCAAAATCTTGGTGTCAAGTGTGTTGATTATGTTTCTGCTCTTATGTTGTTGATTAATGCTTTAATGTTTACATCACTAATCTGATAGTAAGATAATAAAGAAGGTTAAAGGCAGAAAAGTTTTTGTGAGACAACTAATTCACCCCCTGCTCTCAGTTGTCTAGTTCCAACACTATACTATCCATCTGATCTTTTATTTTTGTTATAGTACTTGGCCATTGTAAGAAAAATTGGTATCTAGTACATTGGCTTCTCCTATTGCCTATTGGATGCTTTTGATATGTGTTTCCAACTATGTCTGTGTAGTTGCACATTTCTTTGATGCTTTTGTCATTCTCTTTTTGTTCATTTCATAGGTAACATGCTTCCTGACCTTGTCTTCCTAGTTCTCATTTTTTCTTGTAGGCTAATAACCAATTGCTTAAGTTGTTGAGTTAATGGTAATGTGGTATCCCTTTGAATATTAGGCAATTGGCTTTGTATGGAATCCACTGCCTCTTGTAGATGCTCAATGTTATTTACATGTTGTATCTCCTCCCTTGCAATGGCATGGAAGATATCCCTTAGTTACATCTTTTGGAGGGGTGATATCCTAGATAAGTTAACTTGTGACCCGATTAGAGGGAGTTGCGGTAGCTGCAGTGTAACCACCAATTGAATTTGCCTTTGCTGAGCCAAAAAGTCCTTAATGGACTAGATGGGGGAGGTAGAGGAGGAAGCATATGTGTTGTCAGTTTGGTGCTGGCTATCTTGAGTGTCCTGTTGGTCCTCCAAAATGTACCCTATTGATCTTTGTAATTTCTTTCAAGTTTGCAAGACAAATCCATAGTAAATGGGCCAACAAATAGGAGATATTGTCAACAAACAAATCTCTTCTATTTTTCAGCTTCTGCAAAACCTAGGTGGGTCTCCCTAAAATAGAGACTAGATACAAGAGTAATGAAGCATGTGCAATTAGGGTGTCTATAAGTAGAATTACTTTCACCACAGGATTCAGAGAAATGAGAATTCTTATCATGTTTCTTGCGTACCAGTTTTCTGTTAATTTCAGATAATCAAGATGAAAGTATTAAATAACAAAGTATGACTTATACAATTTACAGTGGATGTATCATTTTAATATGTAAATGAGATTGGAGAAAATGGATAATCTTGATGACTGGTGCTTATCGTGGGTAAACAAAGTCAATCACCATGCCTTTGTCTATCTATTGTTTGATTCTGGTGGTTGTTCTAGGCATAAATACCTTGATAATGATGTCAACCAATCAAAATCCCACCTTATATAACTTTCATACTTAGTAATCCTACCACATCATAACAAGTATCATCAATTTCCTGAAAAGATTTATTCTACTACTTGAGCAAGGGCTAGTACAAGAAATAAATGCATAATAACAAATGTCCTATGAATGTAAAAGAACCCTTAGTTATTTTATTCAAATACTGGTTATAACACGTATAGGAGACAAAAGATTACACAAAATAACACCTTGTTTATAATTTCAAACCAAAGAGTACATATTTTGATAGAAGACAAAATACTCTGTTCTATTCATATGACAATGCACAGTACTATAGAAAAATCCAAAAAAGTTTCCAACTCTCTTGAAACCAACAAGAACCACTCTTTTATAACACAAGGGGGCCCTTACAAATCATCGTGATTCCTTCCTAGTACAACAACATTCAATTCCTAGAAGACATGAAACAATTTCAAATCTCCCTGGTCAGTTAAAAATAGCTGCCTTTTGTCTTTTATCTTGAGAGTGGGTAGTTATATTGTTCAAATGATCTTTCAGCCTTCTACACAAGGTTGCTAAACATAAAAACCTTCAGGGTGGTTGAGAAGTCCTCGTCTTTCAAAATTTGAAGTAGCTATGTATGTTTGTTCAAGGATGGTGATGAAGAGGATCAATAGAAACCCAACTCTTCATCACCTACCGATTCACCCACACATATTACTCTTCAACTATAACAATTGTGTCACTAATGGTTTCCAGTTGATCTAGGAAGGAGAAGGGATCTTAATGATGCCCCTCTACCTTACCATCTGATTTTGCCAATCAGTCAGGGTTGTTGGAATTTCAAAAATTCCATCTACTCTAATGAAGAGTTGCATTCAACTAGAGAATTCATACAACCTTAATCTTTCCTCATCAGAAGGACACTACAAGCCAATGAAATTGAGGGAGTAGTAAGGTTGTTGATGCCACAGGTTTGTTCTTTTACCTAAATCATCCATTCCCTAGAAAATAATCTCTTTATTCTTAATCTAGAATGGACAGATCTGTGACCATTAGAACAAAGACATGCTTCTTTGGGAAATGGAGGACACAAAGGGCACAACAAAAAGGACAATACTCTGCATTGTACTTAAGAAAGAAATTGATGTAAACTACTCTTGTAAACACGTCCCTTTATAGATAAAATGGAATGAAGGCTCTATATCTGAGTATTTCCCACTTATCAATAATCATAATCATTCCATTTCTGTCACCTGCAGACTTCACACACTTTACCCTTACCTAGACACCTTTGAAGATCACATCACAATTCTAGAAGTATCAAAAAGCGAGGTATGAATCATTCATGGCTAACCAGAAACTTCTTGCAAACACATCTAGCACAGATGCCAATGTCCAATCAGCTTACCAATAACCTGATTGAAATGCAAGAGTAGCGGATGAGATGTACTTGATGTAAAATCACAAGTCTCTATGCCTAGGCACCAATTTCCCTCTTTGACGATGAATTATGCTTTTCCTAAGTTTTACTCACAAACCCTAGTTTCTACTAGAACACAATTAAGAGATTCAAAATTCATGAAAAAATCATTATGTAATGGTCATTACGCCATACTCATTTACTTTAAAGAGCTTGGAATCATATCAGAAATAATCATTTTGCCAATGCTACCTGTATATTTGAATAGGTTGTCTGCAACAAACCAATTCAAAGTTTAAAAATGTATCGTCGATTTTGGGCTCCTTACGGAAAGATCTACAGCTCAAGAAGTTTCAATAGGATTTTAAAAATCCATCATGTACGTTGGAAATTCTCAACCAATCAACTTGTGCCATGAGAGAAAAACTACCCATCTCATCATACTGACTACACATCAAATTTGACCTCTGATACATGTCGCTACATTGCTGTCTCACACTCCTTGTTGGGCCCCTTACCTCTAACACTGCAAACCTAAACATGATCACCAAGTGGATTTGCACTATCACCCTGCTTTTATGATAATCAACAGGTTCAAGACATGTGGCATCAAACCGCAATAGTGCAATGCCTATTCGGATCTAACAACCTGTTCTATGTGGGGGCACATGACCAATTAAGAACTGTCTGGCTAGATGTCTTTCATCTTGATTTCAACGGAGATTCAGACCCGCTAGACAAGTGGCAACATAGCTCTAACAAAGTATAGATCATTGAAGACTATGGGCATGTGCCAGGCCGCCAAGTGTCATTCTCACATTGTACCACTCACAACTTTAGACTTAGGCATTAATTTACTTGAAACATTTTCAAGGACCTCGATCGATTATCTATACCAAAGGGGCCAGTGAAAATAACAACTTAAAATTCTTAAATGACAACTTAACTGACAAGCAACCTGAAATAAGGAGTCAATGATGAAACACAAAAATAAAGCACACCATCAGAAGGAAGGGTTTAGGGTTTTTGAACCAAAGGTAAGACCCTAAGAACATACCCAAATCCTTAAAACCTACAAGTCCTAACATGTCATGCAGAGGAGAGTTTGTTTGGTCTTTATGTGTATTCTGCTCTTCCTCTTGTTGTGCATTATGAGCGGAATTAGTTGTTCTTGTTGTATTCTTCCTTTAGTGTGTTATATACACTTTTAGTAACCTCCTCTGTATCTTTCTATATTTTTGTCCTATCTTCCTAGGCCATGCTCATTAATGTGTCTACTCTTTGCTTTGTTCTCAGTTATGTGGTTTGTAAATGAGATAATTTTCTTTGTGCTCCACAGAGATGGCTAGGTCCACCTCATTAATTGCCTTTTGCCTTATTTGTTCATCTAATTCCACTACTTTTTCCCTCTTCTTCCTCAAGGCATTAGCTAACTGATCTAGGAATCCTTCCATCAAGTCTTCTAATGTCTTTTCATGTCTATGCATATACTTTATTACTTCTTTCTGAATTATCTCCTTGTTCTCCCGTGAGACCTCATTGTATAGGTCTACTATATTCATGAGCAACCCAAAATTTTCAATAGCATTTGTCACTGCATTTAAATCTAACAGGTCCTCTTGCTCATGTTCTATTTGTATTGTTTTTTATTTATTTTTCTTCTGCAACTTGCTACCTTCTTTTGAACTTCTTCTTCTATATCCTCTTCCGCAACAACTTGAACTATACTCATTTTTACTCCTTTCTTTTTCTTTGATGCTTTCTTCTTCTTCTCTAGACTTAATTGTACCAACACATTTGATATTTTCTCAACCTCGGGATCTTTCTCAGTTTTTTTTGGTGTTGATAATGTTTGTGATGAAGTGGCAGGCTCAACACTAGATTGGCTACTAGGAGTTTCAAACTACAATCTCCTAGGTCCCTTCTTGTCTATGGTGTACTTGTGGTGCTAGATTGCGGTAGTGCTGGGGTAGTTGGTGGAGTAGAAGAGCTGGGATGCAGTGGGATACCCTATTGTGAGTGCAATTTTTCTCTATTTTTCTCTACATGTTCCTCTACCTTCTTCTTGTGCAGCTTATCCATGAATTCTCTATATGTCTCAAGCCTCGCCGTGTTTGGGTCTTTTGGTTTTCTTAGGAGGTTTTTGTCATATGTATCAATTTCTTGTGCGGTTATCTCATAAGGTAGACTAGGTATCTAGGAAGTCCTAGGTTTTATTACCGCCATGGAGGTATAATCCTTGTCTACCATAAAGGTTATATGGTTTTCATGTACTATTTTACTGACTCATATGCATTTCTCTCTCTGGCTTGTATTTTATCTTGTAGGGCTTTGAAAAACCCCTAGTATGCAGCGGTATATGAGGGTTTACCTTTGAAAATTGTATCATATTGCTTGATTTGTGTCGTTACTATATTGTCTTCTTGTCATATTTTACCTCCATAGTTTGGCAACGCATTCATGAAATAGAAAGAGAGGCATATAGTTTTAGGGTTACATACTATTGTGATGCTCACAACACGCCCCATTTTACTCCTTAGCAAAATGAGGACCCCTATTGTGGCTTTCCTTTTTCTTTTGTGTGTGGGTCTGATTGGTGGCAAAAGGGAAAAGAGAGTGAAAGTTACAAACCTTGTTAAAAGTAAATAAAAAATAACATTGAGTACTAGAGCTGAATATGGGTGAATTCCTTGTCAAAAATGAGTGAGGGTTGCTTTTTGAACCATGTTAAAATTCACAATATTTTGCAAGATATGTATGTTTTTGGTAAAATGTACAATAAAAGGGTTTGTATGTTGTGTATACAAAGTCCTTTGTATATCGGGTCATTTGTATGTTGCATATACAAATTTGTTTGTATATCAGGTTGCATTTACAAGGTCACTTACATATAGAGTCGCTCATATACAAAGTCCTTTGTATATCAGGTCGCTCATATACAAAGTCCTTTGTATATCGAGTCGTTGTATAGGTCGCAAAAATGGGTTGTCGAGTTTTCTAAGTCATTTTACTTGTATACATTTTGTTAACGTTCTATCTATACATACAAGTCGAACCCAACGGTTTTCAAAATTTGAATGCATAATCGGTTGATTCCATCGAATGTATTTTATGTTTGTATGTTTGGCGAAGGAGAAATATACAAAGTGGATATACAATGTTGCATACATGCCGTGGATTCGAAAAGGTAGTAAAGTTGGTTTTATTGTTGTATGTTTCGCACTTTGTATATGTATGTTTCGGAGACATACATTTTAGTATACATACAGGGTAGAATTCAGGAAAGGGTAAAATTTGGTTAATGCAATGTATCATGACTTAATGTATATCAAATGATGCATTGCACTTTGTACATGTTGCGGAACCGAAAGTGGATAAACTATGGTTTATAAAAGTTGGAGTCCAAAAGCACATACAAAAGAGTTTGTATGTGTCTATGCTTGTATATGAGGGTTTTCTACAAGTGTTGTTGTATCGTGGATATACAAGTGAATGGTAATGTGGGCTCCACCACTCATTAGCGTGAGTAGGCCTGTCGAAACAAAATTTGTAGATCATACCGATCTTATGCCTCTCAGCGATAGATACTTTTCGGTAGGAATCATTGGTACTCTCACCGATAAAAAGAGCATCGGGCAGATATGTGTGGTCAGAGTGAGTTTTTTAGATCACCCCAACTAAGTGAGTTACTCTGATGAAGAGCGTCGGGTAGATATGTGTGGTCGGAGTGAGTTTTTTAGATCACCCTGACTAAGTGAGTTACTCCGATGATAAAGGTATACAAGGTCGATATACATTGCACTTTATGCGTGCCGCAGAGCCGAAAGGTAAGTAAACTATGGTTTATAAAAGTTGAAGTCTAAAAGGACATATAAAAGAGTTTCTATGTATCTTGGGCTTTGTATCTAAAGGTTTGATACAAGTTTTATATGCATCACAGAGATACAAAGGGGGAAAGTAATGTGGACCCCACCATTTACACATCAAGTTTGTATAAGTACAATGTATATCTCTGATATACAAGCTGATATGCAACGTGACGGATGCAAATGGAAGATACAAAACGGATGCGAAAAGAAAGTCAAATACTGAAAAGCTTTTGTATGTTCAGGATGCTTGTATGTTTATGATATACAAAGCCCGATATACAAAAGAAATAAAGGCATCGCAGGAAATAAAAGGTAAAAAAGGGTTTGTATATGTTTTTGTATATGCGCTTGTATATAACGAGACATACAAGGAGCGATATACAAAGTGAAAGGTACAAGTACAAAAAACAGACAAAAGGGAAGGAATGTTAGTCATGGTTGTTTGCATGTATGTTTGTATGTTAAAATATACAAAGAGAACATCCAAAAGGAACATACAAGGAACCGGGTATGTGTGCACAGTTTAACTAATGATAGAAAGGGAAGTTTAAAAATGCATGAACACTGCAGTGGAAGGCCGAGCTTATGGCACATTAATTACTGTAATTAATGCCAATCTAATATTTTGACAAGCTATAAATTGGCGAAAGCGACGTGAATTTTTTATAATCCATTTTTATGTTTGTTTGCAAGTTTGCAGATATATGGAAGGTGGAGCTTTAATGGTGATGACATCACAAAGGGCGGATCAGATCACAAAAGAAGTGAGAGAAGTAAAGGCTTTCAATGAGAAGAAAAATGCAGGTGGAAGGAAACATTAGTAAAAGAGAAACATAAGATATTTTGATGATTGTTAGGTTTCCAAAGGAGATCTTTATGCTCAGTATGAGTATGTTGCTCAGAGATTTTCTTTGCAGGATTTGTTTTCCACTGTTGATGTTGCACTTGAAGTGTGGACTGTTGATTGACTAGGGTTTTGGGACCATATTGGGGATAATCAGATCTATATATTGAGCCCCTTTACTCTGTAATGAGTTACACAGGGATTTATAGAACAGAGCTAGAAGTTGTAATTAATAGTTTTAGAAGAGCATTTTAGTTTAGAGTAGGAGGTCACCCTATGTCTATAATAAGGAATGCTTGGAACATCTAGCTTCCTTACTGTATCTATAAGATGTTTTGTAAGTTTTCTGTAAGTTGATTAATGAAGCAAGGAGTCGTTCATACATTGTAAATCATATATGACTGTGTGTTTTGAATATAAATGAATCTGGAATTCTGTGTCTATATTCAGAGTGTCTTCTGGCTCTTATTTGTATTTGAAATATTATCTCTCCAAAAGCTTGCAATCTTTAATGTATGTTCGTGAAAATACTCAGGGCTTACATTTAAAGGTTTAGTCTGTGGATTTAATCAAGTTTGTTGTACTGCTTACAATGTGAATAATAGAGCATTTAGATCCTATGGTAGAATGAAGTTTAATTTAGATTCCTCTAACTTTTCCCAAACATTTGAAATACTTAGCTTAAACGTAGAGATTTAAAGGAGATTGTCTGATATTTGAAAGAAACATGAAGAACTAAGTTGATATTGGACAGTTTTCATAATATTTGAAAAGAAAGCTTGTGTTAATATAAATCATATAAAGCTTTGTGATACAGTAACAAATTTATGCAAAGGAATGAAGAAAATATTGATATTTGTGATATTTTACATAATTCAAGTCCAGTGAGTCATAAAACACCTTAAATCAAGTAAGGCCCCTTGCATATTACAACTTCACATTAACCTACTGAATTATCCACAAAGTCAAGAATTGACCATACAGAAACTTGGGAATAAGTAATCTTAATTGATTTCTTCATATCTTTCAAGACAGTTAGGTTCATTTTGTGAATTTTATCTTTTGTTATGAATGTGTAAAAACAATCATGAACATTTTTTTGGCACTAGAAGGAAGGCCTGATTAGAGTTAGGGTTTTTTTTAAGTAGAGTTGGCTCATAATAGTAATAGAGTGACTATGTCTAGATCCAGTTCAGAGGATATATTTGTACAATTACCTGATAAAAAGCAAAGAGTCTTTTGATTTGGAATCCTAGAATATCACACGTAGGAGGTTCATCTAGAATGCCTCCTAGATCACCTTTTAGTATCCGTAACATTGTGAGTCCTAATAGTTCTTCATTTAGATCTTTAAATCTTGGTCCCAGTCCTCCAAGAGCTCCTAATCCTCCAAGAAATCTAGGTATTCCTACAGGTCCAGGTCAAGCACAAGTACCTACAATGGCTTATTTTAATGTCAACTCTCCCATACAATTCACTGATTATCATGAGATGCCCAAAATTCTTGAAAAGATATGTCCTAAATATCAATTACATCAAGATCCATAAGATCACATTAGAATATTCAAAGAGGCATGCTTTAGAGCCAGGTTAGAATATGAGGATGTTGTGTGTAGGTTGTTTCCTTACACCTTCAATGAGTAGGCTTCTAACTGGTATGTTAACTTGCCCAATGGTTATATTTCTTCTTGGGAACTTATGGAAGAAACATTTTTGTCTATATTTAGAGGACCAATAGATCTTTCCACCTTATATCATAAATTGGCTACAATAAAGAGAGGTGAAGGAGAGCTGATTGATAATTTTAATGACAGGTTTCAAAAGGCTTATTCTAGGTTAGTAGCTCCTTACACAGTAAATGCAGATACATTGTTAGCCATGTATTATGTTGCCTTAGATCCACTAACTACTATGTTTATCAAAAGAAAGGCTGACATAGATACAATATCCAAAGCTTATAAGGAGGCAGCCTCAGTAAATTAGGAGATGAGACAAACAACTTATAATCCATTTCCTAATGGAGGAAATCTTGGGATACAAAATCAAACACAACCTTGGAATGGAGTCCCTACACATAACACTCCATTATTGAATCCAGTTCCTACATAGACACCTATGTATAATCCTGCCCCAATCCAGGCCATAGCCCCTTATACTGGTAACACTGCCAATAATAATCAGAGTAATGGTCAATCTTTCTTCCAACCTCCTCGGGATACATTTGTGGCAAAGGCACAAGAGGAAAGGGAAGAAATCAAAGAAATTACTGTACACTTGAGAAGATTGACTACTGAAATGACACAACTGAGAAATGAAAATTTCTATGGTGGAAACAACCAAGGATACAATCAAAACCATAACCAAAGCTATAGTCAAAACTACAACCCAAACCATAACCAGAATCATAATCAAAATTATAACTAGGGTCAAAGTTCAAATCAAAACCAAAATTACAATTAGAATTAAAGTAATAATCCAGGACAACTAATGCAAAGTAGAGGACCCGTGGTAGATAATAGAGCCTGGGGTAACAACAACAGAAATCAAAATCAGCCAAGGCCACCTAAGACATGGAACACAGGGCCAAATAATGGCACTCTAGCTTCTCCATTTGAGAATTTAGATAACCAGGATACAAAACAAATAGCTGGAATTCAAATGGCTAATACAACATTGAAGAATTGGTGCAAATTTCATAATACCAGTGCCCATGCTGAACTAGATTGTCCTCAATTCCATTTAGCAGCCAGTATTTTCAATGTAGATGTATAGGCTCCCACTTCTAATTTTCTCATTCCCAAAGGTAATGAAGTAGTGCCCTTAGGATATGAGACTGCTTTAGTCTTAGAGACTTTTACCTTTGCAACTGGAGAAGAAGAGGATCAATTGTTAGAGGATGAACCTTATTTTTGTGAGAACCTATATCCTGAATCAACTTTTGTGATAATACATTTTAGTTTCCCTTTGAAACTGAAAATGAAGTGTTATATGAAACAGAAGAGGTACAGGCTTTTCAGCAGTCAAACAAAAATCACACCTATAATTTGAGAAATAACACTAGGCTAGGAGGTCCTTTCACTACTTCCTCTCCTCCTAACAATTTCAATACTCCCCCAAATTAGAACACTAGTAATAATCCTGTTATACTGAAGGCTAATCATCATGCAAATAATGGAACAGTAGCACAAAAGGTCCAAACAGTTAAAATAGAGAGTAGAAACAATGAGATTGATGAGTTATTTATCTGAAGAGATAAAGAAAATTAAGGTTAGTATACCTTTGTGTGAATTATTGAAAAGTCTAGGGGTCAGAAATGCTTTCATAAAATCCTTGGATACATCTGTGACAGACACGGTTTCTGCTAATGTGAGTGTTCCTAGTAGAGATTCGCAACCCAAAGAAAAGAATAAGAAAATTGAGCAGCCTTCCAATACTAATGTGGTAATGTATGCAGATAAGAAAGAAGCCCCTCCTTTCTTGTTAACCATTAGAATGTTTGGAAAGAACATACATAATTGTATGGTAGATTCAGGTGCATCAGCTATTGTAATGCCTTTAGGAATATGCAAAACTTTAGGGTTGACTCCTACTAAATCTGCTAAGGTTGTTACACAATTGGACAAAACTAAGGTTAATGTGATAGGAGAACTGATGCATATTCAAATGCAATTAGCCTCAGATCCTAGGGTGAGTCAGTTTATTGACATTCAAATAGTAGATATACCTATGAATTATGGGATGTTGTTGAGTAGAGACAGGTCTAAAATGTTGAATGGATATATGGCCATTGATTTTTCACATATGTGGTTACCTTGGAGAGGTGTTCCAAATCAGATCGGGATAGAAGCAGAACCCAGGATGAAACACATGATTATAGAAAACAATAGGACTAATGAGATATTGTATGCTTCTGTTGAACCTAGTGTTTATAGAATCACTGACAAGGGAGTACAAATTGAAGAAATCCTGATGTTAAATTTTAGAGAAAAATATGTCAATAAGGAAATAGTATTGTTCATTGAGTCTGATGGAAATTCTTCTGATGAAGAAAACAATGCAATGAACAATTTTGGTCAAACCATTAAACAAGAAATGGAAGGTGCATTAAACAAAATCTACCAGTTCAGTGCAAGTTATGTAAAAGAATGTGCAGAGTCCATAATAAGCCACATTCTGAAGAGAATTGTGGAATGTGCAAAGATATTATAGAATACCAATACATAAAATGCACAAAGGGAGTAGGAATGCAAGAAGGAAGGGTTAATCCTAATCAACTAGAGAAATACTTTCAGAATAACATAGATGTGTTGATCCCAAATTTAAAAGAAGAAACAAAGGACAAGAGTATTTGTCTTTCTGATTTACAAACTGAAAGTATAACTATGCAAGTAGGTCAAAATGAATTGCCTATGAATGGACAAAATAGCACCTCACATGTGATAGAAAAAGCAAAACATGCCAAAGTAAAGGGTCAAAAGAATAAAGATGGCATCTGGACACTGAAATGCGACGGATCCAAATCTAAACAGGGTGCAGGTGCAAGTGTGGAACTTATAGATCCTCATGGTAAGTCATATTTAGCAGCATATAGGCTACAATTTTCTTGTACTAACAACATGGCAGAATATGAAGCTTTGATTTATGGACTTGTTATGGCTATCAAGAAAAAGGTAAAAATGATCAGGGTATTTTCAGATTCTGAGTTAGTGATCAGGCAAGTAAGGAAATTATACGCATGCAACTACAAAAAGATGGTTTGTTACAGGCATAGGGTGTGGGATTTGATAGATTCATTTGATGCTTTCAACATAGAGCATATCCCTAGAGAATTGAACCATAGATCAGATGCATTAGCAATTGTTGCTAGCACTTTAGAACCCTTAACATTGTCAGGTTTAAAAAGATTTGTTGTTGAATTAGTAAATGTTCCTAGCATACCAGATAATGTTACTCATTTTCAGGTATTTGAAGGGGATCAGCAAATTGTAGATTTTCTAACTTGTAATGAGGTATTTGAGGCTCAAATTATTGATGAATAGGAAAGGCCTGATGTATCTTGGGATGAAGAAGACATAATCAACCTGAAAAGCAATTTCTTACCTAAGGGAGTGATCGAGTTAGAACATATTTTTGACTTTGATGGAGTAGTAAGACAGAAGGATTTGCCCAAAACTGAGGAAGGTGGGTGTGATCCATCTAACCTTGGAACAGAGCAGAGTCCACAAAATGTACTTATTGGAAAGGCTTGCTCTGAAGAAGTGAGAAAAGAAATTGTGGATGTTCTGAAAGAGTACAAACATGTCATAGCATGGACTTATGAAGATTTGAAAACATATGATATGCTCATCATAACTCATGTGATACCCTTGAAACCAGATGTTAAACCATTTAGGTAGAGACAAAGGCCTATGAATGCCATTTTAGAGCCTTTAATCTTTGAAGGAGTGAAAAAATTGTTGTCTGCCAGAATAATTTTCCCAGTCAGACATTCAGTCTAGGTAGCTAATTTAGTACCTATGAGAAAGAAAAGTGGAGACATTAGGTTATGTGTAGATTTTAGAAATTTGAATAAGGCATCTAAAAAAGATAATTATCCTTTGCCTCCAATAGATGAAGTGTTGCAAGCAGTGAATGGGGCTAAAATGATGTCTTTATTGGATGGATTCTCAGGATATAACCACGTCTTAATAGATAAAGAGGATAGATTAAAGACCACTTTTACTTGTAAGTGGGGAAATTATGCATACAGAAAAATGCCTTTTGGTCTAATCAATGCAGGTGCCACTTTTTAGCAAGCCATGGACATTGCATTCTGTGGATTGTCAAGTAAGTGCATTGTTATTTATATGGATGATTTAACTGTTTACTCTAAAGATGCATCCACTCATGTTGAAGATCTGAGAAGAGTACTTAAAATATGTGAAAGGTATGGGATTTCCCTTAACCCAAAGAAATGTTCATTTGGCGTAACTGAAGGAAAATTATTAGGACATGTCATTTCTAAAAATGGGATATCTATTGATCCTGATAGAATAGAAGGAATAAAGAAATTGCAATTACCAAACAATAAGAAAGAACTAAAGTCATTTTTGGTAAGATTAATTTTGTCAAGAAGTTTATTACAGGGTTTACAGAAATTGTGCAACCATTGAATTCCATGCTGAAGAAGGATGCAAAGATAGAATGGACACCAGTAGCTAAAGCTGCATTTGAAGATATTAAGGAGGCCATTCTGATGCTCATGTGTTGACAAGTCCAGATTACACAAAGCTATTTTACATTTATTCTTTTGCATCTTCACATTCAGTTGTAGCTGCTTTGACACAAAAGGGAGAAGACAACGAAGAAAAGCCCATAGCCTTTATGAGTGCACCTCTAAAGGATGCACAGCTTAAATATCTTGATAGAGAAAGATAGGCATTTGCATTAGTAAGAACAGTGAAAAGTTTAGACAGTATATCTTACGCAGTCAAGTTAGAGCTATAGTGCTAGATGCAGCCGTGAAGATGCTGCTGATGCAGAATGAGCCTGGAGAGAAAAGAGCCAAATGGATTACAACATTGCAAGAGTTTGATATGGAAATTATCCCAATGAAGTTGGTTAGAGGACAAGCACTAGTACAAACCATAGCAAACACCAATCCAAATTTGGTGAAATAGCAGTATGTGTTGAATTCTAGTGATGCCTCAGGGTGGTATGATGATTTGAACACTTTTCTGATATCAAGGAAACATCCAAGTAAGATGAAATCTTCTCAGAGGAGAGATTTAAAGATTAAAACACAGAAGTACATGGTACAAGGAGGTCTTCTATTCAAGAAGAACCATGAAGGAATATATTTAAGATGTTTAAATAGAGTTGAAGCAAATAAGGTGTTATCAGAATTGCACAACAAATATGGAACTGCTCATGGTTCTCATTTAGGTACAACGCATAAGATATTGAGAGCAGGATACTATTGGCCTATAATGTTTAAGGATACAGAGAGTCACATTAGAAGTTGCCACACCTATCAAACTACAGCAGATAAAGGAAGAAATCAGGCTAATCCATTATAGCCAGTGATTGAGTCTAGACCATTTGCACAATGGGGCTTAGATTTCATTGGGGTCATAAATCATCCATCATCTGCAGGACATAAGTTTATACTGACAGTAACTGACTATTCTACAAGGTGGACTGAAGCCAAATGTTGCAAGTTCTCTACTTCTAAGGTCATTATCAAGTTCCTTGAAGAAAACATCATAACCAAGTTTGGAACTCTATATTCGCTGGTATGTGATAATGGCCCTGCTTTTTCTTCTCTAAAATTTTCTAAATGGGCATTTGAGTATGGGATAGTTTTAAAGTTTTCTTCAAATTATTATCCTCAGGGGAATGGATTAGTTGAGTCTACAAACAAAATTTTATTGGATATAATCAAGAAACTAACTGAAAAGAATCCTAGAGAGTGGAACACATTGCTGAAATATGCGCTATGGGTAGATAAGACTAAGGTTAAGTTAGCCTTAGGCAATGCACCTTATCACTTAGTTTATGGGACTGATCCCATGCTTCCAATAAATTTAAGAATACCAGTCTGGAAGTTTGTTAATGAATATTCAAGCCTTGATGATCATAGAGAGGCCAGAATAATACAAATGTTACAATTAGATGAGAAAAGAGATCAAGCCATTGCGCCAAACATCAAGCAATAGTCAAGAGATGGTTTGATAAAAGAGCAAGAGTCAAAATGTTTAGAATATCAGACTTAGTGCTATGCTGGGATAAAGCACATGAAAGGAAAGGAAATGATGGAAAATTTGACAAATTATGGTTAGGTCCATTACAGGTCGCATAAATAATTGGGGACAATACTTTTAGGCTCAAGACCTTGACTAGGGAAGATGTGCCATTACCAGTTAATGGCCAACACTTGAAACATTACTTTTAGGCTTGAGGTGAGGGCAGTTAGTTTCTGTGTATCATAATGTAAATAATGTACAGTTTTTGTTTTGTTTTTTGGGTTTTTTTTTGTTCTCTTGTTTTCATTTTGTTGTGTTTGTTGGTTTGTGTGTTGTGTTGTCTTAGCAGGGATGTTGGTTTTGCTTTGAAGTATACAAGAGAAAACTAACAACCACTGAAAACAATAGAAAATTTAGAACATTCAAGTTAATTATTTGAAATTTATGCATAACTTGTTGTGACTGTCATGAATGTAGAAAGTTGTTTGACTTGTGAAATTTTGTATTCAATAACTGTGGGTTGAGTATTCAAGGGAAGTTTCTCACAATGACACACCTAAAATCCTTGGGTTTGTTGAACATACTAGTGTAGATATTAGATGAAAAATCAGAAGTCACCCTTGCTACCATTATAATTCTCAGCTTAATTTCAGCAAGTGATCATTCCTTGCATCATGAAGTTACAACTGTAATATCTTATGAAATCTCTATTAAATGCAAAAAATATAAAATAATAAAATGGATTTTACCGAAAATCTAGATTAAGCGATCTAAGTAACTCTACCGGGGATATAGACGCTTGTTGGCAGTGGTGCTCTCCTTAGAAGAATTGTAACAATAACCTTGTCGGGGCTATGGACGCTTGCTGGCAACAAGGCTCTATCTAGTTGGCTATGAGGCAATGACATCAACTATGTAGTCTAATATCAATTGCTGGTTTGTTCAACTGATTTTCAAGATGAGGATTATTAATCACGTGCACCCACTTAAACTTGAGGGAAGATTCATGCACCTTATTGAATACATTAAGTCTCAAGTTAGATAATAATTTGTAGAAAAGATAGTTGGAAGTTATGAGTTTATTTCATTTAGTTTTCTTTAATGGTTTTAATTTGATTGTTTTTTTTGGTTGCTAGTTGTTGTGATGCTCACAACACGCCCCATTTTACTCCTTAGCAAAATGAGGACCCCTACTATGGCTTTGCTTTTGCTTTTGTGTGTGGGTCTGATTGGTGGAAAAAGGGAAAAGAGAGTGAAAGTTACAAACCTTGTTAAAAGTAAAGAAAAAATAATATTGAGTACCAAAGCTGAATATGGGTGAATTCCTTGTCAAAAATGAGTGAGGGTTGCTTTTTGAACCATGTTAAAATTCACAATATTTTGCAAGATATGTATGTTTTTGGTAAAATGTATAATAAAAGGGTTTGTATGTTGCATATACAAAGTCCTTTGTATATCAGGTCATTGTATAGGTTGCAAAAATGGGTTGTTGAGTTTTCTAAGTCATTTTACTTGTATGCATTTTGTTAACATTCTATCTATACATACAAGTTAGACCCGACAGTTTTCAAAGTTTGAATGCATAATCGGTTGATTCCATCGGATGTATTTTATGTTTGTATGTTTGGCGAAGAAGAAACATACAAAGTGGATATACAAGGCTACATACATGCCGTGGATTCAAAAAGGTATTAAAGTTGGTTTTATTGTTGTATGTTTCGCACTTTGTATATGTATGCTTCGGTGACATACATTTTAGTATACATACAGGGCGGAATTAAGGAAAGGGTAAAATTTGGTTAATGCAATGTATCATGACTTAATGTATATCAGGTGATGCATTGCACTTTGTACATGTTGCGGAACCGAAAATGGATAAACTATGGTTTATAAAAGTTGGAGTCTGAAAGCACATACAAAAGAGTTTGTATGTGTCTATGCTTGTATATGAGGGTTTTGTACAAGTGTTGTTGTATCACGGATATACAAGTGAACGGTAATGTGGGCTCCACCACTCATCGGTGTGAGTAGGCATGTCAGAACAAAATTTGTAGATCATACCGATCTTACGCCTCTCGATGATAGATACTTTTTGGTAGGAATCACTGGTACTCTCACTGATAAAAAGAGCATCAAGCAGATATGTGTGGTCAGAGTGAGTTTTTTAGATCACCCCAACTAAGTGAGTTACTCTGATGAAGAGCGTCGGGCAGATATGTGCGGTCGGAGTGAGTTTTTTAGATCGCCTCAACTAAGTGAGTTACTTTGATGATAAGGTATACAAGGTCATTTATATACATGGTCAATATACATTGCACTTTATGCATGCCGCGGAGCCGAAAGGTAAGTAAACTATGGTTTATAAAAGTTGTAGTCCAAAAGGACATACAAAGAGTTTCTATGTATCTTGGGCTTTGTATCTAAAGGTTTGATACAAGTGTTATATGCATCGCAGAGATACAAAGGGGGAAAGTAATGTGGACCCCACCGTTTGCACATCGAATTTGTATAATTACAATGTATATCTCCGATATACAAGCCGATATGCAACGCGACAGATGCAAATGGAAGATACAAGATGGATGCGAAAAGAAACTCAAATATTGAAAAGCTTTTGTATGTTCGGGATGCTTGTATGTTTATGATATACAAAGCCTGATATACAAAAGAAATAAAGGCATTACAGGAAATAAAATGTAAAAAAGGGTTTGTATATGTTTTTGTATATGCACTTGTATATAACAAGACATACAAGAGGTGATATACAAAGAGAAAGGTACAATTATGGAAAACGGACAAAAGGGAAGGAATGTTAGTCATGGTTGTTTGCATGTATGTTTGTATGTTAAAATATACAAAGAGAACATCCAAAAGGAACATACAAGGAACCAGGTATGTATGCACAGTTTAACTAACAATAGAAAGGGAAGTTTAAAAATGCAGGAACACTGCAGTGGAAGGCTGAGCTTGTGGCACATTAATTACTGTAATTAATACCAATCTAATATTCTGACGAGGTATAAATTAGTGAAAGCAACGTGAATTTTTTATAATCTATTTTTATGTCTGTTTGTAGGTTTGCACATATGTGGAAGGTGGAGTTTTAATGGCGATGACATCACAAAGGGCGGATCGGATCACAAAAGAAGCGAGAGGAGTAAAGGCTTTCAATGAGAAGAAAAATGCAGGTGGAAGGAAACATTAGTAAAAGAGCAACAAAAGATATTTTGATGATTGTTAGGGTTTCCAAAGGAGATCTTTACGCTCAGTATGAGTATGTTGCTCAGAGATTTTTTTTGTGGGATTTGTTTTCCACCGTTGATGCTGCACTTGAAGTGTGGACTGTTGATTGACTAGGGTTTTGGAACTATATTAGGGATAATCAGATCTATATATTGAGCCCCTTTACTCTGTAATGAGTTACACAGGGATTTATAGAACAGAGCTGGAAGTTGTAATTAATAGTTTTAGAAGAGCATTTTAGTTAGAGTAGAAGGAGGTCGCCTGTGTCTGCAATAAGGAATGCGTGGAACATCTAGCTTCCTTACTATATCTGTAAGATGTTTTGTAAGTTTTTTGTAAGTTGATTAATGAAGCAAGGAGTCATTCATACATTGTAAATCACATATGACTATGTGTTTTGAATATAAATGAATCTGGAATTTTGCATCTATATTCAGAGTGTCTTCTGGCTCTTCTTTGTATTTGAAATATTATTTCTCCAAAAGCTTATAATCTTTAATGTATGCTCATGAAAATACTCAGGGCTTACATTTAAAGGTTTAGTCTATGGATTTAATCAAGTTTGATGTTCTGCTTACAACGTGAATAATAGAGCATTTAGATCCTATGGTAGAATGAAGTTTAATTTAGATTCCTCTAACTTTTCCCAAACATTTGAAATACTTAGCTTAAACGCAGAGATTTAAAGGAGATTGTCTGATATTTGAAAGAAACATGAATAACTGAGTTGATATTGGACAGTTTTCATAATATTTGAAAAGAAATCTTGTGTTAATATAAATCATATAAATCTTTGTGATACAGTAACAAATTTATGCAAAGGAATGAAGAAAATATTAATATTTGTGATATTTTGCATAATTCGAGTCTAGTGAGTCATAAAACACCTTAAATCAAGTAAGGCCCCTTGCATATTACAGCTTCACATTAACCTACTAAATTATCCACAAGGTCAAGACCTGACCATACAGAAACTTGGGATTAAGTAATCTTAATTGATTTCTTCATATCTTTCAAGACAATTAGGTTCATTTTGTGAATTTTAACTTTTGTTATGAATGTGTAAAAATAATCATCAACACATACCTAAAGTTATAATTAGAGGTCTTTGTCTTTTACAGGTTGTCCATTAGCTACTCTCTTAGAATCTCGCATAGGTTAAAATATTTATTATCCACAACCATCTGGTAGGCAATATGTATGGTTGTTCTGGTGGCTAACCCTTCGTGGTTGGCATAATATATCTTATACATGATTCCCATGGTAGCATACCTCACCTCATGATTTGTGATTTCATTGAAGTTCAAGCTCTGTCCATCCAGTGTGGCCCTAATTAGCTCCATCACCTTCTCATTTTTAATTGCCTTTTTTGTTGTCACTTCTCCTACTGCACAAAGGCTTATAACTGCATGAATAGCTTCTTTTGTGATGTGGTGTCATGTATCTAGGTATATGTACTTGATCATGTATCTAGGTAAGTGTACTTGATCATGTATCTAGCTTAAAACTATGCACACCCAATCATGTTCTCCAAAAAAATCAATGTAGTCCTCCCATATGTCTAACATCTTCACTGCAATATTTTGGTATTATGGCAAGTACCATGTTTTGTCTTGTAAGAGAAGTGTATTTCAATGCTCCACAAACTTCATATGATCAATTTATGAGATTGGTGCATGGATATATTTTCTTACATCTTTTGTGTATATGACATCCGTGGGTACTTCCAAGAATGCACCGTCTTTAGCCACTTCCATCGCCTTGTAAGGGCATTTCTTATACTTGGGTCTTGGCTTCTCTGTAACGTCAATGAGATCAGCACATGGATATATTTTCTTACATCTTCTGTGTATATGACATCCATGGGTATTTCTAAGAATGCACCGTCTTTGTCCACTTCCATCACCTTGTAAGGGAATTTCTTATACTTGGGTCTTGGATTCTTTGTAACGTTAATGAGTGTAGGGGTGGCCATTTTCTCTTTTCCATAGCTGTGAATAGGGTTTGCTAATTTTTTCTCTTTCTCATTGGAGCTCAATTTTTTTCTAAGTGGTGAGTGCGAATGTGATGAGTTGACTGAAGGGTTAGGGTTTAATAGCCCTCACGGTGCCATTTTGTATTTATTACATTTATCTATTTCCTTTTTGTAGGCTTTTTTAGCCATTTATGTGTTAGCTGCTTATAACTATAAATGGTTACTTTATATGCACTATGTTACAGTATAATACACTGGTTATGGTACATTGTTATGAATCTACCTCATTGTCTTTTTTCACTCTGGACATTGGTGGTAATGCTTCATCCTTGCTCCATTAACAAACCCTATGATTTCACTTCCATTCATTTTATTTAATCTTACCACTTTGGATTCTGTAATTTCATGTATATAATAGGGTCCTAACCACCTTACCTTAAGCTTACCTTGATTTTTGAATTTGATGTCATATAGTATCACTAAATCTCCTTCGCAAAATGTTTTTAGGCATAGATTCATGTGATGCTAGGCTTTTTGTCTTTTCTATTGTAGCTATTGGTTATATCTAGCTATGAGTCAATTTTCATCCAACTTTTCTAAATCATCAATCACTTGAGCTAATGAGTCCTCATCATCCAACTGCAAGGTGAGTGCAGTGCGTAATGTTGGTATTATAAAGTTCATAGGGACTATTGCATCAATTCTATATACTAGTTGAAATGGTGTGAACTTAGTAAATTGTTTATATGTTGTTCAGTATGCCTAGAGTACCGTGGGTACTTTTAGGTCCCAATCTGCTCTATTTCCATCATACAGCTTTGTCAGTGTTGTCCTAATTATCTTATTTAGAGCTTCACTTGCTCCATTATCTTGTGGATGATATGGAGAAATTTTCTTGTGTGTTATCATAAAGTTGCTTAGGAGTTCTGCAATCATCTTATTTATGAAGTGTTTACCTTGATCACTTGTTATACTTATTGGACAACCAAATCTTGTAAGATTTCATATTTTCATAAAGAAAATTTGTGGCAGTTTTGGTTGTGCAATCTTTAGTTGGTTCTACTTCTATGTAATGTCCCAAATCCTAACCCCCAAAAATTTGCACTAATTTTATATAACTCAAGAAATTCCAAACATTATCCTTCAATAATTATTCATTCCATGACTTATTACAATAGTTATACTAGCTTTGTGGTTTCCCAACCAACTCAAAATTTTGTAAATCAACCATAGTGTTCAAGTAACATAAGATTTATAATTGGATTCCATATCATCCTTACATCATTCTGACTTAATTTCCTTTGGTTCATCTTCATCTGATTCGATAATTATCGCTCCTCCAGTAGGGTGTACTTGGAGGTACTCTTTTGATACTTCCTCACGTATAGTAGGCACATTTCACCCACAACCAAAGGGAAAATCCTGAATTGCTAAGGGTTTCTTTCCTTTTTGTCTTTTAACTAGTGTTTTCTCCATCCTATCTTGCCTTGTCTTGATCTCTTGAACTATTTGCTCCATGGAGATTATTCTATCCCATTGTTTGTTTAGCAATTTGATTATCATTTTCATCTCTACCTCATTGTTCCCTTGCCTTTGGGAAGTGCTAGCATGGTTTTCTCTTGTCTTATCCATTAATATCTATTGAAAAATCAAAATTTTAATCAGTATTGTACCCATGGTTCATGTCCAAAACTTAAAGTTCAGGGTGCTGCCACAATAATGGGTTACTCTTTCTGGGACATCCAGATTAATCACATATTTTTAGAAAATATAATGATTTAATCCTTGAAAGGTTCCATTTAAAGGATTTTAATTGAAGAGGATTTGATCAAAGCCCCTTAGATTCAAACCCCCTTGGATAGAACCCCGCTAATTTTAAACCATACCTATAATGGAGTCTCCTCTACACCTATCAAAATGCTGATAAAAACCCACTTTTGATTTACCTTTTGGGGGATCAAATGAATTCATTTAAAATTTATGTTTTGTAAGTATGTAGTCCTTATTATAAGCTTCCCAAAAAGTATAATTTTAAATATATTTAATTTGATTATTATATTTATTCTTTATTTCTTGTGAATGTAAGTTTATCACCGAACATCAAGTTCTCTGTTCTACACACATGGAAAATTAATAAATTAGTGAAAAAAAGTTTTGAAAAATATCTATGCCCTAGGTATTGATGTCCTTGTTTCAACAAAAAAAATTAAATTTTGATACATATAGAAAAAGTTATGTTTTACGAAATACACCTATGTCTAAATTATAATTGGTTTGACTTCAAAACTTAATTAAAAAAATATTCAACAAAACATTATGAAACCAAATGCATGTCCTATATATCACTGTTACCAATCTAAATTCAAAAGAATCAGAATTGTATCCTTTGTAGAAAAAAAGTTATGTGCTACAGAATACACATCACTTTAAAAAAATGTTATTTACTATTACAAACTAGTTATCAAAGGAGACGCAAAAAAAATTACAATTTAACTCCAAATTTTTTTAAAAAAATATATTTAGAATCTACAAACAAAATCTCACAAATCACTAGTTCGCATCATCTTCAAATTCCTAATGGTTTAGTGCTATAGGTGTCAGAAAGTGAAGATTTAGTTCAAAATGTTGATTTCAATGTCAAGTTTGGCCAAAAAGTGTAACCCATTATTGTGGGATGACCCTTCAATATAGACTATTTCCAATTTGTGCGAGTGTAGTAGGCTCAAGGCCTAGCTTCTGAACCTCACTCTGATACCACATGTAGTGAACCAATCCTTAATCCCTAAATTAGCACTAACTTTTTTTACATGCTCACAATTCTAACTTGTTTTGTCTGTGTCCTAGAACAAAAGACAAGTAAATTATTGAGGAAAACAATTTTATAATTCATCCCAGAAGCATGTTTTATTTTATATCAGAGAAAATTTAATTTATATCAGAGAAAAATTGTTGGAATTGATTTTAAAAGAATATATATATGAAGATAAAATAGATTTTAAAATAAACAAATTAAATAAAAAGAATTTAAAATAAATCAATTAAAATTAAAATTAAAAATTAAAGCAATACCAAAATGTAAACTTACCTCCATTTTCTCCTCCAAATCCCTTCTTTTTCTCCTCTATTTCTTTCTATCTAATGTTCCTTCTAAATTCACTATTGTTCCTAAAAAGTAAAAATAAACTCCAAGGAAAATTTAATTGTCATAAATACAAGAAATTGTCACTTCTTTGTTGTGGTCAAACTTAGAAACTAATACTTAAATCAATTAATGACAATTTTAAAATATAAAAAGTTAGTACCAATTCAGAGATTAAGGATTGGGTAATTACATTCTACCCACTTAGTCAAATATTCCACTCATGTTATTATGAATCTTGCTTTTGAATGTTTTGGGGGAGGGTTTATGGGTCCAATGAAATCTATTGCCCATTTCTCGAATGGTATTTGTGCCAAGACTGATTTCAAGATCATCTCATCTCTTGTGGTAGGTTTTCGTACTCTTTGAAATATGTCACAATTCTTAACATATTTTTTGCATCCTTCTATAAATTAGGCCACCAGTCTCCATAGTTATTTCCTCTAGAGTTTCCTTCATGTGCTTCCCTTAATATTGCTTTTCTTTCATGTTCATAAACCACCCTTCGTAAAATATCATTTTCCCCCAAGATGTGTAGTTCTCCTTCAGCAAGTGTATAAGGCAGTGCCTTCCACATTAATGTTTGTTTGTCATGCAGTGAGATAGCTTTTGGATATTTCCTTGTGGAAAGTAATACTGCTATCTCTTGCAACTCCTCTGGCACCACATTTAGTTTAAACAAGTGTGCACCAAGTAACTCTTCCTATTAGTCATTTGTTTCTTCCCATGTTTCTATTTTGGATAGGTAGTCAGTTTTATTTCCCTACTTTAACCATTATCTTGAAATCAAACTCTTGAAATAATAGTAACCATCTACATATCCAGCCTTGAAAACTAGTCGGTTTAGTAAGTATTTTAAAGGTTCATGGTTTGTGAAGAATGTGAATGGAGTGGATAATAAATAATGTCTGAATTTCTTCAAGCCATAGACCATGGACAAGGCTTTCCACTATGTTGTTGTGTAGTTCTTTTCTGCTTTGGATAACTTCCTACTAGAAAATGCTATAGGGTGGTTCTTATTTCCATTTAGTTGTGCTAGTACTGCTCCAATTGCTATCCATGACGTGTCCACATGTGCATGAAACAATATATTCTAATCAGGAAATATTAATATTGGTTCTACTGTATTTTTTTTATTGTTTCAAAAGCATTTTGTTATTCATCATTCCATTCAATGTTCTTCACGGTTTTCTTTTTCAATAGTTCTGTTACTAAATTATGTTCACACCTAATTTAGCAAGGTCTAGATTGCAATTATTGCAAAGAAGATAAAAGAAAAATCTTAAAGTGCATGATCACTCAGTTAAATGCCTAATATCTTGACAAGAGAACAATGGAGGATCATTTATCAGGATAATGTGACAGTCCAATCAAAACTATCAAATCATCCTAATAAGTGAAATTTGGTCTAAGGACAAAAGAGCAGGCATTCAAGGAATGACAGTTATCTAGTTCTGATTTCATCTTTTAGTTATGATGTTATTGAATTATTTAAGTACCATAGTTCAGTCCAAAAGGAAAGGTATTTATGAACTGTCATTTCATCATCATGTTTTAAACATGTGTTTTAAATCAAATTTAGTTGTTTTATACTATGCATTTGATTCAGAAAGCAAGAAATACATAAATCATTGCATAAAATAAAATAACTAATTATATTCAAGAGAATCTTTAAATATGTCCGACACAAGCCATGGGAATGACTAAACTGAGCCAATGCAACAAAGCATGCAAGTTATACATCTGATGATAAAGAAAAGGAAAAGAACACACGAGGAAAGTGATATCCATCATTGCCTTATTGTGAAGGTTGATTCTCCTGTCTAGCAGCTTGGTCTTCATATCTTTAGCTTCTTGCTCCTGATCAGGATGATGGACTTACAAGGTTGGAGAAAATTTGTTAGAGCTCCGGATATACAAATCCTTCATATGCATTATCAGTAGATATATATAAACTTGCAATTATTATGCATCAATACAACTGGATCAAAATCAGACATGTGCAATAAATTAGATCATCATGAGAGAGATCAATCAGCTTCCAAAGGTATGTTTTTATGCTAACTTGTTTGTTCACTGTGCAGGCATAGGAAAAGTTATGTTGCTTATTTGAAGACATTAAAGCATGTGGAGAAAATGGGATCCCATAAGGGTTGAGCCTAGCATGCTTAAGTATTGCTATTAATGCAGAAATATCCAAATTATAAACATGGTTTTTAGCCATAATGAATGAACAATCAAGTTGGAACAATAATACCAAAAAGTGTTGCCATTTCATCTAAAAGAGGAGGTATAGCTATAGCATTCAAGACATGTACTTTTCCCATATTTTGTCATGAATGAAGTGTAATATTACTATTACAGTCATAGAGTGACAATATGAATAACCATACCATAGAGCAGAATGAGCAAATTACAGGAACCATCAAACAATTATGTCATCATGTCATCATGAGCCCATACTCATATGAGAAGAACAACAAAGAGAGATGCCTCATATAGAGATCAACTAGTTTAGATCAAATAGGAGCAAGTACAGTCAAGGTAGAATGATCACCAAAGAGATCGTGCAATGAAAGGTACAAGCATAGCATAAGGAGTAAAAGATATAAAGTGCATATGTATAGATAGAACAACAAAAGAGAATCAAGAAAGATCAGTCCTGCTACAGACATAAGGGACAGTGTGGTTGCATCATCAAGATGCCCTTGTTTTCTATACATTACAATATTCATCACTATAAAAGGTATAATGAGCTTTAAAAGATCATTTACAGACCACTGGTGCAGTCATAAATGATGAACACAAATTCCAAATGATAGGGCATTACTATCAAATGTATGAAAAGAGTACAGAAGATACAAACAAGAGCATATATTTTAAACTCATTTTATACCCACATCATAAATACAAAGTTTACAATGTATATGTGAGTGCCTTGGAGTCATGAGAGCATTAGCCCATCAGTAAAGAGATAGAATACATATGACATACTTTTATGCTATAGGAACTATGAAGGGTATAGTGAAGCTTTAAATGGAGATCTTGTTATAGCAGAAAATAACAACTACATTATGCCATTGCCCGAATGGAGTAGCAAGAAGGAAAGATCATAAGCTATAGGAGTGGTCAAAGTGAAAAGAAGAAATGAGAAAAAGACTAAGTAAGTGCAGAGTAAACCAGAGTATAGTTTACCAGTTTTTGTTCCATTTTTTATAAACTTTTTAAGAAAACCCTCAGAGTCTTGTACATGAGGCCACAACCAAAAACAATGTATTTTCCACAAAATATCAAGAACCCACATTAAAATATAAGGGAAAGAACATCTATAGTTGAAGAGTAAAGGAGTTTTTGTATTTTACAGTCTCCAAATGGAAGAGTAGTAGGATGCCATGAAAAAATGAAAACCCATTTCATTACTACTGCCAAAGAGAAGAAAATACAAAAAGAATGAAAACCCAATTAACTGCTACTATAGGAAAATAAAAGTACTTCAAACTCTTATATCTTTATGTGCAGGAAGGCTGAGAAGGAAAAAGGAGTGGTCATCTTACTATGGGTTGATTTTCTTTTCAACAGAGAAGAAAATACAAGTGTTTCATGTATACAGTGAGTATGGCCACAACCTTTGAAGAAGGGTTTTTTTTTTAATGCCAAACCCACAAAGTTTTACTTCTAGCCCTTGTAATTATATATGAAAAAATCCAAAACAACAGTGGTTTCTTTCATCATATCGATGGAATAGAACTAGAGTAAGGAGGTTTGCTTTCTACAGGAGTTGCCCTTTCTATGGGTCGAAGTGTTTCAAGAAATAAAACAAATACAAAGATTCCATGTATACAGTGAGCATGGTTGTAGCCTGTAAGAAAACATTTCTTCAAAATATGTAAAACCCACAAGATTTTACTTTAAACCCTCATCATATGAAAGATACATAGTCAAGAATCATGGATGGTGTAAGATTAAAAGAGGCATTACCTTGTATTTTGTTGTAGAGAGGAAGAAAGATGGCCTACAAACTACGAGTATGTCACAATGAGCTCTTAAGCCTCAGAAGCCAGTTACCATGAAAACAAAATAACCAAGAGCATAGCATATACAGTGAGGAGAAAAGAACATGGAAGTGGATACAAAGAAAAATGCCCCAGAAGTCCTTATAGCCATGGCTTGTAGGCCATTCTAGCAACATAAATTCAAGAATAAATGTTTCAAACTACGATAAATATGATTACCTCTAATTCCTATCGAAGATTCAGAAGAAAACCATGAAGAAACCTTCAAAAAGTTGTAGAGAGACATGAAGAAAGCTTCAAACCCTAAGCAACCATGGCGGTAGCTCAAGAGGCAAAGAGGAGACAAATGAAAATGACAAGTAAATTTTAGGTTTTACTTTCCTTTTTGCTCGATGCCCTAGCCGAAGTCATGGAGATTCATTTTTTGTCTTTCACTTCTTGAAATAATTATTATCTTATTCATCACCATGGTCAAGACTTAAAGTCTTTAGAAAACCTGATGATTCGAATCATTATGCCACAGAGGCCCATGAGGGCATGACTTATTTTGCCTTTTTTGATTTTTCTGAAGTCAAAACAAATGATGAAAAGTTAAGGCCGAGTGCCTTATATTTATTTTTGCTAAGGTATGAGGTAAAATTGAAGTCAAAGAAGAATTATTCGAAGGTAATAATGGATGAAGATTATACATGGAGATATAAGGTGGTGCTAGAGTATGATATAATACACATAGGGAGTCTTAAGGGTTCTTTATAATGTATTACATTAGGCATGAAGTCATCATTGATGCATAATGTGAAATGCATAAATTGCATAAGGAGTCATAAGGGTGAAGTAAATATACAAGGCAGAAGGGAGTCATCAGGATACAATATGGTATATGTTTGTATTTTTTCCTATGCCCATATAAGTGCATGTGTAGTGCTAGGAGTTATAAGGTGTTTTATGTAGCAATGTAATGTATGAAATTTATGCAAGTGCATAAGGTATTGCAAAGGAGTTATAAGGTGTTTTCCATGATGTAATATGTTTTTGCATGGGAGACAAGGGGGTAAATGGAGATCTTTTTTGCATGCATCAAGGCTTATTTTTGTCTTGGCATCATAATTGATGCATTAATGTAATCATGTAAGTTCAAAGGGAGAAATAAGGGGTTATTTTTCTTTTTAATCCTCTAAAGGGCAAATACATCCAAAATTGCATGATTTTGCAACTAAATAAATGTAAACAAGTAATAAAGTAATATAATTATAAATTACTTTATTATGTTGTCACAAGTTGTAAAGTCAAGAAGATAAGACAAATTGAAACTCATAGTAAAGTAGTCATGCAAAAATTACTTTATTACTTGCTCACATATCCAAAATCATGCAAATTTGGAGGATAGAGATAACTGAAGTCTTTTGGAGCTTTTTGCATGGTTTTTTGGGTCAAAATTAGAGAGTTTGGTCCAACTTTTGGTCAAACATATAGAGGAGAGCAGTTTGGAGCTATTTTTGTTCAATTTGGGACAGCTATAGCCCCTATTTTTAGGGATTTTCTTGCTTGCTCGTGGATCAATTTTGAGAGCTTATTTTTAGAGGCAGTTGACTGCAGTTGACCTTCTAGGTCTCTTGGAGAGAGCATATTATATATTGTAAGAAAAGCTTATGCTTTTCTAGTTCTTGCCTTTTTGCTCTCTTACACATTGCTGAGAGAAGAAGGTTTTGTAACTTGTATTTTGTAGATTTATAGAGATTACAGTAGGTTACAGGTTCTATTCTTTGTCTTTTTATGTAATTGTTCCTTTATTTTTTAGCTGAATCAAGTGTCTACATTTTCATTAATGCTTCTTTTGTGAATGATTTGATGAGATTTTATTGTGTTTAAACATCAGAACCTTTAAAATTATTATCTCATTTGTACTTGTATGTATTAGAAAGCATTGAAATCACAGGTCTGAGGTTGTGCAATTGGAATAATTTTCTTTCATGTTTAAGAAAACCCCTTTTTCCTTCAAGAAGAAAGTTATTTTCAGCCTCCCTTAGAATCATTTTTGTGGTCACATTGCCAAAAGCGGATTGTGTGGATAGATTTTCTGAGATCTATTGTGAGTTAGATTTGCAAGTTTCCATCAAAATTAGGTGCATCACCACACTTAGATTATAGTTTTAGTGCTTTTAGTAGATCCTTTTACCCTTTTCATATCAAAGTTATAGATCCATTGAAAATTACAAGGGAACCAACCCATAATCTGGAGGTTCAAGCTCACCATAGGTCACCCACAGCCTAAGTTTGATCCCATGTTACATAGGATTGCTAAGCTTCACAGCTTTGCATAACGGGTGCAATCCTGTTCATCAACAAGTTCATCTAAAGGTATTGCAATTATAGCTTGCATGGGCAGCGTAGTTGGCTAAGGGCTTTGGGTTCGTCCCATATAGGTCCCAAGGATGATTCTCTCTACCCAAGTTAAATTGATGTTGCATGGTTGCGGGCTCCGCACACATCCCTAGGGGACTAGTCTCGCCTCTACTCGCCCCACTTGTGCCCCAAAACTCGGCAATATGTAAGCCCAAGGCAAGGCATAGTGAGAATCGTTGGGCTTGGCCATAGGGATACCTCTAGAGTAGCCAAAAAAAAGGTGCTGCAATTGCCGCATATCTTCTTATAAACATACGGTGATACCCTATATAGCCCAAGAAGGTTTTTACCTCTACTATAGACTTTGGTGGTGGTAAGGTCATTATCAATGTTACTTTCAATGGGTCAACCATTAGACCTTCCTTGCAGATGCTATGTCCTAATAGGGTAGGAATTGCATGCAAAAGATACCAATTAAATGCAAATAAAGATTAAACAGAGGAATGAAAATACACAAATAATAACAGTGAGATACAAGTTTTGACATGGTTCACCCAAACTCAGGCTACATCCACCAACAGAGAGTCCAATATTATTATCCAGTAAATCAAACTGATTACAACCAGCAATCCCTTGCAACTCAATACCAGTGCAAATGCTACAATATAATATCAACGAAAACCCTAACCCTTAGCCATTTTTATCAAGACTTATGTCAGTTACAAAATAGGGTTTTTTTATCAGCTAATAGAAAAAATAACTCCTGACACCTTTATAAAATAATAAAAGTCATTTGAGGTTTCAGGGGCATTGCCCCCGAGCCCCCGCGGGGGCACTGCCCCTCGACCTCATCCTATATCGCGATAGGGAGCGCCCTAGGGGCGCTATCCCTAGACTCTGCAAGGCGTGCTACCCCTAAACCCCATCTTGGGGGTGCTACCCCAAACCCCCATTAAATAATTTGGGGGGAAACTACGCTGATAAAAGTGGGGAAAATGTAACCTTCGGGTCTGATTAGGCTCCATATAACAACAAAACATACACTTCTTTAGGTTTAGTGATATTTTCACGCTTCTACATCTATTTAACATTGTCCTTAATACTTGCACATGGTCTTTTATGGGCCATACAATGTCTAATCATCAAGGTATACTTCTAAGAAAGCATGAATAATGTCCTTGAAAGTATTCACCATTATCCTACTGAATACAGCACGTGCATTCTTTAAACCAAAAGGCATCACCGTGTACATGAAAGACCCAAATTCTAATGTAAATGTTGTCTTTTGCTAGTCTTCTTCTCTTATTTTGACTTGATCCAATACCCATAGAATCCATCAATGAAGGATTATATCTCTCTGCCAACTACTAACTCCAATATTTCTTTTGTAAATGTTTTGGGAAAGGGGTCATGTATGCATGCCTTATTTAGCTCTTTATAGTCTACACTAATTTTTATTTCTCCTATTTTCTTTTTTTTCACAACCATGGGGCTTATTCATTCAGCATCCTCCACGAGATTGATTATAACTACTACTAGCATTTTGTCTAATTCTAGTTTTACCTTCTTCTTCATATTAGGATTCAACCTATATGGTCTTTTATTTATGGGTTTGACTCCAAGTTTTTCCTACACATATAATTAAGCTTTCTTAGGGTTAATTAAGTGAGTATTAGTGTGAGTGGGTGTAAGGTGTAGACATCTTCCATGGGAGATACACTTACCTATTTTAGGCTATTCTGGTGGACTCTTTCCATTGGTTTTATTTGCCACCCTCTCTCATTCCTATTTATACTCACCTCCTAGCTTGTATTTTTCATCTTGAATACATTTTCTAGTTATTCTACCATTCTTTATATGAAGCTTTGAGCTCTTAATGCATTTCTATCACATCGACATTTGATATCTCTTAGAATTGTTGGTTTTCTTCTATTTTGCATTTCAATTTATGTAGCTTTGAATATCTCTTATAAAGTTTATGAGTTTTACATCTTATTCAATATTTCTAACATGGTATCAGAGCATTTGTTTTGAGAGTTTTAAGTTCATAGATTCCTTCTTGAGAGAGTGAGTTCTTTGTGAGATCTTGTGAATCCCATATGTTCATAGATTTAGCCTTTTGAGGGCATTGTGCCCCCCCATTATAGGTTGTGGGCCTTGCTTTAGAAAGTTGCAAACCTTTAGTAGGCTCTAGGCCTTTCTTTGGCATGCCACAAACCTTTATCAAGTCACAAGCCTTTGTTTAAGGTCTTAGGCCTCTTACAACCTATGCCTTCTCTATCCTTTTGACCCTCCTCAACTCTCATTTGGCCTTTAAATCCAACGTTTAATTTTATTTTTTAATCTCTGCCTCCATAAGTACTGTCTGGCCTGCATACCATTTTTGGCTCCTATGCCAATGTAATAATTTTGTAGACTCTACCTTTTCTTTTTTGGAGATAGCCAAATTTAGCACCAACTAACCACACTTCACAGTTTTCTTAATTTGGCTGGAAGTCTTCCATACTGGCAGAGGACTAAAACTATTTGGTGAAATCCATATTCAGTGGCACCACTATTTAGGCGGTAGTTCTGCCAAATTTGGAAAAGGTTGAATTTTGCAAACTTGACCCCTCTTCATTGACGATCTCAAATTAGAAGGCAATCATCCTAGGTCCCATTATGGGTCATTCCAGCTCTGTTTCCCAAGAATTTTTTTTTTATTTGGGCTATTTTTCATTCTATATGCACTAGTGTTAACTTTTTTTTGTTATAGTTCATAGATTTTCTAGAAATTATAGATTCTCACAAGTGACGCTCTATAGTTCTCATTTTGGGAACTTCGAAGACTCACAACTTTTGCATACAACTTTGGATTGAGGTACTTCTTTTTTTGAAAGTGGGTGATTTTTTTAGTACTTAACAATGGTAGTGTTTTTTTCACTTGGTTTGATCCCTGGATTGTACTTTGAGCATACACTCATTTGTTGAGAAATTTGTAAGGCATTGAGATCAAGTCCACTAAGCATTTCTTTCTAGTGGTAGTTGTAAACACACTAAATATAAAGTATCTTGAATCATATTTTCTTGGGGGTTCTTTGATTAAGTAAAAAAAGGGGGTGTTCTGTGTGTTCTCTTATTTTCAACACTTCATTTCTACATACTCTTCATCATGTAGCAAACAACAGTACCCATATTAACTTCTTACAACTATTTTGAGTTGATTTTGAGTTGAAATCATGCATGACAATCTACTTAAGAAAAGTTGTTTTGCATAGGATAACAATGGGCCTAGAATCTGAACCTGCTAAAAATGAAGATAAGCCTAAGTGGTTTAACAAATGTGATGAGGCTTATGGAACATTGTGTTTGTTTATCTCTCTTGATTTTCTCTTTCATATTGAGTCTTTGAATTCACCAAATTACATCTAGACAAAGCTAAAAACACTATTTGGCACAAAAGATTTAATGAGGGGTCATATGTTGGAAAATGAACTAATTAGTTTAAGTCCAGGAAACTTCAACACAATTCAAGATTTTTTCACAAAATTAAAATCAAGTGCTAAGGTTGCAGTTAAAACAATATGGAATTGAAAAGAAAGATGAACAATTGATTCTTAGTATTCTCTCTAAGCTAAGTTCTGAATACTCAATGTTTATTTCTACCTTCTATACTACTAAGGGTGCACTTGGGACACAGTTCACTATGCCATATTTGGATGATTTTTCTATCTCTCTCTCACATGATTAGAATAAGCTAATCGAGATGGGCACTCTTAAATCCTCTAAGTCACATGCCCTAGTTGCAAACCAAAGAACAAAGTAGTAACAGTAAGGAAAAGAAACAAAATAATAGTAAGGAGAAAAAGGATTAGAGACAAGTTGCCCCAAAAGTAGCTAATGAGACTCAATCTTCTAATGGAGACAAGCCTAAGAAAGAGGAGGTCAAATGTTCCTATTGTAAAAGACTCGGTCATGATTTAAACATAAATGTTTGAAGAAATAAATTGATCACTTGACACACATTCTTGAGAAGAATAATATTAGTGTTCCTGGATCTATAAAATGGAGTTCTAATGAGGGGTCTAACAAGGCAAAGGATAACAACAACGGGAAAGGAATGGGAAAGACCCTTGTAGAAATTTCTTCGCAACAATCCACTTAGGTCCTTGATTTGGGTGCTTTACACCACATGGCTTCATCTAAGGAAGAACTTGCATCTTTGGAGCCATGCACTATGCCTTGTATTTTGATGGGTGATGACATTCCTATTCAAGTATGTGGGAGAGGGTATGTTGATGTGTAGGATGGCACATTCCATGATGTTCTTTCTATTCCCTCATTATCAACTAATCTCCTATCAGTATATTAGATCACTCACATAGGTTTAGGCAAGCGGGTTGAGTTCACTCCTTATTCAGTGATGATTTGTGAATTAAATAGTGATTCTATAGTTTTAGTTGGGAAAGAAGTTCATCAGTCTTGGATATATTTGTTTTCTTACTTTATTCTTGATCCTTTGTTGTCTATTTTTCTTACTTATTCTAATGATGTGAGTAAATTATGGCATGAGTGGTTTGGCCATCTTAGCTTCTGCTACTTGCAGCAGCTCAACCAACAGAGCATGGTCACAGGGTTGCTTTCAGTTCAATCTTTAGCTGGTGCTTTCCAAGGTTACATTCTTGGTAAGCATCCTAAGGAAAATTTTGACAAAGGTAAGGCATGGAGAGCTTCACAGATACTGGAGTTAGTTCACAATGATTTGGCTAGTTCATTTTCTTGTCCATCCTTTAGCAAGGCCAGATTTGTTCTAACTTTCATTGATGACTTTTATCGATATACTTGGGTGTACTTTCTCAAGAAAAATTTTGAGGTATTTGATCATTTTTAGGACTTCAAAATTGTTGTAGAGAAGCAATCCAAAAAAGCCATCAAAGTTTTGTGTACTAATAATGGTGTTGAATATGTTAACCATCTCTTTGAAAATTTTTACACTTCAGAGGGGATTGATTTGCAACATTTAGTTCCATACACTCCCTAGTAGAACAATGTGGTAGAATGAAAGAATAGGTCCTTGAAGGAAATTGTGAACTACATGATTCACTCTAGATCTCTTGTACCACAATATTGGGTAGAGTCCATTAACTATGCTTGTTATATCTAGAACTATGTTCCTCACCGAGCCTTGAAGGGACTCGCTACTTTTCAAGCTTGGAGCAATTGAAAACCATCGGTTAAGTACTTCTGAGTTTTTGGTTCTCTTACATGGGCCCACATTCCTGTAGAGAAATGTAAGGCCTTGGATACGCAAAGCAAGCCTTGCATATTTGTAGGCTATCCTAATCATGTGAAGGGCTATTATTTGCTCCACCCTACTACACATGAGTTGTTTATCAAGAAGAGTTCAATTTGAGAAGGGCTCTTCGAGCTCAACTCCTATCACTTCTTCACCTCCTTCTACTTTGACATTGGAGTCACTTGTGCTTCATGATAAATCTTCTGATGAGTCAGATTCACCTAACCTCTGAATTCTTGATGATGAGGAGTCTTCTACCTCCACTCCTAATGATGCGAGTGATTTAGAGGATTCACCTCCTTCCTCTCCTAGTCATCATTCAAAGGGTGATGATTCTCATCCAGATTCTCTAACTTTTGGTTCACTTTGGGCTAGACAGACCTTATAGTACTTTTCCATGTGATTGGATTGGGGATCCATCAGACACCAGATAGACTCATTCACAATTTCAAGATGCTCCACATGTCTTCATTGCTACTTCCTTTGATCCATAGTCTGTTTAAGAGGCTTCTAGTATTCCTAAGTGGGATATAGCTATGCAGGAGAAGTATAGTTCCTTGATGAGGAACCACACTTGGGATCTTGTCCCTCTTCCTAAGGGAAGAAAACTTATTCGATTTAAGTGGATCTATTAGACAAAGTTTGTAGCAAATGGGTTGGTTGATAAGCATAAGAATTGCTTAGTCACCAAAGCATTCTCCTAGGTTCCTAGGATTGACTACTATGAGACTTTTGCACTAGTTGCTAGAATAAACTCCATCTGACTTGTTCTTGTTATTATTACAGTCCATTGTTGGGAAGTACACCAAATGGATGTGAAGAGTATTTTCTTCATGGTGACCTTCAGGAGGAGATACACATGGAGTAGCCACAGGGATTCATTTAAT
This sequence comes from Cunninghamia lanceolata, assembly GCA_027924645.1. Lineage (NCBI taxonomy): Eukaryota > Viridiplantae > Streptophyta > Pinopsida > Cupressales > Cupressaceae > Cunninghamia > Cunninghamia lanceolata. The sequence goes on from BSBN01000738.1 coordinate 6,712,198, forward strand.
ATTCTTCACTTATGTGCCACCTTTGAATCTCTCTCTATGGTCTCAAACAGGATCCTTGGGCCTGGTATGCCAAGATGGACTCCTTCCTTCTCACATTTGGGTTCACTCAGTGTCATTCTAATCCCAATGTCTACATTTCATAGGGTGTATGCAAGAAGTTGAGTCCACTTTTTGGCAAAAAAGTGGAAGTGTTTTCCCTGATTTTCAGAATTTGTCACATTTGACCTAAAAATTTAAAGCACTTAAAGATTAAATCTTTAAAAAATTCATTAATATGAAATGTAGTATTCGGAGTCTAGTTTCCAAATATGTAATTCATCTTAATACCCAGATGATACAAATTGATTTTCAATAGGCATGTCTAAAAACCACTGTTTAAAAGTCACTTTTTTTACATACCATGCACGTGTACGTCAACCATATTTTGACGTAAATAATTGTATTTTTTCTGAATCCTTTTGGGAAAAGATCTATAACACACTGAAGATTGTTGATGATATTTTTTAGTATTTTTTTTAATATTTTTTTAATTAATATTTTATTGGTTGTAATTGTTGTTTTGAAAATCCCTCAAAATTATTATTTTTTTTTTAAATTGAAAAGAAATGTCTGAAGATTGTTGATGTATAATTTGTTTTTCAAAAAATTATTTTAATAAAAAGTTATTAAAATAATAAGAAAACTTGATATTTCAAGTTTATGGACCAGTTTCATCAAAAATTATTTGAAAAATAGAAAAAAATAATCCAATTGTTAAAAATATTACATATTTGGAATCTACACAATCTCATATATAATGGGTTTTAATTTCATCTAAAAATTCTTAAGAAAAAGTCGTCAGCCATATTGTCAAAGTTCATTTCTTTGAAAAATTTGAAGCTTTTTGTTTAAGAAATAAATAATAAATACAAAAATATGTTCAAAACTAAAAAAATTATGTATGTTAAAACTAAACATTGTCACCTGAACTGGGTTTTAATTTCATCCAAAGATTCTAAAAAAAATTGTCAGCCATATTGCCAAAATCCATCACTTTTGAAAATATTTTTCCCTAAGGCTTCCACTAAAAGTGGACCCAACTTCTTAAACTTACCCATAGCAGGATGATTCACTCCTATTTCTGGTCCTATATGTTGATAGCTTGTTGATTATAGGGAGTTCTTCATCTGCCATTGGGGTAGTCAAAACTGCCCTTCATGACAGGTTTTTGATGACTGACTTGGGCTTGTTGCATTAGTTTCTCAGGATTGAGATCTTCCAATCTTCTTATGGGATCACTATCACATAGTCCCAATATGCTCTAGATTTGTTCTTGAGGTTTCATATGGTTGATTGTAAACCTTCTCCAACTCCCTTCCTTTCTAGATTCAAACTTGAGGCTTAGTGTTCTTCACCATTTGTGGATGACACTTTGTATCAACAGCTTGTTGGGAGTCTCATTTATCTGACTCATATGAGACCTGACATTTCATATGTTGTAGGCATGGTTTCTCAATTCGTTAAGGAGCCCCATGAGCTGCATTGGAAATTAGCCAAGAGGATACTTCACTACATTCAGGGTACACATAGTTTTGGGATTCACTATGCCATAGCAGGCATTGATCTTGACTTGGTGGGCTACACAAATTTATATTGGGTAGGTGATTCTTAGAATCACAAGTTTACTTTAGGTTATAACTTCTCACTTAGTTTAGGTCTTGTTTGTTGGTTGAGCAAGAAGCAGTCTACTATTTCTCTATCTTCTACTGAGGTCGAGTATCGGGGGCTGTGAGTTCTTCCACTAAGGTCATCTAGCTTCACAATCTTCTCACTAAGTTTGGTATCCATATCAGATGACCATCAGTCATATTTTGTGACAACTAGAATGCAATTCAGATATCATGAAATCTGGTCCATCATCAATGGACCAAACACATTGAGGTCCACATGCACTACATTTAGGAGCTCATCCATGGACATGTCATCGACCTTCATTATTGTCTGACTTCCGAGAAGATTGTCAATATCTTCACCAAACCCTTCACAGAAAGAAAGTATCTTCATCTGCGAGCTTTTCTAGGGGTGTCGGAGGCTTCATCTTCTAGGGGCTTCTTAGTCCTCTCACTCAGAGTCTTGACCCTCTCTACTCTGGGGGATCTCTTCTCTCTATATTTTTTTTGGGAGGGGGATTTTTATGTACATGAGTACCTCATCAAGATTCATTTTCCAAGACCCATCTTTTCACCCACCTAAGTTGCACTTAAGGGGGGTGTTAGTGTAGGTTTTTATTTTCCTAGATTTCTTATTCCTAGGTTTTTCCTACACATATAATTAATCTTGCTTAGGGTTAATTAAATGAGTATTAGTGTGAGTGGGTGCAAAGTGTCAACATATTCCATGGGAGTTACACTTGCCTATTTTAGGCTATTGTGGTGTGTTTGCAACATAGTCAAGAGAAACTTCTGATATAATGTTGTCATTGATTAAAGGTCTGGAAGACTAACTTAGTCAAAATGGCTAAGTATGGGCAAGCTACAAAGTATCAGAGATTGGGTCAATATGCCTCCATAGTTGAAGATAATTACATGCAGTTCAGGTATGTTGTTCATTGATATTTGGTGATCACATTTTCCAGTGTTCAAATTCTGACTTCCTTTGGAAGTCAATGGTGAATTGTCTAAGTCTGGATGAACAAAGTTAAGACTGAAATAGTGTAAAGCATCTAAGTATTTTGGTATGCATTCCTCTGTTGTTGAGTATTTTGATTTGTGGTTCTAAGGCAATGTAGACATGTGTCATAAGCATCTCAATTCATATTGTAGCACTTAAAGTCCACTAGATCATATTTGACAAGTTCTTCAGTATCTACTTTCAATCTAACAATATTTCTTTGTGACATAACAACAATTCTGAGATCTGCATTTCTCTATGAATAAATATTATTCTTCACGGTTTTGAAGGTATGCTAAGAAGTCCATAATGAATGTTGTCTATGATTTTTAGGGTCTCATATGGTTTGCATTGGAAGTTATGATGTGACAATTGAACTGATCAAGTGTGTACTTAAGGGATAAGTCGGCATGCATGTTAGATCTATATGCGGTGAAGATATATATTGTTTGAATAATCAATCTAAGTGGTTGAATGATTGATGCCGACCTATATGAAGACTATTGTATGTTTGTTTGGGTCTGCATTGTTGTTTGTGCACAAGTTCAAGCTAACAATGTACAACACTTGTATACACATTTCATGTTTGGATTACCGACCTGATTGTGAGATGAATCTTGTTGCGAATATATATACTTGATGGATTTCGGTATTGGAAGTGTGGAAGTGTGTGAATAGAATGTGAATTCCATGATTGAGTGACCTAAGGTAGTTCTGTGATTAGTAAAAGGACAGTAAAGATAGAAGGACAGAAGTATATGTGAAGCAGAGCAAAAAAGTAGGGCAGATAGTATGAAGTCCTTTAAATCTGTATACTGAGCAAATTGGTACTGCACCAAAGCATTTTGTAGATGCACCTATAGCAATCCTCTCCTGGAAGTGATCCACTTATTTCTATATTCTCTTCTCTTCTATTTTCTAGTGAGCCTATTGTAGCAAACACTTCTTTAGACAGTGAGCCTTCATGTAATTTGGTATTGCTATCATAAGATATTGTGAGCTAACACTCACTGTGGTTTTCCCTTTTTGGGTTTTCCATGTAAAATCCTAGTGTCCATGTGTTATGAATTTGTGGCTACTCTTTTTGTGTTTACTTTGCTTTCATGTTATTGAATTTGGTAAATGGATTAATGAATGTGTGAATGAAAAGTTTTTCAGAATACTGATTCACACCCCCCCTCTTAGTATTCTTTGTAGTCAACAATTGGTATTAGAGTCAAGTTTCCTTGGAAGAAGTCTAATAGCTTGAGGAAGATCTGGGAAAGAATATTCATGGCAGCCAGAAGGTACCCTACTCTAGGTAGTGTCATAACTGATCAAGAATTAGAAGCTACTCTTGAAGATCTTGAAAAGTTTGAAGAAGAAATCATGGATCTGAAGGTGAATGTCCAAGAAGTTGATGAATGCATTTTGAAGCTAAGGGAGCAAGTCAAAAAGTTCAAAGAAAAGAGTGAGTTAAGTGAACAATTGAATGAAGCAAATGAAACCCTAAACAACTTAACATTGGAAATTGAAAAGCATCTGAATCAAGTTGTAAAAGATAAGTCTGAGGAATGTGAAAAATTGGCTAAAGATGTTTTACTTCTGAAATATGATCTGGAAGCAGCAAATAGCTATAAAGAAAAATTCAAAATAAGCTCTGCAAAGCTTGAGGAGTTGATTGAAAGTCAGAAAAGTTCAGATGACAAGAAGGGCTTGGGATTTGAAAAAGGAGAAAGTTCTAAATCAAGTCAAGAAAACATTGAGATGAAGAAAAACAAAGACAACCGGTTCTGGAATCAAAGAAGACCTAGAAGACCTCCGGTTAGGTAGCCAAATGCTCAAAGGTACCCATCTTTGGCATTTCCATTGTTTTAATTGCAACAAGTTTGGCCATAAGGCTACTCGGTGTAGGAGTAGAATGAATCAAAATGTTCCATCATTCTCTAGTCAATGTTTCAATTGCAAGAAAATTGGTCATGGATCAAATGAATGTAGATGTCTGGTAAGGAATGGTTTTAACAATGCAAGGAATACTCAATTCTTCAATGGAAATTGTTTTGCATGCAATAGATTTGGGAATATGGCTAACCAATGTAGAACAAGAATGAATCCAATCAACAGAAGGAATAAGGGATAGAGGAATGTGGTATGCTACAATTGCAATAAGTTCAGACATGTTGCAAGATTCTGCAGATACAAGAATGAGAAAAGAGACTATTCTGTAGAGAAGAAAAGAAAACAAAGTAGAAAGAAGATAAAGGTAAGAACAAGGTTGATCCAGTGGAAATCAAGAAGGAAATGAGAAAGGTTTGGATTAAGAAGGATGTTAATGAGGTCAAGGATGGATTCGCACCAGCCTCTGGTGCAGATACTTCCTCTAGGAAGTAAATTGGGAGCTCTAGCTCAAGGGGAGTTGTATTGAAAATCTAAATCCCCTAGCCAGATAATTAGTGTTGGGATCCGACACGAAGATATGATGTGAAACTTCACATGAAAGATCTTTTGAAAGTAATTTTGGAAGAAAAGAATGAAATACGAAACATTGCGGAGAAATCTAGATCGATTGTGCTCAACAGAGAAGGGTTTGACAGCTTTTTGAAAGATTGCATTTATGGTGATTAGGTTAAGGTAATCAAAAGTTAAAAGGCTCAGATTCAAAAGGATAATCACTTTAAACTCAAACTATCAAGTGCCTAAGGAGAACTAGAGTGAAATTCCAAGCAACTACAGTGATTTCCAAAGTGATTCAAAGCAAGCCAAATCGATCTCAAGCAAAGAAAACCCTAGCTCGACAGAAAAGGTATTTCCAATTGAAACCCTATTGTGAATTTGTTTAAGTCTTTATAGAAATGGAGACACCACAAGTGATTGATATAACTCGGAGATCCCAGCCAAAATTCAAGAAGCATCCATTCAAATCAATAGAGGTCGATCCAAATGGTGCATTTTCAAAACTTTTGTTTGGTGTTATGCATGCAAAAGACATTGGGGCTTATATTCATGTTGCCCTAGAATAACATGGAGATAGTCAACTCAAAGATCTATATCTAAAACATCTAAGTGACAATAAACTTGATCTAAAGGAAGAATTCAAGGTATTGGAAGAGAAGAAACTTATTCAATATATAGATTTCCCAGTTTTCGCAGAAGATGAATGGGTCTGATATGTCTTAAATCAAATTCATGATGAGTTTATGTGGCTTAATTCCACATTCAAGATCACCAAAGATTCCATAAGGGTGGTCACAGGATTAAACCCTACCAGTATAGTGCCTATATTGAAGGTTGTGAAAAATGATACAGTGATGAAAGCCACCAAAGAAAATTTTGACAAAAGGGCATTGAAAATGAGTGGCATTGAAGACCATGTAGTTAGATTTGCATCCATGGTGATCGGCTATAAGGTCTACTTCACAAATTGAGAGAACTTTGTCTCTGATACTACCATTTACATAGCATATCAAATGGTTAAGGAAAATGCAGAGTATGACCTATGTGAACTGCTCTGATAGCAATTAATGGAGAACTTGAAGAAAATAAAAGAGAAGAAATACCCTTTCAAATTTGGTATGTTGATTTTGTGCCTATTTTTCTACTTTATGAAAGAGTTACCAGGCATGAAAAATCAATTTTGGACTAGAGACAATCCTATTGTAGTACAGATTAGAAACTAGTTGAGCAGTATAGGAAACATAGATGCACAAAACTCTACCCTATGGGGTTACTTCAAACATTTCCAAAAGGTAATGCAATCTAGGGAGAGGATACCTAAGACCATTGTGGAGAAATACAAAGATGATATGTGCTTTACTTTAAATAAGGATCAATGTATGATGGAGGTTGTGGAGCCCAGAACTGTCTAGATCTTACCAATGGGGTATGAAGTTGATGGAGAAATACTGGATAACTATGCACAACATATGCTAAGTAAACCCAAGGATCCCAAAGAAGAAAGATTTGATACATACGAGGAGTTGTCTACAAAGATCCATGTTGAGGTGAGAAAACCTAAGATTTCAAAGAAGGCCTCGAAGATAGTAGAAGATTATGCCTTAAAAAAAGGTTTTACCAAAGAACAAGTCAAAGAGACAAGAGAAAAGGCCCAAGCAGAAAGGGAAGCAAAAGAGAAGAAAGAAAGTGAACCAGACAAGTCTTCGAAAGAACCTAAAAGGAAATTAGAAAAGCTTGAAGTGACAAAAAGAAGAACCAGAGCATTGACCTCTATAGAAGTCGCATCTGTATCCTCTAGTCCCACATCATCTGCAAGTGTGAAGGTACCTACCAAGAAGCCTACTAACAAAGGCCCCAAAAGATATAAGACAAAAAGAAGAAGAATGTATGTCAATGTAGGCCAAGGCGATGAGGAGGAAATTGAATCAGATGAAGAGGTTAAGAAAATGAAAGTCAAAAAAACTGAAGCCTCTAGTAGTAAACCAAACAAATCCTCTGACAGTAAAAGAAGAAAGAAAGAGAAGAAGGCTGAGTCTACAAAAGAACAGGATACAATAAGCTTGGAAGAAGTCTTGACGGCCATTACAGTTGATGGCAATCTTAAACCTATTGCCCAATTATATGATGACTATAATGATGCAGACAAATACATTATTGAGATTGTTGTTATAGAATATTTGAACATATACAATAAGGCTCTCATTGAGATAAGTGTTGATCTCCCAGACAACCTGAGCAGTATAATGTCTACAAGGAAAGAAACTGCTATGAAAAAGGACATTGAACTCAGAGAGCATACACTGATAAAGTTATGTCTGGGGATCACTCCTGAAGACAACACAAAAATCTCCAAAGTGCTTAGCAAGGAGTTTAGAACAAATAAAAGGGTGAATAATCTCATGTCAGATGACATTGACAAAGTAGTTAAAGAGACTAAGTAGATCATCTTAAAAGTTTTGAACGAATTTCATCTCCCAACAATATATGACACTGAAGAAACAAATGTTGGAGATGACACAACTGACAAAGAGCCAAAGGAGAAAGAATCCCTTGCTACTGATACAGTTATCAAGGACAAAATTGAGACAAGTCTTTCTCTGGAATAACAAATTGATGACCAAGCACACAAGGAGAAGATTGAGGAGCAAAACAAAGCCAATGATCATCAAGCTGAGATGAGCCCTATACTAGAGTATAATGTTGATGGAAATGAGGCTATGGATCTGGATCCTCCAGAGAAAAATAAAGAAGAAGAGTCTCTGATACAGCAAGAGACACTATTGAGTCTGTCAAGGAATTTTTGGAAAGAGAAAAACAAGTCTTGGATGAGCCTGAGTTTTTGCAAGGTCCAATAAACTTGGACTGAATGTCCCCTATGCAGAAATTTAAATTGGTATCAATTGTGCAAGCAAAGGCATAGGAATAAATATTGAAGTCACATATAAAGGACAGTGAACTCATTAGTGTGGCATCCACCATTTTGGAGAAGTTGATGCCATCATATCAAAAGGATACATCAATGTCTTCAACAAATCAACTCAAGGGACTCATAAACTCAATAAATGTGCATTTTGAATCTTTTGAAAAGTTTGTAGAAATGAAAGTAAGAAAAGAGTTTGATGAGAAGAGATTAACTGAGTTGAAGACCATGTTGTTCAATGATAAAACTTTATTAGATGATGGAATAAAAGGTATACAGAGTGCTATTAAAGAAGCTTGTGATTTGTACAAATTTTGTTTATCATGGTTGGAATCCATAAAGGAGTTAAAAGAAAAGATCGAGGATCTAAAACTACAACTAACAAATATTTCTAAGTCATTTGATCTGGTAGTTGAGTCAGTAAGTAGCAAAGAGATACAAGTTATCAATATTCATAATGACTTAAGTAATCTAATGAATAAGAGGGATCAAATGAAAAATAGAATGTGTTAGTTGAGAGGACTAATAAGTCCTAAGCTCGACTCTGTTGCAAGTATGGGCCTAACTGATATTGTCATTGATGTCAACATACTCCTGTTGCATTGATGATGAGGATTGGATGAGTTGTATGCTGAGGATATTGAGAAAATTAGTCCTATCAAGAACAGAGAAGAATAGTGAAGACAGTAAGGTAAATATCCCAGCTAAGATGAAGATCAGAGGATGCACATCAAAGGGTTTGTAGATATGTGTCTTAAGATGATCTAGTAAAAATTTGACAGGTCTGCATGAAGATCTGAAGAAGTTATGGCCACTTGAGTGAAATCGGTTTTGGCAGACGTTCAGAGATGACAGAGTGACACAGATAGGTCTGGTAAGATCAAGAAATGCAATATCTTGTTCTGTGGATTTGGTGGAGTGTTTAGGAAGACAATGTGAATTGGCAACTCAATTGGTTCATGGTCTGGAGGTCTGCAAGCATCTATTCCATTATGACAATGATGGCAAACTGTGTTCTTGAGGTTCCGAATGAAGGAGAGAAAGATTTCAGTAAGCAGAAGGAGTGTGGATGTTCTTGGTGATTCAGGCAAGCTTGTGGAGGTTTTTGGATTGTGTCTAGTTCGTGTTGATGATCCACATTGAAGATTGAGCTCGTAATTGAAGAATTACTTCCGGATGATGATGTTCTTCCTAAGTTTGGCCAACCGGATGAGTTACACATCCTGTAGATGATCTTGAAGATGTTTTGTGAAGAATGGTGTGTTCCTAAAAGAAGATTGAAGTCTCAGATCTGTGTGGCTAATAGCTTGTTGATCCGTGTGAAGTCTTTTTGTAATTAGTCATGTTGTATTTATATATTTACTCTGTAATGTATGCCGACTTGGATGATTATCCTAAAGTCAAATGTCTTGTATAAAAAGAGGTTGTGAAGTCATTTCAAAAGTATCTTGTGGAGATCAGAGTGTGGTAGAGAGGAGCAGAGCGAAAGGCAGAGCAAAAGTATTGGGCTTAAATGGAACTGACTCAAGCATGGTGAAGATGCTATTCTTCAGTTCAAGTATGTGATATTTATCATTATGTAGACAGTGTGTCTCCTGTAGGCAGTGGGCCTCTTGTGAGCAGTGTGCTCAGGTAGTGAGCCCTAATTGGCATGTGTCATTTTGTTCTTCTTATTCTTTTAATAGAGAATACAATCTTGGGTTAGTCACCCCATGGTTTTTCCCTTAACCGGGTTTTCCACGTTAAAATCTTGTTGTCTTATGTGTTAATGTGTTTTTGCTCTTGATTTAATGCATTATGTTTCCATGATTGATTTATTATTATGCTATTGAATTACAAAGTGAATTTAAGTGATTAATTGGAAGAAAGTTTTGGACAACTGATTCAACCTCCCCTCTCAGTTGTCTGTCCTGAATCTAACAGACTCAATGTCAAATCTTGCAGCAGAAGCACTACAGGTAAGTGCACTAATTGACACACCCTCTGATATTCAAAAGGAAGAAAAATTGGTCTTCCTAATAAATGGCCATATTCAAATTTTGGAAAATGCAAAGAAGAGTTGGGATGGAGAGTTATCTCAAATCAAGACCATTTTCAATGACATCTTGCAACCCACAACAAATTAAGTTGAATATTTTACCTATACATATGCAGAAGAATATAACATTTTTTGCAATTTTTGCTATCTTAACACAATTTTGACTCTTGTACATACACCTTTGACATTGATGTCAAAGGGGGAGAAGAAAACTAGTGAAAAATGGGCAAACACCAAAAGGGGGAAAAGAAAAATAGGGTGTATATAGTAAGGGGGAGAAGACAAGCATTTTTCACTAAGTGTTTCCATCAATGCCAAAGGGGGAGATTATTGACAACATAGTCAAGAGACACTGTTGATAGAATGTTGTCATTGATGGCAACAAGGTTTGGTAAAGGTTTGGAAGACTAACTTTGTCAAAATGGCTAAGTATGGGCAAGCTATAGAGTATCAAAGATTAGGTTAGTATGCCTCCGCAATTGAAGATCATTACATGCAGTTTAGGTATGTTGTTCATTGATATTTGGTGATCACATTTTCCAGTGTTCAAATTTTGACTTCCTCTAGAAGTCATATGGTGAATTGTCTAAGTCTAGATGAACAAAATTAAGCCTAAAATAGTGTAAATCATTTGAGTATTTTGGTCCGCATTCCTCCGCTATTGAGTATTTTGATTTGCGGTTCTAAGGCAATGTAGACACATGTCATAAGCATCTAAATTCAGATTTGTAGTGCTTCAAGTCCACTAGATCATATTTGACAAGTTCTTCAGTATTGGATTTCAGTCTGACAATATTTCTCTATGACAGAACAACAGTTCTGAGATCCGCATTTCTCTATGAAAGAATATTATGCTCCGTGGTTTTGAAGGTATGCTAAGAAGTCCATAATGAATGTTGTCTATGATTTTCAGGGTCTCATATGGTCCGCATTGGAAGTTATGATGTGATAGTTGAACTGATCAAGTGTGTACTTAAGGGATAAGTTGAGAGGCATGTTAGATCTATATGCAGTGAATATATATTGTTTGTGTTAGTGTGAATAGGGTTACTTTGTTATCTAGCTCTTTCTTAGCTTGTTCTCTGCTTTAGCTCTCTTCACACTAGGTTAAGTTTACTTAGGGATTTTTTCACTTTATCCCATATTGGTTGTGTTTTTAGTCTCTTGGGTAGAATATCCTATATATACCCACCTCTTTCTCTCATATGAGAATCTCATTCTATTGTATTTCTTTGCATTCTCTTGAGTTGAATATAGTTTATTTGGGTCATATCTAATTTTTCTTTTTGCTTTGTCTCAATCACTTGCATTCTTGGGTAGAAATATTACAGTTTGAACAATCAATCTAAGTGGTTGAATGATTGATGCCAACCTATATGAAGACTATTGTATGTTTGTTTGGGTTTGCATTGTTGTTTGTGCACAAGTTCAAGCCGACAAGGTACAACACTTGTATACACATTTCATGTTTGGCTTGCCGACCTGATTGTGAGATGAATCTTGTTGCGAATATATATACTCGATGGATTTCAATAGTGGAAGTGTGGAATGTGTGAATAGAATGTGAATTCCATGATTGAGCGACCTAAGGCAGTTTGTGATTAGAAAAAGGATAGTCAAGGTAGAAGGACAGAAGTATATGTGAAGCAGAGTAGAAAAATAGGGCAAACAGTCTAAAGTCCTTTGAATCTATTTACTGAGCAAATTGGTACTGCACCATAGCATTTTGTAAATGCACCTGTAGCAATCCTCTCCTAGTAGTGAGCCACTTCTTTCTATATTCTCTTCTCTTCTATTTGGTAGTGAGCCTATTATAGTGAGCATTTCTTTGGACAGTGAGTCCTTGGGCAATGATCCCTAAGGCAGTGAGCCTTCATGTAATTTGGTATTGCTATCATAATATATTGTGAGCTAACACTCACTATGGTTTTTCCCTTTTGGGGTTTTCCACGTAAAATCCTGGTGTCCATGTGTTATGAATTTGTGGATGCTCTTCTTGTGTTTACTTTGCTTTCATGTTATTGAATTTGGTTAATGGATTAATGAATGTGTGAATGAAAAGTTTTTCAGAATACTGATTCACCCCCCCCCCTCTTAGTATTCTTTGTATTCAACATGGTGGACTCTTCCCATTGGTTGTATTTTCCACCTCTTGCCTCTCTCATTCCTATTTATACTCACCTCCTAGCTTGTATTTTTCATCTTGAATGCATTTTCTAGTTACTCTATCATTCTTTGTATGAAGCTTTGAGCTCTTAATGATTCTGTCACATTGACATTTGCATATCTCTTGGAATCATTGGTTTGCTTCTATTTTGCATTTTAGTTTATGTAGCTTTGAATCTCTCTTATAAGGTTCTTGAGTTTTACATCTTGTTCAAGATTTCTAATAGATTTCAATTACCATATGGTGTAATCCATTATTCTTATGATAGTCTAGATCATGGTCTAGATAGTATTCACACTTTCCATTTATATTAAATATGACCTTAATGGTTAGTAGTAATTTATTAGGATATGCTATACAGTATGATCATAGTTGGTTTATCCCTTAACTTAATATCAACAACATTTCCAAATTAAGTGGCAATTGCCTTCCATTTAGTATACATTCATACCATATTCCAATACTACTATAATACCCTTCCTTCAAATTCACATAATAGATCCATTATTGAGGTTCTTATACCTAAGAGGTCAATAGACATCTTGCAATCATATAAAGCCTTTACTCCTAATCCCAAAGTGGACTACCAAAATTATCAAGTTGCAACATTAAACATACATTTAGTAGTGTGATTATAGTGTAACTAAATGAAGTAATCATCACTTACATTTTATGCCATTGCAAGCCAAGGTCACATTAAGTAAATTTTATTACTAGCCCATGTTATAAGGTGATCTTACAGTTAGATATTTGACCTAAAATGTTTTGTTTCCTTATTTCACTTAAAGTCCCAACTCAAGGACATAATCAATTCAAAGTAAGATCATATGTCATCTTCCACCTTTGTCTACTTGAAATTCCAACACTCAAACCTTTAAATAATTAACCCTCGATAATAGAAAGTTTTTGTATATGAGTTTCTCGTAATTCCAACTTCTTTCACATATCAAATATTCTAAGGTTCAAGTTCTTGAGAACAATACTAGATATCAATTAACTCTAGATTTTGATTCCTAAATTCTTATAAGGCATGATTTCCATTCCATTCAAGGTCATTATATATTGTGGCCAAGATATTATATGGATAACCTTACCAAAACTCACACGGTTCTTACACTTACTAAAAAAATTGGATTACAATTTAAGAACAAGAAAAGGTACCTTTCAGTTTCTTGAATGTCCAATATTTCACACATAAACATAAATCAATCTAGACTAATAATCTTCAACTACAATAACTTGGGTAATTCAAAACTTCATGCTATGGAAGATACAAGAGCATTTAGTACAATTTGAACTCATTCAAGAGAGTTTGTGCATGAATTATTCATTATTGATTTGTATGCATATTTTTTGGGAAGGCTATGCTAATAGCAAGTGGCTCTTGCTATTTATGTAACATAAAAGAATTTCCATTTTTGGTCATTCTTTGCTAGGTATCCATACTCTCTTCTAAAGTTTCAATTGAGCATAAGTAGGCACAAGGCTAGTAAGCATTTTATTAAAAGTATCTAAAGCCTTTTTAATAAACCCTTTTTACATTATTCTTCTGCCATGGTATTCTAAGAGGTTACATTCTTAGAGGTATTTTTTCAAATGAGCCAAGTCAAAGTTTCCCTTTTTCACCCTCTTATCACCCAAGTAATGCATGGAAAGGGGAGAATAGGAGGTTTTTAGATTCTAAACAATTATAATCTACTCTATTTTATACATTTTCCTATGATATGAAAGACATGTACACTTGTGTCCCACAACTAGCTAGACTTGCAAACATTAGTCGTTTAGCAGTGGAAATTAGATCACACACCATCAAATAATAAAAAAATAGCACAAGTACCTTTTGTTGTGTGGTTACACAACACACCCCATTTTGCCTCAGCAAAATAGGGACCCAACTTTTTGCTCCTGCTTATTTTTGCTTTCTTGCCTTGGGTGGTTTGGTAAAAATTCAAGCATATATGTCACCCTTACTTATGCATATCGATCACAAGGAGAGGGTTAGTTGCCAAAGCTAGAATTTGCTAGTACAAACCTCATAATTGGAAAGGGTACAAAATTCTAAGCAAGTTTGTCTTTTGGATCACCCTGATATTCCCTAAGGCTAGAAAGTTAGGTTAAGTCAAAGATCAGTCAACCCGGATGTTTCCAATAGGGTCATATTTCTAAATATCAGTCACATTCATTAACATGACCCTGACTTAAGAAAACCACCCGATGTCCATTCGATCCCCGATACGCGAACGTCAAACTTAAATAAGGATGAATATCTACCCATCAAGAATTTCATGTATTTGCAGAAGGGTCATGTTTCCTAATATCCATCATCTTACAAAAATCACCCTTTCACGAATATCACCCTAAACAAATATGACTATGATGTCATTCAGTTCTAACGAATAAAAGAGATCACCCTGATGACAATGTAATCATTTCACCTGACCCACGGAGGGTCATATTTCCAAACATCTATCATATTTCTCAATATGATGATGACATCACCATAACCTGATAACAAGAGAAAATTGATGGCGTGATGATGTCATCATGATTTAAGCCCAAAGAGGTCACATTTCGAAATATCCCTTGACTTTAGCAAAATGATCATGATGTCATCTTTCACAAATAATTGTTGAAGTCCATATGACGATGACTTTACCCCTGTATTCTCGAATGAGGAGGATATTTGTGGGTATCAAAAGACCTAGATATTGTCGATATCCCTCATTTTCAACTTTATGACCTGATCTTTCTTAGTAGTCAAAGGTTGAACATATCACCCTGATCTTTAGTGAATGATTATCCCGCAGGGGGGGTCATATTTTCCGTAAGGGTCATATTTGCAAATATCCCTGTTCTTCAAAAGATCACCCTCTGGCATTAAATGCCAGCCCAACGGTAGGTGGTGCCCTTTCAGTTTCAAATATAAATCCAACACTTGGCAGCATCTACGAACTTCACGCAGGTGATCAACGGATTTAATCTAAATGACACATGCGCCCTAATTTGTCCTACTGATCAGTTTAAAAGTAAAATTTAGGGATTATTTACATTTACCCTGCGATAGTTGAAGTTTACAGAGCTCTAAAAGTCAACACATCATGGTCATCTACCAGTGGAACGTGACACTCAACATAACGGAATAGGACAGACGATATAGCATATCTGCATTTACCCCGTTATTAGTCATATAGCAAAAGGGAAAAGTGAATATTAGGTAAGTAAAATTAAAACCCTCTCCATTGTCGTTTACTACAAATCACCAAGAAAAATGGTTTTTATTAGGTTAATCTGCATGATGGTGCATAAAATGAATTGAAATGTTGAATAGTGATTATGAAATGCATGATATTTTTGTCATAGGACTTAATGGAGGTCAGAAAGAACAGATCTGACTCTGAGTTCTTGAAATCCATGTTCTTACAACTTGAGGAAGTAGGGTTCAGATATGGGGTGATAGATGACACACATCAAGGGAAGACATATTTGGATGCATGAACAAGGAGATTAAGCAATGAAAGTGATAATCCCATATTGGATAGGATATTCACAACTGGTATGTGGCACGTCGTGAGATTCCCATATGCAATAGAGGCCAATGAGCTAGTGGTGGAGTGTGCAAGAAATTACAACCCTGAGAATAGAAGGGTGGAAAAACATGGTAGAGTGTATGCAAACTTCTCAATCAAGGGCATCACTGCTACATTCAATCTACCTATGGGGGATAAAGTGGTAAGTGTGAGCCTAAGTAGGCTGGGAAAGAGTACAATAATAATAAGAAACAAGCCAGGAAAATCATGTACCAATGGAGGTCCAAGAACAATACATACACAGCTTCTACTAAGTTACCAATTTACTTGTATAAATTTGATTTTGATGAGGAGTATCAGTATATGATTGCCTTGTTAAGCAGGATGACCGGTAGACAACATGATGGGAACTTTGAAAATTGGATGTATGGGATCATCCAGATAGTACTGTATTCAGAAAACAAGCCTCTCTGGGCCAAGATCATCAGTGATTGCTTAGATGAAGGGATGAGAAGGTAGGGTGGCAGTGCTTGTATATTCCATATGACCTCTTATGTCATATATGCTTGTGCTTTCTGAGGCACATTTAATGCCTTACAAATAGTGGACAGGGTTGGAAACAATACTAGTGATGTAAACATATGGGACCATTACCCCCAATTACAGAGGAGAGCATACCTCCAAGACTATAAATTGGTAAATGACTCATTTTCAATGCATTTAGTCAGAACCATGGAGGATAGAACCAAGAGATTGAGCATGGAGGCTCAAGCCATTATCTATAAACATGGGGCTTGGTTTATCCAATTCCCCACCTTTTCATACATAAGAATAGAAGGATTTGAGGGGCAACCTCTTATGTTACCAAGATACCCCACTGATAGGGTCATCTTGATGGAGTTTGTTAGGTAGGTATCAACCTCAGTTGAAGCTCACTTGGAGCAGAAAAAGATTCCTCCTGTGTTGTTCCCAGTATACATGGGCTGGTATATATGCCCTAACAAACAGAGTATTAAAGATGCCATTAGAGGGTTAAAACTAATGTAGCTATGGTCATTTTCTATAGCTAGGTCATATGGCCCATATGGCAGAATGCAAAAATTATTAGGGAAACAAATACATCAAAAACATCTTGAAGATTATTGGACTGATGGTGATGATGAAGTAGAGGTCAGGAGAAGAACTTATCAAAGGCTCACTCTCAATCAAATCCTAACTTTTGACTGCATTCCAGTGTCTACGCAGTTGCAAGATGATGACAGAAAGATAATGTTTAATGAATGAGGATAAAAATGTGTATAATGACACCATCTCAAATCTTGATCTAACACAGCCAGAGGAGACCTCATTGGATCAAATAATGCAAAAGGTTATCCAACTTACCCAGAGCTCGGTAAAGGCTAAAGCCACTGAGTTGTAAAAGAAGGGTGTGGCCCTTACTATTGACAATAAGAAGAAGAAACAAGTATCTGAAGAAGAATATGATGATTTTCTAATTGAAAAGAGGAAATATAATGGAGAAAGATTACCTGTTGAGGAACAAAATCCACCAAGCAAGGGCAAGAAGGCTTCTCCTATGCAGCAAGGGGTGATTATTAAGATGGGGCATCAACATCTGCACCAGCATCTACATCACAACAATCCCCTGCTAAACAAAAAGGCAAGAGGGTAATAAGGCATGTTCCTGAAAATACAGAGGAACAAATGGAAGATGAGCCATTACAGGATGAACTAGAAGAAGAAAATCCCTTGGAACAAGAGAAGTTGGATAAGGGACCTAAAGATGATGATCTACTAATAACAAGGAAGAAAAGAAAGAAAGTGCAACAAAACACCACCACCAAAGAAGCAAAGGATAGAAATGAGGGGAAATGTTAACACTGACCCTATCATATTAAGACATGCAGGTGGTTTGGCTTTTATGAGGGAACTATAGCATGAAGTTCCCATTCCAAACATTATTCAATTTAAGACTAAAAAGATGGAAGAGCGGATAGAAAAAGAGACACATATGACTGGTAAAGAATCCCCCTTTCCACTTGATAACACTGTTGAATTGTCAAATGATGAGGTAGTTCAAGATGTGGCTGTTCAACATTTGGAGACTTTAATAGCTAATACTAGGATGACCCCTCATGGGACCCCATTGGCCCAGAAGGTGACTAGTCAAATAGAAGATAAAATGGATGAAATGGAATAGGATAATCCTGAAGAGGTAGCCCAAACAAATAGGGCTGACTAGGGTGATATGAACCTGATTAAAGATAATGATCAGCCTTTTGAGCCTGAAAGGGCTGAAAATACAATGCATACAGAAGCTGATGATATGATAACCAATCAAAGTGGAGAACAAGGTAGTGCACCTCCAGAGCAAGAACATATAAAAACTCAGTTTGAAAAGGAGGGTGATCAAGAAATACCTAATAAGAGAAATAGTCAGGATGAAGATTTACATGATAATAAGGAAATCCTCTAGACGGTGGAGGACCAAAGTATTTCATCACTGCATGCTAAAAGAGGTAATCAAGGAAATAATCCAGGATTAGAAGAGAAATCAGTCGAGAAAGAATTGAGCTTGGGAGAAGCTAACACATCTAAGGATGAGGAACATAATCTGGCACATGATGAAGGTCCAAAGAAGGAGACAGAAAAGGTGACCAAGGGTGATCTGGGTGATCCCCAAGGCCAAAATACACAATCTTCTCAAGAAACCTAGGTGCCACATGATGGACAAAGTTAGAATGTTCAAGAAACCCCTGAGGAAATTTTACAAAAGGAAGTACATGATCAGAATGTGCATACTTTACAAGAACCTCCACCTTAGGAAGAGATCCCTCGGCAAGGGGTACCCCAACAAGAGTCTCCTCATAATAATATGCATGCGGAAGAAATCAGAAGAGAGAATTCACCATTGACGGTAAGGCCTGATACACAGCCCCAGGATACTCAAAGTAAGGAGGGTGATCATCAAGAGCCCAAGGGTGATGTCCCTTATTGGTTGCAACAAGAAATAAATCTACAACAAATGGATGAGGTACATGATTTTGATGTTTCTACATTATTTATTGAAAGTATGATGAAACCTAGAAGAAAGGCAAGGCTTACATCTGCAATAAGAAGAGACCCTACTATAGGTAGGAGAACAGCTCAAGTAGCCTTACCAACAGTTGAAAATGAGAAAGGCAAAATAGGCCTTGATGAATTTCAGATAACTGATATTGATTTAGGTTTTGCAAATGAGGACTAGGAAGGTCAAGAGGGCAAAGATATTATTGATTCTTTCACACAAAGGGTGAAAAGAGAAAAGGATAAGAATAAGAAACACAAAGAGCAAATTGCTCAATTGCATTCTTTTATTAAAGGATTGGTTGATCCTAAGCACACACCTATTAGTACAGCCACTCCATTAACAACTATATCCTAAGAAGAAGTTACCGGATTAGATTTGATGAAGCATAAGGCACAATTAATGGACAAGTGGTTCATTTCTTCTATTTTTGAAGCTAAAAATGTGGTGAAAAGCTCCCTAGAAAGTTGGAATTCTCTTAGTACTTTGAAGAGTAAAGTGGATAAGCTGTAGAATGAATTAGGAAGGAGATCCTTCAAACTGGAAAAGCACCTAGATGCTTTGGGAGAAATGAAAAGAATTGATATAAAGATACTTATGGATAACAAAATACTAGATAATAACACTTCCCAGCTGCTCAATATTTGGTATGAGGACACTGGATTTGATTGTGACATTTTGAAGAGATGCAGTGGCAAGCTTAGGGACATAAGTGTCAAATTACATGATCTTATGGCAAAAGAGGTGGAAACCCTGGAGGCTCTAGAAGGAAAGGTGGAAGGGAAAATGGAAAATCAAGATACTGATTTTACTATTCAGGCTTTTCATGATAATTTTAAGCAAGTTGCAGATGATCCCCTACACCATTTGACAGAAGAGGTAATAAACAAAGTCATGAGGATAAAGGTCAAGGTAGAAACATACAATGAAATGTTAAATGGCAGGAAGAGTAAGATGGATGTCCTTCAAGAAAAGTTTCATTCCCACAGGCATGTCGTAATAAATGCCAAGGTTCAGGATGGAGGTGAAGTTGATAGAATAGTACAGCTATATGAATCCATCAGGGCAACAATAAGGGTACACATAAGGGGTGATCTGCATGATAGTGACAGTGATAATGAAGATGAAAATGAAGGAGATGATGATGATGAAGAAGAAATTGAAGAAGATGAGGAAGAAGATAATGAAGAGTAAAGAGAGATGCATGATGACTAGGTCATATGCATAATCAGCATGAAAGATGCTCAAGTCCAACAGATGGTTGCTAGCTGGCAACCTGTGCTCTTGTTTACAAGTGTTGACTTAGTCAATCAGATGATATTGATAGTTGATTTAAATAGACAAATCTTGACCGTTGGTCACTTGTAACCACCTCCTCTCCTTGTTCTATAAAAGGAGTGGGAATACAATTAGTTCATTTATTAGAAACTTAATTGAAGTTAGATTGCTGAATTATTCAGGACTAATTTCAAGGCTCTTGTGAATATACATGTCTTTTGCGTACTTAATGAAAGAGAAGCTATTTTGATTACAAATAATTGTAAATCTTGAGTAGTCAGTGAATGAGATCTGGATATATGCATTGATTAGCTGCGTCCCTTGGAGTGCTTGTCAGTTTGCATGTGTTGTTTTCATTCCTTGTTCCTTTGAAGTTAGCATCAACCATACCTAGTTGTGGAACAACCTGGTGAACTTATGATTTGATTCCTTCTCTTCATGAATGTATCTAGAATGTATGTGACTTAATAGCTAAAGGTTCACCAAATTTAGAAGTATTTCTTTAAATTTCTTTGAATTTCATTACAAATCACCCTCACAATTGCAAATAACATACAATCTAAAGCAAATAAACATGAAATATGCCTATATCTCGTAAATAATTGAACACACAGAGCATATTTTGAATGAAAGCATGTCAAAATGACAAATATCATGCAAATACATATGAATATCAATGATATACATGTGAATATCTACTTATAGGCACATCATTTGGCTAAATACACATGTACAGAAGTATAAAACAAGTTCATGAAAGTAAATGCTCAGAAGAATTGATCAAACTTATAAATATAACCATAATTTGTGGAGCATAGTGGAAATAACCTTGTTTGTGAAGTAAGTTTACAGGAAATAGATGCAGAGCCAAATATGCAGGCAACGATTTTCAATACAGACGGTGTAAGACCCCTTGAAATAGAAAACAACATGTCAGATCAACCTCTAAGTAACGTCAGAAGATCATGACCTGATCAAGGGAGCCTTGGACTCATCAGTTTGTTCCAAACTAATCGTACTTTTCAAGATAATAAAGGTTTGTTGTGTAAATTTTTATGATTGTTGTTATGACTAACAATCATCATCAACACCTTTCTATCCTCAAAGTTATTTGTATGTAGCTTCCTCAATGGTAGTATTTTGCTCTTGCTTGCCTCCAAACCTATGCTCACATGCCTAAGCATCTTCTCCTTCCTTCTCAACTGCACATCCTCCTATTCCTTTCCCTGAGCCATTTCATCTTGCTTGTATGTGGTTACCCATATGAGGTAGCATGGAAGATATTGACTAAAGAGATCTTTTGTCTCTTTCCCCAAGTGCAACTATACTATACCCTCTCTCTATGCAATAACTCCATAGAACATTCATCTATTCTGGGTATTCTCTATTGATAATTGTTCCCAAGATCCCATTTTATATATAACTATCCTGATGCATAATAATAATTTCTACACAATGTCCCTCATGCCAAAAATTGTGGCCACTCTTTGAATGAATTCCTACTAGTAAGTATCCTAGTAATTCTTTCTTACTTAGAATCCCCCTATAGAGCAGCAAATCCCTTAAGTTATGCATTGACATG
Source organism: Cunninghamia lanceolata (assembly GCA_027924645.1). Taxonomy (NCBI): domain Eukaryota; kingdom Viridiplantae; phylum Streptophyta; class Pinopsida; order Cupressales; family Cupressaceae; genus Cunninghamia; species Cunninghamia lanceolata. Next base: position 6,733,859 of record BSBN01000738.1, read on the forward strand.
CTTCAATGGAAAGCACCCAACTCACTTTTCTAACAAAATTCCTCTATCCTTTATGCTTTGATGGAAGTTCCTATCATCCAATGCTCCCTAGCTACGCCTTTAATTCTCTACCCAACAAGAAACAATAATCCCCCTCTCTATCCTTTACACTTTCAAACATTCATTAATTTTATTAAAGGATTTTGGTGTCGCCCATGCCTAGCTAGGTTCTTCTGTTCTCACTAAGTTATTTAATATCATTTTAATTCATTGATAACATGCCTATGAGGGATGTGACACCTTAGTGTTAATGAGGTCATTGATGATGCAAGTAAAAGGTATCAAATGAAAAAGTGAGGATCCCTCTATCCTATTGACTTGTAATCTCATGGCCAGTCGTGCAACTCTAACCCTAACATATATGTGCTTCCATCATGAGATTGCGAGGGCCCTAAGACCATAATGGACTATATAGTTGTTGCAATCTTGGGAACTCAAGGTTCCCAACAATGTTTTGAGATTGCATGAGTCATTGGCTCACAAATGGATCCAACAATTAGTGTAACTCTAAGGGGCAAGGATTTCTAACAACAATAGGGATTGTAGGAGCTATTAGATTAAGATGAGATCAACAACGCTTGTTCTCTTTGACAACATATTGTTCCATGACAGGAAGAATGTTGGTATGTGAAGTCAATTTTTGTTATTCCAATAGTGATGAGCAATTGACAACATGGCAATTGTACACCATGCAAAATTACATGTGAAAGTGCCACTTGCACTTTTATGCATGGAAATATTTATTCAGAAAGGATTTTTTTTTATGTATTTTTTCACGGTTATTTAAGTTAGTCAAGCTTGAATGTGAATGAATGAGAAAAAGTTTTTGTAATAGAGAATTTTCTTTTGAGAATAAGATTGAGAGATCTTTTCTCATGATTTTTTCCTGGTACATTACCAAGTTTTCCACATAAATTCGTATTTCCTTTTTGTGTGTTTTATTGTTATTTCATTGTTATTTCAATTTTGCACTACATATTTTTCTAATATTTGGTATCAGAGCACATGATTTTGAGCAGAAATTGTTTTGTGGATTTTTATCTTTGTGAAGAGCAATGATAGGAGGCACAATTACTAGATTTGAGGTTCAAAAATTTGATGGTTCCATTTGATCTTTGTGGAAACTAAAGGTTCAAGCCTTATTGGTGAAGGATGGATGTGTCTTGGCTCTCAAGGGGATAGTGTCAAAAACTACAACCATGAAGCAAGTGGAATGGGATGAAAAGGATAACATGGGTAGAGCTAAAATTTAGTTATCTTTAGTTGATTTAGTTTTATTCAATGTTGCAAAGGAGAAAATGACACATGACTTATGGACTAAGCTCAAAAATTTGTATGAGACCAAGAATTGGCAAACAAAATTATGTTATGGTCATAGTTGTATAATTTGAGGATGCATGATAGTTCTTCAGTCATAGATCATCTCAACATTTTCAACACACTGATTAGAAAGTTGGCTTTAGTGGAGGTGAAATTAAAGAAGAGGATAAAGTAGCTATACTATTGTGCTCTTTGCCTAAAACTTGGGGTCAACTAGTTATGGTGCTTAGTAACTCAACGTCAAAAGGGAAACTTATCTTTGAAGATGTGGTAGCCATAGTAATTTATAAAGATTCAAGGTGGAAGACATCTCAAGGGACTTCTTCTAATGATGCCCTTGTTGCAAGGGGTAGAACTCCGGAAAGAGAGAAAGTTGAGCATGGACAATATAGGTTGAAATCCAAGGGGCAGAAAAGAGTCAAATGTTGAAATTGTAGAAAAATAGGATATGTCAAAAAGGACTACATGTTGCTGAAATCAAACAAAGAAAATCCTAGCTCACAGCTTCATCAAAGGCAAGTACAATAGAAGTTGAAGAACCACTGGAAGATGGAGAGGTTTTGTCTATTAATCTAGGAGGTTCATTTCATCATGTTTGGATCATTGATTCTGGTGCCTCTTTTCACATGACTCCTCCCAAGGATTAGTTTTCTTCTTACTGATCATGTGATGGAGGTATGGTTTACATGGGAAATGACAACTCGTGTGAAGCTATTGGTGAAGGAGAAGTCAAAATTAAGATGTTTGATGGGATAGTAAGGATCTTTATCATGTCATACATGTACCAGGATTAAAGAAAAATCAGTTGTCACTTGGAGTATTCAATGACCAAGGTTACCAATTCAATGGTGAAAATAGTTGTCTCAAGGTAACAAAGGGAGCGTTGGTAGTGCTAAATGGAGAAAAGGTTGGCAATCTCTATACGCTAGTTGGAGAAACATGTAGTGGAGAGGCTACGGTGATATCAAATGCAAAAATGGATTCATTATATACTTGGTATCAATAGCTAGGCCACACATGTGAGTGAATGTGGTCTCAAGGTACTACTAGATAGAAATCTTCTCTCAGGTGCTAAATCTAGATATTTGAATTTTTATGAGCATTGTTTGTTTGGAAAAAAAGATAGGTTGATTTTTTCTAGTTGCACTACTAGAAGTAAAGAAGTTCTAGATTTAATTAATTTAGATATTTGGCAAGAAACTATTACATCAATTGGGTGTTTTCCATATTTTATTTCATTTACAGATGGTTATTCCCGTAAGGTGTGGATTTATCTATTGAAATAGAAATATAATGTATTTTCTTATTTTAATAAGTTTAAAGATCTAGTAGAGAATCAGAAAGGAAAGAGAATAAATTTTCTTAGAACAAATAACGGAGGGGAATTTTTTCAAGTGAGTTTAATCAATTTTACAATGAGCAAGGTATTAAAAGGAAGTTGATGGTTCCTACAACACCACACCAAAATGGTGTTACTGAAAGGATGAATGGTAAAATTATGGAGAGAGCTAGATGTATGCTGAGAACTACTGGATTGGAGCATAAATTTTGGGTGAGGTTGTTTCTGCAACATGTTTCTTGATTAATAGATTACCCACTACAACTCTAGATCATAAAATTCTTGAAGAAGTATGGATAAGTAAAAACCTGTTGATTCATCTTTTCTTCATATTTTTGGTTATGATGCTTATGCTAATATTCCCAAAGAGGATATGAATAAGTTGGATGTGAAGTCTGTGAAATGTATTTTTCTTGACTATGTATAAGGTACAAAGGGGTACATGTTGTGGGATACTTTTTCCCACAAGATTATTATTAGTCAAGAAGTTTATTTTAATTAAAAGTCAGTGCAAAGAGGTAAAAAATAGCAAAGTATAGAAATTGTTCTACTATTGGTGGAAAAGCATGATGCTAATATGGAGGTGCTAGATGAAAATCAACTACTTGTTTGTGAAAATCAACAAGATAATAATAAGAATCAGCTACGTAATGAGGTTGAACAACAACCAAATGAACCACATGGTAACACATTGTAATTTAGCTTATGCTTTACTTATTGATGTTGGTGAGCCTAGCTCATATCAGGAGGCTTGTGAAGATGAAGATGCAAATAAATGGAGAGAAGCCATGGATGAGGAGATGAGAGCTCTACATAAGGGGCGAATAGCTATTGGCAATAGGTGGGTCTTCAAATTGAAAAGAGATATAAATGATAATGTAGAGCAAATCTCAATTAGTGACCAACAGGTATGCACAAAAATCTGATATTGATTTTGATGAAATATTTTCACCTGTGGTGTGGTTAAGTATAGGTGGAGTTATTTTTGGACTTGTTGCTAGTCTTGATTTGGAGCTGGAACAATTAGATGTTAAAAAACTTTTCTTGCATGGTAAGCTCTGTGAGGAAATTTATATGAAATAATCAAAAGTTTTTGAGGAAAAAGACAAGAAGAGTCTAACTTATGTAGGTTGAGCAAATCATTGTATGATTTGAAACAAGCACCAATTTGTTGGTAAAAGTGATTTGATTCCTTCATGATGAGTTTGGGTTTTAGCAGATGTGAGGCTGATCATTATGCTTATTTTAAAAGGTATGAAGATACTAGTTGCATTATTTTTCTTTCATATGTCGATGATATGTTGGTAGTAGGTTCTAAAATGCATAAAATCGTCAGGTTTAGCTTTCTAGGGAGTTTGAAATGAAGGACTTAGGAAATGCAAATCAGATTATTGGAATGAGTATACACAAAGACAAAAAGAACAAGAAGATTTGGTTGTCACAGAAGACTTATGTGGAGAAGATTTTTCAATGCTTCAATATGCAAAATGCACAACCAGTTAGTACTCCATTTCCCACTCATATTAAATTGTCTTTAGAACAGTGCCCTAACATAGAAGAAGAGAAGACACAGATGTCTTGTGTACCATACTCATTAGTAGTTGGTAGTCTTATATTCACCATGGTGTGTACTAGACCAGACATTGCACAAGCAGTGGGAGTAGTTAGTTGTTTCATGGTGAATTCAGGTTGTGATCATTAGATGATTGTGAAGTGGATTCTCAAGTATTTGAGGGGCACTTCTAATGCTTCTATTTGTTATAGTGAGATTAGTCTTTAGGTTAATGGGTATGTCGATGTGGATTTTGGTGGAGACAGAGATAAGAGAAAATCTACTGCAGATTATGTTTTCTCCTTAGCAGGAAGTGTTGGTGGCTAGGTCTCAAAGTTGCAGATAGTGATGGCTTTGTCTACTACTTAAGCTGAATATATGGTAGTGACATAGGCTAGCAAGGAGGCAATCTAGCTTCATAGACTCTTGGGTGAATTGCAGGCAAAGCAAGATAACATGGTGTTGCATTATAACAACCAGAATGCTTTACACTTAGCATGAAACTAAGCTTATCATGCTAGAACAGAACATATCGAAATACAATACCACTTTGTATGTGAGGTGGTGGAAGGAGGATAGGTCTCATTGGGTAAGATAGACACTAATATAAATCAAACAAATATTTTGACAAAGCCTTCTAGTAGAGTGAAGTTTATATGGTGTAAAACGTCTCTTAACTTGCACATCACTTGATGATAGGTGGCATCAAGGTCTTTCAATAAGAGGAGATATTTGCAAGGCAGAAACTTGACTTCAAGTGGGAGATTGTTGGTATGTGAAGTCATTTTTTGTTATTCCAGCAATGATGAGCAGTCGACAATGAATACCACGGTAGTCTACTCAACGTACTCACTGGGCAGGGCCAAAGGTTGAAGGGTAGGGGGTCACAGGGGGTTTACGTGTAGCCCCCCAACCACACCAAAGGCATTTTTCAGCTCAGCCTTTAGGCCAAGTTGGAATCTTTTTGGTCATATGCCATGTGTACACCATGTGGAATTGCATGTAGAAGTTCCACTCGTGCTTTTAAATGCATACAAATCTTTCTTTGGAAAGGATTTATTTTTTGTATGTATTTTTTCATGGTTATTTAAGTTAGTCCAGCTTGGATGAGAAAATGTTTTGGTAACAACGAATTTTCTTCTAAGAAGAAAATTGAGAAATCTTTGTCCATGGTTTTTTCTTGGTACATTACCAAGTTTTCCACATAAATCTGCATTACCTTTTTATACATTTTATTGCTATCTCACTGTTATTTCAATTTTCCATTATATATTTTTCTAACAAAGAATATAAGTGATAATCCGTGTCCTCTCTATAGAGCCGGTAGAAAAGACACGGCATGTCATAAGTCAATTCTAGTTATGTAGCCTGTCCACAATCAAATACCCTGCAGTAAACTAAGTCTATAAATTCCATTAGACTTGGATATGAATGCTTGAGCTCGGCACCATTAGTGGAACCAAGGACACTAGCATGTTGATTCAAGGAGAACCTCATAATGGCATACCAAAAGAATTATTTGTTGTTAGACAACGTTATTTTTATTGCAGATTACATGGATAAAAAGTTGAATGTTAAAAAAAATCGTAGATTTCTCTGGTAAGTCCATTGCGGTGTCACAGAGGCTGAAAACATAAAGGAAAGTTTAAGTTAAACACCCTTCCATGCCCTGAAGGGAATTATAAAATTTATGTATATTAAATTTAGATATTGATTACATTTTGTAGTCTTAAATTTCAATATTACAGTGAGCTATAGTATTATGATCAACCTTGCCAATACAATACGCTATACTAATGAGCTATTTTCTAATGTTTTATGTTGAAATACAGGTTGATCTACGCCATTGTTCGCATATGATTTTTGAAGGCCCTCCAGCTGCAGGAAAAAGTTCACTTATTCGAGCAATGATTAGGGAAATCTTTCATAGCAAGGATAATCAGGGAATGTAATATCAATTCATTAAACACTTTCTTATTTTAGCATCCAAATGGTATGATGAGAATTTATATTTCAAATGACTTTCATTATATGGCTACATTGGTTTTGCAGATAAGACAAGGAAAAATTACCATTCATTTACAGGTAAATTTTATGAAAGAGATGATGAGATTGTACCATATTGAATAGAACTGTTAATTTGGAAATTTGCATACTTTGTTTCAAAGAATAAACAATTATCTAAAAGAAATTTGTGACCTTTAATTTGGTGTTTCAAGAAAATTTAGTCACTAGAATGGTTGTGCCTATAAAAGCAAGTTCAATCCATATGGAACTCAACCTGAATAGTTTGGGAGGATATGAGATGAATGTGGTTGACTTGTTAATGAAAAATCACAATTATAAGATTATATCCAATTCCGTAGAATATCTGGCATATTGTAAAGGTATTGTTCCTCTATAATTATATCTATTACAGCTAACTTCTTTCCTACTTTAAATGAATTGGCTAGATATATTCTGGTAGGAGAAATTAATCATCAACACTCCCCTTTAATTTCTACCACAAATGCTTGAGCATCTTCAATTCTCAAACTATCTCTTCATAATATCTTTGTCATCTAATCTTCAGATCTACCAATCTTCAAATAGTTTTCTCCAAACTATTTCACATCTCAAACATCCAAACTTTCTTTGATTCCTTTTTTGCTCAACATGTGAATACTTATGCCTATACAACTTTTCGAACATATTTGTGACTTGTTGCCAATTCGATCCATCAATCCATCCACAATTCATCTTCATACAATCTATCATAGATTCCTTCTTCCACTCTTTGTTCCAACACATTTTTTTAGAATGACTCTTCAATCCACAAGTACTACAAGGATGAAGATCCAAACACATTTTCTTCTTATGTCCTTGCCTATGACAATGAGAACAATGCATTTCTTCAATTGACTTGTTTGTACTTGCATTACCTGTGACATCATTTATTTTTTCTTTACCTCTAACATATCTAATACCTTCATTTTTTGGCCTCATTTCAGGTTCAATGGGCTCTCTAATTCCTTGTCCATACTTACCCAAACCTTTTCCTTCCTAACCCATTCTTTTCATCATCTTGAAACCAACATTCTTTGAAGAACTTCCTTTGTCATTATCATCACAAATAGAAATATTTGTATATTTAAACACCTTTTTATCTTCAACCTTACACTTATTTTTTAAAGAAAGTATATTAATCAAAGAATCTGATGCAACTAAAGCATCATAAAAATCATCACATAATAAAGGCTTATACTTTATATATTTATTTTCTCATATGCATGTTACAAGTGACTGATCTAACCACTTATTTTGCTCTTTCAACCTCAATATTTCATCCTTTTGTGAGATATTTTCCTTTTCTAACCTCTTCAAATTTTCTTCCAAATCTTCATTCTTCTTTTTAGCCTTTTCAAATTTTCTTCTAATTCCTCATTTTTCTTTTGCAATTTATTTTGTGAAGGAAATATAGAGCTACAACTTTGAGACTTTGTATGTAAACATTCTTTGAATGTAATATTTAAATATAAATACAAAATAGTTTTATGTCTCCTTGTGTTCCATGTTCTTTCTTTTGCATACTCCTACTTGGCCTACCTTAGATCTTTTTCCAACAGACTGGTATCAAAGTTGAGATTGACAGAGCCCTAGTTTTCTGGGCAGTTAGTGGTAAACCCCTAGCTTTCTAGGTATTTAGGAAAAACCCTAGATTTTGAGGGTATTAGCAGTCTTCCCCATTTTCCAAAATGATTGGAGGAGATAATAGGAGTTGACAGAAGCCACTTATGTTTGATGGAAAAAATTATGATTTCTGGGCAAAGAAAATGAAGACCATTTTAGTTGTAAACAATTTGTTGGAGTTAGTGGAAAATGGGTTCACAGATGTGACTAACCCAAATACATATGCAACATTGAGCAATGCTCAAAAGGAATTAGTTGAAGGAGATAAAGAAAAATGATGCAAAATGCCTTAGTTTATTTGAGGTAGCCTTGACAGAGATTATTTTCTCTACAAAAGCAGTAGCTAGTTATGCAAAAGAGGCATGGGAAATACTACAAAAATGTTACAAGGGAACTGACAAGGTGGGATTTATGAAACTCCAGCTACTACGGAGATATTTTAAGACCCTGCAAATCAAGGATGGAGAGTCTATCTCATACTTACATAAGAGGGTTTCCACCTTGATTAACTAGATGAGGATAAATGGAGAAACAATGGAAGAGCAAAGTATTATTGAGAAAATCCTATGGAGTTTGCCCTCTATATTTGACCCCATAGTTATTGCCATTAAAGGGGCCAAGGACCTCTCAAAAATGATAGTTGATGAGCTAATGGGTTCTCTTTAAACCCATGAGCAATGGCTAAACAGATCTGATCCTTCCCTAGAACAAGCTTTCAAAGCCCAAGGCAGTGTGAGAGGTAGGGGAAGAGGAAGAAATAGCCAAGGGAAGGGTCAGAGAGGCAGAGGAAGAAGCAACTCTAGAAGAGGAGGCTCAAACAACCGAGAGGAGGCCATCACCTCCCAACTAGACTCTCAAAACAAAAAGAACATCATCTCAAATCAGAGGTATGATAAGAACAATGTATAGTGTTATTATTGTCATAAGTATGGTCACTATGCAAGTGAAAGCAGAAAGAAATAGTGTGACAAAGGGAGTCAAAATTCCAATGTAGTAAATGAGAACAAGACTAAAAATGAAAAACAATCACATGATAACAAGACTAAAAATGAAAAACAGTCACAAGTGTTTATTGCATGCAACCTTACAGAACAAGGCAGTACTGAAGTGTGGTATTTGGACAATGCATGCAGCAACCACATGAGTGGTAACAAAAATTTATTTGCCTCCATAGACAATAGCATCAAGTCTGAAATTAAAATGGGGAACAATGAGAAGGTCCCAGTCATGGTAGAGGCATAGTCAGCATTCAGGCCAACCATGGTGAATGAAGACAAATCCAGGATGTCTATTATGCCCCAAGCATAAAATATAACCTCTTAAGCATTGGATAGATGGTCCAAAATGGTTATAGATTCCTAATGGAGAAAGGGGAATGCATCATCTATGACAAGGATGTAAGCAACAAAGTTATTGCGGTGGTTTAAATGACAAAGAACCAGATGTTTCCCCTCAAAATGCAAATCCCACTACTAGCACAGTCAATAGACCTGCAACAGCCAACCTTCAAAATAGTCATCAAAGACTCATCCAAGATTTGGCATTTAAGCTATTCTAGTTTAAGTCTTTTATCTAGAAAAGACATGGTTAGGGGCCTACCAACAATTGTAGAGCCCAATAGAAAATGTGAAGCATGCATTCTAGGTAAACAAGATAGGTAGCCCTTTCAATCAGGGTATTCTAGGAGAGCAAGAGCATCATTAGAGTTGGTGCATTCAAATTTGTGTGGCTCCATGAAGACCCCAACCCTAGGTGGAAATGTTTATTTCATGACATTCATACATGACTATAGTAGAAAAACCTGGGTGTATTTTTTGAAGAACAAATTAGAAGCATTTGAGAAGTTCAAAGTGTTTAATCCCTTGGCTGAGAAGAAAAGTGACCATTATATCAAAGTCCTTAGAATTAATAGCGGGGGAGAGTACATATCCAAAGATTTTATGAATTTTTGCAAGTATGAAGGTATTGAGAAACAATTCATAGCTAGGTATAATCCAAAGAAAAATGGAGTGGTTGAAAGGAAAAATAGGACCATCACAAAGATGGCAGCAAGCATGCTAAAGGCAAAAGGTTTGTCAAATGATTATTGGGGTAACGTTGTAGCAACAATAGTCTACAATTGAATAGGTTCCCCACAAAAGTTGTTCATGACAAGATTCCACAAGAAGCATCTAGACAAACAACAAATGGAGTCTAGAGCACCTGAGAATAATTGGGTGTGTGGCATATGCATTTGTGTCAAAAGAGAAGAGATAGAAATTTGATGACAAAGGTGAAAAATGCATCTTCATAGGCTGTAGTGAAGAATCCAAAGCCTACAAATTATATAATCCCATCACCAAGAAATTCATTATCAGTAAGGATGTTGAATTCATTGAAAATGAATCATGGGATGGAATGGTAGATAGCACCATAGGTATTTCTGTCACAATACCCTTTGATGATGAAGAAGCTCTGGAAGTTAGCAGCTCATGAACCTTTCAGCAAGGTAGAAGTTTTGAAAACTACAACTCAAGAACCTCACAGTTGAGTGAATGATGTTTAATCTTCTTCATCAACCTAGCAATCAAGTAGCTCTAGAAATTCAAACCCTGCTCTCACATCATTGATGCCATGAGGGACAAGAAGCGTGACAAAAATTTATGACAACACAAGGTATGTTGATTTTGATAAAAATATGGATTTTGCATTATTTTCCTATAGTAATCCAACATATTTTGAGGAAGCCGTGAAAAAAGAAAAGTGGTGTAAGGCCATGGATGAAGAGTTGGACACTATAGAGAGAAATAAAACATGGGAGCTAACTAATTTACCCAAGGGTAAATAGGTCATTAGAGTTAAGTGGGTCTACAAGACCAAAAGAACTATTAAAGGAAAGATTGAAAGACATAAAGCAAGGTCAGTTGTTAAAGGTTACAAATAGCATCATGGAAGAGATTATGATGAGATGTATACACTAGTTGAAAGGCTAGAAACAGTGCAAGTAGTCTTGGCAATTACAGCTCAACACAAGTGGAAAGTATTTCAAATGGGTCTGAAGTCAGCCTTCTTGAATGGTGGTGGAACCCCCATACATTTTCATGTTTCATTGCTTGAAACCCTAAGATTGGTTAAGCTTATGTCTGAGAAGCTTAAACCCTAAGCCCTTGAAAAGACTCGTGTTATAATTTTGTGTTGACTTGTGATAGGCAGTCCTTTGCTTCATTCATAACCAGCCCCATAAGCTTTGTCATCGGCGTTCCCTATCTATGAGAAGTGATTTCTAAGTACAATAGGTGGTTATCATAGTATCATGGATCTTTAATATGTCAGATCTGTTGGGTCTGTACTGATGCGATGGACGTTAATTTCAAGTTGGTGAATATTGAGACCTTGTTATAACATGTTGGACTGCAGTAGCGCACTATGAAGAGGTGCTATGGAATGTTCCTTGCGTTATTGTGATATTGTGCCAACTGGAAGATAGGACTTGTTCCTGTCTTAAAAGGAATTAAAGCAAATGTGTGAGCATGGAGGTGATAGTGTGGGTCCCTCTCGGGCTTGTGCCGATGTGATGAGGAGGCATATGGCAGGACTACAATTTTTTCCAAATAGAAGGCATTCTTTGCTGGCATTTTATGATCAATTGTTGACTTTTCAATGGTCCCGATGGACTCTTTTGCATTTCCATTCATTCATTCTATGCTGGTGTGTTTCAAAATCTATGATCTAAATTCAAATTTTGGAGTTCATTTGAGCATGATATCCTGGCAAGTTCAACCTCGATTTGTCACTCAAGTATGTAGGAAGATGATTTGATAAATAACACATTTTTCAGTAATTTCTAATGCACAAGTGGATCTTGGTACATGAACCAAAGTTTTGTTGTTCATGTAAAGAGGCATTCGTAGTTAGGTGAAAGTAATATGTGCCTCTATTTCATGCTTTGAAGATTGTGAGTAGATCATTGAGGACTTCCAAATATGAATTCAAGTGTGTTGAGCCTATGAATATATGAAAATGTAATTAATGAAGGTGTTGGAAAGTGGAAAGTGATTGGGTAAAGCATGTTCATTCATTCTTTCCATAAATGGGAGTGTTTGTATGAATCATTCACAATCAACTACCACCATGAGTACTATACAGAGCACTTCCTTGCAGTCTTTATTCCCTATTTCCCTGAAAGGCATGTCCCTATTCTCTTGGTTATAGATGTGCTCTTTCCAAATTAAGGGAAAAGCAGATGCCGACCATTAGAATGGGAGGAATTGGAAAGAGTTGGAATTTTTGTCTGTAACATTCTAGCCAGTCCCTGAGAACCAAAGCAGAATAATGTCATTCTAGTGAGGAACTGCACAAACCACCCACACCATGGTTTGATGCCATGAGTGACAACATGGAAGTGTGACTCTGATCATAGAGTCAAAGAATTCTTGACCCAAGTAAGGATGATGTTTCCTGGTTCAACTGCTAAGGATGTCTCAATGTTTCCAGCCCTTTTTCTCCAGTGGATGAGTTTTGAAGGGATAAGGAGTTTGCTTGTCTTCCTAGTAGCCCTTCATATGAGCTTGAGTACTGGATAAAGAGGGAACTTCTATTCTTAACTATTCAAGAGGTCTTTTAGCCAATTATAACATTTTAGAACAAAGAATTGGTTAAAATAAAATGCCACCAATCAGAGTTAAGATGTAATTTCCTAAGTGCAAATATTAAATGCATTGTAATTGAAAAAGTTTTACTATAGAATTTTTAGACCGACGTAGTTTTTCTATTTATAGAATTTAAAATGTCATAGTAAAGAGAGAAGAAAGAGTGATCAGGTGGATATAGAATAGAGGAGGGAATTTTGTTATGGGCTTTTGGATTTAAGTTATCCACATCTTGGGGAGTATGTTTCTATAATAGATTGGGTGCATTGTTACGATTGCAAAGCAGAGATTCACCTGCATATGAATAAATTCTTGTATGGTAATTTTCAATTCAGATTGAGTAATATGAATAACACTACATGTGTGTGTTTTCTGCAATTGTCTCCTTGAATGTATGCATTTCTTTCGTGAATGAATGAATCAAGGGTTCTGGATTTCACTTATGCACATTTGTTGTATTGAATGTTTTGGTTACGGCTTCTAGTCAAGGTTTGGATTAAATATGCTTTAAACAAAACATAGGAAGTGATGTATTGCATTAGGGATTTTTGAAGAAGAGTTGTAGGAAATACCTTTTCTTGGGTGTGTCATTGCAAGGCATTGATACAAATATACCCTATGAATTTGGAGTTCTATTGTCATAAAGGTAGAATTTGCATGAATGAATTTTGACTATGTTACCCTTAATAAGGCATCAGTGAAGAGGTTTACTTTCCCAAGGGTCCAGAAAGAATAGTAATTATAAAGATGAGTCATTTTCTATCCATCTTAGTTTTGTTGATAGTACAAGATTCTTAGCATGTTCTCAGAATAAAACAATGAAGATAATCCAAGAATATTGTCAGTCTAGGATTAATCTTACAAATCTTGGTGCATGCATGAGGACATTCGACCTGAAATAATCAAAGACAAATATTTTGGTTGAAAATAAGGGATACCCCTAGGTGCGGCAGAACCTGAAGTGCATGAGAGATAGGTAGAAAACAATCTCCTACTCTTTCAGAAAGATCCCCAATTAGACTTTATCATAAGAAGTGACAAACTTTTAGAGTTTGATGTGTGCAGATTTGGGAACCAACAAATGGAGTGCTGAAGGAATAGGTGTATGTGGAGTAGGCACCTAGATATGAAGTTCTAGGGCATGAAGATAAACTACGCAGGTTCTAAAAATCTCTCTACAAGCTTAAGAAAGCACATCGGGCATGGTACAATAGAATAGATTCCTATTTTTTGACTAATGGCTTTAGCAAAAGTGGTAGTGAGCCCACACTCTACATCAAAGTAGCCAATGGTGAGATTTTGATTTTTTTATGTGGATGATTTAATTTTCACAGGGAATAGTGACCTCTTCATTGTTGATTTCAAAGAGGCAATAAAAAATGAGTTTGAGATGACAGACCTAGGTTTGCTAAAATATTTCCTAAGCATTAAGGTCCAACAAACTAAGCATGGCATATTTATTGCACAAACTAACTATCCCAAATAGATCTTAAAGAGATTTTGAATGTTGGACAACAAACCTACCCAAACACCAATAGCTACAGGACTGAAATTAAGCAATGAGGATAGCAGCAATGAAGTTAGCCCAACCCTCTATAAAAGCATGGTTGGAAGCCTCATGTATTTGACACCTACTAGACCTGATTTTATGTATTTGGTAAGCCTGATTTCTAGGTTCATGGAGTGACCTAAGGACACACACTAGCAATCAAGAAAAATAATCTTGAGGTATGTCAATAGCACCAAAAGCTATGGCATTATGTATATCGCCTCCAATGAGTTTGATTTGGTTGGGTACATGGATAGTGATTGGGCAAAAAGTGTAGATGATAGGAAGAGAACATCTGGATATGTGTTCCACATGGGCTCAAGAGCAATATCATGGTCATCAAAGAAGTAGCCCATCATTTCTCTCTCCACATCATAATTTGAGTAGATAGCAGCAAATGCAGTAGCATGTAAGGTTATTTAGCTCAAAAGAATCCTTGCAAACTTGAATGAGTAGCAAGAAGATGGTACAACCATATTTTGTGACAATGTTTCTTCAATAGCCCTAATGAAGAATCCAATCTTCCACGGACAAAGCAAGCACATTGAAATTCACTACAATTTCATAAGGGATTTGGTAGAGCATGGAGAGATTGAACTTTAGTTTTGTAGATCAAAGTAGCAGCTCACTAATATTTTCATCAAGGCACTATCAAAAGATTCCTTTGAACGCCTTAGAGATATGCTTGGCATCATAGATAGCTCAAAAAATCAACTCTAGAAAGACATCTTCGGAAGGGAAACAACTTTAAAATTATATATCTGGAAAGATAGGGACAGAAAAGCTCTAGAACTTTAGTTCTAGAAAGTCAGATAAACTCCAGAACCTTTAGCTCTAGAAAGATAGTCTCGAACAATTCTAGAACATAGAATGAGTCCAAACAAGACAACTTTGGAACACAGAACGAGTCTAGATAAGACAGCTCTGGAACATAGAACAGGCCCAGACAAGACAACTTTGGAACATAGAATGGGTCCAGATAGAACAGCTCCAGAACATAGAACGAGTCCAGATAGGACAAGTCTGAAACACTGGACAGCTGCAAATAGAAGAGCTCCAGAAACTTAGTTCTAGAAAGGTAGAAGAGCTCTAGAACCATAGCTCTAAAAAGATAGAACTCTAGAACCTTAGTTTTGGGAAGACAGAAGAGCTTTGGAATCACAACTCTAAAAGGACATAACAACTTTAGACAAGAAAGCGTTGGAAACATAGAATGGTAAATAAAATGCATAAAGGCTCAAGATTAAGGGGGAGTGTTGGAAATATTTATTTTTTATCCCAACCAATGCATTCAATGCAATGTTAGAGTGATCCATTGGGATCCATTTTCCCCCTTTGCCAAGTCTAGCACCTGCTAGCACACTTAATGCATTATGGCAAGGAATTTAATTCTGGTTGGTGAATTTGAATTGGGTGGTAGTTTTTGGAGAAGGAAAGAAAGACAAAACAAAGGAATGAACATAGAGAGTGTTTAGTAGGAAGAAAAAGTAGAATGAACCTATAGTAATAGAGGAAGTAGAATGTTGTAGCAACAACACAGTGCAAACAACTCTAAAATGTACAGAGCTCCAAAAGGCAACATAGAGTAGAACTATGAAAGCACACAAAACCAGTCCAATCATCTCTAGAATCTCTAGAAAGGTGTGAATATTATTGTATGAAGGAAATACACAGATACAGCTCTAAGTTTTTGTATGTAAACATTCTTTGAATGTAACATTGGAATATAAATACAAAATAGTTTTTTGTATCCTTGTGTTCCATGTTCTTGCTTTTGCATGCTCCCGTTTGGTCTTCTTTGCCCACCTTAGTTGGATCTTTTTCCAACATTATTTTCTATGACTTTTTACTTTCTAGAGAGCTCTTCAAAGATCTATATTTCAAACCCTTGAAATGTTTCAATAGTTATGTGCCTTCTTCATGTGCCCTGCAACTTCCTATCTGATTTAAATTTGAAAAATACATCTTTTGTTTGTGAGGATTGTGATCTTTTTTTTGTGATTTGTCTATAGACTTGGCTACTATTGTCTTTTGTGACCCAATTTTTTGTGGTTTTTAAATTTGCTTTCTGAAGCTATATTTTTGGCTACACCTATATCACCTACAACGAAATTTTTCTTTAACAATGATCTTTGATTTAAAAACTTCCTTCTCCTGGCTGGCTTACTTTAGACTTGGTGACTTATACATATCTGTTGTGGCCTATATTTTGTGATCTCCTTTACAAATCAATGAATTTTCTTTTTCTTCTTTGTTGGCTAACTTTCACACTTGGACCTATGACCTTCTTGATTTCTTTAAGAGCTATGAATATTTTTTTGGTGATGATCTCTAACAATCTTTCAAGCTTCTATAGTGGCTTTGTGTTCAAACTAGGTGACTTCAAAAAGTTTCATTGGGCATCCACCTTTAGTACCTGACTTTTTCTCTCCAACAATTTTTGTAGGGTTGTGGCTTGTAGGGATAGGTGATTCCTAACCATCTCCATCAAAACAAACTTTTAACTTTTGAACCTTGGCATCTACTCTCTCTAGTTGCAACCTTCTAAAGAGAATTATCTTTGTCTTTTATAATTTGTACCTCCTCTTTCCTCATATAGATCTATGGCCTTTAAAAATGAATTTAGTTTAGTATTTGGTAGCAGCTCCTTCGCTCTTTAGTGGGTTTAAACCTTCCCTTTGATCTATCTATGGCCTCTACAATATTCAAATTAGACAACTCCTTTTTATATTTCACAATTATTTGTCTTCAGCAGCTTCAATGTTATTTGTCTAGCGACTTCCCTTCCTCTTGATCTTCCACAGCCACGGTTAACTCCAAACTCCCAGGCAATCTATCTTTAGATTCAAAGACTCGCAAAAACCCTCAATTTTCTTCTTCAACCTAGCTTTGATACCACTTATTGATGGTGGATAAATATGAAATCCAAAAAATAATAAACACAAACAAAATACATAAACACAAAATTGCTTCAAACACCCAAAGTGCTACAACACTCACCTTTCATTGATCACTTGATTGAAAACCATTACATCATGCCTCATTTATAGAGGTCTTTTCACAACATTACTAGTATACAACATTAAATACTTTTTCCTTTATAGACATTTCCAATCTTTAGCATTCCTCATCTTTTCTATTCTAGAAACCTTCTAAACTTATCTCCTCTAGAACCTTTCACATCTAGAAACTTACTAGTTTCTCTCATCCTTCTAGATTTTTCCATTTACAACTTTTCCTTTTTTCCTTTTTCATTAATTAACAAAATACAAATAATGTGATGGGAGAAATTAATCACCAACAATGTTGGATAGTGTTCCATGGATTGTAGGGTTGTAAAAATGTTAAAACAATATTGTAAATTGGCAAGTGATTACAATTTTTACATTTTTGCTCTTGGTTGTAAATAGTTGAAAAATAAATTTTATCATTTCCTCTTGGGTAACTCATTTTTCCTATTAAGTATATTGTGATTGACAACAATGACCACCCTCTTAATAGTGACTACCCTATTAAGTGTTCTCAGTGAAGTCATTGACTTGGATCTAGCTCTTAATCTAATTGTTTGAAAACAAAAAGTATTTTATTTTAGTATTTTATGTCACCTTTTTTATTTGATGAAATGAAAATTCTTATCTTTTTTTATTGTTCCTTGTAGCTATAGTGCTAGATGGTGCAGACATGCTTGCTAATGATGCTCAACATTATATTCGTTGGTTGATGGAACATCACCAAGATTCTTGCAAGCTTATTTTTTGTTGCTCTAATGCTAACAAGATTCAAACTATAAGTTCTCTTTGCAAAATAGTTAAGATTGATAATCCATCAATTGAGAAGGTACTAAAATGTGTTATATGTTGGATTTGAAAAAAATCACTTTTAGAGTTTAGATGTTAAGATATAAAAGCATGAACATTATTAAATTCCTTGCAGATAGTACAAGTTCTTGAGCACGTTGCGAACAAAGAAGGAATCAATTTACCTAGACCATATGCAAGACGAATAGCTGAGAATTCAAATAAAAATCTTCCCCAAGCAATTAGATCCTTAGAGGCCACCATAAGATCTCGGTATGTATGAACTATAAAGTTACTATAATATTGTTGTGAGTAAAAATGTTCACAAGAAAATAAGATGATGAGATCTGGTTACAAGGATTAATTTATATTTTCCCTAAATATATATAAATTTATATTATTATGCAAGAATGTTATAATTCACTTATTTTAGCTATATGGTTTCATGTTGTTTAAGGATGAACCTACTTGAATGAGATAATAGTACAAAAATTATAGGTTTGAGCCAACATCTAGATGTCTCTAAATCCATTTTAACAATTACAAGATTTTTCAAAGTGGATCATTCAACCTTATAGCCATTTCGAGTCATTTGATTGATTGAAAGAAGGTTATTTTTAAACTTTATACAAGGACATCACTAAATTCCCAAATTTTCTATCTTTACCTTTCATCAAAATTGTGCTAACACCTTCAACAATTAGTAAAATATTAGTTCATAAAATAACCTTTTGGGAACCTTTATATTCTTCCAAGAACCTAAAGTAGTCTTTGGTGAGTTTCTATTGAATCAATGTATTAAGCACCATTTGATGACCCATGTAAAACTAAAGAACTAATAAGAATGTTCTTTGTCATTGTCTTCTTAAAAAATGATTTATAATTCTTTAGTTGGAGTATTCTTTTACCACCTTTTTTTTCTTATTACATTAATCTAATCTATGTCCTTCTCCCCAATTATAACAAAGTATATTGAAACTTTGCCTTTTCATATATCTTTGATTATTGAGAAATCTTAGATTATAATTCCTTTATTGTCTATATGATTTCTTTCCTTGATTATAGTATTATGGGATTCCTTCTTTTCCATATCCCTATTTGAACAATCTTGACTTAGATTGAATGAAAAAAAAATCCTTTTGGAAACTAAACCTTGTCCACATTTAATTGAATCAACATTAAATTTATTAAGTTTTTATTCATTTATCAAGGCTCCACACAACTCTTAAAGTTCCATGTTACTTAATTTGTCTATTAGTTCTAGAATATATTAAAAAAATGGTATTCCTTTTTAGCACTCTCAACAAAGAATCAACATCATTTAAATCTTCATATTCCACATCTAAATTTTCAACATCATTTAAATCTTCATATTCCACATCTAAATTTGCAAGTTGATTTATCACACACTTTAGTTTGATAATGTGATTATTCATTTTAGTACCCTCTTCAAATTTAAGATGAGTAAATTATCTTTTGATATCCATAGCTTTTACTTTCCTTGTTGTCTAATATATTTTCTACAAATGTTCCCAAATTTCATTTGAAATTTTAAGTCTTTGAACATGTGTCCCAATTTCAACATCAATTTTCCATAGAATGGTTATGTGAGCATTAATATCCTTCTCTTTGCATTTGACAAGTTCATTAGGATAATCATGTTCTTTTATATTGTAAGTCTCATAATTTTTTTTATTCTAAAACTTTTAGCATTACCAAATTTTGAGAAGTTAAAACAAGTTGGTTGTAATGCAAATGAGACTATAATTTGAGTTGATTTAAGTCAATAAGAAAGACTTATTGATTAATTTTATGAGAAATTAAATTATACCAAGATAAAATAGTATATTTATGATTAGTAATTCTATGCAATTATACAAAAATCAAAGAAATGGAAACATTATTTATTGCCCAAAGTTTTATTTTTGTATAATGATGATGGTGTATTTATAGAGGGAGACTCAAACAAATGGGTGTCCCACTATGACGTATCCCAACATTGACTTCCTAGCCATGCATATATATACACCTACAACAATGTGGAAGTAGAGATCTTTCCTATGCTACAAGGGGCTTGAAGAGACTCACAATATTATTCCTAAGGACTTCCACCCACACACAACACCATGCACTCAACAACTATAGTTTTCAGACAAGCAAAAAAAAAAAGGAATTGAAGCTACATTCACATGCACATAGACACATCTCACATGACACATTGAACAACAAATTAACATGATATTTTTCATTACTATATCTAAAATACAATTACACATTCATTGATCTTGATTGCAAACAATACAACCATGGATTTAGATGTTCCCCTATTTCCAATCTCTTTTTCTTTACTCCTTGGATTTACACTCACTCACTCTGTTTTCCCCTCTTCCTTCTATGATGTGGTTTGGTTCTATTTAACCACCTCTCAACCCTAACATGTATCCTCTTCACCTCCTTATGTGGGTTCCTCTATATTGTCATGTCCAATCTCAACTCACCCAACCTACATCACATCTCTATGCATCACATTCCTACACATAGCTTTCACACCTCTTCTATGCTTCATCTTAGCCTATTTGTTCCTTCTTCCTCTTGTCATACTCATGTATCTTCCACCATTGGCTTCTCTTCTCTTTCTTCTTGACCTTCTCCTTAGCTCCTCTTCTCTATGTTCTATATATTTCTTAGACTACAGACACCTCTCTTGTGCATCCTCTTGGTGTACATGTGGCTTCTCTTCCCACACAAACTCTATCATCTTTACCTAAAATTGGGCATTCTACCCTCTATCTTCTCTCTTCTTTCTTTCCTTAGCTCTAGTTTCACCTTGTCTATGTACCAAAACAATTGGCCTCCCCAAATATTTTTCCATATCTTTCTCTCTAGAATCTTCACCTATTTCAGCACCTCTTCTCTCTTTGTTTAGAAAAGTTTCTTGATTTGCTCCAAAACTAGTCATTAAAACCTACAATCCCTTCTTTAAGTGATAAAACACCTTCCATCAATCCTTGGTACACCTCCTTTTGATTTCAAACTCATCTAATACCCATTACATGCCAATCTAATGTGGTTGTACATTAATGAGGATTTGTAGTTAGGTGAAACACTCCTCATAAAAATCCTAGGTACCGCTATGGACTTGAAATCATTTGTTTAGAAATAAATGCAGATTTACTTCAAAATATTTGGTTTTACAATTGACCACATCATCCAATGATGTCTAGGTCACTAAACAATTATTACACATATATTATCACTAAAACTAACCCTCTCAATCATATACATTACTATTTGAGTCCTTCTATGGTGTCCCCTATATTATTGTGGCTACTTGAGCTCCTCTACAACCCATTCACACACTCCAACAATCTATAACATATAAAATTGCATACCTTCACAATTTCATGTTATGTTTTGGGCTTGCTTTGGTGTTCATTCCCGTAACATGTTTTAGGGATCATTTTAGCCTTAGCTTGGATGTTTTCCCTCACCAAATTTTCAAATGTATTTATCATGTTTCAATTCTTCTCATTGACCTAAGACCAAATATTGAATTTGAAGCAATTTTTTCAAGATGTCAGCACAATATGCAAATGCCCACATGACATGCTAGCATACTATAAAATTTCAAAAATTAAAACATTTGTTTTCCACCCAACTACCTGTTGTCATCTAATGTAATGCTTGTGTACTTGAAAATACCTCTGACATCCAAATCCAACTCTTCAACTTCCAAAAAAATCTTTTTGTAAAACTATTCTCTTGAATTTTTCTTCTAAGAACACATGTGACTCTCTCTTGGCTCTCAATGCTATGTTGCTAAACATACCACCATTATCAAAGCTTTCTCAAGGGTTGATACTATTACATTGTTATTGACTCCTCCAAAGTGCTCACTTCTTCTCTTCTACATCATGCATGGTAATATTGTTCTTATTCTTATTTGAATAATATTGCAACAATCTATTTATCATTTTTACTTCTATATTTCTTGGTGACCAACACCTCCTCTTATTTAATCTAATATGCACACTAGAGTATTCTTCTCTATAGACCAAGGATTATTTTTGATAGATTTACTTCATTATTTTTATTCTTAGTTCCTAGATGTGCATAGGCTAGGAGAACACACTATTTCAATGTCTTTTCTATTTGACTACCCATGGAGGTTGAAAGACCAAAATAGGGGATTGACTATTCATGACAAGCTCCCAAGATGTCCCAACCATTTTTATTAATCTATCTATAGATATTTGGAAGACTACAATGACATAGAGGTTTGCTAGTATCTTCCTTGGTTTTTCATTTCATTATTTAGTGTGTTCTAGTTGTTTTAACTTCATTTCTATAACACCCGATTGTTGGAGTCCAGGACAACACTGAGAGGGGGGGTGAATCAGTGTTGTATAAATTTTTAACTTTTTGCAAACTTTATCTTACAAGACAAACAGAGAGAAAGACATTAATGATTTGTTTAGCTTATATGCACAAGATTGATAATGCAAGATGTGAACAAAATCTTATAAGAAAAGCACTAATATACACACATACAGATGAAGACAACATGAATCAAGACACATGCTTTTCATGAGTGGAAAACCCTCCTAGGGTAGAAAAACCACTCCAAACTGCCTCACTGGATTAATCAAAATCTCACCGATTACATAAAGGTCTCACTAACCAAAGAATCTTCACTAGCTTTATAGGATGCCTCATTGGCATACATCATGTCTCACTGACTGATACAAGGCCTCACTAGCAAAATACAATCACCATGATCAACATATAAAATCTAGTGTGCAAGAAATGATTGCAATTCAATCTAATTTGCACCAATATAAACTCTGTGTCTCATCATTCATCCTTATACCTACTGTTTGATTTTTCAAATCAAGACCAAACAAAGATAACTCTTTTTACACATCTCTTCAAACAAGCTTCTTTTTACAAATCTCTGTAAATAAATTTGCAAATTGTCTCTAGCAATCTTTCATCAATCACTGCAAATAATTCTTCACCAATCATATATAATTTATTTACAATTGTCTGTAATCAAAATATTACAAGTCTCTGCAAGTGTCTTTATGCATTTTGATACACCTGTAAGAACATTTCACAATGAAGAACATCTCACACTCAATATGTCTTTTACTCTGCAAATTGATTCCATTCTCCTTCAACTTTATACAAAATCTTCAATGTCTTCAATACCATAACCTCTACAATTTTATGTATTCAACACCTGCAATTTTATGCCATCTCTAAAATTATCTTCTGCACAAATTAATCATCTCTGTATATGCTCCTAATAGACATAAACCCTCTGCAAATGTTTCATCTCTATCTTCATTATACCACACACTTTTTGCCTTAAAAAAAATAGTTTTAATATCATCCATTGCATGTTCTTAGGTGCAAATACATTGTTGCCACAACAGAATATCTTCTTAATATGGAATAAAAGCTTCTTTCATACTGAAACACCAATCTAACTTCATCATTCACAATCTTTCCACATTCGGATGCCTTAGAAAAACCAAAAAGAAAGGATTTTTATCCTTTTTAACAGTTTGTCCATCAAACTTAATCTAGAATTAGGAACATTGGAAGACAAAACAACTTTAAAACAGAGTCGTTGATCATGGGCTTCGCGGGCTTGTAACTTTCAAATACAACCATTGATATTGTCTTTCGCGCCTCGTTAAAAAAAATATGACCGACGATGTTGGTAACACAAGGTAATGAGGCCGGTTTACATACGACTTAAAACCCCTCTAGGAAATCATCTTTAAGTTATAACCTACGTTCAACAGTCGCCATCTGAAAATAACATAAAGTGACAAGTCTTTATACAGTTAAACAAGGGCTTAACAAAAGCTTTGAACATTTTAGCTTAGGGTTTTAATCAGTCAACAATAAACTTAGAATAGAATGCATTAATCCTCATAAAATGAAATAACCCTTCATAGATATTGAATGCAGAGACATAAGAGTTGAAAAATTGAATGCAGAGACACAAATGAATAAACTCCTCATACTCTATCTTTCATTGTTTTCTTACCATACCATAAAACCTCATTGTCTTTCATTGCTATTCATTGTGTTTCTTGTGCACTGCAAAGAACCAAAACACTTGAACCCTTGATAAACATTCATTTCATCACCCTGACAAGATTGTCATGAACAACTAATGAAGCATGAATAAGGTCATAAGCATGAACAACTGAAGAAGCATGAATAATATTGCCATATGCTTAACAAATTTAAACTGAGAATACTCATCATGAACAAAGATGCAATTGCCACCAAGTCATGCTTCAAGATGACCTTGTTTTGTCTCATGTTGCAGAGGATGCCACTAAATGAAACTGATGCCACTATTCAAATTGCAAATTATAGCTTCCACTGATTGCATGAAGACCACTGCTTACATTGCAGACCACACACCTAGATATCTCATGAGAATACTCACCACCTACATATCATCATGGGAATGTGAAAACCAACTAAATAAGTCATGAACAAGGCATGAACAAGACATGATGCCGACCTTTTTGACATCAATGACAAGGCAACACATATCCCAAACAACACCGATATCTCCTAGTTTGTTGCTTTTTCTTCCCTTGTTTCTTATTGTGTATATGAGTTCAAAATTTGGTGAAAACATTGAATTTTGTAACATTTATAGACAACACATGAAAAGGCAACAACCCATCATGCTAGCCTCCTAGACAGTGGGCTCCATCTTTCAGTCACAGGTTTCTTTCTATTTGTTGTTTACTATTATGAATTTAATTTATTTATGTAGTTAAATTTTTTATATTAAAGCATTTTTTGACCCAACTCTATCTTTTATCTTGGTAAAATATATTCATTTTACAAGTTAAAACATTCTAAGATGATTTTGGCATGATTTTATTCTTTCTACAATAGAATAGTAGCAAAACATTTCTTTTCAAGACTATTTTTATTCCAGTGTAATGGTTTGAAAACATTAACTTAGAAATACTTATAATACATTTATTGGTTAAACCCCTTTTTCAACATTACACAACCCACAACAATTCTTCAACCTTCTTGTGGCCACTAGGATTCTTCTATACTCTACTAGCCACCTCAATAGCTAGAAACCAACATTGTTAATCTCCTTCAATACTAGGTTAGCCAATAACCAACCTTTATATCCCATAAAAATTATTCTACAACTAGACACCATCCATGTTAGCAAGTAAATTGAATCTCCTAGTTCCTTCTCACCTCTATAGCTTCTCTTATTCCTACCACCATTCTCCAAATCCATTATCAATCATTTGTACAATTCACTGGTACATAACAAACCTCTATAACTTGCCTAGTAGGCTCTCAACCTATTATTTGAACACTCTCCAAGATTGATGTAGTGTTACTTTGCTATAATTAAGCCTACAGTTTACACTAGTGACATACAACATTACCCATAAATTTTTCCTTGAAAACATAAGCAACTACCACAATTGTTGCAAGTACACTTAATGACTTCTCCCTAGTTGATGTAAGTGCACCACCTCTTATCATGGGCAAACTCCTAGTTATTGTAACTCCACTAACTATCATAACTCTCCTTGTCACTAGAAGTGAGTCAAAACTCACCTTTAACATTGCTATAGGTTCCTTACACTAGTGAATACAAGGCATCCCTCTCTTGCTACAAGTGCAACCAACACTATGTGAACACTATCTGCAATGATTTCAAGTGGAAAACTAATGTAGTTGCAATTGAAAAATGACCAAAATGACCAAGTCCAATCCTTTCATCCTTGCAACTACCAAACCCTTGGGATTATCTTACATCAAACTCTCTAGGAATGAAGTTTTTTAAGCCCTTTCTTATAAGGTAAGGCCAGTAGAAATTTTTTCTTCTTTTTCTTTTGCCCTTCCAACACCTTTTCAAAACCATTACCAACCTTCTCTACGATATTTGGCCTTCTATCTTTTAAATTCTCACAAGCCTTTTCCTAGCATAGACTGGTCCTCTCCTCTAAATGCTCCTCCTTTTATTTCCTCTTGTGGGATTTTACCTACCTTTTCTATCCACCTCCAAATTTTCTTCTCTTCTTCACTCTATGTGCTTCTTCATTTATGCAATTTCCTCTTCCATGTCTTCACTCAATATCTTTCTTAGAAACTCATCTTTGTTAGGTGTGAGCTTCTCATATAGGATCAACACCATTTACATGATGAAATAGCCTATCCTACAATTCCCTCCTCAATTCTTCCTCTCCCATCAAAGGATGAGATGTTACTAATCCTATATACAAATCAACAAAAAAATCATGGAAATATCCAATTTCCATAGGCACTCCCTCCAATAGTGACTTCTCCTTTTCTAGGCTTACCTAATCCTCATTCATCAACCTCTCCTTGTCTTCAAAGGATAAAATATTATTGCAACTACATTATTCTCCTTACTTGTAGGCTCAAACTATATTTCCTCCATTCTTGGAGGCTCCTTGCTTCTTGTTACTCATACTTACAACATCTCATACATAGAATCTTACTTAATTTCATTTGTTGGACCTACTTGTATCACCTTAGAAGCTTCATCAACTCCATATTCAACCCCATGTTTCCCTCCTTTGTTGTGCCTACTTTAATCCTCCCATCCATAAATCTCGTTTGTCTCCCTTGGATGCACCTATTGCAACATTTAATTTTCTAACTCCTCTATGCTTGGTAATGGGCATTTGCTCTTTTCTACTACTACCACATTCCTATCTTCTTCTAATACAAGCACATCTTCCTTTTCATTGACTTGGGTTGACCATAGCATCATTAGCTACCCCTCTTTCTACTTCACCTCTATCTATGTGTTCCATCCTCATGACACTCAAGATTGCATTTCTCCTCCATAAGTGGTCCATCAACTTTTTTCTCCTCCTTGTGCAATAATCTAGACACTTCCCTCCTCTACTCTTTCTCTCCCATCAAAGGAAATATGGTACTACTCTTATATAAAAATCAACAAAAAAATCATTGAAATATTCAATTTCCATAGGCACTCCCTCCAATAGTACCTTCTCCTTTTCTAGGCTTAGCTAATCCTCATTCATCAACCTCTCCTTATCTTCAAAGGATAAAATACTATTACAACTACACTATTCTCCTTACTTGTAGACTCAAACTATATTTCCTCCACTCTTGGAGGCTCCTTGATTCTTGTACTCATACTTACAACATCTCACACATAGCATCTTACTTAATTTCATTTGTTACACCTATTTTTAGCACCTTATAAGCTTCATCAAATCCACAGGCAACCTCATGTTTTCTCTCATTTGTTGCACCTACTTGCATCCTCTCATCTATAACATCATTTTTGTCTCCATTGGATGCACCTACTTGTAATACTTAATTTTCCAACTCCTCTATTCTTGTTGATGGGTATTGGCTGCACCTACAAGTACATATTTCTCTTCATGGATGTGGGTTGACCATAGCAACATCAACTACGCTTGTTTCTACTTCTTGTCTTTATTTGTGCCATCATCATGACACATAAGCTTGCATTTCTCCTCCATAAGTGGCAAGCCTCCTTGGTCTATACTATCAACTTGAAACTTCATCTCTTTCATTGTTGCCTCCTCTTCATTAATTTCAATGGTTGTACATGTCCTCTGCTCTTGGATCACTACCTCTTTAACATTTAGTTCTAGTGTAGTCATGGTTAGGAGGGTGCACAAAGTGAGTAGTCCATATTGTAAAACAAGAGTAAACACAATAGAAACAACTCAATTATAGAATACAAAAGCAAATTCAGTCATTCAGTATATCATAGAATCAAAATGCAAACAGGTCGGCAACATGCGAGCTTACAATTAGGGCTCACAGGCCTGATTCCTTAGTTACAAAATATGTGCAAGATATGACTTTGAAGGCACTCTTACAAAAGAATTCAAAATTATCCAACATGTAAACTATGCTAACTATCAATGACTACTTTCGTATGCATCTATTACATGAATATATATCATCTCTAGAACACAAGATTCCTCCACGTCAGCCAAGGATGATTACAAACTCCGATGAAAGAGATGTAACATGTGTACATGGATAGGTCGGACCTAATCAGCTTGTACGCCTCCGCAAGAGAATGAAATAGGGTGCGGACCTCAAGGAAGGTCAGATAGGTTCTCAAAAACATTGAATGATGTGTCATTTAACTCTGCAAGTCATGGAAGTGCTCTGCAAGTCTTCTCCTTTAGTTGTTTGTCTCAGACTGTCAGGATGCTCTATTCTAAGAAAACAGACGATCTTTTGATAGAGATATCTTTCCAGTACCTGATCCAAATGATCTAAATTTTGGATATGATATGCATGAAGGCCTCTAGATGCTAAGTCCAACTTCACAAGGTCTGAAATGAAACTACAACAGAATACAGACCAAAATACTAAAACTGCTACTGACTGAACTAACTGGAAGGAACTAGAAAATGAAAGAAAACAAACTAAAATGCAAATGATTTTTGGTTGATGCAAGAATGCTCTTGAACCAGGGATGCTCCTACATCAGACATCTGGGGTTGTTGAAAAAAGTGAGTCCCTCACTTTGCTGGGGCTAGAGGAAAACCAGGACGGTCCACCTCAACTTGAGAAATCCAAGATGAATCTTCCTTCGGTCTATCTTTCCACTTCACAAGATATTCCTTGTATTGCTTGCCTCTGGTGTTTTGTCCAATTCTGTTGTCCAAGATATCCTCAATATGCTCCAGTGCTTGTTGTGGTAAATTCATCTTCAAGTCTTCTTCCATGCTGTCACTGAACCCTGCTTCATGATACTGATATAGGTCTGCAATGTTGAAAATAGGTGATATACCCGATGTCTCTGATAACTCCACTTCATATACATTTCCTGAATCAAACTTTCTATGTATCCTACATGGTCCAAACTTCTTCATCTTCAACTTATTATGTGTCCCAACTGGAAATCTCTCTTTTCTTAGTTATACCATCACTTCATCTCCCATTGAAAATTCTTTCTGTCTTCTCTTCTCCTATGCTTGCTCTTTGTACTTGTTGTTCATCTCCTCCAAATACTTCTTCACCTATTTATGCACTGTCTTCATGTGTCCTGCAAATTATTTTTCTTCTGTACTCCTCTTATCTTCCATGTTGGTGTCTCTCAACTCTATTACTCCTCTAGGGTTAGTTCCTATCACAATCTCAAATGGTTTTCTTCCAGTACTCCTATTCATTGAATTATTGTATGCAAACTCTACTTGTGATAGAATCAAATCCCAACTTCCTGCCTTTTCTCTAACCAAACATCTCAGCAAGTTTCCCAAACTCCTATTTACTACTTCTATTTATCCATCAGTCTGTGGATGAAATGTTGAACTGAACTTCAAGTTCATCTTCATCTTCTTCCAAAGTGTTTTCCAAAAGTATCCAAGAAATCTTGTATCTCTGTCTGAAATTATGCTCTTAGGTAATCCATGCAATCTCACAATCTCCTTGAAAAATAGGTCAACAACATGAACTACATCAGTTGTCTTCTTACAATGTATGAAATGTGCCATCTTTGAAAATCTATCTACTACTACAACTATTGAATCATGTCCTCTTTGTGTTTTCGGCAATCCCATTATGAAATCCATGCTTATGTCTTCCCAAGGTCTCTCCAGTACTGTCAAAGATTTCTACAATCCAGTATTCTAAGTACTTCCTTTTGCAACTTGATAAATTCTACAACTCTGCACAAACTTCCATACATCCTTACGTATATGAGGCCAAAATTAATTTTCACTTACCAAAGCCACTATCTTATCAATGCCTAAATGTCCTTCTAATCCACCACTGTGTTTCTCTTTGATTAGATTGTCTCTCATTGAACTCCTAGGTATGCATAACTAGTTTCCTTTGAACAACATATCTTCCTGAATGAAATAATTAAACTAGTTACTCCTATCTATCACAACAGGTTCTTTACATGCTTTCAAAGGTTCTACAAAATCAAGATCTTCCTCATACATGCTCTTCAATTCTTCAAATCCTAACACTTCAATTCTCATATTTGTTAACAAGTTCCTTCTTCTACTCAAGGAATCAGTAACTTTGTTTGATTTTCCACTCCTATACTTTAGTACAAAAGTATAACTTTGCATGAACTCTACCCATTTCATATGTCTCTGATTCAACTTTCCTTAACTGTTCAAATACTGCAAAGCTTGATGATCTGTATACAACACAAATTCCTTAGGTAACAAGTAATGTCTCCACTTCTTCAAGGCTTGAATTATGGCATAGAACTCTTGATCATAAATTGAATATCTTCTCCTTGCATCATTCAACTTTTCATTGAAATATGCTACAGGTCTACCTTCTTGACTTAACATTGCTCCTATTACATTTCCACTTACATCACAATCTACTTGAAATACCTTATTGAAATCTGGTAATGCCAACACGGATTGCTCTGTCACTTTCTGCTTCAACAATTCAAAACTTTTATCTGCTCCTGATGTCCACTTAAAGTATTTTCTATCACCTCTCACTATCTCTGTCATAGGGTTACATACTGAAATAAAATTTTTTATGAACTTCCAGTAGAAACTAGCCAATCCATGAAATAATCTAACTTCTCCAATACTCTCAAGTGTAGGCCATTCAACAATTTCTCACTTTCTTAGGGTCCATCTTCAATCCTTCCACAGAAATCACAAATCCCAAATATACCAATTCTTCCTTCATGAAACTACACTTCTTGATGTTTATCAGAAATTTCTCTTCTCTCAGTCTCTGCAATACTTGTCTCAGGTGCCACAAATATTCTTCTTTTGTCTTACTAAAAATCAGAATATCATCCAAATATACAATAACAAACTTACCCAAGAATTTCTTCAAGACTTCATTCATCAACCCCATGAAAGTACTCAGTGCATTTGTCAATCCAATAGGCATCACTAACCACTCATACAATCCTTCATTTGTCTTAAAAGTAGTCTTTCATTCATCTCCTTCTTTGATTCTGATCTGATGGTATCCACTCTTCAAGTCTATCTTTGTAAAATATTTTGCTCCACTCAAACAATCCATAATATCATCCATCCTAGGTAAAGGGAATCTATACTTAACTATGATCTTATTGATTGCTCTAGAGTCTGTACACATTCTCCATCCTTCTTTGGTGCTAATACTGTAGATACTACACAAGGGCTCAAATTTTCTCTGATCAAACCTTTCCTCAACAATTCTTGTATCTGTCTATTCAATTCTTCATTATCTATCGGTGTTATTTTGTGTGTTGCTTTTTTAGGCAAACTAGCTCTAGGTATGAGATCCATGTGATGACTGATACTCCTGATTAGTGGCAATCCTTCAGGTACATTATCTAATATGATGTCTTCATACTATGTCAGCAACTCAATTATCTCCTCTGGTTGTGATTCTTCAGTCTCTATCTTTAGGTTTTTAGGCTTCTTAAGGATCAAAGTATAACACATATTCTCATGTCTCAAGCCATCCAGAAATTTTCTTCCATCTACCAAACAGATTCTAGCATTCCTACACACTTCACTCCTAGGATCATCTTCCAAAGGAATCAAAGTAATTCTCTTTCCATTTGATGTTATAGTATATGTATTCTTTCTCCTATCATATTGCCATGGTCTACCCAACAGTATATGGCATACATCCATAGGCATAATATCACACAATACTTCATCATAATAAGCTCCAAACTCACCAGTACCTTATGATCATCCTGAATCCATACTAATATATAATATGGCTTAGGGTGTTTCAATCTTTCCAACTTCAGCTTAGTCACCATCTCCTCTGAAACCAAATTATCTGAACTACCACTATCAATTACAACTTTAAAACATTTACCTCCTGATTTGCATCTGGTTCTGAACAAACTTTTCCTCTGTAGTGGTTCCTCATTTGTCTCTTCTTGAAATAGTGCTCTCCTCATGTCAAGTGATTCTCCTTTCTCAGGTTTACCAACTGAACTAGGTGATCCAACAGGTTCTTTTTCCACATAGGGTACTCTCCCACTATTCTCTGTCTTCTTGCTTACATACTCCCTTGATTACATTCAAATGCTCTATGTCCTTCACCTCCACACTTAAAACAACTTCCTTTGAATGTTCTCCTATTAGGTCCTCTTCCATCTCTTTTGTATCCTTCACTCTGGTATGGACTAGCATTTCCTCTATGGTAGAAAGTTTTGTCATCTCTCTGATATGCATTATTTTCTCTATCCTCCTTCTTGAATGGACAAATCTCTCAATCTAATCAATCTTTCCATATCATTCCTGAGTACACAAACCTGTAGTTGAGTCCTCATTCATCTCTAGTGACTTCGCTCAATTTTTGTCCTTGAGTGTTATTGTGAAAGGAGGGTTTGAGTTGATAGACTTTAACACTATTCATTATCTTCCCACATTTTCACACTTAACATTTTGGTGAACCTAGAACAGCAAACATTTGGAATCTTTATTAATGTTATAATTGGTCCTTGCATTCATTTATACCATATTTATCATCTTGCATTGGAAAATTTTGCATACATTTGAAGAAAATTGAAAAAAACAAGCATTTTAGGCTTGCATTAAAGCATAGTTTTGCATAATTTGTATTGCATATCATAAAAAGATTTAATTTTCTGATATTTGCATCAGATCTGATCCTTATTAAAGTAATTCATCATTAATTCATATCAAACATTGCATTTACAAGTTTCATTTGCTAGGGTTTTGCTTTAAAAAGTTGCATTTTTTTCATATAACCTAGTCTTTGCAAAAAACTAGGGTTTGTAGTCAAATTTTTATTTTCAGATTTTGCTAATCCTTTTCAACATTCATTCAAATCTCTTTTTGAAATGTAGTGTTGGATCATAGTGCATACTTTTGCATCCTACCTTTTAAACTTTCACCTTTTTCAATTACACATTGTGTATTTCAACAAGTATAACTACCTTACTCCTTTTGGTTGTTTTATTAGTTTGTGCACTGAGTGTTGTATGCCTTTGCATGAGTTATATAACGTACTTCCCTAATAGAAACATCCTTGTAAGGAAAAGTCATAGACTAATGGGTTCTAGTGCTTTGAATAGCATCGATATGCAAACATCAAAAAATCCATTGAACACTTACTTTACAAAGGGTGAATCACAACCTTTGCAAGATATCATAACTACCACCACAATGGAAGAACAAACATTTCATGATTCTGAAGATGGAATTGAAGTGATAACACATATAAAGTTAAAGCAAGAAGTTGAATATACATTTTGTAGAAGTCTCCCGCGGATGAAAAATGCCACTTGGAATGGGTACCCGTTTTGAAAAAAATGGGTACCCATTTAGGATCGAGCTCCCGAAGCAAAATGGGTACCTAGTCAAAATGGGTACCCATTTTTAAAAAGTATTTTTTTTTTTTACATGCCTATGGCTAATTTTTTTATTTTTTAGAAACGAGGACCCGTTATTTTTAAAACGGGTACCCGTTATTTTTAAAACAAATACCCGTTATTTTTAAAACAAGTACCCGTTTCTAAAATTTTGAAATTTCAAACCCACCAATTTGCATTGGTTTTAGGCTTGGAAACCCAAGTCTTAGCTTTGGACCTGCAACTAGGAGACCATGAAAACAACAAGAGAAAAAACTAGTTTCACCACTATGGCTGACGACTTTTTTTTAGAATATTTTAATAAAATTAAAACCCATTATAAATCTGAAAGTCTAGTTTTCAAATATATAATTTTTTCTACTATTGAACATAATTTTCTATTTATTATTTATTTTCCAAACAAACTAACTCATAAACTTGAAATAACATAGGTTACTGTTTTTTTAATAACTTTTGATTTTATAAGTTTCTTGAAAAAAAATTATACCTAACCAAACTAGACATCATTCTCTACATGATGAAAAAAAAAATTAGTAAATTGATTAGTTTAGCTTAAATTTTGTTGGCCATACATGAGGGGTTTTAAAAAACACTAATTAGGGCCATTAAAAAATTAATTAAAAAAATATTTATCAAAAAATTATAAAAAAAATATCCTGACCAAAATTTGACATCCTGAGAGTCTTTCCACAAAAGGAAATAGAAAAATACATTAATTTAGGTCAATTTATGTTGGTCGTACACATGCATGCTTTTGCAAAAAATAGGGGACTTTTAAAAAGCCACTTTTTGTACATCCAATAAAAAACCAAACTGCATCATCTGGGTATTAGAAAAAATTACATATTTGAAAACTAGAAACAAAATCCTAGATTTCTTATTTTTACATCATCTTAGTATTTTATGTGCAAGTGCTTCAAATTGTCACTCTAAGTATGACAAAATTTGAAAAACAAGAAAAACACTTCCATTTTTTGGCCAAAAAGTGAACTCATCTTCTTGCACTTACCCTATACCTGATGATCAAACCCACAAACTTGATAGAGAACTAGGTGATTTTCAAGCATTTGTGTAAAAGGAAAGGATAGCTGAAGAAGTTGTAACTATTGCTTATAGCCTAAGATAAATATTAAAAGAAGGACAAGATGGTGTTAACATGCTTCGTGGAATAGCTCATATAGTGGATAATAACATTATGTCAATGAATGACTGTGCAAAAATCATTAACAATGTGTCATCACCAAGTCATACACAAGCACTAGCACCTATACCGACTACCAGAATGTCCACTTTCACATCATCAATCCTCACTACTAATGTACAAGCTTGTAGTAATGATACCACTAGCATGGGAATATCTAATGACATTAATTCACAGGATTACAAGGCTATGGGATTCAATTATCAAAACTTAGCACCTAAGGTGTCTTCTTATAACTATTTTCAACCACCTCTCCATTGGACACCTATTCTCAACCACCTTTCATTACCACTCATAACCAATCATCTATAAATTTAATTACTACAACTTCTAATTATTCTAACCCACCAACCGCATCACCTAATGATGTCATCTTAAACCACCTCTTGCAAAGCATGACTTCCTTACAACAAAAAGTGACAAATTTGACCAATGCTTCTTCTCAACCTAATATACCAACATACCATGCTCATAGTCCTTTATATTTTACAATCCTAAGAGCTCAAATGCCTGATAATTTTGAGACTCCTCGCTTTGAAAAGTACAGTGGTAAAGGTGATCCTAATACTCATATGGCAGCATTCACAGCTATGTGTAGTGATTTCTTCTTCAAAGAGGACTTGCTAGCAAAACTCTTTCCACAATCCCTCAAAGATACCACTTTGGAATGGTTTTTCTTATTACCTCTAAATGCAATACACTCTTTCTCATAGCTTGTTGATCAATTCTTGCAACATTTCCAAGCAAATATTGGACTTTCGGTCTCATTAATTGATTTAGTTCATTGTAAACAAGGTCAAAAAGAAAAGTTAACTGAGTTTATCAATCACTATCAAGCTCTTTTCGCATAGATACAATATCCAATTACGAATGAGGATGTTTAGAAAATATTCATTATGAAGCTACAACCTAACATCTATGATAAAATTCTCTTGATGAAGTATAGCTCTTTTCAACATCTATGCACAGCTCTTTGCAATACCAACTTTTGTCTAGTTAGTATGAGAATCAAAACTCATCGGCTCAAGTTGGTCAGTCCATAGCTGGAATATCTCAAAACAACATTAAGAGGAAAAACAAGAGCTTCATCAAGATCAATGGATAGCATTCAAATAATTTTCAATCACAAGTGTCCGCTATCACTAATCCTAAATGGGCACCATTTCAATTCAGGCAACAACAAAGACAATTTACTCCATTATCTAACTCTCTTCAATCAATTATGAATCAAGTAGTATGCAACAATCTTTTGAAGCTTCCTCCTGTTAAACCATTCAATAGCAACATGATACAAGGACCATTATTTGATGCTAATGCCTTTTGTCAGTATCATTGCTCAGCAAGACATGACACCAAACGATGCATGCATCTTAAACATGAAATTCAAGACCTCATTGATTCTAATATAATATAGGTAACTGGTGTGAATGACAATGGAAACAAGTCAGTTGCCCCTCCGAATCAAAATCTACAGATCTTCACAAATCATTTTCCTAAGCATAATGACAACAATATGGTAGAGCAAAATACAATAGAGCAGGAAGATGACTACCTCAACTATGATGAAATAATTGGCATGATAGAAGTGGATAAGAAGATGACTGATAACTCACCTCATTCATGTGGGAAAGGTATCTATGTTGAGGTTCCTCTGCATTATCCCTTCAAGGATCGAGAGACAATCGGAATGCACTAGTTACACAAATTGAGAAACCTCGATAGGATAACATTAAGCAAGAAAACGTCACAATGGCAAGTATCCCATTTCATCGTGAAACACTCCTTCATCAAGTAAATCAGAACAAGAAAGCAAAGGACCATAAAAGAACAAGGTGACTATCATTGGTGGGAAATAGCAATGATTCCCCTCCTCATAAGCAATAAAAGATTTTAAACATACAGGGTCTTGAGAAACAAGCACCGCATGACCGTACTAGAAATACGCATCAATCAAGTATGAACTACTCACACTTTTTACCACACTTGATGGAGCACCTTTCTAAGATGCTCAAAAGTTTGAACTCCTCTTAGATATATATGCTATGATATTGTGTCATGTTGGTGCAGTCAAGGTAGGAGGGTCTGATGAGGGACTATCCAACCTAGCAACCTTAAACTACTAACAGCATGATCAATCAGAGATGCAATGGAAGTATATAGCTAACAACATAAAGAAAGAGACATTCATAAACACATGACACTAGATATATCCTGGGAAAACCCTAAAAGGGAAAAACCTAGCCTTCAAAGCTCATTCCTCTTATATTATGATCTCAAAACACATTATGTATACCTCTTGGGCTTTACATATGCTAGGTCGCAGCCTAGGGTTACAAAAGATTCATATAACAATACTCTTTCATGATTTCTTTCTTCTACTTCTTAATTCCATGTTCTCCAACTTCTTCTGCTTTCTGCTCTTCTCTGCTTTAGTTCTACTTCTTCTTTGGATCAAAACACTTATCATCTTGCTTCATATCTTCATATACTTGATCATTCTTCGTTCACTTCCTTGAAAAAAACATTTATCCTTCATTTATATCCTTTGCAGGCCTTCATAACATTATCAAGTTGGCCAAGAGTTAATTGTCTTCATGAAACGTGTAAACATGGATAGGTTAGACCTAAACATAAGGTATTTCTCCCCTAGTGAATAAAACTTCATGCGAATCTCAATGAAGGTCGGCCAGGTCCTAAAATTCCTTGAATAATGTTCCTTTTAGCTCCGCAAGTCACAAAATTGCTCCACAAGCTGCTTAGACTCCACTAAATATTGTCGGCTCTGCTATGTGAAAATAGGTAATCTTCTGATAGCGATATCTTTCTGGAATCAAACCCAAATGACTTGAAATTTGGATATGATGTAGATGACTATTTCTAGATGCTAAGTCCAGCTCTACAACTTATGATATACAAATGCGGTAAAATGTGGCAATCGCCAAGGTCACTCTCTCAGTACTCTACAACTTATTGTTAACTATTCCAAATGATTTGAATACTTTTGGATGCTCCTACATCAGACTCTCGTGGTTAATTGAAAAGTGAGCCTCCTCACTTTGGTCTGTATTGTGTCAAAATCAATGTTGAACAGGTACTTGCAACTACCTCAAGGTTAGTGGTCTGTTCAAGTCCACCATGCAAAACTACCTCAAGTTCTTCTAGGTTTGGCGTTCTACTTGCAAGCCTTGCATTGCCTCAATGATCAACAGTCTGAACAAGTCTTCTCTGCAAGCTACCTCAAGTTTTTCATCTTGTCATGGTCTAGGTTTGGTGGTCTACTTGCAGGCCTTACACTGCCTCAATGGTCAGCGGCCTGAGCAAGTCTTCTCCGCAAGCTACCTCAAGCTCAATTTCTACTTCAATCAAATAAGATTCAATCAATACATACTTGCATCCTTTGGAACAATCATGTTACTCCATTAACTCAGTCAATACACTTTCTGAATTTTCTCTGCAACATTTTTTGATCTCTATTTTCAGACACAATTTCTCTCACACATCAAAATCATATATTGTTCCTATACTATTCTTTGTCTCCTTATCCATATTTCCTTTACTTCGGTACACAAACTTTCTCTTCCGGTAGAATTACTTGTCATTTCTCCTTTCTCTGTAATATGAATTTCCTTTTCTTGCTATGCTTCACACATGTTCACACAAACTTTCTCGTGCACTGCTTTTTCAGATGATTAGTCTATAACATAACTCTTCTTAAGATCAATGCTTCACCCTCTTCTGGTTTCTCTGTCAAACTTAGTGAGTTAATAGGTTCTTCTTCTACATAAACTATCTTTGTATCAGTTATTGTCTCCTCATCATTAGCCTCTCCAATAACAGGTTCTTGTGGACATTCACTGCTTGATTCTTTTCTCCTCCAAACTTGAAAATAGGTTCTTCTGAATGGTCTTCTATCAAATCCACTTTCATCTCTTTGGTATCCTTCACTATGATAAGAATTATGACTCCTCTCATTTCTCCTTCTCTGATTTGAATCATTGTTCTTGTTCTACTCTATATAAGGTCTTCTTTCTCTGCATCCTGATCCATATCCTCTTTTCTCTCCAACACATGAATACTTCCATCTATACAACCTTCTGAACATACAAGTAACTTGTTTCCATTTTGCCCCATCAATCCATCCATAATCCATTTGCATACAATCTGTCATAGGCTTTCTCCTCCTCATTTTATTCCAACACATTTTCTCAGAATGATTCCTCAATCCACAAAACTTACAAGGGTATAAATCCCAACACAATTCCTTTTCATGTCCATGTCTATTACAATGTGAACAATACATACCTCTTGTTCCCTACTTTGATTTGTTTGAATTTGTAACAACATCCTTACCTCTGTCATATCTAAGGCCTTCACTTCTTGATCTCATTATTAGTTCAATAGGCTCTATAAGTCCTTGCTGATGCTTTCCCAATCCTTGTCCTTCATATCTCATTCTCTACATGATTTTGAAACCAATACAATCATCAACAACTACAGGTTCAATTACATTGTCATCTTCAATCTCTCTATCTAAAGAAGCTTATGCATCATCACACAAATCATTAGTATCACAAGAAACTTCACAAAGTTCAGGTTTAGATCTCATACTTTCATTCTCTTCTCTCCATACTGCAAGTGACTACTCTAATTGATTAACATGTTCTTTCAACCCTGATATTTCACTCTTCTATAGACTATTTTCCTTCTTCAGCTCTTCTAAATTTTCCTCCAAATCTCTGTTTCTCTTTTCCAAGTTTCCAAATAGATTGAATCGTTCTTCCAATTCTTCAAATCTCTTTTCGATATCCTCAAACAACTTCAGCTCTACTTTTAAATCTTCATTCCTCCTTTTTACATTTTTAAGTTCTTCTTCAAGAGCATCATAGTTGTCTTCTCCTATTTCTCTTATCCTATCCATCAATTATGAATTACACCTTTTGATTTCGCATAATTCTTCTTCTAGAATACCCTTTTCGCATATTAGGTTTTCATTTTCTTTCTTCATCCTCTTTCCAATTTTTCCCATCAAAACAAATCAGATAAACAACTTAATTTGAAAAGCTTACCCGAATCTTTCTTGCCTTGATCTTCTTCAACGTTGACACTTGTTACTTCTAGGGTTTTTCACTTCTTTCAACACTTTCTTCCTTCCCAACAAATTCGTAACCATCCCAACAGATTCACAACCAGCTCTGATACCACTTGGTACAGTCAAGGTAGGAGGGTCCGATGAGGGACTGTCCAACCTAGCAGCCTTAAACTACTAACAACATGATCAATTGGAGATGTAACGGAAGTATATAGCTAACAATAGAAAGAAAGAGACATTCATAAACACATGACACCAGATATATCTTGGGAAAACCCTAAAAGGGAAAAACCCAACCTTCAAAGTTCATTTCTCTTTTATTATGATCTCAAAACGCATTACATATGCCTCTCGAGCTTTACATATGCTAGGCCGCAGCCCAGGGTTACCAAAGATTCATATAACAATACTCTTTCATGCTTTCTTTCTTCTACTTCTCAATTCCCTGCTCTGCAACTTCTTTTGTTTTCTACTCTACTCTCTACTTCAGTCCTACTTCTTTGGATCAAAACACTTATCATATTGCTTCATATCTTTGCCTACTTGATCATTCTTCATTCACTTCCTTGAAAAAAATATTTATCCTTATTTATATCCTCTGCATGCCTTCATAACATTATCAAGTCGGCCAAGAGTTAACTGTCTTCATGAAACGTGTAGACACGGATAGGTCAGACCTAAACATAAGATATTGCTCCACTAGTGAATAAAACTTCGTGCGAATCTCCATGAAGGTCAGCCAAGTCCTAAACTTCCTTGAATAATGTTCCTTTTAGCTCTATAAGTCATGGAATTTCTCCGCAAGCTGATTAGACTCCACTAAATACTGTCGGCTATGATGTAGATTATTATGTCTAGATGCTAAGTCTAGCTCTGCATCTTCTGATATGCAAATGCGGTAAAATGCAATAATCTCCAAGGTCGCTCTCTTGATAATTTGCAACTTACTGTTAACTGTTCCAAATGATTTGAATACTTCCGGACACTCCTGCATCACATGTTGTGTTCCACGATGTTATGTTATGTGTTGTTTAGGTCTCCTTGGATGACCCTTGATACTCTTGTAAGGTCAAGGCCGGGAGACCGCCTTTGTTGTGACCATTCTTATATTTGTTTCTACATTCTTCTATCTTTCCTCTCCTCTTTTTATTGTTAAATGTTGTGCCTTGGGGGCATAGAGTTGAAGAAGATGTCTTGGGGGCATCCTCCTATGTGGTGTTCCTAAGGCACTTGGTTCTCCTCTCTCATTTTATTTTTTATATTCTTCAATGATTCTACCTAGTCAGCAGATGATGAAAACAAATAAATACTGATAAGGACCATGTGTCCCTTTAACAAGAAAGCAAAAATGGACCTAGTCCATAAATGAAGATAGGGTTGATATATATATCCGACACTTGACTAGTAGAATCACTCTGTGTGATCTATCATGTTAGCATATCTCTTGTAACAAACTTTTGCAATACTCTCAATCTGCTTCTACACACTTTGGATTGTTTTGTATCTCACCTTGTTGTTGCACTCAGTTCTAAGATACCTGTAGTATAAGCCCAATGGCTATACTCGATTCTGAACCTACCAGTGTAGCCTTGGTCCTTGATGTGATCTAATATATGATTTATGCATAGCTTCTATGATTTGATTTGGTTTAGAGTAAGATGTTCTAACCTTATCTCTTGTTGACTATCTTAGCAGTTCATATCAATGTGGTTTTGGAACATTCGGCGATCGTGGCACATGTCACCTTTGGGGGCATGGGTTTTACAAGAGCTCTTGTTCCCTTGTGTGTTTTAACTCTACCTTAATGTGCTTGATACCGACAAGTGGTATCAACCACCTTAAGGTGGGGGCATATATAATGGTATCTGTCTGATTTTGACACTGACAAAGCATGTTTGAAAGCCCTCACCATGAGGCAGGATGTTGTATCTCTTGAGCTAGTGCACATTCTTTTAAATGAAGGCAAAAAGCCCTCATTGCGAGGTGGGGCTACATATATCTTGAGCTAGTGCGTATCATTTTATACAAAGCCATTCTGCAGAAGGTGAGATGGTGTATCTCTTGAGCTAGTGCACATCCTTCTATACAAAGTCCTTTGCAGAGGCGGGGCTGGATCTTGAGTCTTTGGTAGTTGTGGTAGCGTATCTCAACCATCAAGTGTGTTTGGTGTGTTTTAGATGGTGGGACTTAGCAATAAGCTTTTTCCCATTGCCCATGTTTGTCGTGTATAAAACGTATAGTATGTCTATGGCATACTATGTGGTGCTCGTCTGTTCTGTGTGTCTTCCTTATGTGTTTGTTGTGCCTTCCCCTGAGTGTGGTCTAAAGGCATGTAATGATGAGCTCCCTCTATGCTTGGGTTTTTGTTTGGCATGTCTTCCCCCTGGTGTGGTCTAAAGGTGCGTAGAGATGAACTCCCTCCACATTTTGGGTTTTGCTTTGCGTGTTTTTGGTGGTCTAAAGGTGCATAGCAATGAGCTCCCTCCGCCCCTAGTTTAGGATTTGTTTAGTTGATTAAATCAATGTATTCTTTGTGTATTGCATGACTACTCTCATGTCTTCTTCATGTATTGCATGCTTCCACCGTATTCTCTATGTTTTGTGTGCTTCTTACTATCTTCCTTGTGTCTTGCATGTCTTCCATGTGTTTTCTAATGCTTACTTGAGATTGGGGGCTAGAAATAGTCCTCCAACCTTTGGGTATGCCTTAGCTCTATGTGCTTGGCATGTTTGATGTGTTTGATGTGCTTCGACTGTACTTTAATGCATGTATGGAATCATAAGATCATACATACATTAAAGTGGGAGCTAAATGTTATGGAGTAAAAAGTATTCATTTTCCTTTTTACCTCCTAGTTTAGCTCCTAGGTCCTTGTGTTTACACTTTGCAAGCTCAATACTTATCTCGAAGCAATTTCCCCCAAAACCCATGTCAAATGGGACCTAGGGGCTTATCCTAAATCTTAATCAAGACCAAATTAGGTCCTTAAGACTTGGGCACCCATGCCCAAGTCCAGCCTAATTTCTTGGGATGAAATTTAAAGTGTGTCGCCTTGGGCCCTCTCAAATGGTTTCCCTCTATCGGCCTTTTTAAGTGAGTTTATGACTTCATTTTACACCTAGATGGATAATGCAAACTTGTGATATTGAGCTAAGGGATTTTAAGGCATTCATTGTGTTGCAGAATAGAATTGTGTTGTTATTGTGTTTGTTGTTGCAGATTTGGCTTCATCAATCCATCTCCTCATGATTTGAAGGATATTCATCTCCATGAGGGCTTCACCTCTAAGGTGACATCAATTTGTATTTCAATCATTTCATTTCATCATTAGATTTAGCCTCTACCCTCCTTGGGCACGCACTCGATTTAACAACAATGTTGGAAGACTTGAATGTCCTTGTGGGACTTGATTGAGGCAAGATCCTAAACACCACAACCCCCAAACCCCTCTCTTTGTGATTGCAAGTTACAGGTGCGGGAGTTGGAAAAGTGTAGGTGTAG
The DNA here is from genome assembly GCA_027924645.1 of Cunninghamia lanceolata. Classification (NCBI taxonomy): domain Eukaryota; kingdom Viridiplantae; phylum Streptophyta; class Pinopsida; order Cupressales; family Cupressaceae; genus Cunninghamia; species Cunninghamia lanceolata. Next base: position 6,776,938 of record BSBN01000738.1, read on the forward strand.
AGAAGTTATTTGAAGGATAAGGATTCAGGATCTTGCAGAAGTTTGTTGATATTCTTCCCTCCTAGACTAGGGTGCCTACCCCATAGTCCTCCCGATAGGCTTGACCTTGAACTTAGGAGCTTAACACAGTCTAGCATATCTCACTGCTCTGGATCTACAGAAAAACTTCCCTATTGGATTTGGGCGCCCGCCCCATAGTTTGCAAAGTTTACATTTCTAAAAAATCAGTTTCTGGTAAGTTTTTGATCATCCCTAAGCATCTTCCTGTATGGTTTCCTATAGCATTATGTCTGTCTATACCTGATTATATTATAATTAGGGTTTGAGGCTTATTCAAACTAGGGTTTGACAGATCTCTCAATCTAATCAATCTTTTCATATCATTCCTAAGTACACAAACCTGTAGCTGAGTCCTCATTCATCTGTAGTGACTTGGCTCAATTTTTATCCTTGAGTATTATTGTGAAAGGAGGGTTTGATTTGATAGACTTTAACACTATTCATTATCTTCCCACATTTTGACACTTGACAAATGCATTCAATCCAAACTAAACATTTAAACCAAAAAAATCATAAGAGCTCATACACACAGAACACCAGATTTACATGGAAACCCAAGATGGGAAAAGCCACAGTGAGCAAGTTGCTTCGATCTATTGTCCAAATCCAACCTCACAAATAAAATGAAGTATTACAATAAATTTTATGGGCACCAACCCAAAGGAAGCACTAGCTCCTTGATACAAAGTTTTATGAGCACCAACCCAAAGGAAGCACCAACTCCTTGTACAAGATTTTATGGGCTCCAACCTAAAGGAAGTACCAACTCCCTAAAGTGCTACAACACTTACAAGATGAGGCACCAACCTTTGCACTATTATCTCACTACTTGATTAACACAAACCAAATGAGACACTAACCTCTACATTGTTGATTCAAATGATACTTCTCAATTTCATACTACTGCTCCAACTTCAGTCTTATGTTGATCTCTACAAACTCTGCACTACTATCTTCTAGGCCATTTGACTAATTCTAATGGCTCTATCTCCTTCATGCAATCACAACAATTTTAAATACCTTCGCAACATCACTTGTATATTGACATTAACTGAATTGATATTTTCGACACTTCATCATCATACTACTTCTGAAATGATCTTATTCGCACATGCTCTTACACACTCTTGCTCACATACTCTCTCCCTAACTCTTACTACTTTAGACAATCTTCTATCCTTCATATATATCCTCCACAAGTCTTTTAAACATCATCTTTGTTGCCCTGAATGTAACGTGTAACGGCCTTTCTTTTTGGCTCCCAAATCATCTACAGTAATGTAGGAGTGAAATCCTGCTATGCGGTTCATACCAAGAGGTTTACTGGACCCAATTTACCTTTTCCCAACCTTTCTTATTGGCGTACACTTCCATACACATGGTACAATCACTCAAACACACCATGTTGGCACTGCAAACACTTATCTTTTCATTGATTAGCTCCAAACCCAATGTGGTACCGGAGAAGAGAGATATCATGCGGTTCAAGCCATGAATACTATATGACCTATAAAGCATTCTCATACACTCTTCTTTCCAGTTTATGATTCTTCTTGCTAATGCAAGCTATTGGAATTAGACCGGACAACTAAGAGGGGGGTGAATCAAATGTCCCACAATATAAACTTTTTCTACTTTTAACCTTCTTTATTATCTTACTACCAGATTAATGATGTAAACATTAAAGCATAGATCAAAAACATAAGAGCAGAAACATAATCAACACACTTGACACCAAGATTTTTGATGGGGAGCCTCATACACTAACTTAGTATATGCTTGGCGTGACTTGCTATTACCGGTTCCTATACCCTAATTCACCGTCACGACTGGTCACCATTTGTATCCGCCAAAATGTACATTCTCCACTTACATTCACAACATGCTTTTGCGATATGCATTCGTAACATACATTTGAACCACACTCGTCAGCGGGACTTGAGCTATCGGTTGGACTTACCACGGAATCGCCAATTCAGCAATTCCTCCCGATGGATCCTCTGTCAATGGCTCGATCCTCTCTTCGGCCAGACCACCCTCGTCAGTCTGAGTGAGGAATGCTTTTCCGATGACCTTTGTCTCACCGACAACAATTTTAACTCCAACTCCTCCAGTCAAACCCTAGCACATGGAGATGCTAGGCGATCTATTGTGCATCTCGCGCTGTCCAGATCCTCTGCACCACCGAACAGGAAAACAAAACAGAAAATAAACGAATATGGTACAATGAAGCCATTCCACTAATTTCAACAGAAATCTTATCAGTGGAATGCTTCATATCGACATATTGCAACCATGGAAAGCACAAAATGGAAAGGAAATCTACAGCTATGCAATTGGTAATTACAGAGAATGAAAAACAAATTGACAACACAGAAAATAATTCAATTTCTCCTTAACAAAATACGCGATTACATTCAATCCTTCTCTTCGATCTGATTACAATGAAAATGATATATCTATTTGGTTCAATCCTCTGGGTTTATAAACTCGCCAAGAGTAGTACCAAACCCAATTCCAAGTGGCTAGGAGAATGATTCCAAGTGGCTGGGAGAAAACTAACTGTCTCCAAGCGGTTGGGAGACCAACCATCTAACAACTAGACAAATGCAACCTAATTACTTGGGACTTACAAACATTGGTTCTAGGTCTTGAAGAACCTAGATACAAACAGAAATTACATGCATTGGTCAAATAGACCTTATTACAATGCAAACATGATTTTCTAAACAAACATGAATTAAATGCCTCATGGAGGCCACCTTGTGTTAGGTGCTCCTACACCAATTTTGACGTGGAAACCCGGTTAAGGGAAAAACCACGGTGGAGGTTAACCCACAAGATTTGTACCCTGTTAAAAGTACTTTAGAAAAATAGAAGGCACATGCCTTCAGGCGCACTGCCCAGAGCTCGCTGCTCAAAAGAGAGGCTCACTGCCTACAGAATTTATTTAGAACAGAAAGAATTAACTAAGAAATAGTATCTACTTCATGCCTAGTTCAGTTTCAATGAATGCTGAAAAACTTTTGCTTTGCCCCAAATTCTTCTTTACTAACTCCACACTCTATACTGCTCCTTTTCTTCTCTTCTCTGCTTCTGATCCTTTATTCGAATTTAATCAATTTTGCACAAGGATGCTTTTCAATAACTCTTCAACAAGTATTTATATGCTTCATCAACCTTGGAATGATCAACAAGATCGGCTAAACTTAACGTGGATCATCACACTATCGGCCAAACACACCTGAGACTTGAATCTGCTTCTACAACCACTCCACGCTTCATAAAAATACTCTTAAATCATCTGTAACATGTTAGGATCATCCGGTCGGCTAAGACTGGGAAGAACATCAACCTCAAAGAAGAAATCTTCAATCAACAAGCTCAAACTTCAATGTAGACCTCCAACATAGTAGCCACATGATCCAGAGACCCCCACAAGCACATTGAAATCACCAATAACATTCACTCTAAACCATATTACCAGAAACATTTGAATCTTCCTCCGGAACCTCAAGAACACTATCTGCCATGACTATCAAACTAGAAAGATAGCTTGCGGACCTCCAAACCACGAACCACTAGAGTTGATGATAGACACTAACTTCCCAAACATACCTTCAGATCTACAAACCAAAATATTTCACTACGGAGCAATCCAGACCAACTTATTGTCACATTGTCTCTTCTGAATACTGCAAAATCCAGTTCTACTCAGATGGCCATAACTTCTTTAAATCTTCATGCGGACTTCTCAATTCTTAACTGGAGCAACCTCTGACAATCCTCTACATAGCCATATGGTCCGCATACATTGATTATCTTTAATTTTCTCAATAGCCTCAACTATCTGGTCTTCTATACAGACAGAACAATAGGATACAGTTGACACCAATGGCAATAAGGATATGTTGAAATCAATGACAACACCACTTAGGCACATATTTGCAGCACAAGCAATCAAAGACTGACATCGGTATTCCTTACACAATCTAGTCACCCTGTCTTGACATAGAACATTGAAAGAAATACTTGAAGTGATCAAAAACACTTGAAACCTAAACTGAACATACATACTGACCATCTAAACTTATCTTATAGACAATAAAGTCAAACATCAAAGTGCGGTGAAATGTGGTGGCTTTTTGTTCTATCTCTGATAACCTTACATAGCAACAAGATTTGTTTTCACTCTACTAGCTCTAGAAAAACTCTGCGGTAACTTTTATGCTCTGAAACTTGGATCATGCATACCTCTGATCTATATCTAGCTATCCTCCAAGCCGCAAGGTCATATCTTCAAGTGCGTAGAAATGTGGATCATTCTTTTGTACCTTTTAGACTGCAACAACATTGTAGCACCATTCTCTTCACTCTACTAACTCTTGGAAATCTTTTAGGTAGTTCTCATGCTCTCAAACTTGAACCACACATACCTTATAGCTATTTCTAGCTAACTTCCAATCTAAAATCTCATGTCTTCATCTATACAGGAATGTGATACATTTTCCTAAACTTTTGTAGTACAATTCCCTGTGCCTCGAACAATTTTGATCACTTAGACACTTTCCTTCAAATCCCATGCAATGCTTTTCATCAAGAGGTATGGTGTATTTAACAAGAACCAATGTATATCATCAATCAAAACATTTTGACAACCTTCACCTATTCATGAACTTTAGAGGATAAGGTACAATAGTGTACAGATGATACTGATCCAAAAGTATGCTTCATGTCTTTCATAACCATATCACACCTCCTCTGATCACCACTCCTTTGACAACATATGCACCAATATGCTTTCCACATCACAACACCTCTGATCACTACTCCTTTGACATCAATGATTACCACCCTTTTGACGTCAATGACAACATATGCAAGAGGTTATCATTGAATATATGAAGTTTTAATAATGTTTAGGTTTTTTAGAACTAGTAACCATTAGAATCAAATGTTGGATGAACTTGCCCATAAGGGTGTATTGTGGTGGTTAGTTCACATGGTTATTGTGATTGCCACTAGAGTTCAAACCCCCATAAGGATAATGAGATCATAGGCCATGGGCCTTTGCTAGGCTATCATGCTGATAGGATATGTGCCTTCATTGTACTAGCATGCTCATAGGATGTGTGGCTTCATTGGGCCAATGAGCTCATAGGTTTGAACAAGGTGATAATGCCTTGGGTACTGAGACCCCCAATAGTAATCTTGATGGCACAACACCCTTGCAACACCCTATTTCACCCCTGTTGTAGGTAAGCCTACAGCAACTCACACTACTTCTATGGTTGTTGGCATGTGCGTCCAGTGCTCCCCGTGATGTTTCATGACATGGACTAATCGCCTCTCGTGGATCCTAACTCTAGAGATTGTAGCGAAGATTAATGCCTGTGGGTTTTGGTCTAACGGTAATTGTGGGCCAACAAGTGGTATCAAAGCCAAAGGCCTCGAGTTTGAAACTCCCCGGGTAACACAAACAAAGTAACGCAAACAAAAAGTTGTTGCAGGTGACTTAAAATAGTCACTACCCTTGCTATAGGCTATTTTCCCCTACAAGCTTCTCCTTTTTATTATTGCTGTAGGTGGTCTAAAACTGACCTGCACACTCTGTCATGTTGTTGTAGATTAAAACAACACACATACAAGCATACAAAGTTCCAAATATTCTCACATAAACATACCCCTCTAAAACACACAACCATCTATAAATATTTCCACAATGTATAAGCAGAGAACAATAAACATGGGTGAGAGGAATCAAACTCAACAACATATAGACTACATAAAACAACACTTTTATTACATTATAAAATACATTATTTTACAATCTCATTTACATTCGATGTTTAAACCTTTCCACTAGTTTTGGGCTACTACTTCGTCCTTGCACTACTTCATCATGCCACACTTTTGGCTTTTTTCTTCACTCTTTCTCCCTCTTTATTGTTACACACTCTCTCCCCTCTTTGTTGTACACACTAACCTTCCTTTTACTATTCACACATGGCTCCCATCTCCTTCTCTAAAAGCATTTCTAGAATGTTCTTTTTTTCTCTTTTCAAAAACCATTCAAAGTCCCTCTCCAAACTGATTTTAGCACTCAAACTAGCCTTCATGAATGTTGCACCTACCACCATTATTTTTCCCTCTCAAATATTCTCACTCAAATCTTTAATTTGAGTAGAAAAAATCGACCATAGTAAATGTGGGAAGCAGCTAAAAGAATTCAAAATTACCCACCCATGTACTTTATTGTGCTAGGCATAAGTATGAAACTTGAATGGTCTCACTTACCAAACAGGTGGTAATTTTAAAATTTAAAAAAAATATGCCATAGAAATTAATGTTGTTGACCAAGCTATGTGATGCCCCTGTATCATACTCCCAAGGTAACAAAAATGTGAGCCCCTTCCCACTATCCAAAATTGTATGTTGTTGCAGGTCAAAACCATGTTGCAGCAAGCTAGGAACCCTATTACTACAACTCTATAACCATGTGGTTGTAGGTCGACAACTTTGTTGCTATAGTTCATGGCTTGTGTGGCTATAGGTGAACCTATTGTATAACTCATGTGTCTTTTCTTCCACCTCTAGGCCTTAAATACAAGCTACTCCTATTCTTTGTCATCTTGTCTAATATGTTGCTGGATCCCCTTCATATATACAACATACTCATTATCCCCTGCTAGCACAAACCTCTTATTTCTCCTTACAAAATCATCTCCCCTCAAGGGTATGCATGGGAATAACAACTCATCATAAATGGTTTTACAATTATCAAATAGATCAAACTCTTTTTCTTCAGCCTCATATATAATGCACTACTACCCCAAAATATAACTATCTTGTGGTTGCCAAGTAGGTTATTCACTCTTGATTTCCTTGCCCTTTTGTTGTAGCCTCAAAAACACACCCACATCTTGCATATCCATGTCCATTTCTTCCCTAGCATCTCTCATCAACTCATCTACTACTATTGTAATAGAATTACCAGCACACATAAGTGTCTCATGACAAATTTCTAGTGCTATATCATTTTTCTCAAATCCATCTACCACTTCTTTGTTTATACATTTCTCCTCTACATCTTCAGTTGTGTATTTCTCCTTTGAATTTCCATTTAACATCTTATGCAACAACTCTTGGTCCTTGGAAGAAAAATCATTTTTTGAATTTAATTTTGTATACAGTATGAACTTGAACAACTTTTCCATTAACTCCCCTTCACCTTAATATTCATCTACCATAACCGGTACTTTTTCTTCCTTTGACATTTCATGGAACTTCTCGATGTCCTCTTCCTCTAACTAGATCTTCATGTCAAAAGACTCTTTTTTGTCCTCACTTATCATGTCTACCTATAGCATCATAATATTGTCAACTTGCAGCGCTGCCACTGCCTGTAGAAATTATTTTGTAGCAATATGTTCACTTTATTCCTTCACTTGTTGCATTGTCTTTGCCTATAACATCTGTCATGTAGCAACCTTCTCATCCTCTATCTTCACTTGTAGCATTGTAAAGACTTCATTATCAACACAAGAATCTATACACTCAGTTTCCTTTGCTATAGGTACTAGTAGCATCTTAGAAATTATTGTATCACAGCCTATAGCCGCACATTCCTTTGTTGCATCTACTTGTAGCTCTTCAAAAATTAATTTAGCAATATTTATGTCCTCATGATTGCCTCTTTCAAGAATTTCTTGTCTGTGAATACTAAGGTTCTTGAATTATTTCTCAACTCCTCTTCGATAGTTGTCAATGGAGTCAATGTATGCCTCCTCCCATTCTTTACCAAATTATATGTATTTGTCCTACCATCATGGACAACTCTCTAATCATATTTTCATGTCCTCCCTAAGAGTATATGGCACACATCCATGGGCATTATATCACACCACACTTGGTCTTCATAAGTACCAATTCAAAAATTCACTAAACATTTCATTAAATAAAACTTGATGACCCCTTTGCTACCTAGATACCTTATATGGGTTTGGATGAGTTACCCTTCTCATCCCTAAATTCTCTACAATTTCATAAGAAACTAAATTATATGTGCTACCACTATCAGTTATAACCTTACAACACTTACCTTTTACCTTGCACATGGTCTTGGACAAACTCCTTCACTGCATGGGCTCATCTTTCCTTCTTGTTGATTTCAGCAGTGTCCTCTTCATCATGAGGGCTTCTCCATGCTATGGTTTCTTCATGCACTTATATGAAATATCACTCCCCTTATCTGCCTAAGTAGCATAACTTTGAGATTCACTTCTTCCATGGTATTGCTCCATTTGTGTGCATTCAACTACCTTATGACCCACTTCTCCACATTTAAATCACTCTCCCATGAATCCTTTGCCTCTCCTTTGAATAAATCTACCTTCATCACTTGTTGAATGCACTTTCTCTCTTGCTTCATAGCTATTTTTCTAATTATAAGCGGGACTGTCTTGTTCATCCTGGTTGTAACTTCTTTTATTTGTATGCATTGTCCCTTCATCTTCATCATCACTAAAAAGTTCTTTTTCTTCCTCTAGTCTTCTTTTGTTCCATGTAGAACCATATTGTCTCCTTGATAGTTTCTCCTCAACCTTCAATGAATATCGGTAAGCCTCCTCAATTGTTCACAGCTTTATCATAATCAACTCATCTTGTATACTCAGCCTCAAGCCATTCACATAACGTGCAACCTTCTCATGCTCCAATTCTTTGTGACCTAACCTAATGGAGATTTAGTAGAACTCCTCAGTATAGACTTTTACACTCAGTTCCTTTTCTCACAAGTTTTGCAGCTTCTTCAATAGCTCAAGATAATAATCAGTTGGCAAGAACTTAGCCTTCAGTCTCTTCACCATCCTATCCCATTGGGTGATCTTTTTTCTTCCATTTCTTCTCCTTTCAACTTGCACCTCTTTCCACCAAAGTGAGTTGCATATCCTTTCAACCTTCTTTGTGTCACTTTCACCCTTCTTGGATCCTCTATATCATCATATTCAAAATATTTTCTTATCTCTATTATCTAATCTATCAAGTTATCAGGTTCCAAACTTCCTGAGAAATATGGTAATTCCATTCAAGTATCCCCTTTCCAATTTCTAAAATGGCTTTGGTAAGTCTTCTTTCTTCTGCACCCATTCCATCATTTACATCTTCATTTTCTTGTGTTGCTGCTATAAATCCTTCTTCCTCTATTTTAATCTCATTGTCAACACCTCCACATGTTTTTCCCCTTCTATCACCTTCTAGGGATTCTATTTGAGCTTCTACACTCCTTAGGGATTCCAACACTTCATTTATCCTTCCTATAGTGTATGTTACTGCAACCTTTGCCATTCTTCTCCTTGGTGGCATCTTGCTGTCATAAAATTTTCTCTTATTTTGATCACTGCAACCCTCCTAGCTACAATTTACCTTGCTTATGCAATACACACCCACACACAACCAATCCTTGGTTAGACATCACTCAACTTCACACCAAATAAATCACTTCTACCCAGAGCTATAGATGTGCTCTGATACCATGTTGATGGTGACACACCCCTACGACGCCCTGTTTCACCCTTGTTGCAGGTAATTCTATAACATCTCACACTATTTCTATGGCCCACACCCAAACAAATAGTTGTTGCAGGTGACTTAAAACAGTCACTACCCTTGCCACAAGTTATTTTCCCCTACAAGATTCTCCTTTTTAATGTTGTTGCAGGTGGTCTAAAACTAACACGCACACTCTATCTTGTTGTTTTAGGTAAAAACAACACACATACAAGCATACAAAGTTCCAAATATTCTCACATAAACATAGCCCTCTCAAAAACATAACCATCTATAAATATTTCCACAATGATTAAGTAGAGAACCAAAAACATGGATGAGATGAATCAAACTCAACAACATCTAGACTACATAAAACAACACTTTTATTACATTATAAAATACATTCTTTTACAATCTCATTTACATTTGGTGTTCAAACCTTTCCACTAGTTCTGGATTGTTACTTCCTCCTTGCACTACTTCATCATGCCACACTTTTAGCATTTCATTCTTCACTCCTTCTCCCTCTTTTTTGTTACACTCTCTCCTCTTTGTTTCACACACTAACCTTCCTTTTACTATTCACACATTATTAGCAAGACGGTTTCCATGACACCAAAAGATCGACCTATTAATGCCTGATACAACCGCCAGAGTTAATGAATCCACGGGAGGTGGTTAATCCTTGTCACAAACCAAAGCGCTACGCTACACAGTACAAGGAGACCAAGGGTGCACACCTTGCAACAATCTCCCTAGTGCAAGCGAGGGGTTCAAACCTATGACCCAGGCTCTGATACCAATTGTTAGCAAGACCGTTGTCGTTGCACCAAAACTTCAATCTGTTAATGCCCAATACAACCACCAGAGTTAATGAATCCACAGGAGGCAGTTAAGCCTTGTCATAAACCCAAGCAATTCACTACACAGCACAAGGAGACCAAGGGCGCACACCTTGCAACACACATGGCTTCCATCTCCTTCTCCAAAAACCATTTTTAGAATGTTCTTTTTTCTTTTCAAAAACCATTCAAAATCCCTCTCCAAGCTTATTTTAGCACTCAAACTAGCCTTCATGAATGTTGCACCAACCACCATTATTCTTTCCCTCTCAAATCTTCCGGCTCAAATCTTTAACTTGAGTAGCAAAAATTAACTGTAGTAAATGTGGGAAGCATCCAGAAGAATTCAAAATTACCTACCCATGTACTCTGTTGTGCTAGTCATAAATGCAATTGCAAGAAACTTGAATGGTCTCACTTACCAAATAGGCAACAGTTTTAAAATTTAAAAAAATATACCACAAAAATTAATTCTATTGACCAAGTTACGTGATGCCCCTGCATCAGATCTTGATGATAAATCCATGGGAAGAGATCCCAATAAGTGGTATCTTTGTGCTTGGACCGAGCTAAAAACCTGAGTAATCCAAATTAAAAAAATATTGGATGAACCTTAATTTTATGTATTTTATCATGTTTGTAGATATAAGGGCTAAGTAAGGTTAATGGCTACATTGGATTCTTCAGGATGAAGCAATAAGAGATCACTAGATTCTTGATGGAAGCAATATGGTCTTAAAATTCTTGTTCAAGATTAGGAAAGTGATAGCAAGATTTATTCTAAAGAATTAAGTCTATAAGATTATGATAATTATTTCAGATATTATATTCATATAATCTCACGGATGCTCTAGTTTTAACTACTTGTGTAGAATTTTCAATTAGTCATGGTGTCAATTGTAAGGTCTAGAATTATAATAGATGTTAAAGTAATTCCATTCTAAATTATGTGTAGTAGACGACTCAATTGAACATGTCTAAAGGTCTACATCTCTAATTGCATGACATCATGGTGTATATTGGCAAAGCAATCTTTAATCAACTACTTGGCCCCATAATCTTCTAGATGAAGTATCATTGTATTCCTTGTTTTAGTTAACTAGAAATATAATTAATATAAATATGTAATGTTTTAGAAAATAAAACTAATTTGATTAAGAGATAATGATCTATAGTGTATGGAATAAATGATTCAAAGACTATAAAATACTTTAAGGACTTAAATACTGTTGATCTATAATTGGGGATTTCCTAAACTTAGAAAGTCTTATTGGAAAGACAATTGCTAAAGTTCTTGTGGTTTCATGTCTCTACTAAATGATAATAGGATTCACTAATTTTTTTTCTAATTAAAAAAATTATGTAAGTTTCTAAAGTTAATACCTTAAGCAAAAAAAATTTCCTAAATTTTGTATTCGTGATTGTCTATAAAGTGTATCAATGTTTTACTAAAAACTAAAAAGAGGATGCAACTTAGATAGTAAGGTACCAAATGAAATCCTTGATGTAATTAGCCTAAATTTTATCAATGATATCTAAAGGGATATCAAGATGGTTCTTAGTAGGCTTTATGGCCTCACTCTATGAGTGTGCATTTGTCTAGTTATTTTGAGATGAGGGGCTTGTTTTCTCTATTTTCCCTTGTTATGTATGAAATCCCTATTTCTAGGAATTAAATCTACTAACTATTATGCTAGGTATAAATACATTTCCATTGGGAAAATATTGAGAACCTCAAATGAATTCCTAACTATAGGATTATCAAAAAAATCCCCATTTGTCAATCCTTTGGAGTAATCCATGATTGTGGATCTTTCACAATTATTTCCTTGTTGACACATGTTCCTAAATAGAAATGAATTTTAGATGTCTATCTTAGAAAAATTTGGAACTAAAGATAAGTTATGTTAGACCTTATAAAAATACCACATCTAATGATTGGGGAAAAACTCTCCTAATTGCCCAAGAAGTCTTGGTGGGCCAAGACAATTAGAGTATCCCATGTGTCTACACTAGAAAAGCCCAAGTCTATAGTGAAGTCATATTTGAAACCTAAAACCAAAATACGGTTGAGTGAAAACTAAGTGGACCTCATGCTTTCTCGGTTTGCAAGAAGACTTAACTTGTACATTCCAAAATGATGGATTTTTCATGTTAGTTTTGAATAAGGGCTGAGTTGGAAGAACCCTTTAGAAATATTAACTTGTGAAATATAAAATTGAAGGGGCTAAGTAAGCCCAAGTTCATAAAATCTTGACGTTTGTGTGAATCCTTGGGTGAAATTCTTATGAGAACTCTAGAAGTAAGGTAACCAAATAAATAAAGATTCATAAAAGTCTTCTAGTCTACAAGGGTGAATAATGTTTGAAGGAAATTTTCATAAAGCTAGAGACACTTAGAGAAAATTGATGTAACTTATGCAGCATGCCTTAATTTCACCTAAAAATCAAGGAACTTTAATGTCTCATGTTAACCCTAATTCTCTAGTTCCCCCTTTGATTCAGTCTCATGTTCATGATTTGATGATCTTGCATAGAATCCTAAGCTCAAGTGTTAATCAATCCAAGAAATGTTTGTTGGGCTTGTAGACTCCTTATTACACCTTTAACCCTATTTATAATCAATTTGAGATATCCCTCTAAGTATGTTCCTCCCTTCCATTTTCCATGTGACCCTTGTGTTATATTTGTCTCATCAATTTAGTGGGTCTATCTCTATATAAGTTGTATTCAATTTAAGATCATGTTCCTATTTGTTTTGAAGAATTCACCTTAATACAACCACACCCACTCTATTTATTTACCTAATATGATCAATTGCAATTGATCCCTTAAGACCGGTATTGAGCACCTTCACTTTCCAAGCCCATCATATTCTAGCTTAGTCTTGGGCTAATCAATCTCAACTAGATCTTATCATGTAAGTTGCTTTTCTATCCTCTTCAAGATCTAATAGTCATTGATATTTAATCTTAGCATTTGCCCCTAGGTACTCTCCACTGACAACCCTCAATATTTCCCCTTAGAGTTTTGAGGATCACTTAGTCCTCCACCCTACATATTGATAATGTGGATCACAATCCTAATGAAGCATCGTGTGTCCATGAGCTTGTTAAGTCACACCATTCTCACTTCTACCAATTAATTCCCTCTTCTTGTGCATAGCACACACATTGATTACACAATCTTTGGGCCCATTGTATGCCAACTCAACATTGAGCACACTAATGGTGAAGTTTTCTTTGATAAATTCTTCCTTCATTTCTCTGCATGTCTAATATATTTAAAAAGTATTAGGTTATTTATGATCCAATAATTCTTAGAAACTCCCTTTCACATGAGATCCCTACTATCATCTTCCCACATGCATATGGACAAATGATCTTTGGCACACTATTTTCTAGCTCATCCCCAAGTGATCTATCAAAAATATTAATGCACCAAGCACTCTTATCACCTCTTCTAACTTCCACTAACCATTGGTGTGAAATGTCATCTAATGCCTCTTAGAACCTAAGAGATGTTATAAACTCTAACACTCACATAAGTTTTGAGGGTCATTGATACTTGATCTCATCTAATAGTTGTTGAACCTCCTTGCTATTTGATGATCTCAATTATATTATATATAGTATTTCACTCTATTCCCTTTTAGCACATGTTAATATAACATCTCTACTTGGATTATTCTCATTGGCACCACCAATATGGTGGGTCAATACACCTGTACTGAGATGTCTCCTCCCAAGGCTAACACATATGGCCATGATGTGATAAATTTGATAGCTAGTCCCTCATGAAAATTTCTCTTTGACCTATTTTGATGCTTGTGTGTCTTGTGATAATGAGGCTATGATATACTTTAACTCTTAAATGCATGAGAAACATCTAAGAATTATGATTTTATCTTTCAAACCAAATTGGGAGAGCAATATCAATGTAATAAGTTATATGATCTCCTTGTTATATTTGTGATCAATTTAACATGTGTGCCCCCTTTATTTTATTATGTATGGTTATTTTTCTCAAATTTGACACTTATCTTTTCTACACAAGAACACTTGAATTGTTGTGTGTTGTCTAGACTCCTTTAGGAGAGGCAATTAAAGGGGTGGCTATAAGTTGGATACAAAATTAATTCCATTGGGTTATTTCATCTTTATAATGTTTATTCAAATCCCACTTTGGCTTAATTTTAGAATCAAATCTCTAAGTTGGGTAGCTGGGAATCAATGTTAATCATATCTAGAAGATCATGATTGTGATCTGATGGATATCATGTAATAGCACAAGAATTCTAATATGTGATTTTTGTATGTACACAGGTTCATTAAGAACTAAATACAAAACATGTTGAGCAATGTCTTGAAGTGTGTAGATTGGGAAGAATGAATATATGATTTGGTACTAACCTAGCTACTACATTAAATTAGCACAAAACCTTAGCAATTTGGGAAAAAAAGAACATTAATACTTATACATAGATTAAGCTGCAACAAATAAGAAATCAATAATTCACCCATATTCAATCTATCTACACAAATGGAAAGTGATAGCTTAATGTAGATCCTCTTATGTCTCTATTGTCCCTTCACAATCCACATATAATTTTTAGAAACAATAATAAAAATAAATCAAAATTACAGTTATTGAAGACACCTTACACACCTATGAACTTTTACAAGAGTTTTTCTATTTACTTTATAAATTATTTACTTCCATAGACCACTGTTCATGCTAGTTCATCCTTACCTCTATGACCTAATGAGAAACACCAAGACAATTATCCCTAATATATAGTGCTATATTTTTTTCCCTCAAATTTCTAAATGATTTAGAATACATTTTAGTACCCATCTAGTGACACTCCTAATATGCTATATTTTTTTTCTTCAAATTTCTAAATGATTTAATATACACTTAGATATTTTACTACCCATCTAGTGGCACTTGCAATCCTTCCATTTTATTCATAGATTAACTTTCATTTGTCAATTATTTATACTATGTTGAGGTTTGTGGATATATAGATTTATATTTTCTCTTTATTAAGGAAATACTACATACTTTGGAGGTGTAAAATATGGTGCTTATAAAAGACAAAAATTTAGAACTGATACTTTATCCCAATTTCATTATGCATCTTCTCTAGTTTACAACCTTTAATTTGTCTTGAGAAAAGTTGTGATTTGAGAGAAATCTCCTCTCATTTTAAGGTTGTGAATTGCTAGATATAAGCTAATTATTTTAGACACCTGATAGGTATCCATTTACAGAGAACCAAAATATTATAACAGGATGGGAAGATCATATTGCCAGAATTGCAAAATGCATTGTGGATGAGCAAAGCCCAAAACAGTACGTAGTAGAAGATATTTTGCTATCAACATTATAAATCACAGACTAACTTTTTAAGTTTTCTATGTTATTTCTATATTTGGAAGAGATAATATATCGTTCTAGTCAATATAGAAAGCTTTTTATGATTGAAATTGCAGGTTGTATGATATTCGTGTCAAGCTTCAAATGCTAAGCATGCATTATGTGTCCCCCAAATTTGTTTTCACGGTAAGCCTCTACAACATTTCAAAGTTGAATTCATTTTCTAAACCGGATTCAAGGATTTGATGACTTTATAACATTGTTTTCTACTCGTAGACTCTTGTAGAAGAGCTCAAGCAACATTTGGATGATAATTTAAAGAGCAAACTCCAGAATCTCTACGTTGCTTACAGTGTGAGTTCAATAGTATCAGTTATAGCCCACATGATTTCTGTCACATACCAGAACATATTTATATAGCAGTTGGGATTAATCTTTTTAATTGGTGTTGATGATGAAAAGCGCCACTGTCCCTGTGATGGAGATCCTTTGACACAAAATCAAAAAGATCAAGATCATGTTGAAGACATGAAAAGAAAGGCTAATCTTTACTCCATGATTGAAGGTAAGAATTCCTCTAACAAGATTCTGCAAGAATTGTAGTGTTTTATTGATTACTTTTATGGAAGTTCTACATTTTTATGGTAGAATTCACAGCAAGATTCATGAGTCTCTACAAAGCTGCTGACATCAAGAAGAAATGTGCCACCGAAAATCAAAATGAATCATCAATATGGTTATAGGCCCTCCAAGGGTTCATGCTTTTAAAAGTACAGTGACTTTAAAAGTATAGTCAATAAATCAATATCAAGTTATGCAGAAGCACCCATATGAGCATTTTAGAAAACATTATTCTCTCTAAAACCACCTCATATACTTCCTACTCTCTTATCTCGATGCTTTATTATTCAACTTTTATTGATAAGCTAGAAAATTGAGTCTCAGGTTTGTCGTGTTAAGCGTCCTATAATACACATACAGTGATACTATTTTCAAAATATGAGTCATCTTATCATTGTTATTTTACTCTCTTTTATATCTCTAGCCATGTTTCAAGGAGAAGTTGTGTTTTCTTTAGTTGTTGGTCTGTTTGAGGCTAGAAATAAAGAGAAGTTTCATTTGTCCCTGTCATGTGTTTTTATGTAGTGATTAATCTACCTAAACTAAACCAACCAAAATATAGTATTATTTTTTATGTTGAACAAATTTTAATTTTTCTTAAGTTTATGAGACAATTTTAACCAAAATTATTCAGAAAATTATTTATTGTGTTGTGATTGGCTAAAAATTTGAGCTCTTAAAGATAGATTTTGCAGAAATACTATTTTGACTAAAAAAAACACACTAAAAATCGAGGAAATATGGAACTAACATTGTTTAGTTAAATTCTGAATGACTAAATTCTTGCGGAGAATTTGATTATTAAACAAATAATATTTATTTTAATGTTAAACAAATAATTTTTTTTCATGCACATATTATAACTAAAATTTAATATTTATATTAATATAATATTCATATTAATATGATTATTTAATTTTGATTCATTGTATATATATTATTTATAAATTTAATATTTTAAATATTAATGAAATAATATAATTAATTATATATCAATAATAAAATGTATATTAAATTATGGATTATACAAATTAGTAGAATTATCATTATAAAGTACTTATATTTATATTATAGTAAAATGAAATATTAATATATATTTGTGTTATAAATATTAAATATTGAAAGATTATATTCATCTAAATATTAGTATATTATATTGTGTAATATTAATATTAATATTTAATTTTTATTCATTGTATATATTAATTATAAAATTCTTATTTTTAATATCAATAGAATAATATAATTATTGTGATATTCATATTAATATGATTATTTAATTTTTCTTCAGTGTAATTATAATATTGATATTTTAAATATCTATAGAATAATATAATTAACATTATTATTATAATAAAATTTATTGAAACATAGTACAATGAAATATATATATATATATATATATATATATATATATATATATATATATATATTCAATATTAATATATTATAGTGATCTAAATATTAATTTATTTTATTGTGTAATATTCATATTAATATTCACTCTTATGAAAATTATTTAATTTTTATTCATATGTTAATAATAAAATTTATATTAAAATGTTGATTATACAAATTTATAATGTATTTATATTTATATTTTTTATTAAGATAAGCAGCTTATAAGGGGTTGAACCGTTTACAAACAAGGCCCTAGGGCAGAACAAAACAGGCCACAAATAGGCCAGACATAACACAGAAGCAGTATAGAAACTACAGACCAACAATAGCCTAGCTGCAAAACAAACTAAGGAATGAGTGGGAAACTTTAATTAAATAAATAGGATTTATTTAATTAAAAGGTGAGGGCCATTATTAGCAATGGGCGAATGCCTGCGAGCGAGCGAAAGGGAGAAGCCGCTAGCGATAGGTAGCAGGTAGGCAAAAGGGTGGCGAGGAAGGCTCCAGACGCGGCACAAAGACTAGCAAGTGGTGCTTTGCACAAGCCAAATGGGCAAGGCAGTGAAGCTCTCAGGCAGAAATTGGAAGCTCTGCAGTAGTGGTTAGTGGAGGCCAAGCAAAGGACGAACCAAGGCTCTATTGGGCGTGCGGGATCCCCCTCCTGCCATCTCTCTGATTCGCCCTCCTCAGGGACGCTGGCTCCAGAGAAATATAAACTGTGTAAGAAATCTGCAAACCCTTTTCATGTTTGTAGCAGCTATTGTAAGGAATTGATTCTAGTTATGTTAGGAATTGCATGCAGAAAATATCAATTAAATGCAAATAAAGATTAAATAAAGGAATGAAAAATACATAGAAATAATAACAGCGAGAGACAATTTTTAACGTGGTTCACCCAAACTCGGGCTACATCCACCAACAAAGAGTCCAATATTATTATCCAGCAAATCAAACCGATTACAACCAGTAATCCTTGCAACAGAATACCACTGCAAATGCTACAATACAATGTCAACAGAAACCCTAACCCTTAGTAGCTTTTATCAAGCCTTATGCTGGTTACAAAATAGGATTTTTTTATGTTGGCCAATAGCAAAATAACTCCTAACGCCTTTATTAAATAATAAAAGTCATTTGAGGTTTTGGGGCGCTGCCCCAAAACCCCATTAAATAATTTGGGGGGAAATCGCACCGATAAAAGTGGGGAAAATTTAACCTCCGAATTTGATTAGGCTCCATATAACAACAATCTCCCACTTGGAGGCTGATCAGACTCTACACCATATCATCTCCCACTTGGAGACTGATCATAACACTGTTGACCCTGTAGGTCCCACTGGAAATAAGCACCCTGGACCCTGTTGTTCTGATTTTGTTTGTTTTGAGTCTTGAAGACCAACCGAAGCTGAAGACGAGCTCAGCTTCTCCCTTGTCACTGCCTTTGTAAACATATTTGTTGTATTTTCATCTGTATGTATCTTTTCCAGCCGTAACTGTCCATCATCCAACACTGACCAGATGAATTGATACCTTAGTTGTATGTGTTTGGTATTTGAATGCAAGGCAAAATTCTTTGCAAGATGTATAGCACTTTGGTTGTCCGTAAACAAATAATTGTTAGCATGTTGTTTGCCCAATTCTTCCATGAAAGATTGAAGCCATATCATCTCCTTGCTTGCCTTTGTTGCAACTACATACTCTACCTCCGTGGGGGATAAAGCAACCACCTTTTGCAACCGTGAGATCCAACTCACTATTGTCCCACCTATAGTAAAGACATAACCTGTAGTACTTCGCCTGGTATCAATATCCCCTGCCAAATCTGAGTCTACATAACATGCTAAATCAATATTAGAGCCCCCAAAACATAAGTGTTTATTGAATGTACCTCTCAAATACCTAAGAATCCATTTTACTATATTCCAATGCTTCAATCTAGGATTACTCATATACCTCCTTACGACTCCTACAGCATGTGCAATATCCGGTCTCGTGCATACCATGGTGTACATTAAACTTCCTACAGCTGAAGCATATGGCACCTTGGACATTTTATCTTCCTCCTCTCGTGTCTTTGGACACATTTCCTTAGTCAATTTCAAATGACTGGGCAAAGGTGTGCTGACACCTTTCGCATTCTCCATATGGAATTTCTGCAACACCTTTTCAACATAATCAGCTTGAGATAGAGTTAATTTTCTGTTATTCCTATCTCTACAAATTTTCATACCAAGGATTTATTTTGTTGCCCCCAAATCCTTCATAGCAAATGATTGTGCTAACTGATGTTTTAACTCTCTTATGTGATCCATGTTAGACCCTGCTACAAGCATGTCATCAACATATAAACATAAAAAAATGTAGCTGTCATTATCCAACCTCTTAAAATAAACATAATGGTCAGAATTACACTGACTGTAGCCTTGCTCAGCCATAAAACTGTCAAATTTCAAATATCATTATCGAGGTGCTTGTTTCAAGCCATACAAACTCTTCTTCAATTTGCACGTGTCAGTTTCTCCTTACCTTTGACCTCAAATCCCTATGGTTGTTCCATTTATATCTCCTCCTCCAAATCACCGTGTAGAAAGACAGTTTTTACATCTAGTTGTTCCAAATGCAAATCTTCAACAGCCACAATACTTAAAATAGTACGAATAGAAGTCATCTTAACAACCGGAGAAAAATCTCATCAAAATCAATGCCCTTTTTCTGTGCAAATCATTTTACAACTAACCTGGCTTTAAATTTTTTCTTACCTCCATTTTCCTCTTTCAGCCTATAAACCCATTTGTTTGGTAAAGCTTTTTTATCTGTAGGCAACTTACATAATTCCCAAGTCTAATTTTTCAGCAACGAGTCCATTTCTTCTTTTATTGCAAGCTCCCACTGAACCTTTTTATCCACCTGCATAGCTTCATCATACCCTTCTGGTTCACCATCATCTGTTAACAAAATAGAATACAAAGAGGGAGAAAATATTTCAGGAGGTCTACTTAGTATTGTTGACCGTCTAACATTCACTGGAGTTTGTGGTATTTTTTGTTAATGTTGCAAAGTATGAAGAACCATTGGAACATCATTATATGGAGTATCATCTAGCACCACATAATCCTTTTCTTTCTTCTCATGCTGCTGCAACTGATCTTTGTACAACACCTTCTCATTGAATACATCCCTGCTTCTCACAATTTTAAGATTTTCAACATCCCAAAGCCTATAACCAAATTCATCAATGTCATATCCAACGAAGATATGTTTTTTTGATTTTGCATCTAGCTTGGTTCTATTTTTTAGAATCTACATGTGCAAATGCTTCACATCCAAAGGTTTTGAGAAAAGAATAACTCACCTTCTTACCTGTCCATACTTCCTCTAGAATACCACAGCCCAAAGGAACTGAAGGACCTCTATTAATTAAATATACAGCAGTATTAACAGTATATGCCCACATGTTTAAAGGCATCCCAAGATACAATCTCATGCTCCTTGCATGCTCCATTATTGTCATATTCATGCACTCAGCCACTCCATTTTCTTGTGGAGTCCCTGGAACCGTTTTCTACCTATGAATTCTATTAAAGGAACAATAATCCTTAAATTCTTTGTTGCAATACTCACCACCATTATCAGATCTGAGACATTTTAATCTTTTACCCGTCTCAATCTCAACCAAACTTCTTCATTTCTTAAATGTTTCAAATACACAAGATTTTTGCGTAAGGAAATAAATCTAAACCTTCCTAGTTGCATCACCTATGAATGTAACATAATACCGAGAGCCACTGAGAGAAGATACCTGAGCCTGTCCCCATACATCTGTATGCACAAGCTCCAACTTTTCATCTTTCTTTTGCTTCCCATCCTTGTGAAAATCAACTCTCTTTTGTTTGACATACACACAACTTTCACATAAATCCATATTAATACATTTCAGACCTGGTAAAACTTTCTTAGAATGAATACCTTCATACCTTTTTCACTCATATGCTCAATTCTATTATGCCACAGTGATGTCTCGGAACCTGCAGCAACTATTTTAGTCTCTTCCTACGAACCCGAAGCAACTGTTCCTAAACCTGTTTGGTTTTTCTCTGCAACAACTAAAGTAGAAGGAACAGTATGACCTGTACAAAGATATAAGGTTCCTACTTTCACACATTTTTTTACTATTAAGGCACCTCTTGAAACCTTCCAATTTTTATCACTGAAAGTAACTATGCAACCTTCATCAACTAGCTGCCCTGCTAAAATTAAATTCCTACTCAGCTTTGGAACGTGCCTTACCTCTTGTAGTAGCCAATTATTCCTATTCTGCTACTTAATCTTGATTCTTCCCTTTCCAACAATCTGATAATGTTCATTATATCCCAAATAAACCAGCCTAAAATCCCCTTGGACATAATCAAGAAAATAACTTCTATGGGACGTAGCATGAAATGAGGCCCCTGAATCTAAAACCCATGAATCATCAGCATTATTTAGGGAAAGAATCAAAGCATCATCTTCAGATTTATTACTTACCACATTTGCCTCCTTATTGCCTTCTTGTTTGTCTCCTTTATTCTTCTGAGACCAGCAATCTTTCTTCAGATGGCCTAGTTTCCCACAGTACCAGCAATCCTTATGTCCTCTAGATTGGGACCTCTTGACCTTTGATTTTCCTTGTGACTTCCCATGACCTCCAGAACCTTTTCCTCTCTCCTTTGATCTGCCCCTACTTTCTGCATTCAAAACACTACCTGATGTGGACCCTCCTGATTTTTTCCATCATATTTCCTCAGTAAGGATAACACCAACAATATCATCAAATTTTAAAGTATTTGAACTAGAGATAGAGTTACTTACAGCCATTACCAAGCTATTCTAGCTTTCTGGCAAAGAACATAAAACTAAGAGAGCCCTCACCTCTTCATCAAATTTCACTTTTATAGAAGTTAACTAACTGGTAATCGTATTAAACTCATTTAAATGATGTCACAGATCCACCTTCAATCATTTTCAGATTAAACAAATGTTTCATGAGAAATACCTTATTTTAGGCTGAGGGTTTTTCATACAATTTAGCCAAAGTTTTCATCAGTTCATCTATTGTCTTCGCTTCTGTTATATTGAACGCCATAGATGGTGCCAAGCACAACCGAATGGTTCCCAATGCCTTTCTGTCTAGAATATTCCAATCTTCATCAGTTATTGTTGTTAGTTTCTTGGCTATTCCTTCCAACGGCCTCCATAAATCCTTCTGATAGAAATAATCATCCATATGCATCTTCCATAACTGATAGTTCTACCCATTGAATTTATCTACCTTCAATTTACCCTCGTCCACCATTGCTCCCACTCAACCGTGAGACCTTCCTGTAGACGATAATCAAACACAACCCGCTCTGATACCACTTGTTAGGAATTGCATGCAGAAGATATCAATTAAATAAAGATTAAATAGAGGAATGAAAAATACATAGAAATAATAACAGAAAGAGACAATTTTTAACATGGTTCACCCAAAACTCGAGCTACATCCACCAACAGAGAGTCTAATATTATTATCCAGCAAATCAAACTGATTACAACCGGCAATCCTTGCAACTCAATACCGCTACAAATGCTACAATACAATGTCAACAGAAACCCTAACCCTTAGCCACTTTTATCAAGCCTTATGTCGATTACAAAATAGGGTTTTTTTAATGTTGGCCAATAGAAAAATAACTCCCGGCGCCTTTATAAAATAATAAAAGTCGTTTGAGGTTTTGGGGGCACTACCCCCAAGCCCCCACGGGGGTGCTGCTCCTCAACCACGCTTTGTATCACGACAGGGAGTGCGCAAGGGGCGCTACCCCTTGACCCCGTCTTGGGGGCGTTTCCCTCAAACCCCCATTCAATAATTTGGGGGGGAATCGCACCGATCAAAGTGGGGAAAATTTAACCTCCGAGTCTGATTAGGCTCCATATAACAAGCTATTAATCCTTCAGTCAACTTAGGGTTCATCTCCCCATTTGCAGATCTTGCTGCTTCGCCCAGGGAAAACATTTCTCTTGACCCAGATCCCCCACCCCCATCAGTGGCATCTTCTTCTGACATGTGCTCCTCCTGGCTTCTGGGTGATTCCAAGGTGGACTTGGGCTCCGAGCCTATTGAATTTTATTTATCATATGACTGCATCAAGAAGGCAACCTCAGACATTGGATCACGAGCTCTGGTCTTCAGATCTGTGGGACGGTGACCTCTTGTAGATGAATTCATATCTTGGTGCAAGAACTCTTGGGGCAACATGAGTACCCCCTCTGTGGAATTGTTGGATTTTGGATTCTTTCTGGTCACCTTTCTTAACCCTAAGGTTTGTAGGTTTGTTTTGGATAATGGTCTATGGTTTTTTGGTAGATCTAGATTATTTATGACCCCGTGGACCCCTTTCTTTGATCCCACAAAGATCCAAATTTCTTCCATTCCGATTTGGTTGTGCCTTTACAATCTACCTCTGGTCATGCGAGATTTAGCTCTCATCGAATCCCTTGTCTATCAACTTGGTACCTTCATCAAAATAGAGGATGGGGTTGCCCTCAGAAGATACTTCAAAGTTTGTGCTCTAATTGATATTTCCAGGCCATTGCCTCACATGGTCCGCATCAACTCATCATTAGGCTCTTGGATTCAATATATTAATTTTGAAGGGCTGCCAGAGCGATGTTTTAGGTGTAATCAACTTGGACATAAGATTGTTGCTTGTCAATCAAAGACTATCAATGGCTAATGAACCCTTAATCTCAAAAGATGGGTACGCAAGGGGGGTTGCCTAGATGCAAATTTTGTTTGGAGAAATCATGGTATGTTTTTTCATCGCTCCTCGGCTCCCTCTAATGACAAGGTTGTTATGCATGACTATGAGAACACAGCTATTCCAATTGCAGTGGCTAAGGAAGCCCAAGATTAGCAAGTGTTTATGGACCAGCAGAGGAATTATGGGACTTCAGAGGATGAGAAACTGGGCTTGGCTCATTCAGAGGACCATGATCTTCTTTTGGATTAGACAAATGCCTTATTTTGCTCAAATATCTGGACTAGCTCACAGTCTGCAGGTAAGAATGTAAATTTAAGCAAGAGCGGCAAACGAAGGGGAAGAAAATCAGAAGCTGAGAAACTTAGAATGGATGCCCTGGATGCTATTGAGGATGGAACTCAATGGACGATGGAAGCGCTCCTGACCAGGAGAAAAAGAAAACAAAATAAAGGTTGATTTATGGAGGATTTGAGCGTAGCTATGCTGGTTTTCTAGGAGTCTTTGTAAAAGTCTTTGTAAAGCTTCTTTCTTTGTCTTTTTTACTCCCCAATTTCAAGTCTGAAGCATTCTTATTTTTTGAGCATTTATGTTTTATGGGAGTAAGCCCTAAACCTATAGATTATGGATAAAAAAAAATTATAAAATTCTTATTTTAAATATCAATAGAATAATATAATTATTGTGATATTCATATTAATATGATTATTTAATTTTTCTTCAATGTAATTATAACATTGATATTTTAAATATTTATAGAATAATATAATTAATATTATTATTATAATAAAATTTATTGAAACATAGTAAAATGAAATATATATATCTGTGTGTGTAAATATATTCAATATTTATATATTATAGTGATCTAAATATTATTTTATTTTATTATGTAATATTCATATTAATATTCAGTCTTATGAAAATTATTTAATTTTTATTCATATATTAATAATAAAATTTATATTAAAATGTTAATTATACAAATTTATAATGTATTTATATTTATGTTTTTTATTAAGATAAGCAACTTATAAGGAGCTGAACCCTTTACAAACAAGGCCCCAAGGTAGAACAAAGCAGGCCACAAATAGGTTAGACATAGCACAAAAGTAGTATAGAAACTGCAGACCAACAACAGCCTAGCTACAAAACAAACTAAGCAACCTCCGATCCTGAGGGCAAAAATCTAATTCCCTTAACCCTCTATCGCAAAGCAGCGATAGATTTGGGAAGTCCTTTTTTCTTTCTCTGCACAACAATCTAATCAAACTTAGAATCCAAATCCACATATCGAGGCGAGAGGAGGGGACCCTCTGTAGGAACTGCATCCAATGAAAAATCATGCGATGAGCAAGAGGTCAATAGCGCATAAGAAGAATCAGGGGTCAACAAATAAATATCTTTGCCCATGGTGGATGGGACCAATAGAGGAGCTGCAGGTCCAACAAAGGCGGCCAGAGACAACAGGGATCAGGTAGATTCCTCATGAACATCAATAGCAGACCTAGTTGCCATAGGCTCCACAAGAGGGGTTACCAATAAAAGGTCCTGGGAAAGGTTGTTTTCTTGGGAAGAATCACCCTCCATGGGAGGCTCGTCCCCCTAAGAAGAACCATTTGTCGGGGAAGCGCAAATAGTCAAATGCTCAGCGAGTGCATTCTTCCACCAAGTTGTCGCACCCTTGCAATGATAATGAGGGCAACTAAAGGCTAAGTGACCAATAGAGAAACATCTCTTGCACCTAAAATGGAGACCCTCATAGTCCAACAACTGCGTCCATGGCCTATCCTCAACCATCAAAACAACATCTCCATGGAGGGGTTTGGAGATGTCAATGTCCACTAGTATGTCGGCAACCGTAGTATGCCCTAAATTTGAGGTCATAGAGTCAACCTTCAAGAAATGCCCTATAGTGTTGCCAATGGCTTCATAGCAAGAATCCTCCCAAAATTGAAGAGGGAGATTTGGTAGTCGCACCCATACTGATCTAATATTAAGCAGCTCAATGAGAGGATTGAAGGAGTGAGTCCATGGTTTGATGAGGAACAGCAAATGATCACCCCACATCCAAGCCATGTCCAGCACTAAGTCTCTTTCCTTAGAGGAAGCAAAAGTTGCTATGAAGAACCCCCTTGCGCTAGGATAAAGCTCAATTTGACCAGCAACAAGAGGTTTCTAGGATTCCATGACCCAACAATGCAAATTGGGGAGAGAGGGCCAAAAACCATTAAATCTACATATCACTCCACGCTTCATATAAAAACCCTCATTTTTTTAGACCTCGGGGCCACACATCACTACAGGAGATGAACAAGTACAAGGTATAGGCTTAACCCTAGCCTAAGCAGGGCATACAACATAAGAAAAGGATTTTTACGGATGACCAGAGGCATTGGGCCCAATGCCATTAACCCTTTGAGACTAATGATTAATTCTAGAAGTCGATGTCTTCACAGTAGAGACAGTCGAGCCCCCACACTCCTGTGGAGGTGGCCAAGAACTAGAAATGTCTCACCTTGCAGACAGCGAGACTCCACCAGGAAAAGGAACAAATATGGGGAGGTTTGTACCTGCGATACTGGCATCCATGCCATCTCTCACCGCGCCATTCTTTGCATATTCCCGCTCAAACCTGCCAACTTTTGCTCCAAGGGTGTCGTGCCATTGAAACTTGCATTTTCCCACTCAGACCTACTATCGTGCGCTATTTGAAAACTAAAATGAAAATAATATAGTAAAATGAAATATTGTTAATGAAATATTTGATCTAGAAAATGAGATCTATGAAACACATAATTGTTTCATTTTGACATTACTTTGGTATTGTTATGTTTGCTTAAATTGTCGATTATAGAAATTTATAATGTATTTATATTTATGTTATATTATAGTAAAAACAAATATTGTTAATAAAATATTTACACTGGGAAATGAGTTCTATGTAACACATTAATTTTAACATTACTTTGGTATTGTTATATTTGTACTAGTAATCTAAATTGTTAACATAAAAATTGAAAGAAAATTATAGAAATCTAGAATCATGAAATAGATAACAAGCACACGAATTGGGATGAAATCGACCAATAGTATTGGCCACTTAGGCGAGTATAAATAAGAGATGTCTAGGTACCCCGAACTCTATGAAAAGAGGATAGGACTCCTCTATTATGGAGTTTTAGCGAGTAACCTCCCACAAACATAGCGTGAGGTGTCGAAGCAAGTCAGCACCTCTCAAAATAGCTCTAACTACTTTGACACTTTCAAATAGACATGTGCCAAGACGCCTAAGTAGGCTTAACACCTATTGTATGCATCTAGATGATTAAGGTATACACTAACACCCCTCTTAAGCATAGCTTAGGTGAGTATCATGAAAAATGTGTCCCAGCTATAAAACCTGGTGAGGTACCCATGTACAATGCAAAAGAAAAATGAGTCTTAGCCATGAAGCCTAATAAGATACTCAAGTACAATGCAATCTCTCATAAACGGAGAAAGATAGAAAAGCCAGTGGGAAAAAACTATTCTCCAAAAGAGAGAAAAAAGAAAGGCTAGAAAGCCACCCCCCAAAGATGATGCTGATACCAATGTAGAGATGAAGAACTCCTGAAGCATGAAACAGTTGTAAATTGTCCTCCCCTTAATGCTAAGAGAAATAAGCAAGCTAATTGAAATTTGTAGTGTGCAAAGAATTTGGTCCAGAAAATGTACAATAACCTGAAAAAAAAGGATGTATATTAATGGCACATACAAATGAGAAGAGAATCTAAAAGATTCATTATTGTGATTGTTACAACCCCCTATTACACTTTATATATTAGTGTAAGTACAATTTTCCCATTTTCCCTTTATGTGTTACACACATTCAATTATATGACACTTTTATGCATTTACAAATATATATGCTACTGAAGTTCAACAACCCGTTATATAGAACCAACTGAGCTAAGATGAGAAGTAACACTTGGATCTGAAGTCACAAGTGGAGTGTCCTCTTCACTTGATGTAAAGTGCAAAAAAATGAAGCTACAGTCGAAGTGACAAATCTTCACTACTGCGACAATGTTTCAACTTTGTGATTCTCGAATTAGGGTTGTAGTGGTCGTGAGCTCAACTATTTTATTGGAACAGGTGAGTTGATACATGGAGAGATGATTCCTTAATAATTCAGGAATGAAAAACACATTGTGTATGTATCCATTACCTAATTTTACAGTTCCCTTACCACAAACATTATAATAGATATCATCAATCAGTATTTTGAAGGTGTTACATTGATCAATTGTCACAAACACCTCTTTGTAAGGTGACATGTGTTCAATTACACATGAACTGAGAATCCATTTGTTGACTTCTGATTTTGGAGGTGCCATGGATTTATCTTTTTACCCTCTTGAAGATGTGTTCCCCAATTTTGCAAATTAGATCCCTAATTAAACTTTATGTAAAGTGGTACTTTATAAGTTGAGTGTGTGATTACTCTTTGCTTAATTTCCCCCTGTAAAGTGGCACTTTATAAAGTTAGTGCCTTGTGAAAAATGAACACACAAGACCCCCCTTTGATTATGTATTTCCCCCCAATTTTGACACTTTATAGAAGGAGTGCTTTGTAAGTCACCCAAAAGAGGCATAAACAGGCACTTATAAGATGAGTTTGATTTTATGCTCTTTGGATTCATGATGAAAAACAAGCACTTTTGCAAAAAGAATCACTCAATTTCGAGTGAAGGAGCAAAAGTCATTTGACTTGCAAATTTTTGCAATTTACAAAAAAAAATCCTTCTTTGCAAAAAAAAAATTAGATTGTTAGAAAAATAATTTTGTATAAAATGTGAGGAGTGAAAAAAGATAAGGAGAGATTTTAAGCCCTCTTGCATTGTGCGCAACCAAGGGCTAAAACCTCATATGACAAAGGGCTAAACTTTTTGATGGGTTACCCCCCCTAGTTTCTTATGTCATCATTTTTGACATTTTTGAACATGAATAGTGTCACAGTGGGCGTCAAACAATTTGACAGGCGTCATTGATGATGAGGCCGGATTGGGGGCGTCATTGTTGTGCGTCGTTGATGATGGGGCCGAATAGGGGCGTCAATGTTGTGAGGGACACTAGAATGGCATGTGAGGAGAGCAACGAGAGTGAGGCTAGACCAGTGGTTGGCCTTGTTGCAGACCCCCCCTGCGCCTGGTTCGTTATGTGGTGCCGAACGTCGAATGGCATTTGAATGAGGGTCGTCAGTCAGTGTCCCGAGAGGATCGTGGGTCAGCCTTTGTGCAGACCCTGATTGCAATACACTGAACCTTCTTCCACAAGTGCCTTGTTGCGCCTTTCCTCTTCTTTGAAGCCAAACAAAAACCAACACAGTTAATACAAAAAACAATGCCTCACAAATTTAGAGCTTAACGTCATTCTTGCCGAATGGGGATGAATTGCACAGCAAAAAATAAAATGACGGCCTAAGACTAATCCAAATCGCGTTGATACCATGTAGAAATCCACAATCATGAAATAGATAACAAGCACATGAATTGGGATGAAATCGACCAGTAGTATTGGCCACTCAGGCGAGTATAAATAAGAGATGTCTAGAGGTACCTGAACTCCATGAAAAGAGGATAAGAGTCCTCTATTATGGAGTTGTGGTGAGTAACCTCCCACAAACATAGCGTGAAGTGTCGAAGCAAGTCGACACCTCTCAAAACAGTTCTAACTACTTTGACACTATCCAATAGACATGTGCCAAGATGCCTAAGTAGGCTTAACGCCTATTGTGTATGCCTAGATGATTAAGGTATACACTAACAAAAATAATCCAACATAAAGGAGTGGTTGGATAAACAAGATGAAGGAGTCAGGTATTTTTTAAGCTATGTTTAAGAGTAAGGACAAAACGGATTAAAATTAGTTATCTTTTTGACATTACAAGATTATTTAAAATAAATTATTATGAATAGAGAGCTAAGAATTCAAGTGTAGAAGTTGTTATGAACAGAGATCTAAGAATTCAAGTGTATGCTTGTTTGCTGGTACTATTTAACTAATTGTTTAATTATTTACATGTCGAACATGCACTACTATTTACAAGTGAGTTATGTTTTAGACAAGGAAAAAATTTATAACGAAGATAGATGAATAACAAGTAAAATATTTTACTAGAAGCTCAAGGCATACATTATTGTGCTCCTTTTCCAACAATGGGTGATAGACTTCATAATATACTTATCCCAATTTTTTCTCACATATTCTTTCATGGCATAAATATTCCATATGGTTCAAGATTTAAAGATTTCATGGCATAAATATTCCATATTGTTTAAAATTTAAATTTTTTATTAAAAAGGTAATTTTGTATGGGGCATATCATCATTTTCAAATTTATGTTGAAGTTAGTATACTGGGATGCATAAAAGTATGGGGTATATCATCATTTTGAAATTTATGTTGAGTGACGATTAATTTTTCCACTTCATAGACCCAAAGACATTATGGTTTGATAAATTTCACCTTGTTGAGTTAATATCTCCATCATTATAATATATTAATATTTAATTTTTATAAACAAATATATATGAATATTTCATTTTACTATGTTATAATAAATTTTATTATAAAAATAGTATTAATTATATTATTTTATTGATATTTAAAATATCAATATTATAAATCATATATCTCATTATATTCTTTTCTCTATATATTATATTGTGTAGCACAAGAGCAGGCGAAGGAGTTAGGGAAAAAAGAAGAGATTGGGCTACAGAAGCGAAGAATGCAATTCCCATGGAGCAAATCAGGAAACAGGCTGCCAGTGAAGAATGGTAGATCAGGAAAGGGAGATCAGCAGATGGGAGATGGCCAAAATAGAAAAATTGGAATTGGAGGCCAAGGTTTGAAACAAAGTAGAGGATTAATTGTTGGACCCGTGGCAATTTGAACAGAATGCAGGGGATAGCTTTCAGGAGCGGGTATCAGTAGAAATGGATTAGGGCAACTTCCCCCAGGATAGAGCAAATCCTTGCTACAAGCGCAAATGCAATTCCAATGGGAGTTAGAAGGAAATTAAACACCTTCGTTACCCATGAAGAAACAGGCCTCCAAAACCTATGGTTTAGAAGACCGAGGAGATTTGAAAGATATGGTACTTCAAACAAAGGAAGAGACGCCATTATAGTGGCTATCGATGATAAAATCTTACAGCCAATCACCCGACATTTGAAAAGGTATGGTCTGATAATCAAATGGTTAGGTAGGCATTTGAATTGGGACTTTCTAATGAAATGTTGGAAGAAAAGATGGGGAGAAAACATTCAATTTAAACAAATGGAAAATGGATATTTCATAGTAATGTGCCCAACGAAAGAGATTAAATAGGAAATTCATTATGGAATATGCATAATGGATGAATTTGGATTTTACATAAGGGACTGGGAATCAAATTTTGATCCATTTAGGCATAAGATGGAAAAAATACAGGATTGGATAAAACTTCCAAATCTTTCATTGGAATACTGGGAGCTTGACACTCTAAAGGTTATAGGCAATCAGATGGAAAAATTCATATATGCTGAAGAAAGGGAAAACATGGATGGCGAAGGTTCTTATGTAAGGATCTATGTAGAAAATAACCCAAACAGCACCCATTGGCAATAATTGGAGATAGTAACAAGCTTGGGGATCTAGACACAAAGATTGGAATTTGATTTAAACCCTAAAGGGAGGAATATTAAGGTTTTGGGTTTTAGAAGATAGAAGAAAAGGAATGTCTGCGAAAATAGGGAGGAGGCAAAGTCAACTAGGGAAGATGCAAATCCAAATCAAACAGAAGCAAGAGAAGCAAGCAAAAATCCTACACAATCAGAATCAAAGACACCCAAAAATTTTAATGAAGATAACAATCCAGAGGATGGTTTGGAGCAAAGGAACGAAGACCCCCCCAGGAATAAGGATAATCTTAAGGAGAAGTTAACAAAGATCATTACCTTACTTGGAAACACCTTCAGAGAGGAAGATATTAACTCTATAATAGCTATTGTCAGTGAATTGGTTGATATGGCGAAGGAAGCTAAAGAAAATTTAAAGGATGACTCTATTGAAATAGAAGATTTGGAGGAAGATTGGGAAGCTAAACAGGAATAGGGGCAGCTGAGAGGACAAGGGAGGGAAAAGATTGTACCAATGACTTGTCCTTCATTCAAAATATCCTATCCTACTAGGAGGAAGGCGGTAATCTAGGCATCTCACAAACAGAGGCTTTAAGGCAATCACCTAATTGTGGCTCTAGCAAAAAGACAAGAAGGATTTCAAACCAGGAAAAGAGAAATCAAGATGGAGATACAGTTAGACAAAAGAAATTTTTTGAAATGCTAAAGTCGGGGAAGGGAGAATCCCTTCCTAGGGATCAATGAAGATAATTTCCTAGAATGTTAGAGGCTTCAATGCCCCTAACAAGAGGCATCTAGTGAGACACCAGATGGAGTCTACAGGCTAACTTATTTCTCATTCAAGAATCCAAGCTAAATCAAGAAGAGTTGGAACATTTTAGATCCAAATTAAGACAGTGGAAAATGGAAGTTGTAAATGTGGAGGGAGTTTCAGGTGGTCTGCTTACAATCTGGAAACCACAAAAACTAGTGTTGGAAAAAGTGGATTCAAGCAAGCATTGAATGGCATGTAAGGTTAGGAGTCTCTCCTCTGAACTGTGTTTTTTACTTCTTAATGTTTATGGTCCTTCTTCTTGTATCCAAAAAAGAGAAATGTGGAGGGGTTTAGAAAATATCTGTAATGGCATAGATTCTGAAATCTGTATACTGGGGGGATTTCAATGCGATCTTAAGATCCTCTGACAAAAGGGGTGGGGTAACCAAAATGCCACAATCTCAAGCAGACTTTGTAAACTTTGTGGAGAGAAATTCTCTTATGGAAATTCAAATGGGTAATGGTCTTTACACTTGGACAAACAGAAGAATTGGTTTCAGTAGCATTGTAGAGAAACTAGATAGATTCCTTTTTAAAGGAGACATAGGCTCCTTTCCCTTCACACTGGAAAGTAGCGTTCTGCCAATTTCTCAGTCAGATCACTATCCGATCCAATTAGACATTCAAGGGGAGAAAAAGCCAACTAGATGTCCCTTTAAAGTTGAGAAAATGTGGTTCAGGGATGAGAATTTGATGACTCTAATTAAAAAATGGTGGGATGAAGTGCATGTGGAAGGTTTAAAAATTTTCACTATTGTAGCAAAATTGAAAGTAGTGAAACAACAATTGAAAGTATGGAATAAAAATTATTTCAAAAACATTTTTGAAGAGAAAAAGAATGTTTCAACGCAATTGGACAATTTAAATGAGGAGTTGATAGAAAATGGTATGGATGAGGCAAAATTCCAAAGGGAAAAAGAATTGTTGATCAAACAAGAGGATATATTAGCAAGAGAGAAATTTTTTTGGAAACAAAAATCTCAAGAGATGTGGATAAAAGAAGGAGATCAAAACACTAAATACTTTAACAATGTAACTAAAGCTAGGAGAGAGGTAAACCGGATCACAAGAATCAAGACAGTAGATGGCAGATGTTTAGAAAAAATTGAAGACATCGTATCAGAAACAATCAGCTATTTTCAGAATTTGCTCAACTTGGAACGTTCAAGAAGACAAGAATATCAACAAATTTAAGTAGACATTCCCAAATTAGTTTCAGAAGGACAAAATAAGATGCTAATTGAATCCTTCACAGAGGCATAAATTAAGGAAGCATTGTTTCAACTTCATCCAGATAAGGCCCCTGGACTTGATGGATTTCAGGCTATGTTTTATCATAAATGTTGGGACATAATTGGAAGGGAAGTCACCGAAGCAATTGAGGACTCAAGACGGACTGGGAAATTATTAATAGAAAAAAATATACATTTATAGCACTCATACCCAAAAAATAAAAACCAAATTCCCTTGATTAATACAGGCCCATTGCCTTGTGCAACACCATCTACAAAACTTAGGCTAAGGCCATTGCCAACAAAGTAAAGAAGATCCTTCCAAAATTAATCTCAGAAGAACAAATAGGATTTGTGCCAGGGAGATTGATTCTAGATGGGGTAATCATAGCTCAAGAAGCTATTCATTCCACACAAAAGGCAAAAAAGTAGAATATATGCTAATAAAACTGGACATTAAGAGGGCTTATTACAAAGTGGATTAGAGATTTTTGTTCAAGGTGTTGGAGGCATTTGGCTTCAACAAAAGTTGGTTGGACTGGATCTTTAACTGTGTGGCTAGCCCAAGATTCTCAATTCTAGTAAATGGCTCTCCGAAAGGGTTTTTCAGTGCATCCAGAGGGCTGAGGCAAGGAGATCCCCTTTCACCTTTCTTATTCATACTAATGGCAGAAACACTTGGGAGATCCATCCATAAGGCTTCTTTGGAGGGACGGGTAAAAGGAATTCAAGTAACCAGAGAAATCCCAGCCATAACCCATCAACAATTTGTGGATGATACAATGTTGTTTGGGGTGGCTCAATTCAGAGAGGCAAGAATGTTTTAAAAGATCTTGGAGGATTATTCTGTAGCTTCAGGACAAGAAGTCAAAAAAGACAAATCAGAGGTTTTTTTCTTCAACCCAACTCAAAGCTTAGAAAGTCATATTTTAAGGGTTTTAAACTTCAAAAAGGGGAAATTACCTTGTACGTATCTGGGCCTACCTTTAGCCACTGGATCACATTCAAGGAAATTTTGGGACTCTCTGGTTTCAAGAATAGACAGCAAGTTGGCTTCATGGAAGGGCCAATGGCTCTCATGGGTTGGAAGAATTATGATGATCAAAGTTGTGATCACAACAATACCTATTTATATGATGTCTTGTTTGCCCTTGACAATGAATGTCAGTACTAAGATTAACCAAAAAATGTGAATATTCTTCTGGCAGGGTAACAGCGAGCAAAATAAGTATCGCCTCATCAAATGTGACAAAATATGTAAATCAAAACAAACAGATGGAGTGGGAATCAAAAATCTGTTGCTACAAAACAAGGCCTTGGGAGCAAAGCTGGTGTGGAAAATTTACGCAAATCAGGACCTAAACTGGGTCAAAATAATTAAAGCAAAATACCTAGATAATGAGGAGCTAAGTATATTCAAATCCAGCACCCTTCCAATTGGATCTCGAATCTGGAACTTTTTGAGAAGCTACTGAGACTTGATTACTAATAAGCTAACCTGAGATATTAAGGATGGAAAAAATGCTTTATTCTGGGAAGATTCATGGGGAGGGTTTTCAAGCCTGGATAAGAGGAGTGAATTGGATCGTGTCAGGGAAACTACTAAATGTTGGTGGGGCTCCAAGGTAAGGGATTATCTAGAGGAAAGTCTATCGGGGGGATTATCAAAATGGAAATGGAAGGATATCAGGAGGTTAGGTTTGTTTGAAAATGAAGCAGTAGATTTTGAAGCAGATTTGAAGGAGAGAAAAATATTCATAAGGTAAGGTTGTGACAGCCTCAGATGGAATGGAGCCAAGAATGGGGAATATACAGTGACAGATGGATATAGAGAATTGACAAGAGCAGGGACATCTACACCTCAAATTTTGGGAAACATCTATTAGAACAAGAATTATGTCCCAAAGGCAAGAACCTTTTCTTGGGCTGCAATCCAAAATAGGATACTGATAGTAGACATATTTCAAAAGATGGGGTTTCAAGGTCCATCCAAATGCATTTTATGCAAAGGGGTAGAGGAATTAGGAAACCACTTACCTCTAGAGTGTCCATTTTCTCAAGAATGTTGGCAATGGTTGTGTACCAAGCTAGCTTGGCAAAGTGCTCTACCGAAAGACATACTCAGCCTGTTTCAAGCTTGGCCAATAATAAACAAATCAGCTCTCTACTCCATCCTATGGGTGATATGTCCCTCCCTATTGATTTGGGAGATTTGGAAACAAAGAAACAAAAGGATCTTTCAAGAAAAAGAAATGTCAATATCCTCTTTACAAAACAAAATAGAAACATCCATAGTGGAAGTTGTCAATAACAGAATAAAGACTCAAAATCTCAAAAATGCCAACTTCACAGAATGGGATACTCAAATGAGAAAATCTTGGCATGATCTAAAAGTTCCCTCCTTTATGGGAGTTGGTGGTGATAAAACAAAGGAAGCAAGAAAAAATACAAAATGGAAGGCACCAGTGTATGGATGGCATAAACTAAATTTCGATGGGGTAGTGAGGGGTAACCCCAGCCCATCCAGGGCAGGATGTATATTAAGAGATTGGAATGGTAAAGTTATTGGTAGGTTGGCAAAGACTCTCCCTGAGGGCACAAACAATGAGGCTGAATTTATGGCACTCTTGCATGGGATTCAATTTTGTCTAGAATTGAAAATTGATCAAGTTATTCTTGAAGGAGACTCCACTCTGATTACAAATGTAATTAGAACAGGCTAGATTCACAATTGGAAAATAAAGAGTATGCTAGATGTTCCTTGAGAGCAGATGGAAGGTTTCAAGAATTATATGGTCAATCATAAATTCAGGGAAGGTAATAGGGAAGTAGATGCTTTAGCCAACATGGGAGTAGATGGGACAGATATTGAAGAAAGCCAAGCCAGAATGCATTAATTCAAATAGGCAAGAGCATAGGATGTTAGTGTGAGTTAATTTTCACATCGATGTTGTGAAAATTATGACATACCAACAGATTTTAAACTTATTATTTTTTTGGGATTAAATCCTATGGCAAGACAAAAGATGATTAGACGGGTTGAAGGTGTGAAATGTAAGGATTGGTACTTGCAACATTCATTAATGATTACCTTCAGGGGTCTTGGAGATAGAGGATGGAAAGGGCAATCATCACACAAAGTGCACAATTGGGAAGTCAGTTTGAGATGGTTCGCAATTTAATAGCCAAGTTGGATAGTCTTGTTTTTGCGTTGTGATTAGATAGTCACATTATTACTCGAAGTTCTCCAAGCTCATTAAAAATCCCTCTTGTATTCATTAAGGAGATCGCAGAGGTAAACACTTTACATTGCAAACCCTAGAAATGACAGAGAGAACCAAATTCATAGTGCATTTCTCAGTAGATACCATAGTTTGCAATGGGATGGATACTCCAATATGCCTGGTAAGCGAGAAGTGTCAAATGGCCTTTCTCGAGAAGGTCACAGAACATAGGCTTAAAAGGATACTCTT
Organism: Cunninghamia lanceolata; assembly: GCA_027924645.1. NCBI lineage: Eukaryota > Viridiplantae > Streptophyta > Pinopsida > Cupressales > Cupressaceae > Cunninghamia > Cunninghamia lanceolata. The sequence goes on from BSBN01000738.1 coordinate 6,814,757, forward strand.
GCAGAATGATTTCCTAATGGTAGGGGCGACAAAGGTGGTCTTGGGGAAATCTTTCATGGTAGAGGGCGAGAACTACAGGGTGGAAACAAACATCACCTCAAGGTTTGTGGCCTCTCTTCTAGATCTCAATGTTTCAAAAATTGAAGTAGAGAATATCACTCACAAGATGATCATTCCAAAACTGTTGGGGGGCCTTAATGAGATTCTGGCAGGGTCGGGGTGCCTAGACCACGAGACATGGTGCTTCTACATATTCTAGGTGAGTTGGTGAAGTACTACCTTGATGCAGAGCAAGGTATTATGATCACTAACTCTCAAGTAAACCAACTTGCAAGTTCCAAGACCCTATGATTAGGGATAACCTTCTTTAGCCTTCTTTATGCCTTGTATCCCTCTTAAACAAGTTTTTCATGCATATCTTTTGAAGAAGGCCTCAAACCCACAAAAGAACTACCATTCTAGATACCCATTATTCAGTACTTCAACATATCAAAAACTAAGATAGGGTTGTTTTGAAACACCTCAGCCTAAAATTGACAATTTCTCTATTTTCTAGGCCTAATTAGCCCTATTTTCCAAAGTATGTGATTTGCAATCCCAAAACTTGCAAACTGTACTTGAGAGGGTTGAATACATTACCAATAGTTTGAATTAGTGGATTTCATCATCAGGAACACACACCAATGCTCTGAATTCTAAAAATCCACTTCAACTTAATACCCTACTCGCCAAATCACCAAAATAATTGAAATAGCATTACAAACTTTCAATGTACCAGTTTCCAAGTGATTCCATTGATGGGAGTGCTCACAAACTCAATTTGTTTGCATAAACCCTAAACCCTACCTTTAGAACCTATTTTCAGTCAAATGTCAATAAAATCTGCCTACTATGATGAGAATACCTCAAACCACATGAAAATGAAAGAAGATACAAAGTATCATCCAATCACATGAGTTTTAGATCATGATTGGGTCATACATGGCCGTACAGTCGCTAGAAAAGTAGAAAATATAGAGTTAGAACAGAAAAATAGGGTAAAAGTATTATTTTAGCTTTATTCCACCTTCCACAATCTTCAATAGTCTTGTATCACAGTTTTCCAAGCCTTTTAAACATGTTTCAAAAGAATCCCAACGGTCTCCAACTAAAAATCAAAATATGACTCTTCATCTTCCACATGACATCACCTTACAATGCAATATTTGACAAAACTGAACTCCTAGACCTTAAGCCTAGACCTTGAGTGACACCAATATATCAAAAATGGTCTTAGTTAGACCTTATTATACCAAACTTATGCTTGGACACACATCAAACCAACTATATACACCTATTTAAATCATTTGACCACCATTGTCTAGGTGCTCCTGCACCATACAACCGGGGTGAAAAAGATTTCATCCTCCTGATGAAATGAGCTCATGAACAGAGGTTCCATGTTGTTTTATATCATCTTCTGACATCTAGGTAACATCTTCATTTGGCAGGCCATGTCGTTTGACCAAGTACTCATTATACACTTTGTGCCTTGTCCTCTTGATCTCTCTTGTGTCCAATATGCTTTCAAGCTTCATTGGTTGGCTGGGTGGTAAGTCTTTGATCCATTCTTCATCATCAACTCCTACTACACCTGCTTCTTCACCTACAACCATAGATCCTCTAAAAGGATAAAAATCAGCAACATTAAATATAGGTGAGATAGCCACTCCAGGAGGGAGTTTTATCTCATAAGCATTTTGTCCAAATTTATGGACCACCTTGCAAGGTCCAATCTTCTTCATCAATAACTTGGTGTATTTGCCTTTAGGCAATCTCTCCTTCCTTAGGTGTGTAAGTACCATGTCCCCAACCTTAAATTGGATGTCCTTCTTCAAATCTACATGCCTTTTATACTTCTCTACACTCCTTTGAAGGTTTTCTTTCACTTGCTGATGGATGTCCCTCATTGCCACTACAAAATCTTCCCCATCTACACTCCTCTTCTCCATTCCTTTCAAATCTCAGAGTTCATGTATCCCTCTTGGGCTCATACCATATACTACTTCAAATGAACTCCTCCCTATGCTCCGGTTAATAGAATCATTATATGCATACTCTGCTTGAGGGAGTATCAAATCCCATTGCTGACCATGTTCCTTGGTAAGACACCTCAACAAGTTACCAAGTGACCTATTGACAACTTCGGGCTGCTCATCTATTTGTGGATGGTAGGTAGAACTAAATGTCAAATTTGTACCCAACTTTTTCCATAAGGTCCTCCAAAAGTGTCCTATGAATTTAGAATCTCTATCTGACACAATGGTTAAGGGAAGTCCATGAATCCTTACAATTTCTTTGAAAAACAGTCCAGCAGTATGAGATGCATCATTTGTTGTCATACAAGGAATAAAATGAGCCATTTTGCTAAATTTGTCCACAACAACATACACACTATCATACCCTCTTTGTGTCTTGGGTAGACCCAATACAAAATCCATGTTGATTGACTCCCATGGGCGGTTAGGTACTGGTAAAGGTTGATAAAGCCCTGCATTAGAACTTGAGCCTTTTTCTCTTTGGCACACTACACAACTGTAATGTCCCCTTCTAGTAAGTCAAATTTTTCACAACCTTGCACAATTCAACTTAGTAAAAGAGAACATTAGTATTCAATTCTTCTTTTCATTTCATAACTAGGATTAATGATTAAGTATCAAACTCATATATTTTCCACATTTGTACTTAAGGCTTGTAACCTTATAATCATAATCACATACATTTCATATTTATACTTATAGTCATGATTCATATCAAGTTCATACATTTCATATCCATATTCTTTCTCTCATCGTTCTCATGATTCATCTCAAGGAAGTTCTTGAGTAGCCCTATCATTAATCAACCCTATTTCCCATATGAGCATGGTTTGTTAAGGCGCTTGATATATCCATCCCATACAGAGGCCCAAAGGTTTCACACTACACACGTTGTTCCTCACCATTTGGCTCAAGAAGCTTCATGCTACACGCGGAATTACTCACTTACTTGAGAGTTGCCATCCGTAGGGCACATTAATTATGAGCTCATATTACCTTAGGCCCAAGAGCTTCACACTACACACGGTGTTCCTCGCTTCTTGGCTCAAGGGACTTCACACAACATGCAGTGTTCTTCATCCACTTGAGGGTCACGTAGGTCCAATTTTTGCCCTTAACTTAACCCCATACAGATAGGTTAATAGAAGTGATTAAGGATGAGGCTTGAACATCCCTTTGATTACATCACAAGTTCGGAGCCACAATTTATTTTTCATCATTTTGAGATCTTTATATCTCTATCCTTGTTCCTTCATGGAACCTCATTTCATCATTTATTCATAGCCTTATACTAGGCTTCATTGCTAATTCAATTCATATATCATTGTCATATAGCTTTATATCATTTATATTTAATTTTAATCATAAGACAATTAACTAATGACTTGTTTTCATTTCTAATCATGATTTATTTGCCCATACCACAATTAGATTTGTTCTAGTATTATACTTCTTATTAACAGCCATGTAATCATCCTATAATATTTGCTTATTGAATAAGGAAATCTGAGTACTTGTCATACCTTGATTTAGTTTATTCATTTATTTTCATTCATTCATATTGACTAATTTATTTTCTGATTTTACATATATTTATCATCAAAGATAACCAAAATGTTTATTTTTTCATATGCTACACTAAATGTTTGAATATCTTATGCAATATGCGTACTTGGTATAAAAGGCCTGTTGATTCTTACTTATTAAATCTCTACCCCTTTATATATACGCAGCATTCATATTATGTATACATTAATCGTTGCATTCTAAAGTATTAAGTATCCTCCTTAAATATAGATCGCAGCCAAGACTTTCCTTTTTGTGATTGGTTTGTGCTATGGTTGCTTGCTATGATGTGTTTCATAATGAGATATCCCTTTACAACTGCCTCCCCCTTGTTTATATTCCTTCCATCGATTGTCAATGGACGTCTTCTTTCATGATCGCTGCTCTTAGGGAGACATCATCTTTTAATTATCAACTCTTAATATATCCCTAATTGGATTGTTGACTTGACCCAGCGATCTGTTTTAAGGGATTTGTTGTTATATATTGTATTTGTATTACTTATAATACTTATTTATTAATCGTTGGTTATGTTAATAACGCACCTTACCTTATTTGCTTTGATTCCTAATAGATGACTCCTCTCTTTCGTTTGTATTATTACTAATGTGAATTATTTTTTATCAATGAACTTATTTCATTAAGTGACGATCCTTTTCTCAGCGGATTCTCTTTCTCATATGCACCGTTTCTAAGACTTATCACTAAGAAAGTGTCTGCCACCCAAAATGGGGATCAGCCAATCTTTTTTTGATTAATAATATTTATACTAGTTCATAATATTTATTTATATACACATAATAATATTTAATTTCATATTTATAATAATATTTGTTTAGTACTTATATTTAATTAAATATATTATATTATAATTTAATTTATAATATTTATTTCATTATATATATAATTACTTTAATATCGCAATTATCTTTGTATTGTTTAAATCCTTTAATTTAAACAATGTCTCAATATCGGGACATGACAACAACTCTCTACAAACTTCTTGACATCTACATGCATCCTTGGCCAATGATAGAATCTCTTGACCTGCTCCAAGGTCTTATCATACCAAAAGTAACCACCTAAACTACCACAATGCTTCTCCCTTATCAAATTTTCTCTCATAGAGCACTTAGGCACACATAATTGAGCACCCTTGAACAATAAACCATCTTGTAATACAAAATCAAAATACTCACTGTGGAAGGCATCTTGAGACTGATTACAAACAACAAATGCATCTTTGAAATCATCATCTTCTTTATACCTATCAATGCATCTATCCCTACACTTTGGAGTTGGATCTCTTGCACCATCATGGCTCTCTTGCTTAGAGCATCAACAACCTTATTAGCTTGACCTTTCTTGTGCTTTATTGTGAAGGTATAGGCTTGCAAATACTCCACCCATTTCATATGCCTATGATTCAATTTGTCTTGACTGTTCAAAAAGCTTAATGCATGATTATTTGTAAAAACAATGAATTTCTTTGGCAAGAGGTAATGCCTCCACTTCTTAAGGGCTTGTACCATTGCATAGAGCTCTAGGTCATATGATGAATACTTTATTTTGCATTCATTAAGTTTTTCACTGAAGAAGGCCACCGGTCTACCCTCTTGGCTCAAAATTGCTCCAACTGCAAGTCCACTAGCATCACATTCCACTATGAAGACCTTGCTGAAATCGGGTAAGGCAAGAATAGGTTGTTGAGTCACTCTACTTTTCAAGTATTGAAAACTTCTTTTTGCCTCCTCAGTCCACTAAAATTTCCTCCTTCTGTCCCCTTTGATGGTATCAAGAATGGGAGAGCAGATGTGACTAAAGTTTTTAATGAATTTCCTATAGAAAGTAGCTAAGCCATGGAAAAAATTTACCTCTCCTGCAGACTTTGGAGTTGGCCAACTGAGTATGGCTTCTACTTTGGTGAGGTCCATCTTCAAAGTACCTTTTGAGATCACAAAGCCAAGGTAGACAAGTTCTTATTTCATGAACTCACATTTCTTGAGATTGATCATCAGCTTCTCCTCATCCAACTTCTTCAACACCATGTCCAAGTGTTGCAGGTGTTCATCCTTTGTCTTGTTGTATACAAGGATGTCGTCCAAGTACACCACCACAAATCTGCCTATGAACTATTTTAGGACCTCATTCATCAGCCTCATAAATGTGCTTGGGGCATTAGACAAGCCAAATGGCATCACTAGCCACTCATACAAACCCTCATTGGTTTTGAATGTTGTTTTCCACTCATCTCCTTCCCTTATCCTAATCTAATGATACCCACTTTTCAAATCAATTTTTGAGAAATAACATGCACCTGCTAAACTATCCATCAAATCCTCCATCTGGGGTATCAGAACCTATATCTGATTGTAATTTTGTTGATTGCTCTTGAGTCAGTGCATAACCTCCATTTACCATCCTTCTTGGGTGCCAAAACAGTAGGCACTGCACAAGGGCTCAAGCTTTCCCTTACAAGACCTTTATCCAATAACTCTTGGACTTGATTTCTTATCTCCTCATTTTGCTTGGGTGTCATTTTGTATGCAGCCTTGTTTGGTAAGTTTGCACCGGGTATGAGATCAATATGATGACTCACATCTCTTATAGGAGGTAAGGATCCAAGGAGCTCATCTGCCACTATATCTTTATATTTGTCCAACAGAGTCTGAACTTCTTTGGGTATCTCTTCTCCATCTACTATTGTCTTAGTTGATGTGGGCTTCCCAATGATGACATAACCAATGTCTTCCTTATTCAAGCTCCTCAAGAACTCTCTCCTTGACCACCATCACACTTGGTCCTTCATGAATAGCATTGCTATCTTCTTGTATGGGTGTAAGGGTATATGACACCCCATCCTTCTCTATCACATATATGTTCTTCTCCCCATCATGTTTGGCCTTCCTATCAAATTGTCATGGCCTTCCTAGGAGAACGTGGCACACATCCATAGCGATGATGTCACATAATATTTTATCTTTGTAGACACTAATGTTAAATTCAATCCAAGCCTGCTCATTCACCAAAACTTGTTGACCCTTATTCAGCCATGAAACTTTGTATGGTGTTGGATGTGGATTCCTCTTTATTTTTAGTTTTTCTACCATTTCCAAAGACACAAGATTATCAGTAGAACCAGAATCTACCACTACCTTACATACCTTTCCCTGTGCTTTGCAAGTTGTCCTGAATAATGCCTTCCTTTGTGGGGGTTCTTTGGTGGTTGGCACTTTGATCAATGTCCTCCTTAACATCAAGGTTTCATCTACTTCTAGGACAGCATGTAGAGAGGGTGAATTCACACTTTCCCTATCCTCCTCTTGCACAATTTGAGTCCTCTCACCTCCATGAGAACTTGATGATTGCTTGTCCGAGCACTTCCAAGCTAGATGTCCAAACTGATTGCAGTTATAGCATCTACCTGAAAAGGCATTGGATCCTCTCCCCTGTCCACCAAACCTTCCTCTACCATTTTGTCTTCTACCTCTGAAGTTTCCTCTTGGTTCATCACTCTTTTCTTGTTGATTGCTTGATTCTCCTTGCTGCCTTGGTGACTATCCTCTTCCACCAAAATTACCTCTGCCTCTGAAATTCTTTCCCCTGCCTCTTCCCTGCTGCTCTTGTTTCCTTTTGATTCTATCATCTACTCTAACTGCCATTTGGAAGCATTCTTCCTCTATTTTAGGAGGGTTGAGGCTGATTTCATCTCTAATGGTTAACCTCAGACCACTTAGGTATCTAACCACCTTTTCTACCTCATCTTCATTGTGTCCTTCTCTAATGCACAACCTATGAAACTCTTCAGTATATGACATCACGTCCAACTCCCTTTGTTTCAAATTTTGTAGCTTCATGAAAGTTTGAATGGCATAATCTGCGGGTAAGAAACTATGATGCAAAGCAAGGTATTATGATCACTAACTCTCAAGTAAACCAACTTGCAAGTTCCAAGACCCTATGATTAGGGATAACCTTCTTTAGCCTTCTTTATGCCTTGTAGCCCTCTTAAACAAGTTTTTCAGGCATATCTTTTGGATAAGGCCTCAAACCCATAAAAGAACAACCATTCTAGATACCCATTATTGAGTACTTCAACATATCAAAAACTAAGATAGGGTTGTTTTGAAACACCTCAGCCTAAAATTGATTGTTCTCTGTTTTCTAGGCCTAATTAGTCCTCTTTTCCAAAGCAAGTGTGTGATTTGCAATCCCCAAACTTCCAAAATGTACCTAAGAGGGTTGAATACATTACCAATAGTCTGAATATGTGGATTTCATCATCAGGAACACACACCAATGCTCTGAATTCCAATTTTCAAGCATAAAACCCCTAAAATATAGCAAATACAGTTAGGGTTTGCTAAAAATCCACTTCAACTTAATACCCTACTCACCAAATCACCAAAATAATTGAAATAGCATTACAAACTTTCAATCTACTAGTTTCTAAGTGATTCCATTGATGGGAGTGCTCACAAACTCAATTTGTTTGCATAAACCCTAAACCTTACCTTTATAACCTGTTTTCAGTCAAATGTCAATAAAATCTGCCTATTGTGATGAGAATACATCAAACCACATGAAAATGAAAGTAGATACAAAGTATCATCCAATCACATGAGTTTCAGATCATGACTGGGTTGTACCTGGCCGTACAGTCACTGGAAAAGCAGAAAATATAGAGTTAGAACAGAAAAATAGGGTAAAAGTATTGTTTTAGCTTTATTCCACCTTCCACAATCTTCAATAGTCTTGCATCAAAGTTTTCCAAGCCTTTTAAACATGTTTCAAAAGAATCCCAACGGTCTCCAACTGAAAATCAAAATATGACTCTTCATCTTCCACATGACATCACCTTACAATGCAATATTTGACAAAACTAAACTCCTAGACCTTAAGCCTAGACCTTGAGTGACACCAATACATCAAAAATGGTCTTAGTTAGACCTTATTATACCAAACTTATGCTTGGACACACACCAAACCAACTATATACACCTATTTACATCATTTGACCACCATTGTCTAGGTGGACCTGCACCATACCCTTTCATTTTGGATGTCAAAGGAATGTACCTGCTGCTACACCGTGAGATGGCAATGGTTGGGGTCAATTTTCTGAGAAAGATGTTGCAATTGGTGCCCGTGCAAGGCTTTGAGTGGGTGGCAGAATTCACAGAGTATCTTCATAATGCTGGTTTCGAATGATTTCATGTTTCATTTGCATAATAGTATATATTAGGGTTTGATGGTTATGTAACAGAGCTTTCCTTTTTCAATTAGAAATCTCTATCGTTATTATAAGGATACTACCAATACATGGCCCTACGTGGCTGACAGCAGTTTTTTGATTAGTTAGCATAGATGGGTAGTTAGAGGTTGTAGCTAGTTAAGCCTTGGCCATAGTCTGATCAAGCAGAATATCAAAGGAAAGATGTAACTTTTTGGTTTTTTCAAATATAATACAAATATCCTTACGAATCAAAAAATATATATTATATTGTGTATAGATTGTGATTAATTTAGTTTGTATAAATACATTTATTTATTAATATTTTGTAAAAAATTATATTAGCATGCTAGAGAGACATTGACCAAACTTCTATTTGGCAAATGCCTTTGATGCTTTAAAAACATGGAAGTACAAGACAAGTTTAATTTGAAAAGGCTAATCCTTCGTGTTAATTTCTAACTATTTAAAAAATAATATTACTATAATTATATATTATGTCATTATATTAGCATTATGTTATATTATACTATTATAATTATAATAATAATATAATATTACTATTATTATTAATTATAATAATATTATTAACATATTTATATTAATAATAAATAGTTTACAACTATAATCTTCACCCACTTAATATAATTATAATACATAAAACTTGTAAGAATCTATTCATCTCAAACTTAATCCTGTTAAGAAATAAGACAAACAAATAGCACATAAAGTAGCACACAGAGACAAGAGTTTAATGTGGTTCACCAATGTCGCTACATCCATGGGAAAATAGAGCATTAATTTTATTATAGATTGCAGCAGCATACATAAAGTTTTTCCCTCATATATATAAAATAGTCTTCAAGGAAGATGAAGAGACAAAGCAGGGAAGATGAAATGAACAGTCGGACTTCACATCCAAACAATCTCCCACTTGAAGTCTAATCCATGTAGTGACTTCACATCTAAACAATCTCTCACTTGAAGTCTTCTTTCCATGGCCTATTATCTCATAAATGCAATAACCCTGCATCAACCAATATCCAAACACAATCACCAAATCCAATGGTAATAAATAGGCCTACTATCAAACAAGAATCAATCGCCATAGCTGGGATAGCAACCACAACTAGTTGCTAATCACATCCAACCAACCATAAAACATCAGTAAACTCATGCCAACAACATATCCAACCCATACTACAGCTCTTATCCATGTACAATCCATTGTCCTACTCAAAAAATTACCATCTTCCAAGATAACAAACATGCCAAAGCCATTGATGTGCAAAAACTCTAAAGACCCCTGATATTGCAATCTAATGAAAAACACACGTACATCCTATAACTTATGTTGCATGATCAATTCAACCAAAACAACTCAAGTCTATCAATCAACACTTACATTAAAAAATGTGGCAAATAATCAAATCATGTAATACCAAGAACAACCATAATGATCTACAAACTGCAACCAACCTACTGTAAAATAGAGCTTACTTGCACAAACAACTTTATGCTCAATTCTCTCACCTTTGATCTCACTTCACTTCTCCCAAGTCCTCCACATCTCAAATGATATACTTAAAAGACCACATATTGTTAAAAATAATAACTACAACAGCAGTAGATGACCACAAACCAGTGATCATATTAGATGAATAAGAAACTCTAGGAAGAAACATAATACCATAAAGAGAAGTTGCAAACCATATCACATCCTTCTACCAACACCACCAAGTGCTAAGTTGTGCCAAGTATGATCTCCTTTACCTCCCCAAAATGAAAAGCCTTAACAACACCCAACCATTCACTCTCAAAGATTAAACCAACATAGATGTAAGCTTCTCTAACCAAGGAAGATCAAACTCAAAAAACCATTCCAAAACTAGGAGTAAGCCCAATTACATCTCCTAAACTCCAAACTCATATGCAAAAGGAGATACCCGTGCCAACATCCCTCAAATGAATCCTCCAGAACTAATAACCATAGCTCAAGGTCCATAACCATGAGAAGATAAAGCATAAAGAGAAAAGCATATAAAAATAGGATGGGCAATACCTATTTGAAGATAACCCACCGAGTAGACCAAGAGTGGGGAATGAGAATGCTCCTCCAGGATACACCAAGTCACAATGACTCTCTCAAAGAACAATCTCCTCTATGTCCATAATGAACTCATGTCCATAACCAGGTGTAGGCTCCTCGATCTTCTTGCCGAAACCTCTAAAGAGTAATCATCTTAACAAATGTTCTCTAATCTAGCCTGACCCAAGTCTCCAAGTATTCATGAGCACCTCCATGATCAATCCATGATAAGATCCAAAAGCAACATTGCACCATCATGAATCTCTCCAAGAAAATGATAAAAGTACTCAATACCAAGAGCACCAACAAGACCACTGTCAAAATTGCCACTGCACGTCTGCATAACCTAGGAACACATCATGACACCATGATCTAACATCTCCACAAAGGAAGACCACATGCTCCAAAGAGCATACCCTATATCAAGAGAACCTGTACCATGCCAAAACTCTAATCTAGAATCAAGATTCTACCATGGCACAATAACAAACATCATATAAACAAGGATCATCATCTCCAATCACATGAAGATAACCATCTCCTAACTATAGAACTCTCACTACCAAGAGCTCCGACTGAAATATGATACCAAGCTATCCATGGTAACATGATAAGAATGCGACAAGCCCCAATAACCGACTAACCATACACTCTAATCAGCCATCCTCTCATCTCAAAGAAACACACCAAAAAATTGTATCAATACTGAATCGATCTCGTGGATATAGATAGTCCACATCCAAGTCATCCCACTGCAGCCAATGGGTAGCTAATACACATAACTGCATAACTCGAAGATCTCAAAATGAACATGCAAACTAAGATATAAAAGAGGATAACCTATAGACTTAAAGACTCAAACACCAGATCCTCATCAAATCCAATTTGCCAATCTACAATGAGTAACCGTAGTCAAAGTAACCCATAAGCAAATGTTGTAGAAATGATACCAACAACTCCACACTAAGAAGGCTGCAAAAATACCTCCTTAAATTATGCACAAAGTATACATGCAAACCTAAAACTATCTTGCATCTAGAAATACCCCCAAGGATCCATAATCTGAAAAATAGTTTACCCACAGATCTTGAAAAATTAGGGCCAAATCCAGCACCTCCCCATGGGCTTTGAGGAGCTCCCACTGGTCCATTGCAATAACCACCAACAATTGAGCCACCACAATAACCTCCACTCATATAACCACCAGCCACAAAATTTCCATGCTATGGTGTTGTCCAGACCAACAAATAGTAGAATCATACACAAACTCTGCTACCCATTGCAAGACGTAAATCAAGATTCCCCATTTTCTACCATTTTATTCTGAGAATTGGAAAATCTTGTATAATCTCCCAAATGCTCATAATCAGAGATGAAATGTTCAATTGTATGAGTTGGTATAACATATCTAATATTTTTTGCATCTTCGTGTTTCAGAGATAGAAATGTTATTCCCACACACTGGCCCTTGCCATTGAAAGCAAGTCCACAACATTTATAGCAACATCAATATGCACTCCTAGCAGTTCTGTGGATCCATGTACATATGAAAGAACTTCAATGCATGACACAACTCCACTGGTCATAGAAATTATGTCACTGCCAATTGGATAACCTACTACAGTGACAACATCCAACTTTTCCATCTTCTAGTTTTACATTGCCGAACATTAACAATTTCTTCTGACGAGATGCTATTTGAAGCCTGTCTTTGATTTTGGATTTCACTATTTCAACGCTCTAAGAATTGTCAACCTCTTTAAGAAAAGATCAGCCCTGGTGCTTATAAAAAACTGCATTCACCTCCCTCAATCCAAGCCAAGCTGATACATTGATAAGGTCTTATATTGTAATCTTTGAGAGTGCTTCCATTCTGTAAGTGAATGTCCATCATCATCAATCATTGTTGAGCACAGGGAATATATTCTCTCTCTTCAATATTTGTTTTCACACTTTCCATTATTTCAGTGTTCTCGACCTCCAGACTGTAGCTGCTTCTATTGGCTCTACTCACCCTTATCTCCATGTCGAGAATGAAGCATGTGTGCATAAATGTATTAAAAAGATTCAATGTATTGGGACTTCAACTTCCATATTCAATCCAGACTTTCCAAGAATCTATACAAAATCATCAATCGTCAAAGTGCAATATTTTGAATACGTTGCTTCCTCCAAAAATTTGTCCCACAACTTGTTGATGCTGCTCTTCAGAAATAAAAGAGCTAGTCAAATCCTGCAAGACTTCTAGTAAATAATGAAGTGTCACTTTTTCATTGTTGTCTGAATCATAACCTTTGTAGATAAACTCAGTTTTTTGAAGAAGATTAGCTTTTGAGCTAAAAGGTGACAAAAAGGATATAAAATCTTTGAAATTTAAATCATCAAGCATTCTTAGTAACCTCTTAGAAGGTGGATTCACTGCAAACTCTGGCACAGATAAAAAAACTCATCTACTGATATAAAACCCATCCCATTTCGATTTAGTGCACAAAAAAATTTATAGAGGAGAATTATTTCTTGTTGTGAAAACATGTTATTATAGTGTTCTTGGACCTCCTCGATGTTATACTAAGCAACCATACTTGATGTGTTGCCCATCTCTATCATTGTCATGCATAATCGACATTTCCAGGATGATGTGGTGGACGAGTGAATCCCTCTCAACCATGGTGATCATAGTTCTCCCCTCATCAAACTCCTTTAATATTTTTGGTTGCGGCTCCCTTCTGGTATTATGTTTCGTGTACTATCTCTGCAGCTTAGTCTAAATAGGCTACGACTTCTCATTTCTAGAAGGTATTATATCAAATAGTTCACACGCTTTGTCTTGGCTTTTCTCTTTCATTTCCTTTGGCATTTTATCAAACAGATGGCAGGCTATGTGGCATGTGACATATCTACGCAACACTTTATCAACTAGTAATGGCTTCAATTTATTCTTTCATATTCTCTTCTAAATTAACTCTTCCTTCGGGAGTCCCTGAATTTTTGCGCCCTCCAATTACCTACAATCTAACTACTTATGTGATCCTCAGTTGTGGCTTTTATTGAACAATAACTTCTATTCGAGCAAACCCTCTATTCAACCTGCTCTCCCTAGATCTCCCCAGCTCTGATACAATGCTATGTCACACCTCATCTATCCACAACAAAACACATACTATTATTAAAACACTACAAAGGCAAGTACTCGCCACTACGTGGCATTTATTATTATTCCTTCATTCCACATATTTGTTGTTTCAATGTTAGTGTCAATGATCAATTTTAAACTATTTAGAAGGAAGTGGATATAGTATTTCCATTGTAATTCACATCATTTCATCATGTCTCATCATGGTTTGAGTGCATCAATAAAGTAGTGATTATTTCTGATCTTTAAATGGTCTAATATGTTGAAAAGAACATTATTATATAACTTTGTCTAGTATAAGTACTACAAGGACATCATGATATGGGGATCGCCATTGATTTCAATTCTTCCATAGCATTTTTGAGTCTACAAAATTAGGGTTAGAGAGATTGAAATTTTATGGTATGATTTGCCATAGGAGGTGTAGTTCATAGTTAGTCTTTATGTAGTTGGATACTTTAGTAACTTGAAAGGTTCAAATGGATCATAAATATATATAAATATAGATGTGTGACTAAAACAAAATAACTTCATCAACAAAGTATGCATATAATTTGGGTTTTAACAAATTCACCTCTTTTTTTGGTTACTAGGTGAGACTAATTATGGGTAAGATAGATAAAAGAGATCTTCTGCATGTATCTTGACATCTTGTAACAAGAATAATGTAGAAACAATACTATATTATTGTGTATGAGGAAAATTGGAATGTAAACAATAAGCATAAATACCCTATTCCAACTCTACATAACCTTCAAAGAATTATCACAAAATAGCAACAATAAATTAATACAAAACAACAAAGATTACCACAAGTGATTTGTATTCTTTGGCACGTAATATGTGAATTGCTCTATTACTTTGCATAACCTTAATTGCTTTCATGGATAATTAGATTGATTTGATTTTCATAAATAGAATTGATTTTTCTATTTATTGAATTGTTTGGTAAAGATAAAGATTTGAAAGCTAAGTTAACTAAATGTTTGATTTGTTTTTTGACATGCAATTGGATTTGAAAGAAAAAGAATTAAATAATAAATTATTTAATTCATGTGCATGAGTTATTTATCGAAAGAACGGATATAATTAGAATTAGATAAATAAATTTATTTATTTCATGTGCATGATAGAAGAAAGTAGAAGATAAATAAAATATTGATTTTATTTATTTGTGAGAGAGGAAAGTAGAAAAGTCAACTAAATAAATTATTTTAATTTGTTTAATCATGGAGAAAATATTAGCTAATTAAGTAATTAAAGATTATTTATTGTGGATAAGAGGAATAAAATTGATGAATTAATTAAATAACGAGAAATTCTTTAATTAATGTGAAATTGAGAATTGAAATGGATGGTTTAATTAAATAATTAAAATCATTTAATTAAAGTGGATTAGAAGAATAAAGTTGGTGAAATGTTAGATTTAATTAAATAATTAGTTCTAATTATTTAATTAATGTTGGAAGGGGAATTAATGAGAAAATGAATTAGATTTAATTAAATAATTAGAAATTATTTAATTCAAGTTGATCAGAAGAAAATAATGAGAAAATGATGTGAATAGATGAGACGGGAATGTGTTATTCATTTTTAGGTGTCAACATTTTGCCCCTCTTTGAGATGATGTTGTAAAGTAACAACATTTAAAATAAGTTTAAAACATAGCGTTTGATTGGATTATAAGAAGATTGATTTGGAAGATCATGATTAGAAGAAACTAATTAAATTAGAGATGGTGATGTCCTAGTCATTCAAAGCGAGGGTGTCAAGGAAAGATAATGGTAATTTAATGAATAAGATGAATGATGATGATACCCCCTCGAGAGGATAGGTGGGTTCAAAGAACACGGGTGTGCTCTCGAAATGAAAGGAGAGGAAATTGTTAGTAGGTAGAGAGATTTCGATGTTCAAATGAAAAAGTTAGATGAAAGGGGGAAGAATGATGGAAAAAGAATGGATGCAATGATGTATTATGATAGAAGAAGCTATGTAGGATGTAGAAGAATAGAAAATTGATCAAACTATGAAAGCTATAGATACTTATTAGGATGTATGGGGGAGATGGATGGGATGATTTTTCTTTAGGTTATGCTTGACAAAATGTAAGTTACATCAATCCTTACTTTGATATAGCAATGGATGTTATGCACCAGGGTATATAAGACCAAGATGACGTTGTACCCTTTGCATGGACGTTGACTCTATAAACAAAGGGATATCCTTATTCATACCAGACATAATAGAACCTTGTCAGATACGTGAATGGTAGATAGTCTTAGCGCATGATGGTCCCAGTGCACAAAAGGTATTTGAATGACCTTAGATGTAAAGGATATTGTTTATGCAAGAATCTATTCCAACACATACAAAATAAATATTAGCCTTGGTAGGATAACAAGAACATCCCACAAACACGGCATATGAAAGCAATGACAATGTCCCGATCCATACTTATCTTAACATACCAAGATATAGAAAAATCAAGGTAGCCTCGATTTAAGCATTAGAAAGAGACAAAAAGATAAATCAAGGCAAATAATCGACTAACAAAACAAAAACACAGCCATCACATCTCTTGCCAAAGAGAGGTGCTCATATTGGATAAGGTCTTGTTGTAGGAAAGACACATCCATTGAAGGCCTTGGATTTTGGATAAATGGATTAGCTAAATAGGCAATGGTATGCGGGAAAATGTGTTGCTTCACCAATAGTCTTTCACTTCTGATTTTATACTTGTACTTGATGCTTTCAAAAGATGTGTAGTTCATTTTCTACTTGAGTTAGTCAAGTCTGGATGATAGGTGAATAGGATGAATTATGGTAGATGGAAGAGTAAATGTTGGTGTTTTATTATGGTTTATGGTAGGTGGGAAAGTTTATTGTGGAAAGTGGAGATGATAATTCCTCTCATGATCCAAGGATCCAATCATAGAAACTAGGTTAGGGAAAGATGCCCCAGTCGGGCACAAGATTTATTATGACGTTGCTTTGGTGGACTTTATTATGGGATGAAGGTGGATAGAAAACGATTAATATTGACAATGATCAAGCCATGATAGGTGGGTTTATGGAGATAAAGACTTTATTATGGAATGGAGTGGATGATATGGATAAGGAACTGATAGATGATGGATGATGACATCTAAACATAACACCTAAAAATAGCTTTTCACTATGGTACTTGCCCAAGGCGCTTGTTTTCCAGGTTTTCACCATTGGACAGACTTTTTTTGTATTTTTCTTTTTTTTTTATTTTTTTTTATTTTTTTTATTTTTTTGGATTTTCCTAATTGTTTTATTTTTTTAGATTTTTCTGATTGGGATACTCTGAGGGTCGGGTATAAAACTTGTTAAGATGAACACTATTGATGGGTTTATCTAGAGGTGCTCCTTCAGGTGTAGAAAGTTGATAAGCTTTTTATTCATAGATTGTTTTAGCAACAAAAGGCCCCAACCAATTAGGTTCAAACTTACCTTTCTTGTCTCGATCTTGTTGATTTCTCTGATTTTCCTTTAGGACTAGATCACCAACTTCAAATTGTCGTTCCTTGATCCTCTTATTGTAACTATGATGGAGGTAGTTTTGGTAAACCTGTAGATGATTTAGTGTAGTGAGATGCCTCTTGTCGAGTAACTCTAACTCTTGTGATCTAGAAACCCGATATTCTTCTCCATTAATAAGATGCTGCAAAGAGACTCTAGGAGAAGGGAGCTCAACCTCTATAGGAAAAATAGCTTTAGTGTCATAAACTAATGAATATGGAGTGGCACCAGTAGGTGTACGGATACTTGTACGGTAGGCCCATAAGGCTGAATTGAGTTGCGGGTGCGAGTCACGACCAACTTCATTGACTATTTTCTTGAGGATTTTCAATATAGTTTTGTTGGAAGCCTCGGCTTGGCCATTACTTTATGGATAATATGGGGTAGAAAAATAGCATTGGATATGGAATTGAGTGCACAGGGCTTGGACTTCTTGATTTTTGAATGGCTTACCATTACCAGTGACAATGGCCAGGGGAATACCATACTGGCAAATAATATAATGTAGGATGAACTTACCAATCTGTTTACAGGTTATGTAGGCCATTGGGATGGCTTCTACCCACTTCATGAAATACTCAGTGGTAGTAATAATGAACTTATGGGCATTGGATGAGGATGGATGGATTTTTCCTATGAGATCGAGCCCCCACTGTGAGAATGGCCATGGAGTAAGTGATAGGTTGTAATGCTTGTGTTGGTGCATGAATCAAATCTCTGTGCTGCTGACATTGAAGATATTTCTTAGCAAATTGTTGTGCATCTTGTTCCATAGTCAACCAGTAGTACCCTTTTTGCAACAACTTCTTGGCAAGTTTTGGGCCAGTGGAATGTGCCCCACAAACACCTTCATGAACCTGACGTAGAGTAGTGTTACCCTTGTCCGAGGTAAGACATCAAAGGAGGATACCATCGAGACTCCTTCAATATAAGATATCGTCGAGAATGGTGAAATAGGAAGAGCAGCGAATGAATTTTTTCTTTTGAGTGCTAGTTAGGTTGGGTGGAAGGGTATTGTCATGAAGGTAATTGTATATGTCTTGGTACCATGGGGAACTGGGACCGAAAAATTTTGCATATAAACTCAATTTGTGGAACATCGAAAGCAGGAATCAATAGTTGTTCAACCAAGAACTCACATAACTAAGTGTTGTTAGGCATATCCAAGAGAGATCCAATTGTCGCCATTGCATCAACAACCTTCTTATTCAACCTTGGAATTTCCTTGAAATATATCTAGGAGAAATATTGTGTGAAATCGTCAACCATTCTTTTGTATGGGAGAAATTTATCATCTTTGGTCTGATATTCATCCGTGACTTGTCTAACGACCAATTGGGAATCACCTAGACTTGTATTTGTTTAATGTTTCATTATACAACCATTCAGAGTCTTGTAATGAGAGCTTCGTATTCGGTAATGTTGTTGGTGCAAGGAAAATCCAGCCGATATGACTTTGGAATGCAATCTCCCTGTGGAGTGACAAAGAGGACTCCAGCTCTAGACCCATGTTGTGTGTAAAAACCATCAAATTATAGTTTCCATATAGTAGTTGTGTTGATAGTAAAAACCTCTTCATCTATGAATTCTAAAATCGTAGGATGAGTGTGTTGGTTCTCCAAATTTGTACCCCACTAATCCTCAGAATATTACCATGCTTTGAAAGACTAATGGAAAATGGCCAATGAATATGAGATGTTGTCAAAAGACAATCTCCTCTACACTTTAGGCTCTGCAGAACCTAGGTGGGTTCCCCTTTTTAGACATTGGTAACTTGGAGTAATAGCTAATAATCAACCATAGTGTCAAGTAGCAAATACTTTCACAGAAAAATATGCAAGAGACTAACTAATTTATACATTTATGAAGGATGTATCTCTTATATCCTTTAACTAGCACATGTGAAAGCAGAAAATAATTATGAATAAATTACACAAGAATGATTTATCTTCTCAAAGTGTATTTGGTTGGGAAGTGGGATAATCTCATATTGGTACTTATCAGAGAATATAGAGTCCATATATTACACTATCATGTCTCAGCATTATACACATCTGGTGGTTACAACGGGCTTTGTTGAAATACTATTATCTTGACAATAACATCAACCCGCTAAAGGCTTCATTCATATGACCATATACATAGTGATCCAATTATTCTGTAAACAACATTATTATCTTCTAGAAAGATTTACTCCATTACTTGAATGGAAACTAACATAGAGAAAAAATTCACAATAACAAATGTAAGTGAAGAAACAATAACCCTTGATTATTATTTGCAAATGTTTGCTTACAGTATAGAATGGAGACAAATGACTCATGAATTTGCATGTTTTTTATATAACCTCAAAACAGAGATTACATGCTTATGACAGACATATGCTTTACACAAAGACTTATGTTCCTATGACAATTACAACTCAAGAGAAAACATCCCATTCATTTTCCAACCCTCTAAACCACTTAGCACTTCCCTTTTATAAAACAAGGGTGCCTCTTACATCCGATAGATGATTAACACATACCTCAAACAATAAATTAATGTTCATGAGGTGTAGAGCACATGGACAATTACAATATTCCTAAAACAGTTACACATATTTGCAACCCACTCATTGTTGTTACTTGAATGGTTACAGAGTCTTGAACCTACATGACATGCTAACACTATTTTGACACAAATTTTGATATGGGATGGAGGGATACCAAGTAGACCCATGCCATTATCTTCACTCGCCAAATCTGATCTGGCAACACATGCTCACTGTGAAGAAGGGGATAAATAAGATATCATTTGTTGTCTATTTAATCCTTTGACTCTGTCAATAGAGGCCCAAATAGTTATCTACTTTCAAACCATCCAGATGTAATGTTCTCCACTTGTCAAATACTAGCCAACACCTACTACATACTGATATGGTGGGGATGAGGAGCTAGAAAGGTGCGGCCCTACCTACACATCAACTTAAGCTAGTGATCATTGGCCATTGGAAATTAGGAGCCTCCTTCATCCCAAACTGAGAAACTGCATGCAATTGGAGCGGTTAACTAGTAATACCCTTTCCTCATCAGGTTCCAGCCAATAGAAGGTGAAATTGAGGAATCAAGCAGGCTACCACAACATTTGTTTTTTTTCCTGAACCTCTTATTCCAAAGAAGATAATCATTTCTCTCTTATTATTGTAAACATAAATT
This sequence comes from Cunninghamia lanceolata, assembly GCA_027924645.1. Lineage (NCBI taxonomy): Eukaryota > Viridiplantae > Streptophyta > Pinopsida > Cupressales > Cupressaceae > Cunninghamia > Cunninghamia lanceolata. The sequence goes on from BSBN01000738.1 coordinate 6,835,599, forward strand.
TTTAACCAGGGTAACAACGATAGACCCTCTTTGAGAATGAAAGATACAAGAGTCATGATGGAAGGAAAAAAAATACTCTAAACCACAAAAGGAAAGAAAGGTAATATGACTTGTAATAACATTCACTTCCTTTATAATAGAAAATAGGATCATGGATATATCTCCAGAATCTGTTATTTCTCAACAACTACAATTATTACCTTTTACATTGCTTGAGAACTTGTAGACTCAGCCTTATCTGAACACCTTGAAAATCGCAACATAGCCAAAAATAGAAAAAATGGTGGGAACATTCATAACTAATCAAGTATCATATGCATCAAACTTGTGTGTTATGATCCAAATATATCTGCCATATGTCCTTTCATCACTATCGGTGACCTAAATGAAAGAAAAACTCACCTTTTGAAAGATTTGGGAACAATTATCCTTCTGCCAATGTCACATCAAAATATTCGTTGAGGCACCAAAAAGATACTCTAATGTTAGATGACATCATGCCAATACTTCAAAATGGATACATGATTTATTTTCTCTGGAAGTACAAGACATTGTGACAACACAATTCTAATTTGTCATTAAGTACAAAACTTTTGGCAAAGTCTATGACCTGGAAAGATGACTCACCCTCGATACTCTACAAGCCATGAATTAAAAACACCATTTGAAGGTCATTTGAACTCAAGAATCCATGACAATTTATTCAAATGAGTGTTATACCTTGCATCCAAAGTTATTTTGGTATCTTTGATGAAACCATCCAAACTATACTTCAATTTTACCAACTTGTCTATATTGTCATTCAAGAGTATTGAGTTTGGCTCATTCTCTGTCAAAATTGAGGAACCCAAAGATGCCAAGACACTATTGAAATCAGCCTTCCATTTATCAAATGGCTTGATCTCTCCTTCATCATCAAGGATTTTAGGCATGAGGACTTCCTCCAATGCCTCAAATGAATTCAACTTGTTCTTGAGGAGAACTTCAAGTTTTGATTGGTGAGTACAAACATTAGCCAACACCCCCATCATTTTTGTAATGCTTGTTAATTTTGTCTGTACATTAGGGTCAGACCTCACATGTTCAGTTTCTTCTTCTAGTGTTGCAAACCTAGAGGCCCATGTGCCTGACATTTCTTTCAATCTCTCTTCATTATGCAAGTATTTGGCAAATGCAATTTTTAGATTATTATACCCTACCCATGCATCTTCTGGAACTTCTTGAGAACTCTTGTCAACCTATACCCTAGTATATCATGAACAAAATTCACCGATTATTTCCTTCCTCCTCCCTAACAATTCTTTCTGATTCCTAAGCATGTTTCAACTTTCTCTCAAGGTCCTTCATCTAATCCTTGATATTTTTTATCTTGAGGGACAAAGTCAACCTATCTTGAACTAAAGTATCAATTGAAATAGATTGAGGAATGGTAGGCTCGGATGAGATGCTCTATCGAGGAGGAATTAATGACGCAACCCTGTTATATTCTTGAATCAACTTTAAGTACTTCTCACTTAATGTGTAGAAATTAGCCTTCAATTTTTTTGTTGTTGCTTCACTAAATAAGGATGTATTAACCACCAATGATGTCCCCAAAAGGGAAGATGTGTCTACAACCCTTCTGACAATCAAGTTTCTAACAAGCTCATTTATATTCCTGGTAACTTGAGGCTTTTGAATTTCAGGGGCAACTGCCCATATTGCCAGAGTTTCATACTTGGTAGTAAAACCTAACCCAAAGTACAGGTCTTGAGCTTGTTCCTCAAATGTCAGGACATCCTGATCACCATCCTACCTCCTAATAGTATTCATAGCAATAGCATAAGCAATATCCCATCCAAGTAACAAGAGACATCCACTCTCTTCTACAATCCACCTTCCTTTCTCAGGGGTAATATTTTGACCTAGAATTCAACCTCTTTGAGTGCCTTCTGAGTTATCTCTTACATTTCCTCCTCTGTAGCTTCTCCTCTTTTCTTGTTTAACTTCTTGAGGAATATCTCCATTTTATTTTTAATCAATAAATCCTTGAATTTCCCTCAATAATTCAGTGCAGGTAAGAGCTCTTACATCATTGACCACGGTATCACCTCCCCTAAAATAAATAAGCATCCTATCTTGTGGAGGATCTTCAATTACTACTCTTTGGGGACAGGGCATGACTTGGTTTACCTCATCAAGGTCAGGTACATTTTCCCCTACTTTTGTTTCTGCATAATCAACAAGGGGTAGAATATTACCTTGTGCCCTTGATACTTCCATACTTTGGGTGTCTAGCAACTCAACCTCATGCCTAATTGGTTTAGGCTTCTCTTCAATCGGTACCACTGGTTGTGCAATTGCCCTTGGCCAAAGAGTAGCAACATTATCCAACATAGTTTGAACCCTAATGTTTGGATCTTTTATACTCTTGTATGCTCCTAGATACTTGGGGTCTAACTTCTTTCTCTACTTATCTCCCTGGAAGATTATCTTTAAATGAACCTTCCTTCTATGGACATCCTCATTAGAGACACAATTCCTGATAATATCTTCAAAACAATCAAACTAATGGCGAAAAGTAGGCCTCCCCACCCCTAGTCTGGTTTGATCAATGAGATTCTCAGGGTCAAAGCCCCTCTACTTCTCCATTGCCATCTTGTGAGCCTACAATTCAGGGGCCAATAATTTCAACCCCTCTCTGATTCTTATAAGGAAATCATAGAAGACAAGGGAAGCAGGCAAGAATGTCATCTTCTTGTCATTTTTGAAGTGAAATTTGTCAACCTCATTTAACTGCCATATCATTTCCATGAAGGCAATTCTAGAACGCTCCTTGATAGAATGTGAGGTTGGACTGGGCATCCATATATCCTGATAACTATTGAATTAGAATGGAGGTACCAATCTCCCCAGTTATGATCAATCCCAAACTTAGGTGCCCAATCAGATGGTCTAAGAAGTCTCATAACTCTCTCAAAGATTTGAGTTGGCCTCTAATAACCCAAATTTCTCATGACCACCTGCACAAAAGACTCCTCAAAGACTACATAGTTTGAAGTAGCACAATGCATGTCCTAAATGTGTGTCTGTGTCTGGACAGGTGATGGGGAACCATCCTGCTCGTAAAAATTCAATCTCAATGCAGGATCCCAGATAGTCTGTCCACTATGCAATATGAGGTGACATAACAGAGAGTACCACTTAAAACTTACTATCCTATCATATCCTTTTATTCTCACAATTTCTTTCATGATTTCATTAGAAATATAAGAAGCATAATCAGATTTTTTATTTAGACTTACATGTTGAATATTTGCTTCTATCATGATTAGGCCAATTGGGATTTGTACCTTAATGTCCTTTGCCAGGACTTGGTAGAGAGCATAGTATGTCTATTTGAAATAACCTAAAAAGGTGTCCACATCAACAGGTGCCACTTCATCCTGAGGGATTTTGATTGGTTTACCATCATGGCCCCTTCTCCTATGCTTTGGGATCCAAACTACCCTATAACCGCTCTTGTCCCTATTATATTCTCGGTACAATGAGTCCAGGTCAATAGTGGTATTTGCGGTATAATCCACTTTCGAAAACCTCACAAATATAATTCCTAACCAACCTAAAGAGGAAGGCACCATCTTTATTTAAAAACTATCATAGTCTTAGGGTCATATCTACTAGTGATTGCCCTAATCATCTCCACATTAGCAAAGACATTCGATACCACTAGTCTTCTCAAATCCATTGTCCAAATATTAGACATGGGTCTTTGTTCACTCCTTTTGTTATAACAATAACAAAACAATGTTCAGCCCTAGGGATATATGATTGCATCTCTCATACCCTCAACATTATCTAACATTCTATCTAACATAATTTCCATTCCCTAAGCATGGTTCGATCTCTTAGAGGAGCCTAGAAGTTGTCATATAATTTATTTGTCGAACTCTCTCTTTCTCTTTCCAAGTTGGGACTATGGTCGACTCATTTTAGGGTTCTTGATAGGGCACAGGGCTTATATAATTTCAACAACTAGGGTTTAAATTCGATCAAGGATTCTTTGAAAGACAGTCATATGTTTTTGTGTTTGTCAATAAATCTCTAAGCAAGGAAAGGCATGGTATAACCACTTGTTAATTCCAATATGCCTTTGTATATTGATGTCACCATATTTTTAAACATACTCTACATATCTTACATGAATTCCCCTAATTTCTCCACATTAATTCCCAAATCCCTTATATTTATCTTCATCAATTTTAGCATTCTCTCTATCGCTTCCTCATCTGTAGGGCCTTTATATTTTCACTTCTTATCTTCCTCCCATACCAAATATGCCTCCATCTCCTTAATATCCCTAATAAAGGGCTCCAAGACCAACATTTCTAGAACACTATCCCTCAACTCTTCATTTATAGTTAGTTGCTTCAAGTTCTCTTTAAACTCTAACAATATAGTGGCTTGGGAATGTAATAGGCCATTATTCTCCAAACCCTCTGTTGGTTTTCAAATCTGCAGAGGGTTTGCTAGTTCCAATGCACGGGCAGATTCAGCCAACAGATTACGGGAGGTTGCGTGAGCTGCCTCCCCTTCACTTCTGGTTCTGCCGTACCAAGGGGGGTATCCCTATAACTAAAGATATAACCTTGACTAGACCAATAATACAGTGATTTAGCTTTACAATAGCAGGCAAAATACTCTCATGTGTGGACCAAGATCTTCATGACAGATTCACAAGGTTGGCAACATTCTTGGACATATGTGTCTGGTTAGGTATGAGAGTATGCGGGGGGTTCCTAATCCTACTCCTACAACTAACAAGTGGAAGTGATGAGATGGGTGGACATAATGTCCTGGATGCAAGACAAAGGGTTTTGGCTCATAACTATTGACCCAGAAACAGACTGGTGCCTATCCATTGGGCAAGGAGTCAACTAGACGTATACAGCAGATGGTTTGCAACTTTCACTCAAGTTTCAGGGGGTTGGACTTGATGCTTGCCTTACAAACATCACCCAAGAAAGGGTATCTAACTGCCTCTACTTACAGATATCCCTGCAGACATGCAACCTTCCCCATGCTCAACCTAAAACAATTTAATCCACTCCTTGAATGGAAGTTAGAGATCAAACATGTGATACAGAAAATCATATCCTAGAACCTGAGAAACCCTTAGCAACCAGATTCAGAAGAAGGAGACTAACATGCAGCAAATGGAGACAAGCAGATAAACACATGCAATGAAGCATTTCTCATATAAAATCAACACTGAAACTGAAATATGTGCAAAATACACTCATGCTGCAACTCATAAACTCCTAAATGGGATACAATAGCCAGGATCATGCCCTGTTCTTCATTAGTTACACAAAAATGCCCCAGGCCTTCAACAACCTTAAATGAGTGACACAGTCTGCCTTTTATAGCAAAACTGTGTACTCCGCAAATTAATTACATGGCACATCAAAAATTTGCCAGATACAATGCATCAGAAAAATGGCGCTCAGAATTGAATGCGGCAGAGGGACCAAGAGGAAGGAGTAGGTAGAAATTGGGATCTGGGCCGCCGCTCAAAGATATGCATCATAAAAATGGTGGTTGAGCTATCAACTCGACCCATACCTCTGCAACAAGCAACCATTACTATTTCACCAACCCGCAGCCTTAGGAATGCAACCATAGCAAGTTTCCACGGAGTTTCCCACCAAAAACAGTTGCAAATGCTCATGAGAAAACCCGCGCTACAGGCTCAAAACGTGGTTGTCGATTAAAACCCTATCGTTGAGATCAAACGGCCCTAAAAACGTCGAAAAGTCCCTAGCCAATGAAAACGTGCCACGCAGACACTTCAGGTTTCCATCGCTGACCATCGCCTTATCCTTTTTATTTTTAAAAAAAGGGACACGTGGTGACATCCGCTGTATCGACCATCGGGACAAGTGGCAACTTCCACAATCTCCTTTGAAACACTAAGGCCCTCCCGAGACACTCCCGCAGAAGCCGCCATGTGGCACCGCCCGCAACACTCAAGAAACAAACTGTGTCACAATACCAAAGTGGCTTCCGCAAGCGACACATGTCACAACCCGCGGCCTTGAAACCTAGAGACACAAAAAGAAACGGGGCCCACAACCCCCCGCTCGCCATCGCAAAAGGAAAACAAGGGCAAGCCCGCGGAAGCCGCCACGTGGCGCCTTATGCGGCCACTTCTTGACACACAAAGACACTTTTGAAACCTCGCGGACCGCAACACTTGGCAGCATCCACGATATCCTTGAAACATTAGAGACCCTTGGGACCCTCCGCCACGCGTCACTTTCCGACACATTTGATACATACGCCGGGGGCCACATCAATGTTTTGTTTACCGTTGAAACAAAATGGAAACTAGCCTGCAGAAACTGACACTTGTCACGCTCCGCAGCAACCTTGAGGGACACACGGCGCCTTCCGCACTCCCGCTGAAACAAAAAGAAATTGCCCCCGCCAGTGACACTTGGCGCCTTCCGCGCGATCATTGAAACTTTATAAAGGGGCACATGAAACCTCAAGCGAAGGCCGACACTTGGCAGGATCCACGGCCACCAAAGAAACTGAGAAACACTTTTGAAACTCTTGTTGAGGCAGCCATTTGGCATCATCCGCTGCAGCTTAGAAACTTCAACGGGACCCACCATGTCTGTGCCAAACTATGAAACAAATAGAAACAAACGCGGAAGCTGACACTTGTCAGCTTCCGCAACAATTACAAGGGACAGATGGCGCTTTTCGCGGCAGCTTAGAAACTTAAAAGAAACTTTCTGAAACATGGGCGGAGTCCGACACGTGGCACACTCTGCGGGGCTCTGAGTTACTTTTCTTGTGTCTCTTGGGTGCCTCCACGTGGTGCCCTCCGCGCCACTCTCAGAAACTTTTAGAAACTACGTTGAAACCTTAGCGGAACTCTGTCGGAAGCTGACACGTGGCGGCTTCCGCGGCTAAGTTGAAACTTTCAGGGGCTACACTCCGCTGCTGACACGTGGCACACTCCGCGGGGATGCAAAGGCGCAGATTTAAACCGGGGCTTAAACTTGGCGGTCCCGCGGCTGTGGCACAATTTGACCCTTCTAGCCACACACAGAAACATTTAAGGACACTGAAACAGTGACCCGATATGCATTTTTTATGCATTTGACCCAATTTTTATCAATTTCAGGGGCCGATGGAGACTTCTGACCTGCCACAACATTTTGACTTGCACCTTAACTAATTTCTGGCATTTTTAACAACTGCAGAGGCCAAAATGTGTCAGGATTTTTGGATTTTTGGGAGGAGACCTGACTCAAAACCTCAAACATAAATTATTACTAATAGTGGCTCCGATTGGGGACATGCAGGTGCAAGACTGCAGCGAGAACCTCAGATCTCTGGGATGGAGACCAGTCCCTTTATCCATTGGGCACAGAGTCATGAAGATATATTGATCTACATCAACAAACACATTATTTTTAAACATTATATTGGCGGCCCAAGGCAGCCAAAAAGGAAGAACCATAATTCTTTCTTGTCAAATGCCTGATTCCACACTGAAAGATCCCAATACCAACTGAAAAGATTGGCATAATCTGGCCATAATGTCATCTGCTCAATTAGACATTCCACCACTTTTGAAAGCTTGCCACTATCATTTTTATCTCTGTCATTCTGCATTTCAAAATTAGACATATAACCATACACATAATATTCTTCAACAGTAGGCAACACATGTATGTTATATCCCTCAGACAGTACATCATATTGTTCTTGGCATTCCTCATGATTTATTTGGCTACTGCACACCATCAGGCACTCATCCAGCTGATCCAAAGGCTGAAAGCATTCAAAAAAAATGAGAACCCTAATATCTATTGAAAACAAATCCTGATCCACACACCCAATGTTGCACATGTCTGAATCAGGTGATGATGAACATTCATTATTCACAGTTTGTAAATCAGCATCATGATCTTCAAACAAAGGGTTAATCCTGCACCAATGAAGGTCATGACTCACAACAATAAATGCATCCAGAGGCTCATCATAAAGGGGATTCATGTTCATGGTAAAGGTCTCTGCTTCTTCTTCATGACAATCTATTTCTTCTTCATTATTATCAGATCCAGAGTCATAAGAAGAACAAACCTGATCCATGCACTGGTCATGGATATCATTTTTATCATCTGATTGCCCCACATATAAAATTTTTGTTGTTTCAATGCACTCTGAAGTTGAACAATCCACATCACTTTCCAGCCCTCTAATGCTTCCTGATGAAACTGATATTGATTCTTGATCCATATGATCACAACTTTGCACAACTGGATCATTTAAACATTAATGCTCTTTGATAAGGGCTAGCATGTAAATATTACTTGAAAAATTATTACTGTCAACTTCATTTGTTGGGCAAAAAAGGACATCCTCCTCTACAATAGAAACATCATCAACTTGGGATGATGCAAAAACTGGGACAACAGGGGTGTGAGCACTTTGACATTCATTGTCAACTCTTGAAATAAATCGTTCATTAACATTAGGGGCTGCAGGACAACAAAAAATTTTAGAAAAATAACCCTTTTGAATTCCATATCTCTAATTGTTTTCAATATCAATTGCAAACTGTTGTGCTTGATGCAATGTGGTGGGCTCTTTATCTCTCAATCTATAACTCATTTTCCTATCAAATGCTCCCAAATAGACAACTAAGCACAATGCATCATTAGGTCTCATGCATTCTGGTATTCTATTCAATGCCCTCATAAATCTGAGGTTAAAAGCTGGGATCAACTCATCTTCTTCAATATGGATGTACATAAAGTCACTAATGACTGCATATTCAGAAATTCTTTCACCATATTGCACTAGAAATGCAGATTTAAAACCATGCCAAGAGCTGACAGAGTAAGCTGGAAGATAGGAGAACCAGTCCCTTGCATCTTCATCTAGAGATTGAACAAATAATCTAATAACTACATCTTCATGGTCAATCTCAAAATCATCTATCACATTTAGGAACTGTTGCAAGTGTCTCTCAGCCGATTCATCCTTTATACCACTGAATTTAGGCAAATACCTTCTGATTTTAGGTGGAAGAGCATTTGGATAACCACAAATGCCACTAAAATTTATGGGCTTATATCTATCTATGTTGAAGCCTTTTTTATTACATGGTTGGGACTGACTACTATACATTGTTGCATTTGACACCTCACAAGGGTACATGGGCTGACAATACATCTTTTTATGCTTTTTGCAACCCTCTTCTCTACTCAGATTTTCAATTACAATATGACCTTAGGCCCTTAAAATACAAACTGCTATTTCAACCTGCCTAAAGTCCTCTATATGAGTCTTTTAAACAATATTGCATGCCCTTTTGAAATACAGAGTAGGTTCTAACAAAAGCATGCAAGCTCTGCTTTCACCAATGTTTCCCTTTTAACCAGTGCTATTTCACCAAATAGGGAACTTTTCAAAAACTTGTACAAATATCTGGATATGTTGCAGCTGCTGATAGGTTCATTCAACAGAGTCGCCACCTCCTTGGCAAAGGAATGAGCTTCAAACAGGCTGAAGCTGAAAATTGATATCTTTCTTTCTAGGTCATCCACCAGCAAAGCCACAGATAAAACTTTTTCTTTTGCTGCAACAAGTTCATTGGAAAATAGATTTTCCAGCCTTCAAATCACTTGACTCTCTTTCTCCCCAGTAGAGTCGCCAAAATCTGTTGGGACTCGGATGGGCCACAAAGATATTATTTTTTTAAATCAACTCCCCAGTAGAGTCGCCAAAATCTGTTGGTGACTCGGATGGGCCACAAATACATTCTTTTTTCATCAATCCTTCCCCAGCGGAGTCGCCAAAATCTGTTGGTTTCCAAATCTGCAGAGGGTTTGCCAGTTCTAATACACGGGCAAATTCGGCCAACAGATTATGGGAGGTTGCGTGAGCTGCCTCCCCTTCACTTCTGGTTCTGCCGCACCAAGGGGGGTATCCCTATAACTAAAGATATAACCTTGACTAGACCAATAACACAATGATTTAGCTTTACAATAAAAGGCAGAATACTCTCATGTGTGGACCAAGATCTTCATGATAGATTCACAAGGTTGGCAACATTCTTGGACATATGTGTCTGGTTGGGTATGAGAGTATGCGGGGGGTTCCTAATCCTACTTCTACAACTAACAGGTGGAAGTGAGGAGATGGGTGGACATAATGTCCTGGATGCAAGACAAGGGGTTTTGGCTCATAACTACTGACCCAGAAACAGACTGGTGCCTATCCATTGGGCAAGGAGTCAACTAGACGTATACAGCAGATGGTTTGCAACTTTCACTCAAGTTTCAGGGGGTTGGACTTGATGCTTGCCTTACAAACATCACCCAAGAAAGGGTATCTAACTGCCTCTACTTACAGATATCCCTGCAGACATGCAACCTTCCCCATGCTCAACCTAAAACAATTTAATCCACTCCTTGAATGGAAGTTAGAGATCAAACATGTGATACAGAAAACTATATCCTAGAACCTGAGAAACCCTTAGCAACCAGATTCAAAAGAAGGAGAATAACATGCAGCAAATGGAGACAAGCAGATAAACACATGCAATGAAGCATTTCTCATATAAAATCAACACTGAAACTGAAATATGTGCAAAATACACTCATGCTGCAACTCATAAACTCCTAAATGGGATACAACAGCCAGGATCATGCCCTGTTCTTCATTATTTACACAAAAATGCCCCAGGCCTTCAACAACCTTAAATGAGTGACACAGTCTGCCTTTTATAGCAAAACTGTGTACTCAGCAAATTAATTACATGGAACATCAAAAATTCGCCAGATACAATGCATCAGAAAAATGGCGCTCAGAATTGAATGTGGCAGAGGGACCAAGAGGAAGGAGCAGGTAGAAATTGGGATCTGGGCCGCCGCTCAAAGATATGCATCATAAAAATGGCGGTTGAGCTATCAACTCGACCCATACCTCTGCAACAAGCAACCATTACTGTTTCACCAACCCGCGGCCTTAGGAATGCAGCCACAGCAAGTTTCCACGGAGTTTCCTGCCAAAAACAGTTGCAAATGCTCATGAGAAAACCCGCGCTACAGGCTCAAAACTTGGTCGTCGATTAAAACCCTATTGGTGAGATCAAACGGCCCTAAAAACATCGAAAAGTCGCCAGCCAATGAAAACGTGCCACGCAGGCACTTCAGGTTTCCATCGCTGACCATCGCCTTATCCTTTTTATTTTTTAAAAAAGGAACACATGGCAACATCCATTGTATCGACCATCGGGACAAGTGGCAACTTCCACAGTCTCCTTTGAAACACTAAGGCCCTCCCGAGACACTCCCGCGGAAGCCGCCACGTGGCACCGCCTGCAACACTCAAGAAACAAACTGTGTCACAATACCAAAGTGGCTTCCGCAGGCGACACATGTCACAACCCGGGGCCTTGAAACCTAGAGACACAAAAAGAAACGGGGCCCACAACCCCCTCCTCGCCATCGCAAAAGGAAAACAGGGGCAAGCCCGCGGAAGCCGCCACGTGGCGCCTTCCGTGGCCACTTCTTGAGACACAAAGAAACTTTTGAAACCTCGCAGACCTCGACACTTGGCAGCATCTGCGATATCCTTGAAACATTAGAGACCCTTGGGACCCTCCACCACACGTCACTTTCTGACACATTTGATACATACGTCGGGGCCCACATCAATGTTTCGTTTACCATTGAAACAAAATGGAAACTAGCCTGCAGAAACTGACACTTGTCACGCTCCGCAGCAACCTTGAGGGACACACGGCGCCTTCCGCGCTCCCGCTGAAACAAAAAGAAACTGCCCCCGCCGATGAAACTTGGCGCCTTCCGCGTGATCATTGAAACTTTATAAAGGGGCACATGAAACCTCAAGCGGAGGCCGACACTTGGCAGGATCCGCGGCCACCAAAGAAACTGAGAAACACTTTTGAAACTCCTGCTGAGGCAGCCATTTGGCATCATCCGCTGCAGCTTAGAAACTTCAATGGGACCCACCATGTCTGTGCCAAACTATGAAACAAATAGAAACAAACGCGGACGCTGACACTTGTCGGCTTCCGTAGCAATTACAAGGGACAGATGGCACTTTGCGCGGCAGCTTAGAAACTTAGAAGAAACTTTCTGAAAAATGGGCGGAGTCTGACACGTGGCACACTCCGCGGGGCTCTGAGTTACTTTTTTTGTGTCTCTCGGGTGCCTCCACGTGGTGCCCTCCGCGCCACTCTCAGAAACTTTTAGAAACTGTGTTGAAACCTTAGCGGAACTCTGTCGGAAGCTGACACGTGGCGGCTTCCGCGGCTAAGTTGAAACTTTCAGGGGCTACACTCCGCTGCTAACACGTGGCACACTACGCAGGGATGCAAAAGTGCAGATTTAAACTGGGGCTTAAACTTGGCGGTCCCACGGCTGTGGCACAATTTGACCCTTCTAGCCACACACAGAAACATTTAAGGACACTGAAACAGTGACCCGATATGCATTTTTTATGCATTTGACCCAATTTTTATCAATTTCAGGGGCCGATGGAGACTTTTGACCTGCCACAACATTTTGACTTGCACCTTAACTGATTTCTGGCATTTTTAACAACTGCAGAGGCCAAAATGTGTCAGGATTTTTGGATTTTTGGGAGGAGACCTGACTCAAAACCCCAAACATAAATTATTACTAACACCCTCCTTGCCTAGAACAACTTTAACAATCCTAAGGTTGGGTGTTGAATTACAGTTGAAGATCAACTTAAGTTTCTGATCAAAGATTAATCCTCATTTCAATGGGTCATGAGAAGAGAAGTCAAATGGAATGAGTATTAAAACGCTAATACAATAATCAACAACGGTAGTATCCCTATTACATCATCTACCTAATAGAAAGCACCTCTAACAAAAATTCATAAATGCTATTAAAAATTCTCATTGCATGTGGAGACCACCTTCACATCCCTTCTATTGATGGCATAGTGATCTAGAACATGCAAAGGGATACACTCAATCAGCCTAGCTACTATCACCATACAACAATAATACTTCTCCCATCATTTCAAAGTCAATGCATGTTAATGACACTCAATAATTTCAAGTAGATTCTCCCAATTGATTGTCTCCATGTTTTCAACCAATCAGAAAGTACATTTTTATAGAACCAATGTTTTGAAAGATTAGCAACCCTATTTTGCTCCCCTATAATAACATGAGAAAATTTAACAACATGAAACATATCTAGATTGAAGCATAAAAGTGTGTCCCACTTGTGGGACAAGGCAAAAAATAAGTTTTAGAAGGTAAAAATTAGTGAACACCTTTGAATTAAAGTCCTTAATTGAAAGGTGCAATGCCTACCACATGTACATAGGTTCAAATGAAGATAGGTTTGATAGAAGACCGGGATTTTTCTAATTTTTAAATATTATGCATTCAAAATCCCTATAAGAAGGGACCTTCGATCAAAGGCACTTCATTTGAAGGTTTGTATGTTGTCCTCATCCTTTTGGTCACTCAAATTTTGATAGAAATGTGTTTCAAAGCAAGGTTTGAACCATCAAATAGAGTCACCATGACATGAGATTTTGCAAGATTGTATCCTATAAAGTAAGTTTTCCAAAACGTATAATTTATAATATATTTTATTTAATTATTATATTTATTTTCTATTTTCTAGCGAATTGTCTATGTTTCAAATAGATGGGAAATTTTAAAAAAGAGCAGAAAAAAATATGAAAATATACACATCCCTTGTATTGATGTCCTTATTTCAACAATTGTTTTTGGATATATACAAAAAAGCAATGCATAATTGCTATGCCTTTAACCCATTAATTGTATTGGGATATGTGTGGTCAACTTGTGGCTAGAATAATCTTTAAGTGAGTAATTTATTATTCTTTAAGTATAAATAAAGTAGGCTAAGTCAGTCTCATTAGGATTAGGATACTAATATTACCTAATGATGTTTATATAGGAGATAGTGAGTAGTAGTTGATAATCATATTGTTAATTTTGTTCTTATAAAAAAAATTAAGGTTTGCCCCATTGAAGTGGCCTATTATTATCAAGTATTTGTATCATATTTCCTATTATATTCTTCTCTTGTGCAAGTAATTCCATTCTAAGTGGTATCAAAGCATGATCTTTACATTCAAAATGCAAGAAACAAGGTAGTTTTTTTTATTTAGGAGGTTAGATTGTAAAGTGCATATATTTCTAAATTTTGATAATGTTTTTTGAAATCTAAAGGGTTGATTAAGGACATATTAAAGCCACTTTAGTGCAAATTAGAGGTTATTTGAATTAGTTTGGAAGGAGTTATTATGAAATTAGATTTTTTATCAAATTCATGCTCAAGGATACAAAACAATGAATTTTTTTGATATTTTTTAACCCAAGTGAGTTCTCTATCTAGGTAAGTTATAGTAAAAATAAAATATTTTGATTTGTTTTAAGTTATTGTGAAAAGTATTTTTGCATCATGAAAATGGCTTCATCAAGAGGCAAGGGTGTTGGTGTGAATGGTGTATATTACCTAACTGGTTCTATATTAGGTCTTATTCTCACTTGTCTAGTTAAGTTTACTTAGGGCACACTTAGGATAGTTATCTCTTTATGTCTCATGTAATATGATTATGACACTTGTCATAATCTTATGTTGTCATGTGTTTCACCTTTGCCTATATAATGTAGTATCATAATGCATAATGTATATTGATGTATATTTTACATTCATATTTGCAGCTTTCATTGAAGTTCCTAGATTTTGAGTGGCTACTTCCATAGCCAAATCTTGCATGGTGTAGAGCATTCTATACCAACTCTTACATGGTATTAGAGCTTGTAGTATTTCTTTATGTTAGTCTTTTGAGAGATCTAGGTTGAAAATCTTGGTTTCTCTTGAAAAGTTGAGTATGTTCTTCTCTTGCATCATATGACATGACCTGGAGAATCAAAAAAACATAATAGAAATACCAAATTTGGGAAGATTTTTTCTTTGTGGCTTTGTGTTGTAGGTTTATTTTGGAGCATGTTGGTGTAAATATAAGCTCACCATTAAGTTTGGGGTGTCCAAGAAAGTCGGTTTAACCTCTTTATTTGTCCAAATTGGCCATTGGAGGCTAAATCTACAATGGTTTGAAGTTGGGAGGTAGTTGTCAGATTTGGAAGATAGAAACATTTTTGGAGAACTTTGGGTCAAATATGACCCTGTCATCATGTCCAAAAGGCCCAAAAACCTAAGAATCGATTATCAATTTGTTAAAATTAGACACTTTTGCCCCAAGACATCAAAGAAAATTTTTCCCTCTTGGTCATATGAATCATAGGGAATTTCCTTACATAGGTAGAATATTCTATAGGATCTTTGGTGTAGGACTATGTTGGCAAATCGTACATGTCACTAGTACTACAGGGTACCATGTACCTACACTATCTACAATGTACATCCTGAGCACTACAAGGATGCCACGTGGCATGAGCCCAACATGTTGACTGTAGTGGTGACTAGCAACATTTCAGGGAATATTCCTCTTCCAACAAATCTATAGCCCACAAAATTGCCCACCAATTTTCATGCGCAAACCAATTGTTTTGTTTTTTGATAGTGGTTTTCAAATTTTAGGGCATTTTTTGTGAAATTTGGAGGCAATTTTGTGATATAGGGGAATATTCTATCCATTCTAGGCATATTCTATTGGTTGATTTGTTGACATCGCAGTGACATCATCAATTTAAACCCCCAATCCTGCCCCTTCACCATTTGCATTTTGGTTTTGGCAGATGATCTTTGTAGGCCTCATTCTCGGTCATACGAGCTCCTTTTTACAAGATTTTTTTATTTGGGAAGAATTTCATAGGCTTTACAATGGTGAAAATATTTTTTTTGTCTTTGAGTTTTCTAGAGATTGTAGATTTTCACAACTATTGTTGAACAGTTCTCATTTTGAAGACTTCTAGGGCTTCATTTGGGCTCATATCATAACATTTTTTAGTGCAATTTTTTAAAAGTGCATATTTTTTTATAACTCTTAGTGATATAATCAAATTGATCTCAAACTACATCATTATTATAATTTCAATTTGTGGCCTAATTTGGCATCTGCATGCACTAAGATCATGACCACTTTGTTGTTTTGGCTAGTGGAAAGTATAATTGCACAAAGTATAAAGTACCAAAATCATAATTTTCTTGGGGGCTCTTTGATTGAGTTAAATTTTTTAATTTTTTTGTTGGAGCGGGGCAGGGGATAATCTTGTGGTTTTGTAGTTTGCCTCTTTTCTCTATTGGTGTGTGTTTCTCTCATGGTTTATTCTAATTCATTTGAAATCCTCACCCCTCATAAATATCACTCATGGAAAATTAAGATGCAATGATTACCCCTAAGGGTTTGTGGTCTACTTTGATTCATAATCAGCTTAAATTTACTAAGGAATATGAGAGATTTGCTCACAAGAAAAAAATTAATGAGGCTATGTGTTTGATTTCTTTACATGTTTATAATAGCTTGTTGTTCCATATTTAGGATTGTACAACACCTAAGCAAGTATGGGATAAGTACAAAGACCTATTTGGTAAAGTCAGTGAATTATATACTTTGCAAATAGAGGAAAAATTGGCATCTCTTTCTCTTAATGCATTTCCTTCAATTAACGATTATTTGGTTAAGTTCAAATCTTTGAGATCTCAATTGGTAGGTTGTGGGAAAGAAAAATTTGATCTAAGGAATCCATATTCTTGATTTTATCTAAGTTAAAAGGAGCGTATGCAATATTTTCTTCTACTTTTTATTCCACTATGGATGCCCTAGGTGATGAACTCACTATGCCTTCTCTTAGATGTTTTGTGATCATTTGACTAGAGAACATGCTAAGCTTATTGAGTTAGATGCACTTCCCTAGAGTTAGGCATTGGTAGCCCAATCATCTAAAAGCAAAGGCAAGAAGAAATCAACACCTAAGACAAAATCAAATTTAGTTAATGAGCCTCCCTCCTCTCCTAAAGAAAACAAACATAAGAAGAAGACAAGTGCTTATTGTGAATGCAAGAAACATATAAATCCATCACAAAAAAAATTCTAAAGCTGAGCAAGAAGCTCAAAAAAGAGAGTTGGAGTTGAAACAGACCAAAGACACAGTTAATCAACTCCGAGCTCAAACAAAGGCCCGAGAGCAAGAGTTGTAAAAGATGACTTCAGAGATTCAAGCCCGAGTCTCTCTTGACAAATTTCAAGCTGAGCAATCCAAACAGACTACCTTGCAATCTGAATTAGATAAAATGAATCTTACAATAGAGGGCTACACGTAGAAGCTTCAAAAGGAAGATGATTAGGAAAAAAGAAGAGTGGCTGAAACAACTCAACTTCACACTAGATTGACAGAATTAATGGACTCAACTGAGTCATTAAAATCTCAGCTCAACACTAATGATCAACAACTCCAACAATTACAAATAGAGATCCAAACTGTGAGTCATGCGCCTACAATTGTCCATTTGATCAAAGACATACACTTCCTATTGGATCAAAATAGAAACAAGCACAATTGAACTCAAATCGGCCCTCAAATTCATTGCATTTGCTCAAATGTTAACAATGCAAGTCAAGGTTGAAGTATATCAAACTCTCCTATCAC
Source organism: Cunninghamia lanceolata (assembly GCA_027924645.1). Classification (NCBI taxonomy): domain Eukaryota; kingdom Viridiplantae; phylum Streptophyta; class Pinopsida; order Cupressales; family Cupressaceae; genus Cunninghamia; species Cunninghamia lanceolata. Next base: position 6,853,264 of record BSBN01000738.1, read on the forward strand.
TAGTGCTTAAAATCTCCCAAGCTCAAGCCTTGGTTGAGAAACGTTATAATGTTACATATGAGGTTCTTTTATCCGTAGGGATTGATGATAGGAGAGTTGCAACGAGTAAAGTCAATGATGTGCGGAGCAGGAATAAAGTCACTCTAAAGTGTAAAATTCAATTGACAACTTTAGAGCAGACTATGAAGGAAATGAGAGCGCATTGTTTATTTGGTGCAACAAGGATTACCCTCTCCATTTTAGAATGATGACTGTGTTGTGGGAGAAGAAGAATTCAAAGCAATGCTCACAAACAAACAAGCGAACCAGAATATCAAGTAAACACTATAATTGGGAAGCTTCAAAGCATTTCCCACAAGCAAATAATAGAACTGGATAAGGCTTTTGAAGCCTTCAAGAGAAAGGGGTAGCCTTTGGATGATGAATGGACATCGTTGGAGACCACTCTTGAGAAGTTGTAACTGTCTCTGTATACAAATGGTTTAATAGCAATGTTTTGCTATTATGTAACTATGTTTTGTTCTCTAAACTGTGATCCAAGGCCATTTCATTTATAAACTTTTATATTAATATAATATAGTGGTCCTGTACCGCTTTGATCGATCAAAAATATATATATAATTCAATAGCAAATTATATTAATATTAAAATAATACATTTTTTAATTGTTAAATACGGCTTAGGGAGCCAGCACCCATTAAATAAGATCATGAAAATAACAAAATGGGACTTTAACCCTGTCATCATGTCCAAAATACTATTGACTGTATAGTCTGTACATATATATCATCATTCACATATTATCTTCTTCCACAAGGTCACACATATATTAAACTAATAATATCTCAAAAAGATTTCTATCTGCCAACTCACTCGATGCCCATCTCCATATCTGCTGCAACCCATCTTCCCCTACCTACTCTCTCGACGCTTCTAGACCTCCTTCCTCCAATAACATTCTAGCATTGACCTCATCCACACCTACCAGGGACCTGAGGAAGGCCACACCCGCTCAAGATTCCTGCTTTTTATTTCATTGTCCACTCCCTTTGCTGGGATAACAAAGGGAATCCATGGCCCATTCTGGCCATACTTCTTTCTCTGGGTGAATACCCATACTAGGGATAGTCAAATCCAGCACCTCCTTCAAACCTCCCCTCCACTCTGCCTTCACCAAAGCTCGAGATAAAGCTTGGACTGAATCTTTGGACTCACCAAGCTCCAACAAGACCCCAACAAACATCGTTGCAATCTATGTATTCACCCGGTACTTCTAATCTGAGAGCATGAAGGTCTCTCCCAAGACTGCCCCAATAGCCTGGAGTCCCACTAAGGAGGCCATCTTAAACTCCTTTTACCTTTTGTCTAATATTGGCCCCCTAACATGCATTTGCCTCTTGTTCGCCGATAAAGGCATTGTCGATTCCATCCTACAAGCTGAAGGAAGCTACTTGAAACTGCCTTACCATCTTCAACCACAAGCATACTCTTATCTTGTCTCCCAATGCAGCCTCACACGCCTTAGCTTAATAGCACCATTATTTCTCTATCCATCTCTCACGAGCCAAAGTACCTCTCCTTGTGATATCCAACCTATATAGGACCCGCCGGCCAGGATGGACATGACAGACTCCCCTCCATGTCCTCTCATCAAATCACTCTCCTAAAAGCGAGTTGTATTCAAAATTCCCATGTGTCTTAAAATATTAAAACCGAGCTTTCTCCTTCGGCCTTCTCATTATAACCCCTGGGACCCACTCCAACCTCATTCATCCTTAAGTCTTCTTTAAGGAGATCATTCAAATTAAGAACTATCTTTTCCACTTCTTCTATGGAATGAAACACTAGTTTTTTGCCTCCATATCAAAGGCATGATTAGCTAACCTATATGCGATCCTGTTGGCCTCCCTGAAAGTATAATTAATCTTAAAGTCCATGAACTTCTCCAAAAGTTCAAGCCCATGATGAAAGAATTATTCTGCTTCTAGTTTGGGGTTTTCTTGTTGATGATTGCATTTATAATAATCTGAGAATCCCCTTCTACATGTATTTTCCTCACGCCTAATAAAAAGTCCAATTGTAGACCCATAATGAAAGCTTGCATCTCCGCTTCATTGTTGGTATGCATCACGATCTTCTTAGCCGCTGCCCCAAGAAATCTCCCATCCTCATCCTTGATAACGCATCCTATGGAAGATTGTCCAGGGTTTCTCTTGGATGCTCCATCGAAATTTAGTTTCACCCAACCTCCTTTTGGGGCTTTCCATCTTGCTCTAGCCCTGTTCTCCTTCGAATTATCCAAGCAGACCCCATGAATGGGGGATTAAATTATACGTATTATATTATATTTATTAATGTAATTATATAAAATATAGATTATAATATTAATATATAATATTAATTAATATCATATATATTAATTATATATCATTCGTGAAGTAATATTTCAGCCTTGAGTTTTAACATTATTAGATTTTCATACTTATCTATATAAGTTTTAATAATTATTTATTTTAATAATGTCTTAAGTTGGATTCCCATTCAATATTTTAATATTTTACTAATATGGTGATGATGGGATAAATTTAATGAAGTTCATGGATTATAATTTGACGGGTCTCGCCCTCCACTTAAAAAAATTCCACCTTCAATGAACAAATGATGGATTGTTGTTCAATTCTAGAGGGTAGGTCTCGAAAGGTACATATTGGCAACAAAAGCCTCCAAAATCAACTGAGATTTGTTAGATATTTTTAAATCAACGGTTGAGATTCAATCTTTCATAATTGTGAATTAATGAATTTAGTGAAGTTGAAGGGTGTCATTTTGATTCAATTTCATTTGTAAAATAAAATTAAATAACAATTGTATATTATTTTTGATTAAGCAGAAAACAAGGGTCGTGACCCTTTACAAAAGTTATCCTAAGGCATAGCAAAACAAGCCCGACCTAGCCAAATATAGCAAATTAATAGCATACAAACAGCTAATCAAAAACAACACAAACACAACAACCCCGCTGCAAAACAACAAAGCAAACCAAAGGACCTACACCACCAGATCCTGAACCAACAAATCTAACTCCCTTGACCCAAGGGTGCAAAGAAGCTACAAATTTAGGAGTACTTTCTTTCCTTGTTGGACCATTATCCAAGAAAACCCTGAGTCTAAATCCTCAGAATGAGGTGAGAGGAGGGAACCTTTGACCGACGTCGCAACCATAGAAGTCTCAGACAATGAAGTTGACCCAGAAACAGGAAGAATTGAACTAGAGAAAGAATCTCTGCACCATCTAACATGGGGCGCGGATGTGTCGTCGAATGAGTAATCCGAACTCAATCAGAAGAAAATTTGAGAGAAGTTGTGAGGTTTGTTGCAGCCTCACTCGCCAGCAGCGCCACAAGCACCACAAAGGGAATGGGCAAAGTATCTTGAGAAGGCTCATCCTCCTAGGAGGATCCATCCACCTAGGAGTCAAAAGCATAGATAGTCAAGTGATCATCGAGGGCATTCTTCCACCAAGTAGCCGCACCCTTTCAACGAGAGAGAACAATTGTATATTGTTATTAAAATATATTATATATATTTATATTAAAAAATGTATATATTGTAAATTATGATATATAATAATATTTATATAACTTTAATATAGATTTTAATTTCATATTACATAATAATATCACTTGAAAATTAGAAATCATGTATAAAAAAATTTCACAGTTCAATGAACGTCGAATCAAGATGGATTGTTATAGTTGAGTTCCGAAATGAAATGTCCGAAGTGCCAAAATTTTGAACTTAAACCTCCAAAATCAACCTAGAGCCATTAGATTTGCAAAGATCCACGATTGAGATTTTATAATATGTTTTTAATACCACCACTTGCTGAACGTGGTGAACTAATTAAAGTCGCAAACTTGCAAACCATCCTTAAATTTTGTTTGAAGTGGAAGTACAAAATTGTAATATAATAATTGTGGAGTCAAGACTTAACATGTTGCACTCGTTGTTTTATTACTTGGCCCTTGTTTGAGAATAACAAGAAAATTAAGAAGCTAAGTTATAGTATTGCATAGAGACAATTCAAGTTGCAACTATTAAGTGATACTATTTGGAAGTGAAAGGGTCAGGGAGATTGTAGTACACCAAAAATTTAATATCAATTGTGGGATGCGATAGTCACTCAATGCCAATCTTTCTATTCATATTTTCTGGGTAAGTGAAAGATAGAAATCCTACATTCCTTCAAACTCTCTATTATTATAAGCATTCACTTTTTAAAAAATCAATCTTGGGGTTTAGGGTTGAAGGTTTACAAGCATTTCTACCACCACTACCAGACCCAGCACTAGGAAAGGCAAAGAAATACAAAAAACAGACTACATCGAACTACTTAAACCCTAGGTTTCACTGATGAATACCATGATATTTATGATTTTGTAATTTTTGGTAGGCTTACCTTAGAACTTGGATTTTCATGTGAGAATAAGGTTGCAATGCAAATTATACAAGCTAACCCATGTAAAATATTACCAATTAATAATATCACTACATCTTGGGTGGTTGGATTGGGATGCATGATGTTCCCTAAGGTTTTCCCTTGCCCAAAATTATGATGAAAATAGAAAAGCAGTTGTTAAAAAAGATAGCCATGAAGAAATGTTATCCATTACTGCGAAAGTGGCCAGACTATTGGAGTTTCCAGTTGAAGATTTTGGAAACATCTACATTAACCTAGAAAATCTTGCTAGTGATTATGAAGCAACCAATCAAATTTCCAAAGGTTCTTTTCTCAAAAAAAATAGTGGATGGTATTGTACTCAAAGAGAATCATAAGTCTCCTTATCAAATTGAAATTTTTAAAACTTGGGTTCAAGTACTATTTCCATACTAGCATTTTTGCTTTGGATTGGATAGTAATAGGAAAGTGGGTGCAAGCCTCCTTGAAATGGTATACAATATCCATTATGTTAATCCACCTGTTAAATATATATTTCTTGAGCACATTGTAGAATCCATGCACAAACATTTTTTAATGATTAAAGGAGGTTCCACTTCCAGTGCCAACATTAAGACCTTTAGGTTCACAATCTACTTGTGTTATTTATTTCTAGTGCAGTTCAGTGGAACATTTCTGGCCAGCAAACTTTAGATTCAACCCTATACAAATGATGAGGCAAAAAAAGTGGTTCCACTACATGATTGGACCCCTAAGATAAGGATGCATGATAATCCAAGGAACTACAATCATTTTGTAGACTACTTTTTGGCGCCATTGTATCATGCAATTACAAATACTCTAATTCCTAGATTCCCAGAGTCTTGTAGAGATTACATTCAATTGGGATTAGAAATACAATTGGCTAACTGGTACTTCATGGAGGAATATAGTGTGATGAGATTTTATGGATCGGGAGTAGAGCCCCACAAACTTCCAATACATGTGACAGAGAGGGTTTTTGCATTGGAATATATATATATATATGACAGATGGACAATACATATCAACTATATTTGTTAGTCAGCAAAAGAGGAACGTATTTCCTTCCTTACCTTTTTCATGTGGAGAGCTCACATTCGAGAGAAAAAAATTCACTATGGCACATCAAATTTTACAAATTTTTAAATTTGATGTTGACTCTCACTAGCAGTATGACCCATGTGACATGATTAAAGCAAGGCTTCTAGCCAATAAGAAAAATGGAAGTAGAATTCAACATCAAAGTAAAGCCCTGCTAGAAATATTGAAAAATAAGAATTCTTGGGATTAGGTCAAAAAATAATGAAGGAAACTACTGCTAAGAAAGGTATTAATTTTGAACAATTGTCAACAGAAATAATCGCAGTGCACCCACCAAGAACAACAGAGATACCAATCAGCAGGTATGATACTTTTTATAAAAGAGCTAGTCAAACTTCTAGTTTAAAAAAATGTCAATCTCTAAGAGTAGCTTGTACAGAGGAATAGTGAACACAATCAAAACTAAATGTCTTTTGGTCTATGAAGAAGGATCTAGGTGGTCCAAAAACTATTCCAGACTTCAAGGAGATCTCAAAAGATGAAGAGTTTAGCAAATTGTGGAATAGAGAACATCCCTCTAAAGCAACAAATGTTGAATCTGATGATGATAGGGAAAAGCAACCCTTGGATCCTAGTGTAAACCATGCATATAAACCTGTTTGAGTGAGACCACAAAACAAACATATACTTCAAGGGTAGCCATACTCAAAAATCTAGATTAAATGAAGGTGGTGGTTTGGAGTTCAAAAGACAAGGCAACGCTTGGGTGGTAACATTGGTAGACCCTAGAAGACCTGGTGATTTTCGAGACATTAGAGCTAATAAACAAGCTCAACGACATACAAGGATAGATAGTACTGTTATCAATCAGATATGCACCCTATGCTAAGCCTACAGAAGACTTAGTTATCTATTGACACATGGAAACACTCTCAAGATGTGGGTTTCCTATAGCTAGAGTGAATCTCCAGAGTGAGCTAGTTCTCCTTAAGATTTTCTAATCTAATGACTTGTCTGAAAAAAGGGATGAGAGAGGTATACTGAAATAAATAACTGAAATGAATTTTTTAAGGTGATGCACCAACACTAAACTCCTAACAGATCTTACTCACAGTCAGACTATAGAACTTTGATCTTCACAACACTTGATTCTACCTAATTCATAAATATTTTGCATGAAGGTTTAATCAAAACACAACATGCAGCCTAAACCAAGCAAAATATTTGCATATCTATCACCAAATCAAGACAAAACAGAGGATAAATGCTTATCACAGTGTAATATAAAACTAATCTTACAAAAATAGAGGCAAAAAGTGAAGGAAAACTGTTACTCTATAACTAAAGGAATAATGAGTACATAGACTGAATACAACACTCTCGGTCTGAGAGGAAGACTTTAGTATCCTGAACTCTAATCTCTACTCTATTTTGCCAAAAACTACAACTGGAACTACTGAAAAACAAGTATCTCTCTAACATATATCCTGTGAAAATAAATCTCTCCCTGAAAGTTGGAAAAAAGCTCTTAATAATAGACACCCAAGTCCATTTTCGAGCTCCTCATAAAAGCCAAAAATAAAAGCTCTCAAGATGTGTCCAAACTGTGAAAGCAAAGTGCCAAAGACTCTCTCATGTGGCCCCACCAAAAATCTGCTTTTATCTGTCCATGAAACCTCAGTTTTTGTCTTTATCTACCTCCAAATAAAACAAATCAAGAAAGGAATATTTGATTTGTCTTACTAGTTTTAACTGCCAAAAAATAGTTTGATTTTAAAGCAATTTATAAATTATTGCTTTAAAACAAACCTTACAATGCTTGCAGTTTCAAACTATCCCCCTATTCGATTTGATTTTTACAAAAATAAATACACATGGCTTATAATTTCACCAAATCTATTGCAATTACAATATTTGATTTTTTCTAAAAAATCATAAAAATAATTAAGGTATTATATGGTGTTTGCAAAAATAAAAGCCTGATGGCTTATCTGCATATGACCTGTCTCATATTCCAAATGAAAGGTTTTAGACTATATTAAGATCATAAGCTCCATCTCCAAGGGGGGCTAAGGCACACATCATATTCTTCAAGGTGATCGAGCATGTTTTGAGGCGTCAAGTGTCTTGGGGGAACCATTGAGGCTCGACCTCACTCTAAGTCATGGACTTAGGCATTATGCAACATAACTTAACACCACAAAGGTATTAGTTTGTGCCTCAAAAAAGGAAAAGAATGTGATAAAAATCCTATTTCAATTAGGGCTTCATTGAAACCCTAATAACAAAACAAGCTTTGCCCTATTCTTTTAGGCTCATCTGCAAAACACATCTTTTGGTGAAAAACGGGGCTCTTTGTTGCTGCCATGAAACCCTAGGGTTTCAAGCTGAAACTTGGACTTTTCTGGTATTTTTGAGCACAACCTCCATAAACTTCTTACAGATTTGAAAGGTAAACATTCTCAGATGCATATTTGGTTTCCATTCTTTGTCTTATCTCAATTTTCTGAAGTGAAAATGGCTTCAACACCTGCATCTTGTGTATTATCTCTGATGATTTTGTTTGCATTTGTCTCAACTATCATTTCTTCTCTGTATATTGGGTGCCACTCACTGCAACTTTGAGCTTTACCTGGAGCAAAACAAAATGAAACACAAGGAGAAACCTCGACTGAACACTTAGCAAAGTGAGTCTTTATGAGCTCGAACAAATCTCTTGGTTGCTTTATCATTTCTATGACACTCTGTAGGTTTTGAAGTTGAAATCCACAGCCATAGACCTCCGTTTCGCTGTAGTTGAACTTCATTCGATATAAACTAAAATGGGTTTTTTGAACTCTTGAGGAAAGAAAGCATCTTTGACCACGGCATAGCAAAATGACATTCTGTGCACTCCTTTCATCTTCTCATGGCTCGAAACCCCCTAGTATGGTTCTGTATCTGTATTTGCATAAAACCCATATGGGTAATGTTCTTCATGAAGAAAATACATTTCCTTTTCTGAATGTGATGCTTTTGTTTTGAAATGTATTGAAACCTTCTCCTTCTGAGGGTTTGCCTCTATGTGTCTTGTTTTGACATTTTCTGTGCACGACTATCATGAGATGGAGTTGGTCGAAACCCTTTCAAACTTTGTTTCCTTAAGATCATTCCTTATTTTGCATTGATATTTATCAACCACGGCTCAGAACTATGAGACATTACACATTTTTCTATATTTTCCTGCCAATACTATGAAGTCACGGCCATACTTGGTCTATCTGAGTATTACATGTTTGAAGACTTCCTTCCTCTATGTATATAAAATTTCTAATTTGAAACTAAGGTTTGTGAATAACGGTTTAAAACCCTAAGAGGGTTACTCCTTCGCTAGCCACGAGCTACCTGATATATCTAAGTATTACTTGCCTCTTTTACTTGTATCTTGCAATTTTACTTTTATCTGGTTGTTGATGCAAATATACTCTTTTATCGTTTCTATGTTGTGAACAAAACTCTTTCCCTCTAAAATATCTTGAAACCCTCATTTCATTTCTTGTATGGTGTCTTCCAACAAAAAAAAACCCATAATATATTGGTTCAGCCGTGAGGAAAGGTGCTTCAGAACACTTGAAGGCATGAAAATGGGTCTCATATTCAAACTGCATCTTTTGACTTAACCTGTAGCATATACACTTGATGTTGATTGAGTTCATTATTTGTATGCATACACCACATATGGGATGGCATCTTTCATTGGTTGTTATAATTGTGAAAACCTCTATCTGCACTTTATGAACCTTCAATTGTTCTTGTTGCATCTTCTTCTTTAGGCTACTCTGTAACATGATGTATAATTTGATATGATGATGCATCTTTTTCCTTACTGTATAATGGCAGATGGGATACATGATGATTATCAGTTGGTTGTTCTTTTTGTGTCTTTGTATCTTCTGTAGATGTCACCATTTTGATATGCACATACCTGATATGATTACTTAACCTGTAGCATCTCTTTGTGGATCCATTTGGCATTTAGTACTTGAGACAACATCCCTTGTGGATGAATATGCAACATTTGTTGTTCCAACTTGTCTCATTTACTTCACTTGGTCTGAGGCAACATGCTTCTGTATGTATCTTGATCATGTATCTTAAATGACAAATTGGCAGTATGATATCGAATACTTTCAGTTGAGCTTATTGTAATCAGGACATCATATGTGGTCTTTGATAGCTGTCTGTCATTGTATTTAGCCTCGATCATGCAGTTTATACTCATTCTTTCCTGAAACAAGCCTAATAATATGAAAGAAAACCGTGACAGCTTGTATCTATGTTTACTTTTGATATGCATACGCTGGATGTTTCAATCAAATCTGCCTTATTGCATTGACTCTTGGTTATTAATTCAGTATATCATATCAAATGCAAATGCATATACATACCAAATAAATCATTCTAGCTCTTTCACTTTGCCAATATGAGTATCACACAGACATCACCTGCAACTGCATCCTAGTTGTCAAAATCATATGTACTGTTATATCTTTACAATTATGCCATCATGGTTGCCTTTGTGCACTCTTCAGTCTGCTCCATGTATTTATTTATGATGCTATGATGTGGCTGTGAATTCAATTTCCTCAATGGTAGTTGAACCAATGATGACAGTTGTTTGTGCATTACATGCTGTCCTAGATGAGTTCAATTCATCCTAATGGTTTCATTTCATTTCTTGAATTGCAATCATGAGGGTGTTCTAAACCAATGCATTTGATTGCTTTGATACTCCTTTAGTTTGTCATGCCATTAAACAATACGAGTAATGATCTTTCTTTTTCCATTCCATCCCTTTTGAGATTAAGGGGAAGTAGCATGTTGGGCTCAACCCTTGTGGGAGCCTCATTTTACACCACATACTATTATGTTTTCAATTAGCTACATGACTTATCCTATACCTTCACATGAAACAAACATATTAAAATAAAAACAATGAAGTTCCATGATTGTTTCTTTCTCAGTTCCCCTTGCATGTAAATGATGTTCATTGATCAGTGCATTATAGGCAATGTGTTATGCCTCTTCTGATAGGACATAGAGATCTCATAACCGGAGCTCTAACAGGACTTTTCCACATTTTTGCAGGCTCTTGTCGAAGATCGGGAGCAGAGGCAGGATGGCAACCTCAGAGATTGAAGACTACGACAAGGCAATGATGGCTATGACCTTCTCTCCCTATCTTTAGATGCATAGTATTTTCCCTATATTTGCATTTGTTCAGCTATTCCCACGGCTTGTGTGGGACATTTGATCTGTCATTATTTCTTTCAATGCAATGTTTATCCTTTTGTGTATTTCAATTTGTAAACGAATAATCATTGTAGTGAATGAAATACTTATCTCTCCTATGAATGTTCTACAATGCAATGAATGATCTAAAAATCTTTTCTTTTCTTGAACAACTAAACTACAATATCACTGAAACACAAACAACTATGCAAATAACTTATATCAGAAAAATGTTAACCTTCACTTTAAAAATAAATTTGTTGTGCCAACTCTGCCAATTTGAGTTGTAAGTAAAAAATGGTTACAAGTACAATTCAATTTGTTACAGCTTCAAATCCTCAAAGTCAAATACAATCACAACCAGTACCACAAGGGTTTTCATATCTTCAAGACACTCATTCAATTCGTAAAGGAGATGGTGGAGAATCTAGTGCTACTAGTGGCAATGGTACGAGTAGTAGTAGTCAGCAAGTTCTACAACAAAATATTCATAAGAGGTCAATACTAGTATAAACTATACAGAAACTCAGTGATCAAGGCCTTGTGAAGAGGCAAAAGATTATACAATTCCAAGCCCAACTAACACCATTTCCACCTCAAAGGAATTATTTTTAGAAGGCACCCCTCCAATTGTTAGTGTGACTAGGAAAGGAATGGCTAATCCTCAGCCTCAAATAATTAGAGATTCCCCCAACACTACAAGTACTCCTTTGTCGTTCAAGCATTCAATTGTATGACCAGTCCCTAGTTTTGATTACAAAGTTGAGTTCAACAAAAAAGTAGAAAAATCTAAAAGATGCAAGAAGCAAGTGTTAGAGAGTACAACTACTATAACTTTAGAGCCTGCAGCAACCAAGGTATTGCCGACATATGACCCAAATACAAAAACCATAGAGTACATGATCGTTGTGCCCAAAATCTAAAATAAACCAGAGGATTAGATGCATCACTCTGGCTATGAGGTGAGCACCATCCAAATGGATTTTTTTGGAATGAAAAATTCTGATAAAATTAATGTATCAAAAAGAAACAACGACGTGGTTTACACATTGCTAAAGTAAAAGAGAAAAAAATAGGTTATAGAATCAAATAGAAAAGTTGCAAGCAGACCTAGCAAATCAGAAAGCAAAGAGGAAAGCAGCAAGTAACAAGAGCAATGGATTAGAGAAAAGGATAAAAAAATTGTCTCTACATCTACAAGAAAAGTGAATAAACAGATAGAGGCGGAACTAAATGAACTTAAACAAAAGTTAGATGAAAACATAAAGAATTATGATAATGAAAGAGTCAATTCATAAAAATTACAACAAAACCTAACGGAAGCCAATGCCTTAGCAAAGACATTACAAGTCAAATTGGACAAACAAAAATAAAAAGCAGAACCGTGGAAACATAAAACGAAGGACAAGAGAAGAAACACTGAAAAAATGTTGTTAAAGCTGAAGAAAATAGAAAATGAAATAGTCTTCCAAAAACAAAGTATCTGAATTTTATAGAAAAATAATGATTTATATAAAACAAAATATTTAGGAGGAAATAATTGAGAGGATTGATTATTTGTCTCAATTGTTTGAATTGATTGATGGTCTAATAGTACAGAATATGAAACTTAAACAATACATTCTTAATAACAGAAACGTGACTTCAAGACAAAAAAATTGCAAAGCAATTTTTGCAAACAATCTACAAAATCAGTGACAATGAATTGGCATGCAAAAGAATTCACAACCGGATTGAATTCTCAATAAAGGCATCATCTCTTATTCAGAAGTGTACGAAGCTAGGTGAAGCACAAGAATTTCTGGATCAGGTTGCAAAAATGTTGTTGAAGCTGTATAAAAAGCTAGAATACTTGAAAGAACTTGGTTTGTCCTTGGCTTTTAACACAACTGAGTGATAAATTGGAAATAGTGCTTTCAAAAAGATGAAGGATACAATGAAGTTGGATAAGGACCAATTTTCTCATAAGCTACATGAGGCAAACTTCCTAGATTCCATCAAACCATTGATAAACTTGAATGCAACTTTGATTGATACATTCAAGTTACATTCCACTATCAATTATGAATTGTTAACAAATTTACAAGTTAGTTTCTATTATTAGAACAAATTGCACTTCCATCAGATGAACAATGGAGCATGTGACAAACGTTGATAGAATGATTTCATAATATGAGTTTCCAACTGACCATTGTGCAAGTTATTTTTTAGCAAGATACTGTAATATTTCCACATATTCCTTCATTTGAAAATCAACATAAGACTCAAATCCATTTGTGTTCAAATTATCTATATTATTTAATTGCTTAATTTAGGAAAACTTTATTTTCTAGATACACATTAAACATTTGCTAATGCAATATATGTCATTGTTGTTAGTATGCATTTAGTAGAATGCATGTAAAACTTATCAATATCACACAATAATAATATGTTAATTATTAAATGAAATTTGAAAAATGTGTAAAATTTAGATGCTAAAATAAAATCAAATTTGAAAACAATGTTTAAAATTTAGATTCTAAAATGGAACATTGAAAAATAGTAGTATGTTAATTTTAAATGGAAAATAAAAAATGTATATCAAGATTTAGTGATAGAAAAATAAATTATCATCAACAACAATTTGGAGTTTGGAATATGAAATACATTATAAATACCTAGTAAGTGTTAAATCTCTTCCAATTGCCAAATCATCTCCTCACTCTGGCCATGAGATTGAGGGTCATCTTGATCTTGCTCTTTGTTTTTTTCTCTCTACATACATCCACTTAAGAGCATCTCATCGCTACCATTACATGTGTTATTCATTGTGTCAGTGGCATATGTCCTAGTATGGTTTGAAGTGTTGTACAACCCTCTTCTTTCACATATGGACCTCCAGATTTCAAGTGCTCTTTCAAAAGGGAAATTTCAGATATCATACCTAGTTGCATACATCCTCAAGCATTTTTTCAAGTTCTTGTCAAGTTTGTTTCTTATCTTTGATTTCAAGAACCCCAATGTACTAAAAACTCTCTCATCCTCCACCGACCTCAATATCATGGTTTGACATAAATCAACAAGTTTGAAATATTCTAATATTGAATCACGCAATATTTCACTTTGACTTAAGGTCGCCCAAACCTTTGTTATCAATCCATCTTGGAAGGGACTCCATGAATTTAAATTATTCCATCATTGATGTTGCAAAGCGAGTTGATTGCTTTGTAAGCTTAGATTTATTTATAATTATTTCTATTTGTTGTCCATTGCATTCTAAACTTTTGGAAAAATAATTGACCAAGATCTTTATCTTGTTATGAAAATCAGTTGGTTGATAGCTGACCCAATATTGAAGATACACAACAAACATAGCTTCAAGCAATTCATTGCGAGCGAATCGATCTCTAATCTTTGAGGAAAGAAATCTCGCAATATCCTTTATAGTACTTATAGAATTAACAATGTTGTCAAAAGTTTCCCTTGTAACAAGTTCTTTGATAGTGCACCTGACCTTGGTGAAATAGTGCATTGGAATCTCATATCCCCATACAGAGACACATAACTCCCCGCTTGAATTAAATTGTAAAAAATTAACAAGATTGTTCACATTTATCATCAAGTGTTAGCTACTAGATTTTGGACTTATGAATTACCGCTCTGATAGATATAGATTATCAAGGATCATCCATATCATTTTACATAGTTTAGTATATTCTAAAATATACATAGATTTTTCTTGGGTTTTTTTCACAAGAATGTTCATTGCTTCCAACATGGAAAGAATACTAGATAAAGTTAAGAGTGTCTCTATGTCACTTAACCTATGTAAGGGGTCAGGAGCTTTGTCTACTGCGAGGTGATATTCGTACATTACTCCAATCAAGGATTGATATTCCAAAAAAACTCGTTGTGTTGGTCCATGCAAGGAGATCCATCCAATATCTACATCCTTAAGAAGCTTGTTTCTTGTAGTTATTCCCTCAACAAAATGTTGAAATTTCAATTTAGGACTTTAACAAACGTATGAGTACAGCTCACAGACTAGATCTTCAACTTTTGATACTATAGAAAACTTGCTCACAATTTTAAATGTTAAATTCATTCTATGGGCCATGCAATGAATGGCAATCATGTATGGTAAAAAAAAGTTTGTAGTTTTATGCAAAGACCGTTCTTATGACCTTGCATACTGAAACTCCATCCGCCCCTACACACACCAACTTTTTGACAATTGTGTAGTCATCCATACCTCCAATTTCATTTAAAGATTTCTTAACTACTTCAAATAGATTTTGTGATGTTGCATTCTCCCTCATTTTATAAACAAAAAGTAGATGAGGTTGGCAGACATGTTTTTCTATGGTATACACATCCATACATACCCAAGAAGAATTATCTATTGTTATAACTTAATCTAAAGATAATGCAATAAAAGTTTAAAAAAAAAAATTGTAAATCTTGTTTTTCCACAGCATGACAACTTGCCCATCCTCATCCATTGTTTATTGACTAAAGTGTGTTAAGAAAGTTAGGAACGCCCATAAAAGATAATAAACTATTATATTTTAAGTAGTTTGTCATAGGACGCCCTCCAATCAAAATATGAAAAACAACACTCAACTGAACAATTTTTGTCATTTGTGTTTCTCCCATCATCTTTCCAAATTGAGTTTCAATTGAACCTCCACATGCAACAAGCTTCACCTTTCTTTCCATATGCATCATATTCAAGGGTATGCTTAACATGAAGATATTCTTCTTTGTTTTCCATCTTATCACTAATTTTTCTTTTCCGCCTACAAAATATGAAAAACAACACTAAACTGAACAATTTTTGCCATTTGTGTTTCTCCCATCATCTTTCCAAATTGAGTTTCACTTAAACCTCCACATGCAACAAGCTTCACCTTTCTTTCCATATGCGCATCATATTCAAGGGTATGCTTAACATGAAGATATTCTTCTTCTGTTTTCTATCTTATCACTGATTTTTCTTTTCCGCCTATGATTTTTTTTATAAACTTTACCAATATGTTTTTCTATAGTGTCAAGTTTTAGCTACTTCTTGTCTCTACGATATTTCCAACTGCAAATCTTACACTTGCATTCTATGGGAGGTTCGTCTTTATTTGCATTCTTCACTAGTTCAATGAATGTGTACTTTGACACCCAATCAATCTGAAAATTCCTTATCATATCCCACTCACGCCCCATTTTTTATTTGACTTTTCTTTTCCTCTTCCATATAGGATCTACATCTTTGTTATCACTTATTGAGGTCAATTTATTCATATTATCATTCCCATTACCCTTGGTATCCCCTAGAACATCATCTATAGCATTGCCATCCAAATCAATGAACTCATTATAATCTTCCTCTGAGATATTACCTTGTTCGTTAATAGATGGTACAAGTGTTGATGATGTAGCTCCATCTGATGGACCACAAACATTACCAAAGTACGACATTATGTTTTTGCATTTTGATGACCTACCTTCACCACTTTCAAGAAACTTGTTCCTGCTCGACATCTCTCATGATTTAAAAGTTGCAAAAAAATGTCATTTTATTTAAGAAGGAATCATAGAATATAGATTCTTAGGTCCTAGATGTCTCCCTACTCAATATCATCTGTAACAATGAAACCAAACTGGAAAAGAGATAAATAATTAAGAGGAATCTTATAACACTGTAAAAAATGATCATTTACTTTTCACTAACTCGCTCATGTTTGTAGTTGTAACTTGCTTATGATCTAAATCGAGAGCTCAAAGCAGATCAAAATGTGTAAAAGATCAATTAGAGTTTCAATTATTTTATATCAATCCATATTTGACAAATTCTGCGGGATTTTAAAATGATGAGTAATAATTTGGCGAATCTCGTGTGATTGCAAAATGATGCATATAAATGTTGGGTGAATCAGGCCTCGATCAAACACATACGTTGTAATTTTCAAGGCAATTATGGCCCTAGGATTAGCATAGATTTATAATGGTATTGATGAAATTGGTCCTCATACACATTGAACTTTTAATGCTATTGACAAATATGTGGATAAATTAAAACATGCCTCCAAAATTCCAAGCGAATGATCGTTAGAAATGCGTAGGTTACTAATGCGAAAATATTAATTACAAATGCCTCAAATAAATTGGTGGCGAATTTAAATACATTTGATTGATTAATAAATGTATATAGAATGCATAAATATAAATACATAGAAAGTATAGGAATATATATCATAAACATAAAAACACATAACTATATACAACACAAATATATACGAGGAAATATAATACAGAAACTATTATACTTACCCATATACATAACATAGTAAACACACCAGAAGAAACTAGAAGTACTATATATATAGCATAGTTTTGTCTTATGCACACATAGGTTTGTTTATATACTTTTCTATATATATATATAGCATAGTTTTGTCTTATGCACACATAGGTTTGTTTATATACTTTTCTATATATATATAGTACTTCTAGTTTTTTCTGGTGTGTTTCCTATATTATATGTATGGGTAAGTATAATAGTTTATGTATTATATTTCCTCGTATATATTTGTGTTGTATATAGTCGTATATAGTTGTGTGTGTGTGTGTGTGTGTGCATTCTCTATACATTTATAAATTGTTTTATATTGGTTTATTTGAATGTTTTTAGATGTATTTTTTATTTACCGTACTATTTATGGTTGTTCATTAATACATTTTTCAATTTATTTTATTTTTACATTTTATCCCCTCCCCCTCCTTTCATTTTTCGTTCCTTTTCTTTCTTCCACTCTATTTCCTTTCAAAAGCTCAAGTCTACCAATCCAATCTAAAGCTCTCTTCCTAATGATGAATCATTGAGCATGATCCAAAATGTTGATGCAAAAACATACACAGTTGAATCCAAAAGTACTCTCATTTTAGAAGTAGTCCAATCAAAAATTTAAAAAAACTTTATAAATATTTAAAATTTCATAAACTATTAGAAATAATATTAATATAAAGTTAGATATTTAAAAAATGAAAAATATAAACATGTAATTGATCATTTGATTAAAGTTGAAAAAATTATTTACATTCAATAAATACTATAATAAACGAGCTATAACAAAAACTAATAACACTTTATAATTAATCTCCCACATAAAATAGCTTTAAATTTCATATCCAATTCAATTATTAATCATTTTATACATGATGCCCACTTGCAAGACTTCCAAAATGGAAAAAAGTGTACAAATAAGTCATTTCAAATTCCATAACGATACGAGGGGGAAACAATAGGATAAGCTTGAAAGTCTAACTGTTGCTTAGCTCTGAAAATACAAAAACTTAGTAGGATTCAAATTTAACTAAAGGAGCCAACAAAACGGTAAACGCTTCAACCTCTACACAATTGCTATGCCTAGAAATCCCTTCCATTAATTTTAATAAACGTCAACTCAAGTTAGGGAGGGTTGAAGTCACCACTAGGAAGAGGGTTTCCTAATTTGAGCATGGCATTCTTTTCCCTTGGTGAAGACGAAAAAAAGTGTTCCTCTTTATTTAACTGCAATTTAACACACATTTCATATAAATTTTCTTTTTCTTGATTAAATTATATTTTATTTTGTTATTCAAAAGTGTCATATGGCAAATCCTTAGAAGCAGACAGTCTTACCAACTTACCTACAAATGTGTATAGAGAGTTATTTGACTTCTTGTCAATTTTGATTCAACTGAAGTCGAAATTACCACTAAGCCACCTAACTTCTATAGTCAGCTTACGATTGAAGAATGAACACAACATTGTGCAAAATTATAAATAATTTGAACTCAACTAAAGTTGAAATTACAACTAAGCTGCCTACTTTTATACTCAGCTTGTAACTGAAGAATGAACACAACATAGTACAAGACAGAAACAGAAATCATGAATAAATTTAATTCAACTAAAGTTGAAATTACAACTAAGTCGCCTAACTTCCAAGAAAAGAGAAATTATAAATAATTTCGATTCAACTAAAGTTAAAATTACAAATAAGCTGCCTGACATCTCAATACTCAACTTGAAACTGAAGAATAAAATAAAAGTCAGTCAGTCAACTTTTATACTCATAGTTTACAACTGAAGAATGAACACAACAGAATGCAAGACAAGGAAAATCACAACTGAAGAATCAACTAAAATAAAAATTAAAAGTAAGTAGCCAACTTTTATACTCAGTTTACAACTGAAGAATAAACACAACAGAATGCAAGACAAGAAAAATCACAACTGAAAAATATACACAACATAATGCAAGACAAGAAAAATCATAAACAATTTTTGAAATTAGAATTAAGCTGCTAATTACAACTGAAAAAGAAAACAAAATAATGCGACAAGAGAAATCAAAAACATATAACTGAGGACTGAAATGTATCCAGCAGACCAGCTGCAACCTTTTCATGGTATGAATAGACGGAGCAGACGCCAAGTGCAAGATAGAAGTTTATTTTTTCAAAAAAATTTACAATTTTATTTGGGAACCTATCACCATCCAATGAAAAATATTACAAAATTAAATTTAAATCATCACAAATAAGCTATAATTCTTAAACATTAAGAAATCCGATTTTTTTTTAATAGAACATATTTTAATCTAAATTGATAGACGGGGTCCATATTGTAACGCTTTACCATGATCATTAAAGAAAACAACCGATATTGTTTAAAGTAACAATGAATTTTTTTTTTTTTTTTTAAACTAGTCATTCTCAAATCTAGTTAGTATCTTTCCGCGAAGAGATGGTGTATTTCTAAACCATAATAAGATCGTATTCTACATAGACTTAGCTTTCTTCTCTGTCCTTACGCTCGCTCGCCTTCGTGATTTTCTATGCTCTTTCAAAACAAATCCAACTTCTGCCAAATTAAATATCTTTGCTAAATTTTTATGTGCATTCCTTGCTCTTTCTTACTTTCTGCACAATGGCGTTCTTAATCCCACGCGTTGGAGCTGTGACTGCCACCTCTGACGACCATTTAAGTGGGCAAAAATCTCCGTTCTCTCAATCCCAGAAGCCACTTGCTGATGAATGTCAGATGGTTCAAAACTGCTTAGAAATCATCCACCCACACAAGCCGACTGCTGATGATGTTTCTCAGTCTGAATTGGTTACAGGAATAGCATGGAACGACAAGGAACTGTTGAGGTATTCTTTAGATTTGAGGCTTTTGCAGTCATTTGAATTTGCTGAATGCCCTGGAAACGCCCTATGGCTATTTTTGTTAACATCATAAATCCCTAAATCATCTATTTCTTTTGCTGCCTCCGCACCAAAAATTGTGTACGTGTTTTTTAGTTCTTTATACAGATAATGCATCACACCAATAGAGATCCTACTGTTGGTGTGTGAAGTCCAACGGTCAGTGACTCCTCACCTTCTCCTGCCTTCTCCTGAAGAGTCATTTGTGCAAGCTATAAACTTCACTTGCTCATTGTAATAGGTGATTAAAAATTATGTACTCTGCTGTGACATTAATAAAGAGATTTTCCCCTGCTCCCGTGGATGTAGCCAGTTTTGGTGAACCATGTATATTCGTGTCTTGTATGTTGTTCTTTTCTGATTTCTTAAATTGTTTATATATTCGTGTCTTGTATGTTGTTCTTTTCTGATTTCTTAAATTGTTTATCTGCTCTCATTATTTAACACCTACCACTTTCCCTCTTACCGCTTTGCATAATTATAATTTTGAATTTTTTTTTTTTTTAATTAAAGGTAAAGGAAGGTTTTTGAAAGGGCTCAATACTTTTACAAAGACAAATACAGATACAGCTATGAAGCCCAACAAACAATAAAGAAACAATTACCTTGACCAACAGCACTAAAGCTGTAAACCAATAACTACAATTGCAAAACTAACAGTTCAAAATCAACCGAAGGGACCAGCAAACCCTGAGCTAGTTGGGTGGCTTGAAGCCATAGTGCTCCAAAGAGTCTTAATCATTGAAGCAAGATTCTTTCCTGATTGTTCTTCCTTTTTTAACTGCCAATCCTAAATCAGAAGATAATTTAGTACTTCTTGTAGACTTCATGCCTGAATTACCTCCAAGGCTCGAATCCTTCATTTTTCTTTTTCCTTGTTTAGTGATGGCGAACTAAGAGAAGGCTGAACCGTCCGGGCTTAAAGCATTCATTACCTGGCAAGGACCCTCCAAACCTCCACTAACAACTTCCCTCTCTTTGTCAGCCACTTCCAGAATCATCAAATCTTAAGAAACCCTCCCTTAAAGGTCTTAGAACCAAGAACATAATTGTTATTTACTTTAGAGCAAATCCTAGCCACTAAGGGCAAATCTCAACTCCATAATTTTCCACATCAAGACTAACCGCTTTAGCCTTATCCAAGGAAATCAATTCTTCATTTTAATGAGGTAGACTAAGCTCATCACTTTCCTTCTTTCTTCAAAAATTTTGCTTCCTCCTATTGACCAGACAAATAGCATCAAACTGGCCAGATTTGCAGCACTTTTGACAAACAACCAATGAGTTCTCATACTCAATTAAGTACCTCCAGTCACCATATTTTAAAAAATATATATAACTTATTCACATATTATAATTTGTATAATTTTGGTATTCTTAGAAAAATTAAAAATAAATATTTAACAGGTATGCCAGGCATGATTTAAATCTGTAATTAACAGCTAAATTATTACAAACATTATTTGTTAATAGACATCAATTCTGGTGGTATTCTATTTTCTATAGGTTTTACTAACAAATACATCAATTCTAGCGGTATTCTATTTTCTATAGGTTTTACTTGAAAATAAGGATGAAAAACACTATAAGTGATGCCATGGACTGATTTCATACTTAAATTTAGATAGGCTTAAAAACATTACAAGTGATGCTATGGACTGATTTCAATGTTTCATACTTGAATTTAGATAGGTTTACATGTTAGTTTAAGTTGTTTTAATAATTGAAATATTCTCTCTTTACATTATAGATATTTATGTTAAAAAACTAAATAAATTAGTAAAAAAAATTTGATGAAGGGTAAAAGTAAGGTTTTTGAAAGAGTCCTAATCCTTAAGTACAAAGTAAGAAAGATGAAACAATGAAGCCCAACCACAAGCTTGAATCAACAATAAGCACACAGGAAAAACAGTGAAACTACAGTGAACCAACAGCAGCCCAGCCGAAGGCCAGAATACACGAAACAAAGGGAGTACAGCCCAAGAACGAATGAAGATCAAACAATCAAAATGGTTTAAAATCAAAGTGATCCATGGAACATAGAACTTCCCCATCATCCATAGGATCCATACTACAAATATTTTTATTACCAATAATTTAAAAATTAATTGTAAATTCATAAAAGTTACATATAACTTTAAAATTGTATGCATAAAAAAAATAACTTCAAAATTTATCAATATAAAATAATAAAATATAAATCACTCAATCTCTAACTAAATGTTTACCCAAGAAAAACTCACAAATTTGTAAAATTTTCATATAAATGTTAAGTTGTTTTTATGCCCAGAGGCATGCTACAATCACATTGGGGTGGAGATGAGAGCACTCATTTTCCATGTAAATATATAGAAAAAAATAAAAACCAAAAAAGAAATTGGAATAAATAAAAAATAAAAACCAAAAAAAATTGGTAATGGTAAAGTAAATTTAAAATTTAATTTTACAAAATAAAACTATGGGAATCACAAAAAACACTGACAAAACCTAGAGAAAATATATCTAGCATATTATAGATATATTTTTTTAAATATAAATATACTAGTATAAACTCCAGATACATATATCTGATTTTTGTAAATGTAGGAAACTTTATATTGGCAGATTTATATGGAAACTACAAAACACGAAATAAAAATCAAGTAAATTTAAAATTTAATTTTACAAAAAAAAACTTTAAAATACCTCTCAAATCTAGTTATTATCAAATCTACAATCTTTATCTTTCCACGAAGAGATGGAGAATTTCTAAAGCATAATACTATCATATTCTACATAGACTTAGCTTTCTTGTCTGTCCTTACGCTCGTAGTCGTGATTTTCTATGCTCTTTCAAAACAAACCCAAACATTTACTACATTAAATATTTTGGCTAATTTTTATTTTCATTGATCGCTATTTCTTTCTGCGCAATGGCACTCTTAAGCACACGCGTTGAAGCTATGATGGCCTCCTCTGACGACCATTTAAGCGGGAAAAAATCTCAGCTCTCTCAATCTCAAACACCACCTGCTGATGAATGTCGGAAGGTTCAAAGCTGCCTAGAAATCATCCACCCACACCAGCCGACTACTGATGATGTTTCTCAGTCTGAGTTGGTTACAGGAGTAGCATGGAATGACGAGGAACAGTCTAGGTATTCTTTAGATTTGAGGCGTTTGCAGTCATTTGAATTTGCCGGGAAACGCCCTGTGGCTATTTTTGTTAACATTATCAATCCCCAAATCGTCTACTTCTTTTGCTGCCTCTGCACCAAAAATTGTGCCAAGTGTTTTTAATTTTGTTTAATATAAACTCCAATCTTTCTAGTCTCTCCCTCCCAACTTTTGTATCCATCTTGTATTCTTAATCTTTCAAACCAGTCTTGCCTTGGCATGAGTGAGTTCTCTTTTCTTTTTCTTCCTTCATATCTTTCTTTCAGCGCCTCTCATTTTATACCTTCCATTTTTCAAAATAAGACGAATCAGCAATAATGGATAAGGGAATATTGAATCCGCCTTAAACGACCCAAAAAAGAATGGGTTTAAGAAAACTTAAATTTCATGACTCTTCTTCTGTTCAGGATCAACTTCATTATGAAGATTACAAACTAAGAAGAATTATTCAAGTTATGGTATTATTTAAGTTATGGTTACTCTAATGTATGAGCCTAAATTTTATTCGATGATATTATTTATGCAATTATTTTCGTTTTATTTTTTATTATATATTGGTTTTTTTTTATTTTGAGAGTGTAGTAATTATTAAAAACCTCTATTTTTATATTATATAATTTATCTATTGCAAAAACAAATGGTTTATAAATTAATTTTAATTTTGTTAAAGTGTAGAGTAAATATGAAATAATTTTTAAAAAACATAAATATATAATCAAATTTTATGAATATATAATATTAAAACATATTTATTTATAAACTCTGCAATAAGTTTGAAATTAGTAAAAGTTAAATTATTTTACAAATTTTAAATATTTAATATATATTTGCTTATAAATATAATAATTGAAATTATTTATATACACTTTGAAAGTGAATTAGTTTATCATAATGTTACATGACTATGCAGAAATATAAATATTGTAATAAATATGATGGTTATTTTATCATATTAGATATGTTAAAATCATGTCAAATTATTGAAAATAAAATTGTGTGAATGTATTAAGAGATTTAAGTATAATAAATCATTATATTAATTTAATGAACAAAACTTAAACAACTACTACTTAATTGTAATTCAGCCATGGATTTCTTGTCTGATCAGGAGGCTTCTGACTCTTATAAGTTGTCCTCTGGGGCCTTGGAAGAAGTTTTCTCCCCCAAAGATGAAGCAAGACGCTCATTTGATATGGTGGTTGAGGGGAAGTTTGAGGGGCTAGAGAAGCAGTCTGTTTCTGCCCCTTCCTCCGTGGAGCTTGTGGACTCTGTTATGCAGTCCAATCCTGAGGTTCATGAGGTTCAGCTGTTGTCAGACACGGAGGCAACCAATCGCACTAAGGTGTAGCATGTTTTTCTCCCTGGTGCGTGTAGGAAGAACATTCCTCCGACCTTGCTTCAAACAAAAAAGAGTGAGGGAGGCCACAGATTTTTAAGGTCTGGGAGGGATCTATGTATTGGCATTCCAGTAGATGCAGTTTTGATTCCCTGACGACATTTTCCCCCTTGCTTTGCAGGGGGGCAATGATGACTGTTCGGATGAATGGACATCTGTTACAAGCAGAAAAGATAAATTTTGAAAGAAAATTAGATGCAAATAATTGTAGACTAACTGTCAGCTGGTTCCCTGCTGATGGTTTCTTGGCATTGTGTGACCTGGTTCAGTCTGCAGGCCTGTTTGTTGCTGATCTGATTATGTTTGTTGGTTGACTGTCAGTGTGTTCTCTCCTCATTGTTCTTCTGGTTCTGTGAGCCCTGATTCGGTCTGCAGGACTGTTTGTTGTTGGTCTCCTTTCTGGGCTGTCATGCTGCTATCTCTATATTCTTATACATGGTTCTGGGCCCTTTCAAAACCCTGACCTTTACCCTTCTCAAAAAAATACTTAATTGTAATTGAAATATGTGAAGTAACAATCAGTTATAAATATATAAGTGCTAATCTATATAAGTGTATCAATTAAAAGGCATATAGAATGAAAGAAACTTTATACTAGTGATACAATTGCCAGTCTATTTTTTGTCAAATACATTGTTCCCTTGTTTTTCCCTCTGTTTTGAAAATTGCCTTCAGCTCCGTTCAGTTATTGAGCCTAAATGTAAATTCTTTCTTGGATATGAAATGAAATACTACTTTCATTACATTGTTTTTTGGCCTTCCCTTGTCTCTATATTGCTTACACGGTATCATTACTATTTCTTGCAGGAATGAGGAAATTAACAAATTGGCAAAGGAAAACAATAATTCACAGGCAAATCATATCAGGCCTGTCCTCATAGCCCAACGTCCAAACCCTTACACAAACAGTAAACCAATTTGTGAATGGTCTTGTAAAGAAGATTCATTAAGTTCAAGCAAGGAAAGTAATGTCACCTTGTCTTCTTTTGTTTCTTTGGGCAAGAGGTGCTTTAGATTGGAAGATGGAGAAAGTCCTGCTCAAAAATTTGAAAAGAATTTAATCCAAAACAAACCCAAGGTTATAACATCATGTGAGGAGTTACGTAAAAGATTAGTAGCTCCACTTATTAAAGTGGTTTGTCTTCTGTGGCATACACTTACTGCACAAAGATGTGGTCAACTGAAGTCTGAGAAAACACAGACCAAACAAATGTCTCCATTTGAAAAATGTCGTCTAAAGCTAACGAGGGCACAGGGCTTATTGTTCTCAGAAAGAGAAACATCTGCTACAACAGCAACTGTTGAGCCCAAAATACCAAACGAAAGTAAGGAAACTGAAACAGAAGAAAGAATTATACAGTTTTTGTGGGCA
This sequence comes from Cunninghamia lanceolata, assembly GCA_027924645.1. Classification (NCBI taxonomy): domain Eukaryota; kingdom Viridiplantae; phylum Streptophyta; class Pinopsida; order Cupressales; family Cupressaceae; genus Cunninghamia; species Cunninghamia lanceolata. The sequence continues at coordinate 6,879,207 of BSBN01000738.1, forward strand.
GAGAAATGGCGACCAAAGAGATTAGAAGATTTCCTTTGTCACGAGCAACAAGCACGAGAACTTCAGTTGCTGGTAATATCTTCCTAATTTTTTGGCTGTGGAAGAGGTTCTTGCATAATTATTTAGAAAGTTGTTTTGAAGCATAAAATTATAGTAGAACTTAAGCAGCCGGCATGTTATTTGTTATTTGGGACATCTAAAGCCCCAAATAATAAACAACATCCCAGCTGTTTACTTTCTGCCTTTATTACATTAAGTAAAATCTCACATAGGAACTTTCAAAGAAAGCAATGGTAGCTGTTAGTGCCATTACTTATAGCTCTATCTTAGATATTATTTTTGATCCCTGGCCTAGTGGTACCCTACAAAGTACACGGACCAAAAAAGTGTGTAACCATTCCCTGAAATAGAGCATTTATCTTAGGATTGTAATGTTCCCAACTTTCCTTAGCACTCGACTGGTATTTGTTTGAGGCTAGAGGATGTTGAGCATGATCTTGTATTTGTTATTTGGTTATATAGTCTCTTGGATGTGTGTGTACTTTAAGGTAACAGCCTCAAACTATCAACAGAAAACTTCTCTCTGTTTTTATCTGCTGTCATAAAGCCGCACAAATTTGATCCCAGTTTTAAAAATCAATAAGAATCTGGAAACAAGCAATGGTATTGTTGGCAGGTAGATAACAAAGTAGATAGGGCATCTAGAATCGAAATAGTAAGTAAGCTCAAGTGCTTGCCTATTTGATTGGAGGTGGTGATTTGACTTTTTAACATTGAAGAAAACAAATCCAATGTTAAAAGGAACTTTTAGACAAGAAGATGGCATCTTCTTGGAACAAGGAAGGTGGATCTGACCCTTTTAAAAGTACAAATAAAACTGAATAGCAGGGAAACTTTTAAGTGCCAGGTCCTCTTTCAAATCACGTACATGTTGACTCGAGTAAGCTTTGTAAATCTCTGCATACATGGCTTCCTATGTTAACTACATGTTTGAATTAAGGAGCATTAATCAAAAACTCTATAAGAGGGGTTCTGTCCACAAGTTTACACTGGGAGTCATTTTATATTCAAATGTCATCTCTAGTATGAGAATATAAGATAAGTATTTATGTTTGTATAAAGATCATGGACTTCATTACCGACATTCTTTCAGTATCCTAACCAGAGGTGTTTACCCGTTTTCTGAGTTTGTCACCTTCATACAAGGCTTTATTTACCTGACTCTTCTTCACATTAGTACTCTTTACATGAGGTGTTCATAATTTTCTGTTTTTTTCTTACCAATAGCCACTCAAAAAAAGAAGTCTCAGTGTCATGAAAGCTATGGGTCAAAGCACAATAGCGTCTCACTTCTGGGCTAAAGTTTTTTAAATATTTCCAAAAAAAAAAAATACTTAACAAGCTTAGCAAGCACAATTTGCCCTTCAAATATCTAGACTCAAACCTGTCAACCTTATTGAATTTAGGATGCTTAAAACTTGAGCTTATCTTTACAGATGCTTAACATCGTAGCAGCCCCAAATGACCAGAAACTAGAGCCCATTTTTTGTTCATTCACCACCACAAGAAAATACCAATCCTCTTGCCCACACGTCAAGCATCCCATTTCTACCTTCTCTTGGCATCAAGGTCCTTCTACTACTTCTAATTGATATCACAAGGATCAAAGTCAGGTTCACGTTACCTGCTTCCTCTCTACCTCGCAATTTGTCACCTTTGGATGCTAGGAGAGGCTCTAGTGGAACTACCATGCTTTCTCCTAGAATTATCCAACCTAAACACCTTAATTCCTAACAGTCTCGTAGGGACATCATTGGATCTTATATTGGTCCTTTTGATGTGATTGGTGACTACATATCCTTTTGTCCAAGTTTTGGTCAAGATGACTGATAATGGTGTCTCTAGACAGCACCAATCTCTAACTTGGGTCATCAATGACTCCTTTTCCTAGTGGATTCCTAGAATTATCCAACGCGAACACCTTTAATCCAAACATTCTCCTATAGACATAATTAGATCTTAGATTGGTCATTTTGATGTGATTGCTGATGACATGTCTTCTTTTCCAAGTTTTGATCAAGAGAAGGGATGATGGTGCCTCTATACAAGGCACTGATCATTAGCTTGGGCTGTCATCAACTCTTTTTTCTAGTGGATTTCTCCTACTTCAATATAGTAATTTCCATTTGTAGGTACTTAAGCATCACCATATGTGTGTACCTGGATTGGGTTGCCCTTTCACTCAAAGATTAGTATTAAGTCAATATTTGTGTTAAGACACTTTTATCCCCTAACAATTCTCTATCATGCTAGATGTATTCTCAAGTTTCATTGATCTATTTTGGTCATGCATAGATGCTAATCTAATTTATTTCTCTCTTTCTTTATATTAATATCTAAATGTTGGAGAAAAGTTACAACTCTAACATGCCAACAAGACCATATATCCCCATTTACTTAGTTTCATTCAAGATCGGAGACCTAACAATTTCCATTCAATATGGAAACCTAAAAAGTGATAGTTATTGCACCTTAATAAGAGCCTTTTATATCACTCCTCTCGAACCGGTGTTAGATGTTGACGGTTTCCCCCTGATTGTTCCTGACCATTTTGTGGAGAGATCTTCTCACATAATGGAAAATGCCCTAATTGGCAAATTTATGGGAACAAGACCAAATATTGATGCATTTAGATGGTGGGCTGAAAGAAAGTGGAGACCAAAGGGCCAGTTGGAAATCTCTGTTGTGCTGAAAGGATTTTTTCCTATGTTACCGGATCCTTGTCCTGGGCGCCCGGATCCCAGTCCAATTCGTTTCGAAACCGGATCCGGATTCGATTCGCCAACGGGAACGTCCAAGAACCATTCTTTAGCCTACGGATTCATCCCGAGCGAATCCAGCAGGATCCACAACGTTTGACGAGTCAAACCCAGTTTTTTTGCATTTTTTAAATAATATAAGGAAATTCTAGAGAAAGATTTCTACATGAAAGGTTGTTTTTTAGTTATTTTTCTTACATTTTTGTTTTGTTTAGCGTTTCCTAGTGGAGGTATACATGAAATAAATGTTTACGTATAAGTGATGTTTACATCCTTATACTTTAAGTTTATTTCATGTATATAGTTTCAAGATGTTTGAGAATGGTTTAGGATCTCTAGGAGTTACAATGCAAATTCTAGGTTTTGGATGATCTTATAATTTTTCAGACTTAGTCAAATTTCAGTGGGTACAACAATTTAAATGGCATATACTTAAATTCTTTAAACTCAATTCAGTTCTATATATTTGTTTCAATTTTCAAATGTGTTGTTTATTGAATTTGTTGCCATAAGGATTACAATGGCATCCAGTTCATCCTCCGTGGGTAAACCCCGTTTCAAAACAAACCCAAATTCACCCCTTTGGAGACATGTTAATATGGTGCAACAAGTAAAAGGTGGTGGGTGTTATATTTGAATTTGCAATGGATGGGATGTCCAATACTCAAGCTCATACAGCCAGGTGAAAGCCCATTTGTGTAACATCCTCGGGCAAGGCATCAAAGCTTGCCCCAGGAAAAAAAGATGCACCCATTCCACTAGAGCAAGTATTAGCCTATATTGTTGAGCACGAGAAAGCAGATGAAGCAATAAGTCGTAAATCAAATCATCCTTTGGTAAAGAAAGCGTCTCGAGGAATGAAGCCCCCTTCAGTGCCATCTAATTTTCAACTAGCAAGCATGAGAATCCTAGTGTGCCAATGTCAGTGCTAGTGTTGGTGCCACTATTTGTGGTTCTTCTAATATACCACTACTTATGTCATCTAATATGGATGATGATGATGATTTTTTTGAAGACCAATATGACATTGATGCTTGATCAATGATGGCAGATTGTTGACACTTGACATTATTATTTTTAATTTTAATATATATCATGACATTCGAGTTTGACTAATTGACACTGTAGTATTTTTAATTTTTATTGTTTTATGGAGGTTTTGTTTATTATAATTAAATGATCATGATGCTATGTGGTATTCTGAACTTAATTACTGCTGCAAATATGTATATATTTCTGATTTTTATATGTTTTTGTATTGATGAATCCAAAACGAATCCACACCAAAAAAAAATTGACTGAATCCACAAATCGAACCCGCAAATCCGAATCCGAATCAATATCAGGATCGGTAACTTAGAATTTTTCTGATCTCTTCTCTAATCAAGAAGATTGCTAGAATTTTGATGGGAGGTCCATGGTTCCTTGGGAAAGCAAGGCTTTTTTGAGGAAATGGAAGCGGGGTTTTCATTCAAGTAAAGAGAATATAAACTTTCTCCCCACTTGGGTGAGGCTTCCCAAGCTTCTGGTTGAGTTTTGAGATGAGGATATTATGAGGGAGACAGCCAAGTCCTTTGGGCACCTCATTGCCTTTAATCCTGTCATGAAATCCAAGAAAAGGCCTTTTATACGCTCGGTTTTGTGTTTATGATGAGGTGGACAAGGAGTTACCGATCTCAATCAAGCTTTCATCAAAGTATGGGGACTAGATTCAAGCTATTGAATATGAGAACTCCCCTAATTTCTGCCATTTTTGCCTAAAACTTGGGCATAGGTCAATTTCCTATGCAAAAAGTAGGAGGGAACAAAAGATTGGCACTTTTTAGGGAGACAAAGGAGATGTCTTGACGAATGTGCAGGAAGAGTTAGGGCAAGATCAACGGGAAGCTTTTAGTTGGCGTTGTCCAACTAGATCAAAAGAACGAAATAGTCATGGATTCACAATTAAATGACTTGTTCGATCAAGAGGTTGATTCAGACACCAAAAAGATGTTCTCTGAATCCTAGAAGTCTACTCTTCTATGGAGCTTGTGGATTCTGCTATGTAGTTATCCCCTAAGATTCTGCAGGGTCATGAAGTTCCTGTTAGTGACAAGGTGTTGCCTGTTGATGTTCACCCTGCAAGAAGTGAGAACGTTTCTTCAAACATTCCTGGTTTCACTCAAAAAGAAAAAAAAAAGAGTAAAGGAGGTCATGTACCATGGGTTTTCAAGGTCTAGGAGGGATTCATGTTTAGGCATTCCGATAGATGCAATTTAGAGCACCCTGAGGATATTTTCCCCCTTGGTTTGCAAGGGGCCAAAGATGACTGTTCGGATGAATGGACAACTGTTACAAACAGGAAAAAATAATTTTCGAAAGAAAGTTAGATGGAAATGAATGTAGTCTACCTGTCAACTAGATCTCTATTGACTGTTTCAGAGTTTCTTGGTTCAGTGTGACCATGTCTGGTTCGCAGGTTTGTTTGTTGCTGGTCTGGTAATGTTTGGCTGTCAACTAGGTTTCTATTGACTGTTTTTCTGGTTCTGTGTGGCCTGTTTCGATTTGCAAGCTTGTTTGTTGTCGGCCTCTTTTCTGAGCTTTCAGGTTGCTTTCTTTTGTTTTTGTTCAAGATTTGGGACCCTTCAAAGCCTTGACTTTTACCCTTATCAAAAAAATAAGAGCCTTCCATATGTAAAGCAAGAGCCATAGAAGTGCCTCCAATTTTTACTTATATTTAAATGAAAAACTCTCAAGTATTTTTTTTGAGCAATATTTCTGTGGCATGTTTGTCTCCTATATCACCCTAAATTTCACACCCACATATAAGCCAATGAGTTACCAACTTGCAAAAGAGAAGAATATTTGCTATAATGTTATAAAATTCTAATTGAAAATATCAGTGTATAACATTTGTTATAAAATTATTGTCAAGGCTCTTGCCTTCAAAATCAAACATGTGTCAAAGGGCCCTTGGTCTACTAGTGAAGTTGAAAGGTTCTGAAGGAGCCCACCAGGGATCAAGTCTTGCTGAGTGCAAGGCCCCCGACACCATAAGGGATGAGGTCGGGACCGTGCCCCGGGTGAATTTCGCATAATGGATACCCCTCAGTCCTTGGCTCTTGTAACATACACCCCTCTGTATATGCTTGTCTGACTGATTTATTTTGTGTGTTTTCTGATGTTTTGTTGTTTAGGGTTTTATGGGTTGTTTTTGCATGTTTGTTTTTTGCATTGCATGTATAAAATATGAAGCATATGAACAAACCCAAAAAAACTAAAAGAGATATTAACAAAATGACACCAACCCAAATTGTATTTAGCCAAAATATGAATTATGAGTACATACCCATATCACGATTTACAACTTCATCCGGATGCTGCAGCCGGACCAGCAACAAAGCCACAATGAAATGCTCACAACTCCGTGAAATGAAGGAATATTGTATTACAACCAGTTGCAGCAACAAATACAACTCGAACAGCCAAGATTTGGAGTGATAAACGCCACCAACAATGAAAGAACAGCAGCCAAGGAGACCCATGACTTGTCCTTGATGGTATGGCCCTCTAGGAATGAAATATCAGCAGCAAATGACCCATTAATACTCCAAAAATCTCCTCAACAAATCTGCAGTCATTAATAGCCTCAACACCAAAGTAATGCAGCCCAAAATCAGAACTAAACTCCAAAAACTCAATAATATGCAAGGTACGGCCTGCTAGAGGTGGTACGGGCTTCCTGGGAAGTACGGCCTGCACAAAATAGCACTGCTGCAGCAAAAACTCAGTCACAAACGCCTTTTTCTGTCCTCCAAAACTCGTCTACAAGCTGCAACATCAAACTCCTCTGAATGTCTTCATTTCTAGCTCAAATAACTTCCACAATGTATCTGCTAAATGCACAAATGGAACTCCTATATGAAGCTCCTCCAATCCTCTCCTGATGCAATCTTTCATGCACGAAGAAAGGTGAATCTGCAAAGATTTTCGTCTCTGCAAATCGATCTTCAAAACCCTAGAGCCAAGCTCAATCCCAATGTATGGGCAAACTCAATATGAGAGCAATTTTCATAAAACATAGCATCCTCAAATGAAGTTTCTTTTTGGTGTTTTATTTGCCTCCTTCCCCCAACGCCCAAGAGGGATTTGTTTTATTTATTTTAAATTATAATCCAACCCCTTATCACTCCATGAGGGGCGCTCATCCCTAGGCATGTAACTTTAAGTTACAACTTGCACTTTATAAAATACTTTACTTTATAACTTAAAATTATACTGAAGCCTCATAAAATAATATAAGTTAAATATTTAATTTGACTTATATCGTTTTAAGCTCTAGTCATATCGAGACCATGAATATTGTGCCAAGGACCCCCACAACTGCCCTGCCAAAAATAGTAACTGCTCGGCTCACGACTTACTATAAATAGTAAGTCCCTAGAATGACTTCCTAAACACCTCCATTAGCCTACAGAAGTCGAATAATAGGCTAATCCTGGTCCACTGGTGCAATGAGCTAAATGGGGGACATTACAGCTCTCAGCCAAAGAGGTTCAGCCTAAGGCTCGTGCTCCCGAATCGGGTAGCAAAAACGAACTTGTGGATGACCTCCATAAAAAAAATAAAAAATCAAGCATGTTTCCTTTGATTGTTGAGCTAAAACAAATTGGCTTCATTAGAGGTTGATATATTCTAAAGAATATGTTTGTTGTTTGAGAAGGTATGCAATGGGCTAAGCCTAATAGCCTTTCACTTTGGCTACATTGTAGGCTTTAGATTTTGGTCCCAGGTTTATTCAAGCTATAGAAACTCTTTACTGTTATATTTTGCTTGTCTCACCACAATTGGTTATAAATTGGAGTGATTTGGTATTTGTAGTATCAAACAATGGTGTACTCTTGCCCCTTCCAGTTTAGTTCTTGCTATGGATGACTTTGGGTAGCTTTTATCCCATAAAGCTTCCTAGAAATTTTTATGGGATACTTCTCTTCCACATGGAGAAAATATACAGCTTATTAATGGCCATTTTTTGACGATTCTTTTCTTACTATTTTAAGGAAGAAATGTCTCTTAAAGAAGTCATTCATTACCTTAGCATTTTCTATAAAGTTTCTGGCTCTGAGATTCACTTGCAATAAACTCAATGCTTAAAACAATCTCTGCATCCCTTCCTGATTTGGTTGCAACAATATGGATGCCCTTGGATTGATACGAGTACTATGCTCATATTTTTGGATGTCCTCTTTGCTTTCCACACCACCCATATCCCTCTAGAGCTATTTCATAATGAGGGTGCAAAGCAAAGTCGCTTTGGATCAGTAAACCTATGTCTCTAACTGCTTGCATTTAGATAACGCCTAAAGTTTTTGTTGCTACTCATGTTTATTATTCTTCTTATTAGGTTCCTTCAACCATTACCAATAGAAGATTAGAAAGGCTTAGAGATTTTTTCTGGGCTAATACCCATTCCTAAAAGAATTTTTATAGTCTTAGTAGTTGTGTTGCTTGCCCAAAGCTGGTATTATGGACCTTATTGATGTCAAGATTCATAGAATAGCTCTTTGTAAAAGTGGATTATTTGGATTTGTAGGGGATTGAGCCATGGAAAATCTTAGTCTAAATATGTATCACTCATGGCTCTCCTCTTAGCAAAGTCAATTGCAAAGGCTTCGGTTTTCAAAACCTTCTGCTTACCCCTACTTTGGTGAAGATTGTAGGAACCCTTATGTTTTAGAGTATTTAAAGGGTTGAAAGAAAATGAAATCCTATCTTATCTACGATGAGGACCAATTCAAGAAAGGAATTTCTATAAATAAGGATTGTATTTGGTGGTACCTTTTGTTTCTTGTCAAAGCTCTTGAGCTATTTAAACAAGGTATTATTAGAGTCTGATTTTTTTGCCAGAACTTAGAAAGACTGGCTCACTACCTCAAATTAAAACTAAGTTTCAACTTCATCTGAATGACAAGATTGTCATAAATATCATCCACACCTTGTTATCAGCGATGGTCTTCACATGCTTGAGCTCAACCCCCTTCATATGTGGAGAGAATTAAAATGGATTGTACAAACCAAGTACAACAGGTATACAACAGGCCTAGCATACCAACAGTTCATCCACAAGATAATCCCTCGTAAGATTCTCCCTTATAGATGGCAACCTAATTCAACTAACCCTACATGGATTAAACTACTTGAAAGAATTTAATGATGCCACATTAAATCCAAAAAAGCACATTTTCTTTGGTGTTTAATGTTTCAAGGCTTGCTTTTAAGTGAAAAAAGACAACAAATAGGGCTCCTTGCATCTCTTGCCCTCTCCTTGTCATTGCCAAGGGTCCTTCAAGCACAACTTTTGGTTTTAGCCAAAGGCTAAAGATCTTGGTCCTAATACTTTCTTTCTTCACTCTGTTTCATCCTAAATAGTTATCTTGGCTTTGGGCTCTGTTGGGATAGTTCAGGCTTGTTCCTGTAAAAAATAAGCTTTTTATTCACAGTTGAGATTATGTTTCAACTTTTGGAAGCCATGAATACAGCTAACTCTACAGCTGTTCCTTATTTTCATTAAGATGCTAAAGTAGTTGTGGTTTCTATGTTCTTCTACAGATCTAGAGCTAACCAATAAAATCAGAGTTATGCCAAATTATTCACGACAGCTGCTGAATTGTTGGAGAAATGCCCTTGCACCATCAATTGAGTGCCCCCTAAGGATGGAGCACAAAATTAACTTATTACTGAGTAATGTGAAGCTTGCATATCAGTTTCTAAGTATTATGTCTACCACGTTACATATTATAAAAATTAATATTCCTGCAGACCCAGCCTATTTGCAATCCTTGGTGGTCAGGGTGGATGCTACCGTTCGCTCAGTCGCACCAGATGGTCAGAGGTCTATGGTACAGGGTGTTGGCAACTCTATTGCTCGGTGCCTGGTGCCTGAGGAGGGTCAAAGCAGGTCCAAGGTGCATCCAAACATAAATACTATTGCTTCCAGTGGTGGGCTGTCTCAACAAAGGTCTTGGGCTGAGGTTGCTTCTAGTATACAAGTTGTGTCTTTGCCCTTTTCTTTGGTGCCAGCTGGGGAGAGCCAATGTCTCTATTTGGATTCCTAACTCCATTGTTGATAGAGCTGCCTCAAGGCTTGAGTTTTCCCTCATTGGGAGGTTTCTGGGGGCGAGGCCAAACATTGATGCCTTTAGGAATTGGACCAAAAGAAAATGAAACCGTTGTGGCCCTTTCAAGATTGCGACTATGATGAAGGGCTTCTTTTTTATCTCCTTCTCGTGTCAAGGAGATTGTGCTCGAACTTTGTCAAGTGGCCTATGGTTTTGATGCAGGAGCATCCCTGGTTCAAGAGCAATCTTGCATCAACCAAAAACATTTGCATTTCAGTTTGTTTGCATTTCAGCGCTTTCATTTTCCAGTTCAGTGCAGGCAGTTCAGTCAAAAGCAATTTCCAGCTTGTGGTCTGGTATTGGCATTTCACATATTGCAGATCTGGACTTAGCATCTACATTCATTCATCTACATCATATCAAGAATTCAAAGCATTTGGATTAGTTACCGAAAAGTTATCACTATCAGAAGATCCTCTGTTTTCTCAGTGCAGAGCTTTCTGACAGTCATGAACAATCAAATGAAGGAGAAGATTTGTGAGCATTGGCCGACTTGCGGATCCTAATGATACATTCCGCAATGTTCCTTGGTTCGTGGCCGACCTTCTTCATAGGTCCGCACTTCATTATATCCGTTGGAGAAGGATTTTCAAGCCGATAGGTCCGACCTATCCAAGAACACACGTTACACCTCTTCATCGGGATTCCGAACCTCTTGTGGCCGACACGGAGGAATCTATTGGTCCGAAAATGATATATAAAGATGTAATAGATCCTTAGGAAAGTAGTTATCAAATTCTCATGATTTAGAAGATAGATAGTTGGCTCCTTCGCAAGAGGACTTCAAAGCTTTATCTTGTGCATGTATGTGATCAGGCCTTTGAGCCCTAGTTGTAAGCCCGCATATTGCCAGCAGATCTCTGTTTTGAATTCTATGATATACTAAATGACTGAATCTGCATTTTGTTTCATTTTCTTGAGTGTTTCCGTTGTGTTTACGCTTTCTGCACGGTCCAAACAGTTCATTTTGTGAACCCTCCTACCGTGACTACACCAGGTTTATGGGCAAGTTTGGGCTCTTCCTTAAGAGGTGGGCTCTGGGCTTCGATCTTGAGAAGGAATGCATCAATAAAGTTCCTATCTAGGTGAAAGTTTTGAATTTGTCTTTGGAGTATTCGGAGGAGGTCCTAAAAGGTATTGCCTCTTCAATTAGTCAACTCATTGCTTTTGACCCCGTGGCCATTTCTAGGAAACACTTGTTGTTTGCTAGATTATGTGTATGCAGATGCAGGTAAGGTGCTTCCATCTTCTATCACCTTATCCTCCAAATTAGGTGATTGGGTGCAACATTTTGTTTATGAGGGCTCCTCAATTATGTGTCAAAAATGCCTTATGGCTAGCCACTCCTCTAGGAGCTTTGTCAACAGGCGGTCTCATTATATCAGGAAGAAAAATGATCTCATGGTGTCTGATCATCCTCAATGTGATGTGGTGCCTCCTCTGGAAATTGTTGATGCGAGGAATGACTCTAGTGGGAGGGTCATAGAGGTGGACTGTAGGGAACTTTTTCCTGGCAACAAGGATAGAGGGAGGAGCTTCAGATTGATAATACTAATGGACTTTCTCCAAAAAGGGACAAAGGGAAAATGAAGAAGGATGCGTGTCAAGCTAGTCATCCTATGATTTCTTCTAAGGTTGGATCGGCTTCTAAGGATGGAAGTACTGCCAGGATGGTTATTGGCCACAAAGATTTTGTGTTTAGAAACATTGGGAAATTTCAGTGCTTTCTAGAGCGGTTTGGCTTTAAGCCGCCTTGATTATGTGTTGAAGTTGTTTAGTGCTCCTATTTGGGAGTTGTTGCTTGTTTTCGTTTTGCTCAGTTCCTTTGTTTGAGTGTTGTTTGTTTGCTAATAGGCTGCAGTCTTTGTGCTGCTTGTCTCGTGTCTTGCTCCTTGTTTGGCTCTACGTTTTTGGCCTATTTTTCGCTCTGTATAAAAGGGTTAGGGCCCTTCCAAAAAACCTACCTTTATCCTTACCAAAAAAAAAATTAATATAAGTAAAAAACCATTAAGAATTAGATTTTCTATTGAATTTTTTATATATTAATATATAATTTATTTTAAATAAAATTTGGAGATATGTATATAGATATATTTTTACCTTCAATTTTTTTATAATAACTACAATACTAAATAATTGTGAAATAAAAAAATAGCATCTTAAATATTTTGGATGTCTCTTTATGCATATTTGTACACATTAAAATTATTTTAAATATTACAATTTTCTTTATCTTTAATGAAGTGAATTATCATGTCGCAAATACATGTTTATAAGTAATTAATACGGAGTTTGTTTTGAAGATAAGCAGAATAATATTTATTGTGTGTGTGTGTGTATATAAACAGAATAAGTTCAGTTTCCAAGTATGCGTGACCTTTTTTCTTCTTCAAAATTAATTCATTCTATTTAATTTAATCACTGTTAAAATTTTCAAATTATATATACGGGGTAAACCTGTAATAAATTCAACCTTGTCAATCCAAATACCCTTGTTATATTAAATATGCTAATGCAGTAGGACAAATGTTGCTTGGATATTAATGATTTTCTTCACAAAAATAAACGGTTATTTTATGTTGTTATTCAGGTTTGTCAAAGGTGCTGTCCACATATGATTTTTGAAGGCCCTCCTGGTGTAGGGAAGAATTCCCTTGTTCGAGCTATGATCCAAGAAATATTTCGAAGTGGAGAAGAGCAAGTACTATGATTTCAATTCTTTAAAAACTAGTTCTATACAGCTTTTCAATGTTTCTTTCATGGAATCAAAGATGTTGACCAGTATTCCTATTCCATAGGGCTTACAACATGTTTATATTGGTTTGGTTTTGTAGATTAGACATGGAAAAATAACGATCCAAATGAGGGTAATTTTATTTTTATTTTTTATTATACGGATGATTTAGGTTACATTCGAACGAATAGAGCTGATAGTTGAGAAATTTGGCCAGTTTGTGGTTTTTGGGAAAAACAATGCTTACTTCTTGTAATTTTCTTATATGAATGTTTTGAGTTGTGCTTGTCTTCTCTCAGTTTTCCTTAAGGTTGTACTTGAGAGTTTCTACTGATTTTCACAAGCTATTCATTTTTCTGGTTTGTTTCAGGCAGAATCAGTGACCAAAATTGTTGTGCCTATTAAGGCAACTTCAAACCACATAGAAATCAACCTCAGCAGCTTGAGTGGCTATGAGAGGAACATTATTGACTTGCTTATGAAGGAACTCCACAAGGCTAGGCTTAAAACCAATTTGACAGAATCCACTGTAGACTATAAAGGTACACTATAAATTGCTTGCTCACTAAACAAGTAGCTAGATATGTTTTTACTTTTTAGAGATGAACATCAACAATTTATTTGTCATATAGACATAAATTTGATATAGATAAAAACAAACTGCTTGCAGATATGATTTAAATGGCATTCATAGATTCTGTAAGCCTGCAAGAAAATAAACTAGTACCAGTGGTGTAAGCCCTTCAATCCCTCTCGTTTAATAATATTTCTCTGTGTTACATGCCCAAAAATTTACTCTAGATAAATGTGGTATGACAAATAAAACTAGTACCAGTGGTGTGAGTCCTTCACTTCCTCTTGTTTAACAATATTTCTTTATATGTCACACGCCCAAAAATTTACTCTGCATAAATGCAGTACAATAAAGCCCATAATAGAAAATATTGCAAAAAAATTGCGATAAATCATGATTTATCGGAAGTCATACCAGAAAATGGTTTTTTCCCTTCAGAAATCACAATTTCTTCAGAAAAAGTGACTTCTGCAAAAGAATCAGACCAAACTAGTTTTTTCACAAAAAAATGCCAGAAAATCACAATTTTAACGTGATTTAATCAGCAAAAACTCACATCTCACAATTGTATCTTGATTTATGCCCTAGCCATGCATTTTCCCCGATTTGTAGGTAAAAATAATTAGGGTTTTTAGGTTTTTCAATTTCTATGGCTAATTTTTTTCTGATTTGTTCCCTAACCCTATCCTGAATTTTTTAACTAATTCTGACCCAATTTTTTCCAGATTAAATCACGATTTTTTAAAAAAATCTTAGTCTTTTGGTTTCTTGATTTATTCTCAAAATGATTTTTGCTAGTTTGTGATAAACTATGGCTGAAATAAAAGTAACAGGCTTGCCAATGAGACAAAACTGTGAAAAGGAACAAGCAGAAAATAAAATTGCAGGTATATCACTAATCATAAATGATAAAGATTTTTAGGTAGCTGAAACATTTCACACCTCTTACTGAAACATCATATCTAAATATCCCTGAAAAGATAAATGAATCACTAAACCTGTTTGATAATTTCCTTTACTCATTTTATTTTTTATACATGTCATCATACCATTAAAGTGTGCAGTGATGTCTCGCTCAACTTGATCGATCCCTTCATTCCCACTTATCATGTGTTATCAATAATTCTCTAAATGTTGGACACCCAAAAAATTACTTGATCAATGCAGTAAAGCAAATTATAGGTGAAATAAGCGCAATCAAACAAGTACAAGCAACAAGCTTACCAATGATGAGCCCTAATCTTAGTCAGGCAACAAATGCCGAAATGAATTAAACCAAAAGCCTTGCCATGGGTGGATCTAAAACGATAAAGGCAATCAAGAAGCCTTAAGTTTGGTATCCCTTGAGTATGGAAAATCTTCTAGGAAAAATGAACCTGCAGCTACATCTGCACCTATCAAGTCCTCTCAAATGATACCTTTGATCAAAAGAAAGATAGCTTCCTCCCTTTCCTCATAACTAAATAATTAGTGTCCCCATGGCAAAATACAGTAGTCATTTAACATTGTTCTGGAGCTCAATAGAGGAATGAAATAAGTACGTGATGAACTCTCCCAAGGCTGGCAATCTTCAAGCTCAAAATTTGATCCTCAATAGTCTGAATGAGCATATGAGCAACAGCCCTCAAGAGAATATTTCACATCTGCTACTTTGGAGGATCCAAGGCTGCCGATTATCTGAAAAGGCATCAACTGACTCTGACATCAGATGCATATCATGGTTTGTCAATATGTCCACACTAGTGAAGAGAATGGCCCCAGGAAGTGAAGATAAATTGACTAATCAAGTCAACAAGATAAACGTGTGATTCCACGTCTTTGTTACTGTGCTATGCATAGATTGTCAATGTGTCCACATTAATGAAGAGAATGGCCACATGAAGTGGAGATAAATTGACTAATCAAGTCAACAAGATAAACATGTGATTCTGAGTCTTTGTTACCATGCCAGACTTTTGTTGCTGTGTGTTACAGTGTTGATAGGTTAAAGGAGTCTCAAATGTCTTCGCTATCTTATAGCAAATGAGATGTGGCCCAATTTTTCTAGCTTTATGTATCTTGTTTCTCTTGATTAATAAAGTATTAGAGTTATTTTATCTAGAAATAAACAAGCTTATTGATGATGGTGAAAGAATATATATTAATATCCATAAATGACTAAACAGGTCAATGGGACTACAGATTTTATCTAGAAACTATGTTACTGGTTCGCTGGAGGTATACGCTGGGTCTGGATCCGATCTGTACCAGATTTGGATCTGGGTTTGGAGCGGCGAGGATGCGTCCAAGGGGCGCTTTAAAGACTGGATTCGTGGGTTCATCCAGAACGAACCCAAGTGAACCCAGATTGAACCCAAACCAAATATCACGAACCCATAGGCGAATCAGACATTTTTGACATTTTTTATTTTTTTAATATTTTTCTATATTTCGCGAGGCCGGAACAAGCAAAAACAAACCTTGAAATTTCTCATCACATTTTCATTGTAGGCCATAACGCCGTTGCAGCTTGCTAATATCGTTTACAAATGCAAACAATATTTATTACTATGAGCCTATGAGGATATTACTATTTGTGTTTGTAAAGTGCAATTATTTTTAACGTATAGTAATATTTTTTGTTTGCATCTGTGATTCTGTATATTGCAATTTGCTCATACCCTGAAAAGGGTTAATAATATTTATTATTAATAACCCAAATTTAAGTGAATAAATTATTAATATTACTATTAATAATATTATAATAAAAAATTTAATAGTTGTGTGTGAATTAATTTTTAAAATTAATTATATTAATATTTATTATTTATTAATATTAACTTTATAATTTTATTATTATATTATAACAAGGTTCCCTAGGTGCACGTCCCCGGCATTTTTTGCTACATCCCCATTTGGAAACATTTCAGGGACATGGGGACGCCTCAGGGATGTCCCTCGGCTATCCCCGGTAAAAAAAAATTGCCCCTCCCGTCCAAGGGACTTTTCGGGGACAGCCAGCCATCCCCATAGAAAACTAACGAGTTTTTTTTTTAACCCTAAATTAAAAAATAAAATATTTTATTCCTTTTTATTTGGCCCCCCACACACCCCACTTCACCCTAAATGGGGAAAATAACCTTCCTCTTCCATTTTAGCACCATTTTTACATGCCAAAAGACATTGCAGCCAAGTTGGAGAAGAAATAAATTTTTTTAGCAAGATTTGAAGATGCAGTTGGAGGAGAGATCAAATCTAGGGCAGCATTAGCAGTGAGATAGCAAAACAAGTGGGAGAGGTAAATCATTCTTTCATTCATTTATTTTTTTAAAAAAAATTCCAAAGTTTTAAGAAAAATGTCTGATTTTTTTTTTTAATTTTCAATTTGCACTTGCATTATATTTTTCACAAAACAACATGAGCAGCAATGGTAGTGAGAGTAGTGACCATGAAGTGGAAGAAAATGAAATATATGTTAGAATTTCAGCCTCAACTGGGGGTTCATCAGGGTGTGGGAGTGTTGAGGGTGGAGGAGAACAGCTACAAAACCCATTTGAGTGCCCTTCCGCCATCTTGAAACCTTATGCAAAGGGCCCTTTTAATTCCAAAAAACCTCTTCTCCAATTTGTGACAACCCTAGATGTCAAAAAGAAAAATTCAAGGGGGAGTAGAGTGTGGTTGTGTCATATTTGCAAGACAAATTTTAGAGGGAGCTACACTAGGGTATGGTCTCATTTCTTGGGCGTTACAGGTTGTGGAGTTAAGATGTGTCCAAACATAAAGGAGGATGAGAAGGTAGAGGATCATAGATTGCATATGGAGGCGGAAACGAGGTCTAAGGGTATGCCAATGCCAGTATAGTCTACACATTCAGCTATGCCTATGCCATCCATGGTTAGTAAAGGTAGTAGTGATGTGTGACAGAGTCTTCCGTTACCAATTTTTTTAAGCCCATGCCATCCCATTTCATGTGGCTTGTTCTCCTTACTTCAAACAAATGATCAAAAATGTATTGGTCCCTCATTTGTCCCCCTTGGAGAACATAAACTATGCCCTACCTTCCTTAACAAAGAATATTCTAAGGTGAGTTTGGTGCTGGAGGACATGAGGTAGACTTTGATTACGACAGGTTGTTCTATTATCATCGATGGGTGGACCGATATTAGACGTCGACCACTCATCAACATCATAGTCACATGCAAAGTTGGCTCTTATTTTCTTAGAACTATTGATTGTTCATGGAAGTGCAAAGATGCAGACTTCCAATTTAACATTTTGAGAGAGGTCATAGTGGAGGTTGGGGCCTCAAATGTTGTGCAGGTGGTCACCGATTCAACATGTGTGTGCAAATTGGCTAGCATGATGGTGGAGGGTGCTTACAAGCACATCTTTTCAACCACATGTTGCGTTCATGCATTGAACAACACTTTGAAAGACATAGGGAAGATAAATTGGGTGAAGGAAGTGGTGGTAGAAGCTAGAAATATTCAAATGTTCATTTGCAACCACCAGACCTCACTTGCTCTCTTCAAGACTTTTTCAAAGAAGGAATTCCTCAAACATATGGAGACAAGATATGCCAGTTATTTCATTTTGTTAGAGAGGATGCTTGAGGTGCATGAGCCTCTACAATTGATGGTGAATTCAAAGCGTAGTAGATGGCCTAATTCAAGTTGTACTGAAGGAAAAGCTACCAAACAAAGGATCTTTGATGACGATTGTTGGTCCACTATGAGGTAAGACATTGTTGATTTTATAAATAATATTAAATATTAAATTGTTGATTTTATTATTAAATTTTTTATTTTAATATTTTAATTTTATTGTTTCTAAGTTTCTAACTTGTCATTTAACTTTGAGTCTCATAATCTTATTCTTTTTTAAAAATTGTGTTTACACTTTGCAGATATGTTTGCTCTTTCAACTCACCTGTTGGAGATGTCATTACATATGCTAATACGGACTCTCTTAGTCTTGGAGAGATCTATGAGACATTTGACAACATGTTTGGGCAGATGAAGCAAGCAATTTTTGCTAAGGATCCTAATTTGAGATTATCTGAGTAGCATATTAAGCCCATTGTGATGTGGAGGTGGAACACTATGAATGCCCCGCTTCATATGGCAGCCTTTGCTCTAAATCCCAACTGGTATATACAAAAGGTTGGAAGGATTCCTCCTTGTGATGATGAAGAGGTGAAAGAAGGGTTAATGAAGGCCTTAAGAAAGATGTATTCAAATGAGTAATCAAGTATACTTCACACACAATGGCTTGCCTTCACAAATCTTCGTGGTCCAACATTCAACAAACTAGAGGCAAAGATAGATAGAGCTACATTAGCTCAAATTGACCCTATTGGATGGTGGACATGGCACGACAAGGATACACCAGAGTTGAGGATGCTTGCCATTTGCCTCCTTTTACAGATTGCTAGTTCCTCTGTTGCAAAGAGGAATTGGTCTACATACAACTTTATCCTCTATCAAGAGGAATAGACTTACCTCTAGCTGAGTGGAAAAGTTAATGGCTATGCATAATGCTCTGGGATTTCATAATCGTCAAACTCCAAAGTATTGACAGACTCCAACTTTACGGTAAGATGTTGATCCCGAAGATGCCACCCAGATTGATGAGGAGGAGGCACAGGAGGGATTGGTTGGGATTCCATTGGATGAGGCAGCCCCTCACAATGGCAATGACTCAGAGGAGGACTTCGATTTTGATGCAGTGTTGGCAGATGTAGATTAGGGGCAGCAGCATACTTTCTATGTTTTTGTCATTTTGTAGTTAAAACTTGCAGCCTTTGGGCATTTTGTTGTATTTTTTAATATCACATGCATATTGACAATGACTTACAAAAGCAATTAAGTTTTGACATTTGCTAATTTGTTCGATTCTCATGTGAACTCTCAATTCCATAGTTGAAAAAATCGCAAGTAATCGCACGTATGTAATGGCCGCGAGTTTTTATGGGAAATTTACCTCAAAAAAATTGCTATAAATCATGCTCCATTAAAAATGCGCGAGTCGTTGAATGTGGGGGGGGGGGAAATAAAGTCATGACTCAAACAAATAAAAGAACACTCGTTTTTCATTTTCACCGTTTGGGATGAGAGGAAAAAACAAGAGTGCCAGAAACCCTAGCACCAAAAATCAATGTCGACGCCAGGGAAAACAAGGTAGGGTTTTTTTTGTTTTTTTATTATTGCTGTAAAATTATAATACAGTCGAAATTTTAGAAAGATTGTATCATATGAAAGGAGAGATTTGGACGAACTATCAATGTTTATATAGGATTATAGAAAGTCGAAGGAATACGCTGATAGGAACAACCCGACAAGTTTAGAAAAAATTTTGGAGTGAATTTTTTTAATGGCGTGAGACACTTGCAAACAGTATAATGCTCACGAAATTTTTATATGTGAGCATTATAGCGCTCGCAATTGTCTCATGCCGTAAAAAAAAAAATTATTATATTTTTTGAAGTTTTCAACTATATATATCTATGTTACCAGTCCTCCTGCATTTTCCCCTGGGTCCTGTTCGGTCCGGCCCAAGTTCGGATCCTAGTCCGGTCCGGCCGAGGATACAGCCAGGGTTCGCAATTTTCACTGTGGGTCCGTCCGAGCAGAACCCGAGCAAACCCAAACAGAACCTGCGGCAGGATGGCTAAAAAAGCAATTTTTTTGATTATTTTTTAATAAATCTGGGCAATTTTTTTATTGTTTTTGGTGATTTGACTCTCACTCATTTCAACATAATTTTGCTTTTTTTTTTTATCATCAAGGTCGTATTATATATATCCTTAAGGCATCAAGTCAAGGTAAATGCCAAATGGAACATATCCTTAACTCATTCTTTCTCTCACTCTTTTTTTCCCTCATTCTTCTTAATGTTTTCTATTTATATTTTATGGATTCTTAATTCAAAATCTAAAAAAGAAAAAACATTAAAGAAGACAATAAGAGAAAAGATGCACAAAATTTTTGATGGTGACCTTGTGGGGGCGGAACATTTTACTTTTTTAGGCATAGAGAAACAACCATGTGAATGCAAGTCACTGATCCTTTTAGTACTAATCTACATTCTGGAAGTCTGCTACATTATCAAGGTCATATTTTTCACTTGTGACTTGGAAGTGAACATTGTTTGTTCCTAGTGAAAGAACAGATTATAATGCCCAGATTTATAAAAGAATAAATCTGGGAATTATAATTTTGATTTTTTTGATTATCAAGGTCATATATCATGACATTCAACGTTCATGTTTGACTAATTGATATTGTAGTAGTGTTTTTAATTTCTCATACTAGTGTGGTTTTGTTTATTGTATGATCATATTCATGATGCTATGGTATTCTGAACTTAATTACTGCTGCAAATATGAATATATTTCTAATTTTTATATGTTTTTGTATGGGCGAACCCAAAATGAACCCACACCCAAAAAAAAATTTGACCGAACCCGCGAACCCGAACCAGTACTAGGACCGATAACTTAGATATATATAGTGCCATATATTATTATTAATATATAGCACTATATTATTAATATATTATTATATTTTTATTATTATAATATATGATAATAATATATAATTATATTATAATATATAATAATATATTAATTATAATATAAGAAATATATTATAATATAATATTATATTTTTATTATTATAATATATGATAATAATATATAATTATATTATAATATATCATATAGTATATTATATTAGCATTTATATCTAATATTATAATTTATTATTATATATATATAGTCCCTGTATGCGTACCGGGGAAAAAAATTGCAACAAATCCCAATCCCGCACCAGTTCTAGGCAACTTAGATGCAATGTATTTAAGGAAATCAATAATATGGTCCATACATTCAGTAATATGCATGTTTTTAAAGCATATTTTTAAAAATTAATGTATTTTTGATGTTCGATAACTTTGCCGAGTTATTGCCGAGTTTTTCCCCGAGTTTTTAAAATGTTTGGGTCTGCCGAGAAATTGCCAAGTCCGAGTTTTTCAACTATGCTCAATTCAACTCAAATGTTATGTATTAAGAATCTATAATATATATAATGAACGCTTTATCAATGTTATCATATGAATATTTGAAATTTCCCTATATTTTTTAACTTTTCCCTATTTTTTATATAGTTGTCCCCTGCTGTCCCCAAAAATGGCCCAAAAAAAAGCCATCCCCAAAATGCATCCCCCCTTCCCCGTCCCGGAAACTCGGTGTAACATAGTATTATAATATTATATATTAATTTTATTAAGGCTTATAAATATTATTATACATTAAAAATATGTATATTACGTCTAATATTCTTAATTTTAGGCTATAAATATGTATATATTTATGATTTTTATATGTTTTTGTACTGACGAACCCAACCCCAAAATTTTGGTTGAATCCACGAACCGAACCGGCAAACCTGAACCCAAACCACTACTAGGATCGGTAACTTAGTCTAGAAATAAACAAGCTTATCAGTGATGGTGAAAGACTGTATATTAATATCCATAAATCACCAAACAGGTCAGTGGGACTCTAGAAGTACAGTAGCTAAAAATAGACAAAGGAAGAGTGTTTCCAATGAATCACAAAACAAAAAGAAAAGTTGGAAAATTGTTCACCTACAATATGGGAGAACATGGCTAAGCTAAAAAGTCACAATTCAATGATGATCATTCATTGGTATAGAAAGCTAATAAAATTGTGGTCTTAATTTTAAACAAATAAACTTTAAAAACTATTACATCATGTAATTCCCAATTGAAACATCATATATATGAAAAGATACAAACAAATCCATAAATCTGTTGGATTTATTTTTGACCCATTGTTTTATACATGTCAACATATTGAAAATGCTCTACATACATCATTCAAGTTGGCTACATGAACAGTTTATTTTAGAGGCAAAAATATTCTATTCCAGTATTTTATGTGATGCCTTTAATTTAATAATATGAAAATGACAATCACTGTGCCATGCAGTTATAGTACTTAGTGAGGCCGATAAGCTTACCAGTGATGTTCAACAGTATATCTGCTGGCTAATGGAACGTTACCAAGATTCATGCAAACTTATTTTCTGTTGCTCTAATGTCAACAAGCTTCAATCCATAAGTTCTCTCTGCAAGGTCATTGAAATTGAGCCTCCAACAAATGAGCAGGTACTAAAATGTCATATTTCTCAACTCTCTTTAGGAGATTATATAAATTTTAACCTTTAGATTAAGAACAAGTAACATTGAAACATGATTTTATTTTAATCCTGGCAGATAATGCAAGTTCTTGAGCATATTGCAAAGAAAGAGGGGATAACATTACCTAGACCTTTTGCAAAACGAATAGCAGAGAATTCAGACAAAAATCTTCGCCAAGCAATCAGATCCTTGGAGGCCTGCACAAGATCTCAGTATGTATGAACTGTTGCTCTGATATTATTATGACTATAAACGTCCACACAAACAGAATATAATAATTACAAAAGATACGCATCCATGTACATTGCACAAAAATCTTTATAAATCCTATGGCAGGATGCTATGATTCATTTACTTACAGTTGATTGTAGTTATCTAGAGTCAGTTAAATATTTCTTGCTTTTAGATGATGGGACTGGCAAGAACAAGGCCACAAGGCAATGATATTTCAAAAGGCTTGCCCCCCAAATATGAGAAACTAAGAGTTTTATGAGGTATGATACATATCAAAATCTTTACCAACCTTAAAGCAAACTTTGAGGTGCAAATTCAGGGGTTAACGTGTCCGGAGGCTTCTTTATCCATCCTTTTAAGCCCTCATTAGTTTATAGTTGTCAGTTGCTATGCATGCAATGTCCACTAATTTACAAGCCATTCATAGTAGCATATCCCTCTGATAGAAATTCCATCTTCACTAAGACTCTCTCTTCAGAGTGTGCATAGACAGTTTAGATTGAGTCTCAAGCACCCTCCAGTTAACAAAGAGCCCACCCAGCTGACTTAGTCAAAGACCCTCAGTATAAGCAAAGGGTCTTTACCTGCAACAAAAATACCAATTCTCTTCTGTCGACTCGCTTTATAAACCAATACATTTTCTGCCCTGGTGCATTAGGAGACAATTACATTTAGGGTGTCCGAATAGTTAGTAGTTAGTACTGATCATAAAGAAAATTCACAATATTACCCCATCACTACTAATCATAAGAAAAGAATTACATAAAATTTGATATTTAGTCCTTATTGGTACTGATTATATGTTTAAAAAGTCACATTTAGGTCTTGTGAGATGAAGCATTATTGAAAATTTAGCCTTGTCCAAAATTCCTTCAAAAATAATCGGACAGGACTTTTCAAGACCTCCAAGTTACATATCGATTTAATGCCATTTGTCTATTATGACATTATACTAGTTTTCTTGGTAGATTCATCTATGTTTCTCCTTTATTAAAGAAATACCCTATATGTGTGTACGAGGTAGTCCTTGTTAAATGAAAATCATACTTTAGTGATAATTCTTTCTTTTTGTGCAGTTTTACGCTATTCAGTTAAGCTTTGAAATTTCCTCAAACTTATCACCACTTTTATCATATAAGCATTCTAAGTACCTTAACCTTTTCAAGCTAAAGTAGAATATCTCTTTAAGAGTCCATCAATGTTTGAACTTGACAATAATATGGGAAGCTTGAGAGTGAGTACTAGAAGAGGAGATATCTTGTCTAAGTGTGATTATATGTTTAAAACTGAATATTTATCTAGTATAATCAATAGAGCTAGATGAACTGAGAGACCTTCCCCTCTCCCACTGCAAAACTGTATGGACAAACTTATTGGAATGGAGGCATATAGTTAAAACTTATGAGCTGATTATTTATCTCCAATCTTAAGACACAAATTTCACACAATATATCATCTTAATCTCTTAATGCTGCCTCTGCAATTTTCAGCCTAAAATTTGTATACGAATGATCAAATAAGAAGATATGCTTGAATCTTTAGCAATTAAATCTCATTTGATTTTAAGGTTATGATCTGGTTGATATACGCTTGACCATCTGAGACACTTGACAGATATCCATTCACAGAGCATCAAAAGATTCTAACAGGGTGGGAAGATGATATTACAAAAATTGCAAAATACATTGTGGAGGAGCAGAGTCCAAAACAGTGAGTTCAAAGCCCTATGTATACCATATTTAGCAATCACCACAGTCTATTCTGGACTTCCAGTAAATTAATAAATTGTAACTGGGCATTGAACTCACACCAGATCTCTTTGGCATTGAACTTGCAGGCTCTATAAAATCCGAGGCAAGCTTCAAAATCTAGTTATACACAATGTGGATCCGAGTTTTGTTTTCACTGTAAGCTTTTAAACCTGTCAAACAATACCCTAAGTATAGAAACTTGAATAATTATATGCTTTTCTAGGCCTGTGACAATTTGTATCTTTTGTAAATAGGATTCATTGATTTGATGAACACATTTACTTTGTTTTATGTTTGCAGTTTTTGGTGGAAGAACTTAAGTGTAATTTGGATGATAATTTGCAGAGGAAACTTTATAATCTCTATCTGGCTTACAAAGTGAGTTTAATAGTCTGCCAGTTTATACAGCCTCCATGATTTATACCATATATAAAGAACTTATTAGCTGTTGGGCTTAATATAATTAGTTGGTGTTGATCATGAAAAGGGTAACAGCTTCAACGATGGAGAACCTTTGACAGAAAATCAAAGGACTCAAGATCGTGTTCTGCATGCAAAAAGAAATGCCTATCTCTACATCAAAATCGAAGGTAAGCACTTATCTAAGGAAAGAGCAGAATTAATGACTGCAAGTTTTTCAGTTCTTTTTATTGCTCTACTTCCATGTAATTTCTATTTTATTATTTTAATGGCAGAGTTCACAGCCAGATTTATGAGTGTCTACAAATCAATGAAAATGAGATACCATGATCAAAATCAAATTCAATGGGAATGAGACCCAATTAGCCTTGCTCCAAAGTTACAGGAATTCAAAGTATGGGCACTGTTTACCAAGAATTGAGGGATTTGAAACTTTGATATAAACAAGTTAATAATAACTGAAAATGAAACTTTCAAAGACAGGGTTATCTCTAAGTATTATTATAATTAGAATATTTTGATTCTCCTTGAACTATAGCTTCTAAAGCGGTATCTTATTTTTCAAATAAGAAAGAATTAAAAGTCTTATTTGTTTCCACCAGAAAATAAGTGGAAGTCATGGTGCCCCCACTTTAAGATTCACCTGGCATTGGGTTCCCATACAGTCTTATACGTCTCCACCAGAAAATAGTTGGAGTCCATAGTGGCCCAGCTTTGAGCTTTGCGTGGCAATGCATTGTCATACTTGTATGAATATCTCATTCGTTTTGGGCCAATTTTTAAGGTGAAATCCATCGTGCCTATGCTGATAGGTAATATATTATTGCTCTAATGTTTATAGCTATGTTCATAGGTAATGTATCAACGTTTATAACTTTGATAAATTATGTTGCAAATAAGTATAAAAGGAGTAAAGTTGATAAGAAACAATTAGAAAGCATAGAATCAAGGGATCTATAGCCACTGCCTGGAGTTGGCGGAAAGTAATTGTCCTATGTGTTTTCACATGTTCGGTATTCAAATTGATTTGCCTATCAATAGATAGATTTCTTTCAAGATGTCTGACAAGTTTAGTTATTTTTATCTTAGTGAAAGCCTTTTCTGATGCTTGTAAGGATTTTTGCAATTCAATGGAATATGGTTGAGATGGTTTCTGTGATGATACAGCATCAACATCTAAAATATACATCATTTGTCAACTTCTGCATAATCATACTCATAAAGGAAGCATATGATAAATCCCTTACAATCTTCAGAAGCATTAATTCTTGGCAATCTTAAATTTGACATAATTGCATGCACATGTGTCATGACAAATACCAATGCCGATACAGTATAATCCAATTTTCCATTTGGGTTGTGCAGGCTAATGTTATAATACTATATTACTATGTAATGAAGAGATAGCGGTTGCAATTATTAATCATTAATTGGCTTAAGCATATTTGAGTCAATGTGCAATCACAATACCCTGAAAGCATTGTGCAACTATCTTTTGCGTTTTTCATGGAGCAAAAGACCAAAGTGAACAACTTTAGCATAATGAAACATCATCATCGTGTAAGCAATAACCCTGAAAATTAACATGTATTTAGATTGTCAATGCCCTTCCCATTAGTT
The DNA here is from genome assembly GCA_027924645.1 of Cunninghamia lanceolata. NCBI lineage: Eukaryota > Viridiplantae > Streptophyta > Pinopsida > Cupressales > Cupressaceae > Cunninghamia > Cunninghamia lanceolata. Next base: position 6,905,720 of record BSBN01000738.1, read on the forward strand.
GCATTGGATTCATTATAAATGGCATAGAATAAGCTAGAGGTATTTTAACAATCCCCCATATTGAGATGTAAAAGGAATGTCCAGATAAATATTACATAAAAGAACATTCATCAAACTGAAAATTTGGTAGGATGAGATTGCATATCAAGAAATCACATTTGAAGGGTAAATTCCTATTTGATCATAAAGGCAACTTTGGAGTTCCTGAAAAATCCAAGAACAATATAGGCGATAGAGAAATAACAGTATAGAAAGTTAAGAGGATTCTACTATGAGTCCAAATTAGACCCTGCCCAATACGGACCTTGCATAGAAAGTTCACTGGAACTTAATATGGTAGATTCTACTAGATTTTTATCAGTTTAGTTTGCATCTGCTTAAACACTTGAGTGGCTCTTAACAAAGCACAAAAACAAACATATGGCAAGGAATCAGACAATCCACAATGCAACAATCCCAAAAGCAATTCAAAACATATTATGCCCACAAAAAGCAAAAAGACTTTGAACGTGTGACCCAATAAAGCAACTTGAACATCATCCAACAAAGCAACTTGAACACAAGGATGACTTTTTTAAAAGCATAAAAATTACCACATGATACACATTGAATTGTACAATTTGCATAAAATTTATGTTCCAGAAATATGAATCTTCACCTCAATTCATGATGTATCCATGATGTGTAGAAGCAACAATGTTCTCTGTAGGTAAAGAAAGAAACAAATAGAACAAAATTTATATCAAACTCAATTAGAGTCTCAACTTGAGCGTATATAACTACCAACTAGAATAAAGGTCTCCAGTGCACTTATAATTGACCCTAGAATTGGCAGTATAGAAGCATATGTCCTGTTTCCAGAGTTAGCATAGGCATCAACAGATTAAGGTTAGTTGGACCTGCGTAATTCTTGTATCTCAAGGTGCACATGAAGGTAATTCTTATGAAGGTGCACAAGAAGTCCTCCTCTTTTGCCTACGAGGCTTGTCAGATGCTTTAAAAAAAAAAAAAACTAAAAATATATAAACTACAGGGGATGGGAATGTGCATAAACTACATATTTATAATGAAGCTTTTTGACATTGCAACTTTCAACGATATCAGTGAAAGAAGGTTTAGACGTTAAGAAAATACTCCATCCCTGCAGAGCTAACACAAATATGTCACCAGTGACAGAACTGATATAAATAGTCCATTACTAGTCCTGCCATATTTGTGGATTTTTGTGGCTATAGCTTTTTCTTACAACTTGAATGTAGCCTTTTTAGTTACAAGTAAGTAACAAATACATCCCTTTGAATGACCTGTCAACTCTCAGAATGCAAGGCTTTGTGGCCGACACCAAGAAGCGGATAATATTATCAGAATAGTCCTGCATATAAAATTATATCTCTAGGCCTCACCCACCAGATGTATTATAATCATACCATACATATTCATTATGTAATATCAGTGTTCATTGACGATGATCTTATAACATATTGAGTCAAAAACTTATGCCTGAATCTCATCTGCAAGAATGTCAAGGCAATTAGTCTCGGCAGCTCGGGCACTTGCTAGAGCCCCATTTAACGAAGATTATGAACAGATAAAAACTGCACATTTACCTATATTGAAAGGAAGTTAAAAAACAGCCTAGTTGATAGATACTTCAAGCAAATTATGCTCTAGCAGGATATTTCCGTTTTGTTTTTACAGAAGTTTTACCGTGTAATCAATTGAACAAGTAGAATATTTTTGTTTGGTTTTTACAGAACTTACTTCGGTTGTTCTTCAAATGAAGTATAACATGCAAACCACTTACATAGCTAAAATATGGCCTCAAACTACTCCAAGGTAGCGCATATGGATGGGCGTTCAATGCAGCTAACTCGCAATCCCCAAAATTCCAAGCAATCCCCACGTCTCAGCGCCGCAGAGAAGAAATCGCTGTTGATTTTGTTTCTTAATGCAAAAACAATTATAGGTCAGTTCTGCATCAAAGAAAATGAACAGAGAATAAACAATTCATCTCACCAAGCTGAAAGGTTTAACACAATTGCATTGCTTTTTGTGCAGATCGCCAACTTCCTCAACCAAACCCTCACATTTCTTAGGGTTTTACCGTGAGTTTGTATCTATTAAACCTCTAAAAATTGTTGCCTACCAGGATTTTATTGTCCTTTCTACCGTTCATTTTTTATGGTTCCACTTCCGCCATTTTTAAAAGCTTGTATTTTACATTCAAATATAAATATTTAGCGGGTGTACAAATGAATTTTGGGCCTCGTGGAATTTTTAATTATGGGAAAAGGATAATTTAGAATCTTTCCCTATTTAAATGGAGTTGTTTCCATACATTTCATTCTCTCCTGTTTTTACATTTTCCTTCAATGTTTTCATCACATTTTTCTCTAAAAATTTGGTGTCTATAAATGATGTGGAAGTGTTACATAACTATGATTTTTTTAAAAAATTTATTCAAGTTAAAAAAAGTAAAATTTACGCTGACAAAGAAGAGAAAAATTAAATATTCATGGAACCACTAGCTCCACAAATAACTTCTTAAAAAGTTGAGCTTCTAGCCAAAATAAACTTAAGCATTTCTAAAAATAAAAGAAAAAAGAACTAAAAATTTTAGTCAACTCCATAATGAATGATGTTGTTAGTCCTTTCTTACATAGGGGTATTAATGTTTTCACCTTTAATGTTTTTAGTATTTAGTATTTTATTTTTAATTGATTTATTTGGAATTATGTAAGGGAAAAATAAATTTATTATTCTAATATTGTTGTTTTTTTTATTTACTTTTCTCAAAAATAATTGTGTTTCAATCTTTTCATTAACCCATTGGAATTTTGGTGATTAAATTTATAATTTTTCATTTACAAAAATAGAAATAAAAAATTACATCCAATCAAATCACATTTGGCAAAAAATTAAATTGTTTTCTTATGTTTATATCTATACATATTAAAATATGTTGGAATATTAAAGTACATTTCAGCATGTGCCAGAATGGGAGCTTTCAAATAGGGTATGGACATCCATTAGATCATTAAGGATAGTGGAATTTTATATGTTGTAGTTAACATCGCCTTGGTAGACATCAATGCAAAATGTAGAAGCACACACAAGGTGCAAAAGAGCATTGATTGCCAATTTATTTAAAAACTATACAAAATGGCATTTTTGGACCTTCCTTTCATACTTCCTAGCAAGAAATGCATATTCTTCAAGTTATGTCACTATACAACACTTCACCGCATCAAACAGGTTAACTTTAATGGCCTCCTCTTTGGCCATCTCTGCTCAATCTTCTTGTAATTAGGACAAATGAGACATTGATTTCTATAGCTCGAGGGAGGAAGAGGGTCAGACTTGGTTCCAAAATATGGAGGAGAATATATCAAAACCAACCATTATGATGAGCTTGAACACTTTTCCAATTCCAACACACTTATTTTTGGTGCATTAAATGTTGAGGAAGAGTTTCAATCTCTGCTTTTCTTGTGGAGAGCTAAAAGCTTGAATTTGCTCCCTCAAATAAAAATAGAGGGAAAATGGGATATTGGCAAATTCTTTTCCCAATTCCTTTTGTTATAATTGGATAGAATTTGATCTTTAGACTTGAGCATGAAAAATGTAGATTGAAGGTGTGTATGAGCTTTCCGTTTTTAAAACAATTGAAAAACTTGTTGTACACAAGTGATTTTCTTTCAAGGTTAGGAACTCTCTTCCTTTTTCCTCTTATTTCGCTCTATAATTATTATCTTGTCATAGTTGCCTTTCTTCCTCTGAATAAGTATATACCAAATTATAACTAATTAAATGTGCTTTATTTTAACCACATATATTTTCTGAGGGTCTTAGCAGAGCACTTGGAAGTGGCAAAATCATTGTTAAAATGATGGTAAATGCAATAGGAAATGCAAACGCGCTACAAGCTCATCTTTGTGCCCATTGATGCCTCCAACCCATGAGAAACATGTTGTTGCATATGGTTTGCAAAGGTTGTTGCCATCACTAGATCTATATTTAATCTCAACATTAACTCTAAGTTTTGATTCAATAGTTGGAAATTCAATTTCTTTTCAAAATTCTAACAAAGGTATTGCTACACTTCAAAATTCATTCCTTACTCGTCTATTAAACTTTAGAATCTATTAAATAGTTGATTTTTGAAAGTCTTGCAAATTTATTGCCCCACTGCAGAATCTATTAAATGCTAGTTATCTAATTTTTCAATGCCTACACTACTCTTTTGTGACTTCGAACAATAATAGAAGTGATGTTAGGGTTTCAAACAAGGGTTTCTTACATAGGTTTAGAAAAGCAATTTAGGGTTTTCATATTTGTCTAACTCCAATAGTAGTTTGTAGACCAGCAGGAACATCCCCAAGCATGAAAAGGACATTATTACAGTCAAAGATAAAGTTACTAAGGAGGAGATTGTAAGTAGGATTTATGGAATTCTTGCCTCTTCCTTGGGTGTTTTTTTTAATTTTTCTACTACAAATGTAACTACAACATTCCTATTGTAGAAATTTAGCTTTCATTCACAATTATTTGTCATTAAATAATCATGGGTTGATTTTTTAGTCTAAGGGGATGAAATAAGGGAAAAGTGTGCCAAGGTTTGGTTGGAATCTAGTTGTGTTAAGGAATTCATGGTGTTGTTGGTGGGTAAAACTTATGCCTCTCTTCTATCTAAGAATGGAGAATACTATTCGGAGAAGCCATCAACTCCTCTATTAGATGCATAAGTGGTTTAGGTTGTTTAGTCCTTAGTTGACTAGACTTGCCAGATTCCATAACATGATTGGATTGCTTGCTATGTGGGCCCTAAATCCTAGTTAGCTATTATGTATTGTTCCTACATGTCAAGTGATGGGATTTTAGAAAGCCTTTGACAATCTATACTTTAGAGAAGAAGTCAAGGCCAACATTGTTCTTTTTGAATGTTGACTCTATGTATGTGGTTAACACAAACATATGTCCCTAATTCCCATGTATTTTACTTTGCAGTCTCTTTAGATCAAATGAAACTTTCATCTACAACTAATTAATAATATATTTGTTGTTTGTATATTTTTTCTCTTTTTTGTTTGTGGAGCTATCTTGATTGTATGATAATTTCATTATCATTATTTTTTCTCTTCTAGTGTTCTCTAGAGTTAATTGCCTAACCTCTTTTTGGAACTTATTGGAGGTTGAATTACGATGCATAGCTACCAATTCAATCATTATGTATCCATATAATATTTGAGTTTAAGATTTTTATATACTGATAGAATTATTGCTTAGTTTATAGGAGCTCAAACAACTGATAGATGAATTTTGGGATGATGTAATTTTTTATGTTTTGAAGACTAGTGGCCATCTTGGAGCTAGCCTTGGTGTCATTAAGCTTACAGTGGTACTTCAATATGTTTTTCATGTTGTCGAGGATAAGATATTGTGGGATGTTGGCCATCAAGTAATTTATTATATACAAATTCATGACTTTGTAACTTCTTTGAAACATATCTTATTTTTTTCTAGAAATGAGAACAAAAAATATTCTAGAAACAAAGAGATTTCACTTACTTTAAGATAACAGTAGGTAATAATAACATTTGAAATAACAAAGTTTTCTCTTGTGAGTGAAGCATTTCTTTGAAAGTGTGCTTTCTTTTCTACTATGTCTAAATGATAACTATTGGTAGGACAGAGCCAACTATACAATAAGCTAGATCCACTTTAAAGGGAATGTGGTAGACAAAATCCTTTTCTTTATATTGCATATTATTTACAAATATTTTGCTCATATGAGCATCAACATGAGACTAATACAAGCTCTTTATGAGAAAACACACTAGAAATAACCTATGGAAGACCAAGCTGAGTCACTACTTAGAAATCCACTTTTCTGTTAAGAAACCACATCCACATTAGAGACCAACTATGGAAGACCAAGAATCACAACTTAGAATTCCACTTTAGATGTCCCTATGGGGATTTGAACTTGGGTCTCCACAACAAGAACCCAACATTTTAACCAATTAAGTTCAACCCCTTGGACAGACACGGTCCTTTGTATAATCATATGTAGATATAAATAGGACTAGGAGATACAAGATGCAATGTAAAATGTAATATAATAACAACAAAAGTATAAGATATATAAGATAGAAGTATGAGATGTAATGTGATATAGATGAATGAATGTGAAATATATGAAAAGGAACTAGTGTACAAGTGAGCATTGTATTAAAGATAGAAATATATATGAATAAGAGATACTACAAGTCGATATAATGGATGTCTAGTGAGTTGTGTGCATGATGTATATGTGTATGTGTGAATTCATTTAATTTGTAGTGCTCTATCCTACTCAACCATCTATAACTTACCACAAAAACCCTTGACCTTCCTCTTATTACCCATATTGAGGTATAAATACAACTCTCAAGAAATTTAGGTTCGGATCGTCGATCTGTGCCCTATTCTCGCTAACATTTTGGTTTCATTGTTGGGACCTTGGTAAAGTGTTAAAGGATCATAACAGTAAATTTATTAATTGTGGTAGTAAAGGAGTTAATAAGAAAGGATTATATATAAAACATGAAAAACATTTATGGTTTGCAGTAAAATCTTCTAGGTTTTAGACCCATGAGAGGGGGTTAAGCACCTAGGGGATGGCGATTGGAAAGGGGGGATCCTGAAGGGATCTTCAAAAAGATGCAACCAATAGAAGCAAAATGAAAATGAGTCATATAAATAAATAAAAGGATTAATGAAACACCAGACCTATAATATCCAGGGTAAAAGTAGATAACAAGAGGCTAAGAGAGATTACGAAAGAAATTGAAATGGTTGTGGAATTGAACATGGAAGAAAAGAGACTAAAACAAATCTTAGAGAGAGAAGAAAGGTACCACAAAAAGATAGAAAAGGCCAAGGAAGCTGAGATAGAGTGTGTTAGAGGGGCTGCTACTAATGATAATTATGAGGAGATAAAGCATGCCATATCGGTTGCTATTAATTATAAAAACAAGGAGGACAAGGAGCATGCCATACGGGTTACAACTAAGAATATTAAGGATAAGAAGTATGGAAACCCACTACCACTAGAGGAATTGATTACAAATGAGTGCATCGTTGGGGCTGCAACTAAATATAAGGATTTTGTAGATAACACTAGGACTCTGAACAACCATCTTTATGTTTAAGTAACCAAAATTTTGTCTAGATTGGCAAAATAGATTGAAAATTATGTTGTCTAAAGAATCGCTAGGAGGGCTTGAAAACAATAGTGCACATCCAAGGCATGGAAGCATAGGTGCTCCACCATTTGAATATTTTACTCAGACACCACGATTTGAACCCAAATTATCGAATCTAAGGGTTTGTGCATGGAAATGGGGGACCAAAAGGGGGTCAAAAGTGGCCACTTTTTTCAAAATCAATAAAAATTGATCTTGGATAAGAAATTAAAGATAGTCAGGCTCAAAACTAGAAGATGTGATAATAATAATAAGATATGTAGTGCCCGGAATCTAGTTTCTAAACTATTATTTTTTCTAAAAATGGTGGAGATTAAGAGGTTCAAATAGGGGGAGCACACAAAGTGCTCTTGTTTTTGTTAAAAAAATGAAACATAGCATCTGGTATGCTCCTCCTAAAATGTTGACCTTTTTAAAGTATTTCACAAATTGCTTTGTTGGAAAATTAGCTGACATCATGTAGTTTATGTCTAATTTTTCTGCTAATTTTTTAATGCATGTATGTTTTTTTATGAATTTTCAAAGTGGACACATCCTAAAAAAAGAAAATTTGAGCATGTCCCCCCTTAATTTTTTTAAAACTAATCAAAAATCATTTTTTTCAATGTGTACAGAATCGAGTCTAGAATCTAAAAATGTAATTTGTTTCAAATTTCAATGAATGTGTAAAAAATGACACCAAAAATACTAGACATAGGTTTTCTGTAAAAAAACACATTAGCAAAAGAAATTGAAGATGGAAACCTTAACATTATCAGATTTTAGAAAAAATATATGGTTAGAAAGCTAATAAAAAACTTGAAGGACCATCCTAATAGTTTTTGTATTAACATTGAAAAACATATAAATTTGATGGAGAGTATGCTCAGGATTTAGTTGATTTCCTAATTTTGTTGAAAACACATCTTTGGCATCCAAATGCTAGGTCCAACCCTTTGGGTTGGATGCCCAAGGCAAATCCAACCCTTGGAATTTACCAAAGTAATAAAAAATGTGCTCACATTTTATATTGGTTAAAATACTGACCAATAGCCTCCAAAAAGGTATATCACGTGGTTTTGGCTCACATTCTTGATTTATTCACCTGCTCTATGCTGTTTCCAACATAAAAAAACACTTTTCATGCTTTTGAGGATCTACAATGATTGGTTGACAAAATTAGTTCAGTTTTTGTTCTTGTATCGATGTAGAAGATTTTAATTAAATGTTTTTAAATCAAATTTTATTTTGCAAATAATTGTTTTCATGTTTTGATGAATTGGAATACTTGATTGACAAAATTAACTAGTTTTTTGTCTTACATTGACAAAAAATATTCTAATTGCATGTTTTGTATGTAAGTTTGATAAATTTTCGGTTATTTTTTTGTGTTTTGTTACCATTTGTTTTAGATTGATATAGAATTCAATATCATGCCAAGGAAACAACTAAAAACTCAAACACCGAAGGAGCGTGAAGCTGAGAATGCAAAGAAAAGAGAACGAACAAGATAACTTCGTGAAAATAAGAAATTGAACTCCATAAATGAAGATCAACCATCTTTGTCAACTGAATTGGATCAAACCGATAAGGGCGTGGTTCGGTGGTTAGGTTGCTCAGTTGTAGTGGCAACCACCAGAATTCAAACCCCCGCTGGGCCAACGAGCTCGCGAGTTTGAAGTGTTCTTTCTTGGGGATGAGGTCCCTTGTGTTGTGGCCTCACCGGTTCATAGCTCCGGGCAAAAGCGTTGCTGTGGAGCCGGAGGGCGTGTCGCACCAGCGTCACTAGTCACGTTAAGAAGTTTACCAAGCGCATTATCTTTAAAAAAAAAAAATGAATTGGATCATGAAGCATCCAAGAGAGAGAAGGATTGGGAGAAACAAAGGGAATGAATGCAAAAACTTTGTGCAAGTAAGAAATTGAATGTGAGAGTTGAAGGTATGCCATCTTTGTCATCTCAATTTGATACTATAGAAAATGTTCAAAATGATGATGCATTTTTAGATGTGAATATAGATGTTACACCATTGATCAAGTGTTGAATAAGCAAAATTTATCTAATGATTCAAGTTTTCCATTGAGAACACCTCCTAGAATTTTACGTAAAAAGCTTAAGTTTTTTTTTGAAATTGGTGAGAATATTTTAAAACCAGTTCTTGATAAAATTCTAGAACGTACTGGTAGAAGAAACCTGAATAAGACATGGAACATGTTTTTTGAAAACATAAGTGAAATTGAAAGATGTCAATTGCTTGTTGAAATGATGAAAAATCTTAAGTTTAGACCAATCTTGAAGATTCTTGGTCCAAGAACATCAAATAGCAATAATAAAAAATTCTATTGTAAAAAATCTAATCAATGCATATCAAAGTATTGGTTTCACCTCATGCACCAAAGATAGTAATGGTACACGACATGTCATTACATCAACTATACTGAGAAATCAAACAAATAAATCTCACTTGATAAGAAAAACAAGTCAAGCATTAAAGATAAGTATAAAAAATATTGATGAAAGCTTGTCACACCCCATTCTAAAACAAACATACTTATCATTTTTATTTCAAGAGGACAGATAGTTAGTCAGTGAAAATATTATGATCAAAGTAATGTTGTGTTAGAATAGAAAATGCATCTAATTTATATTATTTTAAATGCAAAGAATAATTGTCTATGATGTTATTATTATACATGTGGTTAAATAATGTGATGGACTAACTACCATTGTGCAACTGAGGTGGATGCAGGAACAATGTTTTTCCCCCTCCAAGACGAGGAGCGAGAGTATCACCGTGGAGAGGGTGCTAGATCACGTGAATACAATGATCATTGTACCATCTGGACACACACACACACTCACATTAGAGGTTATGTCAATTTTGGAATAAGTCTTATTCTTATGTTGTTGGTCGCCTCAGTAATATTTTAACGTTGAGATCATTCCGTACTTATTTAATATTATTATCGTCATGTCGATGACAATCTTTTATGTTGACAATCAATAAGGTTGTGTTTGTCTCTAAATGCCAAGACGACATGAGTAATTGACCAATCAAGTCTAGTCTTGACGTAAAGGCCTAAATCGACTTTGCAAGACTCCATCGTCAATATTGTGCTCATGAATAGCATAATTATAGCATTCAAAAGAATGCATCAGTGACATCTATGAATTAGGTGTACTGTTGTTTTTATTTTAAATTATTTATAAGCTTAGTCATGGTTAAATTTAATGTCTAGCTTGTGAAAAAGAAGTAAAGTCTTTAGAAGATTCCCATCGTGCTTTTCCCTAGATATTAGGAGGAGTGGGGAGGAGCTGTAGCTCCATACTCCCTTTTTCTAGCTCTTTGAGGCCACAAATGGCTGAGAAATAGAAGGAGATAGTAATGTATAACAGATTTACATAACCGACAGTGAGAGGGAGTTTTGGAAAAACTAGTTATTGTCTTGCATTAAGGAAGGAAGATCTATGGAGAGAAGGGGGAGATAATATCTCTTACCATTCGTGAATGGAAGGAGGGGAGAGGGAGCATGACATGAGAATAATATCAGTTGCTTGAATAGAAGTTGTAGGTATGCAAATGAACCATTAGTATACTGTGTATATGTAAGCTTTACTCTACATGCAAGTAAGTTGTTATCATTCTTAATCTTTATCTGGTGTGCCTTAAGAGGGTATGGGTTTGCATGAGACAATAGTTGTCTGTGGTTACACCTTATATTGTTTTTCCAAGCAAGTTTAGTATTAAGGATAAATACCTATAGAAAGCCGTGAGTATCATTGATTGTAGGTTATGACTCTTTTAATATTACGTATACCCATGCAAACTATATGATTTGTAATATGGCCGATTGACTGTGTTAAATAGCCGATAGGCAATCATTCTTTATATATTCCTTTTAAGGTTATCTTATATGCAAACAAATCCTGTGCAGAAGGCTGAATTTTATATACTGGTTGGGCACTAAGTATTAGCTATGACTCTGTTTTAATCAACCACCCTATGTGTTATTTCATTTAAAAATCTGTATGAGAGAACAATGTTTAGAAGCCATTTAAGACCGATACTTTGGTGTGCATTGTCGACCGAGTAAGTCGACATAAGTATATCAATTTATATCATATTCTTTGAAGAGAGCTTACCAATAAGACTGTAGCAGATTGAGAACTTATATTTTTCCTTGTGTCTTGTGTAAGACATAAATTATAGTGTTATGTTTTCATAGTATCCATTCTAAAGCCGTAACAGTCCGATATTGGAAGGTGTCATCACTTTGGATGTTTATAAAAGCTTATAACTTCTTAATGGTCAATGTCCTTGTTTAAAGAGATTAGTTATATAGGCTTCATATTATGTTAAACATGCAAAAGAATTTATTTAACTTATGCCTGTAGAGGTAGTTTGATATAGGTGTTAATCTTTTGTTTACAATAGGTAACCAAGAGTTATCATGTACTATATTTATCCTAGTTTAAAAAGGATTATTATTTATCCAAATCTAATCTAAGATTAGCCAATAGATTATCGTGAAATACACTTACCATACTATGGCAATGTAAGGTCAATCTTTTATAGTTTTTCATTGAGAATGAAACTACTTATCTTTTGGAATTCTCTTTTTGAATTATAAGTGAAAAATATATCCAATATGAAGGAATATGAAGTTTATCGTTTCTTCAACAAGATATTAGTCGAATATAATCATAGACTAAGGTAGACATATCTTAGTGACAAGAGTCTTAGAAGTCTATAGTCATCAAAATCAAGGACTTTATAATAGAATCAAGTATACCTTGAGAATGTATACCAAATTTATTTATGAGCATGGAAATGGGTTGACGAGCCATTGAGTAGATTGACAGGTCATCATAGACCCAAGATTGCAAGGATGCAAAGAGGGGCTCAATGCATGCTTTTTAAGTCACCTAGGCTCTCACCTTATACCTCTCTTGTTAACTTATATTAAAAGGGTATATTTTATGTCCTTTAGACTGATATTGAATAAGCAAGTCAAAGTATGTTGATTTATTAATTAATGATATAAAAGAATGTTGTCTCCAAATCAAGAAAAGAGTGTGTGAACATATGACATATTATATGAAACTTTGGCCAAAGTAATGAAAAAATCACTGCTTGCATTGTCGGTTCACTGTGTACCAGATAGTTGAACAGTCAAAGTGGGTTATACATAGCTATAGCTAGACTAGAGTTGTAAGCCTGATTGTTTTTAGCTAGGAGACTTGTACTAGTTCTCAGATGGCACAAAGAATCAGTCGATTCTCATTATCTATACCCTCGTGAAGGGAAGGGTCGCTTTTAGAAGGAAGGTGTGCGGGGGACCACCAGTCTATGGTTGGAGGAAAAGCACCAAGGTGATGCTCTCTCTCCTATAGTTGACTATTGAAGACTTGTGAACAGGAAACGTTACTTATATTATGTAAATGAAAATGATAAATATTGTAAGTCACAAGGACTGCGACCATCTGTTATTTGTTCTTGATAAAGTGTAAAATTTGTAAGTCATATGTGAAGCAACCATCAACTGAAATCATATATTGTACTTTGACATTGCAAATGTATTATTATTGGATTTTTTTGTTATAAAAAAAAAGAAATGAGATTTTTGCATTTATTGTATTTATTTTATTTAATATTCCAGTTGGGATGTTACAAAGTTGTTGGGAGGCGTGATAGAGTTGAGGACCCAAATAGCAATGAACTATGGGCATTTTCCGATAGACTCCCATAGAAATATAGTCATAGTTGAAGCCTTAAAATCCCTAATTGAAGAATTTTAGATAAATAACACAAGAGTGTCTCCTAATCAAAGGGATGTTGTAAAAAGAATAATTGGTTGTCAAAACCGTGAGCCAAATCCAAAGCATTTTTAGATATGACTCAAACACAATTTTTCTCCAAATTTGTAGAGAGTTATCCTCAAATTCAAATTAGTCAAAGGTATTTTGAAATGGTAAAACCTTTTTTTATGTCAAAATAAATCACACACGCACAACTTGTTGTTGTAGAGTTCACATGGAATTTTCTATTCACATTATGATGTTTTTTGACAAATATGTGTATCTTTGCATACTAATGATATTTTATAGGAGCGTATGATAGAAGCTCCACCTATATCGGAAAGAGATTTCATTTCAAGCATTTTTTGTGAAAGAGTAGATGGACAGTTGTTTTATAAAAAATCATGTTTGGATGGAACATGTGATAGTTGTGGTGCTTTGCGACATTTGAGAACTTGTGTACACATGGAGAATACACATGCAATTGGAAATGAACTACCTTTTGGGAAATATAAGTCAGTAGCATACACTCTTAAATATGGTAAAGAGGTCAAAAAAGTGTGAATTGGTGAGTGAAGAAATACCAGTATCTGCATTTATACTTATTTTTTAGGAAAATACATTTTATAGTATGCAAGGCATAAACATAAAACTCGATGGTTGGACTTGCAATTCAAGTTATGTAAGGACATATTTCCTCTTCATACTATCATGTCAGTTTTAGACTTTGCAGATAATTATACACTACAACCAAGAATGAGGTTCAATCACAGTACTACAACTCCACTCAAGTTATATTTATGCATATAGCATTCATTCATGCACCTAACAGTATAGAGAAAGATATAAAGATCTTGAGGGAGTATCATTTTTATATTAGTGATGATCTCACACATTCTACAGATTTTGTGCAAGGTTGCTTTCAGATGTTTTATGGTAATTTGAGTAGCAAGAACATAATGTTTAGTCAACATATCACATGGTCAGATAATTGTGCATCACAATTAATAATTCATAGATGTTCTATTAGTTGAGGAGGATGCATGTAATGAGTGGTGTTCAACATATATGGAATGTCTTTAAGGCTAGGAATGGAAAAGGGGAGCATGATGGTGCTAAAGCATGTATTAAAAGAGCCTTAGCACAAGAAGAGTTGAAGCACAAAGACAGTGCAAAGTTGACAGATGCAACATCCATCATTGAATAGTATAACTCTACAATAGATCTCGGTAATGAAGGTAAGTCTATAGTTCGTAGATTTTTTTGGTTGATAGAAGAAGCTAACATTACAAAATATGAAGATTATTGTACAGTGCCAGGATTGAGTGAGTTCCATTACCTCTCTTACATCTCGATTATCATATATATATAGAGTGCCTTGACAAGAGGTGATGTTCATTTCAAAATACTCCATTCTCCTTAAGAGAGAAAAGCGAATGATGTTCACTATGGCTCCACCATTAGCTAGATCTTTTTGATGCAAGTGTCATAGATCCAAACTTGTAGGTATAGGGTAGGATCCCCTCTTCTAGTTAACTCATTGTTTGCAAGCATGTTCTTGATATTAAAGAATCTCAGATCTTGCAATTTAGCTTTTCAAGGGTTAATATCAAATGGCCTCCAATAGGGATGCTTGATGAGATAGATATTTTTTATGAGTTATATGATTGAAATGTTAGTTAATGTGCTCTTGAGATCATCTATGAGATCATGGGTCCAATAGGTTCTAAGGATATGGATTGCAAAAATAGTGTGTCCATGTTGTTCAATTGATTGAGTTGCATGAGTCTCTTAGCCTTCATCATTCTAGACTAACTCAACTACCCATAACATTTTAGTGTGCCCCTTTATAGCCAATTAGATGGAAAAAATTGGGCCTTGTAGGTTTCAAACACTTGTTGATTTAAATGTAGAGGAGTTAGAGAAAAATTAGGTTAAATCATATTGTTAGAATGTTGGTGTGGAGGGAATGAATTTTGATAGATCCATAAATTTTGAATTTTGAGGGGTAGTGGGCCCATGATGACTACCATTATTTGAAACCTCATGAGGGTGGAGGAACATTTTTATGAAAAGGTGTTGTTGCTCCTATGGGAGTTTGGAGATGAACTAATTATAGTCTTGATAAGTTTATATATCATGCCCTATAGTCTTATGGAATGAGTAGAATTTATCAAGATCGTAATATCTAGGCCCTTGGTTGGGGTTGTTTCAATTTTCATTGAAATTATGATGTTTTGTTGTCAATTGTCTCTTTGATAGTAGTTATTCCTTTGAGGGTAGTCATTTTGAGGAGGACAATCAACATTATTAGCCATCTCATGCACTTTCTAGTTTGCTTGATTTGGGTAATTATTATTTCTATTATAGTTGTTACTGTTGTAATTGTGATTATTGTTTTGGTTGCTATTACTTTAGGGGCGGAATATCCATGCCTCCATCTTAGGATCCTGGTTGCTATTTCACTTTTTTTACTTCTCAGGATCTTGGTTGTAGAGGGATTATTACTATTGTTGTTGTTTAAATATTGGTTATTTCCCTAGTTTTGGGTAACCAACCTTCCATCGGTTTCATACATGCTCCTTTCACTATCAACAATGGATTGATCAATTCATAGGGCACCTTCTAGGGCTTCTTTGTAGGACATGTACTTTATATGCCTTTCCTTGACCTGTAGCACCACATCAACATGAGATACATAGTTTGAACCTTTTATTGATGCCCTAGAACACATTGGATCAAGTGAGAACACCTTTATAGTAGGGTCATGTCGAAGAACCAACTATCAAACTTTTTCATCAATAGCCAAGTAGACTAACACTTAGTCTTTACAACTAATTTACCAATGGAAAGAAGGATACAATCAAATTTGATTTTGTATTTGATGAAAACATCCTTGGGATTGTCTATCTATAGGATAGGGAAAATATTCCTTATTCAAGTAAGAAGCATCTTACATATATTCCCCCTTCAACAAACTTACAAACTTTCTAGGAGTGAAATATTACATTTCACACCTCTTGGGAACAAACCAACAACACCAAAATGTCAGGGTGGGTGGTTGAATGCTATAAGAGGTATCTTTTTAGTGGCCAAGCCTCCTAGTCATTCTCAGCTACATCGAATGGAGATAGTCTCTTAAGAGCCCTAAGACAAAAGGTGCCAGACTTTGGACTGATTGTTCTCTCAAACCATGGCACCTAGTAATGTCTTGTTTGTATGTATAGGTGGATGTCAGAACACCTACAAATACCTACCTCACTTTTTTTTAAATTAATTCCATTTTCCTATGGTGGCAAGGAACGCAATGTTCCAAAATGCTTCAGTTTTATCCAGTAGAAAGGTGCTAGGAGTGAAATTTTGCATTCCACTCCTCCTGGGGTTAAACCGACTACGCCAACACATCAGTTTTGGTGGGTGAATGCTAGGAGAGGTCTCATTTCATAGCCCAAGTGTCCCAATCATCCCAGACAATAGGATTCTGGCAAATTCTCTTAAGAGCTCTAAGAGCAAAAATCTATCAAAATTTGATGGAGCAATTTTTAAAGTTCGTGGCACATGGGAATGTTCTGCATAGACCTACATATGTACATGGAGTCCATCCACAATAATCTCTCAATTTTTCTCAACTTCAAACTGTTTGATTGCGTTGGCAATTAATGCATTCTTGCAAAATGCATCAGTGACATTCAACATAACCTTGCTAGAAGCCATATTTTTCGTTCTGCATCTCGTTAGGCCGAACCAACTAAACTAACACATCGGGTGGGGGGGTGAATGTTAGGGGAGGTCTCATTTTTCACCACAAGTATCCCAATCATTTTGGACTACAGGCTTCCGACAAAGTCACTTAAGAGCCCTAAGAGTAAAAAATGTCAAACTTTGATGGAGGAGTTCGCAAAATCTATGGCACTTGGAAATGCTCTGTTTGGACCTACAACTACATGTGTGGTCTATCCACAATAACCACTCTCAAATTTTGTCAGCTCTAAACATTTGATTGCACTGACAATGAATGCATTCTTGCAAAATGCATAAGTGACATTCAACATAACCTTGCTAGAAGCCATATTTTTCATTTTGCGCCTTGTGGGGCCAAAATGATTATGCCAACATGTTGGAGTAGGTGAGTGAATACTAGGGGAGGTCTCATTTTGTACCCCAAGTGTCCCAATCATTCTAGACTATAGGCTTCTAGCAAAGTGACTTAAGAGCCATGAGAGCAAAAAACTATCAAACTTTAACGGAGTAGTTCTTGGAGTTCGTGGCACCTAAGAATATTTTGTTTAGAACTATAGCTGCATATTGGGTCCATCCATAATAATCTCTCTTGATTTTTATCAACACCAAATTATTTGACTGCGCTAACAATGAGTGCATTCTTGCAAAATGCATCAGTGGCATTTAGCATAACCTTTTTCCAAAAGCCATATTTTTTGTTCTACGCCTCATGGGGCTAAACAGATTATACCAACATGTCAGGTGGTGCAGGAGCACCTACCTGACAGCTGGCCTTCATGAGGCAGTTAGTAGTTTAGGTCCTGTTTATGTTTCCAAGAAGGTCTATTAAGACCAAATGCATGTAATAAGGTCACGCTGATCATGATAAGATCATGCTGACCAGGCTTTTGCTATTTTTAGCTAGGTTGTTAGAACAGCTGTCATGCTGTAGGGTCCGGTTGGATCTCCCAGCCGCTTGGAGAGTTCCCAGCCGCTTGGAGTCGGGTCAGTAGTACTCGTAGGATAATCTATTTAAGCATGAGATCAGTTGATATTGGATATACAGACAGATATCATCGATCGAGCTAGGTTGTAGAGAGTGAGACTGAGAGAGAGATTGATCATTGTATTGTATCTTTTGAAATCAAATAAAGTGATCCTGTTGTGTTCATCCTCTGTTGAATTCTATTGCTTGATCGATTTGCTGGTTTGAGAGGTTTCATGGATTTACTGATCCATTCCACCGGTTGATCCGTCTGATCGGTGGAATGGCGATGTACAGTAGAGTAGGTTGTAGTTTGTTTTCTGTTTGCATGCAGGTGTGCAGGATCGCGGTCGACAGATGTTGAAGACCCTAGCATGGGTATGTGCTAGGTCGAGCTGATAAGATAGAGTGTGGAAGATCACCCTGAGGTTGGATCGGGTCATCCCTGGAGGATCGGCGAAGTGAAATTTCGCTAAGTGAAGAAGTTCGTCAAAACGGCATCATCAGGATATCTTGGTGAATATCCTGCAGTCAGTTTGAGCATCGTCATCCAGACAAGTGGAGGAGCGTATCGGCATCAGGATCATCTTTCGGGAGAGCCCATCATCCGCATATCGCTAACAGATGCGGGAGTGAAAGTTCGGTTTTTTTGACTAAGTGTTGAAGAGGTCATCAGGATATTGGGTGACGTCATCGTCATCAGGATATGACGTCATCGTCATCAGGATATTGAGATATCCCCCTATGCGAGTTTATCCTGCTGTCGTTGAGTGCTTGGGTATCGGCAGAAGGTTGTATTAACATCATCAGGAGGTTTCGAGAGAACCGGATAAACCATATCATGATGCTGTTGCTTGTGTCGTCGGCTAGCGGAGCATCGAAGGGAAGGTGCTGAAGTGGTCGTCATCAGGATCTTTGGGACAACCGGATATGGATATCCTACTGACGAAGAGAGTGTTGCATATCATGATGATGCCGATGGAGCTCGGCGCCCGATGAACAGTGCAACCGGAGGATGTTTGCATTAGTTGAACATCATGATGATGATGTTAGGAGGAAAGCGGAGGAGGTGAATAGTAGTCGGCAGGAGGATGATTGTGATCGTCCGAAATATGATGATGCTGACTGTGTAACGCGAAATATGATGATGCTGTTGGTGGTTTTAGGAAATATGATGATGATGGCGAAGATGATGATGATGAGGATGGACTGCAGACATTCATGCTATATGCGAATGTTATAGTGTGGATGCCTCTGCATCATAGTGGTATCAGAGCTCAGCAAAAGGTCTGGGCTGTTGTGTGTTGATTCTGTCACCGAAAGGGCAGAAGAAGAGTTGATTGTGTGTTGTGTGTTGAGAGGTTGACAAAATGCCTCCGAAAGGTAGTGGTACTGCAAGGGAATTGCAGGAAATGAAGGAGAAACATGCTAGAGAGATGAGGAAGATGAAGGAGCTTGCTGAAGCACTTCAGGCCAGGCTGACAGCCCTGGAAAAGAACAAAAAGAGGGAAGTGGAAGACAGTGAGTCTGAAGAAGATGAAGATACTGTTGAAGAGTATGAAGAGGTAGCTGAAGATCTGGATGCTGAAGACCAGAGACTGGCAAAACTGTTAAAGGCAGTGCAGAATGATAAACCTAAGGTAAAGGTTGATGTTACCAAGTATACTGGAAGCTTGAATGAAGATGAGTTGTTGGATTGGATTGCTGCACTTGATAATCACTTTGAATGTGAAGATGTTGCTGAGGATCAGAAAGTCAAGATTGCAAAGACCAAGTTAGGAGGTCATGCTTTGGTATGGTGGGATTATGTACAATCTGAGAGAAGGAAACAAGGGAAGTCTAAGATCACTTCATGGGATAAGATGGTAGCAAGGATCAAGGGTAAATTCTTGCCAAGGGATTATGAAATCCAGATGTTTAAGAAGCTGCAATTTTTAAAGCAGAAAGACAGGGATGTGAAAGC
The DNA here is from genome assembly GCA_027924645.1 of Cunninghamia lanceolata. NCBI lineage: Eukaryota > Viridiplantae > Streptophyta > Pinopsida > Cupressales > Cupressaceae > Cunninghamia > Cunninghamia lanceolata. The sequence continues at coordinate 6,925,412 of BSBN01000738.1, forward strand.
ATATACTGAGGAATTTTATCTGTTAAGTATGAGATCTGGTCATCATGAGAATGAGGTAGAAAAGGTGGCTAGGTACTTGGCTGGTTTGAGATTTAACATACAGGATGAGTTAGTTTTAGCTAACCCTAAGAATGTGGAGGATTGTTATCAAATGGCAATCAGGATTGAAGAAAAGATGAATAGAGGACATGATAAGTCCATGAGAGGAAGAGGAAACCATAGGGGAAGAGGAGCAGCCCCTGCACAAAAGCAACCAAATGAGGGTCAAGAAGACACTGGTAAAGGACAGGGACAGTCTGATTTCAGAGGTGGATGGAAAGGTAATAAAGGAAGATTTGGAGGTGGTAGAGGTTCTACTACATTTTCAGGAAAGTGTTACACCTGTGGAGAGTTTGGTCATCCATCTTTCAAATGTCCAGAAAACAAAGGTTCATCATCCAGAAATGATAGAACAAGTGACAAGAGAGTACAACTTGTGCAAGAAGAGAAAGTAGAAGAAAGTGCACAGAGTTCAAACAGAGATCCTGATAATTATGGATATCCAGAGAGTGGAGAATCATTGATGTTAAGGAGAATTAGTTTGCAGGCATCAAAGGATATGATGCAAAGAAGAGCTCTTTTCAAGACCACATGTAAGAGTAAAGGTAAGGTATGTAAGGTTGTCATTGATACTGGTTCAACAGACAACATGGTATCCCAGGAAATGGTGGATAAACTGCATTTGGAAAGGATTCCACATCCACACCCATACAAGACATCTTGGGTGAGTGATAGTCAATCACTTTTTGTCTCTGAACAGGCATATGTGGATTTCCAGATTGGAGCATATCATGATAGAATTTTGTGTGATGTTTTGCCTATGGAATGTTGTCACCTACTGTTGGGTAGACCATGGCAATTTGACAGAAGGGTACTGTATGATGGGTATGCTAATACCTACACCATCAAGAAGGATGGGAAGATTATTAAGTTGATGCCATTACAGGCAAAAGCTGCAGTACAGAAGGCAGCTCAAATCATTTTAATGGGAAAGAAGGAGTTTGTGCAGAAGCCTATAGGAGCAGGCATAAAGGCAGTTCAGGATACTGCAGGGAAAGGAGTTGTTACAGACAACAAGCTGAAGAACGTTTCAGTTGTGACTGATAGAGGTCAGCAGCAGGTTCAGAAACAGGGGTGCAACCAACCATCAGTTCAGAAGAATGACAAGGATGTTGTCATAGTTGGGACTATTGCTTGTCCTATAAAGATTGAAAGAAAGATACAAGTGAACACTACAGAAGCAGTTCAGCCAGAGGTTCTGGTCAGACAATCTGACAAACACAGAGACAACCTGAGAAGGGCCTACATTGACAGGCATGCAGGTTTACTTGCCAGACCGCAAGTTACAGTTCAGAAGTCTTGGAGAAGCCAAGAGACAGCAGAGGATAAAGCTGGAGCAGGTCAGACTATTGCTAAAGCAAAGTGTCAAGGTGGAGGACTTCCACATACTAAACTCATGGGACATGAGTTCTTTTCTTTTGGGGAGTATGGTGCAGGAGCACCTACCTGACAGCTGGCCTTCATGAGGCAGTTAGTAGTTTAGGTCCTGTTTATGTTTCCAAGAAGGTCTGTTAAGACCAAATGCATGTAATAAGGTCACGCTGATCATGATAAGATCATGCTGACCAGGCTTTTGCTATTTTTAGCTAGGTTGTTAGAACAACTGTCATGCTGTAGGGTCCGGTTGGATCTCCCAGCCGCTTGGAGAGTTCCCAGCCGCTTGGAGTCAGGTCAGTAGTACTCGTAGGATAATCTATTTAAGCATGAGATCGGTTGATATTGGATATACAGACAGATATCATTGATCAAGCTAGGTTGCAGAGAGTGAGATTGAGAGAGAGATTGATCATTGTATTGTATCTTTTGAAATCAAATAAAGTGATCCTGTTGTGTTCATCCTCTGTTGAATTCTATTGCTTGATCGATTTGCTGGTTTGAGAGGTTTCATGGATTTACTGATCCATTCCACCGGTTGATCCGTCTGATCGGTGGAATGGCGATGTACAGTAGAGTAGGTTGTAGTTTGTTTTCTGTTTGCATGCAGGTGTGCAGGATCGCGGTCGACAGATGTTGAAGACCCTAGCATGGGTATGTGCTAGGTCGAGCTGATAAGATAGAGTGTGGAAGATCACCCTAAGGTTGGATCGGGTCATCCCTGGAGGATCGGCGAAGTGAAATTTCGCTAAGTGAAGAAGTTCGTCAAAACGGCATCATCAGGATATCTTGGTGAATATCCTGCAGTCAGTTTGAGCATCGTCATCCAGACAAGTGGAGGAGCGTATCGGCATCAGGATCATCTTTCGAGAGAGCCCATCATCCGCATATCGCTAACAGATGCGGGAGTGAAAGTTCGGTTTTTTTGACTAAGTGTTGAAGAGGTCATCAGGATATTGGGTGACGTCATCGTCATCAGGATATGACGTCATCGTCATCAGGATATTGAGATATCCCCCTATGCGAGTTTATCCTGCTGTCGTTGAGTGCTTGGGTATCGGCAGAAGGTTGTATTAACATCATCAGGAGGTTTCGAGAGAACCGAATAAACCATATCATGATGTTGTTGCTTGTGTCGTCGGCTAGCGGAGCATCGAAGGGAAGGTGCTGAAGTGGTCGTCATCAGGATCTTTGGGACAACCGGATATGGATATCCTACTGACGAAGAGAGTGTTGCATATCATGATGATGCCGATGGAGCTCGGCGCCCGATGAACAGTGCAACCGGAGGATGTTTGCGTTAGTTGAACATCATGATGATGATGTTAGGAGGAAAGCGGAGGAGGTGAATAGTAGTCGGCAGGAGGATGATTGTGATCGTCTGAAATATGATGATGCTGACTGTGTAACGCGAAATATGATGATGCTGTTGGTGGTTTTAGGAAATATGATGATGATGGCGAAGATGATGATGATGAGGATGGACTGCAGACATTCATGCTATATGCGAATGTTATAGTGTGGATGCCTCTGCATCATCAGGGTAGGTAGGTGAATTGTAGAGGAGGTCTCATTTTGTATCCCAAGTGTCCCAGACATTTCAGGGTATAGGTTTTCGACAAAGTCACTTAAGAGCCCTAAGAGCAAAAAATTGTCAAACTTTGTCACGATAGTTCTCAAAATCTGTGGTACCTGGGAATGTTCTGTTTAGTCCTATAGTTGCATGTGGGGTCCCTCCACAATAACCTATCTCAATTTTTATCAACTCCAAACCATTTTATCGTGCCGACAATGAATGCATTCTTGCAAAATGCATTAGTGGCATTCAACATAACCTTGCTAGAAGCCATATTTTTTGTTTTGTGCCTCATGGGGCCAAACCGACTATGCCAACACATTGAGTTAGGTGGGTGAATTATAGGGGAGATCTCATTTTGTACCACAAATGTGCCAACCATTCTAGACTATGGGCTTCCGACAAAGTGACTTAAGAACCCTAAGAGCAAAAAATTGCCAAACTTTGACGGAGTAGTTCTTGAAGTCCACGACACTTGAAAATATTATGTTTAGACCTATAGCTACATGTGGGGTCTGTCCACAATAACCTCTCTTAGTTTTTGTCAACTCTAAACTGTTTGATCGCACCAACAATGAATGTTTTCTTGCAAAATGCATCTGTGGCATTCAATATAACCTTGCCAGAAGCCATATTTTTCATTTTGCACCTCATTGGGCCAAACTGACTGCACCAACACATTAGAGTGGGTGGATAAATGCTAGGGGAGGTCTTTTTTCATACCCCAAGTGTCCCAATCATTCCAAACTACAGACTTCTAATAAAGTCACTTAAGATCCCTAAGAGCAAAAAACTACCAAACTTTAATGAAGCAATTCTTGGAGTACATGGCACTGAGAATGTTTTGTTTAGAACTACAGTTGCATGTGGGGTCCATCCACAATAACCTCTCTCAAATTTTGTCAACTCCAAACTGTTTGACTATGTCGACAATGAATGCATTCTTGCAAAATGCATTAGTGGCATTCAATATAACCTTGCCAGAAGCCATATTTTTTTATTTTGTGCCTTGTGGGACTAAACGAACTACGCCAAAATGTTAGGGTGGGAGGGTGAATGTTAGGGGAGGTCTCATTTTGTACCCTAAGTGTCCCAATCATTTTGGACTATAGGCTTCTGACAAAGTCCCAAGTGTCCCAATCATTCCAAACTACAAGCTTTCGACAAAGTCACTCTGTCGGAAGCTTGTAGTTCAGAACGATCGGGACACTTGGGGTAGAAAATGAGACCTTCCTTAGCATTCACCTGCTCACCCTAACATGTTGGTGTAGTTAGTTTTGCCCCACAAGGCGCAGAACAAAAAATATGGCTTCTAGCAAGGTTGTGTTGAATGCCACTGATGCATTTTGCAAGAATGCATTCATTGTCGATGCGGTCAAATGGTTTGGAGTTGAAAAAATTGAAAGGTTATTATGAATGGAACCCACATGCAGTTGTATATTTGAACAAAACATTCCCAGGTGCCAAAGACTATGAGAACTACTCCATCAAAGTTTGGCAGTTTTTTGCTCATAGGGCTCTTAAGTCACTTTGTCGGAAGGCTGTAGTCCGGAATGATTGGGACACTTGGGATATGAAACGAGACCTTCTCTAGTATTAAACCACCCACCCCAACATATTGGCATTGTTGGTTCGAGCCCACAAGGTGTAGAACACAAAATACAACTTTTGGCAAGGTTATGTTGAATGCCATTGATGCATTTTGCAAGAATGCATTTAATGTTGGCACGATCAAATAGTTTGGATTTGACAAAAAACTAAGAGATCTTATTATGGATGGACCCCATGTGTAGTTGTAGGTCCAAACCAAACATTCTCAGGTGCCACATATTTTGAGAACTACTTCATCAAAGACTGACAATTTTTAGCTCTTAGGTCTCTTAAGAGACTTTGTTGGAAGCCTGTAGTCCAGAACGACTGGGATAGTTGGGGTACAAAACAAAACCTCCCCTAATATTCACCTTCCCACCCTGACATGTTAGCATATTTGGTTCGGCCTCACGAAGCACAGAACAAAAAAATATGGCTTCTGACAAGGTTGTGTTGAATGTCATTGATGCATTTTGTAAGAATGCATTTAATGTTGGCGTGATAAAATGGTTTGGAGTTGACAAAAATTGAGAGAGGTTATTTTGGATGGACCCCACATGCAGTTGTAGGTCCAAACAAAACATTCCCAGGTGCCACAGATTTTAAAAATTATTTTGTCAAAGATTGACAATTTTTTACTCTAAAGTCTCTTAAGAGACTTTGTCGAAAGCCTATAGTTCGGAATGACTGGGATAGTTGAGGTATGAAACAAGACCTCCCCTAGATTTCACCTATCCACCATGATGTGTTGGCATAGTTGATTCATCCCCATGAGTCAGAGAACGAAAAAATATGGCTCGTGGCAAGGTTATGTTGAATATCACTGATGCATTTTGCAATAATGCATTTAATGTTGGTGATGAAATGGTTTGGAGTTGACAAAAACTGAGAGAGGTTATTTTGGATGGACCCACATGTAGTTGTAGGTCCAAATGAAACATTCCCAGGTGCCACAGATTTTGAAAATTGTTTTGTCAAAGATTGACAGTTTTTTACTGTCAAGTCTCTTAAGAGACTTTGTCGGAAGCCTATAGTTTGGAATGACTGGGACAGTTGAGGTATGAAACAAGACCTCCCCTAGATTTTACCTATCCACCATGATGTGTTGGCATATTTGATTCATCCCCATGAGTCAAAGAACGAAAAATATGGCTTGTGGCAAGGTTATGTTGAATATCACTGATGCATTTTGCAATAATGCATTTAATGTTGGCATGATCAAACGGTTTGGAGTTGAAAAAAACTAAGAGAGGTTATTTTGGGTTGACCCCACATGTTGTTGTAGCTCTAAACGGAACATTCCCAGGTGCCATGGATTCCAAGAACTGCTTCATCAAAGATTGGTAGTTTTTAGTCCTCAGGTCTCTTAAGAGACTTTGTCGAAAGCCTGTAGCCCGAAATGACTGAATAGTTTAGGTACAAAATGAGACCTCCCCTAGAATTCACCCACCTTCCCTAACATGTTGGCACAGTTGGTTCATCCCCAAAAGGTGTGGAATGCAAAATTTCACTCTCAACACCTTTTTACTAGATGAAATTGAAGCATTTTAGAACATTGTGTTCCTTGCCACCACAGGCAAACAAAATTGATTTAAAAAAACTAAGGTAGGTATTTGTAGTTGGACCTAACATCCACCTATACATGCAAAGAAGACATTCGTAGGCATCATAATATGAGAGAGCAATTGGTCCAAAGTTTGACGTCTTTTTTGTCTTAAGGCTCTTTAGAGACTGTCTCTGTCCAATGTAGCTGAGAATGACCAAGAAGCTTGGCCACCAAAAAGACACCTCCCATAGCATATGCTCACCCACCACGATGTGTTGGCACAGTCAGTTTAGCACCAAGAGGTGCAGAATACAAAATTTCACTCCTAGCACCTTTCCACTTGATGAAACTAAGACATTTTGGAACATTACGTGCCTTGCCACCATAGGCAAATGAAATTGATTTAAAAAAACCAAGGTAGGTATTTGTAGTTGGACCTAACATCCACCTATACATGCAAAGAATATATTTGTAGATGTCACGGTTTGAGAGAATAGTCAGTCCAAAGTTTGGCACCTTTTTTGTCTTAGGACTCTTAAGAGACTATCTTCATCCGATGTAGCCAAGAATGACTAGGAGGACTAGCCACCGAAAAGAAATCTCCCCTAGCATTCACCCACCCACCCTAATGTGTTCACATAGTCAGTTCAACCCTAGGAGAAGTGAAATGCAAAATTTCACTCCTAGCACCTTTCTAGTAAATGAAACTAAAATGAAAGGTATGTTGTAATCTCCATTTTCAGGTCTTTCTCTTATAGTGATAGCAAAATCATACACATACTTAAACTCTCAAGACTCCTTTGGTGATGTGTACATGACACTTTCTCACCATTATGGATGATATATGCTATAGGAAGGTCATTTATTACTACAAGACAAATACATCTTCGATTTCTAGGATTATTTTATCCCTTGGTTGTTGTATACATGTGGTTGGTCAATGCTTCTCGAGGAGATGTATTGGGCTCACATTTATGTCTATTTGGGAGCCATTTCTTTGGTTTTGGTGTACACGAATGCTAATTTTGGATCATGCAATCTTTTTTTCACTACTATAGGCATGTTTGTCATTTTTGTGCTACCTCAAGCCCTAAATTGTTGGTGTCACACATAATTCATGGGCTCACATTTATGGATCTACTCTCCTTAGGTTGACCACACAACCTTGAATGAGCTTAGACAACCTACTTCCATTGAATGGGCTGAGACAAACTATGAATACATTTAATGAGATAAGACAAATAATTGTGTTACCTATTTTTTATGGTGTTGCATGTTGTAGGATAAATTTAAAATATCCTAAGTGTAATATTAATTTTTTTATCCAAAATTGTATGGTATTTGTATACACCTAAAAATGGCTAAGTCGAATTAAATAAATATTTAATATTTATTTTATTCTCATTCCTCTATCAATGAATAAATTCACTAATTTATTTATATGATTCACATCATCATAATTCTACAACAAATCAATTTATCAATTCTTCTAATGTCATCCCTAATTAAATAATTCTAAATTATTTAATCTTTCATCATATCCCAGAGTCAAAAGTCCATAATTCCACATCATCCAATACACCTAACAATCCACCTCATCATGTTGAACACTTAATTAAATATTTTAATATTTAATTATCTATTTCCCTCATCCACATGTCCTATTATTTCTCCAACTATCCCTATTCTCATGCGCATGGTCTCTCCATGTCATCTTGGTCAAAAGACACCTTGAGACACTTGTCCCATAAGTCCCTATATTCCTTCCAACCATCCTACAAACAAGGTCTTCTTATTTGACCTTCACTCTATGGTCTTGGTGAGCCTTGTGACATGTGGCCTCATGTCACAACTTTCTCACCACCTTGTCAAGGTGAGAGGAACATCTTCCATATTTTTCTCCCTCATCCTAACCAATTCGATCTCCACCATACACGTCACAAGACTTCTTCTCCACCGTTGAGATTGTGACACTTGGAATTGGCCCCTCCTTGGCCTATAAAAGGAACCCTCGTTCCCTCATTTCAAGAATCCAAGAGCTTTTGTAAACTTACTCTGCAGAAATATACTAGTGTGCCTTTGGCAAAGTATCCTTATTGCATTTGCATAATCTCATTATCATCACAATCATCCAACCATGCCTCCATATCTCCATTATCCATCTTCATAGAGTTGCATTGTTAGTTTATTCTTCATTACATTATCCATCTACAACCATTCTCTTATTGTCATCTTCAACAGCAAGGAAGTACACACTTCTAAGAGCTCAACTCATTCATAAGATCAATACGAGATAGGCAACAATGGAAGCTACGAGGTGAATCGGTCTACAAAGGTAATATCTTTGTTTATTGTATTTGCATCAATTTCATTGAGTTATTGGATAGTAAGTAGTTTAATACTGTTGTCCATATTTCCTCTAACAGTATTTAGTAAACATGTTCATTTACCCCACACACACACATAACTAAATGTAGTAAATGAAGTCCTATGCTAACTAAAAAATGAAATAGATGAGAATGAAAAGTGCAATAAGTTAAAATACTAAAATAAAAAGAGGTGAGGAATAGAAAGGATTAATTCATGAAAATTATAGAGCATGAAAGCATGTAGTTCATGGGGGCTATTTGTTTTCAAGATGAAATGATATTTTTAGAGCATAGATGGTGGGCTCATGGTGAAAATTCCTATTTAGAAAAGTGGTATAATAGAGTAGTTTTTCTTCATATCAAATGCATCTTAATTGATTTATGTTCATCTAATTAGAAGCATTTCTCGAGTTGATTAGGTGATGGAATCAAACTCTATAATAATGGCTAAGTATGATTAGAGATAGAACGGGACATCTTCAAAAAATCTATTCAAAGTTTTAGACCCCAAAATGGCCCAAAAAACCTACTTTGGTGAATTCATTGCTTGCAACAAAAGGTGAGCATGTTGTTCACCATGGTGAATTGTCAGCAACGGTTAATCACATCCTAGCACAATTGGTGAACTCTTCTTGATGCAAACAAGTGAAATTCAAAGCATTTGAGTGTTTGATCTTTTTTTTGGCATTTGGTTTTTTATATTATCAAGGTTAGGAGGTTGTAGGAAGGTCAAGTTACTTTTCTATGTTGGGGAAGTAGTTATCTCTCGTGTATGGTGTTTGTAGTCCATATTCATGACTATGCAAGTGTGTAAATTTGAATTGAAGTGGGATTGTGTTATTGGTAATAGAAGCTCTCAAATCAATGTGCAAGCTTGTTGATGCACACTGACACTCTAAACAATTGCAAACAACTTGTTCATAGTGGTACAAAGGGTGTTTGCTCTATAGATATGGATTTTGCACTCTAAGTTTGGTTTTCTCCAAGGCAAATTATATGTGATCAACTTGTTGTATGTTTCCATTATTATTTTCTACATGTGTGTGTGTGTGTGAAGTTATCTATATTTACTTGATTTGCATGTGTTTATGTCTATGGACCTATATGGCATCCATGCTTAAGTGGTTAATAGTGTACTTTAAGGGTTTATTGGAGTTGTCAAATGTTGTAGTTGCAACTACCCTGGTAGACATGTTGAAAATCAAGGTGAAACTATTGCTATAAAACTTTAAATACATGTGTACAAATCTAAAAATTAGATTAATTTGTAACAATTATGTGTAATTCATTTTGCACTTTCAATCAATGTAGTAGAGAAGAAAAAAGCATGATAGAAGTAGACACAAGATTTATGTGGATAAACCCTTACAGGCAAAAACTCCACACCCAAAGAGATGTTATGCTTGTATTAAATCTTATAATCAAGGTTACATTTAATACTGAACCCTCTCTGAATTCCAGCAGCACTTCGTTGCTTCTTCAAGTTCAAAATTTGTCATACATTTCTACCAACTCAAGGCATCATTATATAGAAGCCATGGATCTCAAAATACAATAAATTGTAACCAATAACACGAGACAAATCCTCATGCAAAAACCAAGCGCCCAATATAGTGAACTCCAAAGCTGCATAGTAGAAATCACCCTGTTAACTGCAAGTCTCAAACATGGGTGCCCAAGTTGTCCCATTCAAACTTAGTCAACTAAAGTATCATGTCACAATAAAAAGCACAACTGAAAGTCTCAATATTGGGGAGCCAAGTTATCCCAATCCATTTCAGTTAACCAAAGTGCTCCAACACACATCGATGTCATGAAAACAACATGCATGATTGATGCCCCCAATATTTTTTTGTAACATGCAAGAGTCATGCAACCACTTGTAGCATCATGCAAGAGTTATCCAAAACTAATCCTAAGTTAGAGTGTCATGCAAGATACATGCAACACAATATAAGTGACATGCAACAACATGCAAGTGACATCTAACAACATGCAAACACATGCAAGTGACATGCAACAACATGCAAATACATGCAAGTTCATATAAGTGACATGCAACAACATGCAAGCACATGCAAGTCCATGCAAGCACATGCAAGTCCATGCAAGTAACATGCAACAACATGCAAGCACATGCAAGCTCATACAAGTGACATGCAACAACATGCAAATCAATGCAAGTGACATGCAACAACATGCAAGTCCATGCAAGCTTTTATGAGTTCATGCAAGCGATATTCCAATATCATGCATCTCTAACTCCATTGATAACTCCCACATCATATTCATGCAAAGTGTACCAACATTATCTACTCGTGCAAACCAAAAAGCAAACTCCTAGTCTTTATTGGAAACACCTCCAAATTAAGCACCCAAAATACCTCCCACCTCCTAGGAAGTATCACCAAGTTAACATAGACTTCAAGAAGTCAACACAAAGTCTCCATGGGCTCCACTTCCAAAGTGGGCGCCCAAATTGGGTCCTACCTCATAAGAGTTAACTACAACATGTCATAGTGATATAATTAAATATGACTTTATCTCTCAAGTTCCTATGTGTTGGAGAACACTTTCCAAGGACTTTGGAGACACGTGAAATTGGTTAGGATTGCAAAGTTAATGACAACTTATACCAACAAGACATGTATGCAAAATGTGGAAGCATAGACAAGGCGCATGAATTGTTTGATAGAATGCCTCAAAGAAATGTGATCTCATGGAATGCCATGATTGCAAGATATGCACAAAATGGATTTTGCAAGGATGCTCTCAAAATCTTTGAATTAATGAAGCACTCTTGAACATATCCTAACATTGTAAGATTTGCTTGTGTTCTATTTGCATGCATCCATGCAGGTTTAGTGGATTAGGGTTGTACATACTTCAATTGTGCATGTGTAACTCTTAATGTTGAAAAGGATTTAGACAATTTCAAGAAAATACAATTGGAAGGTGTAAAGCCAAATTCTACACCCTTGCCAACATCCTCCTTGCCTGTGCTAAAATTGGATCTTTGGAATAGGGTATGGACATCCATCATAACATAAAGGAAGGGGGATTTTGTCATATATTATAGTTGCAACTGCCCTAGTAGACATGTATGTAAAACGTGGAAGCATAGACAAGGCACATGAATTGTTTAATAGAACACCTCAAAGAGATGCCATTTCATGGAATGTAATGATTGCAAGATATGCACAAAATGGATTTGATGATAAGTCTTATAAAATTTCAAGAAAATGCATTTGGTGGGTGTAAAGCCAAATTCCACGATCTTTGCCAGCATCCTCCCTACTTGTACCAAAATTGGATCTTTGGAACAAGGTATGGACATCCATCAAAGCATAAGGGAATTTTGTCAGATGTTGTAGTTGCAACTGCCTTAGTAGACATGTATGCAAAATGTGGAAGCATAGACAAGGCACGTGAATTGTTTAATAGAATGCCTCAAAGATATGTGGTGTCGTGGATGCCATGATTGGAGGATATGCACAAAATAGATTTTGCAAAGATGATCTCAAAATCTTTGAATTAATGAAGCACTCTGGAACATATCCTAACATTTGTAAGCTTTGCTTGTGTTCTATTTGCACGCAGCCATGCAAGTTTAGTGGATCGTGGCTATACATACTTCAATCACATGTGTAACTCTTATTGTAGATTAATGATTAGATGTCTCCATGACTATTGGGAATTTTTTAAGGGATCTTGTCATACAATTTCAATCATGTCGTATTTATTGATATGTACGCTTCAAGAATTAATTAGTTTTCTAGAAATATAAAATGTTGTAAATGCTTCACAATAATCTTTTTCTTAGTGCATACATGAGACATTCTTCACTAGAGAGGTTCATGGAAATTTTGAAGAACAAGTATATAATATCAAAACTTTTAAGCATGATACATTATCTATCCTATAACCATAATTGATCATCATATATATAATGTAAAATCTCATATACATAATGTCATGAAAATGCCATATTGTGTATATATAATGTCATATAAGCATGTACAAACAAAGCCATACAGGCAAGTACAATGATATACATCGGTAAAAATAGAAATATATGCTTACAAAGCCATATAGGCATACAACAAAAAATCCCAACATCGAAAGTCCTATGGAGTGCTATCAAACAGTCGAGACCCTTGATTAGCCATGAAGATGGATAAGCATTCAATGACTCATGCTCTCATATCCACCAACTAGATCTCCTCTCATAAGTTTTTTGAACCTCCACCTATTAATATAATTAAACAATATCCACATTAATCTAAAAAATATGAAATATACAACATGAGGTAAGTAATCAATCATTTACTGCAAACTGGTAATCCCTCTCAATCATTTATTGCCTCTCTTCATTTGTAGATGGATGGGTTGGAGTTGTGACCTCCTATGAGAAGCATGAAGAATCAAATTAGAGTAAAGATGAATATCATTTATGTATATTAAATGACATGAGATAATTAACAAGAAATACATAACGATATTTACATGTTAGAAATATGCAACCATATAGACTAATTCGTTATAACCCAATAAGAGATTAATGTGCAACAATAACCATAAATCCACATGCAAAAGAAATAGACAATCATACCATCAATAGGTGACACAAGATATACCCTAAGAAAATCCTCATAGAGGGAAAAACCCAACCTCCAAAAGCATTCATATCTCATGTATTATTCAGTAATAAAGATTACAATACATATGCAGAGATTGCCTCTGAGACATCAAACTCTCTACCTACACTCCATGTGAACAAGCATGTAACCATACATCAAATGCCATGCTTCAAACCCTCACAAATACAACCTGCAAGAGATGCTCCAACAAGCTAAACCCTGCCAAAGGCAACAAGCCCTCACCTCACTCTATAACAACTACCAGTGTGTTTGCTTTTATGGACATAAGCTCACACAAATACAACATGTGATATGGTTAAACCATCTCCCCCAAAACCATGAGTCTACAAAACCATTAACCCCCACTTAATTATTGGTACTAAGTTTTTCCAATAATTAAATAATTACTCTGTGTCGCACACACATAAAATAATTAACCCAATGTTACATACAACTTTTACAAGTGGCACCAAATAAATATTTAATGTGGATAAACACATCACATGATGCACCACAAATAAATATTTATTTTACATAATAAAATAATATCAATGTTATGCAAGGTGTACAACACACCTACTCCAACATTATCCCACTTGTTGTATACATTGCATAAGGGATCAACAATAAACTCAAAACATCAAGGGAAACCATTCATGTGCCCAACATGTACCATATAACCATCCATGTGCTCCAAGTTACCTGTAACAATAATCAAGGTGTCTACCATCTCAAACAAGAATCCCCTCATCCTCCATCTAGCCAAACCATGAAGAATAAGATCCTCTAAAGAGATGCCACACTAAACTATCACATAGAAGCAAGAAACCTGCATCAACTGATATCCAAACACAAGCATCAAATCCAATGGTAACAAATAGGCTCAAGTGGCTGATAAGAATCAATCACTGTAGCTGAAATAGCAACCACAACTAGTTGCTAATGCATAAACTAACCATACCTCTAAACCAAGGTATACAAAAGATAACAAGTAGACCTTATGCCATCAACATATCCAACTCAAATCACAATGATAACAAGTTCATGTATATACTCAATTCTGCACAAAGAAGTCCTCCAAGCTAACAACACAAAGCATGTGATAAAAAACCTCAAGACTCCATACCACAACATAATGAGAACATCCAAAAAAGGAATCATATACATCCCAAAACTCCCACTGCATGAGTAAATGTCAAATCTGAAAATAGATCAAGGCATCCAAAGATCCACTAATAGCACTCACATAAAAGATGTGGATAAATCCTCTATCACATAGTGTCAAAGAACACACACATAGATATGCAAAATCTGCAAACTAAATAGCTGCAACATAACTCTCCTCAAGTCCACATCTCTCCCAAAACCTCCACATCATAAGAGAAGAAGTCAAAGAGACTCAAAAGCTCCATACACATCTCAACTCCAATGTCATGTGAACATAAACATCTAGGAAGAAGCATAAGACCAATCAAGAGAGAACTTGTAAATCACAACCATGTCCTTCTATCCACACTAATGTGCTATAGTTGTGGAAGTATGATCTCCTTTACAACCCAAAAAACAAATAGCCTCCTCAACATCTAGTAACAAGATGAAAGACTCTCAAACCAAAAGGTAGATCAAACTCATAACCATCCAAAGTAGGAATAAGCCCAAAGCCACTAACCATCTCCATTACACACAATGATCTCATAACAGCTCAGGATCAAACATAATGAGATAACTAATCATATCCATTCATCTACTCCTCAAACAAGTCCTCACAACCATAATCCATAGCTCAAGACTCAAGCATGGGAAGATAAGATACAAAGAAAAAGAATGCATTTGAATAACAGGTGGGCATACCTATCAAATCATTCATTGCCAAGTGGACCAAGAGTGGGGATGAGATTGCTCCTCCAGGATGCACCAAGCCTTGAAGGCTCTCTCCAAGAACAATCTCCTCAACATGTCCATGTTGGACTTGTTGATGATTGTTTTTGGACAAGTCAACAATTAGAGTGAAATACGAAGTATCTAACTCCCTCTTGAGCAAAGTCTCTCAAATGCTGAACTATGTGATCAAACAAGATGACTCCAAGGTTCCTCCTGATGATTTTGTAAGAGATAGCTCAGTGACTAAGTATGATTTTGCTGTTAAAACACAAAGGGACTTACACAATTGTTCAAATAAACTGTTGTTTCAATGATTACGGAAGCGAATACTGGAGAGTCTAAGTACTACAACTGATGGCGTATGATTTAGCAATGATGTTCTTAATTCTAACTCTAACTTAATAAAAAAAAGGCAAAAGATGTAAAGTTTAGAAACACTAATCTAATCCTAGATGTAAGGATGATTACTGCTCTAGGTGAAACCAAACCAGATCCTGCTTCGCCAAGATAGACAACTACACAAGATTGATGCAATCTTCTAGGGTGTACAAGATGTTTAAATCGGTTATGCTCATGAAAGATCCAACAAGCATAAAGATCAAATTGATGTCCAATTGTTCAGACTAACCATGCACTGCAGTTTGCAAGCCACAAACTACAAATGGTATGAACTTATAGATTTCACCACAAAGCAATAAAGAAACCTTCCATTAACTAACATAAACTTAAAGAAAACTTATAACTTAATGTTCACTTGAAAATCTAAACCATGCAACACTCAGAAACACAAATAGAATCACCAAAGCAATGAATCTTTTATTATCTCAGAGAGCTCTTGCAACAATTTCAGAAATTTTCAAACGTACAAATGAGAGCAACAAGAGCCCTTTTATAGACCTCGAATGGAATGAAGGGTCAAGATCGATCGACCAAGTCAGCGGCCCAGATCAAGCCACATCACAAGTAGTTGTAACAAACTTCTCTTTATTAAATGAAAGAGGCTAGCTTTATTAAATGAAGGAGGTTATCTGTATTAAATGAGGGAGGCTATGAAGAAAAGAACAAAGGCACGCCTCGCAAGAAGATAAGAATGATATGTCATTATCTTATGAAGAATCCCCATGTGAATATCCATCACTAGAAGCTTGGCAATCAATGAACTTGGACACTATTTGCTTGACTTCCTCCATAGGTACACTTGGCGCATTCTGAATGGTTCCTTCAGCTTCAAGTACATCAATTGAATAAAGGCCAAGTGTCCTTTCCCAATCGGTTATTCTTGCTTTGTTATCGCCAAGGTGGACAGCAAATGAAAATATACTATCAAGTCTCTCATCTGTAACATCATTTTCCTAAAAATAGAAAACTTGAACTTGTTCTTTCAAATTCTCAAGAGTCATTCCCCCAAATGGATTATAGATCTTCATTAAAGAGGCATGTATTCCATCCTGAATCCTTTGAAGCATACTTCTAACTCTCGACATATCTATTTCTATCTTATCCAGCAACTGTCCTTTGATGCGAAGGCTATAATACCAGGAGGAAAAGTTGTATGTTCTACCTTCTTCAATGACTTCAGCATGTAACAACTCATCAACTGATGTTTCCATCGAGCTTTTCAAGTGTGACAAGTATTGATCCTTGAGGTCTTTGAATTCAACACAAGATGTCATAAGTGCAAGTACCCTCTCCTTAAGACTAGTAATCTTATCACTCACTTGCATAATGTCTCTCAGATGTCTAAATGTAGTCTCCTTTGATCTTTTTATCCAATCCTTCATTCTGTGAGATGAAGACTTCAACTCTTCTAGGTGTTCAACTGTTTCAGGAGGAAGGAGAGATGGAGGTATAGTTACTCTTTCTTGCTGATGAATAGGATGCACTAAATGCTGAATGTACTGCTCTAAGGCACGACATCTTTGCTCAGCCTTAATTCTGCCTTCTGTCTCTTGTCTTATGATAGCTCGAGCATTATCAATCAAATCCTGAAGCTCTTCTTCAACTTGCATTCCAGTCAAAGGACCCAGATTGATTGTATTGATGTCATAATCATCAGGTGTTACATCCTCTATGTTCTTTTCAAGCCTAGGAACTGCTACATGTACTTTTCTTACACTTGTTTCATCTTTAGTGATCTTAGAAAGGATATTTGCCTTCTTCTTCGGTTTCTCCTTCGACATATCTAAGAGTAACTCATCAACTAGAAGGGGAGGACAGTTCTCAAGTTCACAGTTCTCTCTGATTCTTTCCTGTAACCATTCTGGCAGTGATGAAAGATCTTGCTGCTGTTGTAATTGTCTTCCTTGCCTCATCCTTATCTTCAGTAGCTGCTTCATCGATGATCTCAGTATCATGCGGGCTAGAAGGAACTTCTTCCATAGGAGCTTCTGGAAGTACATTCTCAGCAGGTATCACTAAGTCTTGATTCGGTGGGATGTCACCTGGTTGTCTAGAAGAAGCAGTCTCAATACTTATCCTTTTCTTCTTTCTACTGGATTTTCCTTGAACAATCTCAAGTTGTTTCCTTTTCTTTCCCTGTCCTGAATCTTTCTCACTTCCTCTGCTTCGTGAATCTTTACTAGGTGCTTTATGTTGTTCTTGCTGATCCACTTCTCCCATCTTAGTATAGGTGAGTTTCTTACCTTCATCAAGCAAAGCTTGTACTTGTTTGTCTATTTGCTCTTCAGTGATAGCAATAACAGGCCTTATCAATCCTTCATCATCGACCTTTTCTCTATCTGCCCAATTGACTTCATAAGGCAAATAGCGAATTTTATCATATTCATCACCAAGAAGAGCTCTAGCACCTTCTAACTGATCAGGAATTCTTAGTACCTTTGTAGCTCTTATCAGATCCCATTTCAATCTTGAACACTTTTGCATCCTGATGTCATCATCATCTATAGCATTAGCCCAGTGATCCTCCAGTTGTTCTTTATGTTTGTAAGAAGAATAAGATTGCTTGATAGCTGCATGTAGATCAAAGTTTTCTCTCCTCGAATCATGTGGATGCAGATGATAAGCCTGAAGATCAACTTCTGAATGCTCAGCTGCCTGTAATGATGGACAAGAATAGTATCTACCTAGCTGAAGAGGAAACTGAACTCCTACTTTCTTCCTCACTTTCTGCATCTTATGAAATTCTAACAGTTGTCTGGAAACCTCTAGCAACACCATCCTGTTTGAAGGGTATCTAGGCAGTCTATATGGGAATGATGTAAATCCTTGAATCCTGATATAGGTGAACTTATCATACTGGATGTAATACCTTCCATACTGCTTGACGAAGTTCCTGGTAGCACCTGTTAGTCTCCGATGTAGTTCACCTCTCAACTTCCTCACTATGAACATGGCGAAAGCATCATTGAACCTCTTATAGTGATTGATGTTTTTCAGGTGGAGCTGAGGATAACACTGATGCGAGAGAATCTGTCTCGGCTTTGTACCTACTTGCCCTTTAGCTGTTAGTCCTTTGTAGACTACATTTCTTGCCAAGATATACACAAGGTATGAAGTCATGAAGAAAGACTTCGTTTCATCAAAGTTTTCAAACTGCTCATCCAGGTAGTGGCTTATAAGGCCAGCCCAGTCAATCATCTTGTTCTTTGTAAACATATGATCAAAATAAGTATACATCCATCCTTCGAAAGTAGATGATTGTGGCCTACCTATTACTTGATTCAGAAACATGATCAAGTAACTTATCTCTTGCTTGAAGTCAGCCTTGTGATACTTGGGGTCTTCTGAGTTGTATATCTTCATCGATGAATCATTCATCCACTTCTTCCTAATTTCTTGCATGTAAACCTTTGAGTTGCCTTCGAACGTCATCTGAGCAGTTGTAGGGCATATGAAGACTCCTTTCGCCTTCGGGATGTTGAAGATCTCCTGAATGGCCTCCCTTTGCAGGTAGGCGAGAACAGTTCCATCCTTTGAAATAATTTGTCTTTTCTCTTTGTCATAGTGCTGAACACACTCTAACACTAGCTCGACGCTTGGCAAGGCAGGTGGAAAGCAAGCCGCTTGTACAATCCCGCTCTTTGCGATGGCTTTAATGTCTTCATTCCTGGTGGTCGCAAGCAAGAAGTCTTTCACTTCCTCCAAGTTGACGTGCCCCATGTTGGTGTCGCTGACATCCTTCCACTGTGTTTCTAGCTTGGACTCCGGTATGTTGGACTTGGCATCCATCTTGATAAGGACTTGTCTCTCCTTGGCCGTCATTCCCATCTATCTACAAGACTAGACTCGAATAAGTGGATTGAAATAATGGATTTTATGAGTCTTCTACATCACTATTATCATGTTATCATGTTTTAATTCAATTTTTCAAGTACAAAGAAGTTTTATGAATGAAGAGCAACATATTCTAAGTCATTTTTCATCAAAGCATTATCTAATTTCTGAATATAAATCTGCAAAATTAAACAAATACAAGGTAATTTTATAAAGTAGAAGTGACCAAAACGTACCTTGTGCCCAATTTCTGCCTTAGAAAATGTAATTTCTGGATTAAATGATGCAAATCAGTGGAATTCAAAAGCAAATTGACATTCTAAAACTCAGATCTGCCTTAGAAAAATTCACTTTCTCCTTCTCTAACAATTGCTGCTCTTTTTAGACAAAATTTCTACTCCTTAAAGGTAATTCGCTGCCCCTCCTTGTAATATTTGCAAAGTGAATAATGAAAATAAGAAGTGGCGCCACCTTATATAGGGTTGTTTTACCTTTATTAAATGAGGTCGGCTAAGGTCAGGTCGGCCTCATTTAACATTAAATATTGCAAATTTTGAAAATTTTAAAACAAAACTTTGGGTGCCAAATGAAAAGGTTTAAGTCTATATAGGTGCCAAAATGGATTGTCTTCTAAGCAAGGGTGCCTAACTTCATCTTGCAGGTAAATTGATATGATGATCTTCTTTGTAGCTTCTTGATGTAGATGATGATGACCTCATTCTTGAATGGGAGTAGATGATGAAGACTTGAAGTAGAGTAACTGAAGATGCTTCATTGATGACATGGAGTAGGAGACTCTCTTAAACTTGAAGTTGCATAGATGAAGTGTCTATGCTTGATGTAGAAGTTGATGAAGTGATCTTGCATGATGATCTTCTAAGGTTGGAAGAACCTGACTTGAAGCTTGGATGAGTGAATACCTTGTCTTTGAACATGATGCCACTTGATGAAGTATACTTTGAACTTGATGTGATCTAACATGATGTCATTGATGTAGGAGACTTGAGGTGCTCATTCAATCAACTTTTCATACTTACCTCCTTGTTTAGTTCATTCAAACTCCCACCAAGGCACTAGACTCTTCAATCTCCTATCACCTAAGGTGCCAAAAGCAACTCAAAGCTCATTTTGACTCTAAGGCGCTAATCCTTGTCTTGACCAACTTCCTCTACAGGGCATTCATTTTGCCTTAAGGCGCTCAATCATAGTGACTCAGAAAGTTAGGCGCTTCATCCCTTATGCAAAATCTCAAAGGAAACTCAAGGCGCTCCTATAATTGTCTTTAACATCAAAGTGCTAGATATGATCTTATACTATGTCATGATCCTTAGAAGATATGTTGCTCATTATCTTACTAAGGCATCACCCTTGGTGCTAGAGCATGCCCCAAGGCGCTCAAATTGATCTAGCCACACACTTGACTCTGGAAGCTCAAGGCGCTCAACTTTAAAGGTGTTTCAAAACTTCCAACTTCCTTCCTTAGGCGCATTTTGATAGTTCTTCTCATTATCCTCAACAAGGCGCTCCTTGCATCAAGGCGCATTTTATGGTCCAACAAGGTATCTCCTCAACATCCTTCTCCTAGGCGCTAAAAAGGTTGAAGTCTATATGGGTGCCCAAAAGTATTGGCTTCTACATGTCAAAGGCCTTCAAACACCTCTACTAGGCGCCAATTTCATCAAGACCTTCCTACATTCCAATGAAAGGTGCAAAACTCATTCTAGGCACCATGTCTTCTTAGGGCGCAAAATTAAGTCTCCCAATCAAGGAACATTTGATAATTGCAGAACACCCATTCCAAGTGATAGTTCTTAGGGTGCAATCTTGAAGTCCAACACATAGGCACAATATGAGTGTCTTAATGGTGCAATATATGCTGACTCTCAAAGCATTCTACTAAGATGCTAGAATGAGCTCCCAAAGGTAAGGCGCAAAAGGTCAATTTCAAGATACTCATTCACTTGTTATTTTGCTAGGCGCTCCACTTCAAAGTCTTTAAAACATCCATCTTATACCAAGGCACCAAAATGTCACAACTCCAAACATCCACTTCCTTCCTCCAACACAAGGCGCTCAATCTTGAAAAAACTCCCCAAGCATTCAAACTTTTAAGGCGCAAAAAGTGGTCTTTTCTAATCAAGGGCGCAAAATGATCTTCTCTACTCTAGTTCAAGGCACAATCTTCTCTAACCATATGCCTTAGGCGCTCAAACCTTCCTCTAAGCACACATTCATTCATTGAGGCGCTCAATGTCTCATCAAAGGCACCCAATTCCACTTATCCTCACTAGGCGCAATCTCCTTACTTTGCATGGAGGCACTAAACATTCCTACTACCTCCAAGGTGCATAATTCCCCTCTAAGGCGCTCCTATCATCATGGTAAGGTGCCATTTAGGGGTACTGCCATTCCCAGGCGCAACTTGATAGATTTTGACATACAGTGGGCGCTAACTCAATTCCATGGCCTTCAAGGCGCACAAACCTTCTATAGGCGCTCTAATCCCTTAAGGTGCTCATAACACTTCAAGGCACCAATTCTTCTTAAGGGCGCTCAAACTCTCAACTTCCCTCCTTAGGCGCCAAAAATGTCCTCAAAGACGCTCAATGATCTCAAGGCGCATATCACCCCTCTGAGGTGCAAGCGTCTTCAACTCAACTCTCCTAGACGCATAACTTCAAAAACCTCCTAGGGCGCAAGATATCAGTTCTTCATCCAAGGTGCCAGAATGGTCCACCTCCAACTCTAGGTGCATTTTGACAGTCCATTCTCCTAGGCGCTAGAATTTATCTCTTATAGCTCGACTTCACCTGAAGGCGCATATCCTAGTTTGGGCGCTCCAACATTACTCAAGGCATTCCAATTGAGGGTTCCCAACACTTCTAGGCGCTCTCTCCAAGGTGCTAATTGACTTCTTCCAAGCAAGTCTTCTCCAAGGTGTCAAAAGAGACTCAGGGCGCCAAAACAAGTTTACAACTCCAAACAAGGTATTCCTTTCCACTCCTAGGTGCAAATCAAGGCAACTCAATCTGAAGGTTGGGACAACTTATCTCTTCACTGCAAGGTGCAAAAGTCAACTTCAAATCCCCTTAGGTGCTCACTTTGGTTTCCTTATGATAACTTAGTACACCTTTACTCATGATGAGTCCTCCTGACAATCATTATTGACATTCAAGACCCTAAAACTTGAAAATGAGACACCGTAACTCCAATGTAAAGCATCTAAGAAAGAAAAAAAGGGGGGGGTCCCCAGTCCAATGGGGTGATGTTATGATTTGGTCACAACATGACTCACACCCAACCAAGGTGTAGGCTCTTCGGTCTTGCTGCTGAAATCCTCATCAAAGAGTAACCATCTCAACACATGTCTCTAATCCCAAAAGAACTCAAGTCTCACCTAAGTCTCCAAGTATCCATGAGTACCTCCATGATCAATCCATGCTAAACTCCAAATGCAAAACTACACCATCATGAAGCTCCCAAGCACATGACCAATGTACTCAATACTAAGAGAACCATCAAGATCATAGTTAAAGCTCCCACTGCACATATGCATAACCAAGGAACATATCATGACATCATGATCTAATCATCTCCTCAAAGGAATATCACATGCATCTTGTCTCAAGAGAACCTGTATCATGCCAACACTCCAATCCAGTATCAAGAGTAAACCAAGACACAATACAAACATCTCTAAACCAAGGAACAACATCTCTAAATCGCATGAAGATAACCATATCCTGCCAAAGCTCCCACTGAAGTGTGATACTGAGCTATACATGGCAATATGATAAACATCAAACCATTACTGTCAAAAGTTCCCACTGAATCATGTAATCAAGCTATCCATGGCATCATTTAACCATCTCCTAAATGAAGATCATCCATGGCCCCAACACAATCAAAGAATCCTACCATAATGACAACAGCTCCCAAAAGGTCAAGTAAACCATAATCTCCAAACTAAGAAGATGAACAAAACCTGTAAACCAAACATCAATCCAACACCACCAAAATTGCACCTATAAAACAATCATGTCATGCCAAAGTCCCAACCAAACAAGGAACATCCATGACACCAAGATCATAACCCAATATACCTGCACCAAACTCCCATCAAGTCTCACACAACTATACCATATAGTCAACAAACGTAGGTCCCATATCATGATTGCATCAAGTAATACCATCTCTCTCTATATCCCATAATGACAAGCAAACCAATGCAACATGTGACTAACCCAAGCCACAAATCAAAATCTGCATCAACACTGAAATATCTATGGGCATAGACAACCCACATCCAAGACATAAATGCAACCTATAAGCATAAACAACCTACAACACTGCACAACATGTAGATCTCACAATACATCATGAAAACTCAACAATATAATGGTAACCATGTGAAATGAGGAAAATCTGAGATAAACCTGTAAGTATACAATGACTCAAACACCAAATCATCCTAGATTCAATTTGCCATCAACTCACAAAAGCACCTTAAGTCAAAGGGACCAAAAATAGCTCAAACTAATAAAAACTAAACAAACATTAGAATATCATCTCCAAACCTACTCCACTGCTTAGTGCTCAGAAATACCTTTCCAACACCTATAAGAAGTCCAAAATCTGACTCTATATGCACAAGTTATGCCCAGTCAAAGCTCAAACCATACATCTAGTTTCCAACTGGTAAAAATTAGTCAAAATGGAAAGATCTAGAAAATTTCTATCACCACTGCGTAGTACGTGGAAATAGCTTTCCGTTGACTATAAAAAGTTGAAAATTCAACATTGTGGGACCTAGTTATGCCTCCTGGAAAAAATCTGCCCAACTAGGCTTATAGGGCAAAACCTAGTGGCTCTCTGCTGGCCATGTGGTGGCCTGCCGGTGGTGCTGGGGTGATGCTATGGTGGCGGATTTTGAATCTGATTTTAAAAGGTTTAAATTGTTTGAAATTAAAAAAGTTTTTTAAATTTTATTTTTTTAGCCTCGAGGGCTAGCGGTTGCCGGCAGTCCATGTCGGACTTGACGTTAAGCCTGTCGACCTCGCTAGCTAGAGGTTGACTGATCGGGACCTGCGGTCGACAGGGGACAAGCCCTTGCAGTCTGCCAAGCCCTGTTGGCTAAGGAATGACTGCCCTGGTATATAGGTCTGCAACCCCGTACTAGGGGCTGACCCCCTTAAAAAAATTAATTAATTTTTTTTAGACAAAACATTCGCAGACCGCCGAGAAACATTTTTTTTAAATTAAAAATTGCTCCGATAGCATACTTGTGCAAGTACGATGCACATGGAATATTCCCTACATTGTACAAAATATTCCTCTGCAGATCCCCTAGGGCATCAATTAGGGTAGAATTTCTCTCTCCAAATATAGGCGAATTATATTTTTTTTCACCTGCGGGACCTCCTGAATCCAATGGCAGGGTCTATTTTTGTCGAGGAGGCTTCCTCCAAAAGATGACCTCCAAAACCCTCCATAGAAAAAGCCCAAATCAAAAATCCATTTGCCAAATCTCCATCAAACCCTAGATCTACAACAACCCAAGTCTGCAAACAACCTTGTAACCCTTAAAAGCCTTCATTCCTTCCTGCAAAGCCATGGATTCCACTATACACAACAAATACACTCATAGCTAGGGTTATCAAACAAGGATTTCCTCCCAAATCATGGCAACAAAGCTTTGATACCAAATGTTAGAAATATGCAGCCATATAGACTAATTTCTCATAACCCAATAAGAGATTAATGTGCAACAATAACCAAAAATCCACATGTAAAAGAAATAGACAATCATACTATCAATGGGTGACACAAGATATACCCTGGGAAAACTCTCATAGAGGGAAAAACCCAGCCTCCAAAAGCATCCATCTCTCATGTATTATTCAATAATAAAGATTACAATACATATGCAGAGATCACCTCTGAAACATCAAGCTCTCTACCTGCACTCCATGTGAACAAGCATGTAACCATACATCAAATGTCATGCTTCCAACCCTCACAAATGCAACTTGCAAGAGATGCTCCAACAAGCTAAACCCAGCCAAAGGCAACAAGTCCTCACCTCACTCTACAACAACTACCCGTGTGTTTGCTTTTATAGACATAAGTTCACACAATTATAACATGTGGTATGGTAAATCCATCTTCCCCAAAACCATGAGTCTACAAAACCATTGACCCCCAGTTAATTATTGGTACTAAGTTTTCCCAACAATTAAATAATTACAAATAAATAATTAATTACTCTATGTGTCCCACACACATAAAACAATTAACCCAATGTCACATACAACTTTTACAAGTGGCACCAAATAAATATTTAATGTGGATAAACACATCACATGATGCACCACAAATAAATATTTATTTTATATAATAAAATAATATCAATGTTATGCAAGGTGTACAACACACCCACTCCAACACTTGTTACTGGCTCATAGCTCTGTCAAAGGCATTGAAGACAAAACAACTATAGCATACCCACCTCTATTGTCTCATGAATATCAAGAGGAGTTTGAATTGTTGTCATTAACTGAAAATAAAACAACGTTATTTGATCAAAATGTACATAACATCATTTAAATGCATAATGATTAAAAATAGTAAAATTTACCTCATTGAAACTAGATCTATGACTGGACCCACCAACTCCTCCTGATGTTGGAGGTCCAACATCCAGCTGTTCATCATCAAATTGTCATTAAATAAGATTACCATTGATATATGACAAAAAGTTTACATGTATTATATTTTCTATCTTGTTACAAATTACATACCTGTCGACTCGACGTCGCCTCATAGGCTTGCATTGGATGATTGATAGACGTAGGATGAGTACTTTGACCTTGAAATTTCATAACGCATACAATTACTTACAATAATATATTAATATAGTTAATATAGTTAATCCAATTACTTACAACTAATTACGTAGGATGAGTATTAATTTTGAGTTATAATAGATTAATATAGTTAATTAGATATTTCAAATACAAATATAATAAATTGTAGAACCTTATAAAAAATTACCTGTGTGTCAATACCAAAGGTCCTATCCAGTAACTCATTTGTTATTACCATATTATCCAACATAGATGTGTCATGCTACTACTCTTGCCCCTGTGTGGCATAGTATTGAAAGTGTGGAGCATCCTCTCTAATGTCTGTATTGGGAGCATCCTCGAACCCATAATCACATAAAGGCCATTGATGCCTACGAGTCTCACCCTCACCAGCCTGTGAAAGATGAATACCATGTTGTAGTAAAGACTAAGTGAGGGAACTAATAAAATGTAGTGTCTCCACCTCAACACTCTCTTTCAAAGTAGAAGGGAGTGAGACTTGCTAAAAGGATGGCCTTGCTAAGGATCTCACTGGAAATTCTTGAGCACGATGTACCCCCTCCCTATCTTGTGTAGAGCCACCGCCTTTGCTCTGGAAATCCTGCATGTCAAAATAGTTTGGAATCTCATTGAGGATAAACTCGTAATAGAGTTTCCTAAAAAAATACTGTGGGACCTCATTATTGTTGCATGGTGGATCGCCAAACACCATCCACCACATATCCCAAAAGTTTTTAGATATTCCTTTGTGTATAGTTAGTGAATGGAGAATCTTTTGCAACTCTCGTGCAATGGATCATTACTTCCAGGATCAACAAATAGGGCACATAGATTGGATTTTTTTTTTTAATCTTTCACCTATTTGTATGATAATTTGGTTACATAACTTGTTGCCGGCAATTATCCCTATAATCTGCCCATTTGTTGATTTGGCTTGTCACAAAACCTATGTGTGAAACAATTGACTCTAGGGATGTAGCAAGGGATTTCTGGTGAAGATTGGTTGTAATTGGATTTTTCTATGTTTTAATTAAGATTTCAAGTCGTCTTGTGTTCTCCTCAATTTGCTCTAAAAAGTTTGTTGTATCTCATGAGGATATTGAGGAATTGAAGGAAGAGTTTGGGGAGGGTTGTTTTGTGCCCCCTTTTTAGTTGGAATCTCATCATCACCTCTATTTAGTGGATTAGGGTTTGGGGGTGTTTCATAGAGTTCATTGGCTGAAATTTTTAAAAAAAGTTGAATCAAATCATTGCAAATCAAATTATTCGTTTTCAAAATTAGAAAAAAACATGGAAAGCTTACCTTGTTCGGCTTGTTGACCCCATGGAGCTTGTGCACAACATCTTGGAGTGCGAGAATGTCATGGCACCATCGTGTTTGATTGGCTTCTCCTTTGATTTCTCCAAAACACAGTCGTGTACTAACCCTACTCGCGTTTTCTTCTGTTCAAGGTATGCTATAATGAAATGAAAACGTGGGTTTGTTTTTTCCTTTTATGTTTAGAAAGAAATAATGCGAGTGTGTTATAACTCGCTCGTGCTTTAGTCTCGGTAATTACTGTCATAATGCAAGCACATTCTAACGTTCTCGTGTTTTGTCCTGTTTGGACCAAAAAGTGGTTTTGGCCACTTTTTGGTCCCCCATCTTTTTGCACACATCCCTAAGGGTTATAGTTGACGAGTGATTTGAGGAGTTACTAACACCCTTTACAAAATTAAAACTTTTGTATCTCAATGCAAAATACCTAGATAAAGTGGTAAGTATGAGTTTGGAATTACAAAAGGAGAAAACTATGAAAGCATGAGAATTCAAGGAAAGAGAGAAGAAAGTAGAAGAAGATGTAGAAAACATGTTCAATGACAACCATGGATATAATTGAAACAATCGATGAAGGATGGGAAGATATGATATCATTTAATAACATGTTAACTAATGAGAAGTTATCTCCTAAATCAAAATGTCCTCACGAAGAGGTGAACCCCCCTAACCATGAGTCATCTCCCGTGCCGATTAAGACAATGAGAGTTATTTCAAAAGGTATATTTAGCAATTCTAGACGAACAAGAGAAAGACAATAACAAGAATTCTTAAGTGATTGTGAGGAAGTATTGGGAAGTGATTTCTTTGACATAGAACTAACAAGAGACAAAGGAAGGAATGAAAAATTAGTAAAATAGCAAGAGTGTGGTAAGAAAGATAGATCATCGAAGGGAAAGAAACATACAAATTCAAAAATAGAAAACCAATTCCTAATATGGATCACACAATGAAGTTACCATTTTTTGGAAAAGACATAACTGAGGCATCTTAATAGATTTTTGTCTTGGAATATGCATGGAGGAGGAATGGAACCCAAACCAACCAAGCTAAATTATATGATTTTGTTAGCACATTAAGACATGATGCACTTAAATGGTATATGAATCCCTAGAACCTCCATATGAAAGTGTTAAGTAAAATGAGAGAAATGGTGCAAGAAGGGGAAACTATCAAAGAATATGACCATAGTTTAAGGAAGTAGTGGGGAATATGGAAGAACCCCTCACTAAAAAATAAAGAATTGAATGGTTCATTTCCAACTTATTACTTGAGTACAAGACTACATTGGACAGAAGAATATTTGAAACCTATTCAAGTGCAATAGAATTAGAATGCAGAGTTGAGGGCCAACCTCGGAGGAGAAAGAACAAGGAAATAGAAAATAAAGAAATGGAAAATATGAAATTAGAGTTAGAACAAGTAAAAATAAAACAATAAATATTGGCAAAAGGATAAAATAATCTAGTAGCCTCACCAACCCAAAGAAAGAAGATTTAGTGCACATATTGCTCCAACGAAGGTCACCTAAGAAATGAAATGTCTAGTAATCAAGGGTGATAAAAGAGTTGCAACACTTAGAGTAGACCTATAGGCTGCCCCTCAAATATTGAAAAGTGTGTATTGTGAGATATGCGACAAATGGGACAAACATGAAACTGATGATTGCATATCCCTTTTATTTAGGGTAAGAGATGAAGAAGAATAAGAACCATGGTATAGTCACCATGGAGAAAGTAATTATCTATCCATAAAGGAATGGAAAGAGCAAAAGGATTAGTAGAAAGAGCATTCCACACCCAAGACCATGGATATATACACCCTGCATGGAAAACATAGCACAACATCCATGCAACGTAGTACACACTACCACAAATTATGAATGGATAACCCTCTACCAGTCACCCTCCTAACGAGAATAGAGGTTATTACAAAAATTATAGAGGAAGACGTGATAGAGGGACATACCGCAACTAGAGAAGAAGAGAGGATGCTACATGCTATAAATATAGTCAATTAGGTCATTATGCAAATGAATGCCAAGGTGTTGATATTTCCCTACCTCTATATTAGGTAAGGGGGGTGAGATGATAAGTGAAACACATGAAATGTCAATCATGCCGTAGCGAGCCATCATGGACCAATTATATAGGTAGGGGAGGGGCGATATAGTATGTTATGCCCTTAATCTATTAATTGCATTGGGATATGTGATAACCAACTTTGACTAACATAATCCTTAATTGAGTCATTTATGATTCCCCAATTATAAAAATGATATGCTAGGTTGGCTTCATTGGGATAAGAGTATTAATATTACCTAATGATGTGTATATATAGTAGATAGTGAGTAGTAGTTAAGCATCATATTGCAAGTTATGCTCTTATTGAAGACTTTTGGAGGTTGCCACCTTGAAGTGGCTTATTATTATCAAGTATTTGCATCTTATTTCTTATTATATTCTTCTCTTATGCAAGTAATTTTATTACATTTATATTTACAAGTTAAGGGAGGTGGGTTTTGGCTTCATTGGGATAAGAGTACCTCTATTACCTAATGATGTGTATATATAGTAGATAGTGAGTAGTAGTTAAGCATCATATTGCAAGTTTTGCTCCTATTGAAGGCTTTTGGAGGTTGCCCCCTTGAAGTGGCTTATTATTATCAAGTATTTGCATCTTATTTCTTATTATATTCTTCTCTTGTGCAAGTAATTTTATTACATTTATATTTACAAGTTAAGGGAGGTGGGTTGATCAATAATATTTTTAGTTAAAAACACGAGTAAGCGTGTGAAAAAGTGTCAATTTTAAACACAATTATAAACTCACATAATAATATTCAAAAGAATTAAGTATGTTTAATGAACACAACATATGTGGTGAATTTGGACAAACAGGGTGTGGATCTTGCTAGCTAGCTTCGTTGGAGGCTAGGGTGGCAATATGAGGTGACAATGGTGCAGTTTTAGCCTAGGGTGGTCATAGGCTTTTGCTTCTTTGTTTGTTCTAATTATTTGCTTTGTTTAGTATTCAATCATCATGACTTTTTTTTTAAACCAACATTTTTGTTTTTAAGGGCGAAGCCTCAATAAAACCATCTTTGTTAATTAAAAAAAAAGAGAGTATAAAATCTCAAAAGAATTGCTTAAAAGGACTCAAATTTGTTTTTAGTTGTGTGGTTCTTGGTCTATTGGTGAAGTTGAACATCTCATAGAGAACCCATCAAAAATAAAATCTAATTGTATTTGACCCTTGACTGTACCTGTTGTACCTAAAACAAGAGAAGAATAAATACACGACCCTTTATTTGAGGTCATTTGGTGAACGCTACATGGATAAAAACAGTAGATAACACTAGTGTAATCTGTATTACTATTTGGAGATCATAGGCAGAGGATTCTAAAGCGCATGATTTCCATCCATTACAAGCAGATTTGGGGGAAAAGCATCTGTGTCAATGGAAAAATTAGAGAAGCTCTGTAATAGTATCTAAGAAGATTGTCGTATCAGAAATTAACAATTCTCCAGCCATATGATGGAGTGTGAAAAAAAGTGCTCGCCATCTAGCCATATCCAAAAATCTCTACTGAACTCTGGCCAAAATTATCCGACGAAAATGATTTGGATCACTTGACAATTGCATCCACCATAAGAATGTGACTTGATGAAAAAGTCAAATTCAGCTAACATTCCACGCCCTCTCTTGCTGGTTGTTGGAACTGACGTTCTCAAATCCCTGTTGGATGGCCATAAATAAGAGGTTTCCTTTGGAAGATTGTGCTTTTGGCTGTGTTTTGTGACTTGCAGTTTTGAAGCCGGCCATATGTATCCACATAAGTTTAGGTAGGTATGAAGTTTTAGGTCGGCATGAAGTAGCCTTCGATTAATTTTATGTGCAGTGATGCCTTATTTGAGTGCTGTGCTATGTACGAACTGGATACGTGCTTCCAACTAGTTTTCAAAAAATTAACCCGCGTGATCCGAAAAGCTGATTGATATAAACATTTAGACAGTTTTTTACCATAAGCATTTTGTCTATTGACCTTTGTTGTCGTATCAAAAGAATTCTGAGGATTTGAGTCAACTCTATAGTTCCAATTGAAATGATCCAGCATTCCCTGTAGTACATTACTAGCATGAAACAGGAATGCCCCATTTTGATGGTAGGTCTTGTTGGATCAGAAAATTAATATCCATTTAAATGGGAGGCCTTGTTAGATCAGAAAATGGACGCCCATCCAATTGGCGAAAATTGGCGGGCCTAGGAATACCCATTCAAACCAGAGGGCTTATCATATTAGAAAATGAATGCTTCCGATTGGAGGCCTTGCTAAAGCAGAGACGAAATACCCATTAATTTGGAGTTTTGTCAATGTCCTGTAATCTGGACAAATGGTGTTTCAAGGTATTGGTAAGTTTCTTGGGATCAATGGGGTCACAGGCCAAACCAACCAGGATAATTCTGAACAACAGACTCTTTTGAGAAAGACACCTTTCAGAAACAACATCCATAATAGGAACAAGGATGCAGGGTTTAGGAGAAAAATCGCCCAATGTTTTGGGGACTGTCTTCCAGGAGGTGAGTTGTCAAGACAAATTATTTCATTTATATATACAAGTTTTTTCATGAACCTATGTTGTTCAGGGAATGCATTATAATTTTTTAATTTTTCATTTGCCAGTTAGCTATGTGTCACATAGATTCCAGTGCTAGAATCGCCACTTAGCAAATTTTCAACAAATCATTGGCCAAATTCTGTATACAACTAATGCAATTGGTAAAAAATTGGACATATTAATAGAAAGACCTAAAATATATATTTTTCCTAAGTATTAAGTTATCATATATATATTTTTCTGTTTTTGTTTTGAAATGGAAATATTTTCTACACTCTAAAACGTTTCCTTTCCCTCATAATTGTCACTGATGGAGGTTTTCATGTTTTCCCACTGTGTGCGGCAGCTAAGTTTTTGATAGATGTGAGATCTGCTGAGCAGGAGAAGGTGCATCTCTGGTTATCCACTATGGCAAGGACAGAAAGAAGCTTGGTCTTCGAGTATGTGCATTCCACTGAGAGAGGTAACGACCTGATTCTGTAGTTGAGTATAGATGATAGCATATGGGTATGCCAAATAAGAATAAAAATAAGTAATTGCATCATTTGTTCTAAATCCTATAGAAACTTAAGGTTCTATATTTATCCAGAAGATCAATGCTTAGCATATCTACATCATCAAAATCATTTTTTTCAGAGTAATACATGTGATCTGATTGTTGGTTTGTAAAGGCATTTCCATGGCTTGCACTAGCATCTTAAGCTCAATCCTTGAAATAGGCAAAGTTGAATGACAAGGCATCCACTACTAACATGGAAATAACACCTCTTGGAGATTTATTTCTGAATTAGTCAAAAGATAATTATTAAATACCATCTCCTAGTCTTTGAGTATTTTCGTAACTTGCTATCAAAACTTAAGAACACTGTCTCGATTGTCAATAGAATTGACACAACTTTTTGAAAGTTTCAATTGAAGTGTTTTTTCTTGTCAATACCTTGTGATGCAGTCAAGGCAGGGGTTCCAATTAAGAACCGCCTAATCCTTGTGTCCTAAGTAAATTCTCCAAAGAAAAATAACAGATCAAGCTGCCAGCATAATCACAAACAGTTTTCTAAAACAATTTACCAACACAAACCATTTATAAGATTGATTTTATAATTGTTAACAGAGCATAGTTCCACTAAAATTCATTGTTTTACATTGCCAAAAATAAGCATAAACAGACCTCCTCTATGAAACCAACTCCAAAACTACTCTATTGACATCTAATCTAAGATCTATGATCTACCAGAATACAAAAGCAGCAATATGCTGTCCTTTTTTTTTCAGTGCTGATTATTTTGGCCTCCATCAACAAACACCTTTTCTCTGCAACATCCATTTACTCCTCAATATCAGTTGATGTTAAGATCCCTTTCTCTACGATATCATGTCTACCAATTTAAGTGTGCTTAGAAATGTATGGAAGCATGTAATAACAAGTAAGAAAATATGGATATAAGATACAGCAACAATATGACTTGGAGAAAACCAATTTGGGTGAAAACTCTAGAGAAGCGAGTGTTAAAACTCCTCAAGCCACTATCTCAAAAGCTGCTGCAAATGGTTTACTGCCTTTTCAAGGCCTTCATGGACACTGTCTCCCCATGAACAGCAATGCCCAAACACCATATAACTACTTCTCCATCTGCTCTCACATTCCCCCAATCACACTAACACTTCATTATGACTCATAGGCTGAAGCGACAGTAGCTTAACTCAATCAATTTTGCAAGAGCACTAAGGAAACTACATCCATTTTCTCCCAATGACCCCTCTTGGAGGTTTATAAAGAAAAGAGAAAAGAATGTTGGAAAGAATCCCAAAAGACTCTTTAAACTGAGCTCAAGGAATCTGGAATGGTTTAGCTTCTCAAAATGCCATGGTTTCTGTATTTTTTTGGTCCTATCTGGGGTGAGTTTGACAGCGGTTGAATGCATCCGAGTCAACTGTCTCTGCACAAGACTAGTTTGACTGTGGTCAAACCCACTAGATGAGTTTGACTACTGTCAAACCTGTCACACATGCTCTGTTCCTGTCTGACCTTGATACTTTGAATGTTCAGATCACTCAGTACATGCCTGTCTCTGTTCTGTCTTGACCATATGATCTCTGCAACTCTTTCAGTTAGTTTAGCAAGCTGATTACATGAACTTTACCGATCTATTTTTTGTATCAGGAATACACATGGATTCAACTATACACTTTAACTGTAGATCCATCAATTCCTAGTCTATCTATCAAATGGCTTGACATATAACACGTGTGTCTCATCGAATTCCCATTAGACATAAAGTCCTTGTTTTGGATCTCTATCATGATGGGGAATTATATCAATCGGCCTTCTTATACCAAAGTTTGTGCAAAAGAATTGGCAAAGTTGAACTTCATGGAGTAAACTGCACAAAGCCTATGACCCTGATGAGACACTGAAGAAGCAGTTAGTTAGGTTTGATATGTTTTATTCTCATGTCACTGAATAAAATAAGGAGATTTAAGGCATAAATTTATGCTATGAGTCAGTGCAAAGAATTAGGAAGGAGATTACTTCCTTTCCTAGTCTTAAGAAATCTCTCGCTTCCTCTCAAGAAGATTCCTCTAGAGGATCCTGATTTGAGTCCATTCAACCAAGTGCAAAGTGAAGAGGACAAACACTGGTATATACAAGTGGAGCATGCATTTGAACTAGTGTTCCATGGGGCCGTGCCCCACACCCCATAAAAAATTGCCATCTTTAGAGATTGGGATATTTTCAAGACACCGGGATGACAAGG
Organism: Cunninghamia lanceolata; assembly: GCA_027924645.1. NCBI lineage: Eukaryota > Viridiplantae > Streptophyta > Pinopsida > Cupressales > Cupressaceae > Cunninghamia > Cunninghamia lanceolata. The sequence continues at coordinate 6,960,280 of BSBN01000738.1, forward strand.
AAATGTCCCTCCGTTGTGCCACCACTGCTGCTACCAGGTAGGAGATGTTCGCAGGATGTCTCCCTCATAGTGGGGACATTTCTGGGGCATCCTCCCTTGATGGGGATGTTGAAGGGACATTGGGACATCCCCAGGACCCTCAGGAATCTCAACCATGTCCGTTGAATGTCCTTGAAACTTGCAGCCATCCCTCGCATCTCACATTTACCAAAATACTTAAAAAAAGGCATTTTAAAAAAATTTGGGTCACTAACTTTAATTCTAATAGTCTAATGGGCCCCACCCACACCCTAAAAACTCAAAACAAGCTATAAAAATTGCATAGCCCTCATCATTTAGACCAGTCAGATTCTTCAACTTTATTGTTAGTTCTTTAAAGAGTGAAGATTTGGCTAAAAATATTGAAATAGTGAGGACTTGGTGTTGGAGAAAACATAGTGATAAAATTATGAAAATTGCTGTAATGTCCCCATTTTCGGGTTCTCTTGTAGCACAGTTGGAGCTGACATTTTGGGTTGGTGATAGCCTAATTAGAAGAGTATTTCGATGCCTCCAATGTGTTCGGGTGATCCAGTGGAGCTGTATGACACTTTCCGGAGAGATTTCGGACAACTTATCCGTATTTCCTATTTATAGTAAGTGCTTGCATGGCGACAATCTTTCTGGGTTTTTCTGGGTTTGTTCTCTTTGGTCTTTAGAGAACACTGCTATTTTTAGTAAGTGTCAGCCTGGCGCTGTTTTGGTGACTTGGCAGTCAGCTGTTGGCTATCCCAAACATTGCATTGAGCTCAGTGATATCAGATGGTTTGCAGTGATGTCTTTCCAGGGGATTTCGGACTTTGGGCCCGGACTTGCTATTTTTGGCAAATTAGGGTTTCTGTCCACTTCGGGATTTTCAATGTTGGAGATGGAGCGTCTCGTCGAGGCCTTTCTGGCGAGCTATAGATCACTGAATTCCGAGTTCATTTGGGCCTCTGTTTTAAATTCCGTAAATTAATATTATTATTTAAATATTGGACTTTGGGATTTAATGGTTAAGTGATGATAATAAAATATTTAAATCACTTAAGTTCTATTGTGGAGTGCTCACCTTGGGAAATATCAAAATGAAATTAAAAGAAATATTCCCTCCAAAAGTGCAACGAGCCTCTTGGAGAGTTATAAAAGAAGGAAAAGAGACTCATTTTCCCTATGCTTGAATATATGATTTTGTTGGCTATTTGCTCTGCTAGGGTTTTCCCTGAGAGGGTTTGAAGAGGATTCAAACCAGAGGCTATTGGGAACAAAAACTCCCTCTAGTAACAACATTCTACAGGCGTGCAAGGCCGCCCAAAGGTGCTAGATTGGCAAATACACAGTGTTTGCATCCGAAGCTTCAATGGAGTTGTTTGATGAGATTTGTGGAGTTTATTGCTTATATCTTTTCTAGATTTTGATATTCAGCTGATAACTGAAGTGTAGGGACAGATTTTGGAGTGCTTGTGGCATATTTGAAGGCTGATATAGATTTCATTGCTGGTCGTACCATCACAACTCAGCCGTACGATTCCTTGAGTGCCTTTTGATATGTTTGGGACTAGTTTCTTCACTCTATCTTGTGCGTTGGAGTTTATAAGGAATGTGTAGATATATTTGGAGCTGCTACAGACTTGTTCGTGGAGTTTCCTTGCTAAATGTTTCATACCCAGCCGTACCAAGTCTGCTAGAGGGGCGTGGAACTTCAAGCTTCTATTTTCCTTTGGTTTCAACTACTTTGTTGCTTAGTTTGGGGCGTCTAGGGTCTCCATTGTTGCTGTTATAACTTGTATGCAAAACATTTCTTATTCCTTGGAGATTTGGAGTGTTTCGGGTATACCCATGACTGGTCCGACTACAGCATAAATATCAAGTTGCAAATCTGAATATGGGTATGTGATAGTAATTGATATTTGGCTATTTTACTATCTGGGTCTTTCATATTTTCTTCATATCTGTTATATATTTTCTAGGTTTGAAATATATGCTCAATATTGTATTGTTCCGGTAACACACTTTGCAAGAAAACTGAAACCCCCTTCTGCATCCTCTGTTTAGTCTGAAAGAACACATTTTAATAAAAATAACACTATTAAGATCTTTAAAAAGAACCAATAGGTACGGCACATTACAGTTGTATCAGAGCAGAAGATCATGCCATCCTATGAAGTCAATTTCAGACATGCACATGAAAAAATGAGACATGTAGCCTGTTTGGGTTGCTACCATTTTCTTGTAGGGCTTCAAGTGTTGGACAGATTCTTAGCTTTGCATGTGGGTGATCAGCACTTGCATGAGTGTTTAGAGTTGGGCAGTTGAAAGGTTTTGATCAGTGAATGTGAGATCATGGCATCTCTCATGAAGGATGATCTTTGTAAAAGACTTTTTGATGCAGGATTGAAATTGATATTTTTGCCATGGTCAGATGAGAGACTTCTCAGCACTTCGGAAGAAGCTGAGAAATATTTATTTAAAATCCCTCAGACACTTTCTGAGTCAATGCGGGTGGCTTTGGTTCCTTCAAAGACTTCGTTGTGTAAGCCCGAGTTGTTGAGGCATCCAGACAAGAAGATAAGATTGGCAGTTATCACATGCATCAGTGAAGTCATGAGAATTTCAGCTCCTAAAGCACCCTACAAGGATGACTTAATGAGGGAGATGTTACAGTTGATTATTGAGAGCTTTCATGGGCTGGGTGATACCAGAAGCTTATCTTTTAAAACGATTGCTAAGATGTTAGAGATTATGGCTGAGGTCAGATCATATGTCTTTTTACTTGATCTTAAGTGTAATGATTTAATTCTCAACATGTTTCATTGTTTCTTTGACAAAATTAGAAAGCATCATGCGGATAGTGTTAAAACAACAATGCAAACTATCTTATCTCTAATTATAGATGAAGATGATGACATCTCCAAGTTGTTATTATCTAACTTGCTAAGTATTTGGAGAAAGGAACAACATGTTTCACCTGCAGCACACGAGTAGTCAAAGACATTGGTTGAGCAAAAAATTGAAAAAGTTAAAAATCATTTGATAGAAGAGGAATCTATTGCTTATGGGTTACAGGTTACAAGGATTCCTATAATAAGCAAGAACCAAATGAGAAGACAAGGTCTATGCTTCTCTTGCATAGAATTTCGGGAGCCTAATCACCAATGCACGGATAAAAAGGACTCACAACTTGATGATGGTTTGGCAGAAGCTCTTAAAGTTACTTTCAGCGCTCAAGAGGTTGTTATCAGCCCTGACCACAATTCTGATTTTTATGACAGCAGTCATTCTTTTGAGCGTAGTCGTGATTTAAATGTTATGGCACATGAGTAAAATGTTGTAGAAGAGACTTCTAATGTTGGCACACAAGATATGAGTGTCAAACACGAAAGCAAGGAGAATAGAAGCCATAACAGTTCTGATTTGTGTGACAACAATCTGATCTCTTTGCATCAGCGTGAGGTTACCGCCATTACACATGAAAATAATGGTTCTGTGGACACACCTAATGTAGACACTCAAGTTTTGGGTGACATTGATGCAATAGGTGTTCTGGATTCAAGCCACAACAAGTTTGATTTTGTAAATCAGACCTTAGAAGAGAACAAAACTGAAAAGTGGCCTAATGGAGATGGTTTCAAAGATTGTTTGACGGATTTGTGTGCATCTATTTTGATAGGGGAGGTGTGCATTGATATTGGCAAATCAACAACCTCTAGCATGTCATTTGAGCCATCCATAGAGGTTCATAACAGCAGTACACTTGATGAGGATGTGTGTGAAGTTGATAGCACACATGAGGATGCTTACCAATCGGTGAGTGATGATGATTCAACCTCTTACCATGGTGCATATTACAAATCAGAAAATTTGTGTGGAGATGATTTGTCACAGGGGTCTCATCATCTGGCAGGGCAACTGAAGGCGAACGAAGGCATGATTGCTTCAGCCTTAGAACACTTTGATGTTGTTCAGCAGTTGGTGGCACACTATTGTTGGGCTCCAGGTATATATGAGCACCTTGATAGTGGACTTTCCCTTGCCGAGTTTCAAGCACTTAGAGATGCAGTTGGAATAATGTAGAATAATTACCTACAGTTGTTAACAGATAGAGATCATCTTCTCACGCTCGATGGTATCTATTCTGATGCTCTAAAGGGGAAGGAAGAGAGGTTGACAAGCTCACCTATGAGCTTGAGGTCACCACGGACTCGCGGAAGAGCGCTCAATCAGCCCTTCAAGAGTCAAAGTTACGGATAGATGAGCTTACCGTGGAGTTGAGCTTAGCACAGTCTTCATCTCCAGCAATTGCAGTTCCGATATCTATGACAATTACTGGTGATGAGCATACACCCACGGATAGTGGTAAGGAGTACTTTGTGGATGTGGCTACACCCATTACAGTTGCAGGTGTAGGTGATATAGATAGGATGGGTGCTTTGGTTGAGAGTAGCAGAGAACCAGATGTTGCATCAGGGGTCTTTGAGGATAGTCCCATGACAAGTGACGCAAAGCAGGTTATTGATAGCTCATGCGAGGAGTTGGTGGATTCCCCAGAGGGTTGTGTGACAGAACACCACACTACTCCATCATTTCATGGGAGATATGCAGGGCATCATTCAGTGGGAAGATCGGTTTGCATGTTGATTTGTTTCCCTCTCCTGGAAGCAAATAAGAGATTACATCCCATGTAGCTGATTTTGATCGACAGCTTATTGAGCCACAGAGATGGAGAGATCAGCTGAAGGTTACCGAGGGTAAGGTTGTTCAAACCTTAACTCGTATTGACAACACGCACAAGTTTGTGGAGGACCTCTTTTGGATGACACAATTGGAGGAAAGGCAAATAGGGGTAGCAGTGGGCACTTCTATATCTAAGTTGCGAACTATCTAGCATGCCATAGAGTGGATTAAATCAAAATACCTCCAATTGCTTTTAGATTGGGATTTTGCTATTGGGTATGCAGAGAGGACTTGCAGAGTATCTACCCAATTAGCCATTCAGGATTAGAGACATGAGCCATCATTTGATTCGAGTGATGAGAGTGATGAGGAGTGTGTTCCCAATGGCTATGACGGTCAACCGTTGACACAGGTAGGTGCTTTTTATCTTGACTGCATAGTGAGGAGTGCTCATCATTTCTGCTTTAGTCCACACAGATGTCCTGATGATGCGTAAGTGTGGATTGGCTCGGGATTCATACCATCCATTGTGGGATGAAGGGTTGCCATCTATAGAAGATGGAACTAGAGATTGTAGGTGTCTAACTCAGATATATCCAGAGGATTACTTGCAGGGTCAGAGATCAGTTTACCATCGTGCCGATGTGTACCGGACAGAGTTTGCAACTCCTTTGTCTCAAAAATTTCCATTGGAGGCATGGCTTCAGAAAGGTTGTAGTGTCAGTAGGCATGGTGATCTGTTTAGCCTTTCCAGCGATGGTGGAGGAGAGTCTTATTATTCCCTTGACTTGGGAGGAGCAGTTTCATATCTTCTAGCACCTATGTTGAATAGTCAACACATCCATGGGAGTTTTGCAGAGGATGAAAGGGGATGTGGTGGTTCAAACACTTCGAGATTCAATTACCTCTTCATGATTGATGGATGTGAGGTTCTGATGTGTTGGGATCCAGGTGGTGACAGGTTTGGCATGACAGTTCAGTTGGATTCTGATGTGTTGCTTCACCACTCTCTGCATGGTGAAGATTATATCAGAGTAGCGTAGTGGAAGTCAATGGGTGATGTGTATGGCAAACTTCCATTTTGGCTTTGGGACCCAGGGGTTCCTATGTCTAGCAGATTGTTCTATATTGGGGTAGTTACCTACATTGATGCTAAGCATGGTTTTACCTCTACCCAGCGGAGGCAGTGGAGATGTTGTTGGACAATCTTCAGAATAATTTGGGATCCTGGAGTTCAACCTAGGCATGCAGGTGTAGATTGCTTGGGGACAAGCAATCTTTGGGAAGGGCGGATTGTAATGTCCCCATTTTCGGGTTCTCTTGTAGCACAGTCGGAGCTGACTTTCTGGGTTGGTGACAGCCTAATCAGAGGAGTATTTCGATGTCACCAATATGTTCGCGTAATCCAGTGGAGCTGTATGACACTTTCCAGAGAGATTTCGGACAACTTATCCGTACTTCCTATTTATAGTAAGTGCTTGCATGGCGACAATCTTTCTAGGTTTTTCTGGGTTTGTTCTCTTTGGTCCTTGGAGAACACTGCTATTTTTAGTAAGTGTCAGTCTGGCGTTGTTTTGGTGACTTGGCAGTCAGCTATTGTCTATCCTAGACATTGCATTGAGCTCAGTGATATCAGATGGTTTGCGGTGATGTCTTTCCAGGGGATTTCGGACTTTGGGCCCAGACTTGCTATTTTTGGCAAAATACGGTTTCTGTCTGTTTCGGGATTTTCAGTGTTGGAGATGGAGCGTCTCGTCGAGGCCTTTTCGGCGAGCTATAGATCACTGAATTCTGAGTTCATTTGGGCCTCCGTTTTAAAGTCCGTATGTTAATATTATTATTTAAATATTGGACTTTGGGATTTAATGGTTAAGTGATGATAAATAAAATATTTAAATGTCACTTAAGTTAAATTGTGGAGCGCTCACCTTGGGAAATATCAAAATGAAATTAAAAGAAATATTCCCTCCAAAAGTGCAACAAGCCCCTTGGAGAGTTATAAAAGAAGGATAAGAGTCTCATTTGCCCTATGCTTGAATATATGATTTTGTTGGCTATTTGCGCTGCTAGAGTTTTCCCTGAGAGCGTTTGAAGAGGATTCGAACCAGAGGCTATTGGGAATGAAAACTCTTTGTAGTAACAGCATTCTATAGGCGTGCAAGGCCGCCCAAAGGTGCTAGATTGGCAAATACACATAGTGTTTGCATTCGGAGCTTCAATGGAGTTGTTTGATGAGATTTGTGGAGTTTATTGCTTATATCTTTTGCAGATTTTGATATTCAGCTGATAAATGAAGTGTAGGGACAAATTTTGGAGTGTTTGTGGCATATTTGAAGGTTGATATAGATTTCATTTGCTGGCCGTACCATCACAGCTCAGCCGTACCATTCCTTGAGTGCCTTTTGAGGTGTTTGGGACTAGTTTCTTCACTCTATCTTGTGCGTTGGAGTTTATAAGGTATGTGCAGATATATTTGGAACTGCTACAGACTTGTTCGTGGAGTTTCCTTGCTGAATGCTTCATACCCAGTCGTACCAAGTCTACCAGAGGGGCGTGGGACTTCTAGCTTCTATTTTCCTTTGGTTTCAGCCACTTTGTTGCTCAGTTTGGGGCTTTTCTAGGGCCTCTATTGTTGCTGTTATAACTTGTATGCAAAACATTTCTTGTTCCTTGGAGATTTGGAGTGTTTTCTGGTATACCCATAGCTGGTCCGACTACAACATAAATATCAAGTTGCAAATCTGAATATGGGTATGTGATAGTAATTGATTTTGGCTATTTTACTATCTAGGTCTTTCATATTTTCTTCATATCTGTTATATATTTTCTAGGTTTGAAATATATGCTCAATATTGTATTGTTCTGGCAACACACTTTGCAAGAAAACTGAAACCCCCTTCTGCATCCTCTGTCTAGTCTGAAAGAACACATTTTAATAAAATAAACACTATTAAGATCTTTAAAAAGAACCAACAGGTACGACACATTACATGTTAGTTCTTTAAAGAGTGAAGATTTGGCTAAAAATATTGAAATGGTGAGGACTTGGTGTTGGAGAAAACATAGTGATAAAATTATGAAAATGGCATTCCCCTAGACCCCTCTGAAGGGAGTTACTCCTTGACCCCATTGGGGGCTCCACCCCTAGACCTCCGCTAGCCGCAGTTACCCCGCCATCCCCTTGCCATCCCCAAATCAAGGTCCTTGGCCCCCCCACCCCCAAAACCCATCCCGCCATCCCCCTCATTCTAAGACTCCGTGGAACATAGATTTGAACCTAGCTCCTTAGAGGAAGGACTCCAAAAAGAATGCTAAGAAAAGAACCTTATGATGTTGAGAATACATCAGTGAGGATGGACCCCAAAACTAATTGGTATTGAAAGAACTAGGCAATGCTGAATTTTGTGTGCTGCTTGTTGTGTTGGGCTTATCATTATTTGAGACCCATGTGAATTCAATGCCCGCTATTAGTTGCTTCAGCTGCTGTCTCTTACTTTGTTGTACTTGCAGGATTGGCAATTTTTGCATCTTCCTCCCTTAGGATTGCAAATTTATTTTCTAAAGGGATTGAATCATTGATTTTTTTTTCGTTCTTCTCCCGTTCTTACATAATCTTTTGGAATCTATATGCTAAACTATTATCTTTGTGTCTATTTTAGAGATCCCAATTTTTAGTATACTTCTTGTGTTGTTTCTGTTGTTGTTAGGTCGACAAACTTTCGAAGTTTCTGGATTCTTCTACTTTGCTTGAGTAGGGCATACCCTTGCAAGATGGCCATGTGATGGAATAGACGTCATATTGTAGAAGTTTCTCCCATTTTATCCTCCCACGTCTAGTATGATTCAATCTGGTAGCGGCTGCTCTAGATTGTCGATTCAATCTGGTAGAGGCTGGTCTAGATTGACGTTAACACATTTTCAAGCATATTTAAAATACCTAGGTTTCTCGTAAGTTTAGAGGATACTCATTGCTATGTATTCTTTTGTGGCATTGTCCATCTTTGCCGATGATGAACCCATCCAGTGCTCATTGGGGAGAAGGGGGAGTCTTACCTAAACCATAAGTATACTTGGGATGCCCTCCATTTGATCAAAAGCTGGGGCCCAATGCTCTATGAACAACCACTTTAGAGACGAAGACTGCAAGGAAGTATACCTTAGGCATCATTAGGAGATTCATTTATCCCATAGGTTTCTAGTTGTCTTGAACCTAATAGTGCAAGGTCTTTGGTCCAAAATATACATCCATGAACTGGCAGATCTGGGTTGCTCCTTTAGCAGCCATAGTCTTTGTTCCATTTTGTCCATGGAGAAGGACACTTTTGGAGAGCTTTCCTGTCTGATATGGCAACCATTCTGACGGATTGGAAGTTGTTCTTGGAAAAAGTTCACTTGGTTTGGTTGGATATGTAAGATCTCAACTCTTTTTTGCAGATCTAGCTGTTTTTTTGTGAAACAGCTTCATGGAAGTCACGAGTTACCATTGAATTGGAAGGGTTAGAACTTTTAGAGGAGGCCATGGTCTCTTCTCTCTGATTTGGGATCGCTTGACCAGTCAACCTAGGACTTGGTTTCTAGGAAAAAAGGGTGGGTATGGCTGTATGGTTATAGCGCTGGTGAAGGGATGGAGACTCAGAATTTGCTATCTATAAGCGAAGAATATTGTTTGATGATGGCTTTGGAGAATGATGTCCGGGTTTTTAAATTTTATACATTACTTCTCCATGGTTCATTGTTTGTACATGGGTCAAGCTTCTCCTTCTTTAGGCCACTCTTATTTTGGTAGCATATTAACTCAATATGGTGCTTTTTTACTTCTTAATGGTTGCTTGCAAGGTGGATTCATGTACATTAATGTTGCCCCTTTTTCCTAACATTTAATTTCATCAGATCCAAACATTTTGTGCTTTCTAACTGTGGTTTTCCTAGGAAATTCCTGTTTCTTTTTTGGTTGTACACTGTAATAACATAAATAGATAAGAGGCATCCATAATTTTTTCTAGAAAGGATTATTTAAGTAATTCATAAAGAAGTTTATTAATGTTTATATTTTCTACTATCCATAGGTTATCGCAATTATCATCTGAATATCAGGATACGTGTATCTTAATGCACATCACGTGAATCATTTATCCCCCTTATTTTTGCCATTAATGAAGGATAGGGATACCTCAGCCTGTTGTCAAGAGTTGATCCCAAAGTATCAGTCAAATTTTTGAAGTCCAATGTAAATGAAGTGTCATCAGTTGAATTTACTTTGGCTGAGGCAGGATGATTAAATTCAAATTGAGCAATTTTTTTCTGGTCAAGCATTTTTTCTCTTATCTGCTTGGTATACACAATGTAATATACTCACGAATCAGAATTATATAAGCTTTTCCCATTCCTTCTCTAGCAAATTAGAAAATCTTTGCCAAGTAGAATAGCTACATTAGATGAACATGATCTAATTTTTCCACAGTCCATTGTAAATGTATTGAAATGCTTCCGGAAAAAAATGTGTGAGCTTTTTTGAATCAACATTTTGGATCACACTCTGTGGTCCATAAAAAATTCTTCCTCTTCCTGATGATGTATTACGGATGATGATCTGAAACTTTGATTTAAAAAAGCTCACATAGTTTTTTCGAGAAGCATTTCAATACATGATCTTATTTCTGCACGGTCAAAATCTATCTTTTTAATCCATTTTATGTTATTTGATTTTTAAATCATGCCTGACCTCAACAAGTAGTATATTAGTAGAGAACTGTCATTCATATGGTTTTGCATTGCCAAGCACTTTTTGTTTAGAACTTCGTACATAAAAGGTTAGACCTTGTCAAATCAAGATATGAAGCAGGGTAGTCCTCAACTAGCATGGCTTGAACATCAAATAGTTCAAGTGCAAACAGGATATTTCTCAAGGATGCGGTTCTGCTTATTTCAGGTCTCAGTTTCAAGGAAGCAGAAGAGCGTCTAAAGGAAGGTGGGCCAAACATTCCCATTGGTAATCTTATTTCACCTTGGTGGGAAATCTTCTCGACTGCATTATGGCATCCATTCAATATTATTCTCTTTGTCTTAGCTGCACTTTGTTTTATAGCAAACGACAAGGCCAATGGAAGCATTATGGTTGCTATGGTTATTATAAGTGTTAGTGTTCGGTTTTACCAGGTACTTATTCTATGATTTGACCCAAAGTATTGTTTCTCTCAAATTGATCTTATGCAACTTTTTTTATATTTAAGAAATAGAAATCTTCCCTAAGAATTTGTTCATGTGGAGTTTTCTTTGCATTATTGCAATCCTTGTATCTTGCACATTCATATATAAAAGCTATGTATTATATCTGACACCAGGAGTTCAGCAGTTCAATGGCCGCACTAAAACTATCTGAGCTAGTCAAAGCATCAATAAAAGTGCAACGATGTGCAGGCAGGGAGGTCCAGACAGAGTTGCAAGTTCAAATTGATCAGAAGGATGTTGTACCAGGAGATATCATCATTTTTAATGATGGGGATCTTTTTCCTGGTGATGTACGGTTGTTATCATCCAGGTCTCTTGTTGTGAGGTATGATTACCTATTTCAATATTCTCTTTTCTGAATATATGAATTTTAGATCTTTTATTCTTTCTATCACCTTCATGCCTATTCCGGAAATGATTTTTATTGACACAATTGATAATTTTATGTCTTGCTGCAGTCAGTCTTCACTGACAGGTGAATCTGGGATTGTGGAGAAATTGGCAGATGTCATAGAAGAACCAACTACTCCCTTGCTTGAGCTGAGAAATATATGCTTTATGGTAATCCTCTACAGTAAAAAAATGAAAACTTAGTTGTTTTTATTTTTCTCAAGTTATTGTTTATTTGCAAGTTCTGATTCGTGAGTGTGCCTGTATGCTCTTGGCAGGGAACAAGTGTAGTTTCTGGCTCTGGTACTGGAGTGGTTGTGTCCACTGGTGACAAAACTTACATAAGCACTATACTTTCTGCTCTGGGAAGACGCAGTCCACCACATGCGTTTGAGAAGGGTGTTAGGGGTGTCTCCTATGTTCTCATTTGTTTTATGCTTGCTATTGTCCCCATTATTGTAGCTGTTGATTATTTTACAACAAAAAATTTGGTTCGTAGTATTCTTTTTGGTATATCAGTGGCAGTTGGGCTCACACCTCAGATGCTACCCCTAATTGTGAACACCAATCTGGCAAGAGGAGCTCTTGCAATGGCAAGAGATAAGTGCATTGTGAAAAGGCTGGTTGCAATTCAGAATATGGGAGCCATGTAAGTGCTTATTCATCTTGTTAAAAGATCTTGAAATGATGAATACTTCTTCAGACATAATTCTAAGATAATATAGGCTATAGCTTCTTACAAACACATTAATCCACTTTAATAATCATTTCAGCAGGCAGAAACGATGAGATCTGCTCTTCGGATTCTTTTCATAACTGCTTTTTATTCCATTATCCAGGGACATACTATGCACAGATAAGACTGGAACTCTCACTATGAATAGATTAGTGATGGTTCATCATCTTGATTGCCGGGGCATGTCAAGTGATAAGATTCTGTATTTTGCATTTCTTAATTCCTACTTTCAGACTGGGTCCAAAAATCCTCTGGATGATGCAATATTAGCATATGCTTACACTGGTGGGTACAGATTTCAGCCCACAAAATGGATAAAAATAAATGAAGTTCCTTTTGATTTCAGTCGACGAAGAATGTCAGTCATACTGGAGGAGAGTAATGATAATCAGGTCAGTAGAAAAAAACATGATTCGCATGTGCAGAGAATAATGGTGCTGAAAGGAGCTTATGAAGAAGTTCTGAAGGTTTGCAGTTTTGTTCAGAAGGACGTCAATAAGGATAGTATAGAGCCTCTGCTTTTACAAGATTATCAGAGATTACTAAACATGGCTGAAGAACTGAGCAATGATGGCCTGCGGGTTATTGCTGTGGCAACAAGAAAGATGAAGCCAGTAAGTCTAGATTCCCTTAAACTTGTGAACAACATTTTTTTTCACCTGTATTGCTCAAAATCATTGTCTATCTTGTATGGAAAGGAAATGTAAATAATTTGTTTGTCCATTTTTTTTAATGCTTGCATTGCCAGCACATCAAAATTCTCAACATTACTGGAATCTATCTCCTCGTGATTTTAGTCACCCTATTGAGTACTTGGATACCTGTTGGCACATTTTCATTTATTTAGTGTTCTCTTTCAGATATACAAATACATACATGTGCATACATAGATACATGTGTATCTGTATGGAAAGGAAATATAAATAATTTGTTTGTCCATTTTTTTTAATGCTTGCATTGCCAGCACATCAAAATTCTCAACATTACTGGAATCTATCTCCTTGTGATTTTAGTCACCCTATTGAGTACTTGGGTACCTGTTGGCACATTTTCATTTATTTGGATAACAAGTAGAAGTTACATGGCATATTCCTTTTTGGGAGTGCAATTCCTTGGCCCCTCCTTCAGCATGAAACCTATATCTCAACCTCATGTATGTAAGAGATATGCCCATCCTTAAGAGGAACTACTCTGAGCTTCATTTCTAGAACACTCCATCCAAAACAAAGCTATTTGAATCAATTATCAAAACCCTTAATTTTTTTTATGGTTCAACGATTTGGGGCCCTACTCTAGGACATTGGGAGTCGGCTTGTGTGAAAGGCTATCTTCCAACGGGTAATTAATGCAAACAGATTGTTCTCGAGAATATTGTACATTTAAGAGTTTGAGGTATATCCCTTCTTGAGATTGTTTTGAGATTCAGCACTTAGCTCCATATGGTAAGGATGATGGCAGGCATTGCTTCAAGGTGTGCTAGATAACAATATTTGGATTTTTGCTTCTCAAAGAGGGGCATATCCTTGGGCCAGTCTAATCAGAGACACCATTTAGAACCTGCAGTTATAGACAATGGACATCTTGATTGACAGCCTTCCTCCATATGACTCCTGGTCCTCTTTCCTCTAAGGGAGAGATTAATGCTAGAACTAGAAATAACATCGTCAGGAGCTTCATTCAAGATTCTAGGCAGTACATCCTGGATCTTTTTAGTCCTAAGATGGCTTTCTAATCAAAATATTTTCACTAAATATTTAATCACTTTGTTACCCAGCTAGACTGCTCTGCATCATTCGTCACACAGACTCAAGTTTGCCCTTGGTTGTTCTCATCAATTTAGGTCAGGGACAGACCGTTACATTTCCAAGGAGCAACCAATTTTGTAGGCTTTGCTCTTTTAATGAGGTATAGATGGAAGGGCACTTCATCTTTAAATGTTTAGTTCATCTTGAGATGAAGATTTGGCGACTTATAGGACCTAGGCTGGTCTCTATTTATCTTTGTTAGGTATGTGATCAGACACCTCATTTTGTTCTTGAGTGTTTTCAAAGCATTTTTAACAGTAATCAAAACTTGAAGATAATCTATTAGAAGTTTGTAGGTCTTATGGGCCTTTTCTATGTACAATTTATATTCTTTAGTTAGAAGATATTAGAGAAGAGAGTCTATTCAAAGTTTCTAGGTCTTGCAGGCCTTTTATATAGATTTTTTTAATTCTTTAATTGAAACTTACCTAGAAGAGAAGATAGTTGACGAAACTTCCTCTTCTCTTCCACCTCCTATAAGTACTTGTTTTCCTTCTGGATATGTTTTGGTGAGAGATGAGATATCAATTTTGCTGACGTTTTATGGAAAACTACAGACTCTTTTATTGAAGTAGTAAATTTTCTTTTGTGTCCAATCACTATTTATTTTTGTATGAGTTTGTCAATTCTGATAAGTATTGAATATATTCTTGTTAGCTTTGTATTATTTTGTTCATTGTTAGGTTGTATGTGTAACCACACTTCATACACGGGTGAGGACCCAGAGGATAGCCATAACTACTCGTCAGTACTCATCAGTAGATCTCATACAAAGCTATGTTTTACCAATTTCTTCACTCAAATCAAGGATTTTTTAGCCTCAGATGTCAGGATTGCTTCCTTTCCTTCCTCACTGAAATACTTTTAGGAATCTTGATGTAGGATTACTCCTCAAATGCCCCATTAATGTAGGCTATTTCTACAACAAACCTACCTGAGCAGGAAGTTGGTGATGATTGCCTAATTCCCACTTTTGAGGACAACGATAGTTTGTTTTTTCATCTTATATTTGGATGTAACAACACATCTCTGTTCATTCGCATCAGTTTTGGTTGTGTTTGACATTGTATACTTGTACTTTTATTTCTTATTTTGTAGTTTTTGTAACCTAATGATTTATGAAGATAATTTCAATTACAAGCTACATCATACTGTCGAATTTTCCAGGCTAAGATAACTCAAGATTAGTTTCTTCATTTGTGCAGTCAAGAATCCTAGATAATATTCTTCATGAGCTATCTATATCCATTTTTTGTTAGGGATAATGGATTTTCGATACATTTATTTTTCTAGGGGAAGCTTTACTGAACTTTTCTACATGAGGGATGGGAAAATGAGGGGCAAATGTGATGTTACATTGTCTAACCCTTTACGAAGTAACATTGTCTTATGTCATGTAATGGCTAATTTCTTCCTGGGAAGGTCACTGTTTGACTTAGATAGCATCCCATACTTACCTTTGTTTCTAAACCTTCTTCTTTACCAATCTTGTATGATTCAATTTTTTTTCAAGGATGTTTTAATTTCTTCTAAATAGCTCAATCCCCTTACGACTTAAAGAAATTATGAAGGAACTATATGGAACTTTCTCCTTAGGTGGTATATGCTTTGGGATCTCCTTTCACCTGCTTGCTGGTTGCAATCTTAGAGACCCATTAACTTGTTTTGATCATGGTGAATTTCTTTCCTTCTATCCGCCAACAGGTTGCTTGGAGAAACAGCCAAAGCTATCGTCTTATCTCTGTTTTTTATAACTGTAGTTTGAGGATCTGGAGTTCCATTTTTGAAGGTCCTTTCACTCTACATGTTGGTGCTTTGCTTGCACCCTTTATAACTTATGGGTATCTTGGCAGTGCCTTAAAGTTCTCCATTTAAAGTCTATAAGTGATTTATATTTCAGCTCCATTTATCACTTTCATATTCAAATATCAATATAAATTATACTTTCTTTCTTCCTACTTGAAGACTAGGTGTATTAAATTTCATAAAATGAGTTAGCAATGTTTGTTGCTAAAGTTGTTCCCAGGTTTCGGTGCATGCATGCATGCACCCCCTCAACACAAAATAACTTGTATTTAGAATAAAACATGCATAATAGAAGGAAAAAATGTTCCATAGACAAAATGAGAACTCAGCAGTTTTCAACTAATGATATGAAATTTAAAGAAGGCAAAGGAATGCTATTTTGCTCTTGGTTTTGTTTAAATGCTCGTCTTGTTTCAGGTCATCTCAGAAAGCAGCTGCAATGATACTGCTGAAGAGAACATGGCGTTCATTGGCTACCTAGCATTTTTCGATCCCCCAAAGGAATCTGTAAAGGAGGCTCTTTGGCAACTTGCAGAGAAGGGCGTCAAGGTTAAGGTATTGACAGGGGACACTCTTCCTGTTGCAATTAAAGTTTGCAAAGAAGTTGGAATACGCACAACACATGTTACTACTGGGCCTGAGCTTGCATTGCTCGAGGACAAAAGCTTCCATGATGTTGTTAGAAGGGTGACTGTTTTAGCAAAGCTCACACCCATACAAAAGCTGCAGGTAGTTGAGTCACTGAAAATGGGAAATCACATTGTGGGCTTCCTTGGTGACGGACTCAATGATTCCTTAGCTCTCAAAGGTGCCGATGTGGGAATCTCAGTGGATTCAGGTGCATCTGTTGCCAAAGATCTAGCTCAAATAATTCTACTAGAAAAGGACCTTAATGTTCTTGTTGCTGGAGTTGAACGTGGTCGAATAACGCATGGCAATAGCATGAAATACATACAAATGGCAGTTGCAGCTAACTTAGGAACTGTAGTCTCTGTGATTGTTGCAACTGCTTGTCTTCCATTTGATCCTTTGACACCAATGCAGCTCTTGACCCAAAACCTCCTTTATGACATCAGCCAAATTTTCATTCCTTGGGACAAAATGGATCCAGAATATGTTAAAATACCCCACCAATGGTCAGCAAATGATATAGCTACTTTTATGTTGTGCAATGGTCCAATAATTAGCATATTTGATATTGCAACATTCTTTTTTATATGTTGGTATTATGATGCAAACGTACTGGCCAAACAAGATTTTTTTCATTCAGCCTGGTTTGTGGAGGGACTTCTTATGCAAACTCTCATCATCCACATGATGAGGACAGAGAAAATTCCTTTCATTCAAAGGAGGGCATCATGGCCATTGATATGCGCAACTGTGATAATATCTGCAATAGGCATAGCATTTCCGTTTACCGTGATTGGCAAAATAATGGGCATGAAGAACTTGCCATTTTCTTACTTTGGTTTTTTGGTTATAGCTATTTTGGGTTACTTCTTTGTTGGCCAGCTGGTGAAGATGGCTTACATTCGAGTTTTCAAGAGATGGCTGTAACATGAAGTGAGTATGGCTTGCATTTGTGTTTCCTAGAGATGGTTGTAACATGTAAGAAGGTTCCGTTTATTGCAAGGAATATAACTTCCTGGTGGGTAAATTTCTTCCTGGTGGGTAAATTTTAAGAAACCAGGAGTCTATTCCGAGGGTTGTACATTATTTTGAGCCTGAACGAATCAAAATTTCTTTGCATAAAAACAGGTAGTCTGTTAAATGAGAGAACATTACTTTTTGAAAGTGATCACTGAATGGTCTTAGCATAGCTTTTCATGTACATGTGATGACTTTGATACCAATATTTTGAAAAAATGTGTTAATATTGTACTCCATTAGATAGTACAATTTTCTTGACACTACTATTTTAACCTAAAAAAATCATTTCAAGTTGGCATTAAGATCAGAAAAATACATTTCCCTCAAATAACCAAAAATCTAAACTGCAATGTATTGGAATTGATGCACTTAGATTCAGATAATTTTTATTATAGAAAGAGTAGTGTCATTTACCCTCAGTGCTCAAATGGAATATTTTGTAGTGTCATTTATTCTCTGTGCTAAATGGTCTTTCCCATTTTCCAAGTTCATGAGGCAAATCAAATTTACAGAATTCATTAGTATTCCATCTTAACTACCTAAGCATGATATATGTTTTAGTTGGTGGGAAATATATAGACGAATCACTACTCAACCATGGGTATGCCAATTGTTCAAAACAACCATTCACAAAGGCACCTTGCCAATCTACTTTTGAACATATTTCTTTTCCCCAAATATCCTAGTTTACAGTTCCTTAAAATTACTTCAGTTCTTAAAAAATTATTCAAATTTAGAGATATTAAGTTCCAATCATAACTTTGTCTTAGGCTAGTTAGCAGTCTTGCCTTGTAGGCAAGCCTGGTTCAAGCACATACACAGTATAATTTGTGGATTTATATTCAACTGAGTTTAATTGAATCTCTGTAAGTGGCCTTGGAGCTAATCCAGTTATTAATTTCCAATGATTAAAAGTTCCTTCAACAACATTATTTAGAAAGGAGATTTAATCAAATAAAATCAGCTCATAAGTTCTGACAACACTCTAAACCTATGTCTCAAGTAGCTTGCCGTACACTAATTTTGGCATAAATCTCCACTCTCTCCTCCATGTCTTATTGACCACTCCCTAACCAACCTTTATGCATTAATGGCATTGTAGCATCGTTAAATAGTAACATTATCATTTCTGATGTTCCCATATTATAATAGTTCTCAATCTTTTCATTTCTCGCCTATTTTAAGATCCATACACCCTATATTTGTTTTTAGAAGACTTGTTCTCAAGTATTGGTAAGCAAAATCTAGCAATAAATTAGATTTGAGTCGTCTATACATAAATGATTATAGAAACTCAGAGGTATGCTCTGTTTAACTAGTAATAACGTTATTGATGTAACAAGTGATGTTCCCCCATATTTTAATAGTTCTCAACCTTTTGAATTCTCTCCCATCTTGAGATACACCATAATTTATTTTTAGAAGTCCTCCTTCTGAAGTATAAGTAAGGAAAAATCTAAAAATAAATGACATTTGGGTCATCTATATGTTGTTGATTATAAAAACTAAAAAAATTGATATAAAACACATTATGCATTGCCATAACAATACATTTTGATTAAGAAGAGGTTTAAGAAGATAAATTGAACATTAAATACTTTTATACGAGTTTAATTTGAAAGTTTTCTTTCTGTTAGCGTTTTATTTTGCATCTTTTAATGCGAACGTAAAACAGACAGATGTGCGGTCAAACCGCTCTTCAAATTAGAAGGGGAAGCTCCTTGTAAAATAAACTTAATTTAAAACTATACAAAATTTACAGTGTTCTTAGAGGTATTTTCACACTTATGCTGAATGAAACGGAAATTTGCAATCTTTTTGGGTTTGTAAGGTGCGAAAGGCAAAAACACACTTGCAATCACGAAGCAAGGATTTTTGTGCTTTTTTGACTGGAATAAGAACCTAGACTACATGTTTGCACTATTTAGCTAAATTCAGAGGCTGAGCAGGGTAAGTACCACAGATAGGATTGAACAGATTGACAACAATACATAACTAACAATTGGACCCATAGGTTCAATGGGCATGCTGATAATTTTTAGAAGAAAGTGTAAAATTTGTTAGAAGTATCTTGTAGAGCTTTAGCATGTTTGGATTATTTTGTTTAATCTCTTTTTTGCCTACTTGACCACTGGTACCTATGTTTGGATTATTTTAGTGGGTGTGGTTGAATTGAAATACTTTTGATAGAATTTGAAAGTTTCCAAGGGAAAGTGTCTTGGTGGTGGAAAATCTCACTAATCAAAAGTAGGTTTTAAGTTTGTTTTCATTGTTGTACCTATAGTCCCTTATAGAAACAAATAAAATCCTTATCCCAAAGCAACAAAAAATAATTAAAATTAAAATTATGTAAAAATGCCTAAAATGGCTCAAATAACTCTTATACATGACAATGTACATACACTCCAAGCTCTTGGGAATGAATCTACATCTTTACATTGTTTAGTAAATTGAGCTCCTTTAGTGAACACTAGTTTGTTGAATATTTAGGAAATAAATGGACTTCATTAATTCGTACTTTTTTGGTTGGGATCTATCATAAAATAAATAAACTATTCATAAAAATAAAAATTAAAATACTAATGAAAAACTGAGAAATAAAATTTAAATTTCCCTATTTAAATTTAAAGTAGTAATATTATTCATCATATATATGTATTTTTCATGGCATTCACATCATGATAAAAATATCAAGATAACAATTACTTGCAAAATACTCTTTTTTCACTATGGTTGAAACCATTTTTCATGCAACTTTCAAAGGTCATTCCCACTAGGTCTGAGGTGGAGAGAATGGAAACAGAACCACAAACACGCATATTTGGCATTGATTTCTACTTTCTATTAAATGAAACATTTATTGGATGAAATCTACCAATTTAAAATGCAACTTAACCAAATATTGCACTACGAAAGCCATTACCAATTTTAAATTCTGATTTGCTAGTCAAATATTTGGTAAGTTGTATTGTTTGTTTGAAGTCCTCTTCGGACGTTGCAAAACTTGTCCAATAACTCTTGAGCAGGCTTAAGGTACCTTGAGTTTTTCAGAACAGTGACATATCCTCCAAATGAACCCAAATTATCCACATTCATATGAAGTTCCATGGTTGAACCTCGAGCTACATATCCTTGCCCAAGAATATTCTCATCTCTTGAATATGAAGAAACATAGCCCGGACTAGCACCTGTGCTACCATTTGCATCATGATTGTTAAAAAGCTCTTTGGATTTAGCCTTGACTTCTGTGGCAGTAGCCATTGCATCAAATTGTTGCAACGAAGGATGATGAGATGATAATGATAAGGAAAGCCCTTGGCCTGATCTGTCCCTTCCCATGGAGAGCTGCTCAGTCCTGAAGTCCTCTCCAGCCTTACTTTCATCAAAAGAGTGCTCCCGATTCCATTGAAGAGACCCGCCTTGTCTATTTGCCTAGCTCACTGCATTGCTATATCTTCGTGACATATATTGGCTGCCATTTTGAATGTTGCCATAGTTTGGAAGATGTCACCAAAATCAGACTATCATTTCCCAAAACATCCTTTACAAATAACAGATTGTCTATTTGCTCTCCATTATCTATATTATAAAAAACAATCAAAACACGTGTCAACCCTCGTAGACGATCTCGAAGCAAGGTCCTAACGCATTCTGATCACGCAGCAGATTCCTAAGTAGAGTTTGCTGTAGAGTGGGTAAATCATTTTTACTCAAGTCAGACAAGAAACAACATCTCTCGAACTGGGAACACTTGGAGTTGTAGATGTGAGCACTTCCCTGATCCGCCAAGTCCCACCATCCCTACAACTTTGATGCCTCTAAATTCACTTGGATTCAAAACCTCCTTTCTGAAACTCTCCGCCGCTTGATGGAGTCCCACAGGGTGTTCACACACATCCACTTCTTCCTTCCTCACCACTTTCAATACGATCTCTTCTATTTTTTCCAAACGCTCTCCATGGTCACTGAAACAATTATAGAACTTATCATAAATCAGAAGCTCATGTAAATAACTGTACATTAACATATTTTCAGAAGATGTAAATACTTACTCCTCCTTCGTGTTGAAAACCACTCCAAAAATATCAGACTTTCTTGAGGGTAGTTTTCCACCTGTCCACCTTTTCCTTAGTAACACTGCCATGTTGCTCATTTCCCCCATTTGGCCGTTGCCCAGATTCTCTAAGATTAGAGGGGATTTGTGCAATACAAAGCCGCTGAGAAGAGGTAAAGCAATCTATAGAAAAGGAGGAAGATTCGGCCGAACCAAAACTTCTACCAAGTATTTCTAAGTCTCAGTTCCCTGGTTCTTCATTGCCAATGCTGCCGGCTAATGACAGCAGGAATGCTACGTCAAGTTCCAACGATTTCCTGTTAACTCACTGAATTCTTTCCTTGCACCTTACTACAGTAGTTTTTCTACTGCGTTCGTTTATCTTTTTGCTTTTGTTTATTCAAGATAGGACATGTTTTTCGATGGACTATTATTTTCTCCTCCACTATTTTCGTAGACTTTTTAGACAATGACGCAGCTGGTGTAAAGGCGAGGGAACTTTTTGTTTTTTTCTCATTTATGATATTTTGTAAAAAAATCAACAGTCTAGATGCTTTTCATGGTAGTCTTTTTAATCTGAGTCATTGATATATATAATCCAGCATGTGCTGCTCACATAGGGAACGTTTATCAGTGTAATAATTACGAATGCCATGACTAAATCAAACACAATACGATACAAAGTTGCAGCTGATACCTTTAACTTCATTTGTGACACAAAGTTCACAAACTCATTGAATCGATTTAACCTTCAACACTGAGAATGGCACAATTCAATAGATTTTTAGAAGCAAGATAGATATGATAAAATACTATTGAATGAAAGATATGATCACACTCACATTGAACATTTGACAAATAACAATTTCAGCGTAATGCAGACATGAGAATTGCCATTGTTTTTTTAATTCATTGATTAATCGTAATACAACATTGACATTTGAATATTGAAAAATGAATTGCTTAAAATCTTTGAATTGCTGAAAAAGCTAACCCTTGATGAATCTCTAAAAATCTCCCCCTAATCTATGTGCAAAAGCACTTATTTATATTATTACAAAGCAATTGCATGAAAATAAATAATTGAACTCTAGTCTAGTTGACTATTGTTTGCATGACATGCAAACTTATTACAATCCATCTGCTTCAATGAGATTGAAACTGAATCCATGCAACCAATGATTAAAATCATGCAAACATGGGTGACCTCAAGTTGAACTAAAGATCTATTTTGTCACAAACTTGGCCTTGTGCTCACATTCTCTGCATAATGATCCAACTGGAGTTAACTTCGAGTTGATGCTAAAAATAGCGAAGGCTGGAATTAGCAAGTTTTGAATGTCTTTCCTCTTTGATAACGATCTATTTTTAGCAGGGACTAAAAATAGAACTTTTTGGAGAAAGGTGGCTGGTTCTGACACTGCTGTTTTAACTAACTCTGGAGAACTTTTGAAACACTGGAATTTTGCCACCTTAGCCAATCTTGGTGACTCAAATATGATAAATCATCTGTTGATCCCCAGCTAGAATGATGAACGAATCTTTATACCAAAATCTCTATTCACTGTAGTCGGTTCTTCATATAGGCATGCATTCTTGTTTTGCTGAGATTTCATTGTTTATTTGCTGGCTGTGATCCTTCCAATCTTCATGCAGGGGTTTGAAATGTCGTAGCTTTATGAAGTCTTATTGGTAGCTGGATGGGACAGATGCAGGCACTTTGTTTAAATTGATGCTAATCTTCCTTGTCTTTGACTTTTGTATAAGTGCGTTGAATGTTTGATTAGGCGTTGGAAGCTACTTTCACTTTCTACTAAGGGAGAGGGGCCAATTGCCGCCCATGCCCCAATAACCGTTATGTTTTTAATCACTTGACCTCGCAATTAAATTTTTAAAAAGAACTAATACATGTAAAATACCAACCTAATAAATTAACACAAATGCACCAATACATGTTCACAACATTTGTACATGTTCACAAATGCACCAATACATTTGTAAATTAACCAATGAAATTAAGACAAGTGTACAAATGTGATGTGAGCATTACCGGCACATCGGTGCAGATGTATGGAGTGACATGTTGAAATGACCATTTTTCAACCCATGTGCACATAACGCGTCCTACAAGGAAATTTATAAGTGCCCAGAAGCTAAAAGAATAGCTTTAAGCTCTTCGGTTGCATACGGAAAAACCCAAAAAAATCATCAAAATTCGATATGTCTAGCTATGTGCTTGACGTGCGCGAAGTTAGGGTGGGCGGCTACTAGCCCCTTTCCCTTAGTGTGATCTGTCTTTGTAGAAGTCTTTTGGCCTTTGTATAAGCGCCCTTGATGCCTTGAATAAGTGCTTTATCTTCTTTTGATTTTGCTTCTTGTATAGGTGTTAAATGATATGATTTTGGGCGCGACTTGCTTTGATAAGGTGCATTCTTTTTATTGAGAGCGCTTCTCTCCTTTCTTCATAAACACGCCCTTCTTTTACTGATAACATTGTATAATTTTCTGATTTTTGTGATTTTGACAATGAATAACAATCACTTAATTTTAATATAATTAACAAATAATTAATAATAAATTATTGATTATGAATTAATATATTAAAATCAAAACTTTACGGACGAATACGAAAACATGAAAATCAAGACATTTCAACTTTTGACAAGAAAACCCTTGATGAGACAGACGAATGACAATTTTTCACAATACAATATTTTGGACTTAGACTTTCATGACATTGGACTTGACGAAGACAATTTCTCTGACAATTAAAGATAAATGATTTTGGACAAGACATTCATCACTTTATGAGGATTTTGACGTTGACGAACAAACAATGGACAAACGATAATTTGACAACAGGAGGATGAAGATACTTGTAACAATGCAAGTTTTGGATTGGATACAACACTTTTTTTATTAAATTGTGGACACAAACCTGCTTTTTATTTGCATCACTTGGGGAAGTACATTTTGACGAAGAAGAGACTTAAGAAGATAAATTGAACACTAAATACTTTTATATGAGTTTAATTTGAAAGTTTCCTTTCTTTTTTTATTAAATTGTGGATATAAACTTGCTTTTTATTTGCATCACTTGGGGAACCACTACTTCATTATTTCAAGAAGGTAAGATTGTTGAATTGAAAGTCAATGCCAAAGCCTAGTTAAATCTTGTTTAGAATCAAAGATATCTTTTATTTCCATTGCTCTAATGGGACCTCATCCATGTGAATTTCTTAAATCTGGTACTAATCATGCCTCATAACTCCAAATTTTGACTAAATGGATTGAAGCGTTAAAGTGTACATCCATTATTATAACAATTATTCGATATTGAAACACATGTATTCACCTTATTTACTTGGAAACATGAAAGAAACCAAAACTTTTTTCCAAAATAAATGAGGCCTAAGTCAATATGCACCCTATGAGGAAGACGTGGAAGAACCTTAGGTTCTCAATTAGTTGGGATTCATTTCCTTGAGTACTCAAGAGGACTACTGCTTTCACTGCAAGGGAACCAACTCGGTCTCTTTTCAGAGTTCCAACATAAGCTAGAGTTCCGCCCTTGCTTTTACTAAGCATTTTCACTATACTCGATTCACTCTTGGCTTTACCATAGTCTCTGTGGGTGAAGTTGTTGTCTTTGAATCTATTGGCCTTGGACACCTTTGAACATAAAATTTAGAGAAACTTGAGAAAAATGAATGGTAAAATGGCAAGTGTCTCAATTGTAAATATATAGATGAATTACAATGTTGTAAATGTAACATATAAGAATGCAACACTTCACAATACCTCATTGACTCATGAAAAAATAACTCAAAGGCATTACAATTGAGACAAAATTTAATTCGAATCCATTGAGAAACTAATGAATTGAAAGGATGACACATATTGATTTCTCGATTAATTGGGAGTTGAAGAGTTACCAAAAACAACTAGATTTAACACTTTGAAAAAATAAAAGATTGCATTTATATTCTAAAAATAATCGACTTATAGGAAATCACATGAATATACAGATTTAAGAAAGACAAGAATTACACGAGCAAAAGATTATGGCCCCTATTTCGAGAAAATTGTGTTGCTCACAACAATGTGGATCAAAAGACACCTCATGGATACCAAATGATAAACAAAACGAGATCCTTGCATTGTGAGATGAGTACAAAGAATTTCACTTGAATGTTTCAAACCAAGGAAATTATTTTTTTTTGTTGTGAATTCATGGTATGTTATAATGACAAATGCAATACTCATCGCCATAGTTATGTGGGTGAGTGGAATGTAGTGATTCAAGTTGTGTGTATGATGTATATGTAGTAGATGAAGATGAAAGATTCAAAGTCATTTCCTTTAATTTCACTTTACTATTACTACATTTTTAGATTAGTTTAGAAAGGTGCATACGTTGCTATACTTGTAGATTTGACTAATTTTAGATTGAAACATGTGTACATGTGTAGACTGTTGGGTGAATATTTTTGTCTTCAACTAACTGAAGACAAAATGGTTATATCAACCACAGTATGATGAGATTAATCTCTCCTCTCAGAAAGGGGAGGCTCCCTTCTTATTGCTCACTACAATCAACAAGTACTTAACTATTTTTATGTACACTATAAACTAACCTGTGGATGGTTCCATATCATCTATTTCTCTTTTTTCAGAAATGTTGCTTCAACTTAATCTTTACAATGTATGATAAACTCACAAACTACTTATTGGAACGATAATAACCAATATCAAGATTGAATGAACATAAGAATATTCAAAATGATACCAACGTGATATAAACTAGAATTCATAGAAGCACAAAGTCTTTCGTAATTTCTTTTGTGACTTGGAATTAGAAATATATAGTGTAGAATGTAGCCCAAAGTCTCCACTATACGCTATCAAGAGATTTAATGAACACATAAAATAAATAGCAGTTCAAAGTCTTCTAATATTTTCAACTCACGAACATAGAATATAAATTCCTCCTAGATTATATGAATTCATAATACTTATTTGATCAAATGCATAAGACGGTGCAAGAGAAAAGACATAAGAACATCTCTCATACACTACAAGTAGATTCCCAAAACAAAGTTTAAATGCTCACTTGCTTTCTTATTATTGATAAAATCTTGATTTACAATCTTGAACACAAAGTCTCAAAAATGCTTCTCAATTTTGGCAGAGTTTTGCTTCAATCAAAAGGTAAATAATTACAAAGAGGTCCTCTTTATTTATGGTGAGAGACCATGAGCAAAAATAGGGAACATACAACTAACTTGAAGAGTCCTTATTGATTTGGGACTTCCCTTGTTTTCACATGTAATTACATCTTGAAAAGGTACATGTGAAAATGTCCAAAACTAAAAACAAAGTACATATGAAAATTACAAAAATATACTAAGGCATGCACATCTGCATTAACTTTTCCCCCCATTCTTCTTGAGAAAATCTTCGTACATGGTGAATACTGTTTGCATCTCCAGGCTGTCGGGACTAGCAGTGTTCTTGAAAATAACTCTAGCTCTGGTTATTACACCCTTCACTGTAGAAACCGCTTTTTCATGATTTGTCAACTTAGCCTTCAAATTATCCAAAGTTAATTGGTTGTCCAAAATATTATCTAGAGAAGCAACTGAAAAAGATTTGTCTTCGAACTCTCTCTGAAACATGCTCTTGAATTCCCGAACCATTTCCTTAGTTGATAGAAAATGATGGTCATCACCTGTCAATTTACATGGAAGCTCTTCCAACTTGTGTAGAAGATCAGCATCATTGTCCACGCTAAGCTATCGAGCACTTTGCAAATCTTTGAGAAAATCTTTCAACACATGGCTACGGTGAATCAATGACTCCTTGGTTTCTACATATGATTCACGGTTTGAAAGGATGTCGATTGATACCAAGGTTTTTACCTTCATTTTCTTCATGTCAGTCCATTTCTCCAGACTTGCATCCAAATATTCAACATCCTAAGACAAAGCATCAACCAAGTCATCCAAGTCATTTCTTACTTTCTCCATTTTATTTTTCTTTTCAATTGTGCTTGTCAGGAGAAGTACCCCTTGCTCATGCATCTTCTCAAGATATTCTTCAACTACTTTTCCCTTGACATGAGTCCTTTATGCTTTCTGGATAATAGGATCCTCCATTGTAATTGCCTCAGGTTCCACAGCTTTAGAAGATAAAGGAATCTTCCATATTAATGCAGCTAGTTGCTCTGCTCTTGCCTTGTATTACTCCATTTCTCTCTCATGATCAAATTTCATAATCAAAGAATTGAGAGTTGATTGCACATTAGCACTTTCATGAGCGATTTTCCCTAGTTTAATCCTAGAGATAGAATAATCACTCATGTCAAAATTCTCAATGGTAGCATCTGGTGGAGGTTGAGCAATTTCTACATACTTGTGACCTTTTTCTTCCAGCAGTTGGGAAAGAGTCTTAGGCTTCTTCTGAGTCTTTGCCTTGACAGGTACTAGCTTCTAAAAATCAAAGTCATCTGGAGAGATGGCTTGCTTTTTCCTCTTTGGAGTGTAGGCTAAGAGCCATGGAGGAAGCACTGATGAACTAGCATCCAAATTAGAACCCATTGCTTGCACATAAGGAATTGCACCCACACTAGTTGTAGTGATTATTGGAGAAGTGTTTGTAAAAACAACACTTAACACATGAACATTAGCAGCATGCTCAGTTCCTGAAACAAGTTGGTCCAAAATTGCTTGATCACCAATGTCATATGAAGGAGAAGACAAACTTGGTAGAGATTCTGAAGAACCAAAAACAACATCAAAAGCGGATTTAGGACTATCAAAAAGTGTTCTAGAAGAAGATGGTGTAGAAGAACCAGAAGATGGTATGACAATAAGAGTAACTAAAGTACTAGAAACAACATGTTTTGAATCTGAAACAGGCATAGTGGGTAAAGAAGAAGAAGTTTGAGGTTCTTGTGTCAAGTCTTTTTCAGAAGACATGATTGGCTCCTCTAACTGTTCCTATTTGTCTTCTTTCTCTGCTTCCTGTTCATCCTCTTTTCCCTCTAAAGACCTCTCCTCAGTGTCCATCTCTTCAGCAACAGGCTCTTCAGTGGCCTATTCATCTGTTTCCATTTCTTCTGGAATATCAGCCAGTTCTAAGTCCTCAATTTGACTTAGAGTTAACCTGCAGTAATCCAATTTCCTAATCTCTTCCCGAGTCTTCAGATCAGCCCATATATCTTCTACCATTGGAACATGTAATAGAGTCTTCCTCTTGATCTTATCCTTCACCCTCCTAAAGTCAAAATTGTTTCTCCTCTTGAACTGCTTCATTGTTACCAATTGCATTTCAGTCTCAAGAGCCTTAGCTTTTGCAGAAGTGGCAATAGAGTACCTACCAATCTCTATAGGAAACTTGAAGCCAGGTTTCTTTAGCTCCATCTGCTTGTTATGCACGATAATCATTTGTTGGCATAACTCCATCAAAACAATTTTGTCACTAGGAAACTTGGGTAGCATATATGGATATCCTTGGAAATAGCTAACCCTCAAATAAGTAAAAGTTGGGAATTGAAGATACAAACAACCAAACTTGTTTACCACCTCCCAAGCTTCATCTGATGCTCTCTTCTGTTCCAATTGGG
This sequence comes from Cunninghamia lanceolata, assembly GCA_027924645.1. Lineage (NCBI taxonomy): Eukaryota > Viridiplantae > Streptophyta > Pinopsida > Cupressales > Cupressaceae > Cunninghamia > Cunninghamia lanceolata. The sequence goes on from BSBN01000738.1 coordinate 6,989,268, forward strand.
GATCAAAAAGATACAAAAATACTACAAAGAAAGCATCGTTTACCCTCCAGAAGTGATGAATGGATCCCTTTAAAGTCAATTGGGGGTAATACTGATACACAGGAATGACTCTTCGGTCTCCTTCTGAGGTTAACCGTGGAAAACTTCTCATAAAGGCAGCTGCATATACCAAGTAAGATGTCATATAGAATTTGGAAGTTGTTGACACCTTGGTTAATTTGTCGTGAAGAGCATTACTTATCTGCTCACCCCAAAAAATATTTTTTTTTACCTTGGAGGATGATTTTGATATAAGGATACATCTAGTCATGGAAAGTGGAAGAAGAAGGTAGCCCTCTAACTCTGCTAAGAAGAGTTATCAGGTCACTAACCTCTTCAACAAAGTCACTCCTTGGAAAACTCTTGGGCCATCTGGAAAGATTAGACCTGACAGTTTTCAACCATTTAGTGTTTATGATCCTTTTTGCTTTTTCAATATCTTTGTCATACTCCTTCTAAGCAATATTGAAATCAAGCTCTGCACTTTCCTTTACACTAGGACACATGAAGACTTTATCTATGAACTTTGCATCCAACCTCATTATCACGTTACCATGTGCATCTGCCACTGTTCTATTATGTCTATTATAGAAGTGAGCTACTTGGAGAACAAATTTAGTGTTGTGGGCTGCTATAGGAAAAAACACAACCAAATGGATATTGTTGTCCATAATCCTCTTCATATAATGACTCGAATTCTCTTGCTTTGTCCTTTCTACAAACTCGGCCATATCAACATGACCAATCTCTGTATCTTTTATCTCATCTACATTTGATGTGACTGAAGTTACATGGAACACACCCTAGTATTTGTACTTCATAGCTTTGGCTTTCTTTGGCAAGGGATCAGTCATTTAAAAGATGAACTCCCTCGGTTGAGAAAAAGAACTTGACAATCTTACATAAGCAACTGCAATAATAGAAGGCATGATTTTGCAGTGTTAGGGAAAATTTGGCAAATTGAGAAACTGTAATATTGGAAATCATGGTCAAAAGTGCGAGCTTGAAGGGGCTAGAGAGCAATTGAAGCGAGAAGCGGGGCAAAAGTGGGCTAAAGTTAACAGATGTGAAAATTCTCTAGAGTTAGAGAGTTTTGGGAAGAAAGTGCACGGGCGGCAAAAATGCCCACCTCTGCATGTTGGAGGAATTGCATTTTGTGTTAGGGTGACAGAAATGCCCGCTCCTGCATATTGGAAGAACTATTGCATAGTGTTTGAATGGGCAAAATACCCGCTTAAGCATATTGGTAAAAGTTACAAGTGTATCAGCGGGGAAAAATACCGCTCTTGCATATGGGAGGTAAAGCTTTATATTACAATCTGTGTATGGTCGACAAAATTTTCCACCCCTACACTTAGGGTAGAATCATAAGCTTGTGTATGAGTGGTGATTTTAACCGCTCCTACACTTAGGGGTAAATACAAGTCTTGTAAGACATGAGCGGTAATTTTCATTGCCCATGCATCGCTTTGATAAAACATAACATATGCATCGGCGGTGAAATCACCGCCCATGCGTATGTGATAAGAACATGACACTCGTGTATGTGCGGCAAAATTGCCCGCCCGTACACTTTAAGATACGACCATTACCCATGTGCGAGCAACAGAAATGCCCGCTTGAGCATGCAACAAAGGGTAAAATATTTATGTGTTGGTGGCAATTTTCGCCGCCTTCACACTCATGGGATATAAAGTTGTGTATGGGCAGAAATAATGCCCGCCCAAGCATGTCAATGAAGACTCAAAGCTTCTAGCAAAGGCGACGAGAAACACAACCTCAACAGGTAACAAGAACTGACCTATGAATGGAAAATGGAAAGTCGACGGGAAACATCAACTATACAAAGGAAAAAACAAAACTATAACATTAAAACTAAACTTAGAACAACAACCCTGTACGTAGTGACAAACTAATATACAGAAACAAAAGAATTAACATAAGAAAATGCTAGGGTTTTTTTGTAAAACAGTAAAGCATGACCAAAACTTAAAATGCAACAATCAAAACCCTAACCATTCGCAAATAAAAACACAAACACGAACAAGAAAACAAGAGAACCCTACCTGGCGAAAAAGGTGAGAAAAACTGACGAAAAATCCAACTTGAATCCGTTCACCAAGGTCCGTCTGCATGCGTCAAAGATCTTCGAGGAAACGAGTATGGGCGTGGAAGCATACACGGGGTAGAGAAAATGCAATAATAAAAATTAAAACTAACAAAAAACCATTTCAACTGTCAAAATAAAAGAACTCAAATCAGCATTAATGACAGTTCATGTGAACTAACAAATGCTCGGATGGTGTTATTCGCTGCCCATGCATATGAAGGATAACAACATGCATCGGCAGAAAAATTTGCTGCCCATGCATGTGACTCAAAAAGGCCTTAACATGTAAGGGCAGGGAAAAGTACCAGCCATGCATGTAAAACAAAATACTCTAACTCCAAAAAGGATCAAATAGAATTGCTTGATCATTTGATGATTTGACTTAATGTCGCAAACTTTGAGGCATCAAAACAAGGGGAAACTCGAAGAGATTTTTTGGAGCTAGGAAATCACGCACGAGAGAAAATAAACATATCTCGTTTAACGTGCTTAGAGTTGTAGGCTACAAAATGGACAAGTTTCGTAGGGGTCATCCTACAAAATGAGCACAACTAATTTTGAGATTAACAGCTGGCTCTAATTGGGGAGCTTCCTTCGATCGTTCTTTGAAATGATCAAAGGGAGAAGAACTCCAGTCTTTAAGTGCCTTCATCCATTCCATTGGGCTATAGAGTCAAGCGACACAAAAAGACTAAAACGAAAAAGACATAAAACTGTACAAATATACATGAACTTATCTCTCGCTTCATTGTGTGAAAAGCTTCAGATGTTGCCCGCTGTGTGGTAGCAAGAAAGGTGTCCCATCTTGCTATTTTAGCAAGAAACTATTTTCACCACAGAGTTGGTGAATGACAAAGGGGCCTCTCCATAGGGAATCAAACTTCTCGTGCATTCCTTTTGGTTCTCTCCTCTTGTCCCATAACAAGACTTGATCCCCAACTTGAAAACTTTTGGACCTTGCTTTTTTGTCAAACAGATTCTTTATTTGACTTTGATGTTTCGTAATGCAGTCCACCACCTTAACTCGTTGTTCTTTAAGCTCAGAGAGGAACATTATGCACTTGTCAATAGAACCCTCAAAAGTTCCATCTTCAACTTATTTTGCCAACTTTAAAGCTGGCAACTCAAGCATAATTGGGATCTCAGCATTCAATCCATACAACAATTGAAAAGGTGACATACCAATTGTTCTCTTAGTAGTAATACGGTATGCCCACAACGCATCAAACAATGCCTTGTGCTAGGTTCTTTGATTTTCATCCACTAGCTTTCTGATGATAGTGACCAGATTCTTGTTACTGGATTCAACTTGACCATTCCCTTGGGGGTAATAGTCAGATGAATGAGAAAGAATAATGCCATACTCAAAACAATAACTAGTAATTTCATGAGAAGAAAAGCATGTAGCATTATTTGCTATAATCTTGTTTGGAACACCAAACCTTGATATTATGTTCTATTTGAGAAACCTGCAAAGTACCTTAGAAGTAGCTTGCTTCACAGGAATAGCCCCACCCACTTAGTGAAGTAGTCAGTTGTTGTAAGAACATAACTGTGTCCTGTACTTGATTGTGGATGTACTGCACCAACGAAGGCAATACCCCATTGTTGAAAAGGCTCCTCAATAATGACTGGTTTGAGTGGTAGGGAAGCTAACTTGGGTTTCCCCACAAATTGCTGACAAAGCTCACACTTACGCACCCAATCATATGCATCTTGAAACAGTGTAGGCCAATAGTATCTAGCTCTCAAAATCTTGTGAGTTGTTATTGTTGGCAAATGGTCAGCGCTCCCCATGGGATTCGTGACATGGACTAACCACCTCCCGTGGATTCATTAACTCTGGCACTTGTATCAGAAATTGGTGGGTTGACCTTTTGGTTTAACGGCAATCCTGGGCCAACAATTGGTATCAGAGTGAAAGGTCACGTGTTTGAATTCCCCCGGGTAACGCTAGGGGGGAGTTTCTTGGTAAATGGTTAGTGCTCCCCATGGGATTCATGACATGGACTAACTGCCTCCCGTGGATTCATTAACTTTGGCGCTTGTATCAGAAATTGATGGGTCAACCTTTTGGTTTAACGACAATCGTGGGCCAACAGTTATAGGTAATGAAAAATGCCTGACACCTGCCAAACTATGGAAGGATTCCAATAGTTTGCTTTGTTGTGCCTTATCAACACAATGGAGGAAGATTCCATCAATGCTTCTCTTATACAAACCATTGTCCCATAGGATGAAATTTGTAGCTTTGAGCTTGATAGTCCTTTTCTCTTTGTAAGACAAATGATCAGGACATTCACCATAAGTGATAAAGTAAGCAATATTTGAATACCATTCGTCTGTTGTGCTAACAAAAAGAACGGTGGGAACATCTTCAATCCTTGCTTCTTTGTCACCTGTTTCCTTAGGTACATTATCAACAATAAGCTGACACAATCCTTTCCCACACACAAGCTTGGTGGGATTAATGTCAAGATCATACTCCTGGATCTTTGCAATCTAGTTGCCTCTCTTGCTTCCAAACTCTTGTTGAGTTAGGATAGATTTGACTATTGTATCTGGAACCAACGCAACAGTATGGGAATTCAAAATGTAGAACCTGAAATGCTTGACAACTTTTACTACGACATATGTATGCTTCTCCATAGCTAAATATTTGAGTTCATGAGTTTTCAAAGGGCAACTCATGAATGCAATAGGAGATTCAATACCCCCCTTGTTCTGTTGAACCAGAATAGCCGACAGCGTATGCTCATAAGCATAACTATACATAATGAAATCTTTGGTATAATCAGACAAACCAAAACCGGAGCATGGGCAATGGCTCTTTTAATGTCCTCAAAAGCTTCCTTACCTTTTGCGCTCCAATGGAAAGTGGACTTACCTTTCATCATATTTACAATATGACGAGTTTTCTCTGCAAATTCAGGAATGAACCTTCGTAGAAAATTCACCTTTCCAAAGAAAGAATGAATGACTGTCTTACTTGAAGGTAAAATAAGAGCTTGAATGGATTTGACTCTTTCAGGGTCAATTTTTGTACCTTCCTTAGACACTATATGTCCAAGTAGCTTGCCTTCTGTTACCCCAAAAATAGACTTTTTAGGATTGAGGGAAATTCTATGTTGACGGCACCTCTCCAGGACTTGCCGTAAGTGATATGCATGATCTTGACGCTTTTTTGAAAAAAAAAATGGTTAAGTCATCAAGATAGAGAACAGTAAACTTACCCATTTCATTTCTAAAGGCCAAGTCCATTGCTCTCTGAAAATTCACACTAGCATTGATCAACCCGAACGACATTCTGTGGTAAGCAAAAGTGCCCCAAGGAGTTGTGAAGGTAGTTTTATGCTGATCCACTTCGCTAACCTCCACTTGGTTGTAACCTGAGAAACCCTCCAACATAGATAGCATTTCTGAACCAGTCACCATTTGAAGTACTTGATCCATTACCGAAAGTGAGTAATTATCTTTTAGGGAAGACTGATTCAAATTCTAGAAATCCACACAAATGTAGATTTCACCATTCTTTTTCCTTACCGGCACTATATTTGCAATCCATGTAGAATGATGAATTGGGAAAATTATTCGTGCATTAAACATCTTCTTAATTTAATCTTGAATAGTACTTGAAATCTTTGGGTTGTATTGCCTCTGTTTTTGCTTATGAGCCGAGGATCCCATCTTAAGTGGAATCTCGTGTTGAACTTCCTTTGGTCAGAATGAATTCAAGTCATCATAGGAGTATGCCAACACGTCAATATAGTGACACAAAAGCATCACAAATTTGAACTTTTCATCAGCTGTACAACACTTCCCGATGTTGACCATTTTGGGATCAGCTTATGTACCTGGATTCACCTATTCAACTTCCGTCGATGAACCTGTTCCAATCTGTTGTTGCTGCTTGATGTACCGATCATGCTTGTCAAATAGTTTCTCAAGAGAAACCAAGCCTTTGGGAATTTTGTTACCTTTCAACTGCAGAAAATCTTCACCTGTCTCAGAATCAACATCAGAAACAGAGTCTCTAGGAGGAGAATCACTTCCCACAAAGTAAAGTTCATTGAAGCTATCTACTTTCTCTAGGAATGTGATAATTTGATCATCGTCGTTGAAAACTTTCCAATGATTAGAATTATCTGGGACACTTGGTCAGAAAACCAACTCAATAGTGTATTTTTTACCCTTAAAATCCTTATGAGGAGCCATAAGGGTAGTTGAGATGACCGATGAATCTGCCCTGTCATTGAACTCTCATGGTACTGTTGAAATGTTAAAGACATCAAAGTCCTTAATGCAATCCCACACACAATTGCGATAGTGCCTTAACCTTTCATTTTTAGTTTGGTACAAATTCCTCACCTGGCAGACGACAAGTTCTGCATCTCCTTGTACATGGAGATTCTTGACTCCTTTGATGTGAGCAGCTTCCATACCCAGCAACAAAGATTCATATTCAGCAGTATTATTTGTATTATCAAATTGTAGCTTATAAGAAAAAGGAAAAATATCTCCCTGAGGAGCTATGAGGACTATTCCAGCCCCGGATCCTGTCGAAGCACAGCTACCATCAAACTCCAAAGTCCAAACATCATTTGAACCCTTTTATTTGACATCCTCATGACTAGGAGATTCTTCACTTGAAGAAGAATAATCTTCCATTATCATGTCTTCATTTGAACTATCCTTTGACGTATCAGAAACATCCACAGTAGTTAGAAAGTAGTTTCCCATACCTAAAGATTCAAAAAGAATTTACACCTTTGGATCCTCAGATGTGGTTACAATATATTTTGCTTCCCTTTCAGGAAGCAACTTTTGCATGACACCCTTAACAGGTATCCTTACTTCAGACAAATCCATGTTGATATCCCCACCAACATCTTTATAGAAATTCTGCCCCAATAAAATTCCATGAGGCAGCGAATGCAAACTTTACATCCTTAATTTTCCCTATAAGAGGCACTTGTTTGGTTTCCATTGAAAAGCATCTACCAAAGGTCTTTGTCAAAGTTAAACCTAGGGCGTCTGCCACCTTGGCAGGCATAACATTGTCAGAGGCTCCCGAGTCTATGACACGGTTACTAAGTTTATGACCATTTATCAACAAAGAGACATAGAATGGCTCAATTTTCCCAGTGGAAGGGGTAGCAACTAGATTGTTTTGAGAGGTTCTTGTCTTAGAAACGACATGAATATTTTGGAAGAATCTTGCCCTACAGGGGCGGCCTTATTTTTTACAAACTTAGCTAACCGTTAAAACTGATCTGGATTAGCTTGCAAATACTCGACCTCAGACATTTGAATTTTGGTTTTTCTAGCATGATCTATTATATCAAACGATTGATATGAAGTAGACACTGGAGAAGGAACACTTTCATTTTGAGGTCTTGGATTGGATGTATTGGTCTAAGGAACAAAAGTAGAAGAAGGAATATTAGACATACTTACTTGTTTTTCATGGGTTGAATCCCTGGGTTGGAAAGGTAGAGGTGAGCCTCTCTTAGCAATGGTGATTCCAGAATGAGAATCTTCCTTATGCTTTCCTTTGTCAGCCGCTTGTTGATTCAGCTAATTTTGTGACCGCATGAAAACAACATATGACTCTCCATATGCATCTTGTCCTTATTCCGCTTCATCCTGAAAATTTAGGAGACCAATGTTTGAGTCACCAGCCAACTCTTCTTCTCCTTTCGTGAAGAGGTTGGCAATATTATTCTGATCAAGATCAGGTTGGGGGGGAATTTTGTTGTTCTGCTTCATAGTAGCCAACTACTGCATTAATCGACGGTGCTTCCAGAGCAAGTCTCCCTTGTGTAGGGGGAAGCCTATTTTTGGTTTCTTGCAACATTACCTTGATATGGAGCATTCAGAAAGGTTCTCCTTGGTATGTCCTTGTAGGAAGGAAAGGATATATTTTGAGATACTTGTTTCTTCAAGGCTAACAATTTATTAGCCAACTTTTCCACCATGGGATCCGTGGTGCTTGTGGAAGGTACACTTGTAGAAGGTTGCCCTTTAGCTTGATTTGTATCCTTCCTTATTTTTCCGGTGAGGATCAAGTCATCCTCAATTTCAGTAGCCAAGGTTTGAGCTACCGCCAAGTCAGCTGGATTAGTCCACCGCAGAAGATAAATTACCTCTGACAATTAAGTGTTTATGAAAAACACTTTTGATTCTCAGCTGTAGGCTGAGCAGTTGCTGGAATTCTGTTGGTCAGCTTGTTAGACTTCACAATGAACTCGCGTATGGGTTCATGCAGTTCCTTCTTCATTTGAGTGAGCTGAGCTAAGAGAGCATGAGCATCTTCAGCAGGTTTGAACCTAGCCTCGAACTTGGTTCATAGAATATTCCATCTAGTGATGGATTGAGCAGGAAGATGATAAAACCAGTTTGTAGCAACACCCTGAAGTGTCTCAACAAAGAGTCTTACAGATATATCTTCATATTCTACCCCTAGAACACCACATGCAATGTAAAAAGCTGCAATATGTTCGTTAGGATGAACTTTTCCATCACCATAAAACTTTGGAAAATTCTTTCTTGAGCTACAGGGTAAATCATGCAATGGTAAAGCAAGATTCAAAGGCCCGAAAGCATTTCCCCATGGACCTAGAGGAGGAGGAAGAGTCATTGTGCGCCGATTTTAAGGTGGAATAACAAACCTAGAAACTTGTGGGATAGGTGTAATTCTAGGAACACTTGATGTTTCACTTGGTATGGGAGATCTAGTGTTGGTAGGTGGAAAGCTTAGTGTATGTTGAAGAGATCTCTTAAGCGGAAGAGTGAAATTATTTTATTGCATTAATTGAAAGATAGGATCCACAATTCCCTATGCTCTTCTACTTCTAGTATACCTAGGTTCAACCAGAGTGCAAAATAACTAACAAAGATTTAAAAACACAACAACCTATTACAAGCAATATGAGACCAATATACTTCAACCAAAAGCGTGAGGCTCTTGGATGCGTATTCATTCCCCAGCGGAGTCGCCAAAAACTGTTGGGCGAATATTTTGTCTTCAACTAACTAAAGGCAAAATGGTTATATCAACCACAGTATGATGAGATTAATCTCTACTCTCAGAAAGGGGAGGCTCCCTTCTTATTGCTCACTAAAATCAACAAGTACTTAACTAATTTTATGTACACTATAAACTAACCTGTGGATGGTTCCATATCATCTATTTCTCTTTTTTCAGAAATGATGTTTCAACTTAATTTTTACAATGTATGATAAACTCAGAAACTACATATTGGAACAATAATAACCAATATCAAGATTGAATGAACATAAGAATATTCAAAATGATACTAGCGTGAAATAAACTAGAAATTCACAGAAGCACAAAGTCTTTCGTAATTTCTTTTGCTGACTTGTAATTAGAAATATGTAGTGTAGAATGTAGCCCAAAGTGTCCACTGTACGCTATCAAGAGATTTAATGAACACAGAAAATAAATAGTAGCTCAAAGTCTTCTAATATTTTCAACTCACGAACATAGAATATAAATTCCTCCCAGATTATATGAATTCACAATACTTATTTGATCAATTGCATAAGACGGTGCAAGAGAAAAGACATAAGAACATCTCTCATACACTACAAGTAGATTCCCAAAACAAAGTTTGAATGCTCACTTGCTTTCTTATTATTGATAAAATCTTGATTTACAATCTTGAACACAAAGTCTCAAAAATGCTTCTCAATTTTGGTAGAGTTTCGCTTCAATCACTAAAAGGTAAATAATTACAAAGAGGCCCTCTTTATTTATAGTGAGAGACCATGAGAAAAAATAGGGAAAATACAACTAACTTGACTTATTCAACAAGAAGAGTCCTTATTGATTTGGGACTTTCCTTGTTTTCACATGTAATTACATCTTGAAAAAGTACATGTGAAAATGTCCAAAACTAAAAACAAAGTACATATGAAAATTACAAAAATATACAAAGGCATGCACATTTGAATCAACTTTTCCCCCCATTCTTCTTGAGAAAATCTTCGTACATGGTGAATATTGTTTATATCTCCAGGCTGTCAGGACTAGCAATGTTCTTAGAAATAACTCTAGCTCTGGTTATTGCATCCTTCACTGCAGTAGCTGCTTTTTCATGATTTATCAACTTAGCCTTCAAATTATCCAAAGTTAATTGGTTGTCAAAAATATTATCTAGAGAAGCAACTGAAAAAGCTTTGTATTCAAACTCTCTCTGAAACATGCTCTTGAATTCCTGAACAATTTCCTCAGTTGAAAGAAAATGATGGTCATCACCTGTCAATTTACATGGAAGCTCTTCCAACTTGTGCAGAAGATCAACATCATTGTCCACGCTAAGATCCTGAGCACTTTGCAAATCTTTGAGAAAATCTTTCAACACATGCCTACGGTGAATCAATGACTCCTTGGTTTCTACATATGATTCATGGTTTGAAAGGATGCCGATTGATACCAAGGTTTTTACCTTCATTTTCTTCATGTCAGTCTATTTCTCCAGACTTGCATCCAAATATTCAACATCCTGAGACAAAGCGTCAACCAAGTCATCCAATTCATTTCTTACTTTCTCCATTTTATTTTTCTTTTCAACTATGCTTGTTAGGAGAAGTACCCCTTGCTCATGCATCTTCTCAAGATATTCTTCAACTACTTTTCCCTTGAAATGAGTCCTTTTTGCTTTCTGGACAATAGGATACTCCATTGTAATTGCCTCAGGTTCCACGGCTTCAGAAGACAAAGTAATCTTCTGTATTACTGCATCTAGTTGTTTTGCTCTTGCCTTGTATTGCTCCTTCATTTCTCTCTCATGATCAAATTCCATAATCAAAGAATTGAGAGTTGATTGCACATTAGCACTTTCATGAGTGATTTTCCCTAGTTTAATCCTAGAGATTGAATAATCACTCATGTCAAAATTCTCAATGGTAGCATCTGGTGGAGGTTGAGCAATTTCTACATACTTGTTACCTTTTTCTTCCAGTAGCCGAGAAAGAGTCTTAGGCTTCTTCTAAGTCTTTGCCTTGATAGGTACTAACTTCTCAAAATTGAAGTCATCTGGAGAGATGGCTTGCCTTTTCCTCTTTGGAGTGTAGGCTGAGAGCCATGGAGGAAGCATCGATGAACTAGCATCCGGATTAGAACCCATTGCTTGCATAGAAGGAATTGCACCCACACTAGTTGTAGTGATTATCGAAGAAGTGTTTGTAAAAACAACACCTGACACATGAACATTAGCAGCCTACTCAGTTCTTGAAACAAGTTGGTCCAAAATTGCTTGATCACCAATGTCATAGGAAGGAGAAGACAAACTTGGTAGAGATCCTAAAGAACCAAAAACAACATCAAAAGCAACTTTAGGACCATCAAAAAGTGTTCTAGAAGAAGATGGTGTAGAAGAACCAGAAGATGGTATGACAATAGGAGTAACTAAAGTACTAGAAACAACATTTATTGAATCTGAAACAGGCATAGTGGCTAAAGAAGAAGAAGTTTGAGGTTCTTGTGTCAAGTCTTTTTAGAAGACATGATTGGCTCCTCTAACTGTTCCTATTTTTCTTCTTTCTCTGCTTCCTGCTCATCCTCTTTTCCCTCTGAAGACCTCTCCTCAGTGTCCATCTCTTCAGCAACAGGCTCTTCATTGGCCTGTTCATCTATTTCCATTTCTTCTGGCATATCAACTAGGTCTAAGTCCTTAATTTGACTTAGAGTTAACCTGCAGTAATCAAATTTCTTGATCTCTTCCCGAGTCCTCAGATCAGCCCATATATCTTCTACCATTGGGACATGTGATAGAGTCTCCCTCTTGATCTTGTCCTTCACCCTCTTAAAGTCAAAATTGTTTCTTCTCTTGAATTGCTTCATTGTTACCAATTGCATTTCAGTCTCAAGAGCCTTAGCTTTTGCAGAAGTGGCAATAGAGTACCTGCCAATCTCTATAGGAAACTTGAAGCCAGGTTTCTTTAGCTCTATCTGCTTGTTATGCACAACAATCATTTGTCGGCATAACTCCATCAAAACAATTTTGTCATTAGGAAACTTGGGTAGCATGTATGGATATCCTTGGAAATAACCAACCCTCAGATAAGTAAAAGTTGGGAATTGAAGATATAGAAAACCAAACCTGTTTACCACCTCCCAAGCTTCATCTCTCTTCTGTTCCAATTGGGGATCAAAAAGACACAAAAATACTGTGAAGAAATCATGTTTTACCCTCCGAAAGTGATGAATGGATCCCTTTAAAGTCAATTGGGGGTAATACTGATACACAGGAATGACTCTTTGGTCTCCTTCTGAGGTTAACCTTGGAAAACTTCTCATAGAGGCAGCTGCATATACGAAGTAAGATGTCATATAGAATTTGGAAGTTGTTGACACCTTGGTTAATTACTCCTGAAGAGCATTACTTATCTGCTCACCCCAGAAACTATTTTGTTTACCTTGGAGGATGATTTTGATATAAGGATACATCCACTCATGGAAAGTGGAAGAAGAAGGTAGCCCTCTAACTCTGCTAAGAAGAGTTATCAGGTCACTAACCTCTTCAACAAAGTCACTCCTTGGAAAACTCTTGGGCCATCTGGAAAGATTAGACTTGGCAGTTTTCAACCATTTAGTGTTTATGATCCTTTTTGCTTTTTCAATATCTTTGTCATTCTCCTTTTGAGCAATATTGAAATCAAGCTTTACACTTTCCTCTGCACCAGGACACATGAAGACTTTGTCTATGAACTCTGCATCCAACCTCATTATCACGTTACCATGTACATCTGCCACTGTTCTATTATCTCTATTATAGAAGTGAGCTACTTGGAGAACAAACTCAGTGTTGTGGGCTGCTACAGGAAAAGACGCAACCAAATGGATATTGCTGTCCACAATCCTCTTCATATAATGACTTGGATTCTCTTGCTTTGTCCTTTCTACAAACTCGGCCATAACAACATGACCAATCTCTGTATCCCGTATCTCATCTACATTTGATGTGACTGAAGTTACGTGGAACACACCCTGGTATTTGTACTTCATAGCTTTGGCTTTCTTTGGCGAGGGATCGGTCATTTGAAAGACGAACTCCCTCAGTTGAGAAAAAGAACTTGACAATCTTGCAGAAGCAACTGCAACAATAAAAGGCATGATTTTGCAGTGTTAGGGAAAATTCAGCAAATTGGGAAACTACAATATTGGAAATCATGGTCAAAAGCGCGAGCTTGAAGGGGCTAGAGAGCAATTGAAGTGAGAAGCGGGGCTAAAGTGGGCTAAAGTTAAAACATATATGAAAATTTTCTAGAGTTAGAGAATTTTGGGAAGAAAGTGCACGGGCAGCAAAAATGCCCACCTCTGCATATAGGATGAATTACATTTTGTGTCAGGGCGGCATAAATGCCTGCTCCTGCATATTGGAAGAACTATTGCATAGTGTTTGAACGACAAAAATACCCGCTTAAGCATATTGGTAAAACTTACAAGTGTATTGGCAGGGGAAAATACCGCTCTTGCATATGGGAGGTAAAGTTTTATATTATAATCTATGTATGGGTGGCAAAATTTGCTGCCCGTACACTTAGGGTAGAAGCACAAGCTTGTGTATGAGCAGTGATTTTATTTGCTCCTACACTTAGGGGTAAATTCAAGTTTTGTAAGGCATGGGTGGTAATTTTCACTGTCCATGCATTGCTTTGATAAAACATAACATATGCATCGGCGATGAAAATCACCACCCATGCGTATGTGATAAGAACACGACACTTGTGTATTGGTGGCAAAATTGCCCGCCCTTACACTTTAAGATACGACCATTACCCATGTGCGAGCGACATAAATGCCCGCACGAGCATGTAACAAAGGGTAAGATATTTATGTGTTGGCGGTAATTTTTGCCGCCTTCACACTCATGGGATATAAGGCTATGTGTGGGTAGAAATAATGCCCGTCCGAGCATGTTAGTGAAGACTCAAAGCTTCTATAAAAGGCGGCGAGAAACGCCGCCTCAATAGGTAACAAGAACTGACCTATGAATGGAAAAATGGAAAGTCGATGGGAAACACCGACTATACAAAGGAAAAAACAAAACTATAACATCAAAATTGAACTTAGAACAACAACCCTATACGTAGTGACAAACTAATACACAGAAATGATTGAATTAACACAAGAAAACACTAGGGTTTTTTGTAAAATAGTAAATCATGACCAAAACTTAAAATGCAACAATTAAAACCCTAACCATTTGCAAATAAAAACACAAACACAAACAAGAAAACAAGAGAACCCTACCTGGCGAGAAAGGTGAGAAAAACTGATGGAAAATCCAACTTGAATCCGTTCACCAAGATCCGTCTACACTCGTCAAATATATTTGAGGAAACGAGTAGGGGCGTGGAAGCATACACAGAGGTAGAGAAAATGCAATAATAAAAAATAAAACTAACAAAAAACCATTTAAAGCGTCGAAATAAAAGAACTCAAATTAGCATTAATGACAGTTCGTGTGAACTGACAGATGGTCAGACGGTGTTATTCGCCGCCCATGCATATGAAGGATAACAACATGCATCGGCGGCAAAATTTGTTGCCCATGCATGTGACTCAAAAAGGCCTTAACATGTAAGAGTAGGGAAAAGTATCGCCCGTGCATGTAAAACAAAATACTCTAACTCCAAAAAGGATCAAATAGAATTGTTTGATCATTTGACGATTTGACTTAATGATGCAATCTTCAAGGCATCAAAACGAGGGGAAACTCGAAGAGATTTTTCAGAGATAGAAAACCACGCACGAGAGAAAATAAACTTACCTCATTTTACGTGCTTAGAGTTGTAGGCTACGAAATGGAGAAGTTTCGTAGGGGTCATCCTACAAAATAAGCACAACTAATTTTGAGGATAACATAGACTAAAATTTATTTTTCATTAAATTGTATCAAGAGAGGTTTTTGTAGTAATTGCAAATGAGGGAAATGTGTAGAAGGTTAACTACTACTCATTATGTTGCATAGAAGAGATGAGAAAATTCTGGTGCCATGAAGTGTCTAATTTTGTAGGTTTGTGACATGAGCTTTAATGTTGTAAAATATATTTATGTGTATGTAATGCATAATGCATTGCAAAGAAGTTTAGAGTTCTATAGTGGAAGCATAGTTGCCATAGGTTGTAGTAAGGGCATGGCACATGCATGTGATTGAAGTTTGCATGATAAGGAGTGAATGAATGAACATTGTAGAATTAACCGTATTGGCGATAAATGCCTATAAATCCCATTGATATAATGAATTGATAACAAAGAAATAATATAATGAATCTTTGCTAGAGTCATGTCTGAATGTGTAATGTGTATTTCTAATTGTTATTACAAGTTTGATAGTAACAATATGTAGGTCAAGTAGAGGGTATGTGGACTCATGCATACTTCAAGTGAGAATGTGGAGATTGAATGCCAATGAGCAAGAGTATCAATTGTTTAGAGATGCTTTAATCCAAATAACACTTAAATGACTAATATTTTGGTTCGATTATTGAGACCCTCTCATGATTTGTGCACAATCTATAAATACCTTGATATATGACATGAGATGGGATTTGCAAATGGTTCACTAGAAAAGTAGAGGAATTTGAATCAATAAATGCTTGTGCTCATGAATATTAAATAATGGCACAAGGAGTTGTTTGACCCCCTGTATGTGGAATCTTGGTTTGAGATTTTTGAGTACATATTTGATTGGCTATCGATTTGTGACTTAATAGCGAAAGAATGAATATTGGTAGGATTAGGTGTGCCATTCACCTTACAAATCCTAAGTCTTGATTGATTATATTTAATTATGTTGATAAATAATGTATGATGTCCAAACATCATGGAGGGAGAAAAATGGGGCGCGATATTATTTATTATTTGAGATACTTTGATTATTGTGTAAGAAGGCATTGAATAGGGAGGTTACATGAAAAAGGTCAAATTGAGAGTTATAAAGGATCTTCCTAAGATAGGTGTTATAAGAAGGCATTGATTGTCCTCATGGAGTGCCTAGATTTGGGAAATTGGTCAATGTAACTGTTGATACTTAAATTTGTAGATAATCACCAACAATGGGAAACCCTAAGAATGTAGGACCCGACTCTTAGGATAACCTCCAGATTTTAAATAAATTGGTTCTTCTCTATGGATTTTGAGGAAAAAGGGAAGAAAGAAACAAGATTGTAAACAAAATGCCTAATTTGCTAAGGCGATGCGCTAGATTCATTGTCTACCCAACAGCACAGTGATCTAATCTTGAAAGAGTCTACTAATAACATTAAAGAGCATACATCATGATTACTTTCCACAGCATATTATACCAGATTGATCAAAAGGCTTAGAAACAGAAAACAAGAAGCAAGAGTCAAAGACAAATCCAGATTTGCATAAAGCGCCACTTTCTCTTCATTGTTTGAGGGAGAATAAAATACAGAGGCAATAACTTGCACAAAATACAATATTACATCCCTCATGAGAGGCACCTGCTGAGGCAATAAAAATGTCCCTATTCTAGCTGCTAAACTTTCTGATCTATGGTTTTGTCTATATATATTTTCTCTATCTCGGATCTCCATATTTATAAAAAAAAACCCTTTGAAGTCCTCTGAAACTACCCAAAAAAACTGCAATCCCGTAAATCTTGGCTCTGATCTCGGTCTGATAATTGATTCTTCTGTTAACTGGGTCTTTCTGTTCAAACCCCCATGAGCTATGGCTTCCATTGCTTCCACAGGCGTGAAAAATCTCTCACTCATTCTCTTTTTCTGTTGCTTGCCATGAAAATAAAGTGGAGCTTTATTTATTTTAGGGTTGCATAAGAAATAAAGTTTCATCTACCTATGAATTGAATCAAGTGAGAGTCTTTTCATTAATAAAGCCTTAGCTTTATTAGTCTTGGAACCCACCTCTTTACTCAGCTTATAAGACTATTTATTTTAAAACATACTTTTAAGCCCCATGAGCCTCTAAAAATCTGAGAGACTCTTATTTATTTTAAAACATTTAGCTTATTGGAGGGGGCCCACCATATGAGAGACTTAATAAAATAATGACTTAGCTCCTGTGACTCTCATTATTAAATAACCTTTTATAAGATTTTAAAAAAGAAACATTTATCTTCCTTCCACTTCAGCCACGCTCATTTTGGATGAAATTTCTCTCTTTCTGCTTCAAATTCCCGCGGTTGCGCCAAGTGGCAGCTTCCGCGTCCTTCTTGAGATACTTGTCCGAGCTGTTGATGTATTTGTGATCTATGGTAGCTGAGTGTTATTGTGCCTCTAAATGGATTTTTGATGGCTTGGTGGCTTCAACTAATGCTTGAGCCTTTCTTATTTGATTTGTGCCTCCTTGAAACCCTGTGAAGTGGTTGTGTCTTCGTTTTGAGGCAGCGTTTCTTTGTTGAAAGTTGAGTGCCATTACTAACATCATTTGGACCTCCTTTATAGGTTGAGCGTTACTCAGCGCCTTGAGTTTCTCTTCGTGGCTGCATCGATTTGGATTTTGCATTGGTAGAGCCTTGCTTTTTAATGGATGCGGCTTATTGATAGCACCACCATATTCATGTCTAAGACTTGTTTCTAACACAGGAAACACCAGAGTTTTGACATAGGCTGACCCTTTTAGTATCATTTGAGACCACACCATCTTATGGAGAACCTGCACCATGTTTGTGGCTTCTCATTTTTTAATGACAGATCCATGTTCTCAAAAGCTTGCACAATTTTAGAATGGTATACGCTTATGCTTAGATGGCCAAAGACTCTCTTTTGGATTTCTTGCTGAGACTTGTCTATGGCTGCCCGCCATGCTTCCTTGGTGACGCCATCGTATACAAGACTCACCATCATTTTTGTTGGTGCCTTCTTTTAATCATGAGCATCTGCCTTTACATTAAGTCGTTGATCCTCTTCTAGACCACACCATGTCCTTTGGAATGCTAGCGTACTCATACTTGATGGGAGCACTCGCCATTATATGAACTTTGCTACACCTTGATAATGGTTGTTCATTCCTTGAATGGTGGTTGAGCTTTTAGTCAGGAGGTCGTTCTTCATTACGCTGATAGCTTTTGATTTCATATGATATGCTATCATTGACACTATATCTTCATATGAACAATGTGGGCTTTGTGTGAAAAAGCTGACCCTTACATTGTACTAAGCATTACCTTATTGATAGTATAGGTTGTGTTATAAACTGAGAGACCGCATTATTATGTGTTCAGGCCGCCTTTGATTTAAATACCTATGGTATACTCATTAGAGGTTGCGCCTCATATGTAACCTGCGTATCATGACTCTTGTACTATATGCTGGCCGTTTCTTTTATGAAAGACCCGTGCCCTTGGTTAGAAGTGACTGCTCTTGATATACGCCATGCTTGATACTATGAGCCAAGTGCTTATAATTACAGTGCCATAATTGATAGGCCAATGCTCTTTCTTTTTAAAATTGTAGTGTCTTATCTTAGATGTTGAGACTGCACCTTGACTTTCAAATCCTTAGACCGAGCCTTCCTTTTACATGTTTCTGTTGATTCTAATTTTCATACTCATCTGCTGCATCTGATTTACAAACATCAAAAGTTTTTAAAATGGTGTGCAAAATTGCACAATAGTAACAGTTACGACAAAATTTATGACATGTAAGAGGTGTAAAAGGAGTTACTTTGTATTTTAGGTTGCTTGACCATGATTATGGGGCATTGGATTTTTTATAGTGGCTCATGGTTTTGACTCTTAGTTTTGGCATACCACTTGGTGGTTTCTTGTTTTTGATTTTCCTATATAATGGAGACATGGGATAGAGTTTTGTAAGGTTATTTTGTGGGTACTCTTTTGCTTCCAAAATAATGTTAGAGGGATAAGTGGATTGTATTGGTGTATACTTTTATTGTGATTAATACAATTTTGGATCTTTTTAGTGGTGGAGTTTTTTCATGCAAGGGTTTATCCATATATGTCTATTGTTCATATGGTTTGCTTATTTATGTTTGCTCCTCCATTGTTTCATCAATTTTATAGTTTATTGCATGTTTAATCGAATTGAAACACTTTATTATTAATATTCTCATTGTTTTCTTCACTTTGTATTTAACATTCAACAATTGGTATCAGAGCTACCACTTGATTTTAGAGGGACACATCTCTTTCAATGTGGGATTTTTGTAGCTGCAGTGGGAATATTTGGTTTAGTGATTTTGTAGATCTAAGTGTTGTTAGAGAATCATGGTAAGCACATCATGTTCAAATATTAATAAGTTCAATGGTTCTAGGTACGAGTTGTGGAAACTAAAAATAGATGATCTCTTGGAGGAAAGAGATTAATTGAGAGTTGTGATAGACAAAGAAAAGTCTTCTAGGTTATTAGATAAAATTTGGAAGAAGCTTGACAATAATGCTCAAGGAACAATATGGTTATGTCTCTCTGATTCCATCATTTTGAATGTTTATAAGGGGACTATTGCATACAACTTGTGGAGAAGGATAGATGAAATCAATCAAATGAAGAGTAAAGTAAAAAAATATATTTGAAATTAAAATTTTATTCCTTGAAAACGAAGGAAGGAACTAGGTAGCTAAGCATCTTAATGCTATTAATCTTATTTTGAGTTAGTTAGGAAGTATAGATGTTAATCTTGATTAAGAGGATAAGTGCATTTTGTTGCTTTGCTCTTTACCTGAATCTTGGGAGAACCTAATAGTTGTAATTAGTGATGGTACTACAAATCCCAAAATGGATTCCCTTGTTGCTACTTTGCTCAACAAAGAAATGAAGAGGAAATTCATGGACGAGGGTTCTAAGGATGCACTATATGTTTGGGGTGGACCCAAGGAAAAAGATGGTAAGAAAAGGGGATAAGGAGATATCTAAGTCAAAAGGATGATCTAAAACCTCCATTAGGAGTAGGCTCAAATGTAATGCCCACCCTAGTGCTTGCCTAGTGTGCTTCCTGATTCATATGTTATGTGTTGTGTTGAGTGTTTATCAGTTATTATGTGATTCTCTTGTTTTGATCTATTACATCAAACTTGCCGATGAGGCCTATTATACCATTGAGGGGTTCTAAGGGTGTATTCTAGATGAACATCAAGGTATTTTTGATGGAGTTTTGTACTGACTTTGGATTCTGACTATGTGCTATGGGATGCATACGTTGTGATTGTGTATGATAGATCATTGCAATGTTTCAGCTTCACTATTTTCACTATTGGTTATAGTTGTGACTATCATATGGTTTAGCATTGTGAAAATAATTGCATTAATTTAATTAGTTGAATTTCATATCATTTCAAATATTTTGGAAAGAGTTATTTTGGGGAAAAAATAAAAGAATTAGGGCCTATTCGATATAAAGGAAAAATAGAGTTATTTTTGCCTTATGCATTTTTCTCCTCAAACCCTCTCCTTGCTTGATGGAAAATAATTTTTTGTGTGGATGGAAAGAAGAGGATTCTTGCTTGCTTGGATTGAGATTTGGTTTGAAGGTTGCTTGATGAAGGATTTGGTTTGTGTGGCAAAAGAATGTCTTTAACAAACTCTTCATTATGCATGGTTTTCAAGAATTGTTTAGAGAGGTAATTTTCTCCAATTCCTTTGTTCAAAATTTTCTTTGCTCTTCCTTTTCCATGCCACTATATGTGGTTTGCTCATGGCTTCATTTGGATAGGAATTGAGTTAGTAAAGAATGTAGTTTATTATTTATTTAATTGCTTGAGTTTGAATTTTGAAAATCTTGCAAAAGCAAACAAAATTATGACAAAACTTTATTGGAAATACCCATCTTCAATTTTATTGCATGAATGGAATGTTGTGCATATTTAGGATAGTGGGTTGTCATTTTATTTCTGAAAAAACTTGTATTTTGAAAAATGGAAATTTTCCAAGGTTGCAAAGCAACCATTAATGGAGGAATTGGGATTTTATGGTTTTTATGCATTGTGGAAAAATGAAAATTTTGCATTTTAGAACCAATTTGAATGAATTGAAATGTGGGATGAGGAGTCTCCCTTATGAATTTGAATATTGCATCTTTTTAATTCATGTCACAATTTATATCGCATTGTTTTCTGTGCCATGCCCAATTTATAAAATTGGTGAGATGGACATCTAGGAAGAGGTATAGGGTAAGAAAGGAGTAGGTCCTACCGCATACCACAATATAAAGGAATCATTGGAATTAGTGAGTGGGGTGTTTAAACAAGATTAACCATAATCTCATTAGGTAAATAAAATTTAATAATAAGATCTACACCAAATGGGGATGCTTTCCTAGATCCAATTTCAGTTGTAAAGAGAATGTCATGACTCGTTGAGTTGGTGAGTGTTGGAGTAGAACCCACATGATTGGTCTGCTAGCTACTCATATTCTATGAGGCCGACAATCCATCGTAATCACTCCTTATCTTGACCACTATGTCTCTCTTCCTTGCTTATCGTAAGATTTGTATTCAACATGATGTGACCCTAGCATTTTCTTATGTATTGAGATGCTTGTTTCATGCTCATATGTGTATGCATGATGGGTATGATTTATGCCTTGTTTGGCATGCATTGAAGGTGTGATAATATCCCTTATGCTTGAATGTTGTGATGTCATTCTATTATGTTTGTTGGCTTGTGTGAACCATTCATACTTGTATGTATTTTATTGGTAGTTGTACCACATGTTACTTGTATGTATTTAATTGGTAATTGTGCCACATATGTGTCGTGTGTAGTGATTGGTGTGCATGCCATATGTTTTCTTATATGCTATTTGTATTGTGAGTTACCACATGTGTGTGGTGTGCTTGATTGGCTTGAGTGTTGCCATGTATACTTTGGATTTGTGTGAGATGGCCTTGATAGCATGTTGCCATGATCTTCTCTGTAGCTCGGGGTTACCTAGAGTGGTATAGACATCCATTGCACTCGACGATGGTAATATAGTAGGGTGGTGGGTAACATTTCCCCATTGGTCCTCTCACAAAGATCTTTTAGGAGCTGGATGGCTTTCTTGATCATTTTTGGCATGTTGAGCATGTAGTACTATGTGTCTATTGTAGCACCTTGGAGGTGATGTATTATTGATGTATATTTATGCCATGTGTAATTTAATTATTAGAGTGTGATCCTTCCATGTTTGGGAAGTATCCTCCTTCATATTATTATTTTATGTAATCATTTGGTTGGAAAACAATCCCTGTCTTAGATGGACTTTATCATGTTGTAGCATTGTTTCATGTGATGGATATGGTTGAATGAGGACGTTGGAGCCCTCCTTTTTATATGTTATGAATATCCTATGCTATGTTTATTGATTGGGTTGCATTGTGCCCACATTATGGTCGAGTTTACCATAATTGTATTTGGCCCATCTTGACGTTGGTGTTGAACAAGCATGGCTTTCCATTTGGTATTTCTCATTTTGGCATGTATGTTAGCACGAAATGAGGAATGTATATTATCTTTATTTGATTTACTCTCATGATTTTGTGTTAGCTAGCATGCTGATTAATGGTTAGTGAATATATGCTTTGTGATTGGTTTTTGCATTGGATGCTTGTCCTTGTGAGGTTCATGATCGATCCTCCTTTTGTGCTGGTTGATCATCGTTGTCGATTTTATTTGGCTTGTTGGCCATTTGTTGATGTTAGTTTGCCCTAGTCTTTGGAGAAATGTGTGTCTTGTTTCCACCTTCTCTCTTGTGCCCTTGGGTGGCACTTTGGTGATATTTCATGTTGAGTGTGCAATTGTGACATGTCTCGTGTTATAATTGTATTGCAACAATTTTGTTCATCTTATGCTTGTCAGCTAATGTCCTATTGTAAAATCTTGGGCATTACATTTGGTATCAGAGCCCATGTTTTAACATTGGGAGCTCTGGGTTGTTTGTGTGTGTGTGTGTGTCAGCTCAACATGGAATTGATTTGAGGTGGTTGTTTCCCTCATCCTACTCCATGTGTTTGCGAGAGAGCGAGGTTGTGGACTGGCATATGATCTTCATCATGGAGGAAGCTCCATCCTCTTGTGTGGTGATCATGATGGCTTTGTCATGATGTAACTTGTGAAGTCTTCTAGTTGTTTTTTATGTGGTGTGCATAGACCTTGCTTGATACTTGCACTTGGCTCCTTGGTCGATCTCCTTCCTCATTGGAGAGCGCATTTAACGTGCGCGAGCGTTGTCGATCTTGCATGGCCTTCAAGATATTTTTTTGTCTTCTAGATGTTTGCTAGGAGTCCTTGAGTGTTTTTGGGGTTTGTAATGACCTCAAGGTGGCATGTGTATTTTAGCTAAATTTGTGCCTTTGGGAAATCTTTGTTCTGGCATTGTTTAGGGACTATAGCGCCCCACGAGGACTACAATGTCCAGGAAGGACTCTAGCACCCAAGAAGTACTTTGGCACCCTAGGAGGACTTTAGCACCCTAGATGAACACTATCACCCCAAGAGTACACTAGAGAAAAGCGCTAGAGTCCTAGAAGTGTGTTGGAGTCCTAGTTCTACACAGTTGTCTTGTTCCACGTTATGGTCCTTGAGCCTTTAGACAATGAGCATTTCCTGACACTTTTTTGGAGAAACATTCTACATGAAAGATGTTCCCCTTGGTCCTCTAATTCTTCCCATATTTTCATCTTGATTGGACATGATGTATTTTGGAAGTTATGACCACTTTTGTCTTGGGAAGTGTGCTTTGTGCAGTGTTGATTGGTTGTCATGGTTTTTCGTGAAGGTTGCAATTCCCCTATTGGATTCCCTTCTTGGTTAGATTTCTTCGTGTGTTTGGAGATTGCATTGGATCTTTTCTTGGCCTTGTGCATTTTGTGGAGTGTGATGTTGTTCCTTGGTACACTCTCTATGTGGTAGGGATTGGAGGTTAGCATCATTGGAATAGTCATGCCCGTGTCCATCCTTTTGTTATGTGCTCCTGGTGTGGTGGATCTTCTTTCTTTTTGGAGTGCTTGAGAAGGATCCTTGATTGCATGTTTTGTGTGATTTGCTCTTGCATGGTCTTGAATTATTTGGTTTAGCTTGATATAATGCTATTATCGAGTCGTGATTGTGAAATGATATTCATGCTAAGGGTAATTTTTTTTGTACTCTCCTTTTGTCTACTGCATTTTGTTTGTTGAAAAAGATGATACATTGATCATATGCTTGGTTTTGAAGAAAATTGATGTGGTAATGCTAGTGGAAATCAACCTTGCTTTGTGTACCTTGTGTGTATACCATGTTGCAAGAGTAGCATACCCTCTTAATTGCTTGTAATATTTATTGTTACTTTCCTCTTATATGGTGACTAGAAACACTTGCATGACGTAAATCTTACATTTCCTTCTATTAGTGCATGTCCCTGTATGTGAATTAATTATGCAGGTGCAAGAGAGAAATGTTGCATTGTTAGAATAGGATCACTTGGCTCCCCTAGGCCAACAATTGAGAAAAATTATAGATGAAATATTACTAGAGGTACAAAATTAGGAAGATACAATCAAACAAAAACTATTAATAGATATAAAGAAAAGGAAAATAGATGACATAAGGAAGAAGTGTGCTACCACACACACTAAAAATTAAAAATTGAAGTACGAAACATGCAAATTAAAAATAACATTAACACACTTTACTAGTTCCTCTTAGGATGGTTGGCCTCCACCAAGGATTTGAAACTGCAATTGGAAAATATAGAAAATTAAATCATGTTGGCCTCCACTACATATGATTTCATGAAGGATTTAGATGGGAGTATCAGAGTTCAGATTAAGACCATCCATATTTAATATCGATAGGTGCATGATCAAAGAGAGGGATTAATGAAACAAATTAAACAACTAAGAGAAGTGCTCAACCTATGGCTAGCACATGTGATAGGATTATTAACAGAGGCTATGAAAGTGACCATCACCATTCAAATACCAGACACTCTAGAAGATAGGGAAACTACTTCACTCACCATCAATGGCTAGATACAATTACTATAGTAGGTAATTCAACAATGGGATAATACTTATACGCACTTGAAGGGGATCTATAAGAACATTTTTCCATAAAAATAAGATGACTT
This sequence comes from Cunninghamia lanceolata, assembly GCA_027924645.1. Taxonomy (NCBI): domain Eukaryota; kingdom Viridiplantae; phylum Streptophyta; class Pinopsida; order Cupressales; family Cupressaceae; genus Cunninghamia; species Cunninghamia lanceolata. The sequence continues at coordinate 7,014,479 of BSBN01000738.1, forward strand.
CCAAATTTTGATGATGTGACAATCAATTTTGATAGATCCATTTTAGAATTCACATATGTTTTGGTGAACAAAGACAGGATGTCTTGAATATAAGACATTATTTCAAAGGGGGGGTTATAGTGGCAGGACAAAGATGACTTTATATCAAGATACATCCACTGTAAAGGAGAAGCAACATATTTAACTGACCACCAACACACCCAAAGGTCATAACATGTATACAAGACACACTCCTTGATATACTTATACTTAGGCATAAGTAGGACTCAAATATGTGATATGTAAAGGAATGAGATATGTGTTAGCATTCATTTTGACCTAGGGTTGATTTTTCATGATCAGGGGGTTTCTTCATTTGAACCCTTTATCTTCTTGCCCATTTTCCTAAGTGTTGGACCTCCTCAGCATTTTTCAGCTGCAGCATCATATTTTCCTGAGGAGGAGGTCATCATCATCATCTTGTCTTCGATGATGGTCTGCATCATCGTGTTCTCCGTCGACCGGTTTCTCATCGTCATCATCATATTTTATTATCGGGTGATGTTTGGATATCATCCTGATCCTGCTGATGAGCTACAGTGCGCCTTGATTTGCTTGCGGGGGTGATTTTTCAAGTATCCAGTGATCTTCCATTTATCACCTTGCCCAAACATGATGATGATGTTGCCCCGATATTCTGAAGGGGTTATTCTCTAAGTTGTTCGACCTGACTTGTTTTTTCTTAAGGGTCGTCATCATCATCATCATATTTCCAGTTATCACCGTGTTGCTTGCGAGGGTCATCATATTTTGTGCCTTCATGATATTTCGCTGGGGTGATATTTTTATCATCGGGTGATCTTGGTTATGATCATCCTAATGATGTTGTTGAAGAGTTCTAAGTGCGACCCGATATTCACTGGGGTCATCATATTTTGAACGTCAGGATGATCTTAGTCAATATCATCCTGATGATGTTGTATCACTTCATGTTCGCTGTTTTATCATCCTGATGATGCTGACGTCATTCTTATGATAGGGTGATATCTTTCTGCCTATCTGCATCATGATATTTCCGAAGGAGGGGGTGATATTTTCATATCACCCGGGTGTATGTTTGTTCCAGCGTCATGATGATGCTGATATCAAGGAGATATCCGCCTGCCGGCTTCATGCATTATCTAGTGGGGGTGATCTTTTCAAGCATCATCATATTCGTCTATCGCCCCGATCTTATAGTGGAGCTACAGTGCAACCTGATATTTGTGCATCAGGATGATATTTCCAAATATCCGGTTGTCTTCCGAATATCATCCTGATGTTGATATGATGATGACGTCATCAAGGTCCAGGGGGGTCATATTTCTAACACAGATCATCTTGTGGAGATCTCCCGATATTTGCAAACATGATGATGACGTCATCCGGATATGAGGAGGTGCGCAGTAAGCAGGATATGATGATGACGTCAGCAGGATATGATGATGATGTCATCAGGATGTTCATCGGCCAGACTTTTGGTATAAGCTCAGCAGGAGGATGTTCCTCCGATGGATCAGGTTGTGCGGATGAAGGCGATTATCATGCAGTTATATTGCAATATGATGCTGACGTCAGGGTGATATTTCAAGCAACAGGATATCATGCTGCTGGAGGGTGATGATGATGAAGTCTTATACTAGTGTCGTCAGGAGCAAAAGTGCCGACATGATATATGCTCATGACTTAGTATATAAAGTGTTAAAGAGGTTGCTGCGGGGTGCATGTGGGATAATTGATATCCTGCATTTTCAAATATCATGATGATGAATCTCGGCGGGAAATGGTTGCGATCGACTGTTAGATGTTTTTCCCAAGGCCGCGGGTTGGTGCGCCATTAATGGCGAAGGTTGCAGAGGTATGGGCGGATCTGGTACCCGATTGAAGGTGTACATCAGCAGACAGTGGCACAGGGCTCGAGATATCTTCCTGTCTCCTCCCCTACCTGCTGCATTCATGTTTGGGCGCCAATCTGGATGTGTTTGAGTGCCATTTTCCTGATACTGTGTATCTGGCGGGATTTTTGGTCAACCATGTAATTAATTGCTGTGGTACACTACCTGGCTGTTATAAGCAGGGAGTGTTACTCATTTGTGGTTGTTGAAAGTTGAGGATTTTTGGCTCTGTAATCCAAAACCAGCTGATCTGGTTGCTCTGTACAGCTTAAACTTGTGAGTTTATGTATCTCCTGTTGTACGATTTGGCATGAATCCACTGATTTCATGGTTGATCTTATATGAGTAATGCTATCTTAGCATGTGTTGTGTTAATTCTGTCTCCAGTATTGCATGTATTCTTCTTCTGAATCTAGATATTTGGGTAATGTTTAGATTCTAGAGCATAGAATTCCTATGTTGAATGTCTGATCTTTTAACTTCTGCTCAAGGGGTAGATTAAACTGTTTTCAGGTTGAACATTGGGAAGGGTATACTGCAGTAGGGATGCCATAAGTAGAGATAACTTAACACTCTTCATTGGGAGATATCTGTAAGGCAGATATCATGTGTATCCCCCTGAAATCCAGTTTTAGCTATTCATGCTGATCATTCACAGGTGTATGTCTACCGACTCCAAGCCCTGGATAGGCACCAATCATGCTGTGTTCTTGTGTTATACACCATGTCCAGCTTTGCATCCAAACTTAAAATCCAAATCAAAATCTAAAACAACCATTAGGACATTAGAGTTAGTTTTAGGATCCTCAGTCCTCTGTCTACAACTGCAAATAGGCCCAAAGCTAGCCCCTTTGCTCTTATCTTTCAGTTTTGGTCTACTTACAGGAGGACTTATCTGCTTTCTGTCAGCATCCCAGCCTTGTATGCATATCCTCATGGATGTTGAGTAGGGAATACCCCCCTAGGTCTTGCAGAGCCTGAAGAAGAAGAGGAGATAAAATATAGAGTCTATCTCCTATACTGTTGGCCCCTGGCCCAGAGATCCTGTTGATCACTGATGGCTACCTTGTAGGGAAATCTGGGAATAAGCATCCAGTCTGGGAAAAAACCAACAATATGAATGGAATATTAATGAAATATGAATGTAAGAATGTATGAACGAAGGAATAAAAGGTAATATCTAATAAGATATGTGAATAGAATAAAGGAGAGAAGTATAAGGAAAAGGATAAAGACTGATGGATGAATGGACTTTGTATCATAGTTATATATGATGAATATAATATACCACATGATGATCTAATGAATGTATAATGTGCTATGAGATATGATGTGTATGTGAGTGTATGTATATTGTTAATTTTATTTGTTCTTTCTTGCCACAACCTTCTATAACTCACCACATAAGCTCTGACTTCCTCTTATCACTCATACTAGAGTATAAATATAACACTCAAGTAACTTAGGCTTAGATCCTCGATTTGCACTCGTAATGGACCCACCTCTCCACAATCATCTATTATTGTACTCCTTACTATTGTAAGAAAACTATCATCCAAAAGATTGGCTGGTCATTTGTATAAAATATTTCCTTCATTCTTGATCAAGCATCTTATGTAATAATCAATAATATCTCCTTATCATTCTATAAATAAGAAGGAATAGTTTTTCTTTTTAAGGAGTTTCAAGTGAAGTTTGGTGTCTTGATTTTTAGTGTGTATTAGGTTTGAATGTAAGTTTGGAAGTTATAAGTATGCTCTTTACCTATGCCTAGAGTGATTTGGTAAAACATAAAAGAATGTATGATTGTTGTAAGTTGATGCAAACACATAATACAAATTACAAGATTTCTTGTTCAATTGTTGATCCTTTAATTGCTTTGAGAGTGGTTTTAATTATATCTTCCTCTTCCTACTCTTCATCTGAAGACTCTCTCTTCTACTTAAGTAATCTTTCTCTTTCCATCTTGTCTTTGATCATGCCATAAGAGAGTTGTATTACTTAAGTTTAGAGGGATGTAGCTTATGATGAGGCTTATACTTTTTCTTATTGGAGTAGCAAAAACCATTGTCTATGGAATAACCATAGTTTGAGGATGATGGAGCATTTTTGTAGAAACCATGGAGATTACAAGAACTATTGTATTCATCCGTATTTCTTTCGATTAAACTAAGAAGACATTGCTTCTTTAGCTTCTAATAGACAAATACTTTTAGTTATGACAAAGTGTAATCTATAATTTATTTTCCCTTAATTTTCTTTACATGAGATTCTACCCATTATCCTAATTTATAAGGTAGAGATAAACAAAGTGTCTCTTAAGTCTTGGAAGGTGCCAATCAATTGATCTATATGCATACTTCTCATATACAAGACAATATTCATTACATTTGGCTAGACTACAAAACTTCATTATGTAGATAATTGTAGACATCAAAAAATTGACCACAGATCGCATTCCATCACATTCCTATCCATCCTTAAATCATCCCCTGATTATCGATCAATTCCCTAAGTTAGGAAATTTAATTAATTTTAATTAATTAGTTAAATATCCCTTAATCACTCTCGTAAATAATAAATTAAAATTAATAAATTTAATTTATTATTTAATCCACCCTAATCCTAAGGTTTAATTAATTTTAATTAATTAAATCTTTTTCATTTGTTTTTACCCTCCTGAAAATAATAAATTAATAAATTTAATTTATTATTTAAATTAAACCTAACCTAAATCCATTTGCAAAAATAAATTAAAAATAAAACACCCTAACTACCTTTTACCTACCTTTTTGTCATTCAACCGCTCGAACCACTTTTGCCCAAACTTATAAATCAACCTCATTTTTCATTTACTGGCCCCTGGAGTTTTCATATTGGAGTTATGCAAATACTTGAAGCAACCACATTCATTCAGTAACATTTATTTCAATATCAATATTTTATCTTTATCTTTTGATCATTTGATGTGGCATTTAATATGAGTTGTTAGGGCTTTGAAATAGTTTTGAAATCTTTCAACAAAAATTCATATTTTGTCCTTACAATAATATCTCTTGCCTTGAAAGCTTTGTACTTTTAGTTCATGCAAATTTGCTTCACCATATTTAGGTGTACCCGATTCAATGCAAGCTCTGCAATTTCTTGCATGCCTAGATTATCTAGGTCAATGTTGTTATCAACATTTCTTGGTCCTCTTTTCACTAAACTTTTCCACCAATCTCTTAATTTACCTACAAACAATTTGACAACATAGTGTACAAGTATTTCTTGAGACTAACCTGGGTGAGTATACTCAAAATTCTTCATACATTCATGCCATGTCATGATGGCATCATAAGGATCTATTAGCTTGCCCATATTTAGCAAATATTTGTTAGCATTGACATATCTCAATTTGTCTAGGTCTTGGTATTTCTTCCACAAGGTTTTCCATATTAATGTTGGCATAATCTCCTAATTCAATCTTAGAGATTGATTTTGTTTTGGAGGCATGTTTCCCAATTTTCTATGGGATCAAGGTTTTCTTTAGAAAATTCTTATTCTGGACGAGACTATTAAATTCACTATTTTTGTTGATGACAAAATTTTCTTCTTCTTTGACCAATTTTTCTATCTCAATTTATAGATCATAGATAAGACAATAATAGATCATGGACAAGGTGCTCGATATATCTAGTCTTGGGTCATAGACAAAATGCTCAATATGGTAGGATATGACATTGATAGATCATAGACACAATGCTTAAGATAGAAAGATACAATACAACGATAGTGTATAAAAGACAAAAATGTTCAAGATAGCTAGATTAGACAAGTACTCTAATAAGAAAGATAGGTCAATGTAGGAACATACCATGTAGATAATGTTCATAGATAAAGGATGAGCATATACATGATAACAATAAGGACCATGAATATAAATATCAAATGAAAGACCACAATAACAAGACAAAGGCCAAAGGATCAAAAGAATCAAAGGAAACAAAAGATAAGATGATAATTCATATAGTAAGATAAGGATGTAAATAGTGAGTTGAAATCAAAACATGCCCCTAGGTGGGGAAGATAAGTATGAATATGAAACCAACTATAGAAAAAAGAGTTCAAAGCACAACAAACAAGGTGTAAATGGAAAGACCAAAGTGTAAGGACACATGTATAGATGGAAAAGGCCTCCAAAAATGATACAAAGTATAAGGAACATGGGAAAATAAATCCAAAAAAAGAAAGCAAGAACATAAAATGTGGTAAGCAATGATAAGGACAAATAAGGATATTTGTAATGAATCCATCTCTCATATTAGGTGGTTTCTCTTTTATGTCATGTGTGACCTTAATGTTTATAGTGAACAAAATTAAAATTTTAATGATTTGCTTTCATACGACTCACCTTATTAAGTGTGGGAGTTATGTGTTTATGAGTATACTCAACATGCATCTACCCTTTCTTTATAAATTCTTGAATTTTATGTTGGAATGTAATGCCTCTATGCTTATAATATCCATGTGTTGATAATAAGGAATACTGAGAGGGGGGGTGAATCAATATTCCACAAAACCACTTCTTCACAAATTTATTTATCCAATTTCTAAGGTTAATAACATGAAAGTAGAACAAACATAGGAACAACAACCATAAAGACATAACACATGAACACCAAGATTTTTAGATGGAAAACCCAAAAGGGAAAAACCACGGTGAGTGTTAGCTCACAATATATTAATATAGCACAATACCAGATTACAAGAAGGCTCACTACCCAGAGAAATACTCACTGTAAGAAAGGCTCACTGCCAAAATAGGCTCACTACCTAGAAAGAGAAGGAAGAAAGAAGAATCGCTCACTGCCAATTTGAACTGCTCTGATTGCATCTACACATGCATAGTTACAGCTCCAATGAAGCACATAAAAACTGATTCAACACTCTGCATCTCTGTCTACCCTGTTTCACTGCTCTGCTCTTATTCGGTAATAAGATCTCTCTTCTTCTACCAATTACTACCTTAACTTCACTTACTTTGCACACCATACATCACATTGCATAGCAATTTTTTTCAAAACTCAAATCCATCATATATATATATATATCCGTATCAAGAGTTATTACTTGATCAGGTCGGCAAACTAAACAAGAAAACGTGTATGCCAAAATATCGTACTCTGTCGGCTTGTTCTTATGTACAATCTCCAATGCGGACTTAAACAATTGTGCACAAGTCTTCATATAGGTTAGCCTTAGTCATATGACCACTCAAATTGATTATCCAAACATTACATCTTCTCCACATAAAGATCTAACATACCAGTCGGCCTGTTCTTTAAGAACATACTTGACAAGTTTATTTGTCACATCACAACTTGCACTGCAGACCAAATGGGACCTCACAAATCATATCCAATGTTCATTACTAACCACTTGACATACCTTTAGAACCGCAGAGCACAATATGTATTTGTGGAGAAATGCAGACCATTATGCTGTGCCCTATTCACTGTCTCTGTCCTACCTCTATTTGTCTGGACTTAGACAATTCCTTCACATGACTTCCAGAGGAAGTCATCGCTTGAATACTAGACTGAATCATCATCACATAGCTATGAGTCATCTTACCTGATCTGCATTAGGAGGTCTTCTTCTGTGGAGGCATACTGATCCATTTTCTATCTCATACTCTATACCCTATCCATACTTAGTCATTTTACACTTGTGCCTTGATGCCAGACCAAGTTGATCTTCTGAAGTGATGTCTTCTTGTCATGCTAATGTGTCCCTTGGTCATGTTGCCATCAATGACAACACACAAATTATCTCTAGAGCAGTGTCTTTTGCCAACACCATGTGTATGGTGAGAAGTATATTTAGTATATGGATTGGTCATATGGACATTAGGAGAACACAAATTAAAATATAAATCATTATAGATCATCACTATGTCCACGTTATTCTCATGTGAACTAGTGCTAGAGAAATAATCAATCAAAGCATGAGCCAAATTATAAAAGGAAGTATAGAGAAAACAAGATGAATCAAACCAGTCTAAACCTCTACCACATAAGTACAATCTAAACTTACCAACCAATAGAATGATATCATCTATGTGCATATAATTTGAAATGAAAAATATTTCACATGCAAAGAAGCATTTACAAAACCATCAAATCATCATGTAATAATTCCTCACTAAAACATCATATCAAAATGTAGAGGGAACAAAGTGTCAAAACATCCTACACAATAAGCTAATGTGTCATCATCAAGACAATCATTCACTAGAAGTAGTGGAATTATCATCATAGGACTTGTTGGTTTCCAAATCTGCAGAGGGTTTGCCAGCTCCAATGCACAAGCTGATTCGGCCAACAGATTACGGGAGGTTGCATGAGTTGCCTCCCCTTCACTTCTGGTTCTGCCGCACCAAGGGGGGTATCCCTATGACAAAAGATATAACCTTGACTAGACCAATAACACCATGATTTAGCTTTACAATAATAGGCAGAATACTCTCATGTGTGGACCAAGATCTGCATGATAGATCACAAGGTTGGCAACATTCTTGGACATATGTGTCTGGTTGGGTATGAGAGTATGCAGGGGGTTCCTAATCCTACTCCTACAACTAACAGGTGGAAGAGATGAAATGGGTGGACATAATGTCCTAGATGCAAGACAAGGGGTTTTGGCTCATAACTACTGACCCAAGAGCAGACTGGTGCCTATCCATTGGGCAAGGAGTCAACTAGACGTATACAGCAGGTGGTTTGCAACTTTCACTCAAGTTTCAGGGGGTTTGAACTGATGCTTGCCTTACAAACATCACCCAAGAAAGAGTATCTAACTGCCTCTACTTACAGATATCCCTGCAGACATACAACCTTCTCCATACATTGACCTAAAACAGTTTAATCCACTCCTTGAATGGAAGTTACAGATCAAGCATGTAGTATAGATATCTATACCCTAGAATCTATGAAACCCTTAACAACCAGATTCAAAAGAAGGATGACATGCAGCAAATGGAGACAAGCAGATAGACACATGCAACAAGCATTTTTCATATAAATCAACACTGAAACTGAAAATATGTGCAAAATACATGCATGCTACAACACATAAACTCCAAAATGGGATGGAACAACCAAGTTCATGCCCTGTTCTTCATTATTTACACAAAAAATTGCCCAGGACTTCAACAACCTCTAAATGGATCACATAGTTTGCTTAAATAGCAAGAAAATGTATCCCACAAATTAATTACATGGCACATCAAAAATTCGCCATATACATTGCACTGAAAAATGGCGCTCAAAACAGTAAATGCAACAGCCAGAAACAGAGAACAGAGCAGGTGAGAATTGGAATCTACACCGCCGCCTGAAGATTTGCATCATAAAAATGGTGGTTGGCTTGTCAACTTGACCCATACCATCCTGCATAATGTGCCATTAAAGTTTCAACTACCCACAGCCTCTAGAAATGCAGCCGCAACAAACTTCTAAAGATTTCCCGCCCAAATGTGGCCGCAGATACGAAGAAACCCACCGCTGCATCAAAATTGAAAGATAGCCATTGATAAAAAACCCATCGCTAACATTAACGGCCCCAAAAACTACTGAAAAGTCGCCAGCCAACCAGATCGTGCCACGTAGGCACTTGAAGTTTCTATTGCTGGCCAATCGCATTGCTTTTCCTTAATTTTCCCGCCAAGAGTCCTCTGCCGGAAACATGCGCGGAAGCCACCACGTGGCAAGCTCCGTGGCACCCTTGAAACACTAGGGACTCTCCAAGAAACCCCAGCGGAAGCTGACATGTGTCGAGCTCCGCAGCATCTCTAGAAACACAAAGAAACATCCCAAAAACTCCCGCGGAAGCAGCCATGCATCGAGACCCACGATACTTTACTAAACTGTGTCAAAAGTTTGAAGTGGCCCCCGCTTGTGACACTTGTCGCAATCTGTGGCTTTGAATCCTGAGGCACATTAAGAAACGGTGCCGACAACCCGCCTGCTCGCCATTACACAAGGAAAACAAGGGGAAGTCTGCGGAAGCTGACACTTGTCAAGCTTTGCGGCCTCCTTGAAACACTTGAAACCTTTAGAAACTCTCATGCGGAAGCTGACATCTGGCAGGTTCCGCGCTACTTTGAAACTTTTGATAGGGGCTCCCGAAACTCAGGCGGAGGTTGCCACCTAGCAACATCCGCAGCAGCAGGGACACTTAACTGGGACCCACCTTCCCTTCGCCGCACTTAGCACCAAAAAGGAAATGAAACATTACGCGGGGGCTGACACTTGTCGGGCTCCACAGCCACCACTAGGGACACACGGTGCCATCTGCCCCTGCATAGAAACTTAAAGAAACATCAGCAAAGGCTGACACTTGTCGGGCTCCGCGCTCTTTAGAAACTTTAAGACCCCACTCTGAAACTTATGCGGAAGCTGACACATGTCATCATCCGCGTCACTTGAGACACTTAACTGGGACCCACCCTGTTTGCGCCAAACATTGAAACGTGTAGAAACTTCAGCGGATAGCGACACTTGGCATCGTTCGCGAGGCTTTAAGAAACATTAAGGGTCATTTAGAAACACTGGCGGAAGCCGCCAGTTGGCACAGTCCGCGGGCCATTAGTTACTTCCTTTTGTGTCCCTCAGGTGTCTCCACATGGTGCCCTTCGCGCCACCCTCATAAACTTTTAGAAACTGCATTGAAACTTGGCGGAAGCCGACACGTGGCACCTTCCGCGCACATCTGAAACATAAAAGAAACTTTAAAGGGTCCTTTGGAAACTTGGCAGAAATGCGAAACATTGAGAATCTTTTAGGTGCCTCCATGTGGAGCATTCCGCGACACTAGCATAATTAGATCCCTCTAGCCACACTTAGAAACATTTAGACACAAAAAATTGTGACCTGAAACAGTGACCCGATATGCATTTTTTATGCATTTGACCCAATTTTTATCAATTTTCAGGGGCCGATGGAGATTTCTGACCTGCCACTGCATATTTTGACTTGCACCTTAACTGATTTCTCACATTTTCACATCTGCAGAGGCCAAAATATTAGAACTTTTTGGATTTTTAGGGAAGAGGCCTCACTCAAAACCCCAAACATAAATTATTACTAACAGTGGCTCCAATTGGAGATGTGCAGACGCAAGACTACAACGAGAACCTCAGATCTCTGGGATGCAGACCAGTCCCTTATCCATTGGGCACAGAGTCAAATACTGCACTGATCTGCATCACCAAACACACTTGATGGCCTAAGGCCACCAAGAAAAGAAAAACCTGTATCTCCCTTTGTCAAATATCTTGTTTTCATCTGCATGTACTGGGTCAAGCCTGGAGATACTACTATGAACTGCCCACAAACAAACCTTGTTACTTGCATAAACAACTATCTCATTTAGTTGGCTCCTCTCAACCTTATGCAAGCAACCCTTAGCATCCAGCAACAAGTGAATGTAGTATTTATTAGGCAATGCATATTCATATGGTATATAACACTTATCATCATCTGCATCAGCAATATGCATTGCAAAATGATCTCCTAGCTGGACTGAAAACTGAAAACACTCAAAGTCCATCACACAACTAGGAAAATCAGGGCTCATTGTATCATATGCTAGCACATCAAAAGAAAAGCTTTCAAAATCACAATTGTGCACATCATGTACACAACCATCAACAGCACCAAACTGGAAAAGATCAGGCTCTGACACCTCTTTACAATCAGGCACATTTTTACAATCACTTACCTGATGTATGTTGGCTTCTTTTTCATCACGATGAGAAACAGAATCCAAGTCAAAAATAGTGTCTAAATCCTCACCATACTCAAATGGATCCTCATCACCATATGTGTCATAAATGGGTGACCCAGGTGCATCAGCTTCATCATGGTATGCCACTGGTTCATGGGCAGCAAAACATGCATCCTCACCATCAATGGATTCTCTTTGTGGAGGAATATCAGCTTGTGTCATAAGCAAAATAGCCATCAAATAAAGAACACTCATGCTCTGCACTAGCACTTTTTTCAATCTCTGATTGCTCTTCACCATCTCCATGTGTTTGAAAAGAAGGCAATGGTTCATACATGGAACTATTTCTTTGTTTGCTTATATCTTCTCTGTCTTGAGTACAATACTCACAATTATCTCCACAAATCCATTCAAAAAGTTGCTCATTGCTGTCCACAACCTCAACATTATTTTCATGGCCAGATGCCTCAACATTGCAATTGGAGTCCTCACTGATCCTTTCACTGGCATCCTCAACATTTACTTTTTCATCTTCATATGATGCCTTAATCATTTGGTCATTTGCAGCTTCATGACCACTATTCACACCAAAGCCTGGGGACAGGGATTTCCGCAGGTGCTTATCTCTCATTTCTTCTACATTTTCTAAAAATTTGTATGCCATCTGCATACTTGTCACCTTGAAATCCCTCAGTAGTGCACTAGAGCCCTCCTCAAAAGCTTCAAAGAATATGCCAACACAGGTTGAAGTATCAGGTCTGAAACTTTCAGGGACTTGTGAAAGGGCTAGTGCAAACCTATGATTGAAAACAATACATGGCTCTCCATCTTGTTTTCTAATTTTCATCAATTCTGCAACAAGATCAGCAGGTTCTTTTGCAAATTCTTTTTTGAAACAGTCAGCAAGCTCATCCCAACAGGCAAAGGATCTCTTTAGTAAGCTTAAATACCAATCTCTAGCTTTTGTATCAAAGGATCTAACAAAAAACCTCATCCACATATCCTCATCTCTAAAAGAATGTCTTTCCATAAAACTGTAAATTTTTTGGATATGTACACCCCCATCACACACACTGTGACCACTAAATCTAGGCATCTGACTGTACATCCTAGCAGGCATACTTTCTACTTTATAGTCAACCCATGACAAATCTAATTGGTCATACGAAGGATCAAAAGGGCTAACAAGAGGTTTAGCTTTCTGACTGGCAGACACAACAAGGTTATCACTATTTAACTGGGCCTGCCTAGCCTCTAAGAGAATCAACCTATTTTTTAACTCCTCTATTTTCTTAGTCAACATATCATCCCCCTTTTCACTAAGTATAGGTGAATACATGTTTGGATTCATAAAATTTTCCATCTTAGACATCCTATGATTGCCTAAGACCTAAGGTTTCCCTTGGCATCTAACTTATGCAGTAAACAACAAATATAAAGGGGAAGAAGTTAGGTACCTTTTCTCATCTAGATGTAGAAATATGAACATCTTTGTCACATCACATACATCTATCTTTCACGTGCATTCGGATCTTTTTTGCAGAGTCACCACCTCTCCAAAGAGGACAAAATTTACAACACCTGAAAACTACTTTTCCAAGTTCATTCCACCAGTAGAGCATCATTTTGTTAGTGACTCGGATGGGCCACAAATACATTCCTTTTTTTTTTATCAATCCATCCCCAGCGGAGTTGCCAAAATCTATTGGTTACCAAATCTACAGAGGGTTTGCCAGCTCCAATGTATAGGCTGATTTGGCCAACAGATTACAGGAGGTTGCGTGAGCTGCCTCCCCTTCACTTTTGGTTCTGCCGCACCAAGGGGGTATCCTTATGACAAAAGATATAACCTTGACTAGACCAATAACACAATGATTTAGCTTTACAATAACAGGTAGAATACTCTCATGTGTGGACCAAGATCTACATGATAGATCACAAGGTTGGCAACATTCTTAGACATATGTGTCTGGTTAGGTATGAGAGTATGCAGGGGGTTTCTAATCCTACTCCTAGAACTAACAGGTGGAAGAGATGAAATGGGTGGACATAATGTCCTAGATGCAAGACAAGGGGTTTTGGCTCATAACTACTGACCCAGGAGCAGACTGGTGCCTATCCATTGGGCAAGGAGTCAACTAGACGTATACAACAGGTGGTTTGCAACTTTCACTCAAGTTTCAGGGGGTTTGAACTGATGCTTGCCTTACAAACATCGCCCAAGAAAGGGTATCTAACTGCCTCTACTTATAGATATCCCTGCAGACATACAACTTTCTCCATACATTGACCTAAAATAGTTTAATCCACTCCTTGAATGGAAGTTACAGATTAAGCATGCAGTATAGATATCTATACCCTAGAATCTATGAAACCCTTAGCAACCAGATTCAAAAGAAGGATGACATGCAACAAATGGAGACAAGTAGATAGACACATGCAACAAACATTTTTCATATAAATCAACACTGAAACTAAAAATATGTGCAAAATACATGCATGCTGCAACACATAAACTCCAAAATGGGATGGAACAACCAAGTTCATGCCCTGTTCTTCATTATTTACACAAAAAATTGCCCAGGCCTTCAACAACCTCTAAATGGGTCACACAATCTACTTAAATAGCAAGAAAATGTACCCCATAAATTAATTACATGGCACATCAAAAATTCGCCAGATACATTGCACTGAAAAATGGCGCTCAAAACAGTAAATGCAACAGCCAGAAATAGAGGACAGAGCAGGTGAGAATCAAAATCTGCACCACCGCCTGAAGATTTGCATCATAAAAATGGTGGTTGGCCTGTCAACTCGAGCCATACCATCCTGCATAATGTGCCATTAAAGTTTCAGCTACCCACAACCTCTGGAAATGCAACCGCAACAAACTTCTGAAGATTTCCCACCCAAACGCGGCCGCAGATACGAAGAAACCCACCGCTGCATCAAAATTGAAAGATAGCCATTGATCAAAAACCCATCGCTAACATCAACGGCCCCAAAAATTGTTGAAAAGTTGCCAGCCAACCAGATCGTACCACGTAGGCACTTGAAGTTTCTATCGCTGGCCGATCGCATTGCTTTTCCTTAATTTTCCCGCCGAGAGTCCTTTGCCGGAAACATGCGTGGAAGCCACCACGTGGCAAGCTCCGTGGCACCCTTGAAACACTAGGGACTCTCCAAGAAACCCCAGCGGAAGCTGACATGTGTCGAGCTCCGCAGCATCTCTAGAAACACAAAGAAACATCCCAGAAACTCTCGCAGAAGTAGCCACGCGTCGAGACCCGCGATACTTTACTAAACTAGGTCAAAAGTTTGAAGTGGCCCCCACTTGTGACACTTGTCACAATCCGCGGCTTTGAATCCTGAGGCACATTAAGAAACGGGGCCCACAACCCCCCCGCTCGCCATCGCAAAAGGAAAATAGGGGGAAGTCCGCGGAAGCTGACACTTGTCAAGCTTCGCGGCCTCCCTGAAACACTTGAAACCTTTAGAAATTCTCATGCGGAAGTTGACATCTGGCAGGTTCCGTGCTACTTTGAAACTTTTGAAAGGGGCTCCCAAAACTTAGGCGGAGGTTGCCACTTGGCAACATCCGCAGCAGCAGGGACACTTAACTGGGACCCACCTTCCCTTCGCCACACTTAGCACCAAAAAGGAAATGAAACATTATGCGGGGGCCGACACTTGTCGGGCTCCGTAGCCACCACTAGGGACACACGGCGCCATCTGCCCCTACATAGAAACTTAAAGAAACATCAGCAGAGGCTGACACTTGTCGGGCTCCGCGCTCTTCAGAAACTTTAAGGCCCCACTCTGAAACTTATGCGGAAGCTGACACATGTCATCATCCGCGTCACTTGAGACACTTAACTGGGACCCACCCTATCTGCGCCAAACATTGAAACATGTAGAAACTTCAGCAGACAGCAACACTTGGCATCGTCCGTGAGGCTTTGAGAAACATTAAGGGTCATTTAGAAACACTGGTGGAAGCCGCCACTTGGCACAATCCGCTGGCCATTAGTTACTTCCTTTTGTGTCCCTCGGGTGTCTCCACGTGGTGCCCTCCATGCCACCCTCAAAAACTTTTAGAAACTACGTTGAAACTTGGCGGAAGCTGACACGTGGCGCCTTCCGCGCACATCTGAAACATAAAAGAAACTTTAAAGGGTCCTTTGGAAACTTGGCGGAAATGCAAAACATTGAGAATCTTTCGGGTGCCTCCATGTGGAGCATTCCGCGGCACTGGCACAATTAGATCCCTCTAGCCACACTTAGAAACATTTAGACACAGAAAACTGTGACCCGAAACAATGACCCGATATGCATTTTTTATGCATTTGACCCAATTTTTATCAATTTTCAGGGGCCGATGGAGATTTTTGACCCGCCACTGCATATTTTGAGTTGCACCTTAACTAATTTCTCACATTTTCACATCTGCAGAGGCCAAAATATTAGAACTTTTTGGATTTTTAGGGAAGAGGCCTCACTCAAAACCCCAAACATAAATTATTACTAATAGGACTCACCATCATGTATAAAGTGGTAACTTATCTAATGCAAGGGATATATCATTGCGTCCATCATGTCTAGGTGTGAGAGTGACTTTAGGTTTCACTCAGGCATGATAAATATTACTAAGATTATTATGATATGGAGAACATGAAGAAGCATGAGCTATATGATATGTAGGAATAATAACACAATTAGGCACAATGTCATCATCTATAAGTAGATCCTATGAGGGTGTGCTCAAAGGTAGTATATTATTAGAGGCAAGCACACTACTATCACTCTCTATAGAAGAAGTACATGCATCATGTGAGGATCAAGGAGGAACGTGAAGTAAGGATGTCTAACAAAGAGGGAAGCATAATAAGAAAATCCTTATAGGAAGAAATAGAGCATATGGCATCATATAAAGCTTCCATAGACAATGCAATCTCATCAATATGAGAGAATGTTATGTGAATCAAGAACAATGGGATCACATGTCACAAAATGTATAAGCATGTCAAAATTAGTGATGGAAGCATGGATAAAGGACCAAGAGAATCCATACTGTAACAAGGTTTTATCCAAGATTCTAGCGTCCACAAGGATATGCAATAAAAGTGTAAAACCCTAAAAGGAGGAATTAAATGACATAAAAGAGAGGTAAATATATTATGGCTTAGATTGTTAGTCCTAAATCAGATCTGGAATGTATGGAAAAGGTTAACACTAAGGGCAAGCTAGGGTAGGTATGGTGGATGAAGGATGGGCTTATGGAAAGAATCACCAAGCCTTAAAATAAAGGACTATCAATGAATCACATAGATAAGCAGTGATATTTAGATTTGAAAATAAGATGTACATAGAAATAAATACAGATCTAAAAAACCCTAGAAGCAAACTAGGTTGTGTAAGATTGATTGGGTTCACCAAAATGAAAAGGAAATAAAGATTTCCTAAGGTTAGCTTAGGATAATCTAATGAGATGCATACACAAGCATGATTAACCTAGATTAAATAGTGGAATGGATATGATAGATTTAATAATAGACAATTAGGTAATTGTCAACTTGCTATAAATATAAGTAAATGAGGTAGATATATTACTTAGCTCAAAGACTAAAAAATGAGTACCAAATGGATGAGACTCTGGAATTTGTGTGCCTGAAAATTAGAAAATTCCCTCAATAGTCATATGTTTAGATCAAAATCAAAATACTCTTCTCTACTATACTTTGGGTCAAGTCCTTCATTCCAGGTCTAGTTTCTAAATGTGAACTCAAATTGAAGTTGCAAACTTGACCTTTGATATCTCTGAATTATACCCTTAGTGTAATCCAAAAAGTAGTGTTATCCTCAAAATTAGCTATGCTCAAATTGTAGGATGACCCCTACGAAACTTGTCTGTTTCATAGCCCACACCCTCTAAGCACACAAAATGAGGCAAATCACATTTTCCCTCGTGTGTGGTCTTCTAGCCTTGAAATGTGCTTTCGAGCGTCATCTTATGTTGGTTTCTCAAAATTTGCGAAACAATTCAATTTGCAAATTTTAGTTTTTAGGAGTTAGAATTTTTTTTTATTGTACATGTAGGGTCGGCAAAATTTGCCGCCACTGCATGTTATAAGGTCGGCGCAATTTGCTGACCTTACATGTCATTCCTCCAAGTCCATGGCCGTCAATTTTAATCGACCCCGTAACTTTTAGTTCACATGAAGTGTCATTAATGCTTCATTGTTAATGGCGTTTGAGGGTTTTTAAGGTAATTTTATTGTTTTATTTTTATTGTTTTCTTTCTTTCTTACCCTCATTCATCCCCCTACGTCATTGAAGAGTTCTTACTTCTAATTGAAATGTATATCCTCTATTTGCATTCCTCCTCTTTCTTTTATGTCATAATGTATTTGTTTTGTGTTACTAGGGTTTGTTAAAATGTGGGTTTTGTTTGTATAAACTTTTGCGTAGTCAAGGTTTGTTTTACCTCATGCATGGGTGGCAAATTTTGCCACCCGTGCAAGTATTTCAATGTCATTTACCTGCAGGGTCGGCAAAATTTGCCACCCATTCAACCTTCTAAAGTTTTCCCTTTATGTACAAGTGACAAAATTTGCCACCCGTGCAAGTTCTTCAAAGTTTATCATGCGGTATCGGTGGTTTTCACCGCTCCTACACTTGCAAGTTTTTACCAAGATGTAAGGGTGCTGAAATTTGCCGCCCTTACACACAACCAATAACTTCTTATCCAACTCAAAACCATGTATCTTCAGGTTTTGAAGATGGAGTTGAACTTGAGGCATCAATGGCTTTTGATGTTACTGGCCTAAGCTTGACAAAAATTTAGAATGCTCGAGGTATAATTGATTTGTTGATGGAGATCCTCAATGCTCTAGATCCTCATAGCAAGGAGGGTGTGAAGCAGGAAGTGATTATAGAACTTGTTGGACAATGTTGTTCTTACAAGCGACGCATGATGCATCTTGTGAATAAAACTTTGGATGGGGAGCTTCTTGGTCTAGGTCTTTCATTGAATGATGACCTAGATCGTGTACTAGGGAAACATGATTCTATTATTGAAGGAGTCTGATACAACGGGAAAGAACATAAAAGAGAAACCAACTCATGAGGAGAACACTGGGATTAAATCTGGAGCAGTGCTTCCCTTGAGCTCCCATTATCTATTGAATACATTAAGTCCAAAGTCCAGTAGCCAAGGTGTATACTATCCACTTTCAATGGTCGTGGTGAAAGGAGAGATGTTGGAGAGGATTTCTGAGCTCTTCATCCACAACCACCACACTATATCTCCTACGAATGAAGTAACCATGAAGGAAAACACAATGCAATTGGCTCAATCCTCGGGCCCTCGTAACTCCGTGAATGTCAATAATAATGAGGAGAAGAAAAAGAAAACATCAGGGCAAGAAAAAATATTACCTTCAAAGAAGATGGTGGAAACATTTTTTTCGTGGAAAGTCGTCAACTGCCTTGGCCGAGGATGTTGTGTTGTTGCTTCCAGAAACATCAAGGAAGGAGAGGTGGTTGTTGTAGAACCGGCTGTGGCATTTATGCCACGCACACAGTATCATTCAACAATTTGTCATTCTTGCTATTGTGATTTCACTGAAAACTTTGATGGAGTTAAATGTAGCTCATGTCAGAATGTATTTCACTACATGTGAAGAGAAGGCATTTCCCCGGCATAGAAAATGGTGTTCAGTATATAGAGAGATTAATAGGATAGCCAAGGAATCTGATTGTGATCAAGATCTAGTGCATTTTGTGCTATCACTTTTTTCAAAGAAATACTCATATCCAGACAACAATAGAAAGGTAGTTGGAGTTGAAAGCATTGATGGTGGAGGTACGATAGAAGATGGTATCATTAACTCATCTTTTAAGGATGCATTAGGCCTGCAATCCATCAAAGAAAAATGCCAAAAGCATGGAGAAATTCTGTACAAAAAGCTTGTAAAGCCCTGCAAATGGTGATCATGAAGGAGAGGGAAGGTGACTTGGATTGCAGTGTAGGGGAACTTGAGTGGTTGGCCGCTTTGGTCAATACAAATGCTCATGGAATGGGTGCTCAGGGACTTTGAATTACTGATGTTGCTCTTGGCATTTTTCCATTTGTGTCCATGCTAAACCACTCATGCAGGCCTAATTGCTGCTTTTCTTCTGAAGGAAATGTAATGTTTGTCAGAGCAGTCCAAGATATTTCAACAGATAATGAGATTTGTGTTTCATATATTAATTTGTATGAGCCTAGGAGCATCAGAAAGCATGAACTTTCCGTGACAAAACATTTTGATTGTAATTGTCAAAGCTGCATGGAACCATTGGGATCATCTCTTGATCACTTCTTGGAGGGTTGTATGTGTAATGTTAGAGGCTGTGATGGTATTTTACTGAAAAGAACTTCCCTCAATGCTCATGTGTTGGGGGATGGCGAGTTAACACCATGGATATGTGATACATGTTCACGTGTTCTGGATCCAATGTCATTTGATACTAAAGGAAAACAAATTACTGAAGCACCTTGGGTTCTGGTGGATAAAGCTGAAGAGTAGATGGTGATTGCTATGTCTGCATACATGGAGAGATGCTTAAAGGATGCACGTACACTGCTTGAGATTTTTAATGTGGATTTCAGTGGAAAATTACATCATCTACATGTGCTTCTATTTGATTCCTTGACACCATTGATGAATTGTCATCAGGCAGTAGGGGATGCAAAACGTGGAAGTGAGAATGCAAGTAGTGGTTTGGATATCAAAGAAGGTAGTGACAATGGAAGTGGCACACAAGGATGTTGAGTCATCAAACCTGGTGAGTTACTCTTGAATTTGGTTCATGGACCAATCACCATGAAGATGTGTACAGATTTCAGGGAAAGGGATGGTGGAGAAAGTAGATCATGTCTTAGTTTATTTTTCAAAACATTTTTTTTATGCTTTATGTTATTAGTTCTGGACTTATTTACATGTAATTACATGTAAAAACAAAGAAAGTCCTAAATCAATTTGGACTTATATGTTGAATAAGTCAATTTAGTTTTATTTTTCCTAGATTAGCTCTCAACTCTCCTCTATAAATATGAGGGAGTTCTTTTGTATTAGATACCTTTTAATCTTTGAAGTGAAGCTCTGCCGATATTGTGAAGCATATTTTAAACTTTGTGTTGAAAGTGCAAATCAAGAACTTATCAATAAAAGAAGCGAATTTGTCTCCAACCTTTGTTTTGGGAATATATTTGTTCTATGAAAGAGTGTTCTTATGTCTCTCTATTCATATTATATTGAAGTTGATTTGTGGGTAATCTAGTATTTCATTGTTGAGAGGAAATTAGATTTAATACTTATAAACTTTGTGTTATCGTATTATCTTTGGAGATACATGTTTTGTATATGAGTGTGGTTGAGAGATTGCATGCTTTGTGCCGCAAGTATCATCTATATTCTCGTGAGTTTGTGGTGTTGCAAGTTGATAGTCTTTGAGCTATAATTTGTTGCATGGATTATTTAAGTGAAATCATCACATAAAGTGGCAGAAGACTTTGTGCTCCTGCAGAATTTCTAGTTACTTTTATGTGCTAGTATCTTTCCTGTTATTCTTTCGTCTAACGAAATTGTATATTGGTTATTATTGCTACAATTGGTATTATTTAGTTCCTCAGTCACTGTAATCAGCAAAGTCTTTATTGTAAGTTGTTTCTCTTATTTTGAAAAAAGAGAATATGTTAATGGAAACACCTATCTGGATAATTATAGTGTAAATAAGCATAGTTTAGTCATCAGTTGATTCAGATAGCAATAAGAAGGGAGCCTCCCCTTTTTGAGAGGAGAGATTTAATCTCATCATACCGCGGTTGATATAATCATTTTGTCCTCAGTTAGTTGAGAACAGAATATTCACCCAACAAGTAGATTGTTTGATCTCTCACAGTAAAATAGGTTAGCAAATTTGATGGTTTGCACTTGACAAGATCCCACTATTTCTTGACATGTCAAATTGTGTAGGGACATCAAATCAATGGATTTGAATAAATGATCAACAAACACCTATAAATTAGATTTATTACTTCTTTTAAACACCAAATCCTAATGTGTCGCTCTTGAATTGCTCTTTTAATACTCTAGAATGAATAAGAAATCTCTTGATTCCATGATGATGGAATGAATGCAAATGAATGTCTTCTTATACAAGCGCTTGGTAATAGATCATGCAAATGTGTACATAGTTGCCTCTAGGTAGGAAAGAGAAGGGGAGCCAATCAACCAGATTAAAAAGTATAATTTTTAATTTAGGCAAGTTGAGTTTGTGCTCGTGGGGACCACCCATGATCGTGAACTTGACCTGAGATCACACAAACAAAATGGATCATGATAGACAAAGACTATCTAGGGATTAGTGTATGGATCAACGTGAATAATTTATAGATAATCCAAATGAATAGTAATGCATGCACATAGAAGTAAGATATGCCAATACACATAAGATTGTGTGCAAATAAGGATTAGATGAAAGCTCAATAAATGGGACTAACCAAGTCACTAACAAGGGAGTATATTGCTGCACTACACTCGGATTTTCAAAAAAACTTATAGTGGGTTAGTGATCATGCTACCAACACAACAAATAGATAAGCCACTTAACACTTTCTTCTTGCTCAAAGATTTGCAAATCAAAAGGTTATAACACATCCACTCCTATTTCCTAGAGTATCTATCATTCATCACTCAGATGATTTTGCAAAATCATGTTATCGAAACACAAAGGAATTAAATTTGGAATGCAAGCTTCTTCCCTTCGTTCTGCTTTACGAAACTCTATTCCCCACTTCATTGAATAGGTTGCTTATTCAAAAATTTTAAACAACTTGACTAGATGTCTTGGTGATAATTACATTCACCATTGCAGTTGTACTTTCTAGCTCAACCAAGACGCAAAATACATAGTTCTCAACCATTTGGCCAAAATTCCATGAGCATAACTAATATCTTCTCCTTATGACTGTTAAGAATTATCTTGCAAACTTCATGCAAATTCTAGGAAAATCTTATTCATCTTTTTGATGCACGCTTCTTTGTATTTGCCAATTGGTTTTCTCATGAATCTTGGAAAACAAATACATTTTCGTGTCTTTTTCCATTTCTCTCAGCATTCTATGCCAATATATCACTAATTCCCCTTAATGATCCTTTTATTCCACTTGGCTCATTCCAAGCCATCTAGGGATTAGACAAGGACTCATCTTATCTACGTATCTTCGATACTATTCTAGTATCTTCAACACTCAGTTGCTCCTGCTTCTGGTTGAATATTTATGGATCTTCCATCCCTAAGTTCTTGAAAAATAAGAGCACTTAGATTTGCCTAGGTTCACTTGTCCTCAATAATTTTGAGTCTAACCCAATAGGCTCATAGTCCCTAGTATTTGAACCAAGGTTTTGATCGTGACTTCATACAGACACTACTCTACCTGAAATCCTAGTCTGATTAGCAATTGACCAAGGTTTTACCTTTCTAGTCAAAGTCTCAAAATCTTACCGCTATACATTTTCAACATTGTTAATATGCTTGTGGAGTTTTACCTCCTCAGTTGGTTCTTTCTTAACCACTGACTTGGGTAAGTGCTGGGAAATAGTCTTCCTGACAATTTTCTTGGTTATTCTCTATGCCATTCTGGCATATAACAAGTTTCAAACATTAGCCAATTTGTTGAATGTTTAACGAGCTTTCTCATAATGAGCTCATAGGTCCATGTGTTGAACCCAGTTAGCTCTGATACCATATGTAACATCCCAATTCTCAAACAAGACTAAAATCAAATATTTACCATGAGATAAAACAACATAAGGTGAAAAAGAACCTTTTTTTTGAATTACAATAATTTCAACGAATTAAGATACATCACAAAATCATAATTTCCATTCTAAAATATACATGTTATAATTTCCATAATTGACGTCCTGTCATTTCATTTACAATACATAACTACACTTGGCATAAAGAATAAATTTACCTCATAAATTTGACTGTCATAAGTCATAACATGAAGTACACTACATCTGGAATGTTGATATCTGTCTTCACAAGTCTCTTCAAGTCATCTGCTTCAGAGGGAGAGCATCATCCATGTGCTTTACCTCCAACCACAGATCGATGGTCCCTCGCACACCTTCCTTCCTGGAAATGGCCCTACCCTTCACGAAGAGTATAGATATAAGGAACCAACAAGTTTTTGCCATCTGAGTTCTTGTGTTGTGTCCTACATAATCAACACGGTCATACAACTATAGCCTTCTCTAACTATGTATGACACTACTAGCTGGTTATGTAAATCTAGAACACTGCGAATCGACTAATGCATGCAGAGACAAATGCATTACTTTGGTCAAAGATTCAACATAAATAGACGTTCGCAATGAATGTAGTCATGTGTCCACACACCTCTGACTCGACTTGGATACTATCTCATCCTACAATTTGATTTTCATCACTTAGAAACTCTAGTCATAAAATTATCTGTTCTGAAAATTCATTCTAGTCAATCTGACTTAGAACTAATCCTTAACCTAGGATATACATGCAATATATATATAAGTTTAGATAATTCTAACCTTTCAAAGAGTCCCTCTTTGCATACTTGCAATGCACTAGTGTCTATGACCTCCTGTCACTCTAGTCTCTGACTAAAATATCAAAACATCTTTGGTGCAGTATAACAAGTTTCGACTCTATCCTAGAATCGCTTAAATTTGTTAAAGTACAACTAAGACTCTTCTTGTCTTGCTCTATAGTTTTCTCAACCTTTCACTATCGACCAATATATATATATATATATATAATGTCATAGCCGATATAAGAGTTATAGGTTTCCTAAATCCTCCTTGTTTTAATACTAGGGTTTAGCTTCTCTAACCCAATACATGGAAATATCAAACATCCTTATTTTCCAAAGGTAATAGCATAAGTATAACAAAACATGAGAACAAATACCTCTAGTCTTCCTAGACCACTTGGCATTGTTCGATTTCACATTTCACATAACATGAATAAGCATAGTATTCGAGGTATATCCTCACCCATATAATATCTATAAGAATACTATCATTTCACATCAATTCTTTTGATCTAAGACAATCTTTTAACCCTAATAGGTTTGAATCATAAAATATAATAATCTACTTTTGACCCCTTGGTCTATTTAAGTCTATCGACTTTCACATAAGTTAGGTCATGAACTTATATATATGTGTGTGCCACATAAACCTTTAGCGATCAACAATGATAGTTACAACAATCATGTGGGATTGAGTTACAAATCTCCCAACATGCCCCACCCTGGGATAAATCACTCCAGTGATGCCCGATCTTGGGCTAACTTTGACCTCTGTGCACTTAGCACTAAAATAAGTTCTATAGATCAAAAACTATGAGATCTATATCTTTGCATTGCCTAGTTTACTCTCTCTCTCGAGATAACATAACATAAGTAATAGATACTATTACGGGATATCTAGGTTTCCACATTCTTGGATCACCTATTTCCATAAATATGTATTACAAATTGACAAAAGGAATTCTATTTCACAAAAATAAATCTTTATCCATGTTGCATCCTCCTCGCTTCAATATCATGATGATATTATCTCACCAAAAAGTCCCTTGAGAGAACTAGCAAGATTTCATCTATGGAACTATCACAGTCTAACATCGACTAAAGGATCTATTTCCATTTTCCTTAGTTTCCCATTACTAACTTAGAATCCAAGTACAACAATATGATAATACAGCATAAGTATAGTTCACTCTAGTTTTCTCTAAACTTCTTAGGTGCTAAACAAATCCTCATTACTAAGGGAATACAAATACACTATTAATAAAATAATCATTCTTTGACTAAGGTCAATCCAATAATCCAAATAGTTTTAATCACAGATCAATAATTACAATCTTATTAATCTGCCAGAGTTTGCTATCTTTCATTTTAAAATAAAATTATGAACTCATACATGAGATTCATCGTTATCATGAATATTCTACTTCATAGTTGTTAAAACCAAAGTGATATCATATCTCTGATCTTGGATATTCCAAAAGAGATCAAAATATTTCTATTGCTCTTGATGAGAGGATTTCTATCACAAGATTTATGATCACAATAAATAATAACTTTGAGATAAAGCTAATCTCTTTCTAGACTCATAGGTCTTCAACTGCTAACACAAGGCAGTAATAATTCAATGTTTACTGGTCATATTCTAAATTGCTCAAAGTATAAAGGTATTAGGATTTATACTCACTTGGATACTTTAAACCTTTCGGTCGCATACATATATACTTACTCAAAGGAAACAAAACTAATTGTTTTCATGTTTACACAATACGTTAGAGGCCTTTCGGCCTCTTAAACCTCCACAGAGACCACAAAGTCTATGTACATAGAGATATATCAAGTCTCTCGGTCATAGTAACTATTTTGAACTCTAAGCCTAAATCAGATCATTTTATCCCAAAAATGGTGACCTATTATACTTCGACTCATTTGCTACCCACACCTTGAGTACCATAACATGGTTAAGTAAGATACTTTTAACTATATCCTATGAAAACATAATTACACAGTTGTTATGAAAGCAAGTTTAATGTTTTGTTTGAGTTCAACACTAAACTCTACGTGAGAACATCTCTGCGAGCTCATACCTATTCTTAGTCAAAGGATAGAATAACAGTTGAAATAAGAATAAACATACCTCTAATATGCTATGCTGATCAGTATGGGTAACCCGAGTAATTTTAATACACAACTGAAAATACTTCTCCTTCTATTGGCTCCTCCTAGGTCGTTCTCTATTGTAATCGCTATACTATCCTCCCGTAGCGATAACAATGCTATCTGCTCCCGGATAACAATGTTATTCTCCTTCAATATCCAAGCTATCCTACCCGTTAACTATGATATTCTCTCCTCTGATATCAATGTTATGTTATTCTCTGATATCCAAGTTCTTCTCTCCTATGAAAACAAAGCTATTATATCCTCCTCTCAACTCCAAGAAGACAATACATATCTGATTCCCACGAACACCATCATGGAAAAGACCTAACTTCCCAACCATTTATTTGATTTAAACTTCTAGTCATAAAAGAATCCACTCACAAGTTTGTTAAAACAAACTGCCCACAAGCCGTTGACTTCTCCACTAGATTAGCCTACGAAGGCTCTTAGTTGGGCATGCATTGGTTTGAGGAAAACGTGGGTAGTAATTACCTCTACTCACTAACAATGACTCCCACTCTTAATTATTATTAGACTTCTCTTAAGCCGCGGTATCTCCACATTACATGCCTCTCAATGCTCTTATCTTGAGCATGTAACGAGAGGGGACGTGGGTGATAAAGCACCACTCTCTCCAACAACCAATGACTCATAAAGAGAAGCATTCAATGCTCTCGAGTTGGTTTAGAAAGAAAAGTCTTCTATAACGTAGGTTGTTATCTTTTAAAACCAAATAACAACCAACCTCACATGAATAATGACACAATAATAATAATAATAAAGCATATATATAGTATCGAAAGGAATTACAATAATGTGGCGTAAATTTACACACAAGTGTGATTGGGTCGATTCCATCTCCCCTTCACATATAAAAGAAAATCACGTCAATTCCAATTAAACAAAATACGAAATCAACGTTAAAACCATTAACAGGAGACACATTTTTATTTTCCTTTCCAACAATGTTATTGCAGATGTAAACGTATTCTCGTTTACGACGCAAGGGATGTCATTTTCATTGAAAAGGTCGCGTTAGTTGAAAAATGACTAACGCTCAACGTTGACAAGGTCAATTACACTATAAACGACTAAACTGCCGTTAAAAGACTCTAAACGACATTGACAACTTGTTGAGTCAAGAAATAAACTTAAACAAAAAGGGGTTGGATACCACTTACCCGACTCAACTAGGTTCACTTATTTGCACCAATACAAGACTTAAGATGGCAACAAACTATTCCCTTCCTTATATCTATTCCCTTCTCTCTGATGATCCTCTCCCTCCCTTTCTCGGAGGGGTGGAAACCTGTTTCCTGAATACCACTTGCAATCACCAACCTGTGGTTAGTGTATCAATAATCATTTCATATTATCCTTATGAAATCATATCATCTTGACAACATATAATCACATGTCAATTATAATCAAATAAACGTAACCCATGCAAACATTGATTTTTCCTGTCATTTTTACTAAACATCAAATATTTGAATTATGCCTAATCATCTACTAATTACTTCAAAAGTAAAAAGTAAAACATAGTCAAAGTTAGGGATGCAACATATCTCCCCCCATAAGATTCATGGTCCTCGATGATCCAATGTATCCAAAACCTTAATAAGATAAATATTTTGTTTAACCTGCAAAAGCGTAAACAATTGAGAAAATCTTTGCTATAAAATCATGGTAAACTTTCCATGTCATATTACCCTCTTCACGCTATCCCACCAGACCTTGCAATGAGTAACCCACTTTGTTTCACAAGAAGGGCTTGTGATCTTTGAACATTTTAAGAAACTTGATCATGACCTCTCCTGGGTCCTATTCTTGTAAAACATTCTAAGAATATAATTGTCATTTGTTATATACTTTTCAAATATAATAATAAAAAGCATTATGCCTCCTGGCAAAAGCTGATACTAAAATGATTATGTAATCAACCGAATTGATAACTTTGAAAACTTTGGAGAGTCCTTCATATCTAGGGACTGGTTTGTAATACTTTCCAAACTTTATGAAACTTTTCTGGGGATTGGCCCCTAAAAGAACTTTTTCTCCAATTAAGAATTTACTTGGTGTACGCTGCCTATCAATTGCTTCTGCCAATCCTTTCCGATCAGCTTGATTTGTTCATCCATTTCTGACAACATTTCTGGACTAATGCTAATCCTATCTTCTAGCTTACCCAACTTATAGGAGTTCGACATCTTCTTCCATCCAATGTTTCAAATGGAGTCATCTTGATAGTAGAATTATAAAAGTTGTTATAAACAAATTCCATAAGAGGTAGATACTTTTTCCACTTGTATTGTTATTCTATGCAATACATTTACAAGAAATCTTCTAAAACTTGAGTTACTCTCTCTGTCTGACCATCTGTCTCAAAGTGATAAACTGAGTTATATTGAGTTGAGTTCTTAACACTGAAGACAAAGCTTGCCAAAATCTTGGCGTCATACGCACATCTCCAACTAAGATAATCTTCTCAGGATCTCTATGCAAACTAAACACTTAGTGCACAAATTTACAAGCTAAAACTGGTACTCCATCCTTTAGATTCCTAGGTATAAAGTGAGTTGCCCTGGCGAGTTTGTTCACCACCACATAATAGCATCTAGCCTAATTCAAGACATAGGATGCCCTATTGGATGATTATACTCAACCTTGACTTTTCGGTGCTCTTGCTACAAATCTTGCAGCATCACTCTTCATTCTTTTCTAGAAATAATGAGATTTCACATTGATTAGGAGTTTAGTTACTCTTGGATGACTTGTTTATGGTTCGGAATGAATTTTCCTTCCACACAAGGTTTCAACTAATGGAATGATTAAGATAGGCTTTGACTATAAGATATTTCAAAAATCATTGATGTTTTATTAAGATGTATTGCAGGAAGAGTGGCTCAATTATTTGTTTTATGAGAAGAAATGCAAAGAGTTTTAATAAAAGGGAAAAGTGAGTCATTTTCATAAAAGAAATAGTTGTCAATTTTCTCTAACTGAATCTTTCTGGAGTTGAGGTTGTTGTAAGATTACTCGATTGTTTGAAGAGTGGAAGGATGAAAGGCTAATGAATTGATCCAAGCATGAACAGTCAAGGTATGATATCTAATAATATTTCTGTTGTGACATGATTATTAATGAAAGATTTGTTGTATAAATGGGTAATAATTTGATTGAGGAAATGGATTGTGATTGTCTCTTTGGTTACTTGAATATATTCTAGTGATAATATTGTGAATAATGATGATGGTCATCTAGATGAATGGGTGTGGGAGAAATAGGGGATTGATATTGTGAATTTTGGGAGTCATGAATTATTGGAGGGAGTATATGCAAGGGAGTTACATAAATCTTAAACCTCATGAGAGGACCTCTTTCTCTTATTTTCTTATTGGAAGGTTTGTGAAATAAAATGTTGTTTAATGATTGTATACTGTTTATTGTTATTGAGCAAGAAAATATTTTATCCATATTTTTTTTACAAGGATATCAATTCTGAAAAAAAAAAAATCGTATTGTCAGATATTGCTAATGCTTTTGAAACAAATCTTGTTTAGATAATTGTTTATGAAGAAAATTGTGTAAGTTGCAATGATATAAAGGGAGTTATGTGGTGTTGTGGGAGTTGTGTGTTGTGGGAGCTACATGTGCTCTATGGGAGCTATTGTTTTGTGGGAGTTGTTGTTGCTCTGTGTGAGCTATTGGGAGTTGATTTTGCTATGTGTGAGCTATTGGGAGTTGATGTTGCTCTGTGTGAGCTATTGTTATGATTGGGAGCTACAATTGTGATAAATGAGCTATTTTGTGAAAAAGGGAGTTTTCTAAACTTTGATTAATCATAACTATTGAATGCTCATAATTGCATAAATTTCATGATCTATTTCTTTTGTCGTATATGTTGGAGGTCCATGTGGTTTGAGACCACCACATTTCCGTCCTCCCCTTAGGTGGCTCATTTGAAGTCACGTAGTGATTAAGATGTCCAGTTTTGTGAAGAATATTTGAAAATTTTATTTTGTTATTTTCTCTTTTGTTTTAGTAAGCTGAAAAATTGAAGATTTCTTTAAGATATTTGGTTGCTTATTGTCTTTTTTGCCTCGAGGACTATTCTATTAAGATTTTTGGTTTTGATTTAAACTATTGTTTTTTCCGTTAATCAATTTATTTTTATATGAAGTTTTATTTATTGATTATATTTGAAATTTTAACTCATTAGAAACTGTTAGCGTTACTGTTACTACATTGTTCAGTCGGTTACTACATTGAGTCGGTAGGCGGTTCAGTTCAGTGTAACTATAAACCAACTTCAACTGCTCATAACTGCAATTCCCTCAGTTTTATATATGCTACTATTTTGTATCTGGAAGATCATCGAATGAATAAAGCATTTACTGTTTATTAAATGGTATTAGAGCCGCCTTGGTGAGAAAGATGCAAGTCTTCAAACTGGCGATGGTGTTCTGCTATCCTTGGTGAGAAAGATGCGAGTTTTTTCAAAATAGCGATGGAGTTCTGCTGACGGTGCAGGCCAAACAACAAGGAGGAAGAACATTGGAAGATTGAACAGCATTCTATACTTTACTCTAGCAAGCACGCCACCATCTTGTTGACAACATTGCATAAGGAGCCCTATAACGTTGAGTTCAAGCGCCCAAGTTGCAGGCCAGAAAACATTGGAAGGAAGAATTTGTAGTCATTTCATGGCATAAGATAGAAAATTAGATGAAGTGTTGAAATCTATTGAAATCTACAGTGCATATTTCCAAATCTGGTTGTAAGTATGTTTAGAAAGAGGCATTCCATTCTTCATTTCTAGCGGTTGGGTTGTTTTTGAGTGGAAAAGAGACACCAAGAGGAGTTCATCAGATCCCATCATTATTTCTTGCTGATTTGAGCCACCCAACTATTGGAAGGAGGTTGTAGGATTTTGAGGAAAGAGCCTTGTGCAATCGTGAAGATCATGAAGGAAAACATAGTAAGCTGTTGATAAGGCATTATTTTTTTTTTGTCACATTATTTCTTTTCCGAATTTTTTTTTTGTGATGGAGATTCCATTAGACAAATACTCTGGTTCCAATTTTCATACTTGGAGAATGAAAATTCAAATGCAACTAATGAATAAAAATTTATGGGCAATAGTCAGTGGAAAGGAAAAAGCACCTATAGATGCAAATAATTTATTAGATTGGAGTAGTAGAGATGATAAAGCCAAGGCTATAATTGGTCTTGCTCTTTCTAACACCGAATTGCACCATATTGATTTGGATAAATCATCAGCAGAAATTTGGGATAATCTGAATAAATTGTTTGGAGCAAAAGCCGTTAATACAAAGTTTTCTCTAAAACTTCAATTATTTTGATTTAAGATGGAAGATGGAATCACAATGTCAAATCATATAAGTAACTTGCAGTCTCTCATTAGACAGCTAGCAGAGGTTAAGGTTACAGTAGATGATGATGATGCTAGGGCCATCCTATTGAATAGCTTGCCTTCAAAATACAACAATGTTGTTTTTACTTTTAGTCAAATATCTTCACAAACTCTAGAAGGTATGATTTCTGCTCTTCTATCAGAAGAGAAGAGAACAACAGAAGATTCAGAAGATGATCCTCAGGAGAAAGCATTATTTTCAATAAGTAATTACAAAAGATCAGAGAGAATCAAATGTTTTTATTGTAAGAAAAATAGTCACATAGCTTGGGATTGTAGAACTCGAGCAAGTGATGTTCTTAAAGGAAAGCTCAAAAATGAAGGAAATCTTGCTTGCATTGAAGATGATAAGGACCCACCAGATATTGAGGATGAGGATCCACCAGATGGTACTATTAATTTCTGTGGATATGCCCTTTGAGCAAGGTCATATTGGAGGTAGGTGGCATCAGAGGATGGAGGATTTACCATCATCTCAAGTTAGCTTCTCGCTTTGAGATGATGCTTTGCATGAGAAGCATTTTTGGTTTTAGCTGTTTTGTTTTTCTTTGTTGTTGCTGACAGAGCTGACAGATTTGAAGAATGTATGTTTTGCAAAGATTTTGTTTTGGAGACAGGTTTGGGGTTTGGTGTTGAGCTCAATATGGATTGTTGTCCAGCAAGCTTCAAAGAGTATATGATTTTGAATTATACCCTATTGCGGTCACTAGACAACATGGTAGAGATCTGTCGCATCTCTTAGGGGCCATTGTCGAATAATTCAAGACTCTGTGATTTGAGAGCTTGGGACTAAAGAGCTCAAGAACACAGCTCGAAACGACACCTTTCCGAGGGTAGATGAGACAGCATGATGGAGCCTCGCTTGGTTCAGGATTTGTTCTTTGGGAGAAGATCTTCTATAAAATATGTATTCATATTATGTAATCAGCTTTGTTGAGTATTTTAGCAATAAGGGGGGGGGGTACCTTGGTACTATTGCAAGAACAATGTAATAAGGGGGGAATGTTAGCGTTACTGTTACTTACTGTTACTACATTGTTCGGTCGGTTACTACATTGAGTCGGTAGGCGGTTCAGTTCGGTGTAACTATAAACCAACTTCAACTGCTCATAACTGCAATTTCCTCAGTTTTATATACGCTACTATTTTGTATTCGGAAGATCATCAAATGAATACAGCATTTACTGTTTATTAGAAACTTCTATATTTTGAGGCTTATTCAATGTTTATTGATGCTGGCTTGTAAAGTAACGTGAATTGTGTAGATTGCCATACCCATGAGAGGTCACTAGTAGTTTGTATAGGGGAGTAGACGGCCTGGGGAATGTACATTGTAAAATTGTGTAAGATCTATTCTATAGCATTATGGTTCTAATTGGCATTAATCATTCCAATCCCTGTGACAAGTTTGTATGATGAATGAAATTGATATTTGTAATGTTTAAATTGTTAGAGAGTTGTTATAAAAGAATATATATTGTAATGAATTTGATTATCAGAAATATATACATTGATGCTTCTAGGATAAGTAAAGATGAAATTACAAAATTCTAATGGAAAGAATGCTATTCTCTGATTGTTATGAGTTGCTTGGGAAAGTTTTATGGGCCGAGTCTAACTTGGTAAGAAAAATCTATTTCTGTTTTATATGAATGGGTGCTCGCAACTGAAATTTTCTGTAAAAAGATTTGTATTACTATGTGTTGCTGGGCAAGGAAGAAGAAAGATTGGTGTTTGTTCTAAAGGTTGAACCAAGTTTGTGTAGCCAAGGTAAGAAAGAAATAATTTATTTTTATGTTTCTTGACTAAAATGAATGTGGATATTGAATCTAAAAAATAAATATGTTGTTGATATTTGATAAAGATTGATGAAATCTTTCATGATTTTCATTTTATTGATTGAGAAATTGGTGTCAAGATGGGAGTATTGCTGGGAGTTGTTATGAGGAATAATAATGTGTTGGGAGATCAATGGAGATGATTGATTAAGGGAGATATCTGGGAGTGATTGATTAAGGGAGTTGATGTTTATAGAAATTTTGATTTTTATAATGAAGTATGTGTAATTATTATGTGAGATCGAATTCTTGAGAAAAGATTTGAAATCTATTAAAATGTTTCTTTGTTATTATTCGGGGGTGGACTCGACCAAGTCGATCCTATGGTTGGGTGGAGGGCAAATCTGTATTTTTTTCTATTGATGAAATAACATATTTTTAATTGATACATGTGAGCAAATCTGGATTGTGGTTGCAAATCATGTGAGCTAATGTATGCAAAATTTATGGACTAAATTTAAGATTAGTATTGAAGAGCGAATTTGGATTTCTTCATTTGGTGATGTAGGTTTCAGGGTTTGAACTCTTGCATGATGGAAAAGAGAATATCTAGTCGACTTGGTAAATCTTTTGATGAAAACTAACTTTTGTTGGAAATGTAAAGTCAGAAAATGTGCATTTCTCTTGATGACTTCCAAGAAGAAGTCCATTTTTAAGGGGGAAGAATGTAAGGTACATCTATTTATTAATTTTATATTGAAAATAATTAATTAGTAATATTTCTTTGAAATAATTATATAAATAATTTAATTTTGATTATGAAAGAAATTCATGTATTTTATAGTTTCAAGAGCTAATTTTAGTTTATGTGGGTGTAGGGAGTTGAGGAATCATTTGATTTTCAATTTCTGGTGGAAAACGAAAAGTCATATTATGCAGTTTTAAAAGGATCAAGATATGAATGAAGGATATCTTTTGGCTCTCTAGATTCTGGAATAGGCAGGTTCTTGCATACTGGTTTTCTTTGAAGATTTTCAGCATTGGCAAGATTATATGTGTCCTTTGTGTCCTGTGTCCTTTCCATGTCATGCTAGATGTAGAGGTAAGTTTTATTGAAATTTTGTTTATATTTGCATTTATCTTTGGGAGGCATTTTGGTAATTGATTGGGTGCCATATTCATGTATGGAATGTATGTTATTAAGATCGGTTGCCTTGTTCATGTTTTCATCCTCCCAGAGATCTTGTGGCATTTAATTGCTTGTTTATATATATAGTGCCCGGTTGTTTATATGGTTGTATTAGTTTCACTGCATTAATCCCAATTGCCAGCAACTTGGAAGGCTCCTTGTCAAAAGACTAGTGAAAGATTGGTGTTATGCATCCTATCCTTGTAGTATGGTAAATGGTTAAGGGCAGCTGACCCAATATGAAGGGTGCAAGTATACGAATTCTAAGTTACTTGTGATGAAGGATGTTGTTTGATATATTTATCACCATTGCAGTAAGGACTCCATTAATCAATCCACGGTTGTCACAACAATGGCCGAATTAGACTAAAATAGAGATCTGAATAATACGGTGGTTCTGGGCTGTGCCATGCGTTATGTATTTTGAAATTTTCAAACTATAATTTCTTGTTTACGTTATTGGGTTCCAAATTCACATCTTGTTATTGCCCTCTGTTGTACATTTGAAGTATGGATATAAGTGTTTGAAAAGAGAGGTTATATGGTCACAAAATATGAGTTGCATTTTACATCTTAGACAAGATTACCCCTACTATCAATAATTAGTTGGAAAAATATTAATGTTGAGATCTTAGTTGTAGATGTATAACGGCTTTCATAGTAAACTTGGCAGCTGACTGTGGTGCCTTCTGTCACAGTCCATCATTAACTTCAAATGTTTCAACTTTTAATTCTTTGCTATATAAATGCGTTACTTAAAAATCATCCTGGGTTCCAGTACATGTTTAAAAGTGGCATCTTGCAAACTTTTATAAACCAAGTCTATGTTTAGGTTGTGCATCCTGATTTGTAGGGAGCTTTATGCTTAAATGTTGGATTGACTGTATTTATTGTCCAAATTTTGATAATGGATGTTCCTTCATTTTTATTTACTGGTTGTACCTTGTTATTTTATGGTTTTATGAATAGAAGTATGGGTGTTACAGATTTTTTATCAGAATTATGTCTGAAGAATGGTATAATTTCTAACAGGTTATTTGTCTTTAGTGCAAAACAGTTCATAAAATTCAGGTTCTAGCTTTGAAAAGTCTTCTTCTTTTCAGTTTTCAATTTGTGCATTTCTTGCAATCATTACATTCATTGAGGTGATGTCTCTTTGTTAAGGAATACTCATGCCGTGTCTACGCATCCACGTTTTGTTTTATCCTGGCAATAGTTGGCGTAGGCTATGGAATGGGGCTTTACACTGTTGATTTCATTATAGCCTTTTCAACAAAAATATTTAGTGTATTTCCAGCAATCATTGTATTCCATGAGATAATGTCTCTTTGAGATATCTTTTCATACGTATCATATACTTTTTAATCAAATCCATTTTGTGTTTAACTTGTGATCATTGCATGTCGTGAGATAGCCATTCTTTGAGATCTTATGTCGAATAATTTCCATGCCTTGTTTGTGCTTCCACTTCTGCACCAGTTTGACTTGAAGTTTTATCTAACTATTCGATTAGACAAAAATCTCCTTCCTTGACGCTTTGTTGTTCCTAAGATTCCTTTTTAAGGATGCTAGCTAGGTTATGGATGTTGGCTTATTCCTTACCAAAGACATTTTCATGAAAGTTCTAATGCCTTTTCATCATTTCCATTTTGTGCATGTTTAGCAATCAATGCATTTCATAAGCATTCTGTCAAATAGATTATGTGCTTTTTCCTTGAGCAACAACGTATTCTTCTGCTATTATCATTCCTCCTCAACTGACAAGAATTGTACATTAAGCATTAGACCCAAACTCCTCTATGCAACATTATCATCGTTATTAAAATGATTGACTTATTATTGTCAAATATTTTATTATTATCTTAATTTGTTAATGGACATGTGGATTACCACATTATTTTTTTAAGGTAAGAAACTTAATCTATTAGTTTAAGACATTTTTATGAGTAGTGATTTAAGGAAATGGTAAAAGTATAGTATTGTCTTTGAACATATATTAAATCTGTTAATTTACTTAGTAAGTTTAAAAAAAAGTTATTTTCACTTTTGATAGTTATTTAGATCATGATCTTTTGCTTATGAATATATCTTGTCAAACAATGGGCTTTGTTATATTGTTTTGCTTAAATTTGAAAATTAAAATTGTAATCCTTCTTTATTGAAATATTTAAGATAGAAAAATAAAATGAATCTACTTCTCATATGGTAAACTAGAGATTTTATAAATAGTATCTTAGGAAAGGTGTAATTAAATATTAGATTGATATGGTTTGCTAATCATGATGCAGTTTTGAGTAATAAAAAAAATAAAATGGTAGATATAGGTTTTAATACTGAACTTTGTAGGTTTAATCTATGTTATGGTTTTATGGTCATTATATAGTTATATTATTGTAATTATACATTTTCTAATATGAATATAGCCTAGTATCCATAATCCTTAATAAACAATGGTCAGTTGTTATTTAGCCTTAATGGTTTATTTATGCACAATATTTTCTAGTTTCCTTCTATGATTTTGTTTGTATTAAATTAGTAATGCATATAGAATTGTTTGAGATTAATTGTGATGACTGGTTAAAGACTTGTCTTCCAAATTTGGAGAAATATCCATGATAGATCGTTGTAAATGGTTCCATAGAAAATGTACGAGTGATCTCATGTTGAGGGAATACTTCTTGAAAGGAAATGTCTTATTTCATATGACTATACCCTTCTTGCATGCATCTTTGGAAGTTGAGTAAAACATTTTTGTTTACTGTATGATGGGTTGAATTAGAGAATGGTTGGAATGTCTTTGTTGATGTTAAAACTTCTTTACTTTACCTTGTAGTAAATTATTCGTAAATATAAGTTTTGCATGTACTCCCTAGAACTTGAATGACTCTAAGAAATTTTATGTGATAAATTAGACCCCTTATGAGATATTGTATCTTAGTCGACCCTATGGTTGCAAAACTTGTTGTCTAAACTACGAAGTCTCTATGCTACACGTACGTAGGCAAGGCCATCATGGATGAGCCCCCAAGACATCAGGTCAGCCCCTTAGGGCCTTAGGCTAGTATATTATTATGTGATATGTTATTGATGAACTTGTGGAACTAATATTTGCATTTAGTTGTGCAGTTACAGGTTTGTAAACCGAGCAAGATAGTGGAGCTAAGGAAGAACTTTCAACCTTGTGAAAAGATGTTCATATGACCTTCTTTGTGAATGTGTAGAATTGTATAAAAGATGTTATATCTTAAATTTATAGTTACATTAACTTACATTTATAAGTTAAAATTTAAAAATTCTCTCCTGTAATCTTATTATATTTCCATTATTTTTGATTAATTTACTATTATTGTCATTTCCTTGAGTGGGCATTATACTCTCTCTCTCGAGATAACATAATTAATAGATGCTATTAAGGGCTATCTAGGTTTCCACATTCTTGGATCACCTATTCCCTAAATATATATTACAAATTGACAAGATGAATTCTATTTCACACAAAGAAATCTTTGTCCATGTTGCATCCTTGCTTCAATATCATGATGATATTATCTCACCAAAAAGTCCCTTGAGAGAACTAGCAAGATTTCATCTATGGAACTATCATAGTCTTTAACTTCAACTAAAGGATCTATTTCCATTTTCCTTAGTTTCCCATTACTAACTTAGAATCCAAGTACAATAATATGACAATACAACATAAGTATAGTGCACTCTGGTTTTCTCTAAACCTCTTAGGTGCTAAACAAATCCTCATTACTTAAGGAATACAAATACACTATTAATAAAATAATCATTCTTTGACTAAGGTCAATCCAATAATCCAAATAATTTTAATCACAGATCAATCCTTACAATCTTATTGATCTTCCGGAGTTCGCTATCTTTTGTTTTAAAATAAAATTATGAACTCATACATGAGATTCATCATTATCATGAATATTCTACTTCATAGTTGTTAAAACCTAAGTGATATCATATCTTAGACCTTAGATATTCCAAAAGAGATCAAAATCTTTCTATTGCTCTTGATGAGAGGATTTCTATCACAAGATTTATGATCACAATAAACAATAACTCTAAGATAAAGCTAATTTCTTTCTAGACTCATACGTCTTCGAATGCTAACACATGGCAGTAATAATTCAATGTTTACTGGTCATATTCTAAATTGCTTGGAGTATAAATGTATTAGGATTTATACCCTCACTTGGGTACCTTAAACCTTTCGGGCTCATACATATATACTTACTCAGAGGCAACAAAACTAATTGTTTTCATGTTTACACAATATGTTAGAGGCCTTTCGGCCTCTTAAACCTCCACAGAGACCGCAAAGTCTATGTACATAGAGATATATCAAGTCTCTCGGCCATAGTAACTATTTTGAACTCTAAGCCTAAATGTTCACATCATTTTATCCCAAAAATGGTGGCCTATTATACTTCGACTCATTTTCTACCCAGACCTTGAGTACCATAACATGGTTAAGTAAGATACTTTTAACTATATCCTATGAAAACATAATTACATAGTTGTTATGAAAGCAAGTTTAATGTTTTGTTTGAGTTCAACACTAAACTCTACGTGAGAACATCTCTGCGAGCTCATACTTATTCACAGTCAAAGGATAGAATAACAATTGAAATAAGAATAAACATACCTCTAGTATGCTATGCTGATCAGTACGGGTAACC
The DNA here is from genome assembly GCA_027924645.1 of Cunninghamia lanceolata. Taxonomy (NCBI): domain Eukaryota; kingdom Viridiplantae; phylum Streptophyta; class Pinopsida; order Cupressales; family Cupressaceae; genus Cunninghamia; species Cunninghamia lanceolata. Next base: position 7,054,046 of record BSBN01000738.1, read on the forward strand.
CGAGCAAGTTTAATACATAGCTGAAAATACTTCTCCTTCTATCGGCTCCTCCTAGGTCATTATTTATTGTAATCGCTATACTTTCCTCCCTTAGCGATAACAATGTTATCTGCTCCCGGATAACAATGTTATTCTCCTTCAATATCTAAGCTATCCGAATCGTTAACTATGATATTCTCTCCTCTAATATCAATGTTATGTTATTCTTCGATATCCAAGTTCTTCTCTCCTATGAAAACAAAGTTGTTATCTCCTCCTCCTGACTCCAAGAAGACAATCCATATTTGATTCCCACGACAACCATCATGGAAAAAAACTAACTTCCCAACCGTTTATTCAATTTAAACTTCTAGTCATAAAAGAATCCACTCACAAGTTTGTTAAAACAAACTTCCCACAAGCTGTGGACTTCTCCACTAGATTAGCCTACGAAGGCTCTTAGTTGGGCATGCACGGGTTTGAGGAAAACGTGGGTAGTAATTACCTCTGCTCACTAACAATGACTCCCACTCTTAATTATTATTAGACTTCTCTTAAGTCGCGGTATCTCCACATTACATGCCTCTCAATGCTCTTATCTTGAGCATGTAATGAGAGGGGACATGTGCGATAAAGCACCACTCTCTCCAATAACCAATGACTCATAAAGAGAAGCATTCAATGCTCTCGAGTTGGTTTAGAAAGAAAACTCTTCTATGACGTAGGTTGTTATCTTTTAAAACTAAATAACAACCTACCTCAAGAATAATGACGCAATAATAATAATAATAATAATAAAGCATATATATATATAGTGTCAAAAGGAATTACAATAATGTGGCATAAACTTACGCACAAGCGTGATTGTGTCGATTCCATCTCCCTTCACATATAAAAGAAAATCACGTCGATTCTGATTAAACAAAATATGAAATCAATGTTAAAACTATTAATAGGAAACACACTTATAATTTCCTTTCCAAGAATGTTATTGCAGACGTAAACATATTCTTGTTTACGACGCAAGGGACGTCGTTTTCGTTGAAAAAGTCACATTAGTCGAAAAATGACTAACACTCAACATTGACAACATCGATTACGCTATAAACGACTAAATTGTCGTTAAAAGACTCTAAATGACATCAACAACTTGTCGAGTCGAGAAATAAACTTAAACAAAAAGGGGTTGAATACCACTTACCTGACTCAACTAGGTTCACTTATTTGCACCAACACAAGACTTAAGATGGCGACAAACTATTCCTTTCCTTATATCTATTCCCTTCTCTCTAATGATGCTCTCCCTCCCTTTCTCGGAGGGGTGGAAACTTGTTTCCTAAATACCACTTGCAATCACCAACCCGTGATTAGTGTATCAATAATCATTTCATAATCCTTATGAAATCATAACATCTTGACAACATATAAACACATGCCAATTATAAACAAATAAACATAACTCATAAAAACATTGATTTTTCCTGACATTTTTACTAAACATCAAATCTTTGAATCATGCCTAATCATCTACTAATTACTTCAAAAGTAAAAAGTAAAACATAGTCAAAGTTAGGGATGTAACATATCTCCCCCCATAAGATTCATCATCCTCGACAATCCAATGTATCCAAAACCTTAATAAGATAAATATTTTGTTTAACCTGTAAAAGCGTAAACAATTGAGAAAATATTTGCTATAAAATCATGGTAAAGTTTCCATGTCATATTACCCTCTATATGCTGGCCTACTAAACCTTGCAATGAGTAACCACTTTGTTTCGCAAGCAGGGCTAATGATCTTTGAACATTTTAAGAAGCTTGATCATGACCTCTCTTGGGTCATGTTCCTGTAAAACATTCTAAGAATATAATTGCCATTTGTTATATACTTTTCAAATATAATCATAAAAAGCATTATGCCTCCTGGCAAAAGATGATACTAAAATGATTCTGTAATCAACCGAATTGATAACTTCGAAAACTTCAGAGAGTACTTCATATCTCGGGACTAGTTTAGAATACTTTCCAAACTTTATGAACATTTCTGGGGTTTGAGCCTTAAAAGAACTTTTTCTCCAACTGAGAATTTACTTGGTGTACGCTACCTATCAATTGCTTCTGCCAATCCTTTCCGATCAGCTCGATTTGTTCATCCATTTCTGACAAGATTTTTGGACTAATGCTAATCTTATCTTCTAGCTTACCCAGCTTATAGGAGTTTGACATCTTCTTCCGTCCAATGTTTCAAATGGAGTCATCTTGATAGCAAAATTATAAAAGTTGTTATAAACAAATTCCATAAGAGGTAGATACTTTTTCCACTTGTATTGTTGTTCTATGCAATACATTTACAAGAAATATTCTAAAACTTAAGTTACTCTCTCTGTCTGACCATCTGTCTCAGAGTGATAAACTAAGTTATATTGAGTGATATTCAATGGATGCCACTAGATTATATAGATCACTATTTACACCACGCATGTCCTTAGAAATTACACAAATGTATCCACTAGTGGGCATAGAAAATAAGAAAGTAAGTGAATAGGCTATGTTGGATTATATCTCAAGTACACCACATACTGTAGTAGAGATAATCAAAGGCTTTCTAGAGAAATTGGCCATAATTTTGAAATAGAAAAGAGAAGAAGAAGTGATGTTAGAGGAACAAATCATGAAAGAAGCAATGGAACAAGTTGCAATGAACTTATCACTAGAGAGGAGATAAAAAATGTATAATTGCAGAAGTTAGAGCTCAAATCAAAGCCTAGGATGGATACACTCCTTTCATAAGTGGAAAAAGAAAAGGAAATAGTAAGATAAGAGACTTTAGGGGGTGCACAAAAAGCCTATAATATCCTAATATAAATAGATAAAAAACATGTAGAAGGAGGAATTGACATAGCAAAAAGGCGAAGAACATGACACATAATAGGATATAGAACCACCACTACTCACACCCCTAAACAATCTCCTCCATCCACCTCCACATCCCCTCCATTTGATCCAATGTAAGAAATTAAATATTTCCTAGCACAATAGAAGCAACTCCAACCTAAGCATCATCTCCATCATTCTGTTTACCCATTACTAACTTTTCCCATATCTCTCTTCTACAAAAGTTCCATCTTGGAGACTCATCCTATAAACTACTGCAAGATAAGACCTTTTGAACCAAAAGGTGGATATTGTTGACATCATTGAATATGGTCTCACCACATTGCATTCAAAAGTACCACAAGTTAGCAAGGATCACTTGGCTCCCCTAGGCCAACAATTGAGAAAAATTATAGATGAAATATTACTAGAGGTACAAAATTATAAAATGAAGTATAGAGTAAACAAGATGAATTGAACCATTCTAAAGCTCTATCACATAAGTACAATATAAACTTACCAACCAATAGAATGATATCATCTATGTGCATATAATTTGAAACTAAAATTATTTCACATACAAAGAAGCATTTACAAAACCATCAAATCATCATGTAATAATTCCTCACTAAAACATCATATCATAATGTAGAGGCAACAAAGTGTCAAAATATCCTACACAATAAGCTAATGTGTCAGCATCAAGACAATTAATCACTAGAAGTAGTAGAATTATCATCATAAGACACCATCATGTATAAAGTGGTAACTTATCTAATGCAAGGGATATATCATCACGTCCATCATGCCTAGATGTAAGAGTAACTTTAGGTTTCACTCAGGCATGATAAATATTACTAAGATTATTATGATATGGAGAACGTGAAGAATCATGAGCTATATGATATGTAGGAATAATAACACAATTAGGCACAATATAATCATTTATAAGTAGATCCTATGAGGGTGTACACAAAGGTAGTATATTACTAGAGGCAAGCACACTACTATCACTCTCTATAGAAGAAGTATGTATCATGTGAGGATCAAGGAGGAACATGAAGTAAGGATGGCTAAAAAAGAGGGAAGCATAATGAGAAAATCCCTAAAGGAAGAAATAGAGCATATGGGATCTTATAAAGCTTCCATAGACAATGCAATCTCTTCAATATGAGAGAATGTTATGTGAATCAAGAACAATGGGACCACATGTCACAAAATGTATAAACATCTCAAAATTAGTGATGGAAGCATGGATAAAGGACCATGAGAATCCATAATGTAACAAGGTTTTATCCAAGATTCTAGTGTCCACAAGGTAATGCAATAAAAGTGTAAAACCCTAAAAGGAGGAATTAAATGACATAAAAGAGAGGTAAATATATTATGGCTTAGACTGTTAGTCCTAAATCAGATATGGAATGCATGGAAAAGGTTAACGCTAAGGGCAAGCTAGGGTAGGTATGGTGGATGAAGGACATGTATATGGAAAGAATCACCAAGCTCTAAAACAAAGGACTATCAATGAATCACATAGATAAGTAGGGATATTTAGATTTGAAAATAAGATGTACATAGAAATAAATACAGATCTAAAAGACCCTAGAAGAAAGCTAGGTTGTGTAAGATTGATTGGGTTCACCAAAATGAAAAAGAAATAAAGATTTCCTAAGGTTAGTCTAGGCTAATCTAATGAGATGCATACACAATCACGATTAATAGGTCTAGATCAAATAGTGGAATTGATATGATATATCTAATAATAGACAATTAGGTAATTATCAATTTTCTATAAATATAAGTAAATGAGGTAGATAAATTACTTAGCTCAATGACTAAAAAATGAGTACCAAATGGATGAGACTCTAGAATTTGTGTGCCTCAAAGTTAGAAAATTCCCTTGATAGTCATATGTTTAGATCAAAATCAGAATACTCTTCTCTACTATGCTTTGGGTCAAGTCCATCATTCTAGGTCTAGTTCCTGAATGTGAACTCAAATTGAAGTTGCAAACTTGACCTTTGATAATCTCCAAATTATACCCTTAGTGTAATCCAAAAAGTAGATTGTTTGATCTCTCATAGTAAAATAGGTTAGCAAATTTGATGGTTTGCGCTTGACAGGATCCCACTATTTCTTGACATGTCAAATTGTGTAAGGACATCGAATCAATGGATTTGAATAAATGATCAACAACAAACACCTTGGAATTAGATTTATTACTTCTTTTAAACACCAAATCTGAATCTGTCGCTCTTGAATTGCTCTTTTAATACTCTAGAATGAATGAGAAATCTCTTGATTCTATGATGATGATGGAATGAATGCAAATGAATGTCTTCTTATACACACGCTTGACAATAGATCATGCAGATGTGTATATAGTTGTCTCTAGGTAGGAATCAACCAAATTAAAAAGTATAAGTTTTAATTTAGGCAAGTTGAGTTTGTGCTTGTGGGGACCACCCCGTGATCATGAACTTGACCCGAGATCACACAAACAAAATGGATCATGATAGACAAAGACTATCTCAGGATTAGTGTATGGATCGACGCAGATAATTTATAGATGATCCAAATGTATAGTAATGCGTGAACATAGAAGTAAGATATGCCAATACATATAAGATTGTGTGCAAATAAAAATTAGGTGAAAGCTTGGTAAATGGGCCCAACTTTGCACAAGATTATGACATTTGTCATCATGTATAAATATCCAGACATTACAAAATAGGAACAAACTAAATAGGAAAAAGGCATTGTGATGCATTTTTCATCATTACAATTATATAATTTCCCAAGTGTCATTTTTCAAGTTGGGTGTTCAAGTATGACTCTTTGCCTTTCCCAAGAGTAATTCCAACTTCTAAGATAATCCCAATGTGCTCTTCCTTTGTCCTATCTAATACAAGTACTAAAGGTGACCTTTCACCTTTTGTGAATTTTCCTTGTAGCGTGTCTTCATGTGATCCCTAAAAAGATTTAATTCTAATGCTACATACAACAATTAAACAAGAGAAAATTGATCTAACCTAAGGGTAGAGTCTCACTTTAGGTGGACCATAACTTACAACAACATTAAATGTCTTATGTAAGGTTTACACCACCTCTCTCAATATTCCATACACATGGTAAAGGTGGTGTCAACTATAACATTCCAAAGACAATAAAAAGGCAATCAACCTTTAAATTGGATAATCACCTATAACCATCAATTCTTAAGTGACATCCAATTATATTAACAAAATAAAAAGGTAGCCACCAATTATTTAATAATTTTTAATATATAATTTTACATCTTAATTAAAATATAGACCCCACATATATGGGATCAATTATATGTTATATTATGTGCATGTGTCTATATATATTTAAGAGAGGGAAAGATCAAGATTATCATTTAAAGGTGACATATCATGATTATTATTAAAAGGTGTATAATTGTATTATATGGAATGATGAAAAGGCTTGGTGGTAAGCTTAAAAGGCCACAAATATTATTTGATTTTGACATGGGTAGTTAAGGGAGGAGTTAAATCATGGTAAAGTGTGTAGAGGAGTATTAAGGTAGAAGAATGTAGAGATTGTGGTGTTGCGCTAAACACTAGAGAAGGAGATTATTGGTGAGATGGCATCCAATTTAGAGAGAAATAATTTGAAGCAAAAGATGAAAGCTAAGGTGTAGGAAGAAAAAACTATAGTAGATTTGGAAGGAAAGGAGATAGAAGTGCTCATGATAGCCAGGGTTCAGCCAGATTTGTAGATTACATATCGAGTGAGATTTTGAACCCTTATATGTGGATTTGGATGCTAAGAATGTGGGCTTTGGCAAAAGAAAAGGATGGGAAGTCTTCTATCAATATTTGAGAGGCCATGGTTGATTTATTGTTCGATCCTAAACAATCTATTGGAAAGAGGAATGCTTTGACATGGCACAATCCCTTAGTTGTGCAAATATGTTTACAACAACTAGCTCCTTCTTGTTGCATGACGACATTAATAGTTTGGTGGAGCGAGGTGAAAATAATTCTCAAAATTGCATTGAGTATCTTCATTTGATGCCAAGAGATTGATGCTTGTTTGAATTTAAAATTCTCTTTTGCTTTATGGGTCAACTAGGCTAATTGTTGTGTGGAGGTCTCTGAAGAGTTTCGAATGGAAATAGAAATCAAAAAAATGTGTATGGTTAATTTGAGATTTGAGGAGGCTTATGTAATTTGCTCCCTCTACCATTATTTACTTTATTAACTTTCAGAGTTGAGGTTATGGTAATTCGCCCCTTCCCTTTAAAAGACTAATAAACCATAAACTTAATATCTAAATAAATAATTCTTTTGATAGTATATATATATACACACACACTTTTAATTACTGTAGTTTTTCATTTTCTTTTGGTAGAAGACATTAAATTAGTATATTTATATTTAAAAAAATATATCTAGTGGAGAGATATCTTCTCAAGGTGTTGTTTGTGCTTTTTGCATTTTTCATAGTTTTTTGTGATTTTTTCTATTTTCAATTTCTTTTTTTGGTTTTTATTTTTTCCAATTTCTTTTTTATTCCATAATTTTTTGTGATTTTCTATTTTTGGTTTTTATTTTTTTTTTTACTGAAAATAAGTGCTCTCATCTCCACTCTGATTGTAAAATGCCTCGTGGCATAAAAACCTGAATTGACGTGTAAACAAACGTCAATTTTAAACCCAATTGTGAACTCTCGTAATAATAGCGCTGGAGGCTAGGGGTGGCAATGTGAGGTGGTAGCGATACGGTTTTATTCCGGGGGCGGTCGTGGGCTTTGCTTTTTTGTTTCTTCCAAATTTTTGCTCTGAGGTCGATATGACCCAATTGTTTGGAAGATGAAAACACAATAAATTCCTCTCTATTTAATCCTATAAAACAAGTACACAAAATCCCAAAAGAATTGGGTAGAGAAGCTCCAATTCCTGTCAGGCCTGTTGTAGGGTGTACATCCACTCCAGACTCTAGAGAATGCGTTCCAAGCTCTTGAAACGAATCTGCACCTTACACGTGCGGTTATCTGAGCTCCTTTTAGTGAACGCCGGTTACCAGAGGATTCAAAAGCGCAGGATTTCTATCCATTACCAGCAGACTTTGAAGGAAAACATCCGTATCGACGGAAAACGTAGAGTGGTCCTGTGATAGCAGCCCTTAGTAAAGGGTTTATCAAAACCAACAATTCTCCAGAAAATGATGGAGTGTGGAAAAATGTGCTCACCATCTAGCCATACCCAAAAATCTCTTCTGAATTCCAGCCATCATAGTCCAGTAAAAATGATTTGAATCGTTGGGCAATGGCATTCACCATAAGAACGTAATTTGATGAAGCAAATCCAATTCAGCTGACATTCCACCTCCTCTCTGGCTGGTTGTTGGAACTGGGCGTCTCAAATCCCTATCGGTTGGCTATAAATAAGATGTTTCCCCTGGACCATTGTACTTTTGGCTGTGTTTTGTGATTGGCACACTTGAAGCCAGCTATATATCTCTTTATCAAGAGAGGACCCAGTAGTTGAGCAACCTAACTTCACACTTCTCAAAATCATACGTGGCAATTTCAAATCACTCCAAAAATTTTACAGTAGTTTATTTGGCAAGGCCCCTGCGTATGTATAACTGAGGTTTCAAGACCACATCATTAAATATGATGCCACATCAGGTTGCTTTTTGTTGATGAGTCCAAAAGTTCCAAAAAAGGATGGACCAATATGTGTGCATTAAGTCATGTTTTGTTAGTGCACTGATGTGACATTACATGATTGGTTGCTTTTTAGATCTTAAGGGCACATTTCATTTAATCATAGTACTTATAGTCAACACTAACAAGCTTAAAGTCACAATTACCAGTGCTAAACTTTTAAAAATTTTAAGTCTTAAATACACAAATTATATGAAGAATTGGGTCTTTTCCCCTACCACCTAAGTGTAGGAAGGTGTGAAATAGCTTTCAATTCATTTGTTTGCAGTTTACCTTGGCTACTTTTTGTCTTGTATTTTTCAAGCCAGCTAAATACCTCTTTTTCATGTACCCATGTAGTTTTAGGTCCGCATATAGTCGCTTTTGATTACTTTTATTTGCAGTTGCCTTGTTTAAGTGCTGTGCTATGCATGATCTGGAAACTTGCTACTAACCAGTTTCCAAAAAATTGACGTGTGTGATCAACTTCAAAAACATTTACACAAGTATGAGGTATTTTTTGGCAGCATGTCAAATTAAGATATTTTATTCCAGGGTTTAACTGTGTATATGGGTCATGTGTTTGACTCAAAAACTACTCAGTTAAACCCTGGAATAAAATATCTTAACATTTACACAGTTATTTAGCACAAGCATTTTGTCTCTTATTGACCTGTGTTGTCATATAAGAAGCATCCTGAAGAGAAATTCCGATTATTTGAGTAAATTCTATGGTTCCAATTGAAATGGTTCACCACTCCCTGTACTACATTGCTAGCATGAAAAATGAATGCCTATTTTGATGGTAGGTCTTGTTGGATCAGAAAATTGATACCCATTAAAGTGGGAGGCCTTGTTAGATCAGAAAATTGACGCCCATTCAATGGGCGGTAATTGGGGGGCCTGGGAACACCCATTCAAATCAGAGGCCTTATTATATCAGAAAATGAATGCTTCCGATTGGAGGCCTTGTTAGAGCAGGGAAGGAATACCCATTAATTTGGAGATTTTGTCTATGTCCGGTAATCTGGAGAAATGATGTTTCAAGGTATTGGTAAGTTTCTTGGGATCAATGGGTCCCCAGGCCAAAGCAACCAGGATAATTCTGTACGGCAGAACCCTTTGAGAGAGGTACTTTTCAAAAACAGCATCCATAGTAGGAACAATGATACAGAATTTGGGAGAAAAATCGTCCAATGTTTTGGGGACTGTCTTCCAGGAGGTGAATTGTTAAGACAAATTAGTTTATTTATTTATACAAGTTTTTTCATGTACCTAAGGAATCTATTATTGTTTTTAAAAATTTTCATTTCCCAATTGGCTGTGTCACATAATTTCCAGTGCTAGAATTGCCAGTTAGCAAATGTTCAACAAATCATTGTCTAAAATTCTGTGTACAATAAACGCAATTGCTCAAAATTTGGACATATTAATAGAAATACCTAAAACATATATTTTTCCTCAAGTTTTAAGTTATCACAGATATATTTCTGTTTTTTTTCAAATGGAAAGGTTCAACCACTATTCTACACTCTTGAAACGTTTCCTTTCCTTAATAATTTTCACTGATGGAGGTTTTCATGTTTTTCCACTGTGTGTGGCAGCTAAGTTTTTGATAGATGTGAGGTCCGGTGAGCGGGAGAAGGTGCATCTCTGGTTATCCACATTGGCAACGACAGAAAGCAGCCTGGTCTTCGAGTATGTGCATTCCACTGAGAGAGGTAACGACCTGATTCTGTAATTAGGTATAGATGATAACATATGGGCACGCCAAATAAGAATGAAAATAAGGAATTGCATCGCTTGTTCTAAATCCTGATAGAAAGTTAAGGCTCTGAATTTATCCAGAAGACCAATGCTTAGCGTATCTACTTCATCGAAATAAACTTTTTGAGAGTGATACATGTAATCTGATTGTCTGTTGGTTTTCAAAGGCAATTCCACGGCTGACACTAGCATCTTAAGCTCAACCCTTGATATGGGAAAAGTTGAATGACAAGACATCCACTACTAATGTGGAAGTAGCCTCTTAGAGATTTCTCTCTGAATTAGTCAAAAGATAAATTATTAAATACCATCTCTTTGTCTTCGAGTATTTTCCTGCCTTGCTATCAAAACTTAAGAACACTGTCTTGATTGTCAATAGAATCGACATGCCTTTTTGAAAGTTTCTAATGTATCTTTTCTCGTCAAGACCTTGTATGCTAGAATAAGGAGGTTGGGGAAAAATACTTAGTTATAAAATTGATACTAATGAACTCATTCATACTTCTTGACATAATTGAACACATGGTTCAAAAACTCCAACTTCGCAAAAACTTGGCAAATCTAACATTTTTGTCGATTCAAGACTTACAAAAACTCAAAAAAAAACCTTGCCAAATTTTCCGAACATTGAAAAACACATAAATTTGTAAAATATTCTTCAAAAACATGCAATTACTAAATTTAGCTAAGTTACCGATCCTGGTCCTGGTTCGGGTTCGGGGGTTTCGGTTCGTGGGTTTGGTCAAAAAAATTTTTGGGTGTGGATTCGTTTTGCGTTCGTCCATACAAAAACATATAAAAATTAGAAATATATTCATATTTGCAACAGTAATTAAGTTCAGAATACCATAGCATCAGAATAAACAAAACCTTTTTGGGATATAGAATTATCATAAACATACCTTTTTATTCTATATAGCATCAAAATACCTTTTTGGGATATTGAATTATCATAAACAATACTATGCTGGTGATGGATGATAAGAAATGCCATTGACAACTACCTATTCTAATTATACTTGTAATTATCTTTATATTTTGGTAAGATGATGATGCAAAGGGTATGGTGATACGATAGGACCCAAAATATGGAGCACGAAATATCGATGAGATAAATCAGTAAAAAGGTAATCAGAATATTTCAAATGATAATCCTCCCAAAAAAGATGAATTCAGAAAATATCAGGTATCTTCATAAGGAATATGAGATGGTAAAACTCTTCAAAGGTTTAAACTTTAAAGTACTGCAATCTGAATAAATCATAATGGTATCCAGAGTGAAGGCATATCTGATGCCTTGAATTAGAATTCATTATGCTAAAATGCTTATTCAAATTGATATGGCATGTTAATTTCAATTTTAAATGCATATCATTTATTGTACACAGAACTGCAAAGACGCTAACAGAATTTGAAAACATACTTTCTTTGTATTCTTGGAACCTAAAGTAGCTATTGCTAGTACTGATCACCTCGTGATGGCACCACACCACCTTCATTGAATTTGGACAATCCTTATATAGCACCTTAGGTATTGGAGGGCATCAAGCATCCCATGGACCAAACTGATTCACAATAGAGGGTGTAGCTCAGTGAGATGATGTTCTTCTTTGCATATTGCTAGTAGAGTACCCAACACCCTAAGACTCATTCTAGATAAAAGTGTGTCTACTTTATTTCAGTGCAAGGACCTTCTCCTTGTTTGGAGATCAGATCATAGAGACAAACACATCTTGCGTCTTAGAGTAGATTTGCTCCCTTGATGTCATTTGACTCAAGTTTTGTTTGTCTTAGCTTAGTTTTGTTTTCATGTTTCTTAGCTTAGTGGTTTGTCTTGCTTTCGTGGATTAGTTTTTCGCCTTCCTTAGTTGTTGTTTGCTTTCTGTAGGTTTGTTTTTAGTAGTTTAGTTGTTTGCTTTAGGTTTTCTTTTGTGGTTTCCCATTTGTAAGAAGGTGATGTTATCTTAAACACATACTCTAGTTTCAATTCGTGATAACATGTTAGTTCATTTCTTAGACATCTATTCATGAAAGTCTTAGAGTCCGAGGACGTTTTTCTTTCAATTTATCATCTTGTTAGATTTTGAACTTGACTCGGAAATTAATCATATATTGTGTCTCGACACTATTATCTTCTGATCATAATGTTTTAAAATGCAAATCTAAATTTTATGAATTCTTGTCTTCTTTTGAGAAACATGGGTCATGACTGATGGATTTCCCGTGGATTCCATCGCTAGTGTCGAATAACAAGACTGCTTGTTCGTGGGGGATAAGTCAATTATTTGGTATTACTTGAAGTATTTTGAGATCTTATAGCTTATACACTTTAAAAATCCTGAAGTACCTAAAGGAGTCTTTGTGAACTTACATTAAGTGAAAAATCTAAGGGTCCACCTTTGCCTCCATCACAAGTCCACACCCGCTAGCTGAGTTATCAACGTAACCCGTGCCGTCAAAAAGCATGTGTTGCAGGGGTAGCGGTATTGCATTGTACTCTACCACATTTAAACTTAATGAAATATCAAGAATGAAGTAAAGAAATGCAAAATCACAAGTCACACACTATAACTCAGTTAGATGGACAATCAAGTAATCTCTACCGGGGCTATGGACGCCTGACTGACAGTAGAGCTCTGCTCGAGTGGAATTGCGAGATAAACCCGTTGGGGCTATAGACGCTCGCTGGCAGCGGGGCAATGTCTAGGTGGTTCATGAGGTGTGTACTAATCACGTGGCTTAATGTAAAGGGGCTTAGATGATCTTAGTTGCTAAGGGATGGAAATAAATGCATACGCACACACTTGGATCCTTGGAATATGGATGGTCGTGTTGGCAGTTGGTTTTGATTTCGTGATCATGTAGTTTTGTTTATTTGATTTGGTGTGTGGGTGTACATGGAAATTTTGAAACTTGATTTTTGTTTATCTTTGGAATGCTTAAGAAGCCGTTTTAACAGAAATCTATCTTTAATCACACATCAGAGGATGTAGTGTCTTGATCCAATCTATGCTTCTTTTCCTTTTTTGAGTTCGTTGTCTAAATGGTTGATGAATAGAGGAGTGTCTGAAGGTTTTGGGGTTTGGATTGAGTCTTTGTCTCTGAAATGTTCGGGAACATTTATTCGGGTTGACGCTAGATGTTGTGACCTAATCACACATTGCCCCATTGCAAATGGGGACCCCTTTTTTTTTTTAGCTCTGATGCTTTGCTGAGTCTTGGATGATGTCTTAGATTTATTTTATGATGAAGTCAGTAGTGTTAGAGTCCTATAGTCCCCTGATGTCCTGATATCCTGATGTATGTTTTGAGATCCTGAAAAATGACTAAGTCTGATATCCTAAAAATCCTGAAAATTGGCTAAGTCTGAAATTTGGTGGATCCCTCAAAATCTAGAATCTACATGTTAAATCCGGTGGATCCGAGACCTATCTCAAACATCTTGAAAGATATATTGAAAAATATTTTAAGTAGTATAAGAAATTCAATCTCCAAACTTATACTTAAATATATTTTTCAATATACCTTATCTTGGGGACTTCCATTTTTAGGTGCAAATTTGCTCTAATGAGGTTAGGTGCACTTCCCCACTTGCAGTAACTCAAAACTGTGCCTAGATTCAGGGCGCATTTTATCATCCAAGGAACCTCAAAGTTGCGCCTTGAACAAGTGATGCTAAAAATGGTGAAGAGAATGGGGGCCTTGAAAAACTAAACCCCCAAGACACTTTGCGAATCTTTAAAGCCCAAATTTCACTCAAATGAGCTAAGGCGCATTTCTTCATCTCCAGAGACCATTTTGGTGCCTTAGCATGAAAGGGATGTTTCAACCAATGACAAATTGCACCTAAGCAAAAGGAGGCATGAAAATATGAAATTTGATGTCATTTGAGGTAGGGAGTCTTCTAGATACCTTCGTGTTGCATTGAAACCTCCAAAATTGAACTTGATTATCATCTTCAAGTCAAGGTGCCCTTTGCCTTCAAAATCACCAATTTTGGCGCCTTGGTGGAAATCAACTTACGATTGCAAGTCTTGAGGGTTTTCCATATCAACTACAATGATTGAAGGTTAAGGTGAGTGAAAGGAAACCTCATCTTACTTAGGCGCCAATTCATGTTCAGTTCTTCACCAAAGCGCGCCTTATATGGAGAAAGAAATCATCTAAGAGTTAAGCGCTAGTTCTTGTAATTTTGGTCATTTTTAGCGCCTAGAATGGAGGAGTGGATGGAGTTTAATATCAAGAAAACAAGTTATCAATCAGTTTGGAAGTCTTTGAAAACAATTATCATGAATTGAACACATGGAAATAGATGAACTCCACTAAGAGTTAGGCGCTATTTCTTGCAATTTTGATCTTGAGCACCTTGAATGTGAGAAGCATGAAATGTTGGTGAAATTGAATATGTGAAAGATGAAAGAGCATAAAACTTGTCAACAATATATCAAAAGTCTAGGCGCCGTTTCTTCAAGTTTTGGACATCTTAAGCGCCTAAGGATGAAATAGTCTCATAGGGATATAAACAAGTGTTGAAAACCTCAAAAATGCCAAGAAATTAGCTAAGTGTAGCTAGGCGCCAATCTATATCTATGCAACTTAGTTTTAGCGCCTAAGCTTGAGAGACATGGTTCCATGACACTTAAATGAGTGCCTTAAAGGCATAAATCAATTGAAACTAAGCAACTTGAAACATTCACAAGTATCAAAAGACATTAACTTGCACTAGAAGTAGCTAGGCGCACTTTGCTCCTCCTTACACCTAGATGAGTGCCTAGGTCTAGAGAAGGATATTGAATGCTTAAAACATGCTTCTTATGTTATGAAATAAAATGTTTATGAAGTAATTGACGTTGTTTCCTTGTTGTATTGCAAGAGCATCGATGAAGTTGGGAAGTCATTCAAGGAATGAAGCACCCGGAACCACCAACAAGCGAGGAATGAGGTTAGAAGGGCACTACTAAGGAAGAGGTATCATGTAGCTGCTCTGAAGGATTACATCAAGTTCAACATATTTCATCATTTGCATCCGGAGAAAGACATCTATCCACCAAGCTCCAAGTTCTTCCATACAACTTCAAGTCTCCAAGAAGTCTCTTACTCCATTATCAATGTATACATCATCATCACCTACTCTCCATGAGGAAGCATTCAAAGAAGATCAACATATATCCTGCAAAGAGAAGTATAGAGTTAGACAAATGAGCTACAAGCATCATACACATCCAGTTTACAAGAAGATGAACAGGACAAGATCAACAAAGTATTCCCAAACATACAAGTTCAGAACGATCACATTTGAAGATATCACAAGATGATGCAATTTGGGAATATGCTGAGGTGGCACCTACGTGGCATGTACACATCATCAAGCTAATCACAATTCACATCATTCGACAAGCAAGAAGCTAAAGAGGACGTCCATGTGGAAGATACTCAAAAGATTCCATTTTATCCTTGTCTTCTTGGAAAACGCGCCTTCATTGCCTCTCTTATGTACTAAAAATAGCAAATTGTTGTAACTACCTGCTGAGGTGGCATGATCCCGGCCCTTAGTTGTAATCTTGGACCTCTATATAAAAGCCTTGTTGCCTCATTTGTAAAATCATTAGATAGTAATCAATCATTAGCTAGTAGGAGTAGAGTAGAAGAGACTCTCGAAATTCTCTGAGAGTATTTGAAGTTGTTGTAAATATTTTTCAAGATTAATGCAAAGACATTGGAGCAATTTGGTGTTAAGTGTTGTCTTGTGGAATGACATGGTTTCTTGTATCTTGATGAAGTGGAGAGATGTTTTAAGTAGAGTAGAAGTTCATTGATGTTATGTATGTTGTATTGAATATTTGATCAACTCCTAGCTCATGCTTTTGACATTCATCGTTAGTGAAGTGTTGTGTAAAGCTAGTCTGAGCTTCATTTGCTTAAATTTGATTGTGGATGCTTGTTTGAGTTGCGCCGTCTAATGGGTGCTTATATGAGTCTTCATGATTTGAAAACCTTTCTCTATCCTTAGGAGATTGCACCAACTCCATGTAGTTGTAGGCACCCTTGGCGAAGTGGAGTTAGGTTGATTAAGGAGTTTGTCTATTCTTGCATCATCATTGCTTCATTGACCTTAGATTAGTTTCTTTTAAACCTTATTTTTTTACTTTTCTTCATTATTGAGACATTGTACATACATCATCCACACTGAAAGGAGAGATAAGCTAAATAAGGTATGAAGAAGTCTGCGTAAGTCCCTTTGTGATTATCAGCAAGATCACATGTATTCACTAAGTCTATCCAATCCAATCATGAATAAGGAACCTTGAAGTTGTCTCACTGGATCACATAGCTTAGCCTTTGAGAGACTTTACTCAAGAGGGAGTGGGATACTTAGTGTTTTACTCTATTGTTGACTTGTCTAAAAACAATCATCAACATGACCTTCTCCTTGTTTGGAGATCAGATCACAGAGACAAACACATCTTACGGATTTTTTCATTGCTATAGCTGTTGGTTCTTCTAGTCTGTATTTATGGCAGACATGTGACAGTGTGTGTCTCTTTTGATGGCCACCTACATGATCTTCTTCGTTAGCTTTGTGTTCTTTTGGGGGCCCTTTGATTGTAGGGCTGCTTTCATTGTCTTTTGTTACAAGATTTAACCACCTCGTTCATCTTTTGTTGTACTTCGTGTTTAGTTAGTTTTCATATCCCAGGAACTGTGTACCTAATACTTATCTTTTACAACTAATTGCACTTTATAAGTATTTTGTGTTTAACCCAGAGCTTGATAATAGAATTATCACGTATTCTAATGTTATATAGAATAAACCTTTTTGGGATATAGAATAAACATACCTTTTTGGGAGGTTTTGTTTTAAGTTTAAACAACAATGGCAATCAAGACAGGCAAAAAACAAATAATAAATACTCATCATTCAGTAGCAAATTCTGTCTGGGTTCTCCCGAGTTCGTCCCAGAAGAACCCACAGGGCATTTGAAGGACCCTGGCTGAATCCCCTGGAGGACCGGACTAGGACCAGGACCCGGTTTGAACCGAACCAGTACCCAACAGTCCCCTGCAAAGAACCGGTAACATAGAAATTTAGAGAACATATTACTGATTTTCTTCATATTTAGATGAAAATTTGAGTTCAATATACATCATAGATCAAAAAAATGAGTTCAATACATATCAACTTCAAGTTTCAATATAAATAAAAATTACAAAGTATAATTTCAAGGTTCATAATCTATAAATTCCTTCTATAACTAAAGCTCGTAAATGGATGAGTTGGTGTTCTCAAACTAGATGGTAGTGCTGCAACTTCTTGTTGAGGAACAATATCATCCTATCATCCTTAACAAGAGCCTTAGGCATATGATCATGATGTGAATGCGATGAAGCCCCACTAATGCCTCACATTTTGCCTTACTATATGTGTAATGTCCCCTTCGCAGGCATGGAGTTTGGAGACCTTTAGCCTATTTTAATTGCCATAGGCTGATTGGGATGTTGCAATGGAATAATTAATTAATTAACGTAATTTGTCTAGAAATGTCTATTTAAAAAGGCAACTTATGTTTAATTAATTATTTTTATGTAAGGATGGTCAGTATTATAAAGTGAAATTAAAAGGGAACCATAAAAGTGACTTATTTCAGGCCCAAAAGCAATATTGAATTAAAAGATTTTAAAAGTCACTTTTGGGGAAAAATGAAGAGCCATGAACAATAATATTTTATTATTCCTAAAAGTGTATAAAAGGAGAACTAGAGAAGAAGAAATTCATTCTGTGCATTTTATCAAACCCCAACTTATTGTGATTGAACATTGTTCATCTATTTTGTTCTAAAATGAAAACCCTTCCACAAAAAATGATGAAAACCCTCCTAACCATTTGATGAGTGATTCATTCAAAATTCACCTTAGTGTTGAAGGCTTGCAATTTTATGAAGATTTGTGCTGAATGATGGATATTTCATTTCCAGATTTGTGACTCAATTCCAGTTTGAGATGAAGGTGGAAAGGTTTGTTGAAAGCATTTGCATAGCAAATACTAGTCTACACATTTTGGAGATTAAACATTGCACTAGTTGGCCATACCCCAACAAGCAAGATTTATCTCTGCCACCCCACTTTTTGGAGGCTTTTGTCCCATTAATTGTCGGTCATACTAAAGAAAAGGAGGGGTGATTATTATTTTGGTGTCAAAATATTTTATTTGGAAGAGATTTTACTCTAATATCCCAGCAATACATGTTGAAGAAGGAATGTTGGGAGTTTGAAGGGAAAGCAATTAGATTTTGTGAAGTTTGAGGGACTCTAAGCCCTAGCTGCTCCTTATTTGTTGGGTATTTGCTAGTATTTGTGCAGCTGATGTGAGGACAACACACGGGCCGTACAGTTTGTGGTATACAGATTTGAATGTAATAAATCCTCAAACCAGTCTACATCAATTTCAGCAGGCCCTTAATTTATCATCTCTGCTACAGTTCTTGGAGGTCAGGGATTGCATTCATCTTTACTTTCTGTTTACAGCTGAATGTTTGTAGTTTCAAGTTGATCAATAAGGATATTGTTGTGACCATTTCCATATATATATACAACACACAGATTTAGGTGGAAAACCTGGTTATGTTCCAGGAAAAACCACAGGCAAAGGTCTCTCAATGATTTTATTCTCAGAAGAAATTACTGTTACAAAATTCCACCATGCATTCGTATTCAAGCTCAACCAACTTAAAAAACATGCAAGTAATCAAATCCTTTCCAAAGAAGGATTTCCAAAAATAGAAGTGCGAGTGGCACTTTTGCATGTTGTACATGTGTCACATGGCCAAAAAATTTCTCCGGCTCGGCCTAATGAGCTCGCGTGGAACTAGTTGTCAACTACTTAATCAATGCTGGAATAACTGACTTCATATACTAACAGTTGTGTCATTGACTCTTGTCATTCCTTCAAAGACATTGCAAAAATACAAAAAATTTGGCCTAGAACATTACAATATGCTGCTACACCTGCTGCCTCTCTCTCCAAATCAACTATATCAACACTAGACGTGGGATCCACATCCTCAACAATCCAATATGAATATGGATCGATGTCATCGAGGTCTCTTGCCCCTTCACCTTCTTTGCATGTAACTGAAGGTTGTACCGCACAAAGACAAGGTCATTCAAGTGCTTTCGAGTCAACCTGTTGCACTTGTTTGAGTGAATGGCCTGAAAACCACTTCAATTGCACTCACAACCTGAAGCGCTACAGGGCTGAGACAAAATGTAGATCGCAAGTTTTTGAAGATTAGGTGTTGTACCAAAATATTGTTCAAATTTCAATCTCGATGATAAATTCCTAATGTTGAAATAACATTAAATTAATCATTCAAATCATTGAAATTAAATAGTGGAAACAATGAACACAAGTACAACTGTAATGTTCCTTTTCTATAAATACCTTGAATCTGCCTTAGTTCTCAATTTACCACAAATAAGTGAGCTCGAAGATGTCCTGCAAAACACATTAGAACATACTTACAATAATATTTCTCACAACCAACTTAACAGATTCATATTAATAATGCAAAGACCTAACTATCTAGGACACTCAACCATAAGAGAGTTGAGGAGAGTGACTTCGATGGGGTGTCCCGGATCCTCTACCTTAGGCCCAAGAGTGGATATACCATCCACCTTCGCTTCATGTGGCGCATGCCATCCATATGAGGTGGTCGATCTAATGAGGTATCCGTTATACTGTTCCCCCTCATCTTGTCATTTCCTTTCCCTTTCTCTATGATTGGTTCCTTTGAATTTGCATGTTTATGATAGGAGAATGAGATCACACAAGGGTGCCTCGAAAGCCATCTCTTCTAAGCCCAAGGGCGGTACCCTTTGTAATCTTGTATCCTTTGTACCCCCTTGGCCCCAATGGGATTATTTAATCCCCCCTAAAAGGGTGGCGTACCTAGAAGAGTGCCTCCATCGCCGTTATCCCTCTTGCACCACTTTTTTTCTATCATAGTAATCATAACATTCACACAAATCTTGATATTAACATATTAGTTCAACATATAAAACTATGAAGAGATCTTATATTAGTTTATATGCTCATTTGATGATAAAACAATAATACATATACTAAATTACTAATATGTATCCTTGCTTATGAAAACAATTAGTAGTAAACTATATATTAGACAATCATATGAAACTACATAATAAATTATTACTAATTTACTACCAAGTTTTCTGCTGATCGCTGCAGGCCAGACTATATATATATTCCGTACTGCAGATCAGAACTGTCTTGTATATATTTTCTTATCCTTGATCGATGCCTTTTTCCTTCCTCGTCATACTGCTTTAAATACCCCTTATTGTAGTGCCTTTTGGGAGTGGTGTATTGTTTAGAGCTTGCACCTTTCCATGAATCGCACCCTCCTAAAGTATTGTCCGCTACCTTATTTAGAATTGCTGACTTTTCTCTTCAGCACTCCTTGTGAATCCCTGCATTAGTGGTAATTATAATATTATTTATTTAATGACTTATATTTATATTAGTATTCATAATTGAATACTTATATCTATTTTAATATTATATTATCTACTTTTAAATATTGATTAATAATATCACTATTATTAATTTATAATTATAACATTATCTATGATAAATATAATTATAATAAAATTGCAATTTTATATTTGTTCTTTTGATATTTATTGAATTTCAATACTTCATAATTTGTATTGCAATTACGGGGGCATGACAACAACAATTTACACTTGTAACCCGCTTCACATTCCTTCGGAAACTTACAAGGCAACCTCCACAACTTATGTTACTCACAGTTGCACAGAATTATTACACTTTACTGAGTTCAATTTAGTTTTCCAATCCTTCGGAAAACTTAGTCTTTCGGTCCTTCAAAAGAGAATCTAAATAATTAACTTCTATCTTGCATATATCTTTATACTATTCAGATAAAACCTAATCTTCCAATAAAGTGATCTTATGTCTCAAAAAGAAAGCAAAAGAAAGCAACCTTATTTCATGCAAGAGATGACTTAGAAGATAAGTCTAAGTTATTAGTGCTTTACACTTTATTAAACTTATTTAACTAAATAAAAGATTTCACTTTAATCACTATAGTGAATTACAAAATATAAATAATTCGAATTACCTGCACATTCATACTGAACCTGTGTAGAAGTTTCGAACTGAGCTAAAAAAATTCAACACTCTCTCTTAGCGAGGAAGGAACTTTGCACCAATCCAAGTTTGTCTCTAAATGATTCAAACTTCCCTTTTGCTAAGGGTTTGGTCAGAATATTAGCTATAAGTGCTACTCCATGGAAATGTATTGGAGCTTAACTGCTCCCTTCCAGATCTTATCTTGAATGAAGTGATATCTGATCTCTATGTGCTTGGACCTGTCATAAAACACTAGATTCTTTGAGAGTTTGACACAACTCTAATTATCACAGTAAATGACTGTGGGATCCAACTCCTGATCAAATAACCCTGCAAGTAACTTGCGAAGCTAGATGGCCTCACAACTTGTAGTACTAGCTACCATATACTTTGCCTTTGTTGTGTTGAGTGCCATTGAAGTCGGCTTCCTTCTGAACCAGGACACCATTCCTGAACCCAAGCTAAAGTAACACCTTGAGGTGCTCTTCCTATTTGCTGCAATGCCTGCCCTTATGTGTCTCTGATACAATGTTTACATTTCAATCTCGATGATAAATTCCTAATGCTGAAATAACATTAAATTAATCATACAAATCATTGAAATTAAACAGTGGAAATGATGAACACAAGTACAACAATTTACACTTGTAACTGTTGAGGTGTTTTCCTTGCACATGCAACGTAGAATAAAATACTCACGTACTCTATCATCTCTTGAACAAAATAACTCAAATGCTAAACCAGGTGATCAAATGAGTAGATTCCAAGGTTCTCCATTAGTTCTTTTGATTTCACGACTTGGGATAGCCTAGTAGTAGGATGTGATTTGTTGTTTAACACAAAGGGACTTACACAAATGTTCAACAATAGGAAAACTTGTTTCTCTCGAATAAAAGGTAATATAGTTCCTCAAAAGGTCTAACAATATGTCAACTTAGTATATGGCAGTGGAAGCTCTTGAATCTAATTCTAACAAGATTCTAAGAAAATGCAAACGAGATGAGGTTTAGAAAACTCTAATCTAAATGCAAGCAATTACCATTACTCCATTGAAATCCCAAACACACTTTGCTTCGCCATAAGATAACAACTACACAAAGATGATGCAATCTTCTAAGGAAAGTGAAAGATTTTCAGATTATTTATGCGCATGAACTCCTACAAACATGAAGGTGAATGATCATAAGATAATCGAAGTTAAGCTTAAACGAAGTTCAGACTAGCCATGCACTACAACTTGCCATCGACAAATCATAAATGGTATGAACTCATAAGGATTCCAACTGTGAATTAGTAGTAACAACTTCCATAAACATAAAACGAACTTGCTGAAAATAAACTAAGCTAAACTTATACTATGAGCGAACACCTAGAAATCATGCAACCATCCAAAATAACACAAAATCACCATGGAGAATTCAACAATGAATTTGTATTTATTTCAGTAGAGTTTTTGGCAACAACTTCTCAAAGTATTCCCCCTTCAAATGAGAGCAAAGTGAGGCTTACATAGCCCTCAAGATACAATGAATGGCTCAGATTAAATCTGGGAATCAAAGGCCCTTATTACGCCACATAGGCAGGTGGTTACAAAAATTTTCTATTTTTAGGCAATTCATTTATGAGGAATCTTCTAGGTGGAGAGACCTCCTTTGTGCTTATCCTTTTTTGTGGTAAATTCCATGAACTTGGACACAACATGTGTAATATCTTCTATAGGGACACTTGGCAGCTTCTAAATGGTACATTCTACAATTTGCAGCTCTTCCATGCATTTGACAAGTGTCCTCTCCCATCCAGCCATGATGCTTGAAACGTGCCCATGAAGGTGGAGAGTGTGCAGACATCATCCAAAAGCTCCTTAGAAACAACATGAGTGTGTCGGAAATACGATGTATGCATTTTATCCTTCAAAATATATTCATCAATCTCTCCAACAGGATCAAATATCTTATTTATTGAAATAAGTATTTTGCCTCGAATTTCTTGAAGTGTCTCTTTCGCTTCAATGCTTTCACTCTCAATTTTTACAAGAGTCTGCTCCTTTATGATTAAAGTGCAATACCAAGAAGGAAAATCAGACGATGAACCCTGCCCAATCTCGCCTTCATCCACTAAGGTGGCCTTTGGAATATATATCTTCTTCAATTGTGGCATGATTTCTTCTTTGACAACTTCGAACTCCAAACAAGGAATCAAAACAGCCAGGACGCTATCCAAAAGTGAGGAGACTTCCATATATAACTTTACGATTTCATCGACAAATCTATCAGCTTTGACCTTGAAGTTTGCTGTCCATTCCTGCAATACCTGGGATGAAGATCTCATTCCTTCCAAATGTGCAATAGACTCTTGCGAAAGCAAGGCAGGCGGTGCAGATATCCCCTCTGCTTGATGTAATGTCGAAATGCTAAATTATCCTTTTCCAACTGGATTCTCTTTTCTCGTTCCTTCCTCAATCTTTCCTTGATGGTCGCAACTGAATCTTCTAACTCTTCCATTTCTTGTTCTACCGTAGTTGGACCCAGATCAACAGTATTAATATCATAGCTTCTTGGAACAACTTCATCTGCATCTACGTTCACTCTTGGGACTGCGATATGCACCTATCTTGACCTAGAGCTGTCTCTCATGATCTTTGAAAACTTGGCAGCCTTTTGTTTTCCTTTGTCTGGTCTGGCTCTACTCAGTAAATCCTCCAAACTCAAGATGAGCTCTCTTTCGACAATAGACTTTTCCATGACTCTATCCCTTAGCCATTCTGGAAATTCGGACAAATCTTCTTGATTCTCTTCTTGAACTTTCTTCTCTTGAAAAGTACGAAGAGCCTCCTCATCAAATTCATATGGCTCCTTGTCATCTTGATTTTCCGTATCTACCTTAATCATGACTTTATCTTGATCCTTAGATGGATTCGATAGGACCTCCTCAGTTTGATTCCCTTGCAAAGTAGATTCCAAGGATTCATGCGTATCCTTCCTAGTTTGCACATCCAAAGCTACTTGCTCTTCTTGCCTTGCTTCATCTCCTTCAATATATATTACGTTATTATCCTCTTGCCTTGAAGAAGTACTGGCCACATTCTGGACATTGCTCTTCACCTTCCTTTTGGGCTGAAAATCCTCCTTTGAATCAGCACTTGTACTTTCAGAGTCACTGCTTGATTCACTACTTAAAGTTTCCTGGAATGATGTCCACTACCTCCTCCCATCAAATTGTAAGTGAGCTGAACATTCTTCTCCTGCAGCCTTCGAACTTGAAAATCTACATATTTCCTTGTATGTGCCACAATTGGTACCATTAAATCATCATTACTTGTGATCTCCTGCTCTGACCAATTGATGGTGAATGGCGACTTATTCTTTTGCTGGTCATATGAACTTTGTGATAATCTGCTATGATCTTCCTCAAGCTGATCCGGAATATATATC
This sequence comes from Cunninghamia lanceolata, assembly GCA_027924645.1. Lineage (NCBI taxonomy): Eukaryota > Viridiplantae > Streptophyta > Pinopsida > Cupressales > Cupressaceae > Cunninghamia > Cunninghamia lanceolata. The sequence goes on from BSBN01000738.1 coordinate 7,078,970, forward strand.
ACCCCTGTTGCCCTAACCAGGTCCAAAGACAACCTATAACAGCCTTTCTTTCTTATCTCCATATCATCACGTGCACCATCCCAATGATCCTCAAGCTGTGGTCTATGCTCATATTTTCCTCCAAATTTCTGCTTAATTGTATTGAATGGATCAAAATTGCTACGGGCATCACTATGGCGCACTAGGTTATAGGCTTGCAATTCTGTTTCCGAATTCTCAGCCGCCTGTAATGACAAACAAGTCTCCAGCCTCCCAACGCCAATCGGAAACTTAGTTGTAGTTCTCTTTCTTTTCTTTTGAATTTTATCGAAGGCCACTAGCTGTCTTGTCACTTCCAACAGTACCATCCTGTTTGTAGGCTATCTTGGCAAGCGGTAGGGCAATGATGAGTACCCCTCAACTCGGAGGTAAGTAAACCTCGGAAATTGGATGAACCATTTTCCATATTTCTCCACTAAATTCATAGCCTCTTTTGATGATCTCTTATATATGTTGCCTTGTAACATTCTGACGATGTACATGGAGAAAGCATCGTTGAACCTCTTGTAATGGGCAATGGCCTGCAAGTGTAGCTGAGGGTAGCAATCATAGACCTTGAATTGCCCGTCACCGTTACCAACTCTTCCTTTGCAAGTTAACCCTGGATATCTTTCATTTCTTGCGAGCATGTATATCACACACGAGCTCATGTAAAATGACTTTGTTTCTTGTAGATTCTTGAGTTGCTCATCAATATTGCTGTTGATCGTCTCGGCCCAGTCAATCATCCTTTTCCCATTCATGATCTCCTCTATAAAAAAGAACATCCAGGACTTGAAGTTCGCCGACTGCGGACAACCCATAATGCGGCTCAAGAATACGACCATGTAGCCAATCTCCTGATGAAAATCTGATTTATGGAGCTTTTTGGGTAGTCTGCTTATGTGCGGTCTTGGCTGTATCAACCACTTGCTGTTTATCACCTCCATGCATTTCTCTGGTTTGGACATGTATAGCTGCTGCAAGGCAAACTCCTTATCGCAGTATGTGGTGGTCTTATGTGAAGGAATTTCAAAAGCCTCTGCGATTGCCTCTTTTCTTAGGTAAGCCAATACTTTGCCATCACCTGTCACAATACATCTTTTTGCATGATCATAGTGCTGGGCGCACTCTAGCATCAACTCAGGACTCAGCATTGCAGGTGGGAAGCACGCAGCCTACACAATTCCATTCTTCAACATCCTCTTGATCAAATCGGGAGGATTAGGCCTACACAAATATTGCCTGATCTCGTCCATGCTGGCTCTCCCAAGGTTGGTGTCGCCTAAATTTCACCATTTCGAAGTAATCTTGGTCTCCGACCACATTCCCTTCAAGTTGCTTTTCATCATCGCTTGCCTTTCCTTTGCGTTCATTATTCACCTGTACGAACATCTTATGTCAGCATCTTGGAGTGATGCTTGATAAATGAGCAAATAATGACAAATTTCACCGCCTAATGCATGCGGGATTAATTAAATATGTAACTTCAAAATACCTTGCCCCAATACAAGAAAAATCAATAATGCGAATTTTGCAAGAATAAAAAACTTGACTTGATTTCTGACAACCTCACTTCTCTATTGACGAATCCAGCTCCAATTCGCCCTTCCTTGCGTTGCTAAAATCTGCCCTTAAAATAGTGTTTGAAACGAACGTTTGAAATGAGGAAGTGCAACTTGCATGCTGGCGCTACAGGGTTTTAAGCAAATTTCATTTTGATATTTAAATGGCTTTTCTTACCTTGGCCGACTTGCACAGAAACCTCAGCGTTGAGTTTGTGTATGCGTATATGGTGGGGAAGCGCTGATTTTAAGCATATGTATATCATTCGAAGACCTCCTCTAGGGCGGACAATTCCTAAGGCGACGCATAGTGTTAAAGATGCAAACTCTAAATTCCTTATATAAGTGTGCCTGGGGTGGGCTTTTTGAACTTTGATGGTAAATTTAGAAAATACAAAGCAACCCCGGATGCGTGCCTAGGCAGACTTTTCAGCTGTCTATGCATAAGTTGAAACTTGCAAATGCAGAGTTGGTTTAGATAAGCGCCTAGGCAGCCTTTTTCATGCTCTATGTATGATATTAAATTTAGAAGATGCGAGGCTCTTTCAAATGTGTGCCTTGAGCGGACCTTTTGATTGCTTTCGTATATCATGAAGGACTTGCAAATACGTGCCTCTGCAAAATATGTGCCTGGCGGCCTTTCCTAATGTCTATGTATAGTATTCATAATGCAGTGGTGATTAAAACGTGCACCAAATAATGAGCGGACCTTTTGATGTGTGACGCATAACTTAAAATTCGACACTTTGCAAAGTGACTACACATATGCGCCTAGGCAGACCTTTTGAGCCATCATGTATAAGCTTGAAAATACCAATTGCAAAGTTAGGACGGACATGCGCCAAGGCGGCCTTTTTGGACTCGTTTGCATAACGCCAATATATGAATTGCAAAGTCACCTTAAAAATGCGCTTAACCAGACCTATTGAGCCATCGTGTATAAGTTGAGAAATGCGAATTGCAAAGCTAGGCCGGAAGTGCGCTTGGGCGGCAAATTTAGAATGTAATGTATAATGTTTGAAAATGCAAATGTGGACACCTCCTCAAGGTGCGCCTAAAGCGGACATTTTGAGCCGTTAGGTATGAGCTGAAAATACTAATTGCAAAGTTGGGACGGATATGCGCCAAGGCGAACATTTTGAGTGCATCCGCATAAGCTGAAAAAAATCAAGTTGCAAGACCTCTCCCTAGGAGCGCCTTGAGTGGACTTTTAAGGCTCTCACATATAACATTTGGAACTCGCACTTTGCAAACCCCCCATATATGTGCGCCTAGGTGGCAATTTTGGACTTGTTTGCATAAGTTCAAAGTTGAGACGAATTTTAACATTTAATTAATACCTTTGACAACGTTCTCACCCAAGTTATACTCATGAAGCTTGTTACTTGGGAGCACACCTTTTGAGGTCATTTGTATTGCAAATGCTCCAGACTTAGATAAATTTCAGAGTTCATCCAATCCAGATTTATGACTCAATTTTTTTGGAAAGGGGTCCATTGGGGTTTCTAATTCCTTCGGTGATTGATTCCCTCAAGCACTTAATGGTTTTCACCACAGCCTTTCATTATTCGCAAACTTCTTTATTCAGACGAGAATTTCCGAGTGGGACAACTGCCAAAATAATACAACTCCAAGCCAAAAACTCAACAAGCCAAAACAAAAAGAGGGTCCCCATCTGCAATGGGGCAAGGTGTGATTAGGTCACAACAGTAATTTGCTTCACATTCCTTCGAAAACTTAAAAGGCAACCTCCACAATTGATGTTACTCATAGCTGCATGGAATCATTACACTATACTGAGTTCAATTTAGTTTTCCAGTCCTTTGGAAAACTTAATCTTTCAATCCTTTGAAAGACAATCTGAATAATTAACTTCCATCTTGCACCTATCTTTATACTATTTAGCTAAAATCTAATCTTCCAATTAAGTGATCTTATCTCTCAAAAAGAAAGTGAAAGAAAGCAACCTTATCTTACGAAGGAGATGACTTGGAAGATAAGTCTAAGTCATTAGTGCTTTCACACTTTATTAGATTTATTTAACTAAATAAAAGATTTCGCTTTAATCACTAAAGTGAATTACAAAATACAAATAACTCGAATAACCTGCACGTTCACATTGAACCTGTGTAGAAGTTCCAAACTGTGCTAAAAAACTCAACAAATATTCCCACCACAAATCTACAAGAACATCATTTATAACTTTGTAAGAATTTTAGTAAACTTAAAAGTTGAAGTAAACAATAAATTAAAATGAATCATATATACCTTTTTACCTGGCTATAGAGTGGCTCTTCTTCAAATGCATAGAGTTGAAGAAAACAAGCTCCCCTCTGTGCCCCTATAAATTTGTAACTCATTGTGAATGATATCTTTATGGTTTTCATTGGGGATCATCCTCACCATACACGTGTCGATGCCATCCATAACCTCCTCATCTGCTCTAAATAACTGGAGAAGAAAAACTTCAGGTTCAAAAAGTAGGTAGTAGCATGAATAAGTTGGTGGAATTCTCGGTTCCACCTCCAATTAATAATGCCCTAGATGGGTTCATATTTGTTTTCATTTGACCCATACAAATGCTAGATCTCCTCTTAGGCCTTGTCCAAGGCCTCATATAGATACCGAATGGTGTTTTATCCCTATCCATCAACTATAGAATAGTAATCAACAGTTCTAACACCTAAAACAAAAGAGCATATCAAATTGAAATAAGAAAATTAAACTAAATTAAAAAAATCAGCAACTTAAAATACCAAAAATATCAAAAATAAACAAATTTTAACATTATAAAATAAAATTAAAAAGAATTTTCTAAATGAAAACTTTCCTTGATATCCTCAATGTACTTGGCAAATGAATCATAAAAAATGGTCTTCACAACTCTCTCCCTTTAGACCTTCCTAGAGTAAGAACTCTCCATCCACCTAGTGCTCACAAACATGTACTTAAGAGATGGTAATGCGGTTGCATTAATCGACAATGTGATGAAATTAGTTGCAAACTTTGTGATTCCCAACAGCATGAGCTCCTTACCATCTGTGTGCTCTCTAATAAAATTTAGGACCCATGTGTGGTTGTAGATGTATTTGTCACATTCCTCACATTTTCTACCACGTTCTTCACTCGTCCAAGTTTTCTATATCCTCAAGCATGTCAATGTAGTGGGTAGCACAAGGGCTCGAAAACAACGTAGGGTGCCTCGCCTCTAGAAGTCTACCAATTGCCACATACACAACTACATTTCCTGTCACTACGTAGCAGCATTCTTCACTCCCACCTCCATCACCACCTCATCCAACAAGTTGCACAAGGTCTCAACACTTTTGATATCATTGGAGGTATCAACTAACTTCAAAAACACTAATTATTCTTCAAAAGCCAAGAGGAAGTTGATTAAGGTGTGATTCTTGCAATTTGTCCACCCATGAGATAAAATGCTGCAACACTTCTTTTTCCAAGTTTGGTTTTGTTCATCCACTAGAAGATTTGTGTTTTTTACTATATCTTTCAATAATGCTCCACTCAACCCATAAGGGCTTGGTGCCTTGAGCCCTTTACCTGCTACAATCAATGCAGTGACTAATTGTTCCCAATAAGGGCTCCTCGTAATAAAAAAATAGTATTTTGTTGTAGTATTGAAAATTGACACATGCCAACTTGGCCTTGTGATACATTTCTTGATTCCAAACAGTACCTTCCAATGAAGGTTGAGCACTAGGAGTCTTATGAGGAATGAAAAAATTAGAACTACAACTGCCTAAAGTTTGAAATCATTGTATTTGTGGCCCAATGAAAAATGAAGTGTCCCCTAAATCTCCCTTTGACCCTTTGACCCTATAAAACTCATGACAACTGCGAATGCCTTTGTTGTCCTCTTTTTCTCTGTTTTCTTCTAATCATAAGATGTAAAGAGAGCATTAACCTCTTGCTGAACCTCCTTAGACACTGCATTACATATCACAGCATCTCAGCTACTAATCCTTGTAAGGTGATATTTGAGACAATTTATGCCTTCTCTTATATGTTAAATCACAAGGTTCGAATTTGAATTCGAATTTGTGAAGGATGAAATTTGGAATAAATTCGAAAGGAAAATTTTGGGAAAAAAAAATTCGGGATTAAATTCGCCTTACATAAATTTGAATTTTTAAAAATATATTATATAAGTTATAAATACTTTTTATAAATTATATAAGTGAAAAAGGGGCCACTATCTATACCCATTATTTATTATATAAGTAATAAATATATTATAATAAATCTATTATTATATAAGTAATAAATATATTACATAAGTAATAAATATATTATTATATAAGTATATATACCTTTTATATATGATACAACTTATAAGTGATAAATATATTATAAAAAGTGAACATATTTTATTGATTAGCAGATATCATTTGCGAAGACTCGAGAGCCATTCCCGCCACGCTAGTTGAGTGCACCCTAAGCGACATCTCACTCGTGGACGGATTCAATGTTCCTTCCTTTAACACTACCAAACCTGCCAACGACAAGTGCGTCGCCATTTCCTGCAAAAGCGACATCAATGCTGTGTGCCCTGCTGAATTGAAGGTGGACAAGGGATGGCAAAACCGTCGGGAATAGTCGCTGCGCCTAGGAGGGAGTCGGGATGAAATGAACACGTTGACAGCCGTTTTGAAGTGAAAAAGAGGCAAAAACAAAAAAAACGAATTTCTGGCGAATATCAACGAATGTTTTGAACGTTTTATAAATACGCCGATTTTCGGATCTCATGGCCGAAAATCGGCGAATCCTGTGACTAAGCTCATATGTATCCCACAATAGTTGCATATTACCATTCTTGGCTTTGTACTTGCTATGCCATGTTTCCAAGTAGGGTCCTTAGGCTTGCCACCACTTCTCTTGCCTGTGGATGCCATTTTTTGGAAAAATAAAATGAAAACCTAGTAAAATGGAAAAAATAGAAAAAATTGAACAAAAACACTGGTAGCTACTACAAACTAAATGAAAATCAGAAATAAAATATAAAATAACTAAACCCTAGCAACTCAAAATTTTGAATGAAGGCAAAAGACAAAAAAAACAAAACTGGAAAAGTGTTACATACCTGTCAAGTGTGGCTGATAAGTTTGTGAAACTTGATCAGTGCTCACTTTGAATTGCCTGCAAACAAATGCTCAATGCTGAAATATGTTGGAAAGGTTGAATGCTTGAAAAGAGTGATATGAAAAATGACAAATTTGACTATTTTTTTGGGGCGGACTGTTATGATTTGACATCAGCTGAGTTTTTCATGTGGACTTGCAAGTTTTTTGGCATTTTTTTGGTGAGTGCTCGCCTAATACTTGCAGGCAAACTCTTTGGTGAGTTACTCACTGACCCTTGTACTCACAAGTCAGCAAGTACTTGCTTGAAATTTTTAATCTATGCTTGAACATGTCAATTAGCATAGATATTCCATAAGTAATTCATTATCATGAATCTTGTTTCATCCATAAACAACTTAGTTGATTGGTTTGCAGTTTCTTTAGTATTTAGCTTAAGAAAACAATATATTTGTGTTTAGAACTGAGTTACTTAAGTGCTATAATTAATGTAGATGCTTGTGTGTAAGAAATGAAACAAGAAAGAGTTGAAAGAATATAGGAATACATAGCTTAACACAAGGTATTTTACCTTGGAGAAACCTAATGAGGGAAAACCCTAGAAGAGTAGGGTTTTACTTTTGCCTTCTTTTGCCACTTATCTCCTTTGCAATTTCACAATCTCACCACGTTCTAGAGGCCTCTAAGGACACCGATAGTATATCAATAGTATCTTGACAACTCATAATACTTTACAACTTGCTTAAATGCATGCTTTTACTGCACTTAATGCTACAACTCCCTAGACAACTCAAACAAGAACCATTGAATGAATCCACAAAAGAACCCTTAGAGGGCATACATAACCCATCTTAGCAAGAATGAATTGAAAAGTTAATCCAATGTAACATACACCCCTCTGTATATGTTTGCTCTGTGTTTTTTTTTTTGTGTTTTTGAATGCTTTGGGTTCAGGGTTTTATTGCATGTTTTTGCATGTATGGTTTTTGCAACATTGACATAGAAAATGCAACATATATGGAAAACCCAGAAAATATACAATGAATTTGCATAAACAGATAACAACCCAGTTCATAAAATGTACTAAAACTAATTATTGTGGCATACCCATATGGAAAACTTGAACTTCGTTTTATTGCCAAAACTGGACCAGCATTACAAGGCTATGTCAACTCACTGGAATCCTCCTACAATGAAGATATTTGCAGATAACAATGCTGCAGCTATGAAAAATGCCTCTAGACGCCAAGAATGAAGGGATACTTGCAGTCCAAACAGAAAGAAACCCAACTCCTAAACACCCACGTCCATTGCTGGAATGTATGCCCTGCCTGGGGCACTATAACAGCCACAAACAACTCAAAATCACAGCCAATCAACTCTGTTTTGCTTCAGTCCTGTCTGCTGGTAATGGACGACCTCTCTTGACAAAGGAAACCTCCCAAAATCACCACAAATCTGCTGCTAAAGGGAAGTACGGCTCACTAGAAGGTACTGCCAGCTAATGGGGAGTACGGCTTGTCCAAGAGTGATCTGCAACAGCAAATAATGATCATAGAAAGCTCAATATCTGTCCTCCGAATAGCCTATGATTGCTGCAATATCAAACTCCTCAAGATGTCTTCATTCCTTGCTCAATCAACTCCACAAAGTCTTTCTTGGATGCACAAATGAAGCCTCTGTGTGAAGCCTCCTCAAATCCTCTCTTGATACGATCTCTCACGCATGAGGAAAAGGATCAATGAAGGGGTTTTTGTCCCAACACTATCACAATCAAACCCTAGAGCCAAGCTCAAAATGCCAAGGCACAAATAACTCACAAGCGAGAGCAAAAATCCAATATTCTCGCATAATGAAATGAAGTCACTTTTTGCCTTTTATTCGCTCTCCAAACCCAACGCCCAAGATGAAAGGCCTTTTATTTATTTTTAATTTATTATTCACCCCTTGTCTCTCCATGAGGGCGCCTATCTCCTAGGGACCCAACTTTAAGTTATAACTTAGTTTCATAAAGTAATGTTACTTTATAACTTGAAGTCATTTAACTTCTAGATAGTATAAGTTAAATATTTAATTTAACTTATATATCGAATTATAATACCTCGGGCCCTCAAATAATATGAAGCCCTGTGCCGTGACCAACCATACTGCCCTGCTATAAATAGCAAGTGCTCGGCTCCTGACTTACTATAAATAGTAAGTCACCTGAAATGACTTCCTGAACATCTCCATTAGCCTATGAAAATCAAATTATAGGCTAATCTTGGTCCACTAGTGCAATGAGCTAGATGGGGGACATTACATCCAAAATGCTAAAGAGCATTAAGAGGCTATCTTTAGCTTTAATTCTTCTATTTTGTGTGACAAGGGAAGAATTGCCACTTACATTAGGGAAATGTAATGTCCCTTTTTCGGTCCATTCCAACAATCTTGGAAAGCTCCAAGATTCCTGGAGAGATCCATCCTCCTTAGAGAGTGCCAACTTTCTTTGGACGAAGTAGTGTACTGCAGATTGTTGGTTGCGAAGTAGTGTACTGCAAACCGTTGGTTGCGAAGTAGTGTACTGCAAACCGTTGGTTGGGAAGTAGTGTATTGCAGTACATACCGTAAGTTAAATAACTAGCACTTGAACCCATAGGAGGTTCAAGGAATACGCCGATAGGAAAACCGACGAGTTTTAGAAAATTTTTTAGTTTGAATTTTTTTAGGGCGTGATTTTTTTACGGCGCGAGACAATTCCGAGCACTATAATGCTCACATATAAAAGCCTATCGGCTAATTATTTTAAGTTGTCAAAAAGTAATTTTATTTTATATTTCTATTTGACATCTTAAATGATTATTTAAAAAGGTCCTTTAGGTTGTGCAGTTAAGTGGCGTTAGACACAAGGGGCAAAAAGGTGGATTGTTGCACACATAAAAATGTTTTATTTATATTTTTGAGGAGAATATGGGAAAAAGTGAAAATTAATATTTTATTCTCACTTCAGTTGCCCTAAAAGTGCCTTCTTAAAGAGGAGTTGAGCTCATTTGTGGGGTTAGCTTGAATATTGTTTTTGAGAGAGAGACCCTGTGTTCTTCTCCATATTTTCTTGTGGACGTAAACTCTAGAAAATCCCAGTTTCGGGGATGAAAACCGTCCTAGCTGGATAGTGTGACTTCACCCAAAAATCACCACTACGCTGAATGTTGAAAATATGGGAGCAGTTTCATACAAAGATTGCAATTGAGCTTAATGATTTTGTGCCAAATTTATTTGGGGTGAGGTTTATGATTGGATTGATTCTTTGGTTGTGATATTAAGTTGCAGTTTTCTGTAAGTTGGTGGAGTTTTAGAGGAGCTGTACCCTTCACTTGTGGGAGGCTGTACTTCCTCTTTACATATGTTGGGTGCTGAAAATTTCAAAGCAAATATTGAAGATCAGTAGTGGCTTTATCTTTGGGAGAAGACATCAAGATTAAAGAAATCATGAGCCTCAAACTTAATCCAGCACTAGAAAGGGAGCCGTACCATTGGTCCGTATATAATGCAAGAATGGTATGTGAGATTTGATGAAAGAAAATCAAGTGATTTAACTTTTGTCTTTTCTGAAGTTTGGTGGGGCTGCCACTACCTAGTTTTACAAGGTGTTTCACTTGGATGTTATTTTCTTTGTTTTTTTTAACAATCTTGAGGTGCCGTACATGCTGTTTTGGATGGAACGTGGAAAACTTAAGTAGAAAGCGCTGCCTTTTTGGGAGTATTGTGAGTTAAAAATATTTCCTTTGCTGTTGTACCTGCTAGGCTCCAACTTTGGTGATTATGAGGAATAATAAGGGGCCGTACAGTTTGGGCTGATAGTTTCAGCAAGTTCAAAGTAGTTTGCCTGAGTTTTTAGTGATTTTACAGAGGTTTCAGATCTGCAACAGTGAGTTTCAGTTTAGTTTGGGTGTGATCAATTTGCAAGCTCATATCAACCTTCCAGATTCATTTTGAGTGGTATACTTAAGTGTTTTCATTTGATATTAGTTATTTCATGCTTTCCATCATGTTTCCTTGTGATTTCAGAGAGATTTTATATGTTGCAGCAGTATGTTCAGTTTGATATCAGTAATATAAGTTGATATTGCAGCTTCATTATCATTGTATTTACATTCTATAGTTGGAAAAAATCTGTGTTTGTAAACCTTGGATGGTAGTACCGCCATGGGTCATATTATCATGCATTTTCATATTGTAAACTGGACGGTTTACCGCCAATATTTATAGCATTTCATAACTCAGCCTGTTTGGCATGAACAAGCTTGCAAGCAATCGACCATTTTGGTCCAATCAAGCTTTAGACATTCTGCCAGTGGCCTGCATTACACATGTCCGTTGAATAAGTGTTGATAAGGTCAGCTCTGCTGCCTCGTGTGTTCATTCTGTTGCATCTTGCACTCCACTAAAAAGTGTAGCTGCGGTCGACTTAGCCGCCTAGTGCGATCATCTTGTGTTGCATTGACCACTTTGCTGAACAAGTGTAGATTGTGGATGGCGTGGCCACCTAGTGGTTGCGTGAGCATTGTATTACATACTCTCTATACCTACATTGGATAGAATTGTGTGGGATTCGATCACTTTGCCCATCTCGGGATCTGAGTGATCAGAAGGTGTTGAGGACATTGCATGTTAGCATCTTGTTTATAGTTCAAAATTAAAAAAAAACTAGGGTGGTTATTATAGTGGAATCAAAGTTGGTGACCTTGCGAACCTGTTGGAAGTTAACACCTTGTTGGAGATCTTCAGTTACAAATCAGAATTTCAGCAGTTGTATGACATTATTCGGTGAAAGAATATGGCAGATAAAGCAAAGAAATTTGCTAAGTCAAGTCAAAAAGAAAGGAGAGAAGTTGGAAACAAGCTTTATGCAGTGAGAAAGCTTCTTGAGGGTCAACATCCGTCAAAAGATGATTTACTCAAAAATGTGGAGGTAGTAGAAATTTATTTATCTATGGTTGACCAATCAGATTCTGAATTTTTGAAATGGGCTTTGAAACCATCCATGGATGCTTTGATCCAACCCAAGTTCCTAAGACATGTTGATGAAGATGTGAAACTTGTAGTCACCTCTTGTTTTTGTGAAATCACAAGAATCACAGCTTCTGAAATTCCGTGAAACTCCGTATGATGATGACATAATGAGGGAAGTATTTTAGTTGATTGTGGAAAGTTTCAAAGGTTTGGAGGTTACAAGAAATCTTTTTTTTGCTAAGAGAGTAAATATTCTAAAACTTGTGGCAAGTGTCAAATCATGTGTTCTTATAATAGATTTAGATTGTGAAGATCTAATTCTTAGAATATTTCAACATTTCTTGGCTGCTGTTAGTGAGTGTCATGAAGAAATTGTTCTAGCTAATATGCAGTCCATTATGTCCCTGATTATTAATGAGAGTGATGATAACTCTGAACCACTCTTATCTTCTATATTGGTTGTTTTAAGGCAAGAACATAATACTTCTTCAATTGCACCTGAGTTGGTTTACTATGTTGTCAAACAATGTGAGTAGAAATTGAGGCCATACCTATTAGCAGAACGTGAGGAAGAAGAAGAAAAGATCACAGCTGAAATTTTTAAAACTGAACTTGTATTTGAGGAAGAATTTGAAGTTGCAGAAGTGGAGGCCGAGTGGGAGAAAATGGAACAAGCGGAAAAAGAGTACTGGAGTTATCCTAATGGTGTTGAGTCAAAGGTAGATGAAAACATGAACTTCTCCAGTGATGAGGAGAATGTTCCTAAACAAGAGGATTGGAAGATCGCCCATCTAAAGGCTTGTTGTACCCAATCAAAATTTTTGCTTCATTAAGGCATTTTGAACAAGTCTAGAAAAGTTTTCGTCAAAAAGTCAAAAAAGCAAAATTTCTAAAAATAGACGTTAGATTAGGTTTTCTGGGTTTCTTGAGATATAGATACTGGCAAAACTTTCTAAAAATAGAATCTCCGACTCAGGTGTCGCATTTGATTCTCATTGGTCGATTTTGCTTGACGATCGGCGCGGTTGACGGAATCTTCAAAAGATCCAGTTTTTTCTAGTGGGTCATTTCTGCTTTTTCAGAAGGCGAAGCATGAGCTCTAAAGTCATCAACAGAAGAAGTTCATCTGCCAGAGCTCATTGACGAGTTTTCAACGTTGTTCCAACGACGTAGAACTGACGAACAGTTGTTGACTCGACGACGCACGTAAAACGATGCAAGATGGATCCAAGGTGGACTGAAAATTTGGAAAACATGAAATTTGACTAAGTGTTGAGAATCTAGGCGCCCCAGGTGACTTGGGGCGCCCAAGCTCTCCTGTGTTAGAGTTTTTCACATTTTTCGAGAAATGTCGAAAATGCTTCCGTCAGCTCTTTCCTGGTTGGTCAAACTTGGTCAAACATCAGTCAAAGCTGGGATTTCATCAAAGATATGTTCAGACTACTCAGATCACCCTCCCTCCCGCCTCGACAGTCGTTCGGACGACAGAAATTGAAGATCAAACACGGGTTGTGGGCACAAAAAACGAGAAATGGTACAAAATTTGAATTTTTCAGAAAATTTTCTAAGGCATGGCAAACTAGGTGCCCCGGGTGATTTGGGCGCCCAAACTCACCATACTTAGAAATTTTTCTGAGTTTTCCTCGAAAAACGTGAATCTCCCTATGTCAACCCGGCCCGGTTCAGAGTTGGACAGTTTGGGGAGTTTCCCGACGCAGGCAGAGAGTACAGTCAGCTCAGTTTTCATCAGGCTTGCATATCTGCCAGATCATCAGACTCAATTTTGTCCCAGTTGACAGAAATCGACAGTTGAACAGGGGTCCTTCGCCACCGGAACGCGCACGCAAATCGAAAAATTGAAGAAGTTGCAATTTTCAGGAAAATGGCTAAGGCTGGTGAAACCAGGCGCCCCAGGTGACTTGGGGTGCCCAACTTGACCAGAGAGAAAATTTTCAGATTTTACAATGTTTTTTGACTGTTGTTTCCCGATCTTCGCCCGTTGGCAGTTTTCAGGAGGTCAAACTTGGTCAAACAATGCCAGATCGTCAGTCGCAGGTCGAAAATGGAATCTCAGTTAAGTCTCCAAAATGTTAGGATCAGTCAGCTTTTTTAGTCAACGGTGACATTTCGCCACCTTGTTGAAGTCGGAGACAGACCATATTTAAGTCAAAACGAGTGTAGAAGTGTCGAAAACAAAGAAAAATTGGCTAACACTTCTTTCAACTCGCGTGTTCGATGACATCATCAAAAGAAAATATTTTTCATCATCTTACACATGAAGCCATAGGCAGCTACAAAATAGGGATTCTTCCTATTCGAAGACATCCACTTGGAGTTGTGCTTTAAAAGTTGCTTTCTTCATGGATGAGGTCCAAGTTTTATTCTCATACATAAAGCTGCTTTTTCGCCCTAAAGATCTATAAAGACAAGCATTTGGCTTCTTTATTTCATTATCTTTTGCAGGTTGCATCCAGAGGAAAGATTTTTATTTTTCTTTCAACGAAGATTCAAAGACCCAAATGAAGTGCTTTTTCAGCGTTCTTCATAGTTTCGGGTTGAGGAAGCAGGGAGGCTCGCTTTTTCAGGGTCCTTGTTTCAAGGGGATCACTTTTCAGAGATTGGACCGAAGCTTTTTCAGTTTTCGTCGAGATGGGTCCATCTAGTATTTCATCCTTTTGAAGATTGGAGTTTTGCTTTTTTTCGGGAATCTGCTTTTTTCCTGCTTTTTCGGGAAAATCTCCGCTTTTTCAAAATCCGACAATCTGGGTTGCTTCGAAACGGAATTGCCTACAAAACCTATTTGCTAGCTTTTTTGCTCACACTCTGCTTTTTTCTAAAAATTAACAAGTAATTTTAAGCCATTTGTCCAAGATTTTTCCGACATAGGCGTGTTCACAGTCGATTTTCAAATCTTCCAGTATGCAGTACTCTCCAACACAAATCAGGCCCAAAACGGCGTTGGTTCACGATTACCTGAGAATTTGTGAAACAGACTTGCATAAAGTACTTCCAGTAATTAATTTACATTCCTTGGAGGATGCAGGAAATAATACCATCAGGAATTCAGGACACTCTGGTTTGCTTGCAGCGGCATCCTTTCCCATCACAGTGCAAAGTATCGAGTTTGTGATTGCTTGCATGACGCATTACAATTAGGTTACAAGAGAAATCCAATCAAGAGATGGACGTGTGTTCTGCAACCTAAGGCCAAACGACATTGAGAAGTGTTTTACAATACCTATCTAGAGAGAAAACTTAACTGTTTCACTTGAAGAATGCAAGAGGGTTTGGAACAATGATAAGGAAAAATACCAAAAAAAGATTGGTTAGAGGTGGTTAAAAGAGAAGCAGAATGTCATGCCAAAGAACTTGGATGTGGAGAATTCAAGGAGGAACATGCAATAATGATTACTCTGCTAAGCCGGATCACGGGTCAAGCAGATGCTAACAAGTTCCAGCCTTGAATGTTTTACATTATGTCCCAGATTGTTGATGGAACCGAATTCTATGACTGGTCGGCACTCATCAGTGATAGTCTCCACCAACAAATACTTGATTTTCAAAGGGCTCATGAATTCCACATGATGTCATACCTTGTGTATTTGATGGATTTTCAGGGTCAATTCAGAGGTTTGAATGTTGTTGGAACTCTGGGTATTCAGCGTGTGTATCATCACTTCCCGCAGCTAGAAATTTCCCAAGTTGAATGACATTACAAGCGGGTGAATGATGCATTCCTGATGCATGCAGTGCGAGATATGGACAATGAGTTGCATATACGGTTTTCAACAGATGCTAGAATAGCAATGGCAGAATGGGTTGATTGATTTGTCCAATTTCCCACTTTCTCCTACATTAGAGTATATGGCTTCTCAGGAGAGCCAGCCATGTTGCCGAGATATTCTACAGATAAAATAGCATTTATGGAATTTTTGAGGCAAACCTATGAAGTTCATACATTTTTGCGTAGCAGACGCAAGGCAGCTTTCAATTTTTCACTTGGGACGAGTATTTACAGATGCAGATCTGGAGCAGATGCCAAGGCAATTGGTAATGAATCATCGAGATATGGTCTCAAGTTTTTTGACAAGAGTTCTTCATATGATCCTCGTGGTGTTTTTGCATCACATCTTGGTCAAAATTGTTCACACAAGTATGCAGTTGAAGACTTCTGGGCTAATTGTGCTGATGAGTTTGAAGTGCAAGAACACAGTTACAACAGGTTCACTCTTCAACAGATGTCTGATATCCTATCGAAAGATATAGAGAGTTTGACAGAGAGTGGTGAAGTTCTACTTCCCACGTATTTCAGAGGCTAAGTTGAGCAACAACCGTTGCCACATGTTAATTGGTCAGTAAAAGAGAGCACTTCCATTGAAGAAAGAACAAGTCGAGTGGTTAAGAACAGTTTGATATTCTTGAAGAATAAGCAGAAGGATGATATTCCGTTAGCAGAGCCGCTAGTTGTGCAACCATCAGAGCCTTCCACTTCCAAGCCAAAACGAAGAGTAAAAGCTATGAGTGTTCTTCCAGAGGGAACAAAAATGGCTAAGTTAAAGAGGCAAAAGGATGAGTCTCCAACTCATGTTTAGCAGGAA
The DNA here is from genome assembly GCA_027924645.1 of Cunninghamia lanceolata. Lineage (NCBI taxonomy): Eukaryota > Viridiplantae > Streptophyta > Pinopsida > Cupressales > Cupressaceae > Cunninghamia > Cunninghamia lanceolata. The sequence goes on from BSBN01000738.1 coordinate 7,095,242, forward strand.
CAACCACCAGTTGAATCAGAAGTTCCTATTGAACCAACACTGCAGGTTGAAGCGTTACCTCCAGATCATGTCTCTCCACCTTCTTCACCGATCACTTCTCCTATCCACAGATTCAGAGCTAGATTCGTCGGTTCATAACTCTGATGCACACATTGATTCATCAGGAGCTGATGAGGTTAGAACCGAGTTTCAAAGAGAGGATGGCTCATCCTGGCTTGAAAACATTCTGGGAAGGAAGAGGAGAAAGCCCTCATATCAGCTGGATTTGACAGAGCTTAAAAGTGTCTACCAAGACACACCAGACAAGAAGCTGAAGAAGCAGGTTCGCATTGAAAAGAATGTAGATGGAGAAATAATCCTTGAAACTGCAACACCGCCAGAAATTAGAAGTGCTAATGATGTCAAGGTTGATGACTTCAAGGTTCTCAAAGCTAACCTTGGTAGAAATATCCGCCATACAGATGTAAATCTCTTCGAGGTTGCAGCGGATAATTTGAAGGAAAGGGTGTTGAAAGACGGAGAAGACAAAGCAGCTCTCAAGGCTGAAGTTAGGCAGGTGCGGCAGTACATTTCCAACCTTTTCCATGGCACATCACGGGCTGATTTATTGCTTCCATCGAATCTTGAATCACCAGCCGATCAACGACAGTTCAGTCAGTTGGTCCTCTATGGGAGGCACATGAATAATTGGGTGGAAGAATTTGTGACTAAAGGGAGAGTTATACTCTCAGAGTTTTATCAAGTGAAGTACAACGCTCATGATTTATGCCAAGGCATACAGGGATTGCAGTAGACCATGGCAGAAAATAGACCGGTGTTTGAGATCATTATCTCCGACTTGAAGATTGCATTTGATTTTGTTGATTCAAGCGATGATAAGAAGACAGTTTCCACTTGGAAGGCACAATCAGTATGATTTCAGAGTTGACAGAATGGAAAGAAAAGGTAGTCAGTGTTCTCAAGTTCGTCAGATCTTTTGTTTCTCAGATCCCGTGTTCATATGAAAGAGTAGATGATACCCGATATGATCTCAGGGAAGTGCAAGCAGAGTTCTAGACTCTCGTCTGCAGCAATTTTAATGATAATATCAATGCCGGCAAGATGGGTCGTTTTGCCGCAATGACAGTAAAGTTTGACAAGGCTGTGGGTGAAGTTCGTGAATTTCTTCAGATGGTTGCCAACGGTGAAGAAATGTTAGAGAATCAAAATATCATTCTAGAGAGTATTAGTGTTCCTGGCAGAGATGCAGTCACTCGCTTTTTAGAAGATATTGTTTTCCCAGAATATCAACGGATGACATCACCAAAAAGTAAGAATGTTGATGAGGATGCATTTCAAAATAAAGCAACTTTAAAATAGATGCTTTTTGTTTTAAAGCATTTGCTTTCATCCTAAGCTCATCCATTCTATATTTAGAAAGAAATCACTTTGTGATAATTGGAATCTTCTTTGCTTTAAAGCAAATCGCTTTAAAGCGTTTGTTTATTGTATCTTAGTCTTAGAATAGTAATAAAGCTTGCGAGTTGGCAAGTTAGGGTTAATCAAGGAGATTTTAGGGTTCCCTACTCCTTTGATTTTAATATAAATAAGGGCATCCTTGCCCATTGTATGTAATGGTAACTGTGATAGAAAATTTGCTGTGCCTATTCTAGCCTGCAAATCTTGATATTCCAAGTGTCTGTTCACTTTGTGTAATATGTTCTCCGGTGTTTGATCGCTTGCTGTATGCCTGCCTTTTGCTACAGTATTGCTGTCCTTGAGTTGTATCAACTTTGTGATATTGAATAGAAGTCTCATGCTTATTTTGCTCTGATATTCTATCTCGAATCATTAAGTCTCGTTGTCAGATGTGTGGCTTTCGTAGCTTTCATTTCAACTTTCATCATTAAAGTACTATAAGTCTTGTGATGTAAATCTGGGAGAAAATTGCTTAAGTTTTTGTTAAAACAATCATTCTTTGTTCACTTTTAATTTCCTTTGCTTTGAATTTACTTAGGAGATTAAAAGCGTCGTTAGTCTATGTCATGTCCCTATAATAATTTATAATTGAATTGTTTATTTAAATAATAAGTTAGCCTTATATAAACTAAATATATAATATATTTATTTAAAATATATTATTAATATCTATTAGTTAATAAATAATATTAATTTAATATAATTTAATATTATAAAATATATGAAATATATATATTTAATTAACTAGATATATTATAAAAAGAAATATTTTAATATAATATTTATGTGAATAATTAATAAGATATATTATTATATATAAATAATGTACTTTAAAAAGATTAAGGGGAGGCCGAAAGAGAATATTTATAAGTGCAGCGATTAAGTTGGTTGACACCAGCGATCACATTAATAAATAATATATTATAAATATATCTAATAATATAAATACAAATATTATTATTATCTTATATTGTAATACAAATATAAATAATATAATATAAATCATATATCATTTATTATGATATAAATGATGTAATATGAATAAATAATGTATCATTTATTATAATGATATAATATAAATACAAATAATATAAATAAACATCTTTTAACCTAACCCCTTATGATAAGGGAGTTACGGGAGTTACGTATGGGTAGAACTAGTTTTACCATAAAAGGGAATTAATATAAAAATTATAAGAGGGTAAGTATGTCTTTTACCACCAAGCATAATAAAAGACGTGCCTCTTCGAACATATCCCTTGAAAGGGAAATAAATAAAGGTTGTGAGATAGAAGAAAAAACATAATCGGCAAGATATCATAAATTAATATATATAGAGATATGTACATCAGTAGCAAAAGGGAGAAATGATTCAAGAAAAAATATATATATATATATATATATATATATATATATATATATATATATATATATATATATATATATATATATATAGTAGATAAAGGATGCGATAGAGATCGGCACGATTAAACAATATTAAAAATTATATTTATGATAATACTATAATAATGATATTATAATAAAAATAACAAATAATATTATAATAATATATATATTATATAATAATTAAATGATGTCTATATATATATTTATAATAATAATATTATAATGATAATACATAAGTAATATATTATAAAGCTATGTTAATAATAATACAGCAATAGAATTCAAGTGCTAGCAAATATATATACATGTCTGCTGGGTGTATAGAAGAAAATAATATATTTTTGGATTTCTAAGAGTATATAGATATTCTAAAGTGAATTGTGATATTCAGATAAGAACAAGATACAATTTGAATTAATTACAAAATCATATGGATAATGATATAATAATATTGTGATGACAATAATAATGATCATTATAATAATAGTGATTAATTATTATAATAATAATAATTATTATTATTATATATAAATAATATAAAATATAAATTTTGCATAGTACACACATATATAATATAATATAGAGATTATAATAAATATTATAATAGAATTATATAATTGGAATCTACATGTATGAAAATAACAATATGAGATTAGTCTTAGAACTGCATATAAGTAAGAAAAGATGATCCATGATGAATGAGATATAAAGGTAGAGGTCTTATGAAATCAAGTAAATATGAGACTAATAGATGCCCTACATAAATGCATGATTCTTGTTTAAATAAGATAATGAGTACAAGAAGGTTATAAGTTCATAGTTATGAATATGAAATAGATTTGTAAAGGCATGATTACCCAAGGGGTAGATAATAGTCCTTAAACATTAATCATCTTCACCATAGAGATGGGGTGGAAAACAAGGATTGTAGTTGACCAATTCATGGGATAAATCATAGGCCTTGATTGACGAATCAAGGAAGATAATAAGCCCTCAATTTAGTATTGAAGGGATAGACCTTGGTAAGAGAACCAAGGAATAAAGCCCTCAATCTAGTATTGAAGGGATAGGCCTTGGTAGGAGAACCAAGGAAATAATAGGCCTTGGCTGGAGAACCAAGGACTAATAGGCCTTGGTTGACGAACCAAGGAATAATAGGCCTTCGATTAGAGAATCGAAGGATTAGGCCTTCAATTAGAGAATTGAAGGAATAATGATGGACCCATGAGAGTTGGGGTGACATTACATCCTTAAGTATCTTCTCCCATAAGCTGGAAAGAATGATTAATAGGCTTAAGGTTATCTCACCCAAGGTAATTCATGAAGTATAAACAAAAGAAAACATATAGTTGTGAAAGAAATAATATATAGTTAAATATTAAAAGAAAAAGATAGAATACTAATGTTCTCTTTACAAGATGAAATTATTTGCAAGATTGCAAAAATTTTGGCTTGCTAGAAGGGGACATTACAGTCTATGCCTAGTAGTAGAAGTTTTAAAAAAGGAAAAAACCTCTTCTTCACCGTTTAGAGTTTTATAACCTTGTGTTCGCAGCTGAGAATCAAAAAGAAGATAGGCGAAATTTGGTTTTATTTATCTTTTCAGCGAACATCAGCAAAAAGGGAACTCCCCCTTCCAATAGGAGAGCAGTTTATCTGTGCATAGCTGTCCGTTTCCAATTCGCATTCCAGAGGTGCGAATTGAAACGCCAACAGTTTTTTGACGCCCACCGTGGGGCACGAGGCATAAAACTTCAAGCAAGCTTAGGCTTATGTCACGAGAATGACTCTCTGGCGTCCTACTGCTCCAGTTCAACAACCAAATCTTAGACCACCTGTTATTCAACCAAATCTTGTACGAGTGGAAGGAGAGCAAACGGACATCATTAGCAGCCTGAGGAGTTTCATATTTGCGCAAAAGGAAAGTCCTGATCAGTGGAGAAACGCGGCTCTTGCGACAGGAAGACCAGTATTACCACCTCCCGCGTGGTAGTAGATAATCCTGGCTCACAGGGTTTATTCAAGAAGGGGAAAAGGTGGTGTTACGAATCCTTTCTTCCAAGATCTTGATCCTACAGAAGTTGGAGAGGCATCCAACATAGTTCCTGAAGTTCAGACAGTTCCTGAAGTCAAGCAGGAAGAACCACAAGAAGAACCAGTAATCCAGCCTAGAGCAATGGGTGATGCAAATAACAACAATCACAATGATGCAAATCAGAGGCGACCACCACCATTGCCTTGGGGCAATAACATTGGACCCTTGGCCCTACAAGCACATCATGAGTTACCGCACGGGTCAAGGAAGCACTTTCCCCGGTTCCACGGCGATGGAACTCAACATCCCGACGAACACATCTCTGCATTCACAACAGCTTGCGTTGTTTTGCATGTATCACATGAAGATGTTGCTGTGCGTCTCTTCGTTGAGACTCATGGGAAATGTTGCCGATTGGTTCAATCATCTGGAACCAGGCATCATTACACGTTGGGCAACTATGAGCGAGAAATTCTTGGCAAGGTTCAAGCCTGCCGAAGAAGGACACAGATTGTTCGCCCAACTCTCAAATTCAAAGAAAGAAAATAATGAACCAATGAGAGAGTTCGTGGCAAGGTTTAATTGCTTGGTTACTCGTCTTTCTCACACTCTTAATCCATCTCCGCAAATTCTATTGAGCAGTTTCATTAACGCTCTTCCTTCTGAGATAGCCTTCTTTTTGAGATCGGCTAATGAAACAGAATTATCCAATGCACAAGAAAATGCCATCAAGTTAGAGGATGACATGATCACCTCTGGCAAGATGAAGACGGATTCAATCAGGTCTCTTGTTCAGACTTCTGCGGATCCACTGCTACATAAGGTAGCAAATGAAGTGACTATCATGAAAAGACAGTTGCCTACTCAGGGGCAACCTGCACAACAGCCATATTAGTCACCACAACAACAATACCAACCACAGCAACAGTACCAACCACACCAACCATATCAGCCTAAGAGGAACAATTTTCAGCCTTTCAATAATTACAGGCCCAGGTTGCCAGCACCACCACCGAGACAAGAAGTTGATGCTGCTCAAAATGCAGTGTTTTGTTCCTTTCATGAGACAGATGCGCATACTGGAGCCACATGTCCTGAAAATTTAAGAATGAATCAAATCATGGGATATGCTGATGCTACACCCATTTCAAACATTGTCCCTTCCCCAAGTGCAAATGTTGTTTTACCACAAACGGACAACTTCGATGGCAACTCTACTACGGGATACTTCCAAAATGAACCCGTTATAATGAAGGAAGAACAAGAGGATCTTCGTCAATATACTCTTGCAGTGAATTATGAAAATCTTTCAACTCCTGTGTTTACACGTACTCAGCATTTTAAAGCACAGAAGGAAGGAGAGGATAGATAAAGATCAAAAGAAAAGGAGAAGGAAGTGGCTTCCACTTGCAATGCTAACTCACCACATGAAAATGTCAAGGCAGCTCAAGATTCGTCTTCGACGAATTTTGATATAGTGGGTTCCATGATGAAGACAACGATGCAGATTTCTCAGCTAGAGTATCTTCAGGACCATCCAGATCAGCTGGATAGAATTGTTAAGTATGTCAAGAAAGAAACTATCGTACAACCTACATTGCTTGAATCTTCCCTTCCAGCAGGAGAGAAGCCAAAGCCCTTCTATATCTCTCTGTATATAGGAGGCTATAAGTTGAGCAATTGTATCATTGATTCAGGAGCCTCAGACAACGTCATGCCTTTGCAGGTAATGAATGCTTTGGGACTCTTGTGCACCAAAATGCATGACAAGTGTTATTCGCTTGAGTCTAAGTCAGTACCGTTGGTTGGACAATTGAAGGATGCTCAAGTACGGTTGGCAGCCTGCCCAGAGAAGAAAATAATGATGACTATCTTAGTAGCTGACATTCCAGCCAGTTATGGGATGCTATTAAGTAGAAGCTTCTGCAAAGATCTTGGAGGAGAAATACAATTGGATTGGTCATCTGTGACCATTCCTTTAAAGAAAGGTAGTTTCAAATTGGAACCAGAAACCAAGTCACGGTTCGCGGTGGTGAAATCTCAGGATCCTCAAGCACAAGTGCTATATCAAGAAACGGGTCCTGGTACATATGTTATGCTATCTGAGATAACCAAAGAAAATCAAGAAGTTGTTTGTGCAAGTGACAAATCAAAAGAAGAGCCAAAGATATGGACTTTGCAATTTGACGAAATTTGTTCGTCTCCCGACTCAAGAGCAGGGGTTGTGATAATTTCACCTGATGGTTGTTTGTACCCTTTTGCATACCGCTTGCAGTTCGAATGTACAAATAATACAGAGGAATACGAGGCGCTTCTGTTAGGTCTCAAGAATGCAAAGGATATGGGTATTAAATTACTCAGAGTTGAAGGTGATGCAAAACTGATCGTGAAGCAGATCAGAGGACAATTTCAAGTGAATAAAGATCGCCTTCGACATTATAAATATAGGGTGTGGAATGTAATCGATTGGTTCAAGGCATTTGACATCCGATACATTCCACACTCAGATAATAGCAAAGCAGATGCCCTGGCAGTATCCGCTTCACTATTCATGCCTCATTCTGATTTTCGTCAAAATGCATTCGCTATTGAGCTAATATATAGGCCAGCCGTCCCTGACAATTGTGACAACTGGTAAATCTTCGATGATGATGACCACATCAAAGAATTTCTCATCATGGAAGATAATTTCAAGGGGCTTTTCTTTGAGGGGAGTTCAGCTCCTTTCAGAGAATCAACAACTGAGATCAAAAATACTGAAGACAACAAAGATGAATTTGATTCATTCCTCTCATCTTTTGAAGGTTGTTTTGAAGAATCTTCTATGGAAACTTCAAGGAATACGAAAGCTGTAGAAGAGGCAGATTCAGGTATTATCTAGTTGAAAGGTAATAAAATTCCTAAGGGTCTTGTATCCTTGGAGGATATATTCGATAGACATGATAGATACATCCAAAATCAAAGAAGAATGGATGATAAGACCTCTGCAAAACATTATCAGGTGAACATTGGTTCAGAAGACAAGCCTAGGCTTGTTATTATAGGCAAATGTTGTACAGAAGAAGAAAGCGAGAAGTTTATCTCTTTTTAGACAATACCGAGATGTTTTTGCCTAGTCATACGTGTTAGACTTAGGGCAGAGAACTGAGAGGGGGGGGTGAATCAGTTGTACAAAACTTTCTTCAATTAAACACTTAACTTCACTTTGCAATTCAGCAGCATAATAATAAATCAATCATGGAAACATAATGCAATGAATCAAGAGCATAAACACATCAACACATGAGACACCAAGATTTTGACGTGGAAAACCCGGTTAAGGGAAAAACCACGGGGTGATTAACCCAAGATTGTATTCTCTGTTAGAAGAATAGAAAGAACAAAATGGCACATGCCAATTAGGGCTCACTGCCCGAGCACACTGCTCACAAGAGGCCCACTGCCTATAGGAGACACACTGTCTACAAAGAAATAAGTATCACCTACTTGAACTGGAAAATAGCATCTTCACCATGCTTGAATCAATTCCATTTAAGCCCAATACTTCTGCTCTGCCTTTCGCTTTCCTCCTTGCTACCACACTCTCATCTCCACAAGGACAACTTTGAAATGACTTCGCAATCCCTTATTTATACAAGACATGAACTTAGGAATGATCATCTAAGTCAGCAAACATCAACAAGAACATCCGCAGGATGTGTAACTCATCCGGTCGGCCAGTCTCAGAAAGAACACCATCATCCAGAGGTTATTCTTCAGTGCGAGCTCCAACTTCAATGTGGACCACCAACACGAACTGGACACGATCCAAAGACCTCCACAAGCCTGAATCACTAAGAACAGCCATACTTCATCTGCTTACTGAAATCCATCTCCCCTTCATCCGGAACCTCAAGAACACAGTCTGTCATTACTGTCACAAAGGAATAGATGCTTGCGGACTTTCAAACCATGAACCAATCTAGTTGACACTCCATAAAGACTTCCTCAACACTCCCTCAAATTTGCAGAACAGGACAATGGAATTCTGGATCTCACCGGACCTGTCTGTATCACTCTGTCATCTCTGAACACCTACCGGAACCGGTTTTACTTGAGCCGCCACACCTTCTTTAGATCTTCATGTGGACCTCTAAAATCTCTACTGGACCACCTTAAGACACATATATACAAACCCTTTAATCCGCATCCTCTGATCCTCATCCTCTCTTGGACTTTTGCCTTACTGTCATCACTGTTCTTCACTGTTCCTGATTGAGACTAATTTTCTCAATATCCTCAGCTCACAGCTCATCCAATCCTTATCATTAATGCAACAGGAGTATGTTGACATCAATGACAACACCAGTTAGGCCCATACTTGCAACAATACGAAGACTTGAAAGTCTTCACACCCGTTGAATTGTTTCATGCAATTCCATTGAAACTTGATACAAAGCCCTTCAAGCAGAAACAAAGATATTACAATCCACGGATTCAAGATACAATTTATGCGGAGATCCAGAAGATGGTGGATGCAAAGATAATATTTCCAATTCAACATTCAACATGGGTGTCGAACATAGTTCCTGTACGCAAGAAAAATGGCGAAATTAGAATTTGTGTGTATTTCAGGAACTTGAACCAATCATCTCTCAAGGATAATTATCCTCTGCCAATCACGGAGCACACATTGCAAACAGTCATCGGTTCGGAGATGCTATCATTACTTGATGGTTTTTTCAGATATAATCAAATCACTATGGCTCAGGAAGATCAGTTCAAGACAGCTTTCACTACCCCGTGGGGTATGTTTGCTTATGAAAGGATGCCTTTCGGCCTCATCAATGCCGGTGCTACATTTCAGAGAGCTATGGATTTGGCATTTGGAGATTTGAAGAACAAGTTGATTGTCGTCTACCTTGATGACCTCACCGTTTTCTCGAAAACACGAGGAGACCACTTTGACCATTTGGTGAAAGTGTTCGAAAGATGCAGATACCACGAGATTTCTTTGAATCCTAAGAAGTCCATCTTTGTAGTAACGGAAGGAAAACTACTTGGACATATCGTCTCCAAGGAGGGAACACGGATTGATCCTAGTTGGGTTGATTCTATCAAAAATCTGTCTCTACCAACAAGCAAAACTGGTGTCCATTCCTTCTTCGGTAAAATAAATTTCATACGAAGGTTTAAACCAGACTTCTCAGAGCTCACAAAGGATATATCAACTATGATTAAAACATCTGCTTTCAAGTGGATAGATGAAGGCAAGAAGGCGTTTGCCGCAATTAAGGAAGCCATCAGCCAAACGCTAGTGTTAGTCCGTCCTGATTTTACTAGACTTCATCCTTTACTGTTATGCATCCGAACACACCATGTCTGCCATATTAACGCAAAATTTGGATGAAGATGCCAAGTCTCCAATTGCTTTCATGAGTAGTTTCAAAGAGAGCGAAATGTAGTATTCTCAAATAGAGAAGAACGCGTATGCAGTCGTGAGAGCAGTAAAGAATTTCAGATTCTATATTTTGACAGCTCACACAACAGTGTATGTTACTGATCCAGCGGTTAAGAGCGTGCTAACTCAACAAGAGATGGGCACTAGGAGAGGTAACTGGGTCGCAAGGGTGCAAGAATACGATTTGGAGATTAAGCCAACAAAACTTGTCCGCGGCTGAGGTCTTTGTCAATTGATAGCAGAAGACGATGATCTAAAGCACCAGGCTGATGGTGAATCTGAAACTGAAACTAAAGAGGATCTTCCTATGGTCCTATTTGTTGATTCTGCAGATGAATGGTATGCAGAAATTGTATACTTTTTGACTTATGGAGAATGTCCAATTCATATGGACAAACAGTAGAAGAGAACATTAAAATTGAAAGCGCAAAAGTTTGTGCTTTGGAACGACATTCTATACAAGCAAGGGCTTGATGGAACCCTTTTGTTATGTGTCAACAAAGATCAACAACGTTTGCTGGATGCATTTCACAGTCAAGCATGCGGAGGTCACTTCTCATCAAGAGTTACTGCCTTCAAAATCCTGCAAGCACAGTTTTATTGGCCAACTATGTTTCGCGATGCATACGAATGGGTGTCAAAATGTCAGATCTGTCAACAATTTGTTGGTAAACTCAAGCTAGCGGCCATTCCCCTCAAGCCAGTAATTATTGATGGTCCATTCCAGCAATGGGGTTGGATTTCGTTGGCCCTATCAACCCACGTTCCAGTAAGGGGCACATTTATGTCCTCACAGGTACAGATTATTTCACAAAGTGGGTTGAAGCTATTCCAACCAAGCGGGCTACCTCGGAAGTTGTTTGTGACTTTTTGAAAGAGAACATCATTTCAAGATTCGGGGTACCACGCAAGATAGTGACTGATAATGCAACATGTTTCTCATCCGAGGAAGTACTGGAGTTTTGTTATGATCACGGCATCATGTTATCACATTTATCAGATTATTACCCTCAGGGTAATGGACAGGTCGAATCATCAAACAAAAACATAGTCAGTATCATACGCAAGCTAGTTGATTCTAATCAAAAGGCTTGGCATAAGAAGCTTTATGATGCTCTTTGGGCCGACAGAATTACCCCCAAGAGAGCTATTGGTACTTCACCTTTCGTCATTCTGTATGGTACAGAAGCAATGCTACCTATCATGCTAGAGTTGTCTGCTTTGAAGCTGGCAGCTGCAATTGAAGATGATGAGTTCAAAGATCCTATTGAGAAGCGCATCCTATATTTGATGAAGCTAGAAGAAAGGGTGGAGGTCGTAGATAGAATCACTTAGCATCAGGAACGAGTGAAGAAAATATTTGATAAGAAGGCTTGCCAGCGAGACTTTGAGATCGGTGATCAAGTCCTACTCTGGGACAAAAGACATGAGCCCAAGGGAATGCACGGAAAATTCGATTCCTTGTGGCTGGGGCCATACAAGATCCACGAGTTTGCAGGGGAGAATACTTATATTCTCACACACATGGATGGCATGCTCCTTCTATTGCCTTACAGTGGATTATACTTAAAGCACTTCATCCCTTCGGGGATGGAGTAATTTCAAACACTTTTTGTTCTCGTAATGTGTTTCCCCTTTCTGTAATGTGATCGTTATGTCGTACTGTTTTTCCCCTTTTCGTAATGTGACAGTTGTGTCCTTTGTGTTCTGGAAGGTTCCAACTTTTTTAGGTGATTTTAGGAAGTCCGGTTTTAGGTGTAGGGAAAAGTCTTGTTCTAGGTGATTAGGAAAGTGACCTGACTCTATTGCCCAATGGATAAGGCACTGGTCCAAGCTTAAAAATCTAGAGATTCTCGGTTCTCCTATGCCGTAAGTATCCGACATGGTCCCCAGATAGAGCCAATTGTTGTACCCAATCAAAATTTTTAATTCATTAAGGCATTTTGAACAAGTCTAGAAAATTTTTCGTCAAAAAGTCAAAAAAGCAAAATTTCTAAAAATAGACGTTAGATTAGGTTTTCTGGGTTTCTTGAGATATGGATACTGGCAAAACTTTCTAAAAATAGAATCTCCGACTCGGGTCGCGCTTGATTTTCATTGGTCGATTTTGCTTCACGATCGGCGCGGTCTAGACGGAATCTTCAAAAGATCAAGTTTTCTCTAGTGGGTCATTTCTGCTTTTTCAGAAGGCGAAGCATGAGCTCTAAAGTCATCAACAGAGGAAGTTCATCTACTAGAGCTCGTCGACAAGTTTTCAATGTTGTTCCAATGACGCAGAACTGACGAACAGTCGTCGACTTGACGACTCACGCAAAACGATGCAAGATGGATCCAAGGTGGAATGAAAATTTGAAAAACATGAAATTTGACTAAGTGTTGAGAATCCAGGCATCCTAGGTGACTTGGAGCGCCCAAGCTCTCCTGTGTTAGATTTTTTTTCATGTTTTTCGAGAAATGTCGAAAATGCTTCCGTTAGCTCTTTCCCGGCTGGTCAAACTTGGTCAAACATCAGTCAAAGCTGGGATTTCATCACAAATATGTTCAGACTGCTCAGATCACCCTCCGTCCCGCCTCGACAGTCATCTGGACGACAGAAATTGAAGATCAAACAGGGGTTGTGGGCACGGAAAATGAGAAATGGTACAAAATTTGAATTTTTTCAAAAAAAATTTTAAGGCATGGCAAACTAGGCACCCCGGGTGATTTGGGGCACCCAAACTCACCATACTTAGAACTTTTTTTGAGTTTTGCTCGAAAAACGTGAATCTCCCTCCGTCAGCCCGGTCCGATTTAGAGTTGGACAGTTTGGTGCGTTTCCCGAGGCAGGCAGAGAGTATAGTCAGCTCAGTTTTCATTAGGCCTGCATATTTGCCAGATCATCAGACTCAATTTTGTCCCAGTTGACAGAAATCGACAGTCGAACAGGGGTCCTTCGCCACCGAAACACGCACGCAAATCGAAAAATTGAAGTTGCAATTTTCAGAAAAATGGCTAAGGCTGGTGAAACCAGGCGCCCTAGGTGACTTGGGGTGCCCAACTTGACCAGAGATAGAAAATTTTTAGATTTTATAGTGTTTTCTGACTGTTGTTTCCCGATCTTCGCCCGTTCGCAGTTTTCAGGAGGTCAAACTTGGTCAAACGATGCCAGATCGTCAGTTGGAGGTCGGAAATGGAATCTCAGTTGATAAGTCTCCAAAATGTCAGGATCAGTCAGCTTTTTCAGTCAACGGTGACATTTCGTCACCTTGTTGAAGTCGGAGACAGACCATATTTAAGTCAAAACGAGTGTCGAAGTGTCAAAAATGAAGAAAAATTGGCTAACACTTCTTTTAACTCGCATGTTCGATGACATCGTCATCTTACACATGAAGCCATAGGCAGCTACAAAATAGGGATTCTTCCTATTCGAAGACATCCACTTGGAGTTGTGCTTTAAAAGTTGCTTTCTTCATGGATGAGGTCCAAGTTTTATTCTCACACAAATAAAGCTGCTTTTTCGCCCTAAAGATCTATAAAGACAAGCATTTGGCTTCTTTATTTCATTATCTTTTGTAGGTTGCATCTAGAGGAAAAAATTTTATTTTTCTTTCAATGAAGATTCAAAGACCCAAACGAAGTGCTTTTTGAATGTTCTTCATAGTTTCGGGTTGAGGAAGCAGGGAGGCTCGCTTTTTCAGGGTCCTTGTTTTAAGGGGATCACTTTTCAGAGATTGGACCGAAGCTTTTTTAGTTTTCGTCGAGATGGGTCCATCTAGTATTTCATCCTCTTGAAGATTGGAGTTTTGCTTTTTTTCGAGAATCTGCTTTTTTCCTACTTTTTCGGGAAAATCTCCGCTTTTTCAAAATCCGACAATCTGGGTTGCTTCGAAATGGAATTGCCTACAAAACCTATGTGCTAGCTTTTTCGCTCACACTCTGTTTTTTTTCTAAAAATCAGCAAGTAATTTTCAGCCATTTGTCCAAGATTTTTCCGACATAGGCATGTTCACAGTCGATTTTCATATTTTCCAGTATGCAGTACTCTCCAACACAAATCAGGCCCAAAGGGGCGTTGGTTCACGATTACCTGAGAACTTTTGAAACAGACTTGCACAAAGTACTTCCAGTAATTAATTTACATTCCTTGGAGGATGCAGGAAATAATGCTATCAGGAATTTAAGACTCTTGTTTGCTTGCAGCGTAATCCTTTCCCATCACACTGCAAAGTATCGAGTTTGTGATTGCTTGCATGACGCATTATAATTCGGTTACAAGAGAAATCCAATCAAGAGATGGGCGTGTGCTCTGCAACCTAAGGCCAAACGACATTGAGAAGTGTTTTACAATACCTATCTAGAGAGAAAACTTAACTGTTTCACTTGAAGAATGCAAGAGGGTTTGGAACAATGATAAGGAAAAATACCGGAAAAAGATTGGTCAGAGGTGGTTAAAAGAGAAGCAGAATGTCATGCCAAAGAACGTTGGACGTGGAGAATTCAAGGAGGAACATGCAATAATGATTACACTACTAAGTCAGATCACGGGTCAAGTAGATGCTAACAAGTTCCAGCCTTGGATGTTTTACATTATGTCCCAGATTGTTGAAGGAACCGAATTCTATGACTGGTCGGCACTCATTAGTGATAGTCTCCACCAACAAATACTTGATTTTCAAAGGGCTCATGAATTCCACATGATGTCATACCTTGTGTATTTGATGGCTTTTTAGGGTCAATTCAGAGGTTTGAATGTTGTTGGAACTCTGGGTATTCAGCATGTGTATCATCACTTCCCGCAGCTAGAAATTTTCCAAGCTGAACGAAATTACAGGCGGGTGAATGATGCATTCCTGATGCATGCAGTGCGAGATATGGACAATGAGTTGCATATATGGTTTTTAGCAGATGCTAGAATAGCAATGGCAGAATGGGTTGATTGGTTTATCCAATTTCCCACTTTTTCCTACATCAAAGTATATGGCTTCTCAGGAGAGCTAGCCATGTTGCCGAAATATCCTACAGATGAAATAGCATTTATGGAATTTTTGAGGCAAGCCTATGAAGTTCATACATTTTTGCGTAGCAGACGCAAGGCAACTTTCAATTTTCCACTTGGGATGAGTATTTACAGATGCAGATCTGGAGTAGATGCCAAGGCAATTGGTAATGAATCATCGAGATATGGTTTCAAGTTTTTCGACAAGAGGTCTTCATATGATCCTTGTGGTGTTTTTGCATCACATCTTGGTCAAAATTGTACACACAAGTATGCAGTTGAAGACTTCTGGCCTAATTGTGCTGATGAGTTTGAAGTGCGAGAACGCAGTTACAACAGGTTCATTCTTCAGCAGATGTCTGATATCCTATCAGAAGATATAGAGGGTTTGATAGAGAGTGGTGAAGTTCTACTTCCCACGTATTTCAGAGACCAAGTTGAGCAAGAACTGTTGCCACCTGTTAATTGGTCAATAAAAGAGAGCACTTCCATTGAAGAAAGAACAAGTCGAGTGGTTAAGAACACTTTGATATTTTTGAAGAATAAGCGGAAGGATGATATTCCGTTAGCAGAGCCACCAGTTGTGCAACCATAAGAACCTTCCACTTCCAAGCCAAAATGAAGGGTAAAAGCTATGAGTGTTCTTTCAGAGGGAACAAAAATTGCTAAGTTAAAGAGGAAAATTGATGAGTCTCCAACTCATGTCCTGCAGGAACAACCACCAATTGAATTAGAAGTTCCTGTTGAACCAACGCTGCAGGTTGAAGCGTTACCTCCAAATCATGTCTCTCCACCTTCTTCACCGATCACTTCTCCTATCCACATAGATTCAGAGCCAGATTCGCCGGTTCGTAACTTTGATGCACACATTGATTCATCAGGAGCTGATGAGGTTAGAACCGAGTTTCAAAGAGAGGATGGCTCATCGTGGCTTGAAAACATTCTGGGAAGGAAGAGGAGAAAGCCCTCATATCAGCTGGATTTGATAGAGCTTAAAAGTGGCTACCAAGACACACCGGACAAGAAGCTGAAGAAGCAGGTTCGCATTGAAAAGAATGTGGATGGAGAAATAATCCTTGAAACTACAACACCGCCAGAAAATAGAAGTGCTGATGATGTCAAGGTTGATGACTTCAAGGTCGTCAAAGCTAACCTTGGTAGAAGTACCCACTATACAGATGTAAATCTCTTCGAGGTTGCAGCGAATAATTTAAAGGAAAGGGTGTTGAAAGACGGAGAAGACAAAGCAGCTCTCAAGGCTGAAGTTAGGCAAGTGCGGCAGTACATTTTCAACCTTTTCCATGGCACCATGGGCTGATTTATTGCTTCCATCAAATCTTGAATCACCAGCCGATCAACAACAGTTCAGTCAGTTGGTCCTCTATGGGAGGCACATGAATAATTGGGTGGAAGAATTTGTGACTAAAGGGAGAGTTATACTCTCAGAGTTTTATCAATTGAAGTACAACGCTCATGATTTACGCCAAGGCATACAGGGATTGCAGCAGACCATGGCAGAAAATAGACCGGTGTTTGAGATCATTATCTCCGACTTGAAGATTGCACTTGATTCTGTTGATTCAGCCGATGATAAGAAGACAGTTTCTACTTGGAAGGCGCAATACCTTTTCACAGTAAAAACTTATGACAGTATGATTTCAGAGTTGATAGAATGGAAAGAAAAGGTAGTCAGTGTTCTCAAGTTCATCAGATCTTTTGTTTCTTAGATCCCGTGTGCATATGAAAGAGAAGATGATACCCTGTATGATCTCAGGAAAGTGCAAGCAGAGTTCCAGACTCGTCCGCAGCAATTTTAATGATGATATCAATGCCGGCAAGATGGGTCGTTTTGCCGCAATGACAGTAAAGTTTGACAACACTGTGGGTGAAGTTCATGAATTTCTTCAGATGGTTGCCAACGGTGAAGAAATGTTAGAGAATCAGAATATCATTCTAGAGAGTAACAGTGTTCCTGGCAGAGATGCAGTCACTCGCTTTTTAGAAGATATTGTTTCTCAGAATATCAACGGATGACATTACCAAAAAGCAAGAATGTTGATTAGGATGCATTTCAAAGTAAAGCAGCTTTAAAACAGATGCTTTTTGTTTTAAAGCATTTGCTTTCATTCTAAGCTCATCCATTCTATATTTAGAAAGAAATCACTTTGTGATAATTGGAATCTTCTTTGCTTTAAAAAAAATCGCTTTAAAGCGTTTGTTTATTGTATCCTAGTTTTAGAATAGTAATAAACAATGTTGCATGGATACGGATACGGTATCCGATATGGATACGGTATCCGATACGGATACGGCTAGATACGGTAATCATATATATAAAATATTTTATTATATAATGTATTATTATTTAAAATATAATTTATTATTAATATATAATAATATATTAATATAATAAATTTATTATTTTATTCATAAATTTAATATATAATGTATTAATAATATATTATTATATATTAATAATAAATTATATTTTAAATAGTAATATATTATATAATAAAATATTTTTAATAAATATTAAATAATAATAAATATTTTATTATATAATATATTATATTAAATATGATTTATTATTTTATAATAACATATTACTATATTAAAAATATTAATAAATATTAGACATATTAAATTTATATATATATATATAATATTTAAATTTAAATACATAATAATAATAATAATATTATTAAATATTACAAAACTTCACATTAGGCATTATTAATAAATATTACAAAACTTTACATAAAGTAACTAGCGAATAGGCATTATTAATAAATATTACAAACCTTTACATACAGAAATTAGCCGATAGGCTTTTATATGTGAGCATTATAGTGCTCGGAATATTGTCCCACGCCGTAGAAAAAATTCACGCCGAATTTTTTTTAAAACTGTCTATTGTTCCTATTGGCGTATTCCTTGAACCTCCTATGGGTGCATTTAAATGATATATTTTAAAACATAAAGGCAAATTTTATACAGGGCACGGCATTACAGCGAACCTAGGGGGAAATGGAAATGGAAATGTGTAGGTTTTAATAGAAACAAACAGAAATAAATGGGTGAAATATATGGCGGATCTGGGCGCTCCAGCAAGGTCGAATCCCATTTTGCCCATTACATCTTCCACGACTCTGAAATTTTTTTGTTTTGTTTAAAAATTTACACGGATACGGCAAATTTTTTTGGAACGCCGAATCCAGAAGTTCTGGCACGGCACATAATATCCCCTCTTTCGAAATACGGCAGGGTACGGTATCTGCCCCGTATCCTGGCCGTATCGTACCCGTGTCCGTACCCGACACGCTGGTACGCGTACCAGGGGAAGCAGGGGGGACGTATCCTGCAACTCTGGTAATAAAGCTTGTGAGTTGGCAAGTTAGGGTTAATCAAGGAGATTTTAGGGTTCTCTACTCCTTTGATTTTAGTATAAATAAGGGCATCCTTGCCCATTCTATGTAATGGTAATTGTGATAGCAAATTTGTTGTGCCTATTCTAGCCTGCAAATCTTGATATTCCAAGTGTCTGTTCACTTTGTGTAATTTGTTCTCCGGTGTTTGATCGCTTGTTGTATGCCTGCCTTTTGCTACAGTATTGTTGTCCTGGAGTTGTATCAACTTTGTGATATTGAATAGAAGTCTCATGCCTATTTTGCTCTGATATTCTATCTCGAATCATTAAATCTCGTTGTCAGATGTGTGGCTTTCGTAGCTTTCATTTCAGCTTTCATCATTAAAGTACTATAAGTCTTGTGATGTAAATCTGGGAGAAAATTGCTTAAGTTTTTGTTAAAACAATCATTCCTTATTCACTTTTAATTTCCTTTGCTCTGAATTTACTTAGGAGATTAAAAGCATCGTTAGTGTATGCCTAGTTGTAGTAGAAGTTTTAAAAAAGGAAAAAACCTCTTCTGCAGCGTTTAGAGTTTTATAACCTTGTGCTCGCAGTTGAGAATCAAAAAGAAGATAGGCGAAATTTGGTTTTATTTATCTTTTCAGCGAACATCAGCAAAAAGGGAACTCCCCCTTCCAATAAGAGAGCAGTTTATCTGTGCATAGCTGTTCGTTTCCAACTCGCATTCCAGAGGTGCGAATTCAAATGCCAACAAGGCTTCAATGGAAGAGCATGCTAATTTTGAGAATATTGAAGATTGCAGAACAAATAGTGATGAGTACATACATCACTCAAGTGATGATAACTCAGATTTTGAGTAGAAATTTCCCATGCAAGGAGTGCACCCATTTGACTTCCCAGAAAATTTAGTTAAAGGGCATGTTGATTTGGAACTTATTGAAAATTTCAAATCAACATCTATTAATGGTTCATTGTTTGAGCATAGTGCTTCCATAACTTCTGATCAAGGAGTTTGTAAGGAGGACGCTGACTTTGAAGATCATGTTGCACCTGCAAATGAAGGTATTTTTAAATCTCTTCTTCAATGAGATCAAAGTCATTTTACAGAACAAGGACCTAGGGAGTTGCATGAATTGAGGGACCAAATCTAGGTCACAAATGAGAAAGAGCTACAAGTTCTTGTAAGCTTGGACAACACACACAAGATCCTTGAAGACCTCATGCAGAAAGGGATTGAGGGTAGAGTTACTTCTTCAAGCTTGCAAATTATAAAGGATTCATTGGAGACAATTAAGGTAGAGTACTTGCAATTGATCAAAGACCGAGATCATGCCATTGAGTTTGCAGAAGAGGTCTTTAGGGCATTCAAAGAAAAGGAGAAAAAGGTTGATGAGCTCACTGTTGAGCTTAAGTAAAAAAAGATTCATTAGAAAATGCTCAAATAGCATTTTTGGAGGCAGAAGATCAACTTGAGGCTGTAAATGATTTTAAGGTGCAAGAAAATGAACCATGGATGGGTGAAATCCAACAAGTTATTGACGAGCTTGATGAACTTCATGAGGAGTTTGACTTAGAACACTGTCCAAGAAGATCTGAAATTGCAAGCCAAAGTTTCATAAATGATTTTCAGTTATTTGATAATCCACTCTTTGATATGGATGGTGACTTCACATTTGATAATCTTCTTTTTGTAATGCCTATAGAAAACAATGAGGAGAATCAAGAGTGTAAACTCATGGGTCTAGAAGAGCAATCTTCTCTTGATGATATGTTTTCCACATTGGATCATAATGACATGGTGAAAGATCTTGCATTTTCAGAATCACTTTAGAGTGATGAACTCTAGCATGAGTCAATGGTGGGTTGTGAGAGAAGCATTCTTCCTAGTGAAGATGTATTAAGCACCACTAGAAGATCTCTTGATGAGATCCACATGAAAACCAGAGTAGCACAACATAAGCATGATGGAATCACTACATTGTTTGTATTCATGCAAGTGATCACCATCAAACTTTGTTGGGAGATTGTGATGACAGTAAGATTGTGCAGTGGAGGATTGCAAGTCAAATTTTCAGTCTTGGTGCTGCTATCATTAGTTGGATCAGCCAACACGTGACTTTGGATGCACACATACAAGTGGGTTGGCAAGATTTTTTAGACCAAAGATGGAGCATTTTTCAGTTGGTGGCTGTTGAGGCGAAATTTTCAACCCTTGCAGAAGTTTTTTCAATCATTAAGATGCTCATCATTCTTGTTTTTACAAGAAGATTCCAATTTTGCAGCGGCTGTCCCATTTCCAAGTTGATGATTTTGATAAAATCAGATTATGAGTTGTAGTTTCTAGGCTTGAACAATTGCACAATTGAGTAATTTGGAACCTCTAGACTATTGGAAAATGTTGGAAAGTGGTTTCAGTTGGAAAAATTGAATTCTTCAGCCATCATAAGTCTGTCTTGGGTGGAAAATCAAGCTTGCACAGAAGCTGATTTGTGTTCTTTTATGGAGGAACAATTCAGATTTTGGCCCACAACATTAATTTTGAGATGGGTAACTTGCGTTGATGACTTGATGAGGTATGCTCACTCCCTCACCTACAAATTATATGTTGATACAAAGGTTTGGGATCTAGGAATTTGTGAGATTGGTGGATTGCCTCACAGTGAAACAAAGAATGCTAGTTTTGCCATCTTCAGTTGTATCAGTGTAGTGCAGAAAAATCATGGAGAAGCATTCTTCAGAATTATTTGGGGTCTTGGTATTGGTAAACAAAATCAGAATTGCTTGAGGGAAAGCAATCTTTGGGAGGGAGTGTGAGTGAATAATTTATCAATTCACTATAGCTTAAGTGTACTTAGGTTGACGAGGTTAGATAACATCTTGTCTAACTGAATGTGCAACCTTTTAGACCTTAGATGTTACCTAGTGGTATGGTAAACCTCATCTGCATACCTTTTGAGGTTGGAAGACTTTCCATCTCACCTCAAAAGGCACTTTTGTAGTCACCCAACACTTGTCATCAAGGTTGATGACGTGGTCTAAAGGTTGTTGGTTTGCACATTCTAAGTGATCCAAAGGTTGACACCTATAGAACACTTGTCTACATGCATGTGCCACATCGTGGGGCACTTGTGAATCCACATGAAAGGTGGATTGCCTCATCCATGCCTATATAATAAGGCATTTCGATGTAAATTATTAAGTGAGATGAATATATGTTTATGCTCTTAATAGGTTCATCATATCATTGATTTCTCATCTCTATTTGTTTGATTTCCATATTGTGAGAGTGAATATCAAGTTTTGTAGAGTATCCTTAGCTATTCCTACATGGTATCAGAGCCTTGTTGCAGATACGCTCTCCGTTTTTAGGGGATTTGGAGGTGAAGCGAACATTGGTACGTCCTGGAGCGAAATGGATCTCGCAAACAAAATTGTAAAAAAAATTGCATTGTTCAGAGTATTGCATTTAGCAAATTTGTTTTATTTTTATCTGTGTTTGGGAAGTCAAATCTGTAGGCGATTAAAGGTGTTCAAATCTCCTCAAAGGGCATTTGAAATTAGGCGTTCAAATCTCCAGTCTGGGCATTGGAAATCACCCACAATCTGGGCGCATTGGAAGGCATTTGAGCGTTTTATTTTTGTGGCAGCGTTTAATACTTCTGTGGAGGCATTGAAATAGAAAAGAAGGGAAAATTTGCATGGTGCCCTCTGTTTTACCCTTGTGGTAGCGTTTCATACCTGTGAAAGGCGTTTTTGACTTGGGCAAGGCGTTTTTTTGATGTGCAAGACGTTTTTGACTTGTAGCTGCCTCAAATCGACCTGTAACTGCCTAAAATTGACCTAAGGAAGAAATTCGACTTGTGGAGCTGAAATTTGGCTGCCCTTGTAGTTTTTTGGGCTCTTTTTGCCCTAATCCGCCTATTTTTTGCCCTATTTATTGCTCATCAAGATAGCATTTACAATTTTGTTGTTAATAAGCATTTAAATTATGTTTATTAAGAAACTATAAATGCAAAATTTTGGGGGTTTATTGTAAATTAGGAGGCAAATTCAAAGGGCAATTTTTTCATTTGAAGAATTAATGGTTTTAAAACACTTGTATCTATGCCTGACAAAGACGAAGGGTGAGGAACGGGTTGGCAGGAGGCTAATTCCCCCTCACAAATAAAATCATTGTCATCTTCACTCTATGCCAATTCCAACGAGTAGTTGGAAGGCAAGGTTTATCTCTCCATAGACATATTTTTTCTGATTTCTAGTGCAAGTGTATCAAAATAGGCTTGTTTTACAGGAAAATGTTTTTGTCATAACTTTTGATCGGTAGCTCGAAATTGAGCACCATTTTTTGCAAAAGTTAATGTTTTCACATTTCTGACGCATTGGACCTATTTTTATTGTAAAATGCACTAAGTTATAAAGTGCCAAAAAAGGGGAAAAATCTCATAGTTTTTGGGGGGTTGTCTTCTTTCTTGCAATGGCTAACCTATTAACTCCTTTTAATTACCATTCATGGAAACATGCAATAGATTTACAACTTAAGCAAAAGGGTTTACATAGAGCAGCTACATGATTGGAACTTGAATCTACCGTGGCTTCTAAAAAGAGGTAGTGGTTTAATAGACTTGATGAAGCCTATGACACTATTTGTATGGCCATTTCTCCAGACCTATTATTTCATGTCAATGATGCTAAAACACCTAATGAAGTCTTAACAACATTAGAAACATTGTTTGACAAGCAAGATATAATGCGGGATCATCATTTGGAAAATGAATTAATAAGTCTCAATCCTAGAGATTTTGCGACAATTCAAGATTTTTTCACCAAGTTAAGCTCATTAAGGTCCCAATTGAAGATATGTAAGATTGACAAAGAAGATGATCAATTGATCCTAAGTGTCTTATCAAAGTTAGGCCCAAATTATTCGGTATTTGTTTCTACTTTTTATGCCACACAACGCTCATTAGGAAGGCACTTCAGTATGCCTTCACTTGTTGAGTTTGTTGTTTCTCTAACACAAGAGCAAGATAAATTAATTCAAATGGACACACTAAAGTCTTCATCAACTAGCGCTCTCGTTGCTAGTGGTGAAAAGGATTCTATTGAACACCAAGAATATTGAGAGGGGGGTAAATTAGTATTCTCTGAAACCACTTAATCATTTAAACATTTATTCCACATTGTAAGAAATGAAAGCATGAAATCAACCATTAAAGCACATAACACATGAACACCATATTTTTACGTGGAAAACTCAAAAAGGAAAAAACCACGGTGAGGATTAGCTCACAATATATATTAATAATGCAACCGGTTAAGGTTGATACAATTGGTGGACTCACTGTGCAAAGAGAATGCTCATTGCAGGTGACTCACTGCCAAATATGAACTGCTAGTAATGCATCTGACTAATGCTAAAGATGCAGTTCCACTGAAGCTCAGAATACTGAATCAACACACGTCATCTTCACCACAATCTCAACTTATCCTTCTTTACATCAGATTTTGCTTACATGCACACACTTAACTCCTTCGCATACACTATCCCATCCACACAAGAAGAATTCAATCTTGTATATATACCGCACTCAAGCAAAAACATCAACCAGTTCAACATAATATATGTACCATGTGACTTCTTGATCAGTCGGCCCAAAACACAGCCCAATACGCTTTGCAGAGAGAACCAAAGCGTGTATCTCATTGAGATAGGTCGGCACGACCTATATTTACTCCCATGACTTTATTCCATAAATATCTTGACTCTGCACAACCTCAACACTTTTAGGTCAGCTCAACTAGTGAAGTAGCTATAGCATGAACTAACTGTTAGTTCACAACTCAACATGCGGACCACAAAAATGCTTACCACTTGAACACTACACACTTCTGACATCCATAAACTTATCCTCAAATCCGCATAGTAAGATATTCATTTGCGGTGGAATGTAGAGCATTCCAATATGCCACTGGTACTGTCATTATAGAGTCCGATACTTTGTCAGTTCTACCTTTCACTCCGGAGGGCTTCAAGACCTGAAACTTTGGATTTAGACTCCATTAGTATGCTCCAACAATACCTTACAACTGCATAGCAATATTCTTTATAGTGGAGAAATGTGGACCAAGAAGCTGGTTCCCTGAACATTGAAGACAGTACACCGGGACTTAGACACATTTGCAGAATGATTGGTGCATTGGTTTTCTCTAGACCAACATGACTGCATCTTTGTTCTTTGTTGTTCTCTTCCATATCACACTTAACTGTATCCTCCTTCATATCATACTTAGCAGCTTCTTCGGACCAACACAACTGTCTTCTTACACCTTGTTGCCACTCTTCAGACCAACTGTGTCTTTACCCTTTGTTGCCATCAATGACAACACTACTCACTATCAAGCTCATCAGTCTCTTCATCATCATGCTTATGTTGCCAACAATCTCCCCCTTTGTCATTGATGGCAACATGCACTAAAACTTCTCCCCCTTTGTCATCAATGACAAAGGGCGCATACAACAGTCTTTCTTACATATCGGATCTCCCCTTGACAAATATATACATGTCTACAAACTGAAAGACTAAACTAACTCCCCCTAGGAGTGCTATCCAACAAAAATTTGAACTGGACATCTAACTTATACCATCCGCATATGTACATAGGAATCTGAAAACAAGAGACTAAAATGTATAAAGCAAAATAAATACTATCAACTGAAAGAAGTTGACTGTTGGAGTTTCTCAACATGGGCTTGCCACTCTTGCTTTCCTTCTTCCCAGATCCTCATGGCTATGCCAATCATTTTGCACTGTGTCTCCAACTCCATCAATAGTTCTTCCCCTTCTTCCGGAGTGCTGGGTATCGGAGTGCTGGGTATCGGATTGAGCTTTGTAGTCTTATCAGCACTCACCAGGGCACTAGAAATAGATGTGAACTTTGAGTTCACCAAATCTCTGAGATTTCCGAACTGCATAATGATTTTCTCTTTTTGGGCTTGTAGTTGGAAGAGTTGCTTGTGTAAATCCTCTATGGCTAACCTTGTGCTTCCATCCAGGTCATGTGCCAGATCATAGGCATTGGAAGCATTGCCAATCTAAGACTCAATTGAGTTCATTTCATCTTTTATGCTCTTTGGGGCCCTTGGCCACTTCATGCAAAATTGAAATAAGGCTTTGGCTTCTACCACACAAGCCTGCGCACCTTTGAGACTTTACAGAAATTTGTTGTGTGCATGGGCACACTTCTCCATTATCTCCATTAGCCTCTTCTCATCCATTATCTTATCTAACTCTTTCTAATTTTTCTTTTAATCCGGAGGCATGTTCTTTGAAAGAATCAATCAAAAGTTTTAAGCTCTCCATACCGGATAATGAATTGTCAATGGTTGCACCGGGTATGGCTTCCTGTAGAGTCTTCACAGCCTCCTCAACCAGTTCTTCACTCTTCTGATGAGTCTCAATTATTTCCTTCCGGGCAGATGCATGGAAGACATCTCCCAATTGAAGCTTATGGAGGGGTGAGATCTTATCCAAGTCGACATTTCCTTGTTGCATGGGAAATTGTAGCACTTGGGCGGACACAACAGGTTGGAATGACAATTGCATGTTCAATAGATTCTTTAGAGAATCTCCGGAGGTTTCAAAGGATTCACCAATAGACTTTGTGCCCTCCTCTGCAGCCTTCTCTTTTGACTCCTTCTCACCAGAGCTAACTAGTGTCTCTGCTTCTGTCTTTCCTGCCGCATCATCGGAGGCATCTTCCTTCTTCTACTCATCATTCTTCCCTGTATTGTCTTCACTAGTAACTTGTTCTGTATTATCCGGAGGGATGACAATCTCCGGTTGGTCTTTCATATTCTTAACATTTGTTCCAGGTACTGGAGGAGTAGAAGTCTCCTCCTTTGCAATGTCTTCTTTGGTAGTTGCATTCTCTTCAACATTCTCTTCTGCACCAACATTTTCCTTTGCAGTTTCTTCCACATCCGGAAGAACAATATCTTATGCATTCCCTTCTTTTGTCTCATGCTCATGTTGAGCACCATTATCCTATACCTCTTCTTCAACGTTCTCTTCCGGGGCAGATATCTCCACATTCACTTCCTCTTTGCTTTCCGGAGTCATCCCCAATCTTTGTGCTAGGTCTGTCACTTTTTCAACACTCCTTCCTGAGCCTCTCGATATCATTTTGATCTCTGCTCATAAGGGTTGTCACCCTTTGTTTTGTCTGAGTTCCTTATCGAACAATGTAGCCAATGTGGCTTTATATTCCTCGAAGAGAGGATAACTAATCTTCTCCAATTCATAGGCCTTCAGTCTGGCCTCTTCTTCTATTGCTTCCTGTCTTATCTCAATCAAAACATTCCATAATTCTGTAGGTATTTGTTTCTCTATATTTCTCATATCAACTTCAAGAACAACAATGTGTTTTATAATGGCTTCAACTATGGTGGCCTTGTCCACCTCATCAGCCTCAGCATATAGTGCAACAATTTCTTCTAACATTTCATTTTGTACAATACCATTGGAAAGTGCATCAAGTCTCACTGGACTATGAGTTCTTACCGGATTCTCCTTCTTTTGCTTTTTCTTGTCTTCCGGTGTTCTTTTCTTGCTTGCTTATGCCTTCTCCTCTCTCATGTGGATAACAAATGCTTTCTTTTCCTTTTCTACTTCCTCCTCTTCATCAGTATCCACAATATCAAGTTTTTGTTTCTCTCCACTAGCTTCACCTTTCCTTGTGTGGACCAAATGAGGTCCTTCTTCTTCTTCTACATCTTCAACATTTACTCCAACATACTGCTCCCTGTTGGATTTTGTCTTTACTTTCCTTTTTACCAGGCCATTTGGATGTGCTATCAGAGCAACCTTTTCTTTCTCAGGCCTCTTTTGCTGCTTTATCAGAGAGGTCTCTTCCTTCATCGGAGCACTAGTTTGTTTTGTAGAAGTACTTATCTCCTTCCTCTTTGTTCCCCGGAGAACTTCTAAGCAACTAGAGGAGTGGTAGCTGCTCTAACAGATCTCCTTACACCTGATGAGCTTCCCAGAGCTCCAGACTTAGCCTTAGTTGCCTCAACTTGTTCCGGTGTGAGGCCCATTGCTTCTGCAAATATTGTAGTCATTTTCTCCATTGCTTTCTTTATTTGTGATTGTCTTTGGTCCAGATGGACCTCCATTGATTTCTCTTCATAAGTCCCATACCTTTCTTCAGAGGTGTCCTTGGGTTTGCTCAGCATATATTCTGCGGACCCCACAATCTCTTCCTCAGTGATCTCATATCCCATTTTCGGGATCCATACAATTATGGGCTCTACAGCCTGTATGATACATTCATCTTTTGTTACCAAGAATGTAATGTCATTCTTGTACTTCTGCACCATCTGTTGGGGAATCCTCTCCCTCTCTTGCATCCTCTTTTGAAATACTGCAAAGAATGCCACAAGGGCATCTTCCTGTGCCTTAGCATCTCCCAGGCCTCTCAAAAAGTCATTGATCTAGTGTGCAACAATTCTTCCTTTCAACCACACCACACGCTTTGTACCGGGGAGTTCTTTCAAGAAATAGAATAATAAACATATGATTAGAGTTCCAAATTTAAAAGGATACCTAGAATTCTTTGTTTTTTGCAGGTTCTCCATCAGTTGCCGCCTCAATAACTCACATAGGTCATAATCAACTCCCTTTTTAACCATTTCATACACAGTATTAATAGCAGTGGTGGAAACAGTGTTCTCTCTATTTGAAAAGTAAACCTTATATCCAATCATCATTGCTGCATACTTCACAGCAAGGTTTCTGATGTTCTTCATTGTCAATGCCCTCTTGTCATATGTCGCACCGGTAAGTTCCATCACAACCTCATTCTTTACTGATTTAAGCACCGGAATAGGTCCGGTTGAACATAACCCTGTAACTTCCCTAATCACCTCCTTTGTGATCAACCCGGGCATATTCGTCCACACAAACTTGTCATGGATGCGGCTCAAGGCAATCCTTACCCAAGCATCATCATGGCAAAAGTTGGGAAACCCTTGCCACACATCGAATCTCTTTGCAACCAAATTTTGATACTCCGGTTTTAATGCAAAGTTCTCACCAGTGAATTCATTTACCCACACATCGCCAAGCTTCGAATGATCATACTCTTCTAATTTGTCATGAATGTATATCCTTATGTCCTCTGTGTGCAGAACTCCATAAGGAATCTCGAGAAAGCACCTTCCGGATCAACTTCCGTGGATTTGTCGAGATGTTTCTTGAATTTAGGTCGGGGTCGCTCAGACACTTCAACAACCCTTGGAGTAGCCATCTCAAATTGTTTCCAAACAGCTTTCAGAAAAACTAGGGCAAGAAAAAAAACTGTAAAATACCTTTTACTTCGCTCTTCTGCTAGGGTTTCACCACCACTTGATTGCTTCAAATGCACTACACTGCTCTTTTCCTGTTGAAAACTTGTTTGCAAATGAAATTTGATTAAGTGTAATCACTTATAAGCCTTTTGCAGTGACCTAATTCGCCATAAATGCTTCTAATGATAAAGCTGTCAAACCTTTAATTGTAAGCACAATTAACTTCAAATGCTCCGCAAATTTCCGCATCATGATATTTTCACCGGTGTTTTCTCCAATAGGTCAAGCATGTCAACCTACACCACATATCCACGTGCTGAGAGCATCAGCACCATGTCTTTGGAAGGGGCGTAAAGTTTGTCTGTTAAAGCTCCCCCTGAGCCAAAGCTTCCTACTTAGTTTCCGGAGGAAACATCTGCACCAAAGACTGGCACAACCTCATCATTCACTTTTTCTTCTTTCTTTTTCCAGACCTTGTCCATTTCTTTCTTCATTGTCATGTCCCCTCCCCTATGAGCCGACCTCATATTACATTCGATTATCATTTTTTGAAGAAGTTGATTACTATTGTTTAAATTAGAGATTTAAATGACATGTGGGTTTTGTCGTGTCCCCCCATAGTCAATTTGAATAATAGAGAGTGCTTCTGGTAGTAATTGTGTATGTATTAATATTTATTAAACATATATAATATTATTAATGTATAATATTTAATAAATAATATTAAATAATATTATTATATAAATATTTTTAATATAATTATAAAAGTAACCTCATATAAGACAAAGGTCTTATTTAAAGATATGTATAAGGCAGCAAGATACAAGTGTAAATAAATTAATATAAGGTGGCAGATTTCATAAGACAAAACCTTATGAAAAAACGATCAATTATATGAAACCATGAATATCATATATTATGTCTTGATTCATAATTGATATGTTATTACAAAGGTGCGATTTATATTTGTATGAAGGGCAGCGGATAATATGGAGGTAGCGATTAAACTAAATCAAAACACAGGCAACGATTGATAAAGGGAAAGGGTAGCGCTCTATGTAAGGGCAGCAGTTAATAAAACTCAAGGAATGATGCGATCCACATAAGACAAGGCAGATTAGTATATTGGATGATAATTATTATAAAGATAACAATCAAGATGAAAGGCAAACGATCACTAAGTAATGCGTTACATCATGGAGCGCTTATGAATGTTAAGGGTATTAACAATACAAACTATTAATTAAAGACAACGAAGAAGGCAGCGAGTATCGATACTAACTGAAGTCCGATTCATAGGACAAGAAATGCATTAGTCAATGGCCAGCGATCTGTATTAGCAAGATGCAGCGAATACCATTAGGTAAATATAATAAAAGGAACAGCAGCAATTGTTCTTAATAAAGACAATTAACATAATGAAAAGGTGCATGTCTTATGAATGATCACATCTTTTGGTGAAGAGGAAAGAAAGGAGGTATATAAGGAGTGAGTGTAGAAAATAAAAAAAGAAAGAAGAATATAGATAATTCTGAGAAGACGATTGGCCAGCAAAACATAATCTCAGTTTGCATAAATTATCTTGTGATTGCAGAATTGTGAATTAATATATTTTTGGTAGGACATTCATATAGGAATATAATGTTCATGCATATTATTATTTATATCTTATGGTAGCATACTCATAGATTATTGTGTATTGTTGATATGATTATTTGTAAATATGAATTTGATTAGTTCATTTTGCACATGCCTTCACCATGATGGGAGAAGGGAGAATTGCAAAAAGGGTACAATGACGGGGCCCTCTTTTAAGTATGCCACCTAAGGGGGGACAAGATGAGCCCACATGGGCCAAAGGGGTACTGCCTTTGGGCCAAGGAGACTTGGGCTACCAAGACACCCTTTGTAACCTCACTCTCCTATCATAGTGTAACAATATAGGGAGATAAATCATGGGGAAATGGAAAAAAATGGCAAGGTGAGAGGATAACGGATAAATTAGAGTCCTCACTAGGTAGTGTTGATGATTGTTTTTAGACAAGTCAACAATAGAGTAAAACACTAGAGTATCCCACTCTCTCTTGAATAAAGCTCTTCAAAGGCTGAACTATGTGATCTAGTGAAGTAACTCCAAGGTTCCTTTTTATGATTCCTGATGGGTTAACTCAGTGATTACATGTGATCTTGCTGATAATCACAAAGGGACTTACGCAGATTCTTCTTCATACTTGTTTAGCTTATTCCTCTTTCGGTGTGGATGACATATCTACAGAGTCTCAATGATAAAGAAAAGTAAAAAGGATAAGGGTTCAGGAAAACTAATCTAAGGTCAATGACGCAATGATGAGGTATTGAACAGACAAACTCCTGAATCAACCTAACTCCACTTCGCCAAGGGTGCCTACAACTACATGAAGCTGGTGCAATCTCCTAAGGTTACGCGAAAGGTTTTCAAATCATGAAGGTTCATATGAGCACCCATCGGATGGCGCAGCTCAAACAAGCATCCATAATCGAACTTATACAAATGATAGCTCAGACTAGCTTTACACAACAATCCACCAGTGATGAATGTTAAAAGCATGAGCTAGGAGTTGATCAAATATTCAACACATACATTCATTACAACAAAGAGCTTCTAATCTATTTTTAATTTACTTGAAACATCTCTTAATTCCATCAAGATTCAGGAAACCATGTTACTCCACAAGATTCAGGAAACCATGTTACTCCACAAGATAATACTTAACACCAAACAAGTAGCTCCAATGTCTTTTGCATTAATCTTGAAAATATTTACAACAGCTTCAAATCCTCTCAGAGAATTTTCGAGAGTCTCTCCTATTCTACTCCTACTTGCCTACAACTACATCTATATCTTACAAATGAGGCAACAAGGCCTTTATATAGTGCCCAGAATACAATGAATGGCTGAGATTAATTCAATAGCCAAGGGTCTAGATCATGCCACCTCACAGGTAGTTACAACAAATTGCTATTTTTAGCATAAAAGAGAGGCAATGAAGGCACGTTTTCCAATGTGATAAGGTAAGGCGAAAGCATTTAAAATATTCCTCCACATAGGAATCCCTTTGACTTCTTTTATTAAATGATACATTTAATGCATTAAATAATGTGGCTAATCAAAAATTGAATGATGTGTTCTCGCCACATAGATGCCAACTCAGCATACTTTGAAAATTGTATCACCTTTATGTGATGTATTCAACGTGATTGCTAGAACTTGTATGTTTAGGAATACATCTTGTTGATCTTTGCCTTGTACATCTCCTTGCAACTGGACGTATGATACTTGTAGCTCATTTGATTGACTTTGTAATGTTTCTTCTTCTTGCAGGTAAATTGATATGATGATCTTCTTTGATGTTTCTTCTTAAAGAGTGGAGTAGTAGAGATATGATGACTTGAAGTAGAATGTATGATAATCTTCATTCATGAAGAGTAGGAGAATCTCTTGGACTTGAAGGTTGAATGGAGCTCGAAGTATGATGGATGAATATCTTTGCTTGATGTAGAAGACTTGATGAAGTGATCCTTCATTGATGGCCTTTGAAGTGACCTTCTTTGAGTGTAGAGATGATCTCTCAAGGAGACTTGAAGGCATTAGAAGAACTTGAAACTTGATGAATCTTGACTTGAAGCTTGGATGAATCTTTAAATGCTTCGAACATGATGCCATTGATGAAGTATGCTTGAACTTGATGTGATCTAACATGATGTCATTGATGTAGGAGACTTGGCATGTTGACCTTGAGGTGATCCTTTGGCAACTTGAAGATGGCTCAGATGCTTATCCTTTAGATGATTCCTTGGCTTCACCAACAATCCTTCCTTCTATGATGGAGCTTGATGATCTTCGAAGGCGGCTAGCATGATGCTCCTTACTCCTCACTTGAAGGTGATTCCTTGGATAACTCCTTAGCATCATTGATGATCCTACAAGACAAGGCAAAAGGTATATCAATGACTTCATAAGATGAAAACAACTTTTAACATGTAATAAATCCCTTCAAGCTTAGGCGCTACTATAGGTGAAAAGAGAAGTAACAAAGCGCCTAGCATCATTTAGTCCCACATTCATTATTTTAATGATTTCAAACAATTACAATAGCTTAAAATGACTTCTTCTACTTAAGAGATTCATTCGAAAGGTGCTTTGTAATATAATTCCTTCCAAGGCGCCAGAATAGGTTTGCAGAGGCAGGAATGGGCGCCCCAACACAAATGGCTTTGAACTTGTCATTTTTATGGTTTAAAACAGTAGCAAACGCTTTGGGAGGACTTCCACACCTAGGCGCTCATGTATGATAGCTTTAAATCTCATTTGACATCAAGGCGCTCTAGGTGGCCTTCTTCTCAGTGTGATAGCTTTAAATGTCAAACTTGTTTCATTGTTTAGGCGCCACTTGTTGTTGTCTTGGTGTTAAAAGAGCGCCTAGTTTATCTACCTCTCTGCATTCACATCAAAGTGCCTAGGATACAAGTGGGCGCCTAGTATATTGAACCTTCAATCCATCTTCTCAGACATATTTTACTCCTAGGGACATTTGTAGACTCACATACTTGTTCTAGCTTACTCCAAAACTTATGATTCAAATGAGCGCCCAGCTACATCCTGAGTTTTAGTGACTTCAATGCCTCTTATCAATAGGCGCCATTTCAAGGTTCCATGCCACCACACCCAAGGCGCTAAACTCCATCTAAGCGCTCAACACAACTCCTCACAACAAGGCGCCCAATTCATGATGATTGGATATGCAAAATGCACCCAACTCATTAACTTCAATCTACTTCAAATCTCTCAAGCGGCATAAGGTTCACAAAGGTATTGAGATTGCGCCTAGACCTCTAGGCGCACACTTCAAGTATAAATGTATGTGATTCTTCCATGAAGCAAATTAGCACCTAGATTCATAACCTTATGCCTTAAACAATTGTGAAGGTATAAGATGATTCCCTTTCCCTATAGGCGCAATTCTTATGATTTCAAACTCTCTTGATTATCAGGCACCCTTTTGTAGCTATTCCAAGGAGATCTTAGGACTTTATTTAAGGCGCTAAAATGGAGTTAAATGGAGGCAAAAAGTGCGCCTAACCTATCATCATGCTTACGTCCACACTTTATGATCTTCTTGATTCCTTTCATAGGCACAAACCTGTTCCATCCTCAAGGCGCCAAAATAGGTTTACAATCCCAAATAGGGCGCCCACTCCATGTCTTTCTGACAGTTTTAATGACTTCAAATTCACCTGTAACGCTAAAAAGCTCTTCTTACCTCAAGCGCAAAACCCTTGAGTCTCTGGAGGATACTAATTTCCCATCAAATCTAGGCGCAAATTGTTGATAATATTAGCGTATATTGGCGCCCAAGTGAAATGGGTAATTCCTTTGACTTGCCTTATCCTCCAGAGCTTATAATTGATCCTAAAACGTCATCGAAACATGAAAGACCTTTATGACTTCCAAGGCGCTAATTTTGGCTAGGAAATACACTTACCACACTTGCATTTTGAACTTGTTATTTGGGCGCCAAAATGAATAAGGGGTGCAAAAGATAATGATTTATTGGTAAGGAGCGCCTTTAGTCTTTAAGAGACCCTTAGAGGATCTTTACTCTAGGCGCTTAAATGAGTTCCTCATCTCAACTTGTCTAAGCGCCATCTTAAGGTGATTTCAACCTCTTCCACAAGACAATCCCACTCACAAGGCGCTAAGACTTAAATTTACCCCTCTAGCCAATACTTAAAGATAGGCACTTCAATGATAAGCCCTCTGATGCTAGGTGCTTCAACATGATGAGTTGGGCGCCTAACAAATAAGACAAGTTTTAACACTTTCAATGATTCATGTTCTCCCTCCATCCTCACTTTTAGACATCTGATAATCTCTCCAATCAGGGCGCTCAAATCCTCTTAATTTGGCTAAGGGCACTCAAACCTATTATACTTACTACTTCATATTCCTGAGCGCCCAAAAGGCATCACTTACAATTCTCTCAAGTATAGATAGGCGACTTCCAAGTTGGGCGCCAAAAGAGGTGGTTTGAAGCATGAAGGGCGCCCAAACTGTCTTTTGTTCTTTCATTGTTCAATTTTTCAATTTCTTGAAGTCTTCAAGCAGCTTACATCAAGGCGCCATCTTGATGGGGTGTTCAAAGCTAGTTCTCTTCCTTTAGGCGCCTTCTAAAATCTTTTTAGGCGCAATCTGGAGCTTTATCTACCTTAAGCTCCATCCTCACATCAAGGCGCCTAAAACTGGCAGGAGCAACAAGGAATGGCGTCTTAGGTCTTTTCCTTCAAATCTAGGCGCAACCTTGAGGTCATCTAGATTATGGAAGGCGCCCTAAAACTAGGCGGAGTTTTGAGGTGATCCTGGAGCAATTTCGCGCCCAGAATTGACAGTACCCGAGGTAAGGTATATTGAAAAATATATTTAAGTATAAGGAATTTCTTATACTTTAAATATTTTTCAATATACCTTTCAGGATGTTTGAGATAGGTCTCAGATCCACCAGATTTAACATGCAGATTCTAGATTTTTGAGGATCCACCAGATTTCAGACTTAGCCAATTTTCAGGATCTTCAGGATCAGGATACCAGACTTAGTCTTTTTCAGGGTCTCAAACATCAGGATCAGGTCATCAAGGGGCTCTAAGACTCAAACACCACTGACTTCATCATGCAAAGGACATCATCCTGGACTTAGCAAAGCACTGGAATTCAAAAAAGGGGTCCCCATTTGCCATGGGGCGATGTGTGATTTGGTCACAACAGGTAGGCCACCTCATATGAATGGCATGTGCCACATGAGGACAAGGGGGATGGTATATCTGCCCTGGGGCCTAGTGAGGCTAAGACACCCCATCGAGTCACTCTCTTCCATGCTCCCCCATGGTTGAGCATCCCAAGGTAGAGTTTAATAATTGGGTTAACTCATTTACTATGGATTTACTAATGTTTAATCATGATACTCTACTTGATAAGTTATTATTGTAATTGATCTCTAACTTGTTTGTAGGGATTAAATCAAGCCAAGGTACCCTCTAAATCCATTGTTTGCTTGGGAAATTAATAGTTTAGGATAAAATTAGTATAATTCTTATTAGGGACATTACATTCATCTCCACCGGATCCACATTCCTCGCTGGATCATTCTTCCTTATCGGATCAATCTTCACATTCTTACTTCTGCAAAATTTAGCAATATGACCTAATTTGTTGCATTCATAACATCTGACATTTTGAAAAAGCTTATTTCCGTTCATTCTGGATCTGCATTGATTAGCCTTATGCCCAAATCTATTGCGTGTGTTGGTGCCTGCATGAGCAGTCAGTTTTCAAGCATATAAACATGCAGGCACCCTCCCTAAAAATCCAAAAAATATTCTAAGTCTCTGGGCCTCCTCAGCTTTTTTTCAGCTGCAGCATCATATTTTCTTTGAGGAGGAGGTCATCATCATGATATTTCTGAAGGAGGGGGTGATATTTTCATATCCGAATCACCCGAATGTATGTTTGTTCCAGCATCATGATGATGCTGATATCAGGGAGATATCCGCCTGTCGGCTTCATGCATTATCCAGTGCGGGGTGATCATTTCAAATATCCGTCATACTCATATATCGCCCCGATGTTTCAATGAAGCTACAATGCAGCATGATATTTGTGCATCAGGATGATATTTCCAAATATCCGGTCATCTTCCGAATATCATCCTGATGCCGATATGGTGGTGACGTCATCAAGGTCTGGAGGGTCATATTGCTAACACTAAGTCATTTTATGGAGATCCCCCGATGTTGCGAATATGACGATGACGTCATCCGGATATTTGGAGGTGTGCAGTAGGCAGGATATGGCGATGACGTCATCCGGATATGAGAGTTGCGCGGTATGCAGACAGGTGATGGTGACATCATCAGGACATGATGATGACGTCATCAGGATTTTTGAAGGCATCGGCGAGACCATGGGCATCGGCAAAGGAGTTTTGTGCTGGCCCGATGGTCTATCTCTGGCCGATGGAGCGGATTGTAAGGTAGGCATCGGCGAGACAATTGAGATCGATGAGAGATTTGTGGGGTTGGCCGATGGCCTAAGTCTTGGCGATGGGTATTTGGCGGATGGTCGTGTGTCGAGCGTAGCAAAAGGCGCTCGACATCTATTGTGCTTGTGGCCATGTTTTTAAACTACTGAAGGGGTCTCCGCACCTTGCATGTGGGACTATTCTTCCTGCACATTTGAAACTTCAGTAAAGTACATTTTGGCGGGAACTTCTTTTTGAACGCAGCGACGGTTTCCAAGTGAAACGCGGGTGGTTGAGCCATCAATGGGCGATGGTACAAACGGTGAAGCTGTCTAATTATGAATGAAGATCCCAGATGGCGGCGCAAGGCTCGAGGCCTCCCTTGTCTGCTGCAGCAATAACTTCTGAGCGCCATTCCTTCTGAGATCTGTATTTGGCGGGATTTTTAGTCAACCATGTAATTAATTGTTGTGGGTACACTTTCTGGCCGATATAGGCAGACTGTGTTACCATTGTTTAGGTGGTTGAAGGCTTGAGGCATTTTGGTGTAAATAATGAAGAACAAGGCATGATCTTGGCTATTTTATCCCATTTTGGAGTTTATGAGTTGCAACATGAATGTATTTTGCACATATTTTCAGTTTCAGTGTTAATGTTATATGAAAAATGCTTATTGCATGTGTCTATCTGCTTGTCTCCATTTGCTGCATGTTATTCTCCTTCTTTTGAATCTGGTTGCATGTCAACAGGGATATCTGTAAGTAGAGGCAGTTAGATACCCATTCTTGGGTGATGTTTGTAAGGCAAGCATCAGTTCAACCCCCTGAAACTCGAGTGAAAGTTGCAAACCATCTGTTGTAGACGTCTAGTTGACTCCTTGCCCAATGGATAGGCACCAGTCTGCTCCTGGATCAGTAGTTATGAGCCAAAACCCCTCGTCTTGCATCCAGGACATTATGTCCACCCATTTCATCACTTCCACCTGTTAGTTGTAGGAGTAGGATTAGGAACCCCCTGCATGCTCTCATACCCAACCAGACATATATGTCCAAGAATGTTGCCCACCTTGTGATCTATCATGCAGATCTTGGTCCATACATGAGAGTATTCTGCCTGTTGTTGTCAAGTTAGATCTTTCCATCTTTGAGCTAGTCAAGGTTACATCTTGAGTTATAGGGATACCCCCCTTGGTGCGGCAGAACCAAAAGTGAAGGGGAGGCAGCTCACGCAACCTCCTGTATTAGTTGGCTGAATCTGCATGTGCATAGGAACTGGCAAACCCTGATGCTGATTCAAAAGAAAAACCAACAAAATGGCGACTCTGCTGGGGATGGACTGATAAAAGAAATGATATATTTGTGACCCATCCGAGTCACCAACAAAATGACGACTCTGCTGGGGAGAAAATTTGAGAAAGGGTTATATCTTGTGGCCCATACGAGTCACCAACAAAATGATGCTCTGCTGGTGGAATGAACCTGGAAAAGTAGCTTTCAGCTATTGAAAATTTTGTCCTCTCTGGAGAGGTGGCGACTCTGCAAAAAGATTTGAACGCACATGAAAGATGGATGTATGTTATTTGATGAAAGATGTTCAGATTTCTGCATCTGTATGAGAAAAGGTACCTTGTTCCTTCCCCTTTATATTTGTTGTTTTGCTGCATAAGTTAGATGCAGGGGGAAGCCTTAGGTCTTAGGCAGAAAGAGGATGTCTAAGAGTAAGATTTTTATGAATCCAAATATGTTTTATCCCATACTCAGTCAGGATTTGTTGGATAAAAGAATAGAAGAGATAAAAAATAGGTTGATATTCTTAGAGGCTAGGCAGGCTCAGTTAAATAGCAGTAACCTTGTTGTGTCTGCCAGTCAGAAGGCTAAACCTCTTCTCAGCCCTTTTGATCCTCAGTATGACCTTGAGATCATGGCATCATGTGAAGATAAAAGTGAAAATGAAAAGATATCAGTTGAGGATGCCATTGAAAGGATCAATGATGAATCCCATTGCAAGGTTGAGGTGTCAGGCCATGAAAATAATGATGTGGTTGTGGACAGCAATGAACATCTGTTTGAATGGGTTTGTGGAGATAATTGTGAGTATTGTGCTCAGGATAGAGAAGAAGTAAGCAAACAGGTTGATACTCCTCCACAAAGGGAATCCATTGGTGATGAAAATGCATGTTCTGCTGCCCATGAACTAGCAGCACACTTTGAAGGGGCTGAGACACCTAGATCACCCATTTTTGACACATATGGTGATGAGGATGTATCTGAGTATGGTGAGGAATTAGACATTATTTTTGGTTTGGATTCTGTTTCTCATCCTGATGAAAGAGGAAACAACATACATCAGGTAAGTGATTGTGAAAATGTGCCTGATTGTAAAGATATGCTAGAGCCTGATCTTTTCCAGTTTGGTGCTGCTGACGGTTGTGTGCATGATGTGCACAATTATGATTTTGAAAGCTTTTCTTTTGAGAGGCCAGCATATGAAATGAGCTCTGATCTTCCTAGTTGTGTGGTGGACTTTGAGTGTTTTCAGTTTTCAGTCCAGTTAGGAGATCATTTTACAATGCATATTGCTAATATAGATGACAAGTGCTATATGCCATATGAATATGCATTGCGTGATAATTTTGACACCCAAATGTCATATGATGCTGAAGGTTGTCTGCATAAGGGTGACAGTGACAAGCTAGATCAGAGGGTTAAATATGCAGATGGCAAGGTTTATTTGTGGGTAAGTCATGACAGTATCTCCAGGCTTGATCCAGTGAATGCAGATGAAAACAAAGTGTTTGACAAAGGGAGATATAGGTTTTTCTTTTCTTGGTGGCCTTAGGCCATCAAGTGTGTTTGGTGATGCAGGTCAGTGCAGTATTTGACTCTGTGCCCAATGGATAAGGGACTGGTCTGCATCCCAGAGATCTGGGGTTCTCGCTGCAGTCTTGCACCTGCACGTCCCCAGACAGAGCCACTGTTGGTGCCTGCATGAGCAGTCAGTTTTCAAGCATATAAACATGCAGGCACCCTCCCTAAAAATCCAAAAAATATTCTAAGTCTCTGGGCCTCCTCAGCTTTTTTTCAGCTGCAGCATCATATTTTCTTTGAGGTCATCATCATGATATTTCTAAAGGAGGGGGTGATATTTTCATATCCGAATCACCCGAATGTATGTTTGTTCCAGCATCATGATGATGCTGATATCAGGGAGATATCCGCCTGTCGGCTTCATGCATTATCCAGTGCAGGGTGATCATTTCAAATATCCGTCATACTCATATATCGCCTCGATGTTTCAGTGAAGCTACAGTGCAGCGTGATATTTGTGCATCAGGATGATATTTCCAAATATCCGGTCATCTTTCGAATATCATCCTGATGCCGATATGGTGGTGACGTCATCAAGGTCTGGAGGGTCATATTGCTAACACTAAGTCATTTTATGGAGATCCCCCGATGTTGCGAATATGACGATGACGTCATCCGGATATTTGGAGGTGTGCAGTAGGCAAGATATGGCGATGACGTCATCCGGATATGAGAGTTGCGTGGTATGCAGACGGGTGATGGTGACATCATCAGGACATGATGATGACGTCATCAGGATTTTTGAAGGCATCGGCGAGACCATGGGCATCGACAAAGGAGTTTTGTGCTGGCCCGATGGTCTATCTCTTGCCGATGGAGCGGATTGTAAGGTAGGCATCGGCGAGACAATTGAGATCGATGAGAGATTTGTGGGGTTGGCTGATGGCCTAAGTCTTGGCGATGGGTATTTGGCGGATGGTCGTGTGTCGAGCGTAGCAAAAGGCGCTCGACATCTATTGTGCTTGTGGCCATGTTTTTAAACTACTGAAGGGGTCTCCGCACCTTGCATGTGGGACTATTCTTCCTGCACATTTGAAACTTCAGTAAAGTACATTTTGGCGGGAACTTCTTTTTGAACGCAGCGACGGTTTCCAAGTGAAATGCGGGTGGTTGAGCCATCAATGGGCGATGATACAAACGGTGAAGCTGTCTAATTATGAATGAAGACCCCAGATGGCGGCGCAAGGCTCGAGGCCTCCCTTGTCTGCTGCAGCAATAACTTCTGAGCGCCATTCCTTCTGAGATCTGTATTTGGCGGGATTTTTAGTCAACCATGTAATTAATTGTTGTGGGTACACTTTCTGGCCGATATAGGCAGACTATGTTACCATTGTTTAGGTGGTTGAAGGCCTGAGGCATTTTGGTGTAAATAATGAAGAACAGGGCATGATCTTGGCTGTTTTATCCCATTTTGGAGTTTATGAGTTGCAACATGAATGTATTTTGCACATATTTTCAGTTTCAGTGTTAATGTTATATGAAAAATGCTTATTGCATGTGTCTATCTGCTTGTCTCCATTTGTTGCATGTTATTCTCCTTCTTTTGAATCTGGTTGCATGTCAACAGGGATATCTGTAAGTAGAGGCAGTTAGATACCCATTCTTGGGTGATGTTTGTAAGGCACGCATCAGTTCAACCCCCTGAAACTCGAGTGAAAGTTGCAAACCATCTGTTGTATACGTCTAGTTGACTCCTTGCCCAATGGATAGGCACCAGTCTGCTCCTGGATCAGTAGTTATGAGCCAAAACCCCTCGTCTTACATCCAGGACATTATGTCCACCCATTTCATCACTTCCACCTGTTAGTTGTAGGAGTAGGATTAGGAACCCCCTGCATGCTCTCATACCCAACCAGACATATATGTCCAAGAATGTTGCCCACCTTGTGATCTATCATACAGATCTTGGTCCATACATGAGAGTATTCTGCCTGTTGTTGTCAAGTTAGATCTTTCCATCTTTGAGCTAGTCAAGGTTACATCTTGAGTTATAGGGATACCCCCCTTGGTGCGGCAGAACCAGAAGTGAAGGGGAGGCAGCTCACGCAACCTCCTGTATTAGTTGGCTGAATCTGCATGTGCATAGGAACTGGCAAACCCTGATGCTGATTCAGAAGAAAAACCAACAGCGTGTATGACAGTAACCATTGAAAAGTAAAACCATCATACCCTTATTGTAGCCATTCATCATCTAATTTCTGCATTCACTAGCTCTATGACCAATTCTTTGACATGTAAAACATTGCCCAGAGAATGATTGAACATTTTGATTCATCCCGCTTCTACATTCCATAGCCTTATGTCCAAATTTATTGCAAGAGTAACAGTATCCAGACTCTAGAGTACCTTTGTGCAGCTAGTTGTCTGATAGGTGGCCTCTTGAAGTTCTTCTTCTGGTTCCGAACCTGTCTGTTATTACCTTTCTTGACTGCATCCTTCTTTTATTTATTGTTCTTCTTCTTAGCATTGTTTGCATTTGAACTTTCACTCTTTTCAAATCCCAATCCTTCTTTATCCTTAGGAGCCTTTTGGTTTGCAATCATTTCATCAAGTAGTATGGAGCTCTTCTTGAATTTTTGCCTTTTCCAGCTTAGTCTTTAAGACCACTATTTCTTGTTCAAGCCTTGAGCATTCTTCAGATTTGCCTTTCAATTTTTCATTTAGGCATTCTTCAATTCTTTTTCCTTCCTCAATTTGTATTTTCAAACTGGTGATTGTCTCATTTGATTGATTAATCTGTTCATTTACTTCCTTGTATCTTTCTTTGAATTTCTTGTTTTGCTCTCTCAACTTCTTGATGCATTCATCTGCTTCCTTAATATTTTCTTCTAGATCTCTGTTCTTACATTGAACTTTCTCCAGATCTTCAAGGGCTGATTCAAGTTCTCCATTCATGTCAACTATGCAGTCTTCTTCAGTAAATTCAACAGTAGGGATTTCTTCCGGAGGGATAGGATATCTCCTAAGTGCCATGTGTTCACACTTCAAGATCTTCTTCAAGCGGTTAAGCTTCTTCCAAGGAACCAGGCTCTGATACCAATTGTTGAACACCTGCAATACTGAGAGGGGGGCGGGGGGGGGGGGGGTGAAACAGTATTCTCTGAAACCACTTAATCATTTAAACATTTATTCCACATGGCTATTAAAATAATATTTAGATAGTTTATATTAATGGTCAATATTGTAATATTAATTAGTTTAGATTGTTTCTAATTTTGTTGTTTAGATTAGCTTTAATCTCTTTTAGAAACATCTGTATTGTATTATTTAGAAACATCTACTTTGTATTTCTTTATATAGAGCTTTGTCTCTATTGTTAAAATTCATTCAGATTTTTATCATTACATCGTATCAGAGCGGGTTGAGTGGAAAAAATATTTTTTTAATTTTTTTTTAAATTTTCTGGCGCTCTCTGAAATCCGTACGCAGCCGTACAGTTTTTGTATGGCGTCGTACCACCCTCGACTCTCTGTTCACGATTTTCTGTCATATCCCTCGATGACCCTATTCCAATTAAAGATTGGAATAGTCATGCTAACTAAGAGAACCAAATCGATGATGAAGATTGATTGCAGCATTGTGACATCAATATATACTTCGAAGCAAGTATACATGATGAAGTTTCTAAGTACCGAGGGGAGACGTAATCATCTACCAATAGAGGCAATGGATAAGATATTTAATATCATTTACTAAGCAGACCACGAAGAGCAAAACAACGGATCTATATAAACTATCATTTGATGCATAAGAAGGGATTAACATTTAGATTGATTGTCATCATGAATTGAACTAAAAGCACAAGAGGCACCGATAGTTAAAAGGTGTGTTAAAGATAACTAAAGGAAACGCCATGGAGAGGCGTCCCTTGATGAATGGACACCGATCAAATATACAATGTGATCGGGGGCAGCAAGAAAAGGCATCGAATGATAAAAAAAAAAAAAAATCTCTTCCTACAGATCGAACACCAAGCATTCCTTAAGCAAAATCAATTCTGGATCATCTAGCATCAGCGAAGGGGCATTGTTATATTAAGC
The DNA here is from genome assembly GCA_027924645.1 of Cunninghamia lanceolata. Classification (NCBI taxonomy): domain Eukaryota; kingdom Viridiplantae; phylum Streptophyta; class Pinopsida; order Cupressales; family Cupressaceae; genus Cunninghamia; species Cunninghamia lanceolata. The sequence continues at coordinate 7,139,230 of BSBN01000738.1, forward strand.
ATAAATAGAAGCAATTGAGCAAATCGATCCACATATATTTCCAGCCGTCTCTTGTTAAAGCCGCAAATATAAAGGATCAGATATACACATCAAAAGAACACTTTTCAGCGATCAATAGAGATTTAAATCACTACACATTCAGATCGGGATATTCAAACAGTATCGCAGCACATTTGCCAATCGATTACAAGCTATCATATTACAGAGGTATGAGTTATATCCCTCGACTACTATCATGATATGAATAATGAAATATCAAGTAAAAATTGTTAAGACATTGAAGGCATAGTAATATTTCTCATCAGCTTATCAACTTACTAATATTGAATTGGCAAAATGAAATGGATAATTGTCAAGTAGGAATTACATTTCATTATGGTTAGGAAGTTTAGAAGAAAATAACATTAGAAGATACAAATAGATTATATCTTAAATGAGAAATATGAATAATAGTATGAATTATTGCATGATGTATGATCATTATGAAAAATATATATATTTGATGCATAAGAGAACATCTTGAAGAAGTATGAAAGGTTAGCATATGATTGGAACTGTAATTCAAACTATGAAAGGCCAGAATGAGAAATGGACATCATTGTTAATCCATCACACCAAGTAAGTGAGACCAAGGGTTAGGCAATTGACCAAAGTATTTAAGGCTCGAGTTGATAAGGCTCTAACCTTACAAGGCAAGTGTAGATTGCTTGTCCTAAACAGAAAGAGTACTCAACCGAGAAGAGGCCCTTATCTCACTTGGTGAAGATTGCCAATGTGAGGTAAGTGGAAAGAAGACCCTTGACTCAATTAGTGTAGATTGCTAACTTGAGGCAAGAGGAGTAAGGCCCTTGTTCCAATTAGTGTAGATTGCTAACTTGAGGCAAGAGGAGTAAGGCCCTTGTTCCAATTAGTGAAGATTGCTAATATGGACAAGTGGAAACGACCCTTGTTTCCAATTGGTGAAGATTGCCAATATGGGACAAGTGGATAGGCCTTTGACTCTAGTTGGTGAAGATTGCCATTATAGATCAAAGGAAAGGACAATGAACCTATGGCAAGATTGTGCCCAAGGAACCCTCTCTTGTTGGGTGAATGATTGGATTAACATGTTGGCCCAAGTATAGTCTCTTCCGGAAGGAAATTGTGATCTTGTGAAATAGAGAAAGGAATAATGCATACAAGTTATGATTATAAGGTTTGATTTTATATAATGAGATAAGAAGGAATTGATTACTAATGTTCTCTTTTACAAGTTGAAATTGTGTGCAAGGTTGTGAAAATTTTGGCTTGCTAGAAGGGAACATTACATTTTCCTTCAGCGGTCTGTTGGCGGTTTGCATTTTTCCTTTGTAGGAGATCCGTTGGTCGCCGTGTGGCGGCCTTGTTCACTGCAGTCATGGATTTCTAACTTCAGCTTCAGCGGGTAGCCATCTTCATTGGTGGTCGCCGATAGTTCAGTCACAGGTTGAAGTCATTGCTTGAAGGAATTTTGCTCACCGATAAGGAAACCCTTGGTCGCTATTTGAATAACCATTGCTAAAGCCTATTTTAAACATTGGTGGTGTATTCATTGGATTCGGCGGTCTCTGTGGTCGTCGTTTTAAGGCTTCGTTGCAGATTTGTGCCATCGTTGTTAAGTCTTGTGGTGGCTCGTGATTTTTAGAAATCTTCCGTCAAATTTTACAATACCTTGGTCGTTTTTGGTGCCTTGAAAGCTTGGTCACAGTCTGTTTCTAAGCCCGTGGTCCCTAGTGACCAGCGCCATGCCCGAGCCCTTTTTGCCCAACGACAGTTGCAGATTTGAGGGAATTTTTTGCATAACTCAGGATTTGTGTTTTGAAATCCGTGCTAGGGTTTTGAACTTTTTTGTCTCAGGGTTTGTGCCGCCAGTTTGTTCCTCATTTTTTGTGCCTTGAAAAGCGTGAAGAATGGCTTCTTTATCCAACATTATGTTGGAAGGTAGTCAGAAATTCAACGGCTGCAACTACAACACCTTGAAGCAGCGTATGATGACCATATTCGAGTATCGATGCCTTGACCAGATTGTTCTGGGCAAGTCTACACGTCCTACAACAGCGGGTAAAGACCAGGACAAATTTGATGAATAGAATCGGGAAGCCGTGATGCTTATTAAGTTGTCGGTCACCGATAATCAACTACCTCAGGTGCCGTCTGGCAAAACTGCTAAAGAAATCTGGGATCTTCTAAAAGATCTTCATGAGACATCCAACAAGAGCCGAGCGTTCTTTCTGAAGAACCTGTTGTTCTCCATCATGATGGATGAGAAGACAACTCTATGGGAGCACTTGACAAAAATCAAGGACATCCATGATCAGTTGGAGGCGATTGGTCGGAAGATGGAGGAAGATATGGTAGTCATCACTCTGAAGAGTCTACCAAAGTCTTATGAGCACTTTATTGAGATGCTCAACATTACCTCAACTAATGTTGACTTGAAATTTACAGAGCTTTGCACCAAACTTCTGCAGCAGGATCGATGGAGACAACAGTTCGGTAGGGGTGCTAGTTCATCCTTCACGGAATAGGCATTTACTGCCAAGGCATTTCAGAAGAATAAGGGCAAAGGTCAGCCCTCTCAGCAAACCAACCAAGGTCAATCCCAGGACAACTCCAAGAAGAACATTCAGTGCAACTATTGCTACAAGTATGGCCATATAAAGAAAGATTGCTGGAAACGCTTGGCTTTTGTATAGTCCAAGCAAGGAGAGTCTAAACCTAAAGCCCATGTTGCAGAGCACACTGAGCAGAAGGAGTCTACATTCTATGCCTTTATGGCCAAGAGACCAACAGATCATGTTAAATCCTCTGCCTGGTATATTGATTCAGGTGCATCTCGGCATTTCATTCATCGTTGAGATTGGTTCACGGAGTACATGCCATTCAAAGATTCTGTTATCTTTGGAGGAGGCGAAGAGTATACTGTTGTCAGAAAGAGCAACGTGCAGATTCAATCTAGAGGGAGAAATTTAATATTTCTCAATGTATATTTTGTACTCGGCATGGAGCTGAATCTACTTTCAGTTAGTCAGATTATGCGTCACTCTCCTCAGTTAGATATTGTTTTCAGTTTGCATGCATGCAACATTGTTGATAGACTCACACCACAGTTGTTCAGGTACTTGAGGATCATGGCCTTTATAGACTTGTTGATTTAGGTGATTCTCAAGAGCATGCTATGGCAGCCAGGAGTACTTCCATCAGCTACCTCTGGCATCAACATTATGGGCACCTGAATATGCATTATCTCTCTCAGTTATCTAGAGATGATCTGGTTGGTGGTCTACCTGCGATTCAGACTCAGAATCATGGAGTATGCGAAGCTTGTCAGGCTGGAAAGCAGCATCAGACTCCATTCTCAAATGGTGATTCATGGAGAGTTTCCAAGGTATTACAGTTGGTTCACGCTGATGTATGTGGACCAATGAACACTCCTTCAGTTACTGGGTGCAGGTTTTTTCTGTTATTTGTTGATGATTTTAGCAGAAGAATGTGGGTGTATTTTTCTTAAAAACAAATAAGAGGTGTTAAGTATATTTCAGCAGTTTAAGGCCTTAGTTGAGAAAGAGTCAGGCTCTTAGATAGTCACTCTTAGGTTTGATAATAGGGGGAGTTTTGTTCTTCTGACTTCTCCAGTTTCTGTGTTGCACATGGCATTAAGCGCCAACTTACCACACCTTATACCCCTCAGCAGAATGGTGTCATTGAACGTCGGAATTGCACCATTACTGAAATGGCTCGTTCTATGTTGGAGCATAGGAATGTCCCTAAGAAGTTCTGGGCTGAAGTAGTCTACATTGCAGTTTATCTTCTAAATTGGTCTCCTACTTATGTCGTTAAGAAGATGACTCTTGAAGAAGCCTGGTCTGGACGCAAGCCTAAGGTCAGCCACCTGAAAGTTTTTGGCTCTACTACTCATGTATGGATACCAGATGCCAAGCGTACCAAGCTAGATTCCAAGAGCCAGAAACTCATGTTCATTGGTTACAATGATAATCATAAGGCATATAGGCTGATTGATGTAGATACAGATCGTCTCATCTTCAGTCATAATGTTGTGGTTGATGAAGCTACTGGGGCCCTTTTATCTGTCTTCTCCTATTGTGAGCCCTGAGGATCAGCCTTTGAAGGCTTCTGATTTGGGTGTTCGCCGTCCCCTAGCTCCACCTAATGGGAGGGATTCTACAGTTGTGGAGGCACCTTAGCCTAATGTTCCACCACCCGCCCCTCCTCAGGGCAATCTGGATCCTCATCCAGCTAATTTTGTTCCAGCCACCTCAGGTGATGTTGTTCCTCCTGTTTCAAATGTTGGTACTTCTACTCTCTGACCTAAATGGTGGGCTAAGACCATAGGTGATCATGATGATGAATTAATTGAGGGTAAATCTATTCAGAAAAAGAGCAAGCAACAAAATATGGTAAATTTTGCTCTTATGGCCAACCTTCACAGCATCTCTGAGCCTCAAACACATTCAGAGGCTAAAGGCATACCTGAGTGGAAATAGGCTATGGAAGCTGAACATCTTAGTTTTCTAAAAAACAACACTTGGGTTCTCTCCGATCTTCCACCTGGGAAGAAGCCCATTGATTGCAAATGGGTGTATAAAGTTAAGTATAAGGCTGACGGAACTCTTGATAAGTATAAGGCTCGGTTAGTGGCCAAAGGGTTCTCACAGACAAAGGGCATTGACTATGAGGAGACTTTTGCTCCCACAGCCAAAATGAGTACAATTCGGCTTGTCCTCGCTATTGCAGCCCAGTTTGGGTGGAAAGTCCATCAAATGGACGTCAAGAGTGCAGTCCTCAATGGGGAATTACAGGAAGAAGTCTATATGACACAACCTCCTCGTTTCAAGGTTGCTGGTAAAGAACACCAGGCATGCAGACTAGTGAAAGCACTCTATGGCCTTAAACAGGCTCCACGGGCATGGTACATGAAAATTGATAAGTACCTAATTGATCATGGTTTTCAGAGGAGTCCTTCTGATTCTAGTTTGTATGTCAAACAGTCTGGTGATGATATTCCTTTGCTTGTTGTCCATGTTGATGACCTGATCATTACTGGCAGCTCGGAACATTTGATTGAGGAGATCAAACATAATCTCAGTCAATCATTTGACATGACAGATTTGGGACTTGTGCATTATTGTCTAGGTGTTGAGGTTTGGCAGACAGATGACAGCATCTTTATCTCTTAGTCCAAGTATGCTCGAAGTTTGCTTGACAAGTTTCGGATGACAGATTGCAAACCTGCATCTACACCTATGGAGAAAGGGCTGAAACTATTAGCCAAATCAAATTCACCTGTGGAGAATGAATCAGCATTCAGGCAACTAGTGGGTAGCCTCATTTATCTCACTGCCACTAGACTTGACCTTAGTTTTGTTGTGAGCTACATCTCTCGCTTCATGACAGCCCCTAAAGTTGAACACTGGGTTGCAGCGAAGCATGTGCTGAGATATGTGAAAGGCACTTCCAACTTTGGCATTCTGTATGGCAAGTGCAAAGATCTTAAGCTGATTGGTTTTACAGACTTAGATTGGGCAGGTTCTATTGATGACAGGAAGTCTACTTCTAGGTATGTTTTTAGTTTGGGCACAGGTGCAGTTACATGGACCAGCAAGAAGCAGCAGGTAGTGGCTCTTTCCTCGACTGAAGCTGAATATCGGGGAATTGTTAAAGCATCTTGTGAGGCAGTTTGGCTTCGAAGGATGCTTTCTAACATGCAAATGTTTCAAGTAGGGCCTTCACCCTTGTACTGTGACAATCAAGGGGTGCTGAAACTTGCCAAAAATCCAGTCTTCCATGAAAGGACCAAGCATATTGAACTTTATTGTCATTTCATCTGCCAACTTGTCAAAGATGGATCAATGATGTTGCAGTATGTTCCAACTGAGGACTAGACTGCAGATATTCTCACCAAGTCTTTGAGCCCGGATAAATTTGTCAAATTTAGGGGGGCACCTTGGTGTAGTTGATAGATTGACCATTAAGGGAGGGTATTAAAATAATATTTAGATAGTTTATATTAATGGTCAATATTGTAATATTAATTAGTTTAGATTGTTTCTAGTTCTGTTGTTTAGATTAGCTTTAATCTCTTTTAGAAACATCTGTATTGTATTATTTAGAAGCATCTACTTTGTAATTCTTTATATAGAGCTTTGTCTCTATTGTTAAAATTCATTCAAATTTTTACCATTACAGTGGCATATTTAATTTGCAATAAGAATTGAAAGCATGAAATCAACCATTAAAGCACATAACACATGAACACTAGATTTTTACGTGGAAAACCCAAAAAGGGAAAAACCACGGTGAGGATTAGCTCACAATATATATTAATAATGCAATCGGTTAAGGTTGATACAATTGGTGGACTAACTATCCAAAGACAATGCTCACTGCAGGTGGCTCACTGCCAAAGGACTCACTACCCTGAATAGAAAGAGATAGAAGAAGGGGTGGCTCACTGCCAAATATGAACTGCTAGTAATGCATCTGACTAATGCTGAAGATGCAGTTCCACCGAAGCTCAGAATACTGAATCAACACATTTCATCTTCACCACAATATCAAGTTATCCTTCCTTACATCAGATTTTGCTTACACGCACACACTTAACTCCTTTGCATACACTATCCCATCCACACAAGAATTCAATCTTGTATATATACCGCACTCAAGCAAAAACATCAACCAAGTCGGCAAATATATGTACCGTGTGACTTCCTGATCTGTTGGCCCAAAACATAGCCCAATACGCTTTGCGGAGAGAACCAAAGCGTGTATCTCATTGAGATAGGTCGGCATGACCTATATTTACTCCCATGACTTTATTCCATACATATCTTGACTCTGCACAACCTCAACACTTTTAAGTCGGCTCAATTGGTAAAGCAGCTATAGCATGAACTAACTATTAGTTCACAACTCAACATGCGGACCACAAAAATGCTTACCACTTGATCACTACACACTTCTGACATCCATAAGCTTATCCTCCAATCCGCATAGTAAGATATTCATCTGCAGTGGAATGCGAAGCATTCCAATATGCCACTGGTACTGTCATTATAGAGTTCGATACTCTGTCAATTCTACCTTTCACTCTAGAGGGCTTCAAGACCTGAAACTTTGGATTTAGACTCCATTAGTATGCTCCAACAATACCTTACAACCGCATAGCAATATTCTTTATAGCGGAGAAATGCGGACCAAGAAGCTAGTTCCTTGAACATTGAAGATGGTACACCAGGACTTAGACACATTTGCAGAATGATTGGTGCATTGGTCTTCTCCGGACCAACATGACTGCATCTTTGTTCTTTGTTGTTCTCTTCCATATCACACTTAACTGTATTCTCCTCCATACTATACGTAGCAGCTTCTCCAGACCAACACAACTATCTTCTTACACCTTGTTGCCACTCTCCAGACCAACTATGTCTTTACCCTTTGTTGCCATCAATGACAACACTACTCATTGTCAAGCTCATCAATCTCTTCATCATCATGCTTATGTTGCCAACAGATTCAACTCCTAAAATAAAGAAAGCAAACAAGGACCTACTTAAGGGATCAAAATCAAAACCTCAATTTGAAGAAACTACCCCATCCAAAGGGAAAAAAGTCTAAGGAAAGGCCCACTTATAGTTATTGTAACAAACATAGGTATGAAGAGCACCGTTGTTTTGAAAAGGAAAGAGATAACCTCAAACTCCGAATAGATGAATTAGAACTTCTTACTAAGAAGAATCAAATCAATTCCTCAAGTGGCTCTTCCTCTACATCATCTTCAAATGTGAATAAGAACAAAGGAATAGCATTGGTTGCCTCTACTAATATTGCATCACCTAAGTGGCTTCTAGATTCAGGGGCTTCCCATCACATGGCAAATTCAAATGATATGTTTTCCACCTATGAACCAGGTTCACCTCCACCTATTCTCATGGGAAATAACGCCTACATGACAGCATTTGGAAAAGGCACTATAGAAATTGGTGAAGGCACAATTAATGATGATTTGTATGTACCTTCTTTGCCCAATAATTTCCTTTCCATTTATCAAAACACTCATAGTGGGACAGGGAAAATAGTTGAATTCACTCCTAATTCAGTGATCATAAGGGAGTTGCAGAGTAGAGACATTGTTGCAATAGGAAAAGCAGATCATGGGTCCCGCTTATACTCTTTCTATTACTTTGGTTCTTCACATATTGAAGACTTGCATGATGATCTTCATGCATTGCACTTGGATAAGGAGATTCAATATGGATATTTGAAACTTGGAGTTGTTTCCTCCACATCGGTTCTTCCTGAGATCACATCTCCTTGTGAACCTACATCTTTGGTTCCCATAGACTTCAATTAGAAGGCTACTTCCATCAGTCTTCCAGCACCAGTTTTTTGGGATGAGTACCTGACAGACATTGCATGTTTGTTTGATGATTCTCACTATGCATATTTGTTAGACACTTTTGATGACAGCCATCTAGATGCTATTGTGCATCCATCTTCCTCCTTGGCATGAGTTCTTGTGGAGCAGGTTTTAGAGGATTTAGTACTATCATAGAGGCCCATCATCACTTTGTGAAGGCTTCATGCTTATCTTTGGATTTTGTGCAACATCCAAAGACTTGTCATCTTCTTCTTCCACGAGAAGATTCATTGCACATATTTGTAGTTCTCTTTCTTCCTAAGGGGAGAAACATTGTTCGACATTCATGGAGCAGCTTCACATTCAGTTGTATCTCCTATTTTGGAGAAATTTATTGTACACATGTGATAGAAGTTGTCCTAGGGGGTGATGGTATAAGTCCTTCACTTTTTTTCTTTGTCATGCATTTTGTTTCACCTTTTGGAGAGGAGTTTTGTTCTTATAGGGTTTTCTCCTTTACTCCACTTTTGAGAAACTTTGTACATGGGTACCTAACATGGCCTGGTAGCCGGGACCCATATTTATGTATCACTTGCACTTTGTGATCTCCCCAAGTATCACTTAAAGGAGGGTGTTAGAGTGAATAATTTATCAATTCACTATAGCTTAAGTGTACTTAGGTTGATGAGGTTAGATAACATCTTGTCTAATTGAATGTGCAACCTTTTAGACCTTAGAGGTTACCTAGTTTTTTGGTAAACCTCATGTGCATACCTTTTGAAGTTGGAAGACTTTCCATCTCACCCCAAAAGGCACTTTTGTAGTCACCCAACACTTGTCATCAAGGTTGATAACTTGGTCTAAAGGTTGTCAGTTTGCACATTCCAAGTGATCCAAAGGTTGACACCTATTTGACACTTGTCTACATGCATGTGCCACATCATGGGGTACATGTCAATCCACATGAAAGGTGGATTGCCTCATCCATGCCTATATAATAAGGCATTTCTGTGTAAATTATTAAGTGAGATGAATATATGTTTATGTTCTTAATAGGTTCATCAATATCATTGACTTCTCATCTCTATTTGTTTGATTTTCAAATTGTGAGAGTGAATATCAAGTTCTGCAGAGTTTCCTTGGCTATTCCTACAGGGAGGACTTTTAATGTCCCTTTTTTGGTCCATTCCAACAATCTTGGAAAGCTCCAAGATTCTTGGAGAGATCCATCCTCCTTGGAGAGCGCTAACTTTCTTTAGACGAAGTAGTGCACCACAAACCGTTGGTTGCGAAGTAATGTACTGTAGATCGTTGGTTTCAACGTTGTGTACTGCAGATCGTTGGTTGTGAAGTAGTGTACTATAGATTGTTGGTTGGGAAGTAGTGTACTGCAGACCGTTGGTTGGGAAGTAGTGTACTGCAGTACATATCATAAATTAAATAATAATTTTGAGTTGTGAAAAAGTAACTTTATTTTATATTTCTATTTGACAACTTAAATAATTATTTAAAAAGGTACTTTAAGTTGTGCAGTTAAGTGGCACTAGGCACAAGGGGCAAAAATGTGAACTATTGCACACATAAAAATATTTTATTTATATTTTTTAGGAGAACATGGAAAAGTGAAAATTAATATTTTGTTCTCAGTTGAGTTGCCCTAAAAGTGCCTTTTTAAAAAGGAGTTGAGCTCATTTGTGGGGTTAGCTTGAATATTGTTTCTGAGAAAGAGAATCTGTGTTCTTCTCCATATTTTCTTGAGGACGGAAACCCTCTAGAAAATACCAATTTCGGGGATGAAAACCCTCCTAGTTGGATAGTGTGATTTCACCCAAAAATCACCACTATACTAAATGTTGAAAATATGGGAGCAATTTCAAACATAGATTGCCATTGAGCTTAATGATTTTGTGCCAAACTTATTTGGGATGAGGTTTATGATTAGACTGATGCTTTGGTTGTGATATTAAGTTGTAGTTTTCTATATGTTGGTGGAGTCTTAGAGTTGTACCCTTTACTTGTGGGAGGCGTTATTTCCTCTTTACATATGTCGGGCGCTGAAAATTTCAAAGCAAATATTCAAGATTAGTAGTAGCTTTATTTTTGGGAGAAGACTTCAAGATTAAAGGAATTGTGAGCCTCAAACTTAATCTAGCACTAGAAAGGGAGCCGTACCATTGGTCCGTACGTATTGCAAGAATGGTACGTGAGATTTGATTAAAGAAAATCAAGTGATTTAATTTTTGTCTTTTTTGAAGTTTGGTGGGGCTGCCACTACCTAGTTTTACAAGGTGTTTCACTTGGATGTTATTTTCTTTGGTTTTTTTTACTATCTTGAGGTGTCGTACATGATGTTTTGGATGGAACGTGGGAAACTTAAGTATAAAGCGCTGCCTTTTTGGGAGTATTGTGAGGCACAAAAGTGTATAACTGCCTACTTGATAAATCAAGTGCACGGAAATCAATATCAAATTACTGAGAATACTTAACAATCCAATGCTATACCATATTCTTCCCTATGCAATATTGAAATGACCATTTACAAAGGTTGGAAATGGATTAAGAACTGTCACATTCATCAAATCAGAGCTTACATTCATACCACTAAATGTGGCAAAAGCAAACTAAAACTGTGATTATGGTTTGCTAAGAAAAACACCTATAGCAATGGAGAAAAACAATAATCTAATACAACGATTTGCAAATTACATTACATACACTTCAAGACTGATTTCACGTCAAACAAAGACTGCAAAATATCCTTTCTTGATCTGCCTCCTGGAGCTCACAACCCTACTGAGAAATTGCACAAACGACCAACCCCTATAACAATTCAAACGAATGCATATATAGCATTTCAACTCACTGCATTCTCCCAAGCGCCGCACCCTGTCAAGGACTACACCCACGCTATCATAAATTCCATTCCCAATCTATGAGAAGATTTGCACATTGGAAGAGAAAAACCCATGCTCATTTAATTCTGAAGAGGACAGAGGAAGATTGCTTGCACTCTTCCTATACTCAAAGCAATAAAGAGGGAAAGTTCTAATCCTTTCCCTACCATCTGCAACATTTGACTTGTCTGATTTTTCCTTTGTGCATTGAAGAACTTCACTATGCCAACCACCTGCATGACACTGCTCTGCAGACTCATTAAATTCTAGGTACAAATCAGCTTGTATATCCCTGCAATCATGGCATACTTTCAGGGAACTATCATTTTAGAGCAATTGCAACATTCCCAATATATTGTCCAAATTTTATGTTTTGAGCTATCTGATCACTGACTATATGGTGTGCGTGCTGAGCATCCTTTACCTCTTACCGACCTATTCTTCATATTAGCAAACTCCTTCATCCGCTACATTCCTCTTTCCTACCACTTTGGCGCTTTAGTCGGCAAACTGTGACTTTCGCAAACTACTTTCTCTTTGCTCTTTATTTCCCTTATCGGCAAATCCCATCTTTCTCAAACTTGGCAGAAATCCTCTTTTTTGTCTTAGTTTATTTCTGCACATGTGCTTGCCTTATCAACAAATCTTATATTTTGCGATCTTGGATCTTGTCGGCAATTTCCTCATTTGCCGAACTATCCTCTATTCTCCCTTTGGTCGACAAAGCTTGATTTTTTCGAACTAGCCCTTATTTGCCCTTTATCGGCAAAAATTACTTTCTAGAACCAAATGGCCCTTTCTCTTTTTCTTTTTGCCGACAAACTTTGTTTTTCCAAACTTGGTGCATCTTTTCCCTTTGTCGGCAACTTTGCCCTATGGCGAACTACTTATCTTTTGCCTCTATCGGCAAATCTTTAATTGGTCGAACCTTTGCTTTTCTATTTCCTTAGTCGGCAAATTTCAATTTTCTTGAACCTCATTGCCTTTCCTTTGTTTTATCGCCTTATCAGCAAATCATGAAAAAATCAAACTTTTGGAAAGTTCGGGACTTTGCCGACTCTCCGACAACACCTTTCATACTTAGCCATTTTCACAATTTTTTGCACCCTTTATTTGCCTTGTCGGCAAATATGAATATTTCCTAACTTGCCTTTCTTTTTCGGTGATCTCTCCCTTTTCTGAACTCCTTATGCCTTAGAAAAAATTCATCTTCCATATTTACCTTATCAGCAAAAATGGCCCACGCCGAACCATTGACTTTTCAAACCTTTGCCCTTATCAGCAAACATTGTTTTTCCCAAACCATGGGAAAAACACTTCATTACCTTCGCTTCCTTTGCCGGCGATTTCTTTGTCGACCGAACCTCTTATCGGCGAACCATTGGGTTTTCGAACCAAAACACAATGTCGACCAAGTCCTTTACTTTGCCCTTTATCACCTTGCCACAACCTTTTGTTGTCTTCTTCCGCCTTGCCGTCGCCATGTCGGTGAATCGGCAAACTTGCGAACTTCCGAACTAGTTCGCTATTTCGGACTTTCGTCAATTCGCCGACCAAAGGCAAAAAATGAAAAAATTTCTAAGGGAAAAAAGGGGAAAGACATGGGAACGATACTTAGTCATTTTTTAAGGAAAAAGACCCCTAAAAACTATCTTTGATCGGATTTAAACAAGGGGTTTTTACCGGTAAAGGCATAAAATGGGGATTTTTGGATTTTGGGGCATACTAGGGAACAAATTTTTTGCAGGTCCCAACAATACCCATATGGTCAAACCGCTGTTATATTGTTTCTTCAATGTCAAATAGATGAGTACAACAATATAGAATTGTTTTCACAAGTACCCAGATGGGTAAATCATCAAATGTTCAATATTTTAACATACCCATGTGCTGCAATGAACTACAGGTCTAATAACATGTAAACAACAATATAGCATGGAAATAACAATACCCAGCAGTTGAATATAACTTAGAAAATACGGAATCCCAAGAAGCAATCAAATGGACTGATTACATACCATATAAGATGACTGAAAGATCAGATTTCAATAGTCCAACGTTGGTAAATACATTCAAACATCAATTTTGGTACATACCCATAATTGTTGTTCGCTACAGGTCTGATGTAAAGTCTGATACAACAAAACAGAAGGCTGGAAATCAGGTTAGAACAGCTCCAAATACAGATTCTCCTCAAGGAAATGAGAAACCTCTGCTGTGATCAATGTAGTACTACCATATGAGCAGTTTAGACTCCCAAACCCTAGGCGTTCAGCCCCTAAAGTCCCACGCACATATACAGCAGTAGTACGGCCTGGAAATGGCTTCTCACAATATTGGCAACAACAACAAATCTCCAAAATCAGGCTGGATATACAATATCTCCCAATTGCCCTTCTTTAATCAATAGAAACTGCAATCAATGACCAAAATCTACCCCCACAAAGTCTCACGCCCAGCTGGGAATGGTACGATCTAGTTTAGAAATGGTATGGCCAACATATGGAGGGTTTTCAACCTATTTCAAACTCCCAAAAATCTGTAATAAATCCCTTTAGAAAACTCAATCTACAATACCAAAATACTATTCACAGAATCTTTAGTATTTTGTAAAATTGAAACCCTTCTGTGTAAACTGGAATTCTTCAACAATGAAGCACAAGCATAGACTCAGGTTGAATCTATCAGTAACCACCCAGGGAAGATCTTTCACCACCATGGATAGTAATCCTGATGAGGGTTTTTGTCCTCAAGAAGTTATTGGATAAACAATGTTCAATCCAACAGCATAACATTTCTTCAAAATCAATAGCATAAGGAATGAGCTCCAAAAAAGAACTTTTATTTGCTTTCCAACCCTAACGCCCTTTTTGGAAAAATAAAGATTTTCTTTATAAAATATTTTATCTCTTCAACTTGGGTGCCCACTTTTAAAAAGGGTCATAAAAATACTCTATTTTAAATAAAACACTTAAGTTGCTTTTTAATTAACACTTTATAACTTAAGCATTTATTTAAAATAAACCTTTTGCCTTGCAGGAAGTACCATAAAGACATCAGATACTGAAACTAAGTGTACCAAGGTGTAATCGATGTCAAGGGACGATGTCGGTGCCGAAACAGTGACTTTCTAAAAATAGACGTGCTCCAAGAAATGTGAAGCACAGACCAGATGTCCGGAAACACTTCCGAAAGTGTCACCGTGAGACACTCTGCAGATTGAGCTCAATGCCGCAAAAAGATAATCCACATAAGCTACTGACGAATCTCCAAAAATTGTGGAGTTCCCTTACCAACCTCATGAGCCCACGGGAACCCAGGGAATAGGCTAACGGTCGCCAAGCTGACTAAGCTTGAGGAGACATTACAACATTTCAATCTGTAACATGATAGATTGGTAGCGAGAATGATGCTCAATTGAGTATAAAGCTATGAAAATCTTTCTATTTGAACCTTTAAAAGGAGGGAGCTAAATAGGTAACCAAATGTTTCGCATTTCTTGTGTGAGCTTCCATGGCCAACTTTGGTTTTAAAATATGCATATGAACTCCAAGTGGCACTCCTCAACCAACTTTTGAATACACAAGGCTTCCTGTATAACCAAGGGGGTGTGGGAACTATCCAAACCTTTCACTATATTTGCCACTGCCAACATTGTGTGAGCGATGGGTTTCAAACTCTAAATAAATAGTTGCACGGTACCCATTGGATCGGCAGGATTTGGCTGTGAAAAATGTACAAAAATCATTACTTGTCCTTCTGAAGAGCTACCTGGCTTGGAATGTGTAGGAGTGGAGTGATCTCTACCTATAAATGGAGTTGCTCAATGCCAAGACGTTTGTCTAATTGACTCCTTTCCTCCTCAGTTGGTCCAAAATCTTGGCCATATGTTGAAACTCTAACATATCATGAATAGGACTCATTGGAGGAATTTCTCGACTCATTGGAGGAATTTTGTGTGTACCCAGGGGGCTCCTAGTTGGTCAAGACACTCCTCAATGCGGTAGGCCTCATCACTATGGGAAAGAGTTTTTGTTGGAGATATTGAAGGAAGACCTTGTACCTCTGCCTCTTATGATTCTTCTTCCTGTTGGAAATATTGTCATTGATGTCAAAGGAAGAATGGAGAGATTGTTACTTGTTCTCATTGATGTCATTGATGTCAAAGGTTGGAGAAGGTCGTCAAAGGAAGATGGAGAGAATGTCACATGGTTATCATTGATGTACGGACGAGATTTATGTTGGCATTGATATCAAAGGTTGAAGATGGAAATCAATAAGGCCAAAGGCCACTAAACCGTCATTGTAATTTCCATACAACATGGCCAATTAAGTGTAGAGAAGTCCTTATTCTTTATGAGGGAAATCAAAGACAAAATTAAATATTTGAATAGAGCCGACCCTATTGATAAAGCACCTTATTGTGAAGAAGATGTCACCCTTGTTTGAGCGCTCCTTGTGTGGGAGATTTTTTGAATACATTTATCTTGTATGAGGCCGACCCTTATCGCTGCAAAAGACAAGTAAAATCAAAAGAAATCATATATACTAATAAGGGAGCAGCGATCAGAAAATAATAAGAGCAGCAATTTAGTTTGTATTAAGTGCAGCAAATGATAGTATAAAGTGCAGAGATGTATTTAGAGAGCAGCAAATATAACAAAGCCAAATTGTTTATTCAAAGGTGAGATGATAATGTGAAGCGATTAGTTTTGAAAAGTCTCAGGAATAGTAATTAAGAGAAGCAGAGAATTAAGAAGACATTTGGCAAGGCCGACTCTTTGTTGATGCTGACCGACTTCATATTGCAGCGCCAAGGTTGAAGTTTAATTGTCAAATAAACATGGCCGACTCCCTACATGAAGCGCTCCTATGTTTAGTGTTTTAAATTCAAATTAAATACAATCCTTATGAGGCCGACCCTCCATATGTAGTGCTCCACAAGAAGACAAACATGAAAAGATGTGTGTATAAAAGAAGTCACCTCCCTATGTGAAAGTGTATGATGTTTCACAAAGTCATCCTTTTTTGAAGAAGTCACATCCCTTCATGAAAGAACATGTATGGGGATAAAAGGAAGATGCGGAGAGCATTTGAAGACTATGAAGAATGTGAAGTATTTGGAATAAAAGCAGATCTAGAGCAGCAAACATGAAGTGTAATTCAGATTTATATCAAAATATATGAAGAGAGTGTCAATGTTGTGAAGAGAGATATATGATGCATAATTTGGGGCAGATTTGTAAGTGAAATTAGAGCAGACCTTAAAACGGAAATATAAAGGAAAGCATTGCATTATTTGAGATAAAATTTGTGAAGGAAGTTGTTGCATCATTATCAAGTAGAATTGTGAAAGAAGGATATGCGTCACTTGAGATCAGATTTCTGAAGGAAGGATAGTGCATGAGTTTAGATCAGATTTGTGAAGTAAAGATATACATCATTCAGAATCAGAAGTTGTGATCAGATTTGTGAGGAAGGGAGAACAATATCATCCGTTAAAGAATTTGGAGGACCCTGCAAAGGAAATCAAACCTCCAGAGAAGGCCGGTTCCTTCCTCTGAACATGAAATTCAGAGTAGACTAAGACTAAAGCTAATGTAATCACCGTTGGGGAAAAGAGGAAGAAGGAGAAACTGAAAAGTAAAGGTGATTCACCAGGTTTGAATAAAGAACACTCACAAAGCTAAAATGCACAAAATACAGCTGATAAACTCACACAAATCCTATAGATTTTACTACAGATTTTAGCAGAGGTAAAGAACAGAAAAGGATTGCAAGGAAATAAACATTCACAAACAAACTGGTTCTAGATTACACAAAGCTAGAAAAACAACATGAAAAGGTAAAACAATTAGCATGTATTAATCAGAAAGGCACGGTTACAGCAGAAGAGGGTTCTGTTTGGAACACAAAAAATAAGTCTCTGTATCCAACCCTCAATACATTGATTTTTCATTTATTTATACCATTTTTCATTTGACCTAAGTCACCTACTACAATAAATTCGCCCCATGGGCCTGTCAGAAGATATTTCTGCAAAGGGAATGTCTGTGTACATTTGTCTTCAAAACATAAATGCAGAAAATATCCTGAGGATGAAGTAGCTAGGAAATATCTGTTGCCTTGAATGCGAGTAGCTGATTCATCTACCTTCAACAATTAAATGCACAACTACTACCTCCAACTGGGCTGATCTGATTCTGCATTAATGGCTAGAGAAGATAGATATTTCAAATATATATTCCCGCCAAAACCTTTCATAAAGCTTTTACAACACTTTAATATTTTAACTTAAAATATTTTAAAGTTTAACATTATATTAGAAGCTTTATTTCCATTTTATTTCACCTTTCTATGATTCTGGCCTTTATTTTGCCTTATTGGCAAAATCTATTTTTTTACAAACCATTTTGTCTTTGCTTTTTCCCTTTAGTCGGCCAAAACTAACTTTCACAAACCATCTCTTTCTTCTTCTTTCCTTCATCTTTCTTCCTGCCCCTTTAGTCGGCGATTTTTCAATTTTACGAACTTGGCTTGTGTTCTCGCTTTCCTATTTGGTTGGTGAAATTTGATTTTGCGAACTATTCTTAGCCGACTCTCTTTTGTTGGCAAAGTTTCACTTCCACGAACCTCTTTGCCTTAGCTTCTCTCTCTTTGTTGTTTTTTGCCCTTTGGTCGGCGATTCGCTTCATCGGCAAAACTAGGAAGTTTCGAACTATTTGGTGAGTTCGAGTTTCCTCCGGTTTCTCGATAAAGCTTTTCTTCTTCTTTGCCTTAGTCATATTTCAAGTGTTCCTTCGGCCTCTTCCTCCATCTGTCGGCGGTCCCCTTGATCGGCGAACCGACAAGTTCGTGAACTACACATTTTGCCAATAAAGGCAACCTTTGGTCTTGCTTTTGCCTTAACAACTTTGAAGAATGCCTTCCCGCTTGGCCCCTTTTTCTTTGTTTCCTTTGAACCTTCCCTTAGTCGGCGAACCAACGGGTTCGCAAACTTGACTTTTTGCCGACTAAGGCTGAAAAAACTAAGGTAGAACTTGGAAATTTCTGGGTTTTTTTAGGTATTTAATTTTAGGGATTTTTTGGGGATTTTTACAAAGAAAACACCCTTACATGAAGAACATTGGGCACCTAAAGAATTCAACAAGATTTTCAACATTTTCAAGCTTGGACTATTCAACTCTGGGAAAGGGAAAATAGGTCAACAAAGCCTGTCATATCTCCTACAATTACACTATACAATTATGATTTACACATATTTCAAATGTATATATATTTCTATAAATTGTGTCCATATTTTGAATTAGGTGTTAGAGAAAACATTATAAATTATTCAAGGATAAATAATAAACAAATATATTTATATTGTTATTATAAATTATATAAAATTCAATTATGAATATGTGAACATTATTATCAAATATATATACATTAATATATATAATTCAATGTTGTAATAATAAACACATATAGTAAATAATATATAAGTATACATAATACTTACCGGTGATGATATACTTATGTTACATATTATACAAGTAGCGTTCAAAAAATAAACGCATCCCTATGAAGGATCGAAACCCTTAAAATATTATTACAAGCAAAACGCAGTATATTATGGACGCGTCACTTGGAATGGAGACCCGTCGGGTCTATAAAAGAGGATACCCGCCATTACAAGGGCATCGAAGAATATACAAACCATAGAGTGGTGGCAATAGCGAAAAAAGCAGATCGAGAAGGAGATGGGACCTCCGGCGACAGGAGTTAGGGCGCGAAGATCCACTATCGTCAGAGGCCGCGAACAGGTAAGTTAGACTATGAATGAGCTATGATTGTTAACAGATGTTGCTAATCAAAAATGGTATAAATATAATAGGAATTGATAACAGAAATCTGAATATGGGTTTTAGACAATACTAGATAAACGTATATGCGAGGAAATGGAAGTCCATGGTATAATAACAAAATATATATAGTAAGTAAACAATAGATAAATACTTAGCATGGTGAAGTTATAATAATCTGAATAAATGGTGTTAGACCATACTCAATAAGTTAAGTATCATATACAAGTAATCCACTGTATAACAAACAGAAATATATACTAAATAAGCATTGAATAATATATGGTTAGAAATACATCCTTAAAGACATGAGTAAGATATATATTGATTACATACAAATTTTAAAGAGAGACCATAACCATCTCGTCCTTCTATCTCATCCAACTATAGGAGAGGGGTCTTGTTAGGGAAAGGCGGGATAATTCCATCACGATGGATTGGAGAGGGTTTAACGCGCCCTAGACAAGGATGCTAGGGAGAGGCGGAGTAATTCCATTCCCAATCGCATTGGAGAGGGTTCAACGCTCCCTAGACATATAATTTCCCCATCCATGGTTAAGGAATAGAAGGAAGATGATATGGGAAGATGAACTTAGATTGTTACTTCTCTATTACTTCATCCTTAAAGGAATGTTAGGTCTTGTGGGGAGAGGCGGAGTAATCCCATCCGTAAGAAGGCCCGTAGGCTGGGACAAAGTCTCCCATAGGCTGGGTCAGGAGATAAGCCCGTAGGCTAGGACATAGTTTCCTGTAGGCTGGGTTAAGAGATGGTTTCAGCGCGCCCTATACATGTAAAACCTAGTTCCATAAGGGAAAGTAATAAAGAATATGAATTATAGAATGGTTAATAATCTATAAGTAACAATTAGGAATCTTTTTAAGTAACGAAATGAAAGCATCGACATTGATCTTACTTATTTATTGTTCTCTTTGAGTATCATTCTTATGCAGATTCAGGTTTTAGTGTTTCCTATAAGAAGGGGACATTACAAAGCCCTTGACAAATCTCCTATAAAACCCACACAAACCAAAGAATCCCTTAAGCTGAGAGAGATTCGTAGGTGTAGGCCATTCTATAATAGCCCTTATCTTTTCTGGGTTAACTCTTACCCCCTCTGCACTGGTAATATGACCAAGGTAAAGAAGTTTAGTCATGTCGAAGTCGCACTTACACTCCTTAGCATACAAAGACTCACTCTCTAGTATGCTCAACACCTCCTCAAGATGCCTCATGTGCTCCTCCCAGGTTCTACTGAAGGTCAGGATATCGTCAAAGAAAATCAACACAAATCTCATCTGCTTCTTGAAGATCTAATTCATGCAACTCTGGAAAGTAGCCGGTGCATTAGTCAGTCCAAACGGCATCACCAAAAACTCAAAATGACCGTAGTGGCACTTAAAAGCGGTCTTCTCTATATCCTCTTCCCTCATCCTGATCTGATGGTAACCTGATCTCAAATCAATTTTGGGAAAATAACAAGCTCCATGTAGCTCATCGATCAACTCATCAATTCTAGGAATGGGGTATCTGTTTTTTATGGTCTTTTTATTCAGTGCACGGTAGTCAATACACATGCGTATGGTCCCATCCTTCTTTTTGACTAGTACAACTGCAGAAGCAAATGGGTCTTGCTGGGTCTAATATGCCCCATCTCTAGTAGCTCCTTAATGGTTTTCTCTATCTCATTTTTGAGCCTCTTAGGATGTCGATAGGGTGTAGTAATCACTGGTTTTGCACCATCCTCTAACTCTATCACGTGCTCTATCCCTCTGTCAGGTGGTACTCTAGGTGGTATACTCCCAAACACCTTGTTATGCTTCGATAGCAATTTTTAAATATCTGGATGGTGACTGTTCTTTTGCTGCTCTGGAACTGCAGGCATGATAAGGCACTCTATTGCCTACTCCACCTGATCGTGCTTAAGCATCCGCTCCATCTTTTTGAGGTATACAACTCGAGGACCACCATCTAATAATGCTCTGAGCACAATCTTTTTCCCATTGGAATCAAACTTCATCTCCATGTTATGCAAATTCATAGTGAACTCCCCAAGGGTCATCATCCAATGCATACCTAAAACCACATCAATGTCACCAATGCCAACCACCTAAAAATCATCCTTAAGCTCAGATTCACCCAACTGAATACTCAAACCAGAAATCTTCCGAGTACAAGTGAGTTTGAATCCATCCGCAACCATCACCTTAAATCCTTCAAACTCCTTTGTTTTGAGTCCTCTTTTGGCGACAAGACCCTCATCAATGAAATTATGTGTAGCACCTGTATTGATGAGAGTAACTATTCGCTGCCCACAAAGAAACTCTAAAGGACCCAATTTTTTTGAAGCTAGAGAGTTGAGCCATCACCCCTTCACCATGACTTTCCCCTTTTGATGAGTTTTCCTCTTCGTTGTCCTCTATATCAGAGTGCTGATCTGATTTTTCTGAGTTAGTTTCTTCAGCTGAAAAATATTCTATTTGTTTGGCTTTTGCCTTGTTGAGGCATCTGTGAGATGGGTCCCATGGCTCTCTACAATGGCAGCACAATTTCTTCCTTCGATACTCATTCAGCTGCTCATTACTCAACTGATTTGTTTCCCTCTTTGGCTGGTTAACATCACGCTGACAATGTTTTTTATCCTTGTCCTTTTTATGTAGAAATCCTTTAGATTGAAATTTGCTCTTAGAAGTAGAGGACTCCATGTCTCTCGCCTTTTTCATTGCTTCCTGTAATGAAAGTGGATTAAGTCCCTTAATCCAACCCCTCAACGGGTCTGTAAGTCCATCTATGAAAAGAACTACCAATCTCCGCTTCGAAATATCAGTGACCATCACAGTAGCTTCTGGAACTCTGAGATGTAACTGTCCACTGAACCCCATTGTTTTAGCTGAGCTAACTCCTTAAACTGCAACTCTGGGTCTTTCTTATCAAACTTGTCAATCAATCTCTCAGTGAACTATGCATATGAAGTAATCTCATCATGGCCAAGTGTAATCATACCATGGTGCCACCACTCATGGGCACTACCATCAAGATGCAATGTAGCATAGGTAGTAGCCTCCTCTAGCATAGGGTTGAGATGAAGGTAGTTACCCATCCGTTGTACCCAAGCTCTTGCTATTGTCTTCCCTAATCCATCGAAGTACGGAATGGACAATTTGCTTACCTTTTTCTGTAATTCATGATTATGCTGTCTATTACCCCTGTTGGGTCTTTGCCTCATGCTCAGATCCACATAATCTCTGAAAGACATTTTAGCCTGGAATTCCACCCTTGAAGCCCTCCAATATCTCATAATCAAGTCCTGTAGCTCCTGCTAAGTCGGCTCATTAACCTCAGGTGGGTTATCACGTGGGGGAAAAGTAGGCATGTGTAGTCTAGTATTAGTTGTCCCAGCCATTGTACGTTGGTTGACTATACTATTATTTACGGATCCATCCCCATCATTAATCCTGTCGCCATTGCCCTCATTACCGTGTCCATTCCTATTATTGTTGTTATTATTCCCCTCAATGTAGCCAGTAGGGCACAAATCTGGTTCATGTTTTTTTGTAACTCACGTTGTCCCCTAGCCAAATCATTTAATATTTCCCTGGTGCTTGGTTCACCATGCTTTCTGTCATCCATCTCTACCTCTACCCTGTCAGCACCTGCAAATGGGTCTATATGCGGTGGTAATTCGAGGTTTGGCTGTGACATGTTTCTCCTCAAGTAATATTGGTGTGTGTTGGGCTGCATTACTCACTGAAAACTCTGCATGTTTTTCCCAAATGACCACACAAGATGGCAAGAAGAACTGAGCTCTGATACCACTGTAATATACACCCCTATTTGTGGTATTTTTTTATGCCAAATTTTTTTGTTTTGTTTCATTCAATGCTGTTTGGGTTTTTGTTTGTTTTTCTCATTCAATCATATTTGCAATAGTTTAACAATGAACAAAATGACATGCAACAATACCCATATACTTAAAGGAGCATAAATAGTGGAAGCTATCAATACCCAGTTGATTAAATGACAACAAAAAGAATTCTAAAACATACCCATTTTCATTTTCAAGGGCTGCAAGCCTGTACATGCATAAATCAGAATTCTGGAACTACAATGTGCCTTCCCACGCCAGCAAAATGCCTCTCTCCTGTCAGCGAACAACATACCATCAAAGACCAGCAATGTGTGCCCTGGATGCAAGTCGAAAGGGCCCCAAAAATGAAGCGTTTTAGGCTGAAGATGTTCACGCCTGGCCTAGGGAGTACAGCCTGCTCAATGAAGATGCTACAGCAGCATGAAACCTCCAAAATCTGCTCCAATTCAACCTTCAAATCTCTGCAACATGCTCCACACCTAAGGAATGATGAAATACACTTCCAAGACTTACACAAACAGCTGCAACTTTAGTATGGCCTTCACACAAGATGGTACGGTCTCCATGGAAGTACACATCAATCTCAAAAAAACAATTAAACTCCTTCAATATCCCTTGATATCTGCCTTTTATCTCTTCTCATAAATCTGCAATAAAAACTCGATGTAAAACCCCATGAAATCCACCATTTGAAGTCCAAACGTGATCCCTATATGAAATCGCCAACAACCTCCCAGATTGTATCTTTCAACAACGTAGGAAGTGTAATCTACAGAGGATTTCGTCTCCACAAACCCTAGAAGGATACCAGCTCTTCCAATAAGCATAAGCTCAAGAAAATATCAATGCACGAGAATGAATGCCCATGAGTTCTCTTTTTTTCTTTTATTTCATCTTTACCCTCAACGCCCAAGATGGAGTATTTAATATTATTTTATTAAATTTAATACCCCTTATGACTCCCAAAGTTGAGCACCCATCTTCCCTAACACCTCAAATACATAACACACACTTATATCCTCTAAGTCACTTTTAAAAATAAAGTAACTTTATAACATTTAAATACCATAAGTTAAATATTTAATTTAACTTTGATATTTTCGACATTTAAAATAATATTCTTCGGTCACTTCAAATGTCGAGAAACTAATACAAGTCGCTTCCACCGATGTCATTAAAAATAGAAATATCGACACAGGCTCCATCGGTGACCCCACCCAACTTACTAAAAGTAGTAAGTCCTAGGAAACTCGTCCAAAGATACTCCGAAGGGGAAGATTAGCTCATGGCTATTGTCGAAACTCAACCAAACCTCCAATACAAGTCACAACTACTGGTAACCTCCACCAAAGTTCCCTATTCAACAAACATTAGCCTACGGGAACCACAGAATAGGCTAACTGAGTCAACCTATTAGACTGGGTAGGAAGGGGACATTACAAATTTGAAGAATGGTTCTACCATATGTGATGTTATGTTTTGTGTTGTCTGGCAATAGACAAATTTAAATGCTAACAATGCTAACATTCCATATCAAATTAAGAAAATAAAAAAAATCATGAGGGCTTGAAACTCATAGGATGTTCAATTCCTTTCCAAGACTAAGGGAGATGGCCATACAGAATAGATCTCGATCTATATCTCGGTTTGCCAAAAAGTCCGCCCCCATTTAACTTCCGCTTGCAATGTTGAAAATTATCAAAGCCTCCTTCACATAACGTGTGAGCTTCCAATGCGGACAAGATCCTTTATTGATAACATTGATCAGAATTTGAGAGTCTCCTTACACAATTAGTTTTTCATGCCCATTAGTAGCTGTTGCAGCCATACTTACCACAAGTGCTTCTCGTTCTGCTTCATTATTAATTTTAATGCCAAGGAAGAGAGAGCCACTATACTTGAAATCCCTTTTATCACCTCATAAAACGAAGCCTGCACCTGCTTTCCTTGGGTTACCTCTTGAAGCCCTATCAAAATTCAATTTGATAGCCTCCCTTGGAGGAGGAACCCAATGAGACTACCAACCAATTCCTGTCTCTATATTATTAATTCTACCAATAATGCTGTCGCTTCCTGCTTTGAAAAGGGAGGATAAGTGTAACTTAATGCACATTATGTGAATCATTTATCCCTCTTATTTTTGTCATTGGTGAAGGATAGAGATACCTCAGTTTGCTGTCAAGAGTAGATCCCAAAGTATCAGTCAGATTTTTTAAGTCCAATGTAAATGAAGTGTCATCAGGTGACTTTCATTTTTCCTGAGACAAGATGACTAAATCCGAATTGAGCAGTTTTTCCAAGTCAAACATTTCTTCTCTTATTTGCTTGGTATACACAATGTAATATGCCCATGTATCAGAATTATATAAGTTTTTCCCATTCCTTCTCTAGAAAATCCGAAAATCTTTGCCAAATAGAATAGCTACATTAGATGAACATGTATCTTATTTCTGCATGGTCAAAATATATCTTTTTAATCCATTTTATGTCATTTCATTTTTAAACCATGCCCAACCTTAACAAGTAGTATATTAGTAGAGAGCTGCCATTTATGTGGTTTCGCATTCTCAAGCACTATTTCTGTAAAACTCTGTACATAAAAGGTGAGACCTTGTCAAGTCAAGATATGAAGCAGGGTAGTCCCCAGTTAGCATCTTTGGCTTGAACATCAAATAATTCCAGTGCAAACAGGATATTTCTTAAGGATGCGGTTCTGCTTATTTCAGGTCTCAGTTTCAAGGAAGCAGAAGAGCGTTTAAAGGAAGCTGGGCCAAACATTCCTGTTGGCAATCTTATTTCATTTCAGTGGGAAATCTTCTTGACTGCATTATGGCATCCATTCAATATTATTCTCGTTGTCTTAGCTGCACTTTGTTTTATAGCAAACGACAAGGCCAATGGAAGCATTATGGTTGTTCTGGTTATTATAAGTGTTGGTGTTCGGTTTTACCAGGTATTTATTCTATGATTTTGACTCAAAGTAATGATTTTCTCAAATTGATCTTCTGCAACTTCTTATATATTTAAGATATAGAAATCTTCCCTAAGAATTTGTTCATGTAGAGATCGCTTTGCACATTCATAGATAAAAGCTATGTATTACATCTAACATCAGGAGTTCAGCAGTTCATTGGCCGCACTAAAACTATCTGAGCTAGTCAAAGCATCAATAAAAGTACAACGATGTGCAGGCAGGGATGTCCAGACAGAGTTGCAAGTTCAAATTGATAAGAAAGATGTTGTACCAGGTGATATCATAATTTTCAATGCTGGGGATCTTTTTCCTGGTGATGTACGGTTGTTATCATCCAAGTCTCTTGTTGTGAGGTATGGTTACCTATTTCAATATTATTTTTCCAGAATACACGTATTTTAGATCTTTAATTCTTTCTATGACCTTCATGCCTATTCCAGAAATGACTTTTATGGACAGAATTGATAATTTTATGTCCTGCTGCAGTCAATCCTCACTCACAGGTGAATCTGGGACTGTGGAGAAATTGGCAGATATTATAGAAGAACCAACTACTCCCTTGCTTGAGCTGAGAAATATATGCTTTATGGTAATCTTCTAGAGTAAAAAAATGAAAATTTAATTATTTTTTTGCTTTCTCAAATTATTGTTTATTTGTATGTTATGATTCATGAGTGTGCCTTTATGCACTTGGCAGGGAACGAGTGTAGTTTCTGGCTCTGGTACTGGAGTGGTTGTGTCCACTGGCGACAAAACTTACCTAAGCACTATACTTTCTGCCCTAGGAAGACGCAGTCCACCCCATGCATTTGAGAAGGGTGTCAGGGATGTCTCCTATGTGCTCATTTGTTTTATGCTTGCTATTGTCCCCATTATTGTAACGGTGGGTTATTTTACAAGAAGACATCTGGGTCGCAATATTGTTTTTGGTATATCAGCGGCAGTTGGGCTCACACCTCACATGCTGCCCCTAATTGTGAACACCAATCTAGCAAGAGGAGCACTTGCAATGGCGAGAGATAAGTGCATTGTGAAAAGGCTGGTTGCAATTCAGAATATGGGAGCCATGTAAGTGCTTATTCATCTTGTTGAAACAACTTGAAATTATGAATACTTCCTCAAGACAATATAGCTTCTTAGAAACCAATTAATCCACTGTAATGATCATTTCAGCAGGCAGAAACAACGAGATCTGCTTTTTGGATTCTTTTCATAACTACTTTTTATTCCATTATCCAGGGACATACTATGCACAGATAAGACTGGAACTCTCACCATGAATAGATTAGTGATGGTTCATCATCTTGACTGCTGCGGTATGTCAAGTGATAAAATTCTGTATTTTGCATTTCTTAATTCGTACTTCCAGACTGGGTCGACAAACCCTCTGGATGATGCAATATTAGCATATGCTTACACTGGTGGGTACAGATTTCAGCCTACAAAATGGATAAAAATAGATGAAGTTCCTTTTGATTTCAGTCGACGAAGAATGTCTGTCATACTGGAGGAGAGTAATGATGATCAAGTCAGTAGAAAAAAACATGTTTCTCATGTGCAGAGAATAATGGTGCTGAAAGGAGCTTATGAAGAAGTTCTAAAGGTCTGCAGTTTTGTTCAGAATGACATCAATAATGATACTATAGAGCCTCTATCTTCACAGGATTATCAGAGATTACTTAACATGGCTGAAGAACTGAGCAATGATGGCCTGCGGGTTATTGGTGTGGCAACAAGAAAGCTGAAGCCAGTATGTCTAGACTCCCTTAAACTAACCCTTCCAGTTCTAAGTCTTTCATAAATAGTGCTCTTTATTGAGGACCATTGTTCATTTATAATCTATGAAAATGTTGCTAGCTCAATCGGCCAAAACTTAGCAATATTACAGATTCTTCTTTGTCTTAAATTTGTATACTGCTTTATTGAGTAAAAATAACATCTTATCATGTAAGTGTTTCAGACCAAGAAAAACAATAAAATTGATCTCCCAAATTGTTCACTAATTAAAAAATACAAAGTAAATGGGACAGGCCTACACACCCAAGATGTATTTACACCTACAAATCTGACCAAAAACATGAGAGGTTTAGTGATGGCCCTCTATATTAGATTTATATCGGAATAGAAATGATGCAAGATGGTATAATTCTAATTAGTAATTTCCAGTGTTCCACGGGAACACATCTCCCCCTGAGAAGGGTGTTTCTGAAATGGGAACATCCCTAGGACATGAGGATTGGGAAGAGATGTCCCTGCCTCCTCCGATGCCTTCTGCCCCAACTGCCATGACCAAAGGGCAAAGGGGATATTTCTGAGACATCTCCCCTATTGAGGATAGTGAGGGGACGTTGGGAAGTCCTTGGGATGGTGTGGAAACTCCATGAAGTCCCTCGAATGTCTCTGAAACTTCAGGACGTCCCCAGGCTTGCATATGCAAAAAAAAATTATTTAAGAAAAACATTCTTAAAAAATCTAATTCACTAACCTTAACCCTAAAATGTTAATGGGCCCCACCTACAACCCGAAAGCTCAAAAAAGCTATAAGTATACATGTGCACTCTCAATCCAAATCACCATCAACACTGTCATTGCATTGAGCAAAAGCAAGAGGAAGAGAAAGACTTCAATAGTCTTCATTAATCAACCATTCGAAGCATTCACAAATCTTGAAATTCACACTTCGTTTTTGGCATTTTTCATTTTCATTGCTAAATGATAAATCTGAAATCATATGTTTTTTTTTTTTTGGTCAATTTAAATATTTGTTTATATATGTAAATTGCAAATTATTTGGAGGGTTTAGAAATTATTAAATGTTGTTTTTACTATTCAGGGTTTTATTATTTTATAACAGTTTTTAGGGGTGTTTTATCTTTTTATTATTTTACTATTTTAGGATTTTAAATTTATTTGTTTTTAAATGTTTATTTGCAAATTTGCATAATGGTATAGTTGATTTTTTTAATTTTCATTTCGCTTTTGTGTATCCTCTGCTTCTGTGACTTGTGCGATATGATGTAAGAAAAACAAAAGTAAAATGAAAATCTGAATTCATCTTTTAATTTAATTTTCTTAAGTTTCTATTTAGATATTAAATGTTAAATTTTAATGCTTATTACTAATAGTCAAATTAGTATCCTCTGCTTCTGTGCTTTGTGCAACTTGAAGTAAGAAATAATAAAAGTGAAATCCTTGTTTGACAAAGATTGAAGAACAGGATTTCTAGTTTTGTGTATCCTCTGCTTCTACACTTCGTGTGACTTGAAGCAAGAAAAACAAAAGGACAATCCTAGTGTCTTGAGCCCTTGCATTATATATACATTAAATTTAAAATTTAAATTATAAAATTTCATTTCTTGTAGTGCCACTATGAGTTCTCATACCATGAGTGACAATGAGGCCGTTGGGAGTCCAAATATTTCAATTGAATCTGAGAATTAGAGTCTAGATGTTGGGGGGGGGGGAGTGAGACATCTAGTTCTATTGGGAGTGCTCCTTTCAGTTGCCCTTCTAAGTTGTTGGAAGATTTTGCTAGGGGTCATTTTGACAAGAAGACCCCTTTAAAACAATTTGCTTCCAAAATACAATCAAATAAATCAAGCACTTCACAGGGGACTAGGCAATGGAAATGTCATTTTTGTGGCCTTGAATTCCAAGGCAGCATTAGTAGAGTTAATGCACATCTCAAGCTAAGGTGTTGGGCCATGTGGCAAGTTGTCACTTAAACAAAGGGCAAAGATATAGAGATTGTTCGGTAGTGGTGAAGAGCATGACACACCACCTGCTACTATGCTAGTGAGGACTCTTGGCACTTCCCAACCACCACAAGTTCCTCTTTTTCCATCAAGTGTAGCAGAGCCTAAGGGGAAATGTAGGTGACAAGTTCTTCCAATCCAATAACAAATATGTTTGATGTTTAGATGAAAGATGAGGCAGATGCCATTAAAAAATGTTATTTGCCAATGGCATTCCATTCCATTTTGCTCACTCTGCTTATTATAAGGAGGTTGTGGCTAAGATTATAAGAGTAGGGCCTTCATATGTGCCACTGGGGGAGACAAAATTGAGTACCACAATCTTGGATAAGAACTATTCTAATATTAACATTATTATGGAGAAAATAAAGGCTACATGGGTCACAAGTGGATGCATTATTGTCATGGATGGGTGGACAAACATTAGGTATCGTCCACTCATGAACATTATGGTGACATGTATAGAGGGCCCTTACTTATGTACGGTTTTTGATTGTTTAGGACACCCCAAGGATGCAAAGTATTAGTTTCACATCCTCAGAGATGCTATCGAGGAGGTTGTCCTTGAGAAAATGATGGAAGTCATGACAAATGTGGCCTTTGTGTACAAAGTAGTGGGGAAGTTGGTTGAGGTAGCCTACCAACATAGATGGTGGACTCCTTGTCCTGTACATGCCATGAACAACGTACTCAAGGACATTGGGAAAGTATATTGGATCAAACAAGTAGTTCTTGATGCAAGTGATGTGTAGATGTTTATTTGCAACCACCACACATCACATGCATTATTTCGGACCTTTTCCAAGAAGGAATTTTTGAAGCCTGTGGAGACCAAATATGCCTCATACCTCATTCTCTTGGAGAGGATGCTTGAGTTGCAAGAGCCATTGCAATTAATGGTCATGACACAAGAAGAAGATGTGAAGAGCAACATTTTTTAGGCTGATGTCAAATGCATCATCTCAATCATATCTCCGGTTTTCAATCATTAGATATGGGGACTCTAATGCTTCAAACCTCGGAGAGATGTATAAGTGCATTGACATCATGCTTGGCCAAATGAAGGCAATTGTACAAGTGAAAGACCCCACCTTGCAGTTCTATAATGAACACACTCAGCCTATCATTCAACGAAGGTGGGAGAAGCTCAACACTCCCTTGCACATGGTTGCCTATTCATTGAACCTGAAGTGGTATTTGCAAAAGCCTAGCAAAGTTTGCCCTATGGTGGATGTTGAAGTGAAGATAGGCTTCATGAAGGCAATTCTAAAGATATATAGTGCTAAGGATGCTGCCACCATTCGTACTGAGTGGACCACATTTGCTACACTTGGGGAATATTCATAAGAGGCAAAGTTGGATAGAGAGACCATGACACAGGGGGAACCAATACTATGGTGGACTATGCATGGACCTCATTCATTGATAACCACACTAGCCATTCACCTCTTGTCCCAAGTTTCTAGTTATTTTACTACTGAAAGGAACTGGTCTACATACAAGTTCATCCACTTTATTAAGAGGAATAGGTTTGCCTCTAAGAGGCCAGAGAAGCTTGTAGCTATACATAGTGCCTTGTGTCTAGTTGATCACAACATGCTTATATACAAGGAGAATCCAACAACATGATGGGATGTAGAGCCAAAGGAGCCAACACAAATTGATGATGATGCATCACAAACAAGGTTGGTTGGTGTTCATTTGGAGGAGCTTGAGATAGATGGGTCTAGCACTAGCAGTTCCAATTTTATTTCAATTTTCAATATAATCATCATATTGACATTTTGAATATAATAATATATTGATATTTGGCATTTTCAATGCATTGTGTTTAGTAGTTTACAGTGTCAATTGTTATTTCTTATACATTTTTTTACAACTAATTTTTCAAGTTCTTAATTATATTTGCACCACCATCCCCAAATTTGGTCCTTGGTTGCCCTATCCCAAAAACCTATCTCAAACATTCCCCCGTCTAGTGTCCTTGAAACTTTGTGGAACTATGGTAATTACCTTATGGCAAAACCCTTTACCAGTCTAAACATAATATAACATAATGTTATCCTTGCTAATGTAGACCATACCCCTAAAGCAAAATAGGCAATAAAATACTCCTAGTACTATGTTCTACTTAGGTATGCAACAAGCCATCTCCTTAAGGAGTTATGCTTCTAAGCTAGTTGAAACTCTAGAGTTAAGCATGCTCAACCAAGAGTAGCACTAGGATGGGTAACTTCTTGATAATGTCATAGTACAACAAAAGTTTAGTCTACAAATTTTAGTACAATGGAGGCATGTGATGGAGATAAAATCAAGACCTCTAACCTACACACCCTATAATACTACTAAACAAAAACTATGAATGAGAATGGGGACCCCTTTTTGTTAACTTTCCGGGGCCTTTTACATTTATGCCTCAATTTGTGTGGGAAATGTTTGAAGATTTGGATGATTATAGATGAACTCCTCATTCTACAACAATGCATCCTCTTCCAATAGACCCTTGCACTTCACTTTGCATAGTTGCATTGTCATGTTCCACAACATCTTCACTTCCTCAACCAAAATTCCTGTGCTAAAATTCCTCTAGGCTCTAATACAAGCATTTCCTCCTCATCTGTCATAGGGAGCTATGTCTGCAGCAAACACATCATGTCTCTGTCCTTTGTTTGGAATGTCTAGCACATATGCCTGATTCCCACTTTTGAGGACAATGATAGTTCGTTCTTTCATCTTATATTTGGATGTAACAACACCTCTGTTCAATCGTACCAGTTTTTGCTGTGTTTGACATTGTATACTTCTTGTGCTTCTATTTTTTCTTTTGTAGTTTTTGTAACCTAATGATCTATGAAGATAATTTCAAGAAGCATTGTTTTACCTTATTTTACTTATGTCATGTAATGGATGATTTCTTTCCGGGGAAGGTCACCACTCAACTTACATGGTATCCTATCCTTAACTTTGTTTGTAAACCTTCTTCCTTCTTTACCAATCTTGTCTAATTCAATTTTTTTAAAGGGATGCTTTAATTTCTTATAAATAGCTCAATTTCCTTATGACTTAAAGAAATTATGAAGGAACTATATGGACTTTTCTCCTTAGGTGGGATATGCTGTGGGATCTCCTTTCATCTGCTTGCTGGTTGCAATTTTAGGGTCCCATTAATTTATTTTGGTCATGGTGAATTTCTTTCCTTCTATCTGCCAACAGGTTGCCTGGAGAAACAGCCAAAGCTATTGTGGTATCTTTCTATAACCAAGGTTTCAGGATCTAGAGTTCCATTTTGAAGGCCCTTTCACTCTACATGTTGGTGCTTTTCTTGCACTCTTTATAACTCATGGTTATCTTGGCAACGCCTTAAAAGTTCTCCATTTAAAGTCTCTGATTTATATTTCAGCCCCATTTATCACTGTCATATTTCGAATATTAATATGAACTATATTAACATAAATTATACTTTCTTTCTTCCCACTTGCAGACTGGGTGTATTAAATTTCATAAACTGAGCTAGGGATGTTTGTTGCTAATGTTGTTTCTAGGTTTCAGTGTGTGCATGCATGCACCCCAACACACACAATGAATTGCTTTTAGAATAGAACATGCATAAAATGTTCCATAGACAAAATGAGAAGTACAACTAAACAGTTTTCAAGTAATGATTTGAAATTTAAAGAAGGCAAAGGAATGCTATCTCCCTCTTGGTTTTGTTTAAACGGTTGTCTTGTTTCAGGTCATATCGCAAAGTGGTTGCAATGATACTGCTGAAGAGAACATGGTGTTCATTGGCTACCTAGCATTTTTCGATCCCCCAAAGGAATCTGTGAAGGAGGCTCTTTGGCAACTTGCAGAAAAGGGTGTCAAGGTTAAGGTATTGACAGGGGACACTCTTGCTGTCGCAATTAAAGTTTGCAAAGAAGTTGGAATATGCACAACACATGTTATTACTGGGCCTGAGCTTGCATTGCTCGAGGACAAAAGCTTCCATGATGTTGTTAGAAAGGTGACTGTTTTAGCAAAGCTCACACCCATACAAAAGCTGCAGGTGGTTGAGTCACTGAAAATGGGAAATCACATTGTGGGCTTCCTTGGTGATGGAATCAATGATTGCTTAGCTCTCAAAGGTGCCGATGTGGGAATCTCAGTGGATTCAGGTGCATCTGTTGCCAAAGATCTAGCTCAAATAGTTCTACTAGAAAAGGACCTTAATGTTCTTGTTGCTGGAGTTGAATGTGGTCGAATAACGCATGGCAATAGCATGAAATACATACAAATGGCAGTCTCAGGCAACTTAGGAACTGTAATCTCTATGATTGTTGCAACTGCTTCTCTTCCATTTGATCCTTTGACACCAATGCAGCTCTTGACCCAAAATCTGCTTTATGACATCAGCCAAATTTTTATTCCTTGGGACAAAATGGATCCAGAATATGTTAAAATACCCCACCACTGGTCAGCAAATGATATAGTTACTTTTATGTTGTGGAATGGTCCCATAAGTAGCATATTTAATATTGTTACATTCTTTTTTATATGTTGGTATTATGATGCAAACATAAAGCCCAAACAAGATTTCTTTCAATCAGCCTGGTTTGTGGAGGGACTTCTTATGCAAACTCTCATCATCCACATGATGAGGACAGAGAAAATTCCTTTCATTCAAAGGCGGGCATCATGGCCAGTGATATGTGCGACTGTGATAATATCTGCAATAGGTATAGCATTTCCATATACTGTGATTGGCAAAATAATGGGCATGGAGAACTTGCCATTTTCCTACTTCGGTTTTTTGGTTATAGCTATTTTGGGTTACTTCTTTGTTGGCCAGCTGGTGAAGATGGCTTACATCCGTGTTTTCAAGAGATGGCTGTAACATGTAAGTGAATATGGCTCACATTTGTGTTTCCAAGAGATGACTGTAACATGTAAGAAGGTTCCATTTATTGCAAGGAAGACAACTTCCTGGTGGGTATATTTTCAGAAAGCAGGAATTTATTCGGAGGGTTGTACATTATTTTGAGCGTGAACTAATCATATTTATTTATTTATTTGTTCCCATAAAAACAGAAAATCTTCCTTTTTAAAAGTGATCACTGAATGGTCTTAGCATAGGTTTTCACGTACATGTGATGACTTTGATACCCATATTTTTTAAAAATGTGTAACTATACATCAATATTGTACTCCATTAGATAGTACAATTTTCTCGACACTAATATTTTAACCTAAAAAAATAATTTCAAGTTGGCATTAAGACCAGATAAATACATTTCGCTCAAATAACCAAAAATCCGAACTGCACTGTATTGGAATTTATGCACTTAGATTTAGATAATTTTTATCATAGAAAGAGTAGTTCCATTTACCCTCGGTGCTCAAATTGAATATTTTGTAGTGTCATTTATTCTCAGTGCTGAATGGTATTCTCTGTCATTTTCCAAGTTCATGAGGCAAATCAAATTTGCATATTTCGTTAGTATTCCATCTTAACTGCCTAAGCATGATATATATTTTAGTTGATGGGCAACATACCCACGAATCACCACTCAACCAAAACAACCATTCACAAAGGCACCTTGCCAATCTACTTTTGAGCATATTTATTTTCCCCAAATATCCTAGTTTATGACTCCTTATATTTACCTAAGTTCTTGAAATTTTACTCAAATTTAGAGATATTAAGTTCCAATCTTAGTTTTGTCTTAGGTTAGTTGGCAGTCTTATGTTGTAGGCAAGCTCAAGGTGCAAGCACACACACAAGGTATGAGTTGTGAATTTATACTTAACGAAGTCTAATTGAGTTTGTAAGTGGCCTTGGGAGCTAACCTAGTTATTAATTATCAATGGTTAAAAGTCTCTTCAAGAAGACTAATTAAAAAAGAGATTTAATCAAATAAAATCAGCTCACAAGTTCCAACAACACACAACCTATGTCTCAAATGGCTAACCATATGCACTAATTTTGGCATAAACTTCTGCTCTCTCCTTCTCCATGTCTCATTGGCCACTCTCTGACCAACCTTTATGCACTAATGGCGTTGTAGTGTCATTAAATAGTAACAATATCATTTCTGATGTTCCCCATATTATGGCAGTTCACAATGTTTTGACTTCTCTTCTATTTTAAGATCCATACACCTTATATTTGTTTTTAGAAGTGGTAAGCAGAATCTAGCAATAAATTAGATTGGGGTTATCTATACATTAATGATTATGGAAACTTAAAGGCGTGCTCTGTTTAACTAGTAATAATGTCATTGATGTAAATGGTGATATTCCCCCATATTTTATTAGTTCTCAATTTGTTAAGATTCAT
This sequence comes from Cunninghamia lanceolata, assembly GCA_027924645.1. Lineage (NCBI taxonomy): Eukaryota > Viridiplantae > Streptophyta > Pinopsida > Cupressales > Cupressaceae > Cunninghamia > Cunninghamia lanceolata. The sequence goes on from BSBN01000738.1 coordinate 7,175,283, forward strand.
ACACCCTAATATTTTTAGAAGTCCTCTTTCTCAAGTGTTGGTAAGAAAAATCTAGCAATAAAAAGAGATTTGGGTCATCTATATGTTATAAAAACTCAAAGCAATGCTATAAAACACAATTATGCAATGTCATAATAGTACAGTTTGACAAAGAAGATGCTCAAGAAGGTAAATTGAACACTTTATACCTTTATTTGAGTTTAATTTGAAAGTATCCTTTCTTTTTTTATTAAATTGTGGGTGTAAACCTCCTTTTTATTTGCAGCAGTTGGGGAACCACTTTATTCATTGTTTCAAGAAGGTAAGGTTGTTGAATTGAAAGTCATGGCTAAAGTCCAGTTAAATCTTCATTAGAATCGAAAAAAATATTTTATTTTGATTGCCCTAATGGGACCTCATCTATGTGAATTTATTAAATCCAACACTAATCATGGCTCATAACTCCAAATTTTGAAAAAATGACTTGAAGCATTAAAGTGAGCATCCTTTATTATAAAATTATTCAATATTGAAACACATGTTTTCACCTTGTTTACTCAAAAACATGAAAGAAACCAAAACTTTTTCCAAAATAAATGAGGCCTAAGACAACATGCACCTTGAGATGAAGATGTGGAAGAACCTTGGGCTCTCAGTTAGTTGAGATTAGGAGAACTAAGCATAAAATTTAGAGAAACATGAGAAAAAGAATGGCATAATAACAAGTGTCTCAACTGTAAAGTATAGATGAATTACAATGCTGTAAATCTAACATATAAGAATGTAACACTTCGCAATACCTCAGTGACTCATGGAAAAAAACTTAAGAACAATACAATTGAGAGAAACTTTGATTTGAATCCATTGAGAAACCAATGAGTTGAAAGGATGACACATAGATTTCTCAATTAATTGGGACTTGAAGAATTACCAAAAAAACTTGATTTAACACAACCAAAAACTAAAAGGTTTGCATTTATAATCTCAAAGAAGTTCAACACATAACTTCAATGAACACCAAGGAAACCACAAGCAATACAAAGATTCAAGAAAGACAAAAATTACATGAGGAAAAGATTGTGGCTGCTATTTCAAGAAAATTTTGTGTTGCTAATAACAATGTCGATTGAAAGACACCTCGTGGATATCAAAGGATAGACAAAATGAGGTCCTTGCATTGTGTGATGAGTACAAACAATTGCACTTGCATGCTTCAAACCAAGGATTATTCATTTTTTGTTGTGAATTCATTGTAACTAATAATGACAAATGCAATATTCAACTCTATGGTTATGTGGGTGAGTGGAATGTAGTGAATCTTGTGTGGACAATGTATATGGAGTAGATGAAGATGAAAGTTTCAAAGTTGTTCCCTTTAATTTCACCTAATTATGACCACATTTCTAGATTAGTTAAACAAGGTCCATGCATTGACATACCCATAAATTTGACTAATTTTAGATTTATCATGTGTACATGTGTATAATATAAACTATTTTTCAATAAATTGTGTTAGGAGAGGTTTTTCATAGTATTTGTAAATGAGGCAAATGTTTACAAGGTTAACTACTACTTATTACATTGTACAAAAATATGAGAAAGTGTTGATGCCATAAAGTGTCTTATTTAAAATATTATAAGTTTGCAACGTGAGCTAGAATATTGTAACATATGTTAATGTAATGCATATCACATGCAAAGAACGTGAAGAGTTCTATAGTGGAACATAGCTATCTTAGGTTTAGTAAGGGCATGGCACATGCATGTGATTGAAGTTTGAATGATAAGGAGTGAATGCATGAACATCATAGAATCAATTGCACTAGGGAGAAGTGTGTATATAAACCTTGTTGATGTAATACATTAATAACATAAAATGAATATAATGAAGCTTTGTCAAAGTCGTGTCTCAATTTGTAACATGTATTTCTAATTGATATTACAAGTTTGATACTACCAATGCATAGGTCAAGTAGAGGGTACATGGACTCATGCATGCTTCGAGTCAAAATGTGGAGATGCAATGCTAGGAAGCAAGAGTCTCAAGTGTTTATGCATGTTCTAATGCAAACAACACTTAAACGGCTAACATTTTGGTTTTGTTGCTAAGACCCTCTCATGATTTGTGCACTATGATCTAGAAATGCCTCGACGGGTGAGGCAAGATGAAATATGCAAATGGTTCACTAGCAAAGTAGAGGAATTTGAACCAAGAAATACCAAAATTGGATAATGGCACAAGGAGTTGTTTGACCCTTTGTATGTGAATTTTTTAGTTGAGCTTCTTGAGCAGATAGTTGATTGGCTATCAAAATGACTTAAACAACAAAGGACTAAATATCATCGAACAATTGAGTGGACAACTAAGAATGTCATATGACTAAAATGTCTAGATTGGATGTGCATTGTGGATATTTTTATCAACACCATCGATAGATACACTCCAATTTGCTATGTCAACATATACATCAATTTCAAAGAGGAAATGCATGCATTCTTAACTCTTGAAGGATAACTTTAAACTTTTTTTTTAGACTGTAGGAATTAGGTAGCCCCCCTATAAACTGCAGTGCGCCTGGTAAAAAAAATTCATGTGACCAGTGACGCTGGTGCGACACGCCCTTCGGTACCACGGGGACAGGGGGAGACTAGACCTCATGACCTCGTGCCTACCATAGGAAGCTCTCGCCAATTGAGCCAGGCCCCCCGGCCCAACTTTAAACTTAACTAAGTGTAGGGTTTATTTATTTATTTTAAGTTAAGGGTGTTTTTAGCAAACAAGTTCATTTACCACATTTAAGCATATACATATAAATAAATGAAGCAATATAACAAATAAAATATTATGCTAAATAAACATCACCTAGAGCTAGGAATTGAAAAGTTCTATAAGCTAAAGCATTGAAATCTCGAAAGAGTGGAGAATGTGCATCCTTAATTCAACAATTGAGACTAAAAGGAGATGGTGGAAGTGGTTGAAGACTGACAAAGCGATGTGCAGGTGTTCTAGAATAGTTTTTGGACTACATGCAAGTGGTAGATGGTAGAGACTTGTATAATGTGATGGCCACATATATAGCATGGCAATGACCTAGTACAAAAAAGCATAGTGCACAAAAACTATAAAATATGCCTCTAGAATAATAAATAGAAAATTATAGTCCTAATTTGACCTTTCATGAATCATAGTAGAGACTTGTATAGTGCAATGGTGACCTTTGAGTTTAGAATGTTAGATTTCCACAGCTTCATCATCTCAATCTATTGGTCATTGTGGTGCTTGTAAATTTTAGATCCAATGTTCATTCAGGAAGATATGGGGGTCAAAAGTTGTAGGGAGGAGAAAGAAATGGTTATGGTTGCTTGGGAGCTTGCCTCGATCAAGTCCCTAATGATATGTTTCAACCTCGACTTAATAACAAATAAAAATTTGGAGTGTGTGCTACTCTAGGTGCAATGTTGTGGATAACTTGAAATGCTTACAAGATTTAAAATCCTATAGAGGCTTTTATTGGGATGTGTGTGTGTGTCGACTTAGTAACAAATAAAAGTTTGGAGTGTGTGCTACTCTAGGTGCAATGTTGTGGATAACTTGAAATGCTTAAAAGATTTAAAATCCTATAGAGGCTTGTATAGGGGTGTGTGTGTGTGTGGAGGATATGAAGGAAATGAATCACCAGGGATGCCAAAGGGAAAGGAAATGGAAAAGGATTGTACATATCAATAATAGAAGGGAGAGGAAATAATGGTAGTTATGCAAAGGAAGTAATCAAGGTCGCAAGGAGTTACATAAAGATTTGGAAGAATTTTTATAGGTTGGATAGCCAAAAAGCCAATGGAAGAATTTTTACAAGTTGGAATGCATTCACGAGAATCACAAAAGTGAATCCACTGAATTAGAAAGAACTCAAAATCTTAAAGGGAATTTTTGGATAATTGAGAGAGTTAAATGAAGATTAAATCACATTTTAATTAAGTTGTATTAAGTTGGTCATTTGAAACACATAGAAAAGCCACAAGATTTGAATTTTAAACATTTAAAATTGTCTTGCATGCGTGAACACTACCACAATTGTGCTAGTGATTGAGTTTGCTACTACAATCACACAAGTTTCTAAATGGACACAAATTGTACATAAGTTAAATAAGTGGTCTAGCTTATCATCCTAGTGAAGGAACTAAGGATCATGAGTAGGCTAAGTGCATCCTTAAACATACTAAGGAGTGAACACTAAAATGAGTACACAATATAGAGTGGAAATTGCAAATTAGGTGATTTTTTAATACATTTTGCCCCCATTTTAGTAGGCTTGTGAACCTAGGGTATAAAGTACACTAAAGTAAAATAATGCATAAAAGAAATACCAAAATATGGAGGATACAACCAAGGATACATAAGAGTTGTGCTCTTTGTCTTCTCTTTTTACTCTAGAACCTACTCCTTATCTACAAAAAAATAGTTATTGTTCATAATGATAAAACAAATGCATGTAGAAAATAAATAGCATTTTATCTATTTATCTATTTTATTAGTGAACTGGGTAGAAGAAGAAAGGATATATGGTGGATCATTTGGATTAGAAGTGGTATAAGGAGATAGGAACTATATGGCTATGTAGGGGCCACCCTAGCATAGATTTACCTATGTGTAGCCACTTGAGTATGTATTTGTTGATGAAGGGTCCAACTTGATCAAAGTGCCATTGCTATGTTGTAGCCATAAAAAAAAAGATAATAATAACAAAGGGGGGTAGGATAGGCCAAAATATACTAGGCATGGTGATGTCAAAGCCATAAAAACAAAATAATGTAAATTTGGTCACTATCATCAAGGAGGTAAAGTAGGATAATGCATGCCCCCATTAAATTATATGTCGTAGACATGTGATAAGCAAGGAACAAATAGGGAGTACATAAGGAGATAAAGGAGTAAATGCCAAGGAAACATAGTAGGCTAGGATAGTGGAAAGAGGGAGAAATAAAAGAAATGTTCTCCCCAAGCACGTAAGCATTTAATTTTAGCAAGTAAGCATGTGATAGCCATGTGTGAGCATTTAATTTAAGGAGTAAATAAGGAGAGAAAGGAATAAATGCCAAAGAAACATAGTAGGATAGGATAGTGGAAAGAGGGAGCAAGAAAATAAGTGTTTTCCCCAATCATGTAAGCATAAAGTTTCCACAAAGGGAAGGGCAAAGAGAAAGCAACAATGTGATAAGCAAATGGAGCATTTGAATCAAGACAATAAAGAGGCGAAGATGATGCATGGAATAACATAATGGGGAGCATAGTTTGAGGTGATGCCACCTAAGAAAGAGAAATTGAAGGTTTCCCCCATGAAGCAGTCAAACAAGAAGAGAGGATAATGTCAAGTTGCAAGAAAGGGAGCATAGTAGGATAATAGGCATAATGTAAATAAGATAGAGTAGAGTATGTGAATGCATATGGGAACCAACACAATATGAAGGGATCTATGAATATTGAGTGAGTAAATTTTGTGGTTGGGTGAGGCACCATGATTATGAGTAATATTGTATGTTATCATCCCCAAGAGTCATAGAATAATAATCGCAAAGAGAGAAGTAGGCATAAAGGAGTGGGATACAACAAATAGGATGGTAGGGCATGTCACTTTGGGTTAACATGAGAATGGTATGAGATACTTAAGTGCTTTCCATAGTCCCCAAAAGTGTCATAAGAGAAAAACAATAAATGATGTACAACATAAGGAGGAAGGCACATGAGAGATAACATATAGATAGAGGAAATGGAAATACAAAGAGATCCATAATTTTGTGGGTTAACATTAAAGAGGCCCTAATAGCTCAACACTTTGTGTCCTTCCAAAAATACATAGATATAGGAATAGAGATATAAAAAATGGACTAGGAGTTAAAATTGTTGGCAAGAGACACTGCTATGTTGGATATTTGAGTGTTGTCATTGATGGAAACAAGAAAAGGAACAAGGTTGGAACAGAGTTTGTGGTCCGGTAAAGAAGACTTAGTCATATTGGCTAAGTATGGACAATATTCAAAGTAAGGGACAAAAGGTGGATCAGTATCCCTCCACAGATGAAGACCAGCAAATGCAGTTCAGGTATGATGGCTCATAGCTACTTGATGATGATATATTCTAGTGTTCAGGTCATGACTTCTTCCTCTGGAAGTCATCTGAAGAAAATGTCTAAGTCTGGATGAATAGAAGTAAGACAGGAACAGTGTACAGTGCAAAGTAAAAGGGTCCGCATTTCTCCACAAGTACATATTTTTTTATGTGGTTTTGAGGTGTTGTAAACACTTGTATTAAGTGTCTAAATCCAAAATTGTAAGATCTTAAGTCTACCGGAAAGATAGTTTCAAGCTGGTGAGTATCGCTATAGTGTTTGACAAAGTTTGACTGTGACAGTGTTTGAGTTATGATGGTCCACATTTTGCCGCTAAAGAATATTTTTCTCTATGGTTCTAAAGGTATGATTGGTGATGTTTGAGGAGTCTTTGATATGATTTTGAGCAAGTCCTGTGGTCCACATTAAAAGATGTAGTCTGACAGTTGAACTGAACCAGTAGCAGTCTGAGTTTGAGGACGACATGTTAGTTTGATTTATGTGCGGTAAGTTCTATTATTTAGAACTTAATCCTAAGTGGTTCTATAGTTGGAGCTGACATATGAGAACGTGTTTCAAATGTTATTTAGGTCCGCCATGTATTTTAGTGAATGGATTTGGCCAACAAGCTACAAGTTTATTAACTATACGCTTCATCTGAGTATGCTGACCTAATAAGAAGATCTTAAGTGTTGCAAATATATATAAGGGATCGAATTTAGTGTTTGACATATATATGATGCGAATGTGAATGTGCGACATGCAAAGTAAAGCAATTGTGTAAGGGCAGGAAAAGAGAGTTCTTGCTCCCTATGTAAAAGCAAAGCAGTCAGAGATGCAGAGTTTTGAGACAGTATTTCTATGCTTCATTGGAGCTGCAACCATGCATGTGTAGATGCAGTCTGAGCAGTTCATTTTGGCAGTGAGCCATTCCTTTCCTCTTTCTTTCTCTAGGCAGTGAGCCTTTTGTAATCCAGTATTGTGCTATATTAATATATTGTGAGCTAACACTCACTGTGGTTTTTCCCTTTTGGGTTTTCCACGTAAAAATCTTGGTGTTCATGTGTTATGTATTTGTGGTTGTTGTTTCTATGTCTATTCTGCTTTCATGTTATTAACTTTGGAAATTGGATAAATAAATCTGTTAAGAAGTGGTTTTGTGGAATATTGATTCACCCCCCCCCCTCTCAGTATTCCTTATTCTCAACAAAAACATGGAAGAAACATGGAATACATAGAAGTAGAAAACAACATGTGTAACATAGGCATTTTGCCCATCAAAAAGGGAGGAACAACATAACAAGGTGATGAACATGAGGAAGTAAGAAAAGGTGTGTGGTGCAAAGAGAAATCACCCAATGATAGAAGTGAAATGTCTACTAATAAGGTACTCAAACTCATTTGACACTAACTTAAGCAAATGTGCCATGTGAGAAGGAGGAATAACAAGATGAGACTTTAAAGAATGGAGTGAGCTAGAAGTAGAAATAGGGGAGAAAGGATGCATATCTAAAATGGACTTAAGTGGAGGTTTTTCAAGAGAGGAGATGAACTCCATAGCCATGTCAGATGTAGAAGTGGGAAAAAAAGTTGTGGTGGAAGAAGAACGAATTCCCAAATGGGTTGGCAGGTCCTCAAGAAAGGAAATAGGATCCACAACAACAATAGGCAAAGAAGGGGATGGTGTGGGAAAATAGGCATAGATTGGTTGGTGGAATTTGTGTGGTAATTATCATGTGTATCATAGGTGAAAGATGTTTCATGTGTTGGCTTGGGCTCATCTACAAGTGTAGTATTGTTATCAAGAGAACCTCTTAAAATAATGCAGTCTAGGCAAGGGGTCCAATGAAAGACTACCCTACCTAGCAACCACTCACACAAAAGCACAAAACACAGTCCTTGTGGAAGCCATAACAATGATAACTTTCATTGATTAAAATAAACTTTGCCCTTAGGCATACAATACGCTAAAAGTGCCCACAACTATTACATGCATAACACATAAAAATGGTAATGGGATGATCTATGCCCAAGATAAACTCCACAATCTAACCTCACACATTTTGCATGATACTCAAACACAACCCACATCTATGGTTAACTCCATTTCTTTCCAAATTGACCCAAATTGTATGTGTGGGCCATCCCTCTATGGGCAAATTAGTCCCAAGACACATTTTTCTCTTTTCCCCTTCATTTCTCTACTTCCCCAAAGATTTTCCAATGATTTTATAGCTCTAAAACATCATTCCATTTTCCCGTGCACTTTCCCTAATAAATTTTCTCCATTCTTGGTTGTTTATTAATGATTTTAAAACTTTTATGGGCATGATTTTGCCCAAAAACGGCATGCCCACATTTGTGTACTTGCATAACACTCAAGAAAAGATATGTCTCTATTTTATTGGATCTAACTGCCACATGGATGATTGGAAAAAGGATTCCAATCACTAAAATTTGACCATTCACCTTTTTAAATGATTTGGCTTCTTGTCGAGCCATTTAATACAAGATTGGTTCTTTTTTTCCAAATTCCTCCTTAAAGCATGCAACCCATTTGGCAAGATGGAAGGGATATACATAAAATACAATGCAAGGGGTCCCTCAAGTGTCAACACCACCACAGACTATCATAGTTAGCTATCCTTTTGTTTTTCTTGCAAAAATTATTCCTATTGTTGATGAAGTCATGGATGTTGCAGAAGTAAAAAGTATTGCTATGTAAAATCCAGCCACGTATTCATGTTCCTTTCAAAAAGGTAATTTTATAAATAAGCATCTTGTTTTGAGCTAGTATGAAGAAGTTATAGCCTCGAGAAGTTTTTCCAATTAAAGACCTAGCCATAGTGGCTAACAAAGTGCACAACAATAGTTGGTGAAGTTCACACAATTGTTGCAAAATTAAAATAAGTTGTCACAGAAGATGCCAAAGTGTTCTAAAATGATGTAGATTCCATATGGAGTATTTCTAAACCCTTTTGACTTAACCCAATCATGTCAAATCACTGAAAACTTGCACATAAAACTAAAAATTTCTCAACCTACCTTTATTCTATTTTTGAGTGATGTAAGATTGTTCATGGAATCAGATACTCTTGCATCAAAAAGGTGTATCATAAGGAGAGAATTTGATAACAACCTCATCAATAATATCTTGTATTTTATACTTTAGAGATCAACATTAATTATTAGAGTGACCAAGCAACCTATAATACACAAGAAATAAGTGATGAAGAAGGTCATGCTTAGGAGGTTTCTTGAATGTGATGGGAGGAAGGGTGATCATCTGAGATTCTGAAAGAAGATGTAGGATATGCTCGAGAGGATCAACAAGACGTGTATAAGATACTTCATCATATTTTTGTTGGTAGAAAGAGGATTAGTCACATGAAGAAAGTTCACAAGGGGGATCCATGGATGGAGGGGTAGAAGAAGAGTTTCCATCATTACAAAAATTACATCCTAGTAACTTTTATTCAACTTGAATGGCAACTCAAAAAAGTCAAAAAGATAATTATATGGTTGAAGGATTATTTTTCCTTAGATATGTGGCAAAATATTTTCTAGGAAAACAGATCAAATAAGGTCGTCAAGATGTTGGAAACACTTGTGGACAAGTAAAGAAAAGAAGTGAGAAGAATTCCTTAACACTTTCATTAGAAGATTGCATACATCATACCAATTGTGTAATGCTACGCCCTTAATCCTATAGTGTGCATAGGGTTATGAGTAGTCAGTTTGTGCCTACCTTAACTCTTAATTAAGTCATATGATCATTAATATAGTCTTATTTAGATAATTAAGTCATCCTAGGTGTTATATTTAGGTAACTAAATCATCCTAGAGGTGGTAGCCATGGCATAATTAGATATATAGGAGCAAGTGGTTAGTTTATTGTCATCATATTGCAAATTATGTACTTCTTAGAGACTTTTGGAGGTTTTCCCCTCGAAGTGGCTTATTATTCTCAAGTATTATCAAGTATTTACAATATATTGTTCTTTTGTGCAAGTTATTTCATTACAAGTGGTACCAGAGCATGATCTTGGCACTTAGAGAGCAAGAATCAAGGCAATTTTTTCAACTTAAGAGGTCAAATTGTGAAGCTCATATCTCTCTCAATTTGGTGATTTTTTCTTAAATTTTGGAGGGTTTTAAAGGCCATATTGAAGCTAATACAATCAAGATTTGAGGTCATTTGGAGTATATTTTTAAGGAGTTATGAAATTAGGATTTCTACTAAATTTGCTTCTAAGGCTGAAAATTAGAAAAAAAAAAATCTAATTTCTAGAGGGTTGATCAAAGATATATTAAAGCTACATAGTCCAGATTTCAAGTTATTTGGAGTAGATTTGAGGAAGTTATTGAGAAATTAGTGTTTCCACAAAATTCACTCTCAAGGCTACAAATTAGTAAATTTCTTGGAGATTTTTTTCAAAAAGTGAGATCTTGGCCCTAGTAAGTTACAATAAAAATTTTAGATTATTTTGATTTGTTTTGAGTAAGTTATTGTGAAAACTATTTGGTGGCATCATGGTGGGGGCTTCAACAAGAGGAAAAAAGAATACATTCACTCCTAGAAGGACTCCTTACAAAGATAATTCAGTAGTTGAGGAGATGGATACTGTAACCAATGAATACATGAACAAGATGATGGAGGAAATAAGGGGAGAAACCAGCAAGATGAAAGAATAAATCTTGTCAAAGATGAAAGCTAAGATAGAGATCTCAAGGCAATGGTGTACCAAATAGTTTTTATGCAAGGTTATAGAGATTCCCAACATATGGAGCCACACAATAAGACTTGGGAAGAAGACAAGTCTCCTAAGGGGCATGATTCTTTTGAGTTTGACTCAAATCTAAAGATGGATCATCACCCAAATAATTTAATGGCTAGTAGTCATATTGGATCTCAGAACTTGTTACCAATGAAGAATATGTAAGAAGGAGGAGGAGGAGGAGGAGGAGGAGGAGATGGAAAAAAAGGAGAAGAAGTTAAGATAATAACATCTTTCCATGCATTATCACTTCTTGGAGAAATTTGAAAAGGATTGCCTCCTAAAGGAGATCCTAATCAGGCCATTCCATCAATACTAGGGTACCATCTATGATCCTTCACTTCTTTGAAGGTTCACCAAAAGTTTAGAGAAATAGAAGAACACATTCAACATCAACAAGGGGTACCCTCTAATCTCAAGGATAACAAGGCAAAGGCACAAAAAATAAAGAAGCAAGTGGATCAATGCATAATTATTACATAGATAGTGCTACCTAAGCTAGATGTAGAGGGAAGACCCATCTTGGATCTTGAGTTAATTTTTCAAACACACGTCAAGAAGCTAGAGACTATGACAATCACAAAGTACCTCATTAAATAAAAGTATTTACAAGTTGAAGTTACCACATGGGAAGCTGAAGATTTTATGTAGAAACATCCACAATTGACCAATGTCAAGGATAATGCTTGTGTGAAGAAGGGGTGCATGCTATGTCCTTAATCCTATAATGTACATAGGGTTATGAGTAGTCATCTTGTGGCTACCTTAACTCTTAATTAAGTTATATGGTCATTATTACAGTCTTATTTAGATAATTAAGTCATCCTAGGTATTACATTTAGGTATCTAAGTCGCCCTGGGTAGCAGCCATGGTTTAATTAGGTATATAGGAGATAGTGGTTAGTTTATTATAATCATATTGTGAATTGTGTGCTTCTTGGAGACTTTTGGAGGTTTGGCCTCTCGAATTGGCTTATTATTCTCAAGTATTTGCAGCATATTTCTTTTTATATTCTTCTCTTATGAAAGTTATTTCATTACATATAAGGTAAATTTTAGGGTCCATGTTATCAAAATGGAATACAAATGCATGCACTACATCAAAAAAGGAGTGTAGGGAACCAAGAGGTAACGTATAAGACCAATCCAAAGAATAATCTATCAAGGTAATAGGAAAGGATTTAGCCAAGATAAGATCATCACATGTATGGGTCAAGCATAAAGTAGAGAATTTATGTATGATGCAAGGGATCTCCTTGACCATTATACTTATCAAAACATAGTCTTAATGCCAATAGTAGAAGGGTAATTGAGAATCTCAATTGACAAAGGAGAATACAAACATGGGGGCATAAAAGGAGTAGGATGAGAATGAGTGGCAATATCCAACTTTGTAGCAAGCTCCTGTAGTTGGGTATACACATACAAACACTCAAGAGAAGAGGAAGGGGAAGTAACTTATGGATGAGAACATGTAATAGTAGGAGGTGAATAAGTAGGTATCTTATAAGGAGGAAATAATGTATTTATTAGATGATGGGGTATAGGATGGATAATGGATAAAGGCGGTTTTAGAGGAATAGAAGGACAAGAAACACAATGTAGTGGACCCATGTCTAGGAGAGAGGTAGCAAATATAGGTGGATAAGAAAGATAAGAAAAATAGTGGAATTAGTCCATGTCTAGGGATAGACCTATCACACATATGTAGAGAGATGGTGAAAAGTGAGTTAAGAGAAGAATCACAAGGATCATGATGCAAGAGCATCCAAGTCCCAAGCAATCTTACTCAACCAAAAAGAATGATCTTTAAATTTTGGTTTTTCTCTAATCATTATGTGTGTTTTAAATCCATTTTTGGTTTAGACAACTCATTTATCAAGGCCCATTCCAAATTGGTCATTTGATTTCCTTTGGGACATTGTTTAAACTTCCCCCCTGAGCTCATTCCTAGATGGATTACCCATGTGGCATTCTTTTTTAAAATATTTCGACTTATTAGTTGGGGTTTAAATGGACTAGGCACATCCTTTCTACTGGGCATTTCAAGTAAAATTGATGGTGTATTAACTACAATCCTAAAATCCCTTTATACTAGGCATTTCAATGAGGTCACAAATCTTTCTGATTGGTGTCTTCATTGCTAACTGGCATTTTTATATATTTCATGGATTTTTCTGGTGGTAGCATTTTATTTTGTCAAGCACTTTATTTTCTTCTCTCATCATTGGATGACTTTAGTGAATTCATGGGTGTTAGTGTCTATGAGTCTCCCTTATTGTTGGATTTTTTTAAAGGTCATGGGTTTTAGTGCCTATAGTTCTCAAAGGCAATTTCTTCCAAGTGTTCCCTTCTCTTGCTCACTCTTGCTCGTGGCGTTATCATACGCTACAAACTAGCATCTTTACTTCATCCACCCATCCCAGGTCATGGGTGATTGTTTATGACTAGTAGTGGTCTCCTTGTTGTAAGGCATATATCTTCTATAAATAAAAGAAAAGCATGTGAGAAAAAAGACAAGGTATAGGTAACAGGTAGAAGAGGTTATGGGAGAAAAATAAACAAACAGTCATCTTCCTATTGGCCTGGAGAGAGTTATCTACCAAGTAGAGTGTTGAACAAATTTTTTGAGTTGTTTGTACTACCCTACTACTAGGCTATGTGCCTGTAATTAGACTGTAATGTGAATTTTGATCTAAATTTTTGAGATATTATTCTAATGTGAATTTTAAACAAAATTTTTGAGTTGATTATTCTATATTGTGTTTGATCTTGATGTATTTATGAATTGGGTTTTTTTGTGTGGGGCTACCAGGATTGGTTTCTTTTCACTAACGCCTGATCCTTGTCTACATCAAGTGGTGTCAAAGCTAGTTAAGCTCGCTGGGTTTTTGAAGTGTCTATAGGAGTTGATATTGGAAATTTCTAAGAATTGTTTTGTAGGTGTGAGGATCTTGTTACTATAGAGAGTTGAAGTAGAGGACATGGCTCATAGAGGCAGACCAAGAGAAATGCTAAGAGAAATGGTGGCTAGATTGGAAGTAGTAGAGGGAACACAAAGAAGAGGTGCACCTGTTGAAGATGTGAGTGACATTGAAGAGAAAGAAATAGTAGGCCAAGAAGCAGGAACATGAGACTTCATGAATGAACCATTCTTGAGAGATGTGATGCACATAGGAACCATATCACATGTGGATGCTCCATGTTATAATGGGAGCCTGAATCCTGAGAAGCTCATAGACAAGATTATAGAAATAGAAAAGTATATTGATTTTGAGTCAATAGAAGACCTAAAGAGGGTGAAATTTGCTACTACCAAGTTGATGAATAGATAGAGAAGAGGAAAGGAGAAGATTCAATCGTGGGATCAAATGGTTATAAAATTGAAGGATAAATTATTATCAGTAGACTTATTTTGATGAATTTGTTCAAGAAATTACAAAATTTGAAACAGAGAGAGATGAAGATCAAAGAGTACACAAAGGAATTATATAAGCTCAACATTTGAGCTAATCATGTACAAGAAACTAAAGAACAAACTATACGTTACATCAATGGACTTCAAATATCAATCCAAGATGAGATGAGTATGGTCCTAGTAAGGATAATAGAGGAGACCTATCAATATTCCTTAAAGGTAGAAGAAAATTTGATGAGAAAACAACAGAATAACTCCAGAGGGAGAGGAAGAGGACAAGTTGACAATAGAGAGCAACATAGAGAAGTCGATACTCCTTAAAATAGTAATTCAAGCCAAAACTAAAAGGGAGAGGGGAATACTCCAAGAATGGGAGGATATTTTGGTGGAGAAAGAAGCAAAGGATTCACCTGTTATAGATGTTGAGAGGCTTGTCATAGAGCCTTTGAATGTATGTGATTGTAGCAAGACAATACTAGAAGAGATATGGTTAGGAAACATATTGCTCGAGCATATAAAGAAATCATTGATCTACCTGAACACATAGAGGAACTAGAACATGGTGAGGATCTTATGCTTAAAAGAGTGTTTTTGAAACTAGAAAAGGAGGAGAGGGAGCCATTTCAAAGGAATATTTTCAGAACTATATGCAAATATTGAGGAAAATGTTACAAAGTCATTGTTGACTATGAAAGCACAGATAATTTGTTGTCCAATGAGATGGTGGAAAAATTCAAGCTAAAGAGGGTCAGGATTCCTAATCCATACAAAGTCTCATGGATATAGAAGGAGCAACAACTCCTAGTTGTTAGAGTTGGCTATGATTGGAGCCACCCAGGATCTAAGACTTCATGAAAGCACAAGAGAGATTAAATGAGAGAATAATGTTATTCTATCAATGAATGCAAAAGATTACAATATTGTTATTACAATGTACATGATATGCCTTGATTATAAAGACAAGGATGAAATGTGGGATGTTGTAGTCATGTGACAAGTTTCATTATCTTATGATATGTGACAACTATACGATAAGATGACAACTATCAACAACTAGACACAACTAGACAACTAGAAACATCTAGTAGACTCACTAAGTCAACTTAACATGTGTGAATTATGTGTGATGTGTGAATATTATTTAACTAATAAATAGTTAAATAAGATGAATTATCCACACAAGGATAAACCAGTTAGGTCATAACCCTGTTCACACCAACGCCCCCCCTTAAGTGTAACTTAGGGAGTAGCTGACTAAAGAAAGATGCAATGATGGATGGTGAAGATGATGGGTCCTAGCTACTAGGCCATGTTAGGTACCCACATACAATAAATCTCAAGTGGAGAAAAGGAGAAAACCTCATGGGACAAAACTCCTCTCCAAAAGTGAGAATGCATGAAACAATGAAAGTGAAAGAAGTGATAGTAGGAGGACTCAACATGACCCCCCAAGGACAACTTCTATCACATATATACAATCAAATACCCACCCCATAGGAGAGAAAGAGTGAGACTATAGGTCCCCCCCACAATGAAGTAGCTCCTGTGCCAATGGTGAATGCCTGAAGAAGAACACTGGAAAGTGTCCTGTACCTGCAAGCAACATTCCTCCCCTTAGGAAGAAACAAGTCCAAAGGATGATGTAGAAGAAACTCCATCTCAAGGGATGAGGGAAAAAGCCTCATGATGTATGTTGTCTCTAAAAATTGCTCAAGTATCCACATGTCAAAATCAAAGAATGACACTATGAAATGAGGTGTGACCAATCCAAAATCCTGGGTAGACTCAAGAGGAACAACCTCCAAAGATGAAGTAGATGGGATAACAGTTGTACTGTAACTGTCATCAAAGAGGAGAGATATCCCCTCAAGTGTGTACTCCAAATCTGCAATATGACACTCACAAAACAAGTCTGATATACCTACCAAGAAAGTATCCCACAAAGTTGTGTCTGAAAGACTGGAATGATCCTGCTCTACTGAAGTAGATGAAACCATGTTGATGTCTATCTTTGAAGAAGAAGGAGGTTGAGGTGTTGGAAGCTCAGCACTAGTCTCATGAACCAAAGTGGATTGAAGAACACCAAGGTTCAAGTGACCAAACTTCTCCTCAAAAACATGATTCACACTTGATGCATGAGTGTGAATATCAATTAATGGATCTATATCATCAGAAGAAGCAAAATTGGAGTATACAAGCGAGATGCATGATCAGCCATCCCAATAGCAATGATACCTCTGCTCTCCAAGTCCCTATGATCACTGGATTAGGAGTGAACTCAATTGTCTTCCCTGCACCACAATGAGTAATCTGGTAGATGGAAAGGAGATTGGTTGTCAAGGAAGGTACACACAACACATTGTTGAAAGTACACTCTCCAACATCAATAGTTCCTTTACCAATTGCATGCATGCATGTATTGTTGCCCATCAAAATAGGTGGTGAAGTACATGACTCAAATGAAGAGAACATCCTTTGTGAAGATGCTATATGATGAGAAGCTCCTAAATCAAGAAGCCATCTCTCTTATTGTAGACTTGTTGAAGCAAAGAGTGCTTGTCCTTTTCCTTTGTTTGTCCCATTAGCAATGCCTATTGTCCCTGTCTATGTAGATGATGATGGTGTCAAAGAAGAGGATGTACTAGGTGATGATGATGGCATTTTGATATTGTCCTTTTGAATAATGTGAGTCAATTCATCAATTTTCTTCTCATAACACTTATGCTCATCATGTCCTAGTTTCTTGCAATATGTACATTTTGGTCTCTCCTTCTTAGATGATTCCTCCTTGGGAGAGGATTAGGACTTGTTGGGTGAATATTTTGTCGTTAACTCGCTAACGGCAAAATGGGTATATCAGCCACAGCTATGATGAGACAAAGTCTCTCCTCTCAGCAAGGGGAGGTTCCCTCTAATTACTTAACTTTTGCAAATCACACAACTTATAAAATTTATGTACACTAAAAACTATGTTTGTGGTGGTTCCATCTCATCTCATTCTCTTTTTTCAGAATAGATGTTTATATTTCAAACTCTTGATATAAGACTTGTAAATTATCACAATATCATAGAAACTCAAAGTTTTCTGTTACCTCACTTACTACTTGTAAACGGAACTATTTGAAGTAGAATGCAGCCCAAAGTCTTCACTCCTCTTCAAGATGATAAAAGTAAATTGAATATAACAACTTGCAGCACAAAGTTTCCAAACTATTGTATTCTCACAAACATGAACATATAACCCATAACTGATTTGATAACACAAAGTTTATCAGAATCAAATTAAGAGCGCTCTTCAATCACTTGAAACAAACTCCACACTTCAATTATTATCAAATAAGATTATGATAGCAAGATGTAAGAACAAAACTATCACAACACAAATAATCCCAAGACAAAGATTGGAATTGAACTTGCTTTCTTGTATTGATGAATATTTGAATATTGATTTTCACAAAAAGCACAAAGTCTTGATTTGCTTCTCAATTCGCCAGAGTTTTCTTGCCATAGACAAAAGATAGATATTTACAAAAGAGGCCCCCTTTATTTATAGGGAAAGGCCTTGAGAAAATTTAGGAAAAAACTAACTACTTTGACTTATTCAAAAATAGGAGTCCTTATTGACTTGGGACTTCCTATATTTTTACATGTAATTACATATTAAAAATGTACATGTAAAAATGTCCAAAATTGTTTTGAAAGTACATGTGAAAATCAGAAAATAAACTAAGGGAAAAAATAACTGCTTCAATTTGTATCTCCACTTTTTCTCATGTGGTGATCGTACATAGTGAAGGCCGCTTGCATTTCAATGCTATCTGGGTTGAATGCGTTCTTGAAGATCATCCTGGCCCTCACTATGGCATCCCTCACTGTAGTGATTGATTTGGCATGATTAGTTAACCTGGTTTTCAGATTGTCCAAGGTTAACTGGTTGTCTAAAATGTTGTCCACAGAAGTTATTGAAAATGCTTTATCTTCAAATTCTTTCTGGAACATGTCTTCAAATTCTTGAACCATTTCTTCTGCAGAAAGAAATTGGTTATCCTATGACACCAACTTACAAGGTAATTCCTCCAACTTATGCAAAAGATTAACATCATTTTCTTCACTGATTTCCTTTGCAGCTTCAAGATCCTTGATCAAATTTCTTAGCATATTGCTCCTGTACATCAGAGCTTCCTTTGTTTCTGTATATGAATCCCTGTTGGAAATAGCGCCAATGGATATTAGGGTACTTATTTTTAGCTTCCTCATTTCCACCCATTTGTCATGAGTATCCTCCGTGCACTCAATATCTTGAGAGATAGCATCAATGAGATCATTAAGTTCTGCCCTTACTTTCCTTATTTTATCCGTCTTCTCAAATACATCCGTGAGCAAAGAGATTCCTTGCGCTCGCATCCTGTCTAAGTACTCTTCAAGTATTTTTCCTTTGAGGTGAGTCTTTTCTGCTTTCAGAATGACGGGGTCTTCTACAGAAACGGCCTCTGGAGTAACTGCCTTCGAGTTCAAAGTGATCTTTCTTACCACTGCAGTCAGCTGTTCTACCTTTGCCTTGTAATAATCTTTCATTTCTTTTTCCCTGTCGAACTTCTGGATCAGGATGTCCATGGCTGACTGCATATCATTTTTAGCGCTTTCATGGGTGATTTTGCCCAATTCAACCCTAGAAATAGAATAGTCATTCATATCAAAATTTTCAACAGTTGCATCCTGTGGAGGTTTTGCTATCTCTAGAAATTTATGTCCCTTATCTTCAAGTACCCTGGAAAGGATCTTTGGTTTCTTCGGGGCCTTAGGCTTCGCAGGTACCAACTTAGTGAAATCAAAATCATCTGGAGAGATGACTTGCTTTTTCCTCTTTGGCGTGTAAGTTGATAACCAAGGTGGAAGCAGAGAAGTATTCACATTGGAATCCATTCCTACCGCTGGTGTTCCCGGAACTGTGCTTGTACTGGTGGTAGAAACAATAGGCGAGGTGTTAGTAAAAACTACACCTGTTACATTTGCACTTGAAACTTGCTCAGTATTCATCACAAAATGATCAAACATGGACGTATCCCCAATATCAAAAGATGAAGAAGACAAACTAGGAATTGACTCAGAAGAACGGAGAACATTTTCAAAAGTGCTTTGGGGATTATCAAAAATTATTTTAGGAGGAGAGGGGGATTCAGAGGAAGGAATGTTAATAGGGGAAACAGACACAGGGGCTACGACAGGTGTATTGTCCCATGGAGACAAAGCCTCCTCATCTTGTTGATCTGAATTCCTGTCTTCAACATCCATCTCTTCTGTAGCTGGGTCTTCAGTCACTGGGTCCTCAATCACTGGCTCCTCGACTTCCATATCTTTCGTTTCAGGTTCTTCCTCAACAGCTTTTGCTTTCTTCGTTACAAATCTGATTTTAGGCTTGTGTGTTTTAGAGGATGATGGAACATCACTCTTGTTCTTCGTTCTATTTTCTGCCTTTTTACTAGTCTGCTCTTGAATTTCAATTTTTGAACCAGTGAGGAATTCTTTCAGCGTAATTCCTTTATCTGCCAGCCAGTTATTGGTGTTAGCCAATATAAGCTCAAATCTCTATCTTAGTGAAGTCGACTCCTTTTGGGACCATTGGATTGGAGGGAGAGGAGTACTAGCTATCTGCTCTGCATCGTACCTGGCATCAACTAATTCCCCATCATCCACAAGATCTTCTAGAATATCAGCAAGTCCCAGATATTCAATTTGTTCTAGAGACAGCCTGCTATAGTCTAGTTTCCTGATATCTTCCTCTGTTCTCAAGTCTATCCAGACATCTTCCACCATGGGTTCATGAAACTGAGTTTTCCTCCTGATTTTATCCTTTACGCCCCGGTAGTCAAATTTTGGTCTCCTCTTGAATTGCTTCATGGTGACCAACTGCATTTCTGTCTCCATGGCCCTTGCCTTTGCGGCAGTCAACACTGAATATCTGCCGATTTCCACTGGAAATTTGAAACCAGGCTTCTTGAGTTCCATCTGTTTGTTATGCACGACAATCATTTGTCTGCACAACTCCATCAAGACCAGTCTATCTGAAGGAAACCTAGGAAGCATATAAGGGTAGCCTTGGAAAAATCCAACCCTCAAGTATGAGAAAGATGGAAATTGCAAAAACATACAACCAAAGTTATTAACCACTATCCATGCCTCGTCTGAAATTCTTCTCTACTCCAGTTGGGGATCAAAAAGACACAAGAATACAGCAAAAAATGCATCATTCACCCTCCTAAAATGGTGAATTGAACCTTTCAATGTCAGCTGAGAATAATATTGGTATACTGGGACTACTCTCCTATCCCCTTCTGATGATAATCCTAGAAAAATCCTCATGGAGGCTGTAATGTATACCAGATAGGAAGTCATGAAGAACTTGGAGGTAGTGGATACCTTCGTCAGTTGGTCATGCAAAGCGTTACTGATTTGTTCTCCCCAAAAAATAACTTGCCTGCCCTGGACTATGACCTTAATGAAAGGATACATCCATTCATGAAACTGTGAAGAGGAGGACAAACCTCTTATCCTACTGAGGAGGGTAATCAAGTCACCAACTTCTTCCACAAAATCACTTCGAGGAAAACTACGTGGCCACCTTGACAAACTTGACCTTGCAGTCTTCAACCATTTGTTGTTGATCACTTTCTTCGCTTTTTCTGGATTCTTGTCATATTCCTTCTGAGCTTCAACAAAGTCAAGCTTCAATACCTCTGTCGCAGGAGGACACATGAACACCTTGTCAATGAACTCAGGATCCAACCTGATTATTACATTACCACTGGCGTCCACCACGGCTCTAATATCTTTGTTATAGAAATGGGCACACTGAAGAACAAATTCTGTATTGTGAGCCGCCACTGGGAAGGATGATACCAGATGAATATTACTCTCCACTATCTTCTTCATCATAGCACTGGGGTTGCTTGACTTGGTTCTCTCTACAAACTCAGCCATATCAACATGGCCAATCTCCGTATCTCTAATGTCCTCAACATTAGAATGGACTGAGGTGATTGGGAAAACACCTCGATATTTGTACTTCATTGCTTTTGACTTCTTCGGGGACAAGTCAGTCATTTGGATGAACTTTCACCGAGAAGAAGTCTGATGTTGAACGAAGCTCCGCAAGAGAGAAACTGCAACAAAAGTCATGATCATGGAATTAGGGAAAATATGGGCAATCTGGGAAAATTGCATGTTAATGATCACAACTATGGGATTGCGCTTGAAAAAGGGCTATAGTGCAAGCTAGCCAAAAATCAGAGGAGAAGCGGGCTCGGGAAATCAAAATTGGAAACTTTCCAGAATTGGAAAAATTTAGGACATTTTTGCATGGGTGGCAAAATTTGCCGCCCTTGCATATGAGGGTTTTGTATTTTTTGTATTGGCGGCAAATTTTGCCGCCACTGCATGTTGATAAAGACTTTGAGTTGGTAAAAGCGGTAGATTTCGCCGCCGATGCAGGTAAGAAGAAGAACAAAGGTTTATATCGGAGCGGTAGAATTAGCAGACACTGCACTTCAGGTTTTGATGTTTAGTCGGCAAATTTCACCGACATCCCATGAGGGTTACCGATACCTGTCTGAGCGGCAGATTTCGCCGATCTTGCACATTGATACGAATGATGAGGTTCCAGCGGCAAAGTTTGTCGACGTTGCATTTAAGGGCCGAGAGTTTCGTGTTGAGCACTCGGTAGTGGTCACAGGGTTTCCAGGTGGGATCGGCGAATTCCGCCGAGGTTACATAACGGTGTGTAGCGAGGGTTGGGGATCTAGGCGGTAGAAACCTAGAGATTTTTGGGGCAAAACCTAAGGCACCTCTGGTGCGAAAACAAATCACGAAAATAACAAAACAAAAACAAAAGACGAGAACATAACGAATCCAAAACAAAAATCTAAATGATATACATCATAATCAATGAGGAAGGAGAACGGAAAACAAAAGAGAATCACTTACCCGTCTAAAACTTGAAACCCTATGTTTGACGGTGATGGATGTTGATCGATCTCTTCGACGACGCGATCAAGCAGTGTTAAGAGAGGTTTGGAGGATAGCTCGGGAGAAAGAACGAAATGGTAAAATAAGCCATCGAAAGACATTAAATAACATGAACACAAATGCTCAGCGCGTGGCACGAGTGGCCATTAATGGCACTGCGTGACCAAGATTCCAAAGATCTCGTTCGAGCGGAGATTTCGGCGCAAGTGCACAAATTGAAAAGAAGTAACGGCGGCGTAATTTGCCGACCATACACAAAGGAAGAAAAACACGTAAAGGCGGCAAAAATCACCGACTTCACACGTTAGACCAAAAAACGCATGTAGTGGCGGCAAAATTTGCCGCCTCTACATGCAAAATGAAAAGTATATGCAAAAGCGGCAAAAAACACCGCTATTGCATATGTTAGAAAAACAAGTCATAAAGAGATATGCAGGAGTGGCATTTTTTTCCGCTCTTGCATATCAAGACTTCAATTTTACTGACTCTTAAAAATGACCAATATTGACATTTTAACCAACATACAACTTGAACGATCCTCGCGCATATCGAGAAACCTATTCAAAGGGATGTCATAAACCAGTCTAGAATGTCAAATGACTTCGCGCGAGACCAAGAGAATCTTGTCTTGGTCTACGAGCTTAGAGTGTAGATTCACAAAACAGACAAGTTTCGTGGGGGGTTGTCTACAAAAATGAGCGTAGCTGATTTTGAGAACAACAGGACTTAGGTGATTTGGTTGACTCCTTTGCTTTCTCATTATTCTTGAAATCCTTATTTTTATGTTTCTTGTCTTTGCTAGGTGAAGCCTTTTGATCCTTTGTACCTTGATTAGCAATAAGAACGTGAGGTTTAGGAGACTTCAATGTGCCTATGTGTACTAACTTAGCTTGCTCCCTTGTGAGTGATGCGGCAAACTCATCAAGTGAAGGCATTGTAAAAGTTTTCCCAAGTGCATCCATAGTAGCATAAAAGGTAGAAACAAAAACTGAATAGTCAGGATCAAGCTTGGCAAAGATCGAAAGAATCAATTGAGTGTCCTCTTTCTCAATTCCACATTGTTTGAGCTGCAATCTAAGTGATTTTAACTTTGTGAAGAAGTCTTGGATGCTTGCAAAGTCAGTTGGATTCAAACCAATTAATTCATTCTCCAATTTGAAACATCTCATAGTATCTTGCTTACTAAAGAGATTTTCTAAGGTAGTCCACACTTCATTAGGTATAGTACAAGATTCAATATGAAAAAGAAGATTAGGAGAAATAGACAAGCATAGTGTTCCATATGCTTGATCACATCTATTGTACCACTTTCTCTTTTTTGTAGCTGTTGTTGGTTCAATTTTTGTACCCATTATTACTCTATAAATTTTTAAACTTCTTAAATGAATCTCCATTTTAGTTTTCCACTCATGATAGTTATATGGTGTGAGTAGAGGAAGTTTGTTTGGATCCATGATACAAGAGTAAAAAAAAGAACACAAGTACACCCCCTGTTACTCAATCAAAGAGATCACCCCCCCAAAAAAGAATGATTATGGCACTTTATACTTAGTGCGATTTACAATTGTCCTCAAGGGACCAAAATGGGGAAAATATCAAAATCTATTGAAATAGATATTCAAAGGAGATTACAGTCACTCACACTGATTTACCACAGCAAACAAATCCATTCAAAACAAGTTTCACTTCCTCAAGTGTTAAAATGCCCAAGTTATCACTCAAAAGCTAAAAATTTGACAAATGAAATAAAATGAACTTGGAGCAAAAGTGCATGGATGGATTTAAAGAGCTCGTGAATACCTTTCTGATGCTACAAGAATCATGAAAATTGAAGATCGTGGCAGAAAGTTGTGAGCTTGGAAGCTGAAAATGGAGATCTGTCTTCAAATTGTTGTATCTGTCACCTACAATAGATTTTAGAAAACCACTAACACCACTATGAAGTGCTCTATGTTAGTTTTCCAACAATATCTCGTTTGCCTGATTTCACCTCCATGGGGAAAAGTTATGAAAAAAAGAAAAAAAGCCCCCTTTTAGGGCTTTAAGGGGCCAAAGGGGGCCCCTGGCAGAATATTCCCTTCCGGTGCCAGAATATTCTCTATAGGAAGGGAAAAAAAATGTTGGTGCAAAACCACCAATTTGAAGGTCAAAACCATCTTCGCATATTTGAAACCACTATTCAAGGAGATCAAAACTGTCTTTTAAGGCTTGAAACTATTGATTTATGCTGAAACCGCCTATGGATTTTGTGAAACCACCATCAAAATGTCAAAAAACGTTGGGTTTTAGTTTTACCATCGAGCAGTTAGCAGCTAATGGCGGGCTTTGCACATCCTGTCGGGGACATTTTAAATGCCTGAGGAATATTCTTTTTGAAACTACTGGTGGAGTTTGTGATTAAGACCACTGAATATCCTGTTGAGAGTGCCAAATGGTGGTTTGAAAAAACCGTGGGGAATAAACAATGTCCACATAAACCAGCGAGCGATAACTACTGTGTATCAGTAGTTTATGGTTTAAAAAATGTTTCACGGCCTTAACTCCTCACCGCCAGTTTGATAAAGGTTAGGATATGATTTGAGCTGCTAATGAGGTGAAAAGAATACACCGATGGTAACAACTGATAATTTAGAAAATTTTCGGCAACAATTTTTAATGATGTGAGACAATTCAAAGCTGACTGCTATAATGATTCACCTGCCAGTGTTGTCGGGGTGGAGATAGAGGGTCCCACTGGGGCAGGAACCCTGATGTGCCACGTGGCGCTCACTGCAGGCTCTATACCCTGCAACCTGCATAGGGTTGATAGGGTACTTTGTACCCCCAAAAAAACTCTGTAAAATTAAAAAATTAAACATGCAAACATTGAATAAAACTAGAAATTTAATTCTTTACCTATCAGAATTTCACCTTCGGTCAATCCTATTGACGCTAAAAAAGATTCCACCTATGCAATGACGCTTGCCGAATATTCCCCAGAATATTCCGTATGGTCGAATTGCAAAAGAAATTGCCTTTCGCTATAATTGTCCAATTTCGATGAATTGACAATTGATCTTGGGGTTTTCGGGCATCCTGAGCACGATGGAAGGGTTGATTTTTGCCCAAACTGCTCTGAAATTGTAGCTACCTCCCGGATCAGGTATCCATTCCCCAAATTGAAAACCTCATAGATTTGGCCTCCGATGTCCAATTTAGATGAAACAAAAGTCGATCTTGACTATCTTGAACCTCCTAAACACAATGGAGTGCTCTGATTTGCAGCAGCATGCTGCAAAATGAACGTACAATACAAGACCACAAAGAGGAAACCCTCACAAATTTGGTATTCTATCAAGTCTTTCTGATTCTCTAGGGCATCATTCGATGCAAGAGAAGAGAATACTCAACTATCAAGATCCACCATGAATTGCACTCAAGATCTCTCAAAAATTGACTAACACAAAGTGATTATTCCTAGAGCTCTGATACCATGTTAGATTTGGCTATGATTGGAGCCACCCAGGATCTAAAAGACTTCATGAAATCACAAGAGAGATCAAATGAGAGAATAATGCTATTCTATCAAAGAATGCAAAAGATTACAATATTGTTATTACAATGTACCTGATATGCCTTGCTTATAAAGACAAGGATGAAATGTGGGATGTTGTAGTCATATGCAAGTGTCATTATCCTATGACATGTGACATCTATAGGATTAGATGACAACTATCAACAACTAGACACAACTAGACAACTAGAAACATCTAGTAGACTCACTAAGTCAACTTAATATGTGTGAATTATGTGTGATGTGTGAATATTATTTAACTATTTGAATTATCCACATAAGGATAAACCGTTTAGGTGATAACCCTGTTCACATCAACACTAGTAAGCTAACAATGTTTGGTCAATTTCATATTAGTGGTTATAAAGATGAAATCTTGTGTAATGTTATGCCTATGAATACTTGCCGTGTTTTCTTGGAAATACCATGGAAATTTGATCAAGAGGATGTATATGATGGAATGAATAATACTTATGCCATTATGAAGGATGGGGAAAAGTTTACTCTAAATTCATTAAAAGAAAACAATGAGGTAGGTAGTAGGTCCATAGTATGTTTGAACTTTGGACAATAGTTTTTAGACAAAGTACCTAGAGATGGAATAATGGTTAAGATAAATGAAGTTCCATTGAATGTGGATAATGTTTTAGAGAGACATATTGAACATCCTTTCAAGGAGTTGTCAAAAGGGTGTAAACCGAAGGAAGTGGGTAATGGACATATGCAAGAATTTTCCAGGGAGATAATGAAAGATTTAAAGAGGAATCCTAGAGGTCATGAGCAACATATTTTTCAGCCTAAGGAGTTGGTATTTTCTCATAAAGAAAGTGTTGGGTCCCAAAAACATAGGTCCAAAACCCTAGAATGTTTTCTGACCTCCTAGGCCAAGGATGTCATCAAAGAGGCTAGAAAATGACTCATCAATAGGTTGAGGATGAATCTGGGCCAAATGTTAGGAGTGGGTAATCTCCTCTTCACTTTTGGTTTAGTTAAACCAAGGACGGTGTTCCTAGAGGTATCCCTCAACAAGGATTAATCACAACAAAATATATGTAGAATGGTAGTAAGAATAGTGATACCCAGAATGCTATTTTGACCCCACATAATGTCACAAGTCCAAAAAAAAGCTCACTACATCATATAACCTCTTTTAATCTGTTGGTGACATCTAAGATCCTAATCCAGATACAAGCATTCATATTTGGTTTGATAAAAATGGTATTTAGTAGGTTTACTAAAAATATTCCCTAGTTAAATTGCAGAACCAAAAAATGCATATAGATTTAACTACTTCTAATTCACACTTGAAAGATTAATTTAGTTTTTGAATGGTGTGGGTGATAAAATACTTCTTAGACTAGTGCCTATCCAATGGGCTACAGAGTATACAATTTATCAAAGGAAAACAACAATGGAAAGAGCATATGATTGCCTATCTGAAGTACCTAGATGCATAGAAATTTATATCAAACAATGAGCATGCTTATTAATCCATTCTTATGATGTATTCATCCATATGCAACATTGAAATGATCATTACAATACTTTCAACATTTCAAGGATTTGTCACATTCCTCAAATCCGTGTTTACAATCATACCATAAAGCATGGTAAGAGAAAACCTTAAGTGTGACCTAGGGTTTCCCTAAAGAAACACATACAACAATGGAGAAATTCAAATTGATATCAGACTTTACAATTAGATACTCATATACTTTTAGTTGATACTTCTGAAGAACTATAAGAATCGTTGGTTGAAGCCCTAGCCACCCTGCACCCTTGCCACCTAGAGAAAATGATAAAATAGCAACCCCCATTGCCTTGTATGAACTTGTATATATAGAAAAAACTTCAATGCTACATTTGGGCATGAATTACCTACCCCCTCTATCTCTACATCAACTCATACCAACCTCCCATAGTGCTAAAATATATTTCATCTTTGTTTTATGCATATACAACATTGCATTTTCACTTTCTACAGTTTAGGTGAGAAAGAAATTTAGGGTGTTTACCTGTTGCATTAAATTCCATCCACCCACCTACTGCATTAAAGTCGTCATATAGCATCAACCTGGTATTTGTGCTGGGAAATTGTTACATCCCCAAACTTTGATTATGTTTAACTTTTGCTTTCATGTGATTAAGTGGATAAGTAATCATAGATTAATGATTTGACGTTTTAGGAAAATATCAGGATAAATCATTGATTATATGAATTATGAGTAATGCTCAGAATTAGAAATGAGATTATAAGTTATTGAGATTATTTAAGCATGATGTATAATGATTTGTTGATGATACACTGATCATAGTTTGAATGGTTGTGAGTGTAACCAGGAAAAAGATTTCCACCTCCAAGAATGGAAGGAGAGTATCACCAGAGAAAAGGGGATAGATGTCTTGGAAAAGTCAGGTTTGTCATTTGAGTTTTAAGTTGTACACTACGTGAACCTTCGAGATGGGGTATGTTTTGGTTAACCTCCCTTGTTCAGTCGATCTCTATTCAACTAGTGTCGATTTGTCGTTAATGGTTTTTCAACATTATCTACATAGATTTGGTTGAATAAAGTTCAGGGAACATTATTAATGATTAGAGTTTAATCATTGTCATTTGTAGGAGATTCCCAACATATATATATATATAATTTGTAAGTATCGACTTAATTTTAATAATGTCAGTTTTAGATTGCGAAGGGAGAAAAAGAAAGCCTCAACCCCATATTCACAATTCAATTGCATGATTATTGCTAACACCATAATTGTGATGATACTTTTTCTTGGTGTCAAATAGTTTAACATATAATTAATGTAGTTTTGAATCCTTGTCATGCTTTGATAAGTCTCTTGGTCGAGAGCATTTCTTTCAAGTAATTAGGCACGACTCCACTCTCCATGAATCATGGAGAAAGTGGAGAGAGTGCATCTTGTGGTGGACGTGAGCTTTGTTAGCAAAATATCCCACGATCAATCATACACCAATTGGTTGGAGATTTGGTGAAAATTGATTTTGGTCTTAGTTATCCCCGTGAGTGGGAAACGGGAAGGGGGTGGATGTTTTACATGGCTTGGAGGAGAGAGTAGGGAACTCTCGAGAAGAGATTAAAAGAAATAGATGGAAATAAAAACAAATAGCCTTAAGAGAAAGAGGAGCAGACTTAAGCAATAAGGAGGAACTACACACAAAAACCTCCATTCAGAGTCAGGGACTCGACGAGTCAAGGTAAGCTTGAAATTGTATAATACAATCAACTATATCTTGCTTATTGTTTTCCTTTGAATGGCTTCTGTATGCTCGGAATATTGGGTTGGCGCATGTTCCAGGCAGTTGATAATGAGATGCTATAATCATTCTATTAAAGTTTTGAAGTTAGTTGTCTTTGAATGTTTCTATGAGTTAAGAAACCAGGCTTGTGTAATAAGGTTGACGTCATAAAGATGTTTTCTATCTCAGCCAGTTATTAAGCACAAGACTATGGCATAGTCGACGTCTCTGTTACTATCTTGGTGCCCAAAGGGCATCTGTTTAAAACACTAAACTGTGGTTAGTCATTATCCATACTTCCTCATTAATGGGAAGATTGTTTTTATCATTTGATATTGGCGATGAGCCATATTATCTGACGAACCAGATTATTCCAAATAGTAATTACTTTGTATGGAATGATTACCGATAAAGATGTTATCGTAGAGATGGAAATCAATGTGTTATGAACCCGTGAGTCACTGTATCTTAACAGTAGTTTGAAACACTATAACAGTGTTGCTTCCCTATGACAATGGGCCTTTAGAAATTAAGAAATGGAAAATTAAAAGGGTTCGACTTGAATCTTTATTTTTATGTGCCTTTGGCTTCATAACTTATCAATAGAGTTGTAAGCTTCATTATTTTGCTTAAGTGAAACCAAGATAATGGTATCATGTGCCTTGAGCACAAGGAAAAGTGAAAACATATATAACTCCAAGTTATTCAATAATACAAAATGAGAGGGAGAGCTCGATAGCTTGATTGATAAGTAATCATTTATGATTAATTTATTTCTATTTATGATATTGATTCTTTGAATGGAATAGAAGGTGTTAGAACCTTTTAAGTCTTTAATAGACAAAGTGTCTACTATAATGGAAAATGGTATTCTTCTTTTACTTTATATTATTGATTTGCTTTATACTATCGACTTAAACAGGATATGTTATTGTCGATATGGATTGGATGAAAATCCTTGAAATGGGTTAAACATCTTTACTGATCTCATGAAGTTATAGACCAAGATTGGTCTTGAGATTGAAAACTGAAAACATTTAAACTATTGAAATAAGGAATAGAGTGACGTGGATTCATAGGTTCTGTGTTAGGGTTAGCCGGCAGAAGACATCAATTAAATGCAAATAAAGATTAAACAGAGAAATGGAAATACACAGAATTAATAACAGTGAGAGACAAGTTTTAACATGGTTCACCCAAACTCGGGCTACATCCACCAAATAGAGAGTCCAATATTATTATCCAGTAAATCAAACTGATTACAATCAGCAATCCCTGCAACTCAATACCGCTGCAAAATGCTACAATACAATATATCAAAACCCTAACCCTTAGCTGCTTTTATCAAGCTTTTTGTCGATTACAAAAATAGGGTTTTCTTATGTCGGTCAATGAAAAAAATAACTCTTGGTGCCTTTATAAAATAATAAAAAACTGTGTGAGGTTTCGGGGGTGCTGCCCCTCGACCCCACCCTGTATCGCGACAGGGAATGCGCCAGGGGCACTGCCCTTGGACCTCGCAAGGGGCGCTACCCCTTGACCCTGTCTTGGGGGCGTTGCCCCCAAACCCCCGCAAGGGGCGCTGCCCCTTGACCCCACAGGAATTTGGGGGGAAACTGTGCTGATAAAAGTGGGGAAAATGCAACCTCAGAGTCTGATTAGGCTCCATACAACAACATTCTCCCACTTAGAGATTGATCATAACACCACTGACCCTGTAGCTCCCACTGGAAATAAGCATCCTGGACTCTGCTGTTCTATGTTTTGTTGTTTTTAGTCGAGAAGACCAACCGATGCTAAAGAGGAGCTCAGCTTCTCCCTTGTCATTGCCTTTGTAAACATATCCGCTGGATTATCATCTGTATGTATCTTTTCCAACTGTAATTGTCCATCATCCAACACTGACCGAATGAAGTGATACCTCAATTGTATGTGTTTGGTCTTTGAATGCAAGGCAAAATTCTTTGCAAGATGTATGGCACTCTGGCTGTCTGTATACAAATAATAATTAACCTATTGTTTGCCCAATTCTTCCATGAAAGATTGCAGCCATATCATCTCCTTGCTTGCCTCTGTTGCAGCTACATATTCTGCCTCTATGGTGGATAAAGCAACCACCTTTTGCAACCTAGAAATCCAACTCACCGTTGTTCCACCTACAATAAAGACAACCTGTAGTACTCCACCTGGTATCAATATCTCCTGCCAAATCCGAGTCTACATAACCTGCTAAATCAACATTAGAGCCCCCAAAACATAAATGTTTATTGGATGTACCTCTCAAATATCTGAGAATCCATTTTACCGCATTCCAATGCTCCAATCTAGGATGACTCATATACCTGCTGACGACTCCTACAGCATGTGCAATATCCGGTCTCGTGCATACCATGGCATACATTAAACTTCCTACAGCTAAAGCATATGGTACCTTGGACATTTTCTCTTCCTCCTCTTGTGTCTTAGGACACATCTCCTTAGTCAATTTCAAATGACTAGGCAAAGGTGTATTGATAGCTTTTGCATTCTCCATATGGAATCTCTGCGACACCTTTTCAACATAAGCAGCCTGAGATAGAGTCAATTTTCTGTTCTTCCTATCTCTACAAATTTTCATACCAAGGATTTGTTTTGCTGCCCCCAAATCCTTCATATCAAATGACTGTGCTAACTATTGTTTTAACTCTCTTATGTGATCCATGTTAGACCCAGCTACAAGCATGTCATCAACATATAAACATAAAATAATGTAGCTGTCATTATCCAACCTCTTAAAATAAATACAATGGTCAGAATTACACCTGCTATAGCCTTGCTTAGCCATAAAACTATCAAATTTTAAATACCATTGCCGAGGTGCTTGTTTTAGGCCATACAAACTCTTCTTCAATCTGCACACCTGTTTCTCCTTACCTTTGACCTCAAATCCGTGGGGTTGTTCCATGTATATCTCCTCCTCCAAATTACCATGGAGAAAGGTAGTTTTCACGTCTAGCTGTTCCAAAAGCAAATCTTCAGCAGCCACAATACTTAAAACAGTACGAATAGAAGTCATCTTGACAACCGGAGAAAATATCTCATCAAAATCAATGCCCTTTTTCTGTGCAAATCCATTTACAACTAACCTGGCCTTAAATCTTTTCTTACCTCCATCTTCCTTTTTCAGCCGGTAAACCCATTTGTTTGGTAAATCCTTTTTACCTGCAGGTAACTTACATAATTCCCAAGTCTAATTTTTTAGCAAGGAGTCAATTTCTTCTTTCATAGCAAGCTCCCACTGAACCTGTGTATCCACCTACATAGCTTCATCATACCTTTCAAGTTCACCAGCATCTATTAACAAAATAGAATACAAAGAGGGAGAAAACCTTTTAGGAGGTCTACTTAGCCTAGTTGACCGTCTAGCATTCACTGGAGTTTGTGGTATTTCTGGTTGTTGTTGCGGAGCATGAGGAACCACTGGAACATCACTATTTGGAGTATCATCCAGCACCACATAATCTTTTGCTTTCTTCTCATGCTGCTGCAATTGATCTTTGTACAACACCTTCTCATTGAATATGACATCCCTGCTTCTCACAATTTTCTGATTTTCAAAATCCCAAAGCCTATACCCAAATTCATCAATGCCATATCCAACAAAGGTACACTTTTTTTGATTTTGCATCCAGCTTGGTTCTATTTTCAGAATCTACATGTGCAAATGCTTCACATCTAAAAGTTTTGAGAAAAGAATAACTCACCTTCTTACCTGTCCATGCTTCCTCTGGAATACCACAACCCAAAGGAATTGAAGGACCTCTATTAATTAAATATACAGCAGTGTTGATAGCCTCTGCCCACATGTTTAAAGGCAGCCCAGCATGCAATCTCATGGTCTTTGCACGCTCCATTATTGTCCTATTCATGCGTTCAGCCACTCCATTTTCCTATGGAGTCTCTGGAACCGTTTTCTGCCTACAAATTCCATTAAAGGAACAATAATCCTCAAATTGTTTGCTGCAATACTCACCACCGTTATCAGATCTGAGATATTTTAATCTTTTAACTGTCTCATTCTCAACCAAGCTTCTCCATTTCTTAAATGTTTCAAATACATCAGATTTTTGTCTAAGGAAATAAATCCAGACCTTCCTAGTTGCATCATCTATGAATGTAACATAATACCGAGAGCCACCGAGAGAAGATAAGTGAGCTGGTCCCCATACATCTGTATGCACAAGCTCTAACTTTTCATTTTTCTTTTGCTTCCCATCTCTGAGAAAACTGACTCTCTTTTGTTTTCCATACACACAACTTTCACAGAAATCCATATTAATACATTTCAGACCTGGTAAAACTTTCTTAGAATGAAGTACCTTCATACCTTTTTCACTCATATGCCCAAGTCTGTTATGCCACAGCGTTGTCTCAGAACTTACAGCAACTGTTTCAGTCTCTTCCTGCGAACCTGCAGCAACTGTTCCTAAACCTGTTTATTTTTTCTTTGCAACAGCTAAAGTAGAAGGAACAGTATGACCTGTACAAAGATATAAGGTGCCTACTTTCACACCTTTTGCTACTACTAAGGCACCTTTTGAAACCTTCCAATTTTTATCAGTAAATGTAACAATGCAACCTTGTTCAGCTAGTTGTCCTACTGAAATTAAATTCCTACTGAGCCTTGGAACGTGCCTTACCTCTTGTAGTAGCCAATGATTCTCATTCTGCAACTTAATCTTGATTCTTCCCTTTCCAACAATCTGTCAGGGTTCATTATCTCCCAAATAAACCAGCCCAAAATCCCCTTGGACATAATCAAGAAAATAACTTCTATGGGGCATAGCATGGAATGAGGCCTCTGAATCTAAAACCCATGAATCATCAGCATTATCTAGGGAAAGAATCAAAGCGTCATCTTCAGATTTATTACTTACCACATTTGCTTCCTTATTGCCTTCTTGTTTGTCTCCTTTATTTTTTCGAGACCAGCAATCTTTCTTCAGATGACCTGGTTTCCCACAGTACCAGCAATCCTTCTATCCTCTGGTTTGGGATCTTTTGTCCTTTGATTTTCCTCGTGACTTCCCATGACCTCCAGAACCTTTTCCTCTCTCCTTTGATCTGTCCTTGCTTTCTGCATTCAAAACACTGCCTGATGTGGATCCACCTGAGCTTTTCTTACGAATTTCCTCACTCAGAATAACACCAACAACATCATCAACTTTCGGGGTATTTGAACCAGAAATAGAGTTACTAACCGCCATTACCAAACTATCCCAACTTTCAGGCAATGAACATAATATCAAAAGAGCTCTAACTTCTTCATCAAATTTTACATTTACAGAAGTCAATTGACTGACAATCGTATTAAATTTATTTAAATGACCTGTCACAGATCCACCTTCAACCATTTTCAAATTAAACAAATGCTTCATGAGAAAGACCTTATTTGAGGCTAAGGGTTTTTCATACAATTTAGCCAAAGCTTTCATTAGACCATCTGTTGTCTTCGCTTCCGTTATATTGAATGCCACTGACGGTGCCAAGCACAACCGAATGGTTCCCAGTTCCTTTCTGCCAAGAAGATTCCAATCCTCATCAGACATTGTTGCCAGTTTCTTGGATACTCCTTCCAACGGCATCCATAAATCCTTTTGATAGAGGTAATCCTCCATCTGCATCTTCCATAACTGATAGTTCTGCCCATTGAATTTATCGACCTTCAATTTACCCTCGTTCGCCATTGCTCCCACTCAACCATGAGACCTTCCTGCAGATGATAATCGAACACAACCCGCTCTGATACCACTTGTTAAGGTTAGCCGGCAGAAGATATCAATTAAATGCAAATAAAGATTAAACAAAGAAATGGAAATACATAGAATTAATAACAGTGAGAGACAAGTTTTAACGTGGTTCACCCAAACTCGGGCTACATCCACCAAACAGAGAGTCCAATATTATTATCCAGTAAATCAAACCGATTACAATTAGCAATCCCTGCAACTCAATACCGCTGCAAAATGCTACAATACAATATATCAAAACCCTAACCCTTAGCCGCTTTTATCAAGCTTTTTGTCGGTTACAATAATAGGGTTTTCTTATGTTGGTCTATGAAAAAAATAACTCCCAGTGCCTTTATAAAATAATAAAAAACCGTGTGAGGTTTCGGGGGTGCTGCCCCCAAGCCCCCGCCCAGTATCGCGACAGGGAACGCGTAAGGGGCGCTGCCCCTGGACCCCACAAGGAGCGCTGCCCCCAAACCCCCTCAAGGGGCACTGCCCCTTGACCCTGCAGGAATTTGGGGGGAAACCACGCCGATAAAAGTGGGGAAAATGTAACCTCTGAGTCTGATTAGGCTCCATATAACAACACTATGTTGCAAATGCAACAAAAAATCTTTTGGAATGCACTCCAGAAATTGGAGTTAGAAGTCCAAGTTGGATGAACTAAATGGGAAGTTTAATTAAGTTATCCCATGACCAGAATAGGTCAAACTATAATCATTGTAGGATGAGATAGCTTCTAAGTCGAGTTAGAAGTGTGTGAACAATTGACTACATTGATTGAGAAACATCTATTTATATTAAATCTTTGGCCAAAGTAATGTATCTGTCTCTGCATGCATTAGTTGGTTTATTATTTTCCAGATGGCATAACCATCTAGTAGTGTCATACATAGTTAGAGGGGATCTATAGTTGTATGACTGTGATGGGTTATGTAGTACACAACACTAGAAACTCAAATGGCAAACCTATTGGTTCTTTATATCTATTCCCTTCATGAAGGGTAGGGCCACTTCTAGGAAGGAAGGTGTGCGGGGGACCGCCAGTCTGTGGTTGGAGGAAAAGCACTCGGGTGACGCTCTCCTTCCCAAGTAGATGACAAGCCAAGACTTATGAAGACAAATATCAAAACTCCAGATGCAGTATATTCAATTTATATGACTTGACAGTCAAATTATATGTAAATTTATCTTTATTGCCATGAGCAAAACATTGTGATTGTAAAGTGAAGGATTTCGCTAATGTGCTATCTTTGAATATGTTATAAATTTTTAGTTTCAAAAATATTGAGAAAAAGATATACTTTTTATGAAATGATTATTGCTTATTAAAACAAATGTTTATGATGATCATGATTATTTACTTGATAGTAAATTGGGAATATAAATCTGGGTAATATGAGATGACATGTTACAGAATTAATGACATTTTGATAAGTAGGGACATGCTTCACAATCAAAAGTCAAGAAAACATGTTTAAAATAGCTTTTACAACACTTTAAAAGCCTTAAAAATTCCTTGTCAGCACTTATGAAGTAATCAAGAATAATTTTAGTGAGTTCCTGATCACTATGAACTCTCTAAAATTCACTTGTTGCCTCTTTTTCTTCCTTCCTTCTTCCTTGGTTACCTTTACCTTTCATGTCTTAGCTTATTTTTACCTTTTCAAAACTTATGAAGGGAATAGGAACAAACTCAAGGATTTCCATGGTTCCAGGAACCATATGAAATCCAAAAAAGCCCTTATCTTCTTTATATGCTTCATTGTCGGCGAGTTCCAACTGAACTGGAACTTGTCAAACTCACATAACTTAGCCAAATTTTATGATCTTTTCCATAATTTTCAAAGTCGTGGGATATGGTAGAAACACAGAGGTAAATACCTAGGAGATCCACTAAAGTTTGGATAGAAAAATGCAAATTTGGGAGCCAAAAATTTGGGTCCCAAAACTGGCTCTGGTTGAGGACGTGTACTTTACAGGGACAACAAGAACTCAGAGGATCTCTAGGAGAAGACCACAAAAAAAGCACAAAAAAACATAAGCACAAACACAACATCATGACCGACAATGGTCAAGATTTCTCGGGATACAAATGCTCAAAATATGAAAGATATATCTTGATTTCATCATTCAAAATAAAGGAATTCATTACTTATGAGAAGTAATGTTTTGAATGTTGACCGTGAACAGGTAGCTCCATGAGTTCTCCTTCCAAACTTCTGATATAAAGGTGTCATGGCTAGCTCTTTCCACAATTTGATAGGGGCCAACCCATAGCGCTTCAAATTTCCCATATTTGCCCTTATCTTCTAACATAGAATTTCACAAAAGAACCTGGTCACCAATCTGGAAGCACCTTTTAGTAGTTGTGATGTTGAATAAACGTTCAACCTACTACTATTGTTCCAAATTTCTTTCATGTGCATCTCTCCTAGTCTCATCCAGTTTAGTTAATTCACTCATCCTCATGGTCATAGCATCATCTCCATCCTCTCCAATTTGTTGCAACAATTTATAAATAGGTAACTCTAATGTAATTGGCATTTTGGCTTCTAGTCCATACACGAGCTCAAATGGACTCTTACCTATAGCACATTTATAAGTGATCATATCAGCACAAACTGCATATTTCAACTTGTCATCCCACCTTTTCTTATTCACATCTAGAGTTCTTTTTATTATTTTCATGAGACTCTTATTGCTTGAGTCAACTTGTCCATTGCTTTGTGGATGATATGGTGATGAGTGGATCAGATTTATTCCCTATATAGAACACATACTCAAAATATCATGGGACAAAAAACACATGGCATTATCTGCAACAATCCTTGATAGCACACCAAATCTGGTTATTATGTTATTCGATAGGAAATATATTACCACCTTGGACATGGCATTGTGAGTTGGGACAACTTCAACCCATTTGGTGAAATAGTCTATCACCACTATGATCCACTTGTATCCATTGCTGGACTTTTCTTGAATCTCCCCTATGAAGTCAATCCCCCTGTTGCTGAAATGGCACTTCAATTGTAACAATCATAAGAGGAAGAGCACCATCAAATTTTAATTTACTCCAAAACCTCTAACAAGCATCACATTTTTTTATTTGTTTTGCAACCTCCTTAAACAAATTGGGCCACCAAAACCCTGACCTGATTACCTTATATGTGATAGTCTTAGCCTTGAAATGTCCTCCACAAACACCCTAGTGACACTTTTCAATAATCTTTTCAAACTGATGGTGATCCAAGCACTTTAGTAACAACCCTTCATGATTTCTCCACATCAAATCGCCCTAAATCAACACATACCTCTAAGACTACAATTTAAGTGTCCTCTACTAATTTTCACTCATTCTTGGAGGGAAATGCATGTGCATAAAATAATAGATAATGTCCTTATACCAAGGATTATCCATCAACTCACATGGAATATTAGTTGGGGCTGAATTAACATTGTTTTGTTGGCAAGAGACACTACTATGAAGACAAGCTGAGTGTTTTCATTGATGGCAACAAGATAAGGAGAACACATCAGCATGATAGGAAGACATAACTCCAGAAGTTCATTTGTGATTGGGAACAAGGCACAAGTCTGGAAGGCAAAAATGGCTAAGTATGGATAGTATACATAGTAGGGGACAGAAAATGAACCAGTATGCCTCCGCAGTAAAAGACCCTCAAAAGCGGATTAGGTACAATGACTTATGACCATATTATGATGATTTAGACCAGTGATCAAGTCATGACTTCCTCTGGAAGTCATGAGGAGAAAATGACTAAGTCCGGACAAACAAAGGTATGTTAGAGACTGTGAACAAGGCACAGTATAATACTTTGCATTCCTCTGCAAATGCATAATTTGTTCTGCGGTTCTGAGGCAAGCAAGGGATACATCATAACTACCTAAATCAAGAATTACAACCTCTGAAGTTTAGTACATTGCATTCTACAAGCTATCCAATATCAGGTTATAGTTCAATAGTATTTCTCTGAGACAGAGCAGCAATTTCATGATCTGCATTTTGACATGCAGAAGTATTTTGCTCCATGGTTTAGAAGGTATGTTAAGAGGTTAGTAACAAGCATTGGATATGATTTGTGACATTCCATTTGGTTCGCAATGCTACTTATGAGGCAACAAATGAACCTGTTAAGCATGCTCTTAAGGAACAGGCCAACTGGTATGATAAATCTCTGTACGGAGAAGAAATAGTGTTTGAATGATCTATTTAAGTGATTACATGGTTAGAGCTGACCTATATGAAGTTATGTACACAATAAATTGGGCCCGCATTAAAATTAGTACACATGATCAGGCCAACAAAGCATAACATCTTGCTCTCACATTTCTAGTTTGTCTTGCCGACCCAAGTAAGTGAAAAATCTCATGGTGGATATATATATCAAATGGATTCTAGTTTTGGGAGGTAATGAAATAGGACATGATGGATGTGTATGTGAAATATGCGAAGATAAGGTGATCATAAGCAGAAGAAGAGAAATCTTATCCTTGAAGCACGAAGTCAGCAGCGAAATAGAGCAATCAGTAATCAAGAGCTTTGAATCAAAATTTTGTGCTTCAATGAGACTGTAATCATGCATGAGAGATGCAATCTACATAGTCATCTTGGCAGTGAGCCACCCTCTTCTTTTATTCTCTCCTTCATAAGGCAGTGAGCCTTTTATATTTCGGTATTGCTATACTAAAAATATTCTTGAGAGCTAACACTCTCTGTGGTTTTTCCCCACCTTGGGGTTTTCCACATAAAAATCTTGCTGTCCATATGTTATGTCTTTGTGGTTTCCATTCATTTACATATTGTGCTTTTGTTTAATTAAATTTGGAAAATGGTTAAAAGTGAAAGTGGATAAATGGTTGTATGGAACACTGATTCACCCCCCCTCTTAGTGTTCTTGCTATTCAACAATTGGTATCAGAGCAAGGTTCTTTGGAAAAAGCCTAACAACTTGAGGAAGATCTGGGAAGGTTCACTCATGGCAACACAAAGGTATCTCACTTACCCTGAAGCAAATCCTCCTAGCATCATTAAGATTGGCAATCAAGTATATGTTAATAATGAACAATTTGAAGCAGCCTTAGAAGATCTTGACAAATCCAAGGCTGATATCAAGGGTTTAGAGGAGAGTATAAAAGAAGTTGATGATTACATTCTGAAATTAAAAGAGTAGATCAGTAAATCTTAGGAAAGAGGAAAGAATTATGTGAGCAACTAAAACAAGCAAATGAATCCATAGAGAATCTTCTCAGGGTGATTGAAGAAAAGACCAAGAATGAGGAATGTCTGAATCAAGTTGTGAAGGAAAAGTTAGAGGAATGTGAAAAACTAGGGAAAGAAGTTCTGCTCTTGAAATTTGATCTAGAAGCAACCAACAGCTACAGAGAAAAATTCAAAATAAGCTCTACAAAACTTGATGAGTTGCTGGCCAATCAAAAGTATCCAGATGATAAACAAGGCTTGGGATTTGAAAAGTGAGAAAGTTCAAACTCAGGGCAATTCAGATCCAAAGAAGAAAGAGGCAGAGACCATCCGGTAAGGAATCAATGAAGAAGACCTAAAGGACCTTCGGTCAGACAACCAAATGCACAAAGGTACCCATCTTTCAATGGTTATTGTTTCAAATGCAATAAGTATGGTCATAGGGTTACTTAGTGTAAAAGTAGAATAAATCAAAAAATTTCATCTTTCTCTGGTAAATGTTTTAATTGCAACAAAGTTGGTCATAAAGTAAATGAGTGCAGAAGTGTGTCAAGAAATAATCCAAGTAATCCAAGGAACATCCAATTCTTCAATAGAAAGTGTTTTGCATGCATTAGATTTAGGCATATGGCTAATCAGTGCAGATCAAGATCAATTCCTAATTACAGAAGAAATCAAGGTCAAAGAAATGTTGTTTGTTTCAACTATAACAAGCCCGGACACTTTGCCAAATTCTGCAGAAGCAGAAATGTAACAAGAGACTATCCTACAGAGAAGGAGAAAACATAGCAGAGAGATGTCAAGGAAAAGAACAAGGCTGATCCGGTAGAAACCAAGAATGAGATGAGCAAGATCTAGATCAAGAAAGATCTTAATGAAGTCAAGATTGGATCCACACCAGTTTCTGATGCAGATACTTCCTCCGAGAAGTAAATTGAGAGCTCTGGCTCAGGGGGAGCAGTGTTAAAATCTAATCCCCCAGCCAGAAAGTTAGTGCTGGAATACAGCACGGAGATATGTGGTGGAATCTGACAAGATAAATCCTCTGAAAGAAAAACTAGAAGAGAATAAGCTAATGCGAAACATTGCGGAGCAATTTCAATCAACTATATCTATCAAAAGGGAAACAAATAGCTTTTTAAGGTATTTTCATTGAAACCCCATTAGAAAATCTGATTAAAATTCTAAAATGGTAAGTCCGCAAGTGGTTGATATTACTGAGCGACCTCAGCCTAAGTTTAAGAAACACCCATTCAAGGCAACAGAAGTAGATCCGATGGGTGCATTTTTTGACATTCCTCATGGAGTTCTGTATGTCGAGGATGTTAGGGCATATATCCATGTTGCCCTAGATGAGCACAACAACATTTGTTTGTCATATTTGTATCTCCAGCATCTAAGAAATGACCATTATGATCTCAAGGAAGAATACAAAGCCCTAAAGGAAAAGAAATTCATTCAATATGTGGATTTCCATACGATTGTGGAGGATGAATGGGTAAGGTATGTACTAAGCGGAATCCATGAAGAATTTATGTGGTTGGGACAACCCTTCAAAATTACAAAGGAAGCAATTAGGGCGGTAACAGGGTTAAATGATACCAGAAGCATGCCCATGTTAAAAGCAGTGAAGAACCAAATAGTTATAGAGGTCACTAGAGCATAATTCAACAAAAGGGCACTGACAATCAATGATATCACAGATCATGTGGTAAGGTTTGCTTCCATGGTGATTGGTTACAAGGTTTATTTCACAAATCAGGAGAGCTCTGTCTCCGGCACTGCAATTTACACCACCTATCAGATGATTAAAGAGAATGCTGACTATGACCTATGTGAGATACTCTGGATTCAATTGATAGAGAATTTGAAGAAGATAAAGGAAAGCAAGAACTATCCATTCAAGTATGGTACATTGATCATCTGTCTATTCTTCTATTTCTTGAAAGAATTACCCAACATGAACAACCTATTCTGGTTAAGTAGTAGACCAATTGCTGCCCAAATTAGAAATCACTTTAATAGCATTGGAAGTTATGATGAGCAAAAGGCAGCACTGTGGGGGTATTTCAAAACTTCCAAAGTAGGATGCATGCAAGGGAGAGAATCCCAAAGAAAATTGTAGAAAAATACAAAGATACCATATGTTTCATGGTCACCAAGGATCAATGTTTGATGGAATCTATGGAGCCCAGAACTGTATGGGTAATGCTTATGGGCTATGAAGTAGATGGCTTAATATTAGAAAATTATGCTCAACATCTACTTAGCAAACCCCAGGACCCTAAGGAAGAAAGGTTTGGGACATTTGAAGAGCTAACTATAAAATTGCATGTTGAATTCAGAAAACCTGAAATAACTAGAAAAGTTAAAAAAGAAGTGGAAGAGATTGTTGCAAAGTATGGCATCACCAAAGAACAAATGAAAGAAGCAAGGGAAAAAGCAGAAAGAGCAGGAGAAGAAAAACAAAAGAGTGAACCGGTACAAGTTATGGAAGAATCTCAGATGAAATAGGACAAGACTGAAAAAGACTCAGAGGTCTACTATGAGCTCTTCTACCTCCTCTGGTGCCACACCATCAGTAAACATGGAGAAAACATCAAAGAAATCCTCTGTCAAAGATACAAAGAGGAAGAAGATGAAGGGAAGAAGATTGTATGTCAGTGTGGGTGGAAAGGAATAAGAAGAAACAGAATCAGGTGAGGAGATAAAGAAGATGAAATCTGAGGTAGTCAAAGCTATAGGAAAGTCCTCCAGAAAGGAAAAATCATACAAAAGGAAAAAGGTAGAAGAGCCTTATGTTGAAAAGGCTACAATATCTCTTCAAGACATATTAAAATCTATCACAGTTGATGGAAACTTGAAGCCCATTATTAAATTTTACGATGAATATAATGATGCTAATAAGAGAATCTTGGAAGAAGCCACAGTAAAATACTTAAACATCTTCAATAGGGCCCTTATTGAGATTATCTCTTATCTCCCTGAAAGTCTCGCCAACATTTTGACTATCAGAAAAGAGACTGCCAAGGCAAAGGATATTGAGCTAAGACAACATGTACTGACAAGATTATGTCTAGAAATTACTCCAGAAGAAGAAGACTTGATTTCTAAGGAAACTAAAGAAAAGTTCAGAACCAAAATGAGGATGAACTCATTAATGATGGGTGAGATTGACAAAGTGGTAAAAGAAACAGAGTAAATTGTTTTGGAAGCCCTGAAGAAATACAATCTTCCCACTACATATGACAATGAAGACAATAATAGTGATAATACATCTGTTCCAGAAGCCAACATTGAAAAGGAGATAGATAAAGTTGACCGAATAGCTAAAGAAAAGGAAACTCTTGCCTCTCTGGAACATCAAATAGTGGACAATACAGTTCGAGAGAAGACTGCGAAAGAAGAAATACCAAATGCACAAACTAGTTCCTCTCTGAAACTTTAGATTGAAAAGGATCTGACAAAGGATGAACAGAAGGAGGACACGAACAAGGCTATGGACATTAATCCTCCAGAGCAGGAATAGAAAAAATGATGTCTCCGGTGTAGCAAGAGACACTACAGAGGCAGTAAAAGAGTTCTTGGAAAAGGAGGAACTAGTTCTAGATGAGCCTGAGTCAATCCAAGGTCCAATAAACCTGGATACAATGTCTCCTATTCAGATGCTCAAGTTGGCTTCAGTTGCTCAAGCCAAAGCAGGAAAAGAGATGTTGAAGTCCCACATTGAGGATAGTGGACTCATAAATGAAGCATCCAACATTTTGGAGAAGTTGGTGCCAACATACCGAAAGGATACCTCTCTGTCTGCTTCTGGTCAACTCAGGGAACTCATACTCTCTGTAAGTACACACTTCAAATCCCTTGAAAAATCTACTAAAACAAAAGTTAGACAAGAGTTTAATGAGAAAAGGTTAGATGAGTTGACAAAGTTGATAGCTCATGATAAGGTTCAGTTAGATAATGGGATACAGAGTATTCAAAGTGCTATTGTAGAATCCAGTGATATATATAAATTTTTTCTATCATGGCCAGAAGTTACAAAGAAGACAAAAGAAAAGATTAAGGACTTGGAAGAAAAACTGATGAACATATCTAAGTCTTTTGATCTGGTAAATGAATCAATCAGTAACCAAGAAGCTCATCAACATTCACAATGACTTTAATGATCTAATAAATTAGGGGTATCAAATAAAGAGTAGAATGGGACAATTGAGAAGACTGATCAGTCCCAAACTAGATTCAATGACTAAGCTTGTAGCTGAAGCACAGCTTGCTGCACAAACTACCACACCATCAAATCTATAAAAGGTAGAAACCCTAGTTTTTCTACTCAACAGACATATACAAATTTTGGATGGTGCTAAAAATAGTTGGGATGTTGAGATAGCTCAAATGAAGAACATCTTTAGTGACATTCTTCAGCATATGTAAAATAAAGTAGAAGACTGTACTTGTAAATATGCGGCAGAGTACATAAAATTTTGAAGTCTTGACAAATTTTTGATTCCGGAACACACCCTTTGCCATTAATGTCAAAGGGGGAGAAGAAGATTGGTGAAAAATGGATAAACATCTCAAGGGGAGAATAAATATAGAAGTGTATATAGTAAGGGGGAGCAATTTTTACAATGAAGCATTTTTCACTAAGTGTTGCCATCAATGCCAAAGGGGGAGATTGTTGGCAAGAGACACTGCTATGAAGACAGGCTGAGTGTTGTCATTGGTGGCAACAAGATAAGGAGAACACATCAGCATGATAGGAAGAAATAACTCTAAAAGTTCATTTGTGATTGGGAACAAGGCACAAGTCTGGAAGGCAAAAATGGCTAAGTATTGATAGTATACAGAGTAAGGGACAGAAAATGAACC
Source organism: Cunninghamia lanceolata (assembly GCA_027924645.1). NCBI lineage: Eukaryota > Viridiplantae > Streptophyta > Pinopsida > Cupressales > Cupressaceae > Cunninghamia > Cunninghamia lanceolata. Next base: position 7,220,272 of record BSBN01000738.1, read on the forward strand.
AGTATGCCTCCACAGTAAAAGACCCTCAAAAGTGGATTAGGTACAATGAATTATGACCATATTATGATGATTCAAACCAGTGATCAAGTCATGAATTCCTTCAGAAGTCATGAGGAGAAAATGACTAAGTCCAGACAAACAGAGGTATGTCAGAGACTGTGAACAAGGCACAGTATAATACTCTGCATTCCTCTGCAAATGCATAATTTTATCTACGGTTCTAAGGCAAGCAAGGGATACATCATAACTACCTAAATCTAGAATTACAACCTCTGAAGTTCAGTACATCGCATTCTACAAGTTGTCCAATATCAGGTTACAATTCAACAATATTTCTCTGAGATAGAGCAGCAGTTTCATGATCCGCATTTTGACATGCAGAAGTATTTTGCTCCATAGTTCAAAAGGTATGTTAAGAGGTCAATAACAAGTATTGGATATGATTTGTGAGATTCCATTTGGTTCGCAGTGCTAGTTGTGAGGCAACAGATGAACCTGTTAAGCATGCTCTTAAGGAACAGGTCAACTGGTATGATAAATCTTTGTGCGGAGAAGAAATAGTGTTTGAATGATCTATTTAAGTGATTGCATGGTTAGAACCAACCTATATGAAGTTATGTACACAATCACTTGGGCCTGCATTGAAATTAGTGCACATGATCAGGCCGACAAAGCATAACATCTTGCTCTCACATTTCCAGTTTGTCTTGCCGACCCAAGTAAGTGAAAAAATCTCATGGTGGATATATATATATCGGATGGATTGTAGTTTTGGGAGATAATGAAATAGGACGTGATGGATGTGTATGCAAAATATATGAAGATAAGGTGATCATAAGTAGAAGAAGAGAAATCTTATCCTTGAAGCACGAAGTCAGCAGCAAAACAGGGCAATCAGTAATCAAGAGCTTCGAATCAAAATTTTGTGCTTCAGTGAGACTGTAATCATGCATGAGAGATGTAATCTCCACAGTCATCTTGGCAGTGAGCCAGCCTCCTCTTTTGTTCTCTCCTTCATAAGGCAGTGAGCCTATCTATTGAGAAGTAAGCTCTAGGCAGTGAGCCTTTTGTATTTCGGTATTACTATAATAAAAATTTTCCTAAGAGCTAAGACTCTCTGTGGTTTTTGCCCACCTTGGAAAATGGTTAAAAGTGAAAGTGGATAAATGGTTTTATGGAACACTGATTCACCCCCCCTCTCAGTTTTCTTGATATTCAACATGTTTACTTCAGTTGCCTCCAAGTTTACATCTGCCATCAACCTGTCCAAGCCTTTCCCTCTAACCAACTTGGTGACCTATACCTCTATGTCATACTCTTGGATCATGTTGATCCATCTACACCTTCTCCCAAAGACCTATTGCATGAAGATGTCCTTTATAGTTGTGTGCGGCACATATGTAATTATCTTGGCACCTACAAGATATGATAAAAAAAAATTGCAACCTTAACCAAGCCATAAGTATGTTTATCCATTGTCAAGTACTTCAATTCAACAACTAGCAAGGATTTACTAAAAAATCCAATGGGTTGCTCATACCATCATTATTATTTTGTAACAAAACAATAGTTTTGTAAAATTCATATATGTAAAGGAAAAAAGTTGAAACAACCTAGAATAATCTGGGATTACCAACACAAGTGCATCCTTGAGGGCTTCTTTTATATCATCAAAGGATTCAACTGGTTTTTTACTCCAAACGATTAACTATCCCTTCTTGAGAATTTTAGAGATGGCCTTAGTCTTCTTTGCAAAGGTGGGGACAAACCGCCTTACAAAGTTAATTCATCCAAGGAAGGATTAGATGCCTTTGACTGATTTAGGTTGGGGGATAAGATCAATTGCCTTTACTCTTTCTGGATCTATTCTTACCCCATCTCTTGATACAATATGCCCTAACAATTTTCCTTCCACTATTCCAAAATGACATTTCTTAGGATTCAAAGAAATCCCATATTCAAGGCATCTTTCAAAGATCGGCTCCAAATGTTTGTGATGATCTTTCCTCTATTTGGAGAATGCAGTCAAGTCATCTTGATATACCACCATGATTTCATCAATGAGGCCAACAAAGGCAACATCCATGGCTCTCAAAAAAGTAGAACCTACATTCTTTAAACCGAATGGCATTCTCACATAAACATAAGTACCCCAAGGAGTGGTGAATGTTGTTTTGTACTGTTCTGACTCCTTGACTAGCACTTGGTTGTAGCCTGAGAATCCATCCATCATGGACTACAGTTTTGAACATGTAACCCTTTGCAACAAATGTTCCATGCTAGAAAGAGGGTAGTTATCCTTGAGAGGTTTGATATTCAAATTTCTAAAATCAACACATAGTCTAATTTCTCCATTTTTCTTTCTTATTGGGACCAAATTAGACACCTACTTTGAATGTTTGATAGGATTTATTGTGCCTCCTTTCAATTTTTTCAATTCCTTTTGCATTTGAGTCAGAGTAGGGTTAATCGGCCTTTGCTTCTGCCTAAAAGGTTTTGCATCAGGCCTGAAGAGGAATGGTGTCTTGAAATAAATCCTCCCTATAAGCTTTCAGCTCATCATAGGACCATGCAAAACACTTCTTGATTTTTTCAATAATGCAATCAAAATTTGCTTTTCATGGGGTTCCAGCGTCTTACCAATGTAAATCATCTTTGGGGTAGCCTTAGTCCCTAGGTTCACGCCTTCAACATTTTCTTCCTCAAGTGGTTTGACCTTGCTCTTCCAATGATCTGCATTATCAAACATTTTTTCAAGTGCCACCAATCCTTTCGAAATGGTATGTGTCTTCAACTACACCACTTCATTCCCAAACAAAGTTTCCTTACTATCCTCAACTTCCACCATGGGCTACCAATCTACTAGCTAGTTTTCAAAATCATCCATGCAATTTTAAAACTATAAATTAAATTACTATCATTGAATACCTACCATTTGTAGATATTGTCAGGAATAGTGGGCCTGGTAAGTACCTCAACAACATAGTGAGAAAGGGAAGAATTTGATTGTGGATTAAATCTTGAGGCTGCAACAACTAGAGCATATGCCTCCTCATTTTTATTTCTTTCAATCCATTCTATACCAAGAGTGTCATCAAACATCTCTAATGTATCCCAAACTACATTTTTGTATGATATCAACCTATTGTCCTTAGTTGCATAAACACTCCTAACTTGTTGCACCACCAATTCAAAATCTCCTTGGATTCTTAAAGTTTTGATTCCATGCTTGTGAGCAATATTCAATCCTAAAAGAAGAGCTTCATACTCAGCTATGTGTTTGGTGCACTGGAAATCAAGCCTGAAGGATAATCTGAAATGTTCGCCAACTGGTGATGTCAAAACAACGCCTGCACCCAAACCATCCTTAGAAAATGCATCATCCACAAATCATGTGCATCATCAATAGGAGAAGCACAATGAGGAGGATTAGCAATAACATCATAAACATTCTTATTTATCACAAAACATAATGAATGATCTATTTCAATATCAAAGAAATTAATTTCATCAGTTGTTTTGTAACAATCCTCAATACCATCATCCATTTTCTTCTCCCTATTCAATTTCACCTCTAATCCATGCAATAGAATAGTAGCATATGACAGGCCCATTTGTATGCTACCCCTCATAAAGGTGGCCCACTTTCTTGATAGTAACATGTCTCGTTTGGGAGGGTAGTCCATAATGATGACATCCATAAAAAATGACTTGGCAAGGTAAGCAACATGATGAATCTCAACATATTTTACAAGGCCAATGAAATTCACCTCTATAGAGTCCATGGAAAAGCATTTTCCATAAGACTTAGTCACCTTCAACCCCAAGTCATTCATAACCTCCAAGGGCATGACATTGTTGGAAGCATTGGAGTCAAGCATACAGTTATGTAACAACCACCCATTGATGATTAATGTTCTATAAAACGGATCAACATCCATCCTGTTGTTAACAATAGATGATCCTAAGTACACCTCTACAACCTCTTCTTCATTTTTGCTTTCATCATTGTCATTAGAAATAATTGCAGGTTGTTATGGTGTATTAACAATAGAAATATATGACAAAGCTCTATCCCTATGCTCAAGAATTCTAAAGGCTTCCCCTATTGGCAATGAAATCCTAACTTGGCTAAGGACTTAATCCATATCAATAGGGTGATAAGCTAGTAAAGGGGTATCATAAGAAATGGTAACATCATTTGCATTAGGGATGAAAGGTATCAATTGACTAGAGGAAATGTCCATACCTTTCAACTCATTCACTTTTTCTTTGCTTTTTTCTTGTTCCCTTAACACTTGGGGCTGATCATGCTTGACATCATATTTTGGCCTATGAACATTTGGAGTAGATACAATAGTTGGTTACACCACGTGCACTAGAACCTTTTGCACATATTTATTTTTTGTTGTTAAAGGCTACATTGAGGTCTTCTTCTTTTCTGGTATCCTTCTATGGGTATTGTTGTCCCTCTTCTCAATATTCATCTTTTGTTTTTTCTTTTCACCATCTATTTCAAACTTACTTGGCTTCACATTGGGGTTATTTTGTAGAGGCACTTGCCTATTCCTCAATTGATAACCTCCCTAAACTTGCATTATGGATGCATTGGTCAAGGCTTTAATGTCTTTTTTCGATGGCTTGGACTGCTAATATTTTTGGTGAATAATGTCCCTTAAATGCTCAAAGTTGTGAACAGGCAATTCATATTGTTTAGGACCTGTACTATAATCATATTGGAAAATATGATTGTCATCTTCATAGATATCATAATCAATCTCCTTGTTCATCTGCTCATAACACCTGATATCAAACTGATTTGTTTGATCCTCATAATACTCAACAACACCTTCATTTGGAAATTCTTCTTCTTTTCTCATTGAATGAGCAAATGCACAATTTGTTGAGTCATGTGGGAGATAGCATGCCTTACACCAAGATGATACCTCTTGGAAACTGAATTGGTCCCTTTTCAATGGATCAGATGTCTCTCTTTCAGACTGCTTCAAACTGACTTGCTTAGGGGTTGCATGCCTATCAATATGTTGTGGTCCCTTGGACTAATCAATATTGTATGGCTTGTTATGAAACCTTTGACCTTCATTGAAGTGTGTTGTTGCATCTTGAGGTGGCAACCCTTTTTTATTTCGTGCTACTTTGTAGGACAAGTCCTTCATGACTCCCATAAGCTTATCCAACTTGTTCTCGGTTATGAGAGGCTTGCTCAAGGATGCCTTATTTGGCTGAGAAATATTCACATCTAACCTTTTGACATGCTTTCCTAAAGCTCTCATATTGCTTTCTATATTTATAGTTGTAGCATAAGCCTCCCTCAATGTTTGAGGACTCTTGTCCCATAGACAATACCTAATTTTTTGAATCAAAAGCACCATAGTATAACACTAGACACATTGATGGACATTTGGTCTAAGGTTTGGGGGTACCTTCCTCATTGTCATGATGAACCTGCTGTTGAAATCAGCCACTATTTCATTTATTCCCTTTTTGATGGTCGTGAGTTCATGGATGATAAATTTGGGATCAATCCTATCCCCATATTGCATCCTAAATACCCTCATGAACCCATCCCATGAATCCACACTATTATCAAGGAGAACCTTGTACCACTCCTTGGCACTTTCCTCTAATGAGTGAAAAATAGTTTCATCATAACATCCTCATGATCTATTTCATATTCATCATTTACATTTATGAAATGCCTTAAATGTTCTTCACCTGTAACTACATTGTTACCCTAGAATATAGGTATCTTCCCTCTTATCTCATTTGGAATAGAATTAGGGAAATCTGGGATACAAAAGAAATCTAATTGTTTGTACCTTTCTTCTCACAAAGGTTGCCTAGCTGGAGGGAACCTTTGAGCCTATCTTCTGAATGGAGGTCTAGGATTTGGAACATTTTTAAATTGTTGATTCATTTGATGTTGTGGTGGCATATTTGGAAACTGATGTACATGAGAAGGGTTCCTACCCTGTTGCCCCATTTTTTGATGATGTTGTTGATTTGTTGTAGGTTGAATAGGAATATTATGATGTTGAGGATGATTCTATTGAGCATTCTAGGCAAGCTAAGCCTATTATAAATCAAGTAGAGCCTACACTTCTCTCTGCCTCTATCTAATGTGATCAAGCAAATCTAACTCATCATCAAGGGTCATTTATCTGTGCTAATCCTCATCATTAGGATTATTATCATGCTCATTCCTAAGTGATCTTGTGGGTGAAGTATGATGTTGGGCATCTTGACATGCCTCTCTAGACCTATCCCTACTTCCCCTACGAATAATGTTTTCATTCCTCTAAACCTCATATTCATTTCTCCTCATCCCTCTATTTGTCCTCATCATATTATCAGTAGATTCTTCAGATGTATATTGATATTGATCTTTGAATTCATCAAATGTATCATTTCTTCCTGATATTCCCACTTGGTCTTGAACATTTAGTTTATGTAATGCACCAGGAGCTCTTTCTTTCCATCTATTTCTTTGGATTCTTGTGTCTTCTAAGGAATCATCATGTCCTAACTGACCTTGGGACCTTCTTCTTCAATCCATTTATGGATCCTTCTTTCAACTATAAGTTGATTTCTGGGTTGACCTGAACAAAGTTGCCACTCTTCACTTGAAAGAGACTGCTTTGCAAGTTTATCAAGTGGGTAAAACTATCGCCACACTGAGTTTACTAATTTGCAGAGCTAAAAAAATATTCACCAGAATCAAATAGTCCCTATCAATGATGCCAAATGTTGGGTCCCAAAAATGCAAGTCCAAAATCCTAGAATGTTTTCTAACCTCATAGGCCAGGGATGTCATCAAGGAGGCTAGAAAGTGACTCATCAACAGGCTAGGGATGAATCTGGACCAAATTTAGGCATGGTTAATCTCCTCTTAACTTTTGTTTTAGCTAAAGAAAGGAGGGTGTTCCTAGAGGTATCCCTCAGTAGGGATTAATCACAATAAAATATATGCAAAATGGTAGTAAGAACAATGATACCTAGAATGTTATTTTGACCCCACAGAATGTCACAAGTCAAAATAAAAGCTCATTGCATCATATAAACTCTTTTAAGTTGATGGTGGCATCTAAGGACCTAATCCAGATGTAGGCATGCATTTTTGGTTTGATAAGAATGGAATTTAGTAGGTTTGTTGAAAATATTCCCTAGTTAAGTCATAAAACCAAAAAATGCATACAAATTTAACTATTTTTAATTCACACTTGAAAGATTAATTTAGTTTTTGAACGGTGTGGGTGATCAAATACTTCTTAGACTGATGCCTATCTAATGGACTACAAAGTATACAATTTATCAATGGAAAGAGCATATGATTACCTATCTGGAGTACCCAGATGCATAGAAATTGATATCAGATAATGAACATGCTTAGTAATCCATTCTTATGATGTATTCATCCATATGCAACACTGAAATGATCATTACAATACTCTCAATGTTTCAAGGATTTGTCACATTCCTTAAATCCGTGTTTACAATCATACCATAAAGCATGGTAAGAGAAAACCCTAAGTGCAACCTAGGGTTTCCCTAAAGAAATACATACAACAATGGAGAAATTTAAATTGATATCAAATTTTACAATTAGATCCTCATATACTTTCAGTTGCTGCTCTTGAAGAATTGTAACTATCGCTGGTTAAAGCCCTAGCTACCCTGCACTCTTGCCACTTGGAGAAAATGATAAAAGACCAACCCCCATTGCCTCATATAAACTTGTATATATGGCAGAAACTTCAATGCTGTGTTTGGGTGCAAACTACCTACCCCCTCTATCTCTGCATTAACTCATACCAACCTCCCATGGCACCAAAATGTACCTCATCTTCATTTTATGCACATACAACATTGAATTTTCACCTTCTACAGTTTAGGTGGGAAAACAATTTAGGGTATTTACTTATTGCATTCAATTCCATCCACCCACCTACCGCATTAAAGTCATCATATAGCATCAACCTGGTATTTATGTTGGGAATTAATGGCATTCTAATAAGTAGGGACATGCTTCACAGTCAAAACAAAGGAAAACATATTTAAAACAACTTTTACAACACTTTAAAAGCCTCAAAAATTCTTTGTCGGCACTTATGAAGCAATCATGAACTATTTCGATGAGTTCTTGGTCACCAGGAACTCTCTGAATTCACTTGTTGCATCTTTTTCTTCCTTCCTTCTTTCTTGGTTACCTTTATCTTTCATGCCTTAGCTGATTTTTAACTTTTTAGGACTTATGAAGGGAACAAGAACAAACTCAAGGATTTCCATGGTTCCGGGAACTATGCAAAATTCTAAAAATCCCTTATCTTCTTTATATGCTTCATTGTTGGCAAGTTCCAATTGACCTGATACTCGCCGAACTCACTTAACTTGACCAAACTTTATGATATTTTCTAGAATTTTCAAAGGCATAGGATAGGGTAAAAACACAGAGCCAAAAACCTAGGACATTCACTAAATTTTGGACAGAAAAATGTAAATTTGGGAGCTAAAAAATCTGGGTCCCAACAGAAAGGAAAATAAAATGTTGGGACCATGAAAGGTATTTAAGAAGTTCACAATAGAATACTATGAGATAGAGCTCCCCGAAGAAATAAATATCTCATCAATTTCCAACAAGGTAGATTTGCATAGTAATGGATGAAGATTCAAGTTTACAAAAAGAATAGGATGAGATAGAAATGGTGGTAGATTCCCAATGAGGCAAGAAGACAAAAGGTGAATGTTTAACAAAGCAGGAGGTGAATGTTTAACAAAGAAGGAGAAGGAAGCAGACAATGAGACACCCTAAATTAGAAAAAAGCATGGGATCTTGATCCCAAGGTTCAAAAAATGTTCATGGGACTAAATCTCATGGAACATTCTTCACTTACCTGGTGTCTCTGATGTAGGAACATTCGGGTCTTAGGCGATCTTGCTAATCCAAAAAATCATGATCTTTAAATTTTGGTTTTGCTCTAATCTTTTATGTGTTTTCAATCCATTTTTTATTTAGGTATCTCCTTTGGCATGGCCCATGCTAACTTGTTAGATCCTTACTATTAGAGGCAATCAAGCATAGTAGTGGATGAAATTCAAGTTTGCAAAAATAATAGGATGAGATAGAAATGGTAGTAGATTCCCAATGAGGCAAGAAGACAAAAGGTGAATGTTTAACAAAGAAGGAGAAGGAAGCAAAAAAAGAGACACTCTAAATTAGAAACAAGCATGGGATCTTGATTCTAAGGTTAAAAAAATGTTCATGAACCTAAAGCTCATGGAACATTCTTCACTTACCTGGTGTGTTTGATGTAGGAACATTCGAGTCTCAGGCGACCCTGCTTACCCAAAAATACATGATCTTTAAATTTTGGTTTTTCTCTAATCTTTTTTGTGTTTTCAGTCCATTTTTGGTTTAGGTAGCTCCTTTGGCATGGCCCATGCTAACTTGGCCATTTGATTTCCTTTGGAGTGTTGTCTAAACTTCCCCCAAGCACATTCCTAACTAGAGCACTCACGTGGCATTTTTTTTTAAAACATTTCTAAAAGGAAGCAAGGTACATAAAAATGCGTATCTAACGAGGAGAGTGTTGTGTAAATTTTAACTCTTTTAACAATTACAGAAGGTAGAAACACATATAAATATAAAATAAATAATATACCATAACACAAGTGTACATGGGAAAAACCCTTTCAAGAGAAAAACCCCACTCCAAAGCAACTCAATGTTTTATTTAGTAAAAACATGGTTACAATACACTTGTAGGGAAATCCTTTATAGGAGTATCATCAAAATAGAGATTTGGAGGAATTCTAATAGCATAACAATACCTAGAAAACTTATTATCAAACCTCCATCTCAAGTACCCAATAAATAGGAAATATAATACATGAAACTATCAAATGGTAATTAGAAAAACATGAGCTAAAACCACCCAAAATAGTGGCACCCAACTCCTTAGTTAGAAATCTAACACCCAAAATCCAAGATGAGTCTATAGGCTAAAAATAACATATTCTTTCCAGCTGTCATAACCTCATTATAATCCACTCACCAAATTGGGCATTCCATTTTGGCTTCATTATCCCCATCCAAAGATGCCTTATGGCATGTTGGTCAACAAGTGTAACTCCCTTTTATAGCTCTTTTATGTGTTGAAGTTTTCACATTTCCAATGTGGGAGGCCCAACTTTTAGAGGCCATAACTTTTGATCCAAGAGGCTAATTAGGCCTATATTTTTTAACCATAGAGATCAAAGAGGTCCACATGACAAGCACTCAAGAATTGATGTCAAACAACCCCGAATTTTTATTTTGGCCAAAAATGAATTCGATAGCCCAAAAATGAATTTGATAGCCCAAAAATTGAGTTTTTCAATTTTTTAACCTAAAAATTGGCATATTTGTAATCTTAACATTAGTTGCAAGGTTGAGATACCTTTCCTAACAATTTCAAGTTATTTTTTGGGGCCTATATGGGTTGTGTGCATCCTTTCTAGTAGGCATTTCAAGTAAATTTGAGGGTGTATTAACTATGATCCTGACAATCCTTTATGCTAGGCATTTTAGTGAGGTCATGGATCTTTCTGACTAGCACCTTCATTGCTAACTGGCATTTTTATATTTCATACATGTTTTTTTCTAGTAGCAATGTTTTATTTTTTTAGCCATTTCCTTTTCTCCCCTTATCATTAGATGACTATAGTGAAGTCATGGGTGTTAGTGTTTGTGAGTCTTCCTTATTGCTAGAATTTTTTATAAAGGAGTTCATGGGTGTTAGTGCCTGTGATTTTAATAGGAAATTTCCTATTGGCATTCCCTTCCCTCACCCACTCTTTCTTGTGTTGTTATCATACACTATAGTTTTCTATTGGTGTCTTTACTTCATCTTCCTATCTCAAATCGTGGGTGATCTTTTATGACTGGCAATGGTCTCCTTGTTGTAAGGCATATATCTTCTATAAATAAAAGGAAAACATGTGAGAAAAAAGAAAAGGAACAGGTAATAAGTAGAAGAGATTGTGGGAGAAAAAAGAGCAAAGAGTCATCTTCCTATTGGCCTGCAAAGAGTTGTCTACTAGGTAGAGTGTTAAACAGAGTTTTTGAGTTATTTTTATCCCTTGATATTACCTGTTGTGTGCCTATAATTAGACTATAATGTGAATTCTAATCTAAAAATTTGAGTTGTTGTTCTAATGTGAATTTTGGACAAATTTAAGTTGATTATTCTATATTGTGTTTCATCTTGTTGCATTTGTGAATTGGGTTTTTATGTGGGGCTACTAGGATCAGTTTCCTTTCAATGGGCCCACAATTCTTGTTTGTGTCAGATCATAAGTGAATAAAATCATCATTGGAGGGAGGATCACTTAAGGAATTGAAGGAAAAAGTATTAATAGAAGTGCAATAGCCTTTTAGAGAAGAATTATAAACAATTGCAGGAAGAGAGACATCAATAGAACCGTGATTTCCTTTAGTGTAATTTTTAAGAAATGATCAATGATGTTATCATTCTCAGCATGCTCAACAAGACTAAGCTCATCCAATAAAAGATTTATAAGAAGGATAATAACGAGGCACAACATCAAAGGTTATGGAAGTGGTGGGAGGCTCAAGAAAATAGGAGTCATCATAATGTACATGATACTTGTCATTGCTTGAAGAAGAATCCACAAAGGCAACAAAAGAGTGATTATCCATAGATGTACATGAGCCTTGTGGAAAGGAAGTATCAACAATGGTAGGGATGGCATCATAAAGGTTAAGAAGGGAAGAGGGAAAGGCCTTATCATTTCTTGAGAGATCCATATGGTGTGAACATATTTTAAGAGAAGGAGAGGAAGTGGGAAAGGATGTGCTACCATCATGGATCATATAATATACAATGAATGTGAAAGAAGGCTCCTCGGGAGTAGGATAAGGGGATGGACATGTAGCAAGGTGAGTATCAAGAGTCAAGGCAGAAGTATCATCATCATATGTCTTGCAAGATAGAGTATCATGAGAATTCATGGAGACAAATGTAGTAATATCTTCTAACATAGAAGGGAAGACATGCATAAGATACCCAAACGGGGGAAATGAGACAAGGACACAAAAATCTTATGTACAAAACATGCAAGATCATCTATGTTATAGAAGAAGACATGTCATAGTCCATGATGTAAGCATGCAAGGAATCCCAAGAGAACAAATCACAAGAATCCATGGTAAAATATGTAATAAGGGAGCTTAATCAAGAAAAGGGGTGGGTGGTAGGGAAAAGGAGGCAAGGGAAGGGAATGGAGGGTAGTGGAGAAGTTGGAATAGCTGTTTGGAAATTTAACTTGTCAAGTGTTGTGAAGACTTGGGTAGGTAGAGTAGTAAGGGAATAAGGAAAACAAGGTGTTGGGAAAATGGGAACAAGTATTAGGAAAGTCTAAGGAGGTGTTGTGAAGAAAAAAAATTAGGGAGGTGTTCAGAGTATTATGCGAGGAAAATATGTTAGGTTGATTTGTTGTAAATTTTTAGAAGTGGAAGTGTAGGAATGTTAGGTTCACCAAATAATGGATAAATATATCTTATTGGGTGTGTTGTTTAGCAAACAAGTTCATTTACCACATTTAAGTATATACATAGAAATAAATGAGGAAATATAATAAATAAAATATTATGCTAACTAAACAAAATAGAATAGGGAATTGAAAGAACTATAAGATAAAGTATTGAAATGTAAAGAGGAGAAAAGTTATACCTTGATTTTATGATTGAGGCTATAAAGGGATCTAGCAAAAGTGGCTAAAGACTAGAAAAGTAATGTGTGTGTGTTTTGGAACAAATTTTTGATTGAATGTTGGCAATAGATGGTAGAGACCTATACAGTGTAGTGGCAACCTCTACAATATGGTAGTGACCTAGCATGAAATATAGAAGTGCACAAAAAGTAAAAATTGGTCTCCGGAGTCATAAACAAGAAAGTATGGTCTCGATTGACCTACTCTAGTAGAGACTTGTTTAGTGTGGCGGTGACCTTTGAATTCTAGAATCTTATATTTTACAGCTTTGTTGTCTTGGTCTATTGGCCACTGCAGTGCTTGCAAACTTTAAATTCAATGTTCTTGTAGGAAGATATGGGGATTGGAAGCTATAGGGAAGACAAGAAAAATAGTTGAGTTTGTTTGGGATCCTATCTCAATCAAGCCCATGAATGGTATTTTTCAACCTCTACTTAGAAATAGATAAAAGTGTGGAGTGTGTACTACCCTAGGTATAATGTTATGCATAACTAGAAGTGTTTAAAATATTTAAAATCCTACAAAGGATTTTATATTTGTGTGTGTAATTTCTTTCATGTATGGATCCTATGTGAAGGAAATGAATCACCATGATGCTAAAGGGAAATGAAATGGAAAATAATTGTAGGTATCAATAATAAAAGGGAGAGAAAACACTAATAGCTATACAAAAGAAATAATTAAAATCATAGTAAGGAGCTACAAGAATCTTTGGAAAAAAATTTATAGGTTGGATAGGCAAAAATCCAATGGGAAAAGCTCTAGAATGCATTTGTGGGAATCATAGAAGAAAATCCAATGAATTAGAAAGAATTCAAAATCCTAGAGGGAATTTCTAGATAATTGATAGAGTTAAATGAAGATAAAATCATATTTTTATAGAGCTATATCAAGTTGATCTTTTGAAAATTTTAGAAAAGTGATTAGAATAAGTATTTAAATGTTTAAATATTGGCTTGTGTGTGTGGACAGTACCATGGTTGTGCTAGTGACCAAGGTTGCTACTATAATCATGCTAGTGTCCAAACGGACACACTGGAAAGAAGGTTAGTAATTGATAAAAGGTACATAGGTGGTCTAGGTTGTCAACTTGGTGAGAGAACTTAGGATTAGGAATAGGCTAAGTGCATCCTAAAACACATCAAGGGAGTGGACAGTAAAATGAATGCACAATAGAGAGTGAAAATCACTAAGTAAGCAATTTCCAACTCTACAATTTCTATTTGGTGTAATCTTTTAAAGCAATTGGCTATGTGGGTCAAGATGCTTTTGGTTGAGAAGCACATTGAAAAAAATTCTATGGAGTAGACTTTCACTACACATCTAGGTGCATGGTGGATGGGATAACTAGTTTTTGACCTAGTGGTGATAAGAGTGCAAATTGGAGGCTAATAGTTCTATTGTAGAGAGCAAAGAAATCTGGAATCAACAATGGGAGGCTATAACTGTTATTATTGAAGTAGAGAAATCTTAGAGGTGCCACTAGGCATAGAGGAGATGGCACATTGGTGGAAGCATTGATATAGAACATCACACAAGAGTGTCATTTGGTGGTGATTTGATTGAAAGTATTGAGGAACAATTATAGCAGGTGGGAGAATTATAGACTAGAGAGTCAATTTTTTCACACCACACAATGGTAAAGAAGTTGAGTACACGTGCTCAAATGGGGATGAGATAATTTATGATCTGATGCTAACACCCACATAGATTTTCTTCATCAAAGGTATTCACTTAGTGACAGTTAGGAGATATAATGAATTAAATAGAGCATAATATCAATCAATAGAATAGAGAGGTACAAGTTAATGTAAAAGAAGGCTTTAAGGAATTATTTGATAGTACATTTCATAAAATATAATTTAAATTTAGACAATTTGCATATATAAATAGTATACATTGGGATAGTATAATCATGCAATTAGAATAAGAAGTAGAGGTAGAGAGAAACATGATACAAAATCATGTTACAATTTATGAGTTGACACTCATGTTAGTAAAAACCTTTATTAGAGACGAGGGTGTCGTGATCCATTGGAAGGCATGAGAGATTTCCTAGAGGGTAAATAATATTAATGATGATGACGATAAGATTAGGTTGTTTGTAGCTACATCAAGTGGTCCTATATAGGATCAATACACACATTATGATATAGATAGAACAAGAGTGATCTTTATGACCTAAAGATTTTTTTTAGCTAAGTTTAATTACCCAGAGTTGTTCCACAAGAACATTGCAACTCTCAAGGATATAAAACAACTTGGAAATATGATGCACATGTATAATTAAAGGTTTAAGGAGTTGGTGTATAAAATCCCATAGAACATTGTTCAGATAAAATATAAAAGGAATGGTTCATTGGTGGATTAAAAACACATATCCAATGTGAGATGGTACAATGCACGCTCAACTCACAAAAGGATGTGTTGGAAGCTACTTTGAGGCTAGGAGTGTTGGGTGAGTTGTAAACATATGGTTCAACAACATGCCTAGAGGAGATGATCAATCAAATGGATCCATAGATGGAGAAGACTGTGGGTATGATAGAGTTAAAATTTGGTCTCGATGCATGGTGTTCCATGGGGAGGGCACATGGAAACTAATTATCCAATAGTGACAAATAGGTTGTTATTTTTCCCTAATTACAATTTTTCATGATCACTACGAGACATCAACACATGCATTATTATAAAATTTGAAGTGTATTGCTATGAATGATTGATGTGAGGTATGTTAAAGTGTAATATATGACCCAAATAGTTATTAGGTGGTCGATAATCTATGCAAAAAGTGATGCAAACAAGTCATGATTATCATTGTATAGCCTTAGGTAAAATCCCAACAAAGCACATTATGCTATCAGGGGCATGGCACTAGAATGAGAGGATGTGGAGGCAGCTGGCAAAGGTCACAACAAGACTACTTATTGTTAAAATTATAGTGAACCTAGGCATATGGGTATGTGCACCAAGATGGGGGATAAAAAGTTGCCAAAAACCAATTTAAAGCAAAATATGGTGTAATGTTAGCATATTATAATGCACTAGTGTTATGGCTCGAGATGACTCGGAAATCTTGAGCCATAACATAAGCACATTACAATGTGATCACATTGTATTTTCTTTAAAAATACACAAAGTGTTCTCTTACCTTTCTAACCATGTAATATTTTTTACATTTCAAATACATTAAGGTTTTGATCTTCAATTTCTTTTGCTCGTGTCTTCATTTTTCTTTGAAAACCTATGTATAGCTTCTTTGGTGTCATTTTTATATGCTCATCAAAATTTGAAACAAATTACATTTTTACATTCTAGCCTCCATTCTAAACACATTCAAAAAATGATTTTCAATTAGTTTTCTCAAAATTAAGGGGGGAGCACACTCAATTTTCCATTTTCAAGATGTGTCCAATTTAAAAATTAGTTTAAAAAATATATTTTCATTAAAAATTAGTAGAAAAAATTGGCATAAACTACGTGGTGTTGGATAACTTTCCGCTAAAGGGATTTGTGAAATACTTAAAAATATTCAACATTTTAGGGTATCACACCTGACACTATGTTATATTTTTCTGACAAAAACAAGACCACTTTGTGTGCTCCCCCTACTTGACCCTCTTAATCTCCACCATTTGTAAAAGATTAGTAGTTTAAAAATTAGATTTTGAGAACTACTAATATTTTCCTTGTCGCATCTGGAAATTTCTAGCGTGGGTATCTTGAATTTCTCATCCAAGATCATTTTTTGTTGATTTCAAGGAAAAAGTGGCCACTTTTAACCCCCTTTTTGGCCTTCCATCTCCATGCACATACCCATATGTCCTAATTTTATCTATGCAAATATTGTGATGGTGGGTATAAAATTGAGGATTGCTCTACTCTAATTTAGCATTGGGGGGACCATAAAATGACAACACAAATGATTTAGAAGGGGAAACCCCCACTTGCACTAGGTATAGTGCCATCTAAATTAGTTTAGGTCCTCACGAGGTAGAGTGCCCACACATAAGAGAGTCAAAAAAGTGGCCATCCATAAGGGATGTTCACATTGAATGAACTTAAATTAGTTGTGGAGCCAAAGAAAAACATTGTATAAGTTGAAGACCACACAACAAAAATGGATCATGTGTAGCAACATATGTTGTATCAAGATTGTGTGCATTTATTTTGGTTAGCACAAGGAGAAATAGGTATAGAGAATGAGTAAGTTAGGATGCAACTATTGAGTATGTTATTTTATAGTTCTCATGTAAAGGTGATGTTCATTCTTGATTAATAATTTTGTTGGAGAATTTTTCTTGTAGGGAGATGCACCATGTAGGAGCAGTTGAGGACACAAAATCATGCAAGGTGTTGTGCACCAATGAAGTCAAGTATAACACTGAGCTACTTTTGATGTTGAGAATGAATAGGTATTTGTTACATAATGTATTCATAGATCTAGGCTTTGAGATCAATGTATTGACAAAAGAATCATTAATGGCAATAGAACATACCGTGTTGTAGCCATCACCTCGTGTATTGCATTTGGATAATAACACATGAGATTTTCCCTTAGATGTTGAAATAAATATTGAGGGGGTAACATTCTAGAATTATTTTGAAGTTTTTATTTTGTTTCCAAGCTAAGGCATATATGTAATTTAATAACCACATAATGAGTTTTGAGAATGAGCAAAGGAGAGTTATAGCCCCATAGGACCCTGTGGAAGGGTCCACATATGTAGAGTTAGTTCACAGAGTAAAGGGACTTGGAAGAAATTTATCAAATTACTAGTACTATAGAGGATCACAAACAATCCACGTACAATGGTGCTCTTTAATGGGGCAATGCATTTAAAGTAGATTTTGACTTATAGTTAGACACTAGTTATTAGGATAATTTAATACATGATCTCACGAGAAAAATATATGCTAGTGTGCACAATGTGTCATTGCACATGTCCTAGGGAGCATCATCAATTCAAAATAAGTTTCTTGGAAAAAGGGACAATTTGGGTGTGCAAGAAAGCATGACTAGCCAACCTCAAATGCATTCCCAAAATCATGGTAAATCTAACATTAGCAACACAATAATGGATTCTAGTCCAATGCTCCACATGTGTGTGTCATATCATTAAAATACCTAAGGATGGTCCTTACTTCAACATGAGAAACAATCCTAAGGAATATTACACAACAATACAACATATTTTTCCCATTGAATAGACCCACCTAGCATTCATTTCCTACACACTTCAAGATACCATAATGAGATGGTGGGTAGTGCACTAGTCTACCATTAATGGCTAGGCTCACTCTATAGAGGTTTTGCTTTCTAGGTTTCTATAACCAAGGATGACACAAGTGATACAATATAGAAGAGAGACCTCCACCACCTCACCACACATATTATAGACTAGTTAAGTAATGATTCCCACATAACCAATTAGTCAAGTTGCATCAATCCTAAATAGGATATAGAGGTATTCTCTAAACAGAGTTTCACTATGTATATTCCTAGGAATAGTATCAACTTTTTGGAGAGCTAAACATTTAATAGTTTAAACAACTCATAGATGTATAGTGTTGACCTTCAGTTGCCTATACATTTATCAATTTAAACAACACAACATAATATGTTTTATACAACTATATATATAGTTGTATACAATGTATTATGTTGTGGGTTATTAAATTGATAAATGTATATATATTACAACTACCCATTAAAATCGCTAGTTTCTTCTCATACTAGGTAGTTGCAACAACAACAATTTTCAAGTGAGTTTACAATGCATGCAGATAGAAATAGGGTAAGTCATTATACCCTAATGCAAGGAAATTCTAATTTGGCATTTAAACATATGGTAACACAATAAAATTTACACACATAAAGTTGAAATTTAATGTTTCGAATTAACCAGACATACCTATGAATGGTTCCTAGTACAAAAATGTCTTCCTTCTTAGATTCACTTGTCACTCCTCTTTCTTTTCCAATTTTCTCCTCTTTTTCCCCCAATGTCATCTCCCAAAATCAAAGTCTTTTTCTTCTAAATTGCATGACCAACACTAATAGTGCTTTTAATGACCACTCCCACCACTCTCTAGCTTGTGGTGATGGAGTAATTATCTCCTCAATCTCCTGCTGAGGGTTGGCCATCAAGCTAGTGAACATAAACTCTCCTCCCTTTCTCACGCTTATAAAACCTCCAACTAAACTCTTCTAGTACTCATGCATTAATAATAAGTGAGATGCAATAGTCTCCTCAAAATTTCTATAGTATGATAATATTAATATTAAGCACCTCTATCATTCTAATAATATAATCATGTTCAAAACAACTTTGCTTATCTAAGAAGACCAAAAACAAATGTGATGTAATTACTAACTTAATAACACAAAATATACCACATGTATCAACTCTACTGAGGATCAAACCATTTTACTTCAACACTGACAAATGTAAAAAGAGCGTTAACCAATGTTGACAATGCATGACTAATGCAGTAGGACGTCAAACAATGATTCAATTCGCAGTTGACATAACATTACCAGTTAACCTATTATAAAATAGTGACGTGTGTGAGGGTGTTCTCTTGTTTGGTTCATCTTCCTTACTGTCACCATCTATCATCCTCTCCCAAATGATATTCTCCCTCAACCTATCAAAGGGAAATGATATCCTACATCCACCTCAGTCCAATACAATGGTAGTTAGTCCAATAATCAAAATCAATTGAGATGGCAACTAAAGATTGTAAAATATTCATTTTTAAAATATTACACATCATTAAAAATATCAGTTTTGCTCTCCCCGAGCAATTTATTTAATCATTTTAAATATTCTAAAATATGTGATTAAAATGGGATGTGACAATTTTCTACTGGTTTAATTATACCAATAACCAACATTTTATCTATCTAAATTTTCACTTTGACTTTCAAATTTAGATTCAACTAGTAAGGATGTTGTTTATGTGATTCTGCATTCTACTTGAGTTGGATCTTCATTATTCCCACTTATTCTTTTATTCCCTTCAATTCTATGGAAGTCCTTGGAAAAAGATCCTTATATTCTTTCATTATCTCTACAACTTTTTCTATTGTTTCTTATGTCCAATAATCAATGATCTTAGCCATCTTGGTCTCACCATTCTTAGCTATGTTATTTTCTTTGATTTTAATGCTTGGTAGTAATATTCACTTCTATCTCTAGGTTTTTCTTATTATATGGTAAAAGGGGGATGAATGCAAAGTATGAGTACACTAGATCAAACCCTCCTTTCACTATAACATTCAAGGACAAAAACCAAGCCAGGCCACTACAAGATGGAAGAGGGCTCAGCTATTGATCTTTGTGCTCTTGTTTGTCAAGGAAAGATAAGATTCAACCAAGCCTTTTATCAAACCCTAGGCCAATCAAAGCACTAAACCCTAGAAATATGATAATCAACTTGAAACAGATGATCGACAATAGAAATCTAGAAACCAAAAGTACAAAGGATCAGTAAGATGTTGGAGCCTATCTCCTGAAAGTAGAGGTGTCAGAGGACAAATTCGGCAACTGCCCAAGTCCAGAAGTAGGATTCTATTGGAGGTCAAAATTGAGAAAAGGTTGCAAATGATGCTCAAAAACTAGATCTAGAAGCTTGAGGCCCTATAGACTAGGGTGGCAGCTGCCCAAGTCTAGTTAGAGGAATATTCTAGAACTATTTTTGGATCTCGAAAGTATAATTCCTGCACTGCCTTCTTGTAGCTCCACCTTTCCCAAAACATGAACCTATAACCTGCACACAAGATGATAAGAGATGGGTTTGGGGGTTGTGGTTTTTAGGGATTTGCCTCAGTTAAATCCTAGGTTAGCATTCAAGCTTTCCTGACACCATTGTTAATGAGAGAGTGTGCCCTTGTAGGGCAGAGGCTAAAGATAATCCAAACGATGAAATGATTCAAATAGCAATGATGTCACCTCAGAGATGAAGTCCTTAGGAGGATGAAAGCTCTTCAACTCATAAGGAGATGGATGATGAAGCCATATCTACAACAAACACACAAATACAAACACAAATCTACAACAAATACACAATGAATGCCTTGAATACTATTTGCTCCAATATTATAAGTTCACGTTATCCATCTAGGTGTAAAATGAAGTCATTAACTCACTTATTTATGTTTTCCTGCTAACATTTATGAATTTAAATCACAAAAGCTGACAAGGAGAAACATTTTGGAAGGGCCCAATCCGACATGTGCCATTAGTTAACCTCGACCAATAAGGGGAGACTTGGGCAGTTGGTGCTCAAGTCCAAGGACCCAAATTAGGTCAGGTTTAAGATAAAGGGGGTCCCAAGGGTCTAAAATGTCATGGGTGTTAGGAAGTTTTCTTTGAGATGATCAATTAGAATGTATAATGAAGCAAATAGGACCTAGGAGCTAAACTAGGAGGTAAAAAGGCATGTGGCCACTTTTTACTCCATAACATTTCTATTATCTCTCTCATCCTCTCCTATTTGTACATCTAAATTCTTAGGATCTTTGTCTTCATCTAAAGGATCCTTATTCTCTTGCTTTACCAAATAACATATCCTTTTTAATGTTTGTAGTAACCATTCAAGTATATCCTGTTCACATTGTATCTTTTGTTTTCTAAATTTTTGTTTGGTTTCTTCTTGTGATAGGGTTATGACATCTTTAATCTATTGGAGCACATTATGTATCTAAGGATTTGGATCCTAGAATTCAAAAGTTTTATAGAAATCCATCTTCATTATATCCCAATGTTTTGTCTCTCCTCTTAATTGTTGATGGATATACCAAGCTCGTATGATGGGCATTAAAGTCTAGTAGAAAATTTATTCTTATAAACTCTCATCAATCTCCCATATTTCATTCCATGCATTTCACAAGTTTCTATGTGATCAGATGGGCTCCCTATTCCATCATACTCAATTATTCCATCAATATCTGCTTCTTCTATATATCTTTTCTTAATCAAGACTATTAATGTTTTCCAAGTAGGTATGTTGTCTTTATGAGTGTTCCACCATTGTGTGACACTTAGAATTAAGGTTTCACCAAGAGCTTGTAGTCTAAATTCTTCATTTGTGAATGTGTGTTCCATTGCTTTAATATATTGTAACAAATCCCCTCCTCTAAAGTAGTGGGGTAATTTAACATGTGATATGATGTAGAGGATAAACAAGATACAAGAATAATGTTTTACAGATCCTACAAACCCTTCCTAGGCTCCAACTGTACCTACAACTTCTAGTTTACTAGTTTACTCACTAGGTTTAAACCCTCAAGAAAGGCCTAACTGGGGTGATTTTTGTATCAACACTCACTCTTATGCCTTATTAGGTTTCCTATACCCTCAACACACCCTGTAGGGTCTCACCAAACCCTCACTTTCCTATGGAGGCATCAACAAGATCAATTCTCAATAAACCATCAAAAGACTAGGGTTTTACTAGACCTGTTTGGCAGAGAACACACTCAGACTTGGATATCTTTCATACACAAGTGATTCTCAGGCTCTTCTCTCGTGGACACGTGAGAAACACCCTGATAAAGGTTCTTGAGCAATTTTATGAATTTCCAACAGTGGGAACAAAAGTTATGGGTTTTTTTCATATTGCTGGAAACCCTAGCTCTATGACAAGGCAGTGGCAAGGTTTTTGCTTGTTTCTCAAACCAAACATCATGAAACCACACAAAACCAAATGCATTAGACTCTCCATACAAGACTCTAACTTTCCATTCACTCACAGACCTGGTATAGTTCCGTACACATTCGTATAGGTCTGATTTCAGGCTGTTTTGCAAAAAAATAGTTAAGAAATACAATGAAATAGGGTATGCAAGTAGAAATTGTTCCAAATTCTTCTTGGAGAATCCTCCTTCCTTCCTCATATGAGATAATAATGTCTTCAATCACTTACAAAAGCCTTAAATATGTTTTGCCTTCAAACCTAACTAATATTTCATCAAAATTTTGATATTTATGTCCTATATCACTACCTAGGACTGAAAAAAAACATTGCAAAGGGACCCTACATGGTCTTACATGGTCTTCCAAGACCTTATTTTCATAAAAAAACCTAATTCTAAGACTGAGGAACAACCCCTAACCCTTCAACAAGCCAAAATCCACTAGAAAATTCAAATTTACATTTTGGTGGGAAAATCAAAATTTAAATTTCTAGGCCTATTTACACAACCTAGACCATTGGAAATGATCCCAATGGACCCCCTAAGACCTTCATAGACTTAACTAAGACTCTTAACATCAAAATGAGCCATAAAAACATCACTAGAGTGATGCTCCTGCATCATGATATCCCTCTTTAGATGAAATTTAATTTCTTAACTTACGGTGAGCTCACTTGGTCTGCAATATCTAGTTGTGTTGTTCTAGGAACTTTTGTATTCATAAAGATTCTCTTGAGACCTAGAATCCTTTTCTTATGGTTTTTTGGTTCTTTCCATGCCCGTGCTTCTGCCACTTCATCTATATTTGTTGAGGTGTTATCAGTATTCAAAAATATATCTCCTTTAAAATTAGGTTCTCCATCCCATTCCTTCCTTGGTATAGCACCTATTGTGTATAGTGATTTAGTGTCTTCATCCTTACTTCATTCTATATTTTGTGAGTGAATTTCTTCCATATACACCCCTCTCATTCCTTCATTAAATGGTGTATGTACTATCCTTCCATTACCTTGTAGTATTAGTTCTTCTTCAACTGCATTGAAAATACCATTATTCTCCATAAACCATGTAATATCCAATATGATGTTAAAGACTTATTTTGTTCCCTCATACATATCAATAACTTCAAATTCAACTTTAGTCTTTATACCCATAAAATCATCTTGGACATATCGCCATGTACCAATTAGACATATTGGTGTTCCATCTACTAAAGATATATGGTGTCTAATGGAGTTGCGGTTTACCAAATGCCTCCCAAATTTTTCTTAGGCATAATAATTATATCTATTCCTAAGTGCAATAAATCTTTCTTAACCATCCTACCATTTAGTCTAACATCCAGTAGTACTAGTTGGTTTTTCCATCTCTATTGGGTTTTGATGGATTTGATTTGTGGCTTCTTATTTTATTTTCTTTTCTTTTTGTATTCCAATGTTTTGAAAATTGTTTGAATTTTTACAATAACATATCTTCTTCTATTAAACTAGTCATTTCTTTTAGATTTTGAGCTTCTCTTTGTGAAAAATATGTTTTTGTATTCTCTTCTTGTTATCGTATCTTTTCTATTATATTTTTTAGATTTTTTGTCCACTAAGTCATGGTCATTTTTATTAGGATATCCATTTTGATCCTCACTCTCATCTTCTTCAATTATGTGCTTATGACTCGCATCTTTCCCTCTATGGGTTATGAATGCTGCTATATTATGTATCTTCCTAAATTTCTCAATAGCCTTTTTCTTCAGTTGTCCTTTCCTTTGTTGATACTCTTTTTCCAAAAAATTATTCTTATATATTATTGAAGGTTCTCCTACTTCATATCTAGGTTCTATGTCTTTTTTCTGACATCTCTTAGCATTATGTCCTTATTCTTTTTGTATTTTCATTGTTACCTTCACACCTCATGGTGTATTAGGAATCGACAATTCTTCACTTATAGTCCCTTGTACCAGACCATTCTTATAAAACTATATGGCTTTAGGGAAACCGAATGCATCATTTGAATTGTCACCACAAAATCCACAACCTAATTTTTCTTCTCTTTTTTGCTTTTGCACTCATTTTTATAGTGAGCTTGCTTACCACAATAGTAGCAGGTTGGCTTCTAGCCTCTTCCTCTACCTTGTCTACCTTTGTAATTTTTGTTGTGGTAGTCGCCTCTATCGTATCCTTGTGAATAGTCATTGTTATAACTCAAGTAGAAGGTTCTCCATTTTGTATTTGGGGTACCACATGGTTCCAATTATTAATTTTTTGTTGATTTCTCTTCCATGTCGGTTCTTGGTAACCCTAAGTTGTATAGCCATTTAGTGTTATTGTGGCCAATCCTTAGGATTTGGTTATGCCTCTATCAATAGTGGATTCTTCCTTATTCATTCCTCTAACAATTAGTTCATATTCTTCTCCAACTAACATGGGAAAATCATCTATTAGATGTTTATCCCACTATTTACATATACCACAGTAACAACTTACTGTTCTGCCAAGAACTTTTTCAAATTCTACCTTAGTGCGGTGGCATGTTTTGTTCCTTTAGCCATTGGGAATTCATTTGTTAGGTGTCATTCTCTACTACAATAGGTACCCTAGATTCCATCCCTTCTTGGTAAGGGAGAAGTCTCGTTTCTCCTACCTTTTAGTAAAATTTCCTGTTGCAGTTTTAATTTCTCCAATTCTAGCTTTAATTTTTGAACTCCATCACTTTCTCTAGATTCATTTCTCCATGATTGAGCTTCTATCCTAGTTATTAATTCCATTAATTCACTATAGGTAGTAAAAACAATTTATCTACTACAACTTTGATTTGTAGTTTCAAACCAACTATAAACCATTCTATCCCCTATTTTTTGGTTAGTGGTTCTAATTTACAAACTACACTTTTAAATCTTTGATCATATTGTTATACTAGTTCATTCTTTTATTGTATCGTCTCCCACATTTTTCTCACACTTTTTGTAGGAGCATTCAGAGAATAAAAAAATTACCAAAAAAATTAACTTATCTCTTCCCATTCCTTATCATGTTTGGGGCATACCTTAATATATACCATTTTAAGGCTTCATCTCTTAGTATCTCTACGAATTCATATAATCTAGTTTGGTCATAATCTATGATCTCCTTGCTCTAATGGGATTATAGAATGAAGAGATGTTCACTTGCATCCATAGTATCTTTATTGAACATAGGGATTTTAATCCTATTTACCACCATCTGTGCCAGAGTGAAAGGTGTCTTTGGTTTATATTTTTTGTGTTTTAAGGCTTGTCCTTATTTTTTATTTATCTTCTACTCTTGGTTTTATTTCTTTCTTTTCCTTAGGTCTCCTCTACTTGGTTTTATCCTTTTTTTGGTTGACTAATTTCTTTTCTCTACCCTTGTCTCTAGATAATTGGATTTCAAAATTGTAACATGCCTTCTCATATTACTTGAATAAACTAAAGAATTTACAATTTAGTAAATAAGCATGGTAAACATGAGAGAGGAAAAAAAATTATACATATCTTTTACATAACCACAAATGAGTAAAAGCATATCTTTTTTGAATATTTCAACCTTGAAGTAACAACAGATTCAAAGATAGAATCATAGTGAAATCATTTTACTTTACATTTACAATACATAAATTGCACTTGGCATAAAGAATAGTTTTACATCATAAATTTGACTATCATAAGTCATAACATAATATGTACTGCAACTGGAATCTTGATATCTGCTTTCACAAGTCTCGGCGAGTCATCTACTATAGAGGGAGAGCATCATCCGAGTGCTTTACCTCCAACCACAAACTGGCAATCTCCCGCACATCTTCCAACCTAGAAGTGGCCTTACGCTTCATGAAGAGTATAGATATATAGAGAACCAACAGGTTTTGTCATATGAGTCCTAGTGTCATGTCCTACGTAACTCAATCAACCATACAACTCTAGACATCCTTCTAGCTAAGTATGATCATTCTGATTGGTCATGCCATCTAGACACTGTGAACCGACTAATGTATGCAAAGACAAATGCATTACTTTGGCCAAAGATTCAATATAAATAGATGTTTGCAATGAACGTAGTCGTGAGTTCACACACCTCAAACTTGACTTGGAAACTATCTCATCCTACAGTGAATTTAGTTTGACTAATACTAGTCATAGAGTGACTTGACTAAGTTTCACCCATAGTCCACCAGACTTAGAATTTATTCCTGAATTCTATAATACAATACCAAAAATGGGTTTTAAAATGAG
Source organism: Cunninghamia lanceolata (assembly GCA_027924645.1). Lineage (NCBI taxonomy): Eukaryota > Viridiplantae > Streptophyta > Pinopsida > Cupressales > Cupressaceae > Cunninghamia > Cunninghamia lanceolata. The sequence continues at coordinate 7,247,007 of BSBN01000738.1, forward strand.
AGCTTAGGCTTTCGAAAAAGCCTAACGTTACAGTCTTGCAACATTTGATCTATGACTTTCTATCACTCTACCCTTTGTTTCAAAAATTTTATATTTTTGGGCTCGATGTCTAATATCGACATTAGCATATAACTTTGTCAAAAGCTTCTTAACTCCTCTTAGGTATTTCTCTTGATCTAAGGATTCTCAACTAATCCTTGTCAACTATAAACACATTAATTTTAATCGATGACATAACCATAAGGAGAATCTTATGTTTACTAAACATATATGGGTTATTCTTTAGAGATTTATCTTCTCTAACCCATCATACAAAATAACATTAAATCTCTTGTTATCTGTAGGTAAAAAGAATATCATATCATACTACAATAATAACCTTTAGTCTTATTTAGACTATATAGTTTTTAATGAACTTATATTTCTCACATAAAATAAGTAGCATGGGTTTCCATCTTCTTATAGTAAAACTATATCTAAATTACATGGAATTGACATCGTTAACATAGTTTGATATCAATGACAAAGGAAGAGTTTAAAGAGAATAATATGATAGGTTTTGAACTGATAGTCTCGTTCCATTCACTACTCTGGGTATAAAAAGATTCAATACCTGTGCACTTCATCCTCGTGCAAGATATAATCGTATCCTTTCTATGAGCATATATATTACTAGGGTCATACCTTGATGATCCAATAATGACTAATATCATTCTAGTTTTCTTATAATAAGAGACCTTATACTGAGTCTTCAAAATGAAAACTAAACAATCTTGAATGCAATAAAAGATACACAGGGTTCATCACGATTCTACCCACTTATCTTAACTCCTAACTCTCTTATGAGTTCTCAGGTGACTCTGATGAGTTACAATAGATATAATCATCTCAGTTATAATCATAAAAGAAAGAGATCATTGGTATCTTGCCTACCAATGACATGTACTACTTCAACCTGCTAGAGTCTACACTCTTCAGCCTGAAGAAGTATACAACTCTTCGGCCTAAATAAAAGTATAGATACACAACCATTACATATATATAGTCGGTTATAGATTAATATACAGAGAACACTTAGTAACATGTCGAAGCTTCCCTTATGTGATTTATCTTCAATAGAAATAAAGGGATAATGTATTCTCAGTGAGAAATGTTGCTAGTTGAATGTCTATCTCAATACTAACAACATTACCAATCGGCCATAAGTTAATGCTTATACAAAAATAAGATATGAATTTAGCCTCATGTATACACAGAAATAAAGGTAAGGCGTCGGCCTTGTAAATAACAATTTTTTGCCTTATATATAAATAATATCAGCCTTATCTTCTCAGCCTTAAAATACACAGATTATCAGTCAAAACATACACTGAGCATAGATTATAGAAAGCAAAGTGCTATTTTGTACTGATGCAAAGCATCGACTGTTGATATAAACTTAGGCATTCATCATCATAAACAAATCAAAACTTATTTGATAACTAGCATTCAAGAGATGAACTTGTTTGTTATTGTTCACAAACTCCTTTCTTCCGTCCCTGAATTGCGCTATTTCATTGTTCAAGAACTCCCTATTCTATTCAAATAGTTTTTCCCTCCTTCCTCTCTACCTTGTCAATAATCTTCAGAGCTCAAAGGTTACAGAACTGTTCCCCGATCTCACCACAATGTGCTTATAAAACCCCATAAACTGCCACTCCCTCAACCCACGGAGTCTATGGCAATTTACTTGCCTATTTTCATGCTTTTCTCACATGTAGACATAGTGGAGGAGTGGGTCATACTAACCACTCTCATACTCCTCCTAAAATCCATATCCATCGTGGAGGAAGGAGTTGAGGCTCACATAAAAACATGATGGTTTTGCACTATTTGTCATCATCCACATTACTAAAAGGAACTTCTTTGATAAAAACAAAAATAAAATGGGTTTTAACAAATAAATCATATTAGTATACATATATACATCAACATAATATCATTAAATGAATGAAAACATATGTCATTTTTAATACAAAGCAAGACATGAGAATGGGGTTGAGAATCTCCCCCTCTCAAATTGTTGACAACGAAGTGTTTACTTAAAAGGAAGTAGTTTTTTACTACTAATATAAACTATATTTATATCTCATGAGTAGGAAAATGACAATCAACCATAATCTATCGCCAATCATAAACTATCCAAACATGGTTTTTTTGACAAAACCTATGCCTAAAGGAACTTGTCGACTAATTGATGTCTGTCGAGTCAAAACCAAACTTAGACTAGTTAGGTCAATGCGACTTACCAATCTAATTGTCGATTCACTAAAACTTTAAAGGCACAAGATTCAAATGGCAACCAATTTGTTCTTTCCATACATCTATTCACTTCTCTCTAATGATGCTCTCCCTCCCTTTTTCAGAGGGTGGAAATCTATTTCCTAGTTACAACTCACAGTCACCAAACTAGGATTAGTGCATCATTAGTAAATCCTTATACATCATGAATAGATAATATAATCACATGTCAAAATTCTATGCATTTAATCATAACTCATGAAATCATTGATTTATCCTGACATTTTCTCTAAATGTCAAATCATTAATCCATGCAAATTTGTCCACTAATTAGATGCAAGTAAAAAGTAAAGCATAGTCAAAATTTGGGGATGTAACAAAAATTGTAATTGCCTAATATTTCTTCAAAATCTTTCATACACTCTCTTCTTGCTCTCACTCTCTCTATCCTCATCAAGTATTCATTGTTTATCTCTTCTTCTAATACTCTTCTTGTCTCATTTGGCACAAGGGTGACTCTTGGTCTGGGGAGTTCACCTCTTCAACGTGCCATTTCATCTTGGAAGATGAAATTTTTAGTAATTTATCATTATTTAATAACATTTTGTTAATTAATATGGGAATCTCTCATCTTTCTTCAATTGTTTCATTTGTATAAATGGATAATTGCTTGCATAATTCCCTTATATCCTCTTTCTTTGCATTCCTTTCATGAAATTTTAAGTTTTTCAACATCTCTTCTTTTTGTAATTGTATACTTTTACTTACTATGTTTTCTAGATATTCTTCACTCAAATTCAGAGGTTTTAGTTTTGAAATTGGGGTTAATAATCCCTCAAATTATTTATTGAGTATGAACTTAATATTAGATAGATCTAGTTTAAAATATGGATTTCTTGTTAAAAATTCAATTTGTGAAGCACTCTTGCGTGTATGCTCTAGAGTTAGGAATTCATATTACAAAGCACTACTGCTTCAATGCTCTAGTTGAGCATTATTTCTCCTAATCCCTTTCTAAATTGATTCATGTAATTCATCATATTTTTTTATTTGGTCTGCTAATTTGGTCAAATTTTCTTCTGCTCTTTTTATGTGGATAGTTATTTGCCAGATGTTTCCTTGTTATTGAGTTGCATAGTAACTATATGTCCCTTTGTTGGTGGATTCTCATCACTTTTACTAGCAACCTTTTTAGCATGCTCTACTGAGGCTTCTTTAGCCTTCTCTGTTCTTATATAGTATCTTTCATATCTTTCTTGGATTTGTTTCAACCTTCTTTCTTCTTTCATGTGGATTTCATAAGCCATTTTAATCTCTTAAAAAAATTCTCTCAATATTTTGATGTCTTCTTTTGCCATAGGTGTTTTAGATTTGGATTTTCATTAATCCTTTTATTCATCCTTAATGGATCACACTAGACCTACATTTAGCAATCACATATTTTGAGGATCATTTTCAGGATCCCCCCATTCCATTTATCACCCCCTAGGTGCCTAACTCCTCTCATGGGATAGGACCTAGAGTGTATTAGTGCACATCTCTTTTACTACAATAACTATCATTAATACTCTCTTCCTTGGTGACATTTTTTACCTTAATTTTTCCTTGTTTCTATAATTTCTCTTCTTATACACCACAACTAGGGTCCCAAAAATGGAACCAAATGTTGACAATAAAATGTAGGCCTAAGGTCTATACCACTTATGTCAGATAATTTAACCCTAGGGTGATACAATAAGAAGGAAAATAAAAGAGTGTGGTAAGTAACATATGCATAAAATAAATATTCAAACAATTATACACATTCATTAACACCATAAGATAGGTCTACTCATATATTCATAACATATATTCTTTATGCAATGTATATTCTTTACCACAAGCATAGATATAAACATCCCATATGCTTGGGTAGCTTCTACTACAACTTCCTTATATCTTCATTTGTCTATCTATCTTATCTCTATCTCCTTATCTATTTCTATCTAGTATATATGTACATAAATACATAAAGAGACATGTCTTTCTCCCTTGAGATGTCTCTTGGATGTGTTTTATGTCAGATGGAGGTACCACTCTATTTTTGTGGTGAGTTTCTCTCTATTTATGTTGTGCAAGTAGTGGTGCATTTCGCACTACCAAAAATCATTAATGAAGTGTTGTGAAAGTGTGTCTTTGAAAATGAATGAAGTGAAGTGTTGTCAAAGTGCCATGACGAGTAGGCCAAAGGACACTATAAAGGTTGTCTACCACATAAAATGTGCTACAAGTAAGATTCTAGTGGTCAATAGTTTGAAAGGATTCACATAAGTATGTGTTGTCCCTATTTTTGTTAGGTCCATTTTAAATTTTAGTCAAGTCCATTTCCAAAATCTTAAAACCTTAACACTTAGCCTAGTTATGCAAATTCATGTGAAAAAGGTCAATTTTTAAAGTCTTGAGAAGCACAACTTTAAAAGCTTTGTCAGAGTTTTCAAGGAAAAACCAAACTTTGGTATCTAATTCAGAGGTTTCACAACTATGTCGGCATCCGAAAAGGTTTGAGACATAACCTTGTCAACTTTATATGAACGAAAAGAAATAAATGGTTCAAAAGTTTCGCTTACTTTTGTTTTATCCTCAACTATTCAAATGGTTGTGGAAACCCCATTGGCATCCAACAAGATTTTCACAACCATGTGAGTTCCTAAAAAGAATGAAGAGGCTAATACAAGTTCTTTATGATTGGCAAACAAGAAAGTTCTGAATAGTGTGTCACTGCCCAATAAGGTTCTCAAATCCATCAGGGGCTGAAGAGGTTCCCACAATCTCTAAGTCCATATCAAAGGAAAAACAACTTATAACACTTGAAACTTTTAAAATCTCCAACCATCAACAAAAGAAAGGGCTTTGAAAAGCATCATCAAGAGCTAACAAGGTTCTTACAACCTTGTTTCAAGCTGACATGTAGTTTTCATGAGAAAGTAAGTTTCTGAGAAGAAGGTTTAAATGTTGAATACTCTCACAAAACCTTCTAATTTAAGAAGTTCTAAAAACTACATTGGCTCTTGAAATGGTTCTCACAACCTCGTTGGAAGATGACAAAGTTCTTATAACTGATCAAAGCCCCAAAATTGAAGGCATTGCTTCAGCACAATTCCTCACTAAATGACTTAATTAAAGGTTCTCACAACTATGTTAGGAGCCAACGTAGTTTCAAGAACCATCAAAACCTTTGATAGAGTTCAAAAAATAGAAAGTTATAAAAGGGCTCCTAAGTTCATTTTCAAAACACAAAAGCTGATAATTTGTGAAGAAGCTCCCATGCCCTCTACATTTTGAAGCTTGCCATTGCATCCAAGTGACCATCTCTCAAGCATTCAAATCATGTGATTAAGTAAGCTCATACCCTTTTCATAGCAATTTTCTCTGTTATACTTCTAAATTTTTCAAACCTAACCTCTTCTCATAAACCCTAGTTGCTGAAAAATCCTCCATTTTCGCACCATTTCACGAAACTTTACATAATCATTCTTTCTCACACAAACTAAAACTTCCTCCAGACTTGGCATATCCCAAACAATTTGAAACCCTAACCTACACAATCTTTTTGTTCGCAAAACCCCCAAAAATGAAATATGAATATCAGGGGTATGAGTATATGTTAGTACTAGAAAGCAACCTTTCAGAGGTTAGAGACACAAAGTTAGGGCACATAAATTTGGGAATTTTGGGATAGAATGAGGGAAGATAAGAGGTCTTCAATGGCTCAAATTACATTTAAGAGTGGATTATCTCATGTTGTTGGGTTCCCAGTTGCTATGAAATGCACTAACCTTGTTCTAGCATGTACAAAACATTACAAGCTAGACAATTGTCAAATTAGAACTATTGCTAATAGACTCGTTGCCAAATTGGATCGCCCATCTCTTGGCATCACTACTATGCCCCTAATCTTATAGTGTGTGTATGGCTATGGGTAGTCGACTTGTGGCTACCTTAATTCTTATTTAAATTATATAATCATTAATATAGTCTTATATAGGTAGTTAGGTCGACATGAGTGGCATCCATGGCATAAGTATGGTATAGAGAGAAGGTAGAGGTTAGTTATTATCATCATGTTGAGTATTGTGCTCTTATTGAAGACTATTGGAGGTGGCCCCCTTGAAGTGGGATATTATTATCAAATATTTGCAACATATTTCCTATTATACTCTTCTACTGTGCATGTTTTTTCATTACAAGTGGTATCATAGCATGATCTTGGCACTGTGAAGGCAAGAAATAAGGTGATATTTTTTCAATTTTGGAGGTCATTTTTGGAAGCACATATCTCTCTCTCATTTTGGTGAATATTTTCAAGATTTTTGGAGGGTTTTTAAAGGACATATTTGGGTTTGAATCAAACTTGAAGATGGATCCTCACCTAAATAATTTGATGGTTAGCACTCATATTAGATCTTAAAAGATGTTACAAATGAATAATATGCAAGAAGAAGTAGCCAAAGAAGAAGAAGAAGAAGAAGAAGAAAAAGAAAATGTAAAAGAAGAAGTAGCAAAAGGAGGAGTAGGAGGAGAAAGAGAAGAAGAAGAGGCAGAAGAATTCAAACCAATAACATCTTGCCATGCATTATCACTACTTGGAGAAATTTAGAAAGTATTATTTCCTAAAGGAGATCCTCATTATGCAATTTAATTAATGTTAGGGTACCATCTACCATCCTTCACCTCTTCCTCGAAGGAACACCAAAAGGTTAGAGAAATTGAAGAATAAATTCATCGCCATCAAGAGATAGATGCAGAGGGAAGACACATCTGGAGCTTGAGTTAATTTTCTAGACATACACAAAGGAGATGTGGACTAGGACACTCATAAAATAAGACCAAATAGGCCCACCATGCTTATATTAGTAATACCCAAGTGGAATCATCTAATTAGTGTTTACCCTTGAAAACCCACATGAGCACCTATATGCATACACTCAACCAGTTAAATATCGACACAATAGTCTAGGTGGGATTGATAAAGTCTTTTTGTACTTTAACTTGCAAAGCTCAACTGTTAAGCTAGAACATGGTTTGATGGATTAGGATAAATTGATAAGATCTAACAACTTGGGATAAAATGGTGAGGGTGAAGATGTGGGTGGCCTATTTAATTATTTTTCCACAAGCACTAACAATACGCCACGTAGCTAGCCCCAATTGTGCACACAATGCCTTTGGCACTCACATAAATAAATACAACAATCCCACTTGATGTAGGTTGTTGAAAATCCCCTTTTATATACATCATGGCTTGGTCTCAAAATTCATGATCATAGTCTTCCTTTCAGTCATTTGTTTTGATCATGGTAGGGTACTTGTTGTCACTATAAAAATAATTTCAACTTGTTATTTGTCTAAGATGGCAAGCTTGTTCTTGGTTACTTTCATAGTCTCCATGCTTTTAGTCTACAAACTATCAAATCATTTTTCTTTAAATGGCTACATACACCTTTTGTCTTAGTTTAATATTGAAGACTTTAGTTTAAATCCTTTGTGTGCTATCAAAATTTGGTGGGACATACATGTGCCATCGTAGGGTGAAACAACATTGTTAAATGGTGCATAACTTGTTTCGTGGGTTTGATCCTCACCCATCAGTCTTAATGTGTTTTTACCCCACCATTGGATCAAGTCATAGCTTAGCAAGTTTCAAGTTGTGCACTTTTTGTTATGTTTTTATGTTGAATAGTGATCATGGGTTTCCATATACTTAAGTTATTTTCATAGTGTAAATGTGACTGGTAACTTGTTAGCAGCACCACAGGCACCAATTTAGCTAGTCTCTTTATGTCCCTACCAATGGACTATATATCTATAGTGTCAGGGAAGTCAAGCTACATGTAATAATTTTATTAGTCTTGATCCAACAGGTGAGTGAACCACCCTACACCTTATGCCTTGACTGATGTCCAAACACCATAGATCTTGAATAGAATAATTTTTTTGATAGATAAGATGCTACCAAGGGGGTAGCTCCCATTCATTCAAACCAGCTAAAAAAATGATACAAAACGTTGCATTTCCAATGGCTTGTTGTATCACCTTCGTTACACCATTTGTTTTAGTGTTGAAGAGTCTTTTGAGTTGTGTCTCCATAGCTTCCTACAGACAGGAGCACATACAGTTGATCTCTATAATTAGTTCAGTGTATGAAGCATGAGGAATGAAGGTTTGTATAAAATCCACACCACAAGGGTGGAACTTGTGAGATCCAATCCTATTGCACGGTAAATCCTCCAATGCAGAGAGTGTATTGTCCCAAGATCCACGAAACCAAACTGTCTCACCTCCAGTTTTGGTAGTAATGTCCATTATTTTATTTCTCTACTGATCACAAGTTATGGCCATAGGGGAGAGCACCCAATAGTGGTGCACCCTAACTTCACGCCTCTCAAAATCATACGTGGCGATTTTGAATCACTCCAAAAAATTTACAGTAGCTTACTTGGCAACGCCCCTACTTATAACTAAGGTTTCAGGGCCACATCATCAAATATGATGCCACATCAGCATGCTTTTTGTTGAGGTGTCAAATAGTTCCCCCCAAAAAAGAGTGGACCAATAGGTGTGCATTAAGTCATGTTTTGTTAGTGGGTTGATTTGGCATCACATCATTGGTTGCTTTTTAAATTTAAAAGGCACATTTCATTCAATTATTAGTACTTATAGTAATACTAACAACCTTAAAATCACAACTACCAGTACTAAACTTTAAAAATATTGGGCCTTAAATGCACATATACTAATACTAAACTTAAAAAATATTGGGCTTTAAATGTGCATATACTATCTCGGCCATTGGAACTATCTCACCTATTGGGTCTTTTCCCTTATCCTTACCACTCTCCATTTTGATCTCTGAGTATTTCAATGTTCTATCAATCCTTACAACAAAATCTTGTCTAAGATTTCTTTGTCATTTCTATGGATCCATTATTCTTCATCACTCCCAACTGAAGATTCCCCCATCTACATGTGTCATTCGAAATAACCTCCACCTTGCTTTGCTTGCATACAAAGTTAGCAAGTTGGTCGGCTGATACATTCGCCTCCTGAAAACTATGTTGAATCATAATGTCTTGTAGACTATCAATGACTGTCCAAATGGAAGTTGCAATATTCTTAGGTTTCTAATTGGATACCTTACTATTACTATTTGCATTTATGCAAATCTGGGAATCACCCTCAACATCTATGTTTGATATATTTTTCTCTTTACATAGATTCAAACCTGCTAAAAGGGCCTGGAATTCGGCCTCATTATTCGTTCCAATTGGCAATTTCTTAGATATAGCCCACAAGACCTCCCCTTTATCATTTCTAATGATACACCCCACACCAGAAATCCCAAGGTTAAATAGAATAAATTTTAATCATTTAAGGTACCCAATACTTAACATAGTGAATAGTTACAATACAAGCCTTCAAATTATTTCATAGTTGTGGAATAATAAATGATTAAGTCAAGTCATTAGTGAAATATAAGCATTGGAATAAATATTACCTGAACCACGTGTCAATGTTGAGGTGGAACAAAAAAAATAATGAGCAACTTTCCTTTTGTTGTTCACACCTCTATCAATTAAAGAAATTAAATTTACACAGTCCATAATATTAGATTTGAATGCTTATGGATTTAACTGTGTAAAAAAATTTCCATCAATATTTCAGATCACACTCCATGGTCCATCATTATGATGTAGAGAGACAGAGAAGAAGATGCAAAATGGTAAAATTGCAAACCACAACTAACTAAATAGAAGAAGGGAGTGAGGTGGTGTGAGAACCAAGAGATCACGAGGGTTAGAAAAGAAATTAATTACTTAAAAAGAATATATATAGTATAAAAATGTCGAAATGAGACCAAGCAATATACAAGGTGAATGTGCATGGTTATTATAAAATGAAGAAGAATATGATAATAAAATGTTATATAGTTTAACAAAGAGATTAATTAAAATGGAAGAATTGTAGAAGATGAGATGAAATAAACTAATAAGTATATTGAAAAAACTAATCAAACACATGTACAGACAATACAAATGAGGCAAAAAAGTAAAAACACATGAATATGTGCATACATACATACATAGCATGTCTATATGTATATGCATACATGTATGTGTACCTATACATGCATACATATACAAAACTAGAAATATACAAACAAAGTGCACGAGGTATGGAAATTAGATACAAACATATATGTATATGTATGAGAATGTAAATATATATACACACATACACATATGTGTATATATATGTCAACATGCTAACAATATGTGAATATGAATGTATAGTATGTATAAGTGTATACATGTATATGTATATATATGTCTATACATGCTAACTATATATGTACATGCATGTATATATAAATGTATTTATGTATATTAAATGTATATGTATGTTATAAATGTATGCTAACTATATATTACACGTATGTACATGTAAATATATTCATATGTACATGTGTATGTCTATACATGTATACAAGAGGGGAGCCTAAAACATATACACCTCTATCGTCTGATCTTGGCATTTTTCCAAGTTATAGATTTACAATATGAAATAACCTTACCTTAGCATTGAATGCACTTAAATGTGTCTACATGTCTTAATTAAAATGAAGGAAATCATCACATGTTGTGACCCAGTGATCAAGGGAGACATAAACAGTGATAACTTTAAGAAAAAACCCCTAACTTTTTTATAAAATCCTGATGAATCTTAGCTAAGTACATTAAATTTCCTAGAGAATTTATGCACATCAATAGGAATTTCTAAGAAATCTTGGTAAATCTTAGAAAATTTTGGCTAACTGCATTAATTACCATGGTGAATCCTTACTATGAAAAAATAAATTATTAATTTGGGTTAACCATAAAATCAAATGTTATCTAAATTGTGGGTCCATCAATATCCACATAGTTGGTCGGTGCAATCCCCCATATATTATTTTTCTTTTTAAATGTCAGAGTTGAGTAAACATTTTAAATGACATGTGCTTATCACCCCCAAAATAAAATCAGAATTATCAGATTAAGAGGAAGCCAATGGTCTTGAAGTTTGATACTTCCTATCAATTAAATTTGTAAAGGAAAAAAGATTTAAAAAAATATACATAACAAAAAACTACATAAGAAAAAATTAGATGTTATGCCCAACAGACAAGGCTCAGCCCTACAGGGTTTGTTGCTTAGGTGCAGGCCTTAGAGACCACAACCCACCAAAGGGTTTGCAACCATTCTGAGCATGGCCATGGGGTGTTTCCATTGTTGCATGACCCTCTTCTTGTATGTTGTTTCCCTCATTTAAACCACCTTAACCTCCATATTTATTATACCACCTTCATTCACTATCCTTCCTCGTGAACTCTACAGTGCTTGTATTCTTTGTGATCATCAAATTTGATGCTTCATATGCCCTAGGTTTTAGAGGCCATGATAATAAAAGAGACAAAGGAGAATACAAGTGTTGCACATCAAAACACAATGCTGGTAAGTCATGTCCAATGGTCTTTTTGTTAGGATAGAACAATGAGGTTTGTCTAGAACTTAGCATACATTAGGGAGCTAGAACACAACGCTTGAAAATCTAATTATATATAATTCTTAAGTGGTAAAGCATTTCAAATTTTAATTTCAAAGTGAATATGGCCTTAAAAGCAAACACGAATTTAATAGTATTGGCAATATGGCCCAATAAATAAGCGAAAATGTAATATTAATGGCAAATATACTTCAAATTTGTTATATTATTAAAAACTTTATGCAATTAGGCTCTAACCACACATCATTTATTGTGGTGAAACAATTCATTTTAAAAAAATTAATAAAATAATACTTGGGTGAAATAACCAATAGTGAACTAAATTTTCATAAAACTGTGGCGATTTAGTTTCCCTCATAGCTTGTCGTATATGCCAAAAATGGAGGCCTCGATTTGAACTATTCACCATTTGGCAAAAATTTGGAACTAAAAAAATCTATGGATACAAATATAAAGGTGAAATGGAGTTATATGGTAATGAACCATGAAATATTAACACACACATATTGAAGGAGGCATTGAACATTCTACTTATTCTGAAAAGTGTCCCTGTAACAAATGCAAATCACTTGTCAATGATGAAAGAGTGGACACTTCAAGGCATCAAGTAGGCAAAGGTAGAGCATTTTCATCACTTCTTGTTGCCTCAATGCCATTGATCCAAAGGTGGATAATTTTAAAATGTTGATTACAAGCACTATGCATGAGTAAATTTTATTCTTAAGTGAATAATAATTTTCCAATTGACTTTGTGATGTGTGGACACTTCGAGAAAAGGGAAGAACATTTTGTTAACATTCGAATGCCACATTGTCATTGATCCGAAGCTAAATATCTATAGTCCATCATTTATATATTTTAGTGGGCTACAAAAATAGGCCTAATATTTGTAGTCAATGTGTCAAATGAAATGAAATGGTGGGCCCATAGCATAAATCTTAACATATTGCAAAGTTTAATCTTATTGTCTTCTACAATACATAAAAGAAAATTGAAATCCATTCGAAATGAAAAATAAGAATTTTCTAAATATTTTTAGATAAAACATAAACATTTTAAATTACTCAAATATTAAAATAATAAAAACCTTTAAAAAGAAATAAACTATTAATCCCATCTTAATCCGAAACTAGGTAAATATTTGCCGTTTAAAAACTGAACAATTACTATTATTCTCCTAAAAGGGAGTGCAGCCTACAACCCCCCTCATAGATTTTAGTACATAACAAAGGATAGATGATGTACTTAACATGACCAAGAAGATGATGCCTCCGATATCTTGAGAATCCATTGGGGAACATTTTGCTAAAAAGCAAACTACCACTCCCCATAATGTGAATTAATTACACCATAAAGTAAGTTGAGGTGAAGACATAAAAGCGTGTTCACACTTCCCAATCAAAAAGTGCTTGTCTTTTTCTTAAAAAAAAATCATCCATTATGGAGTTGCTAAGAAAGATAATCACTTATAAAGGAAATCATTTTACATCAATGTGATCAAGTGGAGATTATCAACCATGGATTGGAGCAAATATTGCAAGCTTTAGACATGCTTTAGCCTTTAATTCCTCCTGAAACTTAGCTTCCAAGTAAAGATGTGTGAAGACACACTCCAAATATGAGATAGAACTTTGAAATCTTTTTATAGTTTATTGGGAAAAAGGTTTGAAAATCTTAAAAATTTATTTTTAAAAGGTAAAGGGTCTTTCTTCTTCTTGAAGGTGTCGATGTGGTTGTAATTGTAGTGATTGGTTCAAAAACTATTTTTATAGTTTATATGGTTTAAAAGGTTTTCGTGACTCTTTTAACATAGAGGGTGTGGTTGGTACCAATAGATATGTGACTAATTTATTATTTCTCAACTACATGATATGGGACCTTCTATGTACTATGATAGTGACAAGTTCTCTTAACTAAGCTTTCTCATCTCAGGGTCTATAAGAAATGATCCTTAGTCTATAGATGAAAAAGAAAAAGAAGGTGGTGTCTTCATGGGGTGGAAGCCAATTCTTGTTGGTTAGGACCTCTCAAATGGTTAGGGAACCCCTCAAATCGAGACATGCCACCTCCTCCTAGTGACTATTATTGTTTAACAATTTAATCACTTTTTTATATTTTTATATAAGACTTCGCCTTTCTTTAACTAATCAAAGTTTGATTCCATTCCACCCTATTTTTTATTATAAATTGGTGTATACTATTTTTTTATAAATTAATATAAATAAACACTTATTCACCAAAAAATTATTTAATGTATATCATCCAACCTTTCTTTATAGGTAAACACGTGAACAAGAGCTCTACCATTTTTAACTAGGAAAACATAGTTAACCTTGTAACTTGTGTACTTTTAATTTTAAAAAAATATTAATTATCATATAGTAGTTTGTTAGTTATCACCACTTAAAAAAGAAAAAGATGAAACTTTGCCCTAAAGTCAAGTCCTCCTTAAATACGCATGAAGAAAGACTTTCTTTCTTTTTACTATTTGAGATGCAATGTTTCGCATTCAAGAAAATTAATCTTACGTGAGAGTTGTTATGGAGCTTTCATAATTATTCTAAATAATTTTGTTTCATAATTATTTCATTTTAATTTTTGTATCATGTTGAATGCAAAATCTTTTTTTTTTTTAAATGTACAATTTAAAAAGTTATGGTATAGGAGATTATAAGTATTTTTGTTGTTATAAGTATAAAGAGTCAAAATTGGTTTAATTGTAGTTTCAAAGATTTGAATCTTGGTCCTTGACATAATTAAAGAACATATTACCATCCTTACCAATTGATCTATAATCCTTCAATAAGACTATAAATTCTATTTAATTGTTTTTATAATATATAAATGAATATCTTGTAACAAATCCCTAATTCATTAAAAATTTAGACTATAATGACCAAAACCTAAAATACTTACTGATTATTAAATTAGTAGTGTTTCTGGTAAAACTGTGTGTTGCTTTTTTGCCTCAACGTTTCAGATCACACTCTGTGATCCATCATCAGGAAGAAAAGAATAACTAAATTGAAATTGCAGAAAGAGTTTCTTAAAAGGATACAGAAGGGTTGGGTGCGGATTACATTAATAGTCTAGGGTAAGGAGACCAGACTTAGAGTGGCAAAAAAGTAGCTAGGAGAGAAAAAAGAAACTATAAGAAAAAGAAAGTGAAATGAAAGAAAATTATAATAGAATAAAAGAGTCAAAAGTCATGTGAGCAAACCCTCAAAAGACTAATATATCTGTTTACAAATTAGATTATTTTAAGTGGAAACTATATATATTTATATACAATATATGCATATAGATAAAGGAGTCTGTATAATATATGTATAATATATTACTATAAAGGATGGAACCTAAATGGAGAAAGACAAATAAAGAAATAAAATATAAAAGCAATGAGTATAGATATGAATATATATGTGAGTATGTACATTCTTACAAAAAGATACGCATATATAATTGTTTTATATATTCTTTCTATAGATATATATTTTATTCTTTTGATATATAATTTTCTATTTGTCTTTCTCCATTTAGGTTCCATCCTTTATAGTAATATATTATACAGACTCCTTTATCTATATGCGTATATTGTATATAAATATATATAGTTTCCACTTAAAAGAATCTAATTTGTAAACAGATATATTAGTCTTTTGAGGGTTTGCTCACATGACTTTTGACTCTTTTATTCTATTATAATTTTCTTTCATTTCACTTTCTTTTTCTTATAGTTTATTTTTTCTCTCCTAGCTTCTTTTTAGCCACTCTAAGTCTGGTCTCCTTACCCTAGACTATTAATGTAATCCGCACCCAACCCTTATGTATCCTTTTAAGAAACTCTTTTTGCAATTTCAATTCAGTTATTCTTTTCTTCCTGATGATGGATCATGGAGTGTGATCCGAAACGTTGAGGCAAAAAAGAAACACACAGTTTTACCAGAAGCACTACTATTCTATCAATATGGACTGTGGAAATATCATGACTACTATGATTATTAAATTATCATTTTCAAACCCTAATTTGTATCTTGTCTATTAAGTCATCCCATTTTACTAAAGCTATATATTAATTATGATATGCTTTGACAATTTATATTTTATTCCAACATATTGGAAAGTTACATCAAACTCGTTTTCATGTAATAAATAGTTGTCAACCTTCAACAACCATTATAATTAATAAAAATTTATCAAAGAATAACAATTATTGAAATGTTAAAAATAATATTTACGCAATAAAATTTGTAATGAACATGTAGGTAAATAAATCACACCTTACTTTAATCTAGGTCTAATTAAAGCATTAATCAATAAATGTTAGTAGATCTTAATTAATATAAGTTAAGACTATAAAAGTAAATGTAAATAAGAGAGTTGGAATAAATTAGCTTTGTTTGTTGATTTGATGTGGTAGATGATGGATATTTTGTTGTGTACTATGTTTTATGATTCGGATTTATAGACTTGCATTGCATTTTAAATACAACAATCCTGCTTAGTGATTTTACTTTACTTAGGGACAAGGTCATGCATATGGATCAATCCTGGGACACTCTATCTTCACATAGATCTATCCTCTTCTACTTTGCTCTTTTGTATCTGTTCACATGTGAATATGCATGTTTTTAAAATGGGTGGTGCTAAAAAGCACCTTGGGGGAATATAGTGTTTAGAGGGAAGACTTGCAAATTCTTTGTTGACTAGTCATCCCTTTTATTGATGTACAATAAGTGAAGATGCACTAAGCAAGCATGCATGTGCCTAAGATGATGATGTAGTGTAGTATCTACTAATTTTATATTGATGCAAGCTTTATGATTCTTTGATATGACCTTTCAATGTGAGATTTTGATCATGTTTTTTGATGATAACTGATGAGCTAGGATTATCTTGAAATACAAGATCCTAGACACCCAATTCAAAATGTTTTGGCATGCAAGCTAATGGACAATGATTAATTTCAAAAAGTGTCATCCCTAGGAGCAAGAAATTTAGAATTTGAAATGGTTGTACATGATCACAATGTGGATCAGTCGATGGAAAAGATTTGCATTCTTGATTTAGTTTAAGGTAGAGAAAAGGTTACATGAAGCATTGGTCAAGACAATTGGGAGCTAAGAATGGTTGACTAGATAAAAGCTTCAAGGCTAGGGCCAGATTATGCTCAAAACAATCCAAATTAAGGATTACAACACTATATTTACAATGGTACCAAAAGTATGCATAAAATAAAGGAGTAAAGAGAAAGGTATGCACTTTTATCACTTACATTTCCTCCCTGAATTGGTGTTACGTGAACTACACAAATCATGCATGCCAAAGTAAGATATGTAGTAAATAAAATTGGCAAACATGTCGAGGATATTAGGTAAGGATGATGCCTCACAATTTCCTTATGTTCAAGTAAAGTGACATCTCCAAATATATACACACAATTCATTAGTATAACCTACAAAACAATGATATTTACACATAAAAATATAAGCATAAGCATTTGCATTCTTACTTAAAATCAAATTGATAACGTGTAAAGGAAAAAACATGGGATCATAATGTATAAGCAATCATGGAGATGGAACCTATGTGGACACCACATGATGGATACAAGCATGAAACCATGAAAAATTGTGTCAAAGTCTAAGATGGGGTCATGGGGATGTTACTAAGTTGGCCTTCATGAAACCATGTAAAAAGTGTGAATGAATTGATCACATATATAATTGTTGTGGAGTTGGAATTAGTGTGGCCCCCATGATCTACATAAGCACAAGGTCATGTAAAAACTATGATTGAGATTATGATATATAGGATTGTCATAGAGTTTGAACCATTATGTCCCCTACAATCCATGCACACATAAATTCATGTAAAATTAGAAAGTTTGATGTCAATAATACACCCCTCCTCAAATTGAGTTGAGAATGATATTGTATATCAAATAATAAATTTGTGTTATTATTTGATATATTTTATTAATTATAATGGCTGTCATCATAATGGTTGTCATCCTTCAACAACTATTGTAATTAATAAAATCCTATCAAATAATAACAATTATTGAAATGCTAAAAATATTAAAGATCAAAATCTACCCTCTCATTACATAAGTATAATCAACTAAAACTAATTTACTGTATAAATATTTTAATGAATATGTAGGTAAATAAATCATGCCCTGTTTTAATCTAGGTATAATTAAAGCATCAAACAATAAATGATAGGTAGACCTAAAGTATTATGACTTAAGATTGATAAAAGTAAATAAATAGGTCATAAACTAGTTAAAATTTTGACAATTTTATTTTTAAAAAAACATAAATAGGTCATTTAACCACTTAAAATTCATGCGAATCTCGTCAGAAGTGTAATACAACCCCTAGAATTCTCTAAAAGGTACATTTGTTTACCGATGTAGGAAAACAAGTTTCACATGCTCATAAAACATTAATCCCAAGGAATTTCTAGAATCTAAAACATCCATTTTTATTGCATGTAGGTAAAACTCAATAATCATCAAACACTCAAAACCCCAACTTATAGTCCCTTAATTTGATCAAAATCATAAACGAGACTATTTTTTTCCTAAAATAGTCTTTCAATATAATTTCTCAAAATTGATCATATAGCATGATTCAAATTAGCAAACATGCATAAATCCAATACAATCATTTGAAATCAATTTCTAACCTTGTTTAGATGAAACTCTCACTCTTGGGTCTTAATTCACATATTAGGGTTTATGTACATTCTCTTTTTAAGTTTATTTAATATAGGGTTTCAAGTATTATTTATAATTTCATTTCAATTCTTACATGTTCCAAAACCTTGATAGTCAATTTACATATAGATTCCCTAAAAATTCTCTAACTTCAAATCATAAAATTCATTAGATTCTATAAACTAGTTTTCTCTTTCTACAATTACAACTAGTACAACACTTATATATTCAAATTGACAACTATGGTACAAGACCTTACCTATCATGATTTCCCAGAACCTAAAATGAAAAATCTTTGATGAAACCTTTGAAATCCTTTGATTCATTTGATTGTTTGAATTCTCCAGTCGTAATAGTAAAACATATTCTCTTGTAGCAAAATTAAAGCTTCCTAGGCTCTTAAATAACAATTAGTAATTCAATTTTGCAATGACTTCTTCACTAGGAAATAATAAAACTCTGTAATTATTTTCAAACACTTAATTAATAATATTTTCACTATTTAAATTCCCCAAAATTGCTAATCCAGGAGTGTAAGATAAATCTAATAATAAATAATAAATAAATACTCTTTACTCAAGCATAAAAATCCAATAATAGATTGGGTATTCTAATTAACATTTAGATAATATTTTTTAAGGTGAAAAAAATATTTATAGTGTTGTGAAGATAATTATTCTAATTTCTAAAATTCTATCTTTGGAATAAAGTCAACAAGTAGCAATTAAAATAATAGAATAATCCTATAAGTAGATCCAGAATAATTATCTCACTTAGTTATCTTCCAAATATCTACATCTGCATAGATTTTTATTATATTCTCAACAAACAAAGTCAATTATCATGAACAAATGGACATTTGTAACAGCGAAATTTGCATACACATGTCATTTCCCATTTAGTTTTGTGCATATTTTGAGGAAATGCCTTGATACATGCACCTATTCACAAATGGTGCAATATTGTGCAAAGTTGGGCTCATTCCCCTATCCTTTACCTATTCTTAAATACACACTCCAATATAATTATCTATTCCTAACATTTATTACACAACCATACACCTACTAGATATAGTCATTAAATACACTTGGATATGACATTTTGCCCAACTAGACCATTTCTATGGTTATGAGGTCGACCTTGTGACAGTGGACTTGATCCTTGCCTTTCTAAATTCAAATTCAAATTTCAACTAAGTGGCCCCTTTTATCTACATATGTGGTGATGACTAAGTACACATTTTGTGAAATTTGATATTATGTGCTAGTAGTTAAATACATTCATCAGCATTCAATGTACATCTGCACCCATCTAGAATCTAAAAGTCCTCTCTCATCCTAGAGCACAAAAGGAGTAATCAATAGTGAAACATTTAGATTTGGTGCACTAAAAGGAGAAATAAATCTACATACATAGTTCTAGGTCCCTTGCCTACTATCTTCAATCTTTTACACATATTTTTGGGGGTTGACCTTCAATAACACCTCTCTTTAAAACACAACAACAACCCTTCCAAGGTATTTTTAAATACTGTCAGTCATCAAATATTAGAGAAGAGCAGTGAAGGTCAACCAAGTGAGCAATAGAGCATAATTATACATCATGCAAGTTTAGATCCAGATGTAGAGGATGAATTCATGACTGTAGACTTAACTAAGATATGATAACTTAATCTCAGACAAAGCACAATTTTAGGTAGGATTTGAGGCACTTTACTAACAAGGAGATCACATTGCCATGGCAGAAGGTGTCAAGATTTAGAATCTTCATCAAAGGCCCACATTCTTTGGTCAACAAGATAATCACCCCTATCCATTACATTTATTTTTGGTATCTTAGCATTAAATACCAGAATACACTAGCCCACGACATATCATAGATCAGATATAGGTTGATCTATGCTTATTTGAATGCATCTTATTGGTTTAGCCTAGATCACCCCTAAGGAAAGTATATTATCTTTTACATTATGGTGAACCCCTTTGATCTTATAGGACCTAACTTCCTCCTAGGGTTTCTCATTGCTATTAGGGTTTTTAGATTTGCATTTTTCTAATTTCACATCTTATTTTTAAATTTGATTATCTCATCCTTGTGCTTCAATGATACACCCTTATTTTTTGGGGTTTGGTGCTCATTTACATATCTTATCTTTTACCCACCCTACCCACCCTTGCTTTGGCCTTAGGGTTTACATTTTGCATTTATTTTTAGGTTTCATTTACTTCTTATTTATATATTTTTATCTCAAATTCATTACCCTTTGTCATATTATTGTTTATATTATATCATCATGGATAGCTTCTCCCATTTCCTTACCAAGGTAACTACTTATGTCACTACACTTTATGATGATACATATTTTGTGGCATATGATAGTGACTTGGCTACTGCTTCACCCCTACATGCACTTGATGCAACTAGGGATCTTAGCTCATGTGATGTTATACCTAGCACTTGTATATCCTTCATACATCTAATGATACTCTCCTCCATATACCTCTCTTGATTAATTATTACTTGAGGAGCCTAGTGTTGTATGCTTGAGAGATACACATGTTTTACCTTCACTTACATATGATGATGCACCTATTTCCATGCCTAGCAGTACACTTGTCAATTTGGGATTACCTATCTATAATGATCACCCTAGTGATGAGATATATGATGATTGTACTTCTTCTATCACTAGATACATGATACATCTTTTTCACCTTCACATGATGTTGCTAGTCTTTCTCTTTATATTGTGGATCATGGTCTATTGATGATATGTGTTACAAAGAAAACACAAAGTAGCGATCTAAGTTATTTCCATGTTAGAGTTGTGTTTGACCATAGTGTGATGGATAATGACAAGAATCAGAACATATGCAATAAGATTACAAAATAAATAAAAGAAAATATGCACATACACTCATTCATCATATAGATATTGAGTCTCCATAAAATTCTCATATATTCATTATATCTCCATGTGATATGTATCATTGTATATCCTTCATATATCTCTCATTACATATCATATTCCATTCCAGTATCTCTTCTATTCTCTATCATATATCTTATCTCCTATCTCTTATCTCCTCTATCATCTATTTTCTTCTAAGTGTGGTGCATCTATGTTGTGGTTATATCTTTACTAAATATAGGGACATGTCCTTAGCCTTGTCCTTTTGTAGTTGTGTCCTTCTAGAGTCGTGACATAGCCTCTGATGGTACCATAACTATTGTTTATTGATCTTGTAGTGACTTCTACTTGCTCTTGCCTCTGGGATATGATCTTCAAGATTCCAATCTTTAGCACCTTTGTGGGGTTTCACCATTGCCCTCCATTAGGCTATCCTTTTGAGTTTTCAACTTGATGAGAATAACTCAACCACCTTATCATGTTTTCAACTAAACTATTATGAATCACCTTATCCCCATGAACATCATCCCCTGACTTAAATCATGTCTTGATTTCAAGACATGTTGGATTTGTCTCCCAAATTCACCAAAATGAAAGTCTAAAATTGTAACTATCAAAACTCAAAATAGGCTACTATAGATTCAATCTCAATGTTCATGTACCACTGTGAAAATTTATCAAAATTGAACTACACCAAAAAAATACTTAAGGCAATATACTCTTGTAAATCATCTGCAATTAATTGTATGTGTTTGTCTAGTTGGCATTAGCCTATTGCAAGAGGTGTGCACCTGAACCTTGAGGTCAACTAGCAGATCTTCTACCTCATCTAGAGAAGGTGTTGGTGACATAGATTTTATCATGCATTTTGGGTCAATCAAAAGTTCTTTCATTTATGTGAATTATAAGATTATTGCCTCTTTGAGTTGCTGCATTTGGTTGATAATACCAACACACTGATCTCGAAGTTGTTGAAACTATATATGAAATCTTTCAAGTCTGTAAAATTTGTTTCTCAAGATTATCCAATTGGATTTTTAAAGTTTTTGTAGAAGTGGCCCAACCCAAACAAAATTGATAAAGTGTATTGATGTTGTTGCAAGTCTTTTCCATGTTATGTATCTCCTTATTTAATTCTACCTACTCTATGATATATTTTTCCTTAATTTATGTGAGTCTTCCCTGCTCGTAAGCACTAAGTCTCCCAAATTTTATTAATAGGGCATGTATAGTGCCCTCTAATTTTTGTTCTAAAGGTAAAGAAGCATCTACAACTATGTGTGGAGTTTGTTGCGAGATAGATTCCAAGGTTTTTGTCACTACTTCCTCAATGAAAATGTATTTAGACAATACATCCTTTTGCAAACTTTTTTGTAGAACATATTCTAACTCATGTCTTTCCATAGGTAACAGTTGTGCCAAATCCACCTACAAGCCTAATAGTCTAGTAGTGATAATGTTGGGTGATAGTGTAACCATTCGTTGAATCTATTTTTGGTGTGCTATGAATCCTTTAATTTTGTCCATGAGTCCAATACTTGAGGTGGGGTTGGGGTAATCAGTACTTGGTCTTTTGTTACATCCCCAAGTTACGATTTAGCTTAATCTTATTTTGTGTGGTAATCAAGAGGATTAAACATAGCTTAATGACTAGATGTGGAAATATCAAATTTAAGCATTGATTATGTGAAAATTGACTAATGATATAGTTAGTTATGAAACTACTTGTTCATATGAATATTTAATTATTTGAATTGTTAATTAGATGATGATACACTGATCATGAATTTATGGTGGTGAGTTTGATCAGGAAAGTAATCATCCTTTGAAGATGGAAGGAGAATATCATCCAGGAGGAAGAGATAGATGTTGGGAAATGGGATCAAATGCCATCTGAATGTCAGACTTTATGTCGTTATGAGCTGTGTAAGTTGGTTTAAGTTATGCTTTTTTTCCTTGCCAGTTGATTTTTCTTTTGTGTTGACTTGTCGATTTAGTCATTTTGACAATGTTGCATCGACTCGACCCAACGACGTTCTTGGAATGTCAATGCAAGTCGAAAGTAAGTCTTGCTTTTTGTTAGAGCATTTTCTTATCACTTTAAATATTTTTGAATTGGGATTATGAATCTATTATTCTTTGGTCTGTTATGTTTCAGGTCCTTAGTGAAGAAGGGAGAGCAGTGCTCGATCCCTAAATCGCAAGTTAACCCTGTCTCCATGAAGGAGGTGATGTAGGAAAGTGACATCTTGGTTAATACCAATATTCACACACATCAAGTAGATGCGTGAAATAATATTATACTATGATTATATAAATTTGATATTCAATATCTTGCTATGTTATTATGTTTATTATTTTGACATAGTTGACATCACCCATGGTAGTGGAGTGATATTGTGGAGCTAATGGGAGCTTTGAGTTCACCATAGATTGGTTGATATCATGATTGGATGAGCCTTTGAATGTGGTAGTTGGCTGAGTGGGGGAAACCACCCAGCCCATCTTGGCATAGGGTGGTAGTTTCCACTAAGATCGGCATATGAAGAAGGATGAGATAACAATTCTTTAGTTATCTTGGAAGATGATTATCTTCAGTTTTGGGGGAGGTGGAGCTCTCTCTTTCTCTCTGCGCGGGGAAGAAAATACAGAGTAGGATAGAAGGGTGGACGAATTGTGATAGCTTTGCATTTGAAAGACTGTATTCAGGTAGAATAAAGGACGTTGTCCTTGTATACATTTTGGTTTTTATAAGTTTCATTTGTGTTGAGCTTCCATAGCATGCATATCATAAAAAGTTCCATGCTTTCATAACTGTTACAAAGGCACAGGGCTGTTAAGGTCGTGTCCTCATCTAATGATACATTCTTTGTTGCGGTGGCTCAAGGCCAATAAGGCTGAGCCCGCATAATCTTTGAGACATTTTTCATTGTAGAGGCTCAAGGCTGATAGGGATGAGACTGCATGACCATTAAAATATTCTTTGCACAGTGGCTCAAGGGCATTGTGACTGAGCTTAAAACTCTCGAAGTTCCTTTAAGACTGTGGATTGAGGCCCTTAAGGCGGAGCTGTATTGCATTATAATCTTTATTGTGACTATAGCTCGAGGCCACCAAGGCTAAGCATTCATTATATTATAATCTTTATTGTGACTATAGCTCAAGGCCACAAACGCTGAGCTTAATGCATTATAATCCATACTATAATTGTGGCTCAAGGCCATTATGGTCAAGCACATATATATACTACAAAATATACATGAGTAACGACATGGCTTGAATAATAACAGTGCCAAGACTTATATAATGAGCTGAGCTTCAGGTGCTCACGGCATAAGAAGTGTCGAATGATGGTGTTTAGTACTTACTTAATGTTATGACCAGCATTATAACCAATACAGCCACCACAATTGTGGTGATGGCCGATATGGCCTTAAACATAATTGTGCTTATATCACTCAAATGAAATCTTGATTTAACTTGCATAAAAACCTGACTGTGGTTTAAGAAGAGGTTGTTAAAATAGTTATGACTGTACTTGTTTACCCTCAACTAAGGAGGTGGTGTGATCATCAAAGATCATAGTTTTATCATACGACAACTTGCATGTTAGCCAAATCATTAGTATAGAATTCATTCTACTATTGATAACTAAGACCTATATGGTTATTATTACAAGATTTAAACCATTTATTTTACTTATGAGTGAACTCTCTGGGGAGAGTGTTTATCATTAAAAACTCATAAGGGTATTTGAATTATTGCTTATTAATAAAAGCCATTTTCTTTCTAGTGGCCAAACTCCATAAAGAGAGCATATAATGCTATGAACTCACGTAGAATCCTTGAGATATAATCTTTTTAATAGAATTGACCTTTTGGACCTTTGAAAATACCCTTCTAGATGACTGGAACTAAAAGTAAACCTTGAGATAAGGCTATAATGTGTTCATCGACTGGGTTAGGTCACGAGTCAAAACCATGATTAAACTTTTGTCATTATGAAAGTATGGGAATAAGGTGATGTGGAATCACAGATTCCCTATAACAGTGCTTGACTGTTAATAATAGTTACTATGATAACTATGATGCATCTTAGGTATTTAAAAGATATGTTGACTCCTTGTTGAAGAAGGAGAAATTAGATAAGAGGTAAGTTGTAATGCCTTGTAGGTGGCATTAAGTGCCTACCGGGTTTGTTGGAGGAACTATTTCTCCTAGATAATTATATACTTATGAGAATGAATACTATGATTAGTGTGAAACTATTGTTATTCAAAGTAAATAGAATCTATTTCTTTTTGAATGGCCATACTTCACGAATGAGGTATAAGATATTAAAACTCATGAGGATACTTGAGATAGAGTCTTATGGTAAGACCATCATATTAGACTATTATGATATAAGTCTTAAATGGCATTAAATGAATGTAATCCTTGTGATAGGTCAACATGAAACTGTGAACCTAGGAAGGTCAGAAGTTGGACAAATTGTTTTGACATTTTGGAAAAATAGAATAGGGTGACGAGGAGTCACAGGTTCCTTGTTGCTAAAGAAACCTATTATATTTGATGAACTCCTAAGATAGGAGTCGATTGTCTTGGTATTGGACTATGAATCAAACTAAATTCATATTTTACTAGACCTAGAGAGGTCACAGTAAGCATACTGTAGGATGATGCAACTTCTAAGTCGAGTTAGGGTGGTGGACATACGACGATGTTCATTGCATAATGTACATGTATGTAAATCTTTGGCCAAAGTAATGCATCTGTCTCAGCATGCATTGTTGGTCCACAGTGCTCCAGATGGCTTAATGTCTCCAGTAGTGTCATGCATAGTTAGAGTGGATCTATAGTTGTGTGATTGTGAGGCATTATGAAGGACACAACACCAGATACTCAGATGGCTAACCTAACGGTTCCTTATATTTATCCCTTCCATGAAGGGTAGGGCCACTTCCAGGTAGGAAGTTGTGCGGGGGACCGCTGGTCTATGGTTGGTGGAAAAGCACCGGGATGATGCTCTCCTTCCCAAGCATGAGACAAGCCAAGGTTTATGAAGACAGATGTCAAAAGTTCCAGATACAATGCTATTCATTTTATGACTTGATGGTCAATTATTATGTATAATTTGATGTTGGATGCCTTGAGCATAGCTTTGTACATGTATAGTGAAAGTTATTCACTAATGATATGTAATTAGATTTTGAAAATTGTAAGGTTTGTTATATTTTGTTTAGAATAACATGCTTAACTATTGAAAGGATAATGAATCATTCTTATTTATCTTTGAATTGGATAATCATGATTTAATCTAATTCTTGATTAAGATGAATATTTATGTTAAATAAAGAGAATTATGGAATGTGATGTTACATCTTTGTGTGTTTGCTTCTCACTTGATTCACTAATGATAGATTTCCCTTTTTCTTTGTGTTGTCCCCCCTCTTTGCCTTGTCCACCTATATTACTATCTAGAAACTTTATTTGTAGTGGGATTTCTTGATGTGCATGTTCTTCTCCCTCCTAAATTTTGGCCCTATTTAAAAATTTTCCTTTGTATCTTTTATTTTCTCCTCCTTTTGGGTTTCTCGAAGTAGTTTTTCCTTTTGTCATCCTTTTCCCTTTTATATTTTTCTGCTATATCCATTTTTTATTGCATCAATCTTAGACATGGAGGGAGCCTATGCTTCTTTTAATTTAACCAAGTTTTCATAAGCTTTTTTCTCAAAACTTCTACTACTTTAGTTTTCAATATTTCCTTGTTCTATTTAGCCTAAGATAGTAGAGTATCTACTTGATACTTAGATTTGAGTTCCATATCCTATAGAGATTGTACTCATGCCTTAGTCTTCGGGGACATGTTGAATTCCTCCATGACTTCCTCCATCGCACTATAGCAGATTTGCACCTTTATGTTAAACGCTTCTTCCCTCTTTTGTTGGATTTATCTTGAGTTTCATGGGGAAATCCTTAGTTACGTAGTTTATGGAGTGAGGACTTCAAGAAAAATAGTCCAAGATAGCTATTAGAATAGTTTGCTTGCTTGCCATAGATGCCTTATGGTACATATTGGCTATCTCTAATGGCTTCCCAAGTTTAAACATTTGGTGGTAAAGTTCTTGTGGGCACAATAATTCTTCCTCTACTTCTTTCTCCTTGTCCACTTGACTTCTAGTGGCCTGTAGTGGTGCTAGTGGGACCTCTATTCTATACTTCTTCATAGGAGGCTTTTTTCATTCTTCCTTTCTTTCCCTATTTCTTCATCCTTTGACAATGCAATAGATAAAGGTCTCTTATCCTTTTACTTTTATCTTGTTTTCTTATGGGAGGGGCCTACTTTCTTCTTTTCTACACAAATTTGTAGTAGGGCTTCTGATATAGTTCTAGTAGGTGAATCTAAATGTTCTTCACCTCATTTATCTTTTTGTAGTGGTGTGGTGGATAGTTTTCTCTTCAACACATACTATGGGGACTTGTTTTATAATTATGCCTCTCCTAAGGCTTGATGTGTTCTTGAATCTCTTATTTCAAAAGAGGGGGAGCTAGTTTTTAGCTTATCTAACGTCTACACTTCCCTATCTTTCTACCCTTTTTTTCTATGGTGGGTGGAGATTTTTTTTTGTAATAGATAGAGGAACATGATCATGTTGTGTGTCAATTTTTTTTGTTGCTTCATCCTTCTTCTTTTTGAATTTCTCGTCTCCCTCTTGTTTGCTCCTTTTATAAGAAAACTCATCATAAGCCCCATATCTTTTCACCTTGGGGTCTCTAGGTAGGGCCAACAAGGCTTGGGCACTAGTGTCAATTAAGTCATTGTAGACCTCATATGATAACCTAGGTACCCATGATATCATAGGTTCCACTACTTCCATATACACAAAGTCTATGTCCACTGTAAAAGTGATATCATTTTGGTATTTCCTAACTATGTCGAATGATATCATTTCTCTTATTTGCACTTGTATTTGAAAATTCTTGATAAAACATCATATGATTTCTTATATTCAATTACATGTTGGAAGGATCTTATATGTGCCATGATTTAATCCCCTACTAGTCTAGTGTTTGCCCAACCATATCCATGAATTTCTGGCAATGTCCGACGTCATAAAATAAAATGTGAGGCAAAGAATTAAAGAACCATACTAGAATGTGTATGTTCTCTTCTTTGTTTTAGAAATATTTTCTAGTAGTTACTCCCAAATGATTTCGCATAGGTCAAACTCCTTGCCATTCAACACCATCTTGTATGTAGTCATTATTGTGGTGCCTATAGCTAATTTTTCCCTACCGGTGTAGTAAATTTTGTAACCTATTCTATGTGTTGCATATCTCACCATAGGGTTTATGATGTCTTCGAATAATAAATTCCTCCTATAAAAATCTCTAGTTAATGTCATCAGTTGTTTATTCTTCACCTTCTTCTTTGTGGGTAACTCCCCCTTGTCCCATAGTTCAGTCCCCACTTTGATATCTTCCTTGGTGATTTGGTAGGGTTCGTCTAGATACATGACATCTAAGTGATTTTTTCTCAAAACCAACCTAACCCATGCATGCTCTCTATAAAATTTTGGTAAATCCTCCCATATGTCCAACTTGAGCTATCTAATTCTTCTATACGGGTATAGATAGTCCCGTACTCTCATGTTTGGATTTGTGGTGGTTAGGGCTAACCACTCCTTCTCAAGTTTGTTGTGATCCATTTTTATAATTTTGTTATGGATATATATATGAATATCCTCTGTGTATAGGACATATGTTGGTACCTTAAAAAAGCCCCATATTTATCTTTCTCCACTACCTTCTAGGGATACTTCTTATACATTGGTCATGGGTTGTCTTTAGCTTCTACCAAAGTAGGTTCCACCATCGTTTCACATTTGACTATAGCTATGGTTATGCTTATTTCCCTATTTTTCTTGGCTCTCCTTACATTGCTTTTTTATGATTTAGTTTTGACTCACCACTTTAAGCTTCTAATAGCTTGAATTTCTTCTTCCACCCTTCACTTCTCCCTACTCAGTTTCTTAGCTCAACACTTCTCTTCAACTCAACTCTATTCAAAACTTAATAAAAAATTTAGTGATTCAATCCATTTGATGTTTTTCTAAATATAGGTTTCAAATGGAACTTTTTGAATTAAGTGTTACCAACTACCCCTTTTCTCTCCAATTAGTTGTTACCTTTTCATTTTAGTTTGATAAGTGAGCAAACATTTGGAAGTGAGAGTTGCACCTTCCTAATACACAAATTAATATAGAACTATATTACATATGATGCAAGGAAATCCATCCATACCCAATCTTGATTTAGACTAAGTTCATCTGTCAGTCACCTAGATAGAAAGGTTTTAGTCTTGAACCATTTACATAATCATCCAACAAGTCATTCTATAAGGTCTTCAATTTGACTACTCTCAAGAGAAAAATATCATCAATTTTATAAAGCCACCACATCTTCAATTTCCTAGGCTTTTTGAATTTGTGTTGTCATACATTAGAATTGCCACCAAACTAGAAAGTTTTATTCTTGATATTTCTATCATGCCATGCCTTTTGGTGCCTTTTCTCTTGAGCTTGGTTATAAGTAGCTATAAGTCTTTTATCATCTAGTTTCTCTAATTCAACCGATCTTTCCTTTGTTAAATCATCATCATTCAGTCTTAATACATTAGCCAATCTAAGATTTGGTACCATGTATTGCATTAACAATGTGACATCTAAACCATACACTAGTTGAAAGGGACACAATTTTGTGACTTTTGTAAGTTGTTCCATATCCCATAAAATTGTTGGTATTTTGACATCCCAATCTGTAGTATTTTCATTGCATGTCTTTGTTAGTGCAGTGCCTAATATCTTATTAAATGCTTCACTAGCCCCATTAGATTGTGGGTGGTAGGGGCTACTTTTGTTATGGTTATCATGAAGTTCTCTAAAAGCTCCACAATTGTGTTATTTGTAAAACATTTTCTTTGGTCGTGCTTGTAATACTTAAGGGACATCCAAACCACATTATAATATTTTCATATATCATCTTTGCATTGATTATGGCTATACAATCTTTTGTAGCCTTTCTTCTGCCCATTTGTTAAAATATTCAATATATGTTATTATGAATCACGCATGGGACTTATGAGTAGGTGGGTTTATAGGACCAATAAAATCAATTGCCCATTTCTCAAAGGGGATTTGTGCCAGAACTACTTGCAAGGGCATTTCATCCCTTGTAGTAGGATCCCCTACCCTTTGATAGACTTTTCACTTCTAAGCATAGCTATGTGCATCCTTGAAGAGTGTTGTCCACCATAAACCAACCAATTATACCTTTCTACTTGTTGCTTCTCTTAAATTATGGCCACCAAAAATTCATTCAAGTTCCTCCCTTAAAATGTCCTCCTTTTCATGGTCTAGGACTACTCTTATAATCACTTCATCTTTACCAAGAATATGCAATTGTCCTTCAATTAGTGTATAGGGGAAGGACCACATCATTAAAATTTTCCTCTCTTCCTTTGTATTGCATTTTAGAAATTCTCTTGTTGATAACACTTATGTAATATGTTTAAGCTCCAAAGGTACACATTTACTTTAAACAAGTGTGCACTAGGTAATTCCTCACAAATGAGCCTTGATGCAATCATGGATGAAGGATCCAATTAAGGACCATCCAACTATGCAACAAAAACACACATTTCACATTCATAGTGGAAGCTCAATGGAATAACAACTCCATCGTTATTAATTTTATAGTCATGAATGATTACAACCTACAACAATGGGCTTCCTACACGCTAGGCCACGACCATTTTATTACAAAACATGAAATTTCAACATTTCAATTATGTTACAATACAGGGATCATAAAACCAGTGGAGGAAGCATAATGGATCAGTCCAATGGTAGTACAGGATAAGAAAAAAGGAGAAATTAGGATCTGTAGAGATTATAGAGATTTAAATAAAGCTTGTATTCATGACCCTTTTCCTACACCATTCACAGAGGAAATCTTGGAGTGGCAGGGAGACTTACTCCTTCACTGATGGATTCTTCGGATACCACCAGGTAAAAATTAGAGAGGAGGATCAACCTAAAACAACATTTTCTTCTAAATTAGGATCTTTCATGTATATTGTTATGCCATTTGGATTGAAAAATGCACCTGCAGTATTTAGTAGAATAATGGTAAATGTATTCAAGGAGTTTATACATGATTTCCTAGAAGTCTATTTAGATGACTAGACTGTATTTGGACCAGTAAAAGATCACACACAAACATTAAGGTTGATGTTGAACAAATGTCGAAGCTTGCAAATTTCCCTGAATATGAAGAAATGTACTTTTGCAGTACCATTGGAACACTACTGGGTCATATAATATGCAAAGAAGAATTGATGGTTGATCCCTAAAAGTTACAATTATTCAAAACTTACCGCCACCAAAAACTACATATGATGTCAAAAAATTTCTAGGATATACCGGTTACCACCACAAGTTTATCAAGAGTTATGCATCCATCTTAGCACCTATAGAAGAATTGTTGAAGAAAAATAGGGCAAAAGTATTACCTGGAATGAGCAGCACCAAAAGGCCTTTGACACATTGAAACAAAAGACAGCAAGCACCAATACTCATATTTCTGGATTGGGACAATAAATTCCATGTTCATGTTGATGCATCAGGGATTGCAGTGGGAGCAGTACTGACTCAACCCAGAGGTTCTAAGGATCATCCTATAGCATTTGCAAGTAGGAAGTTATCAAAAGTAAAGAAGAATTATACTACAACCGAAATAGAAGCCCTAGCAATGGTGTATGCATTACAGAAGTTCAGACATTACCTCTTGTCGACACCTTTTGTATTCTACATTGACCATGAACCATTGAAATACCTACTCAACAAACCAATCATTCAAGGAAGAATTTGTTGATGGCTACTCTTGTTTCAAGAGTTTGAATTCTCAATCATGGTGAAACCAGGAAAGCGCAATCAGGGACCAGATTACCTGTCCAAATTTGAGACACAGGAAGTTCTGGAGGTACATGAAGAGGAACTACCTGGTGCAGATCTCTTCAGAGTGAATGCGATACCAGAAGAACTAAAAGATATAGCATACCTATTGGCTATAGGTGAACCTCCAGTAGATATGTCAGCACAAGAAAGACAAAACCTAATGCAGAAGTCTTTTCCATACACATTGGTTGAAGGAGAGCTACATGTTCGAGGAAAGGATGATATCATCAGAAGGGTAGTATATGAACATGAAAGAGAAGAAATTCTAAGAGAAGCACATGAAGGGATAGCAGGAGGACATAATGTCAAAGACATGACAACAAGAAAAATCAAAATAGTTGGGTTATGGTGGCCTACACTTTTCAAGGATGCAAAGAGAATGTTAAGAATTGTGATATATGTCAAAGAACAGGGAGACCTACCACAAGAGATGAAATGCCATTAAGACTAGTTCCAACACAGTTACCTTTTCAGAAATGGGCTATTGATTTCATTGGACCTATAGACCCACTAGTAAAGCAGTCAAAATCTAGATTCATCATTACCTGAGTGGAATACCTGACTAAGTGGGTTGAAGCACAACCAAAGATTGCACTGCAAAAACTACCACTAAATTCATCTATGAGAATATAATTACCAGATTTGGCTGCCCATTGAGTATAATCAATTATCAGGGTAAACATTATGTCAACAAGATGATTTCAAAACTACTGGACAATTTCATAATAACACACAACAAGAGTTCACCATATCATCCACAAGCAAATGGAGTAAGTGGAGCCTTAAATAAGATCATTGGGGTAGCATTGACAAAGATGTGTAATGGGAACAAGACAAACTAGGATCTAAAAGTACTTGTGATACTTTGGGTAAATAAAACAACTTTCAAAAGAAACACTAAATTCACTCCCTATGAATTGGTGTATGGACTAGATGCTACAATATCGGTACACTTTATATTTCCCAACTTCCGGACAGCTAGGACTCTCGAGATGGGTGAAGACTTTAACATAAAGGATTGAAGAGTTACAAAAATGGGATGAGGATAAATTGATGTCAGCATATAACATGAACCTGGAAAGGAAAAGACAGAAAGCCTGGCATGATAGAAACCTGAGGAACAAGATGTTAAAGGAAGGTGACTTAGTACTCCTGTATGACAACAAGTTTAAGAAGCAAGGGAAATTGAAAACAAGGTGGCTGGGACCATTCTACATTGAAGAAATTACAGATTCTGGAGCAGTTAGACTGAAGAACATGGAGGGACAAATATCAACTGACTATATCAATGGTGCTAGACTCAAGAAATACTTTCAAATGGAGTAGAGCATGTCTTGAGTACAAGACATAGTTTTGAAGGGGGGATGATGTTAGCAGGGTGCAGGGCATAGAGAAGAGCCAACTGAAAGCTGACAAATACACTATGCAGAGGCTAGAAGCTGACAGAAGATCATAAAGAACACATCCCTCGATGTAATAGATATAGTATATGATGATATAGTATAGAAGCATAAAATGTAGTAAAGATATGGGATAGGTTCTGATATGGGAATGACATAGAAGTCATGTATTTAGATGGATGAGGCAGAGACTTAGACCTACCAGAGGATGAATGTATGATGTATTGTTGTTGATTATATATTTATATATATATATGGAGATCTGTCGGTACCGGGTAATTTTGTGTTGTCTTATTATTATCTATATGTGATACTCTATCTCTATTATTCTTTGTGTTTTTCTATCAATCTCTTGCTACTTGACCTAGGTATAAACTGACTACAAAGACTTGACTGAGGACTGGATTTCTGGACCAGTATCCCTCACCATTTATTTCCAACAAGCATCCTTTCAATGATGCTCCAGAAGGATGTTCATGTTTCCTCTGGAAGCATCTTTTCAATGATTCTCCAGAAGATTGTTCATGTTTCCTCTAGAAGCATCCTTTCAACAATGCTTCGAAAGATTGTTCCCATTTCCCCAAGAAGCATCCTTTCAACGATGCTCCAAACATTGTTCATGTCTTCTCCAAAAGCATCCTTTCAATGGTGTTTCAAAAGTCATCCACATTATCTTTGAAAGTATCCTTTCAATGATGCTCGAGAAATTATCCGTATTTCTCCAGGAGCATCTTTTCAATGATGTTTTGGAGCTATTCATAATACAAGCCATTTCTCTGAAATAACACCTAGATAGTACTCTCAGAGTTCCTGCTATCTCCATTGAATAAAGTTATCTTTTATGCATAAAGTACAACAAATTTCTTTCAAGTTTGGAAGTACACATCTTCATCATGATTCTGACATGTCACACATTCGACAACATGGAATTTTTGATTGACGGCAACGATGGCGACAGGTATGTACATCATTCTAAATTAGGAAAGTAATAATTTTTATTATATAATCATAATAATCTACATGATTATCCTCAGCCAACAATAAACTAACCATTTAATAATGATGACATTCTTCTCTGACTGATGAAAAGCTGATGGAATAACAACCCACATGAATAGCCATTATGAAACCTTAGGGGAGACAATTACCAAATATTTACTGTAAACAAGATCAGTTACCATTATTGTTTTCTGTTTTAAATTTCCCAACCTACCTCTCTTTTGCCTACCAAAGCCATATGTATAGTGAACCCTTTAAACTACAATATAGTACCCCTTTTGCACTAGCACCTCTCTTAACCTTAATCAATTAAATAGGTAGCCATGGGAGTTAAAAGGAAAGTGGGACCTGATTCAACTAGAAATTTATTGGAAGAACAGGTAGTAGCTAATGTTTTTGAGGTAGCAGGTTGGTTGAATTTTCTATGAAAATTCAAAGGATATAATGCAGACCTCATGGATGAATTTGTGTAGAACTTTTCTAAAAATCATTCCATGGTTTGCGGGTGAAAAATCAAGGTTAGTATTGAAATCCTTTCTCAGCTATCTAAAATTCCCATGGAAGGTATTGACCTTTTCCATGACAAACACATCACCTATCAAGAAATGATTGATAAATTTTCATAGGAGGATGAACCCCTCCCCCAAATAATAGTGGGCAAAAAGAGATTTAACAAGGGGATTAACAAGGACACCATTTTTGAACCCTAGTAATCAGTAGTAACATGGGTGATGAATTTTTTCACTTGTGAAGGGTAATTTGGAATGGTAGTGGGTCCAACATTTCGAATGTCGACCCGCCTACATCGTGGAGCTAAAAATTCTCAAGTAAAAGATAACCTACATGCTTACGTATTTGACTATTTAAAGGTTATGATATAAAAATACAATAAGGGAACCGAGCCCTTAAAACATCATGAACTCATTACATTATTGTGCAAACACAAAATTTTGAAAATCATAAGATTGACAAGAAATGGCTGAAATTTTTACAAAATATTGAAGACAAAAACTCAGAATCAAAGGTTAGATTCTGGTATAACCAGGGGTTCATTGCTTACTTTCCACCCACCTGGGTGGGGGGTTATGTTCCCCGGGCTCCCCTCAGAAAGTCTCTCTGGGGTTGGGTGGGGGACAAAGTTTCGATAGAAACATTGGGCAGGGCCCACCCAACCCAATCAAACTATAGTTCCCACCCAAAAAAGCAAAAGTAGGAATTGGAAAGGGGAGAAGTATCAGGAACTACTTCCCTAGCTATGGAAGAAGTATCTTCAGAAGTAGAACATCAAATTCTGGAGGTTCCAACCTCCCAAATTTGTGGAAAGATCCAAAGGATCTCACCTAGCCATCAACTAAAACAATACCACTGGAGTCAACATCAAGAACTCCAAAAATTTCATTGCCAGACAAAAGTCCTGTTTCACAAGAGAGAATAGAGGTAATTGCTTCATAAGAAGAAGGGGAAACAAAGTTGCCAATTGCAAAGAAGAAAATAAACAAACACATAATGCAAAGGCCTTCTTCTCTTCATAGGAGCAAACAATGAGCTACTGAATCTAGCTCCGGTGCTACTCATACCCCTATGCAAGAACAATAAGACGATATATAGAAGAAGGACAAACCTCCAATAGATGCTCAGATGTAAATACAAGAAGAACCTAGTAGGGAAGTACCTCTGGAGGATGTTGAGCTTGCTCCAGAAGATACTTTTGTTCCTTTAGAATTGCTTGGGTCTCATGTCGTTGAACCTTTTGAGCAAGAAGGTGACACAATTTTGGAGAAAGAAATATCCAGGAGTGTAGAAGAATGTGATATCCCTCTCTAGAGGAGCCCAAAGACAGGAAAGGCTCCTCTAACGACTCTAGAAAATGATGGAGGTAGAAACTAAGAGGAAATGCAACAAATTTAGTAGGCAATTGAGTTATCAAGGGCAGAACAAACAATTTTCCAACAGTGGTAGGAAATTGAGAAATTAAAAACACTATTGGCAAAAAAAGATGAAGAAATTTTGTACTTACAAGAGCAAGTAAATAAACCACCAAAAGTACGAATAGGGCCAACTCAAGATGAAAGCCTTAAAAAAATTTTACTAGAAAAAAGATATAAAAATTGAAAATCTTTCAAATAATCTAGCAAATGCCCTTGCAACATTTTTGAAGAAAAGTCAAGAAGATCAGATAGCATTGATAGCTACCACAAGCCAAATTGTTGAAATAGAGGAAGAACTACAGGAACTCAAAATGAAACCACCAATGGAGGATAAATAAATTCAAACTGAACCAACTTCCATGGAATGGTTTCAAGTTTATATTCTTGAAGTTCTCTAGAACTAGATAGCTCATTGCCATCTTCTTACACATGTAGGCTTTGAAATGACATATTGAAAGCACAACCAACAATTTTGCAAAATAAATATGACTAATTATATGAAGCCAAGATGGAAGCCTACAAAATAGGAGGACTTCTTCTTACCTGTAAGAAACCCTCACAAATGTATAGTATGTTTTTGAATGAGCATGTATTAAGGTGGAAGTTGTTAAGAGTTTTCTGTAATCTACCACATGACCCTGATAACAAAGAATTCTTAGAAGGATATAAAATTACTTCTCTAGAATAGCATAATTTATTATGTGAATTCTTTACACATAATTTGTTGGTTGAAAGTCATACAAATTTCTATATCAATATTTTTGTTGGAGAAGTGCAATTGAGATCTTTTATTTCCACCATGCAAAGTCAGGTAGCTTGGTAGGAAAGAACAAGGGAATATTATCAAGCAAATAAAATTGTTGGGTTGTTGATGAGACGTTAACATCATGAGCCGGAGGCATTTAAAGAAGAATTTAAGAGGATAATCCAATAGCCTATGTTGATAGAAAAATACAACAACAATTTGAAGCAGTGCTACCAAGCCCTACAAAATGTCATCCCTTAATTGCCAAAAGCTGCCTTTATAGCCTATGAAGAAAGGTATAATTCTTTACCTGTACACCTCAAAAGACAGGAAATAATCTCACCATGAAATCTTATGTGGTCCTTTGGACAAGCTAAAGCAGTAGAAAAAATGTTTCGTCAAATAAGAGCGGAATGGATTGGCACGAGATTTAGACCTCCATTACTTCTTCAATTGGTAACCCCAGTGCACGTAAATAGTGAACAATTTGATTAGAAATTTCAAAGATGGCAAAAAAAGGTAGAAGCTAGTAAAGGATTTATTATTGATCCTAGAGAATTAGATGCTTCTGCACATTTAGTATATGATAATAGTCATAATTTTGAAGAATACTGCAAAAGAAGAGAAGTAGAAAGATAGCAACCTACACAACATCGAGTAGGATTACCTACGCAACCTTAGGTGTGGTGGAGTGATGACGTGAAGATTGACCTCATCATATTTTAACTAAATTACCTTCCTTTATAGCCTAAAAACCCTATCATGCTAGTATTGATCTGATTATATGATAAATTATTGGTTATCCTAACTATGAATGATGTGTATATTTCTATTTTTTCATTCTGTGTTAAAAGAAATTCTAATGCTAATATATTGTGGTGAAAAAGATTTATTTTTGATGAAGCAGGGTAATAAGAAGCTGACAAAGTTTATCCATCTCTAGAGGACAGACTTCGAAAGGAATGAAAATGGATGCTCCATAATGTTTGTGGCTCCAGAATGTAACTGTTCATTCCAAAGGTAGCTTTGGAGAAATTGTTCATCACACATGTCCCCTATTCAGCGTACACCTCTCCCTTGTTCAACACACCTGCCCCTTGTTTGACAAAATGGCTAAAGATACCCGGTGACGTGATCCATAGATAGCTTGAAAAGCACTCTGCAAGAAAAAGACTCTCGATCAAAGTCTAATTCATCAGTTTCCCCAATTTATTTGATGATTTAACTCTTTTAAACATTTATGATTTTCTATTAAAACTTTAAATATTAATCGTGCGTGAACTACACGATGCTGGATTTCAAGCATGAGCAAAGTACCCAGTATCTAGGAAACATCATATATAGTGCTGTGTTGTTCATTATAGACATAGATGATCTGGAATGAATGAAAATAGATATAGCTCTGCATTTACTTTCAAAAAATTTGGTAAAATCTACATGTGATGATATTTTGAGTTCTTAGAGTTCCAATCTCCAAAGAGCTGGCCACTTGCTTGGGGAAGAAGAACAATGTTCATAGATAAGTATTTATGATTTTTGATGTTAATGTGAATATCATGTTTTGTTGAAGTGATATTATTTGTGATTTCCTCTATTTCTGTTTCTGTTCTAGCAAATGAAATAAATTGTTCTAATTTTTCACCTACAGGTCAAATTGTTATGTACATTGTTATTTGCATTGTTCAATGCCATGTGTTGTTCGATAAATTTATAGTGTGCTGATTCAAGGCCATGTATTCAATTTTACTCTAAAAAGTTTATTCATCACAGTTGTTTTGAAGAGATAGTAGTATAGATTTGCTTTCTAAAAAATAGTCAAGTAGTTGAATGTTTTATTTCATTGCTGTAATAATTTTTGAATGTTTCCGTAGTTAGATTTCAAATGCTTTCTTAGATTAGATTTTGAATGCTTTCATAGTTTAAGATTTTATTTCCATATAAGAATTTCTTTTATTTTGTAGTTTAAAACCATCATTGGGATGAGATATTTGATTACTTGTTGCATATAGCCATCAGACACCACCTGGGTTGACAACATAACAATATATTAAAGTATGAGGTTTGACGATGCCTCGTTATGTGGTACAAACTTAACGTTATCCATTAGTTTTACAAGGGGTAAGGTAATGAGAGTATGTTGTAAAAGTTGTTCTGATACCATACGTGGAGGCTCTTTCGATGTAGTGAATTCAATAAAATGTGCTTGTTTAGAAATTGCCTTATGATTATCATGAATATTATTAGGTGTATCCTTGTTTTCTAAACACGACAAAGTGCTAGAACCATATTGATATAAAAGAGAATTATCCAATAATGTACACTCATGCTTGCATATAATAATACACAACTGTGAAAATGAATAACAAGGCCTGTGATAGAATTGGTCCGTAAAAGTTGGTAGTAAACCATCCATAAATATGTCTTCAAGTTCATCATCATTTAAAGTATAACTCATGTTAATAGCTAATGCTTGAAATTGTGATATATAATCTCTAATTTGCTGATGTTTTCCTTGTTTGAATTTCACAAGGTTAAGAGTGTATGTCTAGGCTCAATATTATAATGATAATGTTTCATGAAAGTAGTAGCCGAGTCCTCAAAGGAAGTGATAGAAGCATTTGATAATGAATAAAACTATGTAAGTGCATAACCACTCAAACTTGATGGTAACACCCTAGCAAACAATTTATCCTCATGAAAACAAGGGAGGCACATAACTTGGAAGTATTGTAAATTTTGTAGTGAATTACTTTTACCATCATACTTTGTGAAACAAGGTTCCATGACTCCACTTGATGTATGATAAGTCCAAGTGTATTGTGCCAAAGGAATTTGTAATCTTGGTTTGATATGATCTTTATATTTAAGGCTATGCTTATAATCACTAACACACTTTTTCAGACGAGCCATTTCACTAATGAGGTAGTTATCATAAGAAGAAATATGATTCTCAACACATCCCATATCCATATGTACATGCATATCATGTGTACAATAGTGGGAGATGTGTTATCAACTAGTGATATATTATCCTCATGTTGTTCTCTCTCCTTGTACATGTCTAGGTCACGTGTTTATTTAATAGCAGGTGTAAAAGAATGTGCTCCAAAAGAACTCAAAGATATATCCAAAAAAAACATGAGAGGATACACATGCGGGTCTTTATCAAAATGTTGTATATCATCATGGTGCATATAGAAATACATAATATCCACTAAGGAAATGCCACTAGAATATGTGTGAGGTAATGAATCATTATGAGATGAGTCATCATCTTCATCATGAGAATATAAACCACTTTCATCATGCTCATGATTAAACATATCATCAATAGACCATGAGTCATAAGGTAGGAAGGAAGGACTAGAAACCTCATGTGAAGGTGAAAAAGATGTATCGTGTATAGGCATATCACTAGTGATAGGAGAAGTACAATCATCATAAAGCTCATCACCAGGGTAATCATCATAGTTAGGAAAATCCAAAATCAACAAGTATATCACTAAGCATGGAAGAGGATGCCTCAATATCATATGTGAGTGAAGGTGAAACATGTATATCTAGAACACTAGGCTTCTCAAGGAATAATGAATCAAGAGAGGCACATGGAGGAGAATTCATAAATGCAAAAGAAAAAATATCATGCTTGCTAGGTACAACATCACATGAGCTAATATGGCTAGTTATATCGAGTGCATATAGGGATGAAATAATAGCTAGGTCACAATCATAGGCCAGAAAAGATGAATCATCAAAAAACATTGTGACATAAGAAGCAAGCTTGGTGGGGAAGGGGGAGAAGATACACATGATAAAACAATGTGAATCATTTTTAGATTCATAAATAAAAAATATTAGTTGTATATCAAGTTAAGAAATGAAACCCTAGTGAAGTAGCCAAGGGTGGGTAGAGTGGGCAAAAGAGATGTCTCAATGAAGCTCATAAAAATCTTAATAGAACATAGAGGTATCAATGTGAAGGTGATGAAGTAGAAAAGTGAAAAGGAAGCTCAAATTGAAAATAAGATCTAAAATACAAAAGTATAGATGTGAAAACCCCAATGAGTAAGAACAATCCTAGGGGAAAGATAGGTTGTGTAAGATCAAACAGGTTCAGCAAAACGTATAGGAAAATAAACTTTCCTTAGGGTTAATTCAAGCTAGTTAATCAAATGCATTCAATTTAACATAATCAACTTGTATTAATTAATGATAGCTAGGAATGATAAATCAAATAATTATACTTGCTATCTTGGAAAAGTAAATGCAAAGAAGGATAATGTTACTTAACTTGATGGTTAAAGAATGTATGATTGGTGAAGATTTTGGAATTTGATTTGTTTTTTTCCTAAAAATGTGACCTCTTTGTTAGTGGAGTGTCTCAAATTATGCATTGAATTTGTACTCTATTTGGGATCAAGTGTGCATGTTTGGGCTAGGTCTGCAACCGTAGATTTATCCTTTGTGTCTAGATTTGACTGTGCAATGTATACTTATGCTTTGCTTCTCACATCTTTTGCCTCTACTTTTCTCTTTTCTGATGTATGATGATTGGTGGTATTTAAAAGTACCTTGAAAGTGTTGCTGTTGTGTCACAAGGAGACATGTTTTCCTAGGTCAACCCCCCAAAATATGTGTAAACAGGTGAAGATAACAAACAACCACCCTAGAATGATGTATGTAGATTTGTTACTCTTTTTAGTGCATTCAATCCAAATGTTTTGCTATTGATTGCTCCTTTAATGCTCTAGGATGAGAGAGGACTTGTAGATTCCAAATGCCTAAAATGATCGCTAATGGATGCCTTTAAATACTAGGACATAACATCAAATGTTGCAAAACATGTATTTAGTCGGATCACAATTTGAATTTAAATTTTAGAAAGACATGGGTCAAGTCTATAATTGTAGAAATGACCTTGGGTGGGCAAACAACCAAATCTGGATGGATACTGATTATATTGAAGTAGGTGTACAAATAGATGTAATAAATACAAGGCTTATGCAAATATATTAGAGTATGTAGATATAAAAATAAGGTGAGGGCTGAATATGTAGGAGTGTGTGTATATAGGGATAGATAAACACTATGGGAATGAACCCAACTTTACACAAGAATAAGTCGTTTGTTGACATGTACGTGTATGTTAATTTCACTATTACAACCAGCGACTAAATTTGATGGTCGTATGGTTGTGTTTAGACATTTTTACGATAAAATACAATCAAAATTTTACAAAAGACTATATCGCATGAAAAGAGAGCTTCTAGAACATAGAGGTAGCAATGTGAAGGCAATGAAGCAAACAAGTGAAAAGAAAGCTCAAATTGAAAATAATATCTAAAATAAAAAAAAGTATAGATGTCAAAACCCTAATGAGTAAGAACAATCCTAGGGGAAAGCTAGGTTGTGTAAGATCAAATAGGTTCACCAAAATGTATAGGAAAATAAACTTTCCTTAGGGTTAATTCAAACTAGTCAATCAAATGCAATCAATTTAACATAATCAACTTGTATTAATTAATGATAGGTAGGAATGATAAATCAAATAATTATACTTGCTATCTTATAAAAGTAAATGCAAAGAAGGATAATGTTACTTAACTTGATGGCCAAAGAATGTATGCTATTGGTGAAGATTTTGGAATCTGATTTGTTTTTGCGCTAAAAATGAGACCTCTTTGTTAGTGGAGTGTCTCAATTTATACGTTGAATTTGTACTCTATTTGGGATCAAGTGTGGATGTTTGGGCTAGGTCCGCAACTGTAGATTTATCCTTTGTGTCTAGATTTGACTATGTGCAATGTATACTTTTGCTTTGCTTCTCACTTCTTTCACCTCTACTATGCTATTTTTGATGTATAATGATTGGTGGTATTTAAAAGTACCTTGAAAGGGTTGTTGTTGTGTCACAAGGAGACATGTTCTCCTAGGTCAACCCCCAAAATATGTGTAAATGGGC
The DNA here is from genome assembly GCA_027924645.1 of Cunninghamia lanceolata. Taxonomy (NCBI): domain Eukaryota; kingdom Viridiplantae; phylum Streptophyta; class Pinopsida; order Cupressales; family Cupressaceae; genus Cunninghamia; species Cunninghamia lanceolata. The sequence goes on from BSBN01000738.1 coordinate 7,290,556, forward strand.
AAAGATAACAAACAACCACCCTAGAATGATGTATGTAGATTTGTTACTCTTTTAGTGCATTCAATCCAAATGTTTTGCTATTGATTGCTCCTTTAATTCTCTAGGATGAGAGAGGACTTGTGGATTCCAAATGCCTAAAATGAATGCTAATGGATGCGTTTAAATACTGGGACATATCATCAAATGTTGCAAAACATGTATTTAGTCGGCTCAAAATTTGAATTTAAATTTTAGAAAGACATGGGTCAAGTCTGCAATTGTAGAAATGACCTTGGTTGGCCAAACAACCAAATATGGATGGATACTGATTATATTGAAGTAGGTGTACAAATATGTGTAATAAATGCAAGGCTTATGTGAATATATTAGAGTATGTAGATATAAAAATACGCTGAGGGCTAAATATGTAGGAATGTGTATATAGGGATAGATAAACACTAGGGGAATGAACCCAACTTTACACAATATTAAGTCGTTTGTTGACATGTACATGTATGTTAATTTCACTATTACAACCAGAGCCTAAATTTGATGGTCGTATGGTTGTGTTTAAACATTTTTACGATAAAATATAATCAAAACTTTACAAAAGACTATATTGCAAGAAAGGAGAACTTCTATATATATAGAAGTAGGTAAACACTAGGGGAATGAACCCAACTTTACACAAGATTAAGTCGTTTGTTGACATGTACATGTATGTTAATTTCACTATTACAACGAGAGCCTAAATTTGATGGTCGTATGGCTGTGTTTAGACTTTTTTACCATAAAATACAATCAAAATTTTACAACAAACTATATCGCATGAAAGGAGAGCTTCTATATATATAAAATTGGAATCAAGACCTAATTTGATAGTATTTTAATAATTATTTATATATTAATATTCTAAATTTGATGATATTTTAGTAATTATTTATATATTAAAATATATTAAGGGTACCTTTTGAATGGTTAGCTGTTTGTTAAAAATTTTGCTTGACATCTACCATCAAATTTGGCAACGTCTATCCAACCCTCTGGATGCACATATGACCATATTTATTAATTAATTGAAATTCACAATACTGTTACATTCGACCGTATTTATTAATTAATTGAAATTCATAGTTGCATTGTGAATTTCAATTAATTAATAAATACAGTCAAATGTGCATAGAGAGGGTTGGATAGACAATTCGATCAAATTTAGGCCTTGATTGCAATAGTTTCAAGTCAATCTTAATTAATCTATACAACATTTCTATAGTTAAATTGACTCAAAGTACACATTTAAATCCAATAAATTAGTTAAATTGACTCCAAGTACACATTTAAATCCAATAAATTATAAAAATACAAGTCAATAAAGATTGACTCGAAAGTACGAATTGGATCCCTGCAAATTAATTCGAAAGTACGAAGTGAATCCTTGCAGGCTACCAATGAGAATCTGTATTGGAGCTTCACCTGAAAAGCTTTTCCATTTCAAGACAACAATATGGAGGTCCTTTTGTGGGAATTTAAAGTGCTGGCGTGTGGACAATTCCCAAGTGTTAAAAGTTTGTGGCAAAACGGGCTGTCTGGGGAATGTTGAGATGGAAATTATGGAATACACATCCGAGAATGGGAGAGGACAGGGATACGTGGGCCCATATCTGGTGGACAAAAGCGTACAAGAAGTCAGTCCACCAGCTTTGCAGAGCATAAGCACATTGGCTTGTATTTGAATCCACCTCTAAAGGTTTAAAAAAGAGAGAAACAATAACTTTTCAAATTTTGTCTCAAACAGAGGTGCACTCCACAAGAAGCCCACCTCCATTTTTATGTATCTTCTTCCTCCTCTCTCTGGGTCTCGTTTTCTCAATGCCCAATGAAGACAGGTGTGAAGAATACGGTAGAGCAAAGCTTCATTATCCATATTGTTTCAATGGGTATTGGTGCTTGGAAATGGCAGCAGCTTCTATTTCTGCTCTGTCTCATTCCCCTGGCTTCTACAACCACAGGTATGTTTGTATGTAATTACTTGGAAAAAATGATCTGGGTTTTCGAGGATTTCATTTTGAAATGACGGTGGTGTTATTTGTTTATAGAGAGGAGGAAGTTGGAGGGGCTTCCCAAGGTTAGAGCTGTGAACTTAGGTGGATGGCTTGTTGTTGAAGGATGGATAAAGCCTTCTCTTTTTGATGATATCAAGGACAATGATCTTCTTGTAAGCCCATTGCATTACTGCTTCTATGTTCTACTGGAGTGCTCTGATTTTATTAGATTGTTTTCTTCTCCTCCTCTAAGAGGTGACTATTGGGTTTGTTTTGAGGATAGGATGGAACAAAGGTTCAGTTCAAATCACTGAAACTGAACAAGTACCTTAGTGCAGAGTATGGAGGTGGGCAGAGAGTTGTGGTTGATAGGGATGACAACTCTACCTGGGAGACATTTAAGGTACGCATAGAGAGCCCTCTTTCCTGTGGTTTTTGTGGGCATTGATAATGCACTTATTTTATGTAGGAATGCTTTGTACAAGAGAAAATGGACGCATTGTTACTATAGCAGTAATAGGAACAGGAAACGTAGATGGGAATTCAAATAGTGTCTCTCACTTGTGAAAGTAGATCAATGAAACTCTGAAGTACAGAAACTTATGATAGCTAATTAGCAGTTCTTATGTATAACCCAACTAATGAAAATAAAAATTAAGAAGCCAAAATACAAAAACAAAAATCATCCATTATAACTAAACGAAGTGAAAGTGGGTTTTCCAAATGAGAAAAACCTAGACAATTCTGTGAAAAGAAGGTCCAGCTGTCGAAGGAACAGCCAAAAGAGTTAGGAAAGGAGGGTTGACGGAGAGCATGACTCTAGTCTTTATTATATTCTGGAGCAGAAGGAGGGCCAACATCCCTGTTGATCACTACAATAGGGTCAATATAGAATCCCTTGATATTATCAGAAGAATGGCCTGGGTTAAGAAGGTTCAACACAACAATCTTAAGTAGAAGTAGGGTACGCTTCCCATGCCCCCTCTTACAATTTGCATCCAATGGTCCCCCAGAGGTTAGATAGAGTTGATAATGTGCATCTGCCTGTGTAGTGTAGAGTGTGAACAGGGGAGGGTAGCTGATCTCTCACACAACATTAAAACAAGTGCAGAGAACTGAGGGATTTGTATGCACTACCTCGTAATGGTATGTAAAGCAATACAAATTGATTGTAAGACGTTGCCTACAAAATGTTAAATGTGGTAGATACCAACAAGAGTTCAACAGAATGAGGCCAAAACCCTCATGAAATGAGAGACATCAGAATTAACATAGGCCAACCAAGCATAAAGACCTCTATTGCTGCTTCTAGGATGATTTGAAAAAATGACAAATGTGTATTAAATTAGTCATTAGGTATGACTTTATCGAAAGTATAATTTCAGAACAGTTTGCAGGAAGTGGCTCAAAGTTGGTCTTCATGTGGCTTTTGGCTGTGTCAAAATTGCACAGATTAGACATTCTGTTGAAGCAAGGAAATACTAAAATATGTGTACTAGATCCTAGAAGCTTCCTTACTTTAATTGATTCCTTCGCACTCAGGGCTCTGGCTAGCATGCTAATAAGTTTATAAGCATTAACTGTTTAACACAATCCCGAGGAATCATTCTGATTCCTAATACATAGGGGAATAACTATTTTAAAGTTGCCAATATTCTATATCTACTTTGCTATTCTGGGCAAATATTGATTCATCCCATATGTGTATTCCAAGAGATTCCTCTTTGCTTCTCCGGGGATAAATTTTGTAAGTACCGTACCTGGACTTTAAGAGTTGTGTTATGGGTGCAGCTGTGGAGAGTCTCCAATGGTAGATACCAACTTAAAGCGTTTGGGGGTCAATTTCTGACAGCTGAAAATGGAGGAGGTGGCAATATATCAGCAACAGCAGATTCTCCTGGTGATTGGGAAACATTCTATATAGTTAGGCACCATAAACATCGAAACCGGGTACATATCAGGGTGTTCAATGGAACGTACATGCAGGTATGTCATACAGTTGGTATTTGGAAACCTCTATTACCCAGATATGGAGTTGCTCCTGAGAAATAAGCTTTCTTATGATCTATTTTGTATGATCAATGGGCAGGCACAATCCGAGGAGCAGCTGACTGCAGATTATCAAGGAAAACCCAAATGGGATGATAATGTGGCAACATTCCAGATGAATATTGTGGCAAATGATTTGCATGGAGATTACCAACTTGCAAATGGATATGGTCCTAAGAAGGCAAAGTCTGTTTATGATGTAAATATCAGTTTACTCGTACTTTTTGCATTGTTGTTTACACAGGATGCCATAGTTGGAGATTTCTAAAGCCTTATTTTTTAAAGTTATATGCAGATTATCTAATGCAGAATCTCCTGCTTTGGATTGGAAAAATGCAGAATCACAGAAGCAGCTTCATTACAAAGAAGGATTTTGGTTTCCTTTCAAAAAATGGTATAAACACTGTGAGGATTCCAGTTGGATGGTGGATTGCATATGACCCGAACCCTCCAGCACCTTTCATAGGAGGATCTTTGAAAGCCCTTGATAATGCTTTTACATGGGCACAGTAGGTTTGAATGTCATTGTTTTGTTTTAAAAAAAAATGCTGGATGCATTTTCCCAAGTTTACACTAACTGGAATAACCTTTACATATTTAAGAAAGATGACCACAAAGGTTGTCAAAACACCCCAGGACACATACATCCAATAACCCATCCTTTGTTTTGGTGGGGTGAAGGGGTTTGGTTAGAGGGAAGGAACAGACATTGGGTAACTCTGGGATGTTCTTTCAGCGGCCAAATTGAAGCGGGCTATATATTTTTGTTGCAGGAATCATGATATAAGGGTTATTGTTGATCTTCATGCAGCACCAGGCTCACAAAATGGAATGGAGCACAGTGCCAGTAGAGATGGATCTGCCGATTGGGCTAACTCTTCACAATATATTTCTCAAACCTTGGAAGTTATTGACTTCCTTGCATCCAGGTTTGTGTGAAACTACTGATAAACTGTGCTTTCCAATTTTTAAAATGCCAGAGAATAAGGGTTCTTCAGAGAATCGTTAATTCTCTAATAGAGAACTCAAATTTTCCAATGCTTATAAGTTATAACTATAGTTGGTGCAAGTAATTTCACTTAGCAGTAATTGTTAAATTGTACAAAAGAAAATTGAAGCTAGTGTTGTAGGAACTATTGATTATAAAAAATTGGCTGAAGTAAATTTTTGCAGAAGCTAATATCTATTTTATGGTGCAAAAGGAATTATTGTAGCAAATAATTAATGCATAAAATTTGTGTCTGTTTCTCAAGATGAGATCTACTTGTACAGAAGGCCTGTTTTTCTTTTACATTGCAGATACATATGCGTACAGTTACTCTAATCTGTAATGTGTGCAGCAACCTTTTATTCGATCATAAATCTAATGTTGTGATGTCTTCTGACAGATACGGTAACAATTCTATGCTCCTAGGCATTGAATTGCTAAATGAACCTCTTGTAACGACTGTTTCTGTTGATGTTCTTGTTGAATATTACACGAATGGCTATGAAGCTGTGCGGAAGCATTCTCCCACAGCTTATGTAATAATGTGCCAGAGGATTGGAAAAGCTGATCCACATGAGCTATATCAATCAAATGATGTATTTTCAAACGTTGTAATTGATGTTCACTACTACAACCTTTTTGATCCTTATTATGAAAACTTGACTGCCCAAGACAATGTTGATTTCATCCTGAAGAACAGGCAACCTCAGCTGCTAGCTTTAAACAGTGCAAATGGTCCTCTCATATTTGTCGGTAATGTGGCAGCATCTTTCTTGTTCCATCCATCTATTCCCATGTGTTGATCTTTATGTACGAGTGTATTTTTTTTCTTGTTTTTATGCTCAACCAGACTTTGTTTGATACTATGATTTACAGGCGAATGGACAAATGAGTGGAAGGTAAAAGGAGCCTCAAGGGCAGAATATCAAAGGTTTGGTGATGCCCAATTGGAAGTTTATGAACAAGCTTCATTTGGTTGGTCATATTGGACTTTAAAAAACCAGGAGAAGCACTGGGATTTTGAGTGGAATGTTAAGCACAAGTATCTTAAATCTGGTAAGCCTAAATGCCTTTTTCTTCGTGAAAGTTTCATGCATTCTTTATCACATTATGCTTGCCTTTGGTCTTCTTTCATTGACTCTATAATCATCTGTAATGTCCTTTTAAGGACAAAATTCTCAGCCTTAAAGATGCATTTTTCATTTTTGTTATAGTTGCCATTGTTTTCATGAATTTCCAAGGTTCCAACATTGTGAGAAGAAGTTTATGTATTTGTCTTGTCTCGAGAGAGATCCTAATGACAAGAATCTTTTTGTATGTAGTCTTTCTCTTTTTAGTCTTTAAGCAATTTCCTTTATCCTTGATTTTTGTGCCATTTCTTTTATGCTCTCTAGCAGTTTGGAACTTTACTTGAAGTGAAATGGACTAATATCACATTGGAACATAGAGAGGATAAAAAGAAATCAAACAAGCTCCACTTTGCACAAATGAACTCTAGACACCAATATGTTATTTTGGTACCTCAACATATTTAAAGGTTTTCAAAGATGAATTTTAAGGCATTTAAAAAAAATTCTTATAAGATATAAGAGATGAAACAAAACTCTTTTGTGACAAGGTTCAAAATACAGTTATACATAAAGTGACAAGTTTTTGTTAGACTCTATTTTCTAGATGAAAAAATATAGAATTAAGACTACTTTTACAGGCTGCTATACAAGGAAAATACAATTCTACAATAAAACAATTAATTCTAAAGAAATTGATCCATGAAAAGTGGGTGAAGTTTGCACTTAAGTGATCGGTTGTACATGGCATCAATTAGAGAGATGTGCTTTAGGACTTGCTCCCATATGGAGATTGGTTTTTGTTGGTTTTAGAGGTTAAGGAGCTTGTAAACAAGTCATGTGGATTTGGGATGATCGAGAGCATCTTGGGGAAGATAGAGGATAGTTGTGTAGGCATCAAAACAAGGTGGCTTTCCAATTTTGGCGTTTTCGCCACTTTCCACAGGCAATGAAAATGTCACCAACTGCAGCGAAAGTGTAAATGCCTCTTGGCGAAAATGCAAATGCCCCTCGGCAAAATTGGCAAACTTGTCATAGGATTGATAGGGTATGGAATGTGAAGGGTTTTGTTGATTTATTTCAGCTTCCAAGCATTGGGAATTGTGTTTGAGCGTCACTATAGTCATGGAAAGCCTATAATAGATGTTTGTACAACATGTGCAAAGTTTTGTAGCTCTCGTAACCCTCTTTGAAAACTCAATTTGACACTGTGGAGTAGGGTTTTAGAAGTAGAAGACATCATTGTAGGATTTGCAAGCCAAGTGAGCATATTGATGGCTTGTGTAGATGTGTTGTCTACTTACTACAATGTACTAGATTGAATCATAGTGACATGAGGAGCATCTTGCTCACTCTTACTAGAGTTTTTCCCCTTTTAGGGTTTCTCCAAGGTAACATTGGTGTTCTTAGTCTATATGTGTAATAAGCTGACCTGATTTTTTTTTTAAAACAGACAACAATATTGAAGTTAAGTGCAACAATGTCTTCCACACTCTTCTGATCACCCAGATCTCGATGTGGGAAAGGTGAGAGCATACAAGTGCTTCCGAGTTAGCATTCAAAAACCAAAACCAGCAAATAAAAACAACTTCCACTTATTCAGTGGGCATCCACTTATGCAGCGGGCATCCACTTAATCGTGGGAATGAAACTAAAAGGAAACATCCACTTATGCAGTGGGCAACCGCTTATTCAGTGGGAAACTGAAAGGAAAAGCATAGGCACATCCACTTATTCGGTGGGAAGCCTTTACAATGAAACCACTTATTCAGTGGGGTGAGTAACATAAACAAATAACTAACAATCCCATTGGCGGTAAACCTTCCAGGGGTTACAAAATAGATATTGCAAAGAGTTAGGTAATACAATGAAATATAAAGGCTGCAATATCAACTAATAACCCTGATTTCAACAAGTTATCTCTGCTGCAATCATCATAGCACAAGAAAATCACAAGAACATGAAGGAAAGCATGCATAAACTGCCCCAAATAGAAGCACTGATGTTATACCATAATAGAGGCCAGCATATTGAAAATAGAAGGTCTGATTTGAAGCGAATGGCACTAATATACATCTGTTGTAGGTCTGAAACTCTGAACCAGCAATGAAGAAAGCCTTATATCAGTCCATATATGCTATCACAACTCCATGGAAACCACAAATTCCTCCTCACAAACATCACCAACATCCTCAACACCCCTTGACGCCTCAACACCATTCAAAATCTGCAAACACGTTAGAAAATCTTCCAAACCCTTGTGCTCAGCTCCAAAATATATGGCCAGCATCAAGCTTCACACAATGTCCAAAAATAATCATCAATAAATTCAAACTAGTAACCAAATCTTCAAAATACATCATAGCAAACAACTCTTTGAAGCACTATGCAATTTCTGTATGAAATTGCTCCAGTAACTTTGCCTTCAACACAATGGTGATTCTTGTATGAAACCACACCCAATCTACAAGAGGGTTTTTGTCCTCAAGAGAATATGGAAAACACGTAGGTTCAATCCAGCAGCATAACAATATCAAATCCAAAAGCATAACCCTCCAAATGAGCTCTCATACTCCTTTTATAACCTTTTGAGGGAAATAGAATATTATTTTCTTTTTACCTCTTCATATTTCTCCTCAAAATAATAATATTTCACCTCTCCAAAAGACCTTTTTTGAAATAATATTAATATTTCATGTGTAAGGCCCCTTTTTTAAGTATCTATCTTTTAAAACACTTAATTACCTTTCCAAAGAGCTATTATAGTTAAGTTATCTTTTAATAATCTCAACTTTAGATAACTTAAACAAATATATTAATTAAATGGCTTAATAACTCACCCAATTTACGGAAAATCCCAAACTTAAGCGAACTACAAAATAAATCATACCATCGCCCTCCATGATGTTTGGGATGAAGAATGGCGCCCTCCGGGTGACTTCCTAAAAATAGACGGCTTCTCCAAGAAGTTTGGAGAGCAATCCGGGAAGCCGAAAAAGCATTTGAAAGCATCACTGTAATCCTGAACACCAACTGAGCTCAATGCCGTAGTAAATAATCCACTTCAAGAAGGGAATGCCACTTTATAATTAATATTACACTAAGTTGCTAATAATAGTTCCCAACCTTAGGAGGCAACGTTAGTGAAATATTAATTAAATTGCTAGATAATAGTCCCAAGCTACGAAAAGCATAGAAATGTCCTGATCGAACAACTCTGACCATACCAACATGTAAAAGAAGACTTGGGACAATTAAAACAGAGGTTGTCAGGTGACTGTCTAAAAATAGCAAGCGTGGCACAAAGTCTGAAAACGCTTCCGAAAGCGTCACCACAAAACCCCTAACAACTCTAAGCTCAATGCACACCTGAGATAGCCAATGACTGACTGCCAAATCACCAAAAACAGTGCTAGACTGACATTTACTATAAATAGCAGTGTTCTCCGAGGACCAAAGAGAACAAACCCAGAAAAACCCAGAAAGATTGTCACCATGCAAGCACTTACTATAAATAGTAAGTACGGACAAGTCCGAAATCCCTCCGAGAAGTGTCATATAGCTCCACTTGATCTCCTTAGCACACTGGTGACATCGAAATACTCCTCTGATCAAGCTATCACAAACCCAGAAAGTTAGCTCCAATAGCATTGCAAGAAAACCCGAAAATGGGGACATTACAATATGTGTGTAGTTCCTTATGTTTCTTTTCTTTTCACTATTTTATGTATCTTTGATGTTAGTATATTGCAAATGATGTTACCATATTTATTAGTGTTAGTTTCTTGCACTTAGCTATTTTTGGAGGTTGCAGTAGGGAATCCATAGTTAATGAGTAGTGTGAGGACTATCCTCCTTGTTTACAGATAAGAACTATAGGAGCTGTATAGAAATGCTTCTGGGGGATGTTTGGAGATGATGTCTGACACAAATTGGCAAATTTTCGATGAAAAATTTGATCCGGTGAAAGAGAAATCAAATTAATCCAATTCTAGGCAATTTTATAGAAAAAACAATTTAACCTAGGCAAACAAACAATGAAAAAGCAAAATAAATTTCACAAGATCCTTGAGATTGATATTGGACACATATTGGAAAATTTTTGTGAGCAAATTCCTTATGGACTAGAAGATATGAAATAATTTAGGTGGAAATATATGTTTTTTTTCCTAATGTTTTAACTTTTTATTTTTTAAAGTCTATGCAAAATTTGTTTGATTTGCTGAAAGCTAACAAAATATACATATATATTATAAAACCTAAATTACGTAAGTTATTGGGGTCTTCTATTTTGGGTGTTGTCGCCATACTGGATGGGACGGGTTTGAATATAGGCACGGGTTTGGCTTGGGTTCACCTAGGGCATTGCCTGGCAAGACCTAATTGTACTTGAGAGAACCCATGGGTAGACAAATCTTAGAATTAAAAAAACATTTTTTAAAAAGAAAATTACATTCGTTTTTCATAAAGTAAACCTAAAACATCATTTGAAGCCCTAAAAATCATTTTTTGCATGGTTTTCAAGCATTTGAGCATGCACCATAAAGGTTCACGTGGTCTTGAAGGCCTTAATTTAGGCTTTGCGGTAGGGTCTCCAACCCTCGACTTCGCCACGAACCCCATGAAGGGCTGCCACCCTTGGACCCATGCTTTGTTTGTAAAAAGTAAAATTAAAAATTGTTTTGGGCCCATGTTTTCCACTAATGAAAATTGTAAAATATTAATATAGATATGTAATTATAATCATGACATTGTGATGTGAATTGAACTTGTTTTTTGATCTATAAATGAAGGAAAAACTACTTATGACCTTTGTAAACTCAGTTTTATCATTTATACTTGATTTTTCCAGATTCTTCAACAAATTTATGTGTTTTTTATTTTTTAATTTTTGGAAACTTTGCTGAATTTTTGCCAAGTCTGAGTTTTTGAACTTAGTATGATATAATATTGAATTATCAATTATTTTTATCACTATCAACTGTGTTTTCCTATATTGCCAGTTCATTGGGGGTGTGCAGCTGGATCCGAGTCCAGTTCAAACCAGATCCTTAGTTCGGTTTAGTGTGTCCACAGATTTTACTAGGGAGTGAACATGATACTATGGGTTCGTCGTGGATGAACTTGAGCGAACTCGTAGTGGATTAGACAGAACTGCGATGAACCTACATCAAACCTGCCTATTTTGTTGACGGTTTTTTTTCTTTTTCTTTTTTGATAGTTTCTCAGCTTTGACTTTGACTATGAGACACTAAAACAAATCCCTAACCCTAAAAGTGCCATCTAAAGCATTTGAAACACTAAAACGAACTCATTTTACCTCATTTTGATTGTATGAAATATCTCCAATGGGATCTGCCTTAGAATTCTGGTTTTCTGCCCTAATTTTCTGATTTCTTTTTTCTGCTCAAACCCTAATCTGAATTCTGAATTTTATTTCTGAAGTAAACATAATCATGGGCAGCGAATATACATGTGCCAAAACACTCAAATAAACATGCCAAACATGTGGGCTTATGAAGATAACATCAAACATGTATTTCACCACATAATATGATCATTCCAATGCGAACCAAATGATATAAAGTTCTGATTTCTGAATGTGAATTTCTGCTTCTACAAATCAGACTTCTCAAACATGAAATTACAACAAGTTTCAAGGCCCAAACATGCATAAACACAACTCAGATCTTTGCTGTTCCAAAACAGTCCATTACATTGACAAACAATTGCTTATACATACCAAAATAGTGGAGAATGATGTCTTCTTTCAAACCCTAGATGGGCAATCAGATTTAGCACTTGAGGTTGCTCCAAAAACTCCACACTTCCTTCACAATGAACTGGGGTTTTCTTCACAATGATGGCGCTCCCTTGTAAGTGATGTAGACATGCAAGAATGAGTGTGGCGACTAGGGTTTAGGACCTTCCAATTATGAAATTCTACTCTTTATGGATGGCGCTCCTCTTGGGACACAAACCCTAATAATATTCTTCAAATTAGACCTCCAAAATGAAGCTGAAAACCTGCAAATAAATCTGCTTTGAATCTCCCTTGGTGGCGGCTAGGGTTTCGTTTCCAATGCTCCAACAAAATGCAAATCGCCCTCCTTGATGTTGGCACTCACCCTAGGGTAAAACCCTAGCAGAAATCTTCACTCAAACCCTCCAAAGAGTGGTGCTCCCAAGCTGATCTGAAAATCTGAATATATCAACCTTCCAAATTGTATTTGGCACAAATCTCACAATTTGGCCTTAGGATTTTTGCAGAAACAAATATATCTTTGTCGCTCCTTTCCTTCCAAATCTCCAATGAAGTACAAATATGAACTCCGTATGTGTCCACCTCTAAGATGAGATTGGGTTTTCGTCCAATCCACCTATATTCCTAAGGGTTTTCGTCTTTAGAACAAGCTGAACCAAAGTTGCAGCCAAAGAGATAAATTTCCAAATGAAAAATGATCTGAATGAATGATGATAATGACCTCCAACTTGCCTTCTTTTATAGGCATCCAAATAGACCCTATAATGGCTGACCTCCTCAAGCAATAAATGCTTTATTTTATTTTTATTCTCTTCCCTCTTGGTCGACCTCCCTTGGCCACTTTTTATATATTTTTTATCCTCAATTTGGGTCGACCTCCCTTGGCCACTTTTTATATATTTTTTATCCTCAATTTGGGTCGCCCACCTTTTGGCAATTTCCTTTAATTTATCTTATTTTACCAAAAGGCTGACAAAAATAGAAGTCATTCCATAACACAATTTGGTCAATCAAAATTAGTTAAATATATTATTTAACCAATTAGATTATTGCATTGCCACCTCGACCTAGCCCACAAGAATAAAATAGGCTAGCCGACTCTGTTGGGTGATCACTCAGAAAAAGGGGACATTACAGTCCTCCCTTCCCAGAATTGCTTGCCCCCTCAAGTAATTGCAAACCTGGATATTGCCGAATCTGTTCACCTTCCCAAGTAGCATCCTCAAGTGGCAAGTCTCTCCATCTCACCAAGTACTCTTTGATTACCCTACTCCTCAACCCGCCCTCCGTAACATGCAGAATAGCATCAGGAACAAGTATCAATTTTCCCTCATCCAATGATGGAAGCTCTGGAGAAGATGTAATGTGCTGCTCAATTGCCCTTTTGAGGCAAGATACATGAAATACATTATGAATTTGGCTACCCTTCGACAACTCCAACTCATATGCAACCTCTCCAACTCTACTTTCGATCCTGTAAGGGCCATAGAGGCGAGGCTTCAACTTTCCTGCACCACTCCTCAATGTAGTCTGTCTATACGGCTGTAGGAGCAAGAAAACCAAATCACCAACCTCAAATGTCCTGTGCATGTCCTTGCTATCTATATCACCTCTCTAGCTCTGGGAGCTTTGTTGTTAACAAATGCTAAGTCTACAAAAGACATGCCTATCGACATGTGATAGGTAGTATGCAACCACCTGATCCAAGCCTTCCACTGCTCCACTCTGATACAACTGTCATCCAACCAAACATTGAGAAGCAACTCACCAAGTTTTCGCTACTCCACTCTAATACAGCTGTCATTCAACAAATCATTATGAAGCAACCCACCAATCATACAAATGCCTCGATCCCAAATTATTGCATTATCATATAAACTGAAAAATGAAAGGATAAGGTCTCTTATCAAGTCACTATCACAAGCTATCCATCTAAATCTGAAGTGTTTTATATGGACTTGAAAGGTGTTCATCATGTGTGCATAACCAAGTATGCATATCCTCTCTAGATTGCTGGTAAAAATAAAGACAACACTGTTAAAACTGAAAATCAGATCTATAATCATCCTGGGAATGTTTCCGCTATCATAAATTGATAAGATCTCACCATTATTCAACCTCCAAGTGCTGTAGTGACAATCCCATGCACACAAATCCATGCAATCAGTTGCTATCATCAATGTAATGTTTGAAAATTCTATGATCAACATTATAAAACAGCCACTAAACATCAATGTGTAAGGTGGAAACCATTGAACCAAATCTGAATTTTCTTCCACAACTCGCTGCATACTTAATTTTTTCCTTCATCAATCTTTAAGTATGAGATACTCGATCATTGGTTACTAATGAATGATGGACAGCAGGTTCAAGGTTGGAAATTATCAATGTTTCATTTGATAACCATCTCAAAGATGTAATGCCAATGACAAACCACACATTATCAAACTGTAATATCTTCCTTGTAGGCAATCTCTTAGTTTCCATAATTAGTTCTCTAATAAGATGTATCTCATGCAAACTCAACATTCTAGCTAGAGCCATGATATCAAAATCTTTGCATATTTAATGTCCCTATTTTTGGGTTCTCTTGCATTGCAGCTGGCACTAACCTTCTAGGTGTGTGTCAGCGTTATCAAAGGAGTTATTTGATGTTTTCAGTGAGCTTAGGTGGTCTAGAGGACTCATATGCTAGTTTCGGATATAATTTCCGGCTTCCAGTGTGGTCTCCAAGATTCTTGGAGGGAGCGTCTGTTTTTAGTAAGTCACCCGGTCGGGTCTGTTTATCATCTTTCATCATTGAGATCATTGCTATGGAGTCAGTTTTCGATTCCGATGCATTTCAGCCATTTCTGTTAATTGGGTATAATATTGAGCTATATTTAATTAATTCTATTAAGGTTGCCATTTTAATTAAAATATTTAATCGGGCACCTCAGTATTATAGCTTGTTGGAAAGAGAACAAAAAGATTTAAATGATGAGACGCTAAAAAGTGATTTTCAGTGCCGGAAATGTTTTGAAAGTAAAAAAAATCACTTTTTGGAGCAATAAGGCTTATTAATTTACAAAGTGATTTTAAATTATATTTTCCCCAAAGTTCCAATAAGTGCTTATAAAAAGGGAAGTTGGGGAAGAAGAAGCCCATTCTTGACTTGATATTTCACGAGAGTTTGTCATGTCCCTATATGTGCAATTGACACGATTATGCATTAGACATTCAAATTAAATATATGAATGTCCATAAAATCGAATATTCTTTAAATATATTTAAAATATTATACAAATCAAATATATTTTAATTCATAAATTAAATATTATATTATTCTAATCTGATCGACAGATATAATTATTAATATAAATATAAATACAATTATTATTATGATAAAATATCAATATAAATATAGAGATAATATTATAATCATAATAATTATATTATAATAATAAATAAATATAAATACATTAGCAAAGTATGGTGATACCAAGTTTAGAGTACGATTGGAAGATAATATGAATGACGATCCCTTAGAGCATATGCAACGGTTAGTATAAGATAGCTGCAGCACACATATTAATGACTATTACCTTATAACTAAAGCAATCGCTAACAACCAATACTATAAGAGCGATTTCCATCCTTATGCCAATAATGGTTACTATAAACTAAAGACATTGAATGGGAAAAGCAAACGATCCCATAAACTAAGACTCTGTCCCTATACCAATATGAGTAATGATATTAAGCACTAATTCAGAAAGGAATCGCTCCCACCCTCTCAAGAGGAAAATCAACGATAAGAATGAAATTGATAAAAGAAGAATCAAAGAGGACGATTAGTTAATTCAGCGACTAATGTTAAAAGTTGTACTAACCAAGAGTGATATCCCTTTAAAAACATCGAATTATGAAAGGAGGCGTCCGCCGATAGGAAGCAACTGATTGAAGGTATAAATGCAATCGGTGGGTATTTGTGAAGCATCATCTCAGCATCACATCATCAACAATTATCATCGATCATCTCTTATTTTATACATAGCTATCTGCAACATAAACATCATCCGCCAGATATCATTCTCAGCATTGTCTAATCATTCATCAACGATTATCTATACTCATATCCATGAAATAAGTGCAGCGGAGGTAGCATATTTCAACAATCTTCAAGGTATGTGTTCCTAACATAAACTATATGTCTCAAATCGTATGATGATAGATATTAGTCATTCGTGACAATATGAGAATGCTTGAGATTGAATAGCATGAAAATGATTTATAATCAGAATAGCATGATAATGATAATTATAGGATAGAATGAATATGTAAATAGAATAGAATGAAAACACTCATAGAATGAGAATATCATACATGACAAGATAAGAATATTTGAATCGAATAGCATAAGAATATTTGTCATGATAGAATAAAAATATTTATAATAGAATGAAATGTTAAGAATGTTTCATCAAGAAAGTCTATAACATGTTAGCATAAGGATGCTCATAACATAAGAATGTTTATTTGATGAAAGTTATATGATGCCTAGTGCATGGCAATCAATGAGATAGTAATGATAAGATTTACAAGACATGATTCATAAAACCATGATATACTCGGAGAAGAGCAAGTAGCCTCACCATTAATCTCTCTATCACCCTACGAGTATGGTGGTGAGCTAGGGAAGGGCGGTCTAATGGTCTAGCACCTAGGTGACCCTCAAGTGGATGAAGAATCGCCGCATGTAGCGTGAAGTCCCTTGAGCCAAGAGGTGAAGAATCACCGCATGTAGTGTGAAGCCCTGGGGCCTAAGGTTGTGTAGACTTAATAATTATTATAAATGGCCTAACGGTAGGTGACTCTCAAGCGGGTGAAGAATTGCCGTGTGTAGCATGAAGCCTCTTGAGCCAAATGATGAAGAATTGCCGCGTGTTGCAATGAAGCCTTTGGGCCTAGGACAGTGGGATTGTTACACCAATGCCTTAACATAACCATACTCATGGGGTGGGTGAAGCATAGTAGATTAACGATCAGGCTCCATAATGACTCTCCCGAGGTATATCATGGAAAGTTTTAATGTGAAATGCATATATGTGATGAACTTTAATGTTGATTATGATTATGAGGTTACTAACCCTAATTGCAATATATTGATATTATAAGGATTTATTGGTTACTAATGTTCTCTTTTTCAAGTCAAAATTGTGTGCAAGGTTAAGGAATTTTGAACTTCTAAAAGGGGACATTACAGAGTTTTCCTTGAGAGCTGGAACTTGCAGGTTCAACAAACCCTAGGACGAAAACCCTTGGGTGCTTGGTTGATTGGACAGAAACCCATTTCAACCATCCTTGGCGGAATCACTCAGATTTCCCAGTTGCACTTATTGGTTTCGATTTGCAGGAGTTCTTGTGCCGGAACGATGTATTCTTGTGGAGTTTGAATGTTTGCATTTAGAGGAACATATATTGAATAGATTTGTGTGAGATTTTATTGAAGATTTTGTGCAGTGTATGGATGGTGAAATAGCAGATATAAATCAGAAATATTAATGTGAGGGTTCAAGACCCTAGCTGTTCTCTTTGATAAAGACTACACTAAGCTGCTATATAGAAGGGAAAGGAAGCGCTTGAGTTGAAAGGCTTATGAAATACCATATATTAAAGTGAGCCCCTTTTTGCCCAGCCGTACTTCATAAGGAGGTAACAATACCAATTGCAGCCCACTCTAAATCTCACGTGAGTTCCTTAAGGAAGTTGCGTCACATTATGAAGTCTTAATATTGCATTAGGGCTAATCTTGGAAGGTGCGCATGGTTTTTGGAGAGAGTTGGAAGGTATCGTGGGCCTTTGGGAAGGAGATTTGAATACATTTGTGCTGGTAGCTCTCTCTTTGGGGAAATATTTAAGGAGTAAGGAGTATGTTTCTGATTTAAAAGAGATATAAGGTGAGAATAATGGCTGCAACAGGGTTAGCAGAGGTTGGCATTGTATTTTCTCAGTGCTGTTCAGAATTTTGAAATCTCAAAGAATTGCTACAGCTGCATCAGCTTATTCCAGGGAACATTAAACTCAGACATACATCATTGGCAAGTAATAATCTTCATTGAGAGGTTAGATATCGAGTTTTCCTTGCATATGTAGTTCTGAATTATTTGTAACAGCAAGTGAATTACTCTTGTATATCAAGTTCATTTATTAAAGAATGCTGCAACTGTTTGTCATATTGTCCATGCTTAATCTATGAACATTGTGGTGTTACGTTGAATGATTTATACTCTAAACTGCATGTTGAGATGATCTATGAACATACATTCTGGGAAATACTGTGAGATGAACAAAATGCAAACTGTTTGACGAAATGTCTGCATAGTAAAAATCAGAAAATTCATGGGTTTGATAAAAAATCTTGGTAGGGGATCTTACAGCATACCTTGTGGCCTTCCAATGTGATCACGAGTAGTGATGGTCTCATGAAACAAGGAATAGCAAACTCACTATGGAATGTCTATTACAGAGGTAATTGGTAAAAACTTAGTTAAATTAACAATGAGCAAAGCTCAGATAAATGATTTACAAAATGTACAAGAAAGGCAGGTTTCTAAAATAGAAAACTGCAGAAGATCGTAAACACGATCTTACAAAATAATTACAAGCAGTTACAACATTGACCATTAACTAAAAATAGTATGAAATAATATTCTAATACCCTCCCTTAATGGTCAATCTATCAACTACACCAAGAGACCCCCTGAATTCTACAAACTTATCTGGACTAAGGGACTTGGTGAGGATATCGGCTGTCTGATCCTCTATCGGAACATACAGCAACTGAACTGATCTGTCTTCAACAAGCTTTCGGATGAAATGACAATGAGTTTCTACATGCTTGGTTCTTTCATGGAAGACTAGATTTTTGGCAAGTTTGAGAACTCCCTGATTATCACAGAACAAGGGAGTCAGACCTACTTGAGATATTTGCATATCAGCAAGCATCCGGCGAAGTCAAACTGACTCACAAGCTGCCTTAATTGCTCTCCGATACTCTGCTTCTGTCGAGGAGAGAGCCACCGCCTGCTGCTTCTTACTAGTCCATGTGACTGCACCAGATCCCAAACTGAACACATACCCAGATGTGGATTTCCTGTCATCAACTGAACCTGCCCAATTTGAGTCTATGAAACCACTGAGTCTAGGATCGTGACTCCTTGAGTAAAGAAGTCCATAATTAGAAGTGCCCTTCACATAACGCAGCACACGCTTCGCTGCTACCCAATAATCAGCCTTGGGGGTTGTCATGAAGCGTGAAATGTAGCTCACTGCAAAACCGAGGTCAGGTCTAGTGGCAGTGAGATAGATGAGGCTGCTCACTAGTTGCCTGAACAACGATTCATCCACTACAGGGGAGTTTGACTTGGCTGACAACTTAAGCCCTTTTTCCATGGGTGTGGAGGTAGGTTTGCAATCCGGCATACGGAACTTATCCAGAAGACTACAAACATACTTGGACTGGGAAATGAAGATACTGCTCTCGGTCTGCCAAACCTCAACACCTAAACAGTAATGCAAGAGTCCCAAATCTGTCATGTCCAATGCGCTGCACAAATCCTGTTTGATCTTAGCGATCAAATGTACCGAGCTACCAGTAATGATCAGGTTATCCACATAGACAACAAGAATCAGAATATCACTACCAGTGCCTTTGACATACAAATTAGAGTCAGATGGACTCCTCTGAAAGCCATGATCTGTGAGGTACTTATCAATCTTGATGTACCAAGCTTGAGGAAACTATTTCAAGCCAGAGAGTGCTTTGACCAATCTACACACCTTATGTTCTTGACCAGCAACCTTGAACCCTGGAGGCTGCGTCATGTAGACTTTTTCCTGCAACTCACCGTTGAGAAATGCACTCTTAACGTCCATTTGATGGACTTTCCAACCAAACTGGGCTGCTAAGGCAAGGACAAGCCGAATTGTACTCATCTTGGTTGTAGGAGCAAAAGTCTCCTCGTAGTCAATGCCTTCCTTCTGTGAGAACCTCCTAGCAACGAGACGAGCTTTGTACTTGTCAAGGGTTCTGTCAGCTTTGTATTTCACCTTGTACACCCATTTGCAGCTAATGGGCTTCTTCCTTGGAGGAAGATCAGAAAGGACCCAAGTGTGATTTTTCTAAAGACTCTGGTATTTAGACTCCATAGCCTTTTTCCACTCAGGAATTCCTTTAGCCTCTGAATGTGTCTGAGGCTCATAGACACTGTGAATGTTAGCCATGAGAGCAAAATTAACTGTATGCTACTGTTTGCTCTTGTTTTTGGATGATCTACCCTCAATGAGCTAATCGTCATGAAGATCTCCAATAGTCTTAGCCCACCATTTAGGTTGGAGAGTAGAAGTGCCAACATTGGATGCAATAGGAGGAGCCGGAACAGGTGCAACAGGTGGAAGATCAACATCATCCGGAGGAAATTCGGGTTGAACATCATCAAAATCAGAATCTGCATCATCATCCCTCCCATCAAGTGGACCTAACGGAAGAAGAACACCCAAGTCAGAAGCCTTCAAAGGCTAATCCTCAGAATGCTGCACAAACGAGGAAGAAAGAAAAGGTCCTTGTTCTTCATCAAAGACAACATCCCGGCTGAAGGTAAGACGATCAGTATCGATATCAATCAACCGGTAAGCCTTATGGTTGTCACTGTACCCTGTGAACATAAGCTTTTGACTCTTGGAATCCAACTTGGAGCGCTTGGCATCTGGAATCCATACATAAGCTAAAGAGCCAAATATTTTCAAATGACTGATCTGAGGTTTGCGGCCAGTCCAAGCTTCTTCAGGAGGCTTCTCCTTAACAACATAAGTCGGAGACCGATTAAGGAGATAGACGATAGTGTAGACTGCTTTTGCCCAGTACTTCTAAGGAACACTCCTGTGTTCTAACATGGAACGGGCCATCTCAGTGATTGTGTGGTTGCACCGCTCTACAACACTGTTTTGCTGAGGAGTATAGGGTGTGGTTAACTGGCGTTTGATGCCGTGTATATCACAGAAGTTGGAGAAGTTAGTAGAATAGAATTCCCCCCCATTATTTGACCTAAGAGTGACTATGGAACAGCCAGACTCTTTCTCTACTAAGGCCTTAAACTTCTGAAATACAGTAAACACATCTGATTTCTGTCTGAGAAAGTACACCCACATTTTACGACTGAAATCATCAACAAAAAGCAAGAAATACTTGCAACCAGTAACAGAAGGTGTATTCATTGGCCCACATACATCCACGTGAACCCACTGTAGTACCTTGGAGGCTCGCCATGAGTCACCAGTCGGGAACGGTGTCCGATGCTGCTTCCTAGCCTGACAAGCTCCACAAACACCATGATGCTGGGTCTGGATCTCAGGTAACCCGGCTACAAGGCCCTCCCGAGATAGCTATGAAAGATAGTGCACATTTAAGTGCCCATAACGCTAATGCCAAAGACTAGTGATGGAGGAATTTCGGGCTGCCATGGCTAACTCTGGAGAATCACCTGTATCTACAAGTCTGTATAGACCATGATCCTTAATACCAACAGCCACAGTGCTACGAGTCTCCCGATCAACAATGGAACATTTGTGTGTACTGAACACCACATCCAACTGAGGAGAGTGCCGCATGATCTGACTGACAGAGAGAAGATTAAGTTCCATGCCAGGGACATAGTAGACATTGAGGAATATTAGATTCCTCCCACTAGACTGAATCTGAACAGTGCCCTTACCGACAACTGTATATTCTTCTCCTCCACCAAAAATAACTGAGTCACTGAAGGGAGTAAGGTCTGTAAACCAATCACGTCGATGAGTGAAGTGTCGCGAAGCACCTGAATCGATGTACCAAGCAGAGGACTTTACATGATCTGCAGGTCTTTTAGCCATAAAAGCGTAAAAGGTAGATTCCTTCTGCTCAGTGTGCTCAACAACATTTGCTTTCTGCTGAGACCCTCCCTGCTTCTTCTGTTTAGAAGCCAAACGCTAACGACAATCCTTTTTTATGTGACCATATTTGTGACAGTAATTACACCGAATACTCTTTCTCTTGGTGCTGTCCTGAGGTTGACTTGAGCCTTTCTGTTGTGGAGGCTGACCTTTGCCTTTATTCTGAGCCTGAAACTTGGTTGCAAAATCCTGCTCTGTAGAGGACGAAGAAGTACTACTACCAAACTGTTGTTTCCAGCGATCCTGCTACAAGAGGATAGTACAGAGCTCTGGAAACTTCAGATCAACATTAGCTGATGTAATGTTGAGTCTCAATGAAATGTTCATAGGACTTAGGTAGACTTTTCAAAGTGATCACGACCATGTCTTCTTCCTCCATTTTTCGACCAATAGCCTCCAGCTGATCTCGGATCTCTTGGATCTTGTTCAGGTGCGCTTGCAATGTTGTTTTCTCATCCATCATGATAGAAAACAACATATTTTTCAAGAAGAACGCACGGCTCTTGTCAGAGGTTTCATGCAAACCTTTCAGATGGTCCCAAATCTCCTTTGCTGTTTTTCCAGTTGGAATCTGAGGTAGCTGATCATTTGTGACTGAAAGCTTAATGAGCATGACTGTTTCACGAGTTTGTTCGACAAACTTATCCTGGTGTTTACCCGCCATTGCTGGACGAGTAGTATTGCTTAGAATGATCTGATCAAGGCAGCGATATTCAAAGATGGTCATCATTCATTGCTTCTAGGTATTATAATTTTTGCCATTAAATCGCTGACTGCCTTCCAACATGATGTTGGTCAAACTTGCCATCTTGCACGCTTTTCGAGGCACGAAAAACGAGGTACTAAGAAGAGGCTGAATGCACAGAATCCAAAGCACAAATTCCAATGCACAAGATGCTGAGGCAATTTATAGGCACAAAATTCGAGACAAATCCGTTAGCACAAATTTCAAGGCACGGTTTTCGAGACACCCAGAAAAATCTGACGGGTACCCAGAAATAGTCTCGAAAAACCCACCAAGACTCTGCAATCGAAAATTTTTTCGGACTTGAACCAAAGGGTCAAAACTGTACCCAAAAATTTCAGAAGCCCTAGGCGACCATGAAAGCATAGAAAAAAAGACCAGAGCTTAGGAAACCGTGGCTTGAAAACAAAGGATTTTCTTGAAACCCTAGCCGCCAAAAAGTATTAAAACTTTTGCAGAATCCAAAACCCTAAACTCTGAATTCAGAAAACAAATCCGTCTGCAAATCGCAACTGGAAATTGCTAGAATATGCAAGAGATGTGACCACGATCTGTGAAAAAACCAGAAGATCGTTGAATCTAAAAAATCACGAGTCTCCAAAAAATCATGAATTCCGCTTCAGATGAACTGCGAACAGGGGTCCTCAAAAGATGGCTTAAAAAAATGCGATTTCAAAAATCGTGATTTGAGTTTTCAAAAGCCGCGATCTCCAAACAGGTGAAAGGAAGATACGATCTTCAGGATACGCGACGAGGGTTTTCAAAAGACGTGACCAAAGAATGACGACCTCAGAAAGGCCACGAAAACCATCAAACAAAAATCGTGACTTGCAGAAGAAAAACATGACCAGATCCCTATGAATACAGAGAGCCCAAAAAATTTCGGCTCTGATACCATATTACAGAGGTAATTGGTAAAAATTTAGTTAAATTAACAATGAGCAAAGCTCAGATAAATGATTTACAAAATGTACAAGAAAGGCAGGTTTCTAAAATAGAAAACTGCAGAAGTCGTAAACACGATCTTACAAAATAATTACAAGCAGTTACAACATTGACCATTAACTAAAAATAGTATGAAATAATATTCTAATAATGTCATACCTTGTATGTAGCTTGGATCCACAAACACTCTCTCATGCTTAGCCATAAAATATTGTAGATCAACAAGATAGTGCCTCTTACCAATGTCATCCACATGGAACACTGCTATCACCTTATGACTGTCAAAATCATGTGAAGATAATGGACTGCTGTTCATAACATACCTTTTGGTGGTGTCATCATGGATCTCATGCACATCTTCTTCACCTTCTGGATATTCATCATTATTGGCTGATCCAAAAGTTGTATCATGCTGAAATCTGCATACATTACCTGTTATAGCATCTATCCCATAGCTGAAAACTGGATCTTCATGTGAAAATTGCTCCATAGGTGTGGCTGCCATAGATGACTGTTTTTCTGATTTGTATTATGGAAAGTGAGCCAAGCTTAGCTCTAAGCAAAGCTCATCAACCTGATTTTCTAATTCTTGAAGGGCCATTGATAACTCTTCAAGGAATCCTTTGTAGTCTTAAGCTTAAGGGTAAGCTTATGAACTTCTTTTCCTCTCATTGCATCAAAATATATTTCAGCAAGCTTGAAGAGATGATCTCTATCTGAAAGTAGATGTAAATAATTTGATTTCATTGCTACCAGAGCTTCTCTAAGTACCTGCAAATCAAGAGATAGTTTCTCTCCTTTAAGTTGAGCCTTCCAAAAATGATCTTCAATCATCTTGTGAGTGTTATCTAAATGTGTTAAGGCTGCAACAATCATATCTTCATTGACCTTCAATTGGCTCTCCAGATGATGTGACTCATGGGGCCTATGATTAAGATCATTTGCAAAAAATGAATTTTCTGATTTGTCTTCAAAATCATACCTCTTAAAATCAGATATCTCCATGACATCCTTTTCACATAATTCATGTTTTGAAGCTAGGACAACATTATGCCCATGTACGCTTAAAATCGTGACTCTGGTTGCTTGGGGCTGTCAGGTTGGATTTCGGCACGCACACGGACCCTTCCCTCCTTGCCACGGGGCGATCCGCCACATCACTCTCGCTCACGTGGAATTAGCCAGTCGAGAGAAGGCGAGACACAACGAGGATTTGGCTTGTTAGAGAGCTGGACTTTGCGGAGAGGGGTCGGCAAGGTCTATGGCCTTTGTTGTTGTGCATTTTGTTGTATGTTTCGCTCGATTGTTGTGGTAGTTGAAATAACCCTATGACCCGAAGGGTCACTAGTTTCTCTTCTTCTGTTTGGATTCCTTAAATTCCACCTTTGTGTGGGCAGGCGGTTGTTTTCGTTGATTGCTTCTGCTATTTCTATATCTTTGAGAAATGCTCTGTGTAGTTGTAATTGCCTAGTTTCTTCTAACAATAGTAGAGCAAATGGGTCTCCTTGTGGCAAAATAAACGTCTGTTGTGGCAGTTGAGGATGCAACTCCTCGATCTCGCTACGGATAGCTCTCACCCACTCTCCTCTCACCCCTAAACACATCCGTGAATCAGGGCAACAGGGGATATGTGATTACTAACCTTCACCAGATCTAGGGTTTCGACCTAGAGTTTTGTTGACCTAGGGTTTGACTTTGTTTAACTGTGGTTACCTCGTGATG
The DNA here is from genome assembly GCA_027924645.1 of Cunninghamia lanceolata. NCBI lineage: Eukaryota > Viridiplantae > Streptophyta > Pinopsida > Cupressales > Cupressaceae > Cunninghamia > Cunninghamia lanceolata. The sequence continues at coordinate 7,315,826 of BSBN01000738.1, forward strand.
GAATCAAGGGTTTGCAATGTTGTCTATTCTAACAGATCTATATGAATGCAAGCTAAATTATAACATGCAAAGCGTTTTTTTGGTATTTTTCAGAGTATTTTGGAAAGGAAAATGCTTCTAATCTATAACAGAAATATGTAGGCAATCCTATATGCTTTTTCAAATGCAAAGTTTAATCTATGTTTTTGTGGGTTTTTGGTGTTTTTAATGCAATCTATTTTAATGGAAAGGGAAGATGCTTTTTCTAACAAAGTAGATCTATGAATGTAAAAACGATTAATCTAGCATGTAAGATCTAGCCTATCAAGGAAAAAACAAAATGTTACTATTCCCAAGAGCAATGTGATTATCTAATTACTATGAAAGCAATGAAAGAACCTCAAAGAGTTGAAGATTTGTTGACTCCACTACCCTCAGTATCCTTGTATAGGCAACCTCGAATCGCTTTGTGGCAACCTCTTGACAAAATGACCCGAAGAAGCTTTTGTGAAGCTTGTATGAGCTCGATGTGAGCTTTGAATTGAGCACAATGGCTAAGAATCGAGTAGCGTAGCGGTGCTTGATTGAACAAAGAAAATAAAAGTCACTTACGTCCTGTATGAGCATATGAATGCTGGGTTGGAGAACAAACTTGGCAAGAACTGGTGCACAATGAATTTGCCTCGCTTTGTGCTTAAGGGAGGGGGGTATTTATAGGTTTGAGGAATGGAATGGATTGAAGAGTTAACTTATTTGATTGATGAGTTAACAAGAATAGATTGGTGAGTTAACAAGGTTGATTACCCAGTGAACTCAGCTGATCAGGGAGTGATGAAGCAATGATAGCTTATCACTGAAGAGGAAATGGAGGTGAGGGAATGCATGAGATTGATTAGAGTGTTAATTTGAGATCAAATAGAGTTAATTATGCATGTGTGGGTGCATGAAATAGTTAACTTTATATCAAGGATAAAAAATCATGCAAACAAAAAGAAAAACGGGCGACAATAGAGCAAAAACGCGAGAGAAACTTGAGTTTTCCCGTCGGTCAAAAGACGGTAGGTTGCCACCTTCATCAGGTTGCCACCTTCGTCAGACAGGGTCGCCCAAGGAGATCATGGGTCGCTCGGGGAGATCCGGGATCAAAAGTGCAAAATGCAGAAATTTAGGCCGGCAGAAGGTATAGGGGAGGAAAAGGGGGATTTCTGCATCAAGAAATAGGTCAGTCATGTGGAAGAATCCAAATCTCCACTTGCATTTTCAGGATCCCCAGTGGGGATTTGGAAATAATAGGGGGAGATTTGGATTGGTTGGTCTAAATCGAAAATTGACAGCGGGAGATGGATCGGGGGACCTCTAGAAGGCTTCTATGAGGTGCGCTAGAGGAAAAACAAAGGGGAGAGGTGAAAACTCACCTACAAGACGCTCACAAGGCTTAGGATCAAGGTCGAAAGCTAGAATACGCAAGTCGACAAGTGTCGCAACAAGTGTCAAAAAACGTCGCAAATGAGGAAGGAAAGGAATCGACAAAGCAGAAACGACACAAGACAAGAAAAGAGGACACATCATCAAGAGGCTTGCTGCCCAAAGGATTTATTTTTATGCTTACATGTATGTGACAAGGATTTGAATCATCATAGGGGTCCTTGTGGAGGCAGTGTGTGATTTTTGTACTTAAAGCCCAATCAAAGAATCATCATCATAATGGTATGGTGTTAAAACACAAGTAGACTCATTGAGTTCTCCCCGAATGGTCAAGTTCTTCATCAAATCTGAATCAAGAATGTTCTTCTTGTACACATTTGTCAACATACTCTTCCTCAACTGATGCATACCTATCATTATTTGCTGGTCCACAAAGTGCATGCACAACTTCTTCTTCCTTAACCATGAATTGAACCTTCAAATCTTGCCCTGCCAAAGGTCTTTGATCCAATTCATCAAAGTCACTTTGCTCATCACATAACAAATTTTCAGTATTGCCTTCGTATGTATGAACAATATCACCTTCAAAGTCACCCAACTCACCAATTGATTCCTTGCAACTATTGTGTAGAGATGGTGAGACAATGCTTTGCTCAAGTAATGGATCATTAGGAGAATTAATACCTTCACATGGCTGATCAATAACTGCTGATTTGACAAACTTCATATCAGCATACCCTTAAACCTTGTTGTTGTCATAAGACTCATGTACTCCTCACTTGTGGATGCATGAATTGATTCTTCTTTGTCCATATCATCACCCTGCTGAAGTAAACTTGTGAGCACCGTTTCATCTTCTTTAGGGTTTCCACATGTATGACTAGGTGTCCAAACTTCTAGGCTTGTGAAGCAACATTGTTCTCTCCTCAACTGATTTTTGCTCTTCTTAGGATCACTTGTAGGCTGTACATCACAAGGAAGCAATTCTTCTTTCTTCTCTTTCTTCATTTTTCTCAATGATCTTTTGGACAACTTCTGATTTTTCTTCTTTTCTTCTCAATTTTTTGATGTAGTTATATAGATCTCTCTTTCTTGGATTCTCATCTTCAAGTATTTCCAAATAAGCATCAAAAGAAACTTGATTCTTGAAATCATTTGGTAAACCCTGGTAGTCATCAATGATTTTTGTAGCCTCTTTTTTCATTACCACCTTCTCTTCTTCTTCCTTTTGTAAGAACCTTTGGAGAGTTCTTATTACCTCATATTGACCTTCTCTAAGAGATTCAAGCAACTTGTATTGATTTCCTCTAAGAGAGTCAAGTCTGGCCATCTAAACCATTGCTGAAATTCACCGCTATAACTTTGACATTTTTTGAATCACACAACCCAAACAGGCTAGCAAGATCACTTGCTCTAATACCACTGAAATATCCCCAATCGGATCTGCCCTAGAATTCTGATTTTCTGCCCTAATTTTCTGATTTCTTTTTCTGCTTAAACCCTAATCTGAATTCTATTTTTATTTCTGAAGTAAACATAATCATGGGCAGCGAATATACATGTGCCAGAATACTCAAATAAACATGCCAAACATGTGTGCTTATGAAGATAACATCAAACATGTATTTCACCACATAATATGATCATTCCAATGCGAACCAAATGACATAAAGTTCTGATTTCTGAATGTGAATTTATGCTGCTACAAATCAGACTTCTCAAACATGAAATTACAACAAGTTTTAAGGCCCAAACATGCCTAAACACAACTCATATCTCTGCTGTTCCAAAACAGTCCATTATATTGACAAACAATTGGAGTCGTGGAGTGCACCTGATCAGGAGGCCCACACCTCAATAAAAATGAAATTCAAATCCAAAATCTAAGTCCCCATTCAGAGGTGCACGTGAGAAGTAGAGGGCATGCTTATGTATGGGCAAAATCAAATGTTCAAAAATCATAGTGCACAGGGGCATGCGAGAGTGTCAGGTGCGCACTTGATGTTTTATTTTGACTTGGTGTGCCTAGATGAGAAATGCACACCTCAACAAAGGAGTGAATTCAAAGTGCAAACATTAAAAGAAGCCTTTTTCAAGTGCGCATGTCTCGGTTGTAGGCACACAACTCACTGAGAGAACTTTCAAATTCGGTTATCAGGGGTGCACTTGGTGATGAAGTGCACACTTGCACAAAGGAAATCAAAAGTGCAAGTTCAAAGTCTATTTTATAGTGTATTGGTGTGTATGTAAAGTAGAAGTGCATGCCTATCAAAGGGATTTAAAACATTAGTGGGTTTTCAAGGTGTTTTAGATATCTTTAGAGAGTTAGTGTAATGCCCCCTTTTTGGCGCATATACCTTTTGTGTGCAATATACTTGTTCCCAGTCTTCCGGAGGCTATTTGTCATGTTTGGAAGAACTCCAACGTTCTTGGAGTGGACGTGGCTTAGTCTTACAGAGCAGTTGTTTGTATTTTTAAGTTTGGCTAGTCATTTGGAGTTCATAGATGCTTTTGGAATTCAGTTCCAACCTCTCGGGTGCTCTCCAACTTTCTTGGAGAAACATGCTATTTTTAGACAGTCACCTGACGACCTCCGATTTTCATTCCAAGTCTTCAGTATCTTGTTGGTATGATCAGAATTGCAAAATTCTATCATTTGGATGCTTTCCGCAACTTGGGTATATTATCGAGTTATTTAATTATTTATTCACTTAAGTTGTCTAAGGATGGGAAATATTAAAAGATAACTTAAGTGTAATAGCCAAGGTTGCATGGAGACTGGTACTGGTACAGGAGACTGGTACCGGTACTGGTACGTCTATTTTTGAAAAATAGGAGATGGGGGTACTTGGAGATGCCATTTTAAAAAAATATAATTTAATAATTTTAAAAATATATTAATATGCTAACATTAAAATTGAAAATTCATGACATTGAACTTTCAAAACAAGAGAACTAGTAAAGTTTAACATTAACTTTGAAGTTTAAACACACAAATGTCAAAGAGTTCATACTACATATCGATATTACATATTGAAATTCAAAAATGTTGATAGCTTAGTAGGCTGATATGCATATAGCAAGGTTGCATGGAGATTGGTACTGGTACTGGTATTGGTACGGGAGATTGGTACCATTACTGGTATGTCTATTTTTGAAAAATAGGAGACGGGGGTACTTGGAGACACTATTTTTTTAATATAATTTAATAATTTTTAAAATATATTAATATGCTAACATTAAAATTGAAAATATCATGACATTGAACTTTCAAGACAAGAGAACTAGTAAAGTTTAACATTAACTTTGAAGTTTAAACACACAAATGTCAAAGAGTTCATACTACATATCGATATTACATATTGAAATTCAAAAATGTTGATAGCCTGGTAGGCTGATATGCATATAGAAAACAAAAATCAGAAATCAGAAATCTATGTCATCATTCTATGTCATCCATCTCTATATAATTTAATAATTTTAAAAATATATTAATATGCTAACTTTAAAATTGAAAATATCATGACATTGAACTTTCAAGACAAGAGAACTAGTAAAGTTTAACATTAACTTTGAAGTTTAAACACACAAATGTCAAAGAGTTCATACTACATATCGATATTACATATTGAAATTCAAAAATGTTGATAGCCTGGTAGGCTGATATGCATATAGAAAACAAAAATCAGAAATCAGAAATCTATGTCATCATCATTCTATGTCATCCATCTCTAGATCCTCAACTATGATGCTCTTCAAATACTCATCACTCTCAAGCTCAGGTTCCTCTGATGGTAGTAGAATTGGGGGTAAATCACTGAGGCCATCTGCTTCAACCGCTTCATCAACCAAGGCTGCAACTTCTCCATCGGGTGAAATTTGGTCCCATTTTGTTGAAGGACCTTCCTTGTACCTAAGTTCTACATGAGAGAGAAGGCGGAGTGAGCTATGATTGTACACTAGGTTCTCCGCTTTCTTTGACCCTAACTGGTTCCTCTTCAGTGAATGAATAAAACCATAAGTACTCCAATTCCTCTCACAAGATGAAGAGCTGGCTACTTGTGAGAGCAATCTTATTGCAAATGATTGCAATTCAGGGGTTTCACCTCCATGGTTCCACCACCACTCTATAGGGTCTTTCTTTGCATGCATATCATATATGGCTTCCATGGAAGAAAACTCACCATGCCCACGTGAAAACTTATTCCATTGAGTCCTCATAACTGAAGCATCCTCACCTCGGCCATAAATCTTTTTTTTTTGCAGCCCAAAATCCCTTCATTACCTCTCTATCCTCATATGGAGCCCTCTTATTGGTCGCTTGTAGATCATACCATTTAGGATTTAAGGCATATGCAACACAATGAAGGGGTGTGTTAAGTTTGTTCCATCTTCCATGTATCTTTTCTTCTAGCAAGGGATATAGAGAAAGATCTCTTGCATCTGTTATTTTCTTAATTCTTTCACACATGAAATCTATTTCTTCATAAATTTCTCCCAAACATGGCTTGTTTGAATCTGCAAATTTTATCACCTCACATATGGGCTTAATAAAGTCCACAACAAATCTAACATCAGCCCAAAAATGCTCATCAAGAATCATACCTCTCACCTCAATTGTAGTATCTGATGTAGATTGTCTCCAAGCTGCCCATCCATCACTAACTACTGTGGAACACAAAGCTCCTTTGACTTCACAAAGACGCTCAAGAAGAATAAAATAAGAAGCAAACCGTGTATCAACAGGTTTGAGAAGTTCCACCTTGGCAAATTTTTGATAAATGGCTTGTGTGTGGTGATGGTTACATATGAACATCTGTATTTTTTCTGCCCTTTTCAATGAGATCTGAGATCCACTGGAACTTGCCAATATCTTTGAGTGCATTATTCAACGAATGCACACAACATGGTGTCCAAAATATATGCCTATACTTTTTCTGCACCAACATGCCTGCTGCCTTACAAACAGGGGCAGCATCTGTAACAACTTGAACTACATGTGATGACCACACCTCCTCAATGCCCTCACACAGCTGGTTATGAAGGAACTTTGCATTTTTTTCTAGCCCTTTACAATCTATTGCCTTCAAAAAATAAGGCCCTTTGCTGCATGTTACCATGATATTAAGTAGTGGACGATTTCTAGCATTTGTCCACCCATCCATCACAATATTGCATCCTTCTATAGACCACACTCTTTTCAATGGTGTGGTTTGTTGCTCAAATCAAATTTATCTTTATCAATTAGAGTAGTGCGAAGCTTTTCATACCCAGGTGGTGGTGTGACCTAATCACACATCGCCCCATTGCAAATGGGGACCCCCTCTTTTTCCTACTTCCTGTCTTTGTTTTGCTTTAGGTTTAATTTTTCTCCGAGCTTGTAGGGTTTGGTAGTGTTGTTTTGCTCAAGTCTCGACATATTTTGGCTAAGGAGTTTGTATCTTCTCATCTTGATGCATGTCCTGAAGCCCTAAAATTGACTAAGTCTGGAATCCTGATGTTCTGAGATCCTAAAATTGACTAAGTCTAAAATCTGGTGGATCCTCAGAAATCTAGAATCTACATGTTAAATCCCATGGATCTGAGACCTATCTCAAACATCCTGGAAGTATATTTCAAAATATTTAAAGTATAGGAAATTCAATATTTGAGCATATACTTAAATTATATTTAAATATACTTCCATTTAGGACATGTCAAAATCAGGCGAAAACGTTGAAAGCTTGGACCTTGGGCGGAAAATGTTCATGAGCATGCAATATGCGCCCAACATGAGCGGAAATTCCTTGCTTACAAACACAATGCGCCCTGGGAGAGGAGTCATCTAGACATGAAATTTGCATAAGTGATGAAGATTTGATTCCTAAAAACCGTTGGAAATTTGTTGCAAAGAAGATCAACACTTAGAAAATTTCATCAGCAAGGTTGAGCGCAAAATCCTTGTACATGAGCACAATGCGACCCAAAGTGTGCAAAATGTTCTCCCAGTTGCATTATGCGCCCAGGGTAATGAGGCATCTGGAGATGAAGTTTTCGTAAAGTTTGAACGAAATTGAATGACGAGAGTCTCCGGGAGTTGCTTGAAGAAGCCATTTTGTGATTGACAAAAGTGGAAATTGTTCACTAATGAGCAATACGCGCCCAAGAAATGAAGGAAATTGTTCATACAGGTGCAGTATGCGCTCATATAGGGAGAGTGCTTTCACAGAGGGTAAATCCTTCAAAGGTCAAGCTTGTCATTTGAAGTTCATCATAGCATGTTGAAGATTGTTTGGACTTCGAAAATTTGCAAGATTCAAAATGGAGGGAATTGTCCACCCATCAACACTATGCGCTCAAGATGAAGTGAAAATTTGACTAAGTATGGTGGGTTCAAAGTAGGGAAATTGTTCACTCCAGAACAATTTGCGCCCTAGAGGATGGGTTTGAGATTGGGAAAATGTTCTTAAGCTTGCAATTTGCGCCCTAGTTGAAGGTCTCCATTTTGGAATGCATGATTGCCTTGAGACAAATTCTTGAAAATACTTGTAAAGAACATGACAAATTGCTTTGGGTTTTTGGAGGAATGCTAAAGTTTGGTGAAGTGTCAAAGTCCAAATGGAGGAAAATGTTTTGGAGCTTGTAGAATCCGCCCTAGGAGGGCGCAAAATGTTCTCACCCTTGCATAAATTGCCCAGGGTAGGTTGTCTTTCAATGAGGCCACTTCAACAAATCAACTTTCAAGGAGATTTTTGTCTTAAAGTTTGAGAGGTTTCTAGGATAAAATGCTTAAGTAGAAAAATGTCTAAGTGAGGAAATTGTTTTGGACCTTGCGTTATGCACCCAAGAGATAAGGGAGAGTGTTTATGAGTAAGGAAAATCCGCCTATGGTGAATTGCATTCCAAAGCAAATCCTCAATGAACAACCTCCAAGAAGAACCCAATTCCATGTGCCAAATGATGGAGTTTGAGACTTAAAGGGAAAAATGACTAAGTGTTAAGGTGCCAAATGAAGGAAAATGTTCTGCACCTTTCAAAATCCGCCCAACTTGGAGTGCAAAATGTTCTAGAGCATGCAATTTCCGCCGAAGCTTGTAACAAGGAATTTTGGCGAAGTGTTTGAAAGATGAAGGTCATGATCAAATGCACAAGGTTGAAACAATTTTCAAGAAGGTGCAAAATGTTCTCCTCCATGTAATATCCGCCCTAGAAAGTTACAAGGAAATTTGACTAAGTATGAAACATCCTAAGAGTTCAGCCTTGTTTTGAAACTTCAAGCGAAAGTCATGATCGAATGCCAAAAGGTGGAAAATGTTCTCAAGCTTGCAATTTGCGCCCTAAGGAGAAGGATAGAAAGTGTTTTAATTGCTCAAACTAAGGATATCATATCATCATTCGCCTAGAAGAGGAGAATTGGGAGAGAAAGACTACAAATATTCTAAGTTTCCAAATTGAAAATTGTGGAAAATGTTCATAACACTGCAAAATCCGCCTTTGCACGGGCGCAAAATTCCCATTAACAAGGAATTTCCGACCTTGAAAATGTTTCACCAAAATATCAAATTCACATTGCATATTGGTGAAGTTGGCTATGAAAGAATAAAAAGCGAAGTTAAAGCATGAAAATAAGGCTTTATTCATTACATAAAGCAAGTATGTTAGGGATTAATAATGAAATGTTATTGATGATCGTGTTTTCGCATTAATAGTTGTTTCTCCTGTGTAGGTAATGGACAAAAGATGGCAAGAAGTTGCATAGGAGAAGTTCAAAGCAAGAGGAGTATTGCTCAAGAGCATTCGAAGAAGTAAACATCATCGCCACATGAAGGAATGCCTACATCAGGATCATCACTTGCATGAAGAGGATAACTTCATATGTCATAGGAGGAGCATCACTTCATCATGTATGAGAAGTTCATTTCCAGAGATTCACCTTGTATGTTCAGGAATCTAGCATCACAAGAGGAAGTCGTCATCCAGAGGTTCATTTCACGTCCAAGCTTCCAAAGTTATCATGCACCAGAGAGAAGGACAAAGCATTCCTCACGAAGTCTACTCCAAGGATGCACGTACATGACATCTTCCTGCATCATCCAGCGTTGAAGCCTACACAAGAACAAGAATTTTGCATGATGAGAAATGAGCAGGTACATCAAGCAAATCCGTGAATTACATCAAGACAACAAGAAGAAATCCAAAATTCCCAAATTTGCAAGTTTGAAAGATGTAAAGTTCCAGAGGTGAAAATTCAAGTTTGAAGACTATTCCATGAAAGATGATACAATTTGGGAAGTTATTTCAAGCAGTGTGAACACTGAAAAGACTAAACCAGTTTGCAAGATGCTGAGGTGGCATGTGCACATCACCAGTCCAATCATATTTCGCCACATCATTTCTCCTTCATGCTTATCAAATTGGGAAACGTGCCTTCATTGCCTCTCTTGTATTCTAAAAATAGCAACTTTTGTAACAAGCTGTCTTGTTGTCTTCATCTGGGCCGTTGATTCACGAATCAATCTGGGCCATTCATTGTAATTTCTGGAGCTCTATACAAAGCTCATTCTTCTCATTTGTAAAGGGGGGATTAGATAGATAGAAGAGGAGTAGACAATGTCAAAATAGGAGTAGAGTAGAGGAGACTTCTGGAAGCCATTGCAGAGACGCTGTGAAATTGTTGTAAAACCACTTCTGAGATCAATACAAGCTCATTGTTGGTTATTGCATGGTGATCTTGTGTGATTGTGGGATGTTAACATGGTTTCCAATTCTTAAATGTGATGGAGAGGTGTTTCCAAGTAAAGTAGAGTAGATTAGAAAGTTCATTGATATAATGAATGTGTGTGAAGATATTTGATGAATTCTTGGGTTCATACTTTTGATGGTTTGTCGTTGGCAAGGCATTGTGCAAAGTTAGCCTGAACCTTCATGTGCTCTAGTTCAATTGTTGATACTTGTTCAAGTTGCGCCAGCTGTGGGTACTTGAATGTGTGTTTGCAATATGAAAATCCTTAGTCATCCTTGGGAGATTGCACTTGTTCTACGTAGTTGTTGAATTCATCATGGCGAAGTGGAGCTTGTTATAAGGAATTTGTCTATCTTGACATAGTTCATTATTTCATTGTCCTTAGATTAGATTAGATTTCTCTTAACCCTTGTCCTTTTTTCCTTTCTTTCATAGTCGGTTAGAGTGAGTTCCATTTCATAAGGAAGAAGTAACATATTTGATTAGAGTAAGGAGTAAATTCAGCGTAAGTCCCTTTGTGAGTTTTCAGGAAATCACATCAACTACTAAGTCTATCCAATTTGCGAGTCAAGAACTGACGTTAAGGAACCTTGGAGTTGTCTCAATTGATCACATTGTTTAGCATTCGAGAGATTTTATTCAAGAGAGGATAGAATACTTAGTATTTTATTCTGAGTTTGCATGTGCAATAAAAACACATCAACAGGTGGTTTATATCCAGATGGTCCATTGTTGATGGCTTGGATCGTCTTAGTGTAGAAAGGTGAGCGAGCAACATTAAATGGTATTCCATTTGCATAAAAGAAGCGTGCAATTGCTTCATCAACTGCTTCTCGACCTTGCACATCAAATAATCTTCCAATGGGGTTTGAGCTGCCAATGTGTGATCTCTTGCAAGAATATCCCCCTGCTAAATCTTCTATTGTCACATCTCTAGAAGACACATCCACCTCTGACTCTCTATTTTGATATTGACTTGCACCAGTTGCCCATGTTGTTGAAGCTTGAGCGCTCAAAAGAGACACTTTCCCATCATCCCTTTCTTGATCCCTAACAGCGTCATGTCGTTCTACATCATTTTTACAAGGATCAATACCTTTTCCAGGTATGTGAAGGAAATGAGTCCTCACCCTTGTGTAAGTACCTTGATATGGCTTAATATCACAAAGTTTACATGTGATGGTGGCTGTTCCACCCAAACCCTTTGGCCCTGGAACGCGATCGCAATACTTCCATAGTGGGTACAGGGCTTGTTTTCCCCCACCTGACATATCTCAGTCTGCAACAAAATGATAAAGACAAAGTCAAACATTAAAATTTAAAATTAAAACAGTAAAAAAAATATTACAGTCAAAAAAACCAGTCATGGCATTAAAAAGACCAGTCATGCTTAAAAAAATTAAAAAAACTAGTCTTGCATTAAAAAAATTTAAAAACCAATCATTAAAAAATTAAAATTTAAGAGATCGTGGTGTCATAGACACCCCACACGATCTTCCTTATGGCTTCGTCTATGGTGTGAGAACAACCATTAACAGAAACAGAATGTTCTAATTTCCTGCCCTAAACACTGGTGACTGTGAAAAATGCATTTCACTAACTACTTAGTACTGGGCGTATCAATATAACCTTAGGAGTATTTATAGCGACACTGCTTTCTTATTTGGATTCTAAAAATGTTGTGACTTGTGAGTCTGTGACTTGTGTTCTTCTCTCAAACATATATGCAGAAGTGGGTAGGTGGTGAAAGGTTCAATTGGTAAGGAGTTCGACAAAAGATAAAGGAATTAAAAGATCCGTGTATGTAGTTGGATTGATACCTTAAACAATGTTAACACTCAATGTATTTCATAGTTGTTAATGTTTTCTTGGGCGTAAACACAAAGCACTGGGCGTAAACACTCAAAAACGACCCTAAACACTGATAAAAAATCGTGCCCTAAGGGCCAAAACAAAATAAATAAGAAATGTGCCCTAAACTCGCGAATTACCTATTGATGGCGTTGTGTGGGTGCTAAGTGCCGAATTCTCCTCCTGTGCGTTGCGAAATCTCTGCAAGCGAAACGCGTTTTTGGCCGGAGCGGATGTTTAAAAAAAAAAAACAATGTAAAAAATGTATTAAAAGAACCTCTTTTATTAAGTTTGAACCGGAGGTGTGCGGGAGACGGTTAGGGTTCTTTACCTGGCGTCTCCTCATTCGAGGGACATCTCCCTGTCGAATCCGGTACTCGTAGGCGCGTCCCTGACCTGGAGACGCGTCCCAGGGGTCGAGAGACGCGTTTCCCTGCAACCATGGTAATAGCTCTTTGGAAAGATGTTGAAAAGTATTATTTGATGCTCACATAAAAGGAATGTTAGGCAAGGGAGACATAAAGTGAGCAATTAGTTATTTTGATGTGAGGAGGAAATTAAAAGAAAAGTGAAATTATTATTTTTATTTCCTTTTGTTGCCCTAAAAGTATCTTTATAAAGGGGTTTTGGGCTCATTTGGAGGTTTATGCTGTTGAATATATTTTCATTTCTTCTGAAAACTTGTGCTGCTGAGCAGAGTTTCTTCTTGGGGTTGTTTAGCCTCAACTTCTCATCTGGTTTCGGTTGTGGAAGATCAACCCTAGTTGGATATCTGGTGATTTATTCAGAAATCACAAGGAGCTTCAATGGAGTCATCATGCAAAGATTTTGGGTTGAATAGTTTTGAAGTATTTTGATGTGTGAAGGTTTGAGATGTTTTTCAGTGATATGTTCGGAGTGTTTTGTGCTAAGTTTTGGGGTGAGTTGTGGTGTGTGAAGAGTTTTGGGTTGTGAGAAGTATTTCTGTGTATTTCTAGTTTGCTGGGTTTTGTATCAGACCTGAGTATTTTGCTGTTAGAGTGCTTTCAGAGGTGTATTTTCAGTGTTTGAGCTTCATTACATCCATAATCAGCAACAAAGCTTCATGGGTATGCTTCAGGGTGATGTTTGGTGACTTCTCAATTCCTCATTTCTGATTTTTAATGCTACAACAATTTATTTCAGTTCTGATCAGAATTAATAAAATATTGCAACGTGCCCTAACTCTTTTTTTTTGTAAGCGTGGAGGTCACAAGGGGGACCTCCTCTCCATCAACATATCCAACATAGAAACCACATAATCAACTTCGAATCCACATAAGCCACTTATGTTACTTGGGGGATTCAAACTTGGATCTCCATCTTGAGAGCCATATGGCCTTGCCATTTAAGCACAACCCCTTTCACAAAATTGGGGGTAAGGTCCCTCAATTGTTGACGCAGTAGACGACAACCCCTCGAGGTTTGAACTTGGATTGTTAGCACTATAGGTAAGAAGCCCCACTATTTCACCACAAGATCGCCCCTAGGTATGGTCCCTCAATTGTTGACGTGGTAGAGGGCGACCCTTGCGAGGTTTGAACTTGGGTTGTTGGCACTATAGACAAGAAGCCCCACCATTTCATGACAGGGTCTCCCCTTAATAAATTGGGGGTAATGTCCCTCAATTGTTGAAGCGATAGAAGGCAACCCCGCGAGGTTTGAACCTGGGTTGTTAGCACTACAGGCAAGAAGCCCCACTATTTCACCACAGGATCTACCCTAGGTAAGGTCCCTCAATTGTTGACATGGTAGAGGGCGACCCCGCGAGGTTTGAACCTGGGTTGTTGGCACTATAGGCAAGAAGCCCCACCATTTCACCATAGGGTCTCCCCTAAAAATTGGGGGTAATGTCCCTCAATTGTTGACGTGGTAGAAGGCAACCCTGCGAGGTTTGAACCTGGGTTGTTAGCACTACATGCAAGAAGCCCCACTATTTCACCATAGGATCTCCCCTAGGTAAGGTCCCTCAATTGTTGATGCGGTAGAGGGCAACCTTGCGAGGTTTGAATTTGGGTTGTTGGTACTACAGGCAAGAAGCCCCACCATTTCGCCACAGGGTCTCCCTTGCAACGTGCCCTAACTCTTGTGTTTCCTTTATATGTTGTAATAAATTTGTGTTTGTAATATAAGATGGTAGTACCGTCGGTTACTTCATAAAATTGTGATTCATTTTGTAATATTGGATGGTTTAACGCCAATAAATTATAGCATGAACTCACAGCCCGTTTTGGCATGAACAAGCTGGTATATCGACCTTATTGGTTTGAGTCAAGCTCAGAAATTCTGCCAGTGGCCTACACACATTCCCACGATTAAGTGGATGCTCGCTGCATAAGCGGATGCCCATTGAATAAGTGGAAGTTATTATTCCATGTTGGTTTTGAATGCTAATTCGGAAGCACTTGTATGCTCTCACCTTGCCCGCATATGGATTTGGGTGATCAGAAGAGTGTGGAAGAACTTAACCATTGCATCTTTCTTTGTGTGTGGAATTTTAAAAAAAATTGGGGTGCTCATTACAGTTAGCCATGATTAGAGGAAAAGCTACAGAATCATCAAGGCCATCCAAAAGTCTATTTTTGGCCCATTGCACTATTTTTAGTCGTCACCATTTTCAAAGAGGAGCATACCTTGAGATTTTCTATTTTTAGCTAGTACTATTTATAGCTTGTACTATGTTTAGCTACTTATATTTTTATCCTGCGTTATTTTTAGCTTTTGTGCTACTTTTAGCAATCTCTACTGTAGCTCGGTGTCAACTAGTTCTAGATCTATCTTTAGATCTCTTGCCATGCAAAAGATGTGAGCTTTAAGTGGGAGTTTGTAAAAAATTGTACTAGCAATTTAACTGGAGTTTGTTGGAGTTCAATATTTAGTTTTAGTAGATAGGATTTTGTAATAAAGATTGCATTGCATGCAATCAAGTTAGTAAGTAGTGTAGAAGTTCTAGTTAGCTTTTTTATTATTTTCATACAATAGCTTTGTAAATATTATAAATAAGTGCCATTTGCACTTATATTTTTAAGGGTAATTCTAACACTTGCTTCTTGTTGAAATTGTCGTTCACTGAGTATTCATGATTCTTATTCCAAAATTCGTTATTCATTCAATAGAATTTAGTATGCCTATTTTGCTTCTAGATTATTGTTCAAAGTGTTCCGCCTTATGTGTTATTGTGCTTTTATAAATTAAATGACTTAACAATTATTGAAAGCCTTGTATTGCAATAAATGTTAGGTCGGTCTCTTGTAGCTTTGAATGCAATTGGCATGTTTAGCTTATAATGTTTGTTTTATATGTTTGAGCTTATTCAATCCTTGTGTATTTGCATTGTTCAATCTCTACTTTTAGCTAAACAATGCAAGCATGTAATTGTTCGATTTATTTTTAGTCAAAAAACATAAAAATCATTTGCCTTGAGTTGAAGAGTGTCTTTGCCTTTTGCTCTAGGTGAATCCAAAAAGACATTTTTGATTTTATTCAATATGATTGTGAGGCACCTTAGAAAACACTGCAAAGATTGTCAATAGCGAATACATATTGTTCATATCAGGTTAGTTTTTGTTTTATAGGGAGCTTCCCCTTCTAATTCAAAGAGCAGTTCTATTGCACATCTATTCTGTTTTTTTGTCTCATTGAGATGTGCGAATTAAAAGCCCTAACAAACCTGAACCATACAATCCTTTGTTCATCCATATCGTGCTATTCATTGTTAATCTGCACTATACAACACATCCACATCGTATTGTTCACTATTCATCCTTATTGTACAAAGTCCATATAGATTTTTGAATTCTTCTTGGAATTATTTTGGTAGTAGTTATTTGACTGCAATTTCTCCTTTTTTTGGATAGCGGATTTTACAGTCTTTGACAAAGAACAACAGATTTCTTTCCCCTTTCTTCTTTCTCCCATCAATCTCCTCTTTAATTTTCTTGTTTAGGTTGGTTTAGCATACCCTCTCCTAGGGCTTCCTCACTTTGAACCAACATACCTTTTTTTTGGGTACATAAGCAAGGAAGTGGGTCCCTCTCCCTTTGTTTCATATTAAAAAAAATAAAAAAGTATATAACAAAGCTAGAAATAATGATGGACAAACATCAATAGATTCATCTCTTTCCCTATGGGACGAGAGGAATATCATAGAATGAAAATTCCTTTTAATTATGGTTTATTTTCCAAATCTTTTTGAAGCCTTCCTATCTTTCCATTTTATTGGAGATGATAAGTTCATCATCATAAATAATGCCATAATTTGCAATGAAATCTGCAACTGAGTTTGCCTCCGTGTAGCAATGATGAACTGAGAAATCTTGAAAAGAATTAATGATGCCCCGTGCTTGCTATAGAATGCTATTTATCTTCCGGTTTAGGGATTTCCAATTTGAAATTGCCTTTACAATTATCATTGAATCTCTTAAACAAATTTTAGAAGCATTGCAAGTGGTTGCTATTTGCAAACTTATTATGAAAGCATGGGCCTTAACTTCGTTGTTTGTGCCCTCTCTTAATGACTTGAATGCGGATTTTATGAAATTTCCTTTGTTGTTTGTGACCACATAGCTTGCCCTAAACATTCTAGGATTTCCTCATGATGCTTTGTCAAAATAGATCTTGATCCACCCACTCTTTGGAGAAGACCAATTTTGCTGATGATCTAGCTGATTGTGATGGATTAACTCAAAAAGCCCCATTTATGGTGGGAAGTCTTAATAAATTCCAAGAATTGTAAATGTCATAATCTAACTCAAATAACTTCATAAATTGATCACTTCTAAATTTTTTATTACCTCTTCCACAAATATAGATTTATTTTGGAAAAATTCTCCCATTTCTTTCTTTCTGAACATGCCAAACTAGTAGGGAGGGGTTAGCCGTTCAAATGCTTGAAAAAATTGCCTCTTGATTTAGGACTGGCCAATCCCCAAAAAGCTTCATAATGGTATCTGGAAGAGCCCCAAATGAATTTAGTTTGGTATAGTCATGACCAACATTTCGTGGCCAAAAGGACAATGTATGAGCAAATGAGTAGTTGATTCTTCCTTTCGCAAACACAAGGGGTGTTAAACTTCAAACTTTCTGAGCTTGTCCTAGTTTAGGATTTTCCCATGAGAAGCTGTGTAGGCGAAAGCCCCAGCTCTTTGAAGATTGCATTTATTCTAAAAGCAAACCAATTGGTCAAGCATCTTCCCACACATGATCAACCTGTATCAAATACCCTATTCTAATGGAGTATTCTCTCAGCTTAGACCATGTCTAGACAATTGTATCATCTTCCTCACTATAGTAAATCTTCCTACTTGCTAAAATTCTTGACGATTCCATTTTTGAGCATCTGGAAGTTGTAATTTGAAAAAACTTTCCATTCTATGATTGTAAGGCCTGATTGAGTGCTTGTATTCCAATAGTGATGCAGGGGCATCGTCGTTTCCTCATTAAGTTTGTTTTTCTTAGTATTGTTTAAGTTTTGTTTTTTGAACTCCCTAATTTCATGTAATTGACCTTTAAAATAATCGGTGGAATTAGTTCCTGATGGTGGTTGTCGCTTCCATCTGGAGATGGTTGGGGAAGTTAGGAGATTTCCTTTCGCCTCTAGTAGTTCCTGTGAGGGAACTGACAAAAGAATGGGGAAGGAAGAAACTACTGCCAGAGTGGGGGAAAGGCAAAGAGTGAGAAAAAGGGAACGGATCAAGCAGGAAGGGAGAAGTCTGAGCAGTGAAAACAAGAAGATAATAAAGAAGGGGATCGATTTGGTGAGGGACAGAAGATTCGGGCTGGGTGTTTGAAGCCCATGATCAATCATATATCTGTCAATGTGTAATCCCTGTACTTATGGCCGAACTGGCTGAACATGGAATAAAAGAATCTTGTTAAACAAAAGTCCCTGAGTCGTATACCAATCTTTCGAATGCTGAGTGGTTATTCATCAAAATATATTTCATTTTAGACTGAGTTTCTGTCACTGTTGAATTCCTATCACTGCTTGTATTATTTTAGATTGAGTTCCATTCTAGGTTATTGTCTGTGTTTCCTGTCAAGTCATTAGTTTGGTATCAGAGCTACAAGATTTGGGAGAGTTTAAAATATCTGGAAGGAGAAGTGGGTTTTACGATTTGGCATAAGTATGTGGGTGGAAGTTTGACAGGGTAATAAGAAGAACCTGGGTACCAAAAGACTGGGCAGAGGAAAAAGGAGAGAAGCCCTAGGTGAGGTATCAAGAAGCCAAGAAGAAAGATAAAAAAAGATGCAGCAATATGCCATGGAAGAAAGCCTCAGGAAGAAAGACAAAATGAAATTGAATGTGAAGAAGCAAAATGCAGAGTGGGATCAAGAAATAGCAAAGTTGAGAAAAGATTTAGAGAAATGTAAGCAGTGGCTTGAGGAAAGAAGCCAAGAATATGGTTGGTATTGGCGAATGAAAAAGAGGTTGAATTGGCTTGTGAAGATGATTGTTAAGAAAATAAGATGGCGGAAAATGGCTGCCTTGAAAAGAGAAGACGAAAGAGGTTTGGATAGAAGAGAGTTGCCAAGTGAGCAACACGCACAGAAAGTGGTAAAGGAAGTTCTCATTGTGGAGAACATGAAAGAAAATCAAAAAGAATGGAGAGAGGAAGAAATGCAAAAAGAAGCACTTGAAGAAGAGACTAATGAAGAGAGAATGAAGGAAGCTTCATATCAAAGGTTAGAAAATGAACCAAATGAGGAAAAGAAGTTACTTGGCATTGACATGACATGAAGGAAGTTCAAGCGTATCTTTCAGTTAAGCAAAGAGTAAAAGCGCGTATAGAACTAATAAGAGGAACTGAGACAAAGGCAGCGACAAGAAATCAAGCAAAAAGACAAGAGGATGCGGAAATGGACAGTATTGAACAAGAGACAGTTTTGGAGTCTTGTAGCTGAGAAAGAGATCAGAAGGAGAAGATACATGAAGAAATAGGCAAACAAGCTTAGAGCAAACCAATACAAACATGGAGAGGATGACGAGCTAGGAATGTAACACAATTGGAAGAAGCGGAAAAAGAAAACCATCATTTGAGATGGAATTCAAATTTCTCCCACTCGGGGACCTGATGCAGGGGCATCGTCGTTTCCTCATTAACTTTGTTTTTCTTAGTATTGTTTAAGTTTTGTTTGTTGAACTCCCTAATTTCATGTAATCGTCCTTTAAAATAATTGGTGGAATTAGTCCCTGATGGTGGTTGTCACTTCCATATGGAGACGATTGGGGAAGTTAGGAGATTTCCTGTTGCGTCTAGTAGTTCCTGTGAGGGAATTGACAAAAGAACGGGGAAGGAAGAAACTACTGCCGGAGCGGGGGAAAGGCAGAGAGTGAGAAAAAGAGAACGAACCGAGCAGGAAGGGAGGAATCCGAGCAGGGAAAGCAAAGAAGATAATAAAGAAGGGGATCAATTTGGTGAGGGACAAAAGATTCGGGTTGGGTGTTTGAAGCCCATGATCAATCATATATCTGTCAATGTGTAATCCTTGTACTTATGGCCGAACTGGTTGAACATGGAAAAAAGAATCTTGTTAAACAAAAGTTCTTGAGTCGTATACCAATCTTTTGAATGCTGAGTGGTTATTCATCAAAATATATTTCATTTTAGAGTGAGTTTCTGTCACTGTTGAATTCCTGTCACTGCTTGTATTATTTTAGATTGAGTTCCATTCTAGGTTACTGTTTGTGTTTCCTCTCAAGTTGTCATCAAATAGTCACATACCATATTTACCTAAAATTGGGACAAAAGAAGTTTGGCATCTTGTAGAGATGGAAGTGACTCCAATGGAGGAAAACTGTTCGAAGAGTCCTTCCAAAAATCTGCTAAAACTTTTCATTTTTGATGTTAGAGGAAATATGCTTGGTGATTACAAATCAACAAGTTAGAATGAAGTTCTAGATATGAAAGCCTCTTGGAGGAAAACTTTTCTTTTTTGATGTTACAGGAAATATGCTTGGTGATTACAGATCAACAAGATAGAATGAAGTTCTAGATATGAAAACCTCTTGCAGGGTTTGCAGCTGTTAGTATTCGGTTAGGATCTAAGAGTCAAGATGTTTCCTTTGCAAAAGTTGACACCATTTTGCAGAAGGGCATTTGAACGTCCCCCAGATCAATTTTGCTTCAAGGGCAGTATTTTTCTTTTCTAGACATCTTATACCCGATCCTCCATGTCCTTTTTTGGGAGCACATGTTATCAAGCTATTAGATATGTTTTCTTTTAATCACCATAGCCCTGATATAAGTCTTTACTATTTTCTCATTATTTTTTCCAAATTTCGAACTATGGTAGCTGGAGTCTTGAGGGCAGACATTAGATAGATTGGAAGGGCAAAAAAGATTGATTTGATCAATTAGATTCTTTTGGTAGGAGAGCCATTTTCCTTTCCACAAACTCAATTTGCTTTGAAAAGCTTCTACCAACTTTTTCCAGAGCAAGGTTCTATCTACACCCATGAACATAGAAATGTTAGCAAAAAAGATCTTTGATTCTTGTTCATTGATAATCTGACCTAAAGCAGTGGTATATGATGTCAAGATGGTTTTCATTTCCTTTCCTTCACTAATCGAAGCATCTCCAAAAAGTATTGTGTCATTTGCAAACTGGTGATGAGTAAAAGCATCCATTTCTTTGGTGGCCTTAATTCCTCTAGTCAAAGCACAATATCTAGCATAATGGATGGATCTGCCACAAGCTTCAGCCATGATTATGAAGAGGAAAGGGGATATGAGATCACCTTGTCTAAGGCTCCTAAAAGCCTTGAAAAAACCAGTAGGGCTTCCATTTAGAAGAATAGAAAATCTTGACTCGATAGACAATTACAAATCCATTCTTTCCAAGCATTGCAGAAGTCAAATTTTCCCAAAATTTCCATCGGAAATCTCTAGTCCATTCTATCATAAGCTTTACTTATGTCTTGTTTGAGCAACATACCTTTTATATTGTTCTGATTGATTGAGTGATTTATTTATTGAGAGATTATCAACACTTCAGTGATGTCTCTATCGGTACAGAGTGCTCTTGTTCCTCGGAAATGATGTGAGGGAGAATATGACTAAGCCTCAATGCCATTACTTTTGAAATAAACTCTTAAATTTTGTTGCATAAAGATATTGGTTTGAAGTCATTTGAAAGGAGAAGCCAAAAATGTATTATTCATATCTTTCAAAATCTTTCTTGATTTCTTGGAGGACTCTACCAATTCCCAAACTTCCTTACCGGCTATGTCCCAAAAAATGTTGAAATAAGGCTGCCAGAAAACCATTTGGTCCAAGGGCTTTATCTTTTTCGCATTTTAAAAAGAGCAAACCTGATCTCTTCCTTCAAGACAGGAGCCATAAGAAAGGAATTTTGATCTTCTGTGATTGGAGTGGGGATTCTATTTGGAAAAACATTTTGGGCGAGTAAATTTCATGCACCATTTGGACAGAGTAGACATTTGAAAAAACTGATTGCTTCTTCTTTAATGTCACAAATTTTATTGAGAGTGTGACCTTGCATTGAGATAATAGATGAAATTCTATTCACAACTCTTCTGGCTTTTCTGGAGCCGTGAAAGAATTTTTTGTTGTGGTCCCCTTCTTTCAACCAAGTAACCAACGTACCCTTCTTAGGGCGCCCTTGCTATGATACCAAATGTTGAAAGAATGAATGCACAGAGTTTGAGAGAATCGGATGACAAATACTTAGATGTGTGTATGCTAGTATTTATTATTGAATGGGGGAGTTACATTGTTGGTTGTAACTTATAACTTAATGTTAGGTACTTTTTAGACATAACTAATGTGGTGTTATACATCATTAAAAATGGAGAATGAAATCCCTTTTACATAAAATGCTAGGGTAAAATAATTAAACAATAACAATTTGATAAATACCCTAGGATTAAATAGCTGGCATTAGAAATTACTTGGAGTGAAGTGCTGAAATAAATGTGGACAAATAAATAAATAAAGAAAAGGTACTTAGCTGGAAAAGTGATGCAGATATCCTATAATAGATGGCTATAAGTAGATTCGCTAATATATAGGAAAATCAGGACTGATTGATTGAATGCTTTGGAACGTACAAGTTCATTGTTAATCATTGTGGGTCTCTTCCACGACCATGGAAACAATTTGCACGAAATAAAGACCTGAACTTTAGTGCATAGATCCGATCTGTGTGA
Source organism: Cunninghamia lanceolata (assembly GCA_027924645.1). NCBI lineage: Eukaryota > Viridiplantae > Streptophyta > Pinopsida > Cupressales > Cupressaceae > Cunninghamia > Cunninghamia lanceolata. Next base: position 7,337,992 of record BSBN01000738.1, read on the forward strand.
AATGCGGATCTAAACTTTAGTGCACAAATCTGATCTCTGCTAAACTCGGATACTTGCTTTCCAGTTTGCCTAGATGCCTGGAATTTGTTCTGTTTGATTTGTGGTGTTTACACATTTTGAGGAGTTTGTTAGCTAGGATGTATTCTCCCTTGGTCAAATCCCTAGGATATCGATTTAATGGCTTTTGGAAAAGATCGAAAACAACAGATAACCATGCACAAAATGCCCTAGATGCTGATGCAAACAAATAATGTAGTAATGCGTGCTCTAGTTATGCGAATGAATATTCAAATGCATGTTGGATCTGTAGGTGCTCAGTCCCTTGTGAAAATGAACTAGGGTTAGCCCTTTAATACCACTACAAAGGTGGCAAATAAAATGTTTCGCACTTCGAGTCAACACACAATGGCTAGTTGGAAGGTTAGGTCGGATCCAAATTTGAATTTGAAATTTAAAAGTTGTGGTTTCATTTTTCAAATTGCGAGTTGACTTGGGGTCAATCCTGCAAATTGGGGATTTCAACTTGGGTGGGAAAAGGGTAAACTAAGGACTCGAACTGGTCCCTGGGAATGAGTGCAGATGGGATTACGTAAGGTTTGGGTTATGTGCCATCTCTTAGCAGAAATCACGGCATTTGTACATTTGTCATTGCATAAAGAATAACCGGGTTAAAGCGAGTCCAAAATGAAGGGGAAAAGTGCAAGGTATGCAATTTTCATCAGTACAATCATTAACTTAAGCAATAAATGCCTATGTGTACAATGTGTAGTCTAGCAGTAAACTTTATGTCACACTATATTATATCTAATATTTGGCAAGCTTTTAAAATCATCTTTTGAATGAAATCTGATCCACAACGGATCAAACGTACACCTCTAGAAAATATACTTAACAACATAATTCTAATGACTAGACATAAACAAATCACAAACATATTTAGTTGGAAAGAGTGAACTCATGAAACCGTAAGCTAAGTAGATCTTGTTGTCACTTTGAGAAGCATTTTCCCCATCTGCAGAAGAAACTAAAGACAATTTCTTCCTAATTATGGGAGAAGTGACGAACATTTCAGTTTAGAACTCGAGAACTTTTGTGTTATCATATGTACATTTTATTTTTTATTTTTTTTACCATGGCATTATTTTTACTTGAGAGTTTGTCATTAGTTGGCCAGTTAGATATATAACTCCCAAAACATTCTATTTCAACAGAAACAAAAGTTGCCTAAGATGGCAAATGCGTGCAAGTGTCTCTCCTCTTTAAACGTCTTCAATCATATTGTAGTACCCTCCCAGATTCTCACATTATTCCACCTCATTATCATATTAAGTTGATCCTTCAAAACCATGATTCCTCCGAAACATGTTCTTGTTTGCTGATATATATTCCAACAAGGTTGCTGGTAAAGGAAATCCTTAGTTTAATGCCATATTAACATTAACATTTTTATTCCTTTGATTATTTTCACTAAAGCTTTATAGCATAAAATGTGAGTGAATTTCAAAGTCTTAACTTACACCCAATCTGAATCAAATGTTTTCCAAACCTGTAGAAAAAACAACAAATAAAAGATTTCTTAGTTTCCCTCTATTGTTCTGTCAAATTTCTAATACTGATTATATCTACTGGTAATTGCCTTCGCCTCAGTCCTGTTTGGTTGTCACCACTTGCTTCGTGTTTCTGGTCCATGTACCCATCCTTTTTTCAAATATTATTGCATTTAATTTTGCTGAAATCTGGCTAACCATAGTTGTTTGACAATATGAAGATTTGACGTTATTTCCTACTTTGTAAATTGGCAATAATAAGATTCTATCTGCTTAAGAAATCATGAATGCTCAGCTATGCCAAACATACATTCGGTTGGCTCTTTGAATATGTCTAACAGCATATCCTTCTTGGTATATCTCTTTTTCTTATATATTGGTGTTTAAATTGCTTTTCACTGTTTCATGTTCTAAATATGAAATTTCTAAATTAGTTTAAGATTTTAGTTTCATCAATTGGCAGTTGCCTGTCATTTCAGTTGAAATACATATTTCAGAAATATTGGAACACAAATCATTTACCTTTTGAATTTCGGGTCTTACTTTGTTTTGCAATGTTTTTCAATCTTAGTAGTATCAGTGTGTTGAGAACTTGAGACAACCGGAGGATTCATGGATTTAAGTCTAAGTCACTCTCGGAAAGTCTGTAACCACGACTCACAGAGTTGACAGCCAAGATTTGCAGACTCGGTCAAGTCTGACAGCCAAGACTCGTGAGTCTCAACAGACTTGCAAGTCCTAACTGTCAGACTTGTCAGATTTTGCCAAAAGAAACTAGGAAGGAATTCAATCTTTCCAAAACAAAACCACTAAAAACAGTTTGTTATGTATAATATATTTTTTTAGATTGCCAAGTTCTGGCTGAGTTTTTTCACCGAGTCCGAGTCTGAGTCAAATACTCAAAATACAGCTTTGCTGAGATTTTGCCAAAAGAAACTAGGAAGGAATTCAATCTTTCCAAAACAAAACCACTAAAAACAGTTTGTTATGTATAATATATTTTTTTAGATTATCAAGTTCTGGCTGAGTTTTTTCACTGAGTCCAAGTCTGAGTCAAATACTCAAAAACAGCTTTGCTGAGATTTTGCCAAGTGCTTTGGTATATAAAAACATAAGCTTTGGTATATAAAAAACATAAGCTTTGGTAAGTCTTATTGCTTTATGCATCCCCTTGTATGTGCTAAGGACCTTAATGTAGTACATTATCATACATTGCAACCTTGCATTCTGAGTCATCCTTAGTGTTGCATTTCCTCTATATGATAAATCCTTGAAGCACAAGCCTATACAGTATAATAATCTAGTAAAGATGGTTATAATTTTTATATTTCCCATTGGCATACGAAATTTAATGCACTTATGCCTGCTGCTTCTAGCAAGTCCTTGTTTAATATGAAATCTCTCATACTGTTATCTAAAGAAGTGACAATGGGTTGGCAGTCAGTCTTTGATTCATGTGCTCTAGTTTCTGGATTCAGGCTTGGTATAAGCTATTTGTTTTGGTTGATTGTGAGATTGGTAGGCTCACAGATGAAACGTAATCCAAGTTTATTGGGATGATTGAGTTAAAAACTTAATAGCTCTGCCACAAAGAAATCCACAGACAGGGGATATGTACCAGTAACCAGAGGCCATCTGATTCTGGTGATTTGGGATTAAATCTAATTGTATGTAGAATCTGCCCAACTCAGCAGACAGTAAGAGTTCATTAGTCTTATCTCTGCATACTAATAGAATTTGGAACAGCTGAAACACTCGCTTATCTATGTTACTTATTCATAAACAGGGATTACATATTTATAGTTACTAATGACTTCAAGACCATCCTACAAATCTGCTAACTAATATGACAGCTCACTGGAGCTGTTTGACAACAAACTGATCTTAACAGACAACAAATTGGACACCTCAACAGTATTTGATGACACATACACAACATACGTGCAGTTCTGTTATGACTTATTATAACATCTAACAGGTATGTTGGAGTGTATATTCCAACACCACCTCTTAACGCTACAACATTAAACTGACTAATAACATAAAACTATAGGAAATACATTATGCAGAAGCTGTTCTTTGGAAACAGTTCTTGGACCAATAAGACTTCTTCAAGCTGCTCCTAGGTATAGTCACCCAGCTGTAATCCAAGTTCCCAACATCATTGGACACCATTTGCACATGAAGTGTCTCATTACCCTCGTAAAGGTATGATGCTGAACTTCCAGATTTCGATCTCCCATGAACTATTGGACATCAATCCTCACATTTATGTCTCATAACCCCAATGAGGTATAGTTTCTCCGATCCACAAACACTTCAGACTATTGAGCATCTATCTAAAGAATAACATCAGCTGCGAATCACATCCAGCTCACACCAAATAAGCAAAGGATTATTTGAACAAATACATCCATATTCTTATCTCGGGCCTGCTCCTCCTTTGCAGCAACTTCTTCTCAGCATTCGAACAGCTGCAGATCTCCATTAAATAAAAAATAAAATAAAAACTGCTCACAGTGGACCGACCAGCATAACAAGTCACAGTTGTATGAAAACTAGTCATCAAGGAGGAGCTACGTTGCCTTCACTCACTCAGCAAAACTCTCTCACTCAGCAAAACTTTGCAGCTCCAACAATCATCACCGAGTCAACTCTTCCTGCAAAAAATCTTTAAAAATCCAGGCATCCACACACCACTCACAACCCTCTCATTTATTGTTACACCCACTTTAATTTAACAGAATAGAAAATTATCTATTAACAAAATTTCAGCAGAAAGATAAACTTGATTAACTAACTATCTATGCAATACAATTTCACGTTTACAACTAACTTTCATTTTCAGCTGAAGTAATCTGATTATATGCAACCAATAATAATTTAACTTTCTTCAACGAAATTCAAATAATAAGAGAGATTAAGAGAAGTACAACTTGAATAGCTTCCTGCTGATTTTGTTTGTAGATCCTCCTTTGGATTTTGGAAAAAGAAATATCAACAAGGGTTTTAACCACTCAACCAAGACCATCTGGTCTCCCGTGCTTCTTCAACTGAAGAAACACGACCCTTCACGAGGGTGATGACAGGAATCAATTAACAACAATGTGCCTCTGAGTATGGTGTCAAGACCTATACCTCCTGATCGATCTTTTCCCTATAGGTACCTCCTAATTGGAAAGATCATTCTGACTAGTGGTATATCTGGTACTTGACTGCTGACAGATGCCTAATCTGCATCGTAACCTTGGCCAAGGATTTCTAGTATATATATATATATATATATATATATATATATACATATATATTTGACACTATTGTGTCGTCAGCCTTCACCCTTGCTCGACATTGTTATTAATTTAGTATTTTCTTTTTTTGTTTATGATTGCAGGTATCATACATGTCTTTCTTGACAAAACTTTCAGTTCGTAGTAAGTGCATAACAGAAACATATAGACAGAAATTACTCGATCATAAAGGTACAACGGTTTCGTTGTTTTCAGTGTAAATATAATACACAAGTTGTAGTAATAGAAATGATTATATGTATATATATATATATATATATGCTTATATATAAATAAACATAAGTCTAGTATCAAGAGGATCTAAGCTTCAACAGAATCGGAAAGCTTGAATAAAAAAATGCATTTACAGATTTCAGAAAATTGATCCGGAAACTCAGAATCATGAAAGAGAAAGATAGTATGATACGAGTTATTTCGATCATCAAACACTATGATAAAACGAACTATTAATGAAGATTCATGATCTTGCCTGACAAGACTTTTGGCGTCGGGTTAAGCTAGCCGCGACTGCTCTAACAACTGAAATAGGTGACAGCGGCTGCTTGACAAATTGCACAAAACAGAGTTGACAAAAAGTTCTCAGAAGAAAATTGCACCCACAATCCGTAAAACTTGCACGCTAAAAGGTAATGCTCAGTCAGAGATACTTCAGATCGATATCTTCCTTTCGCCTATCTTCCCCGCCTTCCTATGAAAGAAAAATGCATAATGGAATGTGCGGAAGTTCTCCCTACTCCAATATAATGACGTGAATGCATGCCAAGAAAAAATGGACGTCCCAAAAAGAATACCGCTCCTCCACTACGTTTGAGTTCAAGGAGGAGCGGTTCCCTCTTGCACTCCAATGGAGTGGAGAAGAAAGGGAAGTTACAAACAAGATTCCAGCTCAAACACTTCAAGCGCTCCACAAGGTAAGACCCAAATAATTTATTTAATAAACTAAGAGATAAATCTTTTTCACCACTAGAATATATATATATATATATATATACTCATGTGCCTTGGCCGAGGCTACGGTGACTTAGGATTTGGCTTAATTATTGTTTTTCAATTCCTGTAATCACCCTCTCCTTGTCGATATCCCTTTTTCTTTGCCACATGTTTGTCCTGCAACCACTTCGACAAGTAAAGAAGGTTAAATCATTTCCATGATACGGACAATAATTAACATCATTTCCATCAATCCACTTTTACATATAAGTAAGAAAATATTTGCAAATAAAGAGAAGTCATTTTATACATTTTTCCAACGAATAATTTTCACATTCACATGAAAGCAGTTGTACTCAACTAACAACATAATTAATATTTCATTGTTCAAACAAAAAGGGGATGTAACATATTCTTCCCCTCAAGAATCATCGTCCTCGATGATTATTTATCAATAAGCAATAAAAAGGTTTAACCACATAGTTTTCACATCAGTCTCAATTGTTTGGAAATAAATAAGGAAATTTTTGATGGATCTCATCATAATCTTCCCAAGTGGCATTCTCTTTTGTATACTGGTCCCACTGGACCTTACATTGTACCACCTCGCAATTACGTAAGTGCAGCTTACGTATCTCGAGTACTCGGAGTGGCTCTATTGTGATCACCCTAGGGTCCCGTACCTGCAATGATTTCCAATCAATCATATGTTCAGTGTCTGCATAATATTTCGTAAGATAAGAAACATGAAATACATTGTGAATTCTAGCGAGAGTCGGGGTAGAGCAATTTTGTATGCCACAGGATTGATGATTTCTAGAACTTCAAAAGGTCCCATGTATCTTGGGGCTAACTTAGAGGCTTTCCCAAATTTTATAGAACTTTTCTTTGGTTTCACCCGTAAAAGAACTTTTTCTCCCACTACAAACTGTTTGGGAATACGTTTGGTATTAGCATAGCTCTTTTGCCTGTCATTGGCTTCTTTCAGTCTCTGTCTGATTATTCTTACTTGCTCCTCCATTTCTTGAAGCATTTCAGGTCCTAGAATGATCCTGTAACCTATTCCAACTTATAGGGGTTCTACATTTCCTGCCATATAGTGCCTCAAAAGGTGCCATTTTTATTGCTGACTGATATGAATTGTTATAGGCAAATTCTACTAAAGGTAAATATTCCTCCCACCTGTATTGCTGATCCATACAGTACATTCTAAGTAGATCTTCTAAAATTTGGTTTACCCTTTCCGTCTGACCATCTGTCTTGGGATGATATGCCGTACTAATATTCAACTGAGTTCCCAAGGCTGAAAATGAGGTTTGCCAAAATCTGGATGTCATCCTGGCATCTCTATCGGATATGATCTTTTCTGGTATCCCATGGAGACGAAAAATTTCCTGCACAAATTTTCGTGCGATCATTGGTGCCCCATCTGTTAAATTCCCTGGTATGAAATGTGCCACTTTCGTGAGCTTGTCTACTACCACCAATATGGCATTCTCCCTGTTCTTAGTCAAAGGTAGACCCTGCACAAAATCCATGCTAATAATTTGCCATTTCCAATCAGGAATGCTATGAGGTTGAAGTAATCCTGCTGGATGCTGATGCTCTACCTTGACCTTCTGACATTCGAAACATTCTGCCACAAATCTAGCTGCGTCCTTTTTTGTTCCCCTCCAAAAATATAATGGTTTGACATCAGCCAACATCTTGATTACTCTGGGGTGTCCTGAATATGGCGAGGTGGGAACTTTCCATATCTTTTTCCTTAACTCAGAAGACTTTGGAATATACATTCTACCTTTAAATCTCAAAAGTCCATCCGCTTCAATGTGAAAGCCTTCATATTTAGGCTCTTGTGGATTTGACTGCAGAGCTTCCCGAACTTGCAAATAATATTCATCTTCTTCCAATTTTTGAATCACCTGGTTTCTAAAATCAGTGTTGATGGATACCATTGCCGTTATATGTTTTGGTCGACTCAAGGCATCAGCTACTCTGTTTTCCTTGCCCTTAATGTAACTGATCTCAAAATTATAATCGGCGATTAACTCCATCCATCTCCTTTGTCGAGCATTTAGATTGGGTTGTGTGTATATATATTTCAAACCTTGATGATCTGTCTTGAGTTCAAAAGTTTTTCCCAGCAAATAATGTCGCCACATTTGCAGAGCATGAACAATAGCTGCCAACTCTAAATCATGGGGTGCATAATTTTGCTCATATTGTTTCAGTTTTCGGGATTCATAAGCCACTACCTTTCCTTCTTGCATTAATACTCCGCCCAATCCTTCTCCCGATGCATCTGTTATAACCACAAAACGACCATTAGGATCCGGTACTGTCAATATTTGTTAGTTTTTCGTTTAATAGATCAAATGCTTCTTGACATTTTTCAATCCATTCAATTTTTTTCCTTTTCTTTGAAGAGAGGTAATGGGATGAGCAATTCTAGAAAAATCTTTGACAAACCTTCTGTAGTACCCAGCTAATCCCATGAAGCACCTCAAGAACATTTTTCGGTATTGGCCAATCTACTATGGCTTTGATCTTAGCAGGGTCCACTGCAATTCCTTTAGCTGAGATAATATGCCCCAAATATTGTATCTCTTTCTAAAAGAAGGTACATTTGGACAACTTTCCATATAGTTTGTGCTCCCTTAACCACTGAAGAACTATTTGAAGGTGTTGAAGGTGCTCTTCCTCATTTTTGGAGTAAATAAGAATGTCATCTAAAAATACCAATACAAACTTATCCAAGCAATCTCTAAAAACACTGTTCATTAAATTCATGAACGCGGTTGGGGCATTGGTAAGCCCAAATGGTAGAACTGTGAACTCATAGTGTCCATATCTAGTTCTGAAAGCCGTCTTATGAATGTCTTCCTCTTTTAACCTGAGCTGATGATATCCTGATCTCAAATCTATTTTTGAAAATACTGCAACCCCTTTCATTTGATCAAACAAATCATCTATTCGAGGTAAGGGATATTTGTTCTTGATGGTAAGCTTATTTAGCATTTGGTAGTCTATACATAGTCGAAGAGTCCCATCCTTCTTTTTAACAAAAATCACTGGGGCACCCCATGGTGAAACACTTGGTCGAATCAAACCTTTATCCAGTAATTCCTGTAATTGTGCTTTAACTCTACCATCTCTAAGGTGGTCATACGGTAAGGTACTTTTGAAACAGGTTCGGCCCCTGGTACAAGGTCAATAGCAAAATCAAAAATTCTTCTAGGTGGTAACCCAGATAGTTTCTCGGGAAATACATCTTGATATTCTCGAATATAGGGGTATTTTTTAGTAAAGATCTCTTCTTTATCTTCCATATTCATTTTCCTTTTTCCATTCTGGAAATGCTCTGTTCCTTCTTCGTTTGTTTCCATCTTCACCACAAACAATTTACATCCTTTTCTCCTATTTCTCTTCGGCTGCATAGCCGAAATTTGTCGCACCTTAACCTCTCGTTGCTTTCCTTGAATCTGCACCGGATTCCCTAAATCATCCATGCATTCTACTATCTTAGCATAACAGTCCACCTTAGCCTTATGTTCTTTTAACCAATTCATTCCAATGATCACATCATAGGACCCCAGAGGTGCTATGTAAAGGTTGACCTCTGTAGTGAAGTCTGGAAATTCAATCTTTGCTTCAAACAGACACTGCTCTACCCAAGCTCTCGTATGGTTAGCATATTCAACCATCCATTATTTAGCCATAAATCCAGTTCTTTTAGGGAACCTTCCCAATAAAACATTCAGTTGTGCTTTCTGTCCCTGAAGGAATCATCTTTCTTTAATCTCTGTTCCCGCCGAACAACTTTTTCATAAGCCTCATTCATAGTTCGAGGTGCTAAAACATCTACTGGTCCTCCAATATGATTGTTTAACCCCATAATGAACTTTCGTACTCGAAAGTTTTCATCTTGTTGGTACTGTGGAACATATTTGAGTAGTCGGGTATATTTCTCCCAATACTCATTGACAGTTAGGAGTCCTTGCCTGAGGTTTTCAAAATCCAACAGTTTTTGATCATAAAATAACTGGGGCAGCCATCTATGGCGGAATATCTTCACAAATTGCTCCCAAGACACATCAGCGACTACCAATCGCATTTCGGCCCTCTTGTTTTCCCACCATGTGGCAGCTTCTCCTGCCAATTGGTAAGCTGCCCATGCTGCTTTAGAGTTATTGGAATAGTCTCGAAGTTCAAAGTACTTCTCCATTTCTGTTAGCCAGGTTTCCGCGGCATCTCCCGAAGTAGAACCTTAGAATTTAGGAGGTTTTATCTTTTTCATATCCTTGGCTAACTCATTAGCCAATCTGCTCCTCTTGAGTCCTAAATTTAAGGTTTTCGAGTTATCTTCATGCTGGTCACTATGGTTTTTAGATCCTTCTTCTCTTGTCTCAGATTGCCCTTCTACCCTTCTCTCTAGGTGGGCTAATCTGTCTTGAGTGGTTTTCATCATGTTCAGAAGTTGATCCAATTTATCCATGGAGCCATTATTTTGATCTTCTCTGAACTCATTTCTGGAATATTCCATTCCAATGAAGTTCCTAAAGAAATTAGTTTTTGGGTTATGGGTTGTTGTCATTTAATAGTTTTCACAATGAATTTAAGGAGTCTTTCTTTTGCATAACATTATTTGAAACTCATATCAAATACAAATAGTTCACAAAATTTTAAAAGACTATCACTCCCTGTGATGGATTAATAATTACAAAATTTCTATCACTTCCTGTGATAATTTATTGCAATTCAATACAAATTGGTCATCACTTTCTGTGATTAGTTTTCTGAATCTTTTTCATTATCAGTGATAGGTTCCTCCTGATCACTAAATTTTGAAAATGGGATAAGTCTATATCTAGGAGTCGGAACTCAATCTCTTTCAGATGTTTTTGGTTTAGTTTGGTCTTTGGTTTTGGTCTTATTAATTTCTGCAATTATAGCGGACTTCACCTTCTCTTTTCCAGAGACTGTCCATTTTCTTCTTTCCCTCCGAAGTCTTTTCAGAGCTTTGGCCAACGTCTCCGAATCTGCTGGAGGAGAACAACTTGAGTAATCATAAGAAAGTCTGATCTTCCATAGTTGAATGGATACAGGGTCTCGAATCTTTTTCCGGGTGTTTTTTTTCTTGTCAATACCATCCTGAAGAAACCTTAATAACTGTTTTCAATGTTCTAAGCATGATGAGCCCCAAGGTTCAGTGTAGAACCTGGTAGCTCTGATACCATATGTTACACCCACTTTAATTTAACAGAATAGAAAATTATCTATTAACAGAATTTCAGCAGAAAGATAAACTTGATTAACTAACTATATATGCAATACAATTTCACGTTTACAACTTTCATTTTCAGTCGAAGTAATTTGATTATATGCAACCAATAATAATTTAACTTTCTTCAACGAAATTCAAATAATAAGAGAGATTAAGAGAAGTACAACTTGAATAGCTTCTTGTTGATTTTGTTTGTAGATCTTCCTCTGGATTTTGGAAAAAAAAATATCAACAAGGGTTTTAACCACCCAACCAAGACCATCTGGTCTCCCGTGCTTCTTCAATTGAAGAAACCCTACCCTTCGTGAGAGTGATGACAGGAATCAATTAACAACAATGTGCCTCTGAGCCCGATGTCAAGACCTATAACCTCTTGATCGATCTTTTCCATATAGGTACCTCCTAACTGGAAAGATCATTCTGACCAGTGGTATATCTGGTACTTGATCACTGACAGATGCCTAATCTACATCGTAACTTTGGCCAAGGATTTCTAGTATATATATATATCTGACACTACTGTGTCGTCAACTTTCACCCTTGCTCGACATTGTTATTAATTTAGTATTTTCTTCTTTTGTTTATGATTGTAGGATTTTGCATGGTATCATACATGTCTTTCTTGACAAAACTTTCAGTTCGTGGTAAGTGCAAAACATAAACATACAGACAGAAATTACTCTATCATAAAGGTACAATTGTTTCGTTGTTTTCAGTGTAAATATAATACACAAGCTGTAGTAATAGAAATGATTATATGTATATATATAAACACAAGTCTAGTATCAAGAGGATCTAAGCTTCAACAGAATCAGAAAGCTTGAATAAAGAAATGCATTTACAGATTTCAAAAAACTGATCCGGAAACTCAGAATCATGAAAGAGAAAGATAGTATGATACGAGTTATTTCGATCATCAAACACTATGATAAAACAAACTATTAAGGAAGATTCATGATCTTGCCTGACAAGACTTTTGGCGTCGGGTTAAGCTAGCTGCGATTGCTCTAACAACTGAAATAGGTGACAGCGGCAGCTTGACAAATTGCACAAAACAAAGTTGACAAAAAGTTCTCAAAAGAAAAATGCACCCACAATCCGTAAAACTTGCACGCTAAAAGGTAATGCTCAGTCAGAGATACTTCAGATCGATATCTTCCTTTTGGCTATCTTCCCCGCCTTCCTATGAAAGAAAAATGCATAATGGAATGTGCGGAAGTTCTCCCTACTCCAATATAATGAAGTGAATGCATGCCAAGAAAGAATGGACGTCCCAAAAAGAAAATCGCTCCTCCACTACGTTTGAGTGCAAGGAGGAGTGGTTCCCTCTTGCACTCCAACGGAGTGGAGAAGAAAGGGAAGTTACAAACAAGATTCTAGCTCAAACACTTTAAGCGCTCCACAAGGTAAGACCCAAATAATTTATTTAATAAACTAAGAGATAAATCTTTTTCACCACTAGAATATATATATATACTCGTGTGCTTTGGCCGAGGCTACGGTGACTTAGGATTTGGCTTAATTATTGTTTTTCAATTCCTGTAATCACCCTCTCCCTGTCGATATCCCTTTTTCCTTGCCACCTGTTTGTCCTGCAACCACTTTGACAAGTAAAGAAGTTTAAATCATTTCCATGATACGGACAATCATTAATATCATTTCCATCAATCCATTTTCACATATAAGTAAGAAAATATTCGCAAATAAAGATAAGTCATTATATACATTTTTCCAACGAATAATTTTCACATTCACATGAAAGCAGTTGTACTTAACTAACAACATAATTAATATTTCATTGTTCAAACAAAAAGGGGATGTAACATTCACCTGGGCACTCCTATGAGGGAGTCATGCCTAGTCTAGCTCTAATACCATAATAGAATTTGGAACAGCTAAAACACTCGCTGATCTATATTACTTATTCATAAACGGGGATTACATATTTATAGTTACTAATGACTTCAAGAGCATCCTATAAATCTGCTAACTAATACGACAGCTCACTGGAGCTGTTTGACAACAAACTGATCGTAACATACAACAAATTGGACACCTCAACAGTATTTGATGACACATACACAACATACGTGCAGTTCTGTTATGACTTATTATAAGATCTAACAGTTATGTTGGAGTGTATATTCCAACACGTACAGACTAATCCTGGTCATTGTTTCCATTCTTATGGATGAAAGCACTTACCCTCAATTCTTTGTATCTCTCAATACTACTCCCTGTCACCAGTCCATGGCAGTTGTCTGGTTATGATGTTGAATCTCCAAACTAGTTTGAAGCTGGCATTGGAGATTTTATTTAACTTGATTGTTATCATAAGGATTAATTTGATTGCATCACCTAGATGCAATGATGCCAAGAGGACCATTAATGCTCATGAGATATGGGTTGGTATGAACCACTACTCATGAAATATGGGTCAATGAGTTTGACTCAAAAACTACGCAGTTGAATCCTGATAAATCAACATAATGATAAGAATTTATTCTTATTAAAGGCTATTGGAACTTATTAAATTATTTTCTCATTTGAGGTTCTAGCATTTATGCCCCCTAATAAGAGCTGTTTTCCATTTTTTTGGTACTACAAGAGTGCTATTTCCAGATTAGTTAAGGGGCTCCTTTTACCTGGCAAATTCGCTTATATGTAGGTTGTCAATTAGTTAAATGGTGTATACATAGAATACAGAGGCTATAGTATTGAGGGGAAGAGAATCACTAGAATTACACAGGAAACTTGTGTATTCACTAAAAAGCATTGCTATCCAGCAGTCAAAAGTTCCCAATTTTTTTCACGGATAGGTATCACATTAAGGATGTTAGAGATCTTCTAAACATGTTTTGGCATTCTTATTGTTGATTAAATCTATAAATTTTGATTCTGATTCCAAAGGTCTTCACTTTTCTTCTTTCATTGCCATGTTTTCAAAGCTGTTCTTTTAGTCCATTTGCTGTCTCATTTCTACTATTCCACACATTAGGAAGAGTCCTTGGTTTTATATGCTTGGCAATTTCCAAGTTTACAGTGCGTTTCTAGAGTCTTTTTAGGTATAGACATAGGTACAAGACAGAAAAGGTAGCCTCAGCTTGAACTATGAACGTTTATACCCCAACAAAGGTTTCTAGTCATTATGTTTGTTTTTTAAATTTGTACTGTATGAAACAGGATATGGATGTACTTAATCTAGTAATCACTGACAACTTGCTGATTTTTGGTATCGATCAAATTCCATTTTGTGCAGGCAATTCTCGGGTATCATCATACAAGAACATCTCTTGGAAAATACATACATCCTTTCTACTCTTTGGGTATCTTCATCTATGGATAGCCAGGGTAATCTGAGAATGCTACTAAAAAAAACTCAGTGACACTTTTTGAATGGCATTCAATTAGAAGATTTCTCTCTTCATGCGATGAACTTTAACATTCAATTGGGATGGTGCCCTTATTCAAATCATGCTGTTCTTTTACAAGCTAGTCTAGAACGGCTGGGATAAACATACAACCCTCGAGACCAACAGGCTTAATATAATTCTGCACGATTTTGAAAGCAAATGTGGAGGAGTTTCCTTAGGACGCTTCTCAGGATTCAAATAATCAAAGAATCATCTGAGATATGGATCAGAAGTCACATGCTTTGGGTTCCCAGAGAACTGGTAATTTTCCCACAAATAGTAAGGAAAATTAATGGCAAACTTTATTTAAATCAAGTAATTGATGTCACATCCATTTGTTACTATATATTCTATATAAATCAAATCAATATTCTAAATATTGTATTCCAATCGATTGACATTCTTGTAGAGTAGTAGTTGAAGTTAGACTGTAGTACGTAATGGAATGAATTTTGGCTCACCCATCCTCACTGTTGGCACTGTTCTGAATAGGCTGATTACTTAATGTAAGGACAGAAGTTTTGCTTCTCATTCTGTCATTGCTGTTAAGGACCTGAACAGCTAGAACAAAAAAGTGCAGGCCAACTGTAACTACTAATTACGTTCAGGTGCTTATCAGCAAGTTTAATGATGCTCTAGCAATTAAATTGGCACAGTAAAACACAAAATGAGAGTATCATTTTTCCTCATTCGAATCTGAGTACTTAGAAAAGTCATCTTGGTGATAGGAATTGTAAAGTTTAAGATGGAACAATCTTAATTGAAACTAATTATATGAGACCTACAAGTACACAAGCATTTGTTAGCATAGGAGAGCAATCATAATTTATAGAAAATTTACTGCTTTAGGATTTTCACCATTCTATAAGATTCTATTCATGTATGCCCTAAGAATTCCAATTTATACATGATATTTTTAACTTAAAAAATAAAATAAAACATAAGTCAACCTCTAGGGAGATGAGGACATTTAGATATGATAAGAAAATTATTTCATTAAGTTAAAAAAAAATAGAGATAATTTCGTATCATATTGTTTCGTCAAAAATTGAAGTTGCCCTCTCTATCTACAAAATACCCATATCAGTCTCTGCCAAATGCCCTTATTAGTCTTGCAAAGCACCCTATTCCTCAGCTTATTTTAAAACAATTATGGACTTGCTTGTTGCAGCATGAATGGGCCTTTTTGTTGTTAGTGCACCAAAGCATCTCTCTGCAGAAAGTGAACTGTGTAAACAACATTAGTTTCCATCAGAAATTTCTTAGCAACATGAATGTTGACCATCGCTGTGAGATACTACCACACTAATGCTCCAATAATACATGCTATATATATTTAAAACTTTAATGTAACAAATAATTCTTTTCGACTCAAAACGATGAAGACGCTAAGACATGAAAAGTATGTTTAATTAAATTTAAAGAACCAGAGGATTTCATAGCATATTTTTTCTTCAATCATCAATGCCATCTTAAATGTGTTGCTGAGATTTTTTTTTGAAATGGTGAAATTTGTGATTGTGAAATTTGCATATGCATGCCATCTTAATGATATTGTAATGGTGAAATTTGCATATACATGCCAATTTCCATTTAGTTTTGGGTTTATTTCGAGAGAATGGCTTAATGCAATTACATATCGATGAATGGTATAATCTTGTGCTAGGTTGGTCTCATTGCCCTAGCTTTCACCTATCTCCACATGCACACATTCCTATACATTTAGCTGCACCTTATCCATTTTTGCACACTTTCTCATATTGTCCACATTTATTGCATCCTCCATGATCATACATTCATTCCATGCACAAATCTTATTGCTTCATCATCTTGGGTCATTCTCGTATTTACAGATTTGACCCCAAAATATCCAAATTCAAATTCAAATTTTGGTGAACTCTTGTGCATTTCACTAGTCATTCCGAGCCTACTAAATACATGTTTTTGCAATTTATTGCTATGTATTTGTATTAGAGGTAATTAATTGCATCCATTTCACATCCTCTCATATTTGAAAATACTCTCATCCTAGAGCATTCAAGGAGCATTTACTATTGTAATCTTTCAAATTGGTGCACTAAAATGAATCCAAATGTGTATATTCATCCTAAGAGCATTTGCATGATTGAAGCTTGCTATCTTCGATCATTGGCACGATCATAAAGCTAGTTCTTTCCTAGGGGTTGACCTAGGAGAACTTGTCCTCGAGCAATTTAACAACCCTCTAAAGGTATTCTTAAATACCACCAATATTCATAGCAAAGTAGATGTCAAGGAATTCAACGAATTAGAGAGTAGAGGTGCACAATCAGTAGGATTAGATCCATGTGACAAAGGATAGATCCTTAGACACAAACGATTGATAGGGGCAGACTTGACCCAAAGTAGGGCACAAATTTGCATAGAATCTAGGGCGAGACAAACAAAGAGGATCTACTTCCAATTTTTAGACATCAAAATTCCAAAATCTTCATCAGAGTTATACGTCATCAAGCCTAGAGCTAAGTACCAACCTTATTTGTAGTTACCTTCTTAATTTTAGCAATAAATGATGGTATTATCACACCCATAACGACCACATGTTTGATATAGTTAATTTGTATTTAATTGCATACATTTATTTAATTAGCCTAGATCAACTTTAGGAAAAGGCTATTTTTTCCTATACATTTATTTTTAGTGAACCCCCTGAATCCTACACCACCCTAAAGTTTTACTTTAGAGTTTATACCTTTACTATTTGAGAGTTTTTAGATTTGCATTTTTTTTATTATATTATCTCATTTCAAATCTTGCTAGGGTTTATGTGCCTTACATTGCTATTTTATTACTATAAATTTTCTTTTTAGGGTTTAAGCTTCATTGTTAGCTATCTCTTTTGTGCACCTACCCACCCTTAGGTACACCATTAGGGCTTCATTTTTATATTTGATATATAACTGGTACTTTTTATTTTTGAATCTGAAAGTGCATTTTTGAGCTTTATTTTCCTATCTTTTGTTATACGATCCTAATTTTCCATTGAGGAGTGCTCGTTTAAACCATAACATGGCCATCCAATCCAATGACTGAGATTTATTCTGATGCTCATGTTGAGAACAACTTAGAGGATAACCAAGACTTTGACCATGATGCTCATGTTACACAACAAGCGTTTGCCGGCTCATGCAAAAAGTCATACACAATTAGCGGATGATTCATAACATCATCATCAATAAACCACAAGGGTAAGAGGCTCTACAAGTTGTAAGTGTTAAGATTACTTCATTTACCATTTTGTTTAGTGGATCCACCTCCTCCCTCTCCACCATTGATCTATCTTATATTTTTATTCCTTCTACTACCATTACTTATCCCCTTAGTACACCCCATACCTCTACTGGTGTCCCACTACATAGTGTCTTTCCTTTCGGCATCTTCCACCCTCTATATGATCTTCCTCCTATGTAGACCCCTCTCGAGATAACCGCATCTCATGTGATGTATTACACCTCTATGCCTATTTTTGCTTACCACTACCCAACCTATTACTACTATTTCTCATGCCATTCCCCTTCCTCCACTCCTATCTCTACCATGTCTACCCACATAGCCATTAGTGTTGCACCATCCATCCATATGTCCCATACTATTTCGCCATCACAATCCATGACTTATACTATCTTTCCATCATGTCTTATGACCAATTCTTCCTATAATGTGCTCCAACCATCCATGGCTATGACCTCACCCCTCACCTGTATTTCCCATGCACATTCAATATTACAAGAGATGGGCAATCTTAAGAAGGAACTTAATGATAATAAGAAATATTTTGTTACATATAACTCTCCACATTGCACGCTTTTAGCTTTTGAAATTGTTACTCATCCACTGCCCACAGGATTTATGGCTCCTAGATTTGAATTATATAATGGAAAAGGAGACCCAAGTGTTCACATACAATCTTCTACAGTTGCTGCAATCAACTTTACATATGATGATAAGATTTTGGCCAAGTTATTTCCACAAAACTTGGAGGATTATGCTATCCAATGGTTTTACTCTTTGCCTCTTGGTTCCATAAAATGCTTTGATGATCTTGCTACATGCTTCTTCCAACATTTTCATATAAACATGGGTTTGACGATCATTATGAATGATTCAACTAGATGCACTTGACGAAGCAATGAATCCATAAATGAATATGTTATCCACTTTCACTTTTTGTGTGATGAATGAAAACACCAATTTGATGACAATGAGTTACAAATTAAGTTTCTTGAGAGATGACTTCTTGTCATTAAGAATAATGTACATTTGAGTAGCTTCTCTTTTAGAGATATGTGCACACATCTAAAGAATCTTGAGGCAAAAATTTTAGTATCTAATACACTGAAATATTAGTCATCATCTCAATCACCTTACCCTTCCAAGTTTCAAGAGTCACATCATTTTTCAAAGAGTAATGATATGAGGAAAATGTTAACCAAGTTGTTGCTACTTCTATCTTTCCTTCATTTAGACCAAACACATCTAGGAAGTTCAACAAGCTTGAAGAATCCATGGATGATGTTCTTCAAAGTTTGTTTTTTATTAGATCAGCTGGAAAAGAGGGTCCAGAACCCTTTACAGAGCAGCCCCCAGGGCAAAACAAGGCAAAAAGGAGCTAGAAACAACACACCGATGACACATAGACAAAACAACTGCAGCAAGGCAGCAAGGAACAACTAAGCAAAAGAAGAACCTGATCTAGCAGGGCGAACACCCTTGGCCCGAGAATGGGTCAATGAAACATGCTAAGGAAGACCACACTTCCTACAGTGAACAACAGTCCATAAGACATCATCCTCTCCAACAGCAGAAGTGGGAGAAAAAGGCAGTGAAGCATTCACACAAGCCTTCGAAGGGGGAGGAGCAGGGGGAGAGGAAGCATTCCCCACAACAGCAACCCCCTCAGAAGCAGAAGGTACCCCAGTAACAACAAAAGAGGACGTCCCGGCAGCAGAGACTAAAGTCGAAGAAGGCAAGACCAGAGAAGAAGTAGGAGCAGAGCCAGAAGGAATCCTACCCGAGGCTGGAGGAGTTGACAACTGAGCAGAGGAATGTTTTGAAGAGTCCAGAGAAAGCGAGGGAAATGAAGCAGCAGCCACCCCCTCCGGAACAGTCCCAATAGGAAGCTCATCCTCATCAGAGGATACATCCTCCCGAGAGGAACAATCCTCCCTGGAATCACCAACAGTTAAGTGCATCAGGAGAGCATCTTTCCACCAAGTAGCAGCGCCCTTGCGTTGCGTGAGGGGACAACCAGAGGCCAAATGTACTGTAGCAAAGCATCTTCTACATCTGAAAGGGATGCCCTCATAATCTAATAATTGTTCCTAGGGCCTATCCCCTACCATCAAAACCACATCTCCATGGAGAGGTTTAGAGATGTCAATATCCACAAGGATGCGGGCTACCGTGGGATGCCCAATGAAGGATGTAGCAGAGTCCACCTTGAGGAAACAACCAATAGCATTGCCAATGCCCTCGTAGCAAGAATCCTCCCAAAATTGGAGAGGGGGATTTGGGAGATGGACCCAAATGGGTCTGATGTTAAGCGGTTCTGCAAGGGGGTTAAATGATAGAGTCCAGGGTTTGATAGAAAGAGAATGTTCTCCCCATAACCAAACCCTGCCATCGAGAACTAAGTCTCTCTGCTCTGAGGAAGCAAAAACCACAATAAAGAACTCTCTTGCACAAGGAAACAACTCAATCTTACCTTCAACAAGCGGCTTCCATGACTCCATGACCCAGCAATGGAGGTTGGGCAGAGAGGGCCAAAGTCCATTAAATCTACATATCACACCATTATTGCGATAGTAGTCCTCATTTTTTGTGACCTCAGGGCCACACAACACAACAGGAGACTCTCAAGCACAGGGGATAGGCTGAGAGCCAAGCTGAGATGAGCGGGACCGAGCCCCAGAGCCAGCTACAGTAGCAGAAAAGGATTTCTTCGGGCCCCTAGGAACCCTGAGGCCCACAACAGGCACCCCACTATCACCATTCTCTATAGCGTTGCCGCCAGTCACCGCATCCTCTTTGTCCGTCATAGCAGAATACGAACCCTGCAGCCCGGTGCCCACACCCAGACCCCGAGGACCACAGCCAACGATAGGAGCAACCCTGACAACAACAGGCTTCTCCACGCCCGTTGCAGGCACAGACCCGCCCACCGGCAAACTCCCGCGCTCAAGGACATTTGAAATCTCCACGTCCATTTGCTCGTTGGTTGTCCGAGTGTTATTTTTTACATATATTTGAGTGCTAACTTGAATATACTTTCTTTGGTTTGTCCATTGTATCCCAACAAACCGCTTCCTAGGACATATAATGGCCAAGCACATTGCAACTTCCATAGAGTTAAGTGTCATTATATGCAATTGTAACATTGAAAATTGCATACCCTTGCAATTTCACGCTATATTTTGGCCTTGCTTTAGTGTCCATTCCCCTAGTTTGTTTGTAGGCTCATTTCAACCCTTGCATTAGCCTTTTTCCCTCCTATGGTGCTTAGGCCTTGTCTCATGTGTCGTCTTTTTGTCAAATCCGTTTTCACTTTTGTGTTATCCCTGTGATGTTCTAGTGTCTCATTCTTTTTAAGCCCAAACTGTCTAGCCACTAGCGCTTCACGCGGACGTTTGCGTGACGCAATAGCGTCCAACAACAATTTTGTGTTTGGTGGTTGTTTTTTTAGCGTTTTGCCACTTGTCACTCTCGTGGGTCAGTGGTAGCACCTTGAGAATATTCCAAATGGTTCGTCAACCCCTTCCTCTTCCCTCTCATTTTTGAATTGATCTTTTTCTCTTGGCATTTTTCTCTTGGATCTCTCTTGGCTCTCTCAACTCTCTATAGATCTCTACAACTTTCTTTTCTAGCTCCCTTATCTTTTTGGCTTCTTCAAGCCCCTTTCAAGGTGATATTGTTCTTGTTCTTTGTTATTGTAAGAATTCACTTTATTTGTGCCCTTGAGCACCTTGGGATTCTCACATCTTTTTTCAATCTTTCATTTAGTCACTGTTCCTATTTCTAGATGCACTTAGATTAAGAACACACTATTTTCTTTTTATCTATCTTGGCTGCTGTGGAGGTCAAAAGACCAAAACAGGGGTTTGACCTGAAGGCAAACCCCCAGACAACCCCAATATTTTCTCTTGTTTCAGCCACAGGTATTTGGGAAGCATTCAACCGTACAAAGGTTTGTTGGTTTCTTCCTTCCTCTTGTTATTTCTATTATTTCATTTGATTTAGTTAACTAAATCTTTATTGTTTTCATCTATGTTGTTATTTGGTACCTGCCTGTTGTGTTGCTTTTTCTGGGTTTGCAGATTGGGCAAACTGTTGGGTGGATTATCATGTTTGTTGGAAACTACTTGATTTTCTGAGCCGTACGAACAACAATGCTTAGTGCGCAGTGGCTTCCTCCTTCTGGCTCCAAGTTCCTCTTTCTGTCCTCTTTTCAGCTATATAATTTATTTTTGTAGATTATTTTCCAGTTTTCTGTATGTTAGCATTTTCCTTTCCAGCACATATGGAATGTAATATAGAAGTTACCAGTAGCTTAATTTTTATATTACAACAATCATGCATTGGTCTTAAATATATGGTACAAGACCTTATTGATAACAACGTGATCAAAGTTGAAGGTATCAAGATAATGGAAATCCTTTTGTGGCACCTAAAAATAGTTGATTCAAGATAATGTTGAGGTACATGATGTTACACATAAGGATGATGTTGAACAAGAGGTTATATCACATTAGCACGCTTTTGTGGGAGTTATTGAAACTAACACTACATTTTCCTCTACTCCTATTTCTCCATTGGTTACATTTTTTGATGAGGACACCCCACAAAACAATTATTATGGTCCATTATACATACCATGTTGTTTGAAATGCATATTACCGACTCAATTTGTTATTGATCCAACATTTCATTATAATATTTGCATTGAAGAGTTTTTATTCACTAACCACATTAAACACCAATAATATACACATTTTGGGATTTCATTGAAGATAACTAATGAAATGTTAATCAAAACATTGGGATGCAACATTTTATAGTTGAGAGTTGGACCCAAAGAATTATTGACTTTATGTTATGTTATACCATTATCTGATAGATTTGGTGTCTTACTTTGGGCGAACTTGGATTGAACAATGCAAAGTTGTACCTATAGTTTTACATTAATGTGTTAAATTAAAAGGGCTCACTACAAGCCACCATTTAATGCTGGCCACTTCACATTAGACACATTAGACACATTAGACACATTTGTGAATACACGAGATGATGCACCTTATATGAAAGGAACTATATCATACATGATTCTTACAAGCTACATTTGGATGAAATATAAATAGTTTATAAGCAATTGAAACAAGCAACTTACCCTCCAAAAGTAGAAAAACTTAAAGTGGATAATCTTGTGCAAAATAGATGAAGGATGATACAGAGAAAGAACAAAAGAATAAAAGAAAAGCAATGTTGCCACAAATACTTGAATTTCATGTACAAAAGATTACTTGGAAACCAAATCAAGAACTTGTGCATCAAATGGCTACCATTCCATCACAACCACAACACAAGAAGCAATAAATGTAGCTAAGAAAATAAGTACCTAATATGACACCGATGCATCATGTGTTTGTGCCTAGCATGAAGGAATGCAAAGAAGAGACACATAATAGAAAAAGCAAGTAAATAGAAATAACAAGAGTGAACCAATGAAGACAAATTTGATGTTTTTTGTTTGGAGTATGATGTTAGATGAGCCTTTGGAGGCAAAGATTGAGCCTCCAAAGTTTATTCAATGATTCACAAGCATCACCTTAGTATATATACCTATATACCTATAGCTTAACTTGCTTGTTTTGTCTTTTTATTTCCTTGTTGCTTTTATATTTTGGCCTTTTTGATTATGCCTTGTTTGTTGTGCTTTACATGCTCATTTCACCATCTATAATTGTTTACTTATATACTTTACCCATTTGGGGGGCATTTTGGCTTCTTCCCATTTTCATTGCATCATATCTTTGCACCTTCACTTGATTCCATTTTCCTTATGCTTTGTTCACCCATGTCTTTGCCTATGATTTTCACTTTAGTTGCTTCACATTATGCATCCTTATGTTTGCTTTGTCTTTTGATGATATTAATTTACCACTTTGGTTTCTTGTCGCCTCTTGATTACTTTTCTATGCTTACTATGGTGTTTTACTTTTACTCCTTATGATTGCCCATATTTGCTATTATGCCCATGCTTATGACTTTAACCATAGCTAGACTACATACTATGGTGTTTATGCTTTATCTTATGACCATCGATTACATGCTATGATCCTACAATGCCATACCTTGCTTTTAGAGCTTACATATTTAGCTTGCATTGTTATATCATACTTATAGAATGCTCTTACTTCATTGGAGGGCATCATGCCTTTCCTCTTACATATTGCGCCTATATTGCCTTATCACACCTTTTGAGTTACCTTTACATTAGGGACATCATGTCTTGTCCATAACATTTGAGCTTCCATTGACATATCTTTACATTAGGGACATCATGTTTTCTCCATAGCATTTGAGCCTTCATTGCACATCCTTACAAGGGGCATCATGCCTTCTGCCATATAATTTGTAGCTACATAATCATATCATGCTTTTTTGAGCTACCATTTTTGAGTGGGGAGATCTTGTCCTCCCTACTTTTTTGCTATGCTTATCCTTATTACATTGAGGGCATCATGCCTTCCTTGCCATGACTTTGAGATTATATTCATAGACCCATGTTATCATAAGGGATCTATTGCCCTACCTTGACCATTGTGCGCTCATGCTCTTGGATGCCACATTGGGGGCACATGCCTCACCTAGTGCCCTATGTACTGATGTAGTCGTGATTAGAGGGTTTTACCAAACAGTCCGATCACATAACCACAACACTTTTTTTTTTATAATAAACAAATAGTTTCATCATCTTTATCCATACGCAACAATACAATGCTCAGGAATTACAATTCCATATGAAAACAATGGTTTATAAACACTCAATAAGCCCTAATTCCTAGATCAAGCAAAACGCAATAAATTAAACAATTTTGAAATGTTACATCACCGAACCCCCCCAATGGAATATCAAGTTCCTCTTTGTACTTCGAATGCAGGGAAGTTGAACGGTTGTCACTTACAGAAACTGAAAAGCCAACCGTTGCCATTGTCACAGTGTCATGCTACTAAGCCCCAATAACGCTTGAACAATCCATTTGTACATCAACACTTTGTTGAATAAGAGAAACAATGAAATTTGTCTAATCGGGCTTCATGGATATTGTGGAACTTCACTTTTAATATCATTTCGCTGAAAATGATCCTCCACGAACTTTTGAACTCTACACCCTTTCCTTCATTGGTGAAACATGTTCTTCACGAACCACATGTGACCCTTCCTTTATATTTTCCTTTTGGCAAACTTGCCTAACTACGAATGCTTTCGGCATTTGTATTGGTTCACGAACTAATAAGTTTGCCAAAACTATGCCCTTTCGGCATTTTTGGAAAACTTCGAACTTTACTTTGACCTTTACAATCCTTCAAGCTCTTCTTTCGGCAGCTCAGTGCTAACACAAACTTTCGAATTCAGGTTCGGTGAAACTGTGAGGTCGCGGACTAAAGTCTTCGCCGAAATATTCCATTTAAAGCCTTTGGAGATCCCTTTTGGCGGTCAACTCCTTCGGCGAACCAAGGGAACTTCGAACTCTCCCTTGAAAGTGTGTTTCGACAACATGTTGACTTCGTGAACCTATGTTGTCGGTGAACTAAGGAGATCGCTAGCTTAGAAGACTGCCAAAACAAGTGCTTTCGAAAGTTAAAGTTCACAAACTTGAGTCTTGGCCGAAACTTTCTTTTAGTGAAGAGTTAGGTTCACCAACTGATAGTTTCGGTGAAAAACTAGGTTCGCGAACTGAGGACTTTGCTGAAACACTCTAAACCTCTTCAAACTTTTTGCAAGTTTTACCAAATTTGAACCATGGATACCCATTTAGCTCTTCTTTAAGGTGGTGTTCTTGACTTGATCAAATTAAACTTTAAATTCTTCCTGAAACAAAAGACCGCAAACAAATAGAAACAAAATAAAACAAAATTGGAGCCTAAAAATATTTTTGGTTGATGCAAGATTGCTTG
Organism: Cunninghamia lanceolata; assembly: GCA_027924645.1. Classification (NCBI taxonomy): domain Eukaryota; kingdom Viridiplantae; phylum Streptophyta; class Pinopsida; order Cupressales; family Cupressaceae; genus Cunninghamia; species Cunninghamia lanceolata. The sequence goes on from BSBN01000738.1 coordinate 7,363,688, forward strand.
TGAACCCAGATACTCTTGCATCATGTACCTACATGGGTGTTTTTGGCCATTGAAGGCCACATCACCATTTCTTATATTCCCCAATGTTGGCTTGGTCAACCTTATACATTGAGATCCATATCCAACCCATATGATTTCCATGCTTTATCATTCTAAATATTTTACATGCTTTTTACATGATGTATTCATGACATTACTTTACACAATTCATACATGCTTACATTTACATTTCATGTACTTGAATTTAAGTGTTTTTGGTAGAAAACTGTGAGTGTTTTGGATCACACTTCATAATCCATCATCAAGAAAGGAAAAGTTTGAAATAGATTGTAGAACTAGACTTATTTAAGAGAGGGAGAGAAGGAGGAGCAGAAAACATGGGTCAAGGAGAGAAAAACCAAGGTGTTCTTAGAGTCAAAGTTGGAAAGAAAGTTTAAGCCAAGTAGCTTAGAACTCAAATTCAAGAAAAGTAATATGGTCAAGAAACTTAAAACAAATAAATAATATGAAAAATATGTTGAGATAATTAACCATATTAAAAATATATTCATTATAATAGTTTTTTTCTTAAATTAATAATTAAGAATATAAGCTTTGTAATAATTCAAATTATAATTACAAAACAATTGTGGGGGGATAAAGTAAAGGATTATATGATCCCTCCCTCGATCTCCAATGAATCGACTTTTAGGTGGAAAAGCGTCAGAGATCTCAGCTTGGAAGATAGGTTAATAGCTGCTTTCAAGGAGGCCTTGAGCAATCGAAGGATAAGCTTCAGACTGGGGCCTGATGTCCTAAGGTGGAGTCCAGGCTCCCGACCAAGCTCTTTTGGAATAAAAACAATCTTGCAAAGGCCAGAATTTTTACTTGGGCAGCCTCCCAAGGCAGAGCTCTCATAGCTGATAGATTTAGCAGGATGGGTTTTGCTGGCCCATCCAGATGTGTTTTATGTAAACAAGTTGAAGAGACGAGATACCATCTTTTTCTCAATTGCAAATTCTCAACGAGCTGTTGGCAATGGCTTTGCGCCAAACTCCTTTGGAAATTTGCCTTCTCGGTTAATCTTCTATAACTTCTCAATTCTTGGCCTTTGCTACAGAAGGAGTCCATTTCTGGAGGTTTATGGATCACTAGTCCTTCCTTGCTAATCTGGGAAATTTGGAAGGAGAGAAACAAGAGGATTTTTCAAGAAAAGGAAATGCCTCTATAGTCCTTTTTAAATAAGGTAGAGGTGAACATTGTTGAGGTAGTAAACTCAAGATTAGAAGACTACGGTCATGAGAATAACATGTTTACTTCTTGGGATGCTAAGATGTGAAGAAACTGGCATGGCCTGATTTTACTAGCAATAGACATGGTTGATCGGGACATCTCTCGAGAAGCAAGGAAGACAGTTCGATGGTCCCCTCCAGAAGTTGGTTGGCTTAAGCTGAATTTTGAAGGGGCTGCAAGAGGGAACCCAGGAGAGTCAGGAGTGGGTTGTGTTATTCAAGATTGGAACAGTAAGACGGTGGGAAGGTTGGTTGAATAGCTCCTACTGGGAACCAATAATGCAGTAGAGATGCAAGCGTTGATTCTAGGTCTCAGGTTCTGTCAGGAACTCAATATTAAGAAGTTAGTGATTGAAGGGGATTCTTTGTTGTTCATAAATGGTCTAAGAACTAAGAGGATGATTAATTGGAAGTTGAATTCAATGTTAGAGCAGGCTTTAAATCTTCTAGAAGGTTTTGATCTAGTTACGATAAATCACATTCTCAGGGAAGGCAATGTAGAGGCAGATGCTCTTTCCAACCTTGGAGCAAATGGCAGGTGCTTGAAAGAAATATTTGACATAGGAAATCAAACCTGAGATTCTAAGAATAAGATTAAGTGGGAGGAAGGGAGGGCGACTTTCCACACAAAGGGTGTGGAAAGTCTGGGGAATGGCCAAGTCAGATTATAGAATGCCACGGTGGAAGGACTAAGCATTAACCTTAAGTCGATTGGAGTTCGCAGGGGATTAAGCGCTGGCAAAGTGTCAAATCAAATTAATATTGCCATTCTGAGGTGATTGCTAGACACACATGAGTAGAAGTTCGGAGCTGGATAGTCTTTTCACGGCATGAAGGCAATCATGGTTAGATACTTTGGTGATAGGATACTGGCTTGCTCTCTAGAAACTTCCTGGTATTAGAAGGGGCTTGATTGGGATTAAAGTGGGTTTCATTATTTCTCAAATCCTCATTTGCTTATTCAAAAACATAGTCTTGTTTTCTCTGCAAATTGGCTCCAATGGCGGGAAGGTCTAGGTTTGTGGTTCGAGTGGCTGAAGGACTGGTGAATTTAGGGGTGGATACACCTATTCAACTAGAAAGCTCAGTTAGGTAGATGGCATTTAAAGGGAAGATAATAGACCAGAGATTGAAACGAGTCCTACGAATTAATGACAGCTTAACTGTGGCCGCGGTGAAGGTAATTCTAGGCAGAGGATTCCTAGAGGAAGGTGAATTTTATAGGGTTGACTCCAACATTGTCTCACGGTTCTTAGTGGCTATTTTGGACTCTGGCACTCCCAAGGATGTCTCAGAGCAACTGGTAAGAAATCTTTTTAAAGTAGATTTAATCATTGGTTTGAAGGATGTTATTGGTGTAGCTTTGCCTGGGCTGGGGATACCTCAGCCAAGTGATCTTCGTCGTCTGCAGGATCCCGATGAGGTCATTAAGTTGTTTCCTTTCCTACTTGACCTTAAAGTTTTGGCTCTTCTTGAGCACATAGATCAGGTTGAGGTCAGTGTGAATTTCCTTAAGAAATTGCTACATCTGGAGCCGATGGAGGGACAGTTCGAATGCGTTCCCGAATTTCAAACCTTTGCCTATAATTTGGGCTTCATGCAACTCTGGGCTGTGGGTATGCTATGGTATTTTGGTATGCTTCTTGTTTGTTTTCTGATGTTTATCATTGTAATGATAGGAATGTAGTCTCCTTTTGATAGTTGTTGTAGGGATTGATTCCCATGATATTTAGTTTCAGGGGACAGTTAGGGTAGGCCCTGCGTGGCCGATTTCAATGTGTATAATAGAATAAGCCCTACGTGGCTCAATATCTCCTTTTTGGAGCTTGCAAGGTCAGTTTTGGGAAGGTTTGGTTAGGGTGGTAAGCACAGGTGTTTTGGTCACTGGCCCCTGCAATCTAACAGTATGCCTGTATGGCAATCTCTCATGTATCTTTAGAATATATTAATATAAACATTACTCTTACGAAACTAAAAAAAAATAATTCAAATTATATTATAAATATTAAATATTATAATATTATAAATAATAAAAATATTCTTATATTCTTCCAAACATTAACATCATAAATATATATTTTTTGGGGTCTATAAGAAATCTTAAATGGTATAGTTATTATGGTAAATATGTTAAGATAATTGACAAAATTATAAATATATTGATTATAATAATTATAGAAAGCAATTAGTAATAACATGGAATATAAACTTTGCAATAATTCGAATTATATTATAAATGTTATAATATAATAAATAATAAAAATATTTTTATATTGTTTCAAATAATAAATTCATAAAATATTAAGAATAAATATTGAGTTTATGATGAATATAAGAAATTGTAAATGTAGATGACTAGTTACTATAAATAATTAATTAAAATAATGTATTGGAAATATGATTAAGGTTATAATATGTAAAAATATATTGAAATAAATCAATTAAAAAATACTAGAAAAATTAGATTAATGTTTTAATAGAAATAACTTGATTATAACTATTAGAAAAATTATATTAATTTATGTACTATTTTTGCCTTTTAAATTCTTGTAATTAATTCATAAAATGTCTATTATTTCATCTATTGTTTTCACATCTCCAATTTCTTGTATCCTATGAATGTAACCAATTGTTAGGGAGACATATATTGTTACTAACATTCCTATGATTGAGCTTTGAGTTAGTGATGAATGTTACGTAGAAACTTATCACCATATCCAGATAGAGCTTACCACATAGCACATGTCATTGTCTAATATGCCACATGACAACGAGCCGTTCAACTTTTTGCATAGGTGAAATTTTCTAGAACCCTATCCTTTTTATTTCCATGATCTGCAATTTCCTAGATAGTTAAGCAAGATTGTATCTTCTGCCTAGTTTTCTGTTGCAAGACATAAGCTATTCATTGCACATTTTTCTGTTATTTTGCAGGTTTCCATTTAATGCACATGCCAAAGGATGAACACACATGATGTCATTTAGTGGGGTCCATTACTTTACATGGACCTAGGTATCCTTTTATGTTTGAATATTTATTTTACATGCATGTTTGTGAGTGTTACATACTTTGAGATACATGATCATTCTAGGATTCACATCCACCTCAAATTGGGGGCAAAATGTAATGACAAGATTTGCATACCCATGCCAATTCCCAATTAGTTTTGAGCCTATTTTGAAAGAATGGCTTAATGCAATCACATATCAATAAATTGTGCAATCCTATGTGCAGTTGGGCTCATTCCCCTAGCCTTCACTCATTCCTATATACGCACATTCCCATACATTATTCGTACCTTATCCATTTCTACATACTTTCCCATACTATCCACATTTATTACACCCTCCATGATCAGACATTCATTCCGTGCACAAATCTTATTGCTCTATTATCTTGGGTCATTCTCGTGGGTGCTGGATTGATTCTGTCTGTGCATCTGACCATGAGATTTCCAAAATTCAAATTCAAATTTTGGTTGATTCTAGCCCTTTTCAATGCTAGTTGTTGTGAGCCAACTAAGCACATGTTTGAACAATTTATTGCTATGTATCTATATTCAAAGGCATTCAATTGCATTCATTTCACATCGTTCCCGTGTTTGTGGATTTGACCCTAGAATTTTTAAAATTCAAATTCAAATTTTGGTCGATTCTTGCCTCTTTCACTAGTTGTTGTGAGCCAACTAAACACATATTTTCAGAATTTATTGCTATGTATATGTTTTGAAAGGCATTCGATTATATTCATTTCACATTCTCTTAGACCCTCTTTCATCCTTGAGCATTCAAGGACCATTTACTATAATCTTTCAAATTGGTGCACACTAAACAAATCAAAATCTATATATTCATTTGAGGAGCATTTGCCTTTTTCAATGCTAGTAGTTGTGAGCTACCTAAACACATGTTTGCACGATTTATTGCTACGTATCCATATTCAAAGGCATTCAATTGCATTCATTCACATCATTCTTGTATTTGTGGATCTGACCCTAGAATTTTCAAAATTCAAATTCAAATTTTGGTCGACTCTCACCTCTTTCACTAGTCGTTGTGAGCCAACTAAACACATGTTTGGAGAATTTATTGCTATGTATTTGTATTTATAGGCATTCAGTTGTATTCATTTCACATCCTCTCTCATCCTCGAGCATTCGAGGAGCATTTAATATAAGAATCTTTCGAATTGGTGCACTAAAACGAATCAAAAGTTGCAAATTCATTTGAGGAGCATTGCCCGGTTGAAGCTTGTTGTCTTTGATCATTGGCATGATTGTAAAGCTGGTCCTTTTTGGGTGTTGACTCAGGAAAATTTGTCCCCTAACAATTTGGCCACTGTCTAAAGGTATTCATAAATACTGCCATTGTTCAGAGCAGAGCAAATATCAAGGAATTTGGTGAATCAAAGGGTAGAGGTGCACAGCCAACAAGAACATTTCTTCACGACAAATAACAGATCCACTGATGCAAAAATAATCCACAACATAAACTTGACCTAGAACAAGCTACATATCTTGTATAAAATTCGAGGCAAGACATAGACAAAGATCTACTTTCACTTTTAAAACAACCATATTCTAAAATCTTTATCAAACCTATATATTATCAAGTTGAACTAAATGTCATTAATCTTCTTTACATTTACTTTTACAAATTAACACTTAATTATGTAATTATAATACCCACAACTACGCATATCTAATCTAAGTTAATATATATTTAATTGCATACATTTAGTTAATTAATCTAGATCAACTTTAGGAAAAGGTTATGTTTTCTTTACACCATGGTATGTTTCTATAAATACTGAACTATTAGACTCTACTAACAAACAAATAATAGCTTGAATGTATTATGCGATCTGAATTACTTGCTGGCTCATTGTTGAAATAAAATTTATATCTTATCACCATTGTTTCAACGACAGTAAATTATATACCATGTTTTTCTACAACCCTTGGAATAGGAAACCTCAACTAATTGTAGAGGTGATAGGATCGTTCACCAAGTAATGCCAATTGGCATAATAAATTTGCAAGAGATTGATACAGAAGCTGAAGTTGGACGTCTCATCTGCTTATAGCTTGAAACTAAAGCAGTGTTCCACATATCATCTGAACCACTGAAAAGAAGTGTGATGTTTTACTACCATGATTACATCTCACCAACCCTCAACAAAAATCAGTTTCCTAAATTTCTTCTGGTAAAGTGTCCTTTCCGTTAGTCGCTCTGTTTGGAAATTCGGAATACTAGAGACCCACTTCATATGTGAAAGAGATGTATGTCTTTACACGAGTGAAATAGAGAAAGCCCTGTGACTACCTGTTAATATCACACACTGTTACTACATCTGGCTGGATCAGGATTTTCTGGACCGGACTGATTTATCTTAATCGGTTCTGAATTTTCAATTATAAAAACTCTAAAATTTTCTTACCGAATTCTCTTAGGAAACTCCGTCCATGAAACCATATCAATACTTTGTGATGCGAGGCTACAGTTTACAGAGCGTGTTTGAATATTTAAGCCTATTTCATACCAACCTGTAATTTTATTGTCTAACATTAATTGACGTGAGCTCAGCCAAATCTTTAACTGTAATTTCTACATTTGTTTTTGATATTTATAAAAGCAGGTTTCTGGAAGGGCCCAAACCCTTTTACACAGAAGTAGCCATCAGGAAAACGGTATGAGTACCATGAGATATGGAACCAACGACACAGCACAAGAATGACAATCCCGCTGCCACACAACAAATGAACAACAAAACACAACACCCAAGGATTAGAAAACTATACAACGCCTAATCCCAATCTAGCAAACCTAACTCGTTTGACCTGAGGGTGGGAAATAGAAACATATTTTGGGAGGCCTTTTTTCCTTCGTTGAAGAATAGACCAAGATAACCCCGAATCCAAATCCTCAAAACGAGGAGAGAGGAGGGAATCCTCAATGGACGCCTCCACCATCGACAGCTCATGCAAAGAGGGGGACGGTCCAGAATCAGAAGTTGGAAGTAGGGACCTCCACACCACCCGCCAAGGGGGGTGGCAATAGCTGACGAAGGGGCAATTAGGGCCCCACTAGAAGAAGAGGACTCAAGAGGAGTTGAGGGTTTCACTGAAGCCTCGCTCGCCCCAAGGGAAGACCCCTCAGGACCATGTCTTGTTGCAGGGGGAATGGGAGGAGAGGACTCAATATCGTGAAAGGGCTCAACACTCTGGGAAGAAGTATCCACTAGAGAGTTTGAAGCATTGATAGTCAAGTGATCATTGAGGGCATTCTTCCACCACGTAGCTGTGCCCTTGCGACGAGAATACGGACAATCATAGGCTAGGTAACCAATAACGAAGCATCTTCTACATCTGAAGGGAGGCCCTCATAATCTAGCTGTTGTGTCCAAGGCCTTTCCCCCACCATCATAACTATGTCTCCATGAAGAGGTTTGAAAATATCAATATCCACCAAAAAATAGGCAAACATAGAGTGTCCCATGAATAAGGGAGTGGAGTCAACCTTTAGGAAGTGACCAATTGCATTGTCGATGGCCTTGTAGCAGGAATCTTTCCAGAACTAGAGGCAAATTTGGGAGCCTAACACACATTAGTCTGATGTTGAGAGGTTTGGTGAGTGGGTTGAAGGAGATAGACCACAGTTTGATTGAGAGGGAGTGCACTCCCTACAACCAAACCTTGTCGTCTAGCACTAAATACCTCTCCTTGATGGTTGCAAAAGTCACAATGAAGAAGCCCGTTGCACAAGGGAAGAACTCAATCTTTCTCTCCACGAGGAGCTTCCAAGATTCCAACACCCATTTGTGAAGGTCAGGAAGAGAAGGCTACAAGTTGTTGAACTTGCAAATCACCCCATGATGAAGATAAAATTCTTCATTGCCGATAATGTCCTGACTACACACCGCAATAGGGGATGAATGTGCATAGGGCAGAGGCTGAAGTTTCTCACTCAGAGAGGGGTGGGCTTGGTCCCTTGAACCAGTAACAACCATATAGGACCGAGGGGAGCTTCCCTTCACACCACCAACACTATCGCACCCAGGAGAAGCAACAAAACTAGGAAAGAGCGCACACATATTAGGTGAAATGGGCCATCCAGCGCTTACGCCCACGCCATGTTTGGTAGCAGTAACTGTCACATGTAGGGACCCAACCATTTTGGCATGTGATAGACCCAAACCCAAGACACCAACGCTCCCGACATGATCGTAAAAAATACATCCAAATAACTTGTTTGGTGTAGCAAGGACATCCCTTGCAACAACTGTGCCACCATAAGACTAGAAGCCATTACTTGGGTGAGCAATAGATCCTCCTCTAATAGAGATGACACCTCCCAATGCCACAACAGGGGGAGAAGCGATTGAAGCAGGAGAGCACGCGAGAACCATTACAGGAGGTAGAGATTAATGTTATTATTGTTCTTCTATTCGAAATATGGGTTTTGTCAATGGGACCATCTTCCTTCACTAGACAATACATTTTTTTTATAAAGATAAAGTTTTAGTCCCAACATTACAATAAGAGACATGTGGCAAAAGCCAAACATGTGGAGAAGAAGGTAACAACCTTATGAAACAACTACCTAAAACAAAAGCCTACAAGTAGAAAATAAGGCAACTAACATAAAAACAAGCTTGTGTGCATCCACAAAGCAATATATGCATGAAAAAATAAGCATACATGAAAAAGCTAAATGCATGACAAATGTCACACCCCATTTTTAAATTAACATATTTATCTTTTTCATTTTCGAGAAGAAAGATAGAGAAAATATTATGATTAAAGTAATGATAGAAAATGCATTTGATTTATATTAGTTTATATACAAAGAATAATTGTTTATGACGTTATTATTAAGCACATGGTTAAATGATGTAATGGACTAACTATCGTTGTGCGACTGAGGTGGATGCAGGAACAATGTTTTTCCCCCTCTAAGATGAGGAGAGAGAGTATCACTGTGGAGAGGATGCTAGATCGTGTGAATACAATGATCCTTGTGCCATCTGGAAACATACACACATACTTATTAGAGGATAAGCCAATTTTGGATTAAGTCTTAATCGCCTCGGTTCTCCGATTGAGTCACTCGGATATTGGGCCAGCCCTGACAGCTACTAATGCGTCTGGGTCTCTACTAGTGACGGTGCTACTTGAACTGCTCCCTGGTCCGGATGGGGGGAGGGAGAAAGGAAAGCATTAAGATCTATTTGGTTTCATTGATAATGGCTCGGGGCCCCTATAGATATATGGCTCGAAGGCGGATCAAGACTCCTTGTCGAGGAAGGAAACCCTCACCCGACGAAGCCTGTAGTTTCTTTAGCCACTCATTGAACGAAGTGCCCAACCTGGGGTGGGTGGGAGGTTAAGTCTGGGGATTTGAATAATCTATTTGTGAGGGCTCCATCCATATATTGCAAACCCAACTATTATAGTAGCGTGGGTGCCCAACTTCCTCCCACCCACCTGGGTGGGGGGTTAGGTTCTCTCTAGGGTTGGGTGGGAATAGAAAGTTCTTTTTGTTCCTCCCACTTGGGCTGCCCTGGGGTTGGGAGGAAGGGCTGAAAATAGGGGATGGGTGGGTGAGTGCCTATTTAACCCCACATTGTGGGTGCCCCTTACTTTCCACCCCACCCGAGTGGGGGGTTAAGGTAGATTATTCGGGGGCAGTCTTGGATGGACGTAAACAATTTAGATAGCTGGTGGTTCTGTTCATGCTCTCGCCTATTCTGAACGGCGAGGGACGAGCCTCAACTTCAACTCACGGCTGCTTCAGCCTCCTCCCGCCCAGCTGCTAGTATAGTTGGCAATAGGGCTTCTGTTCTCGCTCACAACTTTGGTTTCCAGCTGCATCCTCCTGTTCTCGCTCTTTGCGAACTATTAAGAAAGGGGTGGGCATCCTCCTGTCCTCGCTTTCGCTTCTGAGCCTTGTCCAATATCACCCGACACTCACTGGCTCAGAATCGGGGAATGGAATCAAATAAAGGGAAATGCCTTCTTCTCTTCCTCCGCTCCGAGAAACGAGAGGTCCCTATCCATATAACTAGGGGCATCAATGCCTGTCGAGAGCGAGCATCAATGGTGCATAAATGGGCAGGGTGCATGAATGGTCGGTCGAGTACGGCCGAGGGCCCCCCTGGGTGGGTGGGAGGAGGAGAGCGGATAGGTGGATAGGGCGGAAGAGGGGCCCACTAAATGAGTGCATAAATGATCGGGACTCGAGTGGCTATAGATGTTGTGGTTGTATCCATGGGTTCAGCAGGACTCAAGTGGCTATAGATGTTGTAGTTGTGTCCCTGGGTTCAGTCCAATGCCTACTATCTCGGGCCCTATCAGTTCTTGTCAATACCGCGGTACTGGATTAATGAACAAAATGAATGGGGGAATAGCCTATCTAGGGCTTCAACTGCTATGTCTTTGGTTGTCTTAGAAATATTTTTCGCATTGAGATCATTTTACACTTGTTAATTTTTGTTGTCGTCAAGTCGATAGCTAAATCTTCTCTGTCAACAGATAGTAAGGTAGTGTACATCTTTGAATGCCAAGTCGACATGAGTAATTGACTAAACAAGTTTAATTTTGTCGTAAAGGTCTAAGTCAACTTTGTGAGAATCCTTCGTCAGTAATTGTGCTCATGAATAAGCATAATTAAAGCATTCGAAAGAATGCATTAGTAACATCTATAAAATAGGTGTACTATTGTTTATTTTAAATTAAATTATTTTTACTTACTCTTAGTTATGGTTAAATATAATGTCTAGTAAAAGAGGTATAGTCTTTTTCACCCAAGGCATCTTCCTAGATGCTTGGGGAATGGGGAAGGAGCAATAGCTCCATACTTCCCTTATTTTGCTACATGCAAGGGTCGCAAATGACTAGGGAGAGTAGTGGAATGCATTTATTATGCAGTGCATAACTAAGTGTAGTGTGGGAAAATTGGAAGGTATTCTTCATGTTGGAAAGCACAAGTAGAAGGAAGTGTTGAATTGTTGTCATTGATGTCAAATAAAGGAGCAATTGATCGGCACATTGTGGAGATTGGTGAATTATTGTCATTGATGTCGAGGGATGATGTTTCTGTCTCTGTGAAAGTATTTGATGTCAAAGGAGTGTTGAAGAATTGTCGGCAAAATGTTCCAAATTCGAACAAGACAATTTCTAAGTTATTAGCAAAATAGGTCAGTCGGCGAACTAATCAAAATGTGAACTAGAGAGAAAGGGGAAGTGTTTCTTATGAAGACTTGGAAGATATATATACTTTTTTGTCTCAGCAAAGTTAAGTTTGAAAGTTATGAAGTTCATTAGTTCGCCGATTTGGCGATTCGTCGATAGAGGTGTAGAGAAAAAGAATTTGAAGTAAAAAGACTTATAATGTTATCAACAAAGTCTCTGTTTTACGAACTTGTTCACAAGTTCGGCTTTTTGTCAATTTGCCGACTAGCTGATAGAGGCTTGAGAAGGCAAGCTTGTAAAAATAGGTCAAGGCTCCTTAGTTCGAAAAATTGGAATCCCGCCGATCTTCGGAAGTTTGAGAGTTCTAGCATTCGCCAATTCACCGACAAAGCAGAAGGAGACATAAAAAAAGTCTTTGAAGTGCAATATCTATGTGGTCGGCAAAGTGCGTGTCTTATGAATTGGTTTGCAAGTTAGCATTTTTCGTTGATTTGCCGCCTAGGCGACAAAAGGCACAAAGAAATGTTAGTTCACACTTTGGTGTTTTTGTCGACAAAGGCCTAAGGAGATGAAGTTAAAGGTTGAGGTTCTTAAAATTGAGAATTTACCAATAATGAAGGAAACCAAGCTAAGTTTGTAATAATGTGCTTTTGTTGATAAGCATTTGTGTTTGAGTTGACTAAGGTTCGCAAAAGTGAGAAGTTGCCGATAAGAGTCATAAAGGCATTAAAGACAAATGTTTTGAAAAGTCTATCTTTGCCGATAGCAATAATGGTGGTAGTTCAAAAATGCGTGATTTCACTGACAAAGGGTGATTAAGGTCAGGCTTTGAAAAAATAACATTTGCCGATAAAAGGCATATAAAGGCATTTTGGACGATTAAGGGCAAGGTTGTAATATTGTATTTTCACAGATAAAGGCAGGTTTTAAAAAGACAACAATTGCCAATAAAAGTGACATAGGCTAGTTTTGAAAAGAGAATAACTTTTACTAATAACCAGCATGTCCAGTGTCACATTTGTAGAGCCACATCAGCATTAGTTTAAATTAGGATGTGGATGTGCTTGGGATGGTCTTACAATTTGCTGTGGACATTTATTTTGAGGATTCTATGGGGACGATGAGAAATGTTTCCACTATATATTTCTGAAACAGAAGTCTGTTGCACGACAGTTCAACTAATTGCAGTCTATTATGAAACAACCTGAAACTGTCTACGTTCGGTTTTTGAGCAGTTGATGGTGGTTCAACTGATTGGAAGTATGTGTTTTTACACACAATGAATTTGTTGTGAAGATGTTACTGAACCAAACTAAAGTGAACATCTTTCTTTCATAGGCATAGAGTGCAGAGTTTGCATGAACATACAAATGTTCATAGGCATATTGTATTGAGAAGAGAGGAGACTCTGTTAAAGTAAATAGAAAACGATGAGAGCGTGGAGAGAGGAGAAGACTGTGTTACATAGAGTGCAAGAGTGCGGATGAGACTGTATATGAATTGAAGGGTGCATTTTAGGTTAGTGAAGAACCAACAGTTCTGCACATAAGAATTTGTAAGGATTTAGAGGTTGGTGCCTCGTTGGGGTTGGTGCCTCATTGTATTGGGTTGGTGCTCAATTAGGTGTACAGTGTCCCTGAAGGTTGGTGCCTCAAAACATTATCTTGGGTGTCAATGTACCTGTAAGTTGGTGCTAAACATCTATAAAATCTTTTATTGTGAGGTTGGATTTGAGCAATCGACTCAAGCAACATTCTCACTGTGGTTTTTCCCTTTTAGGGTTTTCCACATAAATATGGTGTTTCTTGGTGTCTATGTGATTTATGTGTGCCTTTAAATTCTTGTCTGCTCATTTCATTTTAAAGTTTTTAACATACACTGATTCACCCCCCTCTTAGAGCATTAGTGTTCTTTCTACAGGAAGGAGATTAAAAACTCAGGTACTTGGGAGGAAGGAAGGCAACTGTGAGAATGTTCTACTTGTTAAAATCTACAGGTAAACTAATTGTATCCCATATAATATGTAAAAACATTGTTTATATTTGTCAATATCTGCAAGTAAGGATATGAATGAAGTTTATTGTTTAAATTGACGAATGGCATGTAGGATATTAAAGAAATTCAGTGATAGTTTAAACTTGTTATTCAACTTTGACAGAGGTTATTCTCTCTATATATATACTGAATAACATGTAGTCAAGAGAGTTATAATATCTCTGTAGGATATATCCATCCCATGCTGTATAGTAGCTACTATTAAAAATGACAATACATCTTGATATCTCTTGGTTAAGAGTATCGTATATATATATATATATACATGTTATTCATTACTGATAATGATATACAAGAGTATCTATTGAGCAACAGTCAAATGACTGTGTTGTCAAGCCAATGGATTTATGATATTTTAACAACCCAAACAAGGTTATGTTTGTATTACAAACTTAGTATAAACTTTATGGCCGACTATGTAAATAGGCTGATTGTTATATGGAAACATGCTTTGGTTTAATCGACTTAATATAGGCTGAAGGCAGGTGTATTGAGAGACCTAAGAGAAGGTTGTTTTTAATCATACAAATTTATTTTGTTCAGTACTAAGAGAGTGTAGTAGACTGAAAGTCTCATTGCTCTTTGTATAGGACTAAAACAATATCATTATTCAATCATAGTATTCTACTTATAAGCAGTAGCTAACCGAAAACGTAGAGAACATGTTTTAAAGCTTAAAAGCTAGAAATTGAATCGATATCATTTTGTAAAAGCACTTGATATTAGACTGGTATATATGTATATATGAAAAAGAAATATAAGTTGTTTTTAGATGTTATTCTTTTAGGTAACTAAGAGTTATCACAAAACTATCTTTATCCTAGTTTTGAAAAGGAATATTATTTTACCCAAATCTAGGATAAGAATAGCCACAAGATTGTCGTGAAATACACTCACTATGGCAAAGAAAGGTCAATTTTCTATAGTTATTCATTGAAGATTGAGACTACTTATTATTTTGGAATTCTCTTTTGATATACAAGAGGAAATGTAATCAATATGAAGGTTTATGAAGTTATTGTTTATCTTCGACAAATTATAAGTCAAATATATATTCCTAGACTAAGACAGATAGAGTCCTTAATCGTTAAACCAAATGACTTAAATGTCAAAATCTTGTATATTATTATAGAAGAATATTGATGAGCATGAAAATAGGTAGACAAGCCATTGAGTAGATGATACTAGACCCGTGATTGCAAGGATGCAAAGAGGGACTCAATGTATGTTTCATAAGTCACCTAAGCTCTCACCCTATACTTGTCTAGTTGACTAGTAGACAAGGGAATAAATAATGTATTTAAGACTAATATTGTTTAAACAAGTCAAAGAGTGTTGTCATATATATGTTACATACTGAATTATAAGAATGTTGTCTCTAAGTTAAGAAAAGAGTGAGTGAACATACGACTTTATTTATATGAAACTTTGGCCAAAGTAATGTAAAAGTCATTGCTTGCATTTTCAGTTCACTATGTACCAGATAGTTGAATAGTCAGAGTGGGTTATACATAGCTAGAGCTAGACTAGAGTTGTAAGCCCGATTGTTATTAGCTAGGACACTTCACTAGTTCTCAAATGACATAAAGAATAAGTTGATTCTCATTTCTACACCCTCACGAAGGGAAGGGTCACTTCCAAAAGGAAGGTGAGTGGAGGACCACCAGTCCGTGGTTGGAGGAAAAGCACTAGGGTGATGCTCTCTCTCTCTCTCTCTCATGCAGTTGACTGCTGAAGACTTGTGAACATGAAACATTACTTATTATGTAAATGAAATTGATAAATATTGTAAGTCGCAAGGAATGTGACCATCTTTTGAAATGATAAAAATGTGAAATTTGCTAGTCGCATGTGAAGCGACCATCTTTTGAAATTATGCATTGTACTTAGAAATTGCAAATGTAATATTATTGGATTTTGTTTAAAAAAATGAGATTTTTGTATTATTTGTGTTTAATGTTATTTAATATTCTAGTTGGGATGTTACAACAAAAGCATTGCATACATGCAAGAAGCATGTATGGATGCATTAGAAAAGCATGCATAAATGGCAAAAGCGTTACATACATGTGCAAGAAGCATGTATGCATGCATTAGAAAAGCATGCATGCATGAGAAAGGAAGGGATTTTCTAATAACTCTTATTAACTCTATTAAACAAGTTGTCTCTAGAGCCATATTAAATAGATTTTCTAGTCCGTTTGTTCTCATCAAGAATAATTAGGAAAACATAGAAACTTCTATCAAAATCATTGCTAACATGCACATAGGAGTGGAAGTGATCTTAGAGGCTTAGACTTGTCAACTAGTCCACTGCTTTATTATGCTTCCTCACATGTTTGAATAAGATACATTCAAATTGACCAATAAGCATCTTGGCTTCTGCCATAAAGATCTAGATTTGCTAGTAGTTGATTTTTTCCATTTTTTAGACTATTGATGACAAGATTAGAGTTGCCTTCAATAATTAATTTATAAACTCAAACTTGAATTCTCTGTCTGAGATCCAAAGTGAGACCTTCATTTTCCTCTGTATAATTTGAGTTGAGCCTAATAAAGTGAGTTATGATAGCAACTACATTACCATTATGATTCCTAATAAGGGCTCCTACTCCAAGCATCCCCAAATTCTTCTTTGAGGCTCCATTAACGTTTAATTTGACCCAATCAACCAGTGGAGGACACTAATGTTACATTTGATTCTTATTATGAGCTTTAGGAAGATAAATGTCATAAAATTGTTTAATATCTAGCTAATTTCTCAAAATAAAAACCTTAGTAGGATTAGCCTCTTTGGATTTTGAGATATTTAGCATAGTAATACTAGGAGAGCAAGTTTCCAAGATCTCCTTCTAGATTTGGTCTTGATTTTTTCTCTAGATTTGAAAATTCTATTATTCCTCTCTAACCACACCTTCTAAGCACTGAAACTTGGAGCCACATCCCATAACTCCTGAAGAATATTAAGAGCCATTAGACACTTCCAAGCTTCCAAACTATCATTGAAAGAACTTTGGAACACCCATTTAAGATTGAAGTTGTCCATTAATATATTCCAAATACCTTTCATAAACTCATAATGAAAAAGATGAGAGTAGTCTTCCTCGTAGGTTAAACAAAGTGTGTGCCTACTAGTACTAGAAAAACCCCTCCTTTGGAGTTGATCTCATGTGAAAATTTCAAAGTGATAGGTTAGCCAAAGAAAAAAATTAGCTTTGGGCCAAGCTTTAGAACGCCAAATCTTATCCCAATAGAATGGTGAAGGAGTTCAATAGAAGGAAGAAGCAAACTATATCCCTCTTTAATAGAGTAGATACTCATACCTTCCTGATTCCAGCCAAAGAGATCTTCATCCCTACTCCAAATAGGCCTAAAATTTTGGAGAGGATTTTTTAGATGAATTGTAGCTTCCTTAGGAATTGTAGGAGACTAAGGAATAGATTTCCACATTCTAGAAAATCTAAATTATTTCCTCTTTTCTTCCCAATAGCCCTTCACCTTAGTGCCCCAAAAATTCTTAAGGAAGGCCACTAAAGGGTGGAGAATTGGATCATTTTTGAGGGGCTTGTGAAAAATCCAATTATCTTCCCAAGAGGAGGTACTTCTACCATTTTGAATAATCTAGAAGCCAAATAGATTAATTAAATCTTTAACTCCCTTCATTCCTTCCCAAATCATTGAGCCATGTGGGAGATCATTCCTTTGAAGATAATAAAGCAGGTTGCCACCAAACAAATACTTGTCCTAAAGAACTTTGACTTAAGAGGCATCCTTATCGATAATGAATATCCAAACCAATTTAGCAAGTCAAGCCTGGTTGTAGAAGCTAGTGTCCTTGAGGCTGAGACCTTGTCTATTCTTGCCTTTACATAATACACTCCAAGATACAAGGGGATATCTGGATAGCTATAGTGACTTTAGATTTGTTGCTTCTAGGGGCAAGCATAAAAGAGAATCTATAAATATGAATAGGTTGGAAAACTACTTTTAAAAGAACCGCCTGTCCAATTGAGGAGAGCCATCTCCCCTTCCATCAATAAAGGATTTGACAAATTTTTTCTAACACAAGAGACCAAAGATATTTCTCATTTCTTCCCAAGAATAGGGGGAAATCCAAGTAAGAATATGGAAGGGTTCCTTTCTTGAAATATTGACATCTACACAGAAAGTCTTGTTCCTAATTGTTCATATTAAAACAAAAGACTTTGAATTTTTCTTTATTAATATTTTGAAGCTTGCTCATGTTGGGAATTAAGGTGTCTCAACCTTGGTAATTCTTTGCATTTATTATTTGTAATGTAATTTATTTACTTAGCCAATGTTGTAATTTGTTGCACATCCTGTTTTGTCATTTAGTGTGAAGTGGCACGGTGAGATGTCACTCCACTTGTAAGGTGACTAGGATGGTCAACACATGGCATGTGGAGATAGGCATCCCCTTTGTGTGGTAGAGGTTTTCTTCCATGTGTCGGCATCTTGACTTGTGTGTAAGGGAATATTGACTGAAACGGTTATGACGGATTCCTATGACAAATCTATCACATGTAAGAGTCAAAAATAGAAGGTTCTATGACAGGTGAAGACATGTGTCAAGAAGCATCTTTGGGTGCCCCAAGGTGGAATATGACATGTTGTAAGAGAATATGCTATTTATAGCATGTGTATGGCAGATTCTGTTACAGCTGTAAGATGTGACAACTATGACAGATTCTATGACGGTTGTAAGAGTTGTAAGAGTATCTATCATAGCCCATTTTGGAAATAGGCGACCTCTTTGGGATGGGGTGACTTGACAAGTGTCCTGAGCATCCTACAGAGTTGGACAAGTGTCCATAGGTGTGGGTTTTGGGCCATGAGGCCATGTTGGACCCCCATCTCAATGTGGAGCCATTTTTTGCCTTGTATTTGTTATATAAACAGGTGCTTTGGAGAGGAGATGTATTATGTGATTGACTGGTACTATTATGCTGCCGGATTGTCTCTAGATACGAGTATCGAAGACTTCTGAGAGCTTGCATTGCAAGTGTATTGTAAACCATTTTCAGTTTTGATAATACATTGTGCAGGTTTTGGAGTGTGGGGTTTTTCTCCCAAAAGGGTTTTCCCCACGTTATATCTTGTCTCTCTTTCTTCTGTGTCATTCTATGTGTATGTGTATTGCTGCAATATCTATGTTGTTGTGTTAACATCACTGTAATTGTAAGGATTTAAAAGAATTTGCACTCTACTTCTCTCATTAGATTAGCATAGGATGTGGGTTCTGCGTACCTTGCTTCCTTTCAGCTCATAGTTTCCAAGGAGATCTCTAATTTAACTTTGCATTCTTTGATGGAAGGTGCAACATAGAGCATGGTGTCATCCACAAATTGTTGATGAGTAAAGGTTTTCTCCATTGAAGAAGCTTGTAAGACTTTTAGGGAACCCCTCACCTTGAGAGAGCCAATATGCTTGCCTTGGGATTCCAACATAATACTAAAAAAGATAGGGAGAGAGTGGCCCACCTTTCTTTATGCTATAAGTAGGGAAGAAGCCTTCCATAGAGTCATTGAATAAGATAGAGAAACTAGTTGATAAATAACAACCTTTGACCTAGGCTCTCCAATTAGAGCCAAACCTGAACTTCACCAAAACCTAATCCAAAAAAATCTAGTTAATTCTATCATAGGATTTACAAAGATCTAATTGGTGGAGCATACCTTTTCTCTTACTCACTTGTAAAGAATGAATAAACTAATGAACAATAAGAATCCCATTTGTGATTTGTTTCCCTTTCACAAATCCCCCTTTCTCCTCTGATATAATGGTAGGTTAGAGAACTTTTAATCTTTTAGCAATCACATTAGAGATAATGTTGTAGATCATATTGTACAAGACAATAGGAGCCTAAAATCCTCAATCTTTAGAGCTTCATTCTTCTTAGGAATGAGGGTGATAAAATTAGAGTTGATGGCTTTCAAGATAGATGTAGAGTCCTTAAAATCTTGAACAATTTTCTGAAGCTCATCCCTTAAGAGATCCTAGAATCTTTGGAAAAAGAGAGCTAGAAAACTATTTAGTCTAGGAGCTCTTTCCCTAGCCATATCAAAGAGAGCAACCCAAACTTCTTCTTTGGAGATATCATGCACGAGCATCTAATTTTATGATTGGCTAATCAAAGAAGGGATTTGACCAAGGAAAGTTCTTGGTCATCAACTCTATCCTCATTATCTTCATAAATCATTTTCTCCTAAGAAGAGATCAAAGAAGTCTTGAAAATCTTAGGATCCTTAGTGATGTTACCATCTTCCATCTAGATCTTGGAAATGTGGTTTTCTTTGTCTCCTTATTTCGCAAGCCAAATGAAAAAACTTAGAAATCCTATCTCCCTTTTGGAGCCATTTTCTTCTAGATTTCTACTTCTAGAAAATTTCCTCACATTTGTAAATATTGTCAAGTTGGGAAGAGCTTCCTTTTCTTCATCTATGAGAGCCTCTAAATTGTCATTTTTTCGGAGGAGAGATTGAATCTTAGCCAATCTATTCTCTAGA
The DNA here is from genome assembly GCA_027924645.1 of Cunninghamia lanceolata. Lineage (NCBI taxonomy): Eukaryota > Viridiplantae > Streptophyta > Pinopsida > Cupressales > Cupressaceae > Cunninghamia > Cunninghamia lanceolata. The sequence goes on from BSBN01000738.1 coordinate 7,383,734, forward strand.
ATAGCTTTCTTCTAGAATATATTTTTAAAATCCTAATGATTTCATTCCTTGTGTCTGAGTTTGAGAGCTTTCAACTTTTTACTGAAGAAATACCTTTTTCTCCCTTGTAATCACTCTAACTCTTCTAGAAAGTAGAAATCAATTGAATAAAATCTAGGTGAGTCAACTAGATTTTCTCTAGTTTAAAAGGAATTCTTTGGGGGAAAGTATCATAATTAATGGTCAAGGAGATTGGCTAATGATCAAAGCCAACTACCTTTAGGACTTAAGAATTACAAAGAAATTTGTTTTCCAACCACGTAGTAGAATCCAAGAATTTGTCAATCCTGGCCAGGATTCGATAACTTCATTTTCTTCTATTAGTCATGGTGAACCAAGCCTTCTCAGGATGGATATCCCATAGGGTAGAATCTTCAAGGAGAGTAGGTAGCGCCTCCTTATCAAGAGGTGAAGGAGATCTACCTTGCTTTTTAAAGGAACCAAGTCTAGCATTAAATTCTCTCGCAATTTAATCCACTTAGCTTCTTCATCCATTCTCAACATAACCTTATTTTGGCCCCAACAATGAATCTTGTCTTGGGTGGATTACGGTCCATAGACATTAATGAGGGAGAAACACAAGTTAGAGACCAAAGCATGAACTGATCCAATGAGCCTATAATTAGCAGAGAACATTCCTAAATATTTAATTCCTACCTATTCTAGATAATGACTAAGCCACGAGCTTGTTGGAATTAGATCGGACAACTGAGAGGGGGGGTGAATCAGTTGTCACATAGAATAAATTTTTTCTGCTTTTAACCTTCTTTATTAACTTACTATCAGATTAATGATGTAAACATTAAAGCATAGATCAACAACATATGAGCAGAAACATAAGCAACACACTTGACACCAAGATTTTGACATGGAAACCCGGTTAAGGGAAAAACCACGGTGGGGGTTAACCCACAAAGATTTTGTACCCTGTTAAAAGTACTTTAGAAAAATAGAAGGCACATGCCTTCGGGCGCACTGCCTAGAGCTCATTGCTCAAAAGAGAGGCTCACTGCCTATAGAATTTATTTAGAACAAAAAGAATTAATTGAGAAATAGCATCTACTTCATGCCTAGTTTAGTTTCATTGAATGCTCACAAAACTTCTGCTTTGCCCCAAAACTTCTTTTCTAACTCTTCATCAAAACAACTCTTGTTCTTTTGCTTCTCCGCTGCTCTACTCTGCCTTTTTATCCTTTCTTCGGATTATATTATTTTCGCACAAGGATGGTTTTCCACAACTCATCAATACATATTTATACACTTCATCAACCTTGGAATGAACATCAAGGTCGGCACTACAAACATCTGACTGAATGCAAATCACTAAGCTCTCGGCCAAACATAACTGAGACTCAAATCTTCCTTGATCAACACGCCACACTTCAAAGAATTGCTCTTAGATCATCTGCAATACGCTTGAATCATCCGGTCGGTCAAGACTGGAAAGAACAACAACAACAAGAAGAAAATCTTCATTGACAAGTTCAAACTTCAATGCGGACCTCCAACATAGCAGTCACACAATCCAGAGACTTCCACAAGCACATTGAATTCAACAAAAACATCTGTACTCCTCCAAATTATCCGAATCACTTGCATTTTCCTTCAGAACCTCAAGAACACTATCTTCCATGACTGTCACATTAGAAAGATTTCTTGCGGACCTCCAAACCACGAACCACTTGAATGGATGATACACACTGACTTCCCAAACCTGCCTCCAGATCCGCAAGTTATCATTTGACATATCCGAAACAATTCGGACCTCTTTTCTGTCACTCTATCTCTTCTGAATATTGCAGGAACCGGTTCTACTCAGATGGCCATAACTTCTTCAGATCTTAATGTGAACCTCTCAAATCTTAACTGGAGCTTCTTCAGACAAACCTCTACATAGCCATCAGGTCCGCATATATTGATCTTTATTTATTTTCTCAATATCCTAAACAATCCAATCTTCTATATAGGTAGCAAATTAGGATATAGTTGACACCAATGACAACAGGAATATGTTAACATCAATGACAACACTGCTTAAGCACATATTTGCAACAATCTCCCCCTTTGTCATTGATGGCGACATATGATGTGAAAAACTGAATTCAACCATCAAGACAAGAATTTCTCCCCCTTTCTCTTCTCACTTTTGTAAATACTTTGTTCACTGCTCCCCCTTTCATCAGCAACTAGTTTTTCACATGAACTTCTCTCCCCCTTTGACATCAATAGAAAAGGACACATTTGCAATCTTTTCTCTCCCTTTTCTTTTCAGACTGATCTCAAAATTTGCATACTAACTACTCCTCCTGGGTAATATCTCCTTAACATCAATCTGGATCACAAGATATGACTGTGAATTCCATCAGAATGATGCACCTTAGTGCATCTTAGTTCTGATCAGGAGGGGTAATAACACCTAACTTCTCTCTAGGATACTCAAAAGTATCCTTGGGAAGAGGCTTAGTGAAGATATCTGCAATCTGATCTTTTGAAGACACAAACTCCAACTTTACTTCATTCTCATTTACTTTCTCTCTCAAGAAATGAAACTTGATGGATATGCTTTGTCTTTGAATGCAAAACTAGATTCTTTGAGATGCTTATTGCACTTGAATTATCACAGAAGATTGTGACTGGCTCCTCAAACACAATTCTGATGTCTTTCAACATTTACTTTATCTACAGAACTTGAGTACAATTATTTGTTGCTACTATATACTCTGCCTCTGTAGTAGACAAATATATTGCCTCTTGCTTTTTGCTCATCCAAGAGACCAATCTTCTTCCTAGGAAGAATGCACCACCACTAGTACTTTTTCTGTCATCCACATCTCCTGCCCAATCAACATCTGTATATGCATGAAGAGTAAATTCATTATCCTTTGGATACCAAAATCCATAATCAATTGTCCCCTTGAGATATCTGAAAATTCTTTTGACTGCCACAATATGAGATTCCTTTGGATCAGCTTGAAATCTAGCAACAAGTCCAACTGCATTCATGATGTCAGGTCTGGTTTGAGTCAGATAGAGCAATCCTCCAATCATTGATCTATACCTTTTCTGATTTGCCTTGGGGGAGTCATCATCCTTACTTAACTTGCATCCGGTTACCATAGGTGTACCTACCGGCTTTGAGTCTTCCATTCCAAACTTCTTCAACAATTCTTTCACATACTTGGACTGAGATATGAAAATACCTTTATCTGACTGAACAATTTGCAGTCCTAGGAAGAAATTCATCTCACCAAACATTGACATCTTGAATTCACTTTTCATTTGATCAGCAAATGCTTTGCACACACATTCATTTCCACCAAAAATGATATCATCAACAAAGACCTCAACAATTAGGATGTCCTCATGATTAATCTTCAAGTAAAGATTACTATCAGCAATACCTTTGCTAAATCCTATCTTAAGAAAATATTTATCCAATCTAGCATACTAGGCTCTTGGGGCTTGCTTGAGTCCATACAAAGCTTTCCTCAGTCTGCAAACCATATTTATCTGATCAGACAATTGAAAACCTTCCAATTGTTCAATGTAGACTTCTTCCTCCAATTCTCCATTCAGAAATGCTGATTTGACATCCATCTGATAAACTTTAAAATCTTTGAAAGCAACAAATGCAAGAAATAATCTAACTGCTTCTATTCTTGCTACCGGAGTGAAAGTTTCTTCAAAATCAATTCCTTCCACTTGAGAATAGCCTTTGCATACCAATCTTGCTTTGTTTCTTACAACTTCACCATCTTCATTTAGTTTATTTCGGAAGACCCATTTGGTTCCAATCACATTTTTGTCCTCAAGTCTAGGAACAAGATCCCAAGTGTGGTTCTTTTCAATTTGCATCAATTCTTCTTCCATTGCTTTTACCCAATTTTTATCATTGTAGGCTTCACTCACTGATTTAGGTTCAATCTTTGAAATCAAACAAATCTCCTCTTGATCTTCAGAAAAATTTCTTCTAGTTTGAACACCTTTACTATTATCTCCTATGATCTGATCTTCAAGATGATTAAGTCTTACATACCTAGGAGTTTTGGGAATTGCTTGAACTTCTATTTCTTGAGCTTGTTCCTCAATGTCTGTACTATCCTCTTGAGTTCCTAGAGTTTCTAGATCAATCTAGATCTGAGTCTGGGATTGAACTTGCCTTCCTTGACTTGGATTTTTATCTTGATCATCTGAATCATATCCGCAAGACCTGGCCAACAACTCCTTTGTTCTCATCAACTTTGACATTAGCACTTTCAACAATCTTTTTCAACCTCTTGTTAAAACACCGGTAAGCTTTGCTTTGAGTAGAGTAACCCAGAAAAATTCCTTCATCACTTCTTGCTTCAAACTTGCCTAGATCCTCATCTCTTTTTATATAGCACGTACTGCCAAAAATTCTAAAATATCTTACTGTAGGAGGATGACCAAACCAGAGTTCATAAAAAGTCTTACCAGAATTGCCTTTGATCTGTACCCGGTTAAGAGTGTAAACAACAATACTTACAACTTCTCTCCAATAAAGTTGTGGAACATTTGATTCCATCATCATGGTCCTGGCAGCTTCTTGAATGGTCTGGTTCTTTCTCTCCACAACTCCATTTTGCTGAGGAGTCCTAGGAGCAGATAACTATTTTTGTATTCTATGCCTTTCACAGAAAGTATCAAACTCACCAGAGGTAAATTCTCCACCTCTGTCGGATCTCAGACACTTTATCTTTATACCAATCTCATTTTCCACCATTATTTTAAACACTTTGAATTTGTCAAGAGCTTCTAATTTTTATTTTAAGAAAGTCACCCACATCATCTGGGAGTAATCATTGTTGTACCGATTCAAAATTTTTGCTTCATTAAGGAATTTTGAACAAGTCTAGAAATTTTTTCGTCAAAAAGTCAAAAAAACAAAATTTCTAAAAATAGACGTCAAATTAGGTTTTCTGGGTTTCTTGAGATATGGATGCTGGCAAAACTTTCCAAAAATAGAAAGTTTCTAAAAATAGAATCTCCAACTCAGGTGTCGCGCTCGATTCTCATTGGTCAATTTTGCTTCACGATCAGCGCGGTCTAGACAGAATCTTCAAACGACTAATTTTTCTCTATTGGGTCATTTCTACTTTTTCAGAAGGCGAAACATGAGCTCTAAAGTCATCAACAGAGAAATTTCATCTGCCAGAGCTCATCGACAAGTTTTCAACATTGTTCCAACGACGCAGAACCGATGAACAGTCGTTGACTCGACGATGCACGCAAAATGATGCAAGATGGATCCAAGGTGGATTGAAAAGTTGTAAAATCATAAATTTGACTAAGTCTGGTGAAACCAAGCGCCCCAGGTGACTTGGGGTGCCCAACCTCTCCAGTGTTAGATTTTTTTTCATGTTTTTCAAGAAACGTCGAAAATGCTTCCGTCAGCTCTTTCCCGGTTGGTCAAACTTGGTCAAAAGTCAATCAAAGCCAGGATTTCATCACAGATATGTTCTAATTGCTCAGATCACCTTCCTTCCCACCTCGACAGTCATCAGAACGACCGAAATTGAAAATCGAATAGCACCTGTGGGCATAGAAATCGAGAAAAGGTACAAGAAGTGAATTTTTCAAAAAAAATTCTAAGGCATGGCATGATAGGCGCCCCAGGTGACTTGGGACACCCAAACTCTTCAGAGTTAGTTTATTTTTGAAGTTTTTCTCAAGAAACGTGAATCTCCTTCCGTCAGCCCGGTCTGGTTCAGAGTTGATCAGTTTGGCACATTTTTTGAGGCAGATGGAGAGTACAATCAGCTCAATTTTCATCAAGCCTGCATATCTGCCAGATCATCAAACTTAGTTTTATCCCAATTGACAGAAATTGACAGTCGAATAGGGGTCCTCTACCACCGGAATGCACATGCAAATTGAGAAATTGAAGTTGCAAAAATTGAAAAAATGGCTAAGTCTGGTGAAACCAGGCACCCCAGGTGACTTGGGGCGCCCAACTTGAGCAGAGATAGAATTATTCTTGATTTACAGTGTTTTTGACATGCTTTGTTTCCAATCTTCACCCATTGGCAGTTTTCGAGAGGTCAAACTTGGTCAAACGATTCCAGATCGTCAGTTGGAGGTCAGAAATGGAATCTCAGTTGATATGTCTCCAAAATGACAGGATCAATTAGCTTTTTTCAGTCAATGGTGACATTTTTCCGCCTTGTTGAAATCAGAGACATGCCATATTTAAGTCAAAACGAGTGTTGAAGTGTCGAAAATAGAGAAAAATTGGCTAACACTTCTTTCGACTCGTGTGTTCGATGATATCATCAAAAGAAGATATTTTTTGTCATCTTGCATATGAAGCCATAGGTAGCTACAAAATAGGGATTCTTCATATTTGAAGACATCAACTTGGATTTGTGCTTTAAAAGTTGCTTTCTTCATGGATGAGAGTGAAGTTTTATTCTCACACAAATAAAGCTGCTTTTTTGCCCTAAAGATCCATAAAGATAAGCATTTGGCTTCTTTATTTCATTATCTTTTGCAGGTTGAATCCAGAGGAAGATTTTTATTTTTCTTACAATGAAGATTCAAAGACCCAAACGAAGTGCTTTTTCAGCGTTCTTCGTAGTTTCGGGTTGACGAAGTAGGGAGGCTCGCTTTTTCAGGGTCCTTGTTTCAAGGGGATCACTTTTTAGAGATTGGACCGGAGATTTTTCAATTTTCGTTGAGATGGGTCCATTTAATATTTCATCCTCTTGAAGATTGGGAGTTTTTCTTTTTTTTTAGGAATTTGCTTTTTTGTTGCTTTTTCGGGAAAGTCTCAGCTTTTTCAAAATTTGACAAACTGGGTTGCTTTAGAACGAAATTATCTACAAAACCCATATGCCAGCTTTTTTCGCTCAGAATCTACTTTTTAGAAGAAATCAACAAAAGAATATCAATGGATGACATCACTAAAAAGCAAGAATGGTGATGAGGATGCATTTCAAAAGAAAGCAGCTTTAAAACAGATGCTTTTTGTTTTAAAGCATTTGCTTTCATCCTAAGTGGTGGTGCCTGCATGAACATTTAGGTTTCAAGCATTTCAAATATGCAGGCACCTTCCAAAAGATTCATAAAAAATCTATGTCTTTCGGCCTCTGCAGTAGAAAAAATTACAAAAATCTGTTGTATGCATGTCACTTTGTATATACAAGGGTGTTTGTATATACATGCAGGTCAGAAATTTCCATCGGCCTTTGAAAAAATGAGTTATATGCATTTTTGAATGCATATCGTGCTTAAAAAAAAGTGCATATATAAAGGGGGAATGTTTGGCAGATTCCTGAGAATATTCGCTGCTTGTATACTGGGTCTGCATGTATATTTGGTTTGTATGTCTAGACATACAACGGCTACATACAAAGGTTATATGCAAGGAATGAAGATGTAGGGGCCGATATGCATGTGGTGGGGCCCACGGACATACAAAGTTGAATGTATGCTTGATATACAAAAGGAAAGGTGCAGAGGTGTTTGCTTATACAAGGATTGACATACAAGAGGGATATACAAGGTGGATGTGCTAAAAGAGTTAATAGCATTTTGAAATATTTTTAGATCCACCTTTGTATGTTTGGGATTGTATATTCCAAATATACAATCGAATGTACAAGGTAAAGCATGCAAACATGTCAGCGGCGGTCAATGCCAGAAATGGGGCCCACCAGTTGTATGTGCATTTGCTTGTATGTTTGCACATACAAGGCTGATAAACAAGGGAAAAATATACAATTCAGACCGAAGGAAAAGTCAAAGCTGGCAAATAAAGCATTGGCGTCCGCGGCTTGTATGTTTGAGTGCTTGTATGTGTGCCGATATACAAAGGTTAGGTACAAGCCGGATATCAAAGCTACTTCAGCATGCTTCATAAATTTTGAAATCCGCGCCTTGTATGTATAAGGAGAATGTATATGCACATATACAAGGAAGTATGCAAAGAAAGATGATGCAAGGCGGATCCGATGGTGATTGCGATTTGTCCTATAAATGTTTGGGGTCCGCCTTATATGATAGGCAGTTGTATATGCATATTTTTTTGCATATACAAGGGCGAAAAGACAAAAGGCGAAAAGGGCAAAACGAAGAAGCGAAAAGTCAGCGATGGAAGCATGAAGTGCCTATGTTGCACGTTTTCACTGGTTGGCAACTTTTCAACGCATTTTGAGGCCGTTAATCTCAAGGGATGGAAGAGTGATCGACGACTATCTTTCGAATAAGCAGTAGCGATGGATTTCTTTGCATCTGAGGCCGCGTTTAGACGGGAAAGACTTCAAGAGGCACATTGTTGCTGCGTCTTCGGAGGCTGTGGGTAGCTGAGGCATTGATGGCGGAATTGCAGAGGCATGAGCGATGGAATGACATACCAACCACCATTTTCAATAGGAAAATCTCCGGTCGGCTGCACGAATCCCTATTTTACCTGCTCCTTCTCCTGTTTCTCGTTGCTTCATTCATTATTTTGGGCGCTAATTTGGAGATGCAATGCATCTGGTGAGATTTTGATCTGCCTTGTAATTAATTTGCTGAGTACACAGTTTTGCTATAAAATGTAAACTGTGTTACTCATTTGTCATTGTTGAAGACCTGGGCATTTTTGTGAAAATAATGAAAAACAAAGCATTTCTTGTCTGTTGTATCTCTATGGAGTTTATGAGTTGCACCTGAATGTACATTGCAGACATTTTTAGTTTCGGTGTTGTTTTATATGAAAAATGCTTATTGCATGTGTCTAGCTGTCACTCTCCATTCGTTGCATGCATTTCTTCTTCTGAATTTGGTTGCTAAGGGTTCCTCAAATTCTAGAATACAGATTTATGTATTGCATGCTTGATCTTTAGACTTCCATTCAAGGAGTGGATTAAATTGTTTTAGGTTGAGTATGCAGGAGATTGTATGTCAACTGGGATATCTGTAAGTAGAGACAGTTAAATACACATTCTTGGGTGATGTTTGTAAGGCAAACTTCAATCTAACCCCTTGAAACTTGAATCCAAAGTGCAATCCATTCTTGTGTATACGTCTAGTTGACTCCTTGCCCTAAGATAGGCATCGGTTTGCCCTTGTGAAGTAGTTATGATCCAAAACCCCCTGTCTTGCATCCAAACCATCAAATTCAAATCATTCCATATTTCCAACCTGTTAGTTGTAGGAGTAGGATTAGGAACCCCTGCATACTCTCAGCCTGAACCAAACAAACATGTCCAAGATTGTTGCCAAACTTGTGATTTATCATTCAAATCTTGGTCCACACATGAGAGTATTCTGCCTGTTCTGAAAAGCTAAATCATTCTGTCATTGGGTGAGTCAAGGTTAAATCTTTAGCTAATAGGGATACCCCCCTTGATGTGGCAGAACCAAAAGTGAAGGGGAGGCAGCTCACGCAACCTCCTGTATTAGTTGGCCAAATCTGCCTGTGCATTGGAACTGGCAAACCCTTTGCTGATTCAGAAAGAAAGCCAACACTAAGCTCATCCATTCTTTATTTAGAAAGAAATCACCTTGTGATAGTTGGAATCTTCTTTGCTTTAAAGAGAATTGCTTTAAAGCATTTGTTTATTGTATCTTTGTCTTAGAATAGTAATAAAGCTTGTGAGTTGGCAAGTTAGGGTTAATCAAGGAGATTTTAGGGTTCCCTACTCCTTTGATTTTAGTATAAATAAGGGCATCCTTGCCCATTGTATGTAATGGTAATTGTGATAGCAAATTTCTTGTGCCTATTTCTAGCCTGCGAATCTTGATATTCCAAGTGTCTGTTCACTTCGTGTAATCTGTTCTCCAGTGTTTGATCGCTTGCTATATGCCTACCTTTTGCTGCAGCATTGTTGTCTTGGAGCTGTGCCAACTTTATGATATTGAATTGAAGTCTCATGCCTATTTTTCTCTGATATTTTATCTCGATTCATCAAGTTTTCGTCGTCAGATGTGTAGCTTTTGTAGCTTTCGTTTCAGCTTCCATCATTAAAGTACTATAAGTCTTGTGGTGTTAATCTGGAAGAAAATTGCTTAAGTTTTTGTGTTAACAATCATTCCTTGTTCACTTTTAATTTCCTTTGCTCTGAATTTACTCAAGAGATTAAAAGCGTCATTAGTCGTTTCTTAGTTGTAGTAGAAGTTTTATAAAAGGAAAAAAGCTCTTCTGCAGCGTTTAGAGTTTTATAACCTTGTGCTCGCAGCTGAGAATCAAAAAGAAGATAGGCGAAGTTTCATTTAATTTATCTTTTCGGTGAACATCAGCAAGAAAGGGAACTCCCCCTTCCAATAGGAGAGCAGTTTATCTATGCATAGTTGTTCGTTTCCAAATCGCATTCCAGAGGTGCGAATTGAAACGCCAACAGTTTTCTGGCATCCACCGTGGGCAACGAGGCATAAAAATTCAAGCAAGCTTAGGCTTATGTCACGGGAATGACTCTCTAGCATCCTTCTGTTCTAGTTCAACAACCAAATCTTAAACCACCTGCTATTCAACCAAATCTTGTACGAGTGGAAGGAGAGCAAACGGACATCATTAGTAGCCTGAGAAGTTTCATATTCACACAAAAGGAAAGTCCTAATCAGTGGAGAAACGTGGCTGCTATCCTTGATGAAGAAGAACACAAAGCAGATGTTGCACCAGGAAGACCACTATTACCACCTCCCGCATGGCAATAGATAATCCTAGCTCACAGGGTTTATTCAAGAAGGGGAAAAGGCGGTGCTACGGATCCTTTCTTTCAAGATCTTGATTCTGTAGAAGTTGGAGATGCATCCAACATAGTTCAAGAAGTTCAGACAGTTCCTGAAGTCAAGCAGGAAGAATTACAAGAAGAACCAGTAACCCAGCCTAGAGCAATGGGTGATGCAAATAACAACAATCACAATGATCCAAATCAAAGGCGACCACCACCATTGCCTTGGGGTAATAACATTAGACCTTTGGCCCTACAAGCACATCATGAGTTACCAAAGGGGTCAAGGAAGCACTTTCCACGGTTCCATGGTGATGGAACTCAACATCCTGATGAACACATCTCTGCATTCACAATGACTTGTGCAGTTTTGCATGTATCACATGAAGATGTTGCTGTCCATCTCTTTGTTGAGACTCTCATGGGAAATGCTAGTGACTGGTTCAATCATCTGAAACCAGGCATCATTACAAGTTGGGCAACTATGAGCGAGAAATTCTTGGCAAGGTTCAAGCCTGCTGAAGACGGACATAGATTGTTTGCCCAACTCTCAAATTCAAAGATGGAAAACAATGAACCAATGAGGGAGTTTGTGGCAAGGTTTAATCGCCTGGTTACACGCCTTTCTCATACTCTCAATCCATCTCCACAAATTTTGTTGAGTAGTTTCATTAACGCTCTTCCTTCTAAGATAGCCTTCTTTTTGAGATCGGCTAATGAAACAAAATTATCCAATGCATAAGAAAATTCCATCAAGTTAGAGGATGACATGATCACCTCTGGAAAGATGAAGACAGATTCGATCAGGCCTCTTGTTCAGAGTTTTGCGGATCCACTACTACATAAGGTAGCAAATGAAGTGACTATCATGAAGAGACAGTTGCCTACTCAGGGGCAACTTGCGCAACAACCATATCAGTCGCCACAACAACAATACCAACCACAATAGCAATACCAACCACAGCAGCAGTACCAACCACATCAACCATATCAACCTAAGAGGAACAATTTTCAGCCTTTCAATAATTACAGGCCTAGGTTGCCAGCACCACCACCAAGACAAGCAGTTGATGCTGCTCAAAATGCAGTGTTTTGTTCCTTTCATGAGACCAATGCGCATACTGGAGCCACATATCCTAAAAATTTAAGGATGAATCAAATCATGGGATATGCTGATGCTGCACCCATTTCAAATATTGTTCCTTCCCCAAGTGCGAATGTTGTCTTACCACAGACGGACAACTTCGATGGCGACTCTACTACGGGATACTTCCAGAACAAACCTGTTATAATGAAGGAAGAACAAGACAATTTTTGTCAATATTCTCTTGCAGTGAATCATAAAAATCTTTCGACTCCTGTGTTTACACATACTCAACATTTTAAAGCACAGAAGGAAGGAGAGGATAGACAAAGACCAAAAGAAAAGGAGAAGGAAGTGGCTTCCACTTCCAATGCTAAGCCACCACATGAAAATGTCCAGCCTGCTCAAAATTTGTCTTCAACGAATTTTGATATAGTGGATTCCATGATGAAAACTAAGGTGCAGATTTCTCAACTGGAGTATCTTTAGGACCATCTAGACCAGTTAGATAGAATTGTTAAGTATGTCAAGAAAGAGACTGTCGCGCAGTCCACATTGCTTGAATCTTCCGTTCCAGCAGGAGATAAGCCAAAGCCCTTCTATATCTCTCTATATATAGGAGGCTATAAATTGAGCAATTGTATCATTGATTCAGGAGCTTCAGACAACGTGCCTTTGCAGGTAATGAACGCTTTGGGACTCTCGTGCACCAAAACACATGACAAGTGTTATTCGCTTGAGTCTAAGTCAGTGCCGTTGGTTGGACAATTGAAGGATGCTCAAGTACGATTGGCGGCTTGCCCCGAGAAGAAAATAATGATGACTATCTTGGTAGCCGACATTACAACTAGTTATGGGATGCTGCTAAGCAGAAGCTTCTGCAAAGATCTTGGAGGAGAAATACAATTGGATTGGTCATCTGTGACCATTCCTTTAAAGAAAGGAAGTTTCAAATTAGAACCAGAAACCAAGTCACGGTTCATGGTGGTGAAATCTCAGGATCCTCAAGCGCAAGTGCTATATCAAGAAACGGGTCTTGGTACATGTTGGTACCTGAATATGTATATGCAGGCCCCTTCCCAAAAGTCCAAAAAGTTCTGACACTTTCGGCCTCTACAGTTGTAAAAAATGCAAAAAATTAGTTAAGGTGCAAGTGTCTTTGTATATACAAGGGTGTTTGTATATACATGTAGGTAAAATGTGCATTGGCGGGTCAGAAAACTCTATCGCCCTTTGAAAAAATCAGTTAGATGCATTTCTGAATGCATACCAGGCTTAGAATGTGCATATACAAAGGGGGAATCTTTCAAAGATTCCTAGGAATATTCCCGCTTTGTATATCGGGTTGCATATAGATATGCATTGAAAAATATACAACGGCGCAGATGCATTTGCTACAGTGGCGAGGGGGAGATACATGCGGCGGGGTCTGCAGATATGCATGTATGTTGGGGTTATATATGCAACATACAACCCGATATACAAAGATGTGACATACAACCTGGACGCGATGGAGGAATGAAATGTAGTGAATAAATATTTGAGGTCCGCGGGTTGTATATCGCGTTTGTATATGCGATATAGAAAGGAAATATACATTTGATAAGATACAAGCCGGATTTCAAAGCAACTTCAACATGCTTCATGATAATTTGAAATCCGCGCCTTGTATGTATATGTTGTATGTATATGCACATATACAAGGAATGATGCAAGAAAGAAGATGCAAGGTGGACCCGATTGAAAATTCCAATTTGCTCTATAACAGATTGGGGTCCACCTTGTATGTTGAACTGTTGTATGTATATGCATTTTGCATATACAAAGATTTAAAAAGGGAATTTGTATATGCATATACAAGGGCGAAAAGGGCAAAATAAGGATTTGGAAAGGTCAGCGATAGAGGAGTGAAGTGCCTACGTGGCACATTTTCATTGGTTCTTAACTTTTCAGCGTATTTTGAGCCGCGGATCTCATGCGATAGGAGATGATCAACGGCCATGTTTTGAACCCGCAGCGAAGGTTTTTTCCTGTGTATTTGCAATCGTTTTTGAGTGGAAAAACAATAGATGCATCCGCTGCTACATTTCAAAGGGGCCTGTGGGTAGGTGAGGCAATAATGGCAGACTTGTAGAGGATGATTGATGGAGTTGATAGGTCAACCACCCGATTGATGAAGAAAATCCCTGGACGGCAATGCAAATCCTGAGTTCACCTGCTCATTCCTCTTTGTCTCTCTGCTACATTTACTGTTTCTGAGCGCCATTTCTCGTACATTTTATCTGGCAGATTTTTGATTTGCCTTGTAATTAATTTTGCTGGATGTACAGTTTGGCTATATGAGGGGCAAGCTGTGTCATTCATTGGTTGTGGAGGACTTGGGCAATTTTGGGGAAAAATAACGAAATACAGAGCATTTTCCTAGCTGTTGTATCTCTGTGGAGTTTGTGTTGCATCTAAGTTGTATCTTACACATATGTTCAGTTTCAATGTTAATGTTATATGAAAAATGCTTCTTGCATGTGTTTTGCTGTCTGTCTCCACTTGTATGCATTTCTTCTTCTGAATTTGGTTGCTAAGGGTTTCTCAAATTCTAGAGTACAGATTTATGTATTGCATGCCTAATTTCTAACTTCCATTCAAGGAGTGGATTAAATCATTTTAGGTTGAGTGTGGAGGAGATTGTATGTCAGCTGGGATATCGATAAGAAGAGACAATTAAATACCCATTCTTGGGTGATGTTCCTAAGGAAAGCATCAATCTAACCCCTTGAAACTCGAATGCCAGTTGCAAGCCACTCTCATGTATACGTCTATGTGACTCCTTGCCCTGAGATAGGCACCGGTTTGCCCTTGTGAAGTAGTTATGATCCAAAACCTCTGTCTTGCATCCAAACCATCAAACAAACCATTCCATAATTTCAATCTGTTAGTTGTAGGAGTAGGATTAGGAACCCCCTGCATACTCTCATCCATAACCAGACACATATGTCCAAGAACGTTGCCAACCTTGTGATTTGTCACACAAATCTTGGTCCACACATGAGAGTATTATGCCTATCATTATAAAGCTAAATCTTTATGTCATTGGGTGAGTCAAAGTGTTACATCTTTAGTTAAAAGGGATACCCCCCTTGGTGTGGCAGAACCAGAAGTGAAGGGGAGGCAGCTCACGCAACCTCCCGTATTCGTTGGCCGAATCTGCTTGTGCATTGGAACTGGCAAACCCACTGCTGATTCGGAAATAATTACCAACAGATGGTGACTCCACTGGCGAGACAATGTCATATCCATTAAAGTTTGAGTCTAAAAGATTGAAGAATCAGACCTAGAAAGAGTTTGTTGTAGCAAAAGAAATTTTTTTTTATGCGTGGCTCTACTATGGGAGAACCTGGAAAGAAAAGAAATGAATTTGCAGCTTCAGCATGTTTGAAGCTTATTCCTCTACTAAGGAGGTAGCAACTCTGCATATAAAGAACCTGATTAGAAGACACCAGAGGTGTTAAATTTGCAGTTGCTGCAACATATCTAGGTATTTTCATAAATTTTAAAAGATTCCTATTTAGTGAAACAACACTGGTTAAAAGGGAGATCATAGTAAAAGATTGCATGCTATTGTAGGAACCTAATTTGTATTTCAAAAAAGAAGTATGCAATATTGTTGAAAAGACTCAAATAGAGGACTTTAGGAAAGCTGAAATAGCAGTTTAAATTTTTAAAGGCCTAAGGTCATTGTTGTAATTGAAAATCTAAGTTGAAAAGAGAGTTGCAAAACATATAAAGATGTATTATCAACCCATGCACCCTTATGAGGTGTCAAATGTAATGGTGCATAATAATCAGTCCCAACCATGCAATAGAATAAGTTTCAGCACTGACAGATATAAGCCCATCAGTTTCAATGGCATTTGTGGATATCGAAATGCTTTTCCATCTAAAATCAGAAAATATTTGCCCAAATTCAATGGTGTAAAGGATGAATCATCTGAGAGACACTTGCAGCAGTTTATAAATGTTATAGATGATTTTGAGATTGACCATGAAGATGTAGTTATGAGATTATTTGTTCAATCTCTAGATGAAGATGCAAGGGACTGGTTCTCGTATCTTCCAGCATACTCTGTCAGCTCTTGGCAAGAATTTAAATCTGCATTTCTAGAACAATTTGGTGAAAGAATATCTGAATATGCAGTTATTAGTAATTTTATGTATATCTATATTGAGGAGAATGAGTTGATTCCATCTTTTAACTTCAGGTTTATGAGGGCATTGAATAGAATTCCAGAATGTATGAGACCTAATGATGCATTGTGCCTAGTTGTCTATTTGGGAGCATTTGATAAGAAAATGAGCTATAGATTGAGAGATAAAGAGCCCACCACATTGCATCAAGCACATCAGTTTGCAATGGACATTGAAAATTATTGGAGGTATGGGATTCAAAAAGGTTATTTCTCTGAAAATTTTTGCTGCCCTAAGGCCACCAATGTTGATGAGGGACATAGTTTAAATGTTGGAGATGAATGTCAAAGTACTCACACCCCTGCTGTCTCAGTTTTTGCATCATTCCAAGTTGATGATGTTTCTGTTATAAAGGAGGATGTCTTGATTTGCCCAGCAAATGAAGTTGACAATAATAATTTTTCAAGTAATATTTGCATGCCGGTCCTGAACAAAGAGCATTCATGTTTAAATGATCTAGTTGTGCAAAGTTGTGATCATATGGATCAAGAATCAATATCAGTTTCATCAGGAAGCATTAGAGGGCTGAAAAATGATGTAGATAGTTCAACTTCAGAATGCATTGAAGTAGCAGAAGTTTTGTATGTGGGGCAATCAGATGTTCAAGATGATAAAGATAATATCCATGATCAGTTCATGGATCAGGTTTGTTATTCTTATGACTTTAGATTTGATAATGAAAAAGAAGTGGATTGTCATGAAGAAGAAACAGAGACCTTTGCAATGAGTACGAATCCCCTTTATGATGAGCCTGCATATGCATTTGATATTGCGAGTTATGACTTTCAATGGTGTAGGATTAACCCTTTATTTGAAAATGATGATATTGATTTGCAAACTGTGGATAATGAATGCTCAACATTAGTTGGTTCAGACATGTGCAATGATGGCTGTATGGATCAGGTTTGGTTTTCAATGTTAATAGGTGATATAAATGATATTGAGAGTCTCATATTTTCTGAGTGTTTTCAGTTTTTGGATCAACTGGATGTGTTTGGTTATATGCAACAACCAGGTAGATAATGAATATTGCCAAATGCAATATGAGGATATACTGCTTGAGGATCATAACATACATATGTTACCTAATGCTGAAGAATATTATAATGTGTATGGTTATATATCTGGTTGTAAGGTGCAGAGTGACAGAGGCAGTGCTGACAGTGGCAAGCTTTCAAAAATGGTGAAGCATGTAATTGGCAAGATCAGCATGTGGGTAGAGTATTTTAATGTTTTCAGCTGTGGTTGGGATTATTCAGAGTGGAACCAGGCATTTGACAAAAAAAGGTTGTGGTTCTTTATTTTTGGCTGCCCAGGGCCGCCAAAATTAATGATTGAAAATATAATTTGTGTGCAGGTTGGTGCAATGTTCGACTCTGTTGCCCTGTGGATAAGGCCCAATCTGCAAAACCAAAGATTCTAGGGTTCTCGCCATGCCTACAAGAGGCATGCATCCCCAGACAGAGCCTGTGTTGGTACCTGAATATGTATATGCAGGCACCTTCCCAAAAGTCTAAAAAGTTCTAACACTTTCGGCCTCTACAGTTGTAAAAAATGCAAAAAATCAGTTAAGGTGCAGGTGTCTTTGTATATACAAGGGTGTTTGTATATACATGCAGGTAAAATGTGCATTGGTGGGTCAGAAAACTCTATTGCCCTTTGAAAAAATCAGTTAGATGCATTTCTGAATGCATATCGGGCTTAGAATGTGCATAGACAAAGGGGGAATCTTTCGTAGATTTCTGGGAATATTTCTGCTTTGTATATCGGGTTGCATATAGATATGCATTGAAAAATATACAAGGGCGCAGATGCATTTGCTACAGTGGCGAGGGGGAGATACATGCGGCGGGGTCTGCAAATATGCATGTATGTTGGGTTTGTATATGCAACATACAACCCGGACGCGATGGAGGAATGAAATGTAGTGAATAAATATTTGAGGTCCGCGGGTTGTATATCGCATTTGTATATGTAATATAGAAAGGAAATATACATTTGATAAGATACAAGCCAGATTCCAATGGTTCTCCAATCTAGCTGATAAATGAGTTGGAAATCTGCGGCATGTATATTGGGCGCTTGTATATGTGCCGATATACAAGAGGAGTTAGATTTCAAAGCAACTTCAACATGCTTCATGATAATTTAAAATCCGCGCCTTGTATGTATAAGTTGTATGTATATGCACATATACAAGGAATGATGCAAGAAAGAAGATGCAAGGTGGACCCGATTGAAAATTCCAATTTCCTCTATAATAGCTTGGGGTCCACCTTGTATGTTGAACTGTTGTATGTATATGCATCCTGCATATACAAAGATTTAAAAAGGGAATTTGTATATGCATATACAAGGGCGAAAAGGGCAAAATAAGGATTGGAAAGGTCAGTGATAGAGGAGCGAAGTGCCTACGTGGCACATTTTCATTGGTTTTTGACTTTTCAGCGTATTTTGAGCCGCGGATCTCATGCGATAGGAGATGATCGATGGCCATGTTTTGAACCCGTAGTGAAGGTTTTTTCCTGTGTATTTGCAATCGTTTTTGAGCGGGAAAATAACAGATGCATCCGCTGCTACATTTCAAAGGGGCATGTGGGTAGGTGAGGCAATAATGGTAGACTTGTAGAGGATGATCGATGGAGTTGACAGGTCAACCACCCGATTGACGAAGAAAATCCTTGGGCGGCGGTGCAAATCCCAAGTTCACCTACTCATTCCTCTTTGTCTCTCTGCTGCATTTACTGTTTTTGAGCGCCATTTCTCGTGCATTGTATCTAGCGGATTTTTGATTTGCCTTGTAATTAATTTTGCTAGATGTACAGTTTGGCTATATGAGGGGCAAACTGTGTCATTCATTGGTTATGGAAGACTTGGGCAATTTTGGGGAAAAATAATGAAATACAGAGCATTTTCCTAGCTATTGTATCTCTGTGGAGTTTATGTGTTGCATCTGAGTTGTATCTTGCACATATGTTTAGTTTCAATGTTAATGTTATACGAAAAATGCTTCTTGCATGTGTTTTGCTGTCTGTCTCCACTTGTTGTATGCATTTCTTCTTCTGAATTTGGTTGCTAAGGGTTTCTCAAATTCTAGAATACAGATTTATGTATTGCATGCCTAATCTCTAACTTCCATTCAAGGAGTGGATTAAATTATTTTAGGTTGAGTGTGGAGGAGATTGTATATCAGCTAGGATATCCATAAGCAGAGATAGTTAAATACCCATTCTTGGGTGATGTTTGTAAGGCAAGCATCAATCTAACCCCTTGAAACTCGAATGCCAATTGCAAGCCACTCTCATGTATATGTCTATGTGACTCCTTGCCCTGAGATAGGCACCGGTTTGCCCTTGTGAAGTAGTTATGATCCAAAACCCCTGTCTTGCATCCAAACCATCAAATCAACCATTCCATAATTTCAATCTGTTAGTTGTAGGAGTAGGATTAGGAACCCCCTGCATACTCTCATCCATAACTAGACACATATGTCCAAGAACGTTGCCAACCTTATGATTTTTCACACAAATATTTGTCCACACATGAGAGTATTCTGCCTGTCATTATAAAGCTAAATCTTTATGTCATTGGGTGAGTCAAATTGTTACATCTTTAGTTAAAAGGGATACCCCCTTGGTGCGGCAGAACCAGAAGTGAAGGGGAGGCAGCTCACACAACCTCCCGTATTCGATGGCTGAATCTGCCTGTACATTGGAACTGGCAAACCCACTGCTGATTTAGAAATAATTACCAACAGTACATATGTTATGTTGTCTGAGATAACCGAAGAAAATCAAGAAGTTGTTTATGCGGTGGATGAATCAGAGGAAGAATCCCAAGAAACTTACAATTTACAAACTTTCCTTGAGGAGGAAGAGGTGCGACAATCTTCTCAAGAGCAAAATAATGATGAATCAGATTTCTTTTTCTCATCTTTTGAAGGATGGTTTGAAGAACTTGTGTCAGATACATCCAAAGAAGAGACCAAAGAAGTTTTGCAAGTGGAGCAAGAGCATGATCTTCTTTTTGAAGATGATTTCTTCCTGGAAGAATTTTTTAGAACTGGAGATCATATGGAAGTTTCATTATCAGATCTAAATTGTTTTCAATATCAGTGGGAAAGTGATTCTTCAACGGAAGATACTGTAGACTTTTCTTTACAATATAGTTCATCTTCACCTACATCTCAAGAATCTTTCATACACACTAGTGAAGAGGATGATGTTGAATCCGTCTATGAACCTGTACAAGAAAAAGATTTTACTTATACTATGCAACTAGTGTGGAACGCAACATATGAAGAGGTTGATGGAGAAGAGGAGTTCATGGAATATTTAGTTTTGGTCACTAAAGAGGATGATATTTATAAAATTAGAAATTCTTGACAAATGTATTGTGAGATACGCCGTGTGTGAGATTGATCAAGAAGAAGAAGAGGAAGCATATGGCCCAGATGAATCTGTCTTTGATTCCACTTACTTTACAAAAGAAGAAAGATACATGAATGCTGAAGATGAAGTGATGATGGATATCCGCATTGAAGAAGATTACTCTACAGAGGATGACGAGATTCCAGGTAATGAATGGGAAAGTGAGCTGTCAGGTGAAGATGTTCAAGAGTTTGAGCATGCAGATCTTGATGATTCATCACACTCTGAAGAGTGGATGGATGAAAACACAACCAACGAAGAAGAAGAAGCTCCTGTAGCACTGAAAAAATGGGCAACGACAGTTGTGGATCCTATAAGCCAAGAGTTAGTAATGAGAGTTGTGTATGAGCAGCTTGCACCTTTTCCAGAAGATGATGCATTGACTAAGTACAAAGTTGCGTGTGTACAAGATATAAATGAAACTCATATTCAATATGTGGTGATAACCATTCCCACATATATACTTTGGACACAAGACTTTCCTGTATATCTTCAGAAGGAAGTTCTGTATCTTCACCTGTTGCAGAGGTTTCTTGCATTAGAGGAAGATGCTCCACCTGATCTCTAGCATATCAACCAGTCCCTCAGGAACTTCTCATGGCCTGAACGTGAATACCCTCCTGAATCGTGGCTCTTTGAGGAGATGTTGCAGAGAAAGAAAAGTTTTGTGCTACCAAGGCAATCTTCACAGCTAAAGAGAGATGGTTCTTACTTTTATGAGTCGATTGATGGTTTTATGTGATAGTCCTAATTACATCTCATCCTCGCTCAGGAAAAAGAGCGCGTGAAACACTTTCTGTTCTCGTAATGTGTTTCCCCTTTCTGTAATGTGATCGTTATGTCGTAATGTTTTCCCCTTTCCGTAATGTGATAGTTGTGTTCCTTGTGTTCTGAAGTTCCAACTTCTTAGGTGATTTTAGGAAGTCCGGTTTTAGGTGATGTAGGGAAAAGTCTTGTTATAGGTGATTAGGAAAGTGACTTGACTCTATTGCCCAATGGATAAGGCACTGGTCCAAGTTGTAAAATCCAAAGATTCTAGGTTCTCGTATGCCATAAGTATCCGCCATGGTCCCCAGACAGAGCTAATTGTTGTACCCAATCAAAATTTTTGCTTCATTAAGGCATTTTGAACAAGTCTAGAAATTTTTTTGTCAAAAAGTCAAAAAAGCAAAATTTCTAAAAATAGACGTCAGATTAGGTTTTCTGGGTTTCTTGAGATATGGATGCTGGCAAAACTTTCTAAAAATAGAATCTCCAATTCAGGTGTCGCGCTCGATTCTCATTGGTCGATTTTGCTTCACGATCGGCACGGTCCAGACGGAATCTTCAGACGACCAAGTTTTCTCTACTAGGTCATTTCTGCTTTTTTAGAAGGTGAAGCATGAGTTCTAAAGTCATCAACAGAGAAAGTTCATTTGCCAGAGCTCATCGACAAGTTTTCAATGTTGTTCCAATGACGCAGAACTGATGAACAGTCGTTGACTCGATGATGCACGCAAAACGATGCAAGATGGATCCAAGGTGGATTGAAAAGTTGGAAAATCATAAATTTGACTAAGTTTGGTGAAACTAGGTTCCCCAAGTGACTTGGGGCACCCAACCTCTCCAGTGTTAGATTTTTTTTTCACGTTTTTTGATAAACACCGAAAATGTTTCCATCAACTTTTTCCCGGTTGGTCAAACTTGGTTAAAAGTCAGTCAAAACTAGGATTTCATCACAGATATATTTTGACTGCTTAGATCACCCTCCTTCCTTCCTCGATAGTCATTAGAATGACCGAAATCGAAGATCGAACATGACCTGTGGGCACAGAAATCGAGAAAAGGTACAAGAAGTGAAGTTTTCAGAAAATTTTCTAAGGCATGGCATGATAGGCGCCCCAGGTGACTTGGGGTGCCCAAACTCTTTAGAGTTAGTTTATTTTTGAAGTTTTTCTCAAAAAACATGAATCTCCTTCCGTCAGCTCGGTCTGGTTTAGAGTTGATTAGTTTGGCACATTATTCGAGGTAGATAGAGAGTACAATCAACTCAATTTTTATCAGGCCTGCATATCTGCCAGATCATCAAACTTAGTTTTATCCCAATTGACAAAAATTGACAATGGAACAGGGGTCCTCTGCCACCGGAATGTGCACGCAAATCAAGAAATTGAAGAAGTTGCAAAAATTGAAAAAATGGCTAAGTCTGGTGAAACCAGGTGCCCCAGGTGACTTGGGGCGCCCAACTTGAGCAGAGATAGAATTTTTCTTGATTTACAGTGTTTTTTGACATGCTTTGTTTCCAATCTTCACTCGTTGGTAGTTTTCAGGAGGTCAAACTTCGTCAAACGATTCTAGATCATCAGTTGGAGGTCAGAAATGGAATCTCAGTTAATAGGTCTCCAAAATGACAGGATCAGTCAGCTTTTTTCAGTCAATGGTGACATTTTTCCGCCTTGTTGAAATCAGAGACAGGCCATATTTAAGTCAAAACGAGTATTGAAATGTCGAAAACGGAGAAAAATTGGCTAACACTTCTTTCGACTCGTGTGTTTGATGACATTATCAAAATAAGATATTTTTCATCTTGCATATGAAGCCATAGGCAACTACAAAATAGGGAGTCTTCCTATTCGAAGACTTTGACTTGGATTTGTGCTTTAAAAGTTGCTTTCTTCATGGATGAGAGTGAAGTTTTATTCTCACACAAATAATGCTACTTTTTCGCCCTAAAGATCCATAAAGACAAGCATTTGGCTTCTTTATTTCATTATCTTTTGCAGGTTGAATCCAGAGGAAGATTTTTATTTTTCTTACAATGAAGATTCGAAGACCCAAACGAAGTGCTTTTTTAGCATTCTTCATAGTTTCGGGTTGAGGAAGTAGGGATGCTCGCTTTTTCAGGGTCCTTGTTTCAAGGGGATCACTTTTCAGAGATTGGACCGGAGCTTTTTCAATTTTCGTCGAGATGGGTCCATCTAGAATTTCATCCTCTTGAAGATTGGGAGTTTTGCTTTTTTCTGGGAATCTACTTTTTTGCTACTTTTTTAGGAAAGTCTCAGCTTTTTCAAAATCTAACAAACTGGGTTGCTTCAGAATGGAATTATCTACAAAACCCATATGCCAGCTTTTTTCGCTTAGAATCTACTTTTTAGAAGAAATCAACAAAAGAATATCAATGGATGACATCACTAAAAACCAAGAATGGTGATGAGGATGCATTTCAAAAAAAAGCAGCTTTAAAACAGATGCTTTTTGTTTTAAAGCTTTTGCTTTCATCCTAAGCTCATCCATTCTTTATTTAGAAAGAAATCACCTTGTGATAGTTGGAATCTTCTTTACTTTAAAGGGAATTGCTTTAAAGCATTTGTTTATTGTATCTTTGTCTTAGAATAGTAATAAAGCTTGCGAGTTGGCAAGTTAGGGTTAATCAAGGAGATTTTAGGGTTCCCTACTCCTTTGATTTTAGTATAAATAAGGGCATCCTTGCCCATTGTATGTAATGGTAATTGTGATAGAAAATTTGTTGTGCCTATTTCTAGCCTGCAAATCTTGATATTCCAAGTGTCTGTTCACTTCGTGTAATCTATTCTCCGGTGTTTGATCGCTTGCTGTATGCCTACCTTTTGCTGTGGCATTATTGTCCTGGAGTTGTGCCAACTTTGTGATATTGAATAGAAGTCTCATGCCTATTTTGCTCTGATATTCTATCTTGATTCATCAAGTTTTCGTCGTTAGATGTGTAGCTTTCATTTCATCTTCCATCATTAAAGTACTATAAGTCTTGTGGTGTTAATCTGGAAGAAAATTGCTTAAGTTTTTGTGTTAACAATCATTCCTTGTTCACTTTTAATTTCCTTTGCTCTGAATTTACTCAGGAGATTAAAAGCGTCATTAGTCTTTGCTTAGTTGTAGTAGAAGTTTTATAAAAGGAAAAAACCTCTTCTGCATCGTTTAGAGTTTTATAACCTTGTGCTCGCAGCTGAGAATCAAAAAGAAGATAGGCGAAGTTTCATTTAATTTATCTTTTCGGTGAACATCAGCAAGAAAGGGAACTCCCCCTTCCAATAGGAGAGCAACTTATCTGTGCATAGCTGTCCGTTTCCAAATCACATTCCAGAGGTGCAAATTTAAATGCAAACAATCATCAATCAGCAACATAAAATATCTATCTCATTGTACACTCCTAATTCTAGCAAGACCACATAGATCAGTATGCACAAGTTCCAATTGCCCATTTGAAGATTGTTCTTTACTTTTGAATGATGTTTTGTTCTGTTTACCCAATTGACATTCTCTACACATGCTATTAGGTTTCACAAGTCTTGGGAGATCTCTCACAGCCTGAGTAGAACTTAACTTGACAATGTTATCAAGATTCACATGACACATTCTCCTATGCCACAACCAACTTTGATCTGTCTGAGCAATCAAACAATTTTTACCAAAATTACTTAATTGAAAGATGTTACCTCTAGTTTGTGTACCAGATGCAATTTCAGTTCTGGAGCTTTCCAAGATTCTGCATTTGCCATCCTTGAATCGAATATCATAACCCTTGTCAACCAACTGTCCAACACTGAGAAGATTATGCTTCAGCCCATCCACATATAGAACATCATTGGTGTTATTCTTACCATCAAAAAGATGGATCCTTTGCCACGGATTCTACCAGCTGAGTTATTTCCAAATTTTACAAGCCCACCTTCATATTTTTCAAGGCTTACAAACTTACTTTTATCACCAGTCATATGATGAGAACATCCACTATCAATCACCCATTCATCCTTTTCAACAACTTGAGCAGCCAAGGCACTTTCCACATTTCCACAGCTAGCAGATTCAGTAGACACCGGATCTTTTTCTTTGATAGCAATGAACAACCAATCATTTTCAGTGGAACCTCCATGATCAGATTCATCATCTGTGACTCCTTCTCCAGTTTCTTGGACATAGTAACATTTATTTTGACCTTTATATCTGTTAGGGTTTGGTTTTGAAAACCTCTCCAGACATCTTGAGGCAGAATGCCCAATCTTATTACAAGCAAAACATTTGAGTGGCAACTTTCCTTCATACTTAACGGATCCTGTTGGCATTCTTTAGGCAATAAGAACTTCAAGATCTGCAGTCTCAATTTCATCATCTTCATACTTACCAGATCATAACTCTTGAACAACTGAGAGGGGGGATGAATCAGTTGTCACACAGAATAACTTTTTCTACTTTTAACCTTCTTTATTAACTTACTATCAGATTAATGATGTAAACATTAAAGCATAGATCAACAACATATGAGCAAAAACATAAGAAACACACTTGACACCGAGATTTTGACGTGGAAACCCGGTTAAGGGAAAAACCACGGTGGGGGTTAACCCACAAAGATTTTGTACCCTGTTAAAAGTACTTTAGAAAAATAGAAGGCACATGCCTTTGGGTGCACTGCCCAGAGCTCACTGCTCAAAAGAGAGGCTCACTGCCTACAGAATTTATTTAGAATAGAAAGAATTAACTAAGAAATATCTACTTCATGCCTGGTTTAGTTTCATTGAATGCTTACAAAACGTCTGCTTTGTCCCAAAACTTCTTTTCTAACTCTTTATCGAAACAACTCTTGTTCTTCTGCTTCTCCTCTGCTCTACTCTACCTTTTGATCCTTTCTTCAGATTATATTGTTTTCGCACAAGGATGGTTTTCCACAACTCATCAATAAGTATTTATACACTTCATCAACCTTGGAATGAACATCAAGGTCAACACTACAAACATCTGACTTAATGCAAATCACTAAGTTGTCAGCCAAACATAATTGGGACTCAAATCTTCCTTGATCAACACGCCACGCTTCAAAGAATTGCTCTTAGATCATCCGCAACACGCTTGAATCATCCGGTCGGTCAAGACTGGGAAGAACAACAACAGCAAGAAGAAAATCTTCATTGACAAGCTCAACTTCAATTTGGACCTCCAACATAGCAGTCACATGATCAAGAGACTTTCACAAGCACATTGAATTCAACAAAAACATCTGCACTTCTCCAAATCATCTGAATCACTTGCATCTTCCTCCGAAACCTCAAGAACACTATATGCCATGACTGTCACATTAGAAAGATTGCTTGCGAACCTCCAAATCACGAACCACTTGAATGGATGATACACACTGACTTCCCAAAACCTGCCTCCAGATTCGTAAATCATCATTTGACATATCCGGAACAATCCGGACCTCTTTTCTGTCACTCTGTCTCTTTTGAATATTGTAGGAACTGGTTCTACTCAGATGGCCATAACTTCTTCAAATTTTAATGCAAACCTCTCAAATCTTAATTGGAGCTTCTTCAGACAAACCTCTACATAGCCATCAGGTCCGCATATATTGATCTTTATTAATTTTCTCAATATCCTCAACAATCCGGTCTTCTATATAGGCAGCAAATTAGGATACAGTTGACACCAATGACAACAAGAATATGTTGACATCAATGACAACACTGCTTAAGCACATATTTGCAACACAACTGACCCTTTGCACATATTTGTAGCACAACTGACCCTTCAGCAAATTTATGTACATATCCCCATTTTCCATGCAAGAGGGATATATCTTGGAAATCTTGATTTGAGTTGATCATGGTTTCTTGGATCAGTAAGATATTTGAATTAAATTTCTTCAAGAATCTCCAGAGAAGCCTCTTCTTGGAGAGGAAGTTTTATCCTTAAATGGGCTAAGAGATTAACATTGGGTAACCCTTGATATCTTAGTGCTCACCAAGCCATTTTTGAGATGAGATTGGTTCCCAATTGCAACATCTGTAAGAGTTGTAGATTGTAAGGCAATATATCTATTAGGTCTCCCCACTTTAGATTATTCAAAGTCTTCTTTTCTTTTTTGAGGTGGCCTAGGGATTGCAACCTTACTTGAATCCACTAGTTTTGAATTTGATCCTTCATGAAGATCTAAGGGGTGGCCAAGATTTGCTTGATCCTTACTATTAATGGTATACATAGGGGGATTGAGCCCATTATCCATATTTTTTGGATCTAGAGTCTTTTGTAGCTTCTTGTTCATCAACTAACGTTTCTAGATAACCTTTGAATTTGTAGGCCTTAAATAGATCCTTTTGGCCTTCACATTCATTCTCATGAAATTGTGTCTCCTTGACTATCTCCATTCCCTCTTGTGAAGACTTTTTTTTTGTATAGTGGCTTTTTTCTATTATTATTAATATCCTTATTGTTGATAGTATTCTTCTTTTTGGGTTTAATAAAACCATTTGAATCTTTCTTAGAATCTTCTTGAATGTTTTGAGTTTGTATTTTCCCTTGAAGATTTGGGCATTCCTTGATACAATGTCCATACTTGTGACAACCATGACATTTTAAGTACAGGCTTTCATATCTAAAGCTTGGATCCACTCCACCTCTCCAACCTTCAAGGTCATACTTTTTTGAAGCAGAATGGTGAGATCCATCTTGACACAAATTCTAACATAAATTGAAATCTTTACCATTGAATATCTTGGAGATGTCAATAGTTAACCTTAAAGAGTTGGCAAGCATGCCAAAAACATATGGGGACAAAAACTCCCAAGGTAGGGCCTACATGCAAATCCACATTGGTGCCATTGTGGGCATTTCCTTAGAGGGTTTGAAACCCACATGCTAGTGCTTCATAAAGTGACCAACATTTAAAAAAATAGGGATCTCCACCAAAGACCATACCCCTATAAGATTTATTAACAAATATGGCAATACAATACCCCCTAGCACAAGTACATTAGTTTCCAATTTTTTTGAGCCCACAAGTATAGGTCTTCGAGAGATAATTGCATGCGAAGGAATTTGTTGATCATGATTCTACCATGCAAGGTAGACACATTCTTTTAGAATTCTTGGACATCAATGTTGATGATTGGAGAGTCCTCTAGAGTTGGCATACAATGATTCAAACTATTTCTAGGTTGGTTGATCTTGTGCTTACCACCAATCACTAGTAATGCATCGATTTCCTTATGACGAATTAAGGATCCAAATCTTGTAAGCACATTTCTGAAAGAGAAAGGGAGGATAGATTCCCACCTACTAGGACCCATTTAGAGTAAGTTAGAAGAAAGGGAAGAGCAAGCACCAGAAACACTAAAGAGAGGAGACAAAAGAAAAAACTCAAAAAACCCTAGTAGAGCACATTTTTTTCCTTAAACACAACAGAGTTATAACAAAATCTTGATCATCATATTATTAGTTATAATCGTTATGGACAATGCATTTTATTATTGTAATCATGACAAATTGATTTTCAAGATAACTTTTTGATGATTAGGTTAGTGATGTTTCAATTATTCATATGAATTTATAAATGACGTATTTTGTTTTTGGGGTTTGCTTGATTGTTAGTTATGTTGGTTATTTTCTCTGAATTGGCAGAGGGTTTGCCAGTTCCAATGCATGGGCAGATTCGGCCAACAGATTACGGGAGGTTGCGTGAGCTGCCTCCCCTTCACTTCTGGTTCTTCCGCACCAAGGGGGGTGCCCCTATTTGATAAAGATGTAACATTTACTCTCCAAATGACAAAAAGATTAGCTTTCTAATGACAGGCAAAATACTCTCATTTTGGGACCAAGATTTGTGTGACAAATCACAAGGTTGGCAACATTCTTGAACATATGTGTCTGGTTATGTATGAGAGCATGCAGGGGTCCTAATCCTACTCCTACAACTAACAGGTTGAAATTTATGGAATGGTTTGAATTTGATGGTTTGGATGCAAGACAGGGGCTTTGGATCATAACTACTAACCCAGGTGCAGACCGGTGCCTATCTCAGGGTAAGGAGTCAAATAGACATATACATAAGAATGGCTTGCAACTAGCATTCAAGTTTCAAGGGGTTAGGACTGATGCTTGCCTTACAAACATCACCCAAGGATAAGTATTTGACTGTCCATACTACAAATATCCCAGCTGACATACACTCTTCTCCATACCTTAACCTAAAACAATTTAATTCTCTCCTTGAAAGGAAGTTAGAGATCAAGCATGTGATACAACAAAACTATATCCTAGAATTTGAGAAACCCTTAGCAACTAGATTCAAAAGAAAAAAATACATACAACAAGTTGAGACAGACAGCAAAACACATGCAAGAAGCATTTTTCATATAAAATTAACACTGAAACTGAACATGTGTGCAAGATACATCACAGATGCAATACATAAACTCCAAAATGAGATAAAACAACCCAGGATCATGCCCTGTTCTTCATTATTTACACCAAAAAATTGCCCAGGTCTTCAACAACCAAAAAGAGTGACACAGTTTGGCCTTTATAGCAAAACTGTGTACTCAGCCAAAATTACAATAGTCAACTCAAAAATCGCCAGATACAATGCATCGTGAGAAATGGCACTCAAAATAATTAATGCAGCAGAGGGACAAGGAGAAAGGAGCAGACGGAATCAGGATCTGGGCCGCCGCCTAAAGGTTCTCTTTGTAAGCTTGGTAGTTCACCTGTTGCCTCACCCATACTTCCCTACACAATCTGCTATCAATGCTTCATCTACCCACGGGATGCAACAACAGATGCATTTGGGGATTTTCCCGCTCAAAAATGGCTGCACTCGCCCAGAAAAAACCATCGCTGAAGGTTCAAAACCCGACCGTTGATCCAAAATCCATCGCTGTGATAAATGGCTCAAAACACCTTGAAAAGTCACGTACCAGTGAAAACATGCCACGTAGGCACTTCATGCTCCTATCGCTGACTTTTCCTTTCTTCATTTTGCCATTTTTGCCCCTCAAAAACCCTTTGTATATGCAAAAAAATATACAAGCACCTTTATACAAGGCGGACCCCAAAACATCATAGAACAAATTAAAAATCAGCCATCGGGTCTGCTTTGCATCATCCTTCCTCGCATATCCCCATGTATATCTGCATATACAAATGCCTCATACATACAAGGCGGAACTCAAAAATTTATCTGCCACATCTGACTTCGCCTTCAGGTCTGGAATGCATATTTTGTTAATGTATATCAGCTTGTATGTCAAACATACAAGCGCCAGATATACATGCTGCGGACTTCAACACTTCTTTCGCTAGATCAGGAACATCCCTTTAAAATCCACGTTGTATCTTTCCCTTGCGTATTTAAACATACAACACAATGTACAAACCCTTTGATACATCTGCAGAATCTGCGACAGAATATTCCAGGAATGCACCTAAACGCAAATATACATTCACTCCTGCACGTACAAATAGGAAATCTTCAGAGAATATGCGATGAATGCATATTTCCCTTGTATGTCGAACATCTACAATTCCACTTGCATACACCCGCGGGCCCCACCGAATGCACCTTCGCTGCACTGTTCACTTTGCATGTCGCAGGCCCTACCAATTGCATCTTTTCTAATGCACTGTTGCGGAATATACAAGGCCCATCATATAATTTTCTTATATCTCGGAGATACAAAGACCTTTGCATGTCTGTGGACCTCGCCGCATGTATCTCCCCCTCGCCACTGTAGCAAATGCATCTTTGCACCTTTGTATGTTTTGCTTGCATGCGCAAATATACAAACCTCTAATATACAACCTGATATACAAAGCGGGAATATTCTCAAGAATCTGTGAAAGATTCCCCCTTTGTATATTCATATTTAGAGCCCGATATGCACTCAGAAATGCATCTAACTAATTTTTTCAAAGGGCGATTGGGATTTTTGACCCGCCAATGCATATTTTGACCTGTATGTATATACAAACAACTTTGTATATACAAAGACACATGCATATGACTGATTTTTTGCATTTTTTAGCACTGCAGAGGTCAAAAGAGAGAACTTTTTATATTTTTTAGGAAGGGGCTTGCATATTTAAATGTTTAAAACCTGATTGCTTATGCAGGCACCACTAATGGCTCTGTTTGGGGACGCATGCCTCTTGCAGGTATGGCGAGGACCTTAGAATCTATGGGATGCAGACCAGTCCCTATCCATTGGGCTACAGAGTTGAACATTGCACCAATCTGCACAGAAATTATATTTTCAAACATTATTTTGGCGGCCCCGGGCAGCCAAAAAGGAAGAACCACAACTTTATCCTGTCAAATGCTTGATTCCAAACTGAATAATCCCAACCACAGCCTAAAACATTAAAACAATCTACCCATAAGCTGATCTGATCAATTACACGCTTTACCATTTTTGAAAACTTGCCCCTGTCAGTACTGCCTCTGTCACTCTGCACCTTACAACCAGACATATAACCATACACATTATAATATTCTTCAGCATTAGGTAACATATGTATGTTATATTCCATAAATAGTATATCATATTGCTCTTGGCATTCCTTATCATTTACGTGACTATTACACATAACCAAGCACTCATCCAGCTAATCCAAAAACTGAAAACACTCAGAAAATATGAGACCCTCAATATCATTTATATCAGTCACTGACATTGAAAATAACTCCTGATCTACACACCTATTGCCATCACTGCATATGTCTGAAACAACTGATGCTAAGTATTTATCATCCATAGTTTGCAAATCAGTATCATCATTTTCAAACAGAGGGTTAATTCTGCACCAATAAATGTCATAACTCACAAAATCAAATGCATCCATAGGCTCATCATAAAGGGGATTCACACTCATTGTGAAAGTCTTTGTTTCTTCTTCATGACAATTTATTTCTTTTTCATTATCAAATCCAAAGTCATAAGAAGAACAAACCTGATCCATGAATTGATCATGGATATCATCTTTATCATCTTTAATCTCTGATTGCCCCACATACAAAATTTCTGCTACTTCAATGTACTCTGAAGTTGAACTATCTGCATCATTTTCCAACGCTCCAATGCTTCCTGATGAAACTGATATTGATTCTTGATCCATATGATCACAACTTTGCACAACTGGATCATTTAAGCATGAATGCTCTTTGTTTAGGACTGGCATGCAAATATTACTTGGGAAATTATTGTTGTCAACTTCATTTGCTGGGCAAATCAGGATATCCTCCTCTATAACAGAAACATCATCAACTTGGAATGATGCAAAAACTGGGACAGCAGGGGTGTGAGCACTTTGACATTCATCTTCAAAATTTAGATTATGTCCCTCATTAACATTTGGGACTATAGGGCAGCAAATTTTTTTAGAGAAATACCCTTTTTGAATCCCATACCTCTAGTTATTTTCAATGTCTATTGCAAACTATCGTGCCTGATGCAATGTGGTGGGCTCTTTATCTCTTAATCTATAGCTCATTTTCCTATCAAATGCTCCCAAATAGACAACTAGGCACAGTGCATCATTAGGTCTCATGTATTCTGGTATTCTATTCAATGTCCTCATAAATCTGAGGTTAAAGGCTGGAATCAACTCATCCTCTTCAATATGGATATACATAAAATCACTAATAACTGCATAATCAAAAATTCTTTCACCATATTGATCTAGAAATGCAGATTTAAAATCATGCCAAGAGCTAACAGAGTAAGCTGGAAGATAGGAGAACCAGTCCCTTGCATCTTTATCTAGAGATTGAACAAATAATCTCATAACTACATCTTCATGGTCAATCTCAAAATTATCTACAACATTTATAAACTGCTGCAAGTGTTTCTCAGCTGATTCATCCTTTGCACCATTAAATTTGGGCAAATATTTTTTGATTTTAGATGGAAAAGCATTTGGATAGCCACAAATGCCATCAAAGTTTATGGGCTTATATCTGTCAAGTCTGAAACTCTTTCTATTGCATGGTTGGGACTGATTATTATGCATTGTTGCATTTGACACCTCACTAGGGTTCATGGGCTGATAATACATCATTATGTTCTTACAACCTTTTCTTTTCAACTCAGATTTTTAATCACAGTATGACCTTAGGCTTTTAAAATACAAACTGCTATTTCAGCCTTCCTAAAGTCCTCTATATGAGTCTTTTGAACAATATTGCATGCCCTTTTGAAATATAGATTAGGTTATAACAAAAGCATGCAAGCTCTGCTTTCACCAATGTTTCCCTTTTAACTAGTGCTATTTCACCAAATAGGGAATCTTTTAAAACTTGTGCAAATACCTGGATATGTTGCAGCTGTAGATAGGTTCATTCAACAGAGTCGCCACCTCCTTGAAGAGGAATAAGCTTCAAATAGGCTAAAGCTAAAAATTGATTTCTTTCTTTCTGGGTTCTCCCACAACAGAGTCACATACAGCTTTTTCCTTTGTTGCAACAAAGCACCTCCAGGTCTAATTCTTCAATCCTTTAGACTTAGACTTTCATGGATATGACATTGATCTCCCCAGCGGAGTCGCCAATATCTGTTGGTGACTCGGATGGGCAAAACCTCACCAGAGATTGCAGGATAACACTTTCACATTCGATCCCCAGTAGAGTCGCCAAAATCTATTGGTTATTTTCTCCAAATCGGCAGAGGGTTTGCCAGTTCCAATGCACGGGCAGATTCGGCCAACAGATTACGGGAGGTTGCGTGAGTTGCCTCCCCTTCACTTCTGGTTTTTCCGCACCAAGGGAGTGTCCCTATTTGAAAATCAGCCATCGGGTCCGCTTTGCATCATCCTTCCTCACATATCCCCATGTATATCTGCATATACAAATGCCTCATACATACAAGGCGGAACTCAAAAATTTATCCGCCGCATCTGACTTCGCCTTCAGGTCCGGAATGCATATTTCTTCAATGTATATCAGCTTGTATGTCAAACATACAAGCGCTAGATATACATGCTACGGACTTCAACACTTCTTTCGCTAGATTAGAACATCCCTTTAAAATCCACGTTGTATCTTTCCCTTGCATATTTAAACATACAACACAATGTACAAACCCTTTGATACATCTGCGGAATTTGTGACAGAATATTCCAGGAATGCACCTAAATGCAAATATACATTCACTCCTGCACATACAAACAGGAAATCTTCAGAGAATATGCGATGAATGCATATTTCCCTTGTATGTCGAATATCTACAATTCCACTTGCATACACCCGCGGGCCCCACCGAATGCACCTTCGCTGCACTGTTCACTTTGCATGTCGCGGGCCCTACCAATTGCATCTTTTCTAATGCACTGTTGCGGAATATACAAGGCCCATCATATAATTCGCTTATATCTCAGAGATACAAAGACCTTTGCATGTCTGTGGACCCCGCCGCATGTATCTCCCCCTCGCCACTGTAGCAAATGCATCTTTGCACCTTTGTATGTTTCGCTTGCATGCGCAAATATACAAACCTCTAATATACAACCTGATATACA
Organism: Cunninghamia lanceolata; assembly: GCA_027924645.1. NCBI lineage: Eukaryota > Viridiplantae > Streptophyta > Pinopsida > Cupressales > Cupressaceae > Cunninghamia > Cunninghamia lanceolata. The sequence goes on from BSBN01000738.1 coordinate 7,418,503, forward strand.
AAGCGGGAATATTCTTGAGAATCTGCGAAAGATTTCCCCTTTGTATATGCACATTTAGAGCCCGATATGCACTCAGAAATGCATCTAACTGATTTTTTCAAAGGGCGATTGGGATTTTTGACCCACCAATGCATATTTTGACCTGTATGTATATACAAACACCTTTGTATATTCAAAGGCACATGCATATGACTGATTTTTTGCTTTTTTTAGCACTGCAAAGGTCAAAAGAGATAGAACTTTTTGGATTTTTTGGGAAGGGGCCTGCATATTTAAATGCTTAAAACTTGATTGCTTATGCAGGCACCACCAAGTTCATTTGTGAGTAAATACATACAACGAATTGGTGATTCAAAATGACTTTGATTAAATGATAGTGTTAGCCTAGTTTTGGTATAGATTGTGGGTAATCAACTTTAATAAAGTTAGGATGTTGACTTAAATATCTTAAAAATAGTAGGCACTATTGGGATGAAATATTGGCCTCCTTTTATACTATTTTCATATGTTTTAAGACCTTTTCTATATGGTTCTACAAAGACTTCACAGACATTATCTCTGTTTTATGTTGTTTCATATATACTTTCCAAAGACTTTAACCTTATGCTGATAAATGAAATAAGGTGGTTATATTATCAAATGGATGATTTAAATTGTTGATATGGATGTAATATAGATAGGATTTCATAAGTTTAATATGAGAGGTTGTTTTGTATATATATGCTGGGATGATTAACCTTGTGCAACCATATAAAGAATCCAAGGAGGAGCAATTGCAACAGAATGTAGAACAAAGGAATTAATGAGAATGCAATCCAAGTGCCAGACATGACGATCGGTGGAGATAAATGTGGTCATCATGGGAAAATAAACGCAAGGGAGAAAGAAGACTTATTCTAGAAGCCTCACCAAAGTTTATGAATTTTATTTATGAGCTTTTATGGTTAGAATTTCTATTTGGATAGGACTCTGTTTCCTTTGTTCCAGTTAATAAGTTGATCTCAAAACAATATCTTGATGTCCAGGGATGAATTGATGATTGTAGTTAGTTAGAAGGTTGCATAAGACTCTCCCATCTTTATATAAGTTGGGGGATGAGTTCGTTGATTAGTTAGTTGTTATGTTTTAATTTCCATATAGCTGTTACTTTGTTACAGTTATTAGTTATTCCAGACATGTTCTAATTTTGAATAAAATCTGAAGAAGATTTTGTCTTTGATATGAATTGAATTCAATTGTATGTTATGGGATGTGTGAAGATCTCAAGTAGATGTAATCTCCAGAAAAAGTGAGATAGTTTCCTGAGCTGGCCACTCAAGGTACTAACTCTCACTTTGTGTATTCTCTTATTTATTCATACATTTTTAGTTAAACTGTTTCATTCCATCTTGTGCTATATTGTGAAGTAAGTGAGAAATCTTGCTTGATATTTCCAGTAATTGTGATTCATGAGCAGAGTACATGTTTTTAATCCTCCAGAGGTTAGTGTTATCCTTTTCATCATTTTGAGTTGTTTAGATTAAAACTATAATTTTCTGTTGAATACAGTTATCTTTAGCTTTTGTTGAGGGTACTCGTAGCAACTAGAAGTTTAGAACAACTAGACTGTTTTTGTTGTTTTACATTTTTGTTTACTGTTTTACATTCCTATGCATTCTAGTAAGTAGAACTGGATAAAATAAGAATTGTATAAGGTTAACTTAGAATAGAAATGAGTCTTGAAGGCATAGATAATGCAAGCAACATCATAACCTTACGCTCCTTGGTCGATAATTCAATGTAGGAATGTAATGATAGTGGACTGTTCAGTTAGGTTTAACCCTGAATTTTATTTAAGTCTACAACACATCAGTTTTCCTCTACATTTTTGGCGCTGTTGTTGGGGATGGTGCTATCTTCATAGTCTCATTAGTTAGGTTTCACATGCTTTTATAGTTAAATCTTGATTTCAACATTAGATTTACTAAATTCATTTTTCAAGAAACACCAGGCATTCTACTAACATTGTGCACGGCTGCTGAAACATAAAGCGCAAATTACTGTATGCAGAGGCAAAGAGATACTTGAGGTAGATTCCTCCCATCAACTTCTTAGAATAACGAGGGCACAACTGATTTCAACAACTACACCATAGGAAGTGCTGAAGGAGAGTTTTCTTTTTCATCTTCATTAATACCCCCTACATCTCCATCAGCTTCCTCTGCTACCACAGAAGGAACTTTTAGAACCATGGTAGATGCAATAGAGGATCCTCCAGGACAAGCTACATTTGAATTCCCTATACCAGACCTAGCATAGGCAGCTACTCTGAAAAATATACCACCTTTTGCGTTGCTTGTTTTCTATGGTTTGGTGACTGAAGATCCTAACACTTTCCTGCTCGAGTTTGATGTTCTATGTAGGAGTTATTATTATACCACTGATCCTTACAGACTCAAGCTATTCCCTGCTACCCTAAAAGATGTTGCTTTAAGATGGTTTATGGGACTAGGGAAAGATGCCATTCCAGACTAGGATACCATGAAGACAAAATTCTTGGCAAAATACAAAGACTATTGCAGATGACATGATAGGAGGAAATATTACATATTTAGGATGTCACAGAAGGAGGATGAGCCATTAGAGGACTATGTTGAGAGATTCCAATTTGTCTTGAAGAAAAACCCTCAAAATATGTTGTCTGAGGAATCATTGAAGCTGGTCTTTTTAAGAGGAGTCAATGATGATTGCATGGATGCCCTAAATCTCATTGGAACAGGGGATATCTCCCAACTTCCCTTTGAGGATATTTGTACAACTTGCAAGAACTATTCTAGGACTTTTTCTAGAAAACCCAGAGGAGAAAGAGTAGCCATTGTAGGCAAGGCAACTAATGGAGTTTCTCAAGTGGAAATTAGTAACTTTCCGACCAATATGAAAGAGGATATCATTAGCCATATGGCTACACAGTTGGACACTCTTCACATCAAGAAGAAACAAGAAGAGGTAGATGCAATGCTCACTGAATACTACCCCAGCTGTAGACAAAGGCAATCCAATTGCAAATGCAAGAGGGTGGCCAGTATCCAGCAAGAAAATATTGAGAGACCAGAGTTATAGCAATTTGAAGGAGAGGATGAGAAATTATTCTTCATTGCTCAAAGAAGGCCATGGCAACAAAGACAAGGTATGCCTCCTGATCCACTTAATTTTAATCCTCCCTTTCCTACTACAAACCAAAATTATTCTGCTTGGAATACTCAGTAATGGCCTGGCAATCCAAATACATGGCAAAACCCACAATGGAAAAATCCCCAATGGCCTACCCCGCAAACTGGTTAGAGTCAACAACAACCTAATTCCTGGCCTCAACCAAGTTTCCAAGGCCCTAATTATAACCCCCAGTGGCCTACTCAACAGCAACAATGGCAACCTCAGTGGAACAAGGGCCAACAATGGCAGCAAAATGCACAATTTCAGCAACCTATGATTTCATCTCAGCCACAGCAGCCAGCCATAATGCCACCACCTCAAAATCCACCTCCTAGACCTACCCAAATCTCTGCCCACCCTGCATCTAATCCTAACAACAAGCCTATACTAATGAGGTGATGCAATATCCCACCTATGGGGTGGAAGTGAGTAATGTTCATCTTAGATCAGGGAAGCAACTTGCAGGACCTTCATCTCCCCAAATTACCAAGCTTGAAGATGAAGAGCCCATTGAAGAGGCCCTAGATAAACAACCCTTGGAACTTGAATCAAACCAAGATGCCCAACCTACCTTGCAACAGAAGTCTCCTCCTTTCCCTGACCATTTGGCCATGCAAAAGCAACCAGCCCAAGCTGATACTGTCCTTCTCAGCCAGCTAAAAGATATCAGCATCAAGATTCCCTTAATCCAAGACATCAAGGATATCCCCATATATACTAAAACTATTAGGGATCTTTGCATAAGGAAGCCAGGAAGGAAGAGAATAGATCCTTAGACGGTACATGTTTTAGGTAATCTTGCTAACATCATGTTGGGTAATATAACTATTCCAAAACATACAGACCTAGGAAGTCCAGTGGTGGATGTCAAGATCAATGGGACTCTGATTAAGAACACTCTGATAGATTTAGGTGTTGCTATTAATGTCATGACCAAGGAAATAATGCAGACACTCCAATTAAACAACCTTAGGCCTACTCAGACAGTCTTGCAATTGGCTAATAGGTCTACAGTCAAACCTGAAGGGGTCATAGAAGATTTGGTCATTGCATTAGATTCTTAAGAATATCCTACTGATTTTATTGTTTTGCAACCTAAGGTTAATCTTACTAGATATCCTCTTATACTAGGTAGACCATGGCTTGCCACTGCTGATGCATTTATAGGTTGTAGGTCTAGAAACATGATCATATCTAATGGGACAGTGACCAAGCAGTTGGTATTATATCCACCAGCCCAGCCATACCATGAGCTTGAGCAGAGCATTTGGCCTAACTTGGAGGATGAGGACGCCTATTCCTTGCAAACCCTGACGACTATAGAAAGCAGCCCTTTATTGACTATTCCAGATGAAGATGAATTAATTACTCATGTCATACAAAACAATTGTAGGAGACATCCACAGCAGCAAGACTGCCTATCTTGCTTGCAAGACCCCCTGAGTAGCATAATACCCAGTAGTTCATTAGAAGAAGTCTCCCAAATCTTCCATGCATTATTGCCTCAACAATGCTTACCTGTATTACCCAGCCTTGATTTGTCTTCTGTTCAAGAACTGTCTAAACAAGTAGAAGTCAAGCTAGGTAAGTTGTTGAACATTAACAATACACTGACTGACGAACAACAGCAATCCCTACATGCAATATTACATAGACACTCAGCAGCATTTGTTTGGGATTACAATTATATGAAAGGTATTTATCCTACCCTATACATGCACAAGATATACATAGATGATGGGTATAGACCAATCAGACAACAACAAAGGCACATGAATCCAGCCCTCAGAGAAATTGTTAAAGCTGAGCTACAGAAACTTTTGGATGCAGGCTTCATATACCCCATTTCAGACAGTGAATGGGTTTCACCATTGGTTATAGTCCCAAACAAAGGAGGCAAGTGGAGGGTTTGTGTTGACTACAAAGAATTGAACACTACTACCAGGAAAGATCACTTTCCATTACCCTTCATTGACCAGGTTCTTGACTCTCTAGCAGGCAAAAAATATTTCTCTTTCCTTGATGGTTTTAGTGGCTATAATCAGATTAAAATTGCTCCAGAAGATCAAGATAAAACAACGTTTACTTGCCCTTGGGGGACATATGCCTACTTTGTCTTACCCTTCGGCTTGTGCAACGCTCCAGCTACATTTCAAAGGGTAGTCCTTAGTATTTTCTCTGATTTTGCACATGACAGTATGGAGATTTATATGGATGACTTCACCACATATGGTAATCCATATGATGAGGCCCTACACAACTTGGAGAAGGTATTGAAAAGATGTACAAAGCACAATCTCTCTTTGAGTAATGAAAAATGTTTTCTTATTATGACACAAGGAATAGTTTTGGGGCACTTTATCTCAAGTGCTGGAATACAAGTGTATCCAAAGAAAATTGAAGTTATTTCCACCCTACCTATTCCACAGAAGTAGAAAGATGTTAGGAGTTTCCTAGGACATGCAGGTTACTACAGAAGGTTCATTCAAGATTTTAGCAAAATTGTTGCACCTTTATTTACTCTGTTAACAAAGGACAGTGAATTTGAGTGGACACCAGATTGTCAGACTTCTTTTGAAAAGCTGAAAACCTCCTTGACACAAGCCCCTGCACTTAGAGGACCAAACTACACCTTACCTTTTCACATCCATACTGATGCATCAGATTTTGCCATGGGTGTAGTTTTAGGCCAACAAGAAGGAACCAAGGAATATGCTATTTACTATGTAAGTAAGAATCTATAAGGAGTTGAATTGAATTCTATAGTGACAGAGAAAGAGATGTTAGTAGTTGTTTATGCCATAAATAAATTCAGACACTATATTACTGGCTACCAAGTATTCATCCACACAGATCATGTTGCAATTAGATATTTGATGAATAAACCCATAGTGGGTGGCAGGCTTGTCAGATGGTTATTACTACTCCAGGAATTTGACATCAAAATTGTTGACAAGCCAGGCAAGGCTAATGTAGTTGCTAATTTCTTATCCAAACTACCAACACAATCAGCAGAAGGAGTGGTTGATGACTCTTTTCCTGATGAGCATCACTTTGCTCTCACTGTTCACACACCTTGGTATGCAGACATAGCTAACTATTTGGTTTCGGGACAAATTCCAGGATACTTTTCTCCAAGAGAGAAGAGGCAACTAGTTCATAAATGTTTTCCATATTCTTGGATTTCTAGATTTTTATTCTATACTGGCCGAGATAACATAATGAGAAGATGTATCAGAGAAGATGAGGTGTTTGACATTTTGAAGGCCTGCCTTGATGAACCTTATGGGGGGCATTTTGTAGCCAAAAGAACAACATTCAAGATACTCACAACAGGGTATTACTGGCCAACACTTCATAAAGATGCTGTCAAATACACTAGGAGATGTGACAGATGTCAAAGAATGGGAAGACCTACTAGGAGTGATGAAATACCCTTACAACCACAAATCTCATTAGCTCCTTTTGACAAATGGGGACTTGATTTTGTAGGTCCTATATCTCCAACATCAAACAACAAAGAGTATATCCTGGTATGTACATACTACTTAACTAAATGGGTTGAAGTGAAAGCATTACAGTTTGCCAGAGATGGCAATGTGGCCAAATTCTTGTATGAAGACATCTTCACTGGGTATGGTGTTCCAAGAGAAATAATAACTGACCAAGGACCACAATTTACATCTAATTTAATAACTCAATTGGTTGCTGAATATCAGATCAAACATAAGAAATCCACTCCATACCATCCTCAGGCTAATGGACATGTGGAAGTCACTAATAGAGAAATTGAGAACATCCTGACCAAGACAGTGCAGCTTCATAGAAGAGATTGGGTTTCTAGGCTCCCTGAAGCTGTTTGGGCATATAGAACAACTTGGAAGACAACTATAGGGTTTACACCTTATGAGTTGGTCTATGGCAAGACTGCAGTCCTAGCTATTGAATTTGAACACAAAACCTTGAGGACAGCAATGGACCTAGGAATGGATTTGACCACTACACAATAGGAAAGACTACAACATTTGAATGCCTTGGATGAAATGAGACTAGAGGCCATTCATCATACATAGGTCATATAGAAGCAAAGGGCAAAATGGCATGATAAGTACATCAAAACAAAGGAATTCACTACAGGAGACTGGGCACTACTTTATGATTCACTGTATAAGGACCTCAAGGGCAAGCTTCAGTCATGTTAGCTAGGCCCATATGAGATCAAGCACATCTTTCCTAATGCTGCAGTTCAATTGTAGACTATAGATGGAGTTCAGTTTTCACTACTGGTCAATGGGCACAGATTAAAGTTGTATAAAAAGCCACTTCAGAAGGATGACTTTCTTGTTTCTTTAACTGCTTAGTATGTTACTCCTGATATGCCTGATGCTGTGACACCAGAAGATTCACATTTAGATGCTGTGACACAAGAAGATGCACATTCAGATGCTGATACACCAACACTGTCCAGTGATGTGGAGGTTGAGTTGCAATACTCAACCCCTGTTGCTGAAAATTAAATTTCTTTGTTTTTACTCACATGCACACACATCACAATTTCCATGGTTATGGTGCAGAAGCACCTTGGCAAATCAAAGTTGTCCTAGACAAATTTTTGATTTTGATTAAGCTGTAAAGCTTCAACATTGTATAAGGTTAAACAAGTCATTGTTATGTCATTAGGAGTGTTAAATGTTCAAATGTTACCTCCATTTGCAAAAGGGGAAATGTTATCTTTCAAAAATGTAAAAATGAGGGAAGGTGAGGAGTCATTTGGCTCTTGATTCATTCCTAGGAAGTTAGGAAGTGAAAAGACAAATTTGAATGCCTTTAAAAGGCCTTGTAACATCTAAGGAATTCGTGGGTGGTTGATTGGAAAGTTCTAATGAATAAAAGAATATTATTTTTATTGTATTTCTTCAGAAATTTTCTGCTTTCTATCATTGTACGGCCCTGTACAGGCAAGGACTGGTGCCAAGTTGGTTGTAAGTGATAGTTCTATAAATCACCCTCCATTTCCATTTGGTTGCATGCATTTTGGTGTTGTAGTGAGTTAGATATTGAAGATTTTGTCAAAACTGTCAATACCCTGCTCTAGGGTAAACAGTGTGCACTAAAAATTAGTTTTCTCCTAATTTCATTGTTGAAATCTCCTGCAAATTGGCAAGAAGGTAGTTTGATATGTATTCTAAGAGATATCAAGGGTTCCTGGTCGATGGTTGAGGTTTGAGGCAGTTTCCACGATGCCCTAGGACTGTAAATGGTGGAAAGGTCTGATAAAACAATGTACAGTGAGGTTTTTTATGAATTGAGATTGTGATTCTTGAATTTTACAGTAATGACATTGCTTTTAAATGATACTCAGATACATAGTAATTCATTTTATAGATTGGTTTTGGTGATCTTATATGTTTAAGACCATGGTTTGTTGACTGGTCTATTGAGACAGTCTGAGGACAGTCCTATTTAGGACATAGTTTGAAATGTTGTTGTCTTCCACTTTGAAAGGTTGTGAAATCATTTTGCAGAGGGTTTATTTGGGGATTCTTAGATAGTTTTGAACCATATAGAGCATTCCTTTATTTGATTGTATGTCAATTATGTAAGATGACTGGTCTTTGGAAGCCTATTCAGGCCTAATGGAATGTTGACAATCATGTTTTGAACCCTAATTCTTGCAGCAACCTATACCGATTCTAATATATGTTTTAAAACATTGAAATGGCTACTTGGAATGTCGATTACAGTCATGTTTAAGGGTCTGAGTGAAGAGATATCTCTGACAGTCTTTAATGGTAGGGCTACTAGGAGTTAAAGACAGTCCATGAAGCAATGGCAGATGCATGAAGGGACAGTCCTTGGTAACTGTTTGTTTTGGTTGAGATAGGATTCCTAAAGGATGGAAAGAAAGACAACTAAGGTATTGTTGAGTCAGAGTTGTGAGGAACTCAGTTTTGTGCCATTAACTTATGAAGGTTTCTTGTGAAGACTTATGAGGTTGTGGATTGAAAACCTTTGTTATTGAATATGCTAGTAAAGAGTTGAGTTGTTCTATTTCCTCTGCATCAGGGTACAACAAATCATTTCCACCAAGACCTATTTTTCACTTATTCAATTGGGACCTGACTCAACTGGGACCTGTTATATTATGTTTACATTTACACAGTCAAGACATGTGCTGCAAGCGCTCGTAGAAACATCTGTATACTTCTCTATTCCATTACTTGGTGAACACTACCTCAATTCTCCCGCCCATTCCATCTACCCGTATTCCTTTCCAATTGATCCATTCATATTATTCCAAGTGTCAATTCACCTTTATGAGTTGGTACTTTCATCCGCCATCTTGCACTATTCCATTATAACTCTGTAACTGTACAGCCAACTTACCATTTGTCGCATGCGTATTCTATCACCTCACCAGTGTTGTTCACAACTTCCAAGGTATGTTAATTATTTCATTTCGATATTTATGTACATTCAACAAATTTCCATTAATACACTTAGATTTCTTTTTATATTCATGTTTACTCAGTTTATTTCATGCATGCGATGTATATTACCACCATTTCTTTTAATCACTACTTCTCCATCTGTAATACCTACCATATGAAGTGCGGTCACTTCATAATTAAGTTGGGGGGAGGGGTTTCTTTTCAATGATTATCATTTGATCATTGTTGCCTTTACATTTTTGCCTTTACCTTTGAAAACCTTGTTTAAAACCTTGCCTTTTAACAAAACCAGACAAATACTTTGCGCCATTAACTTACCTCTGTCAAATAATGAATTAATACCCTAAGGAGTTATGAAGTTATAGTGGAGAAGTAGGAAAGAGGCAAATTGAAAGACTAGTTTTTTGGGGTGGCGAGCTGAAGTAGTAGAAATTGAGCAATAGAAGTTGACATTGTACATAAAATTGACACTGTAGAGTTGTAATTCATAGTAGTAATGGGAGGAGACGTAATCAGAAGGGAACCCTTGGCACACAAGGAAATATTGGAGGATGTGCTGGTTCTTTCCCTCTTTACGAGAGTAGGTTGGCTTGATTACTTCCTCAAATTGACAGAATATGACGATGACATGGTAAAAGAATTTGCACTTACTCTGCAGTATGATGAAGCAATGGTTAGAGGGTTGATAGTAGATGCTTCTAATCTTGTAATTGCTTAAGTTTTAGGGTTGCCTAGAACAAGGTTTGAGTATCCAGCTAGGGCTGATGCAGCTGCGACCAGGGAGGAGTTTTGTGAAAGAGGTGAACACCTAGATTCTACCACACAAGGTACCAAATGACTATCTCTTCCATATTTTTGGGGGAAATGTGCTTTCTATATTACCAAGTATATTACTTGTGATGGTAGATATAATATGTTGTATACTGCACATCTTAAACTGCTCAACCATTTGAGACACAAGAAACTTGTCAATGTTCCCAATTATTTGTATAGTATGCTGAAAATGATGTCTTCAGAGTATCAGAGACAACATGTAACGCCCCGCTAGGAAACCCCAGAGGACAACACAACTATGCTAAATAAACATGACAAATCTTTTTTTATTTTTAAAGATAGAATAACAAAGTAATGTCAGCCACATCAACACAGATCATTAAACTATCTTGTCCTCTAAGGTTTCCACAGTTGCATTACTTACTAAACTATTTACAGGATGAAGAATTAACTAACATCAATAATTCAATTCTAATCTATTGCTTCACATGTGAGAACACATACATTTCCATGAAATAACATTAAATGAGAAATTGACAAGATCATATAATTAGAATTACAAGTACATATACAATTTCCCATACATAAGGGTACGTCATTACATCATTCACACTATCACTTTCTGAATTGCCTTGGAATACTTACAATATGATAAATCTGATACACCAAACTAGCACATGAGCACAAATAGCTATCTCATCAAACTAGAACATGGTCTGGAAACTACAACACAAGGTCCATCCTTCTCGCACATAAACCGAGACTAGGGAAAACCAATGGAATAAGCTCTTTCACCTGACCATGTGGAACCCTAAGGTCCGCCCCCTGAGCTAGGAGATAACATAAGGTTCCACAGCAACAACCAGATAAGGAGACGAAGACTAACAACTGCAAGGACTACACAGGACTCAAGTACAACACGGGTCAACAAGACAACACAAGCAGCATAAACATCACTTCCACACTTAACAGGACTTCTAGATGAGTGTCATCGCATGGTCCTAGCATGGGTTACCCTGACAGTCTCTAGCTAGATGCCGGCCCCCATCCATGGGTTACCCTAATAGTCTCTCGCTAGGCACCGGCCCCCATCTATGGTTACCCTGACAGTCTCTCACTAGATGCTGGCCCCATAGGGTGACACATGCGGAATCAACCTCCCTTTCATGAGGACAAAGAAGTTGATTTTGCCAACCACGGCCTTCTCATCTCATCCTTAGCTTGAACGAGCACTACAGGCATGAGTGAGGCATCCAATTATCTTGATTAATGTGAAAGCTCTCCAACCCTCCAAATTTGATTATTAAGTTATCACTGGATTAACAACTTCCAATGGGTTACCCTGACAGCCACTTTGGGCGTCGGCCCCACATTGGAAGCCACTTCCCTTCCTGCATCTAGAAGACCCTTAACCAACAAGCATAACAACAAGTTTCCACATACTGTGCAAGGCATTTACCTTCTTGCATACAAATCTCAACAAAAGTATCCAGAGCAAGGCATGGGTCCTCTTGCTCCAAAAATTTCAACCGAAACAAAGTGTAACCCAGAGCAAGGCATGGGTCCTCTTGCTCCCAAAATCTCAACCATAAAATGAACCAACACATAAATTTATTACATGCTTAATACAATAATGAACCACAACAATAAAGAAGGACTCTACCACCTCATCATGAAAACAACATCAACACGAGTTGCACGAATTAGGAACACTGAACAAGGTATTATCCTTCTTGCTCAGTCATCATAACCACATGAATCCATAAACAGAGGGAAGTAAACACTACATAAAACCACTAGAGTCATACACATGACTCCCCCTCTAGGCCTCTGGAATCAACTTCCCTAATGACACAGACACATGACACCTCTGTAACACAATGGTTCCATTCGATGTTCACTTCCAAATGCACAACATAGACTAAGAACTTTAACCAATAATTCACTTACAACACATAATGGAAACACATGAAATATTGTACCAAGCATGGGACTAAAAGAATGTAACATTAATTCCAAACATGGTCAAACATTCAACAAACATAAGGTGGATCTATCTCTACAGTGCAGGACTTAATATTCTAGCACTTACATCATAACTAGTCACCCCTTTAATATCTTCGAAAGTTATATACCTCATGTCTACTAGATTGGCATGATTCATGTTCGCATTACCTACACACTTAATAACATTCATTAAGGCACTAGATTTCAAGAATGGTATAAGATATCATGTCCTTCAAATAGATCAAAGAGAAAACATAAGATTAGGATTATAATTTCCCAAATGATGATCATAATGACATTATTCTAACTTATTTAATTAATAGAATAAAATCTTAACAAGATCATTATTCTAGACAATGGTATTAATGACCAAGACGATAACCAACATTACTTTTCAAAGTAGAACAACTCCTAAACTGACCTATTCCAACCATAGATTAGGGTTTCTAACAAGTAAGATCTTAACTCAAACCGGTTATCAAAATACTTCAACAATATCACTTGCAACACGACTCAAATAAAATGATGATTTAAAACTAATGACAAATAACACATCTATAATCTAATTCAATACCATACAATGTTCTCTCAACATAGCCAAATTCATAGAACATTAATAATAAAATTCTAATACCAAACTAATTACATTAATCTAAAACTCTTATTTTCAAACCTATAAAAAATATTCAATACATTAAATTACCTTTATTCCATTCCCTCACAATACATAAATTAATAGGCATAATTACATGTCTTAATTTCATATACTAATTACATATCTTAATTTCATACACTAGTAAATTAAAGAGATCCGCTCTAATAATAATTTTATTAATACACATATAATAATAATCTAGATAATTGTAAATACTATTAAATATAACTGTAAAAACAAGGCTAAAAGCTTATAATATTAGAATGCTATAAATATCTTACACTAGTTAGAATCACAAGATACTAAACCTGAAGCTACAATGAAATAACAATGTTCTAAGGTTAGGTTGAGAGGAAAGGAATACAGAACAATAAAACATTCCTATAGATCTAACATCTTTATCAAATCTACCACACTTTTAACCACATACATAAGATAGGATTATCACAAAATGAATTTGTTAAGAAGGCTTTAGAAGCTAACAACAATGTAAAATGTGAAAGCATAGACAGAGCATGCAGACTGCTTGATGGAATGCCTCAAAGAGAGTCATATGATGGAAAGCAATGATCATAGGATATGCACAAAATGAATTTGTTGAAAAATCTTAGAGAAACCCAATTCGAAAATATAGAGTTATTGGTGACGCAACTAACTGGGTATGAACAGTTTTTGGCTATGAATTAGATAACTAGGTCGTGCACCATATACCAAGAATTTAGAGGAACCCAGTTCGTAAAACAAAAGTTATGGCTACCGCAATAGACTATAAAAATAGAGATAAAATGGGCAATAGATAGACAGTCACAAAACATTCATATCTCCAAAACAACGAACTGGGTATGGACTAATTTTGGATATGATTTAGACAACTAGGTAGTACACCATATATCAAAAATTAAGAGGAACCCAGTTCATAAAACAAAATTTATGGCTGCCTCAATAGACTATAAAAATAGAGATGAAATGAGCGAGAGATAGATAGTCACATCAATCGGTGATTCCTAGAAATGCAATGATACAGACATGCACAATTGGATCTGACAACAAGGTTTCTAACCTCTCAAGAAAATTACAATCAATAGGAAAAATTATAAATCAAAAATTTGCTTCAATAGAAAAATGAGACAAAAATTAGAACCAAAGGAACTTGATTTCGCTTGCTTGACTGGCTGAAGATTCGATGCCGGGTTCAACTGTTGCAGCCACAAACCATTCTCTCCTCCCCCAAAAAGTTCCATCTGCTGAAGATTCTTATGAGAGAGAAATCCCCCCTAAAAATAGTCCAAAAACTCCCTATTTAGAGAAAAGAAATCCCCTAAAATCTTCCAGAAGATTCCCCCCACAAGAGGCAATAACTCCTGCAAGAACAATATCTTACAATTTGCTATTTTTAACATTTTACAACTAGACCAAGATAAATATATTTTATGGCAACACATAAATATTATTTATTTATTTAACTCTAGTTGCAATTACATTTATTACTATTATTATTATTATTTATTAACTTAACTTCTAGAATAATATATTTTTCATAAACTAAATTTACATAAGGACATTTATATATTTATTTATTTAGCAAAATGCTTCATAACTAATTATTTTATTTTAAGGCAACAATAACCAAAATAATACCAACAAAATAACCCAACTATCAAACCATACCTGACTACTATGCAAGATCGGAAAACAAGACCACCACAACAATGACTGACTATCATGACCAAACTGACAACACTGACAGGGTACACAATCGGATACTCATCCTCTTGAAGGATGATGGCTAGGCTAGGCTAGGGGACCATATGTTATCTCCATTCAACAACTTCTATTGGTATGAAGGCACGCTCAAACCTACCAATTCAGGTGGAGTCGATACCTGGTACCTGCAACCTGTAGCAAACAAAAGTGTCGAATACATACATATAATCATCCAAGCAAGCACATAGTGATAGAGAATCGCAGCGTAGTAGGGTACTCATTATGAGTAATACTACACTGTCCCTTCACAAAACACATCACAAGTATCCACATTAAACAAATTCATTAGTAACTTAACAACCAGATAACACATAGACAAATAATCGCATTAATCACGTAGTAAAACTAATTTACATAATCAATTAACCTATAACTGATCACATCATAAGCATAATGTATTAATCATAAAGTATCAACAATGTCATCATAATAAACACCAATGAGTGTCATCAACTATATCATAACAGTAAGCTTACCATCAACATGTCTATCATACCCTACATATTCCAAGTATTTTACCTTCTTCTTCATGCTCCTTAGCCCGACCACCTGCTCATCCAGGGTGAGAATTCAATACCCACAGATTGAGTGGGAAGCCTTTAAACAATGTGTAGACATCTCAACACTCTTAGAAGCACCAAAGCTAGAAGAAGATATCCCACATGAAACTGAACCCCCTATTGAAACTGAGCAAGAAGAAACACAACCTGAGAACCCTCCAGAGTTTTGGCCTGTATCAATTGAAGAGCCCTCAACCTCTTCTTCTAAAATAAAAAGAACCACTTCCTCAACATCTAGAAAGAAAACAAAGAGTAAGAAGGAGAACAACAAGAAGAGGAAAGGGGTAGAAAAACATGAGACAGTTACTCCTAGGCAATCATGGAGATTAAGGAAGCAAGGTGTTAAAGAGAAAGTTGTTGAGCACCAAAAAGAAGACAAAAATAAAGGCCAGCAGGGTACTGATTCAACTCCTTTGAATCTAGATTCAGATGGAGGAGAAAACCCTCTTGAGAAACTTCTACTAACGCCTGTGCAAATGTTAATATGTCTAGTAGAAAATGAAGGTACATTTCTTCTTCTAATTCTGAATCAGAAGATCTGTTTACTACCAGAAAAATGGGAAAACTTGTGCCAGATGACTTTGCTAAGAAAATTTTGAAGGAGAAAAGGAATTGTTAGAAGACAGAGATATTAGGAAGGAATTACAGGAAGCCCTAGACAGAATAAGGCAACTTGAGGAATAGGTAAGGGGTTATGAAGAAAGAGATAGAGAAAAAGAAAAGAGGATTCAAGAGTTGGAGGAGAAGATCCAAACTTATGGCCACGGTTCTAACTTTGATTTGTTGGCACAGTTGGCTGAAAATAAAACAAAGATTGAGGAAGAAGAAGTACTTACTCTCCAACCTCTTGTGGTAAAAACCCCAAAGTACCATATTACATTGTCCTTGGGCTTTGAACTAATGAAATTGACTGATGAAAACAGGCAAGAGAAGGAAAACTGGGAAAAAGAGAAGCATAACCTCAATGAATCTGTTGTAGAAAAGGAATTGAAGATTAAACAGTTAAAGCAAAAGTTGATAGAGGTTATTGAAAGATCCAAGCATATTATGGGATGCAGACCTCTATCAAGACTGTATGCACTATTTTTGAAAGAAAATTTTCTCAATTTTTAGTTTAATAGATTTATCAATGATTAACCCGACTTGCATTCAAGGTTTATCTTTTGTAATTACTTCAAAGAGGTTAGCCTAGAAGAACAAGACCAATTGTGTGAGTATTACCTGCACAATTATATGATGGATGAAGATACAGAATGGAATCCTTGCATTTATGTTGGAGACCTACAGGTCAGAGCATTAATGTCATATTTCAAAAATGAACAACTCAGAGGGTTATTGATGGACCAATATGAAGAGCAGGAAAAGAAAGTACCACTGCAACTAAGGAAGGAAGCCTTGGAGCCTAAAATTATTTTGACCCAATGGTTAACATTACTATCTCATAAAGGACCAGGTAAGGTGATCATGGATTTAAGACTTAGGGACTACAAAAGATTACAGAGGATGGTAGTGTCTATCATCCAAAATTGTCAGAGGTATGTGCAGAGCAGATGGGACAGTTTAACTCCAGAGTTACAAAGAAAGGAACTCCATTCTATCCACAACTTCATGAATATGCTTGAGAGATTGCGCAGGTATATCCAGATATCAAAGTAGAAGGGAGTATCATGGTTACCTCTCACTTATCAACTTCCTATCTTTCTTTATCCAGTGCCACATTGGATAGGAGGGAAAAGTGAGCAGTGTAGGCGTGTTGAGCTGATCAGGATGGAAAGACTTGCATGCTATAATGGGTTCTACCTCAAGCAGGGACAAGGCGTTAGGGAGGACACAGACCTTGGAAGAATTACTTTGCATTATAACTGTCTACCATAGATGTCTAGTTCTTTAATTTTGCTTAGGAACAAGCAAAAGTTTAAGTTGGGGGGAATGTTGGGATGAAATATTGGCCTCCTTTTATACTGTTTTCATATCTTTTAAGACCTTTTCTATATGGTTCTGCAAAGACTTCACAGCCATTATCTCTATTTTATGTTGTTTCATATATACTTTCCAAAGACTTTAACCCTATGCTGATAAATGAAATAAGGTGGTTATATTATCAAATGGATGATTTAAATTGTTGATATGCATGTAATATAGATAGGATTTCATAAGTTTAATATGAGAGGTTGTTTTGTATATAAATGCTGGGATGATTAACCCTGTGCAACTAGATAAAGAATCCAAGGAGCAGTTGCAACAGAATGTAGAATAGAGGAATTAATGAGAATGCAGTCCAAGTGCCAAACATGACGATCGATGGAGATAAACGTGGTCATCATGGGAGAATAAACGCAGGGGAGAAAGAAGACTTATTCTTAAAGCCTCACCAAAGTTTATGAATTTTATTTATGAGCTATTATGGTTAGAATTTATGTTTGGATAGGACTCTGTTTCCTTTGTTCCAGTTGATAAGTTGATCTCAAAACAATATCCTGATGTCTAGGGATGAATTGATGATCACAGTTAGTTAGAAGGTTGCATAAGACTCTCCCATCTTTATATAAGTTGGGGGATGAGTTCGTTGATTAGTTAGTTGTTATGTTTTACTTTCCATATAGCCATTACTTTGTTACAGTTATCAGTTATTCCAGACATGTTCTAATTTTGAATAAAATCTGAAGAAGATTATGTCTTTGATATGAATTGAATTCAACTGTATGTTATGGGATGTGTGAAGATCTGAAGTAGATTTAATCTCCAGAAAAAGTGAGATAGTTCCATGAGCTGGCCACTCAAGGTACTAACTCTCACTTTGTGTATTCTCTTATTTATTCATGCATTTTTAGTTCAACTGTTTCATTCCATCTCATGTGCTATATTGTGAAGCAAGTGAGAAATCTTGATTGATATTTCTAGTAATTGTGATTTATGAGCAGAGTGCATGTTTTTAATCCTCTGCAGGTTAGTGTTAGCCTTTTCATCATTTTAAGTTGTTTAGATTAAAACTGTAATTTTCTGTTGAATACAGTTATCTTCAGCTTCTGCTGAGGGTACCCGTAGCAACTGGAAGTTTAGAACAGCTAGACTATTTTTGCTATTTTACATTTTTATTTAATGTTTTACATTCCTATGCATTCTAGTAAGTAGAACTGGACAAAATAAGAATTATATAAGGTTAACTTAGAATAGAAATGAGTCTTGAAGGCATAGATAATGTAGGCATCATCATAAGCTTACACTCCTTGGTTGATAATTCAATGTAGGAATGCAATGATAGTGGACTGTTCAGTTAGGTTTAACCCTGAATTTTATTTAAGTCTACAACACATTAGTTTTCCTCTACAGGCACAATTTCAAATTAATAATGAATAGTCTTTTTGATGTGAACTGGTCATCAATTCAATTTGAATAGCTTTGATTATATTTTACTACTAACCCTAAATTTTGACGTACTATCAGTTACATGAGAATTTTTAAATAATAAATTTGGAGTTATTGTGAATAAAAGGAATTTTAAATGTGAAACATAAATGATTGATCTAGATATTAGTATGGATTTTGAAGTGATTTATTTAAAACCTTAAAATCATTATTTAATGTGAATAATTCATTTAATGGGAAATTGATATGGGATAATATTATGAATTTTATGAGTGGGAATGCTATGAATTAATCTTTTTTTATTATGGGTAAAAGAGAATTTTGAAAAGGCCCCACCCTTTTACAAAGACCAAGAAAGATACATCATAGAAGCCCAAGCAATGATGAGGAACATGGATCAACTAGCACTAAGGCCTTAATACAACATCGAACCAACAACACCCCATAAGTAGTGGCAAGAAAAACTTAGGGCAAACCACCCAATAACAACAACAAATAAATAAACTCAATGTGGCTTGAAGCAATAGTGCTTCAAAGTACTTTGTATCCTACCAACAACCCTATCCTTTGACTCAATCAACCCGATTTCCTTTCCAACAATATTCCCATTTTTAAGTGCCAAGCTTGAATCAAAATAAAATAAGGGGTTGCTAGAATGCTTCTCGACTAGATCCATCTTCCTATTTTCCTTATTAGAGGACATCAAGGTGGGTAAATGTTGAGACCCACATGTAGGGTTGAGGGCATATATTTCATGGATCTCACTATTTGACCCCTCCTTAATAGTTTCCTTCTCCTTCGATCTACTCACATCATGATGAGACTACACTTAGAAACAAGATTAAAAACATCCAAATTAGTCTTGTTTGAAAGAGGACAAACCACCTCACCATTACACCTTAGGGGTACTGCATTCGTACCTTGAGGTAGAGAAGGCTCCTTCTAATCCATTTTCTTCTTGTGAACTTGCCTCTTGCTAGTGATCCTATACCCAATAGTAGCATGGATAGGCATATGGCAATTGTGACACACCACTAGGGATCCCCATAAATGATTTGTTGACCCATTCATTCAATTTAGAGGTTAAGGTGTGTTGGTTTTTTCCCAGACTGGATGCTTATTCCCAGATTTCCCTACAAGGTAGCCATCAGTGATCAACAGGATCTCTGGGCCAGGGGCCAACAGTGTAGGAGATAGACTCTATATTTTATCTCCTCTTCTTCTTCAGGCTCTGCAAAACCTAGGGGGGTATTCCCTACTCAACACCCATGATAATGTGCATACTAAGGCTGGGATGCTGACAGAAAGCAGATGAGTCCTCCTGTAAGTAGACCAAAACTGAAAGATAAGAGCAAAGGGGCTAGCTTTGGGCCTATTTGCAGTTGTAGACAGAGGACTGAGGATCCTAAAACTAATTCTAATGTCCTAATGGTTGTTTTAGAGTTTGATTATGATTTTGAGTTTGGATGCAAAGCTGGACATGGTTGTAACACAAACACAAAGCAAGATTGGTGCCTATCCAGGGCCTGGAGTCAGTAGACATACACCTGTGAATGATCAGCATGAACAGCTAAAACTGGATTTCAGGGGGATATATATATGATACCTGCCATACAGATATCTCCCAATACAGAGTGTTAAGTTATCTCTACTTATGGCATCCCTACTGCAGTATACCCTTCCCAATGTTCAACCTGAAAACAGTTTAATCTACCCCTTGAGCAGAAGTTAAAAGATCAGACATTCAACATAGGAATTCTATGTTCTAGAGTCTCAAATATTGCCCAAATATCCAGATTCAGAAGAAGAATACATGCAATACTGGAGACAGAATTAACAAAACACATGCTAAGATAGCATTTCTCATATAAGATTAATCATGAAATCAGTGGGTTCATGCCAAAACATACAACAAGAGATACATAGACTCACAGGTTTAGCTGTACAGAGCAACCAGATCAGCTTGTTTTGAATTATAGAGCCAAAAATCTTCAACTTTCAACAACCACTAAAAATGGTAACACAGTCTGCTTATAATAGCCAGAGAGTGTACCACAGCAATTAATTACATGATTATTACAAAAAATCCACCAGATACAGTCCTCAGAAGGAATGGCGCTCAGAAAATATTAATGCAGTAGACAAAGGGGAGCCTCGAGCCATGCGCCACTATCTGGGGTCTTCATCCACGATCAGGCAGCTTCACCGTTTGCATTCATCGCCCATACCCTTGCACGACCGTCATTGATGGCTCAACCACCCGCATTTCACTTGGAGACCGTCGCTGCATTCAAAAAGGATTTCTCGCCAAAACGCGTCCTTCGCAGGTTCAAAAATAATGCAAGGGGAAAAATCCCACATGCATGGTGAGGAGTTCATATCACCACTTTAAAAACATGGCCACAAGCTCAATAGATGTCGAGCGCCTTTTGTTACGCTCGACACACAACCATCCGCCAAATACCCATCGCCAAGACATACATTATCGGCCTACCCGACAGATCTCCTGCCGACCACAGTGGTCTCACCGATCGCAACATCTCCACAAGTCACCAACATCCCCATCGGCCAGAGGAGAACCATCGGCCAGCTCAACAAAACTTACCCCGACCTCACTAGTCTCTCTGATCACACACTACACTGCCCCCCTGTCGGTGTGACTTACGCTGATAACATCACATCGGCCAAACATCTCACATCGGTAGCTCCCAAAAAACCTTCGCCGATAGACAACTTTCTCGCTGAACGCTACTCCATACTCCGCTGTCGGTGTGACATACACCATCGGCCAACCCGAAAGTCTCCCCGCCGATACGCCGAGTCACACCGAAGACCACCATCAACTCCATCATCGGCCAGAGAAAAAGTATGCTACAGCGATGTCTCCTGATCGGCAAGAAAAACATCATCGGCCAAGCATCTCAAAGTCGACCCGATACTCAATCTCACTCCGATGGCACTCCCCATCGGGGTGACTTCCCTCCATCGGCAAACTGCAAAAGACCTTCGCCGATATGCTAAATCTCGCCGACGAACACTTGACTCACTCCCCATCGGCATGACCAACGCTGTCGGTGGAACCATAAACTTCCCAGCCGATGAAGAATGTTACGCCGATGCCTACAAATAAAACACATCCTCCATCGGCGAGACTCTTAACTGTCGGCACAACACTTGCCCATTCACCCGACCACACAGGTCACCCCGATGCCAAACACCAAGCCAACCTGATCGCCAAGAAGCCTACGAGGTCACACCGATGGGCAAGAAAACATAGGGTTTAAATGAAGAAACCCTCCAACAAGCAAGCTCAATCTCCAGGCCAAAATGAGCACCAACAAGGTGATCGAAGAGGGGAGCACCTTATCAACATCATCATTTACATATAATTTGACAAATAACATGCATTTTCTAGATTTAGTCACCTTATCAACAACCATGAGTTGGTTGAAGGAGCTAGAAATACTAGACCAAACTTTCTCCTCCTAGTTTTCCAACGATAATCTAAGTAGTCTAACCCAAACTAGAACTTTATTAATGCATTCCTTCTCTGGATCAAAGCCTAATTTCAATCTCTTAAGGAATAGACTAGAATTGCCTAGAAACCATAGTTCACCCAAGAGGGTTTGAACACAATCTTCATGGAGAGAAAAGGAAATAAAAAAGAAGCCTTTCAAAAAAATTGAGATCTCTAACATACCACAAAAGTTTTCATTTTCTCTTAGCCCAATTTATGAAAACATCAAAATTAGGCCTAGCCCCTAAAATTTCCCAACAAGAGCATTTTCCAACTTGGAGGATGATCTATCAACAATAGAATTAGCGACTACAAGTAACCTCCCATTCCAGCCTCTTCAATAGGGACCAAAGAAAAAGACTAATCAGGAATGGAATTGGATTTACCTTTGATAGCATTAGCCCATGATTTCTTGATAGGTATACCATAATAGTTATTAGAAACATCCCCTAGAATAGGCAACAATATAGAGAATAGACCAACCTCCCCTGCCTCCAAACCCAACAAAGGAGATGACGTAGCCTTGAGAGTAGGGGAAATAATTCCTCATAAGTGCAGAGGAGAGTTGGGTGACAAGGAAGAAACAATAACCTTGTCTAGCCCTAACAACACTGCCTACATGTAGGAGATTGAAGAGCCAACGATTTTCTCCTTAACTTCTTCTCGACCATTGATAATCACCTCCCTAGTGCCAACACCACACTTAGTACCCAAACCACTACCCACATGAATGCAGGAAGAACAAAAATTTCTTTCCACAGACAGCTCACAAGGAGCACAATGGACTTCAACCCCCCGATTTTATCCTCCACACCAGAAGCATGAGCTTTAATAATGGCACTATCCCCAACAATACTCATGAAATAGGGAGAGACTAAGAAACCTCTTCGTATCCCATGACCTGAAACACAAGAATTGCCCAAAGACTTCCTCACACTAGGACCCTTAGGAACACAAGCACCATTCATTGTAGAAAGATAAGAAAGGGCCAAATCCTCACCTATAAGAGCATGTTGGGGCTTAGAGGTAGATCTATTATTCTGGCAGGCATCCAACTAGATGTCTATTAGAAAAACATCCTCCTCCTCATTAAATGATCCATTTCACTCATCTTCAGATCGACCATTTGTAATGTCCTCACCATCATCCTCTCCATTCTCATCTTCCTCCTCACCACTTCCTTCATCCTGACAATTCCTGCTCTACCATAATTGAAAAATGCTTTTCCTCTCATCCTCACCATATTTTTCAAAAATGCATGGATGATGGAATCCCTCTAGAGAATGATATGATTTAATTATGAGTGAGTTATGGACTCAAGTTGTACCTATCATGATGATGCATGATTATTAATTGAGTGGTATTTCTAGTATATGTGAATGAACTCTATTTATTGACAAGTGAATACCTAATGTAATTATATTATCTTGCTTCAAATGTATATATTTGTTAATGAAATTTGATGTATATTGAGTGTGCAAGTTGATACAAGTTGGCCCATGGGGAATATGAGAATCATCAAGAACCATATTACTATCCTGCTTCACATTGTGAAGTAATGAGATTCTAACCATGTTATCTATGTGAACCAAACATCTTAGCCTAATATAGACTATGACCCCTTTTCGTGAACTATGTTATCTCACTAGTGTATAAACTTTACCTTTATGTTATTGTTTGTTATAAATGTTAATGTGGATGAATTTTATGACTTTTATTTATTCTTAAAAGTGAACTTGGATATGTGCTTTGGGTTACTTTTGAATTAGTTGAAAATTTTTATTTTTAAGTGTTTTATGTCATTTTAATCCACTTGGGTTGGTACCTTAGGGTGCGATATTTTGGGGGGTTGAGTTAGGGTGTGGTTGATGAGTTTGCATACTTATTCAACCCCTTGGAAAGAACATGCATTTAATGAGCATGGTGAGGAGGTATTATAATTATTGTGCTTAAATGAGCTTTGTTTTGGTGTCTTGAAAGTTTGGTGAAAGATGGTAATGCTATGCACACTTAAAGTTCAAGTATTGTGTTATTGTGGTGAAGGAGAGTGTTGAGAACGTGGTGAAGGATAGTGTTGAGAACATCTACTTGTTCTTCTTGTTTTATTTGGTGTTGTATACATGAGATTGTTAAGGTATTTAGATCCCCTATGACTTTCCTTTTGTGAATAATCAACAGTTGATTCTTGTGTTTGAATCATCCTCTTTGTGATCAATCTTTGTGTGTTAGCTAAATGGTTGCAAGTCCATGATTGTGTAAACTTGATTCCTTCTCAGTTCTCCTAGCTTGGGGGTTGATATTATCTTATTCATATCATAAGGTTGGGAGGGGAGAATCTCCCACTGACAATGTTCATTTTGGAGCTTGTGGAGTTGGAGTATTCTTGGGTTGGTTGGTGTTGGTCAATTTCAAAATTTGTAAATTTGCACTATTAAATGAATCACTTTTATAAGTTTTAAATGTCCTTGGAAATGGTTTTTAGATGGTTGTGTCTTATTGTGATTGTAGATTCAGATCCCCCTCTAAAAAAAATCTAGATGCATTGAAATCTTGGTAAAATGTAGAGGTGGGTATTTTTCTTGAGTTACCTACTTTGAAATATTAATCAAATTAATGTAGAGAATTATTTTGGGATAGGATAATGTTTGGAACGTGTTGGGTGATTTTTATGATAAATGAATTTTGTTGCATGAATTTTTAAAATGAAGTTTAAGTTCTTTTCCTTCAAATTGTGAGTTTTACCTTAAATTGTTGTAGAATTGAAAGACTTTTCCTTTGGTATTGCTTTCTTTGTAAATTTGGGAATGAAACTTTAAATGTTTTTTTAGTTTTTCTATACAAAATTGATGAACTGGTGTAGAGACCACCACAGTATGGTGGCAACTCAGTTCAATTTTAGTATTAGAAGTACTTTTAGTCTGAAAGTTGAACTATTATAATGCCATCATGTGTCTCGCCATAACTAACATGGTGTAATTAGGACTATACAAGTGCAGTCACAACCCTCACTTCGAGAAACTTATTTTTGGGTGGTTCACTCTCATTTTATTGTTTGATGCTTGCATAATTTGTTTATGACAAAAAGTAGTAGTTTAAATGAAGTTATGATGTCTTTGGTATCTTATGCTATTAAGTGAAATTTACTATGAAAAAGAAAGAATGCATTGTGTAGTCAATGAAAACTTGTTTAGTCATGTATATATGTTGTCTTCATATTATCTCTTGCTTGAGTCCTTGTGATGAAAATAAACTTTGCATCTTCCTCACTAAGTGTGGTTGTGAAAGAAAGGTGGATGGAGCAAGAATGAGTTAAACATTTGGTTATGCATAGTATTGATTATTTTATGATGAACTCAGAGGGAGGGATGGAGCGAGCGAGCTTGAATGATAACTATGCATTAGAAATGGACATATAATGCATTATATGTCCCTCTTTCTCACTTTATCTCCTTATTGAAAAAAGAATGGTTGAAGATGAAAGAAGTTGTTCATTTGGCTAGTAATACAAATAAAACCAAACATTCCTTATTATTGAACCTGCATGTGAACAAAAATAATAAAAGATCTACATCATGAATTGTATTTCATCCTTCTTGTTCTAGCTTGCATTGAAATAGTTATCCTAGATGAATAATCCTATGCTATGTAATGAGTTGGCTACTAGATGAATAATCCTATGCTAAGTAATGAGTTGGTTAGAGTAGTTACAAGGGTAGGTTAAATTATGCATGCTTATTCATCCCTTCAATATCTCACATTTTGTTGAAAGGTTAAACTTAGCAAAAGATAATATGTCATTTCTCAATTTGTTCAAGTAGGTAAAAGTTGAATAAAAATGTACCTTTCTATTCTACATTCTTATGTTTGGAAAGCTAATGATGATGATCAAATGTAGGTTAATTATTGCGTTCATTGGTATGGATAACGAGAAGTTTAATCATGCACACTTAATTAAAATATAGGAGCACTTCTTCTTAGTTGGCTCATCGCCTCTTCTAAAATCCTTATAGAGTGGGTTACTCATACATGTGATACTTCTTTAGGTTCCATGCATGTTGGTTCCATTGCCTTGTGATTAGTTGTCTTAAGCAATGTAGGGTGTGTTGCATTGGGATGCATGTCACTTGTCTATTTATCATGTTCTTTTATTTCTACTTTTTCCTTGCACATTGTCGGAGACATCTCTTTTGCATGTCATCAATATAAGGTGGTGTTGCATGTGGTGAAAACATCTATGTTTGCATGTTGTATTACCATTGGTGCAGCACTTTGTGTTTTAAATAAATTGTTGGTTGGATTTTTTGTCAAGTTTTATCCATGGCTAGATTTTAATGTAGATAAACTATGAAAACTAACTAAACATTATTCATCAAGGTACATAAATATTAGTGATGCTTAGATAATTTTTTTGGAATCTATGAACTCGTCTATTTGTCCTAATTTATTCCATGATCGTAGGAATGGTTGCACAATTGTGGATTTGCCTTGGGGTGCACAAATTTGATAGAGATTCACAAATTCAATCTATGCTTAACTTGATATATTTGCTTGAGCTTGCTTGAATGATCTTTGTCTTCTTTTGCATAAAATTGGTTTGGTGTGCTCAAGAGTTTACATGTGACAAGGATAATTCCTTCCTTGCATCAAGTTGTATAAGAAGATTGAGTACAAGCTAGAAATCCCTTCAAAGCATTGTCCAATCCCAAGACAAAGCCTTGTTAACATATAATTACATTGCACAACATAATAAAATTAATTTCCTCAT
Organism: Cunninghamia lanceolata; assembly: GCA_027924645.1. Taxonomy (NCBI): domain Eukaryota; kingdom Viridiplantae; phylum Streptophyta; class Pinopsida; order Cupressales; family Cupressaceae; genus Cunninghamia; species Cunninghamia lanceolata. The sequence continues at coordinate 7,445,555 of BSBN01000738.1, forward strand.
GCAAGATGGTAGAACAATAAGAGATTAGGAGTCATATCCCAATCCTTTGGATGAATCTTTAATTTCAAATGTTGAGAAATTTATAAGTTGAGTAACTTGATTTGCTAGATAATCCACTAAGGCATTTTGTTCTCTATAGAAGTGAGAAATAGTCACCTTATCAAATTATCTTTCCATTTTAGAATTTTCTAAATTCTAAAATGGATTTGAGATTTGAATTGGGACAATATTGCTTGTTTACCACTTGCGCCACTATTGTCAAATCTCCTTTTATCTTTAAAATTTGATGACTAGTTATATATGTTGCTTCTATACCTGCAAGAAGGGCCTCTTGTTCCACTCCATTGTTCAACTTCTTGATTAAATGTTTGATGCCATCCAAAACAAAATCACCATTTAGTATCTCTTAAGACACAATTAGCTCGTACTAACCTAGGGGCGCCTTTGCATGCCCCATCAAAATTTAATTTAACACCTTCTAACAACTCCAACTTTTCATTCAAATATTCTTATGAGATATCAACCCACGAATTGGAGGAGAAAACTTGAATCCCCACTATTATAAGATATTTTTCTCAAAATTAAAAAAATGTCTCCATTTTTTAGGTTTCTATTTTCAACAAATTCTCTACTTGTTGTCTTAATTAAAATCTATCATCTATCTACAAATAAGGCCTTCTCTTTGAAAATGCTCCTATTTCTTTCCAACTAAATACCTCACAATACACATAATATTGAGGTTTTCCAAAGCGACTGAAGATTTTATGTGCCTTTAGGCCAATTGCACAAATTATTTTCTCACAGTTTTTGAAAAACCCATTGCATCCTGATCAAAGATAATAATATCGACCATATTATTGATGAAAAAATTCAATGAAGAGGGCAATGATTAGTAGCCTCATCGACTTTCTCACATAATGTATATCTAGAAGGGTTAACTATCCTTCTTTTTGTGAAAGTGTTGTAAGTAAGAATTTTGTTACATCCTGCTAATCAAGCAAAATAATTACATTTTGGAGGGGATATATTACACAATATAAGGATTAACAACTAATTCTACAACATGGGAGAGTACATCTAAGTTTCATTCACTTATACCTCAATTTAACATTGTATTGTCCTTCCACATTTCCTATCCAACATAAAGAATTTTCCTACTCTAGAATTGGGGGACAAATCGACTTAAGATGTTCAATTAAAAGAGTTCTCTAATTGATTGGGATATCATATGCCTCCAAATCACACCAAGATTGCAACCTTATACCATTTCAATATGAGTCAATCTAATAATCTTTAAATTTTATACTTAGCTCTTGAGCCAACATCCTTTTAGCCTCATCTAAACTATAAATATTGACCAAAGGAGCTTTCCCTACCCAAGAGTCATCCCAGAAGTCTATTGAATCACCATTGCTAATATTCCAAGGTAATATCCTTGTAATTATGTCTCTTTATGTTACCATAAAATTTTATATAATCGATCCCAATGGGACATTTTCTTCCACAAAAAGGAGATCGAGGAAACATCCCAATTATTTTAGTCTAAGAATATTACACTAGATCATATCCAACTCTAGAAGTTTCCAATCTAGTTTACTCCCCAACACCAAATTTTGTATTAAAAGGTCTTCTAGGCCTTCTCTACCTTGCTCTTTCAAAATTCTTATGAAGCTCTATTTCATTAAAGGAAGTTTCCTTTCATTACCCATGCCTTGCAATAAAAGTTTTCTATAGATAGCTACAATAGTTTGATTCACACCTTTAAGATTGGTCGTAACCAATGTTAAACAAATAGGAATAGCTTGTAGAACTACCTTAATTTTTAAAGTACATCTTGCCAAACTTAACCATTTTCGACTCCAAGAAGAGAGTTTAGCTTGATTTTTTCTATTTTTCATTCCACATATGACTACTAAACCTACTAGTAAAGAGAGGAACATTGAAATATTTGTAAGGGAGAATAACCACATTTATTTCAAGGATTTTAGTCACTTTTTCTTTTACCTTGACACTAGTGTTGAACAATATTTTTGATTTGGAGACATTTATACTTTGACTAGATACCTGCTCATATTTCTTCAAAATATCACATAAGGATTTAGCTTCTCTAATCGAAGAGACAACAAACAAAGTGGTATCATCCAAAAATTGTAAATGAGAGCTAGGAACCCCATTTGGCATACACAAAAACCCTGTTATTATTCTAGACACACACACAACTTTAATCTTCCTTCCTAGCACTTTCATCATGATAATGAAAAGATAAGGGGCTAGAGGATTCGCTTGATAAAGTCCCCTTGAGTGTGAAACAAACCTTCAAGCATCCCCATCTACTAAAATTGAAAACCAAGCTTTTGTAACACAGTTTATTATTCATTTGATCCAATGCTTTTCAAATCTAAAGGCCTCAAAAACTTCTACTAAGAATCTCCACCATCCCTAATCATATGCTTTGGCTATATCCAATTTAATAACCATAGTCAAATTATTGGACTTATTCATAAAATGTAATAACACATGAAAACTATTATACAATCCAAAATTTGCGTACTTTGCCACAAAGCTTGCTTGCTTAGACGAAGATATTAATTTTTGAAACATTAGTTTTATATGTGTCAACGCCATAGCTTTTGAGGAAAATTTGTTCATGGTATTGCATAATTCTATTGGGACCTATATTTCACAAATGTAGAAGCATTAGCCACCTTTGTAATCACACAAAAAAGGCACATTTTAAATCCTTCAAAATCCATACTTTCATAATAGATTCATTCAAAGCTTTAGCAATGTCCTTGCCCATAATATCCAAGAAAGCCTAAAAGAAACTTGTTGGGAGGCCATTGGGACCTAACGTGCTATCCTCTTTTGTATCGATAATTGCATCTTGTACTTCTAACAAGCAGAATGGAGCCACGAGGAGCTCATTCTTAGCCTTAGTTATTAATTTTGGTGTATAATCTCATATTAGAAAAGTAATCAATAGTCGCATGTTTGATAGATCTTTTGGCTTTGAGACCCAAATTCCATTTTCCTTCATAATACTTGAAATTCGCTTTACAGTTTCCTTGTTTGAGTTATAGTATAAAATTATGTTATATTTATATCACTAGTTCTTACCCACTTATCCCTCAATTTTTGCTTCTATAATATCTCTTCTTTAGTTAAAATCTCGTCTTGTTTTTATAACAATTATTTTTCTTTTGAAAAGAAATTGTCCTAAAGCCCTTCTTGTTGAATTTTTAAGTACAAATCTTCCAGTTCTTAACTAAATTTCTCTTTCTCCTCAAATATATTGTGGAAGTATTCCTTGTTTCACAATTTCAACTTACCTTTGACGAATTTCAATTTTTGGATAGTCTGCTCACAACGGAACTTTGCACCACTTTGCATTCCAACCACTAATCAGAAATAGTTGAATATAAATAAGACATCTATCGTAATTTGACTATTAAAAACATATCACAATTCCATTGGATTATTAATAAATACAATAAAGTTTTTGTAGATTCTAAGACTTGGAAAGCTTAACACAAAGTTTGAATTGATAATGTTATCTGAGAGGTTTTTAATTGTGAACAAAGTATAGTTTTTGATGGATATTATTGGGTTATATAGATGTCAACATCTTTTCCCTTAAATAATAGATTTTAACATGTTGAGTTGGTGTACATCTAAATTAAAAATCTCCAATTAAAGTACCGCAACGAAAGAAATCCATTCAAAATAATTTTGGATTGGCATACAATTTTAAAAAAATGCTTCTATTTTTATAAAAAATCATGTGTAGGCATCTATCTTTATTAGCGGACTCTAATATTTTACTTAGATATAAAGAAACTGGCATGTACTTGTATAGATTATAATGTATTCTCTCATTTACTATCTTAAATGAGTAATGAATATAATGGGATAATTCGTATCAACTTCTAAAAACACCTATAACAAGAAGTGTACTTCATAAAGGAATTGCCTACTAGTTGGAATAGATCAATCTTCAAATTAGCCAATTCCAAGTCAACCAATTTATGGTTATTTAAGCAATGAATTCAAATATCATATATTCCTGCTAAGCTATTACATTTTTAGATGTTGTAATCTTTGTTAGTGTAGGTTTTTTATTTTCATTATGTTAGGGGATATTTATTTTTCCTACACATATTATTAAGCTTGCTTAGGTCATTTAGGCATGGTTATTATGAGACCACATGGCATTATCCATCAGTTACATGTGTCACTCTCACCCACTTTTGGGTAGTTGAGTTTCACACCCTCTTTTTGATTTTTATGCCACCTCTCATAACCATTTATTCTCTTTATCTGAGTAGGTGCAACCATGCAATTTGACATTTACCAAGTAGGTAAAAAATATGCAGGTATTTTGGGTAGTTGGAGTTCTTACACCTCTTGGTTGTATTTCCCCGTATTTTGCTATATATACAACATTCACCTCTGCTATTCAATGAGAGTAATGTGAGCATTCTCTAATTTTTCTTGCAGTTTGTCTCCTAAGTTCTTTCTTTCAAGATAATATCTTCATTTCGTTATTTTGATCTTTGATCATTTGTCGATTAGAGTGCGTGTTATCTACGATCGACAATAGATCTTAGCTATGATTCTCTCTTCTCGTAGAATCTAACATGGTATCAGAGCGTGGTTGTATGGTATAGTTCATTTTACAGTCCTATTTTTGAGAGATTTTGAGACTAATTTTGCTAATATTTTTCTCAAAAACTTAATATGCTCTTCTCTTGCATCCTTGGATGATCTGGAGAATTAGAACAATTTAGAAAGAAATAAGCATCTGTATTACTCTCGTTTGCATATATGTGTTCTTGTAAGATCTGAGTGACTGCAGCTTTTTGGTAATCTTGGAGTTATTTTTAGTTGTTCTATCTAGAGTTCAAAAGGCTCAAGAAAGTCAAGATTGACTTTCGTTTCACTAAAATCAAAGATTAGAGGATTGAATTGCAAACATGGATTTGAAGCGTAGTTCTAAAAGGTAGCTACCAAATTAGAGCATTTACAGCCCAAGCGAACCCTACCATTGCACTCAAAAAGCCCAAAAAACCTAAAGATTGACTATCAAATTGTCCAATTTGGAGAAGTTGGCCTTAGAGGCAAAAACATTTCACCTCCCATGTTGTACGGATCTCTAAAAAAAAGTTAAAAAAATGTGCAACACCCACAACACTGTAGTGGCGATGCTATAAGCGCCCATTGCCCATAGGATGGAGCACCATAGATGCATCACATAGACGCCACCACCACTCAAAGCAACACCCACACCTGTAGACATTGTCATGCCACCCCGACGGGTGGAGCAACCTAGCGCCATCGAAGGCGGCCTAATCGTCTCGTGCCACCAAAAGACATCTTCAACACAACCAAAACCCCCACCCAATAAGAATATTCCTTTACAAAACCACTATTTTCTAAAAAGGCTATTTTATGCCAATAGATTGGCGGTTTCAGTTTCAAATCGGGTGGTTTTGCAACCTCACGACAATTTTGGGAAAAGTCAATGGCGGTTTTGAAAACCCAATGAGTAGAGGGAATATTTTGAAGAATCTTCATTTTTGTTGGTGATGACATCATCATGATGTCAACACCTTCTTTTGAAAATTAAACCCCCCTCACCATTGCAAGTTTAGATTTTGTAGGCCAACTTCGAGAGGCATGTTCTCAGCCATACGAAGGCCTTTTTTGACGCAATTATTTGTAGAATTTTGCGGTCTATTCTATGGTAAAATTAGTTTTTTGATTTGATGCCCAAGTGTTTTAGAAATTGATGATTCTTTCAAAAGTTCTTACACGGTTCTTGTTTTGAGACCTTCCAGGAGCCATAACTTGTGCAAACAGACTCCTTTTTGGGTGTCATTGTTCTAGAGTTCATATTTTATGTGTAATCTGCATTGGTTCTCTCAAATTGATCTCATACTATACTTGAGATATAGTTTCAGTGTTTTGGCCATTTTGGGCCTTGTAAGAGTCTGAAAATTTGATATTTGCATTTTAAATCACACTAATTATAAAGTGCCAACATTGTAATTTCTAGGGGGTTCATTTTAGAAACTAGTGAAAAGGGGGGGGGTGGTGTGTATTATTTTCACAATTCTCTTTCTGCATAACAATCTACTTTTCTACACTAATGGATCCATCAACAGTTCATGTTCTAGCACCATATAACTATTTTGAATGGAAATCTAAAATGACAATCTATCTCAAAAGGTAAGGATTGCATAGGATGCAGACAAGCCAAAATGGTTTAATAAATGTGATGAACATTTGATACTCTATGTATGTCAGTGTATCTTGACTTACTTTTTCACATCGAGTCTGATACTACACCAAATGATGTGTGGACCACATTGGAAAACCACTTTGGTAAGCAAGATGAAATAAGGGGTCATGAATTTGAGAGTGAACTCATAGGGTTGAGTCCTAGCAATTTTGACTTCATACAAGACTTCTTCACAAAATTAAAAGCCATCAGATTACAGTTAAAGCAGTGTGGAATAGAAAAGAAAGACACACAACTAATTTTAAGTATTCTTTCTAAGCTTGGTCCTAACTATTATGTATTTGTTTATACTTTTCATGTTATAAAATGTGCTCTAGGTTCCAACTATAAAATGCCTTCTTTAGATGAGTTTGCTGCAGAACTCATTAAGGAGCAAGATAAATTGGTTCACATGGGTACAATTAAACCCTTTAAGTCACATGCCTTGGTTGTAAATCAAGGGACAAAAGAACAAAAAGGGTTTGACAAACAAGATAAGAAGCAAAAGAGCAAAGGAGAAAAGAAGAAAGACCAGAAACAAGTCTCAAATGTAGCTAATCAGATCTCTTCATCAAAAGGTGAACAAACTAAGGAGGAGGTCAAGTTTTCTTACTATAAAAGGCATGAACATGATGAACATAAGTGTTTAAAGAAACAGATTGATCACCTTACACATCTTCTTGTTAAGTACAATATCAAGGTGCATAACTCTATCAAACATGGTTCATCAAAAGGGTCTTCAAAGGACACAGAAAAGAGTAAGGGGAAAGGGAAGGGAAAGGCCCTAGTTGTTGCTTCACAACCTGATACCTAGATCATTAACTTAGGTGCTTTGCACCACATGGCTTCCTCACAGGATTGTTTTGCCTCCTTAGAGCCATGCTCTATGCCTTTCGTACTTATGGGTGATGACACTCCTGTTGAAGTGCATGGGACATAGGTGAAGGAACATTTCAGGATGCTCTCCGTGTTCCATCTTTGTCAACTAATCTCATGTCTATTTATCAGATCACTCACATAGGCTATAGCAAGTGGGTTTAGCTCACACTGGATAAAGTGGTATCATTGAATTACATAGTGGGTCTATAGTTGCTATGGGAAAAATAGATCATCAGTCTAGACTGTATTAGTTTTCTCATTTTGTTCATGACTCTCCTTTGATGGTATTATTCACTCAGTCATATGAGGCAAGTCATTTGTGGCATCAGTGGTTTGGCCACTTGAATTACTGCTACTTACAGCAGCTCAGTCAACAGGACATGGTTTTAGGGGTGTCTTCCATTCTCTTTTCTGATGGAGTTTTCAAGTGGTACATTATTAGTAAGCATCCTGAGGAGAAATATGACAAAGGTAAAGCATGGAGTGCCCGTAAATTCTAGAATATTACACAGTGATTTGGCAGGACCATTTCCACATCCATCTTTCAACAAGGCTAGATATGTCTTGACATTCATTGATGATATTTCCAGATACACTTTGGTTTATTTTCTCAAGTAAAAGTCTGAGGTCTTTGAGTCTTTTCAAGACTTCAAATCTTTTACAAAGAAACAATCAAGGAAGGCCATCAAGATGTTGCACACAGATAATGGGGGTAAATATGTTAACCATCAGTTTGAACAATTTTGTGCTTTAGAAGGTATTGACTTGCAACACATAGTTCTATACAATTCTCAGCAGAATGGTGTTATAGAATGCAAAAATAGGTCCTTGAAAGAGATGATCAATTGTATGATGCATTCCATATCATTGCCACCTTAGTACTTGGCAGAGGCCATCAACTTTGCATGTTATAGCCAGAATCAGGTTCATCATTAGGCTGTGAAGGGGGCAACTCCTTTTCAAGCTTGGATCGGTCAGAAACCCACATTTAAGTACTTTTGAGTGTTTTGATCTCTTGCATGGGCCCTTATACCAGAAGAGAAATTCAAGGCTATGGATCCTTAGAGCAAGCCTTGCATATTTTGTTGGGTACCCAGACAGTGTCAAAGGCTACAAGCTTCACCACCCTACCACTCGTGAGTTGTTCATTAAGAGGAGTGTTCATTTCGAGGATGACTCTTCTAGGTCTTCTCGTACCACTTCTCCATCTATCATCACAATGGAGACACTACAACATGGTGACAATTCTTCAGAGGATCTTAATCCTCCTGATGATGATGAGGAGTCTTCTTCCTCTATTTTAGATGGCGATGGTCATGACGAGGTTCCACCTTCCTGTCCTAGTCATCATTTAGAGGTTGATGATTCTCCTCCAGACTCTCTAGCCAGTGGGCCTCTTTGGACTTGTCAAACATTGTAGTCAATAGGTAATTGGGTTGGTGATCCTTCAGATACTATAAGAACAAGGTCACAATTTCAGTAGGCTCCACATCTCTTTGTTGCTTTAAATTCTGATCCACAGACCTTGCGAGAAGCTTTTGGTGTCCTCGAGTGGAATGTTGCTATGTAAGAAGAGTTCAATTCCTTGGAAAGAAACCACACTTGGGATTTATTCCCCCTCCTAAGGGAAGGAAACTTGTCCAGTGCAAGTGGATCTATAAAAAAAAAATTACAACAGATGGGTCGGTTGACAAGCATAAGGCTTTCTTGGTCACCAAAGGATTCTCCCAGTGTCTACGATTGACTACTCTGAGACTTTTGTGCCAATTTCCAAAATGATTTCCATTTGACTTGTCCTTACTATAGATGTAGCCCATCATTGGGAAGTTCATCAGATGGATGTGAAGAGTGTTTTTCTTCATGGTGACCTTTAAAAGGAAATCTACATGGAATAGACATAATGGTTCGTTTAGGATCCTTCACTTATTTGTCATATTCAAAAGTCTCTCTTGGCCTCAAATAGGCTCCTTGGGCCTAGAATGCCAAGATAGACTCCTTCCTTCTATTAGTTGGGTTCACTTAATGCCATTCTGATCCAAACATATACATTTCAACAAGATGATACTCTCACTTTTCTGGTTCTTTATGTTGATGACTTGTTGATCACAAGGAGTCACTCATCTACCATCTAGACAGTGAAAACTGCTCTTCATGATCGATTTCTAATGTCAGACTTGGGTCTTTTGCACTATTTCTTAGGGATTGAGATCACTCAATCATCTTCAAGTATCTTCATTGCACAACCCAAGTACGCACTTGATATGCTTTCCAAATTTTGCATGGCTGACTATAAGCCTGCACCGACTCCATTTTTGTCAGGGGTCAAACTTGAGGCTAAGTGTTCTTCACCCTTGGTTGATGGCATTTTTTACTGACAACTTGTTTGGAGTCTCATATTTTTGACTCATACAAGGCTTGACATTTCATATGTCGTGGGCATGGTCTCTCAGTTCATGCAAAAGCCCCATGAGTTGCATTGGAAAGTAACTAAGCGAATACTCCACTATGTTCAGGGCACTCACATTTATGGCATTCACTATGCAACATGTGTGGATATTGACTTGGTGGGACACACAGATTTAGATAGGGCAAGCTATTCTTAGGATCACAAGTCTACTTAAGGTATTGCTTCTCACTTGGTTCTAAAACAGTTTGTTGGTTGGGCAAGAAGCAGTCTGCAATTGCTCTTTCATCAACAGAGGATGAGTATCAAGGGGTAGTTAATGCCACCATTGAGGCCATCTGGCTTCAAAATATTCTCACTGAGTTTGGAATTCCATTCATAAAGCCCATAGTAATCTTTTGTGATAATCAGAGTGCAATAATAATCTCAAAGAATCTAGTCCATCACCAGTGAACTAAACACATTGAGATACACATGCACTATGTTGGGTTGAAATATTGACTTCCTTTTATAATGTTTTTATATGTTTTTAAAGACCTTTTCACATGATTCTGCAAGAACCTTACAAGACATTACCTTTATTATATGTTGTTTCACATATACTTCTCAAAGACTTTAGACCTATGCTGATAAATGAAATATGGTGGTTATATTATCAAGTGGATGATTTAAATTATTGATATGCATGTAATATAGATAGGATTTCATAAGTTTAATATGAGAAGTTATTTTGTGTATGTGTTGGATAATTAACCTTGTGCAGCAACAACATAGCATCCGGGAAGGAGTAATTGTAGTAGAGTACAGAACAGGGGAATTGATTAAAGTACAGTCCAAGTGCTAGAAGTGAAGACTGATGGAGATAAACGTGGTCATCATGGAAGAATAAATGCAAGAGAAGAAGAACACTTGTTCTAGAAGTCTAACCGCAGCTTATGTATTTTCATTCATGAGTCATTGTATGGGATTTCTGTTCGAATAGGACTCTATTTCCTTTGTTCTAGATAATTAATAAGTTGATCTCAAAACTATATCCTGATATCCAGGGATGATTTGATGATTACAGTTAGTTAGAAGATGCATACAACTCTCCCTATTTTGTATAAGTTAGGGAATGAGTTTGCTGATTAGTTAGTTGTTATTGTTACTTTCTATCTATATAGTCGTTACTCTGTTTTTACAGTTATGAGTTATTCCAGACATGTTTTGATTTTGAATAAAAGCTAAAGAAGATTATGTCTTTGATATGAATTGAATTTGACTGCATGTCATGAAAAATGTGTGAAGATCTGAAGTAGATTTAGTTTCCAGAAGAAGTGAGATAGTTCCCTGAGCTGGCCACTCAAGGTACTAACTCTCGCTTCATACATTCATTTATTAATTTATGCATTTCTAGTTAAATTATTTCATGTTATCTTATACATTGCATTGTGAAATAAGTAAAGAATCGTGATTGCTATTTCTGATAGTTGTGATTCATGAATAGAATACATAATTGAAGTCCTCCAGAGGTTAGCATCAAGTCTTTTCTCATTCTGTGTATTTCAAGTTAATTCTACAATTCTCTGTTGAATATAGCTATCTTCAACTTATGCCAAGGGTACCTGTAGCAACTAGGTTTTTAACTATTTTTGTTGTTCTTTCATTTCTGTGAACTTCAATCAATTAATTTAATTAGAATAAGTCTGTATGAGTTAGTTTAGGATAGCAATGAGTCTTGAAGGCATATATAGTGCAAGCATCATCATAAACTTAGGCTCCTTGCTCGATAATTCAATGTAGGAATGCAATGATAGAGTGGACTGTTCAATTAGGTTTAACCCTAGATTTTGTTTAAGTCTACAACACATTAGTTTTCCTCACATTTTTGGCGTTGTTGTTGGGGATGGTGCTATCTTCATAGTCTCATTAGCTTTATATGCTTTCATAGTTAAATCTTGGTTTCAGCTATAGATTTAATAAATTCATTTTTCAAAAAAAAAAAATACCACGCATTCTACTAACACTGTGCAGGACTGCTGAAACATAAAGTTCAAATTACTATATGTGGAGGTAGAGAGATAACCGAGGTAGATTCCTCCCTTCAACTTCTTAGAATAACGAGGGCATAGCTGATTTCAACAACTACACAGTAGGAAGTGCTCAAGGAGAGTTTCCTTTTACATCTTCATCAACACCCCCTACATCTCCATCAACTACCTCCACTGCCATAGAAGGAACTTTCAAAACCATGGGAGATGTTGTAGTAGATGATCCTCTAGGACAAGCGATGTTTGAATTCCCTATTCCAGACCAAGCATGAGCTGCTACACTGAAAAATATACCACCTTCTGCATTACCTGTTTTCTATGGCTTGGTGACCGAAGATCCTGACACTTTCCTGTTTGAGTTTGATAGCTTGTGTAGGAGTTATGACTACACCACTGATCCTTATAGACTCAAGTTGTTCCCTGCCACACTAAAAGATGCTACTTTAAGGTGGTTTATGGGGTTGGGGAAAGATGTCATTCTAGACTGGGATACCATGAAGACAAAGTTCCTGGAAAAATATAAAGATTACTGCAGAGGACATGATAGGAGAAAAGATGACATTTTTAGGATGTCATAGAAAGAGGATGAACCCCTAGAAGACTATGTGGAAAGAGAAAAACCCTCATAATAGATTGTCTGAAGAATCACTGAAGTTGGTCTTTTTGAGAGGAGTTAATGATGACTGCATGGATGTCCTCAATCTCATTGGAACAGGGGGTATATCTCAACTTCCCTTTGAAGATATCTGCACAGCATGCAGAAATTATTCTAGAACATTTTCTAGAAAACCAAAGGGAGAAAGAGCAGCCATCACAGGCAAGGCAACTAATGGAGTTTCAAGGGTAAAGATTAGTAACCTGCTGACTAACATGAAGGAGGACATTATTAGCCATATGGATACACAACTAGACACTCTCCATATCAAGAAGAAACAAGAAGAGGCAGATGCAATGCTTACTGAGTACTGCCCTAGTTGTAGACAGAGGAAGGCCAGTTGTAAATGCAAAAGGGTGGCCAGCATCCAGCAAGAAAAGATTGAGAGGCTAGAATTGTAACCATTTGAAGGAGAAGATGGGCAACTATTCTTCATAGCTTAGAGGAGACCTTGGTAGCAAAGGCAAGGTATACCCTCTGATCCATTTAGTTTTAATTCTCCCTTTCCTACTACAAATCAGAACTTCTCTGCTTGGAATGCTCAACAATGGCCTAGTAACCCAAATGCATGGCAAAACCCCCAATGGCCTACTCCACAAGTTGGTTGGAACCAACAACAGCCTAACTCATGGCCGCAACAAAATTTCCAAGGTCCCAACTATAACCCTCAGTGGCCTACTCAGCAGCAGCAATGGCAGCCTCAGTGGAACAAGGGCCAACAATGGCAGCAAAATGCACAATTTCAGCAACCTATGATTCCATCTCAGCCATAGCAGCTAGCCATAATGCCACCACCTAAAAATCCACCTCCTGGACCTATCGAAATCCCTGCCCAACCTACACCTGACCCTAACAACAAGCCTGTCCAACAGGCTTATACTAACGAGGTAATGCAATATCCCACCTATGGGGTGGAAGTGAGTAATGTTCATCTTAGATCAGGGAAGCAAATTGCAGGGCCTTCATCTCCTCAAATTACAAAACTTGAAGATGAAGAACCCACTGATGAATCCTCAGATAAGCCACCCTTGGAACCTAAATCAACCCAAGATGCCCAAACTACCTTGTAATAGAAGCCTCCTCCTTTTCCTGAGCGCTTGGCCATGCAAAAGAAAATAGCCCAAGCTGACATTGTCCTTCTCAGCTAGCTAAAAGATATAAGCATCAAGATTCCCTTAATCCAAGCCAGCAAGGATATTCCTATCTATATCAAAACTATTAGGGATCTTTGCATAAAGAAGCCAGGAAGAGAATAGACCCTCAGATAGTACAAGTTTTAGGTAATCTTGCTGATATCATGTTGGGAAATATAATTGTTCCCAAGTACACAAATCCAGGTAGTCTATGTTAGATCTAGGGCACACAACCAAGAGGGGGGTGAATCAGTTGTGCAAAACTTGCTTCTAATTCAAAACACTTAACTCCTCTTTGTTATTTAATAGCATATCAATTAATCACTCATGAAAGCATAAAGCATAAACATCAGAGCAGATACACATCAACACATGAGACACCAAGATTTTGACGTGGAAAACCCGGTTAAGGGAAAAACCACGGGGTGATTAACCCAAGGATTATTCTCTATTAGAAGAATAAGAAAAATAGATGGCACATGCCAATTAGGGCTCACTGCCCGAGCACACTGCTCACAAGAGGCACACTGCCTACAAGAGACACACTATCTACAAAGTAACAAGTATCACAAACTTGAACTGGAGATTGACATCTTTACCATGCCTGCAGTTCTATTTAAGCCCAAAAACTCCTGCTCTGCTTTTCGCTCTTCTTCTTCGCTATACCACACTCATCCACACCAAGACACAATTCAAAATGAATTCACAATCCCTTATTTATACAAGGCATCGACTTAGGAACAATCATCTAAGTCGGCAAACACCTACAAGATCATTCGCAAGACGTGTAATACATCTGATCGGCCAGTCTCAAGAAGAACACCAATATCCATGGTTATTCTTCAAATGCAAACTCTAACTTTAATGCGGACTGGCAATAAGAATTGTACATGATCCAAAGATCACCAAAACCTTTCCTGAGTCATCAAGAACATCCGCACTTTATTAGCTTATTGGAATTCTTCTGTTCTTCATCCAGAACTTCAAGAACATAGTCTGCCATCACTGTCATAATGAAAAAGGTGCTTCCAGACCTCCAAACCATGAACAAATCTAGTTGTCACTTCACACAAACTTCTTCAACACTCCCTCCAATCCGCAAAATGGGATAATGCAATTCCGGAGCTCACCGGACCAATCTGTAACACTCTGTCACCACTGAACATCTGTCAGAACTGGTTCTACTAGAGCAGTCATAACTTCTTCAAATCATTATGCGGACCTCTAAAAACTTTACTGGATCATCTCAAGACTCATATCTGCAAACCCTTTAAACCGCATCTTTTGATCTTCATCTTATCTTGGACTTTTACTTTAATGTCATCACTGTTCTTGATTGAGACTAATTTCCTTAATATCCTTAGCACACAACTCATCCAATCCTTCTCATTAATGCAATATGAGTATGTTGACATCAATGACAACACCAGTTATCCTCATACTTGCAACAGTCTAATGGTGGATGTAAAGATCAATGGGACTTTGATTAAGAACACCTTGATAGTTCTAGGAGCTGCAATTAATGTCATGACCAAGGAAACAATGCAGACACTCCAATTGAACAACCTTAGGCCTACTTAGACAGTCTTACAATTAGCTGATAGGTCTACAGTCAAACCTGAAGGAGTCATAGAAGATTTGGTCATTGCATTATATTCTTGGGAATACCCTGTTGATTTCTTTATTTTGCAACCTAAGGTTAATCTTGTTGGATATCCTCTTATACTAGGTAGACCATGGCTTGCCACTGCTGATGCATTTATAGTTGCAAGTCTGGCAACATGATCATATCTAATGGGACAGTGACCAAGAAATTGGTTTTATATCCACCAGCCCAGCCATACCATGAGCTTGAGTAGACCATTTGGCCTAGCTTGGAGGATGAGGATGCCTATTCCCTGCAAACCCTAATGACTATAGAACGCAGCCCTTTGTTGAATATTCCAGATGAAGATGAATTAATTGCTCATGTTATACAAAATAATTGTGGGAGACATCCACATTATCAAGACTACCTATCTTGCTTACAAGACCCTTTGAGCAGCATAATACCCAGCAGTTCATCAGAAGAAGTCTCCCAAATATTCCATGCGTTATTACCTCAGCAATGCTTACCTGTATTACCCAGCCTTGATTTATCTTCCGTTCAAGAACTGTCCAACTAAGTAGAAGTCAAGCTAGGCAAGATGTTGAACATTAACAATACATTGACTGATGAACAACAACAATCCCTGCATGAAATATTACATACACACTCAATAATATTTGCTTGGGATTACAATGATATGAAAGACATTGATCCTGCCTTGTGCATGCACAAGATATACATAGATGATGGATATAGACCAATTAGGCAGCAACAGAAGCGCATGAATCCAACCCTTAGAGAAATTGTTAAAGTTGAGCTTCAGAAGCTTTTGGACACAGGCTTTATATACCCCATTACAGATAGTGAATGGGTTTCGCCATTGGTTATAGTCCCCAAGAAAGGTGGCAAATGGAGGGTCTGTGTTGATAATAGAGAATTGAATACTGCTACCAAAAAGGATCACTTTCCATTGCCTTTTATTGACCAAGTTCTTGATTCTTTAGCAGGCAAGAAATATTTTTCCTTTCTTGATGGTTTTAGTGGTTATAACCAGATTAAGATTGCTCCAGAGGATCAGGATAAGATAACATTTACTTTCCCTTGGGGGACATATGCATACTCTATCTTACCCTTTGGTTTGTGCAATGCTCCAGCTACATTTCAAAGAGCAATCCTCAGTATTTTCTCTAATTTTGCACATGACAGTATGGAGATTTATATGGATGACTTCACTACATATGGTGACACATTTAATGAAGCATTACACAACTTGGAGAAGGTATTGAAGAGATGTACAGAGCATAACCTCTCTTTGAGTAATGAGAAGTGTTTTTTGATGATGACACAGGGAATAGTCTTGGGACACTTTATCTTAAGTGCAGGCATCCAAGCTGACCCAAAGAAGATTGAGATCATATCTACACTACCTATTCCACAAAAACAAAAGGATGTAAGGAGCTTCCTAGGCCATGTAGGATATTACAGGAGGTTCATTCAGGATTTTAGCAAGATTGTTGCCCCTTTGTTTACCCTACTGACCAAGGACAATGAATTTGAATGGACATCAGATTGTCAGATCTCTTTTGAAAAACTAAAAACATCATTGACACAAGCCCCTGTTCTTAGAGGTCCGAATTGGTCACTGCCTTTTCACATCCATATAGATGCATCCGATTTTGCCATTGGGGCAGTCCTGGGTCAACAAGAAGGAAACAAGGAGTATGACATATACTATGTAAGTAAGAATCTGCAAGGAGCTGAGTTAAACTATATTGTGACAGAGAAAGAGATGTTGGCAATTGTTTATGCAATTAAAAAATTTAGGCACTACATAATTGGTTACAAGGTTTTCGTCCATACAGATCATGCAGCCATCAGATATTTGATAAATAAACCCATGGTAGGTGGCAAACTTGTAAGGTGGTTATTGTTGTTGCAGGAGTTTGATATTACAATTGTTGACAAGCCAGGTAAGGCCAATGTTGTTGCTAATTTTCTATCCAGACTACCTACACAGTCTTTAGATGGAGTGGTTGATGATTCTTTTCCTGTTGAGCATCTATTTGCTCTCACTATACACACTCCATGGTATGCAGATATAGCCAACTATTTGGTTACAGGGTAGATTCCAGGATATTTCTCTCCAAGGGAGAAGGGGCAGCTTGTTCATAAATGTTTCTCTTACTCTTGGATTTTTGGATTTCTATTTTACACTGGGCCAGACAATATTATGCGAAGATGTATCAGGGGGCATGAAATATTTGATATAATTAAGGCTTGTCATGATGAGCCTTGTGGGGGACATTTTGCAGCTAAGAGGATAGGCTTTAAGATACTAACAACATGATATTACTGGCCAACGCTTCATAAAGATGCTGTCAAGTACACTAGGAGCTGTGATAGATTCCAGAGAATGGGGACGCCTACTAGAAGTGATGAGATGCCTTTGCAACCACAAATCTCATTGGCTCCTTTTGACAAGTGGGGTTTGGATTTTGTGGTCCTATATCTCCTACATCAAACAACAAAGAATATATCCTGGTATGTACTGACTACTTAACTAAATGGGTTGAAGTGAAGGCATTACAATTTGCCAGAGATGGTAATGTGGCCAAATTCTTGTATGCAAACATCTTCACTAGGTATGGTGTTCCAAGAGAAATAGTAACTAACCAAGGACCACATTTTACATCTGATTTAATAACCAAATTGGTTGTAGAATATCAGACCAGGCATAAGAAATCCACTCCATACCATCCTCAGGCTAATGGTCAGGTGGAAGTCACTAATAGATAAATTGAGAACATCCTGACAAAGACAGTGTAGTTTCACCAAAAAGATTAGATTTCTAGGCTCCTTGAAGCTATTTGGGCATACAGAACAACCTGGAAGACAACTATAGGGTTTACACCTTATGAGTTGGTCTATGGAAAGACAATAGTCCTGCCTATTGAATTTGAACACAAAACCCTGAGGACAACAATGGACCTAGGAATGGATTTGACCATAGCACAACAGGAAAGGCTACAACATTTGAATGCCTTGGATGAAATCTGATTGGAGGCCATACATCATACAGAGGTCATACAGAAACAAAAGGCAAAATGGCATGACCAGTACATCAAAACAAAGGAATTCACTCTAGGTGACTGGGCACTCCTTTATGATTCAAGGTATAAGGACTTCAAGGGCAAGCTTCAGTCACATTGGTTAGGCCCATATGAGATCCAGCAAGTCTTTCCTAAAGGTGCAGTTCAATTGCAAACTATTAATGAAGTTTGGTTTTCACTACTGGTAAACGGGCACAAGCTAAAATTGTATAAAAAGCCACTTTAGAAGGATGACTTTCTTGTTTCTTTAGCTGCTCAGTTTGATCCTCCTGACACTCTTGATGATGATAATGTGATACCACTTGATACACCTTCAGATACTGATCCACCAACACTATCCAGTGATGCAGAGGTTGAGTTGCAATACTCAACCCCTGTTGCTGAAAATTAAATTTCTTTGTTTTAAAAATCACATGCACACACAACACAATTTCCATGGTTACAAAAAGTTATTTCCACCGGGACCTATTTTTCATTCATTCAGTTGGGACCTGATATATTGTGTTACAATTAGACAGTCGAGACTTGTGCTGGAGGCACTCGTAGCAACATTTGCATGCAGCTCTCTTCCATCACTTGGTGAACAATACCTAAACTCTCCCACCTAGTCCACATGCCTGTATCTATTTTAAATTGCTTCATTCTATTGCTCCACGTATCAATTCACATTTATGAGTTGGTACTTTTCTCCATCACATTATATCTTTGCAGCCGTACCCGCCACCTTCTATCATATTATATCTCGTTCGCCGCATGCATATCATATCAAGTCATCAGAGTTGTTCACAACTTCCAAGGTATGTTAATTATTCATTTCCACTTCATATGTACATTCAATAACTTTCCATTATTACAACTAGATTTCCTTTTATATTCATGATTAGTCATAGTTTATTTTCTGCATGCGACGAATATTGCCACCATTTCTTTTAATCACTCATCATTCTGTAATACCTGCCACATGAAGTGAGGTCACTTCACAATTAAGTTGGGGGGAGGGGTTATTTTTTATTTTTGCCATTTGAATATCATTTGCCTTTGAAAACCTTGCCTTTCAAGAAAACTAGACAAATATTCTGCATCATCAACCTACCTTATTCTACCAATGAGTGAATTAGTACCCTAAGGAAGTTATAGTGAAAAGAAAAGAAGACGCAGATTGTAAGATTGGTTCTTTTGGGGTGGCGAGCTAAAACAATAGGAATTGAGCAACAAAAATTGACATTGTGTAGAAAATTGACACTGTAGAGTTTGCAATTCACAACAGTAATGGGAGGGGACCTAATCATAAGGGAACCTTTGGCACATAGGGAAATACTAGAGGATGTGATGGTTCTCCCTCTCTTTACAAGAGTAGGCTAGTTAGATTACTTCCTAAAATTGACAGAGTTTGATGATGCTATGGCGAAAGAATTTGCATTTACTCTACAGTATGATGAAGCAATGGTGAAGGGGTTAATTATAGATGCTTCTGAGTTAGCTATTTCTCAAGTCATAGGGTTGGCACAGACAGGGTTCGAGTACCCAGCTAGAGCTGATGTAGCCGCGGCTAGGGAGGAGTTCTATGAAAGAGGTGAGCATCTGGATTCTACCACACAAGGTACCAAACGCCTGTCTCTTCCCTTCTTTTAGGGGAAATGTGCCTATTATATTATCAAGTATATTACCTGTGTTGGTAGATACAATATGTTATATACTGCACAACTTAAATTTCTCAATCATTTATGGCATAACAAACTTGTTAATGTTCCAAATTATCTATATAGTATGTTGAAAAGGATATCTTTAGAATATCAGAGACAACAGGCAAACACCACTCTTTCCCACCATTGTTTAATAGTTCTACTAATAAAGAGGAGTTCAAGGATTCAGTACCCACAGATTGCATGGGAAGCTTTTAAACAATGTGTAGACATTTCAACACTTTTAGAGGCACCAAAACCAGAAGATGAAATTTCATATGAGCCTGAGCCTCCTTTTGAAACTGAGCAAGAAAAGCCACAACATGAGAACCCTCCAGAGTTTAGGTCTGTGTCAGCTGAAGAACCCTCAACATATGCCCCTCAAACTAAAAGAACCACTCCTTCAACATTTGGTAAGGAAAAGAAGAGTAGGAAGGGAGTGAGTAAACACAGAATGCAACAAAAGAAGGAAGTGCAGGGGAAAAGAGGAAGAAGGGGGACAATAAAAGGAGGGAAAGGGCAAATAAGAAGGAAACTGTCACACCTAAATGCTTAGGGAGGTTAAGGAGGCAAGGTGCCAAAGAACAAGTTGTTGAGAAACAGGGAGTAGAGGACAAAAATATAGGCCAGCAGGACAATGATCCAACTCCTTTGAATCTAGATTCATATAGAGGAGAAAACCCTCTTGAGGATGTCTCTACAGATGCCTGTGGAAATGTTGATATGCCTGTAAGGAAAATAAAGTATATTTCTTCTTCTAATTCTGATTCAGAAGATTTGTTTACTACTAGAAAGATGGGTAAACCTATGCCTGATGATTCTGCTAAAGAAGTTTTTGATGTTCCTGGAGAAAGGAATGATGATGATGTTCTTGGAGAAAGGAATGATGAAAATGTTGAAGAAGAAAAGGAATTATTAGAGGACAGAGATATTAGGAAGGAACTTCAAGAAGCCTTGGACAGAATAAGATAGTTGGAGGAACAAGTAAGGGGTTATGAAGAGAAAGAGAAAACAATTCAGGAGTTGGAGGAGAAGATCCAAACTTATGGCCATGGTTCTAACTTAGATTTGTTGGCACAGTTGGCTGAAAATAACACAAAAATTGAGGAAGGACTTACTCTCCAACCTCTTGTGACAAAGAGCCCAGAGTATCATACTACCCTGTCTTTGGGCTTTGAACTAATGAAATTGACTGATAAGATTAAGCAAGAAAAAGAGAATTGGGAAAAAGAGAAACATAGTCTCAATGCATCAGTTGCAGAAAAGGATTTGATAATCAAAAGGTTGGAGGATCGTTTGGCAGAGGTTATTGATAGAGCCAAGCAAATAATTGGATGTAGACCTCCACCCAAGGTTTATGCATTGTTTTTGAAAGAGAAATTCCTTAGTTTTTAGTTTAATAGATTTATCAATAATCAACCTAAATTGCATTCAAGGCACATTTTTTGTAAATATTTCAAAGAGGTCAGTCTAGAAGAATAGGACCAGTTGTGTGAATACTATCTGCATAATTACCTGATGGATGAGGACACAGAATGGAACCCCTGCATCTATGTTGGAGACCTACAGATCAAAGCACTAATGTCATACTTTAAAAATGAACAACTCAAGGGAGAACTGATGGACTAGTATGAGGAGCATGAAAAGAAGAAGCCACTGCTAATCAGGAAAGAAGCCTTAGAACCTGAAGTGATCCTGATCCAATGGCTAGCATTACTTTCTCATAATGGTCCAGGTAAGGTGATCATGGATTTAAGACTTAGGGATCACAGAAGAATACAGAGATTAGCAGTGTCCATCATTCAGAATTGTCAAAGGTATGTACAGAACAGGTGGAATAGCGTAACTCCAGAATTGCAAAAGAAGGAACCCCAGTCTTTCCACAACTTCATGAATATGTTTGAGAGGTTACACAGGTACATCCATATCTCACAACACAAGGGAATAGCATGGTTGCCTCTTACTTATCAGCCTCATATCCTTCTCTACCCAGTGCCACACTGGACAGGAGGGAGAAGTGATAAGTGTAGGTGTGCTGAGCTAAACATGATGGAGAGACTTGCATGTTAAAATGGATTTTATCTCAAACAAGGAGGAGTCAAAGAAAACATGGACCTCAGAAAAACCACTTTGTATTATAACCTTCTGCCCTAGATGTTAGCTCCTTGGTTTTGCTTAGGGACAAGCAAAAGTGTAAGTTGGGGGGAAATGTTGGGTTGAAATATTGACTTCCTTTTATAATATTTTTATATATTTTTAAAGACCTTTTCACATGATTTTGCAAGAACCTTAAAAGACATTACCTTTATTATATGTTGTTTCACATATACTTCTCAGAGACTTTAAACCTATGCTGATAAATGAAATATGGTGGTTATATTATCAAGTGTATGATTTCAATTATTGATAGGCATGTAATATAGATAGGATTTCATAAGTTTAATATGAGAAGTTATTTTGTGTATATATGTTGGATAATTAACCTTGTGCAACAAAGACATAGCATCCAGGAAGGAGTAATTGCAGCAGAGTGCAGAATAGAGGAATTGATTAAAGTGCAGTCCAAGTGCCAAAAGTGAAGACCGATGGAGATAAATGTGGTCATCATGGAAGAATAAATGCAAGAGAAGATGAAGACTTGTTCTAGAAGTCTAACTGCAGCTTATGTATTTTCATTCATGATCTATTTTATGGGATTTCTGTTCAAATAGAACTTTGTTTCCTTTGTTCTAGATAATTAATAAGTTGATCTCAAAACTATATCCTGATATCTAGGGATGAATTGATGATCACAGTTAGTTAGAAGACCGCATACAGCTCTGCCTCTTTTGTATAAGTTATGGAATGAGTTTGCTGATTAGTTAGTTGTTATTGTTACTTTCTATCTATATAGCCGTTACTCTATTTTTACAGTTATGAGTTATTCCAGACATGTTTTGATTTTGAATAAAATTTGAAGAAGATTTTGTCTTTGATATGAATTGAATTCAACTGCATGTCATGAAAAATGTGTGAAGATTTGAAGTAGATTTAGTTTCCAAAAGAAGTGAGATAGTTCCCTGAGCTGGCCACTCAAGGTACTAACTCTCACTTCATGCATTCATTTATTTATTTATGCATTTCTAGTTAAAATGTTTCATGTTATCTTGTACATTGCATTGTGAAATAAGTAAAGAATTGTGATTGCTATTTCTAATAGTTGTGATTCATGAATAGAATACATCATTGAAGTCCTCCGGAGGTTAGCGTCAAGTTTTTTCTCATTTTGTGTATTTCAAGTTAATTCTGTAATTCTTTGTTGAATATAGCTATCTTCAGCTTATGCCGAGGGTACCTGTAGCAACTAGGTTTTTAACTATTTTTACTATTCTTTCATTTGTGTGAACTTCAATCAATTATGTTAATTAGAATAAGTTTGTATAAGTTAGTTTAGGATAGAAATGAGTCTTGAAGGCATATATAGTGCAAGCATCATCATAAGCTTATGCTCCTTGGTCGAAATTTAATGTAGGAATGTAATGATAGAGTGGACTATTCAATTAGGTTTAACCCTGGATTTTGTTTAAGTCTACAACGCATTAGTTTTCCTCTACACACTACATTCAGGAGCCAATTCATGGAAACAACATTGATCTCAAGTACTATCAGAGATTAGAGCATATTACAGAAATCTTCACCAAACCCTTACTAAGAGCAAGTTCCTTCATCTAAGAGCTTTGTTGGGGGTGTGGCTAGTGTCTAATTTGGGAGGGGCTTCTTAGTCCATTTTCACTCTCTCTACTTTGGGGGTATTTTCTCTCTATTTTTTGGGGGGTGGGGGCAATTTCTTTGTGGTGGGGCCTCTTATGTTTTGTTCTTTTTTTTTTTTTTTTTTGGGGGGGGGGGGGGGGATTTTTTTGTGCATGGGTACCTCATCATGCTTCATTTGTCAGGACCCACATATTCACCCACTTAAGCTACACTTAAGGGGGGTATTAGTGTAGATTTTTTTATTTTCCTTATGTTAGGGGATATTTCTTTTTCCTACACATATTATTAATCTTGCTTAAGTTATTTAGGCATGGTTATTATGAGACCACATGCCATTATCCATCAGTTACATGTGTCACTCTCGCCCACTTTTGGGTAGTTGAGTCTCACACCCTCTTTTGGATTTTTATGCCACCTCTCATAACTATTTATTTGTCTTTATCTGAGTAGGTGCAACCATGTAATTTGACATTTACCAAGTAGGTAAAACTTCTGTCTATTTTGGAAAAAAATTATTTATTAAGATTAAGCTTCGCTCCCGATGGCTTCTCCTCCATGGAGCTTCCCACCCCTCCCGAACACTGCAGCACATCCTTCAAATCTCCGTCTAGCTCAGAATTCTACTTCGGTGGGTGTTTGCATTTTTGGCTCCAATTTAGCTTCTACCAAAGGTTCTCCCCGACTTTTCCAGGAGGATACTAATGATGTCGGATGCCCTAATTCTAGGTTTCCTACACAGAACATCCCTCTTTCAAATTATGGGTAGGGCTTTAAGGCAACGACTTTTGTGCATCTTGGCTCACCTGCATCTTGGCTCGCCTCCTTATTTGGGTGGAGATTCTAGTTTTGTGGTCGATGGGAAGAGTAAATCCTTGATCTGCACTAATGTCTCCCCGGTTTTGGAGTTTGGGGATGCCCTAAGAAATACAGTTTGTGAAAGCGAAGCCTATTTTGCCTCTTGGGGGTTGATCGGTCGTTTCACTGGTCTATGGCCAGCCCTTCCAGCTTTACACAAATGGGTCACTGATGTCTGGAAGCCATTTTTGAAAGGTAATCTTGAAATTTATCCATGTGATCGAGGTTACTTTATTGTTGTTTTTGACTCAGTGCAGGATAGTGATTCTATCCTTTATGAGAAATTCTGGACATGGGCTTAGAATGTGCTCACGCTCAAACCTTGGCATCCTAATTTTAACCCTTCCTCTGAATCTTTCAATGTAAAGCTTGTGTGGATTCGTCTCCCAAATTTACCACTCTAGTTTTGGTTTGATGTCTACTTTGAGGCTATAGGAAACACTCTTGGCAGGTTTTTAGCAGTTGATCATGATACTACAATATTCACTCACACAACCTTTGTGTGCATCCTTGTGGATCTCGATACTTCTAAGGCCTTGCCTCCAGACATTACTTTTAAAATCTCTGATTGGATTTAGTCTCAGTCTTTAGATTATGAAGGGTAATTACTCTTTAGGTGCAGGAGGTGCTTTGCTACTGGCCACACCGCGATCGATTGTCACATCTCAAAGTCTCATTTAGGAAAAGATGCTACTTGGTGGGAAGACGCCCGTCCACAACACTTTACTGTGGAGGGGCCTCTCAAGGGTACTCCCCCCTCTTTAGATGATGAGGTTAAAATTAAAGGCAATCAACCCCCGAGGACCACAAAAGTTCCTTTGACTCCACCTTCTGAAGCAGGCTCGGCAAAAGGTAGGAACACAAAAAGGAGTGATTCGAACCCTGTGGCGAGTAGAGGGGCAGTTATTGATAGTCAAGCTTCTCCTTCTTTGGCAGTCAGCCTGGAAGCTGTTTTCAAAATTACCAATGGAGTTAAAGCTTCAACAGATCCAGAGAAGACTTCTTCGGCTCCCAATGGTGCTATAAATCATTCTCAACTTTCACTGATAGAGGATTCCTGTGAGACCCTAGGGGAAGGAATGGTTGATGTAAAGTGGACAGTGGTACAAAATAAAAAGAAGAAGGATCTGGCAGCTCTGGCAGATATTCATAAGCACCTTATGGATTTTTAGTCCCATTATAAGTTGGGGATGAAAAGTTTGCAAGTCTAAATTTTAGTATAGGTTTTTTTGCTGGCTCTGGCAAAGCTAGTAGACTCTAATTTTTGTAATCTTCATTGGCACCCCTGTTAAAGGGCTTGCTTTTAAATGTGGCACCCCTGTAGAGGGCTTGCTTTTTGATGTGGCTCCCCTATTAGAGGGCTTGGCTTTCAATGTTATTTTGGGTCTTTTTTAATTTAGAGGGAGTGGTCCCCTTGACCGTAGATTACGGATAAAAAAAAAACTTCTGTCTATTTTGGGTAGCTGGAGTTATTACACCTCTTGGATGTATTTGCCCTTGTTTTACTATTTATACAACACTCACCTCTCACCTCTGCTAGTCAGTGAGAGTAATGTGAGCATTTTCTAAATTCTCTTGTAGTTTGTCTCTTGAGTTCTCTCTTTTAGGATAATCTCTCTGTTCCGCTATTTTGATTTTTGATCATCTATCAATTAGAGTGCATGTGATCTACAACTGACAACAGATCTTAGCTATGATTCTCTCTTCTCGTAGAATCTTTAACAATCTTCCTAGTTGCCAACGACGTCTCCAATTGTTGTTGAAGTTGTTATAGTTTTGTAGTTACAATGAAGTTTGTGTCCCTACTGCGGTGGTTGATTGTGTACTTATTGTTGTTGTTCACCTTATATCTCTAGCATATTGCTATAGTTATGGTCTTCTATTATTGTAATTAATACAACTATATTTTTTCATGCTACAGTTATGGTCTCCTATTATTGTATCTATTGGAATTGTATTGTTATAACTATTGATGTTGTACTTTTCTAGAGACTTTGATTTTGTAACCTTTTTAATTGGTTATTCTAATTTATTCTATCAACTTTCTTCAATAAAAAAGAAGTGCACTTCCTTTGCATGTTTGTGTTTAAATCTTGATCATCCTTTAGTAAAAAAATAACATCCAAAAGGATTCTTGCCAATGGGAAAATCCTTTGGATGACAAGTAGATTCCCTTTGTATGACACTTATAAGCATTGCCATTTAGTCAAGCATTGTTTGTCAAATTTGAGTTTCATAGATGTGTAGTTGCCAATAAATTTTTTGGGTATTTCTTTTATTTATCTATTTCATGTTACTGCATGCCAATCACGATACAAACATAGTAGATTATGTAGAGAGGTTTTGTGAACAAGGTGTTCCATCTCTTCAACGATCAAATAGTTCAGCAATTTTACACTTCATCCCTGCCAAAAAAGTGGTAATTAATGAAGTCCATATTTCCAAAATATTGAATGAACTGACATTCACTAAAGGAGCTCAAATTACTAAACAATATAAATGTGTAGATCCATTCCCAAGAGCTTGGAGTGTATCTACATCATCGCGTACAAGAGTTATTTGAGCCATTTTAGCCATTCATACATAGATTTTAATTTTAATTTTGTTTTGCTACCTTGCGATAAAGATTGTATTTGTTTCTATAAGGAATTATAGGTACATTAATGAGAATATTGGATAAGCTAACTGTTGACCTATTTTCCCCTGTCCAGAGTTAAATAGTTCACCTTCTATATTCCTTGATATCATTTAGAAATGACCCTACAAAGCTTAAATTATTTTAAAACCCATGCTCTACCTTACCAAAAATCCCAAAAAGCTTGCATAGAGTTTCCTTGCAAAAAACCCAGAAAAACCTAGAAATCTTTTGTCTCCAATTGTTTTCTATTGCAGAAATTTCTTAGTTTTATACTTAGCCATTTTTCATGTATATGATGATGATGTCATCCTTGTTTTGGGGTTTTCTATCGTTTGGTTGACTTGCATATCAGATACATTTTTTCCTTGTATCTTGGTCATGTAAATGTTACTGTACAATCAGGTCCTTTGTATGTATTGTTGTATGTATTTTGTTTGTATATCGGCATATGCAAAGGCAACATACAAAGGAAAAGATACAAAGGGGTAGACATGCAAAGGATTTTCAGCGTGACCTACTTATCAGTGGCTCGACTCATAGTCTCTCCGATGGTCGATGAAGCATATGAAACATGCAAGGCGATATGCAAGGTACATACAAAGGGTGGGGTCCACCAATTGTATGTATATGCGATTGTATCTTTGCACATACAATGGCATATGCATTTCTGAGATACAAACCTGGACCCGAAAATATATTGCATTCTAGTTTATACATGCATAAGTGATTGTATGTATTCTTTGTATGTATGTTTGCATTGTATGTGACAACATGCAAAGGTCATATACAAAGTGACCTACAAAGGACAGAGGCAATGTTTGTATGTGCAAGTGTTTGCATGCAGTTTTGTTTGTATATTTCACATTGTATATGTGATATACAAGGGTTAGATACAAAGGCAATATACAAATCGAACCCAACTGGAAAATAAAATTTGGCAAACTCAGCGGTGGGGTCCGCAGTTTGTATGTATAAGTGCATTGTATATGCCGATATGCAAAGAAGAGGGATACAAAGGCCGGACCTATTCTAAAGTTTCAATATAGTTGATAATCTCCTGAGTTCCACATTGTATGCATATGCAATTGTATCTCTTATACAATCAATATACAAAGGGTCGCATACAATGGATTTCAGTGAGACTTAGTGCATCGGTGGCTTAGTCTGTGGTCTTTCCGATGGTCAATAAAGCATGCAAATGTTCAGCAATGGGTCTCAGGTTCATCTCAGCGATGAATCAGGTGGTGCCATGTGTCAGGGACGATTCAAAGACCGATTCAAAAGGTAAAGACCCACGATTGTTTGTTGGCAGATGCAAGGCGATTTGAATATGCAAAAGGAGGGAAGTTGCATAAATGCGTAAAGTGCACCAAGCAGCCTAAAAGTGTAGTTGCAATTATATATACAATGGAACATACAAAAGCATATACAAGTGCAGATATGTAGAGCGATATGCAGATGCAAGACACAGTTGACCATAACTTTGACCACCCATATCTCCCTCATCCTGGCGAATTTCAACATGCTTCAAAAGGCAAATATGCTTGTTTTTGCCTCCTCTTTCATCTGGCGGGCTTAGAGGAGAATATCTTCACTTTCAGAATTTGATGCAATGTTTATATGCATACAAATGACAGCCCTTTTGCAGCAAAGATAAATTTGACGGCATGCATTCAAATTTGTAGTTTCAAACAAGAAAAGTAAGGGGCGATTGTATCAGATGCAGAGCCCGATCATTCAGCATTCCAAGCGATCAGATGCCAGATTTAGAAGACTGAGGAATCTACAGTGCCGTAAAACTTTGTTCGACGGTTTGCATCCTACTTGTGTGCAATACAAATCTGATTCCTCACCTACCCCCTTCCAGATATTTGTAGCATTCATTGCTACAAATCAAACAATTCAGCAGCTCACATTGAAGATTCAAAATATCTTCCATCTACCCCTGTTCCAGATATTTCACACCATAACTTCTTGTAGGTGGACGTCCCTTCAATCGCAGATATTTTCCTGACAGAGCCCATGGGGCATTTTCCTTGTAATCGACTTAGGTTAAAATGTAAATGCTATATATGCATAAAAATGAGATGTAAAGGACGTTGGACGTTGGAATATTTAGCAATATATGCTTCTGATTTCCAAACAGAGCATTCCTCTACTGTAACCATGCGTTCTTATTGAATATATGCAAGTTATTTTACCTCTTTTATTGATTTTTAGTTTAGTGTGAATCTACATATGATTGTCTATGAACGTTTTGTTCCTCTCAACCATTTTGTCTCTCACCTCTGCTAAAATCATCTGAATCTGTGTATGTCTACTTGTTGTATCTGGTTGTGTTGTGCATTTTCTTAGTTTTGTGAGGGCTCTTTTATTCAATCTGGTGAATCACCTTTATTTTCAAGTTTTCTTGTTTTATCTTTCATTTTTAAAAGCATTCTTTCTCCCTTTTCCTCTGAAGATCTAGTAGTTTTTAGGTGATAATCGGTTAAGAAAGCTGGCCTTCTCCGGAGGTTCTTTCCAAACATAGGTGACCCACAGACCTTGGAAAGATCCCATGTTTCTCCAGATTGCCAAGTTTGACAACTCAGCAAGGGTGTAAATCTAAGAGATAACAGTTTCTGGCACGCTCAGTGGGACTCAACAATCATAGTGCTGGTTATGATATGCTATCGGCATTTTTAGGCCTTTAAGAGGCATTTGAGCATATCTAGTGACTCATACTAAGTAAGGATAAGTAGATCAGTGTTGCTGTTACATTTTATGAGAAAAATTCAAACTCAAAGTTCGAGTTCATTTGATTATTTGCAGCTGTCTCCGCCTAGAAGACAGAGTAGAGTTGTGGTAAGGACTCCAGTTTCCAAAAGAATACAATCAACTCCACCAAATTTTAGGCCAGTAGCACCTGCAGTTCCTGTACCGGTTCAAGCAAAACTGCCTCCAGCTTTTCCAATGGCAAGAAATCAGCCATTTGTGGCTTTTGATGGGGGTAGCCCATTGAATTTGATAGTGCATGACAATATACCCATGGCAGCTTTGAAGAGCCTGCCATATTTCACAGGGGAAGATCAAACTACCCCAATTGAGCACATTAGAGACGCAACTTCTCTATGTAGTGTTCATCACGTAACCCAAGAGAATGTAGCCATCAGGCTGTTGGCTGCCTCGTTTAAAGGAAAAGAATTACAGTGGTTCAAGAGTTTACCAGTACAAACCATTGCAACTTGGGATGATCTGGGTGATAAGTTGAACAAACAATTTCAAGATAAGTCAGATAACTTATCACTGGTTGAACAGTTGACTACGATAAAGAGAGCTCCCCAGGAGCAAATGATGGATTTCAATTTATGGTTTCAAAAGACATGGGATAGAATTCCTGCCATGGTAAGGCCTCCATCAGAATATGCATTCTTGTATTTTTTGAAAGCTCTAAATAGTGATATTTCAGTAATGATACAATCGTTGGGAGGTACAAGTTTACCTGATGCATATGAAATAGCTATTTGGGCATAAAACAACCTGATTCAGGCTGGGAAAATAGCACCTAGACCACCAGTGCCCATTTTTCCTGAGATTCAAGCTTCAATGCCTTTGCCGATCCCGTATTTTGCCCCTTTACTTGCTGCAGCAACATTGCCAAGTATTGCCAATCCTGAGATTGTTGTTTCTAGCTCATCACAAGAGTTAAGAGAGATTAAAAATAGCCAACAGAAAATAGAGGATATCTTGCAAACTTTTGGGAATGAGCTGGTGAACATCAAAAAGTAGTAGTTCTAGAACAGACAGCCTTATCAACCACACATCCAAGGGCAAAATCAACCTTATCAGGGGCAAAACCAACCATACCAAGCCAATAGGCCTCCATATCAAAATAATTACCAGGGTACCAGGCATAATGTTAACTAGAGGCCTTTCTAGCCTTACAATCTTGTACCCATTAATGCAATTAGGGACCTTGTCCCTATTCAGAATAACCTTGCAACTGAGTATGAATGGTGTTTTCCATGCAATCAGCCACTCAGTCAGGTGACCTGTTCAAATGGAGTGATAAATCAGGCTCTAATGGTGCAAAATGTTGCAGTTTTATAGCCAAACACACCTAATGATGGGGATGTACATCAGCAAGAACAACCTCAGAATGATATTGCCTTCTTAAACTGGCGGGGAGATGAGTTCTGTGGCGTAAATAGAGATGATACTTTAGTTGCAGCAAATACGAGAGCTAAAAAAAGGGGTTATGAGATAGATCAAGCAGCAAATAAAGGAAAAGGACTTGCTGATCCTTCTACATCCCAGTTTCCCCATATTTTGCAAAGGAATACTCAAGCAACTGCCAGGGAACAACCTCATTTGTAGGCTGATATTGCTGCTGCAAAGTCACATTAGAAGGTAAACGTCACTTCACCTTTTAATATCATTGAAAATATGAAGAAGATGAATGTGACAATATCTATGTGGGATTCCCTAGCCATCCTAAGCTAAAAGGACATGTTACAATCTGCCTTGTCTGATTTAAAAGTGTCAAATGATGCAAATGTTGACCCAACTAGGGTTGTTCTTACCAATTCATCCCAGGCCAATAGTAAATAGCCACATAAGAGTGCTAAACCACTTCCATTTTTTTTGTCATTAATAATAGGAGACAAGCTAGTACATAACTGCATGGTGGATAGTGGCGCAAGTAGTTATGTAATGCCAAAACAGATTGCAGACCAATTAGGATTAAAATATCAGCCCCTTGAGAAGGGTGTTCTCCAACTAGATGGCACAACTATTAACACTGTAGGTGTGATGAAAGATCTAGGTCTCACTCTGTATGCCTGTCCAAATGTTTCTATTTCTCTAGAGGTGTTCATCATAGATTTACCTCCTCATTTTGCCTTGTGTTTGTCAAGAGAGTTCACAGCTAAGATAGGAGGATATTTATCTTCAGACTGGTCCCACATGTTGTTTAGGACCCGATATGGTACTAAAGTGACCATAAAGTCTGAATTGCTTGCCAAACATCACATAGAGCCTTATGTCCCAAGTGTTGTTAATACAAATTACATTATTTCTGATGATCCTGAGCTTGTTGCTACTCAAGAATTGCAAGTTGAGAGTATACTAGAAGTGTTGTTAAAGGAGTGGGCCTTAGAAAATATTGTAGATGATCCTGAGGACACATTCAAGAAACTGGTATGGGGGTTTACATACTGCACGACCCTGAAACATAAATTCCAAACCTGGTAAAGAATGCAGAATAGCAAATAGAACAGCAAAATGAAGTATGGAAAATGTACTTTGATGGCTCTAGGAATAGGAATGGATATAATGGTGGTGCAATGCTTGTGTCTCCATAAGGTGACATATATTATTCTACTTTCTGTTTTACTTTTTCATGTACAAATAACACTGTTGAATAAGAAGGGTTGATTCAAGGTTTGCAGTGGGCACGGAAGAGGAAAGTCAGTTGTTTGTAGGTGTACGGAGACAATGAACTTATTGTAAATCAAGTGAGAGGACTGCATATTACAAAGAATGATGTTTTGAAATGCTATAAACATAGGGTATGGGATATGATTGAGGAGTTTGACGCTTTCAATCTAATCTCTATTCCAAGAAATCAGAACTATCATGCAGATAGGTTAGCTACGATTGGGGTTTAGTTCGATATCCCCAGTGATATTCAAAGAGAAAAGGTACAGCCTCATGTGAAAATAGTTGATAGGTCCTCTATCCTTGACAATAACATTTATTGGCAGGTTTTTGAGAGTGATAAGCAGATTCTGCGTTTCCTATTAGAAGAGGATGAGTTCTCTGTGATGAATCAGAACAAACTCAAACAGCAATATGATGATGATCAAGTTGTT
The DNA here is from genome assembly GCA_027924645.1 of Cunninghamia lanceolata. Taxonomy (NCBI): domain Eukaryota; kingdom Viridiplantae; phylum Streptophyta; class Pinopsida; order Cupressales; family Cupressaceae; genus Cunninghamia; species Cunninghamia lanceolata. The sequence continues at coordinate 7,478,411 of BSBN01000738.1, forward strand.
CAATTAAGGACTAATAAGTTGCCTAGAGGGTTGGTAACCTTAGAATCAATTTTTGGTACTGATGATTAGCTGAAAAAGAGCAAAACTAGCATGCAGGTCAAAGAGGAACATTACAAGGAGCTAGAAATTTTTAAAGGTAAGCTTCTCAAAATTGGTAAAATCTGTTCACCTGAGGATAGGAAAGCTTTTATTGCTCTTTGTCAAGAATTTGAGGCTATGTTTTCTTGGGAATACTCAGACTTAAAGAGGTTTGACCCTCATATCGCCCAGCATACTATAGAGTTAGAGCCAAGTGCAAAACCTATAAGGCAGAAATAAAGACCTTTAAATCTAAAACTTGAGCCTCTGATGATTAAAGAATTAACCAAGTTGATCGAGGGAAACATCATTTTTCTGATCAAGCACACGTCTTGGGTCTCGAATCTTGTTCCTGTGAGGAAAAAGAATGGAGAGATTAGGCTGTGCATTGATTTTAGAGACCTTAATAGGGCCTCCCTGAAGGACCACTACCCGCTGCCCTCAATGGAGCAAATTCTGGAAGTAGTGGCTGGTTCAGAAAGATTCTCGTTACTTGACGGATATTCTGGTTATAATCAAGTGTTAGTCAAGGAGGAAGATTGGTTTAAAACTGCTTTTACTACCAAATGGGGCACCATGGCCTACAAAAGGATGCCTTTTGGTCTGTCAAATGCTGGTGCTACTTTTCAGAGAGCTATGGATATGGCTTTTAAAGGTTTGCTTTATAAATTGGTACTGGTGTACCTTGATGACATCACAGTTTTCTCTAAAGATGCAGCTGAACATTTATCCCACATGAAACAAGTATTTGAGAGATGTAAAGAGTTTGGGATATCTCTCAATCCCAAGAAATGCATTTTTGTTGTGCATGAAGGCAAGCTTTTAGGACACATTGTGTCAAAAGAGGGAGTTACCATTGATATCGAAAGAGTAAGAGCTATTTTGGAGCTGCTTTGCCCAGTTACAAGAAGGGACTGCAAATTTTTATTGGTAGAATTAATTTTCTGCGAAGATTTATACCTGACATTGCAAATTTATTGAAGCCATTGACCTCTATGTTAAAGAAAAATATAGTTTTCAGTTGGACAAAAGAGGGCAAACGCAGCTTTGAGTCCATAAAAGAAGTGTTATCGGTTGCACCAACTCTGGTAAATCCTGATTTCTCAAAAGATTTTATTTTCTATGCTTAGGACGGTCTAGATACAATTTCTGCAATTCTGGTACAACAACAAAGTGAAGGCTTTGAGTAGCCAATCGCTTTCTTTAGTCAAGGACTGGAGGAGTATGAACAGAGGTATAGTTCATTGAAAAACATGTCCTTGCAGTGGTAAAAAGTCTCAAGAAGTTTAGGCATCTTATTTCTAACAATAAGGTACATTTGATGGTTGCTCACCTTAGTGTGAAAGAGTTTCTGTTAAGTAAGGATGTTAATGAGAAAAGGGCTAGTTGGATTACCAAAGTCATGGAATATGACGTAGATATCAAGATAACCAAGCTCATCAGAGGTAGAGGACTCAGTGAACAGCTTGCTACTAGTTCTGAAAATGAAACAGAGAAGGAAGAAGAGGTGCTTCTGACCATTGAAGATGAACATCAAGATGATAGAGCAATAGTTGGCACATGTTGGGTTAATAACTGACTCATTTCTTGCAAACTAGTGAATGTCCAGCAGGTTTAGATAGAACCAAGAGAAGATATTTTAGACTGCAGTCTATTCCATATGTTTTAATAAATGATATCCTTTTCAGAAAAGATTTTAATGGTGTGTTGTTAAGATGCATTACTGATGATCAAACTGACAAGGTGTTGCATGAGTTTCATGATGGAACAACAGGGGGTCATTTTTCCCCAAGGACTACTGCTTGGAAAATAATGAGAGCTAGATACTACTGGCCCAACTTATTCAAGGATGCATATGCATGGGCCAAAAAGTGTGTAAAATGTGCCATTTTTGCAGGTAAAGAAAGGCTGCCAGCTTTACCTCTGCAGCCAATTCAAGTAGAGCAGCCCTTCATGAGATGGGGCATTGATTTTGTAGGTCCCATTAACCCACCGTCAAGTGCAGGCCACAGGTGGGTACTTACAGCAACATACTATTTCACAAGGTGGACTGAAGTAGTGGCTCTGAAGGAATCCAATGAGAATGTTGTTTTGGACTTTTATTATGATTTGGTATCCAGATTTGGACTACCTGCGTCAATCATCTTAGACAATGCTTTAGCCTTTGTTGGATTGAAGATAACTGACTGGGCTGTGAAGAATGGAATCTATTTGAACACATCATCAAATTATTACCGACAAGGTAATGGTTTGGCTGAATCTACCAATAAGAATCTCATAAGGATTATCAAAAGATCAATGGAGGACAACCAGAGAACTTGACACACCAATTTGAAATCTGCTTTATGGGTAGATAGAATAACTCCTAAGAGGTCTATTGGAAACTCTCCATATATGTTAGTTTATGGAAAAGAGGCAAGATTGCCTATGTCTATGGAGCTGCCAGCACTTGACATCATGAATCAGCTGGAGATGTTTGAAGAAGAAGACCCATGGCTGTCAGATATGCTCAACTTATGGAGCTTGAAGAGATCAGAGATAAAGCTATGAAAGCTATGGAGTGTCATCATCTTCAGACAAAAAGAGTTTTTGATAAGAAGGCCACTCTCAGAATTTTTAGGGAGGGTGATATGGTACTCAAATGGGATGAGTTCAAAAGCAAGCCAGGGAAGCACTCCAAGTTTGACAGCATATGGAGTGGCCTGTTTATTATTACTGAATGCAAGGAGAAAAATGTATTTCAGTTATCAAACATGGATGGAGAAAATTTGTCTATTCCAGTCAATGGGATACACCTGAAGAGGTGTTTTCAGGTATGACTTGCCTTGTAAATCAGTAGACTAGGTTTTTTGCTTTTAATAAGTGCTGTCGCACAATAGTTTAGATCCCTTTTTGTTTTCCCTAAGTGATGTCTAGCATAGTTAGAGGAGTTGCTTTCAGCATTTTTGTTTTATTTTTGGTCTTCCAGTGTCCTCCATTGCTGATAAACTGAGTTACTGAGGGCAGAATTGTTTGTCAAAAGTTATATTTTGACTCTCTGTGTGACTTCATGCCCAATAGATGTTTAAGGCCACTGGTCTATTTGTTTAGCAGGAAAACATCCCTGAGAAGTCGCCAAAATGTTGACCTATTTTCCCCTGTCCAGAGTTAAATAGTTCACCTTCTATATTCCTTGATATCCTTTAGAAATAACCCTACAAAGCTTAAATTCTTTTAAAACCCATGCTCTATCTTACCAAAAATCCTAAAAAGCTTGCCTAGAGTTTCCTTGCAGAAAACCCAGAAAAACCTAGAAATCTTTTGTCTCCAATTATTTTCTATTGCAGAGATTTCTCAGTTTTATACTTAGCCATTTTTCATGTATATGATGATGACGTCATCCTTATTTTGGGGTTTTCTATCGTTTGGTCGAATTGCATATCAGATACATTTTTTCCTTGTATCTTGGTCATGTACATGTTATTGTACAATCAGGTCCTTTGTATGTATTGTTGTATGTATTTTGTTTGTATATCGGCATATGCAAAAGCAGCATACAAAGAAAAAGATACAAAGGGGTAGACATGCAAAGGATTTTTAGCATGACATGCTTATCGGCGGCTCGACTCATAGTCTCTCCGATGGCCGATGAAGCATATGAAACATACAAGGCGATATGCAAAGTACATACAAAGGGTGGGGTCCACTAATTGTATGTATATGTGATTGTATTTTTGCACATACAATCCATAGACAATGGCATATGCATTTCTGAGATACAACCCTGGACCCGAAAAGATATTGCATTCTAGTTTATACAGGCATAAGTGACTGTATGTATTCTTTGTATGTATGTTCGCATTGTATGTGACAACATGCAAAGGTCATATACAAAGTGACCTACAAAGAACAAATGCAATGTTTGTATGTGCAAGTGTTTGTATGCAGTTTTGTTTGTATATTTTGCATTGTATATGTGATATACAAGGGTCAGATACAAAGGTAATATACAAAGTGGACCCGACTGGAAAATAAAATTTGGCAAACTCAATGGTGGGATCCGCAGTTTGTATGTATAAGTGCATTGTATATGCCAATATGCAAAGAAGAGGGATACAAAGGCCGGACCTGTTCTAAAGTTCCAATATAGTTGATAATCCCCTGAGTTCCGCATTGTATGCATATGCGATTGTATCTCTTATACAATCGATATACAAAGGGTCGCATACAATAGATTTCGGTGAGACTTAGTGCATCGGCGGCTTAGTCTGTGGTCTTTCTGACGGTCGATAAAGCGTGCAAATGTTCAGCGATGGGTCTCAAGTTCAGCTCAGCGACGAATTAGGTGGTGCCATGTGTTAGGGACGATTCAAAGGCTGATTCAAAAGGTAAAGACCCGTGATTGTTTGTTGGCAGATGCAAGGCGATTTGAATATGCAAAAGGAGGGAAGTTGCATAAATGCGTAAAGTGCACCAAGCAGCCTAAAAGTGTAGTTGCAATTGTATATACAATGGAACATACAAAAGCATATACAAGTGCAGATATGTAGAGCGATATGCAGATACAAGACGTAGTTGACCATAACTTTGACCACCCATATCTCCCTCATCCTGGCGAATTTCAACGTGCTTCAAAAGGAAAATATGCTTGTTTTTGCCTCCTCTTTCATCTGGCGGGCTTAGAGGAGAATATCTTCACTTTCAGAATTTGATGCAATGTTTGTATGCATACAAACGACGACCCTTTTGCAGCAAAGATAAATTTGATGACATGTATTCAAATTTGTAGTTTCAAACTAGAAAAATAAGGGGCGATTGTATCAGATGCAGAGCCCGATCATTCAGCATTCCAAGCGATTAGATGCCGGATTTAGAAGACTGAGGAATCTACAGTGCCGTAAAACTTTGTTTGACGGTTTGCATCCTGCTTGTGTGCAATACAAATCTGATTCCTCACCTATCCCCTTCCAGATATTTGTAGCATTCATTGCTACAAATCAAACAATTCAGCAGCTCACATTGAAGATTCAAAATATCTTCCATCTGCCCCTGTTCCAGTTATTTCATGCCATAACTTCTTGCAGGTGGACGTCCCTTTAATCGCAGATATTTTCCTGACAGAGCCCATGGGGTGTTTTCCTTGTAACCGACTTAGGTTAAAATATAAATGCTATATATGCATAAAAATGAGATGTAAAGGACGTTGGACGTTGGAAGATTTAGCAATTTATGCTTCTAATTTCCAAACAGAGCATTCCTCTACTGTAACCATGCCTTCTTATTGAATATATGCAAGTTATTTTACCTCTTTTACTGATTTTCAATTTAGTGTGAATCTACATATATGATTGTCTGTTTGTTCCTCTCAACCATTTGTCTCTCACCTCTGCTAAAATCATCTGAATCTGTGTGTCTACTTGCTGTATCTAGTTGTGTTGTGCATTTTCTCAGTTCTGTGAGGGCTCTTTTATTCAATTTGGTGAATCGCCTTTATTTTCAAGTTTCCCTATTTTATCTTTCATTTTTAAAAGCATTCTTTCTCCCTTTTCCTCTGAAGATCTAGTAGTTTTTTAGGTGATAACCAGTTAAAGAAGTCGGCCTTCTCCGGAGGTTCTTTCCAAACATAGGTGACCCACAGACCTTGGAAAAATCCCATGTTTCTCCAAATTACCAAGTTTTACAACTCAGCAAAGGTGCAAATCTGAGAGATAACACTAACATTCAAATTGAGAACCTACTTTTGGCTAGTGAGATTTTCCACCACTAAGCCACTTGCCCTTCTATGGTTCAAACTTTCAACTTCTATCAAGAAGTGTATTTCAATTCCAACACACCCTCTAAGGTACATTCATGTTGAGATCAACAATGATACCAAATTCAAAATTTGAGACATGATATAATTTAATTCTAATAAATTTCAAATGGAATAAAATTTCAGCCATGATAAATGATTTTTAATTCCAATTATTTTTCTACTATTTAGCAATAAAAGTTATTTCACTTATTTCTATCCTATAAATAATGCATTTAATAAATTGCACACATTTTATATCATTTTCCATGTAATTAATAATTTAACGATGGAAAATTTATCTCTCTAACAAAATTTTACTTGATCAAAAACATTTATCCACTTACCCATTGAACCTATAGATACAATTGCCAGTTTAACTTTCTATAAAGAGTCCAACGCTATCAATTTTTATGACAACTATAGAACCCTGCAAGACTATTAGGAACTCCCATGATATTCATCCTATCTACTAGCGAATAATTGCTCCATAGTTATGGTCCCTACATTTTTAATAATACGTACTAAAAATTTATCCTCGTACCCATTGAACTTATGGATTCAATTGCTAGTTTAACTTTAATAAAGAATCCAACATTATCAATTTTTATGACAACCATCTAGAACCCTCCAAGACTATTAGTACTCCCATGACATTCATCCTATCTACCAACCAATAATTGCTCCATAGATATGGTCTCTACATTTTTAATAATACGTACTCAAATTTTTATCCTCATACCCATTGAACCTATGGATTCAATTACTAGTTTAACTTTCTATAAAGAGTCCAACATTATCAATATTTATGACTACTATAGAACCCTAAAGACTATTAGGTACTCCCATGATATTCATTCTACCGACCAACCATTAATTGTTCCATAGATATGGTCCCTACATTTTTAATATTACATACTTAAAATTTTATCAGCGTACCTATTGAACCTATGGATTCAATTGCTAGTATAACTTTCTATAAAGAGCCCAACATTATTTGTTTTTATGACAACTGTAAAACCCTAGAAGACTATTAGGTACTCCCATGATACTCATCCTACCTACCCACTAATAATTGCTCCATAAATATGATACCTACTTCGAATTTTATCCTCTACCCATTGAGCTTATAGATTCAATTGCTAGTTTAACATTAATAAAGAATCCAACACTATCAGTTTTTATGACAGCTACATAATCCTAGAAGACTATCAGGTACTCCAATCATATCCATCCTAGCTACCGTCCACGCATTGCTCCATAGATATGGTCCCTACATTTTTAATATTACGTACTTAAAATGCTCTAGATGCTCATTATATATCATGTGAAGGACTGAAAAGAAGTGTGTGATGTTTTACTACCGTAACGACATCTCACCAACCCTGAACAAAATCAGTTTGCTGAGCTCCTACGAGCAAAGTGTCCTTTCCATTAATTGTTCAATTTGGTAATTAGGAATAGCAGAGACCCACTTCATATGTAAAAGAGATGAGAGCGAAATATGAGAGAGCCCTGTGCTTACCTGTTAATGTCACACACTGTTACTATGTCTGGCTGGATTCAGATTTTTTTGGACCGGACTGAATTGTCTTAATCGGTTCTGAATTTTCAATTATAAAGAACTCCTGAATTTTAATTTTTTTTAGGAAACTCCGTCCATTAAACCAAAGCAATGCTGTATGATGCGAGGCTACAGTTTAGAGAGCGTGTTTGAATATTTAAACCCATTTCATACCAACCTATAAATTTATTGTCTAACATTAATTGTTGTGAGCTCAGCCAAATCTTTAACTGTAATTTCTACATTTGTTATTAACGTCGTAGATTGTGACATCATAATCAAACAAGATTGTGAGACGAAATCTGGAGCTGTAAATTTGTTTTTAATAATGGACTAAGTTATTTGAGATATACCGTTTTGTTTTATATTTGAAAGCTGGCCATCTTGACATAGACGAGAAAGAAAATAGCAGGCCAAGTCAGCAAAAATGATTACGCCTCTGGATAAACATCCTTCAACATCTGGAAGTTTCCAGAAGATTATCTTAAAGTCTACATGGGAACTCATTTTTGACATTTATGTGATAGTCAAACTCTATTTTTGACATTTCTGTTTGGTTTATCATTCTTTTATTATTATTATTATTAATGATAATATGTTTGTAAACATTGTTGACCGGTAATTTATATGAGTGGTGGGTTTATAGATGATGGTCATTAATTAGTAATAGATTATGTTTAATTCTAAAATATGCTTTTGTTGATGATGATTTAGTTTTTGGTTATATTTGTGAAGGTGTTCTTAATTAGCCTATATTCTTTTATATGTGAGCATTATAGTGCTCGGAATTGTCTCACGCCGTAAAATTTTCTAAACTCGTCAGTTGTTCCTATCGGTGTATTCCTTGAACCTCCTATGTGCAAGTGCTAGTTTATATAATTGTCAAAACATGTTTTCTTGTCTTAGATGAATTGGGGGAATTAATTCTATATATTTTAATTATAGTTACTTAATTTACTTTATAATGTTTAATTAGTTTTTAATTAGTGATTGAATAAAAAATATGGTTAGAGAGATTTAATTTAATATCAGATGGTGTTAAGTTAAATGTTAATTTTTGATGTGGTATAAGAGGTAGAGATTAATGTTAATATTGTTCTTCTATTCGAAATATGGATTTATGTCAATGCCACTATCTTCTCTCATTGGATAATGCAATTTTTTGATAAAGTTGTAAGTTTTATTTTCAAAAGAGGGAACAAATCCCAACATTACAATAAGAGAGGTGTGGCAAAAGCCAAACATGTGGAGAAGAAGGTAAGTTTCTTCTAAAACAACTACTTAAAACAAAGGGTCTAAAAGTAGAAAATAAGACAATTAACATAAACCCAAGCATGCATGCACAAAGCAACACATGCATGAAAAAGTTATGCATGCATAACGAAAGCATTGCACGCATGATAAAGGAAGGGATTTTCTAATAACTCTTATTGGCTCTATTAAACAAGTTGTCTTTGAAAAATGAACTAAACTAAATAGATTTTCTATTATGTTTGTCCTCATCAAGAATACTTAAGAAAACAAAGAAACTTCTATTTTTTAGCAAAATCATTGCCAACATGCACATACAAGTGGAAGTGATCTTAGAGGCTCAAATATGTCAACCAGTATGTCACTTTCTCACACTCCCTCCTCACATGTTTGAAGTAGATACATTCAAATTGACCAATAAGCATCTTGGCTTCTTCCATAAGGCTCTAGATTTGCCAGTGTAGACTATTGATGACAAGATTAGAATCACCTTCAATAATTAATTTATAAACTCAAATTTGAATTTTTAGCCTAAGATCCAAAGTAAGACCTTCGAATTCCACTATATTATTTGAGTTGAGCCTAGAAAAATGAGTTCCCATGGCAACTACATTACCATTGTGATTCCTAATAAGGGCTTATGCCCTAGACATCCCTAGATTCTTATTTTAGGCTAGATATCAAAGTTTAATTTGATCCAATCGACTAGTGGAGGACACCAATGTTACATGTCATTCTTATTTCAAGCTTTAGGAAGTGAAATGCCATAATTTTTTTTGGATATCTAGCCAATTTCTCAAAATAAAAACCTTAGTAGGATTAGCCTTTTTGGGTTTTGAGATATTTAGTATAGTAATACTAGGGGAGCAAGTCTCCAAGATCTCCTTCTAGATTTGGTCTTGATTTTTTCTCTAGCATTGAAAATTCTATCATTCCTAGATCCAAACACACCTTCCAAGCAATGAAACTTGGAGCCACACCCCATGATTTTGGAAGAATATTAAGGGCCACTAGACACTTCTAAGCTTCCAAACTATCATTGAAAGAACTTTGGAACACCCACTTAAGATTGAAATTGTCCACGAACCTATTCCAAATACCTTTCATAGAATCACAATGAAGAAGATGAAAATAGTCTTCCTCTTGGGTTAAACAAAGAGTGTGCCTACTAGTACCAAAACAAAGCCTCCTTTGGAGTTGATCCCAAGTGAGAATATGAGAGTGACATGTTAGTGAAAGAAAAAAATAGCTCTGGGCCAAGTTTTAGTCATATTAATCTAATGCAATTGTAGTTATTGTTGTGGTTCCTTCCTAGTCGTTGATGGTGTCTCTAGTTGTTGCTGAAGTTGTTATAGTTCTGTAGTTGCACTGAAGTTTGTGTCCCCACCATTGTGATTGATCGTGTGCTTGTTGTTGTTTTTCACCTTGCTTCCATGGCATCTTGCTATAGTTATGGTGTCCTATTGTTGTAATTACAACATTTGCAGTTTTCCTTGTTATAATTATAATATCCTATTGTTGTATTTATTGCAACTATATTATTGCAGTTGTGTTATTGTAATTATCGGTGATATATTTTTCTTTGAACTTTAATTCGACAACCTTTTTACCTACTTATTTTAATTTATTGTAATCTACTCTAATCAATTAAAAGAATGCACTTCCTTTGCATGTTTGTGTTTTAAATCTTGATCAACCTTTATTAAGAAAAGAACATTCCAAATAGATTTGTGTCAATGGGAAAAGCCTTTGGATGACAAGTAGATTCCCTTTTGATGACACTTATAAGTGATGTCATTTAGTCAAGCATTGTTTCTCAAATTTGAGTTTGATACCAAGGGTTGTAGTTTAATTGTTGAGCACAATTGGTGAGGGTGATGGTACATTCTTTGATTACACCATCCACTCAGGTTCAAATGCCTCGTAGGTGCAATAATAAGAGATGAGGCGGGGATTGTGCCCCAAGTTACTTTGGAGAAATGGATACCTTTATTGAAGAAATATCAGCATAGACTTGTGCTCCCATATAAATATAGCAAAAATGATCTAAGTTTGACATTAAAAAACCCTCGAGAAAGAGAAGAGTTTGATACAAATGTAATTTCCAATTACTTTTAATCAACCTAAACTTAGAAGCATACAAATAACGGTGAAAACAATGCAAAATACTACCCTGAGATTCCAAGAGCAGAGAACTTTATGGTGGAAATTAATGCCCAAGCCTATAAAAGATTTTGATGGCTAATATTCATCCTATTTACCAACCAGTAATTGCTATATAGATATGGTCGCTACATCTGTATTTGTTGGCCAACTAATGCTACTTCACTGACAAATGCTCTGGATGCTCATTATATATGATGTGGAGGACTGAAAAGAAGTATGTGATGTTTTACTTCGATGATTAATTCCCACTGGCAAAGTGGCATTTCCATTAATTGTTCAGTTTGGAAATTCGGAATACCAGAGACCCACTTCATATGGGATAGAAATGTATGTCTAAATGGAGAAAGCCCTATTTATGTCACACACTGTTACCACGTCTGCCTGCATCCAGATTTTTTGAACCAGACTGATTTGTCATTTTCAATTATAAAAAATTCCTAAATTTTCTTACCCATTTTTTTTAAGGAAACTCACTCCCTAAAACCATAGCATTACTGTGTGATGTGAGGCTACAGTTTACAGAGTGTGTGTGAATATTTAAACCTATTTCCTGCCAACCTGTAAATTTATTGTCTAACATTAATTGTTGTGAGCTCAACCAAATCTTTAACTTTAATTTCTACATTTTTTATTTACGTTGTGGTCATAAGATTGGGACATCATCATAATCAAACAAGATTGTGAGACCAAATCCATTCTACTTAAATATCATCTGGTTTAATGGTGAAACAGTCAATAGCAATTTTACACTTTATCCATATTAAGAAGAGGTAAATATTTATTCTATATTTATTGACCAAAATTGACATTTACCTGTTGAAGTAGATGGCATTTAAGAATATTTTTTAACATCATCCACTTCAAACTAATAAAAATAAGACAAACAGTTACCACTTTTTAAAAAATGAATGATATGTATAATTTATAAAATTTTCATTGACAATTTAAACTAAATAAACAAACATATCTGAATAAACAAACTTCAACCTCTGAACTTTCAAGAAGATTATCTTAAAATCGACATGGGAAACCATTTATGTGATGGTCAAGGTTCGTATATTCATGGCTTTATTTTTAATATTTTAATCCTTTTTAAAAGAAATTTCTTGAACATTAGTTTTTAAATAAATATTAAAAAAAACTTAAAAAGAGCAAATGAATGCTTCGCTAGCTAAAAATACATGCCCTCTAAAGGTAAAAGTTAATCCAACGTAACATTGAAAAGAAGAAAATGAAACTTAATTCTTAGTTTAAAACAATTAGGCAAATAACAACATTTAGAAGGAAAGTTGGAAATTATATATATATATATATATATATATATATATATATATATATATATATTATTCTCATGTAATTAATTAGATTTAATTATAACATGTACATCTTTTAATGTTTGGTGTGTTGTATTTTTTTAATCATTAATAATAGGTTTCTATATGTAAATTGAGTGGTGGATTCATAAGTGATGGCCAATAATCAATAGTAAATCATGTTTAATTGTGATATGTGATTTTGTTGATATTGATCTAATTCTTGCTTGTATTGGTGAAGTTGTTCTTAATTTGAATAATTATGATTTGTTAAATGAGTTTAAGTATAATTGTAATTAAGGTTTTACATGTTCTCCTTTTGTGTAAGTCAAGAAATTAATTCTGTAGATTTTAGTAAGGGTAGTTACTTAATTTACCTTGCATCATTTAATTAGATCATAATTAATGATTGAATTAAATAATGATTGGTATTTAATTTAATAATAGTAGATGTTAAGTTAGATGCTAATTTTAATATCATATAAGAAGTGGAGATTAATATTAATAATGTTCTAATAGAAATGTGGATTTTGTCAATACAACTATTTTTATTAGAGAATAAATTTTATTATGATTGTAACTTAAATTGATTTTCATGATAGCTTATGATTAGATTAGTGATGTTTCAATTATTTATATGATATTATAAATGCCTTAATGTGTTTTAGAAGTCTCCTTGATTGTTATCTCGCCTATGAGTAAATATGTAATTTATTGTAAATTAAAATGACTGATTAAATGATAGTGCTAACTTGGTTTTGGTGTGGATTGAAGAGAAGCAAATTTAATAAGGTTAGGAATGTTGATTTAAATAACTTAAGAATAGTAGGTGCAATTTTAAATTAATAACGAGTAGTGTTTCTAATGCAAACTAAGCATTATTGATTTAATTTGAATGGTTGTAATTATATGACTCTAAATTTACATGTTATCATTACATGATAATTTTTAAATAATAAATTTAGAGTTATTGTGAATAAAAATGATTCTAAATGTGAAAAGAAATAATAATCTAGTTATTAACTATATGGATTGTAAAGTAATTTATTTAAAATATTAAAATCATGATTTAACATGAATAGTGAATTTTACAAGAAATTGATATGGATTAATATTATGAATTTTATGATTGGGAATGGGTGATTTAATCATGATGAGTTATGGACTTGATTTCTACTTATGATGGTGATGTGTGATTATCAATTGAGATATATTTATAGTATATGTGAATTAAATCTTTTTATTAATTGGTGAATAATGTAACAATATTATTTAACTTTGGCCATATGCATATATTTCTTGATGAGACTTGATATATGAGTGTGCAAGTTGATATAAGTTGTCCAATGGAGAACATGAGAAGCATCAAGAACCATATTACCATCCTACTTAAAATTATGAAGCAATGAGATTTTGACCATGTTATCCTAGTGAACTAGATGTCACTTTGCAAGTGCATGATTGTGTAAACATGGTTCCTTGTTGGTGCTCCTAGCTCATGGGTTGATATTACCTTATGCATATCATATGGTTGAGAAGTGAGCACCTCCCATAATTAACAATGCTCATTTTGGAGCTTGTGGAGTTGGAGCATTCTTGGTTTGGTCGATGTTCTTAGTTAATTTCATAGTTATAAATTTGCATTGCTAAATGCATTCACTTTTGTAAGTTTTAAATGTGTTTGGAAATGGTTATTATGTGGTTGCATCTTATTGTCTCATGTAGATTGAGACCCCCCTCTTAAAAAAAGAAATTTATACATTGTAATCTTGATAAAATGTAGAGGTGGGTATATTCACGAATTATCTATTATGAAATGTTAATCTTGAGGGTAATGTAGAGAAGTATTTTGTGATAGGATAATGCTTGGAATGTGTTGTTGGGTGATTTTTAAAATAAATGAAACTCATTGCATGAATTATTATGATGTAATTTGAAAGTTATAGCAAAATTATGTTTTGAAGTGAAGTTTAGATTGTTTTCCTTCAAAAATTATGAATTCTAGTTCAAATAGTAGTAAAATTTATGGAAGTTTTCTCTTTGGTATTGCTTTGAATGTAAATGTGAAATTAAATTTCTTTTAAAAATTATCATTATTTTGTTCAAAATAGGAAAACTATGATAGATGCCATTAGAGTGTGGTTGCAACTATACTAGTGTGGTTGTGATAAGATCCCCACATATAAAAATGGAAATAGGACAATGTGAAAGATAGATCTCACACAACACAATAGATGTTTGTGGGCCAAGATGCCCAATATCCAATATATGCGAAAATAGAATAAAGCCTTGAGGTAGGGTAACACTATACAATACTCCTTATGGAAGAAGCCACTCAATGCTATATGTCCAAGATATCCCAAATATAATATCATATTCAACACATATACTTACAATGATAATCTCCTCCTTTATATAGACCACCTCCTAATAACATAATGGAAGGGTAAACCGAGTAAAGGTCTACTCATCACCTAATATAATTAATTACATAAATTGTCCACATGACCCAATATAAATAACTTAAGGGATGTGTGCCACATGTCGCATCTTCATCCACATAAATGCATTATAATATCATATTCCTAGGTACATAAAATGGCATCCCTCCTTGGCATGTTTCATCCTTGAAACATGAGAAGAAGCCAAATAGTATGACTGTTGCAATTCATTACAAATATGATGCCATGACCAATCATTCAACCATCCATAGCTGATCTTTGCAATGGTTTTATCTTGTTGGTACCTAGATCCCATCCTTGATCCAATTTTTCTACACTCGTGTGATTCTATTCCTTATCATGTAGTAAGTCCTTCTTTTTTCCTTGAATAGCCAATACTTCTATAATGCCACTGAATGTTATAGTTGTTCTTGTGATTCCATGTAGTCCATAGTGGTTGTTTGTTGATTCCCTGTATTATTGTGCCTCTGCGATGGTTTACTCCATGATTCTTACCTCTCACAATGATGTGGATACCTATATATTGCGCCCTTTGCTATCAATGGAACCACTTTTTACCACTTTTTGTGTTGTCTCATGAAGAGAATTATGTGTCTTCTCTTTTTTCTCTACATATTTCTCCTCTTGTTTGCCCTTTGATTCATTGGTGCAATATTAAATAGATCCATGAACTTGCCCTTCCTTGGTTTTCCTTTGGACTTCATTATGTGTAATATCATGTAATATAACTTTTTCCCTCCTATACCAAAGCTTCATGAACTTCTTTCGTGCATTGATGTTTATTGAACCCCCAAAGATTCTAACCAAGGATAACCAAGACCAATATCCAACCCATCTATATATAAAGCATAAAAGTTTGAATGCAAAAGATACTTATCCATAAAGAGAAAGTCAAATCTTCAAAAATTTGAATATCCTTACCCTCTATATGACTATCTTTGATTTTATTTGCTTGTGCCTGTAGTTTCTTAGATAATTCCATGTTGATGAAGTTATAATTACTACTAGGGTTTATAGAAATACTAACCTTTTCCTTTTAAATACAATCATAGAAATGGAAATTAAATCTTCCTTCCTTGGAGCTAAATTACATGTCCCTATATCCTTCATCTTCTTGTCATTTCCTTCTCCTTCTCCTTCTCCTTTTCCTTCCTTGTACTCTTCTTATTCTCTTTCTTATTCTTCTTCTTCAGGAGCCCATCTCTCTAGGAACACCTATTCAAATTCATCCAAAGAAGAAAATCCATTTCGCAATGATGCATACCAATCCCAAACTTCACTTGTTAAGCTTAGTGAAACATATGCTTTCTAATTTATATTTTTACAATAAAATATATATTATTGATGCCACCAATCTAATCCATCTCCACTTCCACAAAAAATAGGACACCCCATTGAAACTAGGGTTTTAAGAAAAGACTCTTTCAATATATCACCTTTTTACCAAATCTTGTTGACTATTGTTTGACCTGACCAATTCATGATGTAGTTGGCCTCAAAATTTTTAAAAAATGAAATTAATAGAATTTTGATGAATTTTGGTGAGATTTCCAAAAATGTAAACAAATCTAAAAAATCCCTGATTTGTAGCTTAGAGAGAAAATTTATGAAAACATAAAATTACAATAACTCACTAGAAATTAATGATCAAAACATGATTATTGGATTGTAGCTTCCTTATATGATCCATCAACTTCAATAAAAAAATGTAGAAAAAATTATAGTCATTTGGAAGATATAGGTGAATCTTCAAAATTAGGGTTTTGTCCTCACCTTTGCCCAAATTGTAGCTCTAATACCACTTGCTATGATCCTCACATATAATAATGGCAATAAGACAATGTAGAAGGTAGATCTCACACAACACAAGAGATGTTTATGGGCCAAGATGCCCAATATTTAATATATGCAAAATAGAATAAACCCTTGAGGTTGGCTAACACCATACAATGCTCCTTATGGAAGAAGCCACTCCACGTTATATCTCCAAAAGACCCCAAATAAAATATTATACTCAACATATATCCTTACAATGATAATCACCTCCTTTATATAGACCACCTCCTAATAACATAATGGAGAGGTAAACCCAATAAAGGCCTACTCATCACCTAATATAATTAATTACACAAGTTGTCCACATGACCTAATATAACTAACTTAAGGGATGTGTGCTACATGTTCACATCTCCATCCACCTAAATACATTATAATATCATATCCCTAGGTATATAACATGTTGAGACAACATGGCCAAGGGAGATGCGAGTGAGGATACTTTCAACAAGGAAGAGTCTCTTCTCAAAAACCTTAAGGTTATTATCAACAAAGAAGAGATCTTCTGGAAACAGAAGTTTAGAGTTTAATGGCTAAAGGAGGGAGATAAGAACACTACTTTCTTCCATCAGTCAACCATGAAGCATATAAAGAGAAACAAAATCACCAAGATGCTTGATGAAAACAACAGGGAAATTCTTAAAGACAAGGAACTGGGAAGCCTAGCCTCTAACTACTTTAGAAACTTTCTGGCGGAGCACTAAAACAATCCTGATAAAGGTAGGGAAGATAAGTTGCTAGATAGTATTCCCTCTGTCCTCTCAGAGGAAGATAACTATATGCTTCTGAAGCCTATTACTGAGGAGGAAGTTATGGCGATTGTGTTCTCTATGGGGGCCTTCAAAGCTCGAGCTCAGATGGGTTTCCCCTGACCTTTTTCCAAGATTTCTGGGAGATTGTGGGTTATGATGTCACTATTGCTGTCAAGGACTTTTTCAAGACCGGCAAAATCCCTAAGCATATCAATGCCACTTTCATTGTGCTTATCCCCAAGAAGAGCATCATGGAGTCCATGGCTGATTTCTGCCCTATTAGCCTATGTAACACCATATATAAGATTATCATGAAGACTCTGGTCCTCAGACTCCAACTGCTGCTGGACAACCTTATATCTGATTACCAGAAAGGCTTTGTCCTAGGTAGACAGATTATGGATGCAGCAATATCTGCCCATGAGATCATTCACTTGATGGACAAAAGTAATATTCCTAGCATGGCTCTCAAACTGGATATATCTAAAGCCTATGTAGAATCTCTTGGGATTTCTTGTTCAAGGTCCATAGGAAGTTCAGGTTTCAAGACAGAATGATTACCTTGATAAGGGAATGTGTTACCACTGTCAAGTACTTGGTTCTGGTCAATGGCACTCCTTAGGGGTTCTTTGATGTTGGAAGGGGTATCAGATAGGGGGATCCCCTTTCACCCTACCTTTTTATCATTATGGCAGAGGTCCTGGGTAGAAACATCCTTGCCCACCTGGATAACCATAACCTTAGGGGTGTCAAAGTTGCGTCCACCATGGGACGTCAGCTGTCCAATAGTTTGTTGATGATACTATGCTCTTTGGGGCAACTTCGATGGTGGAGCCCAGAAGATGGAAAAATTTGCTGAACACCTATGTGAAAGTTTTTGGCCAGTGCATTAATTATGAAAAGAGTAATGTGTTCTTTTTCAATACTGACATGGAGTTGCAAGATAAGGTGAGAAACATCCTAGAATGTAATAAGGCCAATCTCCCAGCTACCTAGCTGGGTCTACCCCTCAAGGTCAAGGAAGTGACCCCAGCTTACTGGAACACTATTCTGGAAAGAATCCAAAAGAAGATGGAGGGTTGGAAAGGTAAACTTCTTAGCCAAGCGGGCAAACATCAACTCTTGAAGGCCTCCCTACATGGCATCCCCACTTATTTTCTCTCCCTCTTTAAAATGCCCAGATACATGGAGGAAAAATTGGAGAAGATTTAGAAAACCTTCCTCTGGACTAGGGTTGAGGAAAAAAAGAGGATCTTGCTAGTTGGGTGGGATAAAGTTTGTCAGCCCAAATTGCAAGGGGGATTGGGAATCAAAAAAATCTAGTTGATGAATAAAGCCTTACTGGCCAAGATTGGGTGGACCTTAAGGAGGAGAAAGATTGGGTGCAAATTATGAAAGCCAAATACCTACAAAATGGGGAAAAGTTAGGGATTATTGATAGGGAGAGCCTTCCTAAAGGCTCTATTATCTGGAACAAAATGATCAAAACCAAAAGCACACTGTCTCAAAGCATTAAATGGAAGCTAGGTAAGGGAGACAAAATCAGGTTCTGGGAGGACAATTGGCTCTGGGAGGGACCCTTGTCTAACCGGAAGAACTACATTACTAAGGAAAGAACTGTTAACCATTTTGGGAGCTTGGTCAACAATTACATCAATGGCCAAATCCACAGCCAAAGGAGTTGGAAGAACCTCTTTGATTGTTGGAACAACAATCAACCAAAGAATCAGGAGTGTCTAGCTTTACAAGTGGAGTTGAATAAGTATAGAATTCTTATATTTCCTAGGGAAGATGAAATGCTCTATGGGTAGGATCAAAAGGGGATCTTCTTAGTCAAATTAGCTTACAATATGCTGACCAACAATGGACAAGAGAGCTGGTTTTGGAAGAATGTCTGGAACAACAAGTTAATCCCTAAAATTAACTTCTTCTGGTGGATAACCTCAATAAAAGGGGTTTCCAATTGGTCAATAGATGTGTTGTATGTCTGAAAGAAGAAGAGTCCATCCAACACCTTCTTTTCCATTGTGATTTTTCAAAAGAGATATGGGGAAAAACTATAGAGAAACTTAACCTGGAATGGGTCTTCCCTAAAAACTTCAAGGATTTCGCCCAAAGTTGGCTTACTCCTTTCTCTCACCTAGGATTAGGGAGCTTTGGAGACAAATTCCCCCACACCTGGGGTGGACTGTGTGAAAGGAAAGGAACAATAGATTATTTAGAGAGAAACTTAAAAACTCTAATGAGGTCTTCTACTCCTTTAAAAAGTTGGTCTCTGAGAACACATCCTCTAGCACTCTCCAAGCGGCCAAGAAACCCCCTACTCAGGTGGAAGTTCTGATTGCCAAGAATTGGGGTTTGACAGTGGATATGACCAAGATTGACAATTCCAGAAAGATGGCCAGACAAAACACCTTCTGGAGACCCCCTCCCAAGGACTGGATCAAACTTAATTTCGACGGAGCGAAAAAAAGAACACTAGGCTAGCTAGTGGTGGAGGGATTTTCAGAAATAGTCAGGGGGTTTTCATTGCTACTTATGTGAGGTGCATCAGTATCCAGTCCAATAACGTAACGAAGGGATTGGCCCTGTTGTGGGGGCTCAAAATTTCTCACTCTATGGGAATGGACAAGTTACAAGTGGAGGGAGATTCAAAAATTATTATTGATGCGGCTCTTGGTAGGTCTAACAATAGTTGGAAACTAAGAGATATCACGGACGACATCGTCTGTTTACTGTCTGGGTTCAATCATAAAGAAATTGGGCACATGTATCGCAAAGGTAATAAAGTGGCTGATGGTTTGTTCAACCTTGGGCAGAGCTTGGACACATGGAGATGTTGGAAAAGAAGGAAAATTTACATGTTCAGATACAAAACCTTCTTGGAAAGGAGCAAGGTCCTAGCCTTGGTCTCTCATGTTTGCAATTATAAACCCCTCTATCCCCTAGCCTAGGGGGTACATTAGGCACCAAATGGGATCTTGGTTTGATTGCCATCTGGCTTTACGTACTAGTAGTTTGGGTGGTGTGACAACTTTTGGCTAGCTCAGACAGGTTAGAGATTGGGTCTGCCACCGTACGAAGAATAACCATCTAATCAGCATGATGTGGAGGCCTGAGGTGGGGTTTCACATGGCCAAGCACGTGAGCAATGGGGATATTAACTTGATGAGCCTCTGAAGATCTTGTAATTATGACCAATTAATGATAATCAATTATGAAACGAAAGGGAAATCCCATTCATATATCATGAATTTAAGAAAGTATGTCACCCCCAGCTGGCGAAGGGACACTCTACTCATTAACTTGAGTGAGAATATTGGTTTGTGGGATATTATCTACATATTAAAAATTTCTGAGTTAACCACTACTAATTTGATTTCTAGTTTGTTTGTGAGAAATTAGTGCAACCTGAGAATGGGGGTGATAGGTCTCATACCGAGCCTAAATCTTGTGAAGAGTTAAAGTGCAATGAGACCCTCTAGCACATATGTTAGGAGGGCAGGGTGGCTTCCTATCTAGAATGCATGTAAGGACACGACGAAAACCTTTCTATGCAGTTCCTGCATTTGTTGGAGGGTAGACAAGTCAAGGTGGGCGATGTGGGGTTTGAAATCTTGGAGGAAGTTATCGGGATGGTGACAGGCATGCCTACCGATGGTATCAAACATAAGAAAATGAGTAAAGTTTATGATTCAGAAGGTATGGCTTTATTCTTGAAGAAAGGTGAGGTCTTACACAGTCTGCAGGGAGGGTTTGATAGGCAAATGTTGCTGAAACCTTGGGACGAAGTGTGCCACATGATCATCAAATACTTCACTTTTGAAGGTAGATTCTGACACTTTTTTCACTATCATTTTGCTCTGTTAAACCATTTCCATCGTAGCAAGTTGATTAGTTTTCCTTTTTACTTGTTGTCATCTCTAGAAGCCTTGATTGTGTCTGCTATTGATCAACATGCCATTGACCCTAACAAGCCCCTCATCCCGCTCCATCAGGGGCTCATTTTTAGGCTTTATAAATTTCATTTAGCCCTCTATCCCCCTAAAGTCCTCACGACTACTCGTGTTGACCCTCCTTTGCTGCCCTGTTCTAACCCTGATAAGATTAGCCTGGTGATAATTACATAAATCACCCCAGAGAAATATACCAAATCCCTCAAGTCTGGGAAGAAGAAAATTGCCACTGGTAAAAGCCCCGAGCCTAAGACTAGTGACCAAACCCCTAAGACCATATCCAAGATTTATGCCAAAAGAAAGATTATCTTCCGTGATTCCTCCCATGAGACCCTGCAAAAGAAGATTAGGGTGAGTTTGGAGGGGGGTAGTGTATCAGACAATAAGGATAAGGCTAAAAATGAATCTTAGGTGGTGGAGGATGTTAGCTCCGAGGAAGGTGACAGAGGGAGTGATAGTACTGAAGATGAGGAGTTTACCATGCCTAAAAGTAAACCCCGAGTGCCGTCGACCAGAAGGTCAACGAGGCTTGCCGCAAATCCTAGTCTCGTTCCCCAAAAGAAGGTGGTTGCTGAGTTGGCGAAGGAAGTGATGGACCTAGGGGGTGTGGACATTACTGATGACAAGAACAACAAAGATGAGATGGTGGTGGGAGAGGTTGAACTGATAGGTGTGGACAATTCTGGCAACAATGATAACAAAGATGAGACAGTGGAGGTTGAGGTCAATGACGACCCCAATAATTTTTCTGAGCTTAATGTTTGGGGATCTAACTCTAAGAGTTCGGAGAAAGTGGTGAAGGATGTTGGGAAGAATAACAGGGGTGGTAAGAAAACCATCAAGGACAAGGAGATGGAAGCCCTCTCTGGTAGACTGTTCGAGTTGGAGAGCAAGTTTAAGATTCTGGCAAGGTTCACATCAAAAGTCATGCACCGGTCGACCACCACTCTTGCGGTCCTCCAGGACATTGAACTTACCAGACATGGGATGAAAGATAAAGAGCTCAAGAAGTATGAAGATCTTTACCAGTTCCTGACCAAAGATTGGGAGCAGTTGTTCAATTAGCCTTTAGGGCTTTTTCTATGCTTTCTGTTGTTTGTCTGTTGTCGGTCCTGTGTGTTTTGGTTTGTGGTTTTTTGGCTGTTTCTTTTTGTCTAGGTCTATATCTTTTTGATGGAACTATGGTGCACCTTTATGGCTAATGTTTAATGGGATCGACATCCTTTTATGCCGCTTACTTTATCAAAAACATGTCATCCATCCTTGACATGTTTTATCCTCAAAACATGAGAAGAAGATAAATATTATGACTATCATAAGTCATTACAAATATGATGCCATGACCAATCATCCGACCATCCATAGTTGATCTAAGTTGTTGTGATTTTATCTTATTGGTACCTAGATCCCATCCATGGTCCACACTTTGCTACACCCATGTTATTCCATACCTTATCATAGTAAGTCCTTCTTTTCTACCATGAATAACCATTACTTTTATGATGCCACTGATTGTTATATGTGTTCCTATGATTGGACATGTAGATCCATAGCGATTTATTTGTTGATTCCTTGTATAACCATGCATCCATGATTCTTGCTTCCTACAATGATGTGTCCATGCCTATATATTGCACCCTTTTCTATCATTTGAACATTCTCTAATTCTTCACCATTTTGCCACTTGTTTTGTTGCCTCATGAAGAAAATTACTTGTCTTCTCTTTTTTCTCTACATCTTGCTCCTCTTGTTTTTCTTTTGAGTCATTGGTGCAATCTTTAGTAGATCCATAAACTTGCTCTTCCTTGACTTTCCTTTGGACTTCATTATGTGTAATATCCTATAATATAACATTTTTCCTCCTATACCAAAGCTTCATGAACTTCTTTTGCACATTGATATTTATTGTTCCCAAAGATTCTAAGAATAACCAAGAACAATATCCAAACCATGGCATATCCAAAGCATAAAAATTTGAATGCAAAACATACTTATCCATAGAGAGCTTCAAATATTCAAAAATTTGAATATCCTTACCCTCTAGATATGACTATCCTTTATTTGCTTTGCTTGTACCTATAGTTTCTTGGATAATTCCATGTTATCGATCCTCCATTGGTACCATAGATGAGGTTTTGATTCTAAATATCGTGAGGCTATGCCAACCATTGCATTGTCTGGTATATTATGAAGCTTAAAGTATTATTCCATGAGACTTATCCATGAAGTTAAATCAGTACCATCAAATTTAGGGATATTTATTTTGGGTAAGTTCATTTTTTATATTGTATATCGTTTACAAATATTCTACTCATGTGAGCATCAACATGAGACCAATACAAGCACTTTACGAGCAATCACACTAGAAATCGTCTATGGAAGACTAAGAGTCACTACTTAGAAATCCACTTTATTTAGAAACCACATCCACATTAGAAGCCAACTATGGAAGACCAAGAGTCACAACTTAGAATTTCACTTTAGATGTCCCTATGGGGATTTGAGCTTGGGTTTCCACAATGAGAACCCAACATTTTAACCAATTAATCTCAACCCCTTGGACGTAAGTTCATTTTTGGATTTTGAAAAGGTTGTTTTATCTCTTAATTTTGTCTATTAGGGTTGTACCCACCTAGGTGGTTTTGTTGGGACTTCTATTCATATAATAGTTCTTGTTTCAAACTATCTAAACCTTTATTGAAAGAGGATGCAAATGGGTCAATCAAATTATCCTTAATAAAATGTACCATTGTTTCACATCTCGGAGGAATTTTACCCTCAATTTTATGTGGTGGAGAATAAAGGTAATTGGATTCAATTTTTTTTAGAAGTCTTTGAATCGTAAAGATGACATGGCTTTTGATGTGTATGTATATTAAACTCTAGTTTTTCAATTTCTTTCCAAAAATGTTTAAAAAAATAAAAATTCTGACCTATAGAACAAAATAATAAAAAGATTGACCTAACTTTGACCACTAAATTACGCATTATATTTTATCTCTAATAATAAAATACAAAGAACTGACCCAACCTAATATTTTGTTATCTTTCCAAAAATGTAAATTTAAAAAAAAATATGAAATTTGCGGCCTATAGAGCCAATTAATGAAAACACATAAAATTAAAATAACTTGCATAAAACTTATGATAGAACTCTGATTTTTTACCTGAAACCTTAGCTACCAAATACCTCAAAACCCAAAAAAATCAGGTCCAAATTTGCAATGGTTTGAAAGTTATGGCAAAACAAAAATCTTGGCCCAAATGATAGCTTTGATACCACTTGTTATGATATTTCTTGGAAAAAAATATAAAAATCAGTAAAATAGCAGACCACTTCGAGGGGGTGGCCTCCAATAATCAGAAAATAATATGTGAATTCAATATTAGAAGATATGATGATTTCGGAGAGTCTCTCTCTCCTTATTTATATGCATAACTATGTAGGGACACACCCCTTCATACTAATTTAGTTATCTTAAGGAATAACTAAGACTAATCAATGAATCTATTAAGGTTAAGCATGCCACAAGTGCTTAACTTATTATAATTAGGAATATATCATATTAGGATCATAACATAGAACACTTGTCATTTCTACTTGTAATGAGTTTTATTTTAGTTGTTGTGGTTATTATGGTTAGTAGAAGGAGCTCTAGTAAGGGAAAGGGTTGGAAGCACAAAGACATGTGGCAAGTCATTGCCTCAAGATGATTTTTACTGGTGAGTTTGTTGCCGTGCTAGGGTTTGTTAAGGGAGTGTTAGGAATGATGAGTTGGAAGAAGGGCATAATCTATGGTTGTGAAAGTGGAGATTTTGTTGTTAATTTAGCACTAATTATCTCAAATGTTGACTTGTGGTTGTGGCTCCTCAGGTTCTTCCGACCAAATCAATTTGGGGATATGATGTTGGTCAATGAAAAGTGGGTGTTGGAACATTAAAGCTGAAAGAAGCGAAGCTGTTAGAAGAGGTGGAATCTGTTAATTTGCCTGCTCCCGAGGAAGAAAAACTATTATGCAGGGAGTTGGGTGTGCTTAAGGCATATTGCAACAGTGTGGAAAAGTGCTAGCATAACTATATGTTACCCATAATCAAGGGTGGTTGGTAGTGTCGAGTGATTTCACCATTCCTATCTTTTGTAGTGACATTATTCATCGTGTGCGTCAATGAAGAAAATTAAGTAGAGGGATTCACTTCTCTTCTTTGGCAGGTGCATATCTAGTTCAACGGGTGCTACAAGTGAGATTGGTTGGGTAGAAGTGGTGGAGGTGGCAAAGGAAGAGAATTTTGAGAGAGGGAGAAAGTTAGAACATAGTATGACGGTGGCTATAAATAGTCATTCTCTAGATATTCTCTATTTTTAAATTTTAGTTTTTGAAGATATAAGTAAGTCACTATATTATATAACGACATTAATTTTATAAATTTGCGAATATTAATTTATATAGACAATAAATTGATAAATTAATATAACATCTTTTATAATAATAAAGTTGCAATTGTTAAATACTTATATTTATAATCAAATTATCAAAAGGCCCAATAAAACCTCCAACTAAATTATCTTTTATAAAAATGATTACAATGTAACATCCATTGACATTTTATTCCAAGCATGATGTGATGAGGTCTATTCAAATTTGAGACTTTATACATTAACGTTATGAAGCCGGGCATTAAAGAATTTATGATATAAACTCACCTTTCACACGTTTTAAAGAGAAATTAGCGACTAAATATTGGTCATCGATGCCAAAAAAGTAAAATGCTTAGCGTGGGTTTATATTAACTTAATATTAAAATATGATGAGATTTCAAAATTTAATTCTCGTGGTTGAGGACTCAACTTAATTCCCGTTGAGAGTCAAATGTTTGCTAGATTTACGGGTAGACTTATTTTAAAATGCTTAAACGACGATTTTGTTTCATTAAGTCTTTCTTTGAACGTTTCTGAAGCTTTATACTAAGGATTGAAGATTTCATGCACTAATTTATAATTATAAAATACCTCTTGTTATTTTTGGGATAAGTTAAAAAGAAATGGTTCATCTTTTGTTAAATGATAGATTTGATTTCCATATCTACCCATTCATTGCTTGGGTTTAGATCTGCATGTACAAAATTATTTTTATGGTTGTGGATTTGAATCCAAAACATTTAAATTTGAATTTCTTAATTTGGAACCAGTGTTTCCCTCACTTACTAGTTGTTATGAGTCTGTTAAAGCGCAACTTATTTCAGATTGCATACTAAGGTAGTGTATATAAATACTAATCTTAATTTAAAAGAATCATTTAGGATTGAAGAAGGAACTATTGAGTACATCTAGAATTCTATTGCATATGGATAAAATGATGCAAAATCTAGGAGTATATGACACACTTGCTTATTGCTCTCGACCTTAGTTCACCATCATTGAATCAGTCCATCCAAGGGTTTGACTGAGGAGAACACAATCCTCACAATTTAAAGATTCTCTAAAGGCATTTCTAAACATTGTCTTCTCCTTGTACGGTTCAGAGTGCATACATAGAGGCGAGCAAGTTTTAGGTAATGGAATTTGATTCGATTAGATTTGCATAAAATAGGTTTAATTCCATGCACAAGATCAGATATGCACTCATAGAGATCACCTAGATTTACTCATGAAAGTCAACTAGAGAATTTAATAGTCAAATTTTCAAATCAATGACAAACACTTGATAGGGTTTTAAACTATGGCGACATGATGAATAAACTTTTGACATTTGTTTAGTGACATCTTCTTAGAATTTAAAGCTAAGTACCCATGCATTTATTTTATTTTATTTCTACATTTACTTCAATCATCTAATACATTGAGTGGAGCATTATCACGTGGTCGTATCGAATATGCCATATCACATTGCCACATTCAGTGGAATATTATCATATCACTCTCTATACAGGTAGAATCTCTAACACTTTTCTCTCTTTCTCTACTCATTTTTCATAGACAATTGAATTAATTGGTAGCTTGTGCCTATTTTAGTTGTGTGACAAAAGCTACTCATTACACATCTTTTTTATTTTACAAGTTTTGGTGGGGCACTCACACCAAGGAGCATACAAGAAGAATCCAAGAATAATTTGTTACTTTATACAGATCAATATCTTTTTTGAGTGTTTGAATATATACTTTAATGTTGGCTAAGAATGTTTATATACTTTGAAATGCAAACTCATGTTAAATTCATAGGCATACGTCAAAGTGGGGAAAATGTAATGGTGAAATTAACATACCTATGTCATTTCCCATTTAGTTTTGGGCCACTTTTATGGGAACACCTTAGTGTAATTACATATCAACAAGTGACACACTCTTGTGCTAGGTTTTGGTTTGTGTTCTCGATCCATATCCATCCCTATTTACCATTAATTCCTTATTATTAAAACCCTCATTCGCACACACTTCCATACATTCATCCATACCTCAAGATTATCACTTTCAGGCCCTAGTTTTTTATGTTGCTCGAGATTGATCTCATGATAGGTTGGATTGAACCTCAAATTCAAATCCTTAAATTCAAATTCCAACTTTCACACCCCTTTCTACTAGCTAGTATAAGATAACTTGGTACATGTTTGTGTGACATGTAATATTTTAGAATTTAAAGACACTCAATGCACCATTAATTTAGAGGCATGTATAAGACAAGGACATCAAGGAAAAATCATTAGAGCACACTTTAATTTTCTAAAGGGACAAAGAATCATATCTACATCATATGCATATAGTCCACTTGCATGCTTGTGTATGTTGTCTTCAAATCTTCGGTCCAAGCTATAAAGCCAACTCATCCAAGGGTTTGACCTAGGAGAACTTGGCCAAAGTGATCCAACAGATTCTCTTAAGGAGTTTATAAACACCATAGTCTTTACAAGTGCATTAGACATTGGAGAGGGCAAACAAGTTTTAGAAGTCCATGTTTTGCCAATTAGATCCACACATTAGACTTCAAACCTATGGCAATCTAGATCAAACTTGTGATGCTTTAGATAAGACCTCACAATTTTTTGTACTAGTTTAATTTTGAGACAATTATCAAACTAAGGACATAAACATTTGAGATAGTTCAATATGCTACCATCAACTACAATAAACCATCGTCACCTGTAAAGCTAAATATTCCAACCCTCATTTAATTATTACATTTACTACTATTTGCTTATCAATATGGAACTTAATTTAATTTAACCTTAATAATTATATTTATTTAATTAACCTAAATTTATGTTAAAAAAATAAATATTCTCTTACAATACATTATATTCAATCCCTCCTAATGAACTTGAGATGACTCTAAAAAAACATATTGGAGATCCATTCTCATTACTCGTCAATATATTAAAAGAGGTGACTGTTGTCTAACTATACTTTTGTGTATGTGTATGAAAGCTGGTGCTTTTAACTTGTGATATCTTAACTAAAAAACCTTTCCATACAAGGAGTCTGGAAATTCTAAATTTTAATTATGAAGCTTTGTCATTTTAACATTAAAAAGATTTATGATTTTTTTAATGAAAACAATTGGATTGTATAGATATGGCATCTTGATAAGTTCAACAAAATTACTCAGCAATTGAACCTTATTATCTTGGTAAGTTCAAGAAAACTACTCAGTGGTTGAACCCCACTCAATCACATTTCTAGAGGATTTGATTCTTGGTGGATAGTGAAATTAAGGAACATACCATCATCCTCACCCATAATGTTCAACCAATAGAACTACAACCCTTCAACGATACCGTAAACTTAAAAATTATGTATATATATTTCCAAATAAAAGAAAAATGTTTGAGGTTTTACTTAAAATGGGCTCCTATCAAAGGGCCCTTCATCTACTAGTGAAGTTGAAAGCTTTTGAATGTGCTCCCGAATGGGATAGCAAAACGAATTTATGGATGACCACCATCTACCCAATAAAAAAAAAAAAAAAAAAAAAAACAAAAAAAAACTCCTCAAAATGATTAATTCCAAAGTTTTAGTTGGGTACCAACTACCAAATTTGGTTTAGATAAGCTTTCAAGGGCCAACAATCTCTTATCTATTTATTTCTCACGCATGTTTGGACAAATTATTATCTAATAGTCAAAGTTGGGTGATAAATGGTGTGCTGCATGTGGCACGAGACTAATCCAAATCCAGGTGTCCGCCTAACATGCGAGAAAGGTCACCTGTTCGACTCCCTCAGCAACCATTATTGGCAAAACGTATCTACTTCATAACATAAAGATTCCAAACACACTTCCAGAAAGTCCAGTGCCTTGCAAGTCTCTAGATTTCAATTTTCGCAGCAAGAAAAAAAAGTCGACAGGTGTCGTGATTACGTCAGCGACGAAAATGGTAACCGGTCCTTGTCATGCCACGTGGACGTAAGAAAAAACCAAAGAAGACAAATTGCATCAACCGGCAAGCAAAGTTTGATCCAATCACGTTATTTATGGATTTGATCCAATCAAATTTACTAATTAATTATTATGTTTTTAAATTCCGCACGCGTCTTTGAAATTAATTTATTAGAAATAATTCTGACGTTATTCGAAATGCGGCAAACGGATATTCAAACAGTCTCCGCCGGCTCGCCGGCTGGAACGGTATTTTAGGTAAGGGTGACCGGCTGGAGGCGGTAAGTCTTCTAGAAGCTATCGAAGTCTCTTTCCAAAGGAGCATGGAAGTCAAAAGCATGCGGGCCTGGCTGAGAATCAACCCCAGTGTTGTGGCAGATTATATTGCCAGTTTTCTACTTGTTGAATCGCTCGAATCGATTCTCAAAGATCGTATAATAGTCTCAAAGTTCGATCGATTTGCTAGTAAGAAACAATGGAAGGCAGAAAATATTGTGTTTTGTAGACAAATTTGGTGTTATATTGCCAGTTTTCTACCTGTTGAGTCGCTCGAATCGATTCTCAACGATCGTATAACTTGTCTCAAAGTTAGATCGATTCACCAGTTAAAAACAATGGAAGGCAGAAAAGATTGTGTTTTGTAGATAAATTTGGTGTTACGGCTATGGAAACTAGACGATTTGCAATGGAGAATTTTGTTGCAGAGGGGAAATTTTTCTTTGCCAGGCGTTTGGCAGAAAATGGCAGCGAGCCGAATTTCGACGGGCCGTATGATTTCAACACAAGGTTTAACCCTTCCATGGCGATCATAATCGTTGTGCTGCTCAGCGCTTTCTTTTTCATGGGGTTTTTCTCGATCTACGTCCGCCGCTGCAGCGGCGGAAGTGAGGGTTCCAGACGAGCGGCTGGAGCGCGGACGGGCGGAGTCGTAAATAATGGCGAGGGTTTGAACAGAGAAGCGACCCGCGGGCTGGACAAAGCCATTATTGAGAGCTTTCCGGTTTTTAGCTACAATCTGGTGAAGGGGTTAAAAGCTCAGGCAAAAGGCTCAGATTGTGCCGTCTGCTTGAACGATTTCCAAGACGACGAAATGCTGCGCTTGCTTCCAAAATGCAGCCATGCTTTTCATCCAGAATGCATCGACATGTGGCTTTGCTCGCATACGACTTGTCCGGTGTGTCGGACGGATCTTCTGCCCGCGGACGATTCAAACCCTGCGGAAACGGAGTTCGGAATCGTCGAATCGGAGCCCGAGGCGGAAGCTGAAGTTGTAATAGCTGTAAATGATGAACCGGCGACTGTTGCGACGACATCGGAGGCGGCTGAGAGGCTTAGCGGCGGTGAAAAGGTTCGGCGATCGCATTCTACGGGGCATTCTTTGGTTAGGGTTCGGAAAGAACTGGAGCAGCCGACTGAGTGGTATATTGCAACGCCTGGCGGATTAACCCCTGGATTGTACCGAAGTTGCAGTTTTGTGGCTATGCATCACTCGCAGAGAGCTTCTTCTTCTAGTTCTAAGGCGCTGGCCGATTCTTGCCTTAAGAGCAGCGGTTCTTTGCGCGATGGAGGATCTGGTTTGCAGGATCCGAGGGTTAGGTCTGAGCGTTGGGGCGGAATCGGGAGTATGAATCCGGCCGCGATTTTGAGGTCGTTTTCTGAGCGTCCGGCATCTCATCCGCCCCGGGCGGCGCCCGCAGTTCCACAGCAAGATCGTAGGGCTTATTTGAAGAAGACTCTCAATTGGCTTACTGGAAGAGATAAAGATCGCGTTGATGGAGGATCGGTTTCTTCCCGGCGTGGAGATCAGAGCGGCTCTGGTGCTGGTTATGCCTAGGGTTTGAATCCGGGGTTGTTTGTGATACAATTTGTTTAGAGAGAAGTTGCATTTTCTTAGGTTTACTGTGAGGGAAGCGATTCAAAAAAAAGAAGAAGAAAAATTTGCAGCTCAAATTGCTGTGGATTTGTGCCTTTATGATCCTGCGTTTGTGTTGTTTTTAGTTAGTTTTTACTTAGTCTGCAAAAGTTGTATAAGGTGTACAGACAATAATTTGTATGCACAGATAAGTGAAATATATTAATAGCCTTTTTATTATTGTTTTAGCTCTGGTCTTGAGGTCATTTTTCATATCTTCTGTTGGGGGGTCCGTTTTTATTGATATTCAAATTTAAATTTGATGGTGGTATAGTCGTATTTAGGTTTTTTTTTTTTTTTTTTAAAAATACAATCAAATTTAAAATGTCATAGTATTTTAAGAGCATTATTGAACATATAACTGTCATAAAAAAATTGTTCCAGAGGTAAAGGACCGTCAAATTTAGTCAGATATTGATTTTTCAAACAAATATTCAAGTGTTTCACTTTGAAAAGATAATAATATTACCATTTTTATTTCTCTTTTCTTGTTCTCTATTCTTTTTGAAAAGATAATAATATTACCATTTTATTTCTCTTCTCTTGTTCTCTGTTTTTTTTGAAAAGATAATAATATTACTATTTTTATTTATCTTCATTTACTCTCTATTCTTCTAATGATGAGTCATGAAGTGTGATCCTAAATCTTAAGGGAAAAGATTGCCATTTTATTTCTCTTCCCTTCTTCTCTTTTTTTTTTTTTGAAAAGATAATAATATTACTATTTTTATTTATCTTCACTTATTCTCTATTCTTCTAATGATGAGTCATGAAGTGTGATCCTAAACCTCAAGGGAAAAACTATGACATAATCCTGACAAGTATTTAAGCTACCTATTAATTTGTGCTTCTGTAATCGTTGGGAAAATCGTTCAAATTGAACTTTTTCTGAAAATTTTACAATCGGTTTATTTCTAAACCCATTTTTTCGGCACAGACCGAACGACTGTGGTTAGCTGTTTAGGAATTGCATTGTAGCAGCAAACGCTCGAGCCGGACTGTTTAGTGAACAATATAAATATCGAAGATCACTGCAATCTGGATATTACTCAGGTATAACTTGGCCAGTATTTTTTGAGAGTGTTTGTGGGTAAATATAATATACATATATATATATTTTTATCAGACTGTTTGGTCTCCTGCATGTTATTAAAACTATTCAAAAGTCTCAAAAAAATTGTTTGACAAAATTGAGTTCATATTTTATAGGGTAAATGGTAATTATTTACTTTCAAAAATCAATCCTAATATAATTTTTTATTTTTATCAGACTTCTTTGGTCTTCTCCACGTTATTCAAAGTATTCAAAGTCTTAAAAAATTGTTTGACAAAATTGAGTTCATATTTCACACAGGTAATTGGTAATTAATTATTTTATAAAATCAATCTTAGATTGTGGTCTTAGTCCATGGCTTAGTAAAATATAATTAAAATTTTAAAGAGATTGTATCACATGAAAAGAGACATTTCGAAGAGATTGTCAAAATTTATATAGGATTATGATGATATATATATATATATATATATATATATATATATATATATATATATTTGGTTTATGTATAATTTTACTTATATTAAGGTATGTCATAGTATTTTAAAAGCATTTTTGAATGGATAACTTACTAAATATTTCAGCCGGTGTTGTTGAGAATCCACTAGTAAGTAAGTGGTCTCATAGATTTTTAATAAGGTAAGTTCAAAATTTTAAGCTTCCAAATTTTAAGTTCTCTGGTCTCATTATTATTTTTAGAACAATGAATGTTAAATTTATAATTAAATATACAACTTTATAGTTAAATATAAAAAACTTATTGGCAGAAATTTAAAAATGTATCACATCTCAAGAACCGTGTGGGGAACACTTTAACTCCACCCCAAAGCCACCCCTTAAAATTTGAAATCTAAAAAATAGGGGCTCCTATTTTGTTGCACAAGATTCTAATTTACCTTGTATGGGACCCTTTTATTATTCTCATGGAACACGTTGTTCCACAAGAAATAATTCTTGAAGGGGCTCCTTGGGATCCCTTCCTTGCATCTCTCGTTCCATTGACAAGGAGTGCTGATTTAGCAAAAAGAAAATGATATTTTATAATTTAAACAAATTTAATCACTGAGTGGTCCCAAAAAAAATTATAAACAAGTGCCACGTATTGTAGTGTTGTAATTATAGTACGTGTTTTAGTTGTAATTAAAATTGTGTTTTAGTTGTAATTATAATTGTGTTTTAGTTTTAGTTTTTTAATTCATTAGGTAAACTTCAAATTTACTTTTTGTCAAACCAACAAAATCGTTATTATTTATAGTAATAATATTAATAATAATATTAATTATATTATTAATATTTATTATAACACATATATTATCTTAATTGATATTATAGTATTATAATATAGTATAATATTAATTAATATAATATTTGACTTAATTTTCTTCTTAGAATAAATATTTGTTGTATAGACAAATTAGATTCCAATAATGTTAAACATATAATTTTTTTAAAGCCAATATAAATATTATAACAAAATTGTAATATTTATAGTATATTTTATAATTTTTTTAGTTTAAATATTAATGAAATAGTATAATTAATTATTTATTGATAATAAACAATGTTTATATTATAAATATGATAATAATATATTTATATTATTACATTATTCTAATATTCTAATATTTTTATATAGTATTATATTATATTTTTGTTTTTTATTATATTGTTATATTATATTTATATTTATGCTTATTATTATTATTTTTTGGTCCGTAAAATAGAAGTTTTATATTGATGTAGAAAATTATTTAAGGTAGGTGGTTATAGACTATTTTCCTACATTCTAGTGTTATGATCTAGCTTTCTTAACTGCTATAGAAAGGCCACACAGGGCTGAAGTTTGTCCAAAATTTGCCATTATGGCTATGGAGGTATCCTTGGCATTAAACTAAACTGACATTTCTTGGAAGACTTCTAAGCTAAGCTAGTAAAGCAGAAGAGCAAAAAGTTACAGAGACACTGCCTTTACATAAATCCAAGCTCCATTGCCATATCTTGGAGCTCTCTGACCCACTCGCAGTCCTTGGTGACCTCCTCCGGACTCAACATTTTCTTCAGAAAGGAAATAGCCTTCACCACTTGCTCTCGGTGTTCGAGTAATATCAGACCCTTCATGTCCAGAATGAGAGGAAAGAACTTAACAAACTCATACGGATCCTCCAACAATGAGAAGTCTTTGGGGCGAGGGGCTCCTACCCTTGGAATGACTGCTCCCAGAATTTTGTCGAGGCCACCAATTAACTCTGCTCTGAACAATCTCACCATCAGCACCCTTGCCTCCCCTTTTGAAGCCCTTGCATCTAAAATGGACGCTAGAAATTGGGATGAAATATGGGTATCCACTCGGTAGAATTCCCCTGCACATAGAAAGTCTTTTGCCAGAATGATCTTCACTATTGGTAACAAAAGACCATCATGCAGTCGCAATACTTGTTTTAGCCTTTGATTGGTGAGGTCACCTTTGAAAGCCATTTGCCGAACAAAGCTTTCCAGTTGAATGGGTGTTACCACCCCCAAATTTACCATTCCTTCAACAGAAATACGAGCTTTGAACCCTGAACCTTCTGCCATACTCGCCAGAGAGCTACCTTCGAAAGAGCATGAGACAATACTTTTCATTCCCAAGAGACTGCAGAATGAATTTAAAAGCAGCTGTGACTATCTAGAGTTTTCTATGGCAAAAACCATACGGATGCCATCATTATTTGGTCAGCTTAGAGTGTGGATGGAAAGGGAGTAAATCCTTCCAGGAGGCGATCTAAGCTCATACGTGCGGAGACATCATTTTTATGACATTGATAAGCAACCACTATTCAATCTATAATCACCAAAATTCCATCGAAGGTAGCTGCATTGCTAGGTGTCTATCCTTTAGATACGACCCTTCCATGTTCCCATGGATAGGGTGCCCGCCCTACCACCCCAATATTTATGCTTATTATTATATTATTATAATATCAATTAAAATAATATATGAAGAATTGTTAATAATGGATATTAATAATATTATTAATAGTATTACTATAAATAATAACGATTTTGTACCTTTGACAAAAAGTAATTTTGAAGTTTAGGTAATGAAGTAAAAAATTAAATTCTAAAAAACTGATGATTTTTCACTCTCAGAATTATCGCCAAATTTCTCTCCACATTTAGAGCCAAATCATTTTTCATAGGAAAAGTTTAAAAAGTAAAATAATCCTCTTCTTGGTTTACTGTCAATAGATTAATAACTAGATAAGCCTGAGCAGATGCATGTGAAGGCATGTACTAATAAGGAGATGCATTTCAATTTTTGAAGTGAAGCAGTTTCATCATTATAGAAAAATATTTCAAATTATTCTTTTACATTTAATTAAAAATTTATATAAAACTAGTATAGATATTTTAAATACATCTATCTAAAAAAATATCGAGAGATATCAATTTGAAACTATTTTATTTACTTCACATTACAACTATTTTATTTACTATATACATAATTTTCATTAATTATTTAATTATTTAAGGTTTATATCTTGCCCATCAAATTTTCAACTAAATTAACAAATAAAAAAATATCTCAAATTAACAAATCAAATTTAAACTTTTTATTTATTATTACACTACTACTTTTTTTATATAAATTAATTAAGATTCAAACCTAAAACATGTATAAAATTTTGGTTAAAATTATTTCTAACATTACACAAAAAATTACAGCCCTTTTCTTTCATTTAATGTATACAAAATAATGTTCCATTTTCTAATTTTTTTTGACAAAATTACAACCCTTTTCTTTCATTTAATATATACAAAGTAATGTTTCAAGTAATGTTTCATTTTCTATATTTTTGAATTTTATTTTGTTTAGGCTTTGTAGAAGGGCTTTACAAAATTGTAGAAAAAAAGATATATCCAAATATCATAGAGAAGTGAACCGTGTTATGATGGCATACCTTTGTTTTACCTCCTTATTTTGGAAATATCATGTTTATTATTAAATAATAATATTTTATTTTATTATTAAAAATTAATATTAAAGAGAAATTAATTTGAAGTTATTTTATTTACTTTTAATTATTTTATTTTACTTCATTTTACTTCAAATTGATATCTCAACATTTTTTCTTTACTCAACCCTATGTCCAATTTCTCAACTATAATTAACAAATTAAAAAAAATTCAAAGTAAGAAATCAAAATATTTTCTTTTTTAATCCATAAACTTTTTTAACACTTTTGGAAATGAGAAAAATGATGATTATCCAAAGTTGTCCATATTTTTATTTTTAAAGGCTACTTATTTTAGATTTATAATATTTATTATTAAATATTAATAATTTGACATACAATCAATTTTAAAGTAAAAGGTAAGTGTTTTTTTTAACACCCTCACTCTTTTGAAAATGAGAAAAATGATGATTATCCAAAGTTGTCCATATCTTTATTTTTAAAAGCTACTTATTTTGGATTTATAATATTTATTATTAAATATTAATAATTTGACATGTAAATGACTGTCAATTTTAAAGTAAAAGGTAAGTGTTTTTTTTAACACACTCACTCCATTGCACTCCATCCTGCCATTGTAGAATGCCTCTAGGCATTAATTACCTATATAATTAAACAATAAATTTATTTAAACAATTGCTAATTACCTCTTTGTATATGTCTTGGATACCTCTTGAATACAGAACCAAGGGAGGAAAAATTGTAGGAACCACCTTGTATATGTCTTGGATACCTTTTGAATATAGAACCAAGGAAAAAGTGTAGGAACCACCTTTGCTTTGCCTACAATTCATTCTTCCAAACAGAAAGAGGAACACGTGTAGAAGATAAGTATTTGTCCATTTCATTGTTTTTGATTGAGTACATGTTAAAGACATGATATTTCTATAGTCCATTAAAATAAATTAGACTTATAATAAGAAATTATGTATAAATTAGGGAGAGAAATAGTTGGACCCAAATACAGATCCTTATAGCTATATTCTTATTAACTTTGTTAGTCTATTAATCATTTCTCTAAACCAAAATGTGAACAAATGGCCATCCACCTAGCCATTCTTCATTCACTTCTAACTTTTCTATTGTACAAATTATTATTTCTTGTAGGTGCACACAACATGCAACACTTTTCAAATAAAAAAATCAATTTTATAATTTGATCAACACTCTTTTGCTATTGTTATCTTTTATTTATTTTTGGTTCAATAATGATAAATAACCAACATTACATTGGCATGTAAAATAGTGCAATAGTGAAATTTGTATAGTCATCCCATTTCTAATTTAGTTTTGAGTTTATTTTGAGAGAATGACATAATATATGTATCTATTGATAAATGACACAGTCTTGTGTAAAATTGGGTTTTTCCCTTAACTTTATCTCCATATACAATTGTGACTTCACCTACCTAGAGTCATTTCTATGAGCATAGACTAAAATTTTAAATTTCAAATTCAAGTTTGGTTGACCCCCGCCCATTCTACTAGCCATTGTGAGCTGACTAAACATGAATTTGAGCAATTTGGTGCTATGTGCTTGTATTTAAAGGCATTCATTTCATGTCCTCTAATATTCGATCATCCTCTCCCAGATTAGAAACATTCAAGGAACAAATAATAGTGAAACATTTCAGCTTGGAGCATTAAAATGAGTAACAACTATGCATACATCATTCTAGGGAGCTTACTTGTTTGCCAATCTTTTACACACATTTTTGGGGGTTGACCTAGGTGAACATGTCCTTTTGTGACTTAATGACAATCCTTCAAAGGTATTTTAAATATCACTAGTTTTAGATAGCAAAAGGAGTAGAGCAAACAAATACCAACTAGGCGTATTGTAGAACATGGTATGCACTATGTAGGATCAAATCCATGTGCAAAGAATAGACTGTGAGTGTGGACATGACCCTAACTTGTGGACTCAACTCAAGATAGAAAAAGGTCAAGCACAAAATTTGAGACAATACACATGAAGAGAGGCATCTTTTCCTAGGCCACTAATAGTTAAATCCAAAATTTACATCAAAGGACATTCATTCTTTAGTCATAGAGATCTCTTGGGGGATTCACCTATAAAGAAACACCTTATCATGTGCATTAAAATAACCAAAATGTGACCCAATATATCGCTTCAGTATTAGGGGGAAATGTGACAATGGTCACACCAAGGTCATTCAGGTTCATTACAATCCTATCTAAGTTTTCTAAAGCTAGTTATTGGATACCTTTTGGCAATGCCATGACCATACCCATTAAATTCACTAGGTATCTCTAAAACCCTTCCATTATAATTTGGATTAATATGTATACTATAATTGATATATTTGTTATTAGGGGGATTGACTATTAGATTTTGTGTGGCAAGTATTTGGGGGTTGAGATTTATGTCCCTTTAAATCAAATCTTTTGTAGGATAACATATTTATCATAGCTCATCTACGTTTTTTGTGTTGAGGCTTTAAAGTATGGGATGACAATCAAAACTAGTTTTGAATCAAATGTAGGTCGGGACAGTGCCCTCAATTACTACAGTACAAATAAAGGGATATACAAATGTAACAAAAAAAAAAGGTACATAGGATACCTGGTGAAAATAGGGTGATATTTTAATTATACTAGTATATGTAGAGGGAGTATAAAAAAAAAATATAGGGGGTAGAAATTTATTTCAAGGGTTTATTACTACCCTATAAATACATGTGCAATGTGATTAGTTTGTTAAGTGAATGCCCCAGGAGAGCTAAGTACACCTATTCGTTACATTTACCTTTATAGATTAGCATTAACTACGGTATTATCCACACCCTCAAATCTTGTTTATTAGTCTAGATTAATTTGTGTTGAGTTGTAAGCATTTCATTTGGTTAGCTTGGATTAAGCTTAATAAAAAAACATGTTCATTTACAAGTAGTTATATTCATTTTAAACTAGATCTAGGTGAAGATATACCTTTTATTTTTAGTTAGCTATGCAAATTTATATGAATATGATGTTCAAAACAACCCTAAATGACATGTAAACTAGTTACATTCAAAGTTCATGTAGCCAAAATCTTATGTGATTTTAGTATTCATCATATACTGAGTATTATACTTGTGATTTCTCATTTTTATGAGCCCCTACCTAGGGTAAAACTTTTCGTTTTACCTTATGGTCATTTTTATGAGCCCCTACTTATGAAATGTCCTTAAATACATGTGTAGTGATTTGATCACTACATCCAATTTTAATAAAATCTCCTATTTTATTAAAAAATATTGAAGCTATGCATGTTGATAAATTATCATTCACTATGGTTGCATCCTTTTAAATATATAATGTAAAAATTCACCCCCTTTTATGAGGAATGTGAGGCAAGTTACCCTAAAAAGGGAGATGCAAATTTTAGGTTTAGCATGCAAGTCATTATTGTCCCGTAGATTAACCCTATTTAGATCTATGGCTAAGATTGCCTCCTCTTGGAAATATATATGTATAGGGTTTCTCCCTCTTGTAAATATCTTTTGGTTGCCTTTGCAATTTTATGCTATGCTTTTACCTTTGTAAAAATGGTTGACTAGTTATTGATCTTTTAGCTCTTGGTGAATAAAATGTTGTTTTAAGCGTTTTCTTCTCATATATCATGCTAGAGAGTTCCCTCTAGTTTGAATCCTAAATGTGTTTTGGCTTGTCTACTTATGCCCCTTAGATCAAAGTGGATTATCTATGGGCATTAAGCACCCACTATCCATAGATGCTAGTTAATGTTGTTCTATCCATAGGTGAAATTGTAGAGAGTAAGTTGAGGTAGCCTCACAACAGACATTTGCACATTCATGGAGGAAGGTTGTTTTTGTGTAGAAAGGAGGGTTGATTGATCTCTCCCTTTTTGGCACCCCTCTACCCTCTATTTGCAATGCAACAATACACATTAAAATTAATTTTTTTGGTGGGCTTCTTGTATGTTTCCTGCACACTCATTGCAAACATTACACGCATCTGCTCAAAATATAACTATAGCTGAAGCAATGATAGAAATTATGTTTAAATAAATACTAATCATTAAAAAACACATTTTAATTAAATCAAGTATTCTAAGAATATGCTTAAGATACAATTAATCATCTAACATAATCATACTGAAGGAATCATATCCACCCACCCATCACATTATTTAAATGAAAATAATGGAGCTGAAACTCCAAATAAATATAAACACACACATATATCTATAAGAGTCACATCGGTCCAAATACACACATATCGAGAATCTAAATCAAGCATTGGTATCAAATAGCGATCACCAATCCACAATACAAAATATCACAACAAAATATCGATACACCAAAGGTGACGAAGAGACAAGCACAAACGCCTATGGATATTACACCCATTCTTAATTGATACTTTTTCTTACCATTCCATTATCTTGTGATTATTTACAATATCATCCTAATCCACTTCTCACCATGGCACCTCTTATCCTTACAATATGGATTACTTATGATTCCATCATTTGACATTGTTGATGACACCATATCATCCACTTCTCACCACTGCACCTCTCATCCCCACATCATATGGATTAGTTTAATTCCCACCAATCCACTCCTTATGATTACATCACCTCTATTCTTAATGGATACATTTTCCTACTATTCCATCATCTTGTTATTATTTATGATGCCACCCCATCCACTTTTGCACCTCTTATCCCCACAATATGGATTGTTTATGATTCCATCATTTGTCATTGTTTATGATGTCATTCTATCCACTTCTTTCCATGGTATCTCTGATCTCCACATCACATGAACTGGTTCATTTCCAACTAGTCCACTACTTACAATTGCATCCACCCATTCTCAATTGGTGTATTCTCTTAACATTCCATCATCTTGTTATTGTTCACGATGCTACCCACATCCACTTCTTTCACCATGGAATCTATTATCCCCACACTATAGATTTCTTATGATTCCATCATTTGGAGTTATTTATGATTCCATCCTATTCACTTCTTGCCATGGTACATCTTATCCCTAGATGGATTGGTTTAATTCCCACCAATCTTGTTGTTGTTTATGATGCTACCCCCATCCATTTTAGATTCCATCACTTGGGATTATTTATGATGCCATCCCATCCACTTCTTGTCATGGAACCTATTACCCCCACATCACATGGATTGGTTCAATTCCCACAATCTTACTATTGTTTATTATGCTCCTCCAATCAACTTGTTTTGCCACGACACCTCTTATCCCCATAATATGGATTACTTATGATACCATCATTTGACATTGTTTATGATGCCATCCCATTCACTTCTTATCATGACACCTCCAATCTCCACATCATATGGATTGGTTCAATTCCCACCAATCCATTAATTATTGCATCACCCATTCTTAATTGATACATTTTCTTACCATCCTGTCATCTTGTTAATGTTTACAATGCCACACTACCTTATTATTAATGATACCACTCATATTCATCCTCACAATGTAGATTGCTTATGATTACATCATTTTCCATTGTTTATGATGCCATCCCATCTACTTCTCACCATGGCACCTCTTATCCCCACATCACATGGATTGGTTCAATTCCCACCACTCCACTAATGATTGCATCCCCCATTCTCAATTGATACATTTTCTTACCATTCCATCATCTTGTTATTGTTTATAATGCCACACTATCTTTTTATTATTTACGATGCCACCCCCATCCATCCTCACAATATGGATTACTTATGATTCTATCATTTGTCCTTATTTATGATGCCATCCCTTCCACTTCTCGCTATGGCACCTCTTATTCCCACATCACGTGGATTGATTGGTTCAATTATCACCAATCCACTATTTATGATTCTATCATTTTCCACTATTTATGATGCTAACCCATCCACTTCTTGCTATGGCACCTCTTATCCCCACATCACATGGACTGGCTTAATTCACACCAATCCACTACCTACAATTGCATCCCCATTCTCAAGTGATACATTTTCTTACCATTCCATCATCTTGTTATTGTTTACAATGCCACCCCCATCCACCCTCACAATGTGGATTGCTTATGATTCTATCATTTCCATTATTTATGATGCCATCATATCCACTTCTCACCATGGCACATCTTATTCCCACATCACATGGATTGGTTCAATTCTCACCAATCCACAACTTATGATTCTATCATTTGTCATTGCTTATGATGCTATCCCATTCAATTCTTACCATGGCACCTCTTATCCCTACATCACATGGATTGCTTACAATTCCATCATTTAGCATTGTTTATCCCGTCAACTTCTTGCTATCACATCTCTTATCCTCACATCACATGGATTGGTTCAATTCCTACCAATCCACTTCTTAAGTGACACATTTTCTTAGCATTCCACCATCTTTTTATTGTTTACAATGCCATCCCCAACCACTTATATTGTCATGGAACCTCTTATCCCCACAATATGAATTGGTTCAATTCCCACCAATCCACTTCTCAAGTGAAACATTTTCTTACCATTGTTTCATCATCTTGTTATTGTTTATAATGGCATTCCCATCCACTTCTTTCACCATGGAACATCTTATCCCCACAATATGATTGCTTATGATTGCATCATTTGGCAACCATCACATCAACTTCTTGCCATGGTACCTCTTATCCCCACAATATGGATTACTTACATTTCCATCATTAGGCATCATTTATCTCATCAACTGCTTGCTATGGCACATCTTGTAGACACCCAAAATTGTCCATGTCATAACATTACCTAGTCATACATGACCTTGTAAGACATCTTGTAATATTTTACCCTAGGTAATTACATTATCCCACTTATCTCACTTATAAATCCCACTTGATCACCTTTCCAATTAATTAAATAAACCTCTTTATTTAATTAATTCCCCTTCACATGTCTCAAAAAAATTCAAATTAAATATTAATCCCTCATCCCTCACTTTTTCCACATTGCAAGATGTGTCACATGACTACAACTCTTCACATGCACAAATAATTTAAATAATTTTATTATTTAAATTATGAGATTCCCACTCACATCCTATTTTTAGCCCCATTCATTGTGCATCATAGGCATCTTTCTCTCCAAAATAAATAAAAGAATCCCACTTATTCCCTCACATCCTAATTTTAGCCTCATGTCATAACCCACTTAATGTGCATCATAGGCACTAAAATCAACTTTTAATCTTAGCCATACACATCACATAATTGACTTTTAATCTTGGCCATCGAATCATATCAGCTCTTGCCTATAAATCTAGCCTCACACAAGCCATTTGAGATCCATCTTCTTCTAGTATCCTCGCTCTATCAAAATAATTCTTCCAATATTCTCATCTATCTATATATCTATCTATCTTCTTCTATCATCTTTCATCTCAACGTTATGCTGCAAAAATGAGCAATCAACATCAACATATCAAATCATTCAATCAATCAATGATCTTGCATGCATCCATCATTCGATATATCTGAGGTATTGAAGGGTTTGGATCGAGGTAA
Source organism: Cunninghamia lanceolata (assembly GCA_027924645.1). Classification (NCBI taxonomy): domain Eukaryota; kingdom Viridiplantae; phylum Streptophyta; class Pinopsida; order Cupressales; family Cupressaceae; genus Cunninghamia; species Cunninghamia lanceolata. The sequence continues at coordinate 7,522,420 of BSBN01000738.1, forward strand.
ATGCATTTGTATTGTTTTATCTTTTTCATTTATCCAAAATTTTCATATACATTTCTGGCATGCCCGGTGGGACCCACGTCTCTTGATTTTTGCAGGTTTTTGTTCTAAAAATTTGCTTCTTTTCTAACCCTTGTTTGTCAAGTTTTGCAAAGGATCTATTACATGTGACCTCATGGACTGAAACTGACTACACCATCGTGTTCGGGAGGCCGTTTTCATGAATTTTGACTATAAACTTCATAGGGTTTGCTCATAGGAAAAATCTTTATAAATTTTTGAATTTTTTTTATTGCAGACCATACAGTACGGATCCGTACCATACAGCCTGGTTGTACCATTCAGATTGTGCTATGTTTGATTTAAGTTCAAAGGTGTTATTGTTCCAGCTTGGTGGTTGATATCATTTGGTGTAGGTTTAAAGCATCATTCATGGCGGATTAAAGCTCTTTAGTGCAGATTCTGTCGCTCGGTCGAAATCCTTGGTCGCTATCCATACCTTAAACCCCTGTCTGCATCAATTTCTTGTCGATTTGCTATAGATCCCTTTAATCTACCATATCCTTGGTTTCAATCTCCCACACCTTATCACACCATTGGCATTTCCTACAAATCCCTTACCACCCCTACACGTCTCCTGTCGACACTACGAATCCACTGTCGCCCACCTAGACCCTATCGACTATCGTTTGGGCTCTTCTCAAAGCATAGTCATTGTTGCTAGCCCAGTTGCCACCTACATTCCTCTTATCGCCACCCCTACTGAGCTCCGCCACCATCCATTCTCCATGAGTCGCCAGCACTGCTTGCAATGTCGATTTTTGCCAAACATTTTGGGTCACCGCCTTTAGGGTGACTGTAGCTGCTCCCAAAAAGATCGACCACACCTATTATAAAACCCTCAACCTCACCTTCTTTCTTCATCGTTGTCGTTTGCCTTTGTCGACTATTCCTCGTCGACTATCTGCTATAAACACTACTCGGCCTGCCCATCTTGTGGTTGATGTCTAAGAACTTAGGATATACCACTAACATTTAGGGTTTCGTATTAGACACTAGGGTTTTCTAAAAGTTTTCTCTATTTACATATTTGCCTTTCTCAACTGTGGACTAGTCTAGCCCTAACTGGCCATTATAGATTTAATCACTTGGGTACATTCTGAACTCATGTGACCACTTTAATGCCAACCTCTAGTGGTTAAGCCAAACTGCATGACTTGACACATTTGCCTTCACATGCCATAATAGAGCACAATTTTTCTTTTTATCATAACTTGGTCATACGGGCTCCAAATCGCACAAACAAAGACTCGTTGGAAACCTGACAGGATGAACTTCACAACGGTGTAGAAATTATTAGGTGACTATACAATTTTCTAGGATTTTTTATCATTCAAAGTCAAACTTGCATTTAAACTTTAAATGAGCATATCTTGAGCAAAATTGATTAGTTTTTGATGAATTTTTTTTAAAGTACATAGAATTTTCTATTTATGCAATCCATTCAGCTGTATCAAGTCATTTTAATTAGATTTTATTGTTGGGAATTAAGGTGTCTCAACCTTGGTAATTCTTAGAATTAATTATTTGATTATGTATTTATTTAATTGCCTATGATGTATTTTGGGTTGCACATCTTGTTTTGTCATTTAGTGTGAAGTGGCATAGTGAGTTGTCACTCCACTTGTAATATGACTAGGATGGTCAACTCATCCTAAGTGGACATAGGTGTCCCATATTGTGGTAGAGATTTCCTACCATGTGTTGGCATCTTGTGTAGTGTGTCAGGAGTTATGACACGTAAGTGTTATGATGGATTCCTATGACAGATTCTATGACGCGTAAGAGTCGAAAATAGAAGATACTATGACAGGTGAAGACATGTGTCGAAGAGCATCTTTGAGGAAGGCATCTTTGGAAGCCCAAGGGAGGTTATGACATGTTGTAAAAGGAATATGCTATTTTTAGTCAGTGTATGACAAATTCTTTTACAACTGTAAGTGTTGTCAGTTATGACAGATTCTATGACAGCTGTAAGGTGCGTAAGAGCATTTGTCATAGCCTATCTTGGGAATAGGTGCCCACTTTGGGATGGGGTGATATGACAAGTGTAAAATCCATGTTGTGATGATGGACAAGTGTCCTTAGGCGTGGGTTTTGGGCCATGAGGCTAAGATGGATGCCCATCTCAAGAAGGTTCCATTTTTGCCTTGTAAACTCTATTTAAATTGGTGTTTGGATGGGAGATGCATAATGTAATTGACATGTACTATTATGTTGCCGAAATATCTCCAAATATGAGTGTCAAAGACTCTTGAAAAGACTTGCATTGCAAGTGTGTTGTAAACATTCTTTGTTTTGATAATACATTGTGCAGGTTTTGGAGTGTGGGGTTTTTTTCTTGAAAGGGTTTTCCCCACGTTATATCTTGTTTCTCTCTCTCTCTCTCTCTCTCTCTCTCTCTCTCTCTCTCTCTCTCTCTCTCTCTCTCTCCTATCCACATTCTCTATGTGTGTGTATTGCTACAATATCTCTATTGTTGTGTTAACATCACTGTAACTATAAAGGTTTAAAATAATTTGCATACATCTCCCCTCATTAGATTAGTGTAGGAAGCATTTTCTACACACCTTGCTTCCTTTCAGTTGGTATCATAGCTTCATCACCTTTGGTCCTAGTTGTTGGGTAGGGGTTTTTTGAGCTGATCTTAGATTGAGTGGGAGTCTGTGCAGAGTATTCTGAAATCTTGTTGCAGGAAGGAGATGGTAGGAACATTCGGAAGAGTAGAGGTGGAGAAGTTTAATGACACCAATTTTGAGTTGTGGAAACTTAAGATGGAAGACATGCTTGTTGATCGAGACCTATGGGAAGCAATTTCTAGTGTAAAACTAGTGGCAATGTCGCAATATGATTGGGATCTCAACGATCGGAAAGCTAAGGGTCTTGTGAGACTCTGTTTGGATGACTCTATCTTGTTAAATGTCCATGAGGAGAAGACCGCGAAGGACCTATGGAAGAAACTTGGTGATGTTTATTAGACCAAATCCCTAGTAAACAAGTTATTCCTATAGAAGAAGCTATATTCTCTAAGGATGGAAGATGGAGGATGTGTTGCAGACCATCTCAATGCTTTTAACATGCTAGTTGCATAGTTGACATCCGTTGGTGTGAAAATGGAGGAGGAGGATCGATGTATGACGTTGCTTTGTTCTTTGCTAGATTTGTGGGATCATCTTGTTATGGCCATCAGGAGTACCACATCAACTTTCAAAATGGATGAAGTGGTGTCTTCACTGTTATCTGAAGAGATGCGGAGAAAGTCATTTGAGTCGGCTAAAGAGGCTCTTGTAGTTTGTGGAAGACCCAAGGAGAAAGGGAAAAGAAGGACAAGAAAGCTGAGAAGGGTAGATCCAAATCTTGTGGGAGATCCAAATCTTCTGGAAAGTCCAAGGCTCTTTGTTCGAAATGTGGTAAATTTGGACATTTTCGAAAGGAATGCAAAGAGGAGAAAAAGAAAAAGAATGTCATAGATTTAGATTCTGACAAGTCACAAGATGATGGTGATGCTTTCATCGCAACCTTGGCCAATCATGCATCTAATGATGTGTGGCCGATTGATTTTGGTGCATCTTTCCACATGACCTCGCATCAAGACTGGTTTACAAAGTATGAAGAGTTCGATGGTGGAAGAGTGTACCTTGGTGATGATTCTCATTTGAAGATAGTTGGATGTGGAAGAGTCACAATCTGATTCCCTGATGGACGAGTGAAGGGGATCTCTGGGGTCATGCACATCCCAGGCTTGGCATGGAACTTGCTCTCTATAAGTAAATTGAATGATGTAGGTGTTTAGGTTATCTTTTCAAAAGAACGATGCAAGATTACTAGAGGATCTATGGTGCTTGCGAAGAGTACTCAAAGAGGTACTCTGTTTCAGCTAAAGGCATGCACTACATAGTGCAATAGTTCTTTTGACTCGAAGAAAAGAGCTGCAGTCACTTCATCCCCACCATTGGAACCAACAGTGAAAAGATCTGTTGTATCAAATTCTGATGGTAGTGCATTTTGGGTACCTAAGGGTGCTCATGATTTGGAAGTCAAGCTTCCTGCTAAGAAGACAATGTTATGGCATAAGAGACTTGGCCACATTGGTGAAAAGGGTCTTAGAACCCTGAAAAATAAAAACTCATTGAGGGGTTAGATGATTGTAATCTCGATTTTGACTTTTGTGAACATTGTATATATGGAAAGCAAAACCGTGTTCAATTTTACTCGAGTTCTCATAAGTCTTCTGGTGTGTTGGATCTTATTCATTCTGATGTGTTTGGTCTAGTTAATGTTCCTTCAATCTCTAAATTTGTATATTTTGTATCTTTCATAGATGATTACAGTAGAAGGACATGGATTTATTTTCTCAGAAGCAAATCTGAAGTCTTTAGTCAGTTCAAAGAGTTTAAAGCTTTTGTTGAGAATCAAACTAGTAAAAAGATTAAGTGTTTGAGAATTGACAATGGTGGTGAGTTCTGTTCCACAGAATTTGATAAGTTCTATAAAGAACATGGGATTGAAAGACATAAGACAACTCCATACACTCTGTAGCAAAATGGAGTTATAGAGAGGATGAATAGGACACTGATGGAGAAGGCTAGGAGTATGCTTAGTGGAGCTGGCTTCGAACACAATTTTTAGGCTAAAGCTGTTGCCACTACTTGCTACCTGGTAAATAGGTCTCGTACATCAGCTCTTGTTGGTAAGACATCCATGGAGGTGAGGTCTAGTAAGAAGCCTTTAGTAAGACATCTTCATATTTTTAGTTGTGAGGCATATGCTCATGTGCCTAGGGAGAAGAGGTCAAAATTGGAGAACAATGCTGCTAAGTGTATCTTCATTGGCTATGGTGTTAGTGTGAAAGGATACAAGCTTTGGGATCCTTTGGCCGAAAAAGTGTTGTATAACAGAAGTGTTATTTTCAGAGAGCTAACACCTTCTTCCGTTGTTCTACAGCCAAAAGAGAAAGAAAAGAAAGAGGATGTGGTTCAATTTCCCACTACCCTTGAGAAGACTAAACCAACAGACCCTATGAGACCTAATCACAAGGAGAGCTCTAGCAGCTTTGAAAGCTCAGAAGAAGAAGCAAAACCTCAAACTTAGCCTTTGAGGAGGTCTACACGAACAAAGAAGCAACCTGATAGGTTTGGTTATTCACTGCTTGATTCTAGTTGTGCTTTTGCCTTGCTTACTAACACTGATGAGCCTAGAACTATGATAGAGGCTATGGGCATGAAAGATGCAGGTTCCTGGAAGGAGGCCATGGAAGATGAGATGGCTTCTTTGGAGAAGAATAAAACTTGGGACTTGGTGCCTTTCCTGAAGGATGGAAACCCATTGGTTGTAAATGAGTGTTCAAGAAGAAATTTGGTGTAGATGGCAGTATTGAAAAGTACAAGGCCAGATTGGTTGCAAAAGGGTACTCACAAGTGGAGGGAATTGATTATGGTAAATTTTCTCTCCCATTGCAAAGCTAACATCTATTCGGTTCCTATTATCTCTTGCAACAACTTATGACTTAGAGATGGAACAGATGGATGTGAAGATAGCATTCCTTCATGGTGATTTGGAGGAAGAGATTTACATGTCACAGCGAAAGCATTACATAGAAAAAGGTAAAGAAAATTTGGTTTGCAAACTGAAGAAGTCTTTGTATGATTTGAAGCAATCCCCTAGGATGTGGTATATGAAATTTGATGCCTTTGTGTTGTCCATTGGATTTATGACGTCAAAATCAGATCATTGTGTGTATTACAAATTTGACAACATTGATCACATTCTCATAATTGCATTGTATGTTGATGATATGATGTTAATTGGGAATGGTAAGAATATGATTTCTGATTTGAAGTCTTAGTTGTCAGCATAGTTTGAGATGAAAAACTTAGGGGCAACTTGGTACATTCTAGGAATGGAAATCAGAAGAGACAAAGCAAACAAAAAACTTTGGTTAAGCTAGAGTAAGTATGTGAAGAGTGTGTTGGATAGATTCAACATGGTAGATTGTAGACCATTGTGTGTTCCTGTTTCTTTGGGGACAAAGTTATCTGTTAATGACTGTCCAAAGTCTTTTTCTGAGATGGAGGACATGAGCAGAGTACCTTATGCTAGTGTTGTTAGCAGCTTGATGTATGCTATGGTCTGTACTAGACCAGACATTGTCCAAGCAGTGGGAGTCCTTAGTTTATGGCTAATCATGGATGGGTACATTGGGATGCAGTGAAGAGAGTGTTTAGATATTTGTGGGGTACTTTCAATTATTCCCTATGTTGTCATGGTCATCCTATAGGACCTTCGCATTTTGTAAGTATTCGTAGATTTGTGGATTTTGATTGGGCAAGTAACATTGACAGCAGGAGATCCACCAGTGCTTATGTGTTCACTATGTTCGGTGGTGTAATTAGTTAGATGAGTAAGTGGCAACATGTGGTCACTTTGTCCACGATAGAAGATGAGTATATGGTAGCTACTCATGCTTACAAGGAAGGCATTTTTCTTAAGAGATTGTGTTTAGATATTGGTGTTGATGCAGGACATATTACTATCTATTGTGACAGTCAGAGTGTGATTTGCTTAGCAAAGAATCCAACTTTCCATGCTAGAACAAAGCATATTGATGTACAGTTTCATTTTGTGCGAGACATGGTAGAGGATGGAAATGTGAAATTGGAGAAGGTAGACACTTTGAAGAAAGTTGTGGATGCATTGACGAAACCAGTGGGCACATAGAAGTTCAAATGGTGTTTGGAGTCTATGGGCCTCTCGGCCTATAGCAGTTAAATCCTATTATTTCTATTGGCTCTTACAAGGTGTTCGACAAGTGGGAGAATATTGGGAATTAAGGTGTCTCAACCTTGGTAATTCCTAGCATTAATGATTTTATTATGTATTTATTTAATTACCTATGATGTATTTTGGGTTGCACATCCTGTTTCGTCATTTAGTGTGAAGTGGCATAGTGAGTTGTCACTCCACTTGTAATGTGACTAAGATGGTCAACTCATCCCAAGTGGACATAGGAATCCCATATTGTGGTAGAGCTTTTCTGTCATGTGTTGACATCTTGTGCAGTGTGTAAGGAGTTATGACGCATAAGTGTTATGACGGATTCCTATGACAGATTCTATGACATGTAAGAATCGAAAATATAAGATTCTATGATAGGTGAAGACATGTGTCGAAGAGCATCTTTGAGGAAGGCATCTTTGGGTAGCCAAGGGAGCTTATGACATGTAAGAGGAATATGCTATTTTTAGTCAGTGTATGACAAATTTTCTTACAGCTGTAAGTGCTGTCAATTATGACGGATTCTATGATAGTTGTAAGGTGTGTAAGAGCATCTGTCATAGCCTATCTTGGGAATAGGCACCCACTTTGGGATGGGGTGATATGACAAGTTTAAAATACATGTGATGATGGACATGTGTCCTTAGGCGTGGGTTTTGGGCTAGGAGGCCAAGATGGATGCCCATATCAAGAAGGTTCCATTTTTGCTTTTTAAACTCTATTTAAACAGGTGTTTGGATGGGAGATGCATAGTGTAATTGACAGGTACTGTTATGCTGCCAGAAGATCTCCAAATGCAAGTGTCGAAGACTCTCGAGAAGACTTGCATTGCAAGTGTGTTGTAAACATTCTTTGTTTTGATAATACATTGTGCAGGTTTTGGAGTGTGGGGTTTTTCTCCCAAAAGGGTTTTCCCCACGTTATATCTTGTCTCTCTCTCTCTTCTATCTACATTCTTTGTGTGTGTGTATTGCTACAATATCTCTATTGTTGTGTTAACATCACTGTAACTGTAAAGGTTTAAAAGAATTTGCATACATCTCCCCTCATTAGATTAGTGTAGGAAGCATTTTTCGCACACCTTGCTTCCTTTCATTTATCGAACTTCATCTTTTTCACATAGCTTTCTTCCATGCAAGTTTACTTGTTTCTTTTTCAATTTGGTGGCTTGTAGGTAAATCATAGGAGCTAGAGAAGTGTTTGGATTAGTCACAACAGCAACTTGGGAAGTGAAAACAATTAGTTGTACACATTCCATCTTTCATCTCTAATCATTGCTTGTCAACACACTTCAATTTGGGGCTTAAAAATAACTTGTTTGATCACACATTTGGATTTTTGGGTCTAAAATCAATCTTGTTTGCAATCACACATAAAAAATTAAAACAAACAAGTGTTTTCCTACACATTTGACTTGGGGATCTAAAAAGAACAAGTGCTTGAATTGTTTGCTTACACATATTTCATTTCTAAGGGTCAGTTAACAACTACGAGTGTGAATCAAGTGGACATGTGTATGCTCTCTCCTTGTACCACAAGGTGATCTTGGAGATCAAAAACACTTCACTTGGTTTTCTTTTGTCATACCCTTCTTATGAAGCCTGCTCTGAGACACACCACTCCAAGGGACGACCTCAACCGAGGTGTGAATCAAAAGACACCCTCATTAGAAGTGTAAATCTTGTCACTCTTGGCTAAGCCCCAAAGAACTTTATACATTTGGGAAGTGAAGGTGAAGGGTGGGTTACCCCTTTCTCCTGGCTGTGTGGTAGGATTTTGCTTTCATTGCATGCCCTAGCCAACCTTGTGCAACCTAGCTTAAGACCTAATTGGCCATACCCCACCCGACTAATCATTAGGGCTTCTTGATGTGTCTTCAATTGTTTGCTTAATCATAACATTTAATCTTAAAAGAAAAATTGAACATTGTGTTTGGTGTGTGTGTTCATGCATTTTACATGTGAAATTTTGTGTTTGATATTGCCCAAGTCAAACTACCAATAAACAATTTGCCACATCATACAATCTTTCCAAGCCAAATCATCCTAGTCATTCAAGCAATCACATCCTAATCATTCTAAATCATCATCATAATCCTAATCAAACATTTGCCAAAAGTGATACCATGCCAACATTAGAAGACCTAGCACCCTAATTCCAAGACCTCCTCCAATCACTTTATCAAGCACCACAACCTTTAGGCCAACAAACTATACAAAGGTTCCAAGGCATCATCCAACAACTTCAACCTTGATCAAGTCAATCACCTCAAATGCAACATCTCATAGTGCAAGCCCAACACCTCATGGCCACTTGTCAAACCCAACAAGCACAACATCAAATCCAATAACCATAATACCAACATAAACAACTTCCACATCAATCATATGTGTCATCTTTATCATCATATCAACCCTATCCATCCACCTATCATATCAATACCATATTAACTTATCAAAGTCCACTCTAAGATTATCCAATTTCTCATTCCAACATTCCAACACATCACCAAGACCATCAAGCACCGTTGATATACCTAAGTCCGCCTTTGCAACAAGAAGCACATCCAAATCTAAGTGGCCCTTTGTACATAAATCAAGTGAGTCCAAGTTATCCTATGTAAGACCTAATTACCTTTGACGAGGGAGATACCAATCTAGCCAATGCATCCTATGAGTCACCTTCACCATCCAATCAAATGCCAATCAATGAGCCAACTAGTCCTATTCTAACACCTTCATGTTATTCCAATCCTAGTCCATTGGTCCCTCAACCTTCATCACCTTCATCCTCATGTTCCATTAACCTTTCATTAAAATATTCCATGGAGATACTTCTGGAAAAATTAGTCCAAGCAAATTTGATTGAGCTGCCACAGATAAAACCCTTTGGAGAAATCTACTTTAAACCCAATTGGTATAAAGATGATGAATATTGTACATACCATAGGGGTAAGGGCCATGCTATATCCACTTGTACAAGGTTTAAGAGATTGGTCAAAACCCTAGAAGATGGTGGTAAGATTGTGTTAGATAAAACCAATCCATCTAATCCCATTATCCTTCCATCTAGCCCAAGTCCTAGCCCATCTAATCCCATTATCCATCCCACAAGCCCTAATCCTAAGCCTAACACTCCATCCACCCTTATCATCCATCCATTATATTGTCTATCCACCCATACCCTTATGAAGGATGTGATCTAATGGCTATTAGCTAGGAATTAATCGTTGCCACGTCATCAAAGTCCTATCCATGAGTCTACCAAAGAGCCTTCAAACACCTTGCCTATTCCTACAACCCCATCATGTGACCCACAAGCCATCAAGCCTATTCAAGAGCCTCCTATCATGAGCCCAAGTCAAATTCCATCATACTCTCTTATTGATGAATATCAAGAACCCATCAAACTCATCCAAGAGCCTCCCACTTTCACTTCCATGAAAACACAAGTGTTATGTCAAGAGTATGATCCTAAGCATGTGGAAACATCATGCCCTAGTCCTAATCAAGATCAAATCACTTTCATCCAACCTATCCATAACCTATATATTTTATATGATCAAGATATTACCTATGAAGAAGCTATCCATGAGAAACTTGATCCTATACCTATCCATGAGCAAGATATCCCAAATACACTTCCACCTAGTCCTATCCATGATCCACCAACATCCATTTGTCATGATAAGACACATGCCTCCCAAGAACACATAAGCATATAAGATCAAATCAATATCTTGGATCTTAGTGAGCATAACAATAATCAAAATCCTAATGATCCTTCCACATCCATTATCGACCATATTTCAAAGCCATCACATCCTATTGGTCTATCCACCCTCATTCATGAATGTTCCTCCCAAGGAACACAACAACCATTGTCTACCACCTCATCTTCTCCATCCAATAAGGAACTCCTGTCTAGTGTCCAGCCCACACCTAGTCCCATTGCCTATCGCATACTCCAAAACATGAACTACCAAGGTAAAGGTTTAGGCCTTTATGAACAAGGTATTTTGGAGCCCATCCATGTTAAATTCCCTCCACGCTCATATGGCCTTGGATCTACACCCCAAGGTAAACATTCTAAAGATGTTGGTACTTCCTCCATGCATCCTAAGTCCACTTTCCCTCCCAAATCCTATACATCCTATCATACCCCTAAATCATATGTTGCCATTCCACCTCCATCATCTTACAAATGTCAAAAGCATGTGACTATACATCTTCCACCATCCACTCTACCACCATTTCTTCCAACTCCTAATATCCCACCATCTATTTTACCACTACTTCTTCCAACACCTAATTATCCATCCATCCATAAATCTTCTAAAAATTCTCATCATGACCAATCAATGCACACATTGTCTAAACATGAAGCTTCCACTCATTCCACCATGTCCATGGGATTCAAAAGCAAAAATTTGGATGCCTCTACCTATAAAGCAAACAATCCTAAGGGTCCTCATGTCTTAGGACACGAAAGCAAAGAATCAAAGAATAATCCATCTAAAAATATATATAAGCCTATACCTCCAAAAGAAAAGGCCAAAAATAAAATGGTTTGGGTCCCTAAGAAAAAGGAAAGAAAGCCAAACAAGGCATCCACATCTCAAAAATCCCAACCATCCACTTCCACCCCACATTCCCACTCCATTCAAGAATCTCATATTCCATCCCACAAGAAAAATAAAATTCATAAAAATACTAAGTCTATGTGGGTACCTAAAGCACTTCGTCACCCATCTCCTAAGCAAAAATCTCCATTGCTTCTTACACCACCTCCTCATCAAAAGCTTCAATGTCTATCATGGTGTGTGCAACCATTGGTCATGGTTCCTTTCTATTCCACATCATTCATCCACTATTCTACATATTTCACCCATCACCTTCCTATGGTCCATGCTTTTGGCTAAGCCTCCCCATTCATCTTGTTGACTTTTTCCCAGACTGGATGCTTATTCCCAGATTTCCCTACAAGGTAGCCATCAGTGATCAACAGGATCTCTGGGCCAGGGGGTCAACAGTGTAGGAGATAGACTCTATATTTTATCTCCTCTTCTTCTTCAGGCTCTGCAAGACCTAGGGGGGTATTCCCTACTCAACATCCATAAGGATATGCATGCAAGGCTGGGATGTTGACAGAAAGCAGATGAGTCCTCCTGTATGTAGACCAAAACTGAAAGATAAGGGCAAAGGGGCTAGCTTTGGGCCTATTTGCAGTTGTAGACAGAGGACTGAGGATCCTAAACTAACTCTAATGTCCTAATGGTTGTTTTAGATTTTGATTTGAAGTTTAAGTGTGGATGCAAAGCTGGACATGGTTATAACACAAAACAAAGCATGATTGGTGCCTATCCAGGGCCTGGAGTCAGTAGACATACACCTGTGGATGATCAGCATGAACAGCTGTAACTGGATTTCAAGGGGATATGTGTGATACCTGCCTTACAGGCATCTCCCAATACAAAGTGTCAGGTTATCTCTACTTATGGTATCCCTACTGCAGTATATCCCTCCCAATGTTCAACCTGAAAACAGTTTAATCTACCCCTTGAATAGAAGTTAAAAGATCAGACATTCAACACAGGAATTCTATGCTCTAGAATCTAAACATTACCAAACATCCAGATTCAGAAGAAGGATACATGCAATACTGGAGACAGAATTAACACAACACATGCCAAACAACATTTCTCATATAAGTTTAATCATGAAATCAGTGGGTTCATGCCAAAAACAAACAACAAGAGATACATAAACTCACAGGTAAGCTGTACAGAGCAACCAGATCAGCTTGTTATGCATTACAGAGCCAAAATCATCAACTTTCAACAACCCTTCAAACGAGCAACACAACCTGCTTATAACAGCCAGGTAGGTGCTCAGCAATTAATTACAATGTTGACCAAAATTTCGCCAGATACACAGTATCATGAAAATGGCGCTCAAACACAACCAGATTGGCGCCCAAACTTGAATGCAGCAGGTAGGGGAGGAGACAGGAAGATTTCTCGAGCCCTGCGCTCCTGCCCGCTGATTGACACCTCCAGTCGGGTACAAGATCGACCCACGCCATCACCCATACCTCTGCAACCTTCGCCATTAATGGCGCACCAACCCGCGGCCTAGGGAAAATCATCATACAGACCATCGCAAGCTTTTCCCGCCGAGACTCATCATCATGATATTTGAAAATGCAGGATAACAATATCCCACATGCACCCCGCGATGACCTCAATAACACTTTATATACTAGGTCATGAGCATATATCATGTCGGTGCTTTTGCTCCTGACGACATTAGTATATAACCTCATCATCATCATTCCTCAGCAGCATGATATCCTGTTGTTCGAAATATCACCCTGACGTCATCATGATATTTGAAATATAACCTGCATGATAATCGGCACAACCTGATCCATCGGAGGAACATCCTCCTGCTGAGCTTATACCAAAAGTCTGGCCGATGATCATCCTGATGACGTCATCATCATATCCTGCTGACGTCATCATCATATCTGCCTACTGCACACCTCCTTATATCCGGATGACGTCATCATCATGTTTGCAAATATCAGGAGGTCTCTTCAAGATGATCAGTGTTAGAAATATGACCCCCGCGGGACCTTGATGACGTCATCATCATATTAACATCATCATGATATTCGGAAGACAACCGGATATTTGGAAATATCCTCCTGATGTTCAAATATCAGGTTGCACTGTAGCTCCTCTATAAGATCGGGGCGATAACTGAACATGATGATGCTGCTTGAAAAGATCACCCTCAATAGATAACACGCGAAACCAGCAGGCGGATATCTCCTTGATATCAACATCATCATGATGTTCGAACAAACATATATCCGGGTGATATGAAAATATCACCCCCTCCTTCGCGAATATCATGATGCAGATAGGCAGAAAGAAAAAATATCACCCTGATATACGGATGACGTCAGCATCATCAGGATGAAGAAACAACGAACAAGAAGTGATACAACATCATCAGGATGATATTGACTAAGATCATCCTGACGTTCCAAAATATGATGACCCTAGTGAATATCGGGTCGCAATTACAACTCTTCAACAACATCATCAGGATGATGTTAACCAAGATCACCCGATGATAAAAATATCACCCCGGCGAAATATCATGAAGGCAGAAAATATGATGACCTCCACAAGCAGCAGGATGATAACTGGAAATATGATGATGATGATGAAGACGACCCTTAGGAAAAAACAAGTTAGGTCGAGCAATTCAAAGAATAAGCAACATCATCATCATGCTCGCGCAAGGTGATAAATGGAAGATCACCGGAGACTTTGAAACATCACCCTCGCAAGCAGATCAGGGCGCACTGTAGCTCGGCAGCATCATCATGATAAAAACCAAACATCACCCGACAGTGGAAATATGATGATGACGTTGAAAAACAAGTCGACGAGGAACATGATGATGCAGATCATCATCGAAGACAAGATGATGATGATGACCTCCTCCTCAGGAAAACATGATGCTGTAGTTGAAAAACACTGAGGAGGTCCAACACTTAGAAAAATGGGCAAGAAGATAAAGGCTTCAAATGAAGAAACCTCCTGATCATGACAAATCAACCCCTGGTCAAAATGAGTGTCAACACATCTTTTGCATAAGTCCTATATAATCCACATCATAAACCACCATCTTCCCACCTAATCTACATCATAATCCACATCATAATCTATCATCTACCTACTCCATCTACCTCTTTCATGATATCCCTTACCAACATCTATGAGCATAATGACATTTGACATGGTCCATGCGATGGCATCCATCTAGCGGGACTATCACCTTTCATGGAACTAGACACTTGACTCCCTCCTATCCTTCTCCTATCCAAAAATCCAAAAATTTAAAAAAGTAAAAAAAAATAGTAAAGAGAAATACTTTCATCCAATGGTGAAAACCACCCTTGGTGGCGCCTTTGATAAGTACCATGATGAAAACCTAGAAAACAAACATCATGTGTAGATTGATCTTCTATGTCACTTACACTTGGGGGCACCTTGTCTCATCCACACTATTTGTCCTATCATATTACTTTCTATCATTTTCCACCATATCCTACCTTACCATCCTTATCCATCATACATACCTATCATAATGAGTCCGCTTATCCACCCTTCTCCTTTTGATCTTGATGAAGACATAGGGGCACAGTGTTGAAACATGTTTTTGGGTATCTCTTGACATACCTCATCCCTTCCAAACCAATCCTATCATTATCCTCTTGTCATTAGCCATTTTTTTCCATTATCCTATTGTCCTAAGCCTTGTCATTAAAAATCCTAAGTATTGTACCTAGCATGGAGCGTGTTATTCCTATGCAACATAGTCTTTGGAGATCACATCCTTGTTCTCTTACTCGTACATCCATCCCATTTACTATCGTCCATCCTTTTATCCATCCATCTAGTATCCATCCTTGCATCTAGACTTGGTTTTTTCCCTATTCATTGGTATCTAGCACAAAGGCTATCTAAATTGTCATCCAATACCATCTCAAAACATTCCAAAAATCTAAAAAAAAATCAAAACATTTCAAAAATCCAAAAAAACCAAAAACATTTCAAAAATCCAAAAAAACCAAAACATTTCAAAAATCTAAAAAAATCAAATATTTCCAAAAAAAATCAAATATCCAACACAAAAAATCCAAGCAATAAGATCAATCACATCATCAAACAATCCATCACATCAAATCCAATCAAAGCAAATCCAATCAAATCATCAAATCAAATCAAGCCAATCTATCAATCAATCAAAATCACATCAATCCAATCCATATCATCCCATCAATAACATCATATATCATCAAACATCCAATCAATCCCAATCAATCCATCCACCTGTTAGATTTAGGGTAGACAACTGAGAAGGGAGGTGAATCAGTTGTCAAAAAATTTCTTGCAATTTAATCACTTAATTCCTTTCCTTAATTCAACAGCATAATAATAAATCAATCATAGAAAATTAATGCAACAAATCAAGAGCAGAAACATATTAACACATATGACACCAAGATTTTGACGTGGAAAACCCAGTTAAGGGAAAAACCACGGGGTGACTAACCCAAGATTGTATTCTCTGTTAGAAGAATAGAAAGAACAAAATGGCACATACCAATTAGGGCTCACTGCCCAAGCACACTACTCACAAGAGGCTCACTGCCTATAAGAGACACACTGTCTATAGAATAATAAGTATCACATACTTGAACTAAAGAATAGCATCTTCACCATGCTTGAGTCAGTTCCATTTAGGCTCAATACTTCTGCTCTGCCTTTCGCTCTGCTCCTCTCTACCACACTCTCATCTCCACGACACCATTGAAATAACCTTACAACTCTTTATTTATACAAGACATCGACTTAGGGATAATCATCCAAGTCGGCATACATTACAAAGCAAATACATAAATACAACATGACTTATTACAAAAGGACTTCACGTGGATCAACCTGCTGTCGGCCACATAGATCTGAGACTTCAATCATTCTTTGGGAACACACCATTCTTCATAGAGCATCTTCAAGATCATCTGCAGGAAGTGTAACTCATCTGGTCAGTGAGACTTAGGAAGAACATCATCATCTGGAAGTAATTCTTTAATTACTAGCACAATCTTTAATGCGGACCACCAACACGAACTAGAAACAATCCAAAGACTTCCACAAGCTTTCCTAAATCACCAAAAACATCCACACTACTTCTGCTTACTGAAATCATTCTCTCCTTCATCCGGAACCTCAAGAACATAGTCTGTCATCACTGTCATATTGGAATAGATACTTGTGGACCTCTAGACCACTAACTAATTGAGTTGACACTTCACATTGACTTCCTAAACACTCCACCAAATCTGCAGAATAGGATATTGCATTTCCAGATCTCATCGGACCTATCTGTATTACTCTGTCACCTTTGAACATCTGCTAGAACTAGTTTTACTTAAGTGGCCATAACTTCTTCAGATCTTCATGCGGATCTTTGAAATCTTTATTGGATCATATTAAGACACATATCTACAAACCCTTTGATGTGCATCTTCTGATCTTCATCTTAGCTGGGATCTTTACCTCACTGTCTTCACTGTTCTTCTCTATTCCTGATAGGACTAATTTTCTCAATATCCTTAGCATACAGCTCAACCAATCCTTATCATCAATGCAACAAGAGTATGTTAACATCAATGACAACACCGGTTAGGCCCATACTTGCAACAATCTCCCCCTTTGTCATTGATGGCAACATATGATGTGAAAAACAGTTTTGACCATCAAGACAAGAACTTTTTCTCACTAATACAACTCCCCCTATCAACAACAACCATTCACATGTCTTCTCTTCCTTTACTGCTTCCCCTTTGATTAGAAACCACTTATTTTTCACATGTCTTCTCTCCCCCTTTGACATCAATGGCAAAGGGCACATACTTGCACCAATTCAGAATCATACCAGCTGCTCCCTTGAGTGGCAGCTTCCCAAACATCAATTCGGACCACAAGATATGACTGTGAGATCCACCGGACTGATGCACATCAGTGCATCTTAATTTAGAACCGGAGGGGTAATAACCCCTAACTTCTCCCTGAGATACTCAAAAGAGTCCTTAGGAAGAGGTTTAGTAAAAATATCTGCAATTTGATCCTTGGAAGGTACAAACTCCAATCTAACTTCATTCTTGTTCACTTGCTCTCTCAAAAAGTGAAACTTGATGGATATATGTTTAGTCTTTGAATGCAACACCGGATTCTTAGATATATTTGTTGCACTTGAATTATCACAGAAGATTGTGATAGGCTCATCATACTCCACTTTGATGTCTCTTAGCATTTGCTTCATCCACAAAACTTGAGTACAACTACCTGCTACTGCAATATATTCTGCTTGTATAGTGGACAGAGATATTGCCTCTTGTTTCTTTCTTAGCTAAGAAACCAATCTCTTCCCCAAAAATAATGCTCCACCACTAGTACTCTTCCGGTCATCCACATCTCCTGCCCAATCCGCATCTATATATGCATGAAGAGAGAAATCATGATCTCTAGGATACCATAGACCATACTCAACTATCCCTTTTAGATATCTGAAAATCCTCTTGATTGCCATGACATGAGATTCTCTAGGATCAGCTTGGAATCTAGCAACAAGACCAACAACATTCATAATGTCAGGTCTAGTTTGAGTGAGATACAACAATCCTCCAATCATTGACCTGTACTTTTTCTGATCAACCTTGGGAGAATCATCATCTTTTCTCAACTTACATCCAGTTTCCATGGGAGTACTCATTGGATTTGAGTCTTCCATCCCAAATTTCTTCAACAATTCTTTCACATATTTGGTTTGAGAAATGAAGATTCCTTTCTTTGTTTGAGTGATTTGCAGACCCAAGAAGAAATTCATTTCCCCAAACATGGACATCTCAAATTCACTTTTCATTTGATTTGCAAAAGTCTTGCACATACTGTCTCTTCTTTCAAAGATGATATCATCAACAAACACTTCAACAATCAAGATATTTTCATGATCAATTTTGAAGTACAAATTACTATCAGCAATACCTTTGTTGAAACCAATCTTCAAAAGATGCTTATCCAATCTTTCATACAGGCTCTTGGGGCTTGCTTCAGTCCATACAAAGCTTTCTTCAACTTGCAGACCATATCACCATGATCAGACAATTGAAATCCATTCGGTTGCTCAATGTATACTTCTTCTTATAAGTCACCATTAAGGAGGGCAGATTTGACATCCATCTGATATACTTTGAAATCCTTGAAGGCAGCAAAAGCAAGAAATAATCTGACTGCTTCAATTCTTGCCACCAGAGAAAACATTTCTTCAAAATCAACTCCTACTTGGGAGTAACTCTTGTAGACCAATCTGGCTTTGTTTTTTATTACTTCACCGTCTTCATTTAGTTTATTCTAGAAGACCCATTTGGTTCCAATCACATTCTTGTTTTTAGGTCTAGGAACAAGATCCCAAGTGTGATTTTTCTCAATTTGCATTAGCTCTTCCTCCATTGCTTTAGTCTAGTTTTCATCATTGCAAGCTTCATTCACTATCTTAGGTTTAATCTTTAAAATCAAACAATATTCTTCTGAATCTTGAGCAATCCTTCTTTTTGTTTGTACACCTTTGCTTTTATCACCTATGATCTGAACTTTAGAGTGATTTAGTCTTACATACCTGGGAATGTTGGAAGTTTCTTGCACTCCTGATTCTTGAACATGTTCATTCAAACTTATCTGTTCTTCCTGATTTACCGGATCAGTCTGGATCTGAATCTTAGAAGGGGCTTGGACTCCTTGGATCAAAACATCATTATGATCATCTTCATCACATTCATAAAACCTTGAGGGTTTTTCAATCCCTTCATCAACCTTCACATTTGTACTTTCTATAATCTTCCTCAATCTCTTGTTATAACATCGGTATGCTTTGCTTTGAGTAGAATAACCCAAGAAAATTCCTTCATCACTTCTAGCATCAAATTTGCCTAAATCTTCATCTCTCTTAATGTAACATTTGCTACTAAAAACTCTGAAATACCTCACAGTGGGAGTGATGCCAAACCAAAGTTCATAAGGATTCTTACCCATATTGCTTATGATTTGAACTCGATTGAGAGTATAGACTGCAGTGCTTACAACTTCTCTCCAATAGATCTGAGGAACATTTGCTTCCATCATCATGGTTCTAGATGCTTCCTAGATGGTCCAATTTTTTCTCTCCACTACTCCATTTTGCTGTGGAGTCCTAGGAGCAGACAATTATCTCTTTATTCCATGTTTCTCATAGAATTCTATGAACTCACTAGATGTAAATTCTCCACCTCTGTCAGACTTCAGACATTTTAATTTTAATCCGATTTCATTCTCTACCATAGCCTTGAATATTTTGAATTTGTCAAGAGCTTCTAATTTCTCCTTCAGAAAAGTTACCCACATCATCTCGGAGTAGTCATCAATTAATAGCATGAAGTATCTATCACCTTGCACACTTCTGATTCTTGCCGGACCACATAAGTCAGTATGAACTAAGTCCAACAATTCGGTAGAAGACTGTTCCTTACTTTTAAATGTGACTCTGCTCTGCTTACCCAACTGACATTCTTTGCACAAGCTATTAATAGGTTTCACAATTCTTGGAAGATCTCTTACAGCCTGAGTGTTGTTTATCTTGATGATATTATCAAAATTCACCTGACACATTCTCCTATGCCACAACCAACTCTGATCAATTTGAACAAATAGACAATTTTTACTAGTACCAACCAAATGGAAGATATTACCTTTTGTTTGAGTACCAGATGCAATCTCTGTTCCAGAACTTTCAAAGATCTTGCATTTTCCATTCTTGAATCAGAGATCATAGCCTTTGTCCACCAACTATCCAACACTGAGAAGATTGTGCTTCAGGCCTTCAACATACAGTACATTACTGGTTTTGTTCTTTCCATCAAAAGAAATAGTTCCTCTACCTCTGATTCTGCCAGTAGAATTATCACCAAATTTTACCACTCCTCCTTCATACCTTTCCAAATCTATGAACTTATTTTTGTCACTTGTCATATGATGAGAGCATCCACTGTCAATGACCCAATCATCCTTTTCTTCAACTTGGGCAGCCAGAGCTCTTTCCACAACTTTATGATTGACAGATTCAGAGAGCATTGGATCTTCTTCCTTGATGGCAATAAACACCCAGTCACTTCCAGATTTGTTTCCTATTTCTAGTTCATCATCTGTTACTCCTTCATTGTCATCATCTTCATAAACATAGTAACAATTCTTTTGGAACCTCGATCTGTTAGGATTTGGCCTTGAAAATCTCTCCGGACACCTTGAGGCAAAATGACCAATCTTATTGCAGTATAAATACTTAAAGGGCAATTTTCCCTCATACTTACTAGATCCTCTTGGCAGTCTTTTTACAATAAGGGCTTCAAGTTGAGTAGCTTCTGCTTCATCTTCTTCCAGGTCTTTTCTTTCTTTTTCATACCATGATAGTTTCTTTGAAGAGTTCTCTCCCGGATCAAACTTTTGTTTTTCTTTAATAGAGGCACTAGCTTTGAATGCAGATTCAGTCTTGGGGGGCATCTCCAAACTCAGTCAATTCAAATGCAACCAATTTACCAACCAATTGATCTCTTGTGATACCTAAAATAGATCTGAATTCTTCGATAGCAGCGACCTTGTAGTTGTAAGAATCAGGAAGGGATATGAGAACTTTGCCAACAATCTCATCTTCATCCGAGACTTCGCCAACACATCTAATACCACAAACAAGCTCATTTACTCTTGGCATAAATGTAGTGATATTTTCATCTTCTCTCATCTTTAGATATTTAAATTTTCCTTTCAGGCTTTGTAGCTTGGCACATTTAACATACTTGTCTCCTTTATGCAGAAGTTCCAATTTTCCCCAAATATCAAAAGCAGTTTGTAGGTTAACAACATTTGTTAGCTTTGAATCAGACAAGGCACTTAGAAGAGCTTCTTTAGTCCGCAGATTGTTTTCAGCATCTCTGATTTCATCTACAGTTTTCAGACCATTCTGAGGAGGAGTATACTTCTTTGAATCCATGATCCAATACTGCATTCCCATATATTGCAAGTGACATTCCATGCAACTTTTTCAAAGAGTGAAATTGGTTCCATCAAACCTCAGACTATCCTTCTTGTAGGACGACACCCTGGATCTCCTCAAGCGGTTAAGCTCTTTTAGAGGAACTTAGCTCTAATACCAATTGTTAGATTTAGGGCAGACAACTAAGAGGGGGGTGAATCAGTTGTCAAAAACTTTCTTGCAATTTAATCACTTAATTCCTTTCCTTAATTCAGCAGCATAATAATAAATCAATCATAGAAACTTAATGCAACAAATCAAGAGCAAAACATATTAACACATATGACACCAAGATTTTGACGTGGAAAAACCGGTTAAGTGAAAAACCATGGGGTGACTAACCCAAGATTGTATTCTTTGTTAGAAGAATAGAAAGAACAAAATGGCACATGCCAATTAGGGCTCACTACCCAAGCACACTGCTCACAAGAGGCTCACTGCCTACAAGAGACACACTGTCTACAGAATAATAAGTATCACATACTTGAATTGAAGAATATCATCTTCACCATGCTTGAGTCAGCTCCATTTAGGCTCAATACTTATGCTCTGCATTTTGCTTTACTCCTCTCTACCACACTCTCATCTCCACGACACCATTGAAATGAACTTACAATTCTTTATTTATACAAGACATCGACTTAGGGATAATCATCCAAGTCGGCATACATTACAGGGAAAATACATAAATACAACATGACTTATTACAAAAGGACCTCACGTGGATCAACCTACTGTCGGCCACACAGACCTGAGACTTCAATCATTCTTTGGGAACACAACATTCTTCATAGAGCATCTTCAAGATCATCCCCAGGAAGTGTAACTCATCCGGTCGGTGAGACTTAGTAAGAGCATCATCATCCGGAAGTAATTCTCTAATTACTAGCTCAATCTTCAATGCAGACCATCAACACGAACTAGAAACAATCCAAAGACTTCCACAAGCTTTCCTAAATCACCAGAAACATCCACACTACTGCTTATTGAAATCATTCTCTCCTTCATCCGGAACCTCAAGAACATAGTCTGTCATCATTGTCATATGGGAATAGATACTTGTGGACCTCCAGACCACTAACCAATTGAGTTGACACTTCACATTGACTTCCTAAACACTCCACCAAATCCGTAGAATAGGATATTGCATTTCTAGATCTCACTGGACCTATCTGTATTACTCTATCACCTCTAAACATCTGCCAGAATTGGTTTTACTTAAGTGGCCATAACTTCTTCAGATCTTCATGCAAATCTCTGAAATCTTTACTGGATCATCTTAAGACACATATCTACAAACCCTTTTATGCGCATCTTCTGATCTTCATCTTAGCTGGGATCTTTACCTCACTGTCTTCACTGTTCTTCTCTGTTCCTGATAGGACTAATTTTCTCAATATCCTCAGCATACAGCTCATCCAATCCTCATCATCAATATAACAGGAGTATGTTGACATCAATGACAACACCAGTTAGGCCCATACTTGCAACACCACCTTCATCATCACCATCAAAAAAATACAAATCAGAACTACATCTCATCTCTATTGTTAAGTGCCTTGATCCCGTGGATACATGGTATGTAGGCAATCTGGGATACGAAGGACATACCCAAATTTAGGTATAGGCGGTAGCCCATTTCCATCTTTCATCCTTCTTGTAATCTTCGCCAATCATCATATTTATCCATCTCATTTCTTCTATCATCTATCTCCCATATCATAAATAAACACCTAAAATCCAATCAATCATCACTTCACTCCAATCAAAACACTTCCTCAAATCATCTATCCATCACTTCTTCCAATCAATCTCATCATCAATCATCCAACAAATAAACTCAAATGCAAGTCAATATTTAAAACCATACCAATGAAGTTAATCAATCGTGTCAAATTATCCAATTGCAATCAATGGTCTTGATCCTAATCTTATCGTAAACCAAATGAATCAATCAATCATCAATCATCCTTGTGTTGATCTAGGGATATACTGTTCCACACAATGACAACACTATCATCATCATCAATCAATCAATTAATCAACAGTTTATAGCTTGACATGGGCAATACGTTGTTTTTTTTTATATCATTTGTGCATGCATGCTTGCTTGCTTGTGTGTGTTATCATTTTTATCTTGCATTTGCATCAAATCTGAATCACTCCCAGCTAATATTCATATCTTGTATCTAGATAATGTTGTCTTATGCTAGGGCATGAGACACATCGTCACCTTGGTCTTTATACCTTGGTGCATAATGTCTAGTGCTACATAAAACATCATGGTTGTTCACTTTCATTGCAGCATAACACATCGTTCATTTCTTATATCTATTCCCTTATCTTTCTTTCTTGACCAATCTATTTCATTTCGAGAGCATACCTGTGTTTGTCCAACCTACCTATCCTCTTGAGGGGGCATCATCATCATCATATCTTTTACATCATCATTATCATATCCTATATCATCATCCCATTTCTTCATATCTTTTACATCATCGTCATATTTCTTCCTATATTTACACCATCCCATCCTTTACCTCTATCCATACCTTAGCTTCTTTGAAATGATGTTACTCGACATAAATCTCATCATCTCGAACATCATTTCAAAGAGGGGCAAAATGTAGACACCTAAAATTGTCCATGTCATAACATTACCTAGTCATAGATGACCTTGTAAGGCATCTTGTAATATTTTACCCTAGGTCATTACATTATCCCACTTATCTCACTTATAAATCCCACTTGATCACCCTTCCAATTAATTAAATAAACCACTTTATTTTATTAATTCCCCTTCACATGTCTCAAAATAATTCAAATTAAATATTAATCCCTCATCCCTCACTTTTTCCACATTGCAACATGTGTCACATGACTACAACTCTTCACATGCACAAATAATTTAAATAATTTTATTATTTAAATTATGAGATTCCCACTCACATCCTATTTTTATCCCCATTCATTGTGCCTCATAGACATCTTTCTCTCCAAAATAAATAAAAGAATCCCACTTATTCTCTCACATCCTAATTTTAGCCTCATGTCATAACCTACTTAATGTGCATTATAGGCACTAAAATCAACTTTTAATCCTAGCCATACACATCACATAATTGACTTTTAATCTTGGCCATCGAATCATATCAACTCTTGCCTATAAATCTAGCCTCACAGAAGCCATTTGAGATCCATCTTCTTCTAGTGTCCTCTCTCTCAAAATAATTCTTCCAATCTTCTCATCTATCTATTTATCTTCTTCTATCATCTTTCATCTCAACGTTATGCTGCGAAAATGAGAAAATCAACATCAACATATCAAATTATTTGATCAATCAACGATCTTGCATGCATCTATCGTTCGAGATATCCAAGGTCTCGAAGGGTTTGGATTGAGGTAAATGCATTTGTATTGTTTTATCTTTTTCATTTGTCCAAATTTTTTGTATACACATCTTATTCCCATATCACACGATTTGGTTCAATTCCCACCAATCCACTTCTAGGGCTTACGATTAATTCTAGGGATTACAATTAATCCCCCATTCTCAAATGATACATTTTCTTACCATTATATCATCTTGTTGTTTACAATACCAGCCCCATCCACTTCTCTCAACATGGAACCTTTTATCCCTACAATATGGATTGCTTATGATACCATCATTTGGCAGCCATCTGATTGACTTCTTGCTATGGCATAATTATTCCCATATCACATGGATTGGTTCAACTCCCACCAATCCACTTCCAGGGATTACAATTAATCCTTCATTCTCAAGTGATACATTTTCTTACCATTCCATCTTCTTGTTGTTTATAGTACTAGCCCCCCATCCACTTGGCAACCATCCCATTGACTTGCTATGGTACCTCTTATCTCCACTATATAGATTTTCTTATAATTCTATTATTTAAAATTCCTTATCCCATCCACTTCTTGTTATGGAATCTCTTATCCCAACATTACATGGATTGGCTCAATTCCCACCAATCTACTACTTACAATTACATCCCCCCTTCTCAAGTGATAATTTCTTATCATTCTATCATCTTGTTATTGTTTACAATATCCACCCATCCACTTCTTGTTGTTGTTTAGATTATGGCTTGCTTACAATTCCATCATTTGGCATTGTTTATCCCATCCACTTCAACTCCCACCAATCTACTTCTAGGGCTTATGATTAATCTCTCATTCTCAAGTGATTAATTTTCTTATCATTGCATCATATTGTTATTGTTTACGATGCCACCCATCAACTTCTTGTTATTGCTTACAATATGGATTTCTTACAATTCCATTATTTGCTAGACATCCCATCCACCTCTTGCTATGGCATCTCTTATCCTCACATCACATGGATTGGTTCAACTCCCACCAATCCACTTCTAGGGGTTACGATTAATCCCCCATTCTCAAGTAATACATTTTCTTACCATCCATTATCTTGTTATTATTTACAATGCCACCCACATCCACTTCTCTTATCATGACACCTCCTATCCCTATAATATGGATTTAGTTATGATTCCATCATTTGGCAACCATCCTAGCATGGCACCTCTTATCCCCACCATATCGATTGCTTACAATTCCATCATTTGACATTGATTAAGAAATCCATATTGGTTCAATTCCCACCAATCCACTGCTTACAATTGCATCCTCCCAATCTCAAGTGACACATTTTCTTACCACTCCATCATATTGTTATTGTTTACAATGCCACCCCCATCAACTTCTCTCATCATGGCACCTCTTACCCCTACAATATGGATTTCTTATGATTCTATCATTTGTCAGCCATCCTATCAACTTTTTTATTATGGCACCTCTTATCCCCACAATATGAATTGCTTAATCCCATGCACTCCTTGCCATGCACATCTCTTATCCCCACATCACATGGATTGGTTCAATTCCCACCAAACTGTACTGCTTACAATTGCATCCTCCCATTATCAAGTGATACATTTTCTTACCATTACATCATCGTGTTATTGTTTACAATACTACCCATATCAACTTCTCTCATCATGGTACCTCTTATCCCTATAATATGGATTTCTTATGATGCTATCATTTGTTAGCCATCCCATCAACTTTTGTCTATGGTACCTCTTATCCCCACAATATGGATTGCTTAATCCCATCCACTTCTTTTCATGGGCATCTCTTATCCCCACTTCACATGGATTGGTTCAATTCCCACCAATCTACCGCTTAAAATTACATCCTCCCATTTTCAAGTGATACACTTTCTTACGATTCCATCATCTTGTTATTGTTTACAATGCCACCCCCCATCCACTTCTCTCATCATGGCACCTCTTATCCCTATAATATGGATTGCTTAGGATTCCATCATTTGTCACCCATCCCCATCAACTTTTTGCCATGGCACCTCTTATCCCTACAATATGGATTGCATACAATTCCATCATTTGGCAACCATCCCACTGACTTCTTTCCATGGCCTCTTATCCCCACAATATGGGTTGCTTACAATTCCATCATTTGACATTGCTTATCCCATCCACTTCTTGTTATGGCATCTCTTATCCCCAAATTATTGCTTGTCATTGCTTATGATTGCTTATGTTTCAATCACACTCATTCTCTTAAGTGATACATTTTCTTACCATTCCATCATCTTGTTTACAATGCCACCCCCATCCACTTCTCTTGTCATGGCACCTCTTATCCCAACAATAGATAGATTGCTTATGATTCCATCATTTGGTAGCCATCCCATCGACTTGTTGCCATCGTGCCTCTTATCCCCATAATATAGATTGCTTATGATTCCATCATTTGGTAGCCATCTCATCGACTTACCATCGTGCCTCTTATCCCCACAATATAGATTGCTTATGATTCTATTATTTGGTAGCCATCCCATCGACTTGTTGCCATCATGCCTCTTATCCCCACAATATGGATTGCTTACCATTCCATATTGTTCTATTATCCCCACATCACATATGGATTGGTTCAATTCTCAAGTATACATTTTCTTATCATTCCATCATCTTGTGGGGATATAGATTACTTATGATTCCATCATTTGGTAGCCATCCCATCAACTTATTTCCATCGTGCCTCTTATCCACACAATATATATTGCTTATGATTCCATAATTTGGTAGCCATCCCATTGACTTGTTTCCATCGTGCCTCTTATCCCCACAATATGGATTGCTTACCATTCCATATTGTTCTTATATCCCCACATCACATATCGATTGGTTCAATTCTCAAGTAATGCATTTTCTTACCATTCCATAATCTTGTGGGGGTATGGATTGGTTATGATTCTATCATTTGGCAACCATCCGCAGCCATCCCCATCAACTTCTTGCCATGGCACCTCTTATCCCTACAATATGGATTGCTTACAATTCCATCATTTGGTAGCCATCCTATCGACTTGTTGCCATTGTGCCTCTTATCCCCACATTATAGATTGCTTATGATTCCATCATTTGGTAGCCATCCCATCCACTTTTTATCATCGTGCCTCTTATCCCCACAATATAGGTTCCTTATGATTCCATCATTGGTAGCCATCCCATCTACTTGTTTCCATTGTGCCTCTTATCCCCACAATATAGATTGCTTATGATTCCATAATTTGGTAGCCATCCCATCGACTTTGATGAAGGGGGTAAATCACAAAACACACAATAACACAAATTATGTAGATAAAATAGAATGCTCTTTTGTTGATTTAGACAACACATTACATTATAGAAGCTAAAATCCAATCAGAGGATGAATCCTCCATAGGCTGCAACACATTACAGCTTCATATCTCTAGATTCCAGAACCTTCTGCCTTCTGTAGCCTTAAATCCACTAGGGTTTATGTTTTCCTACCCTTTCCTATCTCTACACTTTCCCCCTTATCTATACTATTGCTAAGGCTTCCCAAAAATGGTCATCAATAGCCTTTTTTTGCGGCCTCCACTAAATTTCGAATTTTGCATCTCCCTCCAAAAATAGGTCAACTTCTGGGAGCCATAACTTTTGATCTGGGTGTCCAATTGACGAACCGTTTGAAGCGTTGGAAATCTCACAAAGTGCTCTACGTGTTGAGAATCCACTCTACTAATTCCACCCATTTTTGGGGCTGTACGAGGCCTCTAAGTGTCTCAAACCTGACTTTGAAACTTTTTAAGGGTTTTTTCAGGAAATGACAATTTTAATATCTTTTAGCCCACATATGATCTTTGCATAATTCCTTTCCAAAGGTCTTATTTTTAATTTATGAAGCTTCTTGTAAATTTTTGCTTCCATACATGTCCAAATGCAAACTTTCCTAAAATAGTAGTTTGGAAAAACTGAAGGTTCCACATCATTATTCAAGCGATTGTGGAACTAGAAATACAAATTTTGAAAAGAAATAAAATGAAGTCATCAATTTTTAATCATCATTATTTTTGGGTGATGCAAGATTACCCTTACACCTTTGGATGCTCCTGCATCCGACACCCAGGGTAATTTGAGAAGTGACCTTGTCACATCTCAGGTGTTTGAGGAAAACCCCAAATGATCAACCTCTACCTTAGACAACCAATAAGAATATTCAATAGGCCTTCCTTTCCACTTCACTAGATATTCTTCATATTGCCTATTCCGATTACATCTTCCCACATGGCTATTCAAGATCTCTTTTATCTCATCCTTTGAAGTAGATGTCAAAATACTCCATTGTTCTTCTGTTGGTCCATCCTCTATTCCACCTTCATAATATTCTATTAAATTAGCAATGTTGATCCCATTCAGTAGCTCTACCTCATATGCATTTCTTGAATCATACTTCTTCAGAAACTTGCATGGTCCAAATTTCTTCATTTTTAACTTATTATATGCTCCAAATGGAAACCTCTCTTTTCTCAAGTGAACCATGACTTCATCTCCTACTTGAAATTCCTTATATCTCCTCTTTTGATATGCCTTAGCCTTGTATTGAATATTCATCTTATTAATGTGCTTTCTCACCTCTTCATGCAAATTCTTTAGGTGTTCTACAAAGTCTTTAGCTTTGGCACTTGTCTTTTCTCCCTTGTCCATCTTCCTTAACTCTGAAGCATTTCTTAGACTATTCCCATATATAATCTGGAATTGTGATTTACTTGTAGTCCTATTGATAGAATTGTTGTAAGAAAATTATGCTTGTGGTAAAATCAAATCCCATCCCTTGGGCTTATCTCCTACTAAGCATCATAGCAGGTTACCCAAACTCCTATTCACCACTTTCATCTATCCATCGATCTGTGGATGGTGTGCAAAACTGAACTTCAAATTTGTCTTCAACTTCTTCCACAATGTCCTCTAGAAATAACCAACAATCTTGGTATCTCGATTTCAAACTATGTTCTTAGGTAGACTATGTAGTCTCACCACCTCTCTAAAAAATAACTCTGCAATATGAACATCATCATTAGTCTTCTTACAAGGAATAAAATGTTACATCTTCAAGAATCTATCCACCACCACAAAAATGGAATCATGCCCTCTATGTGTCCTTGGTAAACCAAGAACAAAATCCATACTAATATCGTCCCATGGCTTCTCTAGTATAGGTAGTGGTTGATATAGCCCTGTATTCTGACTTGTTCCTTTTGCCATATGACACACTCTACAACTCTGCACAAATTTTCTCACATCCTACTGCAACTGTGGCCAATAATAATGCCCATTAACAATAGAAATGGTCTTATATTGACCAAAGTGTCTAGCTAATCCCCCACTATGCTTCTACTTAATCAGGTTCTCTCTCATGGAACTCATCGGAATGCACAACTAGCTTCCTCTAAACAACATGCCCTCTTGGATTACGAAATCCAACCATTTTGTCCTATCCAAAGTAACAGGTTCCAAACAATCTTTCCAAGTCTTTACAAAATTTAGATCTTCAGGATACAAAATTTTGAGCTCATTGAACCCAACAACCTCTATCTTCATTTCTGTCATCAAATTTTTTCTTCTACTTAAGGAATCTGCAACTCTGTTTGATCTTCCACTCTTGTGTTTCAAAACAAAAGTATAACTTTGCAAAAACTCAACCCATTTTAAGTGCCTCTAGTTCAACTTCCCTTGACTATTAAGATATTGTAAGGCCTGATGATCAATATATAAAACAAACTCTTTTGGCAACAAATAATGTCTCTATTTCTTCAAAAATTGAACTATAGCATAAAACTCCTAATCATAAACATAATATTTTTTCTTGGCATCATTAAGCTTCTCACTGAAATAAGCAATGATCTTACCTTCTTGGCTCAAAATAGCTCCTATAGCACTGCCACTAGCATCACAATCCACCTGAAATACTTTATTGAAATTTGGAAGTGCCAAAAAAAATTGCTCTATGACTTTCTGCTTCAATGTATCGAGACACTTGGCTACTCCTGTAGTCCATTTAAACTCTTTTCTATCCCCTCTCATTGTCTAAATTAGGGGTGCACAAATGCTACTAAAATTCCTGATAAATTTTATGTAAAAACTTGCCAAACCATGAAAATATCGTCCCTCTGTAGCACTCCTTGTCTTGGGCTATTCGATGATAGCCCTTACTTTTTCTGGGTCCATCTTAAGACCTTCCTCTGAGACAACAAATCCCAGGTATACCAACTCTGTCTTCACAAAACTACATTTCTTTAGATTAATCAACAACTTCTCCTCCCTTAGCTTCTCTAAAACTCTTCTGATATGCATTAGATGCTCATCCCAAGTCTTACTGAAAATCAAAATGTCATCTAAATAAACAATAACAAAACTTCTCAAAAAATCTTTCAATACCTCATTTATGAGCCACATGAATGTGCTCGGTGCATTGGTTAGCCCAAATGGCATGACTAACCACTCATACAAACCTTCCTTTATCTTGAAGGTTGTCTTCCATTCATCTCCTTCTCTGATTCAGATCTGGTGATACCCACTCTTCAGATCAATCTTTGTAAAGTACTTGGTTCCACTCAAGCAATCCATAATATCATCCATCCTTGGCAATGCAAATGTGTACTTGATTATAATTTTGTTGATGGCTCAGGAATCTGTAGACATTCTCCACTCTCCATCTTTCTTTGGTGCTAGTACTGTAGGTACCGCACATGGACTTAGGCTCTCCCTTATCAGTTTTCCTTAACAACTCGTGGACTTGTCTATTTAGCTCTTCATTTTCTGTAGGAGTCATTCTATGGGCTGCCTTATTCGACAAACTAGCTCCTGGTATCAAATCCATTTGGTGACTTATCTTCCTCATTGATGGTAAACCTTCTGGTACATTATCAGACATAATGTCCTGAAATTCTTCCAACAGATCTGAGACTTCTGCTAGTATATCTTCACATTTCTCTTGACTGATCTTAGGAATCAACACAAAGCAATGACGCTCATGCTTCATGTTGGGAATTAAGGTGTCTCAACCTTGGTAATTTCTTGTATTATTTCATTGTATTTATTTATTTATTTCCTATTGTATAATTAGGATGCAAATCATATGTTGTCATCTTGTGGGAGTTGGCACAATGATGTGTCATCCTACATAGCATATGACCACATGTAAATTTGTCCTCACATGACGAGATAGGCATCCCACTTAGTGGTATGAATATTTTTCTATGTGTCGGCATCTTAGAATGTGTGTAAGGCAATATTGACGAAACAGTCATGACAGATTCCTATGACAAAGTTATGACATGTAAGAGTCAGAAATAGAAGATCCTATGACAGGTATGGTCATGTGTCGAGAAGCATCTTTGAAAAAGGCATCTTTGGGTGCCCCAAGGTCGACTATGACATGTTGTATGAGAATATGCTATTTATAGCCCATGTATGACAAATTCTCTTATAGTTGTAAGTCATGACAGCTATAACAGATTCTATGATGGTTGTAAGAGTCGTAAGAGCATTTGCCATTGCACATTTTGGAAATAGGCAACCTCTTTGGGATGGGGTGACTTGAAAAGTGTTAAGAACATCCTATAGTGTTGGACAAGTGTCCATAGGCATGGGTTTTGGGCCATGAGGCCATTTTGGATGCCCATCTCAATGTGGAGCCATTTTTGCCTTGTATTTTCTTTATAAACATGCTTTGAAGAGGTGATGCATTATGTGGTTGACAGGTACTGATATCCTACTGGATCATCTCCAGATACGAGTGTCGAAGACTCTTGCAAGTGCATTGGCTCTGTGACTATATTGTAACCTTCATTGTTTACGGAATATATTTGAGCTATGTTTTGGAGTGTGGGGTTTTTCACCCGTAAGGGTTTTCCCCACGTATATCTTGTGTGTCTCTTCTTCTATTCTTACATTCTTGTGTATGTGTTTGATGCAATATCTCTGTTAATGTGTTAACATAGCTATAACTGTAAAGATTAAATTTAATTTTCACTCTCCTCCCCTCGTTAGATTAGTGTAGGAAGCAATTTCTGCACACCTAGCTTCCTTTCAGTTGGTATCAGAGCCTGGCCAGTTTTGGTTCTAGCTGCTGGGTAGGGGTTTTTTGAGCTAATCTTAGGTTGAGTGGGAGTTTGTGCAGAGTATTCTATATCTTGTTGCAGGAAGAAGATGGCAACCACATTTGGAAGATTAGAGGTGGAGAAATTTAATGGCACTAATTTCAAGTTGTGGAAAGTCAAGATAGAAGACCTACTTATTGATCGTGACCTATGGGAAACTGTATCCGGTGTAAAACCTACAACAATGTCACAAGTTGATTGGGACCTCAAAGATCGGAAGGCTAAGGGTCTCATAAGACTCTGTCTAGTTGACTCTGTCCTATTGAATGTCCATGAGGAGAAGAGCATGAAAGACCTTTGGAAGAAGTTGGGTGATGTTTATCAGGCCAAGTCCTTGGTGAACAAGTTTTTTCTAAAAAAGAAGTTGTTTGCTTTGAAGATGGAAGACAGAGGATCTATTGCGGACCATATGAATGCTTTCAACATGATCGTTACACAGTTGACATCTCTGGGTGTGAAAATGGAGGAGTAGGATCAGCGTATGACCTTGCTTTGTTCTTTGCCAAATTTGTGGGATCATCTTGTCATGGACATTGGAAGCACCACTACCACCTTCAAGATGGAAGATGTGGTGTCTTCCCTGTTATCTAAAGAAATACAGAGAAAGACATCTGAGTCAGCCAAAGAGGCTCTTGCAGTTCGTGGAAAACCCAAAGAGAATGGGAAGAAGAAGGACAAGAAAGGTGAAAAGGGCAGATCAAAATCCCATGGGAGATCCAAATCTCCTAGAAAGTCCAAGGCTCTCTATTGGAACTATGGAAAAATGGGGCATTTCTGAAAGGAATGCAAAGAGGAAAAGAAAAAGAAAAAGAAAAAATAAGACAACCCTAGATTCAAATTCTGATAAGTCACAAGATGATGGTGATGCTTTCATCACAGCCCTGGCCACCCATGCATCTGATGATGTGTGGTTGATTGATTCTGGTGCATCATTCCACACAACCTCGCATCGAAGCTGGCTCACGAAGTATGAAGAGTTTGATGGTGGAAGAGTGTACCTGGGTGACGATTCTCATCTGAGGATTGTTGGTCATGGAAGAGTCTCAATCTGATTCCCTGTTGGATGAGTGAAGGGGATCACTAGGGTTATGCACATCCCAGGCCTAGCACAAAACCTATTTTCTGTAAGTATGTTGAATGGTGCAGGTGTGTAGGTTGTCTTTTCGAAGGATGGATGCAAGATTACTACAGGATCTATGGTGCTTGCAAAGGGTACTCGGAGAGATATTTTGTTTCAGCTGGAGGCATGCACTTTATAGTGCAATAGTTCTTCTGACTCGAAGAAAAGAGCTGCAGTCACTTCATCCCCACCATTTGAACAAGTAGTGAAGAAATCTATTATAACTAGTTCTGATGGTAGTGCACATGCTATGGAAGCTAAGCTTCTTGTTGAAAAGTCTATGTTATGGCATTTGAGATATGGCCACATTGGGGAGAAGGGTCTTAGAACCCTAAAAAATAAAAACCTCGCTAAGGGGTTAAATGATTGTAATCTCGAGTTTGACTTTTGTGAACATTGTGTATATGGAAAGCAAAACCGTGTTTAATTTTACTCTAGTTCTCACAAGTCTTTTGGTGTATTGGATCTTATTCATTCTGATGTGTTTGGTCCTGTTAATGTTCCTTCACTTTTTAAATCTATATATTTTGTATCTTTCATAGATTATTACAGTAGAAGGATATGGGTTTATTTTATCAGAAGCAAGATTGAAGTCTTTAGTCTGTTTAAAGAGTTTAAAGCCTTTGCTGAAAATCAGACTAGTCAAAACATTAAGTGTTTGAGAACTGACAATGGTGATGAGTTTTGTTTGGCAGAATTCAATAAGTTCTGTAAAGAGCAAGGGATTGAAAGACATAAGACAACTCCATACACCCCATAGCAAAATGGAGTTGCAGAGAGGATGAACATGACACTAATGGAGAAGGCTAGGAGTATGCTTAGTGGAGCAAGCCTCGAACAAAAGTTTTGGACTGAAGTTGTAGCCACTGCTTGCAACCTAGTAAATAGGTCTCCTACATCATCTCTTGTTGGTAAGACACCTATGGAGGTGTGGTCTAGTAAGATGCCTTCAGTTAGGCATCTTTGTGTTTTTAGTTGTGAAGCATATGCACATGTGCCTAGGGAGAAGCGGTCTAAATTGGAGAACAAGGATGTTAATTGTATTTTCATTGGCTATGGTGTTGGTGTGAAAAGATACAAGCTTTGGGATCCTATGGCTAAAAATGTGTTGTATAGCAGAAGTGTTATCTTCAGAGAGCTAACACCTTCTTCCATTGTTCTATAGCCAAAACAGACAGAAAAGAAAGAAGATGTGGTTCAATTTCCTTCTACCCCTGAGAAGACTGAACTAATAGACCCTGTGAGGCCTGATGATGAGGAGAGCTCTAGTAGCTCTGAAAGCTTAAAAGAAAAAGAAGAACCTCAACCTTAGCCATTGAGGAGGTCTACATGAAAGAGAAAGCAACCTGATAGGTTTGGTTATTCATTACTTGATTCTAGTTGTGCTTTTGCTTTACTTAATAACACTGATGAGCCTAGAACTGTGAAAGAGGCTATGGGCATGAAAGATGTAGGTTCCTGGAAGGAGGCCATGGAAGATGAGATGGCTTCTTTGGAGAAGAATAAAACATGGGACTTGGTGCCTTTGCCTGAAATAAAGAAACCCGTTGGATGCAAATGGGTGTTCAAGAAGAAATTCGGTACAGATGGCAGTGTTGAAAACTATAAGGCTAGATTGGTTGCGAAGGGGTATTCACAAGTGGAGGAAATTGATTATGGTGAAATTTTCTCTCCCGTTGCAAAGATGACATCCATTTGGTTCCTGTTATCTCTTGCAGCTGCTTATGACTTAGAGGTAGAACAGATGGATGTGAAGACAACTTTCCTTCATGGTGATTTGGAGGAAGAGATTTACATGTCATAGCCAAAACATTACATAGAGAAAGGTAAAGAAAATTTGGTTTGCAAGTTAAAGAAGTCTTTGTATGGTTTGAAACAGTCTCCTAGGATGTGGTACTTGAAGTTTGATGCCTTTGTGTTGTCGATTGGATATCTGAGATTGAAATCAGATCATTGTGTGCATTACAAATTTGACAATGATTGTATTCTCATTATTGCATTGTATGTTGATGATATGCCGTTGATTAGGAATGGTAAGAATATGATTTCTAATTTGAAGTCTCAGTTGTCAGTATAGTTTGAGATGAAAAATCTTGGGGTAGCCAGGTACATTCTGGGAATGGAAATCAAAAGAGACAGAGCTAACAGAAAACTTTGGTTAAGCCAGAGTAAGTATGTGAAGACCATGTTGGATAGGTTCAGCATGGCAGATTGTAGACCATTGTGTGTTCTTGTTTCTTTGGGGACAAAGTTGTCTGTTAATGATTGTCCAAAATCTCCTAGTGAGGTGGACATGAGCAGAGTACCTTATGCTAGTGTTGTTGGCAGTTTGATGTATGCTATGGTCTACACAAGACCAGACATTGCCCAAGCAGTGGGAGTCCTTAGTCGATTTATGGCTAATCTTGGAAGAGTACATTGGGATGCAGTTAAGAGAGTGTTCAGATATTTGAGGGGTACTTCTGAGTATTCCATATGCTAACATGGTAATGTTACAAGACCTCCGCATTCAGTTTGTATTCGTGGATTTGTGGATTCTAATTGGACAGTGTTAGGAACCCATGTTTAACCCTTCTCTTTACTGTGTTAGTATATTGTTGTTGGCGGCATATGCTTTGTAAGTCGTCCTGTGAGTATATTGTATTATCCCACATTCATGGGGAGTAATAGTTGTTTAGATTAGACTTAGTATATAAGTACGTGTTGAGGCCAATGAAGGCATCCACGAGTTTATTGTATTGAGCTTGCTCAAAGGAGGTTGCCCCCTCGAAGTGGCTTGCAATCAATAGATTCCTTCTGTGTTCTGCTATTTCTGTTATTTCATGCATTTTTTATTATATTGTTGCAGGAGGTTCCTCTCATCTAGGATCAGAGTGCTTTGTTGGGCTCACTGGGTGGAATTTCTACCATTTTTTTCTTTCGCAGTGGCCTCCAGGTGCTGTGATTATTGCAGTGGTTCTTTTTTCTTTGCATCTATATTGTTCATTTCAATTGCAGGTTCGGATCAAGGAATAATCCCTATCTGCTTAACTGTGGGAAGTGCCTGGGCATAACCCTAAAATTCATTGTGAGGAGTACCACAAAAACCCCAAAGTAGCTGGCCCATTGAGAGGACCTGCCAGTGAAAAGGGCAATGGCCCTTACCTGATTGACTAGTTTCCATCCGTGAGTTAAACCAATAGTTGTTGTTTGTGGCAAAGCGATTATCAGTTTTACCTGAGCCGTGGAGTGAGGGGTACTGCCCCAATACACAAGCCATCAGACAACATTGATAGCTGAGTGAATCCCCTGAACCTTTAGGAAGCCGAACATACCTAGGGTCCATATCTATTGCCAGCTGATAAATCACAGATTACATCTATCCAGAGCTATTGCAGATCGTTTCCAGTAAAAAAATTCTATTTTATTACCATATCTTCCTTGCTTTAGCTCCATTTCCCCTAAAAATTCACTGGAACCCCTGAAATTCCATTCTGCATATTTCCTTCTTTGAGGACCCTATCCCAAATTCCACTTATCAAAGCTAGAAATCCCGCATTTGTCTATTTTTAAGGTTTGCCATAACTTCTTCGATTCTCACCCAATCACCTTCAAATTTTGCCACAATGTTCATTTCCTATTTCTGCTCCTTTGTCCCTCTTGGACAAATTTTCCCATTCTTTCACCCTGCTTCTGAAATCCCCATTTTCTGCTTCCCTATCCCTCAGAAAGTGTCCAAAACCTAGTCAAACCCCAATTACCCATCAGAGTTTTTCCCAAATCTAAATTTCCCTTTACTAAAAAAGTTTTTGTTTTTGTTTTTCTACCCATTCCCAAAAAAAAAAATCTTGGTTATGGTTGTCACCCGCACACAAGAAAAAAACATGGAGGATGAACTTGCAACCCTCAAGACAAAACTCCAAGATCTGGATGAAAAAATTCTTGGCCTCAATCTTCAGCATTCAGCTATGAACAATAGACAGCAGCCAGAGTTTTCTGCAAACGCAAGGTTCTCTTCTTCCAGCAATTTTCGTGGGACGAAGCTTGATTTTCCTCGCTTCAATGGTGATGATTCGATTGGATCGATATACTGGGCAGAACAATATTTCAGTCTGCATAATACTTTTGATGTCAACAAAGTCCCACTTGCATCCTTTCATTTGGAACTTGAAGCCCTTCAATGCTTCCATTGGTACATCAAGGCTCATGAAGAGACAAAATGGACAGATTTTTGCAAACTCATTTTGCAACGATTTGGCCCTAGTGTTTTTGATGACTTCACAGGAGCACTCACTAAACTTCGCTAAACTGGCACTGTGAGAGAATATCAGACAGAATTTGAGAAACTGGCCAATCACACAGAGGGATTGTCTGATGAATTCTTCAAGAGTTGTTTTGGCAGTGGCCTGAAGGATGCAATCTGATCTGAGGTTAAAATGTTCCATCCCAGCACAATGATGGAAGCCCTAGGGTTGGCTAAGTTGGCAAAGGACAAGATCACAGCTCAACAGCGCTCCAAATCCACTTTTGCTCCATTCAGAAATATGGTTTCCCAAATACCTCCAATCATGCTAGCTCCTAGAACAACTTCTATCAAGCATTTGTCTGAAGCAGAGATGCAGACATGTAGAGAAAAAGGGCTTTGTTATAATTGTGATGAGAAATTCACTCAGGGACATACATGTGTTGAGCAAAAGCTCTATCTCTTGGATGTGGATTCTCTGCCTGCGACTAAAGTTTATGAAGATGCTCAGGATACAGTAGATGATCAGGTCAACATTCAGTAGTCACCTGTTGACCCTCCTTCTCAGGACAACCACCCAGAGATATCTCTCCATGCTTTAGCAAGAGTCACCACCCCACAAAACATGCGGGTCAAGGGTTACTTCAAGAAGCTCCCTCTTACAATACTCATTAATTTTGGTAGCACTCATAACTTCATTGACCCTCGGATCACCAAACGGGCTAATTATTTTGTCCATCCTTACTCCAGCTTTGAAGTCATGATTGCCAATAGGGGCACCTTACCTTGCAAAGGGAAGTGTCACAATGCACGTATCTCTATTGGAGATTATAACCTGCACTTCGACATGTTTGCCTTGCCCTTAGGCAGATGTGATGTGGTTTTGGGTGCTCAATGGTTACGCACACTTAGACCCATCTTATGGGATTTTGCTGAACTTTGGATGCAGTTTTTAGACAATGGGCAAAAACACACATTGAAGGGCTTACAACCAGGGTCTCTTACCATCATCAGTTCACATCGCATGGAAAATCTCCTTAAGAAGAATTCACATGGTGTTATCGCTCAACTCCATTCCATTTAGATGCAACCATCAGCGATCTCCACTACTCCTTCAGATCTACAACAAATTTTGGATAGATATGCATGTGTCTTTGCTGAACCAGTGGGATTGCCACCTTCACAACTAGAGGACCATCATATTCAGCTCCTTCCTGGAAGCATCCCTCCCAACATCAGGCCCTATCGCCACCCATTTCACCAAAAGACAAAGATTGAGATGCTCATTCGGGGCTTACTGAAGCAAGGTATTATTCGCCCTAGTACCAGTTCCTTTTCTTCACTAGTTCTTCTTGTTAAGAAAAAAGATGGGTCATGGTGCCTCTGCATTGACTTCCGAGCACTTAATCACATCATAATCAAGGATAAGTTTCCAATTCCTATTGTTGATGAGCTTCATGGTGCTCATTTTTTCTCTAAGTTGGATGTTCATTTTGGGTATCACCAAATTTAGGTTCATGAGGATGATATCCCTAAAATGGCTTTCCACATGCATGATGGCCACTATGAGTTTTTGGTCATGCCCTTTAGCCTCACTAATGCTCCTTCCACATTCCAGGCACTGATGAATAAAATATTCCAGCCCTACTTGTAGAAATTCATTCTAGTCTTCTTTGATGATATCCTCATCTATAGTAAAACATGGGCTGAGCATCTCCAACATCTGGATCTTGTACTACAATTTCTCTCTGATCATCATCTCTCTACCAAACAGTCTAAATGTGTTTTTGGGTAGGAGGAAGTAGACTATCTTGGGCATATTGTTTCATCCCAAGGGGTTCACGTGGATCCTACC
Source organism: Cunninghamia lanceolata (assembly GCA_027924645.1). Lineage (NCBI taxonomy): Eukaryota > Viridiplantae > Streptophyta > Pinopsida > Cupressales > Cupressaceae > Cunninghamia > Cunninghamia lanceolata. The sequence goes on from BSBN01000738.1 coordinate 7,562,690, forward strand.
AAAATAGATGCCATGAAAAATTGGCCATGGCCGCATCCTCAGACACTCAAGAGCCTTCATGGTTTTTTGGGACTAACTAGCTACTACTGCAAGTTTGTCAAGGATTACAGGAAGATTGCAGCTCCATTAACAACTCTGTTGAAAAATGATGCTTTTACATGGACACATGCTGCTGAGTGTGCATTTGAAAAAATGAAACAAGCTATGTGTACTACACCTATTCTAGCTATGCCAGATTTTTCCAAGACCTTCACTAGTGAGAGCGATGCTTGCGGCAATGGACTTGGTGCTGTTCTCCTTCAAGATGAACATCCCATTGCGTTCACCAGGAAAGCCCTTTCAGGTAAGAATTTAGTACTCTCTACATATGAGAAGGAAATGATGGCTATTTTGCATGCAGTACAGAAGTGGCGGCCATACCTATTAGGGAATCATTTTTGCATCAAGACTGATCACCAGAGTCTGAAATATTTCTTGGAACAACGGGTCTCCTCCCCAGCACAATAGAAATGGGTTAGCAAACTCATGGGTTATGACTAGGAGATCACTTACAAGGAGGGTAAGGAAAATATTGTGGTAGATGCTCTTTCTCTCACATTTCATGACTAAGCTTCTCTTTTAGCTATTTCTATGCCTGTTCCAAATTGGTTGGAATTTGTTCAGCAGGGCTATGTCAATGACTCTTCATTATCTCAAATCATCCAACAATTGGCCAATAACCTTTGTGTTGTACTGCATTACTCTTGGGATGGTGCTTCTCTGAGATACAAGGGTCGCCTGGTGCTTCCCCCAGAGCACAGATCTTCAACAGGCTGTCTTCTATGAACTCCATGCTTCTCCATCGGCAGGGCACTCTAGGTTCCTCAAAACTTATGAGTAGGCACGGCGTAACTTCTTTTGGAAGGGAATGAAAAGGGAAATTCAACATATGGTGGATGAATGTGATACCTGCTAGCGCAACAAGGGTGAAATGACACTCCTTCTTGGATTGCTCGAACCCTTGCCCATCCCTACACAGATTTGGACAGATATTTCTATGGATTTCATTGAAGGGCTCCCTAAATCTAGAGGGAAGACAATGATCTTGGTTGTGGTTGATTGCCTCTCCAAATATAGTTATTTTTGTGCCCTCAGCCATCCCTATACCGCCTCCTCAGTCGCACAAATTTTCATGGACTAGATCTTTCATCTTCATGGAATCCCTTCTTCCATTGTCTCAGATCGTGATGCAACTTTCACCACTCATTTTTGGATAGAACTATTTCGCCACACTGGCACCAAACTGAAGATGAGTTTAGGGTATCACCCACAAATAGATGGTCAGACTGAAGTTATCAACAAATGTTTGGAAACTTATCTTTGTTGCTTCACCTCAGAACAACAGCATCAGTGGGCAAAGTGGCTCCCTCTCGCTGAATGGTGGTACAATACCTCCTACCACACTACATCTAAAATGACTCCATATGAAGTAGTCTATGATCAGGCACCACCAGTGCTCCTTCCATACACCCCCAATAGCTCACCAGTTCAGGAAGTTGACACGGTTCTCCAAACCCAAGATCAGATTCTTCGCATTTTGCAGGACAATCTTGACATGGCAAGAAATTGAATGAAACAATAAGCCGATCAACACAATTCTGAGTGTACTTTTCAAGTAGGTGATATGGTTTTTCTTCGTCTACAGCCATACAAGCAATCCTCCCTGAAACTCAAAGGGCATCATAAGCTGGCTCTAAAGTTCTATCGACTATATAAGGTTCTTTAGAAGATTAGGTCAGTTGCTTATAAATTGGAGCTTCCTCCTTCTTCCCACATTCATCCAATATTTCATGTCTCTTGTCTAAAGAAAGTTCTTGGCACCAACATCAGAGCACAAACTATTTTACTAGAACTGGATAACGAAGGATTCATTTTGGAGCCGAAGGCCATCCTCAATAGGTGCACTCGTCAGCGTCACTCTCGATCCATCACAGAGGTATTAATTCAGTGGCACGGAATGCAACCAGAGGATGCTACATGGGAACCACTCCTTTAGATTCAACAACAATTTCCACATCTTAAGCTTTGAGGACACAGCTTTTCTAAGAGGGAGGGGATGTTAGGAACCCGTGTTTAACCCTTCTCTTTACTTTGTTAGTATATTGTTGTTGGACGCATATGCTTTGTAAGTCATCCTGTGAGTATATTGTATTATCCCACATTCATGGGGAGTAATAGTTGTTTAGATTAGACTTAGTATATAAGTACGTGTTGAGGCCAATGAAGGCATCCACAAGTTTATTGTATTAAGCTTGTTCAAAGGAGGTTACCCCCTCAAAGTGGCTTGCGATCAATAAATTCCTTCTGTGTTCTGCTATTTCTATTATTTCGTGCGTTTTTCATTATATTGTTGCAGGAGGTTCCTCTCAGACAGGTGACATTGACAGTAGGAGATCCACCCGTGCCTATGTGTTCACTATGTTTGGTGGTGCAATTAGTTGGATGAGTAAGCGATAACCTGTGGTTGCTTTGTCCACAGTAGAAGCTGAGTACATGGAAGCAACTCATGCTTGCAAGGAAGCCATTTGGCTTAAGAGATTGTGTTTAGATATTGGTGTTGATGCAGAATAGATTATGATTTGTTGTGACAATCAGAGTGAGATTTGCCTTGAAAAGAATCTAACTTTCCATGCCAGAACAAAGTATATTGATGTACAGTTTCACTTCGTGCGAGACATGGTAGAGGATGGGAAGGTAAATTTGGAGAAGGTAGATACTTTGAAGAATGTTATAAATGTATTGACGAAGCTAGTGGGCACAAAGAAGTTCAGATAGTGTTCGGAGTCTATGGGCCTCTCGGCCTATAGCAGTTAAATCATGTTATTTCTATTGGCTCTTACAAGGTGTTCAACAAGTGGGAGAATTTTGGGAATTAAGGTGTCTCAACCTTGGTAATTCCTTGTATTATTTCATTGTATTTATTTATTTATTTATTGCCTATTGTATAATTAGGATGCAAATCATATGTTCTCATCTTGTGGGAGTTGGCACAATGATGTGTCATCCTACATGGCATATGACCACATGTAAATTTGACCTCACATGAGGAGATAGGCATCCCACTTAGTGGCAGAAATATTTTTCCATGTGTCGGCATCTTGGAATGAGAGTAAGGGAATATTGACTGAAATGGTCATGACAGATTCCTATGACAAAGTTATGACATGTAAGAGTCAAAAATAGAAAATCCTATGACAGGTATGGTCATGTGTCGATAAGCATCTTTGAAAAAGGCATCTTTGGGCACCCCAAGGTGGACCATGACATGTAAGAGAATATGCTATTTATAGCCTGTGTATGACAGATTCTCTTACAGTTGTAAGTCATGACAACTATGACAGATTCTATGACGGTTGTAAGAGTCGTAAGAGTATCTGTCATTGCCCATTTTGGAAATAGGCGACCTCTTTGGGATGGGGTGACTTGACAAATGTCAGGAACATCCTACAGTGTTGGACAAGTGTCCATAGGCATGGGTTTTGGACCATGAGGCCATGTTGGACGCCCATCTCAATGTGGAACCATTTGTGCCTTGTATTTTCTTTATAAACAAGTGCTTTGAAGAGGTGATGCATTATGTAATTGATAGGTACTGTTATGCTACCAGATCATCTCCAGATACGAGTATCGAAGACTACTGCAAGAGCATTGGCTCTGTGACTATATTGTAACCTTCATTTCTTACAAAATACATTTGAGCTATGTTTTGGAGTGTGGGGTTTTTCACTCGTAAGGGTTTTCCCCACGTATATCTTGTGTCTCTCTTCTTATGTCTTACATTCTTGTATATGTGTTTGCTGCAATATCTCTGTTAGTGGGTTAACATAGCTGTAACTGTAAAGATTAAATTGAATTTGCACTCTCCTCCCCTCATTAGATTAGTGTAGGAAGTGATTTCCGCACACTTAGCTTCCGTTCACTTCATACCCTCCAAAAATTTCCTACCATCTACTAAGCAAATTCTGGCAGTACTACATACCTTTTCTTCCACTCCTTCAAGGGCTTCAACTTATGACAAACTTCATCCTTTGTTAGGGAATATGTGTTTGCATGGCCATCATGGATAGCACACCTATCATAATGCCACGACCTTCCCAATAGCATATGACATGCATCCATCGGTATGATGTCACGTAGCACCTCATCATGGTAGTCTCCAATTTTGAACTTGACTAAACACTACTCATTGACCAAAGCTTTATGGTCCTTCTGCAACCATGCAATCTGATATGGATGTGGATGCCTTCTTGTCAACTTTAACTTGTTAACCATCTCCTCTGAAACAAGATTGTCAGTACTTCCACTATCACTAATAATATCACAACACTTACCTTCACATTTGCGCCTTGTGCAGAACAAACTCTTCCTCTGATCTAGTTCTTTCTCCTCATTCAACAAGGTTCTTCTGACAACTAGGGGTTCTTCCCTTTCAGTATCTTTAGAATGCTCCGACTGCAAAACTTCATCTACATGTGCAACTCTTGCATTACCTTCAGGTCTTTTGTTTGTCCTTCCTTGATGTTGTGGACACTTGTATGCTCGATGTCCTTCTCCACATTGGAAATAGGTTCCTCTGAAACCTCCTCTTCCAGGTCCTTGCCCAAGTCGGCCTCTTCCTATTCCTCTTTGCTCACCATTATTTTGGTCATGAGGGCAGTAGGTATTATCTCCTCTTTGATTTCAACTAGTGCCATCTTCTTCACTTTTCTTTGGATCTTGATTTCAGTCTCCATAGGATCTTCCACCAATCCTTTCGCATTGACCTCTTCCCCTTTTCTTGCTTTTGAATCTTTTATTCAACTTCTCTTCCACCTTTAAGGAAAATTGGTACGCATCTTCTATGGTGGTCATTCTGACGAGGCTCAACTCCTCTTGAATACTTGGCCTCAACCCATTAATGTAATGGGATACCTTCCTTGTTGGCCTCTACATGGCCTATCCTAATAGTAATCTTATAAAACTCTTTTGTATACTCCTTGACAGACTTGTTACCTTGCTTCAATCCTTGCAGCTTCTTCAACAACTCCAACTCATAGTCCATAGGAATGAACTACTTCTTTAGTTTGTCCACCATCTGATCCCATCTAGTAATCTTTCCTTTTCCTCTTCTATTTCTCTCTAACTAGACCTCCTTCCACCAATGAGAGGAACCTCCTGCAATAATATAATGAAAAATGCACGAAATAACATAAATATATAAATAGCAGAAACATAAAAGGAATTTATTGATCGCAAGCCACTTTAAGGGGGCAACATCCTTTAAGAAAGCTCAATACAATAAATTCATGGATGCGTTCATTGGCCTCAACACATACTTATATACTAAGTCTAATCTAAACAACTATTACTTCCCATGAATGTAGGATAATGCAATATACTCACGGGACGACTTACAAAGCATATGCATCCAAAAGTAACATACTAACAAAGTAAAGAGAAGGGTTAAACACAGGCAAGGGTTCAAGCAATCTAGGAAGGAGTGTCATTTCACCCTTGTTGCATTGGCAAGTATCACATTCAACCACCATCTATTGAATTGCCCTTTTCATTCCCTTCCAAAAGAAGTTACGCTGTGTCCTCTCATAAGTTTTGAGGAACCCAGAGTGCCCTGTCAATGGAGAAGCATGGAGATCCTAGAAGACAGCCTGATGAAGATCTGTGCTCTGGGGAAGCACTAGATGACCTCTGTATCGTAGAGAAGCACCATCCCAAGAGTAATGTGATATAGCAAAAGGGTTATTGGCCAACTATTGAATGATTTGAGATAATGAAGAGTCATTGACATAGCCCTGCTAGATAGATTCCAACCAATTTGGAACATGCATAGAAATAGATGAAAGAGAAGCTTGGTCATCAAATGTGCGAGAAAGAGCATCTGCCACAATATTATCCTTACCCTTCTTGTAAGTGATCTCATAGTCATAACCCATGAGTTTGTTGACCCATTTCTATTGTGCTGGGGAGGAGACCCATTGTTCTAGGAAACATTTCAGACTTTGGTGATCAGTCTTGATGCAAAAATGATTCCCTAGTAGGTATGGCTGCCACTTTTGTACTGTAGGCAAAATAGTCATCATTTCCTTCTTATATGTAGAGAGTACTAAATTATTCCCAGAAAGGGCTTTGCTGGTGAACGTAATGGGATGATCATCTTGAAGGAGAACATCACCAAGTTCATTGCCGCAAGCATCACTCTTAATAGTGAAGGGCTTGGAAAAATTTGGCATAGCTAGAATAGGTGTAGTACACATAGCTTGTTTCAATTTTTCAAATGCACACTAAGTAGCATGTGTCCAGGTAAAAGCATCCTTTTTTAACATAGTTGTTAATGGAGCTGCAATCTTCCTATAATCCTTGACAAACTTACGATAGTAGCCAGTCAGCCCCAAAAAACTTCGGCGGCTTTTGAGTGTCTGAGGATGTGGCCAATTTTTTATGGCATCTATTTTTGCAGGATCCACTTGAACCCTTTGGGCTGAAATAGTATGTCTGAGATACTCTACTTCCTCCTAGCCAAAAACACATTTAGATTGTTTTGCACAGAGATGATGATCAGAGAGAAGTTGCAGTACGAGATCTAGATATTGGAGATGCTTAGTTCATGTTTTATTATAGATGAGGATATCATTGAAGAAGATGAACTAAGTCTCACTACACCTAGGAATGTAGAAGAATGCTTCCAATTGGCAGTAAGAGTTGAGGAAAAGATCAAGAGGAAACAAGAACAAAATGGAAGGGGTAGAGGAAAGAACTTCAGAGGAAGAGGAAACTTTGGTGGAAGAGGACAGAAGCAGCAAGGAGAAACAAATGATAGCAACAAGGAGAACCATGAACCAAGAGGAGAGTCAAGTGAAAGAGGCAGCTTTAGAGGAAGGAGATCAAATAGTAGAGGCAGGTTTGGAGGCCATGGTAGAGGATCAAGCACCTTCATAGGCAAGTGCTATAACTGTAATCAAGTTGGACATCCTGCATTCAAATGTCCAGACAAACAAGCATCAAGTTCACATGAAGGTGATAGAAGAGTCCACATAGTGCAAGAGGAGGACCAAGAGAGTGTAAACTCACATTTTGTGCATGCAGGCCCAGAGGTAGGAGAATCCTTAATGATAAGGACATTGCTGAAGGTACCATCAGCCAAAGAGCCTCCACAGAGAAAGGCTTTGTTTAGAACACTCTGCAAAGCATAAGGAAAAGTATGTAAGGTGATTGTTGATTCTGGTTCTACTGACAATCTTGTGTCTCTGGAAATGGTAGAAAACTTGAAAATAAAGAAGATTCCTCACTCTACACCCTACAAGGTATCATGGCTCAACAAGGGTCAACAAGTACTTGTAAATGAACAAGCTTGGTTGGAGTTCAACATTGGTGGCTACAAGGACATAGTGGTGAAAGACCTACCAAGTTCACTACCTTCTGTCAAGGATGTAAGGCATCATATTGATCTCATACCTGGTGCAAGTTTGCCAAATAAGGTAGCATACAAGATGACACCACAACAAAATGAAGAGGTCAAAAATCAGATCCAAGAGCTATTAGACAAAGGGCTGATCGAGGAGAGTTTGAGTCCCTGTGCTGTTCCAACTATCCTAGCACCTAAGAAGGGTGGAGAATGGAGATTTTGCACTGATTCCAGAGCAATCAACAAGATAACCATCAGGTATAGATTTCCAATACCTCGGATAGAAGATCTAATGGATAGTTTGGGTGATGCATGTTACTTTTCTAAGATAGATTTAAAGAGTGGTTATCATCAGATAAGAATAAGAGAGGGTGATGAATGGAAGACAACATTCAAGACAAATGAAGGTCTTTATGAGTGGCTAGTAATGCCATTTGGGTTATCAAATGCCCCAAGTACATTCATGAGACTTATGAATGAAGTTCTCAAGCATTTCATAGGCAAGTTTGTGGTAGTCTATCTAGATGACATTCTTGTGTACAACAGAACCAAAGAAGAACACTTGCAGCATTTAGATATGGTGTTGAAAAGATTGAATGAGGAGAAACTGATGATCAACCTCAAGAAGTGTGAATTCATGAAAGAGGAGCTTGTCTATTTTGGGTTTGTGATCTCCAAAGGTACACTAAAGATGGATCCATCCAAGGTAGAAGCCATACTCAGCTGGCCAACTCCTAAAACAACAATAGAGGTAAGAAGTTCACAATTGAATGTGATGCAAGTGGATATGCCATAGGTGCAGTCCTAAGTCAAGATGGGAGACTGGTTGCATTCTTCAGTGAAAAACTCAATGAAGCTAAGAGGAAGTACTCTTCCTATGACCTTGAACTCTATGCTATGGTACAGTCACTCAAGAAATGGAGGCACTATTTATTGCCTAAGGAGTTTATTGTCTTCACAGACAATCATGCTTTGAGTTTCTTGAACAACCAAGATAAGCTAAGTCACAGACACATGAAGTGGATGGAGTATATGCAGGCCTACACATTCACCATCAAACACAAGAAAGGACAAGCAAACAAAGTTGTTGATGCTCTGAGTAGAAGGTCCATGATGGTGCAGGAGATCAAGTTGCAGAGTGTAGGTATTGATGCACTCAAAGGTATGTATCAAAATGATGAAGATTTCAGTACTATTTTTGCTGTTCGCAATCAGTCCCAAGATGTTTTTCACAATAAATTTTCTGAGTTTGTGGTACAAGATGGTCTACTGTTCAAGGGAACTCAATTGTGTGTACCAAGATACTCCATGAGAGAAAATTTGATCAAGGAAAAACACTGTGGCAGCCTGAGTGGTCATTTTGGTTATGACAAAACTTTGGAGCAGGTCAAGAGGTTTTATCATTGGCCTAGGTTGCATAATGATGTGAAGAAGTTTGTGGAGAGTTGTGTGATATGCCAGAGGGCTAAATGATCAAGTTCTAATGCAGGTTTATATCAGCCTTTACCAATACCCAATCAGCCATGGGAGTCTATCAGCATGGACTTTGTTCTAGGTCTGCCCAAGACACAAAGAGGTTATGACATCATTTTTGTTGTTGTAGATAGATTTAGTAAGATGGCACATTTCATTGCTTGTAAGTCCACTAATGATGCCTCTCATATTGCTGGTCTATTCTTCAAGGAAATTGTAAGAATCCATGGATTGCCTTTGACAATAGTGTCTGACAGAGATTCCAAGTTCATTGGTCACTTTTGGAGAACTTTGTGGAAGAAGCTGGGAACAAATCTAACTTTCAGTTTTGCCTACCATCTCCAAACAGATGGGCAAATTGAGGTTGTAAATAGGTCTTTGGGAAACCTATTAAGGTGCCTAACAAAGGAGCATAATCAGTCATGGGATCTATTGCTGCCCCAAGTTGAATATGCCTACAATGACTCGGTTAACATAAGCATTGGAAGAACACCCTTTGAAGTAGTGTATGGTATGAAGCCAAGAGGCATTTATGAGCTGAGAGACTTAAGGGGAGTAGACAATAGGAGTGCACAAGGAGAAGACTTTGCCACAACCATGAAGGAGATACATCACCAAGTAAGAGAAACTCTTGAAAAGAGTGTTGCCAAGTACAAGGAGAAGGTTGATCTAAAAAGAAGAGATGTTCAATACAAAGTAGGTGACATGGTGCTGACTCATTTGAGGAAGGAGAGATTGCCCCAGGGTAGATATACAAAGCTGATGATGAAGAAGATAGGACCTTGCAAGGTGGTCCACAAGTTTGGTCAGAATGCCTATGAGATAGAACTCCCTCCTGGAGTTGCTATCTCCCCCATTTTCAATGTTGCAAACCTGTATCCTTTCAAAGGATCTAATGTTGCAAATGAAGAAGCTGAAGATGTTGTTGATGAGGATTGGATAAGGGATCTCCCACCTAGTCAGCCAGTGAAGCTTGCAACTATCTTGGACACAAGAGAGGTTAAGAGGACAAGAAACAAAGTCTATAATGAACATTTGGTGAAATGGCAGTGTTTGCCAATTGAAGATGCTACATGGATGATAGAAAAGGATATCAAATAGCATGGAGCCTCTGTCCAAGAGCTCATTTCATTAGGATATTGAAATCTTTTTACCTCGGTTGTATGGTGCAGAGACCACCATAATTAATTTTGAATTGTATGCTCACTAGGAGCCTTAAATTTTAGATTTTATGCTCATTATGAGCCTAGGTGGAGTCATGTATTAATTTATTATTGTAATAAGGTTTGAGTCAGACCACTCTCTCTATTTTAGAAACCACTCCCTCTATTCTAGAAGTCAACTAGTAGTGGAACTCCAAATAGCATGTGCTATGTTTGGAAAAAAACAGTCTTGAGGCTAAAATTAGTGAAATTAGTGAGTTTTTTTGCCTTTTTAGATAGGAAAAGAATCTTGCATGAAATAGTGATGAGTTTGGATTGTATTTATCCCTTGGAGGTTGTGGAAAACAAAGGATTGAAGTTGGAAAAGAAAAAATACAAAAAAGAAGACTGTTTGTTATTTTTTTTTTCTGTGTAATTTGCTGCTCTTTGCTATAGTACTCACCCGTACAACCATTTCAAGGGCTCTCACATTTTGGATGTTGTAAATGAATGTTTTACCTTTCATTTAAATCATATTAAGTGCTTTGATTGTAGGAGAAGAGAGAACAATTTGTTGTCCCAATTTTGCTGTTTTGAAGAGGGTTTGGTAGGATTTTAGGAGTTTTATGGGGTTTTGACCCAAATCTTTGAGTTAGAGCCCCAAAATAGATTTTTTGGGTCTGTATAGGTATATTCTACAATGGGTTTTGTGTGCAGGTGTAGGGGAGCAGTCCAAGACAAGATTTGAGGAAGATTTGGCTTGATAACTCTATATATTAAGCCATTGGTGATAGCTAGAGGAAGATTTATTTGGAAAACTTGTTTATAATGCCCATGGAGGCCCAAAACCCATTTAATCCATTCATTTGAAATCCATACTAAGTTTGGGAATTGGTTAGAAAGTTCTGGGTCACTCTGGCAAGGTACTTCTTTTGTAAACCTAGGGCTAATTGCCCCTTGGAACAATAGGTACAGTCATTTTTAGAGGATTGTGTTGCAAAACAATGTACCCTACATGTCACATATGTTATAGAGGGCCTTAATGGGTATCTAAAAAGCTAAAGAGTTCTGGGAGTTGTTTGGAAAGTTTTAGAGTTAAGCCCTCTAAACCATATTTTTAGGGCTACAAGGAAGATAGGCCATTTGTGAAGGAACCTTGGGTAGGATAACTTTCTAGGATAACTTATGAGTTTGGTAAGCTTCCATTGGTCAAAAGAACATGTCTCATGCCTTCCTCAAGTGTTGACAATCATCTCATACATCCAAACCAAGTTAGGCTCATGAATGGAAGTTGTAGGTGTCATGATGTTCAGGTTTGTTGTCCTTCACTCCAAGATCAGTCACTCATGTTTGTGAGACTTGATAAGTGTTCCCCTTCTCTACATTAGATCCAGATGTTGGAGATGCTCAGCTCATGTTTTATTATAGATGAGGATATCATCAAAGAAGACTAGAATGAATTTCTACAGGTAGGGCCAAAATGTTTGTGAAGGAGCATTAGTGAGGCCAAAGGGCATGACCAAAAAGTCATAGTGGCCCTCATGTGTACGGAAATCCATTTTAGGGATATCATCCTCATGAATCTGAATTTGGTGATACCCAGAACGAAGACCCAACTTGGAGAAAAAATGAGCGCCATGAAGCTCATCAACAATAGGAATCAGAAACTTATCCTTGATTGTGATGTGATTAAGTGCTCGGAAGTCAATGCAGATGTGCCATGACCCATCTTTTTTTTGGACAAGAATAACTGGTGAAGAAAAGGAACTGGAACTAGGGCGAATAATATCTTGCTTCAATAAGTCTCGAATGAGCATCTCAATCTCTGTCTTTTAGTGAAATGGGTAGCGATAGGGCCTGATGTTGGGAGGAATGCTTCCAGGAAGGAGCTGAATATGATGGTCCTCTAGTCGTGAAGGTGGCAATCCCACTAGTTCGGCAAAGATACCTGCATACCTATCCAAAATTCGTTGTAGATCAGAAGGAGTAGTGGAGACTGCTGATGGTTGCATCTGAATGGAATGGAGCTGAGCGATGACACCATGTGAATTCTTCTTAAGAAGTTTTTCCATGTGATGTGAACTTATGATGCTAAGAGACCCTGTTGTAAGCCCTTCAATGTGTGTTTTTGCCCATTGTTTGAAAACTACATCCAAAGTTTAGCAAAATCTCATAAGATGGGTCTAAGTGTGCATAACCATTGGGCGCCCAAAACCACATCACATTCGCCTAAGGGCAAGACAAACATGTCAGATCGTAGGTTATAATCTCCAATCGAGATACACACATTGCAACACTTCCCTTTGCAAGGTAATGTGCCCCCATTGGCAATCATGACTTCAAAGTTCGAGCAAGGATGGACAAAACAATCAGCCTGTTTGACGATCTGAGGGTCAATGAAATTATGAGTGCTACAAGAATCAATGAGTATTGTAAGAGGGAGCTTCTTGATGTAACCCTTGACCCGCATGGTTTGTGGGGTGGTAACTCCTGCTAAAGCATGGAGATAGATCTCTGGGTGGTCTTCCTGAGAAGTAGGGTTAACAAGCGGCTGCTGAGTGTCGACCTGATCATCTATTGTATCCTGAGCATTCGCATAAACTTCAGTTTCAGGCAGAGAATCCACATCCAAGAGATAGAACTTTTTCTCAACACATGTATGTCCCCAAGTGAATTTCTCATCATAATTATAACAAAGCCCCTTTTCCCTATGTGCCCGCATCTCTGCTTCAGTCAAATGTTTGATAGGAGATGTTCTAGGAGCTGGCATTATTTGAGGTCTTTGGGAAACCGTATTTCTGAATGGAACAAAATTGGATTTAGATCATTGTTGAGCTATGATCTTGTCCTCCACCAACTTAGCCAACCCTAGGGCTTCCATCATTGTGCTGGAACGAAACATTTTAACCTCAGATCGGATTGCATCCTTCAGACCACTGACAAAACAACTCCTAAAGAATTCATTAGACAATCCTTCTGTGTGATTGGCCAACTTTTCAAATTCTGTCTGATATTCTCTTACAGTGCCTGTTTGGCGAAGTTTAGTGAGTTCTCATGTGAAGTCATCAAAAGCACTAGGGCCAAATCGTTGCAAAATGAGTTTGCAAAAATCTGTCCATTTTGGCTCTTCATAAGCCTTGATGTACCAACGGAACCATTGAAGGGCTTCATGTTCCAAATGAAAGGATGCAAGTGAGACTTTGTTGACATCAAAAGTATTATGCAGACTGAAATATTATTCTGTCCGATATATTTATCTAGTCGGATCACCACCATTGAAGTGAGGAAAATCAAGCTTCGGCCCACGAAAATTACTGGAAGAAGAGAACCCAGTATCTGGAGAAGACTCTAGCTGCTGTCTATTGTTCATGGTTGAATGATGAAGATTGAGGCTGAGAATTTTTTCATCCAGATCTTGGAGTTTGGTCTTGAGGGCTGCAAGTTCATCCTCCATGTTTTTTGCTCCTATGTGAGTGACAACCATAACCAGGAGATTTTTTTTTTTTGGGAATGAGTAGAAAAACAAAAACAAAAACTTTTTTAGTAAAGGAAATTTTGGATTTGGGAAAAACTTGGATGAGTAATTGGGATTTAACTAGGTTTTGGACACTTGCTAAGGGAAAGGGAAGCATAAAATGGGGATTTCATAAGTGGGGTGAAAGAATGGAAAAATTTGTCCAAGAGGTAAAATTTGAAGGTTATTGGGTGAGAATCGAAGAAGTTATGGCAAACCCTAAAAATAGACAAATGTGGGATTTTTGGCTTCGATAAGTGGAATTTGGGATAGGGTCCTCAAGGAAGGAAATATGCAGAATGAAATTCCAGGGGTTTTAGTGAATTTTGAGAGGAAACGGAGCTAAAGCAAGGAAGATATGGCGAAAAAATGGAAATGATCTACCAACTGCTCTGGATGGATTCAATCTGTGCTATGTCAGCTGTCAATAGATATGGGCCCCAAGTATGTTCAGCTTCCTAAAGGTTCAGGGGATTCACTCGGCCACCAATGTTGTCTAACGGCCCCTCACTCCATGGCTCAGGTAAAACTGATAACCACTTTGCCAAAAATGACAGCTCTTGGTTTACCTCACGGATGGGAACTAGTCAATCAGGTAGGGACCATTGCTCTTTTCACTGGCAAGTCCTCTCAATGGGCCAACTACTTTCGGGGTTCTTGTGGTACTCCTCACAATGAGTTTTAGGGCTATATGCCCAAGCACTTCCCATAGTTAAGCAGATAGGGATATTCCCTAATCCGAACCTACAATTGAAATGAACAATACATATGTGAAAAAGAAAGTACTGCAATAATCACAGTTCCAGGAGGCCACTGCGAAATTTTTTTTGGAAGAAATTCCACCTAGCAAGCCCAAGAAAGCGCTCTGATACCAGATGAGAGGAATCTCCTGCAACAATATAATGAAAAATGCATGAAATAACATAAATATATAAATAGCAGAAACATAGAAGGGATTTATTGATCCAAGGCCACTTCGAGGGGGCAACCTTCTTTGAGCAAGTGCAATATAATAAATTTGTGGATGTCTTCATTGGCCTCAGCACGTACTTATATACTAAGTCTAATCTAAACAACTATTACTTCCCATGAATGTGGGATAATACAATATACTCACGAGATGACTTACAAAGCATATGCGTCCAAAAGTAACATACTAACAAAGTAAAGAGAAGGGTTAAAAATGGGTTCCTAACAACTAAATACTGGCATGACCCTTCAACTTTGTTTTCACAAACTTGACCCATTCTGGATCCTCCACATCTTTATACTCGAAATATTCTTCCATATCATTGATCCGATCAATAAGTTGTTCCAAATTCAAATCTTCAAAATAGGTAGAAACTTTGATCTTAGGCCTCTTTTTGATATTTGAAATGGCCCCTAACAACCTAACTTCCACAGGATCTCTTACACCATCTTGTTCTTCCTCAGATAACTCTTCTTTTGCTTCATCTTTGCTTTCTTCTCTTGTTTGTGGCTCAAACCCTCTTCGCAGCTCTTGTTGCTATGCATTAATTTGCCTTTGCAGGGCTCTAAAACCCTCTTCTGTCAAAGCATTTCTCCCACCACATTTACTTTATGGAGGCATTTTGATCTCTACAACAAACCCACAACCTTAGGTCCTGGTGCAAACTACCTCACAGTCGGAGATCTGTCTACACACTCAAGAACGCTTGCTTTGATACCACTTGATGAAGGGGGTAAATCACAAAACACACAATAACACAAATTATGCATAGAAAATAAAATGTTCTTTTATTGATTTGGATAATTCGTTACATTATAGAAGCTAAAATCCTTTATAGGCTGCAACACATTACATCTTCTTATCTCTAGATTCTGGAACCTTCTGCTAGGGTTTATGTTTTCCCGCCCTTTTCTGTCTCTACACTTTCCCTCTTATCTCTAGTACTGCCAAGGCTTCCCAAAAATGGTCACAAATAGCCCGTTTTGGCGGCCTCCAGCCAAATTTTGGATTTTGCATCTCCCTCCAAAAATAGGTCAATTTTTAGGAGCCATAACTTTTGATCCGAGTGTCTGATTGACGAACCATTTGAAACGTTGAAAAACTTACAAAGTGCTCTATGCACTAAGAATCCGCTTTGCTGATTCTACCCATTTTTGAGGTCATACGAGTGCCTCAAACTTGACCTTGAAACTTTTTCAAGGGTTTTTCGAGAAACAGAGACTTTAATATCTTTTAGCCCACAAATGATCTTTGCCTATTTCCTTTGCCAAAGGTCTTATTTTTTATTTACGAAGCTTCTTGTAAATTTTCGCTTCCATACGTGTTCAAATGCAAACTTTCCTATAATCATTATTCAAGCGATTATGGAACCAAAAATACAAATTTTGAAAAGAAATGAAAAAAAGTCATCGATTTTGAATCATCATTGTTTTTGAGTGATGCAAGATTGCTCTTGCATTAGACTTGTTGCCATCATGCCTCTTATCCTCACAAAATGGATTGCTTATCATGCCATATGTGAATTATTGTTTTTGGGTGATGCAAGATTGCCCTTACACCTTTGGATGCTCCTGCATCAGACTTGTTGCCATCATTATTCCTCTTAACCTCACAATATGGATGCAAGGGCCATGCCATATGTGAATCATTATTATTTTTGGGTGATGCAAGATTGCCCTTACACCTCTGGATGCTCCCGCATCAGACTTGTTGCCATCACACCTCTTATCCCCACAATATAGATTTACCATGCCATATGTGAATCATTATTGTCTTTGGGTGATGCAAGATTGCCCTTACACCTCTGGATGCTCCCGCATCAGACTTGTTGCCATCATGCCATCATTTTCTTACACTTCCATCATTTGGCAGCGCCATCCCATCAACTTCTTGCCATGACACCTTTTATCCCCACAATATGGATTGCTTACAATTCCATCATTTAGCAGCCATCCCATCCACTTCTTGCTATGGCATCTATGGCATCTCTTATCCCCACATCACATGGATTATTGGTTCAATCAACACAAGAAAGGTTTAACGTGATCTTTCATCTAGAAGGAAAAAATCATCACACAGCACAACTTCAGTAAAATAACATATCTATATGTTGCAGCAGAAGATATAGAAGATTTCAGTACATCTTCAATTACTTCAGTACATCTTCAATTACTACAGTGTTTCTTACCACTGCATCACCCCCACATCATTTGATAACCATCCCATCCACTTCATCTAGAAGGAAAAAAATCATCACACAAGACAACTTCAGTAAAATAACATATCTTAAAATTTAAATGATGTTAATTTATGACTCAGGACCCTTCAGGTCCAAAGGCCATGGATAAAATTCCAAGGCAGGAATATATGTTGCAGCAGAAGATATAGAAGATTTTAGTGCATCTTCAATTACTACAGTGTTTCTTACCACTCCATCATCCCCCACACCATTTGGTAGCCCATCCCATCCACTTCAACGAGAGATCCTTTTTTTTTTGGGTAGTGACAAAGCTTTCTTCATCTAGAAGGAAAAAATCATCACACAGCACAACTTCAGTAAAATAACATATCTTAAAATTTAAATGATGTTAATTTATGACCCTTCGTGTCAAAAGGCCACGGACAAAATTCCAAGGCTGTTTTTACCAGAAGATATAGAAGATTTCAGTGTAAAATAACAGAAGATTTCAGTGTAAAATAACAGAAGATATAGAAGATTTCAGTGTAAAATAACAGAAGATATAGAAGATTTCAGTACATCTTCAATTACTACAGTGTTTCTTACCATTCTATCGTCACACAGCACAACTTCAGTAAAATAATATATCTTAAAATTTAAATGATGTTAATTTATGACAAATCATATAGCTCAGGACCCTTCATGTCAAAAGCCATGGACAAACTTCCAATGCAGAATGCAGTATATGCTGCAGCAGAAGATATAGAAGATTTCAGTACATCTTCAATTACTAGTGTTCTTACCATTCCTTCATCTTGTTATTGTTTACGATATGGATTGTTTATGATTCCATCATTTGGCAGCCATCAATTGATTTCATCAATTAACATTGCTTATGATTCCATCATTTGGCAGCCATCCCATCGACTTCTTGCCATAGCAACTTCTTGCCATAGCACCTCTTATCCCCACAATATGGATTTGCTTACAACACCACTTCTTGCTATGGCATCTATTATTCCCACATCACATGGGTTGTTTCAATTCCCACCAATCAAAATTCAAACTATTATCACACATGAAAGGTTACTCATTCCATCATGATCCTATTTTTTTGGGTAGGGACAAGGAAAAAAATCATTACACAGCACAACTTCAGTAAAAGAACATATCTTAAAATTTAAGTGATGTTAATTTATGACAAATCATATAACTCAGGACCCTTCATGTCAAAAGGCCATGGACAAAATTCCAAGGCAGGAATATATGTGCTGCAGCAGAAGTTATAGAAGATTCCAGTACATCTTCAATTACTACAGTGTTTCTCAGCTTTGAAGCTATTTACAATGGTAGCAACAAAGAATAACGAATGAGGAAAAAATGTATCTTTAGTTATCGTTATCGTTGGTTAAAAGAGATCATATAACCATCTTCTATGCTCAAGATCATACAAAATGCATCTCGAGTTAAAACTCCGATATTTCTTCAAAAATCTAAGTCTATTATTATGCAGGTAGTTTGGCAGGACTTAGAAGGGCCACAGAATCGAACTGAGGTGCCGAGTACTTCTTGTGAACCACTTTCAGTTTGTTATCCGATGAATTCTGATGAAATGTAACCATCAGTCTTGCACATTCCCTGTGCAAAACAAAAAGCATCCATTAGCCCAATTATGCAGAATTTTCATGTCTGGACCACAAATCCATTAATTGCGACTTGAAATCAAATTATTTCTATCTCCCTAAATGGAAAGAGGCAGTTAGTAGCTCACATGAGGTCTGCTTCGGAGTAGCCTGTGTGGCGCTTAAGCAGATCAGTCCAGATTGGATCCTTTTTCAAAGTGCACCGAGCAGTGTAGACAGCCCCAGCAGAAAGCAACGATGGTGTAAACTTGATGGTCACATATTGGAGCAAGCTCAGTTCAATCAGAAAGAATACCAGATTTTCCATCTGAGCAGTAAAATAAAGATGATTTTAGAGTGGGCACAGAAAGTCATCTAATAAAACAGAATAAATTTGGAATTTTTTATTAAAAAAAAAAATACTAGGCCTCGCCTCTTTGTCAGAATCTGCTGCTTTCAGAAACCGAACAATGAATACATATGGAGTTGGGATTGTGAGATGGAATTTAAGTTTGTTGAGCATGGCCTTTTCCATATTGATAATCTGCAGTTTTGTATATGCCCGGTCTGCAATGCAGACAAAGTCATTGATCTGCAATTCGACAAGAAAAATGTAAGCATCACTATTCTTTTAATACCATTTAATTCAATACAAGATAATGTATGGACATTCTCTCCGCCAGTAACTAATACCCTACCTCTGGAGCCCAAATTTCCTCATACTTGGAAGCTAAAAGCATAGCAGTAACACCCACTAACTGCAAATTCCTCCTTGAAACGGGCTCAATGGAAAGGTATCTATCAACCAGGTTCGTGGTGAGATATAATGTCTCTGGCATCAACTCAAACTTATAATGTACCTGCAAATTCAGAAACCAATCATAGAAAGCTTGAAACATGACCACAAATATATTTAGTTACAATACACAATATGTTAGTTCCAATAAAGCTCTTACCTCAATCAGCCAGTCAATCAGAATTGCTCTCATCCTGTCGTTAATTTCCAATTGGGAAGGCATGTAATCCGGCACACAGCTCATTCCCTGCAGAGTGTTAAAAGATGGATCGAAAATTATCCATCCATAATCAATTCAAACATCTACTTCTTGCTTAGAAAGAAGAGGTCGGACAAAATACCTCAATTTTACGATAGAACTTGTAGATATCCTCCACATATTCAACAACCGCCAACTGATTATCAAGATCTCCTGTATCGATACTGGGCAAGAGGTCCTCTGCCTCAGCCATTTCAGCATCAAACGCACCACAAAAAGCCTAAAATGCACTTCACTTATAAGAATCTTCAATCCTATAGAATACCCAAGCAAATAAAGATACAATGTAGTATAGGAAATAAAATATGCATGTTCTCACTTCACTTCTGGCTGTAAGAGTTGCAGTTAGTGTTTGGGGTTTCACTTTTCTGGTTGCATGGCCACTGCGGTTGCGAATTCCTTTTACCCTGGGTACTGGTTCAATTATAGTAACTTCCTCATCTGTATCATCCTTAACTTCTACAATTGTTTGAGGAATGTCCTTGGGCTTGCTGTTCCTCCTTTGTTTGTTCACAGCCCCTACTTGCTGCAAAATAATGGGAAGGAAAAGTTAAAAACGATGCACAGAGCAGATAGCACAATATGATGGACAAAGCTAGAAGTTGTAGATAACCTTATCCATGCCAGACATCCCGTTGCTTGCAGTAACCTTTTCATTGGCAAGTAATTGGGCTCCAAAACTCCTGAAAATGCCAAAAAAATATGATCACAAAATGCGTGAGAACAATCAAAGAAAGGAGATCATTTTGTTAAGCTCACATATATGAACAAACCTTGTTACAGGACGAGTCACATGAAGAGCAGGTTTCCTGCAAAACAGAAAATACCAACGTATCTTGAATTTAGAAAAAAGAGTCCATTCCAATCAATACAATTTGCAGCTCTTATATCAACATTCTTGGTTTTTTAAGTAATATGATGACTACCAATTCAGGAAAGAACAGGTTTCCTGTGAAACAGAAAAAACCAACATATCTTGAATTTAGAAAAAAGAGTCCATTCCAATCAATACAATTTGCAGCTCTTATATCAACATTCTTGGTTTTTTAAGTAATATGATGACTACCAATTCAGGAAAGAACAGGTTTCCTGTGAAACAGAAAAAACCAACATATCTTGAATTTAGAAAAAAGAGTCCATTCCAATCAATACAATTTGCAGTTCTTATATGATGACTACCAATTCAGGAAAGAAAAAGACGCACCCATTGACTCCTTCCTTTGTAACATTGCATCTGCCATTGATTTCTCCCACAATATTACCGATATCTCCCAGAGCCCTCCTATTATTAGGGACTCCTGCATCTAAACTTGCTTTTTGTTATAATTTTGAAGAACTATTACAAAAATAGACAAGATAAAGTCTAACTAACAATTCATAGGAATAGAAACTGAAAAGATCAAGGTACCTCTTCCTTGTACTGGTTTGGAAGCCATCTTGCTGCTCTTGACCAGGCTTTCTGCAAAATAGCAGAAAATATTTTTCTTGTCTTGTAAGCACAATCACCATTTTCTCATGTGTTAAACAAAAATGTTAATACAGGATATTTGCCCTACTGGCTTTTAAATGAATGGTTTTGCTTACCAGTAAGCTATACTTCCGGTAACCCAAGATGGAAAAGTTCTGAAGCCTGGTCAGTGTTGTTGAATATTGCGGTGTCCCAGAGCCACAGAAGTTGACAGCAGCTCTGGCAACCAAATACACTGCAAAAATTTCAAAACTGTTCTTTAGATGAAAAAGCAATTTACTCCCCAGCAAGCAGATTTCCCTCTGACAAATATTCACAATCTAAAAGAAACACAGTAAACTAGCCTTCCAAATAACAACTTAATCCCATTGTAGATACCAACTTTTCATGAAACATTTGATGATCTTAGAAATACTAAATACACTGTTACCCAAGGGTTTTAGATCTGAACTACTTATTTGAAAAGCTGAAAATAAAATAGCTGAAATTTACATACAAATCAGGATCCAATCTAGAAAATCAACGCATGCACGGATGTCGATAGGCTTAGGATTCCATTGATAGAAGAGCAAATAAACAGAACAGGAACCTACAAATTCTGAAGATCTCTATCAGGGATTGAACCATAAAGAGGCTTTATGTCCTTTCAAGAACATGATTTCCAGTCAAAAAGAAAAAAAACTGTAAAAACATAAATCCTAGATATGGCCCAAACATAATATCACATATAAATTAAAACTTAACTACCCACATAATAGAACCCTGAGACACTAAAAACCCTTTTACTCATTGTTGTAGTGACTCAAAGAAATTTTAAAGGATTTTCCAAGTGAATGATTCTAGCAGTAGCATTACCTAAAACTCTGAACCCTGAGAATCCTCATTTTATTTTAGACATTCAAATTTTATTATGGCACTTTCAAGTACAGAATTTTAATTTTGTTGTTTCCAGAAAATAAAAAACCTTTTGGCTTAAAAAAGTCACTGCATCATTGCAGGACTTGAACACAGGCCCAAAAATAGAACCCATGTATTCAAATCTCTCAGTTTAATGCCTAAAATACTACCTGCAAACCAGAATCCAGTCCATCTACTAATGGCCACTTCATCGTACCTAAAAGTCCTGAAAAAACCAGTGAAACCTAATAACCACTTCATAGTATTTGTTTGTGTTTTGAATGCATAGTATTTCTTGGGGTTTTGGGCATTCAAAACACCAACAAATCCTAATAGCATAGACGTTTGAATGATCTCCACAGAACAGAAAAAGAAGAGCAAAGCCACAAAATTGCAGAAGTAGCCTAAACCAGACCACAAAAAATCAGAGCACCTTAAAAACGCTGTTGTCATCTCTCAGGATCCCAGGCAAGGATTAACTCCTTTCATGTAGAGGATTTTAGGTCTCTGCTCAAGGGGAGAAAAAAAACCCTTATTATATTCAAATGCTTAGTATCTGCAAACTGCAGAAGCGGCCAATAGCAGAACAATAAGTAATCCTAGCAATCCAAAATCCTTGAAACCTTCTCATTATATTTCAGGGCTCTAGGCATCAGTGAGTTCAGCTCTAGGCATCAGTCATTTCAACTTTCAAGTACATGATTTCAGGTCTCCAACCACAGGGAAGAAATAAAATAAAACCCTTCTGTTCAATTGTATTCCCAGAAAATCAGATTCACACCTCAGAACTTGCACACAAGTCTGGAAACATAAACAGTATTGAAAACCCTAATAATCATGGCAATTGCCATTTCTTCATAAAAAGAAAAAAGTTGCAAGCTCACAATGCCCAGAACTTAGAAGTGGCGGGCCACAAATAGAACGTCCTGGACAAAATGAAACCTACTATTTAGTACACACCATTGCACCCAAGGATCCTGTAAAAACACTTCTTAATCTTTCAGGCACTAAAAGGCTTTAATGCAAAGATGATTTCAGGGGATTGAAAAACTCAAAACCTCATACCCAGATCCTCAATGGCTATGTAGTATGACAAAGAAATTCCTGCTAGGCAGATTAATTTTAGCACTTCAACACAGACAATAAAAAATAAAACCCTTCTATCCAAAATCCTTGACATAATGTTTCCTATGATCAGGTTCAAATGGTTTCAGGACTTGTACTAAGGCAAAAAAAGGGGAAAAAAGATTCCACATGTTCGAATCCATGGGGTTTCGAATACATCCTGTGAGAACAAAATCTCTCTATATTATTACGAAAGGAACAGTTCAAATCCAAGGCTTTCCAAGTACATCATCCAGGCCAAAAGATACAAAACCCACACGTTCAATTCCTTGAATAGTACGACTGAAACATGAAAATTACCAAACAAATCGGATTCCGATTGATCTCAGACTTGACAAAGAGAAACCGAACAGGCCAAGAAAAGGGTACCTGAAGAAAAAACAGAGAAGGAAAGCAGTCGATGGCTTTGGGTGCTCCGTGGATTGTTCAATGTGCAACAAAAATGCGTGGATCTATGTATTCATATGGTGCGATGGCAGAGATTAATTAGTAGGAGCAACCGATGAAATTCAATGAGGGCGAACCCATTTTGAATTCCAAAACACAACGGTCAAATCTTTCGCCTTCCCATCTTCTCCCAATCCAACGGCTCTCCGCTCTGCTCTCCTAACGGCTCTCTGCCACGCTGGACACGCCACGTCACCCTCTTGTGTTTAGCTTGCCACGCGGCACTGGAGCAACTAATACATTTGCTCTTAGAAAATATTTTTTTGTTGTTTTTAATCTCTTTTCGAAGGGGTTAAGGTTTACATGAATTAATATTTTAATGGGTTTGTGGATTCTTTTTATATTTTTTATCTTCAACGTTAACCATGAGCTATGCCGGGGAATGCGGGCCCTACAAACACTTTGTGTAGATTGTGTATATCACTATAGTTAGCTTGTAGGGTAAGGTGGGTTTTTCAAGGGTCACTAGGAAGTTCTTTTAGGTTAAGAGACCATCCCTCGGGAAGCCCTTATTGTGGGTTATAGGTGCAGTTCAGTCTAGAGGGTTAAGATTAACATTGTTGAAAAGAGGTTAAGAGACATTTTTTTCATTAACAAATATGTAGAGGTGTTTATGTATCAAGTGGGTATTGATGTTTCGTAATTTGAACTTGTGTGTAAAAGTTTATAGTTTTGTCTTTTAAATTTTTATATATTGGTAATGATGTAAATTTGAGAAATTTGGGCTAAAAGTAATAGAAATGTTTTGCTTTAACTAATATTTAAGTAAAAATTTGACTTATGGACATGTTAGTGCATAATTTGGTTGTTATTTGAGAATTGTTACTTGCTCTTAATATGCATACACAATAGGACATTTCTTTAAACACTTAATTAGTTAGCTTGTAGTTGTCTATGTTTGGAGTAGTCTGGTCAAAAAGTTGAAAACAAAATTGTAGAAGAAGACCTAGAAGTCGTAAGCAAGAAACATCACATTGAACCGAAAAATACACTTAAATGAAAAATCTAACACATCAACTTTGTAAGTGGAAGTCTTATCTTTTTAGTGGAAATCTTTAAGTTGAACTTGCTTGTATAATTGTCATGTACTTGACACACCTTATGTACACTTGTTCATTGACCTTACAACTATATATTTCTACTTGTACCCATAAAATGAAGAATCAATTACTCACAAAAGTTTATGAACTCCTTTGTCATGAATCCTATCTCAAACCAATGTTTTAATGTACATTCTCACTCCATGAGAAGAGTTTATAGTTCAAGTTAATGCAAGAATATTCATTACAATCATGGACCCTAATATTTTAATTGATATTTTTTGTTGTTTCATGTGTGGGTACAACCCATTGCAATGGATAAAATATGAGTTTTTTCATGGATTATTGCATGATGCTTAGAAATTCAATGGATATCCTTATATATCCCTTACAAACAATATGGTCTAATTCTACTTGTATCTTCTAAAATCTTGACAACATATTCTAGAACAATAAGCAATTGCTAGATTGTTATTATGATGTCATATAATTCCTTTATGTTAAGTGAATCATTCATAGTTTGTAGTATTTACATATTCATCTTCCATCCTTCTAACTTTTTGTTGTTTTGCTTGACAATCTCATTAGCACATTGCCTATGGCCCCTCCTAATACACTTGTGAATGACTAGGTTAGTGGTTCCTTAAATAGATAACAAAGTCGAATTGCATAAATAACAAGATAAATAAATATCATACAATGATCAAAATGTGGAGCATACAAAAGTAAAATAGAGACCTTGCATATAAAGGCAATGATGAGGAGGTGAGATAGTAGGACTGAAAGTCTGACTACTCCTCCAAAGGTGTGACACATGTGGACTCACTTGAGACAAGTGTGAGTACACATGTTGTGTGCATATGAGGTGAGACAAATGTAGAAAAGTCTCTCTAAGTGAGCTTAAGCGTAGTGTGAATAGGACCTAGTCAAGCTAGATAGGTAAAAACATTTTTCATACTAGCATCCCCCTTAAGTGATACTTCGTGAGAAAGATAAACACTAAAAAATGCAAAGATGCATGAATAGGTCTTGACAACTACGCTTGATGAGGTTCCCATGTATAAAAGATCTCACATACAGAGAAAAAGAGAAAACCTAGTGGGAAATAAAACTCCTCTCCAAAAGAGAGAATGAGAAGGAAAATAAACCCCCTAAAAGATGTCCCTGAAAGATAGAAACATGACGAACTCTTGAAGCATGTATAAGTTGTAAACTCTCCTGAAGAAGCATTGGTGCCTACTGGAATAAAAGAACCCTCCAATGAATGTAGATTAGGATGAGAGAGACACAAAATAATGCATGAGTACTCTCAATAACACTACTTGATCGTATATACATAGATAGCACAAAGGCAACACAATCTATGAAATCGAAGATGCAGATGGTACAATGATCAAAGAGGCACAAATAACACTGCATGAGTGACCCTGAAATGACACTACTCAAATTTGCAAGTGGTGCTCTACAAAGTACCAAACTAAAGTCTCACTAATACTAATTAACTAAAAATGAGTGAGGTGATGTGTCCAATACTTCACTAAAACCAAGAAGCATTAACAGAACCATGTGATACCCCCATAATGCTAACAAGAAGAGATATTGGCAAATTAACTAAAATGTGTGTAAGTAGATGGAGATGCAACATCATGGTCCAATATGATGTACAAGCAACTAAAAAAGGGTGTGCAAAAAATAAGGCACATGTGCATGAGGCTAGAATCAAATTCATTGTTGTCATGGAGGTACGCTCACTAAACAAGATTGTGATGGCAAATAACGAGGCATTGACACAACCCCCATGGCACTTTATAAATTAGTGTATGTACAAAAGAGACACTAGAGATGTGCAAAAAATCTCCCAAAAAGGAACACAACATTAGTTATGGCACTTTATATTAGTGTGTTTACAAATAGACATGATGTTGAAGTTCTTACAAGTGTCCAAAAAAGGGTGATTTTAGTTTATGTCAAGAGGGGACCACAAGAAGACATATGCCTTACAACCCTAAAAAAATGACAAAAATTTGACAATTGATGCCCCCAAAACAAATTGCTATAAAATGTGCCCCTAGAAGAAAATTACAAGTTTGAGTACAATTTTACAATCTGAAAGCCTAATTCAACCGTTTATAACACACGTTGATTTTATGATTTTCTAAGAAAATATGCATTCCATAGAAAAAACTACATGTACCAATGGATTCCTTGCATTTTTATGACAAATTTTAAAAAAAAGTTTGCTCAATTTCGACATCGTGGGCAAAAGTTATGCCTTGTCGAAAAAATGTCAAAAAAATAGAGTAAAAATGACTTTCAAAGGCAAATCTTCAAACAATAGCCCTTTTATAAGAGCTAAAAAGAGGCTAGGAAGCCCCTTAACTACTACAAGTTAGCACTAAACGCTAATAGTTGAGTTAACTGTAAGTGTAACTTCTAGTAGTTACCAAAAAACTAACTGTAACATATAATGCTAGTGGTTTGGTTTTTAATTGTTAGAGGTTACATAAAGTGTTAGGTAACAAAAAATGTTATCATCACAATAAATGCTAGCAATGAACTTTTACTTCTAGCGGTTACAACAAATGTGATAGTAAATGTCGATAGTTAGTAAAAGTGTTATTGTTAACTTTGATGGTTAACAAAAAAATGCTAGCTATAACATAAAATGCTAGTTGTTTGACAAAAACATTGGTTCGGCAGAGCCACCACCACCATATTGGCTACCATAACCATTGTATCTACCACCAAATACGCAAGGGTGACAAGAAAATGGGAGATTAAAAAAGTAAAGGCTAGTGGTTGGGGTTTTAGATGGTTTGATGAAGGTCGATGAGTGTGTTGAAACACAAAATTGTGACCATACAAGATTGGTAGATAGTGACCAAGCTTCAAACCATGATTGATAACTATGAATGAGAATGTTCGATAGAGACCACATGGTAGATCAAATACATGTGACCATGTGAAACCTCAAATGGTAAAAAAGATCCTTGAAGCCCTAAATCAGGTAGTTTAGATGAACCTTCTGGATAGACATGGTGAGCTTTAATAGTGACAGTGACTAGAACCTTTGACCAACAGAGGCAAACATGTGACTGGATTGAAAATCTCAACCTCTGGAGGGAGATCTGCACACAAGCAAAATAATCAGCCAAAAAACTACCAATAATAGTATCTATAGAATTATGTGGTCAATGCAATCAATTTACAAATAGGCTTGCATCGTTGGTTTGGAACAATTTTACAAACCACAAAATGGTACAAACATAATTTTTGTAGCTTTATAATGTAAAAATAACAAAAAATCATATGCCCAAAACACAGATGTTGTAGATGTTTTATAAGAAAAGGGGGAGAGTGATACAGGGGTTAAATCCTCCTTTCATTACAAACATTCAAGGACATCCAACTGAGTTGAATCACAACTCTTACAAGAGGATTCACCTACAAGTTGGTGTGTTACTTGGAATGATGTGGAAATTCAAAGTTTGTCAATTAATGTATTAATTTAATGCTCAAGTATGCTAAAAACCCCAATTATGTAAAATCGGAAGCAAACTGATAAATCATGACAAATGCTCACAGACTAAGACAGTAGACAGAGATTAATTACTGACCATTTTTCAAAGTTTGTGATGCGGAATGTTCGGGGACAATGCCCTAGGTACCCAAGTCCAAGGTACAGTTTTCTTCAGGGAATACAGGGCTCCTTCTGACATTGATAATCATTGTTCCATATGTTTCTATCGCGGGAGATGTGGAGGACACTGCCCTAGGCACCCTAGTCCAAGGTAGGCTAATCTTCGGGATGTTGGAGCTTCTTCAGATGTAGATCATCACTGTCATGGAGATTCCTGTGTCTGCAACTTCGAAGGACATTTCCCTATGCACCCATGTCCCAAAAGTGCTCTGAATTGCTTCTTTTTGTTGGATAAAGAATTCTTATCTTCTATAACCTTCCTTTGCAACTCCACTCTGCGAAATCCAATACTTGTAACCTGCAATCACAAGGAGTGTGGTTGGTGGTTGTGGTGTTTAGAGGCTTGCCTCAGTCAAGCCTTGGAAGGACATTTAAGTCTTCCGAACACCGTTGTCAGATAAAGATTGTGTATCCCTGTGGGATAGAGGCAAAAAACTAATAATAAATGATTCAAACATAAATAGATATCACCTCAGAGGTGTACGTCTCACATAGATGAAGATTCTTCAACACATGAGAAGATGAAGCTAAATCTGCAATCACAAACACAACAACAATGCTCTGCTCTGCAATAATAAATATCTTGAATGCTCTAAAATCATAAGTGCACCAAAAGTTCATAATCATATTCTAGTTTTACAAATGAAACACTAACATGCTTATATTTGCAACAACACACATTCTCGCTAAGAATTTTGTAATTCAAACTTAAGATGTTGGCATGGGAACTAATTAATGGTCACATAACCGACATTCAAATTTGGGACTTGCTTGAAATAGGGCAGGACAAGGGTGCAAGTGCTTATGTCCACAAGTCCTATTTCAAGGTAGGATTAAGTCCAACAATGTCCCTCAAGCCCCATGTGACATGAGTTTGTGGCCATTTTCTTCCAAGAGTCAAAATGAACATGTAAGATGCAAAACAAGGGACTCAAGAGCTAAACCTAGGAGGGGAAAAGTCCAGGGAGACATTTTCTGACATAACATTTAGCCCCCACTTTAATGTATGTATGAACGCAAGGCCCATACATGCATTAAAGTATGGTCAAAACACAACAAACATTCCAAACACTTAGAGCTAATGCATACACAAAGATTGAGGAACTATTTCTAGCCCCCAGTCTCAAGTAGACATTAGAAAAAACACACCGTAGACATGCCAAACACAGTGAAGACAGTATCAGGCATGCAAAACATGGAGAAGACAGTAAAAGTCACGCAAAACATGGAGAAGCCAACATTGAAGACACGTAAAACATGATGAATACAGTGATTATTTCTTTTTCATTTTCATATATATGAATGTAGATGCAAATACATGGAAAGTAAACACACAACCCAAAATGTAGGAGGGACTCATCATCACACGTCTTTAGACTACATATGGGGCAACAAACACACACTACAAATCTCAGAGTGTAGGAGGGACTCATCGCCGCACGTCTTTAGACTACACTTGAGAACAAACACGCCATACAAATCCCAAAGCATAGGAGGGACTCATCGCCACATATCTTTAGACTATGCTTGGAAATAGACACGCCATACAAAACCTGAGTGTAGGAGGAACTACAGAAGGGGGAAAACACATGGAAGACACGAGCATCGTATAGTATGATAAAGACATACTATACGTCTAAAACATGACAAACAATCAATGGAAGGAGCCTATTTCTAGGTTCACCACCATCTCAGGCACATTACAAGCACACTTGATGGTTGGGCTTATGCCACAACAATTTCCAAAGACATGCTTAAGGGAGGATACACCAACCTCGCCTATTCGGAGGACTTTTTAGAATAAAAAGGATGTGCACTAGCTCAAGAAATACACCATCCTTGCCTCTGCAAAGGGATTTCAAAATGCACCCCCACCCACGTCATGGAGATGCCTTGTAGTGAAAAGGAAGCATGTGCTCAAAACTATACAACCCCACCCGTGTCACAAAGATTCCTTATAGTGCAAAGGAGGTATACGTAATAGATCAATGTATTCAAACATGCTTTATTAATATCAAAATCATCAGACAACTTACCATATATATGCCTCCACCTTAAGGTGGTTGATATCATGTACCAATATCAAGCGCATTAAGGTAGGAAGAAAACACACAAGGAAACAAGAGCTTTCTCAAAGACCATGCCCAAAAAGTGACATGTACTTTACGATCATCGAATGTTCCCACAAACACACATAATTTCCTGTAAGAAGAGAGGTAAGAAATCTTTCTCTAAGATAATAACCACATCACATGATAAAAGCAATGCATAAACATAATCAAATCAAGAGCCAAGGTTATACTACGGATTCAAAGCCCAAGTATAATTGTGGGGCTATACGACAGGGATCTCAGAACTGAGTGTAACCAAGGCGAGACCCAAGATAAGCAAAGTGCACGGAGCAACAATATTGTTATGGTTCGTTAGCAAATATTAGACATCATCAAAATATCACATGAAATGATTCTACTAGCCAAGCGTCAAATAATATATATCAACCCCATCGTCATGTATGGACTAGGTCCGTTTTTGCTTACTCGCTAAAGGGACACTGGTCCGTATCAATCTTATTTGTTTTTTGTCATCCACTGGCTAGATAGAACCACTAGAGGAAGGTAAACAATAAATCAAGAGAGGAGAAACAAGTGCCTTAGAGTCGTCACGTAGGAAGGTGCCCTCAGGTCACCAACTGCAACGCTATGCCCCTAAGACACAACACATAACAATGAAAATAGAGGAGAGGAGCAATATAGAAGAATGATTATACAAATAGAAGAAGGGTCACAACAAAGTTAGTATCCCGGTATCCTTGATCTTACAAGAGTATCAAGGGTCATCCAAGGAGTCCTAAACAATACAACACATCATGGGGGAAACACAACACATAGGTAAAGGGTTAGAAATACTTACTTGTAGAGACAACTGAACTAGCGGTCATCGTTGAGTAAATCATCATCTTCGCAATCTCGAATGTTAGAGGAAAGAGGTACATAAGGTACCATGGCCCAACTTTTGTTCTTGTCTTCAGGTTGTTTATTGTTAAGCTCTTCTTGGTTTGATTCAATGTTAGGTGGAATGTTTTCTTGTTGAGATGCCTTTCATTGGGCAAAAGCTTGTCTTTTTCTCCTTCTTTCTCTTTCTTGTTTATTTCTTTTTGTCTTGTTTTTATATCTTCAAAAGTTTTGTCATGTTTTTCCATAGGTTTTCGCATGTTAGAGGAGGAAGCACCATGTTCAAATCTCATTTGTCTTGATGAAGTGTTTTGTTCTAGACAAATGCCTCCCAATCCTTGTAAGGATGACAAAGGAGGAACCTCAGCATAAATACCATTTCTTCATGGATGAGGTGAGTTATCAAACTTTTCCTTATCCACTTCTATCATACCAATTGTTTCATCATAGTCGTAAAAATATTGTCTTACTCTTATTTCTTTTTGTCCTTTTCCTTTTGCTCTAGGAAGTTTTTCTAATGTGGGTTGTTTGTCTCTTATTGTTTGCATAGGAGGCCCGACCACTCTAGATATAAGTTTTGCTTTGTATCGTCTATATTGTAGGAAAGAGTGATCTCTTTGTGGCTCAAAGCCTCTATCAGGTTGTGGCCAAAAGCAATCAAGAGTAAACTTGTTGTCCATTACCAAAGGTTGATATGTATTACGTCAAATAGTATGCACTTGTCCATGTAAAGGGAATTTGATGCAATTGTGAATAGTTGAGGGGACATCGTTCATAGCTTTTAACCATGGGTGTCCTAATTTTACATGGAAGAGGTCAAATAAAGGGATAACCTCAAATACTTGATCCACGAATTTATCAGAAACCATAACCAATAAAGTTATCTTCCCAAAGGTTGGCATTAAAGCTCCATTATGTGTCTTAATCATTATATTTGAAGATTCATAGGAATCTTGTGTCAAATTATGTGCAAGGAGAAACTCTTCCATTACCACATTAGTCATGGAATTAGGATCTATAAGTGTACCATTCACTGGGATCTCCATTATCTTCACGGTAATGTAAAGAGGCACTTCATTGTCTACAAATGTGTTGTCATGAGGTGTAAATGTAATTTCAGGTTCAGGGATCCTTCTTTTCAAATAAGGCCTAGGAGCAAGCCTAGCATTATTATTGTGATTATAAGCCATGTGTATATGTATGCAAGGTCAAATTTAAAAGATTTTCAATATTTATGCAAGGACCAAGTGCAAAACTATGTATGCTTATGATGTACAATGGTTGATTTGATGATGTAAAATGCTTGATTTTTCACTTTTTTCACAATTTTTCAATGCAAATGACTAAAAGAAGAGGTGTTGTGAAGAAATTAAAGAGGGGAAACAAATAATAAGCTTAATATCAATCCAATAATGCAACAATATCCTTCACAACATACCTATAATGCAATTCTAGAGAGATGACAAGGCAAAATCTCATGAAAATGCAAGGTTTTCAAACCCTCGACATGATTTTTTGCAAAAAAGACACGATGATGCAATACTACAATTAGAAATCAGTCCTAAATGAGTGTTTAAAAGAGTAGTAAAATCTAAAACAATATTTTAACTACAAACCCTAGCTAATGCAAAACTAGGTTTTTATGAAAAATGCACAATTTCAAGCAATTTCTAACAATTTAACTATGAAAATGCAATGCAAATGATTAATTAATGATGAATTTCTGTAATTTAAATTAGATCTAATAAAAATATCAGAAATTAAATTAAATTAATGTAAATTATGGCAAAATGCAAACCTAAGATGTCAATTTCTTTAATTTTTTTTGTAATTTTCAAATGCAATAAGATAAATGAATGCAAATCTAGAGTACAACACTCAGCAAGGTGCAAAAGTCAAATAAACATAGGTTTACCAAAATGTTTTATAGGAAAAGGGGGAAAAGTGATACAAGGGTCAAATCCTCCTTTCACTACAAACATTCAAGGACATCCAATCGAGTTGAATCACAACTCTTGCAAGAGGATTCACCTACAGGTTGGTGTGTTACTTGGAATGATGCAGAAATTTAGGGTTTGTCAATTAATGTATTAATTTAACACTCAAGTATGTTAAAAACCCTAATTATGCAAAATCGGAAGCAAACTAATAAATCATGACAAATGCTAGCAGACTAAGACACTAGACAGAGATTAATTACTAACCATTTTTTGAAGTTTGTGATGTGGAGTGTTCGGGGACAATTCCCTAGGCACCCAAGTCCAAGGTACAATTTTCTTCAGGGAATACGGAGCTCCTTTTGACACTAATGATCATTGTTTCATTTGTTTCTGTCACGGGAGATGCGGAGGACACTGCCCTAGGCATCCTCGTCCAAGGTAGGCTTATCTTCAGGATGTCAGAGCTTCTTCAAATGTAGATCATCACTGTCACGGAGATTCCTGTGTCTGTAACATCAAAGGACATTGCCCTATGTGCCCATGTCCCAAAAGTACTTCGAACTACTTCTTTCTGCCGGATCAAGAATCCTTATCTTCTGCAACCTTCCTTTGCAACTCCACTCTGTGAAATCCAATACCTATAACCTGCAATCAGAAGGAGTGAGGTTAGGGGTTGTGGTGTTTAGATGCTTGCCTTAGTCAAGACCCGGAAGGATATTCAAGGCTTCCGAACACCATTGTTAGATAAAGAGTGTGTATCCCTGTAGGATAGATGCAAAAACAAATTAATAAATGATTCAAACACAAATAGATATCACCTCGGAGGTGTAGGTCTCACATAGATGAAGATTCTTCAACACATGAGAAGATGAAGCTAAATTTGCAATCACAAACACAACAACAATGCTCTACTTTGCAACAATGAATATCTTGAATTCTCTGAAATCATAAGTGCGTCAAAAGTTCATAATCATCTTCTAGTTTTACAAATGAAACACTAAACATGCTTATATATGCAACAACACACATTCCTGCTAAGAATTTCATAATTCAAACTTAAGATATCAGCATGGGACCTAATTAACGGTCACATAATTGACATTCAAATTTGGGACTTGCCTGAAATAGGGCAGGACAAGGGCGCGATCACCCGTGTCCATAGGTCCTATTTCAAGGTAGGGATGAGTACAATAATGTCCCTCAAGCCCCATGTGACATGGGTTTTAGGCCATTTTCTTCTGGGAGTCAAAATGAACATGTAAGATGCAAAACAAAGGACTTGGGAGCTAAACCTAGGAGGGAAAAGGTCCAAGGAGACATTTTTTGACATAACAATAGAGATATTGTAGTGGGCCACATAAAAACAAACCCTCATCTTTGGTGAAAAATGACCACTTGTCCTCGCCTCTAAAACCAATGATTTGAGGATTTGAAGACCAAATCAGCCACACTACATGCCACAAAATCAAACTAGGCTCGACAATCCATAACCATGAACCAAACCTACCTAAGAAAAATTGTCAATGAATCGGATGAAACCTCAAAACACCAAACCTCTGAGGCACATGAACCAAAAATTGCCACAAATTCACCCAAATAGCCAGACAAGTAAAAATGTCAGAAAGAAAAAAATTTGCCTTTTACATAGGCAAATCCGTACACGTACAGATTTCCATGCAATGTTTGGCCACATGGAATCCATACAATTTCGTATAGTGGTTGTGTAGCCCCCCCAAAAAAGTGACATTTTAACTTGAAGCACCTAAAAGTGACATATTTTTTAATTTTAAAATGTTAAAAACTAATGAAATGTAGAATTTTAGTGTAGTTAATGTTTGTAAATTTTTTAAAAATATTTAGATATATTTTTTATAAAATTGACACTATAATTTAATTGTTGAAAAAAAGTTTGGAAAATGAGGTCAATGGGCCTCCAATTTTAATATACTAAATTTCATTTGCTTTCCTTAAGTTTTTCATTTAGTTAGCTCGAATCTTTAGTGCATGGGGAAAAATCAATAAAAAAAAATCAAATAAATATTTAAAGCTAAGTGTACTGAAAATGTAATAGTTTTGATAGGCTTGAACTTTGTGTATTAACTGTTTATCATAAGTATAACTAAATTATACCCTTTTGACAAGGATTCTTTCTTCTAAAGCATGGTATTTTTCTTAATTTTTAAAATAAATTTTTAGTATAATTTTTGAGTCTCCAATCAACCTTATGTTTGACTTTAATGATCTACTTGTAGTAAAGTTCAAAAAGAAATTACTAACTACAATTCAGATATAAAAAATATATATTTTAAAATCTATACTCTTGGATCTAACAAATGATATTTTTAATTTTTTTAGAAAACATATATAATGCAAGAAAGTGTGGTAGGAAGATATGTGATGTAAGAGCATCTAGGTCCATGAACAATCCTCATCAACCAAAAAGATTTATTTGCCTTCTTGCTTGTGTGTTTTCCTTCTTGTTTTGCTACAGGGTTGATGATCAAATTTCTAGAGAATTTCCTAAGGATTCATGGCCAAGTGTTGACTTCATCTTGAAGAAGATCCAAATGGGTGCTCACATTTCAAATTTGGCGAAGATATGAGCTAAATTGGACAAGTTATGCAAATACAAAACTTTCAGTGTCAACAAGATATGCAGGACTTTCCCTGCCATTAGGATATATGCAGATGACCCTTGAAATCCCACATATCCAAGTGATGACTTCATATTGTTAAGAAGCCAAATGGGTGTCCAAAATTTCAAGTTTGGCGAGATTCTAAGAAAAATTGAGCAAGTTATGCTTAGGCAAAAATTTGAGTGTCAACAAGATATGCGAAACTTTGGTCTGCAACAGGATATGTGAAACTTTGGTCTGCAACAGGATATATGCAGTAGACCCTTGAAATCCCACAATATGCAGTAGACCCCCAAAATCCTGCAATATGCAGTAGACCCTAAATTTCCCGCAATATGTAGATGACCCTAAATTTCTCACAATATGTAGATGACCCAGTTTTTCCTGCAATCTGCAGATGACCCAGTTTCTTCCACAATATCTTGATGGGTCACTTTTTCCGCTGAACCATCTGAAAGTGCCCAGAAAGTGACAAAAATGGTTTTTGACCACATGTACAATCGATCCAAGAGCCAATTGATAACTGACATGTGTCCCATTCACATGATGGGTGTGGTGGCCACCTCAAATGCCTATAAATAGGGGATTTTCACACTAAAAGAGGTTGACTTCCATGTAGTGAGTTTTTGGCTTCTATTGTATCTCCTTCTATAGATTTCATATTTGAAGGCAGATTGTTTTGGGTTTTCATAGAAAGGCTAAGATAGTCTGATTTGACCATTGGAATGGTTGTAGGGCTTAGTCCAACACATTTATGAAGACCATTGGACTCCTTTTGTAATGTTTTGATTGCTAGTAATAAAGGAAACTTTTGTTTTATTGTTATGCATTGTTTATTTTGATGCTTAGTTCAATAGCTTGTTAAAGCCCCTGGACCTTGATCTGCATCAAGTGATATCAGATCTTAGGTTTGGAATTCTTTGAGGCTATGGGATTTTTGTGCAAGGGACCCTGAGGAGATTGGTGTAGGTATAGTGAAGAGGAAAACATGCAACTGCAAAGGGTCTACAGACATGGTACATTGAGCAAGATGAAGAAGAGGAGTTGCTCCAAGAGCTAGAGATGCTGAGAGGCATCACAACTAGGCTAGATGTAATGAAGAGAGTACAACATAGAGGAGTACCTATAAAAGATGTGAGTGATTATGAAGAAGTCGGTGAGGAAGAAGAAGGAGAAGATGGATATGAGAGGAGGTTTCTAAGTGCAATGACAAAGATTACCAATGAACCCCATGTAGAGTT
This sequence comes from Cunninghamia lanceolata, assembly GCA_027924645.1. Taxonomy (NCBI): domain Eukaryota; kingdom Viridiplantae; phylum Streptophyta; class Pinopsida; order Cupressales; family Cupressaceae; genus Cunninghamia; species Cunninghamia lanceolata. The sequence goes on from BSBN01000738.1 coordinate 7,599,528, forward strand.
ACTATTATCACCTGAAATTGCACCCTTTTGTTGAAGATTTGACAGTCTCAACAATTTTAGAGTAACATGGGATTGGTCTCAAGTTGTGGGACCTTGCAGTTGAGACCAAACCTCCAGAGAAGGTTGGTTCCTCTTTCTGAGCTTAAGGCTCAGAGAATGACAACTAAACCTATGCTAATGATCACCAAGGAAAAGGGAGAGAAGGAATATAGAAAGGGAAGGTGATACACCAAGATTTAGGGGTGTTAGCTGAGACTGACATAACACAACAATGACCTCAAATACTAAAAGAGATTCACATAGACTTACAGTTTTAACAAAGGCTTGAATAGAAACTATAACTAATAGAGGGACCATTTTATCCATAGAATGAGTTACAAACTTCAAATAAACACAGAGAAAAAGCATAAGAGAGGAAAAGTGTCAGTGATTAAATTGATCATGAAGGCTAAATAGCCATTACAAAAGGAAGATAACTTGTTACAGAGGAGTGGATACAAAATAACTATCTACATTCATTGGTAAACCATTATCAGAGACGTCAAAGGCTCAACTTCGAGCACAATGCATCAGATCTTATTGGTTCTTACAGATGCATTACAAGGCATGTGATAACAAACTATCTAACTAGCATAATTGTCCAGAAGAACAACTAACAATTTTTTCATCTTTCTTACATGTATATATAATTTTTTTAGTCCATTGTGCAACTATAGGTGCAACTCTGGGCATTGAAAAAATTGGTCAATCAATTCAACCCAGCCACCCATGCTACCTTTAATTTGGGTCTAGAAGCTATTAGTAAATTTGTGGAAAAGGGATGGTGACCATGCCTGGCGTGTTGCAGAAAAAGAACCGTCCACGGCTTGTTCGCTGAAATTTGTCCTTAGAAGGACCAACAAACGGATGGGCCACTAGAACACTTCATCTGATCCATTTATTTTAGGTACTTGCACATTGAAGCCTTCCACTATTCTAGCTACCCACATCTAACTGATTCACAACATTGGCGTCACCTAGAGAAACACATTTGTAGGCACTCAAAGAATCGCATTATTAAATCTTTTACAACACTTTAAAAGTGTTGATCTTTTAATTTCACTTTTGGTGCCCTTTGATTTTCCTTGCTTATTTCTACCTGATTTTCCCATTGGTCGGTGAAATCCCTTCGCTGTGAACTTTGCCTTGGCTCGTCATTTGTCACCTCGTCGATCCCTCGCCTTATCGATGAAATTGGCAAATCACAACCTGTCGGCAAGTTCACTATTTCACAAACTTACTAACCAAGTGATCAACCTGTCTTTGCTTTGTCTCTGGCCGACTATCTTCCTTCTTCTTTCCTCTTTGTTTAGTCAGCAAAAAGTCCATTTTGCGAACCACTTTTCTCTTGTCTTCTCCTTCTTTCCTTGGTCACTTTTCACCTTATTGGCAAATCTTCCTTTTTGCAAACCCAACCTTTGCCTACCTTATTGGAAAATTTTCTATTTCACGAACCAACCTTTTGGCTTCCCTTTTGCTTTATCAACAAAATCTCCTCGCCACAAACCAACCATGCCTTTGCCAATTTTCTTTTCTATTTTTGCCTTATCAACAAACTTGCACTATCTTAAACTTGACTTCTATGCCGCCTTATCAACGAATCTTGGAAAATTGCAAACTTGGCTTTTATGTCGCTTTATCGACGAATCCTAGAAATTGGGAACTTGTTGGCAAGTTCACCATTTCGTCAATTCCCCAACCTCTTTTTCTTTTCTTTGGCCAAACTTGTTTTCTTTGGTTTCTTCCTTCCTTATCGTCTTAATCTTCTAGTCGGCGACATTCCCATTTTGCAAACTTGCCTTGGCTGACTTCCTCCTCTTTAGGTTCTCCTTATCGGCTAATCGCCCTGTTGGTGAACCTTTGAAAACATGAACCACTCCTTGAGTTCGAATTTCCTCTGACCTTCCAATTAAGCCTTTGCTTTCCTCTTTGCCTTAGCTTTTCCTTCATCTCTATCTTAGTCGCTTATGTCTGCCTTGCCCTTCTTCGTTCCTTTGTCGGTGAATTCGCCGATCAACGAACCTAAGGTTTGCCAAACCAAAATTTTCCAATAAAGGCAAACCTTGTCTATCTTTCTCCCTTTGCCTTAGTCATTTTTGGACTCTTCTTTACATAGTCGGTGATCTGGTGAACCATAGAACCTTTATTTTGCCAACTAAGGCAAAAGAAATGGCAAAACACTTAGAATTTTTTGGGTTTTCCTTCCTTCCATTTAGGCTTTCTCAGATTGGATTTATCTGATGGAAGGAGGGATTTTTAGGCTATTTTGACCTAGGAAAAATATGACAATAGTTACCCAGTTACAATGGTAGTCTGAAACTAGATGAGTTGATAGACTAGATTTCAGATATCGAAAAGTATTTTGAGTTGGAATCTATTGAAGACCCTAATTTGTAGCTGCAAAGCTAAAGGGACATGCATCTTTGTGGTGGGATCATGTGCAAGTTGAGAGGTAAAGAAAAGGAAAGGAAAAGATTAAAACCTAGGAGAGGATGTTAACTAAGTTGAAGGCAAAATTTCTTCTTACAGACCATCAGACCACCATGTTTAAGATGTTGTAAAACCTGAAGTAGAGGGAGAAAAGTGTACAAGAGTACATCAAAAAGTTTTTAAAGATTGAACATTAAGGTTGGTCACACTAAAGGTGATGCTGAGAAGGTCTCCAAGTATGTAAATGGTTTGCAATATTCTATCCAAGATGAAATTAGCATGGTTAGAATTACCAACATAGAAGAAGCCTATCAATTTGCATTGAAGGTAGAAGAAAAGATCTCTAGAAGGTAGAATAGTTTTAGGGGAAGAGTTAAAATCCTCTAAAGGAAGAGGGTAGTCAAATCTTGGACGTGGTTCTCGGGATAAGGAAGGAGTTCAAAAATTTCTTGTCAGACCAGTACCCAAGGAGGTAGAGGAAGGGGTGATTACTCCTGAGGTAGAGGAAATTCTATAAGAGGATTTAGTGGAACATGTTTCCTGTGTGGACAGGCTAGACATAGGGCATTTGTATGTCCTCAAGTACAATAGAATAGTGGAAAATAAAAAGAGACTAGAGTCCATATAGCACAAGCTAAGGAGGAGAGTGTGGCAAGTGTAGCGTCACCAAAATTTGGAGAAGAACCCCATGATGGAGAATCCTTGATGCTGAGGAAAGTTCTTCTAACACTAGAGAAGGTACAGGAGGAACCAATACAGTGAAGAAATCTATTTAGAACCAGATGTAAGTCTAGAAGAAAATGCTACAAAGTCATTGTGGATAGAGGAAACACTAAAAACTTAGTGTCAGAAGAAATGGTGGAGAAGCTAAAACTGAAGAGGCTGAAACACCCAACTCCCTACAAGGTTGCCTAGCTATAAAAGAGACATTAGTTATTGGTAAGTTAATAGTGCCTTGTTAAATTTCATATTGGGATTTATAAAGATGAAATAATGTGTGATGTTATGCCAATGGATGCATGCCACATTCTGTTAGGTAGACCTTGACAATATGATAGGCAGGCCATTCATGATGGCAAGAGTAATTACATTAAAATCAAGAAATATGGGGTTGAGTATGTGTTGAATCCTTTGAATGATAAGGATGGGAAGATTGAGAAAACCAATAGGGTTTGTTTAGTGGTTGGAAAACAATTCCTAAAGGAAATAAAAAATGAGAAGGTATGTTATGCCTTCTTGCCTTAGGTTATATAAATTATGACATTAGAGAAAGGGGCAGAAGTTCCCACAAAAGTCCAAGAAATTTTGAATGAATTCAGTGACATTCTAATTAAGGACTTACCTGATGGATTACCTCCAACTAGAAGCATAAGTCACTGCATAGACTTGATATTGGGTACAAGCCTACCAAACAAGGCACCATATAGAATGACACCCATGGAAAATGAAGAGGTGAATATACAAGTGCAAGAGCTATTGGATAAGGGGATGATTAGAAAGAGCCTCTGTCCATGTGTTGTACTTGTTATACTGACACCTAAGAAAGATGGGAAATGGTGAATGTGCACTAATTCAAGGGCTATAAATAAGATAGCCATTAAGTATAGGTTTCCATTTCCTTGTATGGATGACTTGATGGACTATTTGAGTGGAGCAAAGTACTTCAACAAGATTGATTTGAAGAGTGGATACCAACAAATCATAATTAGAGAAGGAGATAAATGGAAAACAACATTCAAGACCAAGGATGGATTGTCTGAGTGGCTAGTAATACCATTTAGTTTGACAAATGCACCTAGCACATTAATGAGAATGATGAATGAGGTAATGAAGCCTTTCCTTGGTAAAATGGTCATTAATTATTTGGATGACATTTTGATTTTTAGTAAAATAAAAGAGGAACACTTGTTGCACCTAAAGGTAGTTTTGCAGAGGTTAAAAGAAGAAAAGTTGCTGGTAAACTTGGATAAATGTAGTTTTATGTAGAGGGAACTAGTATATTTGGGTTTTGTAATGTCTAGATAAGGGTTGAAGATGGATCCTGAGAAGGTTTTAGGCAATAATGGATTGGCCTTCACCCAAAAACATGTTTGAGGCTAGAAGTTTTCATGGCTTGGTGATCTTCTACAGGAAGTTTATCATAAATTTTAGAGGAATATGTGCACCAATCACCGAGATAATGAAGGGTGTTAGGAAAGAGTTCCAGTGGACAGCTACATCAGAAAAGAACTTGCAATTGTTGAAGAAGAAGGTGACAAAACAACCAGTGTTGGCATTGCCAGACTTTGGAAAAGTGTTTCAAGTGGATTGTGATGCTAGTGGTAGTGCAATTGGGGGAGTGTTAAGTCAAGAAGATAGACCTATTTCCTACTTAAGTGAGAAACTAAATGACACAAAGAGGATATACTCAGTTTATACCAAGAATTCTATGATATAGTGCATGCCTTGAAGAAGTGGAGGCATTACTTGATGTCAAATGAGTTTGTATTGTACACAAACCACCATTCCTTGTAGTACATCAACAATCAAGGTAAGTTAAACCTGAGGCATATGAAATGGGTGGAGTTTTTGCAAAGTTATTCTTTTTTCTTGAAACATAGGAGTGGTAAGTCAAACAAGGTAGTAGATGCACTTAGCAGAAGATGTTTATTGATGAATGAGTTAACGATCGATGTTGTTCACTTTGATGCATTGAAGGATTTGTATCTTCATGATCCTAATTTTAGGGAAGCTTGGACAACTAATAGAAGTCCAGTGGAGGGAAATAGGACTCCATGGTTGGAACATTTCATCCAAGATCACTTGTTTTTCAAAGGAAAGAAATTGTGTATACCCAAAGGTTCAATGAGAGAGAATCTAATAAGAGAAAATCATAGTGGAGGCTTGAGTGGACATTTTGGAATAGATAATACATTGGCACAACTAAGTGAAGGTTATTTTTGGCCTGGAATGAGTGCAGATGTGAAGAGAGTGGTACAATGCTATAGATTTTTCTAGCATTCTAAAAAAGTAAGATAAAACACAAGACTATGTTAGTTGTTGTCTATACCAGAGAGACCGTGGGAGCACCTAAGTATGGATTTTGTTTTGGGGCTACCTCAAACACGGAGAGGTAATGACTTAATATTTGTTGTAGTGGATAAATTTTCAAAGATGGTTCATTTCATACCATGTCTAAAAACTAGTGGTGCATCCCACATAGTTGCATTATTTTTGAAAGAGGTAACCAGGCTACATGGACTACCTAAGAACATAGTTTCTGACAGGAACACAGTTTATCCATCATTTTTGGTGTACATTATGGAAAAAGATGGGCACTGAATTAGGATTCAGTTCATTCTATCATCCCCAGACTGATAGATAGATGGAGGTTGTGAATAGAATTTTGGGAAACTTATTAAGATGTTTGGTGGCAGATAAACCATAGCAATGGGATCTTATCTTGGCACAAGTAGAATTCTCTTATAGTAATTTAGTGAATAGAAGTGTAGGAAGGGGCCCGTTCCAAATATTTTATAGGTAGAACCCAAGAGGTGTTGATGAGCTGAGAGATAGTGTAGATTTGAATAGGAAGAGTGCTATAGTAGAAGATTTTGTAGAATACATTTATGAAGTTCATAAGGAGGTGAAGGAAAATTTGGAGAAAAGTGCAAGCAAATACAAAGAATATGCTAGTGTGCATAAGAGGGAACAAGAGTTCCAAGTAGGTGACTTAGTTTTAGCGCATTTGAGGAAAGAAAGGTAACCATAGGGAACATACAATAAGTTGAAATTTAAGAAAATAGGCCCGTGCAAAGTTTTAAGGAAGTTCTCATCCAATGCCTATGAGATTGAGCTCCCAATAAGGGTAGACATATCTCCTATTTTCAATGTTGTTGATCTATACAAGTTCCATGAAGGAGAGACAAGTTTACAAGGGGGTACACACTCATGTTTGCTTGATGCACAAGGATGGTTAGATCAATTACCTAAAATGAATATGGAAGAAGTAGACAAAGTGATTAGCTCCTAAGTGGCTAAGAAGACTAGAGGAAAGGACTACATGGAATACCTAGTCTGATGGAAGAACATAGTTGCAAATGAAGCTTCTTGGCCGAGTGTTGCAGAGCTAGTCAAGTATGGAATTTTGGTTCTAGACTTGCCAAAATGTTCATGATTTTCCAACTCATGGAACATTTCAGTTACCCCATGTGTTTGATGTAGGAGCATCCAAGTCCACAAGCAATCCTCATCAACCAAAAAGATTTGTTTGCCTTCTTGCTTGTTTGTTTTCCTTCTTGTTTTGCTGTAGGAGTTGATAAAATTCTAGAGAATTTCCTAAGGATTTATGGCCAAGTGTTGACTTCATCTTGAAGAAGATTCAAATGGGTGCTCATATTTAAAATTTGGTGAAGGTCTGAGCTAAATTGGACAAGTTATGCAAATTCAAAACATTCAGTGTCAATAGGATATGCAAGACTTTCCATGCCATCAAGATATATGCAGATGACCCTTGAAATCCCACATATCTAAGTGATGACTTCATGTTGTTAAGGAGCTAAAAGGGTGTCCAAAATTTTAAGTTTGGTGATATTCTAAGAAAAATTGACCAAGTTATGCTTAAGCAAAACTTTGGTCTGCATCAAGATATGCAGAACTTTGGTTTGCAACAGGATATATGCAGTAGACCCTTGAAATCCTACAATATGCAGTAGACTCCCAAAATCCTGCAATATGCAGTAGACCCTAAATTTTCCGCAATATGCAAATGACCATAAATTTCCTGCAATGTGCAGATGACTCAGTTTTTCCTGCAATATGCAGATGACCCAATTTTTCCCCCAATATGCAGATGACCCAGTTTTTCCCACACTATGCAGATGACCTAGTTTTTCCCACACTATGCAGATGCCCCAATTTCTTCTCTAATATCAGGCCACTTTTTTCTACTGCACTGCCTAAAAACACCTAGAAAGTGATAACAATAGTTTTTGACCACTTGTACGATCAACCCAAGAGCCAATTGATGACTGACACATGTCCCATTCACGTGATGAGTGTGGTGGCTACCTCAAATGCCTATAAGTAGAGGATTTTCATACTAAAAGAGGTTGACTTCTCCATAGTGAGTTTTTGGCTTCTGTTGTAACTTCTTCCGTAGATTTCAAATTTGAAGGCAAATTATTTTGGGTTTTAATAGGAAGGTTAGGATAGTTTGATCTAACCATTGTAATGATTGTAAGGCTTAGGCCAAGGCATGTATGAAGACCATTGAACTCCTGTTGTAATATTTTGATTGCTAATAATAAAGGAAACTTTTATTTTATTTTTTGCATTGTTTCTTTTAGTGCCTGGTTTAGTAGCTTGTTAAAGCCCCTGGACCTTGATCCACATCAATATGGTTTTCAAATATTTTTAAAAAAGTCAGGAAAATTGGTGCCACATAGTTTTGGGTGAAACTATTCCAAGTGTAGACACCTAAAATATATTCTGGCATTTAATCTTATACTATGATTACATCAGATTCATCATGCATTTCCCCTTCCAACATTAATTAAATAAGTCATGTTTATTTAATTAATCAATTTAATCATTATTCTAGAATTAGATAAATAAACCACATTTATTTAATTAATAAACCTAATTATTCCGCTAATGTTAATTAAATAAATTTTATTTATTTAATTAATTAACTATTCTAACCTTTCTTCTAAAATAAATAACATCTATTTAATTAAATAAATCATTCTCCTAACATTTCACCATAAATTAAATAAATACATAATATTTATTTAATTCATCCAAAATCCCCTCTCATCATTAGTTGAATATGAAAATCAAGTTTAATCAACTAATTATCATTTGCACATTCCTCCACCTCTTTGATTAAAATAAACAAAGTCAACTTGTACAAGGCTCCAAAAGGTACATTTTCAATCTACACCATTCACTCAAAATAAGAAAATATCTACCCTTCATCTTCAATCTTTTCCTTAATCATGGGCACTTATCCCAAGCTTACTCTTGTAAGCTTCTCATTCTCCCATGCAAATGGATTAACCCCCTCCCTCCATTGCACAAGATCAAATCTACACCATAACTCTCATCTCAAATCTATAAATCTCTCATCTCCCAAGCCATTTTTAAGAGTTCAAGTTGGATGCATATCAAGGTCATGATACAAAAATTCTTGAACAACTGCATATCTCTCAAAAACAACACATCTTGAGCATATCTACATAGGCATCAAGGGTTTATTTTTGGTCAGAATCTTGTTTAATTTTCATCATTGTTTGCATTCCTTAGTTCAATCCAAGGTGTTCTTAGGTATGAAATTAGGTTATTTTGTATGCATTGCTTAGGCCCTTATTTGTTTCAAATCTTAGCATATGCATTTTGGCACACCCGATGGGACCATGTCCCTATATAAATTTTTATGTTTGCAAGCTCATTTTAAGTGATTTTTTTTTTGCATGTTTTTGTCATTTTCATAGGCCAGTGCATCCACCCTATGAAATGACATATCCACTCTTAGATTCAACATATCCGTGCATTTATTTAGTGCATTTACAGTTTGCCTACACTATGTTTATGTTCTTAAATCCTAAAACCCCAGTGGTGTATGTGCTCTATACAATAGTATTTTTATGCCTATCATACTGTATGAACTAAGTTCTTTAGCCTATATGTTCTTGGATTTTTTAAATCACTTTAGCATATCTAGTCTATGTAGTAGCATATGCAAGTTTTTTGTAGCATATTCAAATTGTGTTTAAGCATACTTGCTCTCAAGTCTATTTATTGTTTGGCATATTCAAATTGTGAAATAACATATGCACTCTTCTCATAGTGTACGCACTCTTTTCTTTAGTGCACCTACTCTTAATTTTTCTATTTAATTTGTTGTTAGTGCATGCACTTTGTATAATGGTGTATGCACAATCTTTGTGGTGTATTCACTTTGTGTAACACCATATGCGCTTCTAGTTTGTCATTTTCTTGTGTCATTATACTTTTGTTGCTAACCCTAATCATTATAGGTTTTGCCTTGATAATTATTGTTGTTTATCAACCCTTTGTTGCAGGTTTGCTTATTTAAAGATAAAAAATAACATAATTATTAATGTGTGGGTTTTAGGTCCATTTGCTGAAGAAATATTTTTTAACCCCTTTTGTTTACTTTTATCATTTTGCTTAAGGGTGAATCAACTTGCTTGTTTGACTTGCACACTAAAGGGCATGTATTCTCTTCTCTGACACCACAAGTTGACCTTGAGAATCAAAAGCATCCCTTTTTCACATTTATCTTCACACTTTAAACATTGTCATTTCTAAGGTGAATTAATTTGATTGCCATTCTTGTGTGCTAAATGGTGTGTATGCTTTTCACTCGCACTGCAAGATGATCTTGAGAATAAAAAGCATATAGTTTTCACTTGTGTTTCCCAAAAGGCTAGTTCTCACATATGTTCTTTCCTCACACTATAAGGCAATCTTAGAAACCAAAAATATCTAGTCCTTTATTTATTTCTTTTTAGTGGGCTTGGCTTGGATTTCATCACCAAGTGGCAACCTAAACCCACATGTTCTGGAAAGGTATACAAATTGGATAAATAATTGAAAGACTCTCCCTTTGAGGTACATTTGTCATTCGACTAATCTAACAAGAAACTTTTATAGCTTGCTAAGTGATGGATGAGAGTGGGTTACCCTCTCACACCAATCCTTTAGATATACACCTTGAGGCCATATATTTGGGCCTCCCATACTGCAAGGTATATTGAGGACTTCCTTAGAAGGCAACCTGTTTAACCTAGCTTAAGAATCTCTATTGTCTGTAACTTATGATCCATTGGTAAGAAGTTACCCTTGGGAAGTTCCTCACCACTTACCTTCGGAACTGAAATAGTAGGCCATAAAAAATAAAAATAATTTGTATTTAGTGCTCTGAGATCATGGGCCATTACTATTTATGACCAAATCTAGGCATATTCATGAGCTCATAAATTGAATAATCCCACTTGAACAATTAGGTTATTCATGTGCTTGCATTGTTTGCACCTTGCATGAAACCCATCAAAAAAATACAAAAAATCAAAACAAAGTCAAAAAGACAAAAAGTTTAAAAAATCCTTAAAAAAGCCAAAGTTTGAAAATCCAACAAATCCAAATCTTAAAAAATCCAAAGTCCACACTCCAAGTGAAATCCAAAATGTTTGCATCCTAAAGTCAATCCATCCAAGATCCTAGATCTTGTGAACTAGTCCCAAGATCCCAAAATCAAACACCAAACCAATCTAAAAATCCCCAAATCAAACACCTTCCCAAAACCCAAGGTCTCAAAATCACAACATTTAAGGGCTTAGACCCCTTAGACCATTTTAATCTCCCAAATCAAATCAACCCTAATCCAAAATCTAACCAAAAATCCCAACTCTCAAAGGTATCCAAAAATCTAACCATCCCAAGTCAAGTTGTTTAAGGACCTAGATCCCCTAAACTAAATCCCAAATCGTACGTGTTAGTACCTGTTATCACATAGAATTGCACCTTGCTTGGACACTTCCAAGCATTCTAATGACACAATGAGAATGATCTCAAGGTGTGGGACCTTGCAATTTTGAGATCAGACCTCCAGAGAAGGTTGGTTCCTCTTTCTAAGCTTATGGCTTAGAGAAATTAACTAACTCTAATGCTAAACTTGCTAGGGGAAAAGGGATAGAAGGGATACAAAAAAGAAAAGGTGATGCACCAGAGTTATGAGGTGTATTAGTTGAACTAAAGCGACACAACAATGAGCTCACTCCCTAAAAGAACTCACACAGGCCTAAAACCTTGACAAAGGCTTCGGATAGAAGACTATAATCTATGGAGGAGCCATTCTACTCACAAAATAGATCACAAATTCAAATGAAACATAGAGACAAGGTGCAAGAGAGGTGAAATATCAGAGATATATTGATCATGAAGGTCAAATGACCATTACAAAGAGTAAATAACCAGTTACAGAGCAATAAACACAAAATAATCACATACATTCATGGTTAAACAATGGACTAGAGACATCAAAGGCTCAAAAATTAGCACAATACATCAAACCTAGCTATTCTGTAAGTGCATTACAAGGTCTAGATGTAACAGAGAAATTCACCCAACATAATAGCACAGGAAAACAACTAACAACAACCCAAAACATATTTTACACATGCATATATGACAATTCATCTTCACTGTAGAAGCAATGGTGTGGAAAAGGAGAAGTCAACAAGAAGGGATGTTGACCATGCTACATTAACTCAAACTGACATCCTTTGAAGCGTGCCCTAGCTCATATCCATGAAATAGATTGAAACAGGGGGTCCGCCCATGCTGTGAGTACATGAAATTCAATGCAAATGAAGAATAGTGGCATGGGGATGCATGAAATCCATCTCCCACATGAAATTGGTCTCTGAAGATGCATTAATGGTGACCAGGAGGGTCATTGAGCAGTCGAATCATGTTTGCATAGGAAAAAATGGCTTGTCAGAGTTTCAAAATTTAGGCCTCTAGCCTTCCTCCCTATCACTTGCAGAAGAAAGAAGGAGGAAGATGAAAACTCTAAGCTCCCACATTTATACTTAGAATATTTTTGCCTCTGCGGAGATCGAGCCTCGGGCCTTTGGCATTTCACCTTCCAAGAAGAAAGGAGAAAAGAGAAAGAACCACTCCCTGAGCTCTGCTTTGCAAAGGAGTATTACATTATCGGTGGACTTCAAGCCTCGGGCCTTCCATCTTCCACCTTCCTAGAGAAAGAGGAAGAAGGAAAGTTTGAGACCTAAAAGTCAAAGACTTAGCTGATCATTTGAAAGTTTTGGCAGAGTTCAGAGCTTGGACCTTTAGTTTTTCACTTTTAATGAGAAGGAAGAAGAAAAGTCTGATCCATGAAATCTGAAACACTTAGCATTATTTCCACAAATCTTTGGTAGAAGTTAGCCCTCGGGCCTTCAGTCTTCCACCTTCCAGGAGGGAAGGAGGAAGAGAAAAACTCTGAAGTCCAACAACAAAACACTTAGCACATTTTACACCTTGCAAACTTTAGCCCTTGGGCTTTCGACACTCTGAAGTAGAAGGATGAAGAAGAAAAGACTGACTTCCAACAACTTCTTCACACTTAGCTAATTTTCAAAAGGAAAGGTTAGAGTTTGGGCCCCAGACTTTTTTCCCTATAATGAAGAGTGCAAAAGGGCAAAACTCTGATCCCCAACATCATGTAGAACTTCCAATACTTAGCCGAATTGAAAGAGAAGAGTTGGAGCTCAGGCCCCAACCCTTTTGCCTTCCAAGGAAGAAGGGAGAAGAGGAGAGCTCCAAACTCTGGTGCTAAAACACTTAGAACATTTTTTGTAAAGGGAAAGAGTCAGAGTTCGGCCATCAGGCCTTAGAGAAGAGGGAACCTGAACTTTGACCTCCAAAAAAGATTGAATACTTAGAGAATTTTGCAAAGAACAAGGCAAAGTTTGGGACCTTTGGCTTGACAACAGTTAAGAGGTGAAGCCTAAACTCTGACATCCCAACAAGGCAGAAAAACACAAGGAAAACTCTAAATTTTCTGGGACTTAACCATTTTTTGATGTTTTTCCTTGCATCCTCAAAAGGGGAGACAACAGGATCTCATGGATCTTAGACTATTTGGCTAAGGGGAGAAAATGGGATAACATTTTAGTGACTATGTGGGGTTGTTAGCCTACCTAAACACTAGGATCCAAAGGCCTTATCAATCCATTGGGCACAGAGTCAAAGGGCCAGCAACAAGAACAAGGTTGGTCAATATAATTGAGCATGCCTTCAGAAACAAAACAAACAAACCAAGCATGCATTCTCCTAATGAGGATGCAGTAGAGTGAAGGACACTTATTGAAAGGAAACCTAAAACATAAACAAAACTAACCTACATCTAAACTAACCAACCATAACTAACCTTAAATAAATCCATTAACTGGTTCTTCAAAATAACTTCCCTTTCTCAACAATTTACAATGTTTTACATGCTTGTGGGCAGTTAACAGGAGGTGGAGGAGGGATGGGCATACAACAAATTGACAAAACACTTCCCCTAGAAAGAGGACAAACTCACTTACCCACTTGAACTGATTGTTGATGCAACTACCTGGAAGTGAATAAATGGGTTGATCCCAATTATTTTGATGTTCAACTTCATGCTTAGGAGTGAGAATGACAAAAGGTGACTCTTCATGACATGTCCCCAGCTGGGCCAAATGCCTAATAGGGCATCCTCTAGAAATGAAATGCAAGTCAATGGAGTTGATCTCATGCCTCTACCCTGATTCTTTCTTCTAATGCTGGTCTGAATGCTCTAGCTCTTGTATGTCAATTGGAGGAATGATTACCTCCTCAATCTGCTGAAACGGCTCAAGGTTTACCTCATTTAGAGGCATTGATTTACTATCTAGGTTTGATCAGAAAACATCAAGCTCATCCTAGAAATGAGCTTCTTCCAAGTCCTCTACACTCTTAAGTATAGGACTACTCATATGTTCTTTTTCATGGACTGGAATTTCACTATTTTGCTTGGACTCAACCTGCAAAATCCTCCGTCATTTTCACTGCCCCTATGCTATTGTGTATCCATTGTTACCTACCTTTTTTCTTCATTTTCAATGTAACCAGGCAGTTCATTAAACAAGGCAGCATCATCCACTTGCCAATTCAAAAACACACATTCATCCTACATTTGCCTTTGTCCCACCATAGCTTGCTGACTAGATCCAATCTGTTGTTTTTGAACCACTGATGGATTGCATGGATGGTGCCACTCATATCCTTGAGTTGGGTTGTTATGAATTAGAAGAAGTGTGACTGATGTACTTGTAGCAGTTGATTTTATGGAGTTCAGGGACCTAACATGGCTTAGTTGATTTTGTCCTTGATTGTTCCCATGACAAAGTTGCTCGTTGAGCGGATAGGGTCGATTAGGAGCTTGTTATGGCACATTAGTTGTAGGAATTGGTTCCATAATTAGATGAAAGATTGGGGCTTCTAGAAATAATGGCATGGAGGCTTAGGGGCAATCTTTCTAGCTAGAATTAGATAGTGTTTTGGCTTAATACCTACCTCATAGGCATCAGGGAAACAACCCCTCCTAGAGACTGGATCATGACAGCGATATCATTGTTCAGGGATCTCAAAAAATACAAGAAGGAAGCATTAGGGGAAGGCCTCACTAATGGTGGAATTCTATACCAAGTTTTTTGAAATCTGAAATTAAAATCCACCATGAATTCACAGGGAGCTCTTTTAATAGTGGTCAGTTGCTCTATCAGGGACAAATGATCACCATTATCTTCAAAATGCTGACAAAGCATATCTCCTAACTCATCCCATTCATGAATTGAATTTGTAGGTAACCCCTATACCACTGGAGAGCCTTTCCTTTCAAGGAAGAAGCAATGAGCCTTACCATGACATTATCTTGGGTAACATTGTGAATGGACCATACATTGGCAATGTCTTGGATGTGCTCCACGGGTGTGGTGGAGTTTTCACCAGTGAAAAAGGGAATAGCCTTTAGAGTTGAAACTAGGATGTCATCATATTGTGCAAGCATGAGAGGGCTTCCACCATGAAAGGCCACAAAGGGTATGTTTCTTGCTAGGGCCATGACAGTGGTGTGAATGTTATGATGGGTGTTTGGAAGCCTATTCTTGATGGGGAAAAAGACCACGACTTCCATAATAGCTTGACATACTAGAGCATTGAAGAGCAGAGATGTATCAAAATATTCTTTGAAAATAAGGGTAACAGGTCTACTTTTGGAGACTAGAAACATGCTAGAAGAGAGTCACCAAGTGATTTGAGATGCTTCTAAAAGATAGAAAAGATAAAAAGTATCACTGAACTTCGATCTTTGATGAATATTCAAGCACTTGGGTTGCTTTCGCCAGTAGCCTTGTTCAGCAGAGTCACCATGGTGTTTGTGAAGACTTCCTTGAATGGCTAAATACATTGAAGAACACACCAAATCCTTCAATGGATGATAAAGCTCATCATACTGGTCCCACTAGGTGTGCCAGAAAATGTTATCACATAGAATTGTACCCTACATGGAGACTTCCAAGCATTCTAATGACACAATGGGAATGATCTCAAGGTGTGGGACCTTGCAATTTTGAGATCAGACCTCTAGAGAAGGTTGGTTCCTCTTTCTAGGCTTAAGGCTTAGAAAAATTAACTAACTCTAATGCTAAACTTTCCAGGGGAAAAGGGATTGAAGGGATACAAAAAAGAAAAAGGTGATGCACCAGAGTTATGAGGTGTATTAGCTGAACTGAATCGACACAACAATATCTTACTCCCTAAAAGAATTCACACATGCCTAAAATCTTGACAGAGGCTTCAGATAGAAGACTATAATCTATGGAGGGGTCATTTTGCTCACAAAATAGATCACAAATTCAAATGAAACATAGAGACAAGGTGCAAGAGAGGTGAAATATTAGAGATATATTGATCATGAAGGTTAAATGACCATTACAAAGAGTCAATAACTAGTTACAGAGAAATAATCACATACATTCATGGTTGAACAATGGACTAGAGACATCAAAGGCTCAAAAATGAGCACAATACATCAAACCTAGTTATTCTATAAGTGCATTACAAGGTCTGGATGTAACAAAGAAATTCACCCAACATAACCACATAGGACAACAACTAACAACAACCCAAAACATATTTTACACATGCATATATAACAATTCATCTTCATCGTAGAAGAAATGGCGTGGAAAAGGAGAAGTTAACAAGAAGGGATGTCAACCATGCTGCATTAACTCAAACTAGCATCCTTTGAAGTGTGCCCTAGCTCATATCCATGAAATAGATTGAAACAAGAGGTTTGCCCATGCCGTGAGTACATGAAATTCAATGCAGATGAGGAATAGTGGCATGGTGAGGTGGGAAATCCATCTCCCACATGAAATCAGGCTTTGGAGATGCATTAATGGTGACTAGGAGGGTCGTTGAGAAATTAGATCATGTTTGCACATTGAAAAAATGGCCCGTCAGAGTTTCAGAGTTTAAGCCTCTGGCCTTCCTCCCTATTGCTTGCAGAAGAAAGGAGGAAGGTGAAAACACCAAGCTCCCATATTTATACTTAGAAGATGTTTTCCTCTAGAGAGATCGGGCCTCAAACTTTCAGCGTTTAGCCTTCTAGGAGGGAAGGAAGAAGAAATAAAGTCTACCTCCTTCCCTCCGCCTTACACTTAGAAACTTTTGATTGTCGAAGATCAAGCCTTGGGACTTTAGCATTTCACCTTCCAAGAAGAAAGGAGAAAGGAGAAAGAAATGCTCCCTGAGCTCTACTTTGCAAAGGATTATTACATTATTGGTGGAATTTGGGCCTCGAGCCTTCTATATTTTGCCTTCCCAGAGAAAGAGAAAGAAGGAAAGTATGAGCTTCAAAAGTCAAAGACTTAGCCGATCATTTGAAAGTTTTGGTAGATTTTGGAGCTCGGACCTTTCATCTCTCATCTTTAGTGAGAAGGAAGAAGAAGAAAAGTTTGATCCCTGAAAGTTTGATAACAAATCATAGAATTATTCAATGGTCCCCATGGTCATTTTGTGCTTTTCCTTCATTTCTTTTTCTTGAGCCTAAACCTTAAAATTTTCTAAGTGTGAAGGTTTTCAATTTAATTTCCAAGGCCTAGGTAAAATTTTTGGGGTTTTGGAATTTCTCATCCTGGCATGCCTTCCTCCAAATGTTTAGGTTTTGAAGTTTTTCTTATTGACATACATTTTCAAAGTTTTCCTTCCTGGCATGCCTTTCCTTCTAATTCACATCTCCCTCTAAGTCCATTTTCCATTTCTTAAAATTTTGGGGTTTCAAACTTTCTCATCTTAGCATGTCTTTCCTCCAAAGTGAAAGGAAGCAAGGTATGCGGAAACGTTTCCTACATTGATCTACTAAGGAAAAGTGTATGCAAATTTTAACTTTTATAGTTATAGATTAAGAGGCACATAACAGAAAGGTAATAACAACATCCAAATGCAAATACAAAACTCACAAAACAAGATATACTTGGGGAAAACACTTTCAGGTGAAAAACCCCACACTCAAAACCTGCACAATGCATTATCAAATCAAAAGATGATTACAACACACTTGCAATGCAATCTCTTTTAGGAATACACAATGTCGATTCTCATTCGTATCCCATTACCTCTCACATTTCCAGCTGCTTATTATGAACCCTCTTTGGTGGTTATCAATGTCAGTTTTTCCATGTTGGCCAATAACAAACAAACTATCAATGCCTTTATTAAATATAGGTCAATTTTTGCTTTGGCCCCCTGCACTCCCTCATTGGGATACTGCGGCTGAAAAAGTCACCAAAATTTATCTTTCTGCATGTACACAAGGTGCCAACACATCGAAAAACTATGCCAAGTCAACATGGGATTCTACAACATAGCGCTAAATAAATAAAGACAACATTAAGAAGTTGCAAAGGTTGAGACACCTTAATTCCCAACATTCTCCCACTTGTCAAACACCTTTCAAGAGCTAATAGAATGAAAAGACTTAACTACTAGGGGCCGAGAGGCCCCTAGACTCTGAACACCATTTGAACTTCTCTGTGCTCATAGGTTTTGTCAAGGAATCTGCAACATTAATCAAAGTGTCAACTTTCTCCAAGTTCACCTTCCCATCCTCTACCATGTCATGAACAAAATGGTACTAAACATCAATATGCTTAGTCCTCACATGGAAAGTAGGATTCTTCACCAGACATATGGCACTTTGACTGTCACAACAAATGGTAATCTTCCTTGCATCAAACCCAATATCATAACATAATCTCTTAAGCCAAATGGCTTCTTTACAATCATGAGTTATTGCCATGTACTCTACTTCAGTAGTGGACAAAGAAACCACAGGTTACCACTTACTCATCCAACTAATAGCACCACTGAGCATAGTGAAACATAAGCACTAATGGATCTCTTACTATCAATGTCACCTACCCAATCAAAATCTACAAATCCTTGAATACAAAGTGAATTCCAATCCCCTGTAGGATAACCATGATAAAATAAGGAATACTCAGAAGAACCCCGCAAGAATCTAAACACTCTCTTCACTGCATCCCAATGTATCCATCCAGGATTAGCCATAAATTGACTAAAGACTCCCATTGCTTGGGCAAGGTCTGGTCTTATACAGACAATAGCATACATCAAGATGCCAACTACACTAGCATAAGGAACTCTACTCACATCTTCCATCCCAAAAGGAGACTTCAAAGAATCTGTAACAGATAACATTGTCCCCATCATAATAGGAACACGATGGGGAGTGCACAGCGAAAACCACAGAACGGGCACTATTTACCTCTCAGTCAGCGAGACCTAACAAATGAACCACCAGAACATTTCCATCAGCCGGACAACCACTGTCAGAATGACTTTCTAAAGTCTCTGTGTTGTCTGACTTACGCCAATAACTGACTTCCTTCAGTGTGACTTGCTTTGTCGGCAAACACTTGCAACCTTTGGCCGATGCGTTGATGACCCAACACAGCGATACGCCGTTAGGGTTTTCAACTCTCACACAGTCTGATCCACACTCTACACCTAGCACATAGAGATGCTAGGGCATGCTACTGTGCACACTGCTCAGTCTGGAACAGCTACCCCATCGAATAGGAAAACAAAATAGGAAACAAAAAACACATTGTACAATGAAGCCATTCCACTAATTTCGACAGAAATCTCACTAGTGGAATGCTTCACGATGACATACAGCAACAAAATGGAAAGCATAGAGAGAACGAAAATCTACAGCTATGGAATTGGTAATTACAGAGAACGGAAAATAGATTGATGAAACAAAATAGTTTGATTTCTCCTTAACATAATGCACAATTACATTCCCACAATCTCCTCTTTGAACTAATTACAATATCTAATCTATCTGCATTTGATTCATTTCTCTAGGGTTTATAAGCTTGCCCTGAGGAACACCAACCCTATTCCAAGCGGTTGGGAGACTGATTCCAAGTGGCTGGGAGAAAACTAACTGATTACAAGTGGCTGGAAGACCAACCGTCTAACCACTAACAACTTGACAAAAGTGACCTAAGTCACTAGGGACTTACAAACAAAAAGGAAAATACAACACAAAACCTAATTTCCTAAACAAACATGAATTTAAATGCCTCACAGAGGCCACCTTGTGTTAGGTGCTCCTGCACCATACACCCCACCTAGAAAAGAACTCATGTCCCATGAGTTGAGTCTTTGTCTTGCACCACCGTTATCCTTTGTTGCATCATGCCTTCCCCACGATCTCTGGACTACAACTTGCTGCCATGGAATCAAAAACTCATGCCTAGCATTGTAGGCTCTACTCACACCTTGCCATGAGTGAGTGCTTGCAACCAAACCCATACTTTTCTCGCCATTCATCCTTACTGTCATCTCTGCCTAAACACCTGCATTCAAAACCTTGATTGATGCTACTTGTACTGTTGCTATGGTAGAATATGTTTGCCTTTCAACTCTTGTTGGCTCTAGAGGACAAACAATGGTCCCTACTATGATATCATCCTCTTCTTTCCAATCAACTGGTGGCTGCTTGCAGACCTGCTCTTTGACCTTCTTCTGATCCATCTCAGATGTTACCATCTAATCTCCATCATTCAAAACTAAAATCACCTTCAAACTGTGATCTTTGGTAACCCCACTCCTTGAGGTATCCTCAAGTGTCCTTGTCTCTTCTTCATGCATCTTCACAAACTCTTTCTTACCCACCAAGATGATCTTAGCTACCTTCTTTGCTTCAGCATCCTCCTGCAATGGTGTCATCACAAAAGTCTTTCCATCCTTCTTGATGGTGTATGTGTTAGCATATCCATCATACAATACTTGCCTATCAAATTGCCATGGCCTACCTAAAAGTAGCTGACAACACTCCATGGGAAAAATGTCACATAAAATTCTCTCCTTATATTCTCCAATCTGAAAATCAACATATGCTTGTTCATCTACCAAAAGTGATTGACTATCACTTACCCAAGATGCTCTGTAAGGAGTTTGATGAGGAATCCTTTCTATGTTCAATTTATCCACCATTTCCCTGGACACCATATTATCTATTGAACCAAAATCTATGACTACCTTTCATATTTTACCTTTGCTTTTGCAATTGATCCTGAAAAGTGCTCTCCTTTGTGATGGTTCAGTCTGCACTGGGTCTTTGAGCAACATCCTCTTGATCATCAGATTTTCTCCCACTTCTGATGTCAAACTCACTTCAAGAGATGTCACACTCCCTGCATCCTCTTGAGTCAATGTGGTTCTTTTCTCATTGCCATGAGAAGTTGAGGCCTTCTCTGGACACTTAGAAGCTAGGTGCCCTATCTGATTACAGTTATAACATCTCATATTGGAGAACTTGGATCCTCTGGCTGACCCATTTGTCCCACCTCTTTCATTTGGCCTTCTTCCTCGGTAGCCTCCTCTACTACTTGAGTCTCCAATTTGATCTTCTTGGCTAGACTCACCACTAGGCCTCTGGTTAGGACTTCTTCCTCCAAAACTGCCTCTAAAATTTATGTCACCTCTTCCTCTGCTCTACTGCTCACCTTTCCTCTTCAGTTTCTCTTCAGCTCTTAATGCTACTTGAAAGCATTTTTCCACAGTTTCAGGTGTAAATAAACTTATCTCATCTTGAATATTGATCCTCAGACCATTTAGGTACCTTGCTACCTTAGCTTTTTCATTCTCCATGTACCCACAACAAAGAGTGTATTTGTGAAACTCCTCGGTGTAAGTTGCTACATCCATATCTTTTTGCTTAAGGTTCTACATCTTCCTGTAAATCTGCACCTTGTAGTCAGATGGAAGGAACTGGGACTTGATCTTCTCCTGCATTCTGCTCCATGAAGATATCATACTCTTCCCATTCTTTACCCTTTCTCCTTGGTTGTAATTCCACTATGTAAGGGCAGCACCTTTGAGTTTAGTTTTTGCAAACTTAACCCTCTTACTTTCAGGAACTTCCTTGTATTCAAAGTAGTTGTTTAGAGCCTCAATCCACTCCATGACTTCCTCAACATTCATCTTCCCACTAAACATGGGGATATCTATCCGAGCATCTGAAGAGTCCTTGCCAATTGCCTTAATGGCTTCTAGGAATTGCTTTTGTTCAGCTGGTATCTTTGCCTCTTCTTATTCCTCTGCTTCTTCCTCTTTCTCTTCTTCTCCATCTAAACCTTCCTCTATCCTTTTTCCTATCTTCATTGCCTTCAATTCAGCTTGGAGTGCTTCCTTGACTCCAGTTTTGATCATCTCTTCCATCTCTTTAAATTTCTTGACCACTTCGGTGGTCAACCCCTTTGGAGGTATATCGCTAGCCTCTCCTTCACTCTCTCTGTCTGACATAAATATTCATAGACAATGCCAACACTTCTACAAATCCTCAATTTGACTACAACACAATGCTCAATCAGCTGTCCATCCTACACGCTACTTCACAGACCCATTCCTTTCATCCAACAGCAGATCTTGGAGATGCACTAGCACTCTCTTGTAGTGGCCTCACTCTGCACCCTCTTCTAGCCAAACCTCTATTGGTGAATGGTCTTGACAGTCCTCATCATCATCTGCCCACACACTACAGGAGTCCTATTCCTTCTTGCAACTAGATGGCATGAGCAACTCTTCATCTGCCTTCTCAGTGACAAAAATCAAATACACAACACCTCTGCCCAGAGCTTTCGCTAGCTCTGATACCAATATGATGGGGAGCGCACAACAGAAACTATAGAATGGGCACTATTTACCTCTCAATTGGTGAGACCTAACAAATGAACCACAGAAACATTTCCATCAGCCAGATAGCCACTGTCAGAACGACTTTCTAAAGTCTCTCCGTCGTCCAACTTATGCCGATAACTAACTTCCTTCGGTGTGACTTGCTCTGTCGGCGAACACTTGCAACCTTTGGCTGATGCGTCGATGAGCCAACACAGTGATACACTGTTAGGGTTTTCAACTCTCACATAGTCTGATCTACACTCTATACCTAGCACATAGAGATGCTAGCGCATGCTACTGTGCACACTCCTCAGTTTGGAACATCTGCCTCATTGAACAGGAAAATAAAACAAGAAACAAAAAACACATATTGTACAATGAAGCCATTCCACTGATTTTGACAGAAATCTCACCAGTGGAATGCTTCATGATGACATACAACAACAAAATGGAAAGCATAGAGAGAATAGAAATCTACAACTATGCAATTGGTAATTACAGAGAATGGAAAACAGATTGACGAAACATAACAGTTTGATTTCTCCTTAACACAATGCACAATTACATTCGCACAATCTCCTCTTCGATCTGATTACAATATCTAATCTATCTGCATTTGATTCATTTCTTTGGGGTTTATAAGATTGCCCCGAGGAACACCAACCCTATTCCAAGTGGCTGGGAGACCGATTCCAAGCGGTTGGGAGAAAACTAACTAATTCCAAGCGGCTAGGAGACCAACTGTCTAACCACTAACAACTTGACAAAAGTGACCTAAGTCACTATGGACTTACAAACAAAAAGGAAAAATGCATTGGTCGTATAGACCTTATTACAACACAAAACTTGATTTCCTAAACAAACATGAATTTAAATGCCTCACGGAGGCCACCTTGTGTTAGGTGCTCCTGCACCAGAACAATCAATGGTCTACAAGCTGTCATGCTGAATCTTTCCAACATGGTGTTCACATACTTTGGCCTAACCAAAGTTTTCTATTAGCTCTGTCTCTTCTGATTTCCATTCCCAAGATGTATCTGGCTGCCTCTAAATCTGTCATCTCAAACTATGATGATGATTGAGACTTCAAATCAGAAATCAAATTATTACCATTCCCAATGAACAACATATCATCAACATATAATGCAATAATGAGACTGCAATCATTATCCATCTTAAGGTAAATACAATGATCTGATTTTCATCTCAGAAATCCCAAACTCAACACAAATCCATCAAATTTTTGGTACCACATCCTAGGAGATTGCTTCAAACCATGCAAAGGCTTTTTTAACTTGCAAACTAGATTTTCTTTACCTTTTACCACGTAGTGCTCTGGTTGTGAAATAAAGATTTCTTCATCCAAATCACCATGAAGGAAAGTTATCTTCACATCATCTGTTCAACTTCTAAATCATATGATGTAGGAAGTGATAACAAGAATCTCATAGATGTCAGTTTTACAACAGGAGAGAAAATATCACCATAATCTATTCCCTCAACCTGGGAATAACCCTTCGCAACCAACCTTGCCTTAAACTTCTCAACACTACCATCTAAACCAAATTTCTTCTTAAATACCCATTTGCATCCAACAGGTTTACGTCCATCAAGCAAGGGCACAAGATCCCAAGTATTGTTTTTTACCAAGGAAGCCATCTCTTCTTCCATGACCTCTTTCTAGGAATCTTCATCACTCATACCCATAGGCTCGCTTATGGTCCTAGCCTCATCAGTGTTAGAAATCAAAGAAAAAATACATGCAATGAATAACCAAACCTATTAGGTTGCCACCTTATCCATGTGGACCTCCTCAAAGATTAAGGTTGAGGTTATTCACCTTCTTTTTAACTTTCAGAGCTACTAGAGTTCTCCTCATTATCAGGACCAACAGATGTCTTCGGTTCAACTTTCTCAGGGGTGGAAGGAAGTTGAACCACATCCTCTTTCTTTTCTTCTTTCTCTAGATGTAGAACAATAGAAGAAGGGTTGAGCTCTCTGAAGATCACACTTCTACTATACAAAACTCTCTCAGCCACTAGATCCCAAAGCTTGCACCCTTTCACATCAATGCCATAACCAATGAAGATACACTTTATAACCTTATTCTCCAACTTAGACCTCTTCTCCTTAGGCACATGTGCATATGCCTCACAACCAAATACTCAAATGTGTCTCAAAGAAGGCTTTTTACCAGACCACACCTCCATAGGTGTCTTATCATCAAGCGTCAATGGAGGAGACCTGTTAACCAAGTAATAAGTGGTAGCAACAGCTTCATCCTAGAAATTTTGTTCAAGGCCAACTCCACTTATCATAACCCTTGCCCTCTCCATCAATGTTATGTTCATCCTCTCTGCAACTCCGTTCTACTGAGGGGTATATGGAGTTGTCTTGTGCCTCTCAATCCCATGTTCTTTACAGAAGTTGTCAAAATTTGTTGAACAAAACCCACCATCGTTATTAGTCCACAAACACTTAATCTTTATATCCTTCTAATTCTCTACAAGAGCTTTGAACTCTTCGAATCTACTAAAGACTTTAGATTTGCTTCTAAGAAAATACACCCGTGTCCTTCTATTGTAATCATAAATGAATGAAATAATGTAAACAAATTTTGAAATTGAAGGAACATTCACTAGACCAAACACATTAAAATGAATTGAGTCTAACACCTCAAAAGATTTGTGAGAATTGGAATAAAATTGAACATAATTTTGTTTACCATCGATGCAATGTTCACAAAAATCAAACTCAAGATTACAATCACTCATACCCTCAATGGGGTTTTTTATTTTTCAGGGTCATCAAACCCTTTTCACTAGTGTGACCAAGTCTTTGATGCCATAACATTGTCTTCTTAGCTGGAAGTTTCATCTCCATAGAATGAGCACCCTTAGGTACCCAGAAAGCATGACCATCAGAAGTAGATGCAACCATCCTCTTCTCTACTGGTTACAATGGTGAGGATGAAGACTCTGAAGTTCTCTTCTTTGAAATAGAGGTACTATTGCACTGTACCATGCATGCATCAAACTAAAACATAGTGCCAATCTGAATACCCTTAGCTAACACCATAGCTCATCTAGTTATCTTTCATCCTCCATTTGGGAAGACAACCTGCACACCAACATCATTCAACTTACTTATAGATAATAGGTTTCGTGCCAAACTAGGGATATGCAAAACACCATTGATCCCCTTCACTCATCCATCAAGGAATTGAATCAAGACTCTTCCATGGCCAACAATCTTTAGGTGAGAGTCATCACCCAAGTACACCTTCCCACCATCATATTCTTCATAACCCCGATGCAAGGTCATGTGAAAAGATGCACCAGAGTCAATAAGCCATACATCCTCAGACGCATGTGTTGCCAAGGCTGCAACAAACACTTCTCCATCATCTTGAGAGGACTTTTCAAAATTTGAATCATAGTTCCTCTTCTTTTTCTTCTTCTCCTCCTTGCACTCATTGCGGAAGTGACCAGGTTTGTCGTAGTTCCAACATAGAGCCTTGGACTTTCCAGGAGACTTTGATCTCCCATGGGATTTGGATCTTCCTTTTTCTTCTTTCTTCTTATCCTTTTTCTTACCTTTCTCTTTAGATCTACCATGAACCGCAAGAACCTCCTTAGCTGACTCAGATTTCTCCACATCTCTTCAGACAACAACAAAGAAACCACTTCATCCATCTTGAAGGTGGTAGTGGTATTCCCAATGGCCATAACAAGGTGGTCCCATGAATCTGGTAAGAAACATAGTAATGTCATACATCGATCCTCCTCCTCCATCTTCACACTAATAGAGGTCAACTGGGCAACAAGCATATTGAAAGTATTCAGGTGATTAGAGATGGATCCTCCATCTTCCATCCTTAGAGAATACAATTTATTTCATAGGAATAACTTGTTCACTAGGGATTTAGCTTGATAAACATCTCCAAGATTTTTCCAAAGATCTTTTGCAGTCTTCTCTTCATGGATATTCAGGAGCACCAAATCAGCCAAAAAAAGTCTTATTAGACCCTTAGCCTTTCGATCCATCAAATGCCAATTTTCTTGTTTCATGTCCGATGGCATGGTTCTGGATACTGCGAGCCATAGATCTCTATCCACCAATAAGTTGTCCATCTTTAGTTTCAGCAACTAAAATTTGCCTCCATTAAACTTGTCTATATCAAACCTCCTAGATGTGCTTGCCATCTCTTTCCTGCAACAAAGATTTCAAAAATCCCTTGCACAAGCTCCCACTCAAATGAAGATAAGCTTAAAAAACCCTCTACCCAAACACTAGAACTGAAGGTGACCAGGCTATGATACTAATTGAAATGAAGCAAGGTATGCGAAAATGCTTCCTACATTGATCTATTGAGGCAAGGTTTTTGCAAATTTTAACTTTTACAATTACAGATTAAGATGCACATTAACATAAATGTAATAACAATATCCAAATGCAAATACAAAACTCACAACATAAGATATCCGTGGGGAAAATCCATGGGTTGAAAAACCCCACACTCCAAAACCTGCACAATGTATTATCAAATCAAAAGATGATTACAACACACTTGCAATGCAATCTCTTTCAGGAGTACACAATGTCGATTTTCATTCACATCCCATTACCTCTCACATTCTTGGTGTAGGGGCACCCACAGGTCTTCATGCCTCTAAGGGGTAAAAAGTTGATATTTTGTTTTGTTTGAGTTGTTTGCATTTAATAAGGTCTTCTTAGACCATTTCATATGTGTTGGAGTTTAGTTTGAGTCATTATGTGTAAGTTAGGGTCTAGATGTGGAAAAGTTGTCATATGTTATCATTGTTATCTTTACAAATCTTGCATTTTGTTATCAACTCTTCAAAATGTTGTTAAAAGTGGATAGTTGGGGTCAATTGAAGGGATCCAACTGATTGTATGGGCATAAATGAGCCCCATTGTAGGATTCAGGGTTGGTTGAAGGATTTTTGGAGAGAAAAGCAATAAAATAACTCTATTTTCTACATTTTTCAGATGTTTCTTATTGTTCCCTTGCACAGTACAGCCTTGTATGGACATGTCAGGGTCTAAAATTGATTGGAGATGAAAGAAAATTGAATCTACTTTCCAAATATCTTTGTTGCATCAAATTTTAGTTTGTTTTGAGGGAGTTGTGTTGGTTTTAGTTCAAACTGGTCAAAACCCTAGTTAGGGTAACCAATGAATAAGGAAAATGCATATCTTTTCCTTCCACTGGTAGAAACCCATGAAACTTGGTGGAATGGCTTATGTTTGTGTATATTTTGATATTCCTAAGTTGTAGAGGTAGGGGTGTAAGTTTGCACGTGTAATGAAGGCTTGAAGGTCTGATATCTCTATGTATCAACCCTATAAACCCTAGAGACTTGAAGAAAATGTTTGTAGGTTCTTGTAGGATGATCCTTGTGGTATGAACAATTGTTTGGGATCATGTGTGATGTATTTGATGAGTTGGAATAGGAGTCAAGACCTCTTGAAGTCAAGAACCTAATTCTGTCATGCCTAATAGCCCTTTTAGGCCTATTAAGAAAGGAGGACAGTCAAAATTTGAAGCATTCTATACAAAGAACCTTACCTTGGTTTTGAGGTATGTTCAATAATGGCCAAATGGGTATCTAAAACAAGTCTTATTTCTTGGAGATCAGTTTTGGTTGGGAAGTTATGTCCAAAAATGCCTTTTTGAAAGACTACAAGGGAAAGGGGTTAGTTGCGAAGGAATGTCCTATGGATAGTGATCTAGGGTTTTGGTAAATGATTGGTTGGTTGTGTCTAGTTAATACATACCCATGCTTTGAATCAAATTGGTATCAGAGCATAGGTTGGTCAGAAGAGGGAAAAGTTGAAGTGATATTGTGGTCAAGATGCCTCCAAAAACAAATATAATTGCTAGAGAAGTGAGTGAGTTGAAGGAGAAACATGCAAGAGAGATGAGAGTGTTGAAAGAAACATTTGAATCTAGAATTGCTGCCCTCAAAAGAAATTAGAAAAGGGGAGTTATCACAGGAGATCTAAGTGATCAAGAAGAAGAAGAAGAAGAGTTGGTGGAAGAGAATCCACAAGAAGGGTCCCAAGAAGAGTTGGATCTTGAAGATTTGAAATTTGCAAAGTTACTGAAGGCAGTCAAAGGAGATGGTTCCAAAATAAAGATGGAACTACCAGTTTATGGAGAAAGTCTAAACAATGAAGAGCTTCTTGATTGGATAAGTGAACTAGACAAATATTTTGAATTTGAAAATGTACCTGAAGACCAACAAGTAAAGTTGGCAAGGACAAAGTTGAAGGGTCATGCATCCCTTTGGTGGGACTATGTGCAAGATGAGAGAAGGAAGCTGAGCAAATCCAAAATCACCTCTTGGAACATAATGGTTGCAAAGTTGAAAGGTAAATTTCTACCTAGTGATTATGCCACTCAATTGCATAGGCAATTATAAAATTTGAGACAAAAAGATATGGATGTAAAGGCATATACAAAGGAGTTCTATAAACTAAGTATTAGATCAGGCCATCTAGAGGACGAAGTTGATAAGGTTGCAAGATACCTTAATGGGATAAAGTATAGCCTCCAAGATAAACTTAGTCTCACAAGCCCAATGATAGTAGAAGAATGTTATCAACTAGCCTTGGAGGTTGAAGCAAAGTTGCAAAGAAAGTAAGAGCAACAAGGTAGAGGTAGAGGAAGGACAAACTTTAGAGGTAGAGGGACATTTGCTGATTCAAGACAACCACATGGGAGTCAAGGAGAGACAAGTAATACCCAAGAACAAGGTACAGATTCAAGAGGCAGTTTTAGGGGCAGAAGATCAGATTTTAGGGGCAAATTTAGAGGCCAAAGAGGAGGATCAACTAGACTCACTGGGAAATGCTATAAGTGTAATAAATTTGTAGGCCATTAAGCATGGAAATGTACTAAAAATTAGTCTACTACTTCATTTGGAGGAGAAAGAAGAAATTATATTGCACAAGTAGAAGATAGTGAAAGTGTGAAATATCCATCACATGATACTACTCCAAAAGTTGGAGAATCTCTCATGATGAGAAGAACCTTGATCAAAGTACCCATGGAGAAGGAACCACCACAAAGGAAATCACTTTTCAGGACTACATGCAAATGCCAAGGTAAATGTTGTAAAGTTGTCAATGATTCTAGTAGTACTGATAACTTGGTTTTTGTTGAAATGGTAGATAAGTTAAAATTGGAAAGATTACCTCATGCCACTCCATATAAGGTCTCATGGCTAAATAAGGGGAAACAAGCATTAGTTAATGAGCAACGTTGGGTAGAATTCCACATAGGGGGATACAAGGATAAAGTATTGTGTGACATTATTCCCATGGATGTTTGCCATATGTTGCTTGGTAGACCATGATAATATGTAGGAGGGCAGTTCATGATGGTAGGAAAAACACCTATACCATAGAGAAGGATGGGATTTCTTACACTTTGACACCTTTGAAAGAATAAGGTCAAGAATCACAAGTGGGTTCTAGTGTCATGTTGATAAATGAGAAGGAGTTTGCACAAATCTTAGAAAAAGAAGACAAAGGCTTTGCAAGCATTAATAGACCTCGGACTATCATGACAATAGTTAATATTTATGACTTGCTATGGGAGATCCAAAGCATGTTGAAGGATAATGTAGACATAGTTGTGGCTAAGTTTTCACATTCCTTACTACCAACACAAAGGATCAATCATTTAAAGTTGTTTGAAGAGAATGGATTTGAGTCTAATGTGCAAGTTGACCAAGGTGAGTTGCTAGCAAACATAGTACATGATTCAAATTTTCAGTTATTAGGTTGCAAGGATAGAGCTTTCCATTTAGTTCACCATGTTAACCATATGCCATTTGAGTTTGAAGATGCAAGGAGATTTATGTCTGCTACTAGAACAGTAGAGAGGGTTGTAGATGGGGAAGATCAAATTGCCATTGTGGGTTTGCAGACCAAGCTATTTTAGTCAGATGTTGCCATGTTGAAAGAATCACTAAGAGAGTGTGAGAAGCAGAGCAAAGATGATATAACCGAGGATGGTGCTCCACAAGTAGTTACAGAGGACAATGTTAACATTGTTATTATCCAAGTACAAAAGGAAGAGTATGAACAATCTACTGGGAAGACTGATCAATTTCAACTGTCATTGCATGAGGTATCTTTGGGAGGTGAATTGCAACATAGTTTATATAACTGTTATATGTTTTGTCAAGGCTTATCAGTAGTTGCAAGTATATTTCAGTCCCTTCAAGTCAAAGAAAACAAGCAACTTGAGTTTGATGCTTCACATACATGATATGGAGCTACTGCTTCAGCTGTTAAGGCACTGTTGAAAGAACGATTTAGAGGTGCAGATGGGGGACAAGCTTATTTTGACAAGTTCAAATACCTTTGCCAAGTGTTCCAGAGACCTAAAGTCAAAATGAAGCAAGCATGGGACTGTTTTAAAGAAGATAATGTGAAGGGATTTAAATACAACAGGCAAGAGATTTCAAGCATGCTTCTCATGTTGCTACCCTCCATTCAAGTGGAACTTGAATTTTTTTCTTCCCTTGGGAGTATGGTGCAGGGGCACCCACAGGTCTTCATGCCTCCAAGGGGTCAAAAGTTGATATTTTATTTTGTTTGAGTTGTTTGCATGTAATAAGGTCTTCTTAGATCATTTGATATGTGTTGGAGTCTAGTTTGAGTCATTTGGTGTAAGTTAGGGTCTAGATGTAGAAAAGTTGTCATATGTTATCATTGTTATCTTTACAAATCTTGCATTTTGTTATCAACTCTTCAAAATGTTGTTAAAGTGGATAGTTGGAGTCGGTTGAAGGGATCCAACTAATTGTATGGGCATAAATGAGCCCCATTGTATGATTCAGGAGTTGGTTGAAGGATTTTTGGAGAGAAAAGCAATAAAATAACTTTGTTTTCTACATTTTTCAGACATTTCTTGTTGTTCCCTTGCACAGTACGGCCTTGTACAGACGTGTCAGGATCTAAAACTGATTGGGGAGAAAGAGAATTGAATCTACTTTCTAAATATCTTTGTTGCATCAAATTTCAGTTTGTTTTGAGGGAGTTGTGCTAGTTTTAGTTTAGACTGATCAAAACCCTAGTTAGGGTAACCAGTGAATGAGGAAAATGCATATCTTTGCCTTCCACCAGTAGAAACCCATGAAACTTGGTGGAATGGCTTATGTTTGTGTATATTTTGATATTTCTAAGTTGCAGAGGTAGAGGCATAAGTTTGCACGTGTAATGAAGGCTTGAAGGTCTGATATCTCTATGTATCAGCCCTATAAACCCTAGAGACTTGAAGAAAATGTTTGTAGGTTATTGTAGGATGATCCTTGCGGTATGAACAATTGTTTGGGATCATGTGTGATGTATTTGATGAGTTGGAATAGTAGTCAAGACCTTTTGAAGTCAAGAACCTAATTTTGTCATGCCTAATAGCCCTTTTAGGCCTAGTAAGGAAGGAGGATAATTAAAATTTGAAGCATTCCGTACAAAGAACCTTACCCTAGTTTTGAGGTATGTTCAATAATGGCCAAATGAGTATCTAAAACAAGTCTTCTTTCTTGGAGATCAGTCTTGGTTGGGAAGTTATGTCCAAAAATGTCTTTTTGAAAGGCTACAAGGGAAAGGGGTTAGTTGTGAAGGAATGTCCTATGGATAGTGATCTAGGGTTTTGGTAAATGATTGGTTGGTTGTGTATAGTTAATCCATACCCATACTCTGCATCAATTCTCTAACCACTTATTTATCAAGCCTCTTTGGTGGTTATCCAATGTTGGTTTTTCCATGTCAGCAAATAACAAACTAACTGTTGATGCCTTTATTAAATATAGGCCAATTTTTTCTTTGCCCCCCTTAAACTCCCTCGTTAATTATCTTAGGGGGATACCACAGCTGAAAAAGTCACCAAAATGTATCTTTGTGCATGTACACAAGGTGCCGAAACATGGGAAAACTATGCCAAGTCAACATGGGATCCTACAAAATAGTGTTGAATAAATAAATACAACATTAGGAACTTGCAAAGCTTGAGACACCTTAATTCCCAACACAAAGTCCTACATTATACACTAAGATGTCAGGGTTTTAAAAATTTCCTTACTAGAATACCTTTTGATGTTTCAAGGTATTTTTACCTTCTTCCCCCTTTGGGATGCAAAGTCTCGAAACTTTATCATTTAAACAAAAACCCTACCTGCCTCCTTGAACGATCCAAGTGCCATTAATGGCCTTGAATAGATGAAATCAAGCAAATGAAGACTCCCATACTACTCCAGGTACCAGTTGATCCCCTCAAGGATGTAATGGCATGGGTGAATGACCCAAAAGAGCATGATTTTAGGTGTAAGCCATGTGAAAATGATGTGAATCGGCATGAGTGGCCATTTTCACTTGCAGATGACCAAGAACTCTTCTTCCATGATGGCTTGTTGAGGCAAGAGGTAGTACATAATGTAGTTTCTCATTCATAACAAAGGAGATGTAAATTTTGGTTGTAAAACAAAAATCAAGAAAGAAGAAAACAAGTGTAACCTATAGGGTTTCCTCCAATGAATGCTTTTAGAGCATTTTCATTGTGAATTTTTTTGGGGTTTTCTCCCAAAGGATACGATAGGGAATTTTAATCATCAAAAAATGAATTAAATGTGTAGATCTAGAATCTTATTGAGTGTATCCGTCAATATTGCATGAATTTTTTGTGATTTAGTAAATCCCTTGATCACATTTGCTGATTTGAGTATTGTTCTTGATTAGTTGGTCAACTAGAAGGTTGTAAAATCCTTTGTAAATCTTTTGCAAGGTATATTTTCAAGAAAATGCAAGAAATTCATAGGTTTGTTTATGGATTATTAAGGTATGCTCAATCCTTTGTCCTACAATTTCATGTATTTGCTTGCTGGTGTGCATAGAGCCTAGCTCATGTATGGAGTTTACAAGTCTAGGATTTTGTTTATATCTTGATTAATGTATCATAATTTGATTACTTTGATGTCTCCTTTGGTTGATGACTTACAATCTACTACCCTTATCAGATAAAGGCACTGATCTATTGTATGTTCAAACTCCCATCCCACCAACACACCAAAACAAAACAAAACCTTAATCTTTGTCTTTATTTGTGTTGTTTATTTTACCCACATCCATGTCTAGATGTGTAAATTTGCATTAGGGGCTATCAAAGCATCATTTTTAGACTTTTTGATCTCATTCTGACACCACCAAATTTAAACTTTTCATGTCAAAATGATAAGAGTTGTCATATATCAAATGCCTTTGTTAAGTTACCTTTAGTCGCAAAATGACAACTTTCTTGTTTCACATCCCAATCGTTGTGATCACCCATTGTTGAGACATCATTTTTAACTTGGTCCATGTCCATTTTTTGCATTAAATCTAGATGAGAGAATTATTTTGGATGAGGATCACTCATTACTTTATTCAAATTCTTGGGAGTAGTTATCTAGTTTGTGGCGATTTAGGAAAATAATTAAATTGGATAATCTATATAGGATGGAAAGAAATCCTTTTACGGGGGTATCAGTGATTGTATTTATCCTAATATGGAAAGCTTTCAGATCCATATGCCTTCTAGTTGGGAGATTTTAAAAGTTTATGTTTTTTGTAGATAATTTATGGAAACAATTAAATCAAGGTTTTCATAAGAGATAAAGAAAAAATGTTTGGTAGGGGGTTTCATGACATCATCATGGACAACATGGTAATATTTCAAGATAAAATACCATTCCAACCAAAAGTTATGCATATATCTTCATTTGTCGAGTTGCTGGATTTGTCGGGCAAATTTTATAAGGTTTTTGGAAATGGATTTGGGCACTTTTCAAGTTTAATTTCACTTCTCCAAGTTGAAAAAACTAAAATCTATAGTTTTTGGAGCCTTTTTCAATTTAAAAGGTACTTAATTCCTTCATATATCCATAATTATCCTTTATTAAGTTCAAATTTTGAAAGGCTTTTTAAAATCTCCAAGTTTCACTTTAGTTTGCACTCCATAATTAACCCCCAACAAGTTCCTAAACAATGCCTAACCTTTGATTTTCATTTTTCATTCACATTTTTAGCACATTCCAGAGGTTTTATCTAGATTAAGTACAAACTTTGTCAGAGGTTAGTTTGCTTGTGAAAACCTCCCTAACCCTTGACATTCTTCATTAAAAGCATTTAAAATTGAGTTTTTGGAGGTTGTGACAACCTCCAAAATCCCTGACATACTCTTTGAAAGCATTTTTAAACCCTTTTGTTGGAGCTTTAAATGTTACTGAGAACTAATCTAGTTCTCAGTACTAACAAAATCTCTGATATTTCTATTCTTTGGTTCATGAATACCCTAAAACTCCTAACTCTCCTCTTCATCATCATTTTTTTGCCCTAGTTGTCATAGTTGCAAGGGAAACGCTATGGAATGGAATGATTACAGGATAGGCACAAAATGGAGATAATAAAAATGTTTTAGAGTATGGACACCATCAAAGCATAACAGAGTGGGGATTTTTGTTAGATAATATAGTTGTATTTGCTCTAGTTTTTGCCTGCAAAATGTGAAAGCATAGACCAGACACAAGAACTATTTGGTAATATGTCTTAAAGCAATGTGGACTCATGGGATGTCATTCTTGTAGAACACTTTAAAAACTTTCAATTAAATGCACTTCATAGGTTTGAATGCCATCCTCCACAGCCATTGTCAACATCCTCTTGTCCCGCGCCAAAACAAGAGCTAAAGAATAGGATATGGACATTCATCAAAACATGATTGAAAGAGGATTTTTGTTAAATTTTGTAGGTGCATATACTATGTTGGACATGTATGCAAGATGTGGATGCATAGACAAGGCATTGAACTATTTGATAGGCCAACCACGAAAGGAAAAAGACATGATCTCATGGACTGCAACGAATGTAGAGATCTAGACAAAATGGATTTGCTGAAAAGGTTTTTGCATTGCCAATATCCACCCACCAATGAAGAGTTTGAGCTAAGGAATAGAGTGTAGGCATTCATTGAAGCATAATTGGAGAGGAATTTTCGCTAGATATTATAGATGCAAACACCCTGGTAGACATGAATGGAAAATGTGAAGCACGAACAAGGCATATGAATTGTTAGACAAGATGCATCAAAGAAACACAGTCTCATGAGGCACCATGACTGCAAGATATGTACAAAATGGATTGTATTAGGATTTCACAATGATGACATTCCACAACCTCATGCTAGTATCTTCTCTTCCTGCACTTGATTGGAGGGCTTTAGAACGGGTTACAGGCATCTATCAAAACACATCAAAATGAAATTTCTATTTGATATTTGTGAATTTTGTTGTAGACACGTATGTAGATCTCATAACATATATACAAGGAACCTAAAATCCCTGGCAAAGCGCCTTTAAAAGAATGTAATTTCATGGTATACAATGATAGCAGCTTCTGCACAAAATACAAGTTTTTCAAAAGCTTTCAAACAATACAAGGGCTACAACAATATGGAATGATGGAACTATGGCCTCAAATGGAATGAGTGATTATACAATTCACCTCCCAAATGCATATTGTCAAACTCTGTTATTTACCAATATATTGATTTAGAAAGGACATACATACTACTCAACAGACCAACAGATCCCTTATCAAGCAATCTATGGGTTACATAATGTGCTACATTTACATTATCAAACCAGGGAATCGTATTCTTCTTGAATGATGCATGTACTATGTGTACAGTTAAGGATTCCTGAGTTTTATCTTAGAGGTTGTGTAAGGGAAATAAATAAATTACAATATTCTAAGTAAACATGAATAATAGAAAACAACTAGATCACCTAATACTATAGTAATCAAATGTCTTTATATAATTTCTATGTAAAAAAGGAACTGACAAGTGGTTCAGTGAATGATCACCTTGACTCAATGGACTTGACAATACAAACTACCAAGGTTAAACTACTTCACATGATTCATAACAATAAAACATCAATCATACACATTTATATAAACATACAATTTATAAACTGAACATATGAACAAAGTGGAGAAGCACAGTACCTCAAGTGGCCGTCTTGAGTGGATGTGATCCCACAAGATCTAATTAAATCTCTACCAAATCTTTGTAGTCATAAACAAAACTCAAAAACACATATTCTTTATTGAATGCCAAAAGTAACAAGGATACAATAAAATCTACTATTGTATCTCTATTCAAAACTTGTATGAAACAAAATCTAATCTTCCTCCATTCAATCTAGCTAATCGAGATCAACATTGTTTTGATGAGTAAAGCTACTGGACAATAAATGTCTTAATTGCCCATTATCCCACATCATAGGAAAGGACTTTATTATAGAGCAACAAAAAATAGGAAACTAACATGAAGGTGGCAGAGAAAACATAGTCCTACTACAATTCTATCTCTTCATTATCCATAAAGAATAATCATGAAATAGAAACATAATCATAGAGCATGATCTAGGTTCCTCAACTGCATCATTTATTGAAAGATAACTATTATAGAGTCATGGGTGATACATCCTAGTTAATTTAGGATCTTCTTCCTTTGGCTACAATTACCTGTATCATCTTTTGTGGATATCAACATCTCCTTTGGCTGCAAGTTGTTCAGTGTTCTTCATGATACGATCCAAGATTTTGTTGCATGAGGAGTTAGTATATAATATTTATGCATCATTGCCACTTAGAATCAACATAAAATACTAACTTATCACATAAACAATCTATTATCCACACATAATTAATTATCAGCATATTATATACCATCTTCATGCTTCAGTGTCTCAAGGATAAACATGGACATAATTAATACATATGAGTCTAGAAATGTCTTTGGGAAATAGGTAATTAAAGAAATAAAAACAAGACAAATGATGGTCCCATCACACCCCCAACTAATCATCTTGTTGGTCCTCCAGTAACCAAGGTCTCAAATTGCACTTGAGGGTTATCTCCCTATAGTTTGTTGGCTCTTCTACACCTTTTTCTTGTCTGAGGTAGAATCCTTTATGGCTTTCTAATCTGTCCCATCTACTTTGTTCTGCAATCTGATTAGTCCTCTGCCCCATCCAGTGTGGAATAGGATAGAGTAGCAAAGGAGGATGGAAGACTAGTGGTAACCATGTTATCCCATTTTCCTTAGCTGACCTTATATATCTTTGTGCTCTATGAATTGCTACTGACAAGTTAAAGACAGAGTGAGCCTCCTTTCTTTGTAGTGTTGGTGTCAATTTCTTCCATCTGTCTTGTGAAAATCTCATAGTTTCCTTACCAATCTTTCCTACCAATTCCCCAAATTTTCAATAGTCCATGGCTCTACATTCCAACAACTTATTTTCTACCTCTTTATGTTCAATCAAGCCCACCCATTCCTCCACTATCTTCTGGGGGTTGGGAGATTGTGCCCTTAATTTGAGAGGGATTGACTTCTCTCTTTCATTATATTGCTACATTAACTCTCCCCTCCTATTCTCATTCTATATAAATGAGGCCAAGGCCCTCAATTGTACATCCCCAATTCCAACTAGGGGATTCCAGTGAGTATCATAAGGAATGGCAAGTTTATATAGGTAGAATTCACATAATGTGTTTTGCAATTCAAGGGTAGCTTTTTGGTAAGTGGTTAGGAACAAAACATGTGTCAATAAGGAGATAGGGGCATCACTGTATAGTTGGCTAAATTGGAAACTCAGGTACCATTCTTGCAAGTAGAGGGTATACACCCTAGCAGGTGGC
Source organism: Cunninghamia lanceolata (assembly GCA_027924645.1). NCBI lineage: Eukaryota > Viridiplantae > Streptophyta > Pinopsida > Cupressales > Cupressaceae > Cunninghamia > Cunninghamia lanceolata. Next base: position 7,637,574 of record BSBN01000738.1, read on the forward strand.
CTACATCTCATCAACTGTACAGTCATGTCTACCATTCTATCTACCTTGAACTTCAACCTTTTTATCTCTGCATTTTTCATCTCAATTTCCTTACCATGTTGCTCCTTCATTTCACCTTGTTCCTTTACTAGCTTATCTATTTCATTCCACATTTGTAAGGTGATTGAAAGTAAGGTAATTGGAGTAGGTTCTATAGACTGGTCTTCTGGCTTCACAGGCTCTCAATTTCTCCTATTTCTCTCAACGATGGCCAGTTGGGCCAATTGTTCAAGTCCTGATCCCTATTTATGGCAATCATGCAATTGTTCTTCTAACTTCCTAACCTTGTCATTCAGTTTAGTTTCTTTCTGTTGATAATCCTTATGTTTCTCCTCCAACTCTACAATCTTCTACATTGCTCGTTGTAACTCATCTTTCTCACCCTCTGTTGTTTCTTTGGATTCTAACAATAACTCTTCTTCCTGTGGTTCATCTTGAGGGATTGAGAAATCTAGTTCTCCATTATCAGAGGGAGGCCTATGACTTTTCTTGGCTATCCATATATCTTCTTCCTCAAACTCCTCATCAGACTCCTGAACAAGTGTGTAACCCAAATTTTTTTGTCCTCTGTCAATGTTACCTTTTCATTCACCCTTATTCGATTTTTCATAATCCTTGCCTAAGAAAAAGGTCGATCTACTATTTTCCCTTTTTGATCAATATGTTTACTCCTTAGGTCAGCTCTTTGTTTTAAAAAAAAATCATTCACCTGTCGTCTTATGTGCAAAATAATTGTAGTATTGAACCTTCAAACTTGAACCTTTTCAAAAAATTCAATGGTTCAAAGGTTCAATGGTTCAATGTTCAATGTTTCTAGAGAAGTCATTTACCCTTGGTCCCCTTGCATAATGCAATTTGTATCTTTGAAAATCCCAATTGAACCTCATATTGGAGTTCAAAGGTTCAATGGTTCAAAGGTTCAATGTTCAATGTTTGTCACGAAATGTTCCATAACAAATGTATCTATGTAATTAGTCTCACTTTTCCTAAAGTCTTCTTTAAGTCAAAATTGTAGGAGATTTTCATGGAGAAAATCATTTAGAGGGAAATATATTCGGAACACCTTATGAAATGGAAAGTTTTAACTTTCAAGAGGTTATGGGTAATGATTACACATCAAGGTTGTGTGCAAGAACTACTCACAATTAATGCATCTATCAGAATTTATGTCTTATCAAGCAAATTTAGCACGAATTAATTGATCCAGTAATTATTCGACCAGATTTTATGCCTTTTATCGAGAAAGAATAGGCCAATTTTAGCAGTAAAACATACAGGGTATTTTTTTTTACGATCTGCTTCTGATCTGCTTTCAATGGCTTTCTAGGGTTTTTTAGGGTTTCTGCTTTCTTTTTCTCTGATGATGGAGGTTACTGCCTTGGGCAGTACCTCTGGGAACCAGACCTTGGTGGGTGAGGATCTTTCCAAGGGATGGAAAGGGGTTTTGACAGGGAAGAAGAATCTCTCTCCTAAAGGCGATTTTGGGGTTCCAATTCAAAAGGAATCGATGGAAGGTATGGCTTTGGACATACCTGATGATTTGGTCAAGGAAATAGTGGCAGCCATGGATCTAGCCTTGGTCGGTAAGCTTTTCTCTCTTTGCCCTAATATTGAGATGGTGTGGGAGTGGGTGTCTAATCGGTGGAGGATCAAAGGCAGCGTTTCTATCATCGCTATGACAAGAGGTTTGTTCTTATTTAAATTTACAAGTAAAGAGGATATGTTAGCTATTTTGGCAGGAGGGCCGTGGCTTTATGGCACTCATTCACTCGCTTTGTGTACCTGGAAACCTGGATTCAGTCCCAACATAGATTTGAACCAGACTGCCCCAGTTTGGGTGAGGCTCCTGGGGTTTCCCTTGGAATATTGGGATGAAAAGATTTTTTCTGCTATTGGTAATTCCTATGGTCAGTATGTGACCTTGGATAACACCACTCGGGCTAAGTCCCATTGTGTGTATGCTATATTTTGTGTTAATGTGGAGATTCACAAAACCCTCCCCATGTCCATAGAGTTAAACTCTAAATACGGGATCTAGACCTAGCTGATTCTCTATGAAAATGCTACTACTTTCTGTCAGATTTGTAAGAAGGGCCGTTTAATGACCCATTGTAAGTTGAAGCAAATGGGAGACAATGTTGATCTTAACAAAGAGGGCGATGATAACTCATCCAAACAAGACATCCCTAACAATCAGGGAATGGGGGTAATGAGGAAAATGTTATTACAGAAAAATCTATAGAGAGGGATATGGAGATGGGTTCTCAGAAGCCTAGTGAGGATGACTACCACCACCTTGATCAACAGGATACTCAGAATCCTTTGGTACTTGAAGAGGGTGAGATTCAATCCCAGTCAGCGGAGGCTATTGATGAGGGTGAAGAGCCCCTAGTTACTATTGGGCTGAATGCCCAACTCCTAGATTCGGATTGAAATAATAGTGCTGCGACCTTCCAACCATCCTCTAAGTAGAAATCTTCTCATGTTCTAGACAGAACCATGGCTGAGACTACTGAGGAGGGATTTTTTGAGAATCAGGTAGCTATTCCTTCCTTGTCCACTAGAATCAGACCTAGTGGTAATGGTAATTACCAAGAAGATTGGATTACCCCTAAGAAAAAGAATCGTAGGACTAAAAAGTATGCTGATGTTGGAACAGACTCTAGACAAGGAAGACTGACTCTTAGAGAAACAAGGCAAAGAGAGATTGCCAGGGAGATTGCCAGTGGTAGGCAAAAAACACTAGAGATTCAATCTCAAAAACCTCCTAAATGAGAATTATTTCTTGGAAATTGAGGGGCTTCAATAGCCCCACCAAACAGTGTGAAGTGAAAAACTGTATTCTGGATCATAAGATAGATATTCTTTTACTTCAGGAAGTTAAGATGAATGAGGAGAATTTTAAGATGATAGCGGATAAAATCTAGCCCAAGGCTACTTTCTATATTAGCCCAGCTATGGGAGCCTCTAGAGGAATTTTTACCATGTGGAATGATGCTAAAATCCATGGTACTCTTGCTGCTACCAATAAGCATTTTCTGATCGTCAAATTCTCTTTGCCTTCTTTTAATTGGTCCCTGATTAATATTTATGCCCCAAACACTAGGGCCCTAAGGAAAACCTTATGGATAGATTTGGCTAATACTCTTTCCATTTCCCCTCGTTCTTTTTGGATGTTGGCTAGAGACTTTAATACTCCCTTATATCCTTCAGAGAAAATGGGGGGTATTCTAGACTACTCTGATAGTATGTTTGATTTTGCAGAATTTATCAATTCTTTTTGGTTGCTGGATGTGGAGCTTCAGAATCAAAATTTTACCTAGTCTAACAAAAGGAGAGGAGATCAAATGATACAAGTTAAATTGGACAGATTTCTTATTTCTAACAATTGGGACAACCACCATAATATGAGTCTGGAGGCTTTACCAAGAACCATGTCTGATCATAGTCCTATTCTCTTCAATTGGAAGGACCAGCGTAAGTGTGGCCCCTTCCCTTTCAGATTTGAAGCTATGTGGATTAAACATAAAGATTTTAGAAATCTTGTGGCTCATTGGTGGCAAATTCCAATTTAGGGTACTCCTATGTTTCAGCTGGTCAAGAAGCTCCTTCATATTAAACAAGAGGTTCGTGGTTGGAACAAATATAGTTTTGGTAATGTGTTTATTCAGAAGAAAACTATCTCTGGTAGACTAGCTGACCTTCAACATCTAATGGCTCAAGGAGTTGTTACTGATGACATTACCCTGGAGGAAAGTAATCTGATTTCTGACTAGAAGAATCTTATGAGCAAAGAAGAAATTTTCTAGAAACAGAAGTCTAGGGTTCAGTGGCTCAAAGAAGGGGATCGGAATACTAATTTTTTTCATCTATCAGCTATGAAGCATAGGAAAGCTAATTCTATTTCTAAATTATGCTTGGAGGATGGAAATATTATCACTGACGACAATGAGATTGGGAATCAAGCTATGTTGTTTTTTCAGAATTTGCTGTCAAAACAAGCTGATAATGCTGTCAATGGGCAGATTATGGGCCAGTTCCTGGATAGAATCCCCTCGTTGATTACGGAAGAGGACAACATCGAAATGTTAAAACCAATTTCTGAGGAAGAGGTTCATGCTGTCTTATTTTCTATGGGCCCTTTCAAAGCTCCAGGCCCTGATGGATTTCCTCCGATATTCTTTCAGGAATATTGGGATATTGTGGGCTTTGATGTAACTGCTGCTGTTAGGGATTTCTTCAGAACTGGTAAACTTCTAAAGTAGATCAACAATACTTTTATTGTGCTTGTCCCTAAAAAGCCTAAGCCTATGCATCTTTCTAATTTCAGACCTATTAGCTTATGTAATACCATCTATAAGCTGTGTACTAAATTGATTGTTTTGAGGTTTCAGCCTTTTTTGGATAAAATTATTTACCCTTCTCAGAAAGGCTTTGTCCCTGGTCGTCAAATTCTTGATGCTATTATTTCCACTCATGAAACAATCCATTCTATGGATAAGAGCAGGATCCCTGGTATGGTTCTAAAGTTAGATATCTCTAAGGCCTATGATAGAGTTTCATGGAAGTTCCTGTTTAAAGTCATTCAAAAAATTAGTTTTAATGATAAAATATCCCTTCTCATTCATGAGACTATTTCTACTGCTAAATTCTCTATTCTGGTTAATGGGGTTCCCAGGTGTTTTTTGTCTTCTAGGAGGGGGATTAAACAGGGAGATCATCTTTCACCATATTTGTTTATCATGATGGCTGAGGCCCCTCGGGAGATATGTTCACTCTAAGATTACCTCTAAGGAAATTGTGGGTATTAAACCTGCATCTTCTCTCCCTCCTATATCTGTGCAGCAGTTTGTGGATGATACCATCCTCTTTGGTATCTCTTCTATGGTTGAAGCTTGAAGGTGGAAGAATATTCTAAATGACTATGCCAAAGCCTCTGGTCAATACATCGATTTTTAGAAAAGCAATGTGTGTTTTTATAACACTCAGGTTGATCTCTGGAGAAAAATTATTAATATTATTGGATGTGCTGAGGCTGACCTTCCTGTTGTTTATCTTGGCCTCCCTCTTAATGTTAAAGAGGTTTCTTCGGGATTTTGGAATGGAATTCTAGAACAAACTCAAAAGAAGTTGGTTGGATGGAAGGGGAAGCTCTTCAGTAGTGCTGGTAAATTACAGCTTTTACGAGCTTCTTTACAAGGTATTCCTACTTATTTCCCATCTCTTTTTAAAATGCCTAGGTTTATTGCTGACAAGTTGGAGCAGATCCAAAGAAAATTCCTATGGACAGGTGTTGAAGATAAAAAGAGAATGTCTTTGGTTAGCTAGGAGAAAGTTTGTCTTCCCAAATCTCATGGTGGTCTTAACATTAGAACTATTAGGAATATGAATAAATCCTCCTTTCCAAAATTAATTGGAATTTGGTCCATAGTCATAAAGAGTGGGTGGCCATTATGCAAGCTAAGTATTTACAGGGAACTAATAACCTTAGTTTCCTTCATCAGGAGGGGCTTCCTTAGGGCTCTGTTATTTGGAATAAAATGCTGAAGTCTAGAAGCTTACTCAAACAAGGGCTTAGATGGAAACTGGGGAATGGTAATTCTATCAACTTTTGGGAAGACATTTGGGTGAATGATAAGGCCCTTGATGGTCAAGGAGATTATGGAGTTATTGCTGGCATTGCTAAACAGTTTTTTGGGTCCAAAGTTTGTCATTATATTCACAATAACAATGGTATCAGGCACTGGAAAAATCTTCTGGATTGTTATGCTCAACACCCTGAGCTCACCCCTAGGATGCGTTCCATTCAACAATTGCTGCTAGGGGTCAAATTTCCCCTCTTTCCTAGGGAAGATGAGTTGTATTGGTGGTCGGATAAGAAAGTTCGGTTCTCTGTTAACTCTACTTACCATCTGTTGATCCCTGATGTGCATAAAAATGAGCTTTGGAGGAAAGTCTAGAATCATAAACTTATTCCTAAAATTAATATGTTTTGGTGGGCTGTTGTTCATAATAAAATTTTAACTCAAGACAATTTACAAAGGAGGGGATTCACTCTGGTGAATAGGTGTTTTATGTGCCTTGAGAAGAAGGAAACAGTCTCTCATTTAATCCTTCACTATGATTTTGCCAGGGAAATTTGGAATACTATTTTAAAGAACTTCGACATTCAATGGGTTTGTAATCCTGATGCTAGGGAAGTCATTGCTAATTGGTGCCCTACTTTCTCTCATCCATGGCTTGTTGAGCTTTGGAACCAAACTCTGCCTTGTCTTGGTTGGACATTATGGAAGGAACGAAATAATAGAATATTTAGGGAAGCTGCCAGGGATTCCTCTCAAGTCCTCCAATCTTTTTCAAAGATCCTCATGGAAAGTGTGATCAACTCCCACATCAAAACTATTGACAAATCACTTACTCAAGAGGAAGAGCAAATTGTGATTAATTGGAGAATTTTAAACCAAATCCTGACTTATGATAACTCTAAACAGCTACAGAGATTAAATACCAGATGGATTCCCCCGAGGCCCCATTGGCTCAAACTTAACTTTGATGGAGCTTCTAAGGCTGATGGTAAGGCTAGTGATGGTGGGATTATCAGGGACGACAAAGGATGGCTAGTTGCTGCCTATGCTGGTGGGATAGGTTTTCAAAGAAATAATTATGCTGAAGCCTCTGCTCTTTTATGGGGGGTGAAATTGGCTATTTCACTTGATATTCAGCAATTGCATATATAGGGGGATTCTAAATTGATCATTGATGCAGTTACTAAAGTGTCAACTTGTGGCTGGAAACTTAAAGATATTATAGTTGATATCCAAATCCTTCTACAGCGGATCTCTAGAGTTGAAATTTTTCATATATAGAGAGAGGGAAACAGGGTTGATGATGCCCTTGCTGACTATGGCCAGCAATTTTCAAATTGGCGATGTTGGCGCCAATTTAAAAACATTCCTATAAACATAAGGGATTTGATTCAAAAAGAGCTGACTTGTCAAGGATGACTCATCATGCAAAGAGAGACATCTTGTTCTGTCATCTTTTTTGGGTGCTGCCACCATATTTCTTGAAGTACGGGTTATTTTGTACTTCTTTGCTTAATGTCATCTCCGCATTATTACTCCATTGTGTTAAGGCGAGTTGCTTATTTGATAATCATAATGTATTTATGATTATTATGCTCGAGCATGGGAAGGGTAGGCTTCAATTGGTTTTTCGAAAGGCAGTTCTAATTAATGATAATTCGTATAGCCTTCTTATCATTATTCCTTATCAAGCTGTTACTTTTACCTTTCACAATTACTCTGTGAATTTCTAGTTTTGGGGGTTCTGTGTTATTGTGAGTAAGACTAAAATGGGAGGAGATAGGATTTGCATGGAGCCAATTTCCTGTTGCGAATTCAAGAACAATGTTGTGGTCTAGCATTACTGTAAGGAAGGTGGAATCAGCCCTTTTCTGAAACACCTTAACGCATATGATGAAAATCTGTCTGAGCAATTTGCCCGATCCTGGCAAAATCATAGAGTTACTATTGGGAGAATTGGGTTTGAGATTTCTAAGAAAGTAATTGCTATGGCGACTGGTTTGTCTACTAAGGGGACCAAGCTGCAAAGGAAAGTGAAAGTGGTGGACCATTCTAACCAGAAGTTGTTCTTGGGGGAAGGAGAAGAACTTGTTCGCTACCAGGGAGGGTTTGAACAAGCAAAGCTGCCAGAGCCATGGGATGAAATATGATTCCTCCTCATGAAATACTTCACTTTGGAGGGTTAGGTTTTATAATTACCACCTCCCTTTGCTTAATCATTTTAGGCACAATGCTTATATTAGTTTCCCTTTCTATTTATTGTCATCTCTTGAACATTCGGTCTTTAGGGCTAAAGCAAAGACAGATAAGAAACCTTCCAAGAAACCCGTTCCTTTACACCAAGGTCTTATCCTCTGTTTATACAATTTCCATCTTGCTTTGGAGCCGCCTAAGCCTATCCAGACCCATAGCGGTGAGATTTTTGCAAACCTTGATGATATTGCTATCTCTGAAGAGCCTTGCCCTTCCCCTACTTCTCATAAATTGAAAGGGGTTTCTTTTTCTCTATCCAAGGAGGAGACCACCATGGTAACTATTACTCATACTCCGGCCTCTAAAGGGAGTGTGAAAAGTAAGAAAAGGAAAATCAGGGAGTTGGAGGAGGATATTATGGGGATGATGTGGGGACCCCTAAAATCTGAGTAGTGACCCTATGGGACTTGGCAATAAAAATAAATCTAATCTATCTGCAAAGGAAAAGAAGGAGGGTTTCTCTTCTGGGGTTAGGAGGTCGGGTAGGATTGCTGGTAAGCCTGCGCCAAAAGCTAAACTGATTGAATATTCAGAAAGTGCTTCTGATGCCTCCACTTAGGGGGATGATCAACTTAATGCTAAAGACCTTGAAGTTAAAGAGATTTCTAAAGATTTTGAGGGAAAGAATGAAACTAAATTAGCTGATGTTTTAGGAGGTGTTGTCGGTAATCCTGAGGACAATGCTGATGAAGGGGAGAGGATGATTGTGGAGGAGGCTGGTGACGAGATTGAGGAAGGTGATGACCACAGGCATGATATTGTTATCCTAAGGGGTCATGTGGAGAAGCTGGAATAGAGGATTTCCTCTATGGGAGAGCTCATAAGCAACGTGCTCCGTCGTACGACGCTACTTAATCTTTCTGTGTTGCAAGATCTTGGGATTAATTCTGTTGATGATAAGGAGGTGAATTTCAAAAAGTTGAATGAATTTATTAAATTTCTGGCTAAAAGATGGGAGAATGCTTCTCCCTAGTTCTGTTTCTTACTATGCTGTCTATTTTCTGCTACTTTCTATCTGTTGTCTATAGGCTGTTCATGCTGTCTATGTTGTTTATGCTAGTTTTGTGGGTTATGCTATAATGGTTGCAAGGCTCTTTTGTTCTTAAGCCTTTGGGGTCTCTTTTTGTTTTAATATAAGGGTTCAGCTCTTGGTTTTTGCTCACTTATATAATAAAAAACATACAGGGTGATACGAAAAAGAAACAGCGCTGGAAGTAAAAGATTTTCTTGCCCAATTTGACAATGATTTCTAATCTATTGAAGGTGAGATTTCGACCTTTCTTATAGATGTTCCCATTACTTTGTTGAAAAAGAGAATCATTTTGAGTTTCTGATATTGTAAAAAGCAGTTCAAGTATTTTCCATTCTATTATCCAAACTGTAATCATGAAAGTTGCTTGTCTTGGTTCTAAACATGGTTCTAGCCTTGTTTGTTCTCTTCTTGAATATGGAGATACCTTTTTAGCTCAGTATGATTTATAGGATTTTAAGGAAAGAGCTAAAAATCCTAGGTCTACCCCTATGATGAAAAGGATAGTGGAAAGTGGTTTAATTGAAGCTACAACTTTTCCAATGGCGGTACAATGCCCTGAGTTAGTTCTCAAATGCATGAGCAAATATGACCCTCAAAATAGATGCATTAGAGCTTCTAATGGAAATGTGTTATTACCTGTTAATAGACAAACCCTAATGGCCATAATGAAAATCCCACCTAAGGAGTTGTACTCTAATCTTGACATTACCTCCTCTTATAGTTATTGTTCATTGAAGAAGGCAAATTAAAAGAGTGTAATTGCAAGGAATTGGCTATTAAAATTCCAAAAGGGAGGTTCGAGGCTGCCCAGATCACTAACAAGGGAACATATGTACCAGAAATAAAGGATATCATGGTGTTGTTACACAGGTTAAAAGGTAGTCCTCAAGCATTCTATTGGGAGGATTGGATGTATTTCTTTATTCAAGTGATCCTTATATCTGGATTGGGCAGAAATCATCGCTGAATGTTTACATTAGGGTTTGAGTAATTATCTGGGAAATAAAGACTTTTACATGTCCTCATATCTCTTTTACTACCTGGCATCCACAAGGGAGTGGAGAGGATTACCTCATCCATCCTTAGTTGAAGATATCAAAATTTATTATTATTACTCTCATTTACAAATGCAAAAGTGTTATGAAAATTATGTAAGAGTTAATGATGTTTTCACCGGTAGAATGGTTTATGAATTAACATCCAATATTAATAAAAGCATGTCTGATGAAGCCATGCAATTAATCAGCATTTATGGTAGCTTCTTCATTCAGTTTCCCAGATTCACTTACATTAGAGTTAGCGATTTTGAAGGTGAGCCTGTGAAACTGCCCAGATATGTCTTTGTCTGCTTTGTATTAATCAAAGTTTGTAGGCAGTTAGCTCATATAGATAAGAAATTTTCAATGAAAAGAGAGTCTGGTATATCTTTCCTGTTGGCAAGAGACACTATATGGATTCATGATTGTTTTCATTGATGGCAACAAAGTTCATCCCACACATCCGTAGGACATGGTATGTCTCTACCAGAAGTCAGAGTGAAGAATGTTGTGGTCCAATAAACAAGAACAGAGCATGTGGTGAGGTCTGACAGACAGGTCCGGATCTCTCAGAGGAAGTATCTTGGTAAAGTGTGGATTTGGGGAAGTCAAGAGGAGTATCTTGACTAATAGATTCCAAGGTTTAAGCCTCCAGTGTGGAAAGCATAAAGAGATATGAATGCTTGAGTGTCGGGTTCCCAAGTGACAGTATGAACAGAGGAAGAACTGACTGACAGAACATCAGACATTATTCTGGATGTGTTACTGATGATGGAAAAGGTTCTTAAGGCATAAGTTATGTTTGCCCAATGTGATTGATGACTTCTACAAGTATATGCTTGACCCGCATTACTTGAGGTGCAAGGATTCAGCCGACTAGAAAGGTGATGAAATCACTTGTGCGGATATATATACAAGATGTATTTAGTTGTAAGAGTTGTTGTTGTTGTTGTTGGTGATGTGCGAATAAAAGTAGAAGAGCAAAGTGAAAGCAGTAAGGCAGATCCAATATGTGAAAGGAAAGCAGCATAAGAGAAGAGGAAAGATGAAGTGCAGCAGATCAGTGTACTGAGCCTAACCGAAACTGAACTCTAGCATATGCAGATGCTCCCAATCAGTTCAAGTATTGTGTAACACTCCTTTTTGTAGACAGTGAGTCTCTTGTAGGCAGTGTGCCTCTTGTGAGCAGTGTGCTCAGGCAGTGAGCCCTAATTGGCAAGTGCCATTTTGTATTTCCATTCTTCTAACAGAGAATACAATCTTGGGTTAATCACCCTGTGGTTTTCTCCCTTAACAGGGTTTCCACGTCAAAAATATTGCGTCTTGTGTATTTCCATTTCATGGTTATGTTTGCTTGTTTGAATTAATTATTAATAAAGTTCAGAAAGCAGAAATAATTAGGATAACTAATTCACCCCCCCTCATAGTTATCAACAATTGGTATCAGAGCCAAGTTCCTCCTAACAGAGTCTAACAGCTTGAGGAAGATCTAGGAATTCAAATGGATGCATATGGTTTAAGGGAACAACTCAAGACTACCCTTGATGATCTTGAACAGTCAAACTCTGAAGTCAATGAATTAAAGGAAAGACTCAAACAGGCTGATGATTTCATGAGAGAACTAAAAGACAAATTAAGTCTCTCTATGAAAAAGAGAAAGGAGTTGCTTCAGTAATTGGCAAGTCAAGGTGAAGCAAATGATGCAAATGAAGAGCTGAAGGGGAAAACCAAGTTATGTGAAAAGTTATCAAAAGAAATCATTATGGTAAGACATGAAATGGAATCAGGAGTTATGAAGTTTACCCAAGAAATTGAAGAAAAAAAAAAAACTAAAGATAATCTAAGACAATCTCTCAAAGAGAAATCAGAAGATTGCCACAAGATGGATAGAATTATCAGACATCTTGAATTTGATCTTGAAGATGCTAAAGATAATGAAGAAAAACTTGAGGATCAAATTGTCTCTCTCAAAAGGGATCTTCAAACAACAAATGAATATAAAGAGAAATTCAAGATAAGTTCTGCTCAACTTGAAGTTCTTCTTGGAAGTCAAAAGAGAGTAGATGACAAGTATGGTTTGGGATATGAGAAAGGAGAAAGCTCCAGATCCGGTCAGAAGAATTTTGGATCAAAAAATCCAAGGAACAGGCCTAGAAGACCTCTGGTAAGACATCCTAATGCTCAAAGATATCCATGCTTCAATGGATACTACCACAACTGCAATAACTTTGTTCATAAAGCTAATCAATGCAGAAAGAGAATGAATCAGACTAATTCATCCTTCTCCAGACAGTGTTTTAATTGCAAAAGGTATGGTCACAAATCTCATGAATGCAGAAATATGCAAATGAACAAATCATTCAATGGTAGATGATTTGCATGCAATAGAATAGGTCATATGGATAATCAATGCAGATCAAAAGGATATCAATCAAATATGCAAAGAAATGTTGTTTTCCAAATTTGCAATAGATCCGGTCATATTGCAAAATTCTGTAGAAGCAAGAATCAGGACAAAAGAGGTCCAGTATATCATAATCAGAATCAAGATAAGGGAAAACAAAAGGTGAATGCGGATGAAGTTCAAAGTGAGATGAACAAGATTTGGGTGAAGAAAAGTACAGAGAATGTAGAGGATGGATCCACACCAGACTCTGGTGCTGATATTCCTTCCAGAAATTAAAAAGTGAGCTCTGGCTCAGGGGGAGACACAAAGAAAACCTTGTTCCCCCAGCTAGTCAATTGGTACCGGAACTGGCACAAGGAGAGCTGCGGATTTAAAGGGGTCATACAAGAAACATCTAAAAGGGGTATGGTAAAGATTTGAGAGATCCACAAGAAGATTTGAAGAGTCTAATCCTACCAGAATTGATCCGGTAAAATAGTCTTCCGGTAAAAATAGATTCCTTGCAAGCTTGGTCTTGTATGATTCAAACTATGGTGTCTTGATCTACAAATAGATCAAATGACTAATGAAAGGAAGATAGATTATCACTACTCTCCTAGAATAATTTCAAAATCTGTCTCAGTGATCCGAAAAGGTTTTATCTCTGAATAAGACAAACAAGGCAAACCAGAATGAATTAGGTTGCGCATTTATTGCAGAATGGAAATTAGGGCTTCTCATAAATAAAAGAGTTCATTCACTCTTCATTTGTACACTCACATTCGAAGAAAAGAGAAAAGGAGCTCTGCAACTACTTCTCCCAAAGATCAAGATGATTCTTCATACAGCTCAATCCAGATTTCATCGTGTGTGCCCTAAACAGCGTAAAAGGTATTCTTTGTTCTTGATATCTCTCAGTAAGATTCCTTGATGATGGCTACTCTGAATATAGTAAAGATTTCTGATAGACCTCACCCCATATTTAAGAAGCATCCATACAAATCCTTGGAGGTAGATCCCCTAGGAGCCTTCTCTAGTGTTCCGCATGGTGTTTTACACACCGAAGATATTAGGGTTTACATACACGCAAATGTTGAAGAGTTTGGGGAATTCAAATAAGAGATATCTATCACAAACAACTGTTAGATGATTCATTTGAGCTCAAACCTCAATACAAGGGCCTCCAGAATAAGCACTTTGTACAATACATACATTTCCCCTATTTTACTGAGGATGAATGGGTCAGGTATATTTTGAGCAGAATACATGAGAACTTCATGTGGTTAAATGGACCATTCAAAATCACAAAAGATGCCATCAGGGCAGTTACCGGATTACACTCATCCGATGGGATTCCTGTTCTTAAATCTGTGAAGAATCAAACTGTGAGTGAGGCTACCGAATCCAAGTTTGACAAAAGAGCAATGACATTAGATGACATCTCTGATCCAGATGTCAAGTTTGCCTCCATGATCATTGGATATAAAATATATCATTCTAGTAGGGACAATTTAGTACCTGGAACTGCCATCTACACTACTTATGAAATGCTAAGAAAGGATGCAGACTACGATCTTTGTCAGCTTCTCTTGAACCAACTCTTGGAGAATCTGTAGAAAATAAAGAAAGATAAAAAAATTCATTCAAGTATGGTGGATTAATATTGTGCTTATTCTTCTACTTTATGAATGAGCTTCCCAGATCTAGTGGCTGGGTGTGGGAGAATGATAGACCAGTAGCTATCCAAATTAGAGATTATTTGCATGGACTTGGTGATGACAAAGCACAGAATACAGCTCTGTGGGGATATTTCAAGAATTTTTAGAACATGATGCAAGCAAGAGAAAGGATTCCCCAGTCTCTTGTTGAGAAATACAAAGACACAGTTTGTTTTATGGTAGAGACTGATCAGTGCCTAATGGAGGCAGTAGAACCAAGAACTATATGGATCATGCCCATGGGGTATGAAGTTGATGAGAACATTGTGGAGTTTCATGTTCAACACATGCTAAGCCAACCAAAGGATCCAAAGGCAGAAAGGTTTGGAACCTTTGAAGAGCTAAGTATACAGATTCATGTGGATCTCAGACAACCAGAGATCAAGAGGAAGGTAAAAAAAGAAGTTGAAGATGTTGCCAAAGGATTTGGCATCTCAAAGGAGGCACTTGATGCCAACAAGGAAAAGAGACAAAGGGCTGAGGAAGAGAAGAAAGAAAAGGAAAGCAAGAAAAGTGCTCCAGTAGAAACCTCCACCCGGTCTAGATCATCAATGAAATCTGCACCTGTCACTGCCAAAAGCTCAAGGGCATCTAAACCGGAAGCAAGATCATTCGGTAAAATAGAGAAAAGAACCAAGACTAAGGCCACAAGGTCCTATGCAAGTCAAAAAGATGAAGAAGAGACTGAATCTGATGAGGGGATAAAGGAAATAAAGAAGCAGAAGAAGAAAGGATCCGATGAACCTTCCACAGGTCAAGACAAGGAAGAAATGGTAGAGGAATATGTTGAAAAACCCACTCTTCACATTGATGACATAATCAAATCAATCACAGTGGATGGAAATCTTCAGCCAATGGTTGAGTTCTATGATGATTATGGTGAAGCAGATCAGAAAATATTGCAAGATGCCATAGTCAGGTACCTAAATATCTACAACAAGGCATTTATTGAAATCATATCTCTGATCCCTAAAATCTTGGAGAAGGAACTAGAAACAAGAAAGAACAATGCCCAAGCCAAAGACCTAGAAATCCGGGAATAGATAGCAATTCAGCTATATCCTTCAATTGATCCCAAGACAATGAATATGGTATTCAAAGATTGTAAGGATGAGTTCAGAAGCAAAGCAAGGATGAATCAACTTATGCTTGGTGAGACTGACAAAGTAGCCAAGGACATAGAAGAGATCCTCCGGAAGGCCTTCAAAAGATTTAATCTTCCCATTATAGAAGACTTGGGTACTGATCCCTCGACTACAAATGTTGCAGAAGAATCTACTGAGAAAATGACAGAAGAGGTGGGCCTTGAACAGACTAACATTTCTCCTCCGGTTTCCCCTACAGTCTCTGAATCTAAAGGAGAAGAAAGAATACAGGAGAAAGAAGCAGAGGTGAAGGGAAAAGAAGATGCCAGTGATAAGAATGTAGAAGGAGAGAAAGCTCCAAAAGACAGTTTTGTGACTGCAGAAGAAAAGAAAAATCTGTCTCCAGCAAGAGACACTGCAGAATCAGTCAAGGACTTTTTGACAAAGGCAACTATGGAGATTGATGAATCGGAACTATTAAAAGGGCCATTAGATTTTGACTCTCTATCACCGGTGCAAACAATGAAAATAGCTTCATTTGTAAATGCAAAGGCCAAAGAGAAACTTCTGAAATCTCACATGGAAGAACGTGAGCTTATAGAGGTAGCATCTGGAGTTTTGGAAAATATCATGCCATCTTTTCAGAAGGATTCCACAACCTCCTCTTCCAGTAATCTCAAAACTCTAGTCAGCAGTGTTAGTACACATTTTGATTCTCTAGAGAAGTCAGCTAAAGAAAAGGTCTGGAAGGAGTTTTTGGATAAAACATTCTTTGAAGTACAGGGTCTGATAACAAATGATAGGAGAGTTATGGATATTGGGATAAAGAGCTTGGAAAATGCTCTTAAATATGGTAGAAATATGTACAAATTTTGCTTATCTTGGCCCACAGTGACCAAAGACATTGAGAGGAAAGTAAAAGAACAAGAGGATTAACTACTAAGTCTGTCTCAAAATTTTGATCCTCTCTCATCCTCCATAGTAAATCAAGAGTGTCAGTCTATTGCAATCACAAATGCAATAAAGAATTTTGAGAAGGAAAGGAAGAACATAATTAGTCAGATGGGTGAACTTAGAAGGCTCATTATCCCTAAGTTAGAGGCCATGCATGAGGCCATAAGTGATGCTCAGACTATCACCCGAACAAATGATCCGACAGATCTTAAGAGGACAGAAGCTTTTGCATTCCTGTTGAGTAGTCACATCTCAATTTTGGATAGAATGAAGCAAAATTGGGCTGCAGAAGTCGTCCAATTGAAGACATCTTTTGCAGATATTCTTTAGTTTATGTGAGTATGTTATATGCGGCTGAGTATAGTTAAATTTTTGAAAATTTTGATGTATGGACCCTACCCTTTGCCATTGATGTCAAAGGGGGAGTAAGGTGCAGTGAAAAATGAGGAATCCAACTAAGGGGGAGCTCCGGAAAATATATATAAAAACAGAGCATCAGCCAAGGGGGAGCATAGTGTAAACACTTAGTCATTTTTCACTAAGTGTTGCCATCAATGCCAAAGGGGGAGATTGTTGGCAAGAGACACTATATGGATTCATGATTGTTGTCATTGATGGCAACAAATTTCATCCCACACATCCGCAAGACATGGTATGTCTCTACTGGAAGTCAAAGTGAAGAATGTTGTGGTCCGGTAAACAAGAACAGAGCATGTGGCAAGGTCCGGCAGACAGGTCCAGATCTCTTAGAGGAAGTATCTTGGTAAAGTGCGGATTTGGGGAAGTCAAGAGGAGTATCTTGACTGATAGATTCCAAGGTTTGAGCCTTCGGTGTGGAAAGCATAAAGAGATATGAATGCTTGAGTGTCAGGTTCCCAAGTGATAGTATGAACAAAGGAAGAACTAATTGACAGAACATCAGACATTATTCCGGATGTGTTACTGATGATGGAAAAGGTTCTTAAGGCATAAGTTATGTTTAGCTGACGTGATTGATGACTTCTACAAGTATATGCTTGATCCGTATTACTTGATGTGCAAGGATTCAGCCGACAGATCAGAGTTTATGAAAAGATTGACTATTCCAGGTGCTGACTAGAAAGGTGATGAAATCACTTGTGCGGATATATATACAAGATGTATTTAGTTGTAAGAGTCGTTGTTGTTGTTGGTGATGTGCGAATAAAATCAGAAGAGCAGAGTGAAAGCAGTAAGGAAGATCCGGTATGTGAAAGGAAAGCAGCATAAGAGAAGAGGAAAGATGAAGTGTAGCAGATCAGTGTACTGAGCCTAACCGGAACTGAACTCTAGCATATGCAGATGCTCCCAATCAGTTCAAGTATTGTGTAACACTCCTTTTTGTAGACAGTGAGTCTCTTGTAGGTAGTGTGCCTCTTGTGAGCAGTGTGCTCGGGCAGTGAGCCCTAATTGGCAAGTGCCATTTTGTATTTCCATTCTTCTAACAGAGAATACAATCTTGGGTTAATCACCCCATGGTTTTCTCCCTTAACAGGGTTTCCATGTTAAAAATATTGCCCCTTGTGTATTTCCATTTCATGGTTATGTTTGCTTGTTTGAATTAATTATTAATAAAGTTTAGAAAGTAAAAATAATTAGGATAACTGATTCACCCCCCCTCTCAGTTATCAACATTTCCTTGTTGATCTTGGTCACTATTCATGTCAATCAGTTTCTGATGCTTTAAATCTAGAGGTGGGCCTAAAGAAGTTCAATTTTCAATATTATTATGTCAGAACCAAGTTCAATAGCAAAGTTTTGCTAGAGATAATTTGGATTTTGGAGAGGGATTTTCACACATTCCCCAAATAGAGGACTATTGGGAAGATTGCCCAGATGAATTTGAAGTTAGAAAAAGGCTTTGGTGCAGATTTTCCTTAGGGAAAATAGTCACCCTTAACCTGAAAATGAATATTACAGGAATAATAGACGATGAGGAACAGGTGATCAATTCTCATTTTGAACAAGTAAAATGGTTGCCTATTCCAAAAGTTGATTGGAATAGAGATGAAGAGGACTGGATCGAAGTTAAAACCCTCCCCGTAATAAGAAGAACTGAAAAATGGTTAAGAGAACAGGGATTGAAAAAGGTTCAAAATGAAGATTCCCAACGGTGTGCACCCATTGATGAATCACAATCTCCTGTAATCTTTTCTAATCAACTTATTAATATCTGTGATGCAAGTACTCCAAAGTCAAAAATTGAAAAGGGTTCTATCACCAAAAAGTCTAAGAAAACCCTTGTGACTATTCTGCCTTCACGCACCACCAAGTCAAGAACTAAGAGTAGGAAGAAGAAGGAAATTTTAGAAAGAATAGTTGTGGACCTAAACACTGAAGAAGATTCAAAAGAAATAATGAGTGATAAAGGGTTTGGTTCACTAATGGCAGAAGAAATCAATACAAACCAATAGGTAGAGATTGCTTTGAATTCTACCAATCTAATGATATTACCAAATGCGCCTTCTGAATAGCTTACTCCTAATAAAGAGATTCCAGTCACTGCGCCTAGATGGTTGGAAACTTCAATTAATGATAAAAGGAAAATAGTTCCATTTTCTTTACCATTGGAAGATATGGTTAGCAAATGTCTAGGAAAGGCTCCAAAATCTAAAAAGTTGAAAACCACTTCCAGGGTGGACATTGATCCCAATACAAAAAATTGGAGTACAGAGATAGCTTGGCCAATAGCTGATGAAGAAGTTCAGGACCCCACAGTCCAGGATTTTGTAGTAGAAAGAATAGATCTTGGAATTGCATCGCGTGCTGCAGACGTGCACCATCTTGAGGCATCTACTAAAAAGATAGTTAGTCGTACATGGAAAGATGAAAAGGATAAAGGGGACTTGAAGCAGGCATTATGATTAATGGCAGAATATATTGACGCCATTCACAATCCATATCCACAACCTGTTTCTCAATTACCTCTGTCTTTTGATCCAAAATCTCCAGTTAATCAAAAAATGCTTGATCAAATACATAGAAACAAGATGGTGACCAAAGTGTTCGATGACTGGCTGGATGGTATCATCCAAAAGGGTACAGAATATATTAACGAGTTGAAAGGTATATATGATGAAACCATGGCTACTATTGAAGATTTAAAAATACAGAATGCCTCGTGGGAAAAGGATGAAGCAAAATGGATGAGTGTAATAAATCAAATAGTTGAAATTTAGAAGTATGGGGTGGCAAAGTTTCTATCAGAAAAGAACATAACAAGCCTGAACAACAATATGCTATATGTAAGCAAGAGAAACATTGAATGGAGAAAATCAGTGTCAAGACAAGGACGAATGGAGTTAACAAAGATGATTAAAGAGATAACTGAGTTTACTCAGTCTTTACAACATGACTTAGAATGTATCAATGTGAAGTACATAAAAGATGATGGTGAGCCAAAAATGGATATTGATACTGTTCTACGATCCTTCAAAGAGAAAATTAGTTTTGTCAAAGAAAACGATAACTCGATAATTGATGATTTCTCCCAGATATCAAAAGTGGAATCACTACTTCACCTTTGCATCGATGCACTCCCAGAGCATGCAGAAAAGGTAGTGAGCATTCGAAAAGAAAAGGATGTTTGGAAGACACGAGTTAAGCATATTGGCATCCCTAATTTCCCAAAAATTTAGAAGTTTGTTGCTGCATACTAGGAATGGAAGACGCAATGTGTCTCTTCACCAGAACAAAGCAAATCTGGAGATTCCAACGTGTTTCCCTAGTCATGATAGTGCTTATATAATATTTTTATTTAGTTATTTAGTTGGGGAACTATGTTTTAAAAAAAAAATCTTTATCTTTCAATCAATTTTCAAGGAACTAAATCCCGCTATGGGTAAGAGTTTGTTTTAACTTTGGGTTTAAAGAACAGTTAATGAGGGTAAACTATATATATGTTTTTGGTTTTTAAAACTTAGGGATAGAAAAATGGAGACAAGGAATTTTGGCTAAACTTGGATGTTTACAATATATGTGATGTTTGTCTGAAAATTTTTCATCTGTGAATGAGAGGAAGAAATGATTGCTATAGACTTAAATCTCTATGTTTAAGTGCATGAAATCGAGTTTCTGTGCGAGCTCTTCTTTTATGTGGTAATTATTCTTTCACTGGCTGACTCATCATATATGTTTTATCATTTACTGGTTCAGTGATACATGCATATATATATATATATATATATATATATATATATATATATATATATATATATATATATATATATATATATATATATATATATATATATCTGATTACTGTTGAAGATAGAATCTGTGCGTTCTATCACTGAATGATGTTATATGAAAGAAAATATATCGCATTCATGACACAGTGATGTGTGAATGTTAGTTTGCCTTAAATGTTTTCTGGTTAAAAGTGTATTCAAATGATTAGGATAGTTCAAATTCATTGAAGATTTAAAAGGGAGCTGTACCTTAATTCAGAGGGGAATTATTTCTGATAGTTCACCCAATTGTTGTTTAACTTATTTGCTCTGAAAAAGAAAGGGTTATAGAGTCAGAACAAAAATATTTTTAGACCAAGACAAATCTGTTAACCAACAGTCAACAAACATGTGCTCCCTCTTGGAGTCAGTATCAAGATCAACCACATTCCTCTTCTCAGGTTCCCCTAAGGGCTCTTTTTCTTTCAGGCAACCTGAACACCTACATGTTTGAATAGGAGTTTCTTGTTTATCCTTAGATCTGGAAGAAATGGATTTTCTTTTCTTGGTAGAACTTGCAACAGAAGAAGTTTCACGGGGAGTTTCAGATGCTAGGGTTTCACATACAGTTTTAGAAGCTGCGGTTTGTGAGCTAGAAGCTCTAGGCCACAATTTGCATTTTAGCTTTCTATTTTTATGGCTTTTGGTCTGAGGAGATACATGTTCTGCAACTGGGGTTGAAATAGGTGAGACTGCGGGTGCAGGGGAACTAGAAGGTTGTTCAATGGGTTCAGTAGAGCTTGGAGTTGGTTGCTCCTCAACAAATGTATGGTTATGGGCAGGAGAAGCTTCTAGATGAGAAGTTTCTACCCGTGCCTCTTCTTCTATTTCTAGTTCTACTTCTAGTTCCAGTCTCACTGACCTCTCATTAATATGATCAACTTCAAGAAACCTTTCCCAAGAAAACTCAAGGTAATGGATAGACAAACTCCTCTTCACTAACAAGACAATCAAACCATGGTTGGACAATGAGGACTGACAATTTCTCTTTCTATATTCTATAGAAATCCTCTTTAGTAAATTGAATAGAAAATTAGGAACATTAACTATCCTTCCATGATGAAGATGGCTCAGGAGTTCAAAATGAATAGTATAAAGTAAAGATTGTCTTCCATCACATGTAAGGTACTTAATAACCCAAGAAGCTACTGAGGCCCAAAACCAGGGTAAGGAAATTTGTTTAGTACCTTGAGAGTTTGATTCCAACCTTTCTCCTGGTTGTATGAACTCAGCTCTTACAAACATGGTGTTCACTTTAATAGGAAATTCCTCCCCAGGTGCTCGTAACCCTGTGACGTCAGCTATGGCTACTATAGAAACATCAACCTTTAAAACTTTTACTACAAATTCTTCATTATGGAATGTCTCTGCAATCTTTTAAGTGATGTCCTCATTACACTCTGTTATCCTGAGAAAATATTGCAACCAACCTGCCTGTTGAAAAAATGGCAAGGACTCAATGTCATCCAATAATGCTGTGTGAACAATAGGCTCTCTTCTTATTGGGTCATCACCTATTATGATATCTCAGGAAAATTCAATCTACCATTTCAACTTGTTGTTCTTAATCCTCTATTTTCAATCATCTGTTTTAAATTTGTTGTGTTCTTAATCTCCTATTTGTTTGATACCCAACACTACTTACCAAAACATTATTACTAGATGCATTTGTCGTTTGCTTGCTTAGCTTGAATGCCATGCGATGGATGGTAATAGTTATGAAATAAGGGGTTTGGAAGTTGATTTGAAGTTTGAATGTACGTGGAATGATTCAAATCCCCCCAACTAAAATTTCATTTGTCCTCAAATGAGAAGGACTAGCAAGGGTACATACAAACATGTTGAAGCATGTCGAATGGATATAGTATGAAATGTTAATTAAATGCAAATAAAGAAAGTCATGAAAGAAGTAGAACTTAATGCCAATTAAAGAGATGAATGAGATAAATACCATTCAAGACTAGAATTGTTGCATGGAAACATGATTGCATGACAACTTGAGGTGATGTACTCGATGAATGAGCTGGAGTGAATCACAATGATGTGATAGTGAGATTGACATGGTGTGCTGACAGAATGTGTTGGATGTGTGACACATGGCAATGAAGTACTATCTGTTGAAAATATGGTGGCATGCGTATGCAGGTGCAAAAATGTAGTGCAGGTGATATTGGCTACATGCATGCAAGCACATCGTGAATTAAATAGGTCCCATGTCTAGTGGTTGCGGGTGCAGCTTTGACAGGTCCTAAGTGAATGACAAACCTATGGCTATAGGTGCATCATATACATGTCCCATGTAACAATAGATTACCTTTGGTTATAGGTCCCTCCGATGAAGTGTTTGAATGCCAAAGGAAATTCCTAGTGGAGAATGGTACTGAAATGATGGAGCTTGAACTTTTGATTGGAAGATCACCATGTTTTATTGCTATTGCTATGTGGTGTGTGTGAATTGTGTGTTTATATTTATTTATAAAGTTTGGAGAAGTCAAATTGACTTATGGAACTTCAGTCAAGATGATAGCTTGACCTAAACTTGAAGTTTAATATTATCAGTTGATACCTGCCTGGAATCCACTGTAGATGCAAATGGCTATGACATGTTATTCAGTTTGGCAGCTGGGTTTAGTTTTGGAATAGTAAAGTCAACTACTATCAGACTAGAGACCTCTTCTGAGGCAAGAGGCTTCAGAACATCATGAGTCATATCTGCCTTTAATTGCTGAAGAAATGCATCTTTATCCAAAGACTTCTTATATAATTTCAATCTATGCCCATTAATCATTGGTGAAAATTTGACTTGGTCTATAGTGGTTAATTAAACTGCACCATTTTTGAAAACCTCCTTGATCTCATAAGGCCCTAACCATCTGATTTGCAACTTGCCCTTATGATCTTTGTATCTAGAGTCATAGAGAAGTGCCCAATCACCTACCTAAAAGTTCTTAGTTTTGATGTACTGATCATGCCATTTGATTCTTTGGTTTTGGGTTAATTCAATGTGATGAACTGCTTCCATCCTGAGCTCCTCTAATGCATTAAGCTGATGCAATATTTCTTCTTGAGCTTTTGACAGGTCCATACCTAGTTGGACAAGTGTTCTCAGTGTTTTATATTCAAACTCAAGAGGAAGGACTACTTTCTTGCCATAAACTAACTCATAGGGTGTGTATCCTATTGTAGTCTTCCATGTAGTTCTATATGCCTAAACTGCTTCAAAGAGTCTTGTTGCCCAATCGTTCTTATGAACTGCAACTGTGTTTGTCAATATTGCTTCAAGCTCTCTGTTGGTCACCTCAACTTGACCATTGGACTATGGATGATATGGGGTGGACTTTTTATGCTTGATTTCATATTCCTAAACAAGGCTAGCAATTAGTGTAGATGGAAACTATGGTCCTTGATCTTTGACTATTTCCCTTGGGACACCATACCTTGTAAATATTTCTTCATAGAGGAATGTAGCAACCTTACTATCTCTGGCTACTTGATGAGTGTCAGGTAGCACCCAAAAGAATACACCTTTTTACCTCCCTTTTTCCATCCTTTTATTCTATTGTTCTAGTAATTGCACCATAGAACATGAAAAGACTCATTTTAATTATATTAATGAGAGATGAATTGCTGAAGGTCATGATTTTTGATTGAAGGACTAATGTGCAAAAAACTAATGAAAATGTACAAAAAGTCTCTCTTTTTGCATCTATAGGTGCAATTGTATAGGCAAAGGCAATTTTGAGCATCTTCAGAATGGTCCTAATAATCTCCAGAGCTGACATGAAGGATACTACACCAGACTCCAACATTTTCCCAATGTGTTGGAGGTATTTTGAAGCAGGGGAGCCAAGGGTGGATCATCTCTAAAGCCATACAGGAGTCATGGGTGCATCTCTAGAGCTCCTAGCGACAACACATGTCTCTGGAGCTCCTGGTGATAGTACAGAGTCTCCAGCACTGCTATCAGTCTACATCTCTGGAGGCAACTACAGTGCTCTGGAGTTTACTCAGCCAGCACCAGAATGATTTGGAGAATACTCTAGTTGATTACTAGGGATCTAATTCCTCTTTGATTGATTGTGCATGAGTTTTGAAAGACTTGATAAAGACCTACATTTCAGGGCCTTGCTACCCAATTGTTATTTAAGTTAAGACTCTAGATTTAGTGGGACTTCTATACCACTAAAACCTATTTTAGTTTGCATGATTTTATTCTGCATTTAAACAGTTGTTAAAATAAGAGATTGATGATATCTCATAGATAAATTGATAGTTAGAACTAATAGATATCTCATCACTTGATTTGATAAATGTTAAGGTAGAAGCATCAGAAAGAGACACAGAATTATTACCATTGGATTATTGTAATTTCCATTTTTCCAAATTTACATACTTTTTGAATACAAGTATATTGATGGAATTAGACTGAAGAAAGACTGTGTTATTATATTTCTATACTTAGTTCTTTCTTTAGCCTTCAGTCCTGAAGGTGAGGAGCAAGGGCCCACTCCCGTCATCACGACAGGAGGCTAGTATCTCTTTGTTTCATTGTCTTGTTTCAGATTCTATTAGGAAGATAGTTTACTACTTTCATAAAGATAGATTTATTTCTATTTAACAGTTGTTTCTAGTAAATGCATATTTTCAATTGTGTGGATTAGAATAGGTCAATTTTAGTAATTTACTGTTTCAACATTATTTTAATGTTTTTAGAATTTCCATTCACAACAAACAAATTAGCAGTATTAATCTTTGAACAGTCAGATCAATAGAAGTAGTTAGTGGACTGGTAATTATGGGATCCCTTATTACAGATAGCCTAGGACACAACCCTCATGATTAAATGACAAGGTCCAGCGACCCTTGTCACTACTGTTAAGGCTTTCACTTCCACCCATTTTGTAAGGTAATCAATGCAAACAAGTATATATTCCTTGTGGTTAGAAGGTGGATCTATGGGTCTAATAAAATCAATGCCCCACTTGTCAAATGGCATGACCACCAGTTGTGGATGTAGAGGCATTTCATCATTTCTTGTAGTTTTGCTCATTCTTTGACAGTGATCACATCTTCTTGTATAGAGAGTTGTATCTTTATGCAATGTTGGCCAATAATAACTAGTGTTCAGAATTTTGACTATTGTCCTCTTGGATACAAAGTGTCCACCATAGGGTTCATCATGACAAACTCTGAGGATGTCATATACTTCATCTTCCCTAATACACCTTTTCATAATATGATCAGGTCTTGTATAGAAGAGATAATCAGATACCCATGAATAAGGAAAGCTTTTTTCTACAAGGTGGCACCTTTCTCTAGGTGAGAGGTGTGGAGGTGTTTTCCCTATGACAAGATAATTTGCTATATTTGCATACCATGGAGTTTGTACAGTTAGTGCAAATAAGTGATCATCTGGAAAAGAATCATCAATGACGGGTTCTTCAATACAAGTGGGAAGCCTAGAGATAAAATTAGCAACAACATTGGCCTTCCTTGGTTTGTCTACAATGGTGATATCAAATTCCTAAAGTAGCAATAACCATCTAACCAATCTGCCACTTACCACTGGTTTATTCATAAGCTATCTTATTGTTGCATGGTCAGTGTGAATGAAAATGAGATAACTATTGATATAATGCTTAAACTTATTTATTGCATAAACAACAGCTAACATTTATTTCTTAGTAACAGTATAGTTAAGTTTAACACATTGAAGATTCTTGCTGTAATGAATTGCATATTCCACATTACCTTATTTCTGTCCTAACACAACCCCTATTGCAAAATTAGAGGCATATGTATGTATATGGAAAGGTATTGCCCAATTAGATCCTCTAAGTACAGGTGTCTTTGTTAATGATGCTTTGAGATGGTCAAAGGATATTTGACAGCCAACTGTCCAATTAAATTTTACTTCTTTAGAGAGTATGACAAACAAAGGAGCAACAATCTTACTGAAATCCTTTATAAATATTCTATAATACCCTGCATGACCTAGAAAACTTCTGACATCCTTCTATTTTTGAGGGATAGGTAAGGATGAAATGATTTCAATTTTGCGTTGATCCACTTGAATTCCTACTTTAAACACAAAATGACCAAGCACTACTCCTTCCTGCATCATCATGAAACATTTTTCATGACTAAGGGACAAATAATGATCTTGACATCTCTACAATACTTTTTCAAGGTTCTTCAAGGCCTCCTTATAGGACTCTCCATAAGTGGTAAAATCATCCATATAAACTTCCATAGAGTCATGAGCAAGGACAACAAAGATGCTTAAGACACCTCTCTGAAATGTGGCGAGAGCATTACAGAGTCCAAATGGAAGAACATAATAGGCATATGTCCCCCATGTGCATGTAAATGTGGTCTTATCCTAGTCTTCAGGGGCTATCTTGATCTGGTTATATCCACTAAATCCATCAAGAAAAGAAAAATATTTTTACTAGCCAAAGAGTCTAGGACTTGGTCAATGAAAGGAAGAGGGAAATGATCTTTCCTAGTGGTAGTATTTAATTCTCTATAGTCTACACAAACTCTCCACTTACCTCCTTTCTTTGGCATTATAACCAATGGACACACCAATTGGCTATCTGATATTGGGTATATGAATCCTGCATCTAGTAACTTTTGCAATTCATTCTTCACTATCTCTCTTACCGTAGGGTTCATCCATCTCTAAGGCTGCCTAACTGGTATGTGTCCTTCATTAATGTATATCCTATGCATACAAAGTTTGGGGTCAATTCCCTTCATATCATGATAGTCCCATGCAAATGTTGTCTTATGAGTTTGTAGCATTTTAATCAGCTCATTCTTCTGGACAAATGTCAATTCACTATTAATATTGAGTGTTCTCCCAGGCGTAATATCAAATGGCGCTACCATAGGCATGATAGAGGCAACATCCAACCCTAATACATTGAGACTACAACTATGAGGTAGTAGCTGATGAAACATTCTGCTCATGGAAGCATGGGCTGGAGTAGTGATTGTAGGCAGAACACTGTGAACGGGATAGGCCATACATATTAGACATGGGTCTTCCTGTATGTTTGTTCCATAATTTTTTTGTATGACATTGGAAAGTACTTCATCTTCATCCTGAATTGCCGGTAGTGGGTCTCTCTCAATTATCATTAATGTCTGAAGAGAATATTGGTTAGGATCCCCTAGGTCTGGCCAAATGGACTGCTCCATATCAACAAAAGGTTGAGCAGGTGGATAAAGAACCAATTTCTTTGTTACATTACCATTGGAAATTATCATATTTCCTGATTGACATCCTATGAAGGCATCTATTGTTGCCAGCCAGGGTCTCCCTAGGATAAGTGGATATCCTCCTAGGCTAGCCTTGGGCTACAAAATCATAAAGTCTACAGGGTATTCCCATGAATCCAATCTGATAACAAGGTTTTCAATAATCCCCTCTTGCTTAACTGTGGGGGTAGGTCTTAGGTTATCTAGTTGAAGTTTAGTCATTGTTTCCTTTGTCATTACATTGATGGTTGCACCTAGGTCAATCAAGGTGTTTTTGATAAGGTAACCATTGATGTTTACATCAACCACAAGGCTTCCATGATCTTCATATTTTGGGATAGCCAAGTTACCTAACATGATATCAGCAAGTTGTCCTATAACATGGATTGTCTGAGGATATTTTCTCTTCCTTCCTAGTTTCTTAAGGCAGTCCCATATGGCTTTGGTGTACATGGCCACATCCTTGATGGCTTGGATGAGGGGAATTTTAACACAGACATCTTTTAGCTGCCCCATGAAATCAAATCAGGTTCAGATGGAGTTGGTTTAGGGTGCATTTTCAATCTCTTTGGAAATGGAGGGCTTCTGGTAATTATTTCTTCTTGCAGAGAGATTTTCTCAGGGGGCTTTTGTTGGTAATTCAGATGGTTGTCAGTGATGGAGGGTTGTTCCTCATCAGCAAGTTCTATAATGAGCAGTGATGATGGTCCAGCAAGCATCTTTCTTGAGCATAGGTGAACATCACTAACTTCAACTGTATAGGTTGGGTATTGGATGGCCTCATTAGTATAGGCATGCTAAATAGGATCGTTGTTAGGCTTAGATGCAGGTTGTGCCAGAAATTAAGTAGCTCTAGGCTAGGCAGGAGTAGGTGAGGCTGTATTTAGCATAAGGGTAGGTTGATGAGGTAGGGTTTGTTGTGGCTGCGGGTAGTTCACATTTGGATTTTTCCAAGATTGGTTTCCATGCCACTATTGTGGCCATGGGTTTGGATTAGCTTGCCATTGTGGATTATAATTTGAGGATTGGGATGGCTATTGTGGCCATACCCCATGTTTCTAGGTCCAACTAGGTGGCATGGTTGACCTTGTTGTTGTGGCCAGTTATACCAAGGTACATTATTCCAATTATGAGAATTTGAGACAGGTGGTGCAAATGGCATGGAGTTGGTCAAGAGGTCTTGAGGCATACCTTGTATTTTCTTCCATGGCCTTCATTGTGCAATGTAGAACACTTGACCTTCTTCATCTTCCATGGCTCTGAAATCTGCTTTCCCATTCTTACCCTCAAAAATACTAGCAAGTCTCTTGCATCAACAGCTGGCCTTCTTCTGTCGACAATGTGGACAATATTCACTCAAAGATTCCTCTGATGCCTCTTGTTTCTTTTTTATATGTAGAGTGTCTAGTTGTGGACATGAGATTTCTAAGCTCTACTCTAGAGACTCCATTGGATGATTTACTTGAAGACAAGGTTCTAAAACCTCTATTTTTATTTAGAGTAGAACGTGAATAGTTTTTGCAGATTTGACAAATTTCATCAAATCCCAGTTGAGAGATATCTCCTACTCCAATTAGATTTAGTGCATCCATACATTCCTCGCTCACACCTCTTAGTAAGACCAACTTGAGTGACTCTGGAGAGAGCCTATTCTATCTTGAATTTTTGAGGCAAAACTAAAATCTCTCAACATAATCTTCCAGAGGCTCATCTTCTTTTTGTGACATTCTAAAGATGTCATCCCCCTTCATGTCTCTACCACGACAATAGTCCTGATATTTTTGCAAAAAATTCTTTCATGATGGCCCAAGTAGCTACAGAGTTTTCTCCTAGACCCATAAACCATCTTAATGCAGCATCCTTGAGGGTGGCTGGGAAAAGCTTAAACCTATATGCATCTGTAGTGTAATCATAACTCCTATAGAGTACATCAAACTCAAAGAGAAATGTATCAAGATCTTTAATGATTAGCCTTCGAAATTTTGGTAAAGTAGAAAGAGGGATATTTTCCAAAGTTTCAGCTCTCTCCTGGTTGGTAATAGGAAAGGCAAAGGTAACTGGCTCGACTGGATTCTCTACTTCTTCATCTGCCATGTTGTCTGGGTTATGATTTGCAATATCTTCAAACTCCCCAGTGTACTCTAGACTATAACATACACCCCACTGTATATGTTTTGCACTGACTATTTTTTTATGTTTTTTGCTGATTTGAAGTTTAAGTTTTCATTGCATGTGTTTGCATGTATGGGTTTTGCAACGATAACATGGAAAATGCAGCATATATAGAAAACCTAGAAAAAGTAGAATATATATCAACAAACTAACACTAACCCAGATTGTATTTAGGTAAGATATGAATTATAAATACATAACTAGATCAAGTTTGACAACTTCACCTAGATGATGAAGCTGGACTAGCAATAAGACACCATAAAAATTGCTCACAACTCCACGGAATGAAAGTATTTAGCATTACAATCAACAACAACAATATACATGACTCTAGATGCCAAGGATGAGGGTAATAGCAACCCCAAACGCAAAAGAAATGACACCTTTAAAGCCTGCTATCCTCTATGAGATGTACAACCCACCTAGAAGGGAAAACACATTAACAATCACCTGAAAGCTCCATATTCTATGACTATTATATATCAGACTTGACTGCTACACCAAATCGACTAGGCTGGAATGAAGAGATAGCAACAAAACTACCAAAAATCTCTTTAAAGTGCACTATAAGAAGGTACAACCCTGCTGTGATGGTACGACCTGCCTTGGAATGTCTTATCATCTACAAAGTCACTCTATCTTCCTCAAAATTTGTTCTTTTGTAATCTTCCTTCAGCTACAAGTAGAAACTTCATCAAATATGTTCATTATCAGCTCAAAACTTCCACAAAATGATCCTGATGAATGCACAAATGAATCCTCTGAATGAATACTCCAATAACCCCCTTCCTGATGCACTCTCTCATACACGAGGGGCAATCTGCAAAGGTTCTCATCTCTGCGAATTGATATTCAAACACAAGAGCCAAACTCAAACCCTAAGCATGGGCAAACTCAATATCAGAGTGAAATATCATAAAGCAAGCATGTCCAAATGAATCCTCTTTTTGGTATTTTATTTCTCTCTCACTTCCAACGCCCAAGGGAGGGATTATTTAATTTGTTTTAATTTTAAAATATCACCTTATACCCTCATGGAGGTGCCCATCCCTAGGAGAGTCACTTTTTTAAAGTTATGACTTAACATATAAAGTGACTTTATATATAACTTAAATTTATATTATATCTCTTAAGACCATAAGTTAAATCTTTAATTTACCTTAACTTAATCGAACAATGCTCTGGAAGATTTGACCTACGAATCTCATGCCTTGGCTCCTATACTTCCCTGCCAAAAATAGAAATTGGCTCTGTCATGACTTACTATAAATAGTAAGTCCCTGGAATGACTTCCTAACCACATCCATTGGCCTACAGAAGTCAAGTTATAGGCTAATCCTGATCTCCTGGAGTAATGAGCTAAGTGGGGGACATTACACAGACCAAGGGATGATTTAAAGTGTTTTTCTTCTTCTTCTATTGAACTAGTTGGAAGAAACCTCCCTCTATGGTCTCTTGGCCATCAAATACAATAATATATGAGATAGTGGCTCTATTCCTACACTGTGTTAGTGAATATTTTGGAGATATATGGAATATCTACGCAATCATAAATGTTGAAAAGAAAGTATTATGTCCTAATAAAGCAAATACAAGCATAAATCAATAAGAACTCAAAAACTCTAAACCTCAGCACCATCCCCAACAATGGTGCCAAAAATGTCAAAAAATTTTATTTACCAATATATTGATGTAGAAAGGACATACATACTACTCAACATACTAATAGATCCCTTATCAAGCAATCTACTGGTTACATAACGTTCTACATTTACATTGTCAAACCAGGGAATCATATTCTTCTTGGATGATGTTAGTATTGTGTGTACAGTTAAGGATTCCTGAGTTTTATCCTAGAGGTTGTGTAAGGGAAATAAAGTAATTACAATATTCTAAGTAAACAAGAATAATGGAAAACAACTAGATTATCTAATACAACAGTAATCAAATGTCTTTATGTAACTTCTATGTAAAAGAGGAACTGGAAAGTGGTTCAATTGATGATCACCTTGACTCAATGGACTTGACAATACAAACTACCAAGGTTAAACTACTTCACATGATTCCTAACAAAAAAAAACATCAATCATATATATATATATATACATACAATTTAGCATAGTACCTAAAGTGGTCATCTTGAGTGGATGTGATCCCACAAGATCTAACTAAATCTCTATTGAATCTTTGTAGTCATAAATAGAACTCAAAAACACATATTCTTTATTGAATGCCAAAAGTAACAGCGATACAACAAAATCTTCTACTGTATCTTTGTACAAAACTTGTATGAAACAAAATCTAATCTTACTCCATTCAATCTAGCTAATCATGATCAACATTGTTTTTATGAGTAAAGCTACTGAATAATAAATATCTTAACTGCCCATTATCCCACATCGTAGGAAAAGGACTTTATTACATATCAATAGAAAATAGGAAACTAACTAACATGAAGGTGGCAAAGAAAACACAGTTCTACTACAATTTTATCTCTTCACTATCCATAAAGAATAATCATGAATTAGAAACAAAATCATAGAGCATGATCTAGGTTCCACAACTGCATCATTTATTGAAAGATAATCGTTATAGAGTCATGGGTAACTCATCCCAGTTAATTCATGGTCTTCTTCCTTTGGCTGCAGGTACCTATATCATCTTCTGCAGATATCATCATCTCCTTCAGCTGCAGGTTGTTCAATGTTCTTCATGATACGAAGCCAAGCTTTTGTTGCATGAGGAGTTAGTACTCTATTTAATATTTATGCATCATTACCACTTAGAATCAACATAAAATACTAACTTATCACATGAAAAATCTATTATCCACACATAATTAATTATCAGCATATTATATATCATCTTCATGCTTCAGTGTCTTAAGGATAAACATGGACATAATTAATACATATATGATTATGGAAATGTCTCTGGGAAATAGGTAATTAAAGCAATAAAAATAAGACAAATGATGGTCCCATCACATATATGCACTGGTATTTTCAATAAATTGTGCCTTAAAATGCAATTAATGTCTTAGGTACAGAAAACAATGGCTTTATGAAGAAATAACTCTCCCTTGTCTACCAAACACTTATCAACAATAGAAGTTATTACAAAAATCAAGGAATGGTTTCCAATATCTACCTATAAATGATCTCAAGGAAGCAGACTTAACTATTTTATCTAAAGAGCTCACTCCACCCATCAAAAATTCAACTTTGCTTTCTTGCAATATGGCATTTCCAAAATTCAAGAGTGAAGAGATCATACAAGCAAATACCCTGTTGGTAAATGAAAGTGTAATACTTGCTTACTTACCCCTATGAAAGACAACCATAGAATGATGTTAAGAGAAAATGTCATGATTTCTAAAGAGGATATAAGAACACTTGAGGCATATAAAGAAGAGGAATAGGGTACATTAAAGAAACACTTGAAAGAGAAAGAAGAGAATATATCGAGGGCAACTGAATCTAAAGAAAAGATGACATAAGAGGATCATAAGCAAAGGATTGTCTACTGGGAAAGGATGAGTCTTGGTGAGTTACAATTGAAGAGAAATTTGCAAGGCATGAATATGAAATCAGATTTATTTGCAAAAGAGAATGAAGTAGTAGAGAAATCATTGATGGATAAATCTACGAAAGGTGTCATGGAATAGCAAGAGAATCTAGAAGTAGTAGTGAACCCCTATCATTTATGAATGAGACATCTCCTAAAAAGTGTATTTTTAAAACAAGAATATGGTTCCATAGAATATTGCTTGTTGGAATATGTATCTAACAAAATTCACTTTTGGTAGGGAAGAAGAAGGTTATTTTGGAAGACAACAATGAGATAATTATTGGCCTTAATGAAAATCATTCTTTGCACTACAGAGGAAATGTAGATTTTGATGCTTCAAATGACAGTGAAAAGAAAATTGATCTAGAAGTCTTCATTTATGTCATCCACATACAAACTATTGAATAGAATGCCCTGACAATCATATGCTTGTCAAAATTAGATGGGTCCTCAACATTTTTGCAGACATCTGAAAATGACATAACCCATGCTACAATTTCCCAACACATTTGCACTAATTTATCCCCTTTCCCATAATTAATTAAATAAAATCAATTTATCTAATTAATTTAACAATCCCCATAATCCATTGTCCATAATTGATTAAATAAATATTACAATTTATTTAATTGATTATCCTATCATTTGCCACTAACCTAAATTAATTAAATAAAGTCCACTTATTTAATTAATCCACCTAGCCCATGACCAAACCTAGGCTAATTAAATAAATATCATTTATTTAATTAGCTAACATACCCTACCTAGCCCCTAGACCCAAATTAATTAAGTAAACCCTTAATTAATTCATGCCACTAATTAACCCATCTCTTAATTTCCAACAGCCATATTAATTAAGTTAATCATTTAAAATTAATTAACTTAAACCCTCATTATCCAAACTCCCCACACTTGATTAAATAATTAACATTTTTAGTTAAGGGGAATCACATGTGTCTCCACCTCATATTTCCTCATTCATGAAAGAACATTATTTAATTAATAAAGTGCACACATCTCCACCTCACCTTTCCAAATCCATGCATTTATCATTTCTCATCACATTCATCCATAAAATCCAATTTTAAATTCACCCTCTCCCACATAAATGAATTTTTAATTCATTCATGTGTCATTATCTTAATTAATGAAAGCCTTCCCAAAGTTTAATGTAAAATTCCAAAATATTGTGAGCCCTCCAATATTGATGATGCAACCCTAGCCGTTGATTTTGCTATGAAATCTCTACTCTTGGATCTCCATTTCAAAACTCCACCATTAATAAAAAAAAATCTCCGAAAATCTATAAATACAAGGCCTCTCCAAGCATTTTCATAACACGTTTTCAAGTATCCAATTTATGCCAAAATCTTAGCTAATTTTCCTCATATCATTATCAAATCCTTACCTCCATTTGTGTTGGCTAGAATAGAGCAATCCACATTTAGTCACATTGGGTATAGCTAGGAATTCCTTCTTGGGTGCATGCATTCCTCCACCTTATCAAGGAGAATGGAATGCTTGAAGATTTGAGGTAAAATCACTTGTTTTGTGTTTTCCTTGCGTTCTTATGTCTTCTCACATTTCTTCATCTTCATTTGACATGCTCGATGGGACCCCACGTTCCTAAAACTACCAAAAAAATTGCATTTTTTTCAATTTTTTGTCGTGCAAGTCGTATCAATGCTTTGGGCTATGGATTAGCACTTCTAAGAGCCAGATTAGCGCTTTTGGGTCTTCTGTCGGTGCCTACATGTCTCTTACCAGCACCTTTGTGTCCCATAGTAGTGCTTGCATGTCTCTTGCCAGTGCCTTTGTGTCCCATAGTAGTGCCCACGTGGTCTATAATAGCACTTTCGTCCTAGCACTTATTGTTTGAAATTATTGTTTCTCTGTTGGCTGACAATGGTTTTTGTAGTTGTTTTTAACACATTTTCTATAGGTCTAACATTCTATTTTGAAGGATATCAAGGTTTTTTTATCTAGTCTATTGATTAAATTGGAAACATTTTTAGCTTATAATCATATTAGATTCCTAACACTATGTTTAATCTGAAAACATTCACATCTTGTTCTAGTGACTAACCCTCTCTGCACGAAACATGTTGACTTATCTATTTTATCAAAGAAACTAACATTTGCAAGGCCTTTGGTCTCTATGTTAGAACATCACCTCTGCCTTTAGATTTAGCACATTCACTTGCGGATTTAGCACCTTCGTCTTCTAGGTCAGCGCATTCGGCTGTAAGTAAAGTAGGTATAATACTATATTTTGGCACCTATATGTCCTAGGTTAGCACTTGTGAGTCTCTATTTAGCACATTAGTATTGTCTGTCAGTACATTAGTTACATTTTTCAGTGCATTACTTATTTATTTTAGCACATTATTTAGTTTTAGCTCTTATGTTGGTTCTACCAGTGCTTTTGTAAGCTTTACCAGTGCCTCTGAAGCCTCTATTAGCACTTTAGTATATTTGGTTAGTGTCTGCATTAGAACAGATTTGAATTTGATCTTTTGAGCACTAATCCACTTTCTTGCATCTATCAAACATTGGTTAAAGACATTTAGAAAACTACTAACATTTTTTTGTAGCCCCACAGTTAAAATATTTTTTCTACTAGTCTTAGTTGCACATTAATTAAAGTAGAGGGAAAATAACTTTATTTGTCATGTTTTGATTTACATTAGAATGTATGCTCTCCCCTTGCACCCTTGGGTGATCTTGGGGATTAGAAATCCTTGTGTAAATCCTTTGTTGTGTTTACCCTCAAAGAGGAACTACCTTCACATATGTTCTTCCCTCGTGCTTTGTGCGATCTTGGGGGTCAAAAGTGAGTAGTGAATTATTCCTAGGAGGCCTACTTAGAGATACACCCACTCCAAGGGATGACCTCAACCCCATGTTCTGGTAGGGGATATAAATGTTGTGAGAATTTAAAGACTCGCTTCAATAGGGACCCCATTCAATCTAAACAAAACCATCAAGATGCTCGGTCTGCCGAGACTTGAGTGGTGGAATTACTGGTTGGATGCTTGGTAATCCCGTGTTCACAGATCATCCCCCATACCTTGCATATATTGGGACACCCATTAGAAACTCATAAATCCTAGATAGGACCTTTTAGCCATATAAGATTATTATGCACCCAATACCAATTAGTCCCAGGAAGTTACTCACCACACAAGCCACATTGATTTTATTGCCAAATGCAAATGCCCTCTAGAAATGGGCATTCATGTCATGTGTGCTCTCCTCTTACACCATAGAGCAATCCCGGGTAATCAAAAGTGGATAGTTTTATCATCATGGAACTTGCACGTTACACCTAAATAAAGGAAAAGAGGTGGGCTTATGATCTTATACACACCAACTTGAATAAATTTAGAGATGTTCATGTGCTTGGAGTGTATTCATGTGAGAACCTGTAAAATCAAATTGATCTATGTTCCTTGAAGTTACAAACCAGTCACCGTGTCTTTTGTTTGTAAAGTCTCTTGCCAAAAAATTAGTTAACCCAAAAACATCATTCAACTCATGGATCAGACAACTTTAGCACCTTAGTCAAACCTATCAACACCTTTGGTATTTCTATCAGCACTTCCATCATCACTATCAACACCTCTAGTCTCTGTCCCAGCACCTACATCAAATTTGTTTGCGCTTCTGGCACCTATCATAGTGCTTCAATTTGACCTATCAGTGCTCCCAAAAATCAACTCAGTGCTTAAGTTACTAAAATTAGTGCCTCTGTTTGACTACACACTATTACAATAGTTTGACCATTTGCCCAAAATAATGAACAAAATAGACTTGACAGACCACAAAGACAAATTTGGTAACCTACAATCTTTCCATTTTTTGGCACCCTATTAGATCACACTGATCAAAATCATTGATTTTACAAAATTTGGTTATTTCAGTCTATTCATGTCCTTGTCAGTTTTATTAGCACTTTTGACCTTTCTATCAATGCCTTAGACCCATCTATCAGTGTCTGCATCTTATCTATCAGTGCCTTTATTGCTTCTGTCAAAGCTTCTATTTGACTTGTTAGTGTCTGCATTTTGACTGTCAACACTTATGTGTTGACTGTCAGTGCTTGCATCTAATCTGACAATGCCTTCATCTTATTTGTCAGCATTTGTATCTGCACCATTAGATAGCCAAACCTAACAACTTCTTAATCACAAATTTGACTATATTTAGGATTGTGGCAAACCTTTGAAGGTGACATAAAGATCACTCATCTTCCACTGCACCTAAGTTATCCCTTTTCAACATCATTCAAATCTCATCATCATCCATTTTCAATTTGACCTTAGAAAACCTTTGATTGATTTATCAGTCCCATTTTTGACCTTCACACTTACCACATCAATTTTAGTCATAATCAAATTTATCAAATCTTTATCAAATTCCCAAATCCACCAAAACAAACCTCATCATCTCAAACCAAATTTGAATCAAATCAAATCCAATCATCCTTCAACCTATCTCAAATCAAAATTTCATTAAAGTAAATCTAGATCTTATCTTTATCCCCTAATTTATATTAATCTTGAGAACTTGTCTATCTTAAGTTTGTATAAATTAGCTTAGGAGCTTAGACTACTCTTAAGATAGTGGACGCTAAGAATCCCATTTTTCTTGCTGTGTCTTATCTACCTCGAGTAAAGTAATCCCAAATCTCTCTTTTTCTTAGGCTCTTGCCTACCCTAAGTAAGAGAAGACAAATCCTTTGTATCACATAGATCTATATTTTCCTAAGCCTCTTTTGATTTGATATCCAAGATATCCTTTGATCAACCTTACCTAAGGTATTATCAAAATCATCCCTATCATCCTTTGATCATCAATTTTTATCCAAAATCACTCCTCCACAATCTCAAATCATCCTTCATCCATCAATCTATTCCATTTGGTCCAAAAAATTTGAAAACTAAGGTCCTAAGGTCCAATGTCCTTCATCCATATCTTTCACACAACTCATCCACTCCAACATCAACTCAAAGTCCCTTTTTGTATACCACAAACAAGGTCACAAGCTAGGAAAAACAAAGACATGGAACCCAATAGAGAGTTTGGGATGCCTTGTGACTTTGGAACAAGTGACACAATTACTCAAATCATGATTGATCCTCCCTATCTTTCTCCTCCCCAAAATAAAGAAAATCAAAACTCTGATCAAGAGGTCATGGACATTACACAAGATCCAAGTGTTATGGATTTGTTGGACTGAGTCCTAAAATCCAATCCCAATAGATATTTGGACTTCTTGCTTCAAAACGGTGTCGTACTATCAACCAATCCACCCACTAACACATCACAACCATCCTCATCCAACAATACACCCATTACCTCTACACTATCTACATCAACATTAACATTGATTATCACATCAAAACCTATGTCAACATCTACTATATCCATGTCCATCCCACAAATCACCCTCAACATCCCAAACAATTCCACCTACATTAGTACTTCCACTAGTGTTCCCCAACTTGACCAAAATACCATAGAATTCATATCATAATACCTTTCCAACTCCAACAACAAGCTACAAACATCCATGTCCACATCCCAAATCAATTCGATAGACACACAACCTCCCATCTCACAATCACCAACATCATCTTCCACTTAAAACTTTAGCCACACATTTCTACAACAACTTCAACAAAAACAACAACAAAACCAAAACCAACAACAACAAATACCACCAAACTTCCTTCAACAATTCACCAACCAACAAAAAAACAACACATCCCAACCACCCATGACAGGCATCTCACAAGTCATCCAACACTTAATGCAAAGAATGGATGACATACAACAAGGGTACAAAAGGAAACAATATTCCTTCGCAGATATTTGTCCATATCCTTTTGACCGCTCTATCAACATGCCACCCTTTACCAAGAACTTTGAAACACTAAAAATTGACAAATAAAAAGGGAAAGGAGAGCCTTGAGAACACCTCAAGGAATTCTATATTGCTTTCTTAGAGGTATCTTATGACAATACTTATCTCATGAGGCTTTTCCCTCGGAGCTTAGGAGGACAAGCTACCGAATGGTTTCCACACCTTCCCCCTAGAATCAAAACATTTCATGAACTTGTAGAAAAAATTGTTAATCACTTCTCATACAAATTTGAACATGAAGTGTTAATGACAGACCTCTACAACACAAAATAAAAGAATGGGGAAACATTCATTTCCTTTTTGCAATGATGGAGAAGTCTTGCAAGCAAACTTCCATGGCCCATCCCTAAGAAACAACTAGTCAATATGTTTATAACCAATCTAAACCGAGAAATTGACCGTCATTTCCAAATACAATGTGCCTCAACATTTGAAGAAGTCATCGACAAAGGCACTACCATTGAAAGAGACCTTATTGCAAAAGGGGCTATCAAAATTTATAGAGAAAATAATAACAATAAGAGCAACAACAAAGTCAACAATAGCACTGTAGATTAGGAAAACAAATGAAGTGGAAATACTAACAAAATGCATAAAACACAAAGTTATACCTTCACATAAAACCCCAATCTCATCAAGGGAGGAGGAAACTTGCACCCAAGAGCTCCTAAGACATGATATTGCCTAGATTAAGAATTCTAATGTGAAATGCTATCCTAATTATTCAACTCACAATTCTAGCTCAATAGTCATTTGGACATGGTAACATTACTTAAGACTTTGATCCCAAAATGGGTTGAAGGAGGTTCTATTTATAGACTTTTGCAAGGAATTTTGATCCAAGGGTGGATATTGGTTTGGAAGATCAATGGTGGAGGATAAAAGTGATGTGGAGGGCCTAGATTAGATCTTGGAGGAATGGAGGGCTAGGAATAAAAGTAAATCTTTTATTCATTTTGGGAAAAGGGGTAATTAAATGAGTATGGGGGTGAAAGATTATTTTTGAATTAAAGATTCATATGGGGAATGTAAAATGAATTAAAAATTCATTTGGGGATAAGTGGAGATAAATGAGGTATGGGGGTGTAAGAGGAATTAATTGTGATGTGGGATGTATTTAAATAAAAAATTGACTTAGGTGGATTTATTTCAATTTTTTATTTGGAGGATGTGGGGAAGGGTGTTAAACTAGGTTTGACCACCCAAATGATAGGTTAGGATTAATTAAACATAGGTTTTATTTAATTAACCTTAGGGCTAGGATGAGGTAAGCTAGGGTAGGCAATTAAATAATAGCTATTTAATTGTCTAGGGTAGGGATAGGTCCATTAATAGGCTGAATTAATTAGTTAAGCATGGTTTAGCTAATTAATTGGATTTAATAAGGAGAGGGAAATTGAGTAAATAAATATTGCACATTTATTAAATCAATTGGCTAAGGTTTTGGACTATTGAATTAATGAAATTAATTCAATTTTGGGGATAAAATGGTGGAAAATTGGGTGATGAAGGGATAATTAAATAGGAGGGAAATTGATGTGTTTAGGGATGTCAGGAGTCAGTTTGGTGGTCGAGACATTTTTAGGTGTCTACAAGCACCAATAACACCAACAACAAAAATAGCAGTAATCAATCCCATGAGAAACCCCATTTTTAGGGCAAAAATAAAAATACTCTCAATGATGGTGTAACTGAGATAAAAAATGTTCAAAACATACAAACCCCGACACCATCTAATCCATCCATGAGAAACAATAACGTTAGCATTCCTAGAGGGCAACCAAAACAAAATAGTGCACCTAAATGAGAATTTACACCTTTTGGGAACCCATCAAAAATATTTTGTGCAACTTGGTTAAGGCTGACTTGAACCAATTGCCCACCATTCGACATATGACGATAATCAATTCAAACCCTCTTGGTTAACAAAAATGCCTATTGTGAATACCATAGAGTGAAAGGGCACAAAACATCTGAGTACATGCAGTTAAAGAATTGCATACAAGATCTTGTAGATCGTGGTGGCACAAAAATTGATGACCCTCACAAAATATTGCCTAATTAAAATTTAAAAGCATACAAAGATCCACAAGAAAGGAAAGGCCTCCAGTTCAAACCACACATACAACATAGTTTCTCCTCCCTCCTCTTTCAATTCCATTGTGGGTTGAATAGATGAATGTCCTAACCACGTAGCCACTATCACCATAAGAGCTAAAGCTCCCAATTGTGTTGTCACCACTTGCTATAACCTACTTTTCCCCCTATGTATTTAATTAAATGTAGTCAATTTGTTATGGTTAATATTTAGAATTAAGATAGAATAATATATTCAATGATAGTAGGCATGAGTTTTCCACAGTCCATGAATTAATGTAGATAGTGCTTCTGGATTAAACTATGTATGTTT
The DNA here is from genome assembly GCA_027924645.1 of Cunninghamia lanceolata. NCBI lineage: Eukaryota > Viridiplantae > Streptophyta > Pinopsida > Cupressales > Cupressaceae > Cunninghamia > Cunninghamia lanceolata. The sequence continues at coordinate 7,679,258 of BSBN01000738.1, forward strand.
TTGCTTCATTGTGCATGATTTGAAATGTTGAAGCAAAAACATACACAGTTTAATCCAGAAGCACTATCTACATTATATTCAATGATGTTGAAATAGATGTAATAACAACTTAAATTACAACAGGTGATAATTTAATAAGAACTCTTAAGTAAATCATTAACAAAACAAACTAGATAACATAATCATATAATCACATTAACATCAAAACCCATCAATAACAATAAGTTCAGTACTTCATTAATTTTCATCATAGAAAGGAATAAATACGTATCTTTTAGATCCTAGAAGTTCTTCAAAATATCACTTCAAAGAATGGATTATAGATTCAACCCCCTTTCAGCAAGTGAGCACTTTTAGGAGGAATCCAATCCTTATTCAGAACCAACCATGTGCTTCCCAACATTCATCTCTTTTTTAGAAAACATACATGTTTCCCAAGCATCTTGCTCCTTTTCAGAAAGCACACACACACAAATGTTCCAAAGCCATGTTCCATAAAACATGCTCAACACAAGTGCACACACAAGCCCTAACGAGGACAATCCTGGGTGTACTCTGTACCCCTAGTTGGACACACTCTGTGTGCCCCTTCTCCAATGCTCACTGCCTGTCAAATCTATAATCTCTCCTTTAGGATTCATGTACTTCCTTTTCTTCTTCTTTCCCTCCTTTCTCCACCTTCTTCTTCATTTGAGTGATGCTTCCTTTTCCTTTCCAAGTCTCACACAAATGCCTTATATAACCTTTTAATGGGTGATTTCTAAACAATCACACCCTTTCACAAAGTTTGTCATTAAAAATGGTTTAATAAACATAATAACTCCTCCCTTGTTAAAGGGGTTTTCATAATTATTATTTATTTATCTCCATTTTAACCAGAAGGATCATAATATCCCTTATATTTCATCTCCCTTTTAATTATAAAAGGTAAATAAACTTTATCCTCTTATAATTTTATAGGGTTATTCATAAATAGCTTTCTTTTTCTATTTTGGGTAAAATGTTGCAGGAGCATCCAGTGGTGTAAGACCAATCTTGCATCACCCAAAAAAATGTTGATTCAAAATCATTGATGTTGTTTTCATTTCTTTTCATAATTAGTAGTTCTGGTTCCATAATCGCTTGAATAATGATGTAGAAATTTCAATTTTTTCAAACTACTAAAAATAGCAAATTGCTATTTTTAGAAAGTTTGTATTTGGGCACGGATTAAAGAAAAAATTTACATAAATCTTCATAAATGAAAAATAAGACCTTTGGTGAAGGAATCACACAAAGATCATTTGTGAGTTGAAATATATTAAAGTTTATGTTTCTCAAAAAATGCCTGAAAATTATTCAAATTTAGGTTTGAGGCACTAAACAGCCTTGTACCAGCCCAAAAATGGGAGGAAAAGGTAGACCGGGTTCTTAGCACATAGAGAACTTCATGAGCTTTCTGGTGCTTCAAATGGTTCGTCAATCGGACACCTAGATCAAAAGTTATGGCTTTCAGAAGTTGACCTATTTTTGGAGGGAGATGTAAAATTTGAAATTTGGTTGGAGGCCATGAACAAGGCTATTAATAACCATTTTGGAGAACCCTTGGAAGTAGTAGAGATAAGAGGGAAAGTGCAGAGTCAAGAAAAGGCGGGAAAATAGAAGCCCTAGCTAATTTAGGGTTACATAAGGCAAAAGATTCCAGAGCCTAGTGATAGGTAGTTGTAATGTGTTGCAACATGTGGAGGATTGATTCCTCTTATTGTATTTGAGCTTATGTAATGTAATGAGTTGTCCAAATCAATAAAATAATATTCTATTTTCTGTGTGCAATTTATGTTGTGTGTTTTGTGTTTTACCCCCTTCATCATAAAAAGTCATATAACATTTCTCCCCCTGTAAATCCGTTGTTGTCCTTAGTAGCTCAAGTTGAATCTACAACATATTTCAGCAAAAAAAAAAGTCAAGTAACATTATCGATATCACAATGAATCTACTTCATTTATAATCATATTTCTCAAATTTTAGATCTTTCCAATAACTTTTCTATTCTAACTAAAACCACAATTAAATCCCATAGAAATACTTTGTTAATCAATAACATTATTAGAACTAATCAATAACATTATTAGAACTATACTCGTACATTTTCACATGAAATAGATCATGAATTTATACTTGAGAAGCTAATACAAGTGTATACAAGAAATCTCCTATCAAATAGTCTTTTAAATTTGGTCATTAACGTGTAACCTTATCTTTAATACAAATATTTTAATCTTTTAGGTATCACTTCAACATAAAATATACAAAAGTATTATCATGTAATCATGTAGTAGTTACCTAGTGAATGACATGCATATCTCATACTATGTAGTCATTCATCATTAAGTACAATATACTCAAAATACATTCCAAGATGATATTCATGCATTTTGGACTACATGAATATCCCCTTTTCATATACCAAATACAATTGAATGGAAACAAGTAAATAATTTCCCTTAAACAGAGTTCATATCATTTCACATAGTCACTAAAAACAAAGTTTTAGGACAAGTTTTGAATCCAACAAGGTTGCAATGTAATCTAGTTAAATCATCTTTCAACATATATCTCCTTCTCATAGACTTATAGGCAATTAATGATATAACATTCTAAGGATACCACTTCTATACAATACTTATAGAGCACATGTACAAGGTTATTGGGTTGATCAAGTCCACTAACAAAGTACAATATAGCAAAAGATGGCATAAAAGAAAGCCTACAATTCATCTCAAGAAAATATTAACTCTAGGTTAAATGTTCTAGCAACTATACCATGATGAAGTTTTTGTTCAATTAATTTAAGATGATGATTTTTATATAAAAAGAGGTCGCCCTCACATTGACATCAAACTGAAATAACTAGAGGTACATAAGGAGAGGAAATATTATGAGTCATTCTCTAAAGTAGGATGTTTGGGCATCTATTGATATTTGATATTGTTAGATTGTGCATGCAAAGAATTAGTACAATTTTGTAATCTAGAAAATGGTTTTGAGTTTTCTTGAGGTTGTCTCTCCCCCTGTAAATTTTGACATGTCCCCATGTTTGAGCCTAAAGGAACCTTTATCACATCCAAAAATTTTGTGTTATTCACCAACTTGGACCATGCATAGTGTCATTTTTGAAGATGTGAAAATGATCGTGGGACCTATGGGTTATGGGCCCACAATGTAACTTATGTTAAATAAATCTAGGTATAAGTTTTTGTCTTTAGCTATCAACAAGTATAGTAACACCACTTCCTAATAAATAGACATAAAACTGAACGAAAATTGGAATGGATTTGCAAATTTGACTATTTAGAAAGACTAACTCATTAACTCTATGTTTTCAAGACAATTTTTGTGTACAAGAGAGTACTAGTCAAAAGAAAAGTTAAATTAAATACTAAAGTGATTATCATGTAATTGATATATCATGATGTATAAATTGATATAAAGTGAATCATCATTGGAGGGTTAAATTCAAAAGTGTTTTCATCACCTACTACCTACTTAACGGCTTGAGTTTCTTTAATTACTGATCCTAACCATTAGGGTAGAAATAAACCATTTCTATTAGGTAAATAAACACAAATAAGTTACCAACTCCAAGGTATCAATTAGGAACCCTTAACATACTTCAATGCATACTAGAATTATTCACTAGCATTGATATCAAGCTATCATAAAGAGTATTCTAAATAACATACTTCGACCATTGAACCTACAACAACAACATCACAAGATCATTCAACTAATATTTCTAGTTCACCTTTTGAGAGTGGGTGTAAATTTAATTTCAATTCATAAACATATTCTCCTAAATTTTGATCTCTAGTAGTAATTACATCATAGAGTTGCCAAATACAACAATACTTCTCAATCCTCCAAGTCCATAAGGGCATTCATCATATTCATTATATCAAGAGCCAAAACTATACTTATGTAAGTGAATTATCAGAGTTATGATTCTAAACACCTATCACTAATGATCAAGAATATAAAAAATATATTTGTCCAACCTTTAATCATGGTTCCACCACAATACATTTTGAATGTATTATTATACAATGCTCCATATGTATAAAATACCTACTCTATTTATAAAATACTGTGCACCTTAGAAGTATACTTGACTATAACTTGAGTAAGGTAATTCTTTTCTTAAATTATGCAGTTAATACACTGCCACAAATAGATATTATTTAAATGAATGAAATTTCACCCTTATTCAATAATCCTACTATATCTTGGTATATGGTGGATGAAAACAAGTTACATAAGATAATCCCCTCATCTAAAGAAGTACCAACTTGATGATTTTTTTAGAATGTTATCTTTAGTTTTTGTGGCACAATCTTACCTATAACATGATTATAGAGAAATAATAATTATAATGGAACAATATTATGGTACGTTCTTAAATTTTGTGTGGGCATAACCCAGATCTACACTATTAAATACATTACAGCTAGACCATGCATAAAGGAATGGCACGCCTAACATCGTGAATTCTTTAGGAAGACTATTTCTTAAGCTTAATCACCTAGCTTTCTCATAATTGAATCAACATGGTTACCCATTGAGCTACATGTAGGTTGCTAGGAATGGTTGGGATTGAACAGGGCCCCCATAAGCCACATCTAATACCAATACTTAGAGCAAACATGTGTTTACCTAATTTTTCAATGAGTAGGTCAACACTAACTCGGTGTGACCAACAATTACAACAAGAGTAGTAAAGAAAGGATGATCCACATTACTCTTCTTAAACTCTAATCAACCCCTCAAAATTAACATGTATTAAAATAAATAACATTGAAATTCCCTAAAGATACTCAAATATTCACTAATAAGAAACTGTGCATCCACTCCAAAAACTATGGAATGAATCCACATCTTATAGTTCTGTGACCAATTTATAAAAATCTACTTTTTATTATTCTTCATCTCCAACCATTTTTGAATTTTCATTGAACTATACAATAATAATTCCTTCCTAACTTTAAAGAATCATACGTTTAGCCTCGAATTGCTACTCATATAAATGTGAGTGAAAATTTTCATTTATTTTTCATTAGGCCTATATGAAAGGATAGGTATCTATTCTGTTGGTAATTTTCCCGGATCAGCAGAGGGTTTGCCAGTTCCTATGCACAGGCTGATCCGGCCAATAGATTACAGGAGGTTGCGTGAGTTGCCTCCCCTTCACTTCTGGTTCTGCCGCACCAAGGGGGGTATCCCTATAACTAAAGATATAACCTTGACTAGACCAATAACACAATGATTTAACTTGACAATAACAGGCAGAATACTCTCATGTATGGACCAAGATCTGCATGATAGATCACAAGGTTGGCAACATTCTTGGACATATGTGTCTGGTTGGGTATGAGAGTATGCAGGGGTCCTAATCCTACTCCTACAACTAACAGGTGGAGGTGATGAAATGGGTGGACATAATGTCCTAGATGCAAGACAAGGGGTTTTGGCTCATAACTACTGACCCAGGAGCAGACTGGTGCCTATCCATTGGGCAAGGAGTCAACTAGACGTATACAACAGATGGTTTGCAACTTTCACTCAAGTTTCAGGGGGCTGGACTAATGCTTACCTTACAAACATCACCCAAGAATGGGTATCTAACTGCCCCTACTTATAGATATCCCTGTTGACATGCAACCTTCTCCATGCATTGACCTAAAACAGTTTAATCCACTCCTTGAATGGAAGTTAGAGATCAAACATGCAGTATAGATATCTATACCCTAGAATCTATGAAACCCTTAGCAACTAGATTCAAAAGAAGGAGAATAACATGCAGCAAATGGAGACAAGCAGATAAACACATACAATAAGCATTTATCATATAACATTAACATTGAAACTGAAAATATGTGCAAAATACACTCATGTTGCAACTCATAAACTCTAAAATGGGATAAAAACAACCAAGATCATACCCTGTTCTTCATTATTTACACAAAAAATGCCCAGGTCTTCAACAACCTAAAATGAGTGACACAGTCTGCCTTTTATAGCAAAACTGTGTACTCAACAAATTAATTACAAGGCCAGACAAAAATCTGCCAGATACAATGCATCAGAAAAATGGTGCTCAAAATCATCAATGCAGCAGAGGGACAAAGAGGAAGGAGCAGGAAGTGATCTTGAGCCCTGCACCGCCGCCCAGGGACATTCCTCATAAAACTGGTAGCTAACCCATCAACTCGACCCATGCCTCTGCAACAATCGCCATTACTGCCTTACCTACCCACAGCCTCTAAAGATGCAACAACAGTGCGCCCACGGAGTTTTCCCACCCAAAAACGGTTGCAAACGCTCGGGAAAAACCCGCGCTGCAAGTTCAAAACGTGGCTGTCGATCAAAAACCCATCACAGAGATCTACGGCCCTAAAAAATGTTGAAAAGTCGCTAGCCAGTGAAAACGTGCCATGTAGGGACTTGAAGTTTCTATCGCTGACCCTTCGCTTCTTCATTTGCTTTTCATAAAAAGGAGGACACGTGGCGACATCCGCAGCATTAACAATCGGGACAGGTGGCAACCTCCACAGTCTCCTTGAAACACTAAGACCCTTCCATTTGAAACACAGGCGGAAGCCAACACGTGGCGGGTTCCGCATCACCGCCGAGAGACATAGAAGGGACCTACTGTGACAACCATGGAAGCCGACACTTGGCGCCTTCCACGCTCCTCTTGAGAAACATAGACCCTTCTTGAGATCTATGCGGAAGCTGACACCTAGCGGGTTCCGCGCTACTCAGAAACTTTAAGGCCCCTTTTTGAAACTCATGCGGAAGCTGACACTTGGCAACGTCCGCGGCACTTGAGACACCTCACTGGGACCCACCCCCGCGTCTTCACTTTGAAGCAGATAGAAACAACGTGGAGGCTGACACGTGTCAGCTTCCACAGCAACCACAAGGGACACGCGGTGCTTTCTGCGCACCTACTGAAACATAAAGAAACTACCCCTGCTGTTTGACACCTGGTGCCTTCCGCGCTTATAGAAACATTAGAGGAGAGAAAAGGGGCTTTTTTGAAACTTTATGCGGAGGCAGCCACTTGGCATCATCCGCTGCAGCTTAGAAACTTTTTGAAACTTCAACGGATAGTGACACTTGGCAAGCTCCGCATCACTTGAGAAACACTTAGGGTCTTTCAGAAACTTGGTAGAAACTACCACTTGGCATCGTCCGCGGGCCTTTAGTTACTTTTTCTGTGTCTCTCGGGTGCCTCCACGTGGTGCCCTCCACGGCACTCTTGAAACATTTAGAAACTGCGTCGAGACTCTAGCGGAAGCCAACACGTGGTGCCTTCCGTGCATAGTTGAAACTTTAAGGGGCTGCTTCCGCCGTTGACATGTGGCACGCTCCGTGGGAAGCATTCAAAAGCGAAGGCGCGGCAATAAACTGGGGCATAACACTTGGTGGTCCTGCGGCACTTGAAACATGAAACCCTCATAGCCACTTATAGAAACATTTAGAAACTAGAAACTGTGGCTCAAAATGCATTCCTAAATGCATGTAACTCAAATTTTAAAGGGCCGATAGGATCTCTCGACCCACCACTGCCATTTTAACCTGCACACAACTGATTTCTTACATTTTTGATAATTGCAGGGGCCAAATTATTAGAACTTTTTTGGATTTTTAGGGAAGAGACCTGACTTGAAACCCCAAACATAAATTATTACTAACATATTCTTTCTTTCTCTAATGGATGTGCCTCTCCTAAAGGTATTGACACACTTTAAAAAAAATAATGACTCTCTCTTATTAAGGGACTATGACATATATAAGGTGAGACCCATTTTTAATTTAGGATTATTTAATAATTGACCTTACAAAGGATACCAAAGGCACCAAAATAATACTAATTCCTTAAGGGGTCAAAATGAAATGAGACGTCGAAAGGTGGAAGGACATGTCTTTTAAAATAACACTTGGTCGACAAGGTGAATGGTCGTATATGGTGTAGATATGTATGAATGAATGAATGAATGAAATATTTTAATAACATCCATGAGGCTAAGCAGCCTATGGGACTAGGGAAATAACCCCTTAAGATATTTTCAGTCTCCTTTCAGGATTCGATCTTTTGTTATGAATCTTGACCAATAAACTAGTTGTATCAAGAAGCTAAGACTCCTCAAATAACTCACTGAGGCTGCCCACATTCCAGTTGTTATTGAAATGACCACAAATATATGCATATGCATCACATTCAATGATGAAATACCATTTAGTTTCAAGCACCCCTTTGTCGCAAAAAAAGCAAGTTCTTTCAACCCACTCTTCTTTGGGAATCATCCATCTACCCTTCTCACATCTAAGACGATGGGACCCAATCCTCAACTAAGCCACTAATATCCTCACCTTGCCCCTGAGAGAAGCCCACATAAATTCTTTTTCACCATGATCCCTCGAAGGGTTAAACTCTCTAACATAAAGTTCTTTTTTTCTGCCAATCTGATTTGACCACATGACAGTCCTGAATTCTTCTAACACAAACTTTTTTATTTATTCCTTAGTGATAGGACAATCATATAATCTAATGTCCCACTTATCCATCCACTTCTTGTTTTGCTTCATCCACGTCTTTTTCCTACGGTCAAGCCTCTCCCCCACCACCATTTTGGTCCAGCGGTACTCATCCATATTCTCCACCTTTTTTAAGTAGCTTAAAATCCTTATTATAGCAGATGCCTCCAATGGGAAAGAACCTGCTTCAGCTAAAAGGATCTCATAAGGGACCATAGATTTGATTTTGAAATTGTTGGTAATAAGGTTTTTTTGAATTCTTTCAAGTTGTTTCCATTTGTGGTTCGTCATGCTGCTCCCCCAAACCTCAAACCCATAAAGGACAACCGGCGTGACTAGCAGCCTGAAAAGGGTTTTCTTGGTTTTCCAGTCCCAGAGTTCATCTTTCCTACATCTGTTCTGGAGAAAGTATGATGATCTCCACCCACCTAAAATCCTTCTCATCCTACAGGACTCCCAACTGAGCCTATGGTGAAAAATAATTCCCAAGTACTTGTATTCTTCCACTATCTTCAACATATTACCTTCACAAATGAAATTAACCTACTGCTTCCTCCTTTTCAATGAAAAAATCATAATCTTGGTTTTGTTGGTATTCACCTGCATTTTGACCTCTTGATAAAAGAGCTCAAGAGCCTTCAAATGATCCATCAAACCTTTGGCAAATTTTGCCATAAGAATAAGATCATTAGCGTACAAAAGCAGCTTGACCACGTAACAAGACAGTTGGATGCCTTCTCCACTGGTTTTATTTAACCACTCTTCCAGTTTATTGATATATAAGCCAAATAAGGTGGGGGATAAAGGACAACCCTGCTTGACCCCAATGTCACTTCCAAAGCATTCCGACATACCTTCTCTAGTTCTAATTTTAGCCCTCACTTTCTCATAAAGCTTATGCACCGCCGCCCGATACTCCTCTGAGACCCCCAATTATTCCATCCTGCACCATAGCTTGCCCCTAGGCACCATATCAAAGGATTTTTTTAAATCAACAAAGCAACAGAAAGCTTCCCCCCTGGGTGTCCCAAACTTTCTCGATGAAGTGTCTAAGAGCCATATATAAAATAATAACATATATAAAATATGATCCTAACTAAAACTCACTTTCCTTGCTAATGTATAATGTTAATTTACAATACATAAAGAACCCTTGAAAGCGACACTTGATAAGGAGAAGATTCTTTAGAAATGTGGAAATAATTTTTTTTAATGAAATATGTTCTTTCATACTCCCCTCACCAAATTGATTATTATTTTCTTTTTATCTTAGCATACAAATGGAAGTAGTTTTTAATAGTAACCATTTGTTTTCTAGGTAGTTATACAATCAGTATGTGATTTAACCGACATGCTCTCTCTGTATATAAAAGATCCTAATTATGTCTAGAGACATTAGTACATTCATAGCAAAGGTGGAGTTGAAGAGCTCAAAGATTCCTATTCCGTGTAATTTTATAAGATTTCAATCTAAAAATTTAAAAAAAAAAGATTCCAATCTAAAAACAAAACAAAAAAATTAAAATTTGTTTTAGTCTTCTCACATGTTAAGGAAGGATTCTCATAGGCACAAGATTGTTTTAGGCTCTGATACCAAAAGTAACTCTACCTTTCCCCCTATGTATTTAATTAATTGCAACAGATTTTTTATGGTTAATATTTAGAGTTAAGATAGAATAATATATTCAATGATGTTAAAATAGATGTAATAACAACTTAAATTACAACAAGTGATAATTTAATAAGAACTCTTAAGTAAATCATTAACCAAACAAACTAGATAACATAATCACATAATCATATTAACATCAAAACCCATCAACAACAATAAGTTCATTACTTCATTAATTTCTATCATAGAAAGGGATAAATACATAACTTTTGGATCTTGGAAGCTCTTCAAAATGTCACTCCAAAGAATGGATTACAAATTCAACCCCCTTTCAGCAAGTGAGCACTTCCAGGACTCTAGTTCTTATTCAGAACCAACCATGTGCTTCCCAGTATTTAGCTCTTTTTAATAAAACATACATGTTTCCCCAACATCATGCTCCTTTTTAGAAAGCACACACACACACAGAAGTGCTCCAGAGCCATGTTCAAAAAAACATGCTCAACACAAGTGCACACACAAGCCCTAGCTAGGACAATCTTGGGTGTACTCTGTACCCCAAGTTGGACACACTTTGTTTGCCCCTTCTCCAATGCTCACTTCTTGTCAAATCTATAATACTTCTCCTTCATGATTCATGCACTTCCTATTCTTCTTTTTTCCCTTCTTTCTCCACCTTCTTCTTCCTTTGAGTGATGCTTCCTTTCCCTTTCCAAGTCTCACACAAATGCCTTATATAATCTTTTAATGGGTGGTTTCTAAACAATCACACCCTTTCACAAAGGTTGTCATTAATAATGGTTTAATGAACATAATAATTCCTCCCTTTTTAAAGGGGTTTACATAATTATTCTTTATTTATCTCCATTTTAACCAAAAGGATCAAATATCCCTTATTTTCCATCTCCCTTTTAATTATAAAGGGTAAATAAACTTTATCATTTTATAATTTTAGAGGGTTATTCATAAATAGCTTTCTTTTTCCATTTTAGGTAAAAAGTCATATAACACTCGCGGTGGCCACATCACTATTCAAGGAGCCTCATCCGAAGATCCACCCACCACTATCACATCCACAAATAACACATTCTCCAATAAATACAACCTTCTTGACCACCTCGGAAAGACTCTCGCTCAAATATCTATCTTGGAGTTGCTTCGTACACCACCCTTCCATAAGGAAGTCCTCGATAAAGCATTGTTGGAAACTCGAGTCCCTAATGACCTTAATGTGAACCAGTTTCAAGCCATGGTTGGACACTTATCTTCACCTCACCACCTAACCTTTTCTTAACAAGACTTATCTACATCCAATCCATCACATAATAAAGCCTTGCATATCGAAGTTTACATCCATAAGTATATCAATAAATAAGTCTTAATAGATGGTGGATCTGGCCTAAATCTTTGCACTCTAACATTAATAAAATACTTGGGATATTCTGATGAAGTCATGGATTCACCTAAAAGCATAACTATCAAAGTCTATGATGACATAGAGAGACAATCTGAAGGAACCATTAAGCTCCCAATCTAGGTTGGACAAAAGATTTTTGAAACAACATGCCAATTGTTTTATCTTGATCTCCCCTACAACATTCTCCTCGATTGTCCATAGATCCATGCCATGCAAGCTTTTCCACCCACTTTCCACCAATGCCTAAATTTTCCACATAATGGGACCGAAGTTACCATATATGTCAATCCTTGTCATTTCCAATAGTGTAGCTTCTTGGAAGGACACGATAATACCTTTTATCCCTACAATAATGCCACAAAACCATCCACGTCTTAAATTGATCTATCTAACATTACATCCACTTCTAAATCACCACCCCTTATCCCTGAGATCAATATCAAAGTAAGTGACATGGGGTGTGGAGAGTATGACCTACATGGTACATTTTGTGTAGGGAAACTTCAACTATCCCATAAAGCATTTGGCAAACCAAAATCTGATGCAGTATCCACGGTTGTCATCAAATGTAAACTATCACCAGCCTTTGAACAAAGAGACCTAATGGAGCAAGATGTTTTTGAAGACATATCCTCTTAGCTATACAAAGAAGAAGAAGACAAAGCTCTTGTCCTACCTATATAAAAATATGGAAAAGGTCTTAGCATTGTGAAGAGCATGGGCTATAAAGGATAAGGTGGTCTAGGCCTTCATGGACAAGGAAACATTGAGCCTATCCAAGCAATAAGGAATCCCTAGCATCAGGGTCTAGGATATGGAAAACACGAGCATGTATCCTCAAAATTGGAATATATCTTAAGTGAGGTGACCAAGGCCTTTCCTGCTATCAAGAACACTAATGAAAGGTACTATAAAGACTCTTTTGAAGATTTCACCAAACTCTTCAAATCATCCATTTGCACCATATATGATCCTTCAACCACACCATCATCATCTAATGACCTTCTGCTTATCTATCCCTAGCTCATAGATTAGGACCAACAAGGACCTCCAATACTTGATATTGTTCAAAATGACAAGGCCATAGTAGAACTAATGGGGGTAAGAGAGCACATACCCCTGGGAGACCATAAAGCAAGATATATTATAGAGCTCAACATATCTACCTACTTCAGGGAGACCACCATGTCTCTTAGTCACAAAAAATAAAAAATAAAAAATGCATCCCCTAGTGAAAACCATAATGTGGCACTTTCAAATGATAAAAAAGTAAACATAAAGGACGTATCTCCTGGTGAAAACCTCCTCGATGCACCAGAAGATGAGAGAATGGACCTCCCTGAAGTACCAACATTATATCAAGAAAGGTCTCCCATCCTAATGGAAGAATTACAAGAGATGAATCTTGGGACAGATGAGTCACCTAAAATCACCTTCCAAGAAGCTTCACTCACCCCTACAAAGCAAACAAAATTTTCAGCATTCTTCAAATAGAGAAGCAAGAATTTTGCGTGGACATATGCTGATATACCTGGTTTGGATCCTACACTAGTGGCACATCACTTAGCAGTATAGCCTAATGCAAAACTAGTCAAGCAGAAACTCAAAAAGATGAATCCACAAATAACACTTCTAGTCAAAGTTGAGCTCAAGAAACTCCTAGATGTTAGTTTCATTCAACCCATAGACTATCTTGAATGGGTCTCAAATATTGTACCAGTGGAAAAAGTCACTCGTGGCATATGTGTATGTACAGACCTTAGAGATCTAAACAAAGCATGTCCTAAGGATGACTTCCTCCTTCCCAATATCAACATCATAGTAGATTTAATAGTTGGACATGAGATTCTATCTCTCATGGATGGTTTTTCAGTATACAATCAAATAATAATAGCTGAAGAAGATCAACATAAAACCGCATTCATTTGTGCATGAGGTATATACTACTAGGTAGTCATGCCCTTCGGGCTTAAAAATGCAAGAGCTACATATCCAAGGGCAATGACTGTAATATTCCATGATATGTTTCACAAGATCATGGAATATTTTGTGGATGACTTACTAGGAAAGTCAAAAACAAGAGAAGAACACCTGAATCTCTTAGATAAAAATTTTGATCAACTAGAAGAATATAAGGTGTGTCTCAATCAAAAAAATACATATTTGGAGTTACTTCAAGAAAACTCCTAGGCTACATTATATCCTAACAAGGCATAGAAGTTGATCCAATGAAAGTGAAAGCTATATTAGAAATGCCTCCTCCAAAAAATCCAAAGCAGCTCCATAGCCTACAAGGAAAGCTCCAATCCATTAGATGCTTCATCGCACAACTAGCTAACAAAGGCCACTCATTCCAGCATCTCCTCTGAAAATTTGTGGCATTCACATGGGATACAAATTATCAGAAATCCTTTTAATAGATGAAGGAATACCTTGCAACACAACCAATTCTCATGGCACCAAAACTAGGACAACCCCTATTATTATACATCTCGGCAATAGAAATAGCAATAGGGGCCTTGCTAGCACAACATGATTATAATAAGAAAGAAAGAGCCATATATTACATCAGTCATCCCTTAGTGGGTTATGAACTTAATTACACACCAATTGAAAGGGCATGTCTTGTGGTCATCTTTTCATCTCAAAAACTATGACACTACATGCTTAATCATAAAACTAAGCTCATTGCAAAAATAGACCCGCTAAAGTACCTTTTTGTCAAAAGCAGCTCTCACAGGTCGTATGGCTAAGTGGGTAATGATCCTTAGTGAATTTGACATTGAATACACTAAGAGAAAGGTTATAAAAAGATAAATCATAGCAAATCAGCTAGCAAATGCACCTATTCCAATATAACATCCACTTCTTTTAAATTTTTGAATGAATCCATCTTCACAGTCGTACCTACACGAGAATGGAAAATTTACTTTGATGGATCATATACACATTGTGGATCAGAGGCAAGGATCCTATTTGTCACTCCTCAAGGAGACTGCATCCCTAAGTCCTACAAGATAACATTCCCCTGCATTAATAATGTAGTGGAATATGAAGCACTCATCATCAAACTCTGCATGGCCATCCAATTGAGAATAGAGAAACTAATAGTTTACAGTGACTCCCAACTGGTAATAAAATAGGTAAACAATGAGTACAAAACAAAATACGACAAGCTTCTACCCTATAAGAAGATGGTATAAGAGATTAAGGAATACTTCTCTGAAATCCAATTTGAGAAAGTCCCTAGACTTAACAACAAAGTAGCAAATGTGATAGCTACCATAGGTTCTCTTGTGGACATGCAAAAAATAGTTAGCATTGTGAATTTCCCATTGAAGAATTAGCAATGCCAACATATGATCTCCCACAGTTTGACCTAGTTTGTGACATTTTTGGTCCCCTACCCCCTTGTTACTAGGACATCTACCACTATCTCCATGATGACATCATTCCACTAGACCTATCATCCACCCAACGTTGAACATTCATCCACTGAACTGCTCGTTTCACCATCATCAGTGACAATTTATACCGAAAAAGTCTTGATGATACCCTTTTAAGGTGTCTTTGTTGCAAATATGTCCCTAATCAGTGTTGTCATTGATGTCAACATATCCTTATTGTCATTAGTGTCAACTATATCTTATTCTATTACTTGTTTAGAAGACTTGTATGTTGAGGATATTGAGAAAATTAGTCTCTCCGGAAGAAACAAGTGAGTTACATATCTCTCTATCAGAGACAATGAAGACAGTACACTTTAGTGAAGTGGATTGCTCCACATTCCTAGTCAAATGAAGATCAGAGTCTGCAGACCAAAGGGTTGTGTAAAGGATTGTCTAAATTTTCTCCAGTCGAGATTTGAGAGGTCTACATGGAGAATTTGTGAAGTTATGGCCATCTGAGTAGAACTGGGTTTTGCAGTTGTCCAGAGGTGACAGGAATTTAGTCTAGATTACTCTGCATTGAAATATTATGATCTACGGATCTAGAGGTATGTTTGGGATGTATCCAACTCAAGTGGTTTGTGGTTTGGAGGTCCGCAAGCAATCTTTCTAGTGTGACAGTCATGACAGTTGGTGTTCTTAAGTTTCTGGATGAAGATGCAAGTGTTTCTGGTGATTTGAGGTGGTGCGGTTGTTCTTGTTGATATCATTGTGCTTGTGGTGGTCTATGGATCATGTACCTATTGTGTTGGTGGTCTGCATTGAGGATTGAGCTTATGATTGAAGATTTCTCCTTGAGTGTTGCTGTTATTTCCAGTCTTGGTCGACCGGATGCTTGGTATGTGTTGCGGATGATCTATGAGAAGTTCTATGGAGTGTTGTATGTTGTTTGAGGAAGATTTGAGTCCCAGCTATGCTTGGCCGATAGAGGAGTGGTTCGCATGTATAATTTTATATTAAGTCAAGTCTTGTGATTGTAATTGCTTAGAAATACCTATCTTGGAGAATGTTCCAGATAGATGATTGTTTGGCCGACTTTGATGTTCATTCCAAAGTCGATGACATGTATAAATAAGTGTTGTGAAGTCATGGAAATGTGTGGTTAGTGAGAGAAGATGTGGATATAGTGAGGAAGTGAGTGGGGGCAGAGAAGAGGTGTTGTACACTTCAATGGAACTAAATCTTGCATGAAGAAGATGTTGTTTCTCAGTTCAACCTTTCAGTGTTAACCTTGTGAATGTTCTTGTAGGCAGTGAGCCTCTTTTGAGGAGTGAGCTCTGGGCAATGCACCCAAAGGAAAGTTCCTTCCCATTTTTCTATTCTTTTAATAGAGAATAAATCTTGTGGGTTAACCCCCACCATGGTTTTCCCTTACTCGGGTTTCCACGTAAAAATCTTGGTGTTATGTGTGTTGATTATGTTTCTGCTCGTGTTGTCGATTCATGCTTTTATGGTTATATCATTAATCTATTAATAAATGGTAAAAAAGATTAAAAGAAGCAAAAGTTAAAGTTTTGAGACAACTGATTCACCCCCCCTCTCAGTTGTCTACCCTTATTTCAATAGTCTTAATTCAAGAGAAGCCCAAACTGGCTTACAAAAGGTACATGAAGGCATATGTGGGGCACACTCTAGTGGACCTACCCTAGCAAAGAAAATCTTAAGAACATGATATTATTGGTCAACTCTCGAACAAGATGCTCACCAATTTGTTAAAAAATGTCTTCCCTACCAGCAACACGGTGACTTAATCCATGCTCCATATCAGGAATCACAACCCATCACTACTTCATGGCCCATTTTACGATGGGGGTTTGACCTCGTTAGAAAAATACATTCACCCTCCTCTAATGGCCATAAAGTCATTATCATTGCTACTGAATATTTTACAAAATGGGTTGAAGCCATTCCACTTACATATACTACAGACACGCAAATATCCAAATTCATACTCCATTATATCATATGTCGCTATGGTATCCCCCTCGCTATAATTACTGACAATAAGAAACCTTTTAAAAATCAAGAAGTTCATACCTTTTGTCAAAAATTCCATATCCAAAATCACTTTGCCACCCCCTACTACCCTCAAGGGAATGGTCAAGCTGAAGCTTTAAACAAAACCATCTTGAGAATTTTGAAGAAAATAGTTAATGAAGTCGGTCGTGATTGGCACCTACAGCTTAATCCCGCCCTTTAGGCCTGTCATACCAACATCTGTATCCCCACAAGAGCCTCTTCATATTCCCTCATCTTTGGTTCTGAAGTCATCTTACCCATCAAGGTCAAGCTCCCCTCTCTAAGAATATCACTGTAAAATCTCGTTAACGAGGAGGAATATCAGGTTACACAATTACATGGGTTGAAACTCTTGGATGAAAAATGCCTCAATGCTCTCAACCACTTGCAAGCATATCAAAATCACCTCCACATAAGCTGCAATAAGAAAATCAAGACTCGTCACTTTGAAATAGGTGATCTTGTATTAATGGAAAACTAGATGAACTTACAAGATCATAACAAAAAAGGCAAGTTTGAACGAAATTGGTTAGGAACTTTTGTTATAACAACCATTTATGGATCAGGAGCATATCATCTAGCAACACCTGAGGGACAGCCTCTAGATGAGCCAATGAACACCATACACCTCAAGAAGTTTTATGCTCGACCTATCAAATATCCCAACTAAAAAAACAAAAAAATTGAGTGAAATAAAGTCGTCCAATGGTAAAAATTACTTCGATGGCACCTTGGATAAGTACCATAGTAAAAACCTGTCTCAAGCACCATGCATAGCAGCCACATCCACCATCTACTAAGTTCTTGTTCACATAGCCAATACATACCTCATCCTCTATCACTCCATACCTAACACATCATGGCTTGATATTGTAAACATTAAGCATCAAAATTCCTCCCATCATGACCCTCCCACTATCATTTCATGCCAAGGGCAAATCCCTGAAGAATTGGATCTTTGTATCCATACTATCAACCCCTTGTACAAATAGAATATCCATAAAACTACAAAACATCCGAATATCCATAAAACTACAAAAACATCCAAATATCCATAAAACTACAAAAACATCCAAATATCCAGAAAAACACAAAAACATCCAAAATATCTAGAAAAAACACAAAAATAACAAAAAAAATCCTCAAAACACCAAAAATATTTGAGACAAAAAAATCTTTTTTGCAAGGCAGTCAAAAAAGCATCAAGAATGACTTAAAATACACTCTATGTCTACTGAGTAGGGAAAGTAATTAAATCCCTTACAATTATTAAAATTCCATCAAAAACACAAAAAATCACAATATCTCAAAAATGCCAAAGTAATAAATATGGGGACAACATGTCAAAATGATTGAGCACAAACAAAGCATGCAAAATAACATACTTTAATGAACACTTGATCAACCTTCTAAATCATCATACAACCATTTGATCTTAAGCCTATCTTTTAAAAATCTATCAACCCATTCCTTAGGATATATCGTTCCCACAATAGGCATGGTCCAATCATATCTATCCATACTCTTGGAAAGAAAATCCATGGTTATTGGTTCATTTGTCAGTTGGTCTTTTGTTTTTTTGACTTATCTTTTTATACTCTTCTATGCTTATTCAAAAAACCACCTTGATCTTCCATATCTTGGTGTGTAGTTGGATGGTAGAGAATGAGGTAAGAATCATTTGTTGTTGTATGTTGTGTTTGTTGGATGTTCTTATTACTCTAGCTAGTATTCATATCTTGTACGTGATGGGATATTTTTTTTCATACCATCACTCCTTTGCATCTAAGGCTTATAACTTATGTGCATTAGGACTTTAATGCTCTAAGTTATCTCCCCTACATCTAGATAAGATTGCACTAAGTTGGGCATGTATAAGGACACCCTTTTGTTTGAGCATCAAGTCCATGCAAAAAATTGTATATACATTATCACCCTAGTCCTTTATACCTTGGTGAAAATGTCCTCTTTGCTATAATAAAATTTAGGATTGCTCTAAAATATACCAGCACAACATCAACCCCTAGCCAGTCTATTCAATCTATCCTATACAAAAATCAACCCATCATCCCCTACCTGCATATTCAAAAACATAAGGGTTCACAATATACCCACCCCACTTATCCACCCAACTACCTAGCAAACTTTGCTACTAGACCTACCCACCCCCAGAAATGATGACAGGCCATGCTAACCTTGAATTCCATCACTACCCATCAAACCTACCAAGACCCATAGCTCCCCATAACACCCCTACCTATGGCTTTGTATTAATAAGGATAATGACTGAATCCCACTCTAACATCTCCTAAACAACATACCCATAACCTTTACCAACTAACTACCATCCTCCCTAGCAGGCGTGTATCTCCCCCAACCACCCACCTACCCATCCCCCCATCAAGGATATTTTGTATCATGACCAGGATCATCCATTCTCGTTGCACCCCCATCACACTTCATCCACATACATTATTATAACATCATAATCATCATATTTCCATATCATAACCATAATCATAATCATCATGTTACTATAACATAATCATAATCATAATCATTATCATTACAATCATTGCATCATCAACATCATAGTTATTGCATTACATAATCATAATCATAATTATCCTCACAATCATTTCTAAATCATAATTGCATATCATTCTCACTATCCATCCCATATCCATATCATACATCCATAAATCAAAATACATCCATAGAACATATAATCCACATCATACATAAATCAAAATGCATCCATAAATCATCCATAAACCATCATAACATCCTAAAACTACCAACGAAATAATCATCTCATATATATACACAAATATATACATCCATATATGCACATGTACATCTCATATATACATCAATCCTCATGATACAAAATATGCCCAAAGGGCTAAATCCATCAAATTTCTACAATAAATAAGCCCGCGGGCATATACAAAATCACTGAACTGAGCTCCCTTGATGAGAAGGATTGGGAGAATGAGGAGGTGATCCACGTCGTGCTCTGGAAGGCCCTACCCCTATATCCCCTGGCCTCACAGCTGGTGGAGGCATCACCAAAGGTGTTGCATTTGTATTTTCATTGATATCAATAGTGGTATGGAATGTTGTGTTGTGGAAGGTTAGAAGTGATGTCACTAGAGATGTCAAAGGGAGATTTGTTGCAAAGTGGTGATCAGAGATGAAAATAGAGTAAGTAATCAAAAGTGTTGTGAAGTAGAAAGCAAATAGATGTGCATATGTTGTGATGGTCAAAGAAGCAGACAAATGAAGTTGATCAGAAGAGTTGTGAAGTGAAGGAGATGGATCGGTATCATCTATACACAGTTGTACCCTTTCTTCTGAAGTTCATGGACAAAGGTGGTGCTAACATGAAGATTCTTGCTTGGTGGAAAAGAGTTGTGATTGTTGTGTATGATGTTGTGAAATGTTGTATTCATTGTTTCCTATTGAAAATCATTTCTTAAGTTGTGAAAGAAGTGTGAAAGGTTTCAGACAGTCCAAGGCACTGGAATTTGCACAAGAGAAGCTTGAGAGAATGCTCCGCATTCCTTGGCATTTGAAGGTATGGCCTTGATATTTGGGAGTTAGATAGAGACAAGTGTGATGTATCTATGTTCTTGATTCTAGAGTTTGGAAGTTAACGTAAAAAATTCTAGAGCTTGTAAAGTGAAGATAGTGGTTTTGTGTTGTTACCATTAGGAAGAGTCAGAGAACTACTCTGCATTTCTCTGCATTTGAAGACTTGGTTGTGCAACTTCAAGGAAAAAGAGATACAAATGAGAGATATGATATATTCAAGTTTCAGGTGATAAGTTGTATTGCAAAAGTTCTTCAAAGTCAGCAGAGCAAATACATATCATGTTGCTGATTAGAAATGCCAAAAGGAGAAAGTAAAAGCCACCACATTTCACTACATTACATTGTGTGGTATTGCTATTTGGAGGTTGAGTTCAGATGGTCTGTGTTTGTTGGTTCCAGTTTTTAGGTACTAAATTGCACAAAAAGTCTATTTTTCAATGTTCTATCTCAAGACTGTATGATTAGAGTTTGCAAGTGATTTCAAGTTTAGAATATGTCTATTTGTGCAAGCATGAAGTAGCTTGAAGCTGTGAAAGGAATGTTTAAGAATATTCTTACAAGTCATATAATGTTTGTGAAGTGATCTGCATGATGCTAATTAATCTCTCCAGTATCGCTTTAGGTCTGGAGCTAATTTGTGGGGCTGACTTGAAGTGTTTTGATTATTGTGCCTAATGTTTAGAAGTGTGTGCTAGCATGGAATAATCTATTAATGAAGAATAGGTCATGTTTATCACTTGGTTTGAACTTCTTTGAATTTTTATATCATTTGGAAGTCGACTTGGTGTGGCCATTGCACGTTTCATGTTTACACATTTCATCTTGGTTGACAAAGGAGAAAGTTTTTGAAGCTTGCAAAGGATATAAATAAAAGATCTTGTTTGGTGTGAAAGGTATGAGTGTGTGAGAGTGTACGAGGATGTATGTGTGATTGTGGATGTGAGTGAGTGAGTGTGTGGAAGTGTGTTGAAAGTAGCAGAAGTTGTTGAGCAGAGGATTTGAAGTGTGAAGGGTGTTGTTGTAGAGGTGTTTGATCAATGGATTTTTGTCAAGTGTTATGTACAGAGGTTGTAGCCTCTTTCTATAAGTGTTGTAGCATTATATTCATGGAGTTGTAGCTTCCTTTGGGTTGTAGCCCATAAAACCTATTGTAAATCTATTTTATTATTTGTGAGGCTGGATTTGGACAGTAGATCCAAGCAACTTGCTCACCATGGTATTTATTTTTCCCTTCTAGGGTTTTCCACATAAATCTGGTGTTATGGTTGTGTGCTTATGTGTTGTGCTTTAATTTGCTTAATTTGCTTTATCATCTATTTAATGTAGTAAAAATATTTGGTTGATAAAGTTAATTTGGATTAAGTTTTGGTATATACTAATTCAACCCCCCTCTCAATATATTGGTGTGTTCTAATAGAAGGTGGATGTCTAACCAATCCTATCACCAATGATGTCAGGGTCCTCACCAACCTACTCACTCCCGATCATCTCCATTGACTATAGCTAGCCTTCCTTCGATCCATCGGCACCACTGTATGATACAGAGCACGATAATACTTTGTTCTCCCTCTAGCCTCAGCCAACTCTACTTGAACATGGGTATAATCAACCCACATCTAGGACATCCACTACCATCCAACATCCCCTACAAACGGCTCACCTACTGATGTATCTAAGATATCTACATCTCAACCCTCTTTCTCATAGCCTCAACAATTTGTCAAAGTACCCTCTCCCTATCCCACTCGACTACTACCCTCACCATCTCAACTCCATTACTAGCACCACTCCCATCCACTAAACGTTGTAGCCGCTCCACCTCAAAAAGTGCATTATCTCTCTTCCCATAGGGAGTCTCACTCTAGTTGTAGCTACCTCACCTCCTCCTCTAGGCTCCCTACCTGATCCCTCAAAATATCTATGTCATCCACATCCCCATCCCCTCTTGTCTGCACATATACTCTAGGGCATACTCGATGCCCCCCACCTGATCTACCTACTGCAACAGCTACCAAAATCTGCATTTGACCTCCACCACCACCACACCCATCACCACCACCACCTCCATCATCATAATCTCCAGAATCATCTTCCTCCTCATCATCCTCACTATATAACTTTGCCACCACTAGCTAACCCTATGGAATGGTCAGTCTTACAGGTCTAAACCTTGTCCACCATGCATCATACTCAGGAGTCATGTCAACATCAATCACAACTAACCTCCAGTCCCAAGCCACTGCAACCAAGTGCTAAAACTATGCAATCATTGTAGTTGCATCTAGTCTAACTCCCCACCTCCTAGTCTCTCACCTAACCTGAGCAAAAATTACCTCTACCTAAGGCACATCCTGTTGTAAACCAAACTAACAAAGTACCCACTTAGGGAGGTACCAATCCAGAATATGCTCAATCTTGTCAATCAGGTACTGAGGCTATTGAGTAAAAGGTAGCTACACATCATCATCAATCCACATCTCACAACCTACCCATTGCTGCCATACCACCATAGTCACATCATCTAAAACATGCCTCCAATATCGTAGCCTTCCTAGTCATCGATGCTATACCACACCTGTGTAGGAATATACATATGGCACAAATTATGGTCGTACGTGCGCACACACTAGCCAAGTAAATGCAATATGCTCCCAAGCCCAAATATGGAGGAGCGTAACACCATATCCAATGCTTTCCCTACATCGATACACTATCATATGCATATCATGGTACAACTAGATATGGCCCCCAAGCATACATAGCACTGCATGCCATCATCTAATCCAAGACATCCCCCCGCCCTACGAGGAATCCATGTGATCATCGATCTGGTAATAGTAACCTAGCTATCACTCCAAAAGTGTACATCTCCAGACCTCCTAATCTCCCTATTGTGTTAGCACATAACATCTCCTTCCCCATCAGATTTGTAGGTACTTGGGTAGGAGCTAACACGCGTCGCAACGCCACAATCCGCCAGTCTGATCATAAAACACCTGCTCACCATGGATGGGAATATATAGAATCCTCCATACATCCTCAAGGGTTATTGTAATCTCCCCTATCGGTAGTACAAACACATAGCTCTCGTTCTACCACTGCTCTATCAAAGTTTTCATCATGGCTTGCTGAGCCTAAATCATTGGCATCTCCACAATATACAAGTTAATTGCCCTCAATCGGCCACACTCCGCCTATGTCAATCTTGCCCTCAATGCCATCACTGGTAGCCAATGCTCCCTTGAATAAAGTGCAGGAAGGTCATCTTGCATCCACCAAGCCGTCAAGTTAAAACTTTTCCTACAAATTGCACGAAAGCACTAACAATCCTTGCTAAAGTGCCAACAAGTGTGAAGGCACTAACAAACCAACTACAAGCATCATTAGGATCGCTTCCACTAATAGACTGACCTTTAGCACCTTTCTACATGAAAGCATTACCCTACCTTGTGCTAACACCATTCAGTACGAAAGTGCTAACTAACCTTACGCCAGCGGCATCAAGCGTGAAAGTGCTACTAGCTACCCCACAAGCATCAATTTAGATGCAAGTGCTACATCCCTTTACACAAGTGTTGAACTATCTACAAGCGTTAAAAAACACAATGTTGGTGCTAATATAGCCCCAAGTGCTATTTTACCTACGCTAAGCACTAATAGAGTGCTGACTATTTTGTTCATGCCTAAAGCGTTGAACAAGACATAGGCGTTAATCACCCAGCCTCTGGCGCTACAACGCCTAACCTACCCGCATTCAATGCCAAAAATGACCTAAAACCTAAAATGACAGTCAAGGATAGGTGACATATCAGCTCGCCAGCCTCCGGAGGACACTGGTACTCTCGAACTCTCTTAGCTCAGTGTGCCTTGTGTGGAATCCCTCTATGTGCCATCATTGTCGCTCTCCTCTCTCTCCTAGTCAGCAAGCTTAGGTGTGCAAATGTGGCATGATGGGCCCCCCATATCCTATCTATACTTGCCACATAAGCCCTAACCCTACCTTTTCACTCCCAAGACACAAAATGTATTTGTTTTCACCTATTTTTTCTCCTATTGACCCCGTTTTTCATCCTAAACCCCATTTTTATCACCGTTTCCTTCTTTTCAAGAGTTCACTAAAAAAAATATTTTTTTTGCTCAATCTCTCAAGGGGACATCACTCATCCATTCTCCCCATCAATTGGGGAAAAAATTTAAATTTCTTTGATCTAATGCCACTCCCACTTGGTCATGACGCCACATCAAAGAGGGGAAAAATGTAGACATCTAAAACTGACATAACCCATGCTACAATTTCTTGACATGCTTGCACTAATTTATCCTCTTTCTCGTAATTAATTAAATAAAATCAATTAATTTAATTAATTTAACAATTCCACATAGTCCATTGTCCATAATTGATTAAATAAATGTTACAATTTATTTAATTGATTATCCTATCCTTTGCCACTAACCTAAATTAATTAAATAAAGTCTGCTTATTTAATTAATCCACCTATCCCATGACTAAACCTACACTAATTAAATAAATATCATTTATTTAACTAGCTACCATACCCTACCTAGCCCCTAAACCCAAATTAATTAAGTAAACCCTTAATTAATTTATGCCACTAATAAACCCATCTCTTAATTTCCAACAATCATATTAATTATGTTAATCACTTAATTAATTAACTTAAACCCTCATTATCCCATCTCCCCACACTTGATTAAATAATTAACATTTTTTAATTAAGGGGAGTCACATGTGTCTCCACCTCATATTTTCTCATTCATGCAAGAGCATTATTTAATTAATAAAGCTAACAAATGTCTCCACCTCACCTTTCCATATCCATGCATTTGTCATTTCTCATCTCATTCATCCATCAAATCTAATTTTTAAATACACCCTCTCCCACATAAATGAATTTTTAATTCATTCATGTGTCATTATCTTAATTAATGCAAAGACTTCCCAAAGTTTAATTTCAAATTTCAAAATATTGTGAGCCCTCCAATATTGATGATGCAACCCTAGCTCTTGATTTCACTATGAAATCTCCACCCTTGGATCTCCATTTCAAAACTCCACCATTGATTAAAAAATTCTCCAAAAATCTATAAATACAAGGCCTCTCCAAGAATTTTTATAACAAGTTTTCAAGTATCCAATTTATGCCAAAATCTTAGCCAATTTTCCTCATATCATTGTCAAATCCTTGCCTCCATTTGTGTTGGTTAGAATAGAGAAATCCACATTTAGTCGCATTGGGTATAGCTAGGAATTACTTCTTGGGTGCATGCATTCCTCCACCTTATCAAGGAGAATGGAATGCTTGAAGATTTGAGATAAAATCACTTTTTTGTGTTTTCCTTGTGTTCTTATGTCTTCTCACATTTATTCATCTTCAATTTTATTATAAAGTCACTTTTATTAAACTTATAAAATACTTCGTTTAATGAGTTGAGGATGCATGCTCATTAAAAAGGCATTGTTTAATTCTAAATATTTTATAAAGTCTTAAAGGTAGTGGTTATGATTCAATTACGAGTTAGTTATGGGTGGGAAATCTATAAAAGCATTGTTTGTGAATGTAAAAAGATTTTGATTCCATTTTTTCTAATTCTTCTTCTGCTATAGAGTAGAACTGAGGGAAAACAGAGAGTTGATGGAATTCACATTTTGTACAAAGAAGTTTTATAGATGTGTGACTTCAAAAATAAATACATGAAGCATTTGATTATTGTGTCTGAGATGTTTTCTATGTTGCTTTTACCTATTTTTCATAGGTTGAATAGGTAAACTTTATCTATTATTGTGGAAATCCATTAGTCATGTGCTGAAATATTTATTAGTTGTCCAATATGTGTGCAAAAATGCAGTTGTAATCTTGGTATCTCGATTTAATATTGTTCATACAAACCCATTTCATTGTATGATGAGATTCGTATGATGTTCTTCTATTATTGTCACAGTATCATATGTTTGTTGTGAAAACCTATCATATAAATCTGGGAACCTAGTTTCCAATTTTGTGATATGTTATGTTATTTTTAAATTTATGAAACCCCAGTCAGTTTTTGTGTGACTACAACTAGGGTTTATGTGTCTTTTTATATCACGTTTTCCTTTTCTTTACCTTTCGGTATTTTTGCTTAAAATATACCACAAATACCCCAAATTTGATCATATCATGGACGTACCCCTCTCAAACGCAGAGGAAGATCGCTACTCCATAGTGATCTCTCCAACTGTTGGCACATTTGTTGTTGCTCTTTAGGCAAAATAGGGCCTTTCTTGGAGTTATTTTTGTAGCAAAATATATTTTTACCAAAAAGACTTTATGCATGGTTGTGTATTTTCTTTATGAAGGTGTATCATCCTTATGTTTTCAAACTAGCATACAAGCACTTGATGATAGTTAAATTGGAGTTTCTTGTGCATTGGGTATGCTCTAATTCAAGGTTTAGTTTCACATTATTATCTATTATTATTGTCATACACCTTAGGGAATACCGCCTTGGTCTAGAAAAACCTAAATAAGAAGGTCTTACCCACCTTATCAAATTGCTCCATTGTTGCCTCATCCTAATCATAAGTTCGAAGTCTTTGTCTTGATTTTGACACCCTTGGCACTCAAGAACTACTTGTATTTAGGGATTTGAGGAGCCTCAACTTTGAGTCACCAAAAAATTAGTGTCATTATTAGGGACATCAATATCTTGATCCTATTTTTTTAAGACTTTTACAATCTAGTGAAGTGTTCCAGGAAGATTAAGTTATGATTCTTGGTTTGAAAGTCTTTGTTGCTAAAGAGAGTTTCTTTTCCCAAGTGAAGAGTGGTGACTCTATTCAACTAAACCCATTCAAAAATTAAAGATGGAAAGAGGTAGGCATTCAAAGAATTTCCAAGATCTTTATGATATGGTAGCACACTCAGGAAGACAACCTACTACTTGGAAAGCTACAAATAAAGGTATGTCTACCATATACACTTTTTAAAGAAATGATGTTGGTCCTTTTTTAGAGATAATTTTCTTGTCGATTTAATGGATTAATATACTTATACTTCAAATGATTCTAGTGATAAAATGATTATATCATATGGTAGAAGAAACTATAGACATGAATATGGCATGCTAAGAGATTTAATGAATTTGACTAGAAGGGATACAAATGTGTCCCATGAATCACAATATAAAGATTTTAATGCATCAAACCTTACAAACATAAGAGCCACAATAGTAGGATCACATTCTAATTCTCCTACCTCTAAACATAAAATTGAACATGAACAAGATATTACATTCCATGATGCCAATGCAACTACATGGTCATAGAATGACCTTAGAGAATGGTAAATTGATCAGACAATAGATTTGGTTGACCATCTTAGATAAAAGAAAAAGGGAACTTCAAGCTCAAATTAATTTACAACAAGCCCAACTTTCCTAGAACACCTAATAATAAAACCAACCTTACCAGCATAATATTCCTATCAACAACCTAACCAACATCAACATAACCAACAAAATAGAAAATCCCATAACAAGAGACAAGCTCAAAGATTCCCACTACCAAGATAGCTCCTGGGAATGGAAAGATATAGACAGTTGGAATTTTATGGCATTCCTAATTATCCAATCAAATACCTAATGAGATTAGGGGAAAAGTACCTAAGTTATAAGGTAATAATGTTGTCACTACTGAAGAACACCTAAGATGCTTCATCAATGTAATGGATGAGTATGAAATTAAAGATGAAAATTCCATGATGAAGTTGTGTGTGCATTCGTTAGAAGAGAGTGCAAAAGAATGGTACATAGGTCTTCCAAATAGAAGCATAGATTCATGAAAAAAGTTCATTAGGGTCTTCAGACTATAGTATGGAGATAGGATTGATCCAAAGTTTTCTATCCATGAGTTGACAACCATCAAGAAAGGTGTGAATGAGACTGAGTTCGACAGTAGATTTTTCATGACCATGAGGAAGGTGCCTCCTAATGTGAACCAAATGAATCGATGTGCTTGGTTCTCTATTGTGCAACATTTGATGTAAAAGTAGGATATTGTCATCATGACAAGAACCCTCAAACTTTACAAGAGGCTTATACCATGGCAAGAAACATAGAAAGAAATATGAGAGCTTTTGGTAAGCATATCAAAAGAGCTAATGTAAAGATCTTGAGGCAAGATGCAAGCACTCCAAATAAACCCCTCACAATTGAAGACAAGTTAGACAAACTAATAGGGACAATGAAAGATATATCATACTAATTGGTCTAAGAGACTAGGATAGAATGATAAATAGGTTGTTCAAAGGAAAGGAAATTCAAGGCACAAAGATGAAGATACTCTTGATCCTTTGTAGAACTATCATGTGAATGTGGAGGATGCTTCACTATGGTCTGAAGCATGATTTATGCCCCATGATATAGTAAATTGTAGTGTTAAAGTAAATATCAACTTATTGTTGAAGTTTATGATAAACCTGAAACACCAAAATCTTCTACAAGCCAAAGATTAACCTTCTACAGAGAAAAAAAGCATAAGTATTTTCACAATAAAATAGATGCAATTAATGAAAAAGAATAATGAATTACATATGACAACTTGCTTTTATATTTGCGAGTTAAATAAAACCCTAATATGACTAAATAATAAACTAAGACTAAAAATAAGCCCTAAGTAAACTTATTAAAGTGTAATGAATTATTTAATTACACCAACACCGCCCCATAAGTGCAACTTAGGGAGAAATGAAAGACATGCAACTAATGCAAAAATGGGTCCTGGCTACAAGGCCATATTAGGTACCCACGAACAACAAGAATCGCTCATAAGGTGGGGAAAAGGAGAAAAACCCTGTGGGAAAAAACCCCTTTCCAAAAGAGAGAAAAAACATGCAAATAATATGTACAAGTGATGGAAAAAGGGCTCCAACTAAGACCCCCCAAGAACTGAATCCATCACAAGAATAAAATCATGAGCCCCCCCATAAGAGGGAAAGATAGAGGCAATAAGATCCTCCAACACTGTATAATCTCCAGAAGTAGAAGAGGATGCTCGAACATGAATACAAAAGCCAATCCACTTATGGTAAATCACATGTCTTCCCTTAGAAAGAAATAGAACAACTTGTGAATACTGAAGAACCTGTGAAGTAGGTGGCCTCAAGATGAATGCCTTTGAAGACTGGACAAGTGTCCACATGCCAAAATCTAAAGATGCCACAACAAAGTTAGGAACAACCTGCTGAATCCATAAGGTGACAACTAAGGACAAAATGGAAGCTCTGAATCAAGTGTCTCCAAAGATAGAATATGACTAACAAGAGTAGTGCCATGACTGTCAGCAAAGAGGGACTGCAAGCCCTCAAGAGTATCATCATCCTGCTCATCCAAAGAAGCATCAATCTCAACAGAAACAAGATGTGGATAAGAAGAATGAAGGGCACCGTGATGTTAAAATGAATCAGTAGCAAGAATACCAAGATTCAAATACCCAAACTTCTTAGAAGTAGTATTCACACAAGAAGTTTGATCAACAGTCGAAGGATCAGAACCATCATCTAGAGAAAAATTAGAAAAGGTATATAACCAAGATGCATGATCAACCACCCTAGTAGCAAGAATCTTTATGGTCTCCAAATCTCTAATGATAACTAGATCAGGTGTGAATTCTACAGTTTTCCCTGCACCACTATGAGTAATCTGATAGACGGAAAGCAGACTATGTGAAAAGGAAGGCACACACAATACATCATGAAAAGTACCCCCTCTAATATCAATAGATCCCTTTCCTATCACCTTCATGTAATTATTATTACCCATCAAGATTGGTGGCATATCACAAGGCTCAAAAGTAGAAAACATAGACAAAGTGGAAGCCATGTGGTGAGAGGCTCCTGAATCAATAAGTCATTTACCTGATCCATGAGCTGTAGTGGCACAAAGTGCCTTACCTTTGTATTTGTTAGCTCCATTAGCAATACCAGCATGGCCTATCTCAGTAGATCCTGACTGATGTGATGAAGGAGTAGAAGACGATGAACTAGAAATCAAAGCTGAAGCAAAACCAACACTGAGTTTCTTAACAATATTCTTCAGCTTATCTATCTGCTTGTGATAGTAAATAGGATCATCATGCCCATGTTTCTTGTAATGGTTGCATGTGGGTAGCTCCTTGGGTTGCTCTTTTTTGCTAGATGAAGATGAAACATGAGGTGCATGTGAAGTAGACTCCTTGCCTTCCTCATGGTGTTTGGGTTTTTGTTTCTTTTCCTTACCACTTGAATCCTTTTCATCTTTGGTGCCTTGACTTGCAAGAAGTGTCTGAGGCTTTGTAGACTTCAATGTGCCCATCTGAACCAATTTTGCCTACTCCCTGGTGAGTGATGTAGCAAAGTTATCAAGTGAAGACATTGTGACTTTAATTCCAAGAGCATCCATGGTAGCATAGAATGTGGAGACAAAAACATAATAATCTGAACCAAGCTTAGCAAGTATGGAGAGAATCAACTGGGTGTCCTCTTTCTTAATACCACACTGTGTGAGCTATAACCTGAGGGATTTGAGTTTGGTGAAAAAGTCCTGGATGCTATCAAAATCTGTAGGATTCATACCAATAAGCTCATTCTCTAATTGAAAACTCCTCAAAGTATCCTGCTTGCCAAACAAAAGCTCTAATTGGGCCCATACTTCATTTGGTGTTGAGCAAGAATCATCATGAAAGAGTAGATCAGGTTAAATCAACTAACATAATGTACCAAAGGCCTCATCACACCTATTAAACCATTTCCTCTTTTCAGCAACCCCTGTAGGTTCAGTTTTTGAGCCCATAGTCACTCTGTATAACCCCAATTTCTTTAGATGGATCTCGATTGCTTTCTTCCACCCATGATAATTGTATAGGGTAAGAGGAACGATTTTGGGTTGATACATGATGTGGGAATTGAAAAAGGATAGTAAACAGCAATATATCCCTCACAATGCAAGAATATTCCCCCTTGTGCAAAAAAATTGGCCACTTGCATGCACTTTTTCCAAAAATAAACTGAAAAAACAATATCTACCTTCAAGCAAAAAAATCAAGTACCTGATGAAATTTTATGGAAAAAATAAGAGGACCACAGTGTAGAGAACAAAAACAAATTTATGACACCTATTTGTTTGTGAAATTTGGACATCGTATGCCCAAGTTATAGTCAATTTCGTAAAACTGCTCCTCTAGGGCTTTAAAAGGCAAAAAAAAAAAGCAAGCAAAGGCTAAAAATAGAGACGCATATTACAATCTATTTTTCTTGAAATCCATTCTATTTCTACAAAAACTAAGAGATACCCAAATAGGGTTTTTGAGTTCTCTTTCTAGAAATATCTTGTTTTTAAAAAATAGAGTTTGTATGATAAAGTTATGCCCGATTTTGTGAAACTGCTCCAAAAATAAAAATAAAAAAGAAAACAGTGCTAAAAATAGAGACACTGATTGTGATCTATTTTTCTCAAAATCCAATCCATTTCAAAAACTAAGAGATACCCAGATAGGGTTTCTAAGTCCTCTTTCTAGAAATATCTTATTTTCAAAAAATGGAGTTTGGATGAGAAAGTTATGCTCGATTTTGTGAAACTGCTCCAAAAAAGCTCTCAAGTTGGATCCCTAAAATGGCATGGGTTGATGTAGAGCCGTACAGTGAAAGCCTTCAATTCAATGGTGAAATTCCCATAAATCGTATTTTTTGATTTACATACAATGTTTACCCATTATCATTGGTTTGCTACAGTGCCTTATACACCGGTTTACCCCGACAACTAGTTACAAATTGTATCGGGCGCTTGTATGTACTTAATGTATATTCGCAATATACATCCTCGATGTGCATTTAGGAAATACATTCGGGAGATGCATTTGGTGGGACCCTCGGTCTTTACTCCCCGTTGTATGTCTCACCACATATAAACTTAATATGTAATACAAACAAAGCTCATATACAAAACTTAACCTGCTTTCCCGGTGAGTTTAGGTGTTCTTACCTGCTACTGCCGATCAATATTTGTATCGCAACTCAATGTATGTCTCAATATACAACCGTAACATGCAAACAGAATGTACAACCGATAACCTCCTATCGTCGGTTCTCTTCATCGTTATTACCAGTCATTTCTTGTATCCGTAGGCAGATATCCTTCCAACATGCTTTCTAACTACCACTCCTGCCAGTCATCCTTTGTATCAAATGCAATGTATGTTTTTGTTGTATATTCACAACATACAACAGCGATATGTGATTGTCAGATACACATGAGATGTATTCAGATGCAATTGCAATATACACAGGAATTATATCTTCATACAAATGCGATATATACACTACTTGTATATTCGGCGACAACATGAACCCAACTCGAATGAACTCTTATACATGCATTTCCTTGCAGGATATACACAGAGCAATACTCACATACAATTGACAGATATACATAAAATGTATATTTGATTCTCCCGCCGATAACTTCTTCTACAACAAATCTCGTAGCCTTTATCCGTCGAACCCTAGCACCACAAAATGCTAGGTCCTCTACTACGACTTTCCTTCCATAGATTGGATCCGTTGTTCCATTCCGTCAAAGTCATGAACAAAAAGAAAAGAAAACCGAAAACTATATACAAAATCCATTCCACTGATTTCAAAGAAATCCACCAGTGGAATGGCCTTAACCTTGCATCCCGACAATAGAAAAGAATTGTTCGATGCAGAGAATCTATATAGAACACTTCGAGGTATAGAGAATTTACACAGAACACAGGACTTGTAAAAACAAATGACAGAATTTCTATTTTCTTCAATCAAACTTCTTCTCTCTCGTCTTCTCCTTCAGAAAATGTGGTTATATCCTCTTCTCCTTCAGTTCCAACCAGAATACCAAAAGGTTGGAGGCATTATAACTTCCACATTTTAGATTTAGCTTAAACAAGATTATCAGCCAAAACACTAACTAAACACACGACACATGTTTAACATACAACAAGATTCAAACACATCAACAAGACACTTCAAACAGAACATCCACATATCCCAATTGTCCAAGATATCCAAATTGGATTATAAAGATGCCAAATTTGTGACACTGGTTCACATGGTGGGGATTTTTATTACAAACATGAAATTACAACAACAAACAGAGAAATTCAAATAAAACATAACAATACCTTAGTCTTCTCCCTCAGATGTATAATTAGCTTGTTGAAGGGGTGCTCCTGCACCATACTCCCTAGAAGCAAAAATCTCAAGCCCACTTGAGATGAGAGTTTGAAGGTCTGCACCATGGTTTGTGATCTAACCTTTAGTCATCCAAACTGCCTTTGAATCAAGTTTCCCCTGCCAAGCCACCAAATACTCCATGTACTCTTTGTTCCTTGTCTTCTTTGCCACTCTTGAGTCTAAGATCTTTTCCAATTTTGGTGGATCATGCTCAGGGATATCATCATCTGTTGTATGCTGCAATGGTTCATGTTCTATATCTACATTATGCTTGTATGGAGTTAAATCACATACATTGAATATGGGTGACAATCCAAGGTCAGGAGGAAGTTGGATCTCATAAGCATTCTACCCAGACTTCTTCAAAATCTAACATGGTCCAATCTTCCTCTGCATTAACTTGGTATGTTTACCTTTTGGGAGCCTCTCCTTCTTTAGATTAACCCACACCAAATCTCCAACATCAAATTGTACATCCCTCTTCTTCTTGTCAGCATATGCTTTGTACTTCAATGTAGTCTATTGGAGTTGGTCCTTGACTTGATCATGCACTTCTTTGATGGCTGATGCAAAAGCTTCTCCATTTGCACTAATAGACTCTCCTATAGGCAGATCTCTTGACTCCAGAATACCCCTTGGATGAATACCATATACCACTTGGAAAGGTGACTTCCCTGTACTTCTATTGATGGTGTCATTATAGCAAAATTTTGCTTGTGGTAGGATGTTATCCCACTTCTCCCCATGTTGCCTTGTCAAACACCTTAGTAGATTTCCCAATGAATGGTTAACCACTTCAGTCTGTCAATCTGTTTGAGGATGATAGGCTGATGAGAAGGACAAGTTGGTGCCAAGCTTCTTCCAAAGAGTCCTCCAATGGTGGCCAATAAATTTCACATCTCTATCTGACACTATGCTCAATGGCAAACCATGTATCCTCACTATCTCTTTGAAAAATAGATCTGCAACATATGAAGCATTACAAGTGGTTTTGCATGGCAAAAAGTGTGCCATTTTACTGAATCTATCTACTACAACAAAAACACTATCATATCCCTTCCTTGTTCTAGGTAAACTCAATACAAAGTCCATGCTTATGCTCTCCCATGGCCCAGAAGGAATGGGTAATGGCTAGTACAAACCTGCATTAGTGGACCTTCCTTTTGCTTTCTGACATATCACACATGCTTCCACAAATCTTCTTACATTTGTTTGTAGCTTAGGTCAATAGTAATGTCTCTTTACAAGATCAATAATCTTATCTAGACCAAAATGTCCTGCCATGGCCCCACAATGTTTCTCCCTAATGATATTCAGTCTCATAGAACACTGTGGAATGCACAACTGTCCACCTTTGAAAAGTAATCCATCTTGGATCAGAAATTTAGAGAACTCAACATGATATTTGTCACCAAAGGAAGTACATACCTTATAGATTTCTCCAAAGTCTTCATCAGCATCATACATAGCCTTTAAGGAATCAATGCCAATACTTTCCAATTGAATCTGATTGATGGTCAGAACCCTCCTGCTCAAAGCATCTGCCACCTTGTTCTTGACCCCTTTCTTGTGTTTGAGTGTGAAGGTGAAAGCTTGCAAAGTCTCCACCCACTTCATGTGCCTATGGTTCAGTTTCTCTTGACTGTTTATGAAACTAAGGGCCTGATTATCTGTGAACACTATGAATTCTTTTGGCATCAAGTAATGCCTCCACTTTTTGAGGGACTGTACTAGAGCATACATCTCCAAATCATAGGATGAGTATCTCTTCTTTGCATCATTTAGTTTTTCACTAAAAAATGCAATAGGCCTACCTTCTTGACTAAGTACTGCTCCAATTGCCATGTGGCTTGCATCACATTCTACCTGGAAAATCTTGTTGAAGTCAGGAAGTGCGAGGACTGGCTGCTCTGCTACTTTCTTCTTCAATGTTTCAAATGAATCATCTGCCTCCTTTATCCAAGTGAATCTGCACTTCTGTCCTCCTTTTATGGTGTCAAGCATGGGTGCACACACATGACTAAACCCCTTTATAAACTTCTTATAGAAGGTAGCTAACCCATGGAAGCTTCTAACATCATTCATAGCTCTAGGAGTTGGCCAAGACAATATGGCACTTACCTTCTCTTGATCCATTTTCAGTTTGTTATGTGAGATAACAAAAACTAAGTAGATGAGCTCTTCCTACATGAACAAACACTTCTCCAAGTTGATCATTAGTTGTTCTTCATGTAACCTTTTGAGAACCAAATCTATATGTTTGAGGTGCTCTTCCCTTGTATTACTGAAAATCAGGATATCATCTAGATATACTATGACAAATTTGCCTGTAAATTCTCTTAAGACCTCATTCATCAGCCTCATAAAGGTACTAGGGGCATTGGACAAACCAAAAGGCATGACCTTCCACTCATATAACCCCTCATTAGTCTTAAATGTAGTTTTCCACTCATCTCCTGGCCTAATCCTAATCTGATGATAGCCACTCTTTAGATCTATTTTTTGTGAAATATTTAGCACCCCCCAAGCAATCAAGTAAATCTTCTATCCTAGGGATTGGGAAGCTATACCTGATTGTTATCTTGTTGATAGCCCTTGAATTAGTACAAAATCTCCAAGTGCCTTCCTTCTTTGGTGCTAGTACAGTCGGTACTACACATGGGCTTAAACTCTTGCCAATTAGGCCTGTCTCCAACAATTCCTCAATCTGCCTTGCTACTTCTGCATTCTGCTCTGGGGTAAGCTTGTAGGTTGCCTTGTTTAGAAGTGTAGATCCTGGGATCAGATCTATGCAATGGCTGATGTCCCTTACAGGTGGTAGGGACCTTGGCATTCCATCGGAGATGACGCCTTTGTACTTATCCAATAGTTCTTGGACAGCATGATCTATGAACCTTTGCCTCTTTTCTCCCTTGACTTCTTGCTCCTACTCCTTGTTCACCTTCAGGCATGGAATTAGAGCATATGCGACTGCACCTTCTTCTACTATCTCTTTCATGAATTGTTTGTCTTCTACCATCATCACCTTTACTTTTTTCCCTTTTGATTCTACCTCATCCTCCATCAATGGTAGCAACTCTATCACCTTACCATCCTTGGTGATTGAATATGTGTTTCTATCTCCATCATGGTGTGATTTCTGGTCATACTGCCACGGTCTTCCAAATAAGAGATGGCAAGCATCCATCTTGGCAATGTCAAACAATAATATGTCCTTGTATGTTCCAATTTGAAACTCCACCCAAGCCTGTTCTTCCACAACTGTTTGCTAACCCTAGGTGAGATATGAGACCTTATATGGGCAAGGATGGGGTAGTCTTCTAAGCTTAAGCTTTTCTACCATTTCAAAAGACACAAAATTTTCAGTGGATCCGGAGTCAATCAGAACTTTACATACCTTTCCTCCTGCCTTGCAAGTAGTTCTGAAGAGAGACTTCCTTTGTGGGGGTTCTTTGTTAGGCACCTTCATGGTGGTCATTGCTCTCCTAATCATCAAAGCTTCTCCTCTCTCAAGATATCCATAACTGTCAGGGGCATTCACACTTTGATAAGTGTTTGAGCTTGTCACACTTTGACAATTAGACTCTTGTATTAGGTTTATCCTCCTTTCTCCCATTGAACTTGTTGCCTTTTCTGGACATCTGCTAGCTATGTGGCCTTCCTAATTGCAATTGTAACATCTAATAGATCCTCTACCCTGAGATCTCCCTCTAAATGGTGGTCTTCTGCCCCTAAAATTTCCTCTTTGATTGTAACTTCCTCCTTGAGTTTGATTGTTGTCTCCTTTGCTGCTCTCTTGATTGGATTCACCTTGGTGTCCAAATCCATTTCCTCTACCTCTGAAAGGACTTCTTCCCCCTCTTTGTTGTCTCCCTCTTCCTCTATTGTTTTGCTCTTGTCTTCTCTTTAATTTCTCTACCACTTTGAGTGCTAACTGGTAGCACTTTTGGACTGTCTCTGGATTATGCAGACTTATGTCTTCTTGGATGTTAAACCTTAATCCATTGAGGTATCTTGCCACTTTCTCTTCCTCACCTTCCTTTATCTTTGTCTTGACACATAGTTTCATGAACTCTTCAGTGTATGAACTGACATCTAACTCTTTTTGTTTCAAGTTTTGTCTCCTCTTATGTAGTTGAATGTTGTAATCCAACGAAACATAGGCTTCCTTCACTAAAGCCATCATCTTCTTCCATGTAGCAACTATGTTCTTTCCTTCTTTCACCTTGTCATCTTGGATGAAATTCCACCAATTTAGTGCAGCCCCTTTCATTTTGGATTGGGCCATTCTCACCCTTTGGTGTTCTGGTATCTCCTCGGTCTCAAAGAAGTTATTCAAGGAGTCTATCCACTCCATCATTGAATTAGGTTCCATTTTGCCTGCAAACACTGGCAGGTCTATTTTCATATCCATGGTCCTTCTCTCCATGGATTTGAGGACATTGAGTAAGGGTCTCTGGTCTGCAAGAACCTCTATCTCTTCCTGCCTTGGGATCTCCTCTTCATCTTAATCTTTTCGTTCACCAGAATCTTCATCTCCCTTCTCTACCTTGTCCTTCAACTTCTCTAACTCATCTTTCAAGGCCTGATTCTGAGCTCTAACTGCTTTGCTCTCTGCCAACTGTTTCTTCACTAAGACTGCCAACTCAGCGTTGGTCATTTTTGCTGGGTACTCTTCTGACCCCTCTCCTTCTGACATCTTGTCTTCTTCTTCTACCCAAAGATACTCCTTCGCTCTGATACCACTTGATCCAGAGCCGTACAGCAAAAGCCTTCAATTCAATGGTGAAATTCCCATAAATCACATTTTTTTTATTTACATACAATGTTTACCCATTATCACCAGTTTGCTACAGTGCCTTATACATCGATTTACCCCGACAGCCAGTTACAAATTGTATTGGGCGCTTGTATGTACTTAATGTATATTCGCAATATACATCCTTGATGTGCATTTAGGAAATATGTTCAGGAGATGCATTTGGTGGGACCCTCAGTCTTTACTCCCCGTTGTATGTCTCACCACATACAAACTTAATATGTAATACAAACAAAGCTCATATACAAAACTTAACCTGCTTTCCCGGTGAGTTTTAGGTGTTCTTACCTGCTACTGTCGATCAATATTTGTATCGCAACTCAATGTATGTCTCAATATACAACCGTAACATGCAAACAGAATGTACAACCGATAACCTCCTATCGCCGGTTCTCTTCATCGTTATTACCAGTCATTTCTTGTATCCATAGACAGATATCCTTCCAACATGCTTTCTAACTACCACTCCTGCCGGTCATCCTTTGTATCAAATGCAATGTATGTTTTCGTTGTATATTCACAACATACAACAGTGATATGCGATTGTTGGATACACATGAGATGTATTCAGATGCAATTGCAATATACACAGGAATTGTATCTTCATACAAATGCGATATATACACTACTTGTATATTCGGTGAACAACATGAACCCAACCTGAATGAACTCTTGTACATGTATTTCCTCGCAAGATATACACAGAGCGATACTTGAATACAATTGACGGATATACATAAAATGTATATTCGATTCTCCCGCTGATAACTTCTTCTGCAACAAATCTCATAGCCTTTATCCGTCGAACCCTAGCACCACAAAATGCTAGGTCCTCTACTGCAACTTTCCTTCCACATATTGGATCCGCTATTCCATTCCGTCAAAGTCACGAATAAAAAGAAAAGAAAACTGAAAACTATATACAAAATCCATTCCACTGATTCCAAAGAAATCCACCAGTGGAATAGCCTTAACCTTGCATCCCGACAATAGAAAATAATTGTTTGATGCAGAGAATGTATATAGAACACTTCGAGGTACAGAGAATTTACACAGAATGCAGGACTTGTAAAAACAAATGACAGAGTTTCTATTTTCTTCAGTTAAACTTCTCTCTCATCTTCTCCTTCAGAAAATGTGGTTATATCCTCTTCTCCTTCAGTTCCAACCAGAATACCAAAAGGTTGGAGGCGTTATAACTTCCACGTTTTAGATTTAGCTTAAACAAGATTATTAGCCAAAACACTAACTAAACACACAACACATGTTTAACATACAACAAGATTTAAACACATCAACAAGACACTTCAAATAGAACATCCACATATCCCAATTGTGCAAGATATCCAAATTGGCTTATAAAGATGCCAAATTTGTGACACTGGTTCACATGGTGGGGATTTTTATTACAAACATGAAATTACAACAACAAACAGAGAAATTCAAATAAAACATAACAACATAAAAATACCTTAGTCTTCTCCCTCATATGTATAATTAGCTTGCTGAAGTGGTGCTCCTGCACCATACCCAGATAGGGTTTCTAAGTCCTCTTTCCAGAAATATCTTGTTTTCAAAAAATGGAGTTCGGATGAGAAAGTTATGCTCGATTTCGTGAAACTGCTCCAAAAATGCTCTCGGGTTGGATCCCTAAAAAAAGCACTCTTGAAACCTTCACAAATCAAACCAAATTCAGCCAAACAAAAGACACATCCACCTTTTCTAGCTACTCCGGATCCAATGAGAATGACAATTTTACTCAAAAAAAGCACCCAACAAAAGACTCTACGCAAAATTTTTTCTGAATTTGAGTAGGAGGCTGTAGATTCGCTCTGATACCATGTTGAAGTTTATGATAAACCTGAAACACCAGAATCTTATACAAGCCAAAGATTAACCTTCTATAGAGAAAAAAAAGCATAAGAGAGTATTTGAACAATAAAATGGATGCAATTAATGAAAAAGAATAATAAATTGCATGTGACAACTTGCTTTTATATTTGCAAGTTAAATAAAACCCTAATATGACTTAATAATAACCTAAGACTAAAAATAAGCCCTAAGTAAACTTATTAAAGTATAATTAAATATTTAATTACACCAACACTTATAAGTAGGCAAGTGAATGCCTAAAGTGATAGTCGAAATATAGTTACACGAAAGGCGGTGAGTGTACCTACAGACAAAGGGAAGCAAAGAATAGATGTAGATGCTAAGAAGAAAGACATTATGGAAAAGAGTGAAATATATTTTGACACCCTTGGCACTCAAGAACTACTTGTATTTAGGGATTTAAGGAGCCTCAACTTTAAGTCACCAAAAAATTAGTGTCATTGTCAGGGACATCAATATCTTGATCCTATTTTTTTAAAACTTCTACAATCTAGTGAAGCTTTCTAGGGAGATTAAGTTATGATTCTTGGTTTGAAAGTCTTTGTTTCTAAAGAAAGTTTCTTTTCCCAAGTGAAGAGTGGTGACTCTATTCAACTAAACCCATTCAAAAATTAAAGATGGAAAGAGGTAGGCATTCAAAGAATTTCCAAGATCTTTATGATATGGTAGCACACTTAGGAAGACAATGTACTACTTGGAAGGCTACAAACAAAGGTATGTCTACCATATACACTTTTTAAAGAAATGGTGTTGGTCATTTTTTAGAAATAATTTTCTTGTTGATTTAAGGGATTAATATACTTATACTTCAAATGATTCTAGTGATAAAATGATTGTATTATATGGTATCTAAGAAACTATAGACATGAATATGGCATGCTAAGAGATTTAATGAATTTGACTTGAAGGGATACAAATGTGTCCTATGAATCACAATATAAAGATTTTAATGCATCAAACCTTACAAACATAAGAACCACAATAGTAGGATCACATTCTAATTCTCCTACCTCCAAACATAAAATTGAACATGAACAAGATATTACATTCCATGATGCCAATGCAACTACATGGTCATAGAATGACCTTAGAGAATGGTAAATTGATCAAACAATAGATTTGGTTGACCATCTTAGATAAAGGAAAAAGGAAACTTCAAGATCAGATTGATTTACAACAAGCCCAACTTTCCTAGAGCATCCAATAATAAAACCAACCTTAATAGCATAATATTCCTATCAACAACCTAACCAACATCAACATAACCAATAAAATAGGAAATCCCATAACAAGAGACAAGCTAAAAGATTCCCACTACCAAGATAGCTCCTAGGAATGGAAAGATATAGACAATTAGAATTTTATGGCATTCCTAATTATCCAAATCAGATACCTAATGAGATTACGGGAAAAGTACCTAAGTTCTAAGGTAATAATGTTGTCACTGCTGAAGAACACCTAAGATGCTTCATTAATGTAATGGATGAGATTGAAATTAAAGATGAAAATTCCATGATGAAGTTGTGTGTGCATTCCTTAGAAGAGAGTGAAAAAGAATGGTACATAAGTCTTCCAAATAGAAGCATAGATTCATGAAAAAAGTTCATGAGGGTCTTCAAACTACAGTATGGATATAGGATTGATCCAAAGTTTTCTATCCATGAGTTGACAACCATCAAGAAGGGTGTGAATGAGACTGAGTTCAACAGTAGATTTTTCATGACCATGAGGAAGGTGCCTCCTAATGTGAGACCAAATGAATTGATGTGTTTGGTTCTCTATTGTGCAACATTTGATGTAAAATTAGGATATTGCCATCATTACAAGAACCCTCAAACTTTACAAGAGGCTTATACCATGGGAAGAAACATAGAAAGAAATATGAGAGCTTTTGGTAAGCACATCAAAAGAGCTGATGTAAAGATCTTGAGGCAAGATGTAGGCACTCCAAGTAAACCCCTCACAATTGAAGATAAGTTAGACAAGCTAACAGGGACAATGAAAGATCTATCATAGTGATTGGTCAAAGAGACTAGGATAGAATGATAAATAGTTTGTTCAAAGGAAAGGAAATCCAAGGCACAAAGATGAAGATACTCCTGATCATTTGAAGAAATATCATGTGAAAGTGCAAGATGATTCACTATGGTGTGAAGCGTGATTTATGCCCCATGATCTATTAAATTGTAGTGTTATAAATATCAACTTATAAGTAGGCAAGTGAATGCCCAAAGTGATAGTCAAAATATAGTTGCACGAAAAGCGGTGAGTGTACCTACAGACAAAGGGAAGCAAAGAATATATGTAGATGGTAAGAAGAAAGACATTACAGAAAAGAGTGTGAATAATACTATAGAAAAGTTAGTTCAAAAGAAAAAATTACTTGTTCCAAAGGCTATTATGTAGAAGAGGTACGTTCCAAAAGGAAAGCATACCAATATACCAACAAGAAATGTTAAAATTCCCAAAGTAACAAAGGCGGGTGGATAGGAAAATCAGATAAAGAAGAATTTTAATGAGGGGAAAGATGCCACCAAGTAAGGGGGAAACACCAATTATGGAAGGGGTGTTTCTACTAGAGACCAAGTATTGCCTTTGATCCCCAATACTCATGCAATCATTGTCCCCCTATCTACTCCTTTGCATGAATATATCCTCATTGACATGGCTCTTACTCTAAGACAAATGAAACTCATCATACCAACAAGAGAATTGATTAGAATCCCTGAATATAAGGAAAGGGTCTTGCAATATATCAATGCCAAAACCACATTTGAGATTCCTATAGTTCCTTTGAGTGATTATGTATATTGTGTAACTACTAAAACAAATGCCCAGGAAACACCTAAAGTTTACCTTGGTACAATATATGTGAGTAGTCAAAATAGCTATTGATCCATTTTACACCACATAATTGATCAAAGGGTGGTTGGTACATAATTGCATGCTTAATTATAGAGCTTCAAGTAATGTTGATTCCATTGGAATTTATGAATCAAATAGGCTTGAAGGTTTCCAAATCTTATGGAAGGTGCTATGAAATGGACTCCCAAGAGGTAAATGTTATTGGAGTTGTCAATGGTGTAGAGGTGCAACTTGTTACATATCCGGGTAAATGCTTTTATGATGGACATAATTGTTGTTGATTTTCTAGCCAAGTGGGGTATGCTATTGTCAATAAAATGGGTAGCTTCAATAAGTGGTAGCATACAAATGGATTTATCATATGCCACCATACTAGTCAATGGAAAAGAGGTCCAACTACATAGAGAAATTAAAATGTTACATATCGTAGAAGACCCAGTATACCATAGAACATGTCAAACAACAACATAGAATTATTTAAATGGTAAATAAATAATATAGACTACTAAGTAAAAATTATACTACAAAATAAACATTTACCATAAGTGGGGCCTTTGGCATTGATTGAGAATGTGTTGGTGTAGATGGGCCAATTATGAATTCTTGCATGAAAAAATAATAAGAATGTAAGACTAGATATATTAAAGACATGATATTTCCATAGTCCATGATTGAATGTAGAGCTTCTAGAATCAATACACAGTGATTCCAGAAGCTCTACATTCAAACTAGATATACATAATCATAAACAACTTTAATTAACATCAAAATCAACTATGGTTAAATGCAAATTTACTTCAATTAATTTGATTTGTTGTCAACAATTGGAGAGTCATGCAATAAACGATGGTCTAATAGGACAATCTAGTGACCTACTTAAACATGATGCATATGATGGCACATCACTTGTACTGGGAATAATTGTAAAAATAAACTAGCATTAGTATATTGACATATAAATACTAGGAAAAGGAAATCTATATAATCAACAAATATTAAATATGTAGACAAG
The DNA here is from genome assembly GCA_027924645.1 of Cunninghamia lanceolata. Lineage (NCBI taxonomy): Eukaryota > Viridiplantae > Streptophyta > Pinopsida > Cupressales > Cupressaceae > Cunninghamia > Cunninghamia lanceolata. Next base: position 7,723,762 of record BSBN01000738.1, read on the forward strand.
ATTCATACCATATAGTCTAAGACAAAATCAATGGTGGTAAGTGCACCCTCTTCAACTTGATCGAGCTCCTCCTCTATCATCAATTATTATCATGTGTTTATTAGTAATTATCCTAATTATATATAAATTCTAATGAAAATTCATGACAATAGTTCAAATTTAATTCTTTATAAATTCTAATGAAAATTCATGACAATACTTTAAACTCTACCTAGCCTCCAAGCAATCTAGTCTAAGATACCTCATGCTACTAAATCAATCCCTCTCCCCAAATACCATACTCCATTGGGTGAGTCAAGCCCTTTCCTAGGATATCATAGTTTGTTATCTCAAGAGAAGGATAATTTGAGGCTCCAATAGGACCTAAAAACAACTAGTGACATGGAGGCTCCACTACAAGAAAATTAACCAATAGGAGCATCTCTAGCAATAGGGTGCATGAATTATGAAGTGTGATGAATCAACTACTATGTCAAAGAGAACATTGCAAAAATGATCTAGTATGTCACCTTGACAACAACCTCTAGATGTTGCACAGGACATGGAGAAGAGACTAGAGGGGACCCTACACAAATCATAATGTTCCAAGTCTATGTTGAGGCATGCTCCTACCTACACCCTAAAACTCTCTAAAATCAAAGTTTACATGGTGGCCTAATACAAACTCAACATATAACTTACAAATAAAATATAAAGGTACATTGTGACTATTATATGGTGTTTTATCAAAAAACATTCAAAAGTGATCCTAAAGGTTATCAATTATGGCCTTCTAAGTACTCCACTTAATCAAGAATTTAGTTTTTATCATGTCAATAGGCAATCTAGCTACTATGTGGATAAAAAGTTAGGTCAACTAGGATTTTGTAATGTCTTACTCTTTAACATGGTCATAGGAGAGGCCATTAGCATACTCAATCCTCTTGGCCTCACACTAAGATTGGAATTGGTTATATACTCGCATTTTATAGTTCCAAGTTGATGGATAATTTCTCACAAAGCATTAGTCATTGGAGAGAAGTTTGGATTTGCAAGAAAATCTTGGCTAATTACATTCATTTCTTCAACATTTATACTAATTTCATCTTCAATTCTAAGTGGAGGGTTGGGAGGAGGTTGGCCCATCATAGTTTCTACTATAGAAAAACAATTCATTTTCAAAATTCATACTACCTTTTTATACTACATTTTCAACAAAAAATAGGTTTTCAATAAGAAAAAAAGGTTTTTTAATTATATTTAAACTAAATATATTTGAAAAAGGATGAAAATTCACTTACCTCAACATGAAACAAATATGGTAGCTTGCAAGTGATCACAATGTGGAAAGATACATTCCTAAATCAAATATCATTTTGAGTTTTTTTAGTGAATAAAAATCCACAAGTCATGTGTTTATAAAAACAAAATGATTATTCATTAATATTTGTTATTGATAGGTATCTATTTTGGTTTAGTATTTTTGAACCAAAATTCAAATATAGATATCCAAGCCTTGAAAAACTCAACTATCTAACTCACATTTTTGGCTATGTAAAGGAGTTACATTTTTTTCCCATTACCATTATTTTTCCCATCATTATCTTGAACATAGCCTTGTGTGCCTATGAAAACTAATCATGTTATTCACTACATGCTCATTAACTTAACTTGATCTCGGAAGTGTTCCCAATGCTTGTAACAATGACTTCTCTAATCCTCTTTTATCTGTTTTTAATTATACTCATATGGGAATGGATGTAAAGTGCTCTTATGACTCTCTTTCCAATGGTGTGAACTTTCTAATAGATCCAACTATCAATAAATCAAAAGAACCACCAAAATAAATAGAAAACTCGCTACTCACTTCCTACCAATGATACATGTATATTGTACTTTTTTCTGTTTGATTTATTTTTCTTCCTCATGTTCATTTCAACTTTGTGGATGACACAAAACCACCTTTAATGGTGTATATTGACACAATTGATTGTAAATATTCAATTTATTCAACTACTTGTTTTTCTTTATTTTCTATTTTTTTTTTTCCTATGGAGTTGGGATGATGCAAAGCAATCAAATTTCCTCAACACTCTTTCATTCAAGTTGACTAAAGTTATAGCTTCTTTTGATTTTTGTTTTTATGATTGGCTTTTTTTATTGAGCCATGAGTGTGGTGTTCCTCCTTCTAATTGATCATCTATTTTCTTATATAGCTTGTTTGACCCTTTTGATTGAGCCACAAATAGTTATGCCTCCCCTTCTCCTTGATCTTCTATTTTAGCATGATTTGCTTTGTACCTTTGCTTATATCATGTTTGGTGTGTTAATCTTATTTCACCTTGATACTTATTTTTGTTTGTCTTACACTTATGGCACTTTTCATTTAGACACATCACTTTGTTTGGCTTCCCCACTAGGGGCATATATTGATATTATTTTACAAGCCATGAGATCCTTTACTCCCCCCTTCAAGAAGATACTACATCTTATGCTATACCATTCTTTTAAATGGTCATTTCTTCAAAGATATGTTTGTCACTGCCCTTGCATAATGGTATCTTTTTATGGTATTTCCCTTTTAGTATTCCCATGATTATATCTTACATCACATATGCTTATGCCACCCCTACACCATCACATTACACACATGACATATTTATACTCTTACACTTAGATGATTATATCATTTATAATGTTACACATATGGAACTTATATGATGAAATTGCCACATTGCTACCCTTCATGGCATGTCCTCACACTTGGCAGAAAACAAATTGGAGGGAAAAGATTTGTGTCCCCCATCACATGGATTTCATGCTTCTATCATTTGATTTATACACTAGGGTCGACACATTGTCATAAGTGGCCATTACATTTTTTCTTCTCCTCAAGTTGATTCCATAACAATGCATGTAGTCAATTTAAGGAAGGGTATGTTACATATTTTATACATTCTCAGTTTCACTTGATTTCATGCATACGTAGATTGTGGGGGTCACACCAATTCTAACTCCATGACAATCCTATGCATCAAGATTGCATTATTAGTTTTTGCATGTTTTCATGTTTGTGTATATTTTAGGTGCCATGTTCATTCTAAATCCATGAAAACCTTACACATCATGTTTTCAATTTTGTCTCATGCTTGTATAGATTGTGGGGGACACACCCATTCCAACTCCACAACAACCCTATATCTCAAGATGTCTTTTCCTAACTCTTACATGGTTTCATGGGGCCAAATCAAGTACATCCTCATGACTCTATCCTTGATTTAGAATTAGCATATCATTGTGTTTATACTTGATCAATTTCATGATTAGTAAAATATAAATATTGATGATTATATTTTTATGCTACTAATGCAACTTTTGTAGATTCTACCAATGATTTATATGTCAATATTTAGAAATATTTCTCCTACCAAATCATGAAGAAATTATGAAGTATCATCCTACCGCATATCATTGAATATATTTTCTTATTTCATTTGCTACTTTCATGTAGTTCACATGCACACTAAAGTGGAGGAAAATGTAGAGAAGGTATATTATTCTCGTTCATTATGATCCCATGTTTTAGTAATATAATACAATATTTATGTGTCAACAATATGAAGTTGTTCTCAAGATATATTACATATGTAAATTTGTACATATTATTTGCATGCTCAAAATTTACAAACAAAGGGGGAAATGGGTCACAAACTTAACATTAGGTTATAAAATTTCACCTGAAATCCATTTCACCTTATTTTCAACTTTTTGACCTAAATGAGGGTTGAAAAAGAGAACAAAATAGTTAAAAATTAAAAATCATTTGAAACAAATAACATTTTGAAGCTGTTTACTAGGTTTCAATTGTAAAATTGAATAGAAATGGAGAAATTTTCACTCTCCTTACTGGAAACTCATGCAAACCAAGAATTTAAGTTCTTTATTTTTTATTGCCTACAAATATTGTTTACACTAAGAACCTTGAATTTCATTTTGAATCGTCTAGTTAGCTTGAGAAGATTATGTCACTCTATAAAAGCAAAAAAGAAAGGAGGCATATTGTTTCCAATCTTTGCTTCTTCTCCAACCCTCAAGGTTAATACCAAAAGAGGGGAGGTTTATTCACTTTTGGGGTTAACCAAACATGTTTTTTAGTATATCATTGAAAATTCAATCTCCTTTATCAATGAATGGAAGCTTTAAATATATAATTATTTATGTCTTCCATTTAATATTAGCATGCTCATGTCCTCATGTGTGCAAATCTAGTCAATGTTGAGAAATCTAGTGAACAATAATAGGCATAGTATAAACATAAAGTGAGAAAATCTTATTAACCCAATTGAAGGCACATGTGATTAACCATAAAACTAAAATAGAATATGGATAAGAAAGTAAATCAGAAATAAGAAATCAGTTAAGACATATGACACCATTTATATATGTGGAGAAACCCTTTCAAGAAAAAAATCCACCACCAAAGAGATATTGAGCTTGTATTAATCAAGTAGAAACAAGTATATCAATACAACTCATACAATCTTCTTTAGTTTGATAGTATTCTGGTAGCATGAGAGTACCTACAAAATAACCATACCTCCTTCATACCAAGCCTTTAATATAGACTTTAGGAAGCTCAAAAAACTACCATAAAACAATACCAAAGGCCTAAACATGGTCTCAATATATCATTGATGCAGGAGCATCCAGAGTGTAAGAGAAATCTTGCATCACCCAAAAATATTGTCTTTTTCAATAAGGGCTAAAATTGGCAGGGTTACTATTTTTAGTAAGTTGGCATTTATGCATGTATGGACACAAAATCTTACACAGACCTCCAAAGTCATGAATTGAAGCCAATGGTGAAGAAATCACTTCAACATCATTTGTCATTTGTGGGATATTAATATTTTCATTTTTTTAATTTTGATAAAAATATTCAAAGTCAAATTTGAGGCACTTAAAGGCTCGAATGGGCCCAAAATTTGGTTGAAAATCAAAATGTACCCTAATGCGCCATTTTGTGGACATGCATCTTTCCGAGAGATTTCCAACGATATATTATGATTAAAAATCCAACGGTCAAATCTAAAATTATGATCCCGCAAAGTTGTACTACCGAAATAAATAAATAAAATCTTCTTGGCAGAAGTTACAATTTCTAGAATATTCTCGGGTGGTTACGCATTCCAAATCAAGGAGTGAATGGGGGTTAACAAGGAGTTCAGTAGTGCAGATGGTGGCTCTGGCTTGCAGATTTTTGTAATTAGAAAGCCCATGTGGTTGTAGCTTGAAAATTTCCTGAATATTGTAATGTCATTACATTGAGATAATAGGAAGCATGTGTTTCTTTCTTGCATTCATTGTTTTATTCTCTATTATTGTTGTGTGTTTGGGTTGGTAAGGGGAGTACCCTTCATCAATCATGGTAAAGAATTTCATGATCCACTACATGAGAGTGGTCTCCAAAATAGAAAGTAACTCCTCTTACAAACTAACACATAATAGATTCCATCATAAGATTCCATTAATCCCACTTTCATACTTCTAGGTGCTCCATGAGTTCATTAATTTGTATTGTCATTACCTATCTTAAGAAATATGCTCCATAACTCCCAATCTTTGACCTCCTTTTGTAACTCCCCTCATTCAATGTCATTATTATAATATCTCATATAATTTGAAGAATAATAATAAAATAATATCCCTCAACTCCTCATGATGTCCAAGTTACCATTCTAAGAAAGTTGGAGAGTCGACATTATACATTAGGCTTGTAATTTAATTATCACATTAACCTAACATTCTCCCACTTGATATTATACATTACAATGACATAAATAAGAAACATGAAATGGATCAAGGACAAGATACAAGGCCCACGGCGTTCCTACACCAAGAGAATTTATATGTGTTCACTAGCTTTGTAAGTGAATCTACAACATTATCCAAAGTGTCAACTTTGTGAATCATGACCTTACCACTCTCTACCATCTCACAAACATAGAAACGCTACACATCATGTGCTTGGTATGAGCATGGTACATAGGATCCCTATTCAAACAAATGGTACTCTAACTATTACATCTAATTTGAACCACCCTACAATCAAAACCAACTCCTAAACATGGCCTCTATAAGCAAACTTCCTCTTTACATGCATGTGTAGTAGCCATATACTTTGTTTCAATAGTTGAAAAATCAATCATGGGATGCCTCTTAGTCATCCAACTAATAACACTACCAAATAGAAAAAACATGACCATTGGTGGACCTCCAACTATCCAACTCACTTGCTTGATTTTCATCAACAAAGCCTATATGTTCAAAACCTTTTCCACATCATTAGAACTATAATAACATAATAAATAATTAGAAGTTCCTTACAAATATATAAATTCCCTCTTAACACAACTCCAATGCTCTTTACCACGATTAGGCATAAACCTACTAAGATATCATTGTTTAGGAAATACTTTATCTAATGCAAACCATTACATACATTAAGCTACCAATAGCACTAAAGTAAGGCACATTATACATATCCTCAAAATCATCATCCAACTTAGGACACATATCCACTGAAATCTTAGTGCATATAGGTAAAGGAATACTCACTAGTTTACAATCATGCATAGCAAACCGCTACAAAATAGTGTCAACATACTTAATCTGACTAAACTAAATATTTTTGTGAACTCGGTATCTATTGATTTCTATTCCCAAAATAAATTTTGTTTCCCTTAGACTCTCCACATCAAATACACCAAAAATTTGAGTTTTAATCTCCCTAATCATCACCTTGCTATTAACAATAAACAACCTATCATCAACATACAAGACAATAATTAGAATTTGATCATCAATACATTTAATGTAAACACAATGATCTTCTTCGCTTCTAATGAAATCCAACTTTAACGCAAAAAAATTAAACTTTTGATACCACATTTGGGGTGATTATCTCAAACCATACAATGATGTTTTAACTTGTAAACCAAATTTTCTTTCCCTTTGACCTCAAGCCCATATGGTTGATGCATGTAAATTTCCTCGTCAAGGTCCCCATGTAAGAAGGAAATTTTAACATCTATTTTCTTTACTTCAAAAATCACAAGTAGTAGCAATAGAAAGTAGGAATCTAATGGAAGATAATTTAGTGATAGGAGAGAATTTTTCACCAAAATCAACTCCCTCTCTTTGGGAGTATCCCTTAGCCACTAGTCTATCCTTGTACCTATCTAACTTACTATTTGCTTTAAATTTCTTCTTAAATATCCACTTGCAACCAATGGGTTCCTTCCCTCAAGCAAACTCACAAGATCCTAGGTGTCACATCTATTCAAGGCCACCATCTCCTCCTACATGGACTCCATCCAAGAATTACACTTATCTAAAGAGAGAGCTTCCCTGAAAGATCTTGGTTCACCATTAGTACATGACAAATCAAATTCACAATGAAAATTTGGAGGGCTATATCATTCAATTGGGTTTTGATGTCTTGTGGATCATCTCAAAGGTGTATTAAGGGACTCTACCTATTCCTCTACATACTCAACCTAATCAATACTCTCACTTGAATCTTCTTCTTCCTCTCCATCCTCATATCCATCATTTTGTTCTTCATGTGTATCTTTTTATTTCTCAACGTTAGTCTCCTGGGTCATATAATACTCTAAGTTCCTTGAAAAACACTTCTTTAAAATATATCATTTTCAAGGTTATAAGATTTCAAAACTTGTAACCCTTAACATTCTCAATATATGTAATGAATATGCATTTATAATATTTAGGGTCTAACTTAAATCACTTTTTCTCTAGGCACATGAACAAAATCCTCACAATCAAACACCCTTAAATGTGAAAAATAAGGTTTCTTACCTGTCCACACCTCATAAAGAGATTTATCAACAAGAGATGAAAAGGAGATATATTCATCAAGTAGTAGCCAGTACTCAAACCTCTACCCAAAAGCGTCAATCCAACTATGTACCACTCATCATACTTCTGGCTCTTTCCAACAAGGTTTAGTTCATCCCTTATACAACCTCATTCTATTGTGGGGTGTAAGGAGTAGTCTTTTTCTACACAATATCTACATGTCTACAAACATCAAATTCCTTAGAGAAATATTCACCTCCATTATTAGATATCAACATCTTTATCTTCCTATCTGACTACTTCTCAACCAAGACCTTAAAATTCTTAAACTAAGAAAACTTTAGATTTACATCTAAGAAAATAAGCCAAAGTGTATCTTAACAATCATCTATGAATGAAACATAATAACATGATTTACTAATAAAACCCACATCTATTGGACCCAACACATCCAAATGAATGACTTCTAAAACACATTTTTCTCTAGTACTTCCAACTGGAAAATAAACTCTATTATGCTTTCCAAACACACAATGCTCATAGAAATCAAACTTATCAGAATAACTAGAAAAACTATCAACTATCTTTTTTATTAATAATGGTTTGAATATATGTTTCACTAATGTGACCTAAATGTTGGTGCCACAACATACATGTATTTTTAAAACTACCAATTATATTAGCAAAATCACAAAATGTGAGGGCATCAAGCCTAAACAAAGTCCCACACCATAAACCTCTCACTACCACCAAATTTCCTCTAACCAACCTACAACTATACTTATCAAATGTCACTTGCACTCCAAAATCATTAAACTTGGATATGGAAATAATATTTTTTACAAGTCATGGAATATGTAAAACACCATAGAGAGTTTTCACCCTCTCATCACTAAAACACAATTTTACCTTTCCCTTACCACTAATCTAATGCAAACTACTATCACCATAGAAAACATCTCCTCCATCATAAGCTCAATCAGATGAGATCTACTTCTTATGGGGAGTCATATGGTAGGAGCAACCTAAATCAATGAGCCAACAATCATCACTAGCAATGTTAGCAAAAATGAATAAAGCATCATTATCACCATCATTAGAGGATTTCTCAATGGAGGAATCATCATAGGTTTTCTTCCTATTTTTGCATTCCTTCTTTAGATATCCCCACTTCTAGTAGTCCCAACAATTTACTCTACTCTTCCTAAAGGTTTTTTACTATCCTTTAGATTTGCATCTATCTCTCAATTTCTTTCATTCCCCTTTAGACCCACCTTTGTCTCTGGGCCTTCCCCAACCATGTAATGCATATTCCAAGCCCTCATCCATGGATTTTCTCTTCATCTCTTGACTAAGCCAAGAAGAAATAAGGGCATCCAATTTTGGATCTATCATAGAAACACTCAAAGCAACAATTAGATTTTCCCAGGATTCAAGTAAAGAACAAAGCATTAAAATACACGTATCCTCCTCATCTAGCTTAACATCAATAGAACCTAGCTCACTCAAAATCAAATTAAAAGCATTCAAATGCTCAACAAAAAAAGTCTCCTCATTTTTAAAGAGGAAATATTTCTTTTCAAATCCATCTTATTAACAAGACTTTTCATTTGATATATATCACCTATCCTCTTCCATAGATTGTCTACAGTAGCCTCTTCTAAGAAATTCAAGAAGATGGAATCTATAAGACATAACTAAATAGTTTCCTGTGTCTTTTTGTCCAACTTTGTAAAGTCTTCATCTGGCATAGCCACAAGCTTTCCTTGCTTTGCAACAACCTTCCATTGCTCCCTTTCTTCCAAGAGATCCTCAATTTTCAACTTCCATAGCTCATACCCAAAACCATTGAATTTCTTAATTTTTGACTAGGATGTGTTAGCCATGGCTTCCACCACAATGAATATACAAAAGCCACTAAAATAAATACTCCCATTTTTAAAAAAATTACAACACTTCTATAATTGTGTCTCTCTCTAAACAAAATTGTTAGCTTTGATACCAAACATTGAGAAAACCAATGAACAATAATAGTGATAATATAAATAAAATGAGCAAGTTTGATTAACATGATTAAAGGTACATGTGATTAACCATAAAACTAAAATAGAACATGGATAAGAAAGAAAAGTAGAAAACACATATGACACCAAATATACATGAAGAGACCCTTTCAAGAGAAAAACTCCACCACCGAAGAGATACCAATCTTGTATTAATCAAGTAGAAACAAGTACATCGATACAAAAAAACAATCTTTTTTAATCTAATAAAATTCCAACAATGTAAGGGTACCTTAAAATAATCATGCCAAGCCCTCAATATATAGACTTAAGGTGGCTCAGAAAACCACCATAAAACAATACCATGGATCTAAACATGGTCTCAATATACCATGGTAAAATTCTCGTGACCCACTACATGAGAGCAATGCCCAACATATAAAGTAACTCCTCTTACACATGGATGTGTCATAGATTTCATCATTATATTTCATTAATCCCACTTTCCCATTTCTAGGTGCTCCATAAGTGCATTAATTTGCCTTGTCATTGCCTATCCTTAGAAAGATGCATCATAACTCCCAATCTTTGACCTCTTTTTATAACATCTCTTATTCAATGACATTAAAACAATATGTCACATAATCTATAGAGAATAATAATAAAATAATATCCCTCAACTCCTCATGGGCATCCAAGTTTCTTGTTCTAAGAGAGTTGGAGACCCATCATTATACATTAGGATACAATTTAACTATCACACTATCCTAATAGTTGAAACCATAAAATAAGCATCTACCAAATATCACCAATGACCTATCTCATGTTGTAAATAAGCTTTCCTTTGACCCTCTCCACATATTGCATGAGTGATAGCTCTACCTTCTTAAATTTTGGCATGTTTCATACAAAATATTTAATGTATATACCTAATCCATACAAGAGATTCTAAAGTTTTAGAATTCTCTAGATTATCTATATGTTTCTATAGAAGCTATAAGATTATAAATTCTTAGATGTGTCTAGAAGAAAAAAACTTTCAGAACACACTTGAAATATGTAAGAATTTTCTATATATGTAATTAGTCACAATTGTGTATACAACAAGAAGAAGATTAATGAAGAACTGTAACAGCAACATTTAGCAATTATTTTATGTGTGTGTTTATTCTATCTATGTGCACCTTTTGTATTTAGAACAAAAACATGTTTAAGGGTGAATACAATTGGGATTTAATATTTAGTTAAAAGGACAGTATAGTTTCAAAATGGAGCACACACAAATTCCATCAAATTGGTATTAGAGCCTAGTGGGCTTAGCAAGGGAGACTTGTTGATGATTATTTTAGAAGAACCAAGTTATTAAGTTTCTTTTATTTGGTTGATATTTTAAATCATGATTTCTAACAAGGACTAGCATATTTCAAGAAAAGTTTGGGATGTTCTCTTGAAGAGTTTGAGCAATGGCTAGAAGCAACAATCCATGGCTACAAATACCATTTTTTTATGGGAAATTTTATAATAATTGAAGCATTAAGATGAAGACAATATGTTTCTCTCAAGATCTTTGGGAGCTTATAGAGAATGGGTTCTTAGAGCCTACCAATCAAGAGGCATATAATAGCATAAGTCAAGTTGAGAAGAGTTTGTTGAAGGAAAATAAGGATGCTAAAGCATTGGATTTTATACAAATGGCAATGGATGACTCTATTTTTCGATAGGGTTATAGAAACAAAAAGTCCAAACAAGCATGGGAGATTCTTCAAAATGCATACCAATGTAGAACTAGTAAAGTTGTAGACACTATGAGGAGAGTTTGATAACTTGCAAATGGAAGAATCTGGATTAATGGAATAATTCTTTACCTAATAAGTGGGTATCATAAATCAAATAAGGATTATTGGAGAGGATATGGAAGAAGATTTTGTAGAGAAGATTTTAAAGAGTTTGCCTAAAAAGTTTGATTCTATTGTGATTGTTATTGAAGAATCAACAGATCTAACAAAGTTATTTGTGGATGAGTTGATGATGTCACTATAGACCAATGATTAAAGGTTTAATTGAACAACCACAACCTCCATGGAGCAAGCCTTTCAAACATAAGCATCAACGAGTAGTAAAGGTAGAGGAGAAAGACTCTATGTAAGAAGAGGAAGAGGCAATAGCCATTATCAAGCAAGCAATGAAATGTGCAGTTACAATCACCATGAAGCAAATGAAGAAGAAAGACAACAACCATGAACATGGATATCAAAGGTCTGATAAATCTCATATTCAATGTTATTATTGCATGAAATTTGGTTATTACAATTATGAGTGTAAAAAGAAAATAGATGGTGAAAGTATAGAGACTATGAATTACTCATATGAGAAAGATGATGAGACTAAATATGAAAATGATGAATGTAATGAAGAAGGTCATAAGGATAAAGGTTATTTTGATAGTGAGTTTAGTTTGTTTGCAAACATTGATTATTTGAACAAGTCTAAGGTAAATGTTGGAAATGATAAGGTCATTGGGGAAATGATTAATGAAGATTTAGAAATTTTGTATTGCTTGGAGAAAAAGTTGCAACACAATGGAGTTGAAAAACTTAATTGGAAGAATGGTGAGTTTGATTTTATTTCAGTAGCATTTTCAATTTAAGCAACAATTTTGGTTCATCATTTTAATCAATTTTAGTGCATAGTGCAAAAGCAAGGTGTAGTTCAATTTCAAGTAGAAACTTAAATAAAAATAGTAGTAATATTTCAAGCATGGCAATACCAAAAGAGATAAAGGGTTTGAAGAAAACTTGTAAAAATACTGAAGAAGGTAATGAAATTTTTGTAGATCTTGCAAATGAAGAAGTAAAATGGAATGGTGATAATCTTAAAGAAGATAAATCTAATATTGGAGGCAACATCATGTTTTAGTTTCATTACCTAGCACAATAACAAAATTCACTGTGAGCACAACAATGACAAATTTGATATGGAGTTTAAAGGAAGTTTATGAAAAAATCTAGAAATATGAAGAAAACATTTATTAATTTTACAAGCCAAGGGTACAAGAAAATCTGAGGAAAAATTTTTGTAGTTCAAGTTGAAATTAAGGGAGGGTGTAGGAAACTAAAATTTCAATCCTCACTCTTCTCTCATATTTTTGTAGCTATAGATAGAAAAGGAACTCCAGGAAGTGGATATACATACTTGTAATGTATCATTTTTAGATAGACTTTATAGTGTGGAGAATGAACTCTATAGAAATGCATCAACATTAGTTTTATAAGTTTGGATGAAGTGTATAGTAGCACTAAAGCAACTGAGAGAAAGTTTGTGCATCATCAATTTGGGAATTCAAGATTAAGTGAGGCTGTTGGAAATAAGCTTTCCTCTTACCCTCTTCAAAAATCACTTGAGTGGTAGCTCTACCTTCTTAAGTTTTGGCATATTTCATACAATATAAGTAATGTATATAAGTAATTTGTACATGAGCTTTTAAGATTTTAGAATTGTCTAGAATATATTTATATTTCTATAGAAGCTATACAATTATTTCTTAGATGTGTTTTGAAGAAAGAAACTTCTAAAATAGACTAGAAATGTGTAAGCATTCTTGTATATATGTAATTGCATGTAATTGTGTATACATCAAAAAGATTAATGAAGACTTGTAGAAGCAACATTTAACAATTATTGTCTATGTGTGTTTATTCTATCCGCATGCATCTTTTGTATTCAAAACATGTTTAAGGGTTAATCTAGTAGGATTTAGTACTTAGTTAAAATAAAGCATAGTTTTAAAACAAAGCACACACAAATTCCATCATCCCTAGGTGCAAGTGATCATCATTTCTACTAATTATGTGGTCAATACCATCACCTGTATCCCATCGTGGTATTGTAGGAGCTAATTTTATTTCACTATGTTGTGAAATTACAATCAAGTAGTCTATAAATGGCTTCTTTTGAATAGATAATTTCTCTCTTAGCACCCATTATAGTATCTGTCTTCTATTTCAAAAATCATTAGCAAATTAGTATTTATGTTGTTATATATGTTCTTGAATTTTTATATCCATTACAAGCTCAATTGAGACCTAGTCATTTGCATGAATAGCATTGGTCTTGTCATTCTTTGGTTTATTTTGGGATGATTCCCTATCTTTCAGTAAGTGTGGATGAAACACATCATCACCCTCATCCTTCTTATCCTTCACCTTCCTTGACACATTTATCATCAAAGTGTTCAACAATTTATGGGCCACAAGGTTGTATATCCTAGAGAGAAAACTTAGCTTCCTTGACAATATGATTGTTGTAGAGAAAATCCATGCAGGAAATGTGAGCTTAGGAAAACAATTGGTGATGGATAAATAATGGTTAAGTATAACTAGCACATACATTTCTTGGGAAGCGGTAAAGTTTTTCATTGTGACTTGAACCTAGAACCTTCTCATGTGGAGCCCAATTCTAACCAGAACTTTTTTAATGGCATCCCCATAGCAAATGTGGTGCATGTTTCTACACATTTCTCCCTAAATTAGAGAAAGCACAATTTGAGATTGATTCATTACTACCACTTCACTACCTACCTTAAGGAAATGCTATATGTTGTGGCTATGACTTCCATTACTCTTTGGAGAATAAAGTTTCCCTCTCCATGGTGCACCCTCTCTCAATGAACTGGCACAACTAGTGAGGAAAGAAGCTCATGTTGAACATGCAATGGAAGCAAGGAGGATGAAAGAGAGCAAGAGCTAGAATACAACAAATGCCTAGTGGGTGTAATAGTTCAAGACGGGGTGTAATAAAACCCACATTAATTTGTTCACAAGAATATCCATTCCAAGCACAAGAAATTTATCATCAAATAAATGACATATTGAGTGCAATTAAACTAGGTGTTTTTATTAAGATAAGCAGCAAACCAGGTTGTTGATCCCTTTTACACAAAAGCCCCCATAGTAGAGAAAAATGACTCACAAACAGGCTAGCAACAACAGAAAAACAACAATCATGCTGTAGAACAAAACAAGGGATCTAAACAACACTAGATCCCAAGGAAGCAAATATCACTCCCTTAACGCTCAGTCACAAAGTAGTAACAAATTTGTGGAGACCTTTATTTTTACATTGAACCATTGTCTAGGACAACTCCAAGTCAAAATCCTTAGAGCGAGGCGAGAGGGAGTGACCCTCAACAGATGCCACAACCTCACTTGCTGAAATAGAAGCCAACAATGTAGAAGTAGGAGTCGACAAAATAGTAATCTGACCTGAAGCAGAAAGGGTCGACAAGGTAATTGAAGGTCTAACAGAAGCAGTCAGAGAAGTCGAGGGGTTAGCTTCGTCTGCCACCACAAGGGGCAGGCATATTCTCTTGGGGAGGCACATCCTCCCAGGAGGAACTATCCTCCTCAAAGAAATCATCCTCCTGGTAAGCATTAACCATCAAGTGATCAAGGAGAGCATCTTTCTACCAAGTTGCAGCACTCTTACGATGAGAGAGAGGATAGCTGGAGGCCAAGTGACCAATAGTGAAACACTGTCTGCATTTGAAGGGGAGACCTTCATAGTTTAACTGTTGTGTCCAAGACCTGTACCCAACCATCAAAACTGCATCTCCATGGAGGGGTATAGAGATGTCAATATCCACTAGGATGAAAGCAACCATAGTGTGTCCAATCAATGAGGTAGCAGAGTCTACCTTCAAGAAGCAACCAATAGCATTGCCAATGCCCTCGTAGCATGAATCCTCCCAGAATTGGAGAGGGAGATTCGAGAGATGAATCCAAATAGGTCTAATATTCAACGAATCAAAGAGAGGACTGAAGGAAGGAATCCAAGGTTTGATGAAGAGAGAATGTTCATTCCACAACCAAACCCTGCCATCAAGCAATAAGTCTCATTGCTCCGTAGAAGCAAATGTCACTATGAAGAAACTAGGTGTTGCTTGTGTATTTTTTATTTATATTAATGTTTTGGATCACGCTCCATGATCCATAACTTTTCCTCTTACATTCTAACGATATATCACAGAGTCTAATCCTAAATGTTGATTCAAATAAAATAAATACAATATTTCTAGAAACCATTATGCTCATACTCATCGATTATGAAAATATTATGTTTATCAAATGTTGCTTTTTCCAACAATGGGGTCATAAATTCACAATAATTGGTCAGGATTTAAAAATGCATGTAATCTAAATCATCCCAAAATTAGGGTGCCCAATAATAAGGCCCCTTCCCCTTGTACTATCTACTTGAGTCGAGTTCTATTAGATAGACATGGACATTGAATGCATCCAACATGCATGCTTCTGTTAAAATAATGATATTTTAGGATATAATTTAACAAATTAATTACATATGGTTGAGATATGAATACTATTAAGAATGTGACCAATAAATAATAATGGTTAGAAAACTAACCACCCCGTAAAGGTAACCAAGTGAACATAACATATAAAATCTATGCTAAAGTTCAATTTGGGCCAAAGAGGAGAGATATTAGTGTATGAGAAATCAGCTTAATGGAGTTTTGGTCTAGAATCAAAGATTTAAAAAAAATGGCCCATATTGGTAACTAGTTCCAACTTGAATGTGTGTGCACTATGTAATGATTGCATGTTTCCAAAAAAAACCCATTACTCTTCTTTACATAGAAGTTTTCTAATCTTGGGGTGGTTCTCCACATAAAATGTTTTTGTTGAACTTTTTTTGAGTGAGTTTGTCATATTTTGTGTGTTTTGTCATTTTTATACATGAGCAACTATTTTCATAACCTAGACAAGTTCAAATGAAACCTTGGATAATGTAATAAAGTCAATATATGTATGATGATCCAACTAACACATTTAGTTTGATATTTATAGATCATATGTAATGTCCCCTTTTAGTAAGTCAAATTTTCTTAACCTTGCACACAATTTTAACTTGTAAAAGAGAACATTAGTAACCAATAAATCCTTATAATATCAACATATTGCAATTAGGGTTAATAACCATATAATCATAATCAATATCAAATTCATTAGCATATATACCTTTCACATTTCCTCTTAGGGTTAGTAACCTCATAATCATAATAACATTAAAGTTACTCCATATATGCATTTCATATTCTCATTTCTCACATAAGGCTTTCCATGATATACCTTGGGAGAGTCATTATGGATGTCTGATCGTTAATCTACTCTACGCATGCACCCCATATGAGCATGATTATGTTAAGGTGCCGGTGTAACCATCCCATACAAAGGCCCAAAGGCTTCACACTACACCCAGTGTTCCTCACCGTTTGGCTTAAGAGGTTTCATGCTACACCTGGCATTGCTCACCTTCTTGAGAGTCACCTACCGTTGGGCACATTTATAATAGCTATAAGCTTATACTACCTTAGGCCCAAGAGCTTCACACTACACCCGGTGTTCTTCGCCTCTTGGCTCAAGGGACTTCACACTACACCCGGTGTTCTTCATCCACTTGAGGGTCACCTAGGTTCAATAGTCTGCCCTTCCCTAACTCACCACCATACTCATAGGATGATAGAGAGATTAAAGATGAGGCTAAATATCCCTCTCCTAGTATATCATGGATTTATGAATCATAACTTATTAACTTATCATTATTATCTCATTGATTGACAATATTTAATATGCTTCCTCATAGGAGTCATATAACATTCTTATGTCTTAATCATTCTTGGGCCATTCATTCTCATTCTATCATGAGCATTTTTATGTCCATTAGGATTGTAATATTCTTATTCTAATCTTATCATATTGATGACATTTCATTCTAATGCAAATATTCTCATGCTATTTTATTCCAATTATGCTTATGATATTCTTATTCCATGATAGCACTTTCATTCTATTCTATTCACACATTCATTTATAATGACTTACTCATATTACTATAAACTTCCAATTAATTCTATTTATTTGATCTATGATGCATTTTATCCCCTATTAATATATTACTCTATGACTGTTCTATATTAACAATAGCTCTATGTATTATATATTTTCATATCATTTATTATTATAATTCATTGATTGCCTTATTCTATTTATATGCTCCATATCTAATCATTACTCATTAAATTTTTCTATCTTATTTCCTGCATTTAAAATACCAATCAATAGGATATTAATTTGAGTGAAGATTTGCACCTTGTTGACGGACTGTCTGTTGGATTATAAGCTGCTATTAAATAATCAGAGTTCTGAATTTCTTTCCTTATTGATTCTTTGATGGATAATGATTGCTTGGTGCAATATAGAATGTTTATAACTGAATCTTCCTCTTATTCAATGTGTTCCCCTTGAGTCTTCATGGATTGATTGCTATCTTATACCTTGAAGTATTTGTGAAGAGACGTATCCTTTCCCAATAGATATGACTTATGAGCCCAATCGTTGTGTTTAGTTTGCAAAGTTATTTTAATAATGATTACCCTTATATTTAATTCGCTGCCTACAGTTTACTAACAACTGCCTTTACATCCGTTTCCTTCATTAATATGTGATCGCTGCCAATATGGGATATTCGTGGCTTAAGGAAATTATATATATTCGCTGCCTTTTATAATGTATTTTTGGCTGTGTCTTTTATATTATGCATCGCAGCCTTTAGTCTTAGTTGCTTTATTCACTAATTCCTCCCTTTTTAATATCTATTTAAATATATTTCATTTAGTCTATAAAACATATTTGTATTGTAATATTAAATATTAATATTTATATTTATAATATATCTTGTCATAAATACATTATATTAAGATATCTATATTTATATTTGTGTTTATAAAGATAAAGATATATCTTGTTTATAAATATATATTATATTTTAATTAAATATTTATATAATAATATTATTTTAATATTATTATATTTTAATAATATTATATATGTTTTATTTAAATATGATTAAACGCTATGTTTTACAAAAGTAATTTTATCGTCTTTATTATGACGGTTTTAGTTTAAACAATGCCTTAATATCAGAACATGACATCATACTTGTTATTAGAGTGATTATTTCCTTGGCATGTGTGATTTCCTTTGGCACATAGTTGCAAGTGAGACTTTTTATCTTAAATTTGAGAAGAGTTTTAGACCTTGAAATTAGAAGAGTTTAAAACCTTGATGGCAGAAGATTTCAATGCTAGAGGAAGAAAGAAAATATAGATCTTGACCAAGGAAAGAGCAAAGAATCCAAATGAAGTTCTAGGGAGAAACTTTCAAGGGGCATACTAAAATTGAAAAAAGTTGCAAACTATAATTGATTGCATGAAAAATTGATAGATAAATCTTTAAGGAAAGACTAAGATATTCAAGAGGACAAAGTAAGAAATTACTTCTAGTTCATGATGCACTTTGGAAAGGATGGCAAATGTCACATGTCATAACAAGTCTATGGTGTATATCTAAAATTGATTTGAGAATCAAAATAGTTCTAGCAAGACTCTACATCAAAGTAGAGGATTTAGGTCACAACAAATTATGTACTCTACCTTTTAAAATTAGTTAGAGACAAGCCCAAATTAGAATTAGATAGGAACTTTAGAGATAGAAAATAGCAAGTTACATTGGTCAAATTGTTCCTACATAGAACACACTCAATTTAACACTATTGAAGTGTTGAGACAATGGATTTTAAGGTTGATAAATGCTTGAAGGCATTAGAATGCTAAGACCATACAAGACCATCATTCAATGAGTTTTTCTATTGGTAGAAAACTAGGTAGGTCAATACAAATACTTCCATTAAAGGAAACAAGATGTCCACAAGAAGATGTAGATGGAAGCAAGGCACTATAGAAGATAGTTTGATATATAATGAATATTAATATTGGAAGATGGTGATAAGATTTGAGACCTAGAATCAAAAGGTGGAGCCCATAGAAAAGAAGGAACAACAAAAATGGCTAAGAGTTCCTTCTTTTCTATGGGCTCCACCCTCTGATTCACAGGTCTCCACAAGAAGATGTAGATGGAAGCAAGGCACTATAGAAGATAGTTTGATATATAATGAATAATAATATTGGAAGATGTGCTTAAAGTATCCAGATGGGTCAAAATGGCTAGGAGTTTTCAAAACTAATTCATAAAACCATAAAAGGTTGAAAGATGGATGGTATGTTTTAAAATTGAATGTGATGATTTTCTAACCAAGTGTTAATTTTATATAGAGTATGGAATTCAAGGACAAGGAGGCTCTAGAGGCAAAGAAATAGATCAAGATAAGTTTGAGATCAAAACACTAAGAATTTGGGAAAGTTGGAAAAACTTATAGGCTATATTATAGCTTGAAGAAGAGCCAAAAAAATTGACATCAACATGGGTAGGCCTCCATTGAGTAGATCAACATCCAAGATGATGAACACTAGAGCTGGGGAAAAATTCAAGGTTCAAAGGGAAAATATGTCAACATATCATCAAGTAGATCAACAACCAAGATGATGAACACTAGAGTTGGGGAAAAAATCAAGGTTGGGTGGAAATATGTCAACATACCCCTACTTGATGTGCTTAAAGTACCCAGATGGGTCAAAATGGCTAGGAGTTCCCAAAACTAATTCATAAAACCATAGACGATTGAAAGATGGATCACTTTGGATAATATAACTACATATCAAAGTGGATGAAAAGATAACCACCTCAAAAGAGTAACCAACATATTGTACACAAAAAACTACAATGTACTTCACTTAAAGATTATATTAATTTCAAATTTTAGGTTCCTTTAACATTTGTAATGGCAAGTGCACAAACCCGTCTGAGCGGGAAGCTCATTTTCTTTTAGGTTTGAATGGTGCATCTGAGCGGGATGACCGTTTGCATGCAGGTTTGGATGACCGTTTGCTTTCCTTTTCAGGTCATGAGAATAGATCTCTCAAGATCTGTATGCTCTCTTTCTAGGGAAAGATACGGTTGTTTTAAACGATGAGTGTGAATCCAGGCGAGCAAACGCTCTTGTTGAATGGGAGGTTTCTATCGGGGGCTAGCCTTCTGTTCAGGGGGTTACAACAAGATCTTGGCCCTCTAGACCTGTCAATAATGTGAAAGTTCCATCTATGTTGGCTACAGGAGGTAACTATCCGGCTCAAGGGATTAGAGGTGTTGGACACGGCGCCCCTCGCCGCCCTCAAAAATCATTTATTAAGGTTGTTAACAGCTCAAGAGCTCAAGCACGCCCTTCTCAGGCTAGGGTTAGGCTAGTGCCTTGTGCCTGTTCATCTCCAGTGGTGGTGTATTGCCCAGAAGTCTCAGAAAATGAGGAAGTTTATCTTAAGCACAACATGATCTGTCGATTCAACGGTTTATGGCCCTCTCTCCCCAATCTACATAACTGGGTCAAGAAATCCTGGAAACCCCTTGTGGGTGGATAGATCGAGCTTTATCCCAACGCAAGGGGTTTCTTCATAGTGACTTTTGCCTCCTCTAAGGAGCGGGGCTTAGTACCGGATGGTGGGGTTTGGTTGTGGGGCAAACATTCACTCGCCAAACCTTGGGCTCGTTCCTTCAATCCACTCAGTGAGCCACATAATATCATACCGATATAGGTTCATCTCCTAAATCTCCCTCTTCAGTATTGGGAAGATTCTTGCTATGACATTGGCAACACTTTGGTCGCTTCTTAAAGGTAGACTCTATGACCTCGGATATAGGCCATACTACAGTTTCTCGCATACTAGTGGATATTGACATCTCCAATCCCCTCCATGGAGATGTAGTTTTGATGGTAGGGGAAGGGCCATGGACGCAACAATTAAACTATGAGGGTCTCCTTTTTAGGCGCAGAAAATATTTTTCTATTGGTCACTTGGCCTCTGGTTGCCCTCACTCTGGCCGCAAGGGTGCAACAACTTGGTGGAAGAATGCACTCACTGATCATTTGACTATTAGTGTTTCCCCAATGGATGTTTCCTCCCTGGAGGGCGAGCCTTCCCAGGAGGATTGTTCCTCCTAGGAGGACAATCCTTCCCATGAATCCTTGCCCATCTTGCATGCTCCCCCTGTGGAGCCTGTGGCAGTTCAGGTGACTATTGTTTTTGATCACAAGTCTCAATTGGCTTCGGTGTTTCTTTGGCTCTTATTCGACCCTTGACTTCTCCGACCGCTTCTGATGGACCTTCGACTCCTTTGTCGGCCCCATCCACTTCGAATCGGATTGCTTCTTTGTCGATACATGTTTTATCTTATGTGATGATGGCTTCTAGTTCACTGTGTGAGCTCTCTTTGGCTAGGGCAACTATTGAGGGTTCCCTCCTCTCACCTTGCTCTGAGGATTTAGACTCAGAGTTTTCCTAGACAATGGTTCTACAAAAAAGGAAAGAACTCCCCAAATTTGTTTTTGATTCACAACCAGGAATTAAGGGAGTTAGATTTGCTTCCTCGGGATCTGATGTTGTTTAGATCTCTTCTTTTGTTCTACAATAGAATTGTTGTTATTTTGTTATTTTTGTCTTGTTTTTTATTATGGTAAGCAGCAAAACAAGGGTGTCAAACCCTATACAAGATCTAGAAAATGGTAAACAGATTACCGGCGCAGAGCCCAACACAACAACAAACAACCAAACAACCAACAGTCCAAAAAAGGCAGACCGAACAGTGCACCGGAAGCACACTGATAGCAGAAAAACCAGACAAGGGATCAAACAACAACAAATCCCGAACAAGCAAATTTGACACCCTTAGCCCTAGGGTGCAACTCCCCAACAAACTTGGGGAGCCCTTTCTTTCTATGATGAACCACAGTCCAACCTCTAAGTCTAAATCTAAAGAGCAGGGCGAGAGGGGGGGATCCTCCTGAGCCGTAACAACCAAGGGTGGTGCCACCAAAGCCGACCCCGAAGAAGGCACAGCCAGAAAAGTGGTTGGATAAGAGGAAGAAGGGGCGTGGCTTGTAGCCACCGTGTGAAGAGCTGCCAAATCCGAATTAGGCAATTCAGAAGGAGTAACAACAGTTGGAACAGAAGTGCATCGATCAAGAGAAGTCGAAGCCGAGATGGGAGCTGAAAGAGGATCCGCCAAACCACCCACCAGAGTTGCCTGAAGAGGGAGCTCATCCTCCTAGGAAGAATCATCATCACAAGATGAATCAACCTCTTGGGAAGTACTGATAGGCAGGTGATCATCCTGAGCATCCTCCCACCAAGTTGCAACACTTTTGCGGCATGATAAAGGACAACCAATAGCCAAATGGCCAACAACAAAACAACACCGACATCTGAAGGGGATACCCTCATAGTCCAGCGGTTGTTTCCAAGGCCTATCACCAACCATCAAAACAACGTCTCCAAAAAGGGGTTTGGAGGTGTCAATATCAACCAAAATACGGGCAACCGTGGAGTGACCCATGAAAGTAGTAGAGTCCACCTTCAGAAAATGACCAATGGCATTGACAATGCCCTCATAGTAGGAATCCTCCCAGTGCTAAAGGGGGAAGTTCGGAAGACGCACCCAAATCAGCTTGATATTGAGCTACTCAAGACGATTGAAATTAAGAGTGCAAGGTTTAATGGACAGGGAATGATCTCCCCACATCTAGACCCTACCATCCAACACTAGATCTCATTACTCAGAAGAAGCAAAAGTCACGATGAAAAAACCACGAGCACTGGGAAAAAGCTCAATCTTCCCAGAGATCAACGGCCTCCAAGACTCCAAATCCCACTTGTGCAGGTCAGGCAAAGGGCCACAATCCATTGAACCTGCATATTGCACCAGTATTGCGGTAAAACTCTTCATTTTCTGTGACCTCAGGGCCACACACCGCTATGGGGGAAGAGCGGGCACAGGGGAGAGGTCGGACTCCCTTCCTCGCCGAGCCGTGACAACCAAGGCTAGCGCCACCAAAGCCGACCCTGAAGAAGGCACAACTGGAAAAGTGGTTGGACAAGAGGAAGAAGGGGCGTGGCTTGTAGCCACCATGTGAAGAGCTGCCAAATCCAAATTAGGCAATTTAGAAGGAGTAATAGCAGTTGGAACAGAAGTGCATCGATCAAGAGAAGTCGGAGCCGAGATGGGAGCCGAAAGAGGATCCGCCAAACCACCCACCGGAGCTGCCTGAAGAGGGAGCTCATCCTCCTAGGAAGAATCATCATCACAAGACGAATCAACCTCTTGGGAAGTACTGATAAGCAGGTGATCATCCTAAGCATCCTTCCACCAAGTTGCAAACTTTTGCGGCATGATAAAGGACAACCAATAGCCAAATGGCCAACAACGAAACAACACCGACATCTGAAGGGGATACCCTCGTAGTCCAGCGGTTGTTTCCAAGGCCTATCACCAACCATCAAAACGACATCTCCAAAAAGGGGTTTGGAGGTGTCAATATCAACCAAAATACAAGCAACCGTGGAGTGACCCATGAAAGTAGTAGAGTCCACCTTCAGAAAATGACCAATGGCATTGACAATGCCCTCAGAGCAGGAATCCTCCTAGTACTAAAGGGGGAAGTTCGGAAGATGCACCCAAATCAGCTTGATATTGAGTTGCTCAATAAGACGATTGAAATTAAGAGTCCAGGGTTTAATGGACAGGGAATGATCTCCCCACATCCAGACCCTACCATCCAGCACGAGATCTCGTTGCTCAAAAGAAGCAAAAGTCACGATGAAAAAACCACGAGCACTAGGAAAAAGCTCAATCTTCCCAGAGATCAACGGCCTCCAAGACTCCAAATCCCACTTGTGCAAGTCAGGCAGAGGGCCACAATCCATTGAACCTGCATATTGCACCAGTATTGCGGTAAAACTCTTCATTTTCTGTGACCTCAGGGCCACACACCGCTACGGGGGAAGAGCGGGCACAGAGGAGAGGTCGAACCCCCCCCCCGAAGCACGAAGGGCACTCGATCCAGCCACCGCAGCAAAACGCTGAAGAGGGACATCAGAGGCCCACTGCCTTGGAGTAGACGCATCAGACCCTATCTCAGCCAACAAACAATGCGATCCAGCATTCATCTTTTCCTTTGAAATCCCAACCCTTTCGGTGGGAACTCTTACCTCCTCAACCACAATGTTTGCCGTTGAATCCACAGCTTTCACAGGAGACCCTACACAATTAGCAAGATCGCCAATTATGACACCCACACCCCCCCGACCAGAGGACGAGCCAACAGCAATAGCAAAGATGCCCACGCACGCATCCCCCGTTCCAATGGTCGGCTTCCCGCTCGTGTCCATTTGAAACTTCTCCGTCATTTTTGTTATTTTTGTGTTGTTGCTGGTATGTTTGTGGCATGTTTTGCTTTGCCCTAAGAGCCTTTGTGTAAAGGGATCAGCACCCTAGTTTGTTGCTTATTTTAATCAAAACATAGTGTACACAAAACACAAAAGTCCTTTTAAAGTCTAATCAAATTTAGGGATTAGAATTAGGGACTAGAAGTACCACTATATGAGAGAAGTTTGGTAGAGGTTTAAGTGCGATTAAAGATAAAACGGTGCCTATGTTGGTGACTAGTTTAAAAGTGAATGCGTGCACACTCTACAACAAACGTTTGAATCTAACCATCAACAACTAACATTATTTTGGTGGGATTTTCACCCCTAAAAAACACACGCGTCAAACTTGTTCTAATTGTGGTTATCACAATTTTTGTGTTTTGTCAACCTACATATTCGAGAAAAGTATTTTCATTTCATATACCAATTTAATTAAAACACTAAAAAATGCCATCTGATTAATTTTCCCCTTCCCTTCCGTCTGATAGTATAGACAGTATAATTTATTAGGTTGAACATCGCTGATTATTAACTATCAAAATTCTTTTCATATTGTAAGTAATTACAAATCGAGAAAAAGATATTTTCCAACATGAATGTGACCGACCATATTGTTAGCTATGACAATGCATCTAGTTCATTTCGAGAACCCAATTACGAACACACAAGCCCTTGGTTCCTCTATGTAGTAAATAGCAAGCCACACCCATCATTCGGTAGAGCATAGAGATCAAAATAGATGTCCAACAACTCACCAGATACATATGAACAATGAGTTTGCCCTTGAAATTCTGCTTTATTGGTTGAGGCAACAAATTTGCATTACAATGACCCCAAGCTACAAAAATCTCAACTGATGACCATATGAACAATGAGTTTGCCCTTGAAATTCTGCTCAAGTCACTACTTACAGTGTGTAACACTGAAATCTATTGGGTTCCCCTTTCAGGTTTTGATGCCAATTAAAATGAGTAATGTCATTAATTTGGACCTATTGTCTTTTTTCAAAGTAAAGATATTGTCTTTGGGGAATTGCTGAACTCATAAATATATTAGTTAAATTAATGCGAGATTTCTAAATCCTAATCATTTCAACAAAACTGTTTTAAAAATCTAGAGTTTTTTCCTCTCTTTCTTAGTATGTACTATATTCAGTAGATATATATGAGCCACTCAAGCATCCTTGTATCCTATAACAACAATTTGAAATTTGCAATGCATTATGAAGGGCTCTGCAGTCGTGCCAATGATAAAATTTATATATTCTCTGCAAATAAGATAATGGAATACTCAGAACAAAGACACTATCTAAGAAAATGAACAATCATCCCAATTTTCACTACAAGATATGGCATCAATATTGGTACAATATCCGTAACTAGGATACACGAAATTGAGAACCCCAAGATAACGTAAATTGTAAATATCCACCATGCAACAGGCTATAGGTAAATCTTTGCTCTTAGGAAATTTGAATGCACTCACAGCATAAAACTCTCATAATTAACAACTTTTCCTGCAGGGTCTGAAACATGAAAAAGAATAAGGCAATTATGTTTTCATAACATTATTGACCCCAACTGAAAATAATTTCCAAAAGCATCTCACTCAATATGTTCTTGAGCATTCAAATTCTAGACCAATACAACTATTTCTATCTAGTGGTACCAAGGAGTTATGTTCACGTATTGTGACTTCTATTTGTGAAGAATCTATTCTCAAATCACCATATCCTATAACATTTTCATTGCAGTTAATTTCCACATCATTATGATCATTGATCACTACCAAGCAACCATATAGACCCTCGCTAGGTGGCTGATTTAGCACAGACGACCTGCAGGCAACCAACGTATTTTTTGTAACAACACAATTGTCTGTTGTTAACATTAGCCGATGCTTTCTACCAAGAAGTTCTTCAACACGCTTGATATTGCCACCAGCTAGAGCTTTACGGACGAGAGTAGAAGAGACCTGCCCTTTCTCTCTGGCATCTGTTCCCATATTTCCTTGCTTTGAAATTGATCCATCAAACATATCCATAACAGGGTCAACAATGTAAGCTTTGAGGCCAAATTCTCCACACAACTGGACTAAATCTGATGCATCCCCTGAAGCTTTGTACCCAAATCTGTAATTGGCACCTGCAAATAACCAGGTTCAACCACTTTGGAAACAAAAACCTGTCTCAAAATTAGTTATCAATCTATGTATGTCCTTGTGTAGCATGGACTAAAGGGCAATTTTGGAACTTCCTCTTAACAGAAAACTAAGATCCAAATGTCAGCATACAAAATAATATTACTTGCCAATAGCATAAATGTGAGGTAAAACTTACCTGCTACAACTCCTGTCACTCCTAATTCCTTTGAGAGCCTCTCCACAAACTGACGGGGGCTCAAAGAGCGAACTTTAGCAAATTGGACATGGTATTCGTGTGGAACCATACCACCACACAAAGGTGCCCACAGTGAAAGTGCTCGCTTTCGATCACATTTAGCAACCACAGGTAACCTGCACTTATAGAAAGATAGAAACAATAAATATAGTTCTCACAATCAAAAATTCAACTAAGAAATCTGCAATAAACAAAATATAATAAAAGATATAGCACTCAGTTTTTCTCAGAACAAATACAAAATGCAGAAATGTAGAACCATGGTTGAGAGAAACAAGAAGATTCTTTGTAGACATGATTCTTCCAGTCCATGAAGATGTTTAGTTTGCTTTTGGAATAAACTGTGTGAGCTGGAGTTTGAGTTTCTTTTGGCATCCTTTGTTAGCCTCCCTTTGTAATAGTCATTTCCACCCTTCTTGAACCCCACCTTTTCCCATTAGCTTCTCGGTTCCATTTGTTTCTTCTTTCCTCTTTCATCTTTATCTCCCTTGTCATCATCCTATCCCACCCTCCCCCGACTTTTTTTCTCATCTGCAATCCATTTTATTTCTCTTCCGCACATTGTTCGTCCTGATCATGGATCACACTCATTGATGCAAAAAGCTCACACAGCTTATTCTAAAAGCATACTAAACAAGATTCTTGCTATGCAAATAAGCTCACAATTGTTATATTTTATATCTATGACAAGTATGACAAGCCTGGTCACTAGAAAAGTAGAAGATAATTGAAGGACTTGATAGAAATTTCCCATTTGACTGCATTTCTTGACTATTAAAATAAAAACTGCATACCCACTCATCAACAATTAGACAGATTATATAACATTATTCAATTGATATGAATTCATGACCGCAATTTATTGACTTAGGATGGAACTATCTTGGAGGAGAAATGATGGTTTTGCCCCCCTGTGGATGAGGTTCAGGAAGACTGTGGTATGGCACACAAATAAATGGTCATAGGTTCTTTAGGAGGCATCTTTGCCATTGTGAGGCAGAAAGCCATCTCCATAGGCTTCTTTTTTCAAACGAAGGTTTGAGCAGAAAAACTCTGGCTTCCAACGGACTTTGTGGAACAAGGTGCTCTCAAGGGCAAACGCTATTCCGTTAGGCAAGGAAAGGTCTTGAGCCCTCCATCTCCTTCTATGGTTTCTCGTGTGCTAGTAGCAGATTCCACTCCTACGGTTCTTGTTTCCTCACCTTTGCAGAACAAGGTGCTCTCAGGGGCAAATGCTATTCCGTTAGGCAAAGAAAGGTCTTGGGCCCTCCATCTCCTTCTATGGTTTCTTGCATGCTAGTAGTGGATTCTGCTCCTATGGCTCTTGTTCCCTCATCCTCTTTAGATGAGGAGATTCAAAGGCTAAAGGATACTATGCTAATAGGGTTCTATAAACAATAGTGATTATCTATGCCCTTTATCCAAGAATGGACCAAGGCTACATGGAACCCTACCCTGAGGGTTTTCTTCCTCCCCAAACGTTTTATTTGTGGCCTAGTTCCCCCCTCCGATCAAATGCAAAGATGCCCTAGCCACGGCATCATCCAAGATTTAAGGGTGGAATCTTTCTCTTCAAGAATAGACCCACGGTTTCTCAGGGTCTTCTTTTCCCTTAGCCCCTTTTAAAGGTCTGGATATACCTTTACAGTCTCCCACTAGAGTTCTGGAGCTTAGACTGTCTCAAAGCAATCGGACACTATAGGAGAGTTGATAGAAATAGATCAACATTCATTGGAGAAAACACATACTGTTTATGACTATCTTAAGATAGCACATGATTTGCATCTCCCACCTCCAAAAAAAGTATTGCTCTCTATGTCTTCAGGTTCTTTTGCTCAAGAAACAGACTATGAAGGAATCCCTTTCCAATGCTTCATCTACCCTAAAATAGGTCATGAAGCAAAAGTCTGCAAGAAAAAGAGCTCCATTTCGCCCTCTAAGTCCTCTGCAGAGTCCCCTCGACTAAAGAAATGCTAGAAGGTGAAACAAATATTTGAACTAAAGAAATCCTTCTTTTAGGCATGCAATAATGATTGGTTCCTTTCAGATGAGATCTCCCCTCCTACTTGGGCTTCTTTCCTGGAGGCCCATAAGCAATCTTCTCTTGCTTATGAATCTCATTTTTAGTGGGTGGAAGACTATAAGTCATTCTCCTAAAATGTTTGCCCCTTCTTCCTAGCATCTTGGCTCTCCTACTGCAAAAAGAGTCACTTTTGCTTCAGATGAGCAGAATGAGCTTAAGCATTATTTAGGGAACCTAGAAAGGGAAGAATCAATGGATGTCCTTTGTGGTATTTCAAGAGCAAAACTCTCTCAACAAGATATACCTACTACAAACAAGCATAAAAGAGGTAGAAAAATAGAACTTGAAAGTTTGAACTAGTAAATCACTAGAGGAAATAGGTGAAGGCTTCTAGAGAACTCTAAATGGGTTTTTCAACTCAATCTGAATTATACTTTAAGAAGTTTTTGGCTAGAAATAAGCTTTTGGATCTTATCCCTAAAGAGGGCTCTTTTAGTTGGAACAATAGACATAAAGGTTTCAATTACATTGGTGACAAATTGAATAGATTTTTAGATTCCCCTTCTTGGCTGCAAGAACATGGCTCTCGGAAACATTTATTCTCCCTATGGCAGGATCAGATCATTATCCTCTCAATTTAAAAATTTCCCCAGATTCTCCTCCTCTTCACTCACTATTCAAGTTCAAACTCATGTGGTTGTAGAATCTAGATATTCTTCAGAGGATGGCTGGTTGATGGATTAACTGCCCTCTATGCAAGGGCACTCCCATGTTTTGATTTTTAGAAAAGCTGAGTTATGTCAAATATTGTTTTTTTATTTGGAATAAAGAAGTATTTGGAACTATCTTTTTGAGGAGAAAATAGCTATTGCTTTTTTAGAACAAGTAACAAATTATATTTAAGCTTCAGGCTTAACTGATGCACTTCTTAAAGAAGAATCAAGATTGTTAGCTCTTCCGGATCAATGCCTTCTGAAAGATGAAATCTTTTGGTGTCAAAAGTCTCAAGACCGCAGGATTCAAGGAGATAGAAACACCAAATATTTTCATTATGTTCTGATGGCAAGGTGCCATAATAGAATATTAGCAATAGTAGATGCTTAGGGCTCTAAGTTAGATGCTTTGGAAGATATAGCTAAAAGAAGCAGTTGCCTTCTTCTCAAATCTCTTTGAATAAGAGATGCAAGTGGATAATGTAGCAGAAGATCAGCTCTTGGCAAAGATTCTCTCCCTGCTCATAAAGGAAGAGAATGATTTGCTCCTCAAACTTTTTTTCAAGTGATGAAGTTTGGGCAGCGGTCTTTGGCCTCAAAGGTGATAGGGCCCCTGGTCTTGATGGCTTTGGACACCTTAAACAAAATAAAGAAATGTTGATGTCATGCATCATTTTTTTTTCCAAGAAATCAAAATTTAAAAGGCATGCCTGTTAGGAAGTCCACAATATCATCCCATCCTGTTAAATCAATAACTGAAAAGCTTGGAAGTCTATTTTTCCTTCGACACAATCTTGATCCAGCAAAACATTTCTTACTTTGCAATTTTGTCTAATGGATACAACAGTTATTTTATGCATTTCAATCACCTTCTGACATGGTTACACCAAGGACGTGTCCAGGCCTCTTTCCCATAAATCCCCATCCCTTTCCCATTTCCAAAACAAAAAGATTACCAGGAAACATCCCTTGGCCATCCCCAAAGCTGCTCAAAATCGGAGATGTGTCCTCGAAATGTGTGACAGACGTCTCTGATGTCCTGGGGCCATCTCTCAGTCACACTTATTTTTTCAATTAAAAAAACAGTCAAAAACAAAAAAAAAAGAGTATATCAGAAATGAAAGAAGGATATCAGAAACAACAGTTCAAGTCTCTCAATTGTTTTAATCCATTGCAATCTAAAGTTGAGTCTAAACCAACAATCGCATCACCTTTATTCTGTCTGCGCTAATGCAATTCATCCAACTCGGTCAAATATTTTATTAAAAGGTGTTAGTGTTTACTATTTTTAAAATTTAAAAATATTTTTTTGATTTAAATCTTTAGGTGTTTGAGGGTTTTTAAATATTTATTCAATTTAATCTTTTTAGCCTTTAGGTATCTCTGTGGAGCAGTTATAAGGCACCCATATGATGCTGTGAGAAATGCCACGATGCATTGCTAAGCCTAATACCGTAGAGCCGTAAACCCTTCCTGGGTGTATGTTCATACTCTCGCTAGATACATGCCCCTTCTCATTTTTATGCATAAATTACATGGACCCTAAATGTCTGCATTTTTTATTTTCCTATTATTGGACATTTTGTAGCCTTCAGGCCTTCTGCCATTATATACTTGTGATGAAAATAATGATTTTCTATTGCTTCTATACTTGAGTCAATCAACATTGAACATTCAATCTTGAATTTGATGCGTTATATAAATGTCTGAACTTGAATCTTGATGTGTCATTTATAGCTATACTTGTAAAAAATTCCCCATCCTGGAAATGACATGGAACATAGCTTTCTGATAGTAATTTATTCAAACCTAAAGTAAGAATTGGATAATCTAATCCTTCCAAAAGTCTCACTGACAGTTATAAAAC
This sequence comes from Cunninghamia lanceolata, assembly GCA_027924645.1. Taxonomy (NCBI): domain Eukaryota; kingdom Viridiplantae; phylum Streptophyta; class Pinopsida; order Cupressales; family Cupressaceae; genus Cunninghamia; species Cunninghamia lanceolata. Next base: position 7,755,855 of record BSBN01000738.1, read on the forward strand.
ATGTTTTGGATTTATAATAATGTTTCATGGATATAATAACCATCATTAGGGTGTGATCCGAAAAGGATCAGGTTTCAGTGTTTCACTACATGACAAGGTGAAGACTTGTGTTGCAGGTCCCAAAATAGGTCTTTAATGGCATCAAAACATGAGTATTATTGCAAAAAAGCGGCACTTTATTTCAAGTCTGTATGCAAAAGTTGTGGCTTCTGGAAGTTAGAGGACTGTCATAAGCAGCTATTACGAATTTTCCTCTTTGCTGCAAGCAGCAAATTCACTCTGACAGTTTAGCATCCCCATGATGTTCCAGGTTATTGTCTCTGCAATTTCTTCATTTGTTTTGACCTCCTATTGCTTTGTAAAGCTATAATAAGCCAATTGTAACGCGAATTGCTTGTCTAAAAGCAATGTGAGAGCATAATACTGAGATTTAAAGTAGCATATTGCAAGTTTTCTAAGTTCCTAAGTGACTGTTGCAAGTTCAGTACCAAGGTAGTGAGTTGTGAGAGATCTTTGGGGCCGTAGGAGCTGAAACCAGAGTTATTTCATGCTTGTGTATCAAGCCCAAGAGGCTTAGATCATTGTAATTGCCATTTGGCGTAGTTCTAAGTGAGATTTTGCTCGCTTTGCTGCAGTTTTCACCCACAAGTGGGTTTCTCCAGGGTATATTGGTGTACTCTTTGTGGTGTTCTTCTTATTCTCTCTGTTTTGCCTGCAATCCTTATTATATTCTTGCTTAATTAAAATCAGTCTTTGTTGTTCTTTAATAAATCCATCTGTTGACATCTGGTGTATGGAATGTCCATCCTAGTTTACAGATCAAAGACAAATTTTGGTAGAATTTAATAAAGAATATCATGAACTAAATATACTAATACTGGTTTACTAAATGGTAAATGCTTTCAGCAACTAAATTGAAATCATTTGACAAAAATTACTATGACCGTCCACACTGACACTGCTTCCAAATGCATTCACCAGTAGGTGCACCAAAATAGTTTCTAGGCCTTTTCTAATGGTTTCTCACTATTTCATTCTTTGGTTCACACTTGAGAACTTGAAACCTTTGCAGCCTAAAGCCGTATACAATATTCCCATACCTTAGCAATACTAAAAGATAAATTTCTCGGCAAAAAAATACAGAATGCCAGCTATCACTTAAACTGTCAGCATGAGTCATTATGAAAGAGCATCATTAATCTAACCTTTTGAAAAGACTCTACAATATATTATTTAAGGTGTTGTCTCATAAAATGCTTCCTAAGAATTGGCCTATGTTTTGTACAAAATTAGGCATTTAAGTTTCATTATGGTTACATTGCATGTATTTCTACACTACAATTGAAACATAGACTTTCTGAACAAGCAGAACTATGTTTCTAACTAGTATATGAATTAGTTCAACACATCTTAGGTTGTATACTTACAATCAGACAAGATATTTAAAACTCCTGAAATACAACCTTTTGATTGGAGCAAGAAATAAACTCTATTTTGCAACCTTAACAGGTTGCAGGTATAGGGTTTAATTACCCGGACAGAGGCATGTCGTTGGAGTAGTAAAGAAACTCTATTTTGCAACCTTAGCAAATATTCATTGCAATAAGGCTCAGAAAACATTAGAGACAGGCCTCTGGTTTAGGGTTTAGCTATGCAGAGAGGGACCTGTGAATTAGGGTTCAGAGTGCAAGAAATAAGGTGGTGGAAAGCTGTTCAAAATTCAAAATGTTTCCAAATCCAAGGTATTTATAATTTTTGTTAGGCTCTGCAAACAATTGCCATAGTTTGCATGACCGCTTACATGTTAAGAAGTTAAATACACAAAAATGAGTTTGGCCTAATTATCCTCTCCCACTAAGATAATGTGCAAACTGCAAACAGTCTCAGTCTAATGACAAGAGGGTAGAGACTCTAGAAAATATTTGAGTCACACCACCAAGATAGTAAGGAATATCAAGATTTTGAATGGGGAATGGCATAAATTAGAGGAAAAAAAAAATCAATTTTGTAGGCCAAGCTGCATAGAGGGAGCTACCTCAGACCTTCCTGCAGTGTTGTTCTCTTTTTCAGACTTTGAGATGGTTAATTTGGTTATCAATAAGAAGTTCATTACAAGAGAACCAACTTCTGGGATTGTGAATGGATTGCTTACACCACTTCATCCCTGCCCTGCACGTCTTTGAGGTACATTATATATGGGAAGCTCCTCATACCGACCCCTATGGGAGAAAAGTGATGAATTTCACCACAAAAGTTGAATACTTGTCTTAATGCAGGTTTTAGCATAAGACTTTGAATTGACTTGACTCATAGCCTGCAATGTCCAGGTAGACCTCGGCCTTGAGAAGAGAAACCTCCAGAGTAGTTCATGGTGGGCTTATAACCTGGCCAATTTTTATTCTAATGCCACTAGTTTGTGTTGTATGTCTCACCAGGATATAGTAATTATTCTAGGTTGTTATCTGTCCTCATTATGTCACTGTAAGCCTTTTTTCTATTTACTCGTACCTACCCCATGGACTTTATGCAATATCTATCAGCAGTTGTCATATATTAATATAGTCTGTTTTCAAATTCCATCAAAAAAAACTTCCTACTACTAGATGTTCCAAGTTTTTTGGCAACAAATTCAGAAAACAATTAGCACTGCTCACTCCAAAACTTTGTTCCACATTCAATGAATTGATTTTCAATAGACTTTGGTTGCCCCCTCTGGAGACAGCTAATAGCATCTCAAAAATTGGAAATGTTTTGAAATGTTTTAAGATGCTAGTTCAGGGAACGCTTTAACTGTAGTTGATTATAATCCTTTCCAAGCTTCTTGTCTCGTCATGCTATTTGCTTTCTTACTCATCTGAGGTAAATTCTTTTGGACTCTCATCAGTGCTCTGGCTTTGGCTGGTCATGTGGGATTGAGTCCGCCACCTGGACCGAGTATATCGTCTCTTTTCCTTCGTAGCTTGGGCAGTTAATTTTTATGATGAATCCTTGGAAAATAAGCATTTTAAGAGCAATATTCATTTATTGAAGGTCACAAAGTTAGGGTGACACACTCCAAAGTTGACAATGGTCAACAACCCTAAGGGCTCTAGCCTGCTTATTGACTTGGAAAAGTATGATATTGTTGTTCCAATTTGAATTAATAAAGTAATTCCACAAATATATGTGATTGTTGTAGTCTAAACATAGAACTAAATTGTCCATTTCAAAATTTACAACAAAGTTTTGTTGGGCCTTCCAAGGAGTTTTTACAGGGAAAATAATTGGTTCTAGGAAAAGTACAGTAAAATGTAAATTTTAGTATTTGTAGTCTAAACATAGAACTAAATTGTCCATTTCAAAATTTACAACAAAGTTTTGTTGGGCCTTCCAAGGAGTTTTTACAGGGAAAATAATTGGTTCTAGGAAAAGTACAGTAAAATGTAAATTTTAGTATTTTTCTAGTTGGGGAAAAGATTTGTAGGTGCATTTTTTCCATGATTTATGACAATTTTCCAAAAATAAAATTCACTCAAATCCTTAAGACCTATGTTTCCTAATGTTTCATTTAATTCAAAATGTTAAAAAACCAACACAAGGCATACTGTAGCCAAGGATGTAGCTACTTGCATCATCGAACTCATGGCAAGGAGCCTTAGATCATCGTTTGATAACATATTAATTATAAAAGAGAAACAGGAAGAAAACCACCTTAACCATGGGGCGCACAGGGTTAAACATATAACCGATGAGGTAACTAATAGCCTGAGGAACATGAAAAATCACCATAATGCTTTCCACCATCAAGTTAATCACCAGAACAAAAGGACCATTGTGATAGTCACTAGAATAACAGATACTAGCCTGCTAATATACACAAAAGAGTGCATTTAAGAATATAAAAGACTGACCCACCAATGAGGAGACTGAGTCATTTTTGGAGCCAGGAAGAAAGTTTCCTGGACAACCAAGATGGGGATTTCAAGCATTACTTATGTTTATAAAGTGAGTCATTTATAACCTTTAGATTGATGTTTTATCTCTCTATAAGTGCACAAAAAATAGCCAAAATAGAATTGACAAGTCTGTATGTGTACTGTTAATCTATACATATCACTCACGGTTCAAGATAAAAACACAACCCTCCCTGACGTTTTTCTTCTGTGCCAGTCATCTAAGACATTTTCTAATTTATTTACTGGCCATTTTCTGCTGTGGACCTGGTATAACTAAAGATAAATCAGATTTTATTCTGATGCAATAAAATGTTTCAAACTTGAACCTTAGAATGCATGGCCATTGATGGTGCATAAACTCTTTGTTGGCAAATCCCCTTTAAGACTATTGAATGAAAGGCCAATGTAGTAACCATGTGATTTTACCTCTGTCATTGCAGGTCCATCTAATCTTAGAGAGGAATGCTAGTGCCCTGAGGTCAAAGGTTGCGGATCCCTTTAATCTCTCTTCATAGAGAGGAGTGGTGCCCTGGCCCTACATTTTGTCATGAATGGATCTGGCAAAGCTGGTCAGAGCCATGAATTAGTAAGCATAAGTCCCAAAGGATACCAATGATGAATGTCAAATGATGCTTATTGAGGATTGCCAAGAATGGTTTGGCAATGACCACAATCTGGTCCTTACCTTAGGGGTTCAGTTGCATGCATCTTTAACATCTTAGAATTTCATTCACATTGCATTGTATACTAGACATATAGATATAAATATCTAGTTTCATGTGTGTACACAAGTACAGGCAAGGCAGTCAGCTAGGGAAAATTAAGCCACGTAGATATAAGTCTCAAGTTCATCTGTGCATGCAACTTGCAAGTATAGAGAAGGCAGCCTGTAAGGGAAAATTAAGCATCTAATATGTCTTTTTTGAATAAATTAGCAGCTTTTCTCCACAACATGGAAATCATCTTCAAACATTATTGCAAATTATGATATTTTATTTCAGGGTTTAATTATGTAGTTTTTGAGTCAAACACATAACCCATATTTCATTAGTAGTGGTTCACATGAAATAAAATATCATAATTTGACATGCTGCGAAAAATACCTCCTACTTATCAATTGATGAGCTAAAGGGGCTCTATAATGAATGGTTCATAAGGCACAACACTTGTTGAAGGTTTTGCAAATGGGGTAGCAAGCTAAGTGGGCTTGATCTTGGGGGAAACTCCATGGTTAAGCGCGCTTGAGTTGGAGTAGTACTGGGATGGGTGACCTCCCGGGAAGTCCCGATGCTTCACCCATGTGTGCATCACCTAGATGCAATGAGTGCTAAGTGGACCATTCATTAACATGAGAGATGGGTTCATGTGAACCACTACTCATGAAATATGGGTCATGTGTTTGACTCAAAAACTACGCAATTAAACCCTGGAATAAAATATCTTAATTTGACATGCTGCGAAAAAATACCTCCTACTTATCAATTGATGAGCTAAAGGGGCTCTATAATGAATGGATCATGAGGCACAACACTTGCTGAAGGTTTTGCAAATGGGGTAGCAAGCTAAGTGGGCTTGATCTTGGGGGAAACTCCATGGTTAAGCGCACTTGAGTCAGAGTAGTACTGGGATGGGTGACCTCCCAGGAAGTCCCGATGCTTCACCCCTATGTGCATCACCTAGATGCAATGAGTGCTAAGTGGACCATTCATTAACATGAGAGATGGGTTCATGTGAACCACTACTCATGAAATATGGGTCATGTGTTTGACTCAAAAACTACGCAGTTAAACCCTAAAATAAAATATCATAATTTCACATGCTGCGAAAAATACCTCCTACTTATCAATTGATGAGCTCAAGGGGCTCTATAATGAATGGTTCATAAGGCACAACACTTGCTTAAGGTTTTGCAAATGGGGTAGCAAGCTAAGTGGGCTTGATCTTAGGGGAAACTCCATGGTTAAGCGCGCTTGAGTCGGAGTAGTACTGGGATGGGTGACCTCTCGAGAAGTCCCGATGCTTCACCCCTATGTGCATCACCTAGATGCAATGAGTGCTAAGTGGACCATTCATTAACATGAGATGGGTTCATGTGAACCACTACTCATGAAATATGGGTCATGTGTTTGACTCAAAAACTACACAGTTAAACCCTGAAATAAAATATCATAATTTGACATGTTGCGAAAAATACCTCCTACTTATCAATTGATGAGCTAAAGGGGCTCTATAATGAATGGTTCATAACGCACAACACTTGCTGAAGGTTTTGCAAATGGGGTAGCAAGCTAAGTGAGCTTGATCTTGGGGGAAGCTCCATGGGATGGGTGACCTCCCAGGAAGTCCCGATGCTTCACCCCTATGTGCATCACCTAGATGCAATGAGTGCTAAGTGGACCATTCATTAACATGAGAGATGGGTTCATGTGAACCACTACTCATGGGTCATGTGTTTGACTCAAAAACTACGTAGTTAAACCCTGAAATAAAATATCATAATTTGACATGCTGCGAAAAATACTTCCTACTTATCAATTGATGAGCTAAAGGGGCTCTATAATGAATGGTTCATAAGGCACAACACTTGTTGAAGGTTTTGCAAATGGGGTAGCAAGCTAAGTGGGCTTGATCTTGGGGGAAACTCCATTGTTAAGTGCACTTGAGTTGGAGTAGTACTGGGATGGGTGACCTCCCAGGAAGTCCCGATGCTTCACCCCTGTGTGCATCACCTAGATGCAATAAGTGCTAAGTGGACCATTCATTAACATGAGAGATGGGTTCATGTGAACCACTACTCATGAAATATGGGTCATGTGTTTGACTCAAAAACTACGCAGTTAAACCCTGGAATAAAATATCATAATTTGACATGCTGCGAAAAATACCTCCTACTTATCAATTGATGAGCTAAAGGGGCTCTATAATGAATGGTTCATAAGGCACAACACTTGCTGAAGGTTTTGCAAATGCGGTAGCAAGCTAAGTGGGCTTGATCTTGGGGGAAGCTCCATGGTTAAGCGCGCTTGAGTCGGAGTAGTACTGGGATGGGTGACCTCTCGGGAAGTCCCGATGCTTCACCCCTGTGTGCATCACCTAGATGCAATGAGTGCTAAGTGGACCATTCATTAACATGAGAGATCGGTTCATGTGAACCACTACTCATGAAATATGGGTCATGTGTTTGACTCAAAAACTACGCAACTAAACCCTGAAATAAAATATCATAATTTGACATGCTGCGAAAAATACCTCCTACTTATCAATTGATGAGCTAAAGGGGCTCTATAATGAATGGTTCATAAGGCACAACATTTGCTGAAGGTTTTGCAAATGGGGTAGCAAACTAAGTGGGCTTGATCTTGGGGAAGCTCCATGGTTAAGCGCGCTTGAGTCGGAGAAGTACTGGGATGGGTGACCTCCCGAGAAGTCCCGATGCTTCACCCATGTGTGCATCACCTAGATGCAATGAGTGCTAAGTGGACCCTTCATTAACATGAGAGATGGGTTCATGTGAACCACTATTCATGAAATATGGGTCATGTGTTTGACTCAAAAACTACACAGTTAAACACTGAAATAAAATATCATAATTTGACATGCTGCGAAAAATACCTCCTACTTATCAATTGATGATAAAGGGGCTCTATAATGAATGGTTCATAAGGCACAACACTTGCTGAAGGTTTTGCAAATGGGGTAGCAAGCTAAGTGGGCTTGATCTTGGGGGAAGCTCCATGGTTAAGCGTGCTTGAGTCGGAGTAATACTGGGATGGGTGACCTCCCGGTAAGTCCCAATGCTTCACCCCTGTGTGCATCACCTAGATGCAATGAGTGCTAAGTGGATCATTCATTAACATGAGAGATGGGTTCATGTGAACCACTACTCATGAAATATGGGTCATGTGTTTGACCCAAAAACTATGCAGTTAAACCCTGAAATAAAATATCATAATTTGACATGCTGCGAAAAATACCTCCTACTTATCAATTGATGAGCTAAAGGGGCTCTATAATGAATGGTTCATAAGGCACAACACTTGCTGAAGGTTTTGCAAATGGGGTAGCAAGCTAAGTGGGCTTGATCTTGGGGGAAACTCCATGGTTAAGTGCGCTTGAGTCGGAGTAGTACTGGGATGGGTGACCTCCCAGGAAGTCCCGATGCTTCGCCCCTGTGTGCATCACCTAGATGCAATGAGTGCTAAGTGGACCATTCATTAACATGAGAGATGGGTTCATGTGAACCACTACTCATGAAATATGGGTCATGTGTTTGACTCAAAAACTACGCAGTTAAACCCTGAAATAAAATATCATAATTTGACATGCTGCGAAAAATACCTCCTAATTATTGCAAATGCCATACATTATCAATATGCAACAAATGCATTTCTTCAACACTCATTCTGTCTCTTTCAAATTAGATTGGCTGGTTTATTGTCACCAAGTTGTATAGACAGTTTATTATACCCTTTTCCCTTTGCCTTTACATTTAGGTTGAGGATTGTACTTTTCCCCATCCAGCGAATTGAATATAGACCCTTTTACTTTAGATCATAAAAATACTGTCAATCTTGGATACTTGCAATTCAGTAAAGTTCAACAGAGAAGAAAAAAATTGGTAGATGGTCTGAATAAATTAGGAGAATGAAAACCATGCCCTAAACAATATTGACAGTACATACCGTTTCTCCAAGCCAAGGACCTCATCAATTCCTACAAAGGATAAGAGAAAAGGCACCCCTATTTTTGCTGCCTGTATTGCCAGTTCACGATGACCAATGTGCAGTGCATCAAATTTTCCAAGTGCAACAATTCCTCCTGACAAGTTGCACAGTCCTACTAATTAGAATTGTAGATATATGTGCAATAAGAAATGCACAAATTCAGCTATAATATTAATTAGCTATGACCATATTGAACTCTGAATGCTATGAAGAATCCTACCTTTTGAGACTGTTATTTTAAAAGAAAGTATGGATAAGATGGCCTCACATTTTCATCTTCTCTGAACAGAGATGCACCATGAAAGATTAAATAAGTCATGTAATTTTTGGACAACATCAAAATGATTAAAAAAGAAAAACAAAATTATAACATTCACAATTTTATTGTCTTAACAGATTGTTAAACACAACATTGTCACGGGAAAGGTATAAATGAGCTTATAGATTGTATGGACACTGGAGTTTGTACTAATACAGAGGCACATTAAATGACCCTAACTGATTGTGTATGGCATGGATAATGATGGTATCTATTCACATGGATGTTCTAGTTGATATTTTTATGACAAAAAGAATATGACAAGGTGGAAAAGGGAAGTTAAGAAATGGAAAGCATATCCAAAGACATGGTAAGAGTAGAGGAGGCAGGGAAAACCCCCCTGTGGTCCCTTGCAAATACATTGGAGGGGCAATGAAAACCAAGATTTTGAATTGTGTAGTCATTCAAGATGGATACAGCCATTGTACAAGATTTAGTTGACAAGATCCATCCTCCACTTCCTTAGCCTACCTTATACGGTCATAAGAGATTGGAAGTGAAGCCTTTGAGAGCTACAAAAAGCTAATGCAAAACAACAGATGCAATCTTGATCGGAGAATTAGATTAAAATTCTCTAGTATTATACCTTATTGATCATTGATATTCTGCTCTGGTTTTTGCAGAGACCTTTATTTAACAATATTAAAAGTGGCACCAAACAGATCCAATATTCCTCACTTCATCACTGAATCCATCTACATAAACATTTGTACGGGAGGGTTAACATTGAGGTATTTTGCCCACCCTCCAGAAGAGAAATATGTAGTTATTATCACTTCATTTGACTATTTCTTATATGGAAGCCATTCACAAGAATATGGTTTTTCTATTCAACGCAGTAAAGTAGTAAAAAGGTTAAATATCAAGATTTGATCTAAAATCATATATTTATTTTTGGATAGGTGCTGTATACTTTGCATATTTTACACCACTTATAGAAGTTTTTTTGGGCCCTTATAGGTGGTTTTCAGCCCATGGTTTTATACATGTTGTACTGTAATATTGCTTAGTGTTTCCTGTACTGATGTGCCCATAAATACTTGCATATTGATTAGAGTTAGGCACACGTGTGAAATATCTTATCGTATTGTGAATGGACAAGTTTCAGTTAATATGGTGAGTTTTGTTTTTGCTGGATTTTTTTCCAAAAGAGTTTCCCAAGGTAAATTCTCTTGTTATATTGTGAGCATGCCATTAATTCTTTTTATTGCATTTAAGATTTTCTTAGCATTGTTTCTGCTGCATAGGTTTATTAGAACATACATGGGCAAATCAAAAATGGTATGCTAATAAGAAGATTGCAACCAAAAGAGAATGCTATCCGGATAGCTCTAACTAGAGATAAAATATGCAATCACTCAATGTCTGCCTTGATTAAAAATGATACAATTTAAAAGAAAGATATATAGGATAAGATTTAACTTCAACTAGAACAGTAAAACAAATACGGATCTCCGAAATAGCTAAGAGTAATATAGAGGCACTCAAGAAACATAACAGCAGAAAGTAAACTGGGTCCATTTAAAGAGTACCACTTAACCAACACAATAAAAAAAGTCAAAATTCAATAAAGTATTCATGTCCAAAACCTCAAACAAAGACATCATACACAACAATTTTTAATTTTTTTATGTGAGTTAATATATACCTAGATAATTCTGACAACAAATAACAAGGTGCATTGTAAAAGAATGATATTAATTTCTGTTAAGTCATAAACCATGAGTAATTTGCAGAACCTACCAAGTACACGTTGTTGATCAGGTCCACAGTCAATAAGAAGCTTCTCTTTGCCACTGGCCTTTGTCTCCATATTTGCTTCCTGTGCTCCAAACGAATTCCATACTCTTGTTACATTCCATGATCCTTTCCCCTTTTTAGAGACTCTAATACATTTTTTCCTATATAAATTATAGTGAGCTCTGCACAAGGAAAGATGCCAATTATGACAAAGCTCTACTATTATCTGCAGTGAGAAATTGTCTACTATTGTCTGCAACAAGATATTAAAGTATACAAGAGGACATAAAAGAAATTTAATGTGGAATAATGAAATCAGAAATATCAGAGATGCAAAATCAGACTCTAGAAGCTACCACCATGTCAAGAAAAGGTTGTCTAAATTTCAGGGCCATTTACATCCATTGCTTCCTTGAATAACAGTGGTTTAATATTATATTCTCTTTCAAAAACTTCTAGTTCTACATGATAGCGCACAAAAATTATGACAACTAAACTAAGTGGGGAAGGTGCACCATGCATGTTTATAACAAAACAAAAAAGGAAAATTAATGCCACCCTAAAGTTTGGCAAAGCATACCGAAAATATTCAAAAAGTACATTTCAAGTATAAATTTGGCCTTGCAGTCAGAATGCATTGACTGCACTAATAAATGGTTAATCCATTCCAGCAAAGGTCATAAGTTTGAACCGTAGAAAAAGAAAAAACACTATCCTATCTTGAAATTCATTTGCTAATCTCCCGTTTAGTTTTTTAAATGATTGGTTCAATTCATCTTAAAATCCACCATTATGAAACTGATTGAAACCCTAAAGTTTGGCAAAGCATACTGAAAATATTCAAAAAGTACATTTCAAGTATAAATTTGGCCTTGCAGTCAGAATGCATTGACTGCACTAATAAATGGTTAATCCATTCCAGCAAAGGTCATAAGTTTGAACTGTAGAAAAAGAAAAAACACTATCCTATCTTGAAATTCATTTGCTAATCTCCCGTTTAGTTTTTTAAATGATTGGTACAATTCATCTTAAAATCCACCATTATGAAACTGATTAAACTTTCTGAATGCAATATTCTGTAAGAGCACCAAATTTATTTAACTTTAATTTTTATCCTAGAAGAGTTTTCACTTGCAATGTATATGTTTAAAACATCCTGTTGATGTTGTTTTTGCGACAGCAGCAACATTAGAATATAACACTGGGTATTCTATCCTCTTGAGAAAAAGCCTCTCGAGTGCTAAACTATGTGATCACACAAGAGTGCTCCAAGGTTCCTTTTAGGTCAGATCTTGACTGGCTCGGGATAGACTCGGTGAAATGATGTGATTTGTTCGTAATCACTAAGGGGACTTACGCAATTGTTCTTAGTGTTTTCTTCACAAAGGGGGAAAAAGACTTGGATTTCGTTACTTCCTTGAAAGAGAAAGGACCTGGATTCCTTAAGTTCTACTGCTAAAGGGGGGTGAATGTTTTCTCAATGAGGCTCCTTATGAACTATTCTTAGTATAGATCTAAAACAAACTACGAAAGATGGTTAAGGGTAAAGAGATCTAGGTGATGCAAAAGACTACTGCTGATTCATGGAAACTGAAGCCACGCTCTGTTTCATCATGAGACAACAACTATGCTGAAATGGTGCAATCTTCCATGGAGTTTATAAAGATATTCAGATTACTCAAACATAGAACATGAAAATGAAATATGCAGAAAGTAATCGAAGCTAAGCCTAAAATGAGTTCAAACTAACCATGCACTAGGATTTGCAAGCCACAAATCGCAAATGGTATAAACAAGAGTTTCAATCATGCAACAACAGCAATACTTTCCACCATTCTAACTTAATAAAAACTAAAAGAAACTAGAAAAAGATACAGATCTGAAAATAGAGCTTATGATTTGCCTTAAGGAAATGAGAAAACCATGCTAATATCCCAAATGCAATCTTCCAGGGAGTTTATAAAGATTTTCAAATTACTCAAACATAGAACATGAAAATGAAATATGCAGAAAGTAATCGAAGCTAAGCCTAAAATGAGTTCAGACTAACCATGCACTAGGATTTGCAAGCCACAAATCGCAAATGGTATGAACAAGAGTTCCAATCATGCAACAACAGCAATACTTTCCACTATTCTAACTTAATAAAAACTAAAGAAACTAGAAAAAGATACAGATCCGAAAATAGAGCTTATGATTTGCCTTAAGGAAATGAGAAAACCATGCAAATATCCCAAAGAATACTACAAACACCGAGCTTCAATGCTCATGTATTGATTTTGGAAATATCCTTTACAACAATCTTGCTCAAAACCTCAAAGTTTCTTGCTCAAAGATGAAAAAAGCTAAAAACTACTCTTGCTCTTGTATTCTCTTCTAAAATGACAAGTCTATTTCTCTCTAAAAATTCTGGGGTGCTTTACAAATGAGGCCTTCATGCATTTATATAGGCTCCAAAGTACAAAAGGGGCCAAGTTTTGATTGCCTAGAAACCAATGCCCAAATTACGTCAAAAGAAACCCTAAAAGGAGGTAGGTAAGAAAAGAAGATAAGGATGCCAAAATCTTGGCCAGAGAAAACGTGACAGTGTCCTAGGGAGGTCCCACCATGTTGACTAGGACTCCATGATGACATCATCTACGTGGGCGCCACCTCATCCTGCTTCCCTGTCCTTTGTTCAGTGAATCTGATGATGACATCCTCCAGTTCCTCCACTGGAATGCTCGGCAGGTTCTCCATCTTGTAGTCCATGATCGACAGGCTAGCATCATAGGTGGTGAGTGAGTCCCCCCAATCTAACCTCAGCCCGTGAACATTATTCATGATGGCCAAGATTGTGGAAATATCCTCAAAGTGTCCCTTTTGGAGAGGGTGGGTGGCTCTAAAATACATACTCTGCATTTTATCCTTCAAACACTGGGCATTCACCACTCCATCCTCCCCTATCTCTTGATTGAACCATATTTCTATTGAACTGAGGATTTTGTCTTGGATTTCCTTCACCATCATCCGTGCTTGGGTGGCATCAGCTTCCATCTTCTCAATTATTTCTTTCTTGAAGACTAGAGCAGAATACCAATGGTGGAAGTCATAAGCATCATTGGATTGTATTATGCCATTCTCCACCAGGACTCGCCTTGGAGTATTCATTAATGCTTTTAATCTGGGAATGGTCTCCGTCATGTCTATACTGAACTCCTGACATGCTTCTACTATCACCTGAATCCTATCTATGAGGTTGATAACTCTTTCATAGACCTGAACTAGATCCTCCACAAATCCACTAGCCTTCTCCAAGACATCCCCAATCCACTCATTTGCTGCCTAACTGAGTGACCTCATCTTTTCCAATTCAGTTGGTGAATCACTGGGAATTTCCGTAGGTTGAGCAATTGCCCCTTTGGTTGACTGTGGCGGATTTGTCAGGGGCATGACATAATGTTTTAATTCCTCATTTTCTCTCTTCAACTGATTCATCTTTTCCTCTTCCTTCCTTAGCCTGTCTTTGATGGTTGCTACTGAATCATCCAACTCTTCCACTTCCTGTCTCTTTGTAGTGGGTCCTAAATCAACTGTCACTACATCATATTCTTCGGGAGTGATATCCTCTTTTGCCTTGTCTTCCCTCGGAACTGCAATCTGAATATGGTGAGACCCGGACTCTCCTTTGGTTATCTTTGAATATTTCTTTGCCCTTTTCTTCTCCGCGGTCTTGCCTATCCTGCTCAGGAAGTCTTCTAGCTCAGTGGATGGATCATACTGTAAGATGGATTTCTTCTTCAGTTCTTTGTTCGCTCATAAAACAGGGCTTTTCTTGGTCAAAATGACCTGTTTGCCCAGAAAATCAAACTTTATCTGGTGAAGACCAAGCTGGTCACTCAGAAATCAGACCCTAACCAGGTCAAAACTGAGCTGCTATGTGAAAATCAAACCTTTTCCAGGGCAAATTTTAGTTACTTACTCAGAAAATCAGACTCTTATCAGGTGAAAATGAAGCTCCTTACTCGGAAATCAGACCCTTTTGCTTAGAAATCAGACCTGTTTTTGGTCAAAAATGAGCTTTTTTACACAAAAAACAGACTTTTTCCATTTCAAATTTGAGCTGTTTGCTCAGAAAATCAGACTTTTCTCAGTCAAAACTGAGGTGCTTGCCCAGAAATCAGACCTTTTTTCAGGCAAAACTGAGCTGCTATGTGAAAATCAGACCTTTTACTAGGTCAAAAATGAGGTGCTTACTCAGAAAATCAGACCTTTTCTTTAGAAATCAGACCTTTTTCAGGGCAAATTTGAGCTACTTACTCAGAAAATCAGACCTTAACTTTAGAAATCAGACCTTTTTCAGGGCAAATTTGAGCTGCTTAATGAAATTTCCTTCCTTCTTTGATAAAAATCCGCCTCTTTAGTGAAAAAAACTTTGTTTTGAGGTGAAAAAAGAGGTCTGAAAATCCCTGTTATTTCTGGTTTTGATGGTGAAAACCCTGAAAATCTCTGTTTTTTGACAAGGAGAGGGTCTATAATGAAGAAATCTCTGTGCCCTCTTTGTAGAAGTCTGCCCTGAATGGAGAAATAGATTCTTTGATGGGGAAAACCTTGCCCTTTGATCCTTTAGCAAGCTGCTCCTTCAGAAACCTGCATAAAAATGATGGAGAAAACTGCTCTTTGGTGGAGAAAAAGGATGAGTTGTGGGAAGGCTTGGCTTGCAAATAAAGAAAATTGACTTGAAATGTTTATTTATATGGATAGATTGACTTTTGGAGGCCAAGCTGCTCAAGCTCCTCTCTAAAAAGATTTGATTTTCTTTTTAATTCAAGCAGCTCAACCTCCTCAAAAAAGATTTGATTTTGTTTGACTAAGCAACTTGCTTGTCACCTGGCTGACCTAGCACACAGGGAGCTCAGCTAGGTCTAGGCGTGGATTTCACCATGATAGTCATGAATTTGCTTTTTGCTTGGAAATTGGATTCATTCTAACCTTAGGCGTACTCTTCATGGAGTCAAGCTTTTAGATATTTTGGATTTGGTGGCCACCTCATGCCTTTTTTCAAATTTAGTGACTTTGTCATAGATATTTCTTTGGATTTAGTGAGTTGGTCATTGCTTTTCCTTGGACTTTAATGATTTTTAGATATTTTCAATGGACTTTGTCCTCTTCCCTTAGGCACACATTTGGTGTGCTCATGTATTTGGATTCTTGAATTCTCTAATGCGTGCATTTGGTTTTATGACATGCTTCCTACCTTGCTTGGTGATGGTCGCACTGTTCAAGCCTTCATGTATTTCGTTGACTTGCATTATTAAATGCATGCATTTCATTTGAGTGATGCCTTCCTCTCTGCTTGGAGTTAGGCGCACTTTTCCTTAGTCCATGTATTTCATTTTGTGGATTCTTAATTCCATGTATTTGGTGAGGAGCTTGAGATATTTTCTCATGTATTTCGTGAGGTGCTTGATTCTCAATTCCATGAATTTGTTGAGGTTTGGACTTGTTTTCCTTGGATTTTCCTCTCATCTTCCTAGGCATGGATTTCATGGGCCTTGGTAATCCTTTCCTGAAGCTCATCTTACTAAACCTTGAGTTTTGAGGAGCTTCTCTCTCCAAAACATGAATTTCTCTCTCCTTGAGGAGCTTATCTCACTAAAACAGGGCATTCTCTCTCCTGGAGGAGATTGAGGAGCTTAAGGAGCTTATCTCTCTAAGCAGGACATTCTCACTCCCTGAGGTGCTTGAGGAGCTTATCTTTTTGAAAACATGTTTCTCTCTCTCCTTGACGTGCTTATCTCACTAAGCTGGACGTTGAGGTGCTTATCTCATCAAAGCAGGTCATTCTCTCTCCTAGAGGAGCTTGACGAGCTTATTTTTTGGAAAACATGTTTATGTCCCTCTTTGAGGTGCTTATTTCACTAAGCAGGACGTTGAGGTGCTTAAGGAGCCTATTTTTTGAAAACATGTTTCTGTCCCTCCTTGAGGTGCTTATTTCACTAAGCTGGACGTTGAAGTGCTTATCTCATCAAAGGAAGTCATTCTCTCTCCTAGAGGAGCTTGACGAGCTTATTTTTTTGAAAACATGTTTCTGTCCCTCCTTAAGGTGCTTATTTCACTAAGCAAGACGTTGAGGTGCTTAAGGAGCCTACTTTTCGAAAACATGTTTCTCTCTCTCCTTGACGTGCTTATCTTGCTACGCTGGACGTTGAGGTGCTTATCTCATCAAACCAGGTCATTCTCTCTCCTAGAGGAGCTTGACGAGCTTATCTCTCTAAGTCGAATTTTGCCAAGGAAATGCTTAAGTTAAGGCAGGCTTAGGACCCTGGATTGGATCCTGGATTGAACAGAGACTTGTAGACTTTGGAGGGGGACTTCATTTATCCTTGAAACTATGAATAAAGTCCCTCAGATAGTGGATTGACAGCCCCTTCACCACGCATTCCTATGCTTAGAGTGAATGACTTAGATATTTTCCTATGGAATGGTGGGCTTCTGCCATGGATTGGCCAGATTCGATCGAGGAATGGGAATTAGGGTTTCATTTATCCCTAGGAAAGCTGATCTTCTTCACCATTTCAAACCTTCCTAATAGCCCTTGTGGGCTAGGCACGCTGAGACTCTTCCTTAAATTCATGGATCCGAGCAAGAAACTACAAGTTCGAAGCAAAAATGGAACCAGGTCAAAAAAAGAGGGGCACCCCATTTGCAATGGGGTGATGTGTGAAAAAGGTCAACACATCCCAGCACATAATATTCAGAAAATGAATTTCAATGCATTTGATTCCAGGGTTTGTATGATCAAATATTTAGAAAACTTAATACTCATGCAATCAGTATATAGTATTTATTACTACCCCATTACAGTCATTGGCATTCACATATAAACTGTGAGAAATTTTAACATATAAAGAGGATTTCATTTTGATTGCAAAATACTCATGAACAATTTTCTTAGATTGAATTTCTTGACACTCTAAACATAAGTACTGTATCTCCTTATGAATATAACCAGAGCTTCTGAACTCTCTAACAGATTTCCTTGATGTGAAAATGAACTGTACCCCTCTAAGGGAGGTCAAAGAAGGCTTGCAAAATGTCTCCCAGATGCCATACGCATGCACTATAGTTCTTTGTTTGCTATCCTAGACCTAGTGGAAGGTACCTTTGTGTTTGCCCTGACCTTGTGGAAGCTCTATTGTTTCTCAAATTCTCAGTAAGGAAGCTTCAGAATTGCCATATTTCAGGGTTTTGCTCAACCTAGTACTCACACAATCTCAACAGGTGCCATTTGTGTTGCTCTTTATTCCAAAGATCCCCCCTCCCACAGCAGAAGAGAGCTTCCTTTCCCAATTAGTTATCTAATCTAGCAGATTATAGGCAATGTTGGCCTTCCAAAGGCATCGATGGTAAATCCCAGGCATCCTGTGCCCCCTTGTAATTCCAACAAAGATAAGTCTTCTCACATTTGCTAGGCAAACCAAATTCTCAAGGAATGACAACCTTCAGAATATGAATGCTTTTACATTCCACATTACATCACACATGTTGGATGGCCGCTAATTCCTTTTGTTTGTTGAAATTGATAAAACCCAATGAACAGCCTTCTCTCTAATGTTATGGACAGAAATTGAAACTGAAAGTATATAAATGCCAACAAATTACAAAAGTGGGCATCTAAAATTAAAAATACCACTGCCAAAGGCCCATGAATAGCCTTTAGGCTTTATCTAATATTATGGACAGAAATTGAAGCCAAAGTTATCTAAACATCCACAAATTACCAAAGTAGGTATTCAGAATATCATAGCAAAAGCCCCATATGAACAGACTTTTATCTAATGTTAACGACGGAAAGAACATGGCACACAAAATCCTTAATGTGGCAATCCTGCTGTATTAGGTGTTTAAAATATCCCTGATAAACCCCAAATCACTGTTATATTATAGTGTTCATGCATGAGTAACTATGAATTCTACCAATGCTGGAATGTGGAATCTGAACCGAGGGTGTTTATAACTTTATAGTATATACTCTTGTGAATATATGCTTAGTCTATGGTTCTCATCAATTATTGATGTCCCCATTTATTTGCACTCCTCAGATCCGTCACTTTAAATGATATATTATTATATAGTAGCAAAAAGTACCGAGGATACTAGAATAGAAACATACAGGAACTTTAAATGTTCTGTAGAATCATATCTTACAAGAACCAGAGCATGAGTGGAACTCTGTTAAGATATTTGATCATTTTTTATCCTTACCAGTCATGTGATCAATTTTTACCTTATAGTTATAACTTATAAGTATAAGTCAATAGATACACATTTTAAAATATGGTCATCCTTAATTTCAACAGGCCCCTTCCTGCCAACTACTGGATACTGCAATTGAAGTTAATTTTAATATTTATTTTATAAGTTCTGTAATATGCAAGAATATATATAACACTAGTGCACCATACTATTTCCATTAAGTTGTGAATAGTCCTACACAATGAAAGACTCGTTTCCCACAGTTAAATAACTACACAGACAGCAGGATGTGTCTGAAATTTGAATCTTATCATGGAATAGATATTACAAACTTCCATTAAGCAGAAAGAAAAACTGCTTAAAAATTGTTACATTGCATTCAAAATCCACATTATTGTAAACATTGTTAGTGCACCATACTATTTCCATTAAGTTGTGAATAGTCCTACACAATGAAAGACTCGTTTCCCACAGTTAAATAACTACACAGACAGCAGGATGTGTCTGAAATTTGAATCTTATCATGGAATAGATATTACAAACTTCCATTAAGCAGAAAGAAAAACTGCTTAAAAATTGTTACATTGCATTCAAAATCCACATTATTGTAAACATTGTTTTTTCAGGAATAGCAGTATCACATGAACCTTGTCCTTTTGTTTTTGCTCACATGTGACTAAACCACTATGAAGATAGAAAATTATTATTACAAAGCATCCTAATGATGTTAATGTTTGCAACTTTGAACATATCTAAGAGTTAAATCTTGGATAATCTTAATATTAAAATTGACTATGCTTCTCTTGCCTTCCATCTCATTAGCTGTTGTAAATATAAAAATAACTAATGAAAACAAAAATAACAGCATCAATAGTCACTAACCAACAAAATCATGACTTACTGCTTGTCCCAGCAAAGAAGTTCTGTCCATGCTGTCAATGACTGAAGAGCAATCCCCATCTCTGTCTTGAAAGAAGCAACTAGTGCCCAATATCGCACACCCAAGACTTATTACAAAGCATTATTTCCTGATAAAACAATACATTTAAATATTAATAACTAAACAGGCAAGGGCAAAGAAAATTTGCATACAAAGGATTGCTAAAACAAATCTATTTAGTGAATAATTTCCAACTTTGGCCTATTTTCCAAGGAAATTTAGGAACCTGTAGGAATTATATTTTTTTATATTGGATATGCAAATGAGATACATTTGCTTCTGTCACTGCCCATTGTCATTGAAAATTATTTATAGAGAATTAAAATATGATTCTCCTAGCCATACATACTACTAGAAATTGCAGAAAATATTCACAAGTGAGCATTTTGTAGAACAACCTGTATAAAGAACACACCCAAATTCGGAAAATAATGATATAAAATATCTGTCACAAGCTTGGACTTGAGAGAAAATAGGGCAAATTAGCCAAAACAAAACAGCTCCAAGAGACACAAGCAGCAAAGCTAAAATAAATTTCAAGATAACAAGATGTCTTTTTCAAACCCAGACTTGAGACATACATATCATGTAGAAGTCTGATGGACTTACATTCCCCTCTTCATGCTGTCATTAGCTAAAATCATTAAAACTATGTTATCCAAAAAATGGAAACTTTTAGATAACACATTGATGGCAATCCAAACCTGAAAAAATTCAGGTAAAGGGCCCAAGCCATCAGAAATGTTAAAATATGCGGGGCAGAAAAATGACACAGAGGTAGGCCATAAACATTTTACAAATAGAATTTGTAGATATCATTCATGATCCAGCTTGCAGATTACCACCAGAGGGGCACAAAACACTTCAACGTCCAGCACTCCAATTGCTTATACGAAAAAACTATTCAAGGACGGGATACTTTTATGATCATCGAAGCTTATGCACTATTTACACTGCACACCACATTATTTATATCACAGAGCCCTTTCTATGTTGTCTGAGATGCTGAGAATGGGTTTTGTGAAAGCATCATTATCTATGAACATGTCTCAGACAAAAATTTAAATTAAAACCCTAAAAATTTGGTTTTTCTATAATTTCATAGCTAAATTTAAAATTGAGAAGCCCATCAATGATAAAATAAGAAGCACATATTTTTCGTTTTGGAATAGTGAAACCGACTATATTACATACCTCCTCTACTGTTCCTCAAAATGCATGTTGTGCAGTGTTGATCTCTCAAAGTCGCCATGAAATATGGTTAAAATTAACAGGTTGGTTTATCAGCGAAAAAATAAATTCTAACAGTCTAGTTCGGAGAAATTGTTTCGAAGATTGTTGTGGGTTGCTATGGGCCACGGAAGGGACCCGTTTCGTGGTAGAAGTAAAACCACATACCATAATTCTTATTATTAGATAATGGTGTTTCATGCCACATGAGGTTAAGGCGACGGGCGGTCCTATGGAGGGGGCTATGAGGAAGCCATAGAAAGGGTTAGAAGTAAATGATGAGACATAAATGAGCTATTTTAAGGTGACCCTATCTATTGTTGCTATGAGTGACTAAATAGTTGGCTTTGTAATATTGGGAGTATGAGGTAGCCTCATATGTTATAAGCCACCTGTAGACCCAAACAGGTCCCCCGACATCGTAGACTATAAAAGGATCCATTTTCATTTCCATATAAAAATATTAACTATAATTCAGCAAGAAATGCAATAATATAGACATTTGCAAAAATTAAATCTAAAATGCAAATAAGTACAAGTCGATATGAAAGATAATATTTTTTTAACTACACATATTAGTTTTTGGATTGTCCCATAAATCCAATTAAATTTCATAGATGTTGATTACAATTATTTCATTTAATTTTGTTTCTACAAATTCAAAATGTAAATAGAGAATATGATTGAAGTTCAATTGAATATGTAAATTTGTGCAAGTCATGGGAAGAGGAGTAATTAGCGACTTATGAGTTAATAACCATGTAGTCCATATAACTTGGAGATCCATTGGCCCTTCCACTTGAGAGATGGAGTGAGCACATGAAATTTACCAAATACAAGAAAGAAAAAGAAATTTACCAAATACAAAATAAAATTTGATTGATATTTATGTTTAGTTCCTACGAACTCTCCAACAGTTAACATACTAGGATGAACAATTATTATTATATCATTAAATCTATTAACATATCAGCTGAAATTATCAATAGACATTATTGCCTTTCAAAGATCCTCCAATAGTTAACATACTGGTGGTGAATAATTATCATATCATGGAGGTAATCTCAACAATTTTAAAAATAATATCATAAGGTAGGTAAATTCAAAATCAAAATTCCCCCATTTATGGGCGCCCCAGGGTTGAGCCTGCTGTCAATAAATGGAAGGATGTTAAGTGGAGACCTTCGGATGAAGGCTAGGTGAAGGTAAATTTTGACGGGGCTGCAAAAGGCAACCCGAGGCCTTCAGGCGCTGGTTGCCTAATGCGAGATCACACAGGCGCAATTCTAGTTGAGGTGGTTTGTCCACTTCCTCAAGGAACTAATAACGAAGCACAAGCACAAGCAGCTTGGTTAGGAGTGGATTTATGTAGGCGAAAAGGATATTGCAAACTAGACCTAGAAGGCGACTCCCTCGTCATAGTCAATGCCATTAAGAAGAAAGAGACTCCCAATTAGAAAATTCAAGGTATTATTAGGCAAATATGGGAAGGGATTAATACCCTAGAAGATTTCAAAATTTCCCATGTGTTTAGGGAAGGCAACGGCGAGGCAGACAGGCTATCAAAACAAGCCGCCGACATAAGATTAGGATCGACTTTCAGAGTCTAAGCGGAGAGATCCACTCACCTCACACGCTCAAAGGACATTGACAACAATGTGATAAGCCAATAGAATTAATGCATGGCAGAGACTTCATGGCAGAACGAAACAGCGGCGTTGGGTCTTTATTTCCCACAGGTAAGGCTCAAAGCTTAGCAAAAAAGTATGGAGACAACGATTTGGTTGGATGGTTAGGAGAGACAAATGGCCTTCAAAGGCAAAGTCTCTAACAATGCCTCAAGAAGGTTTTTAATATCCCCGACGATGAAGCTCTAGAGGTAGTGAAAGGGTTGTTGGGCTCTCGCTTCTTGATGGCGAACAACAAATTCCGTGTCAATAGTGACATAGCGGCAATGGCCATGGTGTGGATGCTGCAAGGGCGGGAGGATAAGCTGACAATCAAATGGATGATGCAAAAGATGGTGAGAGCTCGTTGGTGAATTGGTATGGACGCAGTGCTTGACAAAGCGATACCGAGGATAGGCCAAAGTCTAGACAGTGGAATCTGGCCAGCATTGACAATGCATTATAACGACCCATGGATCCCCTTTGTAGTATGGAGTGTGGGTGAGGATAAGGAGACAAGGATGTTGGAAGTAAGTGGTTTTTAACCCTGTTAAAGGAAAATAGAAGGATGGCAGACCCTATTCTAGCATTACCAGAGGCACCTGTGGAGTCTGCAGTGGAAAAAGAAGCTAGTAGGATTGAAGGCATGGAGCTAGTGATTCAGGATAATTGATGTTTGTTATATTACCCATGCTTGGCTTAAGGCCAATTTTGATGTCTTTTTGGTCTGGTCTGACTGTTTGTTCTGTAGTCTAGTTTTTTGTTGGTTCTAGGTATGGCCCCCTTGTGCCATTTTGATGTATCCAAAAAAAATCAAAATTAGCAAAACAACCTAAGAACATTAAATTTCTTTAGAGTTAGTATCCAACTTACAACTTTTTGTTGGAACCTTTGGTCTTTGTCTTCGAAAACACTTTAATATCTAATTTGTTTTTTTACCTTTGTTACTTGTTTTAATTTACTTTAATATCTAATTTGTTTATTTTTCATAGCCATTTATAATAATATAATTTTATTTCCAAATCTCTCCTGATAAAGTGTCAAGTTTCTACATACTTCTTGTTTGGAAGTAATTGTTGCCTCTAGGTGCTTTATCAACCACCCTTCCAATAGATCAAATGAGAGTTACAAAGAAGAATGAGTGGTAAATATTCAAGCCAATTTACCATTGATCTAAATGACAATTATTGCAAGTACATCTTAATTTTTCATTTTTAGCATCAATCTCAATCTGTCTCATCAACTACACCCAAGTAATATATTAAACCATAAAAAAAAACCACACAAAGTTCAAGGTTTATCAAAATTAACATTCCAAGCAAAGATGAGAATACTCTACATTACTATTACCTAAACTTGCACTTAATAAGTCTTTCTATCACTACAATATCACTCCAGTCTTTGTTTGTGAAAACACTTTAATACCTAATTTGTTTTGTTCCTTTATTACTTGCTTTAATTTACTTTAATATCTAATCTATTTATTTTTTCATAATCATGTACAAGAATAGAATTTATTTCCAAATCTCTCCTGATAAAGTACCAAGATGGATTGAGAATGGATCCATAGAAAGTGAGCAATTTTTGAGGGGCCAACACCATGGAATGCCATAGAGGTTAGAAGTTTCCATGCGTTGGGAAGCTTCTACTAGAAGTTCATCAAAAAAATTAGTGGGAGATATGTGCTACTAACACATTGCATGTGAAATGCTAAATTTGAGTGCATTTACCTTAGGCAAGACTTTTGACCTAATGAACAAGAAGGTGACAAAGGCTCTATTTTTGTGCTCCCAAAATCTGAGAAGGTTTTCCAAGTGGATTACAATGTCAACAATAAGTTTGTTAGTGCTATATTAAGCTAAGAAGGTAAGTTCATTGCATATTTTAGCAAGACGTTAAATGAAGCCAAGTAGAGGTATTCAGTTTATGATTATAATTTTTATGTAATTGAAAAGGCCTTGCACAAGTGAAGGCACTATATTTGACCAAGGGAGTTTATTTTGTACACTAATCACTAGGCATTGAGGTTCATTAATAGTCAAGCAAAGTTAAAACAAAGGAACATGAAATGAGTGGAGTACCTGCATACGTTTTCATTTGTTCTCAAGCAAAGAGTTGGTGTAACCAATAATGTGGCTACAGATTCAATAACAATCATTTTAATGTACAATGCAAATAACAATTAAATTTAATGCTCGAATTGTTTAAAATAATAGAGCATAAATGCCATTTAATTTATGTCTAATTTTTCTTTTCTTCCTCACTGTAAATGTAGGTGCAACATTTATTAGTTAACTAAGCTTCGAGCATACTTTTTTTAGGATTAAGGTGCCATCAACCTTGTAAATCCTATGTAATTAATTACTCCTAATGTTGTTTGTAAATTTACATAAGGGAAGAAGTATTCATCAAGTAGCGATCTTATTTTAGCTGCATGTTTGATCCTGGTACTTGACAAATGATGGTTATATGGGGGTGCAGGGGGGTACCCCCTGTAGGGTCTAGGGGACCATCCCTCCAACTGGGGGTCGGGGGCGCGCGCCCCTATAGGGGTTCGGGGGCAGTGCCCCCGAAAGCCACATTTTATATATATATTTTCATTGTAAATCTGGAACATTCATCATTAGGTCACAGATCTGCTAATAGACGTTATGTTGACTTTTCTTTCCCTACAAGGCAACCCCTTTATGAGGATATTATATTACAACTATGAATGAGAAGTGGAGAGAGTTAAGACTGGAAAAACAGGCGTCGTTGGATTGAAGACTGAAGAGGAGGTTGCTAGTGTTGTATTGTAAACTCTTTTGAAGTTAATATAGACTGGTGCATCTCTTCTTGTGTGAAGTTTTTTCTCGAAACGGTTTCTCCACGTAAACACAGTGTTATGTGTTCAGTTCTTTTGTTCCTTTATTTCTTTATATTATTAATTTAATTTCCTATAATCTCCATTTGGTTATACATTGGATTAATAGTTATAGTTGCAATCATATTTTCATTCTATAGTTGTTCACCTTCATTTCTAACATTTGGTATCAGAGCCTGGCCAGTTCTATGTCTTGAGTGGAAGTGTGAGGATTTTTTGAGTTGTAGTGGGATTTCTGATTGAACTTATTTTGCATATTTGTGTAGAAGCCATGGCTACATCCACATCCTGATTAGACATCAAAAAATTCAATGGAACGGGTTATGAGTTGTGGAAGCTGAAAATGGAGGATCTCCTTGAAGAGAGAGAATAATGGTTTGTCATATCAAGAGAAAAGAAACCTGATGATGTCAGTCAATATGAGTGGGACAAATTGGACACAAAGGCAAGAGGAACAATTCGGTTATGCCTTGTAGACTTTGTCTTGTTGAATGTCTCTGCTAAGAAGATTGTACATGCTTTATGGAAGTGGTTAGATTAAATATATCAAGCCAAGAGCTTGGTAAATAAATTGTATCTCAAAAGAAAGTTATTTTCCCTTAAAATGAAGGAGGGTGATTTGATAGCTGAGCACTTGAATACATTTAATTTGATTATGAGTCAGTTAGCTTATGTGGATGTTAAGATAGATAAGGAAGATAAGTGTGTTATGCTTCTTTGTTCTTTGCCTGAGTCTTGGGAGAATTTCATTCTTGCTATCACTACTAACCTCAAAGATCCAAATATGGATGCCCTTGTTCAACTCTTCTGTCACAGGAAATGAGGAAGAAGGCTATGGATAGCTCGGTGGACGCTCTTAATGTCAAGGGGAGGTCTAAGGAAAGAGGACCAAAAGGAGATCAGAAGGGGCCTAAGAAATCAAAAGGCCGCTCTAAAACTCCTGGGAAGAAGAACAGAGTGAAGTGTTGGAATCGCAATAAGAGGGGGCATGTGAAGAAAGAATGTAGAAACCCAAAGAAATAGTGGGATTCCTCTACCAGAAAGTCCTCAAATGCAGGTGATAAATTTTTACTTTTTGCATGTAATGTTATGTCTAATGAACAGTGGTTAATTGACTCAGGTTGCTCGTATCATATTCAACTCCTTATGAGAAATGGTTCTCCACATATGAGAAATATGATGGAGGTAATGTTTACCTTGGGACAACTCTACATATCCAATTGTTGGCCAGGGAAAAGTATAGTTATGTTTTAGTGATGGGAGGATTAAAACCCTCCCTGGTGGTTTACATATTCTTGGATTGGCTACTTATCTTATCTCTATTTCAAAGTTAAATGATTCAGAAATGCATGTAACATTTAATAAGAATGGTTGCAGATTGGTGAGAGGAACTTTGTTTAGGCTTGAGGCCACTACAGTTTGTAAATCCACTAATGTAACTAAAACTGCTGAAAATACATGTATGTTGTGGCACCGCAGATTGGGCCACACAAGTGAAAATGTTTTAAAAATAATTATGAATAAAAATTTGTTGGACAATTTTTCCTATTCTAATGAGTACTTTGATTTCTATGAGCATTGTGTGTTTGGAAAACATAATAGAACATCTTTCTCTTCAGGAAGCAATAGAGCAAACGAGAAGTTAGAAATTATTCATTCAGATATGTTTGGACCTGTGGATAATGATTCTATTAGAAAATCCCATTTTTTATTACCTTCATTGATGATGTATCCAGATTCACACGATGATTTTATTTTATGAAACATAAACCTAAAGTTTTCACTAAGTTTAAGGAGTTTAAAGTCTTAGTAGAGAACCAATCAAGACTTAAGATAAAAATATTAAGATCTGACAATGGAGGGGAATATTGCTCTAAGAAATTTGATGAGTTCTGTAAGAATGTAGGTATCATAAGACAAAAGACAACTCCATATACACCACAACAAAATGGTGTTGCAGAAAGGATGAACTGAACAATAATGGAAAGAGCCAGAAGTATGTTAAGTGAAGCACAATTGGATAAATGCTTTTGGGCAAAAGTTGTGAGTGTCACTTGTTACTTGTTAAATAGATCTCCTTGTAAGGCTCTTGATTCGACACCTTATGAAGTGTGGACAAGTAAGAAACCTTTTGTTTCACACTTAAGGGTTTTTGGTTGTGAGGCTTTTGTTCATGTGCCTAAGGAAAAGTGATCTAAGTTGGATCTAAAAGCACATAAATCCATCTTCATTGGATATGGTGACAATGTAAAAGGTTATAAGATTTGGTATCCTCTAACCAAAAAAGTTATCTTTTCTAGAGATGTGATTTTCAGGGAACTTAGAGCTATTTTTGATCCTGTATAGCTAGAAGAAAAAGAAAGGAAGAGGATAGTGCATTTTGATTTACAACAAGAAAATGCACATCAGGAAGAACATAATGATGGATTAGGGGATAGAGAATAAGAAGAAGATTCAAGTGAAAGTTCAGATAAGGAAGACTATGTTGTTACAAAAGAAGTTGAGCATACAGAAGAACATGAGGAAGAATCTCTTACTCCACCCTTGAGAAGACCCACAAGACAACAGAACCCAGTTAATAGGTATATCCCACTAGATTTTTGTTATGTATTTTCTTTATTAAGTACTGATGATGAACCTGTTGATGGTGGTTTTAGCACACAGCAACGCAGGTGAAATGCAAGGTATCTCGTCTCTCTTGAAAGGTATCCTATCGTGGATAAGACTACCTCAAGGTTTATACAGCTAGGTCTTAGCTTGCAGGAATAACTTTAGTGGAATGTATTAGTTATACCAACTAAGGGGATTTACATGCAACTGATAGGGTTTATAAACTATTACAGCAAAATGTGCAAGACCCTATGGTATTCTCAGCAAATTTGTAAATGTGATTGGTGCTTATAACCTAAATTTAACAAATCTTGATTAAATAAAATGCAAAAGGTTCAAGGGTTGAGAGAGAAAGTCCTAAGTGACAATCACAACTAGATGAAATGTTGTAGATAGACAAATGCTTTCAACAAACCATTCCCTATTTCACCAGGCAAAGAAACCCACAATGTTGCAAGAAATGATGCAATCTTCCAAGAATTCTTATGATTTTCAAATCACATTCATTTATTAAACACCCAGAAAATGGTGCAGCTTAACTATTGAAATGCAACTGAACTAGATTCAATAACAAGGCCCAGGCTAACGATGCACAGTCACTTACAATCAATAAGCACCAATAGTATGGACCAAAGCATTCATCAGATATCTTCAACATTCATCCAACATTGCAAAAGCACATTTAATTAACTTCAGATTGATATGAACCATGAGATCCAAAATGAGACAACACAGAAACACAAATTCCCAGCAACCTACAAAACTTGCTATGTATTGATCACAATTTGGCAGAGTCTCAACAATTCACTATCAAATCCTACTTACAATGAGAGAAAAGGATGGCCCTTTTATAGACAAGGCACCATACTGAGTTTTTCAATGGATGGTGGAGATTAACTCAACACCAAGAGTCCAGATTACATGGCATTAAATGAGATACAACAATTTGTTACATTTTCGGATTTGCATTTGTCCCTTAGGAAAAAGACAAAATACAGCTTGCAAATACATTAAATCTAGACAAAATGAATACCCATTTGGCTGTATAGGAGGAAGAGCCAATTTCCAAGGCAAAAAGAAGTCAAAAGAAAGTCATATGACATGTGAAAACTTGAGCTTATGTGGATTGATGGGATTCAATGTTCTAACTGGATCATCTTGTTGCTTGTCACTTCTGAGTTGTCTAATAGGACAAATCACTTTTCCAATGAGTTGACTGGTTAAGAGGAGTATGTGGCACATTTTTTATGAAGTCATATCCAATTGGATGCTTGTTGGACTGACATTGCATGACTGGACTGCTGGAACAATTATGAACAAGTCCTGGACATTCAACTGGATCTACAGGAACAACAATGATGTAGGCCTGATCTTCTGTGTCTTCTAGCTCCTGGGGCTTATATCCATCATCTTGGACATCACACTTTCTCTTGCATGTGCAGCAGCAATTTGGTTGATAAAATGAAGATTCTGCATTTTCGGGTCAGCATTGCATCTGTATGTGTTCATCCTTCCAAGATAGCTCCAGTTAGCTCCTTTGTCCTCTTTGACTGGATATATCTTGTTGCAGTGCCTTTTAGCACTAACTTCCTTTAATACCTTTAGCGGGGATTTTGCCTTCAACTAAATCTGCATCATTTTAGGCTCCTACCGATAGCGTGGATTTTGGCTCCCATAGGACATGCGCAGTTGAGTGCAAATTTAGTGCAAATCCCCCTTAAATGCCTTTTAGCAGACCTTTCAATGTCAACCAGACAAGCGGGGATATTGGGTGCTATTGGATATATCATGTTGGAACCCTTTTCACTACTTACCGCAAACCCACCAGTTGAAGTCATCAACGTCGTAGGGCTGCAAT
Source organism: Cunninghamia lanceolata (assembly GCA_027924645.1). Classification (NCBI taxonomy): domain Eukaryota; kingdom Viridiplantae; phylum Streptophyta; class Pinopsida; order Cupressales; family Cupressaceae; genus Cunninghamia; species Cunninghamia lanceolata. The sequence continues at coordinate 7,785,979 of BSBN01000738.1, forward strand.
ATATTACATTACTAGTCACTTGAAGCCTTTACCGCATTGCCGCAAACCTCACTTGAGACTGTTGTGGGGGTACGGTGACCATTTTTGCCTTTGTTCCTTCTTACTGCAATGCCGCCAATTATCTCCTTAGCTGCTGTGGGACCACGATGACCATTTATATGCTACCCAAGTTTATACCACTGACCTGCCATTCACTTTTGAGACTATCGCAGGGCCGCGGTAACCAACATATGTCACTTTCTTTATATTGCCAGCCCACAATCCCATCTTGAGACCTCCATGGGACTGCGATAATCATTATCTTCACACTGCGATACCGCAAGTGGATTTTCTACATGTTGCGGCGAAGCGGTAATTGACTCTTCACATCCTTTGGTTCCCGCACACCACCAAGGCTGTTTAAATGTACTGCAAGGCTGCGGTAAGAGACAAAAACACATCAATGATAAAAATAAATAAATAAATATTTTTCACATGGACCATGATATGGGATCCTTGTGAATGACTGATGGAATAATTTTTAAAAGAAATATGGATCCCTAAGATGGATTGTTGTGAAATTTGACATGTTTTTGCAACTCTAAGGCCCATAAACTAAGAATTTTGACATGACACACCCTGCAGTAGCAATTTCAAGGACCATATCCATTGACACAGGATTTTAGCACAAAATGCAGTAACACCCAATTTCAGCGTTAAAGGCAACAAATATCTATTTTTAAGCACAAACCCAATCAAGACACCTCCAAATTAATCATGAAAGACATCGAATGACTTCAAACATACCAGATGCTTGAATTTTGAACAAATATTGCATTCTAAGCACAATTTCACTTTCTCATTGTCATAAAGAGGAAAGGTTGAGACTCCAAGCCAAAGCAAAAGAGGGGGTCTCCATTTGATAAAATGGGGCGTGTGTGCAAGGCACAACAAATGGCGACTTTGCTAGGAAATTCTCCAAAACATTTCAAAGATAAATAATAGTTTTGAACTCAAAATTTCTGTGATTCCCACATATTAGACTAGATTGCATGAAACAATATCAAAGAAATAGAAGTGACTAACTCAGAATGACTATCCATATCCCAAAGGCCTGAGTGTGTGCAATTGCATTAATTTCCATCCGTTTGCAACCAAGATCATCATTGTGAACTTGTGTCAGGTTATGCAAAGAATAATCACCTCATGAACTTTCTTGGAAGGGAAGATGAATGGACGAAGCAAGATGAGTAAGTATGGAAGTGGCAAGATGGGACAGCTGGGTGAAATGAAATCATGTGTCCTCAAGTATAAGTGACACAGTTGAATGACCTACCATGATGCCTGTTTACCAGGTTTTCATCATGGTACCTATCCAAGGTGCCACTAGGGGTGGTTTTCACCTTTGGACGAAGGAATTTCTTTTTACTTTTCTAATTTTTTTTATTATACTTTTCTTATTTTACAGCTGGGAGATAGGAATGTGGACAAAAGGGACTCTGTTGTCTAGCTCTATGAATAGTGATAGTCTGTATCAGGTGTAATAACTCATAGACCATGTCGGGTCATTACATTCACTGATGTTGGTAAGAAACAATAGATTATGGGATGAATTATGAAAAGGATGAATGGGAATAGTGGATTATGATGTGGATTATGCAAAAGATGGAATGTATATCCAAACATTTATCCAAAAGCATATATTGAGTGAGAGATGGAAGATAATGGAAGATAGGGGAAAATGTATGAAGTATATGGAGGAATGAAATGAACAGAATGAAATCATGACCAACGTTTGCACCCACCGAACTAAACTTCGAAGCTTACAAGTTGAGAGGGTGTATGAAGGAACGAAAGTGATGGCTTGTGAAATGTACGAAGTGGCAACTTCATGACCCACACAAACTGGAAACTTTTCTTTTGATTTTGTTTTGTGGGATGAAATAACTTAAAATCTTAAATGAAGTGGATGGAGATGGGGTGGAATGAGTGGAAGTGGATTATTCGAAGCTCTTTGGATGAAAATGCCTCTTCTGATTTGACTTATGCACTTAAGTACCTAAGCTATTATTATTGCTTTTTCTTTTGGAAGTATGGCTTAGGCAGCCTTCATAATATAATGTGCTTCAAATTATGGCATTTGTGCTATGAGGCATGAGGATTCTTAGGATTTTCTACTTTAGCAGTGAAAGCATCCAAATATTCATTTCTTAAAATTATGGGATGGGTGAATGGGTGAAAGCTTCTTGTTTAGACGACGCGTGCATCTGTCGATCATGACTAGGAAATGGATAAGGGATTTATGGGGGGAATGGAGTTAGAAAAATGAATGTAAGATGGATAATGGAAAGTGCGTGGTCGTATGCTTTTGGAATTGCCAGGATAATATGGATGAAATGGGTGCACGTGGAATAGGTGGACAATAGAAAATAATGGAAAGTAGTGGAATGGATGAAATACCAACATCTTGTACTTGCTTAGCTTGGGTGGATATCCAAGGCTATATGGTCATGAATGGATATTGACATGGATGAAATAAAAAATACCTCGTTCATAAGGACTGAAATTTGTGACAGTCAACAGGACTATGTATGATTTGGAGACTAGACTTGTGTTCATTATATGATGGAGAAGATGAAGTGAATGAAGGTCGTTGTCATCTGCATGAGACAAGGGATGGGGGAAGATAGCTCATAATGTGAGATTTTAGGATTTTTACCTAACTCAAGGTCACATAGATTCCTTTGGAAACATTTGGATTATTTAAAGATGTGAGAGATGTGAGACCCGAAAATACTTCAAGCGCACCAAACTAATGACTCATTTCCCATGAACAAGCATCATACCATTTGATGATAACAATAGAACCCACAAGAAGACTGGAGTGGAAAACTGAAGCTTCTCAAAGAAATCCTCCAGATTACTTACCCAAAGAGAACCTTTTGCTGGACTGCACAGCCACCACCACATTCAAGAAATGGAGAACCCTGGCAAATAGACACAAGAAGCAAATGCAAAGCAACTAACAACCTAAATGAAACAAACCACTCTAACCAAAGCAAAATGAAAGCAAACAAAAACAACTAACAACTAAGGAAAACAAAAAGCAAAAAGAAGAAATTAAACTAAAACAACAGACTACTGACTAAAGCAGAAACTAAACTAAAACAACAGACTACTAACTAGAAATAAGTAGAACTATGTACAAAGAATTTGGACAACAAGTATTTACACTTCCCCATGACTTATTTCTTAGGACATACAAGAGTAACAAGGTGCAAGTTAATGTCCTAAGTTTGGCAAATTCATCTTTGTATTATGAAAAGTAAGGTATAGGTAGGTTGGGCTCATGTCCAGGGTACCAATCATGTAGGATCAACAATTGGGGTAGCTCATTAGGGCCATGATCAATCCAAATGCAAGTTGTCTTACTTAAATCATCGTAATCAAATTGATAACTGTCAAAACCAAGCGAAAAAGGGAGAGATACAACCTGATTTGTAGTACCATTAGTGAGGCATGTAAGTTGATCACCTTGTTGCACCACACCATGTGCTTTGTCATCTTCAGGAAGTCTCAGTGTGTACTGGGTCATATCACGTGCATCAAATACTTCTGGATCACTAAATGCTGCAGCAACTTCCCAAGCAAATAGGAAATCTGGACAACTCTCTTCAGAATGTGGATTATGTGGATGAACTATGCATGAATCAGCCAAAGAAAAGTCTGTCATGTGTGGTGAATTTCCATGCAGTAGCATATCCTTGCTCATCCTTGATATTAACTCGATTGTGTGATCAAGTGATTGACATGAAAAAGCTTCCAAGCCATCACTTTGCATGACTGTTTGATTTTTATTCTCAGATTGCATATGCCTGCTCCCATTTGTCATTAGTAAATTGACACCAGCCATGTGGGGATCTTCTTTATTGCAGGTGTAAACAAGATCAACTTGATGAATATATGATATACTTGAATCTACTTCATCCATATCAGTCACATGTTTTGAAAAAACATCCTCTGCATCAATTGACAACCTTCCTATTTGGACTGCACATCCATTGTCTGCAGCAACAACAGGGTCTCCTTCTTCTTGCATAACTTGATTCTTGATGTCAATGTTGCCTTGAAGTGATGCCTCATCCTGATTTAGTCCATTTAACTCAATTGGAGACTCTATTAGAGTGATTGTATCAGCTTGATATGACTGATCATGATGGTATACTATGCTGTGCAGTTAAAGGTCTGATCACTTTTCTCTGGATAATCTAATTGTGGCTTGGATATGTCAACTGGAACAACTTCCTGCAATGTCGTCAATGAGTTTTCTTCATCTGAGTGACTGGTCTCTTCTTGCTCTTGCATGTGTTTGACATGATCTAATTGTTGTTCATACTTAGTTTCAAACTCATAATTATCAACATACTGGAATGAACTGTTGTCCTCCACCTCTGTAGCAACAAACTTAGTTTTAGAACTTGATACCCGTGAAGCCTTTGGTTGCTAATTTGCATCCTTAACATTACTGTTCATGAGGTCTGATTCCTTATCTACCTTATCAACCTATTCAATAACATAAATGTGACCCTGTATAGCGCTCCTTCCATTGTCTTGTGATTGAAAATTAGGTTTTAACCTAGCTTGGACAACATATTGGTTAGCTGAGTGAACTTGTTGATTTTGGCTGGAGAAAAATAACCAAGGAGGCATGATTTCCTTACTATCTACATTAAATGATTCAACAAGTGGGCCTCCAATGTCCTCCATCCAATGCTTCTTTTCAGATTTGTATACTTCTGAGCAAGGGAATTTGCCATGCAGAGCCATGTCCACCCTCCGAATGAAAGTGTGACAATCGATCTCAGCATGTCGATCTGTGGCATGGATCTTGCACTCCTTAGATGAAGCTATATCACACAGTGTTAGTGGAGACAATGATAAGTATTCATGACTAGATAGTCCAGACAGCTTAAAGAGAGACAACACATCCAAGTCAAAGCGGTGATTCACACATCACCCCATTGCAAGATTCCAAAGCGGTGATTTTTTGCTTTGTTTTGACATTGTTATTGTTATTTTTGGATTATCTACCATCAAATCATGTGGTTCTCTTTGTTATTATTAGGGATATTTGCCACTTGGCAGTTGTTTCTTCAGTTTTGCTTATAGTCTATGTTGATGTTGGTTTGGACTATAGTTTATAGCTTTCATATCTTTAATTTGTTGTATTCTCTTTCTCAACTTCATTAAATACACTAAAAACTATAGTTTATCTTAGAATTTGAAGGGCAACATCATAAAAAGATCTGACAAGTAAGGTTTGTTGGCACCTAAAAACAAAATAGTTCCCAAACATACATCATTTTGCCCCAAATTCATCAGGACCTTACTTTGTGCCTTTGTTGTTGAACCCATCATTTATATCTGATCTGAGACTATTTTGAATGGTGTAGACACCTAAAAATGTCTCGACCACCAAACTGACTCCCGACATCCCTAAACATACCAATTTCCTTTCCAACCAATTAATTAAATTTTTATTTAATTAATTACCCCTTTCATTTCCTAAATCCACACCATTTCATCCCCAAAATTGAATTAATTTTGTTGATTCAATAGTCCAAACCTTAGCCAATTGATTTAATAAATATGCAAAATTTATTAAATCAATTCCCCCATTTTTCTTAAATCTAATTAATTAGTTAAAACCATGTTAACTAATTAATCCAGCCTACTAATTAGCCTATGCTATTATTTAATTACCTACTCTGGCCTACCTCATCCTAGCCTTAGGATTAATTAATTAAATCACTGATTAATTAATCTTATCCCCCCTCTAATCCCTCTACTAATTTATTCCAGCCACATTAATTAGGTTAATCACCTTAATTAAGTGACTCAAACCCTCATTAGCACTTCTCTCCACATCCCCCAAATTTAAAATTCAAATAAATCACACATCACATTTACTCCTCTTACACATCCCTTACACATGTCATAACTCATAAATATCCACTCTTCCCCAAATGAATTTTTAATTTATTTTACCCTTCCCTATGTGAATTTTTAATTCACAAATAATCCATCTCACCCAACCTCATTTATTCACCTATTTCCCAAAAATGAATAAAAGATTTATTTTTATTCCTAGCCCTCCATCTTCCAAGATCAAATCTAGGCCCTCCACATCACTTTCATCCTCCACCATTGATCTCTTCAATCAATCTCCACCCTTGGATCAAAATCCCTTCCAAAAAGTCTATAAATACAACCTCTCACAAGTCATTTTCATCATCCAAGTTTATGCAAAGTTACCATGCCAAAATCATCCTTGAATTAGATAGTGAGTTGCACAATTGAAGAGCATTTCACATTTGAATCCATAGTCTAGGGATCATCTTGGTCTTGGGAGCTTCTTTTGGGTGCAAAGGCTCCTTCTTCCCTTGATGGGATTAGGTTTTGCATGTGAGGTATAATCTTGTGTTTTATTGCATTTGATTTAATGTTTTTACCTTCATTGCTTTATCTAATCTACATTGGCACGCCCGGTGGGACCCACAAGGTCCGAATCTAATCTTTGTTTGTGAGTTTTTGTGTATGTGATTTTTACAGGTTCAGCGCTATCCAACCGTCGCAATGGCGCTATCTCAACCTTCCTTCAGCACTATTACTGTTTTAGCGCTATCTCTGCGCGAATTTTTTTTAATACTAACCCTACTCACGTGTTGTTTTTTTTGCTTTTCCTATTGTTTTTTGTGGTATTTTCTCTCTGTTTTGTAGGAAAACCAGGAATTATAGGGGGAGGTTATGGCAAATTTTTGAAAGAAACGAAAAAAATAGCATCCGTTCCCGTTTTGACGCCATCCTTCAGATTAGCGCCATTTGTACTTCTCCATGACTCTGAAACATCTCGCAGTGGCACCTTCACAGCCATAAATCATCGCTATCCTCTGTATTAACGCCTTAAGTAGGCCATATTAGCGCTAAACTCTGTATCTACGCCATTCTGTATATTATCGCTATAGTAGTGTTTAATTAGTGCCATAGATTATTTTAGCGCCTTCTTTCGTAAGTCAGGTTGTTCTGCCCGCAGTGGCGCCTGTACATGTTTATTTTAGCGCTATTTCAGTAATTTGCTTTTCTGTCTATTGCAGGTACTGCGGATACTAACAAATCTTTTTGCAGGATGGTTTGTTGTTAGTTAGATAACACTTTGATTTTGGAAACTAAAATGAACCATTTTGCATGATTAGGTCTTAGCCAACATTTTAATTTGGTGTTTTAAAAATCAATCCAAACAACTCCTTATGTGAAGTGTGTGTGATCATAACATTTATTTTGATGCTCTAAAATATACTCCTTTTTGTGCCAACAAACAAATAATCAAACACTTCAATTTGCGCTATAAAAAGAACCACAAATTGCATACATCATTGGTTAAAAAGAACAACAAACTTGCATTTCTCACGCATCTAATCAAGACAATCTAAAATACTTGTGTGAAGTGTCTTCGTGGTTGTGTCAAGTAGAGTGAGAAGTGTATGCTCTTCCCTCGCACCCTTTGGTGATCTTGGGAATCAAAAACTTCTCACAACACTTTGCATTAATCACCCCCCATCTAATCCAAAGATCTAAAATTGAACCATGTTTAGTGTGATGTAATTATAGGGAACACGTATGCTCTCCCCTCGCATCTTCGTATGAACTTGGGGATCAAAAGTGTTTTCATGATTATATTGTTTTTGTAATCCTTAGAGGGCCTGCCACCCCGCTTCAAAAGGTGGGAACAACCCAAGCGGCATCAAGCTAAAGCCAACTCTTCCAAGCCGCTATATAAAATAAGGTGTTTGGGATGAAAGTCTCAAGTGACGTGTTGTTTTGTTATACTAACAGCCAACCTCCCCATAAACCCTCCAAGGCGCAACCCTTGGAGGCTGGGAGACTCCATAACAGAGAGTAGCGCTGCCGCACTTATAACCACCTGAACGGATGCCCTTACTAAGAGCCATTGTTTTAGCAAGCCAAAATCCTTCTATTTGTTGATGTAGAGGGCAAAACCCTTGAAGCGGCCCCGATTCATGCGGTTCTTAGCCGAGGTAGCAGGGACAATCTAAAGGTTTGGTGAGGGACAAGCCTTATAAGAAACCCAAATCTTGGTATGCGTGAGAAGTGTGCAATTGTAAGGAGGAGCCGGTGCTACCAAGATCCTGGAGCTACCCGCTTTGAATAGGCGTAGCTAGGGGATTCAACAAATATTGTCACATCCTCGCCTTAGGTTGTAAAAAAGTGCTTGTTCTAAACATAGTCATAAGTCATTTCACAAACAAAAATCATTGCTTGTTTTGTGTTCAAGTGTGTGTGTTAATGTGCTTTGATTTTTCACAAACAACTTGTCGAGAGACTGAACAAATCAGTTGGTCACAGTCCAAACAAACAGATCCAAAAATTTGCCATCAAAAATCTATCCACCCTGTTTTAGTGCCATATCTGTCTGACTGTAGCGCTATTTCATTCGTGGATTGGCGCTATTTTTAGATTGATATGCCTGAGACAAAACAAATCAGTTTGTCACAGTCCAAACAAACAGATCCAAAAATTTGCCATCAAAAATCTGTCCACCCTATTTTAGCACCATATCTGTCTGACTGTAGCGCCATTTCATCCATGGATTGGCGCTATTTTTAGATTGACGTGCCTGAGACAGAACAAATCAGTTTGTCACAGTCCAAACAAATAGATCCAAAAATTTGCCATCAAAAATTTGTCCACCCTGTTTCAGCGCCATATCTGTTTGACTGTAGCGCCATTTCATCCGTGGATTGGCGCTATTTTTTAGATTGACGTGCCTGAGATAGAACAAATTAGTTTGTCACATTCCAAACAACTAGATCCAAAAATTTGCCATCAAAAAATCTGTCAACCCTGTTTCAATGCCATATCTATCTGATTGTAGCGCCATTTCATCCATGGATTGGCGCTATTTTTAGATTTACTTGCCTAAAACAAAGACCCATTTAGTTGTGATCTACACCCTCTACTCCGCCATAATCCATATCCATCTCGCAGAAATCCATCAACAGTCCAACCATTTTCTTCAAAAATTTTCCAAATTGCACTTTCTCTTTGACCTTAGAGAATCAATCACCACCATTGTTAGACCCCATTATCAGCCCAAATACATATCTATCCATCCCCTTTCAATCTTTTTGCACATCTCCTTGGACCAAGACAAATCATTTCAAAAAAAATCACACCCAAATCAAAACACCATCAACAACCAAAGCATGTCATCCTTTTGAGCCAAAGTTAGATCTAGATCTTATCATTAACATCACATTTTCCTTGAAAAGTCATTAGTCTACTTTTCAAGAAAAACAAATCACCTCTCTTTGCGTAAGGTCATTAGTCTACCCCAAACAAAGAAAATCGTCATCCTTTTTGTGCCAAATCAAAATCTAGACCTTATCCAAAAGCTCAATTCGAAAAACATCAAGAACATCATCCTCATCATCCTAAATCAATCAAAAAATCAAAAACATCACAAATCCCTTTCTCATCATCCATCTTTGGTCCAAAATTTATGCAAAAAATCAATATCACCCATTCATATCACCCTTAGGATAAAACCTTTGGAAAAACATACCGATCTTCTCTTCTACTCTATCTCACTACCATATCCCTCTTTGGGTCCAACATAATCAATCCGATTCTCTAAGGTCTCCATCTCAATTCCACTCTACTCCCCATCAAAATCATACGCGTATGCCCATCACGAGATCACAACACAAAAAGAATCAAGAAATGGCGGAACAATGGACCTTTGGCATGTCTAACACCAACAACCGCAACATACCCACCTATCAAACATACAATCCACCTACATATTCCTTCATCCCCCCATATGGCCCCAACGAAAACCCTTTTCACTTCTTACAACAAACACAAACACCACCACCACCACCACCACCATCAACACTAAACGTCACCACCATACCCGAAGATGACCTAGATGTCTTGAGCTTCACGCAAGATGCCGATAACATGGATCTACTTGATAAAATCCTAAGATCGGACCCAAACAAATACCTTGATCATCTTCTTAAAATAGGTGCTCAACTACCCTCCATCGCAACATCATCACAACCATCCACTTCCACAATCACCCCTACCACGTTAAATACCCAAGCATCTACATCACATACCCAACCCACCATCTCTCAAATGTCAGCACCTAACATATCTACCACCTCCACAATCTCAACCGCTACCACATCTACAATTTCCACATCCACTGCTATGCCTAACATCTCCCAACCCGTCATCACTTCTACTACCACAACAACCGTCAACCCTTCCGTTTCACACATCACCATGGGTATACAAGGCAACATCACACAAGCAAGTACCTCCACAAGTGTGCCCCCACCAAACCCTCACACCCTTGCTTACCTACGACAATTATTCTCACAACAATCTCACAACACATCTAACTAATCCAACGTCCACATACCCAACGTCAATCCCATAAGTCAACATAATCCCAATTCCCAAATACCCCCACATATTCTCCAACAACTCTACGCGCACCAACAACAGCAGGCACTAATCAATCCAAACCCCAATCCACAATACCAACATCTTAATCAAACCAATCTCCAACATCAAATCCCACCCCACCTCCAATATCTCACCAACCAATAACCCTACACATTTCAACCACAACAACCACAAGATTTCAACACCGTCCTACAAGGCTTAATCCAAAAGGTGGATGACCTACAAACTGGGGGCAAATGCAAATACTATTCTTTCGAGGATATTTGCCCCTACCCATTTGACCGCACATTATACATGCCCCCCTTCCCTAAAAACTTTGAAACGCCAAAATTTGACAAATACAAGGGAAAGGGAGACCCTAGGGACCACCTAAGGGAATTCTACATTGCTTGCCTCAAAGTCTCTCACAATGACACATATCTTATGAGACTCTTCCCAAGAAGTCTTGGCGGCCAAGCCACTGAATGGTTTGCCCATCTTCCACCTGGAATTCGAACATTTCCCGAGCTTGCGGAGAAGTTTGTCAACCGCTTCTCCTACAACTTTGAACATGAGGTGTCTATGACCGACCTCTGCAACACCAAACAAAAGAACAGAGAAGCTTTCACTTCTTTCTTACAAAGGTGGAGGAGCCTAGCAAGCAAGCTCCCATGGCCTATTCCTGAAAAACAACTTGTCACCATGTTCGTGGCCAATCTCAATCAGGAATTAGGGTTTCACTTACAAATTCTTTATGTGTCTACCTTTGAAGAGGTCATCGACAAAGGCACTACTGTCGAACGAGCCCTCATTGCCAAGGGCTCCATTAAACTTTACGACCCCAAATCCCACAACAACAACAACAACAACAAGTCCAATCACAACACCCCCAATACCAACAACAATATCAACATGCAATCTAATGATAAATCACGTTATTGGGGGAAGAACAAGAATAATCTGAACGATGGCATCACCGATGTGAAGGCCGTCCAACACATCCAAAACTACACACCTGCACACACGTATGCAGCAAACGCCAATAACCCAAGAGGGCCAAATAAACCACGCAAACCTCGCCGCAATTTCACACAATTAGCAGAACCTATCGAGGACGTCCTCGATAGATGTCTCAAATAAGGAGCAATCACACTCCCGCCTATTAGACCACGCCAAGACAATGACCTCAAAGCAGCATGGTATAATGAAAATGACTATTGCGAATACCACCGCGTGGCAGGCCATAAAATAGCTGACTGTATGCAATTAAAGCATTGCATCCAAGACCTAATAGACCAAAATCTCGTCAGCCTCGAGCAAAGTGCACACCCATCACCAAATGCTAACCTTGGAGCTTACAAGGATCCTTTGCCCAGCCATAATAAAGCATCCTCGTCCAACCTAGCATACAATGTCACTCCACCACCCGCATCTTATGACTCCATTGTCGGCCGCATCGAACCCTCATCCCACTATGTCAACACAATCACCATTCGGGCACAAGCACCCGATTGTGCCGTAACAACCCGTTGAGGCTGTGTCTCAATCCGCACTGCCCCTCCCACTGAATCGACACCCCCATCCACATCTGATCCCCTCCCCCCTCGTCCAAATGCCCATCCATCACCCACCACTCGATATAACCTCCTAGACCATCTAGGAAAGACACCCGCGCAAATCTCCATCCTTGAGCTGCTTCGCACATCACCCTGCCACAAGGACATTCTCGACAAAGCCCTTTTGGAAACACAAGTCCCAGCAAACTTGGATGTCAATCAATTTCAAGCCATGGTCGGCCATATTGCTAGACCACACCATATCACGTTTTCAGAAAAAGATCTCCCTACTTCCGAACACCTACATAATGATGCACTACACATCGAGGTCCGCATTCACAAACACACCATTAAAAGGGTCCTAATAGATGGTGGTTCCAGCCTAAATATATGCACTCTAAAATTGCTAAAACACTTGGGGTACTCAGATGTGATTGTGGATGCTAGCGAGTGTATAATAATCAAGGGATATGATGACACCGAGAGGCTATCCGAGGGCACCATAAAGCTCCCTATTCAAGTGGGACCGAAAATCCTCGAAACAAAATGTCAAGTTCTGGATCTTGACCTCCCCTATAACATTCTTCTCGGCTGCCCATGGATCCATGCCATGCAAGTCGTCCCATCCACTTTCCATCAATGTCTCAAATTCCCCCACAACGACACCGAAGTCACTATTTATGCTAATCCCTGTCCCTTCCAATACTGTAGTTTTCTGGAAGGACACAACCAAACCTTCTGTCCATATAATAAAGCCACCACCCAAACCACCCCCACAACTTCCACCTCATACATAGACCCCGCCAACATCGCCACCACTTCATCCCAAACACCTTCACCACCTGAGGTCAAGATCAAGCTCAACGACCAAGGCTGTGGGGAATACAACCTTCACGACACCTTTTGCGTGGGCTTATTACCCACTCCTAAGACATTTGGCACTCTGAACACAGAGGCAGATGACAGAGTCATCATCAAATGCAAACCCTCGCCCATCTTTGAGAAAAAACACCTTCTGGATCAGGACATACTTGAAGATATTTCATCCTGGCTTTACAAGGATGAGGAAACAACACAAGACATCCCCACCATCCCAACAAACAGTTACGGCAAAGGTTCTGAGATAGTCAAAAGCATGGGTTACAAAGGACAAGGCAGCATTGGCCTTCATGAACAGGGGATTGTAGAACCACTGCAAGCAACAAGAAACCCCTATACTCAAGGGTTAGGGTATGGTCAACCACAACGCATCCTTAATACCGGTGAATGTATCTTAGCCGAGTTTGCTCCAGTTTCTCTAGATATCGACAATGTTAATGAAATGGACTCACAAGACTCCTTTCGCGACTTTGCCGATTTCTTCGCCTCCTCCATTTGCACCATCTACTCCGTCACCACTCTCGCCTCATCATCCAATGACCTACTATTAGTATACCCCGACCTCATTGACTAGGACCAACAAGGACCTCCTATTTTTGATATCGCACCTAATGACGAAGCCATTGCTGAAATGATGGGAGTAAGAGACAACTTCCCCTTGGGAGATCACAGAGCTGGATACATCATGGAACTCAATCCGGTTGCCTATTTTGGGGAGACAACCCCTGCTTCCAGTCACAAAAACACAAAAATAAAACATGGATCTGATGGTGAAAACCATCCCACGATAGTATCAGATCCTAAAAAAGTAAAAATAAATGACGTATCTCCTAGTGAAAACCTCCATGAGGCGCCAGGGGATGGAAGCATGGGCCTCCCTGAAATAAATAAAGTATATCCTGACAGATCACCCATCTTGGTTGAACCAGCTCAGGAAATGAATCTAGGGACAGAGGAAGAGCCCAAAATCACATACAGAGCAGAATCTCTCAGCCTGTTCGAACAGGAAGACTTCTTGGCATTCTTCACACGCAGAAATCGCAACTTTGCGTGGACCTACGTAGACATGTCAGGGCTAGATCCCGCTTTGGTTGTCAATCATGTTGTAGTGCGTCCTGATGCCAAACCAGTCAAACAGAAGCTCCGAAAGATGAATCCTTAGGTGGCCCTTCTTGTCAAAGCAGAGCTCAAAAAGTTACTAGATGTGGGGTTCATACGTCCAATTGATTATCCTAAATGGGTTTCGAATCTAGTACCTGTTGCTAAACCAGATGGCAGAATCCGCTGTTGCACTAACTTCAGAGACTTCAACAAGGCCTGCCCAAAAGATGACTTCCCACTTCCCAACATTGACATGATCGTGGATCTTACCGCAGGGCATGAGATGCTATCTCTCATGGATGTCTTTTCAGGATACAATCAAATCAAAATTGTCGAAGAAGATCAGCACAAGACATCCTTTATATGCCCATGGGGGAAATACTGTTGGGTAGTAATGCCATTCGGCCTAAAGAATGCAGGAGCTACTTATCAAAGAGCAATGACTGTCATCTTCCACGACCTCTTTCACCACATCATGGAGGACTACATTGATGACTTACTCAGCAAATCAAAGACCAGAGAAGAACACTTAGACGTGCTAGCCAAGATCTTTGACAGGCTAGAGCAATATAATGTTCGTCTAAATCCAAAAAAGTGTGTCTTTGGTGTCACTTCAGGTAAATTGTTGGGATACATAGTCTCCAGACAAGGAATCAAGGTGGATCCAGTGAAAGTCAAAGCTATTACTGAAATGCCACCTCCTAAAACCTTGAAACAACTAAGAAGCCTGTAGGGTAAACTACAGTCTATTCACCGATTCATTGCTCAACTTGCTAACAAATGCCAACCATTCCAGCATCTCCTCAGGAAAGATACGGCTTTCGCCTGGACTGCTCAGTGTCAGGATGCCTTTGACCAACTAAAAGCATATCTGGCTAATCCCCCTGTTCTATCTCCACCAAGACAAGGAGAGCCCCTCCTCTTGTATATCTCCGTGACCGACACAGCAATTGGGGCTTTGTTAGCACAACATGATGAGCAGGGGAAGGAAAGAGCCATCTACTACATCAGTCGCACCTTGATTTCCTATGAGCTTAACTACACACAAATTGAACGAGCATGTCTTGCCCTGGTCTTCACATCACAAAAGTTAAGACATTATATGCTCAATCACAAGACTAAGCTCATTGCTAAGATCGACCCACTCAAATATTTGCTAAACAGAGCAGCTCTCACTGGAAGAATGGCAAAATGGGTCATGATTCTCACCGAATTTGACATAGAATACATAGAGAGAAAGGCAATCAAAGGACAAGTCATAGCAGATCAGTTGGCTGAGGCAACTATTCAGGTAGAACATCCTACAATAGCAGAATTTCCAGACGAGGCCATCTTGACAATCACACCAGCCGCAGATACATGGAAGATGTATTTTGATGGATCCTACAGTCACAGAGGCTCGGGGGCAGGCGTCCTATTTGTTACCCCTCAAGGTGACACGATCCCTAAATCATTCAAAATCACATTTCCATGCACCAATAATGTAGCAGAGTATGAGGCCCTCATCACAGGTCTCCGAATGGCCATCCAATGGAAAATAGAAAAACTAATTGTGTATGGCGACTCTCAACTAGTCATCAGGCAAGTCAATAATGAATACAAAACCAAGGACAATAAGCTCCTTCCCTATAAGAAGATGGTCGATGACTTTAAAGATTATTTCGGTGACATCCACTTTGAGCAGATCCCAAGGTTAAACAACAAAGCGGCAGATGCCATGGTGACCATCGGATCTCTGGTAGACATGAAGCAAGGCAGCAAGAAATGCGAATTCCTGATCGAAGAGCTCCCCATCCCAGCATATGACGTTCCCCAATCTGAACTAGTGTGCGAAATCGTTGGTCCTTTATCCCCCTGGTATCAGGAAACCTACCTCTACCTTCACGATAATATCCTCCCCAACAACCTATCCCCATCACAGAAAAAATCCTTCATTCGTCGAGCCTCCCGTTTCATCCTTGTAGGTGACACCCTCTACAAAAGGAGTCTTGATGGCACGCTTCTACGATGTTTAGACTCTAGGGAAGCCGAGGCAGCTTTGGAAGAGGTACACGCAGGTATTTATGGGGCACATTCAAGTGGGCCAGCTCTTTCTAAAAAGATCCTAAGGACTGGCTATTATTGGCCCACCATGGACAAAGATGCACATCAGTTTATCAAAAAATGCCTCCCATGTCAACGGCATGGCGATCTCATCCACGCCCCAGCACAGGAGCTGCAACCAATCACAACACCATGGCCTTTCTCACAGTGGGGACTCGACCTCGTAGGGAAAATCCATCCTCCATCTTCCAACGGCCATAAATTCATAATCACTGCTACCGAATACTTCACAAAGTGGGTGGAAGCAATACCACTCACCTTCACCATAGGCATCCAAATCTCCAAGTTCATTCTCCACTACATCATCTGCTGCTACGGTATCCCTCATTCCATTGTCACTGATAATGGGAAGCCATTCAAAAACCAAGAAGTTCACACTTTGTGCGAAAAGTTCGACATCAAACACCGATTCTCCACGCCATATTACCCCCAAGGAAATGGTCAAGCAGAGGCTTCTAATAAAACCATCCTCCGCATCTTAAAAAAGACAGTCAATGAAGCTGGCCACGACTGGCACCTCCAACTCAACCCTGCCCTATGGACTTACCGCACCAGCATCTGCACTCCTACCGGAGCCACTCCATACTCACTAGTATTCAGATCTGAAGCCATTTTACCTATAGAGGTCGAGCTCCCATCCCTCTGAGTATCATTGCAAAACATTATCTCTGATGAAGACTATCGCATCGCAAGGTTGCATCAACTTGAACTATTGGATGAGAAACGCCTAACTGCATTAAATCACTTACAGGCATACCAAAACCGCCTCAGAAGAAGCTACAACAAAAAGATCAGAACCAGAAAGTTTGAGGTCGGTGACCTGGTCCTAATGGAAAATCAAAAGAACCTGCAAGAGCGTCCGAAGCAAGGAAAGTTTGAACCTAATTGGCTAGGACCTTATGTCGTCACTGTCGACTATGGGTCAAGAGCTTATCAGCTTGCAACACCCGAGGGGCAGCCTCTAGATGAGCCGATGAACATCTTGCATCTCAAGTGATTCTATGCATAACCCATCTGGTACCACAAGTCAAAAAATCAAAAAAATACAAAAAATTAATCAAACACCAAAAAATCAGAAAATCAAGAAAAAATCAAAGTGGAATAAAAACTTCCAATGGTGAAAATCACCTCGGTGATGCCTTGGATAAGTACCATGGTGAAAACCTATTTCAGGCGCCATGCATAGTGGCCGGTTCTACCATCTAATAAGTCCTCTTTCCATCATAACACTCCATACCCACGCATCCCATGGCTTGAAATTCTGAAACATCAAGTTTGTTCCCCCATTCCGCACTACCTCACCCACCCAAAACCCCATCCATGGAACAAGGATCCTTGTAAGCTCTCCTTTGTATAGTTCATAAAATCAGAAAATCCAAAAACATCATAAAATCAGAAAATCCAAAAACATCATAAAAATCAAACACCAAAAAAAAAAAAATCCTAAAAAATAGAAAATCCCAAAAACAATCACCCCATGCATCAATCTCGCATCCCCTCACGATCATCTAAACACACATCAACCCTCATCACATCCCATCGCAAACCATTCCCACATCATCAAGTCTTGCCAGAACTACATATTCATTTCGCTCGCATCTTAAAAGTACCTTGATCCCGTGGACACAGGGTATGTAGGTAGTTTGGAATACGATGGATGTTTCCAGTACTCAGGTACCTAAGATGCACCCATCCCACCTGTTGGGATGGTTCTCACTCACTGAGCTTTCTAGATCTACGAAACGATACGCATGCTACGTATACCATTGAAACATGGTCCCTCGCGCAAAAATCATCAAGCAATATACCAACTCTAATCTTACATTTGGCCCGAATGTTCTTTTGCCCATCTTCCAAAACTCTCCAATCAAAACAGATCTGCGTCCTAGGATATGTCTTTCCTACAATGGACAAAAATCTATCATTCTATCATCACGTCTCTTGGCAAGAGCACACAAAGGCTATTTGTATCTTTCGTTGGTCTTTTTGCTTATTGATTTTTATCCTTTTGTCTCGCTCCAAGTAATCTCCAAAGCTACCTTGATCTCATTATATCATGGTACGTAGCGGATAGCCCTTGGAGTAGACATAGTCATTGTTTCGGAATGCTGTGCTTGTGGGTTGGTTTCATTACTCCAAGAATAGTATTCATATATTGAAGTCCGGGTCAGTTCTAGTATGATGTGTCCTATTTGCATATACAGGTACAAACACCTTATATGCATTATTCACACTCACTGCTATGAGTCCCCTTCCTCCACTAGACAAGATTATACTACCTTGGGCATGCATGAAATCAACCTATTATTTGTGGGTCTAGTCCATGCAATCGTCGGATATACATCATCACCTAGGTCATTTCATACCTTTGTGAACTGTATCCTACATTTCTACATTAAACTAAGAAATGCTCTCAATTAATTTTGTGCAACTATTGCTACTAGCTCACAATCATCATCCTAATCACTCAGTCACCTATCCCATATCGGCCTAGATTTGATAAACACTTTTCAACCCCCCCCAATCTAACTCCCTCACTAACCTCATCTTCCCACCATATCTCCACTTAACACAACCTGAGCCAAACCAAACCCCAACCCCTCCCCCTCCATGACGTGGTGTCTTCTGACCTAGCAAGCCTCCAATCTCCCCATCGCCATCCCCTAGACGCTCCCACCCCTATCATCCCCATCACCTAACACGCTCTCCCACAGTCTCACCCCTCAGGGTCCTCACAAGGAACATCATGTGTATTAGGACTAGGCCATCTCACTTATCACCTAGTATGCATACCACCTATCACCTAAATTGCATCTAAGCATTGCATTCTAGGTTCATTTTAATCCCTTTGCATAACATCTTAGGTTCATTTTAATCCATTTAATTTGCATTGCATTCTAGGTTCATTTTAATCCATTTAATTTGCATTGCATTCTAGATCCATTTTAATCCATTTGCATCATGTTTTACTCCATTGCATTCTAGGTTCATCCATTTAAATTTGCATAAAACAAAAGTAGGTTCATTTTAGCTGCATATCATTACACATCATATCATGTTCATTTATCACATAGGTGCATGATAAAATTAAAAATAGCATCATCACATTGCATTCCATACATATAAACATCTCATAAACAATTAGTTTCCTTACAACATCATCAGCATCACCATTGAAACAACATATACATCTAGTGGCATATACATAATTCCATACATTTTCATCCCTAATAAATGTTCATTAGTCCGCATATTTAGTTACATCATATAGTCCATAAAATCACAACACCATGCATATATCACAAAAACATCCATGCATCTACCAAATCACACACATCATTTGAAACAACATCACACATCCACAACATATAAAACATAACATGTGCATCCATCATATAAGCATCATCACAATAGAACATCATAAACCATCAGAAGTATCGCATCATATATAATCATCGCAAAAACAATGTACATCGCTCACATCATCAAAAAATAAAGTGTCCTGATACAATGCCTCTAAGGGCTAACATGGTATAACTATCACATCGAGGATCCTCTCTCTGAGGGAGTAGGAGATGCTGACCCTGGTCGAGCCTGTGATCCTGACGGTGGCTGTGGCTGTGGCGCTACTAGTACCTGAGGACCCTGCTGGGGCACATGTGAGGGAGGAGGCATCGTCTGCTATACTGACTGCACAGATCTCGATCTATGTGATCTCGATGCCCCAGATCTGCTGACCTGGCTATAACTCGGTGCCTGTTGCACCGCGGGCACGGCTGCATAGTACAACCCCTGATAATACTCCGTCCGTGCTCTGGCCTGGGCTAGCTCTCCCTATACCTGAGATATCTGTCCCTGTGCCTGGCTCAACTGCCCCTATATCTGATGTGCATGCACCTGTGCCTGAGCCAGCTGGGCCTGCATCCCTACCAAAATCAGGGCAAGTCCCCCACCCACAGCTTGTACACTGCTCAACGCAGTCTCCGCCTGATGTGCTCTCACGAGCGCTGCATCCCACTCTATCCTCAAATCCTCCATGTCCTCTCGAGCCTGAGCTGAGGCCCTCGCAGCTATCCCAACTCAGCCTCTCGGCGCCCTAACGCCTCCTCTAAGCTGGCCACCTGAGCACGTAATGTCTCCACCTCCTCCGTCTCCTCCCGTGGCCGTCGCCGAGGTGTCAGCCTCTCAACCTCTGTCGCCACCCCTGCCCCTAAACTACCTGCCCCGGTATCATGTCTACCGACCCGCAGCTGCTCCACCCGTGATGGAGATAGATCACCCTGCTCCGTCCATGGCTGTCCACTGCGCCACCGCGGTCCTCTACACTGTCGTCCGCCCCTAACCTGGGCTTGCTGTGCTGGAACGTCCTACCCCACCTGTCCCTGTCTTGCTACCGCTACTGCCAACTCCTCTACACGCTAGCCATCTCTCGCAATCACCCTCTCCTCCCCATCATCCATCACCTCCACAAGATAGTCCTCCACAACCTCATCTCCACCCCCATCCGGATCATCTCCACCCCTATCTCCCTCATCCTCTGATACCTCCACCATCGGATCTGTCAATCGAGTGGGCCGATGCATCTGCCGCCATACCTCATAAGCAGGTGTAGTACCTGCATCCCTCACTGTGCTCCTCCAATCCCACTGAACTAGCTGAAGTGCTGCCAAATCATTTAGCGCAACCTGTGGCTGTAATGGTGCGGGCCAGTGGGCTATATCCCGCGGCATCCGTGCATATATCGCCATCTGCTGAGGTGTATCCTGTACCAGTCCAAACTGACGCATAACCCACGAGGGTAGGTACATCTCTATGGTACGGTCTGCACAACCCATAAGATATCTCTGCTGAAATATGTATGGGAGATGAGTCACATCATCGGGTGACTCCTCACAACCAATAGATGCACGCCATACCACGCTAATCACGTCATCCAATATCCGCCGCCAGTGGCGGACCTATCCAGTGTATGTATACTATACATCCCGATACAAGAACACAAATGCCTCAAATGACCGCCGATAATAACCGCATGTCGGCCGTGTCACAGGGATATGCTCCCAAATCCATACGTGTAGCAGCGTCACCCTAGCAGATAAAGCCCTGTCATGAAGATAAGCGACTGTGTGCATCTCGTGAAGCAGCTGTGCTAGCATCACCGGCCCCCATGCATAGACAATATCATGGCTCACCATCCCCTCTATCATCCCGCCCCAGCCCACAGGAAAACCTCTGCCTCGCCTATCTGGCATCACCACACCTCCAATCAGCGCACACAAAAATAAGGCAAAGGGATCTGCACCCGCTACCAGCATCCTATCATAATCCAACTCCCTCCCATCTGCCGAAAAAACCACGTGCTCTGCTCCGAACACTCTGATCAATGCAGTCCACCCCCTCTTCGTGTCATACCTCACACGTCGACCTAGAATCGGTAGCTTGAGGATGCGATAAACATCCTCAAGTGTGATGGTCATCTCTCCTGTCGGCAGCAGAAAGCTACAAGTCTCGGTGCGGTATCACTCCACCATGGCCGTCATCAGAGCTCTATGAGCTCGCAGCACTGGCATCGATGCCACCGTCCAAAGCCCTAGCCTCACCAGTCGAGGCCGCCATGCCTCATCAAACAGCGGCATCACGGATCGCACTCGTCGCTCCTGCGACTGCAGTATAAACCACTGTGTATCCTGCATCCACCACTTCTTCGTTAGATACTAACTTATTTTCCCCACACACACTTTTTCTTCTAAATATCTCACAGGCCCAAATCATGTGGCCCCACATGGACAGTCCCTAGTGCCATTTTTACAATGGCGCTACTTTTCCCTACCCATTGCGCCAATACAGATAATGGCGCCACTGCGCGCCCTATATCGCGCCAATCCAGACGATGGCGAAGCATTCCATTTTCGCGTCAATATCTACTATCGCGCTAAAACATACAATAGCGCTATTCCCCATTATGGCACTATTCTAGACGATAGCGCTGTTATAACCCTAATATGGCACCAAAACACCATATTTTTTTCTCCCTGAGTTTTGGTGCTAATCCAGACGATGGCGCCAATATTTCCCCCAAATGGCGACAAAATCGCCCTACACTACCCTGGCGGATAGTGCTAATCCGCAGGATTGCTCTAATTCGCCTTATCTTTAGCGCCACGCGCTCCAAACCCATATCCCAAAACCCAAAAAAATGTACGTAAAATGAAAAATCACAAAGTTCGGGTTGGGCCCTACCTGGGGTCCCGCCTCGGGTGACCGCCCGACCTCTCGGAATCGCTCTGAGATGTGATGAAGTCACAGGAATTGTGGGTTGCGCTTAGCCATCTCTCCTTTGTCTTTTCTTCGACAAAGTCAAAAGTGTGCCAATGTGGCACTCTTTGGGACCACTTTGCCTAATATAGTGGGCCATGTCATCCTTCCATCTTTCCTTTTGTCCTCCAGGGTGCAGATCTCAGCCTTTTTCCTCCGTTTTTCCTCGTACCATCTTCTTTTTCCCCCACCTCTCCAACTGTCACTTCTATCGCATCCTTTCGAGAGCTTACCTACAAAATTTTCACTTTCCTGCTAACCTCTCGAGGGGGCATCCCCTATCCATCTCATTCCTTCCCGACAGCTGGGGCATATTTTTCTTCGACTTGACGCCACTTCCCTCCTAGGTCCTGACGCCACGTCAAAGAGGGGCAAATGTAGACACCTAAAAATGTCTCGACCACCAAACTGACTCCCGACATCCCTAAACATACCAATTTCCTTTCCAACCAATTAATTAAATTTTTATTTAATTAATTACCCCTTTCATTTCTTAAATCCACACCATTTCATCCCCAAAATTGAATTAATTTTGTTGATTCAATAGTCCAAACCTTAGCCAATTGATTTAATAAATATGCAAAATTTATTAAATCAATTCCCCCATTTTTCCTAAATCCAATTAGTTAGTTAAAACCATGTCAACTAATTAATCCAGTCTACTAATTAGCCTATCCCTACCCTAGACAATTAAATAGCTATTATTTAATTGCCTACTCTAGCCTACCTCATCCTAGCCTTAGGATTAATTAATTAAATCACCGATTAATTAATCTTATCCCCCCTCTAATCCCTCTACTAATTTGTTTCAGCCACATTAATTAGGTTAATCACCTTAATTAAGTGACTCAAACCCTCATTAGCACTTCTCTCCACATCCCCCAAATTTAAAATTCAAATAAATCACACATCACATTTACTCCTCTTACACATCCCTTACACATGTCATAACTCATAAATATCCACTCTTCCCCAAATGAATTTTTAATTCATTTTACCCTTCCCCATGTGAATTTTTAATTCACAAATAATCCATCTCACCCAACCTCATTTATTCACCTATTTCCCAAAAATGAATAAAAGATTTACTTTTATTTCTAGCCCTCCATCTTCCAAGATCAAATCTAGGCCCTCCACATCACTTTCATCCTCCACCATTGATCTCTCCAATCAATCTCCACCCTTGGATCAAAATCCCTTCCAAAAAGTCTATAAATACCTCTCACAAGTCATTTTCATCATCCAAGTTTATGCAAAGTTACCATGCCAAAATCATCCTTGAGTTAGATAGTGAGTTGCACAATTGAAGAGCATTTCACATTTGAATCCATAGTCTAGGGATCATCTTGGTCTTGGGAGCTTCTTTTGGGTGCAAAGGCTCCTTCTTCCCTTGATGGGATTAGGTTTTGCATGTGAGGTATAATCTTATGTTTTATTGCATTTGATTTAATGTTTTTACCTTCATTGCTTTATCTAATCTACAAATGGGTTCCCTCCAAGAAGTTTCCAAGTGTTTGCCTTTCGAAGTGCAAGGAATAAAACCTGAAAAAATGGCTAAGTCCAAGAGAGTCCTAGTTTTTTCCTTGTGTTTTTTGCCTTTGTTAGAACTTCGGAGTTCAGCCTTCTGTCTTCAATCGTGCCTTTCCTATTGGCTCTGAATTACTCCTTGGTAATTCGTAAAATTGCCTAAGTGTTTTGGGTGTCAGAGGTTGAAGTGGTCTTTCATCTTCTTCCGGGTAGGTAGAAGGGTGAGGGCCCAACGACCGAAGTCTAACAGAGCTTTAATTTTTCTAAGTGTTGCGGGCGTCGACAAGCAGGAGGTGTCTTCTCTTTCTTCCTTTTTGTAGGTGGAAGGCACGATCGCCGAAGTCCAACAAGATTTCATAGAGTTTCTAAGTGTTGCGGGCATCGGTGATTAGGAGGTTTCTCTTCCTCTTTTCTTTTTGAAGACGGAAGGCGGAAGGTCCGATCGTTGAAGTTCGGTGAGCTTCAAAATCTTTCTAAGTGTTTTGGGATCAAGTGGTTCCTTTCTTCTCTTCTAGAATGAACAATGTATGGTGAAGGCCCGATCTCCAAAGCTCGATGGTTTCCCTTTGTTCTTTTCGGACTTTGGATATTAGGGTTTCCTTCTTCACCTTTTCAAAGGTCAATTACTTGGTGGAAGCTTGATTTGTCAGGGCCCGACTATTTTGCCTTCCTTGCTCCTTCCATTGGCTAGGAATGTGCCAACAACCTTTAGTTTCATTAATTATATTTCCTATGGTTCCTTAGTTTGCCATTTTGCCGATTTGTCAACTGATCGAGGGAAAGAGAGATGAAAGACAAAGAGAAGAAACAGATAGGTAAAGGAAGTGAAGGAAAGTCCTTTATTGGCAAAATGTATGGTTCGCGAACCTGTCAGTTTGCCGACCGACTAGTTTGCCAATGGGGTGATTCACCAACAAAAAAGATGCAAGGGAAAGAAAAGACAAAGAAGCATGCCTTTGTCACAAAAATGGATGGTTCGCGAACTGTAAGGTTCATCGACGAAGGTTTTCTCCAACAAAGAGCGCACAAAATGAAAATGAAGATGAAGATAGCAAAGACAAAAGAGACAAACAAAAGATAGTTTACCACGCCTGGAGGATTTACCGACAAAGAAGAAGACACGGAAGAAAAGGAAATGCTAATGAAGTTCATGAACCGAAAAGTTCATCGACTTCATAGTTTGTCGATAAGGCAAAAGGCTGACAAAGAAGAACAAAGAGCCGAAGAGATATAGAGAAAGAAGGAAAAGAAAGACACTCCAAGGTTCATGATAGAAGAATTTTGTTGATAAGGCATTTATTGAAATGTAAAAATCAAATGTAAAGAATGAAGTATAAATTTAATAGTGTAAAATATTTTAAAGTTATTTTTAAAAATATTTTAAAGTGTTGAAAAATCTTTACAGACATTTTTGGCAGGCTTTTTTATTTTAAACGCCCATTTGCTCCTTGGCTGCCATGAATGCAGAATTGATGAGGATGCACAGGTTGGTGGCAGAGTTAGGTGGAATTAATTGCTGGAGTAATGGCAGTTGGTGGGGTAGTTTGTTCCCACCCAGAATGCAGAAGAGAAAATATTGCTATATATACATGATCTAGAGATGTTTTACAGGTTGGACATTGAACCAATTGTCTGGTCTACAAGTGCCTTAGGTTGATTTTAGGGCTTCAAATCAAGCCAGTCTGGGCAATGAATGGAGGAATTCATCTAATACAACATAGGAAAGGATTGTAACACACATCTTCATGCAGTGTTGTGTCTCCATGGCATATTGTGATGATTCAGGGGAATATATGAACCCATTTATGTATTTTCTTGTACCACACTTTTTGGTATGTTGTAACAGGGACTTGATAATGTATGATAACATTTAAATCAATACAAGCTTTGTGTTGGGTCATTTATTTTATTGCAAGTCGATCATTGTAATTTTGCTTGGGATTAATAAGTATGCCCAGCGTAGGAAATGCAATATGAGAAATGTACATGTGAACACATTTTAGTTTTGTGTTGATGCTTATTCGATCCAATCCTCTCTCTTTATTGTTTATGACTCAGTTGCCCAATGGAGTGGCCATCGATCCATATTGGGGATGGATCAATCACCATTTTAATCAAACCCTCATCCTGTTAGCTGTAGGAGTAGGAATAGATTTAGTTTAGGGTTCTACATGTCCATGATTCAATGTAATAACTAGGGATAAATCTGAAGTGACACAAAACTATTTTTAATCATTGGTGAATTATGTACGTGTATGCCTACACTGTGTATCTTGTGTATGAGAAGTTAAGTGGATTCATATCAAGGAGTATAATATTGCCATGTTCGGGTGCAATTGCATAATGCATGCAGTAATCAACTTAATCAGAGGCTTGTGTAGCCAGTTTGTCTTGCCCAATGACAACTTTGGGGGTCAAGTGTACATTGGGTATGGCTATGTTTGTTTGTTTGTGTTCTATTTTATGCCTCTAAGAATATCCCTCCTAGGTCTAGATGAGTCTGAAGTGTAGAGGAGCATACCCACTCATGTCAGTTGGCCAAAACCAACCTTAACCTGTTGATAAACCTCTTTTAATCACCCTAATGACACCCTTGGCCTAGGTGATTGTAAAATGTTTTAGGGTTTCAGGTTGTAGTTATTTTGGGAACCAACAATGTTTACCATCAAATTTAACCATTGTCAATAAAAGACATTATTTTTGGTGATTAGCTTCCAATAAAATAAACCATGATAGATAAATCAAACTCCAATTAAAATGATCCATTGCTCTCATCAAGTTATAAACACAAGTTATATTATAGGCTTGAATTATGTGCTAGATGTTTTTCTCTAGAGGAGACCTTGCATTGAAAGAAATATTTTGGATTTGCAATTACCTTGTAAAATGAGAAGATGAAGTGTAATAATATTATCAGTAGGGAAGTTACTACATAAAATCATGACATGATGTGAAAGGGAATTTTTTTTGCTTTATTTAATCTTTTACAATACGATCAAGGCATAATTATTGTAGGTGTGTTTATTTACACGGTCAGGTTATTTATGTTTTTTATTACACAAACTCACTATAATCATAAAGTGAAATGCAAGGAAATACAATTTAGCCAATTGAGCAGGCATTAGGGTTGTTATCACTACAAATGATTGGTAGAACATGATATCTCCATTGTCTCTATATTTTCTTCTTGTAGTGTGGGACAACTATAGAATTTATGTATTTTTATTATCTTCTTAATTATAGTTTGAAGAGCTTTCCATATCTTTTGTAGGGATCAAATTGTATGTATGTATATGTGTGTGTGTGTGTGTCGAATTTGAAATTGAATCTTTGTGCTTGCACCCTTATTATGTTTATTTAATATAGTGGACTCTTGCTATATTTATTTAATAGTGGACCGCATAATCCAATTTGAAATTGAATCTTTGTCCACTTACAACTATAGTGGACCATATAATCCAATTTGAAATTGAATCTTTGTCCCCTTACAGCTATCAAATACTAGGTAAGGAAATTCTTCTTAATTCAAAATATAAAAATAAAAAGTGTGTCATACCGAATTGTTAAGAAAATAATATTACAATGTGAAATTATTCTTACACAAGCTTAGATTTACCTTGTTAAATCAAAAAAATTGGTCACATTCTTTGCTAAAATTATTACTTGCATGACAATTGATTTTAATGACCACTTAAGAGAAGGCCCAAATAGAAAGGAAGGAATCGGAGCAACAAACCAACAACAACACACATGTTTGCATTAACTATAATACAATATATTGCATTATAAAAAACCTCAAATGGAAAAGAAAGCAAACGAGTGCTCATGAAAGGGCCATACTTACTCAATCCTTCCCTCTATAATCTCACCAAATCCTAGACAAAGAATTTCCTCTATACTGTGGTATGAGTAAAGGAGCAGAGCTACAAGTTTAGCATTTTTTGTATTGATTTGTAAAATGTGGGGAAAGTGCATATCAGCCAAGGTAGATGGGGGTGAGCATGAAAAAAAGTTGGAGGTAGGAAGTCGATGTAATGCTAAAAAGGCTTCATTCACTTCTATTTGGTGACTAGGGTTGGCTCTACACTTAACTAGCTTCTTGGAATCACAATTTGATAACACCGATACCATCGATGAAATTTACATCAATCCAATTTGAAAGGATGCCTATGCCAAAATTCATGCAACTAGCCAAGTTTTGGAAGCTGACTCTACCAAAATTGAGGGTGTAATGGTCTCTCAGCCCATGAGACACAAACAAAACCTATTCTCTGAACATAGTGCATTAATGTACAGGGGTAAGTGCATCAATTCCTCAAGGTATTTGAATATTTGAATCCTAAATATATCATTCTACATTTTTAAACTAAAGCCACAAAAAAATTGTGACCCCGAACTCACACTTAAATTCTTTTATAAATAGAGCATGTTGCTCTAGAATCTCAATGATCAAATTTATGGTGCCTCATATGATCCTTCCATGCTTTGCTAAAGATCAAAATATCATAAAAAATTATCAAACAATTGCCTCAACTAACCACTGAATACCTGATTTATCATGAATTGGAAAGTACCTAGTGTGTTAGACAAATTAGATGGCATGACCAAGAACTATGTGTGTCCAATAAGGCATTTAAAATTGTCTTGTACACACATTCCTTGCAAACATAGATCTAATGGTGGCTTGATATCAAATCATTCTTTGAGAAATAAGGAGTAATAATGGCATGCTTACAACTAATTTCTAACTCTATGGCATTTTGGAATCCTTTATCTAATAGTGATCATGGGGACATATTATTGAACATCATACTATGTTAATTTGGAAGCATTCAAATATCAAAATAAAGACTATGTTGCTTCCCGTAAAATGAGATGGTATGCATGTCCTCCATCACTAAACATCATGTTATCCCAGCAACTTGTCCCTTGCAAGAATTCCTTATTTGTGACTACTCCCAGGGATCCATTAGAGACACCTCCAAGCACAACATCATTTCCTTCAAATGTAAACTTTAGCTCCCTATTTTGATGGATCTGTAGAAACTCACCAATAGAATACAACCATTGTACAACTATAACCATTTCAGTTCTCATAGCATAGAATGCATTACATACATTATGCTCACACATGGTTACATGGAGTTGCTTGCTAATCTAGGTGCATGGAATGGTAAATCTATTAGCAACAAAGAGTTTGTTCCCATTAAAATCTATAGTTTTTGTGTGTCTCACAATGTCTTCCTTTTGTAGTTCATTGGTTAAAATCTAGGATCCCACACCATCATGCATGAAAATTTTTGAAGTTGAGAGAAAGGATCCCATTTCCATTTTGTACCCTTCATCTTTTCATCATTGTTAGAATACTTCCCATTATGACAAAAACATTGTAATGACAATATGAAAAGAATACAATAAACCCTTTCTACTACTATCATGCTTATTTCTTGAGCTGTAATCACATAGGAAATCAAAGTTTTTATCTTCTTTTGCTGATTTGGAGATTGTTTCAATAGAAATGTAGCAATAATGCCATCCTCAAAATGAAGATCATCAATTGAAACATCATCCTTATATTCATGCCCATCAACATAGTTAATTTGTAAACCATTCCCACATACCAATGGTTCAATGTTTGAAAACTCGATAGGTGTTTTGTGGACACCATTAGAAATCATTGGAACATTTTATTCATTATTAAATCTTTATCTTCAACATGCAAAGTTGATTTCTCATTAACTTCATCAAAAATAATATTTTCCTGATGTGAGAGCTCACTAGAAATCATTGGAATATTTTTCAATGATAGGATTTTTACCTTCAACCTCTGCAACTTGTTATACCTCTAATTCAATTCTTTCTTCTATTTGTAGGTCAACTTTATCTAGTTCATTCTTGATGATTTGTTCTTTAATAACTTGTTGTGGCTCAAGTGTGTCTATTATTGTCTCTAGTTCCATTATCTTGTTTTCTAGCTCTTTATCTTACTTTTCCTCTTTTTGTTTCAACTCTCTTATGTAGTCATACAAACCTCTTTTGTTTTGATGCCACCTTTCAAGTGCCTCCAAATACTTGTCAAAAGATATTGCAACTTTAAAAGCTTCAGATTTACCTTGGTACTCCTCAAAGATTCTGGCAGCCTCAAGTTTGTTATATTCCATTATTCTAGAAACATATTGTACTTCCTTTCCTACTTCTAAAATTTCATCAGTGCCTCTTGAAGAGGATCTACATTTTTCTCTCAAAGTTCCCTTCATGATACTAGATCTCTCTTTCACTAGGAAGCATCAACAACTTGGTTTACCCTATAGGCTAACAAGATCAAAGACTTGATACCACTATAATGTCCCAAATTGTTTTTTTTTAAATACTCAAATCTAAAATATAATCAACCATTACAACATAAAATATGTTGAAATAATCATGATCAAATTTATATGACAAAATCTAGAACATACAATGCTGATTTTGCACAAACTATGTCATAAAATTCACTCAAATTTACACATATGAAATACTTCTTTACCCAAATCATGCATGTGGTTATTTTATATTCTTCAGATCAAAAAAATGTTATAATAACATAAAATGTATAACAATACATGCAAATACAAAAATCTAGAAATATGCCTTGCTTGATGTAAATTCTTCCTCTCATATCTACAAAGAAAACACTAAAAACTATGTTGAAACACACAAGATTCACCACCATGTTGGAGCTGATTTATATAGATGAAATATATAGAAAAATACTATCATAAAATAGAAATAAAAACAATGAAAATAGTATTCAGATCTCCAAATAAAACCCTATATGTTGGAGCTCTTTCTACACACTTCACACTTCTCCAAACTGAACTACACTTACAAATATGAAACTAGAGATCTAATGCAATACTAAGCTACTCCAAAATGATGCAATGTACAAACAAATATTTTCATAAATTAGAAATTACATATATACATAAAAATAAGAAAACTTGAGAGCAAACTATGCATGTTGGAACTTCCTTCTTAACAGTCTTGCAAAAACAAAATATCTACAATCTTTTTAGCACATATGTAACTTTTGAATGAAATTGTCCTTAGGATTTTAGAGGGTTTTCATCCTCCAATCTCCAAGAAATCCAAGGGGTTTCATCCCTAGACTTTAATTGAATGAACACAAGTGCTCAAGCAATTTTTGGTACATGAAAAATAGATCCAAAAATATGAAACTGTCTAGCATTAAATAGATGTTAAATGCCCAACTTGGGGACCCAAAATCCAACGCTCCTTTATTGGAAAAACAAATAAAATATTATTTCTACTCTTTCCTCAAAAATCTTGTCATAGTCATTATTGGATTCATGGCAAAAAATAGGAAATAACTCCCCATTGCAAGTTGTCATAAAATCTATCATAGAATTAACTATAATGAGGTGCCACGTGATCTTGAAAGTTACTAATTACTCCATAAGAAACCCCACACCCCATTTTGGGTTGCCAACACAATAAAATAATAAAATATATTTAATATTCAATTGGTACCAATTAAACAACTTGAAAATATAAATTAATCACGAGTCCAATAAATAAATTATTTCCCAAACTCCTTCCTTAACCCATGGAAAAATATTGGAATGAGATTTTTTCCATAAAATTAAATTAACTAAAAAGGGGACTTACACACTTGCAAAATATAAGCCTTTATAGGAGTATCACCAACCAAAGATTTGGAGTAATTATGGTAGCATAACAATACCTACAAAACTCACTATTAAAACCTTCATCTCAAGCACCCAATAAATAGGAGACATATTACATGAAACCACCAAATGGTAATTAGGTAACCATGAGCTAAAACCACCCAAAATGTGGCACCCAAATCCCTAGTTAGAAATCCAACACTCAAATCCCAAGATGAGTCCACATGCTAAAAATAACATAGTCTTTCCACCTACCATAAGCTCGACACGATCACTCACCAACTTGGCTGCACCATTTTGGTTGCATTATATCCATTCAAAGATGCCTTATGACATGTCATAACAAGCATCATAAGTTGTTCAATAAGTGTAACTCCTCTTACAACTCTTTTACATGTCATAGATGTTTTTACATTTCCAAAGTGAGAGGCCCAACTTTTAGAGGCCATAACTTTTGATCCAAGAGGTCATTTGGGCCTTTTTTTTTAAATTATAGAGCTTGAAGAGATATATGTACCATGTATCCCTAGAAGTGATACCAAACAACTTGGAATTATTTTTGAGGCTTGAAATGACCTCTACAGCCTAGAAATTGAGTTTTTTCTGTTCTATAGCCTGAAAATTGCATTTTTACATTCTAAACATTAGGAGCAACATTGCAATGCCTTTCCTAACAAATGTAGCACATCCTTTCATCACCAATAAACAAGGTCTATTTCACTCATTCATTAGTTTTGGATCTAGGTTTTCAACATGGAGCCATGCTTCCACTTATTTGCTACCAAATAGGAAATGATTTTCATAGGCCATGTCACTAAGCAAAGAATGAATAACATTTTTGTTATTCAATCTAGGACTATTGATAGTGCCATTAGGGACATTATGGGTTTAGATTATCTTAAGGTACATGCTTGTAATAGGATTAATAATGACATTTCTTCAGTGTTTGTCTTGAATCTCCTTGAACTCATCATGGACAAGGGTTTGGTAAAATTTGTGGCAAAATATTATGTGAGGGGTAAATTTCTTGATGGTCTACACAAGGCACTTGAGATAATTGCTCCTATGGGTGCTAGGCTATACTCCACTGCCAAATATGAATTCAAATGTTTGGTTTCCATTGCTACTTTCTAAAATCTAAAGGAATATTTCCATGATTTAATGCATGCAATAAAAAAGGGGATGCTAGAAGGGAATTTGGGAGATGCTACAAAAACTTTGAATTATCTAGAGGCCTCTTTCAATCCCCCTCTCCTCACATGGAATGAGCTAGATTCAAGCAAGCCAATTAAGCTACCAAATACATCATCCACAATGTAAGGCTAATAGTAGTAGATGGTTCCATGGACATCAGTCCCAACACCAAGATAACAGGAGTCTTACTCTAGGTTTTTTCCTCTTCTTCATTATCCAAATTTTTGTTATATAGTTAATATATAGTTACTATACTTAAGAATTAGTAAAGTATGTAGTTGTTCATGCTTTGAATACTCGTGCTTGCCCAAAATATCTTTCTAGTTTTATATGCAGCACACTAGTTAAACTACATAAACTTTTTTTTGTTAATACTATGGTTTAATACAATGGGGGTAGACCCTAAGTCCACTTTTTTCTATCAAAAAATATATATAAGTTGGACATATTTATGTAAATAGAATTAGTATTTTCAATTGTAATTATTAATAATTACAAGTATTATTATAATTGTTTTTATTACTACACACAACATACTAGTTTTCAAGGGCAACTATAAGCTTTAAATTTGGCATTAGTGTCCTAGTGCTCTTGTTACAACGTGTTAGCATTATTTCTTACTCATACATTATGAAATATTGTTATCTCCATATTTACCTTTATAATTTTTTAATTATGTCTTGCTTACAAGAACCAAAGCGATTTGGGCACCTTCATTTCCACCATGTTTAAATATATAAATGATGTCTTATGTTTATGTATGGACAAAATTTTATTGTTGTCCCTTTATTTTAAATATTTTATATGTTAGAAAAGAGATAGATGATCAATGAAAATGAAAGTAATTATTATATAAGTGACATATTTAATGATAACACTTATAACAAGATAGTCTTATTAAATCAAAGGAAAGTAATAACAAAAATAACAACTCCAGAAATGTGTTGGTCATTGAAGTATAAAACATAATTTATATTTGAATGATACAATTCAACACGGACTATCAATTAAGAACAATTTGATAACAAAATCTCCACTTCATTATATTCTCACTAATTGTAGTTGCACAAATACAAATTAAACTATTGACGTGGATTAGTTCATTTTCATAATTTGAGAAAAGTGAGTAGTGGATTTGGTTGTAGAATTTATATGAAGTAGAGTTTGCAATTAAGGAAGACTACACACATTTATATTGGATCTTTTTTTCTCCTTAGTGTTCAACAATGTTTAACCAAATCTTGTTTTCAAACATATATTAAAGAAGGAAACTTGTTTTCAAACATATAATTAAGAAGGAAACTATGTCACTAACAAATTGGCCCACAATGAACGGTTGCATTCATTCTCACATACTTAAGGATGATTGATTGACCAAGTAATTGGACAATTTAGTTATTGTGTGCTTAATAAATGTCTTCCCTTGCTAATTTATTCGATTGTTTAACTCCATATATCATTGACACTAGATAGAAGTTTGAGACATTGTTCAAAGTGTTTAACAATTATATTTGTTTCTTATTAACCTACTTTTTATAAAGAATAGAAGAATTAATTGAACTTTACAATTCTATTATTATTTTATTTTTATTTTATTTTAAATATCATGAATTGTTGTGTGTAATTTGAATAATTACAATGTTAATGATGATGATCACCAATAATCACAATGTCAATTTTCCATTCTAAATATTCACCATCATGTTGAAGTTGACCACCCAAAATTGTGGAGGGTTGATGTGTGAAGGGTCAAGAAATGACTATATCAAAGAAGAACCATCACATGTGTTTGAACACATTGTATACAAGTAGGTTCTCTTTAGATATTCTATTCTCGATAATTGATACTCATAAGGTGATTTAGTAACATCTCAAGTCATCTAAGCGGTAATTTCAGACAAAATTCTAAAATTTCAAAAAAATCTAGTTTTTTGGCATTTTATATGTTATAATGTTTTGCATTTTTAGGGCCCTCCAAAGTATAATTTGGAGATCTGGACCGATCATATATTTATTGCTCTATGTTCCAAATTGATTTAGTCAATCCATGAATTAAGCTTTCAAACACATCTGAACTTTGAATTTCAAGCAATGGGCTAAGAGTTATGACCCTAGCAAATGGGAGTACTAGAACAAATAACTCCAACAAACATTTTTAGTTTTCTAATGAGATTTTCCTTAACCATTTTTCCATTTCAACTTCCAAGGACATTAGTCACTACCAAGTGTGGTAACTCTTCAATTCTCAATTAGAACACTAATTTACTATTTTTAATGTTTTTTGTATTTTTATTGAAAAGTTATATAATAGCTAAATTTAAAGCATGCAAGCAAATTAGGGGGAAGATTTACTATTTTGTAAATGCTCTCATTTGAAATAAATAACTATTTGTGAACAAAAAATAGTAGTTGTCAAGTTGATTTTCTTTGATTTTGTTCAATTACTATTTAGAAAACATTAAGTTCCCCTTGGACTAAGATAGTGTCCCTTTGAATTGCTAGATTAATTCAAATTAGTTGTATTAGATCCTGTTCACTCCTAAATGTATCATTGAATGTGGTTAGGATATCAAAAATTCAAGTTGAAGACGAGAGATTCATAAGATTATCTTCTGGATAGATGTAAACAATCGCAAATGGGTACTAAAGAATGGGCACTTGATTTCTTAGAGCCCTTCAAGGTGTTGATCGAGGCGACTCTAGAAAGAAAAAAAATATACATGATGAGTTAGTTTCAACAAATGTTACAAAATGTCCCAAGCACATTGTGAGTCATGATGAACAAACCATTTAGCAATCAGACTCCTTTAAAATTCAAGGTAAACTTTGGCATCCCCACCTTTGAAAGAAAATTTGATGTAGATGTTAACAATTGGATTTCTAAATTAGAAAATTATTTCTCTACAAACAATTTCTCAAATTTAAAGAAAATCACATTCACCCTCCTCAAAGACAAACCCAACGTTCAATAGTGTTGCAATGCTAGGCTTCTAACTAGGAGGAATTGAGTGAGCTCCACCTTGATGGGGTGATGAAGGTGAATCCCATCCAAGAAGATTTCATGGAGGTCATCAAGGAAATTTCTTTTCCTAAGGATGCATATGAGGAAAAGTACATTTAATGACTACTACTTCAATAGGAGGACTAGCTAGTACAAAACTACATATCAATACTTTTCATGAACTTGTATATGAAAATCAATAATCTAAGAAGAATTGGTTCCTCAAGTACTCTAGTGCCCTTCATCACTATATCCAAACAGAGATGACATTTCTAAATATCAAATCCCTAGGGACTACCTACCATTATGCAATGAATATTGCAAAAAAAATAGGCTCTTTTAAAGGTGTCAAACAAAGGGAGATAACAATAACAGAGTTTAGAAAAACAACAAAGTAAGGACACTTCACCATATAAGCATACACCAAAGAAAAATGGTAAGAAAACCTAGAAGGATACAAGGATGTGGTGTGAGACCCATAAGAGACTATGGCTTGAATAAAAGAACTCTTGTGCCAATAAGGATCTCTTGACATAGCTATAGAAGTTAAGACATATTCTACATCATTCCCTACAAATTCATTCAAGAAAAGTAAATCGATTGTATCATTGATGTGACTATATATTCCACTTAAGAAAATCCCTCTACCAAAGGATGAGAATGCTTATTCCACTCATAGATGTGGGTGAATGGAAAGGACCTGTACATTTCATTGTAGATAATGGAAGTCAAGAGAACTTGATGCAGGAGCATCCCTGGTTCAAGAGCAATCTTGCATGAACCAAAAATATTTGAATTTCAATTTGTTTCTTTCATTTTCCAGTTTAGTTCAGGTAGTTCAGTCAGTAGCGGTTTCTGTATTTTGGTCCACATTCTACCGCAGTTACATTTCAAATATTGCGAAGCTGGACTTAGCATCTAGATTCATTCATGCACATCCTATCCAATTTTCAGAGCATTTGGATCAAGTCCCAGAAAGTTATCCCTATCAGAAGATCAACTATTTTATCACAACAGAGCATCCTGACAATCTCTGATAATCAGCTAAAGGAGAAGAACTACGGAGCATTCCATGACTTGCGAAGCTAAAAGACATATCAATCAATGTTTATTGGATCGTGGCCGACCTTCCTCGAGATCCGCACATCATTCCATTCATTTGCGGAGGAGTTCTATTCATTTAGGTCTGACCTATCCGTGTACACATGTTACACCTCTTCATTGGAGTTTGTAACCTTCCTTGGCTGACGCGGAGGAATCTTTTGTACCGGAGATGATATATATTGATGTAATAGATCCTTAGGAAAGCAGAATTTGATAGTTAAGATCATTAGCATAAGTTCATAGTTTGTATTCTATGTGAAGGAGCTTCAAAGCTATATCTTGTGCATACTTTGATATTCTATAATCAAGCCTGTGAGCCCTAATTGTAAGCCCGTATGTTGCCGGCCAATTTGTATTTGAATTCTATGATATACTGAATGACTGAATCTACATTTGCTTCATATCTTTGAGTTGTTTCCATTTTGTTTACTCTAGCTGCACAACCTGGATAGTTCTCTTTGAGGACCCTCCTAACCATGACTGCACCAGAACTTGATTTCTACCAAGATGGTTAGAAGATTGAACCTACAAATAGTATCTCACCCACTACATATATTGTCAAATGGGTGAATTAGGGAAGATACATCCATGTCATTCAACACTATCACTTGTACTATTTTATCAAACCCTTCAAAGATGAGATGGTGTGTGATGTGACACTGTAGAAGATTGTGATTTTTTACTAGGACAATCCTACATATACAAGCATCATGGTATCTATGAGCTAAACACCAAAACAAAAAGTACAAGATACTAAAATTGTCTCACTTTAGTCCTTTCTCTAACTGACCATTTTCAAAGGCTTCTAAATAATTTTTTTAAAACTTGATTTAGTTATAGTACATTTCATATAGGAGCGTCCTTGGGTTGGCAAAAAAT
Source organism: Cunninghamia lanceolata (assembly GCA_027924645.1). Lineage (NCBI taxonomy): Eukaryota > Viridiplantae > Streptophyta > Pinopsida > Cupressales > Cupressaceae > Cunninghamia > Cunninghamia lanceolata. Next base: position 7,823,841 of record BSBN01000738.1, read on the forward strand.
TGTATTACTCAAAAATATCTATTATGTGCTTTGAGTTCCTCACATGAAATGAAACATCCATTATATTTTACCATGATAAAATAATACAAGATTACTACATCTAGTATCATTCTAACAATTAAATTCCATTTAGACACTATGAATATTACTAGAATACTACATCTAGTATCATTCTAACAATTAAATTCCATTTAGACACTATATCCAAGAAAGCTTAACAGAAAATGATAATCAATCAACATTAAGTTAAGCTATGCTCAACATCCATAAAATCATCATATGAAAATAAACACAATTGATGATAACATCTTAGTGATACACATGTATTACATAATATATTATCACCTCCTTTGGAATTGAATTTCAAACATATGCAACTGATTGCACATCATATCCAACCGTCATGTGATTGCAAGAGTCATTCATCTCTATCATTCAATCTAGGTTCTTATATAATCAAAATCCATAATATATAGATACAAATCATAAGAGAACATTACATCACATACGTTCACAATTTTGATGAATGTACATCATATTTATATATAGAAATAATTACAAAATATTACATTTTCCAATACATAACTTCCGTTTGGAGAATTCAATTTCTTTATGTATAATCATGGCATCTCAGTGCAATCTCTCACCCTTAGCTCCTCTTTCGTATTCTGAAGTGAAGAGAGCATCACAGAGGTGACTTCCACCCTACCATGAAGCTAAAGGCTTCCCCGTGCTACCCACATGAATAGCCCGACCCGTCCCAAAGAAACTAGCTCTTCGAGGCCGATATGCATGATAGTGTGATGGATTTAACTAATGCATTCTATCCATTGCCCATATGCAAACCTATAGAAATGCAAACTATAAATCCATGCAATGGAAGATAACAAATGATTCCAATCCTTCAAAAAATCATTCTGCTTGGAATCAATCCATTTAACACTATATCAAGCATGTCTCGATATAATCCATAGTTTTAACTTAGAAGTATTTAAAAGAGATGACCTTGCATTTAATTAACATCACAAGGTAATTCAATAAATTTAATCATATACTTACTAATTTAACTAAGTTAAACTATTATTTCTGATTTTACATTTATAATTTAACTCATCCTTACTCATTTCCTTCTCATTAGAAGAAAAACAATTAACATCTTCTATTCTTTCTATTTTTTTCTTCCTGAAAACAAAATGTTTTGTTTTCTATTTATTTTCATGTCCATCTTGGATGAAAAACACTTTTATTTTAACTCAATTAATTTTCTTCCCATAAGTTTTAATGTCTTTGGTGAAAAAACTTAAGCATAAGAATGAAGTCATCAATTAGGGTTTAATTGAATGCCTATTTGAGTTGCTCTGGCTCTGTGATGTGCCCATTTTTCTTATGCAATGTGTAGCAACAAAATACTAAGCCCATTTTCTTCTTGGGCCATGTAGAAGGCTGCTCACTGAAGGTTTACACTTTTTGGCCAAACTTGACATTGAAATGAACATTTTGAACTAAATCTTCACTTTCGGACACCTATAGCTGCTAAACCGTGAGGAATTTGAAGATGATGCAAACTAGTGATTTGTGACATTTTGTCTGTAGATTATAAATATATATTTTTATAAAATTTTGGAATCAAATTGCATTTCTTTTTCCATATCCTTCGATAACTAGTTTTTAACAGTAAACGTCATTTTTAAAGAGTGATGTGTACTATAAACCACATAACTTTTTTTCTATGAAGGATAAAATTCTAATTTTTTCAAATTTAGATTTGTAACTACAATATCTAGAGGATGCGTTTGGTTTCATAATGTTTTATTGAATATTTTTTTTAATTAAGTTTTGAAGTCAAACCAATTACAATTTAGACATAGGTGTACTATAAAGAGCATAATTTTTTTTGTATGTATCAGAATTCAATTTTTTTTGTTGTTGGAATAAGGACATCAATACCTAGAGGACATGTATTTTTTAGATTTTTTTTCTATTTTTTCCTATTTTTTCGTATGTATGAAACAAAGACCTTGATGTTCATTGAAAAACCTACATTCACAAGAAATAAAAATGAATATAATAATCAAATTAATATATTTAAAATTATACTTTTTGGGAAGCTTATAATAAGGACTACATACTTCCAAAACATAAATTTTAAATGAAATCATTTGATCCCCCAAAAGGTAAATCAAAAGTGGTTTTTTATTAGCATTTTGATAGGTGTAGAGGAGACTCCATTATAGGTTTGGTTTAAAACTAGTGGAGTTCTATCTGAGGTGGTTTGATCAAACCCTCTTCAAATAAAATCTTTTAAATGGAATCTTTCAAGGCTTAAATCATTATATTTTCTAAAAATATGTGATTTCAGCAAAAATCAAGATGTCCCAGAAAGTGTAACCCATTATTGTGGCAGCACCCAACATCTTATGGCGCCAGTATCATAGTGTTTTGTTTCATTCAACATTGAATGCTACTTGTATTTAGGGTCACGCCCTGGTAGAGTTTCTTAGCTGAGTGTTAGTTCAACCAACAATTTTCTTTTTTAATATTAGAGTTTGTGCTTCCTATTTTGTAGTGTTTTTGTGTTAAAAGGGGGAAAATGGTGTTTTAATGGTTTATGCAAAATCCTCCTTTGCCTACAAACATTCGAAGGGCTTATCAACCGAGTTGAATCTCCACTAAGCAAGAGCAATCAACTCTCAGGTTGAGTTGCCGTTTGGGAAGCTGTGGATTCTTGGATGTGTCAAACAATGTCTCTATCTAATGCTCAAGTGTACTTAAAACCCCTAAATATGCAAATCAATAAGCAAATTATCAAATTACGACAAATCCTTTTAGACTGAGATAAAGGACAGAGATATTTAACTCACTATTTTTTGAAGTTCGGAAGGTAGAAAAGTTGAGGACACGGGGACTAGCGCCCAAGTCCAAGGTGCCTATTTTTTTGCGGGATCCTGATCTCCTTCCAACACTGATCTGCACTGCAACTTCCATTTCTGGGAATTCAACTACAGAGGACATAGGGACTAGCGCCCTAGTCTAGGAAAAGCTCCAGTGTCCTGCTTCTTTTCAGATCCTGAATCCTTGATGTTTGCCACTCCTTCCTGCAACTCCACTCCACGGAACTCGACACCTATAACCTGCAATCACAAGGAGTGTGGGAGGGGGTTGTGGTGTTTAGAGACTTGCCTGGGTCAAGCCCCATAGAGACATTCAAGTCTTCTGAACACTGTTGTTAGATGAGAGTGCGTATCCCAACGAGATAAAGGCAAAAATCCAAATGATAAATGATTGAAAACATAATTGATATCACCTTGTAGTGAAGATCTCATGGAAGGAAGATGCTCTTCATGCCATTAGGAGATGGATTTCAAATCTGCAAACACAAACACAATAACAACAAAGTACTACTCTATAACACAATGAATGCCTTGAATCACTTTCACAAAATCACAATGCTCATCTAACTTTCCCTCTAGTTTGCAAATGAAACCTAATCATGCTTATATATGCAACTACAAAGATTCCCACTAAGAATTTCATAATTCAAACTTTAGATGTCGGCATAGGACCCAAATAATAGTCACTAAACCGACATTTGAAATTAGGGCAAACCCAAAATAAGGCTAGACTAGGGCACTAGCACCCAAGTCTACCATGCCATTTTTGCTTAGGATTCATTAAAGTGCAGCCCCCTAGGTCCTACTTTTCACAAGACCCAAGGGTTTTCTCATTGGGAGTCAGAGATAACATGCAAGATGCTTTAAATGCAAATTAAGGACCCGAGAGCTAAACCTTAAGAGGGAAAAGCCCCCAAGGGGACATTTTTTGACATAACACTTCCGTAAAGGTGCCTTGAATGGCCAAATTTGTTGATTTTGAATGATTTGAAGAATACAACTTAAGAGGTAAAGTGGGCAACTAGGCTGACTGAAGATGCCTGTAGCCTGCCCTCAAACTCTCTCATTTTATTACTTTACCAATTCATTGTTGGCTAGAATATTTCTTGAGCGCTTACTTAGGCTCAGTCTCTTTTTTTTGCAACATTGTATCTATGGTTTTGTATGATCCAGTTGTGTATATTAATACAATGTTAATCTCACAGGTTATAACCCTAATGCCTTGATACTTTTTCCATAGTTGTAGGTATTGAAAGAAATTGGATGTTTTCACAGATTACATACATGGAAGAGGTTTTTCTCTATTTAACAGCATATAAATTTCTTCACTATTACATGCATATAATACAGTTAAAATTCAAACTGAACATACCCATTCAGAGCTTACAGGCTATAAATTCCCTTTTTAAAAATTCTTCTCCTGCCACTTCCTTTCTCTTTTCCTTTTCCCCCTTCTCTTTCTTCCCAAAACCTTCCTTTTTATTACTTTTTGTTCCATGATTGTCAAAGTTCCAGATGTTGGTTTTAATGATTTTTCAATTGACAAGTATCACTAAGTAGTTATAGGTGGCCTTGGGCCTAGTACTCTAGTCAAATCCATGCAAAAATATTCTAGAACGAGACAGCTCAAGGAAAACATTCCTGAGTAATTTATAGATGTTTCATCTAAAAGCTACAACTATTGCTAGAAAATTAAATAAAGAAATTCGCTCATTTCCCTATGCTCGGGAAGGAAGGAAATAATATTCTTTTATTAACCATTACACACACATACATATATGAGCTTTATTTATTTTTCTAGAATTTAATTCATGAAACTTGGTTAGATAAAATGAGACTAAAAGATACATATCTAACACTCAATGGCTAGCTACACTAACCATGAACCCCAACCCATATGCAACTATACTAGTGTGGTTTAGTGCGTGTGTGAGATTCATTCATGACAACCTTAGAATAACTAGGTCCTTCTCCTCTGTGATACTCTCCCGTTGAGAGAGATTAGGGTGGATCATGTCCCAATCAGACATCCATCGAAGTTAGTCAACATCAAATAATAACAAAGTATAAACAAGTCATATTCCATCCATGAATTCATGCTTTCATAACACAACATAACAAATTCATTTCAATAATGTAACAAAAACAGTTAACCAATAGTTCAAAAGATAACATATATCTCCATCATAGCATTATATATTTCCGTGCAATAATACAAATATATAATATTGTGCCACGTACAAAATGGGTTGTGACATGAAAGCTTAACTTGTGTGTGCCCTATGTTTTGTGGTAGTTTGTGTGTGTGTTGCTTTGTTGTGTCTATGTAGTTTTGGTGACCTATGCACCCTATGTATTTTGGCACAACATTGTTGGCCTTGCACAAACCCTCTTGGTTGGAACATGTGTGTTTGAGTTAATCCCATCCATGACACAAGCTTTCCTTTTATCAAGCTTAGTGTCATCCTTGCTCTAACTTCTTGTCGGTGCTCAAACATGTAGATCCACAAATCCTAAAGACTTGCACCAAAACCTAAGGCCATGGATATGTCATCAAAGGTAATGGGTACGAATTATGCTTAGACAGTGGCATGAATGGACCAAATGTTGTGAGTGGGTTAACTCACCTTCAACTTTAGGCTCTGCAAGGCCAAGGGGGGTGTTCCCTGAGGTCACAACAACATAAAATATAGCTTTAACACTAGGTCCTTAAGCAGCTATACCCAATGTGCTATAAACCCCTAAAATTGTCACTAAATTCATGTTAGCACTAGCTACATATAGACCTACAAGACCTCTAATAAGCAAATAAAATTCCACTCTTACCCTACACCCAAAGATGATAGTTATATTATATTTTCCCCAGCAAATGAATCCACTTAACATTGCACACACATTGGTAAAAGAGAGAAACACACTAGCATGATTCTCTAATGATGTTTCAGTTTATGATTGCACAAGATATGATAGTTTAAATAATGTTGAATCATGCAAGTGTGGTGGAACCTAACCTACTCCTACAACTAACAAGAGAGAGAGATTAAAATTTGAAAAGTGTTGGCCCCTCACCAGTGAGACCTGTGCCTACTCCATTGGGCAACAATGTCATGAACTATAGGGAGGAAGGAAACAGTGTCTACAAAGCATAACATAAGTGGAACCAGATGTGCATCTTATGATGCATATATTACACTTCATGCAACATACTTAATAATCTAGAACATAATTGCAAAAACCCAAATGAAATAGAAGTAATGGCCATCACATAAGCTTTTCAATGAATTAAAATGCTATCATGCATTTATCTAACCTCTACTACATTCATACTAGCAAATGTGGAAAGAGAGGATGAACAATTAGGTTTGAGCATCCTCTTGAATAATTGCAAACTACCATATAGACATATCATTACATGTATTGTGATCATTTAGAAATCATCCTATGCTTTATAAATTACACTTCATCCCCTTACAGACCCAAACAAATCATTCGATGCCCTAGAACACTATCTGAAGCACTTACATTCATGAATTGGCTCAATGACCAACCACTAAAAATGAATAACAAGCCTATATATATATAATCCTGCCCTAATCTACAATCTACATTGAATGAGATTTATGTTTGAAATGCTTCCTTCTCATAATGAATGGTCTAGATTGTGAACAAGTACAATAAGTAGTTGAGAACTCACCTACTGCATTCATGGCGTTCCTAGAAATGTACTGGGGTAGTTGAGCATTTGAATGCAGATACATCTCGATTGTTCAAACATAGGGACTACAAAAATAATTTAAAACCTTAACTTTAGCTTCTTTTTAACTGGAAGGATTATATTTTGACATATTGGGGCTCTTTAAGAACTATGTCAAAGGTTTAGGAGGTTCCCAAAACCTCTAAACCCTCTGACATCCACCTCATTCTCTTTTGTCGGTGTTTCGAGCCCACATTGGAACTATGTCAGCGCTTTGACGAGTTCCATGAACTCAAGAACTCGTTGACCTTCTTTTCTTTATCTCCTTTGTCAAAAGTTTTTTAGCAACACTAAACCATGTTGGAGGTTCAGGTGGTTCCAGGAACTATTGAACCCTTCAACGTCTTTTTCTTCTTCTCTTCTTCAATATTTTACTTCTCCATTTATTTGTCCTTCACTTCATCATAATGAGCCATCCTCAAACCATGTCAGAGGTTCAAGTGGTTCCAAGAACCACTTGAGTCGCCAATGTCATCTTTCTTCTCTTCATTCTCTATTTGCTTGTCAGAGCTTTTGGGTTGGCCTTGAACTATGTCGAAGGTTCCAGTGGTTCCTGGAACCACTTGAACTTCTAACATCCATTTTTTTCTTGAAAATCACTAAGTCTTTTGACTTATCTCTATCTTTCCTTTCCATGAGCCCATCAGTGTTCTTGGCCACATAGAGAACTTTAGAATCTTGTCAAAGGTTCTAGTGGTTCTAAGAACCACCTGAATAGTTGACAACATAAAAGTGAACGTGCAACTCCAAGTTATGTTGGTGAGTCAAAGGCAAATGGGAATAGTGGAACCATATCATGGTTTCCAGAAATTTGTGGATCTACCCAAACCATCGATGAACAAAAGAGAATAGAGCTATCAAAGTTTGCAAGGTCCCCAAAAGTACAGAACTATCAACAAAGGTCTACACTTGGAGATTTTGAGGCATTCAAGCCAAGTAAGATATAGGGGGAGACAAGCGGCCATTAGGAGCAAGTTTTTCAACACAAAGGGGGCAAACTTAAGTTTTTTGCAAGTTTTTGTAGGTGGTGCATTAGGGAACTAACATAGCATTTAGTTGGGGATGTGTGCCTCTTGAAGGCACAATGAGGATCCAGTTAACTCTAGGGGGTAGACCAAAAGGAAAAACAAAACAAGAGAGGACAGGGAAAAACAAACACATGTATGTACAAGGAAAAACAACAACAACAAGAATATATATAAGATAAGAATTGCAATCAATGGCATGAAAGCACAAAGACAATAAAATAATGGTTGTAAATAAAATTTTAACACAACTGCAAATCAGACCCTACAAAGAAGATCCATGGCACAAGTCCATGACATGCTAATGCCCACCACTTGCCTCTAACAAAGACAAGATGAATGAAAGAGTTGATCTCCCTCAAAACAAAGCTGCATTCACCACCCAGCTACAACAAATGATGTCTTTTACATGCATGCATCAAGTTGTAAATATTGCTTGTTACATGAAAGCTAATGATCTAACCCATGTCAAATCATGCATGTTCTCAACAACAGGGGTAAAACATTGAACCTTAGGTTAGCATCAAAGGAGTTGAAGCACATAGAAGGAAACAAGCTTCCACTGTCAACAGATGCAATGTTGTCATAACTGTTGACCTCCATATGTGAATCAAGGCAAAAATAAAATGCCTCTGATTCACATTGCAAATGAAAGTATACCTGACTACACTGTTGATTCACAAAAAACAAGTTTCTTCCTCTAGGTCAAACTAAAATTTTAAAGCTCTAGCATATCCTCAAGCTGAACTGCAACATGTTGATCTTCATGTTCACTAGAGTATTGTAAAGAAGATTAAAGGATCAACAAACTACTAATCAAACATGTAGAGTAAATAAATAAATGAAAAGAGAAATATACCAGCATCCACCAATAGAGACCAAGATTGTGAAGGGGGAAAACAAAAGAAAAACCCCCCATGTTATGCAAGTGGCAAGAAGCCTGAAAAAGATTACAGAGAGATTAGAGAAGCTTCTCAATAAGAGAAATGAGAAGAGATGAAGAAGAAGAATAGAGGAAGATATCCGTGAAGAGGAATACATCAAAGAGAGGAGGAGACACCTCTTAAATAGAGGTGAATAATGGAGTTATCCGTAACTCCCATATGCCATCTTGCATAAGGTGTGTGCCACATGTTTCCTCTTAAGGAGGAATCTACAGAAATAGATTATTCCTGCAGGAGGAATAAAAGAGGTGGATTATATGACATATGTGGGGATAATACACCAAATAATAAATTACAAATAAAATATAATCTTCACTAAGTAAAGATTAATTTCTAACACCCCCCCTTAAGCTTTACTTGGGGAGATTTACAATAAATCCATCAAAGGATGATTACAACATGTTACATGAATGACATAAAAGCCTTTACAATGAATAAGAATATAGAATTTGAGAAAGAAGAGTGAAGAATCTGATTTGAGATAGAGGCAAGTCTTCAAGTAGTCTTCAGAATAATTGTATAGATGCCTTTGTAAAGCAAAGTGCGTATATAGATGCCCTTGAACAATCTGAATAGAGAGCTCCTTTAGAGCCAAGAGAAGTGGACTGATGGTTCTTGTGCTTCCAAGGTAGATGTTGAACCTGGTTCATCAAAGAAACCATAACCACAAATAGATTTCCCATAATTGGGATCATCTCCTAAACTTGAATTAGTATATTCATATAAAGAGATAGAAATTGCATATTGCATAATAAAATTGTGGATCAAATGAATCCAAATTTAATTCATAAAGTTAATAAGGAAAAATTTGTATAGCTAATTCAATATAGATAAAATAACCTTAAGTCTTGAGTAAGAGTGCTAGTAAAAATTGTAGCACAAATCATGGCTTAGAGCCCAAATTTTAAAATGCCAATATATAGGCATAGCAAGAAAAGTTCTAGGTTGCTTCTCACTACATCATTTGTTGAATTGTAAAGAGAACTTATATCAACTTTAATAATAATGGGCTTTGAAAATTAGTCCTAAGATCATAGTGCCATCATTTGAAGATTCAATATTACGGACTTTGAAAAATAGTCCTATAGATGGTTATAAAACCCATAGTGCCTTCATAAAAAAATTTTAATATCAAAGGACTTTGAAAATAGCCCTATAAAATGGTATAACAACCATATTGACTTTATCAAATTTTAAGAACTTGATCCCCAACGATCATTTCATCATAAATGTAAGTGCATACCATCAAAGTGGATGGAAAATATTTCCATGGGGCCCAAAAAACACTCCAATGAGACTTAAAGGGCTCCCTATGCAACATTACTGCAAATGCGTTTTGCGCATAAAATATTTAAAGGCTTTAGTGCTCTTAATGAGATTTTAATTTCTCAAAAATTATAACAGATAAATGAGGCACAATAAAATATTAGATTCCCTTTATCAAAACAACATAATTGTAGTTGATAATGAAACTCTAGACTTGTTTTAAATATTGTGATAAATCAAGACTTTAGTAGAGAGAATGATAATTGACACAAATTGTGTGGAAAGTGAAGGAGCACAAATCAAGCCACCTTAACAAATTAATATTAAATAATTTGAGATTTAAAAAAAAAGGATAAGTAGAATATTCCAAAGTGATATTCATACATTGGCCACTACATGAATCTCCCTGAAATATAATTGAATGAACAAGTACAAAATTATTGGGTTGATCAAGTACAATAATAAAGTACATGTGTAAAAATTACATAGGGAAATTTTGAAAAATTGCCTAACAAAAGGCAATTTTTTTGAAAAATGAAACATATTTAGGTCTCCATTGAGAATTTCAAATATTGTGACTAAGAATTAATTGATAAAAAATTATGATGACATAAGGATTCTCAAATTTCAACTATTTATTTAAATAGATTAATGCATAGCAATAATATTAAGTATTTAAAATATATTACGTTTGCTTAATTAGATAAATAAAAGGCAATTTTTTTTGGGTAAAATTAGCTTATTACAAATAATAGAGGCAAATTTTTTTTTAAAAAAATGTCTCCATTGAATAACTTTAAAAGACAATTCTTTTTTTAGAAAAATGTCATATACTAGAGACAAATAAAACTCATTTAAATAAATGCCTCATTAAAAGGAAATTTTTTTATTAAAAAAATGCCTCAATAAAAATAAAAGACAATTCTTTAAAATATGCCCAATTAAATAAAAGGTAAAAAATTTAAAGACAAAGGCCTCATCAAAAAAGCAAAAAGTTGCCTAATTAAAATATATTTTAAATATGCCCGATTTTTTTTAAAAAAAATACCTAATTTATATAATAAAACGCAGATTTTTTTAAGAAATACCTATTTAAAAGATTCTTGAAAAAATGTCTAAATAAATGGGAGGCAATATATTTTTATTTAAAGATGCCAAAAAATGAATTTTAAATGTGCCTTATGAAAAAGATAATTTTTTTGAGAAAGACAATTTTTTTGAAAAAAACATTTAAAAAAGACATTTTAAAGAAAAATGTCTAATTAAAAAAAGACAAATTTAAAAAATGCCTTAAGACATAATGAAAAGGCAAAAACAAATATATAAAAAAACAAATGCCTTATAAAGAAAAGGCAATATTAAAAATAAAAACTTTATATAAAAAAGTTTAGATTAGAAACTTTATATAAAAAAAAAAATTGAAATATTGCTCTCATAAGGCAAATAATTGATATATTTCCCTCATAAGGCAATTTTTTTTTGAAAAAACACTTATTTAACAAGAGACGCAATGCGTCATGTTCCTGCCTCTATGTGTTGAATGTTGTTGTAGTATATCGTCAAAAGGGAAAACCCAATGAGATGAGAACAAGTGATGGAAGTAATGATTTCATATGTCCACTGTTTGTATGTCGGGTCGTTGTATGTTGCACATACAAAGCTGTTTATATATCGGGTTTATATATATTGTCATTTTACTTGTATGCATGTTACTAACACTTCATCTATACATGCAAGTAGCGGACCCGATAGAGTCGAGAGTTTGAATGCATAAGTCCGCTGTGTCCGCTAGATTCCTTGTATGTTTATGCGTTGAGCACCCAAAATATACAAAGGTGACATACATTGCAATATACATGGGAATTAAATGACAGTTTAAATATCAGCAATCTAGCTAAGAGGGACACATATTCTGAATTCTTTTAATAAAGTACCATCATTTTTTAGTTTTATAATATAGTTCCCTACTTAAATTTCAACCTAAAGCCATAAGGATAGCGTAAACTTCATGAGATATAAAGTTTTGGACCCCCATGGGATTAGCTTTAACTATCTACGATAGAAACAGTTGTCTTACTGATGATCTAAAACACTAACACAGAGATGTCCCACTTATATCATTAATCATGTCATGGAGCTTATATGATCTGGAAAGTGTATAACACAATCAAGAAATAAATCACTACACATGGAAATCTGCAATTGGTTGTAGACTTGTGCATATTCTAAAAAAGAAAGTAATACTGATGAAAACTTGAGACACATGATATTAGCCAACTCAAACAGCATATTCTGTTTCATTTCTATTGTTTCTATTAATACATAGAAATATCGCATGCAGTATCTCAAGTATCATAGAATCAATTAAAAAAGCAATTGCAAACCTCATGCAGCTTCTTTCTTCGTCCTCTTGATTCAAGTGGGAAATGCCTTAGCATAAAAAAGAGCCTGCAACAATAGCATTAATGCTTAAAATGCAAAAGTAAATACATCAATCCTAAATCATGTTATTCCACCCACAATATTAAAATAGGAAATAGTATATAGAGACAGATACTTGCTGCTATATTGCATTACCTTCCTCCATAAATTAAGAAACCAATCCCAACAAACAATGACAGAACTGCAGGCATCATGTGCATCTAAGTTAGAGCAACCCTTCTTCACTATAAAATTCTATCTAGTGATTAAATATTTGTGAATATAATTCGGCACTTCCAACAAAAATGGAGAGGACATGTACTATAGCATGTACCATGAAAAATCATTATATGCTTAAAATGTAATAGAATGCTAAACATTTCAAAACAAGGTTAAAAAAATGAACCTGCAAAGAACAATTTTCCAATTGCCCAAGAAATGTTGTTTGAGTCTATCCCTATGTATACCCAAATGCAAACCTAATGTCAAAAAGAAAACGAATCAAATGTTGTTTAGATTTTGTCACGGCCAAGAAATAAACATTATGGTAAACTACTTTCCTCACAACCATCATATTAAATAAAATTTTAGTAATACAAATAAGAGCACCTGTCAAAATAGGAAAAATTGAAATTCAGTGCATACCTGTCTGCTTCTCTTACTACAGTAGAAAATCCTCAAGGAAGTTTGTCATTCACAGGGATAATATTTGAATGAATGGTGAATTTATAGTTTCTAGAAATTAACTCTGTAGCTATTCACAGGGATAATATTTGGATGAATGATGAATTTAGAGTTTCTAGAAATTAACTCTCTGGGGTGTTAAGGACTAAGCTCCACACAGGGGTGTAACTACCTAGTTACTTGACAGTTGGCATAAACATTCAGTCCAGAAAGGTTCTCTTAAAACTGATTCACTCAAAGGGCTTCCAATATTCCCCTAATTTCGAGAACGATTAGGCTTATAACCATAATTTTAACAATAAAATGTTGTAAAAGCTATATATTGGGGAGGCCCTATATTCATTGGAAACATTTTCAGCCATTTTCTTGCTATTACACCATTACTATTCATCTGACTACCATCCCACCGAAAAGGCAACATAGAACAACCCCTAAATGAACAAAAGCAAGTATTTTTTCACCATAATAAAACAACCGAAAACCATGCAACTTATTAAAGATCTGGATTAGAAGATCCATGGTATTATACAAGTAAAAACAAATTATAATAACATGGCTTCATTGTAAAACCACCATGAAATTAAGATTTTGAAGCCAATAAGCACACCAGTTTCTAGACAAAAGATGCCCAAAAAATTGACAAAAAAATATACATAGAAAAGGGTGTAAAAAAAGACATCACTGCAATGGATGGAGCTTTCTATATCTTTCAGTTGAGAATTTCCTTGTATCGTTTCTGGCTGTGGCCGTCACGTTGGCGTTTGCCCAAGAAGCAACAAGCAAGTCTTTTGACAGAAGATGATTGTGTTTTGCCGCAGCGGATGAGAGCTCCATTGCTGGACAGGGATTTCTTTATCTTCCCCGGCAAAGGAGGCAGAGGCACCTGCAGATCTAAGAGTGGCGCCGCATCCAATTTTCTCCATAAGTGACAACTCCTCAGAAACCCAGAGGAAATTGTTCCCAAAGGATCTAAGCCCCAAATTTTCCAAGGTCCCCCATTAAAGATCTAATGAATAGAAGCATAAAGAGTAAAAAACTTGTTACGATTAACCTACAAATTCCTCTCAACAATTTTAGGGCATTTTTTAGGCCTCTGTGGAAGCTTGCTGCCCTTAATAACTAAAAAGTCATATTCCTTCTCCTTCCTTGATAATGCGATCAATATCCTAGGCCATGGAAGCTTGTCCAGATTCACATTCTCAGGAGCCTGAGCAAAGGCTTCTGTCTCTGAAGGAATAAAAGAATTTGGAGCAATGCAGTCCCCCACATCTCCATCCTTGCAAGGGGTGATTTTATCAGGCACGCAAGAAGATTCTGGAGAATGCTCTTCTACCCTCTGATTAAACAAGACTCCATTGCTTACACAAGCAGCGACGCCTTCAGGACTCCTATCAAATCCCAAGCACAATAATCAAAACTATTCAGTTCTAGCAATACCCACATCAGGAATTCAGTATCCATATGAAATTTTAGTTCAAATGAATTTAAAAAAAAACCCAAATCAAAAAACAAATCCAAAATCACAGCACAAGAGCATTGTGGTCAAAGGGGATTTTGAAATAACCAACCTTCTCATTGGTAGAGAGGTAAAATTTGTAGGGTGAAGGGACGCTACTTGACATGTGGATGGAATTTGGTCACCATTCCTAGTAGCATTTATATCAAATTTTCAAGCAGAGTCATAAGTCATATTAGCCCTGCAACCCCTAGACCTCTTCTTCTGTCTCCACTGAGACAGTAGATCGCCTCCCAGAATCCTATGTTTCTTGGACTGATTTTGATCTTCTTGACTGTTGATATTGCCATTTAATGGCTCAAACGAAGAATTAGGGTGATAATTGCTATTACTGTTTGAGAAAACCCCATTTCTTGTTTCTCCTTTTCCTTTCAAAATCGTGGCTTGGTTCTTCTTACACGCTAACTTTCCAATCCCAGTGCCACTGTCATTCCTCTTGTTTACTTTGAGATGGTTTTGGTTTCCATTGCTTGTAGGAGGAGCCCCCTGACTACCACCTTGATATCTGTACAGGAAAGGCTCCATTCAAATTTCATATCAAGCAGAGAGTCCAACTCCAAACAATCCAAGAGCAAAAAACAATGCATATGCATACGTAGAATTACATGGCAACTCACCTCATGGCCAAATAGTTATCATCCACTCCTGAAAAGCTCGGAGTAAAATTACTACACTTGTCTGAAATCTGACTTCATGGAACATCATTTGCTACCCAGGAACCCAAATCCAAAATATGCTTTATAAGATTTTGCATGGTGTAAAAAATTTAGAGCCCATGACCGGATGCAATGGTGATGTCCAGTAAAAGAATGAATATGTGTGAAAAGTTTGAAGGGAAGGATGCTTTCCTGAGGTCTGCGCAGGTTTGATTTCAGTATTAATGGCAAAGATTTTGTTCACAGAAGAAGTGTCAACTATCACGTTAGGTTTTTATGAGAGTAATGGATTTCCCAACATGGTACTTATGCATTGAATATTTAAATTATGATAAAATTTAAATAATAATTCTATTTTTTACCCTTACTGTTTACAAGGTTAACCAATAGAAAAGCAGATAAATGGCATTTATCAAATTATAAAAATAGCCAAAAAAATAAGAGACTATAATATTTTGCTCAAATTTTTTGTCCCTGCATGCCTATTGGCTAAAAAAATTGAAATAATTGCATCCAAGGGATGCATTAGTAATCCTGCCGAAGGCAGGAACTAAAAAACATATGATGATTTAAATAAAAAGATTAAAAAATAGTAATAAATTTAATGAATTTAAATATATAATTGAAAGACCTTTTTTAAATTGGAAAAAAATCTTTTTTAAGAAAACTTTTAAAATATATAATAAAAAAATATATTAAAAAAGTTTCTAAACATAAAATTATTAAAAAAAAATAGTTTAAAAACCACATGAAGAAGAGTAAAGAAAGTTATTACTAAAAGTTAAAAAGGAAACTTTTTTGTTTAAATATGAAGAAAAGAATAGGGTTTGATTTTTTTAATGTGCAGATAAGGTTAAAAAAAAACTTTGAATGTTTTTGTGTTGCAGAGTAGAATGGAGGTTTGCGTTCAGATTTTAATTTATATTAAAAAGATTTTTATTTATATTTTTTGTTAAACTTTGTAGATTTAAAAAAAACTATAGAATTTTTTTTAAAAGGATTGTAGCATGCAAATAAATTTTTTAAAAGAAGAAAAAAAACAAGTTTTTTTTGCAGAAATCTTATAAATTTTTTTACAAACTAAATCAAATTTTTTTTGTAAAAAAAATTAGAAATGCTACATAATCATACAAAAAAGTTTTTCAAACAAAGAGGAAAAAAATGTATTTTTTTTAAAAACTAGGTTTTGATTTGCATGCAAAAAAAAAAAATCTGTGCAGAGAGTTTCTTCTCTTCTCTCAGGTTCCTGCAAAAGGTCTCCAAGGTGTATCAGCACACAGAAAATGGCAGAACCTTCAACAATACTCAACAATACTCACATAGAGAGATTAGTAGTGTTGCTCTGATACCATGTAAAGAAGATTAAAGGATCAACAAACTACTAATCAAACATGTAGAGTAAGTAAATAAATGAAAAGAGAAATATACCAGCATCCACCAATAGAGACCAAGATTGTGAAGGGGGAAAACCAAAGAAAAACCCCCTGTGTTATGCAAGTGGCAAGAAGCCTGAAAAAAATTATAGAGATTAGAGAAGCTTCTCAATAAGAGAAATGAGAAGAGATGAAGAAGAAGAATAGAGGAAGATATCCGTGAAGAGGAATATATCAAAGAGAGGAGGAGATACCTCTTAAATAGAGGTGAATAATGGAGTCATCCGTAACTCCCATATACCATCTTGCATAAGGTGTGTGCCACATGTTTCCTCTCAAGGAGGAATCTACAGAAATAGATTATTCCTGCAGGAAGAATAAAAGAGGTGGATTATCCGATATTAGATTAATTTCTAACAAGTATTGCAACTCAAATTCACTTTCACTTGTATTCTGGACCAACACAAAGTATTTTACTTTAAGCACAACACTATCATCCATAACATTTGAAACATGACCTTCAAAAAGGAAAGCTTCATAGTCCATGGTGCTCTCAACAAACTCTTGAATGATAGGTGCCCAACATACACCACTTTCACTAGTGTTGGTACAAGCTTCAATGCTCGAATCACAAGCATAATCCAAATCACAATTCAAACCATCAACACAATGATCAACACCATGAGACACTTCAAGTGAAGAACCAAATTCTTCTAATTGTCTCTTTGTTTCTTGTTCACTTAGGCAACTCGTTATGTCATACATGCTACTAAAATTAGACTGATGACACATTTGTTCTTCCTCATTCATTGTAACAACCATTCTTGGTGACCCACTTGAAGCACACTCGACATGGAGAAGAAAACAAACTTTGGACCAAAGAGATAGTTTCTCACATGCATCCACATGGTCACCATCTTCACAATCACCAAGGGTAAAATTTTCAAACTGAAAATCCACATCTACACTAGCATTTGTCTTAGACTGGTTACGATTAAGTGTTGGCACACCCATATCATCCTCATGCAAACAAACATTGGTAGCTTCATCATCACCAATAGAAACAAATGAGGGCAACATACCAAACAAGAAACTAGTTTCTTGCTCACCAAAGTTGTATCACATGTATGTGCACACTCCTCATAATCAGTTTCATCAACTGATCCATCTAACTGCTCATTTGTGCATACCTCCCTCATTGTCCACCTAGCCACATACCTCTTTATGAAGTTCATCATGCATCTCATCATTCTCATATCCAATGAATGACCTATCCAACTGAAGGTAGATACATGCACTAACTTCGTCATCTATATTGTTGTCATATGATGAAATGTCACCAACTTCTAGGTCCTTTTGATTATGCTCTCATATTCATCCATTGTTGTAGTCACCTAAGATATTACATCCACTTGGTTGTTGTGTACAACAACCCGTTTATTACCAATAGAACTTGTATTTGAGGTTAATAATTTTGTAATGTAATCACCTCTCATATTTATAACATAGTCTAAGCATAAATAGGCATGTTGCACAGTTATCAACTTCAAATCATCCTGCATTGAACTCAAACCAGGTTCATAGGCTTCAAAGAACATATCAATCCAGGCAAGTGTGTTAGGTCTAGAAGCATTTGGAATCTTGGAAAGGGCAAAAACAAACCTATGAGTGAATTCCATACTAGACTCTCCCTCTTGCATTTTGATATTTGCTAATTCCTAGACAAGAGCAACAAGGTCTAGGTCATATGCAAACTCTTCATCAAATACAATCACAAAATCTTTCCAAGAAGTAAATGATTGCTTTGGAAAGCTTTCAATCCATTCCTTTGCCTTTCCACATAGAGACTTGAAAAAAATCTTATCCACGTGTCTTCATCTTCAAACTAAAATTTATCCATAAATTCTAAAAACTCATCAACATATGTGTCCCCTTCCCAAATTTCATACTCGTAAAATCTAGACATCTGGTTGAAGACCATGGCATTATGCTTTGCATTTTATAATCAACCCAATAGAGGTCTAGTTGTTTATAAGTGGTACCCAGGGGAATGATTAGGGATTGAACAACGTTGCTTTTGATAGCAAAAGAGCTAAAAGTACATTGCAATCTATACTCAAGCAGCTTCATTTAATTTTTAGTTTCTTTATGTTGCTCAACAAGTTCATTTTTCTTTTGTATGGATCCTTGTAGATTAATGCATGAGTTCACATAGGATGCATGACTATTAGAATAGCATGAAGAAGCATCATTATAACAGCCATAGGCATCAGTTTCATAATAGTTTCTAGGGTCTGAAACATGAGAATATGCATATGAAGAAGCATCCCTATAGTGATCATATCCATACCTAGAAGCCATGACTAGCGCATGCTACCATGTCGGGTAGAAAACTAAGGTATTACAAATTATGTGTTTATTTACCACGAAAGAAATTATATCTCAAAAGATAGGAAGACAAAACCATGTGTACCTATACCGACTGCTATAACCTTGAGATGTGTTCTTGAAACACCAACAACAAATAGGCAGCAATAGCAACAAATTTCCTTTCTTAACAACAGAGTCGCCACCTCTTTCAAAAGAGGGATACCTTGAAGCACATTAGATCTCCAAGGTAGTAAATTAATTCTTGGTTCAACTCACTACTAGAGTCTTCAATTAATTCCAACCTATGATATTCTTCAATTGGCATCCCATCAACTTACACCAATAACAAGATTCATCCCCAGCAATAGCATCATTTCGTTGGTGCTCAAACATGCAACTCCAAAAATCCTAAAGACTTGCACCAAAACCTAAGGCCAAGGATATGTCGTCAAATGCTCAGAAAATGGCATGAATGAACCAATTGTTGTGAGTGGTAAACTCACATTCATCTTTGTTAGGAAAGGTGTGTCAACCTTGCAATTACAAAAGGTGTGATTTTTCGGTTATAAAATTGATTAAACTCAATTTCTAGGCTATATAGTTGGTTTTTGGCCAAAATAAAAATTTCAAGTTGTTCAACACTATTTACAAGGGTCCCTAGTGCATAAATCTCTTTGAGATCTACAATTAAAAAAAACAAGCCTAATCAACCTCCTGGATCAAAAGTTATGGCCTCCAGAAGTTGGGCCCCCATATTGGAAAATGTAAAAATGTGTTAGACATAGAAAAGAGTTGTAAGGAATTACATGTGTTCGTATGTGTTACGACACATCATAAGACATCTTTGATTGGAGATAATGGAACCCTATATTAGGAAAAGGGTGTGTTGTACACCTTGCATAATAACGAAATATTTTAATTATGTAAAATAAATATTTATTTGTGGTGCATCTAGGAGATGTGTTTAACCAAATTAAATATTTATTCGGGTCCACTTGTAAAGTTGTATGTAATATTTGGTTAGTTATTTTATGTGTGGAAGACATAGAATAATTAATTATTATTTGAAAAATTTAGTACCAAAAAGTGAAAACTTAGTAGCAAGAATTAAATGAGGGGGTCAATGGTTTTGTGTACTCATGGTTTTGAGACACATGGTTTTTCCAATACCACAAGTTTTATTTGTGTGAGCTTGAGTCTATAAAAGAAAGTGCATGGTTAGTGGTTTGGGTTGGTTGGTTGAGTGGGTTATCATTGTATTGAGTTTCTCTTGTGAGTGCATATATGAAGCATGGTATGAGATGTGTGGTTACATGCTTGGACACATGGAGGATGCATTGGAGGAGCTTGATGTTTCAAAAGTATTCATGAGACTTTATAAGTGTTTTGCAATGTTTTATTGTTGAATAATACATAGAGTATGGATGCTTTTGGAGGCTGAGTTTTTCCCTTATGAGGGTTTTCTCAGGGTATATCTTGTGGTATCTTGTGGTTGTCTTTTGATCTTTGTATTATGGTTATTATGTAAGATTGTATGCATTATTATCTCTCATGGGGTTACGTAGGAAATGGTTTGATCACCCTGGTAATTTCCTAACAAGTGGTATTAGAGATTTATCTATGGTTGAGGGAGGTGTGAGCTCCCTAGTTTTGTTTAACCCTAGTTTGAGTAGATCTGGCGCAAAGTTGAATCCATGGCAATGCAATAAAGATTTGAAGTTCTGGGGTTTGTAGAATTGTTGTGTTTATTGTAGATCTGGGGTTTGAAAATCTTGGCAAAAAGGGTTTATTGGATGTGCTTCATATGAGGGTTTTATAGTGGAGGTTGCAGAAAAAACCTCATGGGATAAAACTGACGTCATCATTGGATCCAAAAGGCCTGAGACATGAAGATTGACATAAAATTTGACCTATTTTGGCCACCAAGGTCTGGAAGTGAAAAAATTTACCAACTCCCCTTGTTCGGTCATACGATCCTACAAATTTTGTAGGTTAAAAATATTCAAAAAATATATATATCCTGCACTAAGGAAAAATTTCTCTATAGTTTGGAAAAGAAAAAAATTGATTTGAGAAAAAACTCTATTTAAACTAAAGAATTTTTGAAAAGATTAAAAGAAAAAATATTTTAGGGGTTGTATAAGGCTCACAAACCCTGTACGCCTCGATAGGGCCACAAAGAAAGGACAGTAGGGGTTGTCAGCCCCTGGCTGACAGGTCAGTGGTGACCAGGCTAGTAGGGCCCTAGGCACCCAGTCCTGACCAGGCTCAGGCCAACCCCTCTGCATGCAGTCCCAAACAGACTTCAAAATAAATTTAAAACAAATGTATAACCTTTTCAAGTTTGTGAAAGCTTTAGTGGAATTTGCAGAGTTAAAACAAATTTAAAAACTTTTTCAATTCTGCCACTCATTCAACCAACCTACATGCCACCACCACCCAATGCTACCATGTCATCTACTGACATCATCTATATGGATGATGACTTCAGCATGACATCAACCGTACAGACAGGGTCCCACCAAGGGGCCCCTTTTAGCCCTTAGAGTGCTTTATCTTCCAGGGGACATAACTTTCACCCACGATATCAAATTTTTGATTTCTGATAAGCGTCAGAAAGGCCTCTCTAAGAACCACATAGTGGTATAGGTTTGGTCATCAGATTTTGCTATTTGTATCAAAATTTGGTGCTTGAGGTTAGGCATTGCTCCAAGACAGTTAAATGGTCATAACTTTTGCATACATAATTAGATTTTCAATTTCGAATAGGCTTTGGAGAGCATTTGTAGTGTACTATAGAATGGATCATGTAGATTTTCAATTTGATGTACAAAGAGAGTTGTGTCCTTGTTTGAGCACTTGTGAGAGCCTAAGATTTGGGGTGTGATTGTGAGAGCATTCAGATGAATTTTTGGGCATAAAATTTTGGCAGTGCATGTTGTTATGTGACGCAAATTAACTCCCACAAGCATTCCACAACTCACAATCCACACAATTTCGACATATCACAATGCATAAAATGCAAGCAACAACTCATGACAATTTTATTGAAATTCAATTTTAACAACTACATCAATTTGCAAAACAAGATCCATAGCAAAGAAAATTATTACATCATCTGCAACAAAACAACATACTTGTCTTCTCATGGCCTCTCACATGCATAATCAATCTACAATCTCTCATTACATCACCTCCATACTTCCTTCATATTGTTGTTTCAGCGTCTCTTCCTTCAAATTCTCACAAACACCTCTACAACTCTGCAATCTTCCCTTTAAATCTGAGCTTATTTCAGCCTCTTATATGAGGCATTCAATCTTCACATACTGGCAACCTTGCTCACACAAATCTGCATTAATTTACCTTTGTCTAGTGCCTTCTTTCCACTCCATTCTTTTTTTTTTGGTATGGCGTTGTGTTTTTCCTCTAACCAAGCGCTACCAACTCTTGCATAATTTTCTGATTTTTAAAGCCTCTAAAGAGGCGTTACATATGCTATATTATGCACTGGAATCTTAACCATTTATGGAGCATTTCCATCATCTTATTTCTATTTGGTATTTTATTTTTTAAATCTAAAGTATCCTTCCACTAATCCTGCCAATAAGGCGTTGAAATATTCATTGATTTCTTTTTGCCATTACCCTTTTACGTTTCCAGATTCCCTGATTTCGATATTAAATGAATAACTTCTCCTCCTTTATGGGGTGCGTCAACATCTGCCTGTGATTTATATTTTATTTGCTTCAAAACAACTTAGATTTGCCTCCTGAAAAGGTATTAAAAAATGCTCATATGAAGCTTCTCTACAAATGTAAAGGCTTGAAACTTTAACTGTGAATGCAATCCTTCAACCCATAGGCTCCTGCTATTGAAACATACATCTTCTAGTCAACATCAATCATAACTTGACCTTGCGGAGCTAAGAAATGTCAATTGTGCAACTGTGACGGGCACCTAGGCTAAAAACTGACTTCGCCCATAACTTTTCACCAGAAGCTCGAAACCTCGCCAAAACTGACAGTGAAGAGCATTTGGTCTCAACCATCATGAAACTCGAGATATTAATCTTTTTCCAATTTTCCAGCATAAGTCAGAAAACATTAAAATCTTCAAAACCTGAAGGTTTTTTCTCATGAAACCTTTGCGTATAATCAACAATATGTCCGTCGAAGGATTTCACATGAAACTTCACCAAGTTCCTAGAACAATTGTTTTACGAAAACTGACTTCACGAGCACTGTGACTGAATTCAAGCAACACTGCCAAACTGCCTCCCTGACTGTGCCAAACACACATAATGCCGAGAAAAGCCATAGAAGGCTAAACCAAACAAAACTAGAAAAAAAAACTGCACTTTGTTTTTAGTTGATGCCGATTGCACATGTGCCCGGGTGCTCCTGCATCATTATGAGACCAACATCATAGTATAGCAAGTTTTTAGATTTGATGCTTCCAAATATAGGTTTATAGGTGTTTTTAGAGTTTAGACTTTGATAGAGATAGGTACACAAGTAGTCTTCTGGTTTGAGGACATGATTGATACACATATGAGACTAGAAGTCTCAATTTAGTGAGAGTTGAGTACAGGTACAACGATGATGATGATTATATGGTGTCATGGATATGTAGATACATTTGAGCATTGGCATGACATGATCATGTGTGTAGTTGACAGGTATGGGTTATGATGATTGATTCATGTTTACAGGTGGTGGTGTGATTCAATTTTAGGAGGTTGTTCTTATCTCCTAGATGCTTGATTAGTTCCTTGACTATGGTTACTCATTTATGGACTTGTTTGGCAAATCGAATCTAGGTTGATTTTGTGTTTGATTCTTGAAGTCTACAAGGTATCTTCTTTGATATATTGACTTGCAAGTTACTAATGTGATGATGAGTTTGCATGTTTCATTTGTTTGGCTCTACGAGTTATGTAATTAGTGGGTTTGGTACCACCCATTGATTGCAGTGGGATGACTCAAATGTGGATTGTCTATATCCATAGGATTGATTTAGTTTTGATGTAGACTTTGTTAGTTGGCCTTGTTTGTGGTCATTTGTGCATTGGTATGTTGCATTGGGATGAGAGGATGGATTATTAGAGTGCATGAATAGTCAGTTATTGAGACTTGTAGCATGTTTATCACAATGTCATAGATAGCTTGGATACATGGTTTAGTGTGAGCTTTTGACAGTGATGGTTTATCTTCTTAGCTTGAAGATCTTGGTTCTACTTTGGATTTATTGGTATTACAGCTGAGTGTGTGGACCATGGGTGATCTTCATTTAGGAGATGGTTATCACAATGCTATGGATAGCTCATATCACAGTTCAATGGGAGTTTTGATAGTGATGTGTATTCGTCACCTAGTGATGGATGATCTTCTAGAGTGGTTGGGTGTCATGGAAAAACTCTTGGATCGTGATTCCTATTGCAATAAGAGTGCTTTGACATATTGGGTTCTATTGTTAGGAGATGGTTATCTTAATGTGATTGGAGATATTGATCCTTTGTTTAGAGTATGGTTAGTATTGTGTCTTGCTTTACTTTGGATACTAGTTTGAGTTTTGGCATGATACATAATCTCTTGAGACCAAGATGTGTTCATTGGAGCATGTGATCTCCTAGGAGGAGATGTTAGATCATGATGTCATGTTTGGGTTCCTAATTCTGTAGTTAGATCTTTGCCTATGGTCTAGTTAGTTCTCTTGGAATTGAGTACATTGGCCATGTGCTTGGGAGCTTCATGATAGTGTGATGTTGCATTTGGATCTTAGCATGGATTGATCAATTAGAGGTGCTCATGGATACTTGGATATTTAGGTGAGGCTGGAGTTATCTTGGGATTAGAGACATTTGTTGAGATGATTACTCTTTGGATGTTTCAGCAGGAAGTTCAAGGAGTGTTTCACCTAGATATGGACGTGAGTTCATGAACCTTAGAGGATACTGTTCTTGGAGAGAGTCATTGTGGCTTGGTGTATTTTGGAGGAGCATTCTCATTCCCCACTCTTGGTCTACTCAGAAAATTGTCTTCTAAGAGGTATTTCCCATCTTTTAGATGCATTTGTTTTATGCTTTATCTTCTCATGGATATGGATCTTGAGCTATGGTTGTTATTTTTGGAGGATTCATTTGAGGGGTGTTAGCATGGTTATCTCCTTGTGCATATGAGTTTGATTTATGATGTCATTTATGAGGATTTAGGAGATGTGATTGGGCCTATTCCTTGTTTTGGGAATGAATATTTGAGTTTCATCTTCCTTGGTTAGAGAGGCTTAGATCCATGTTGGTTTCACATGATACATATGTTTCATTTGATCTATGAGATTGAATGGTTGGGTGTTGTTGAGGCCCTTCATTTCGAGTTCTAAACGAGATCATACTTGACACATCTTAGCACTTTGAGGTGTTAGTAGGACATGATACGATTTATAGGTTTTCTCTCTTTGTTCTATGGCTACTTCCTGGAGGTTCATGTTCATATGGTTTGACTTGGGAGAGTTATGGTGACATGTTGTGAGGGAGTATGCAGTGATTTATGTTGCATGTGTGGATCATTTTGATTGTTCTTGGTACTACATGGTTTTGATGATAAGCCACACCTTTTTTTGAGTGTTTATTTGTAGGCTTAGTAAGCCTTGATCTATTTTCAAATTTAGCATTACCCATGCACTGGGAGTTCCTGGATATGTATGTTCTTCATTGATAAATTTTATATAAGGAACTGTGTTTGCGGTTTATGGGTTGGATATATATTGTTGGCATGAGTTTACTAATGTTGTTGATACCTAGAAGGTATAGATGGTTGGATGTATTAGCTTTTATTATGGGTGCTATTTCGAGTCATGTGGGTATTTTACCTTTGACAACAGCTTGGAGCCTTTGTTATCACTTGGATTTGATGCTTTTGTTCTTTAGATTGGTGCATCTTCACCTTGACATGTTTTTCTTCCATAGGTGGCATGTTGGAGGATGGGAGTTCTTGCTTGAGACGGTGGTCACTTTGGTTTTATTGCAGGTATCTTGATTGAGCACGAGAGCATGCTGGAGATTCATGTGGTTTCATGTATGGCTATGATGATGTATTTCATTGATTGACCCTTATGCAATGTATACAACAAGTGGGAGAAAGTTAGGAAAAAGGTGTGTTGTACACCTTGCATAATAATGGAATATTTTAATTATGTAAAATAAATATTTATTTGTGATGCATTTACGAGATGTGTTTAGCCACATTAAATATTTATATGGATCCACTTGTAAAGTTCTATGTAACATTGGGTTAGTTATTTTATGTGTGGGAGAAAGAATAATTAATTATTATTTGAAAAACTTGGTACATGTATGCTCAAAATCACGACCTCAGTTGCCTGGGGCTGTCGAGTCAGATTTCGACACACACATGGACCCTTCCCTCCTTGCCACAGAGTGAACCGCCACATCACTCTCGCTCTCCTGGAAGTAGCCAGTCGAGAGGAGGCGAGACACGACGGTGGTTTGGCTTGCTAGAGAGTTGGCCTTCGCGGAGAGGGGTCGGCACATCCTAGGGCCTTTGTTGTTGTGTGCTAATGTAGATGTTTCGTTCAATGATTGTTGTTGTATAGATAACCGTATGACCCGAAGGGTCATTAGTTACTCTTCTTCTATTGGGGTTTCTGCTATTCCACCTCTGTGTGGTTAAGCTGTTACTTTCGTTGATGGCTTGTCTTTCAAAGTATCTAAGGAATGCTTGTCGTAGCAACTGTTGTCTATGCTCTTCTATTTGTTGGACGACAAGCAGATCTTGTTGTGGTCGCGGATGGATTTCTTCAATCTCGTCGAGGATTGCCCTCACCCACTCACCTCTTAATCCTGGGCACATTCGTGAGCCGAGACAAGATATAGGTGTATGTGGACTAACCTTGACTAGACTTTGGGTTTGACTTAGGGTTTTGATTGACATAAGATTTAGTCGTGCATTGACTTTTGTTGACGTTGTGATGATATCAAGGGTTTGACCAAATAGTTGACCGTGGTTGACCTTGTGATGGTATCAAAGGTTTTCAAGCTATCTATGTGCCTAATGTTTTTGTTCTTTTCTAGGGTTTTATGAATGCAATGCTATTTGAAATGCAAAACTTGTTTTTGTGTTTTCTTTTGGTATTTTGGAAATAAAAGATGCTTTTTAATCTAGGAAAGGAAATATGAATGCAACTAGAATGAATTTACCTAATGCAATTTAACTATGTTTTTGGGGTTTTCGAATGTTTTGAAATGATTTAATCTAGAAAAGGAAATTGCAAGTAAATGAATTAAACTTTGAATGCAAATTACTTCTAGAATGCTAGATCTAACTATTCTATCAAGGAAAAAGCAATAAATTACTAATCCCAAGAGCAATTTCAATTATCTAATTACTACCAATTGACAAAAAGCATAGAGGAACCTGAAAATAAAGAAGACTTGTGAGCCTCCACTACCCTCAGAAATCCTTGATGGCAACCTCGTATCCTCTTAAAGCAGTGATAAGACCTCTTGGTGACAAGATAACACAAAGAAGCGAAATAAGCTTTAGAAGCTTTGCAAAGAGAGCTCAATGAGAGCCGTTGAGGAGCACGATGGTGTTGATTGAAGCAACGTAAGGACACTTGAAGAGCTTTATGTGAAATCTTGATGAACAATGAACAAATAAAAGGCACCTTTGTCCTGTGTGAGCATGAGAATGTTGATTAGAGAGCAAAAACTTAGCAAGAGTTGTGTGCACAATGAATTTGCCTCCCTTTGTGTTTGAGGGAGGGGGGTCTTTATAGGTTAGAAGAAGGGATGAGAGGTGAGGAAGAGAAAGAGTTAACTCAATTAGATTGAAGATTTAACAAGGTTGATTAAAGAGTGATCTGGGCTAAGATTGAAGTGATCTACCCAGTAAAAGCTTATCACTCAAGAAGAAATGGAGAAGAAGAGATGCATGGGAGAGAATGAGTTGTTAATTTTAGATCAAATGGAGCTAATTATGCAAGTGTGGGTGCATGGAATAGTCAACTCCATATTAGGCATCAAAAATATGCAAACTGGAAGAAAAATGGGCGAAAACGGGGCTTTTTCGAGTTAGAAACATGAGTTTTTCTGCGGTTGGAAACATGACAGGGTCGCCCAGAGGTCACCCCTTTCACTAGTAGGGTCACCCGTGGGGCGACCCATGGACGAACCTAGCTAGAGGGCACCTAGGTAGGAGCTAATAGTTGGAGATGGTGGATGAAATGCAGGAGAATGAACCTGCCTTCGGAAATAGGGGTGTCACATGCAAAAATCCAAATCTCCACTTACAAAGTAGGACCTCCTGGCGGGAGATCTGGAAATAATAGGGGGAGATTAGGAATGGTTGAGTGAAACTGAAAACCAAAAGTTGGAGATAGCTAGGGGGACCTCTAGAAGATGAAAAACATAGGGGAAAAGTGAAAACTCACCTACAATACGCATACAAGGCTTAGGAACAAGGTCAAAAGCTTAGAAAATGCAAATTGACAAGTTTTGCAAAAGTGTCGAAAAGCGTCGACAACAGAGAGAGAAAATGACAAAGAGGAAATAACACAAGACGAAAGAGAAGACATGTCACCAAGAGGTTTGCTGCTTAGAGGACATTATTTCACACTTACATGTACGTGACAAGAATTAAAATCATCATAGAGGTCCTCATGGAGGTTGTGCGTGATTTTTGTGCTTACATATTTGCCCCCTCGAGGATGGTAGTCTACATGAAAGGTAGGTACCGTTCCCGAACTAGGCCTTACCTGTTGTTGATTTTCCTACAATTATACCTGCAATAACTCGTATTAGCCTGACATCAGAATATATCAAAATGAATAATGAAAACTGAAATGACAAACTTACCATAGATCGTGAGAGTTTGACTAGTTGTTTGCCTTTGTCGGTAAGACCTGTAGGAATGAATGCACGCAAAATGACGCATGAAAGATGCATAAAAGAAAAAAACTAATCTAAGAATGCATAAAAGAAACTAAGCTAAGGGCAAACAAAGCACGCAAATTAGTTAGATCAAAGCGAATCTGCAACAGAATCAATCATGTGAACAGTCATAGAGTAGATATCATCAGGGAGATCGCGAAGATGGCCGCCTCTTCTTCAGTCGCTGAGAATCAGGTACGTAAACAGTGAAAAACTCTTCTCTAAACTGTAGGTTGAATTTTGTGAAAAATCTCTTGAAATTGTCTATTTTTGGCGATTCTTCTTGTTGCAGTCTCTGTTTTGTCGTTTAGAGTAGGTTTGGTCTTTCGTTTACTGAAATTGACTAAAAATAGGGATTTTAGAGCACTTTTCATTCGGGGTATCTCCACATAGGGTCACCCCTTTTGTCAGGTAAGTGGCCTAGGGGGAGATCCGACTGACAATAGGGTTGCCTGGGGGGAGATCCTGCTGACAACAGGGTCACCCGGGGGGAGATCTTGTTGACAACTAGGTCACCTGGGGGGTGACCCTATTGGGTGAATTATGTCTGAAATTTGATGTTTTCTGATGTTCATTTTGCTCTGTTTCGACCTAATTTGACTACTGTATTCGCCTGTTTATTGCAATTTTGATGGTTTATACGCTTTTTTTGTGTGATTTTCTGCAAGTTTTACAATTTTTAGGATTTTTACGAGTTGACGAGATCTAATCTAAAGTTCTTTTCTTATTTGCAAGACATGCACATTCGATGGAATGCTTGCCAAGAGCGGTTGTGGCCCTCAAAGATGTTTGCTTCGTTGAGTGATGATGATCGTGCCATCCTGAGGAGACAATGCTTAGCTAGAGTCTGCCATGTGCCAGTTATTCATCCTATGGCACGCATCTGTTGTGATATCCTGACGTATTGGGATGCGGATAGGAACACCTTCAGGTTCCCATAGGTTTTAGGAGAGTGGACTATCACTCTCTTTGATGTTTATTGCATTCTTGGAGTTCCAATGAGAGGACATCCTCTCATCCTGCCTGCTAGCGAGTCCTTTGAGGACAAGGTGTCTTGGGCACAGTTTATGGGGGTTAATCGTCCTGAGGATCAGATAGGAGTTCAGCTTACCTCTATGCCACGACTTTGCATTCCTCACTTGAGGAAGTTCTTGATTGGATTGATCGCATCGAAGTTGTCTGGAGACAAGGCCTCAGCTTGCTTGAGATGGTGTTGGGCACCAATTATACGTGGTCTTGAGAAAGGTAAGGTCTACGGTTGGGGGCCCGACATTTTGGCCATGGTATACAGAGATTTCTATTGCATTGCACGACGAGGGGCTGTTTCTTTTAGCCACTCCTCCTTGATTATGACTTGGATCTTTGAGCACGTCAAGCCTTATCAGAAGCTAGTTCCGATTCCTGATAGACGGTTACCGAGAGTAGCTAAGTGGGTTCAGGTGGGTCACTTTGATACCTCTTTGCATGCTGTGGCTACTCTTATAGACGAGGATATGATTTTTGATCCTTATGTGGACTTGGAGGGATCATGAGCTCATGATGGTGAGATCAGAGAGTACTGTCGTGGAGTAGCGGAGCTTTTAGATCGTAATGGTCTGATTGAGGCTAATCGCGTTGAGCACATCTTGCAACAATTTGGTGAGGATTTTCCTAAGGAGTTACCCCCAGTGTCTACTTGCTACAGATCTATTCAAGAGATGGGCGAGGTTAGTCAGAGGACAGTTACTTAGACTCCCTTGACTCCCAGAGTCTTCATTACCAGAGTTCCTAGATCTTCGAGAGGAGGACCGAGGGGAAGGAGAGAGACTCCTTCCCGAGTACTTAGTGTGGTTGAGGACTTAGATTCTACTGACGAGGACTATGTTCCTGATGGGGATGATTCGTCAGACGAGGGTCTGCCAGAGGATGCATAGGACGAGGGTCTTGATGTTTCCTGTAGTTCCCATACCTCCTCATTCTAATGAGGTGATGCAGTAGTTTGACCCTGCCTGGCAGCCTGGTGACCCACATGAGTCTACATTTTGTTTTACTATTTTCACAATTTGTCCTTTCTATTTCCTTTCTTTTCGTGAAGAACTAACACACATTTCACTTTTCTGGTTCACAGGTAATGTTAAGGAGTGGAGGGCTTTCGTTCATGAGATTAACGTTGGCTTGGCTTATCCCTTCACTAGGATGACTCGAGAGAGTCTTTTGGTTGATCCTGGTGTGCCCCTTGCTGCTAGGCAACACACTAACATTTTTGCTCTTGCCTATCATGGATGTCAGGCGAGTGCGGATTTGAAGGCCGAGAATCTCATCCTTAAGGGTGAGAATCAAGTGCTTCGTGAGATGGCTCGTCTCGGATTTGGACAACGAGATGCTAGTGCGGCGGGGCCTTCACAATCACACGCTCATAGTAGGGTACCTCTCTCCCACATGTCTCATGGAGCGGCTAGTGGCACACCTAGGCAAAGGAGCAGAAGTCTTGAGGGTTCTGTTGGAGGGAACCGTCATTGATTTTACTTTTCTTTTCCTTTGAAATTGTGTCCCCTTGCATGGGGAGCCTTTACTTCCCTTGAAAGCATTTTGTCTTAGCTCTTTGATACTCTCATACATGTAAACTTCGGATATATCTATGAAAGTTTGTCTTTTTATGGTTTTCGTCTATTGAATGGTTACTCATCTCTTGTGCATTTTGGAAGTTTAAGAACTTTTTGATTATGTTTTGACCTTTCAACTCTAACAATGCAAGTATGATAACGATGACATGTTTTTGTAATTTTTTGGCATATATATGAGATGCAAGAACATAAGCGATGCTGAAATGAAACATTTACTTCTACAGAATGTCACGAGTTATGACATTGAATTTATTGCTTTGAGACTCTTTTTCTGATTTTGGTATGAATGCATTGTGGAATAAACAACATGACTGCTCTTTAATACAATTTTCAATCCACGGGATTGCAAGTTGTCTTGATATAAGAGACCTTTTCAAGGTTGTGAGATGGGATTTAGAACTCAAGTGGGGAATGGGAGTAAAAATGGAGTGCTTCTGATTTGGGGCTTTGCTAAAGGCTAAACACCGATCCTTATCTAGATAAGACAATTTGACAAGCTTTCAACTTAGACAAGTAACAAATTTTATTGATGTTCGCTAGACTTAGATCATAGATGGCAAGCAAGATAGACCCGGGGTAAAGGATAAATGGGAAAGAACTAGGGCCCCTAGATAGAAGATGATCCTAGAGATTACTAGACTCTTGGCTTTGCTCAGCTGGTGCATGTGTGTGCTTTGTACCTCTCTTTTTATTTTCTTTGTTAGAATGTCACCCTTGAGGCTTCGAGCTTAGATTGATCTCCACCCAAGAGTACTGACATTCAGCAATCTTCTCTCTTTCACTCTTTTTTTTTGTATCTCTCTTTTTTTTGTATTTTCTAGGATGCCTCACGTGATTTTCTCATTTTTTTGGATTTTTGACTTTTCAAGAAATGAATGCTTTTGGAATTTTGACATGCAACAGTTTGATCTCTCAATTCAATACTCTTATTTTAATCACTCATTTTTTTATTCACTCGGATTTTAGATTGCTTCCTTCAAAGTTTTGACCCTCCTGACGTTTTTGGTCAGGGAAGATAAGGGGTTGAGCACCACCTAAAGTTTTTGTAATCTAGTCGGACTTCTCTTCTACTCAAGAAGAATTGGGAAGGTCTACCTGCAAGATTCCTTTGAATCCTGTAGGTTTGAATACTGACTTCATTTAGACCTAACATCTTGACTCATTAAGACTAGGATTAGTGTAAAGCTAAGAGCTAGACTTTGATTAGAATCACTGGGAGTGAAAAGGGGATAATGGCAATTTGTGAAAATGGGGAATCTCTAGGTCCTGAAAGGATGGCGTGTATCTAGGCAACCTTAGACTCCTTACTGAGAAGAAAATAGTACAAGAGCAAGTCATTCACTGTAATGCAAGATGAACAGAATGAAACTGAAATGCAAGAAACAAACTCCTTTTTTTGACATTTTTAATTTTTATAATTTTTTTGTGTTTTTATGTTTTATGATTTTTTTGGTCTTTTAGACATAGTATTTCGTGACGTGAATGGCATTGACTATTTTGCCAAATTCCTCTCCCTCCATTGTGCACAAGAGATAGGCACCATTTCCGACATCTTCTTTAACCATGCAAGGACCTATCCAATTGGGTCTAAATTTGCGTCCTTCACCAACTCTTTTATCGATCAAGTTGTCTATCCTGAGCACTAGGTCTCCCACTTGAAAAGGTCTTGGGATAACCTTTTTGTTATACTACTTTTTCATTCTTGCGTGATAGGAATCATGTCTTTGGACAACTCTTAAGCATGTTTCATCCATCATTTCTAATTTAGCCAATCTTACTGCTCGATATTCCTTATTATCCAATAATCCTTGTAATGATACTCTCAGAATAGGCAACACTACTTCCAACGATAATACCGCCTCCGACCCAAAAGTGAGGGCATAAGGGGTGGTTCCAATTGGAGTCCTTATGCTCGTTCTGTATGCCTATAGAACTAGATATAACTGTAAATGCCAATCTCTTTTAGAGTCTTTTACAATTTTGACCAATGTTGATTTCAATGTTTTGTTTGTGGCTTCTGCCTGTCCGTTCCCTTGAAGATAGTAGACTGAGGGAGAGTTATTATTGATATGGAACCTCTCACATAACTCTCTCACATGTGGATTCTTGAATGATGATGCATTATCTATCACTATCACTTGGGGAATTCCAAACTGACATATAATTTGATTTAGTATGAATTTGGCGATTACGATCCCTGAAACTGTAGTGAGAGGCATGGCCTCTACCCATTTGGTAAAATATTATGTCACGGTGATGATGAACAAATGTCCATCCATTGATGGGGGAGATATTTTCCCCACCAAGTCCAAGCCCCAAGTGGAAAAGGGCCAAGGGGTAACTATTGGTTGCAAATCTCTTGTTGGTGTGTGGTGGACATGAGCGTAGGCTTGACATTTCGAACACCTTTTTACAAATTTAATTGCATCTCCTTGTAAACATGGCTAGAAGTATCCCATTCTATGTATTTTTCTTGTCGTGGCATGACCACCAAAGTGTCCACAGATTCTGCTATGGCATTCCTCTAGGATTTTACGTGCCTCTTCTTTGTCGACACATAGAAGCAACATCTCGTCTAAGGCCCTTCGATAGAGCACATCGTCTATTAGAACATATCTTGCAGTGAGGACGCGTAATCATCTTTTTTCCAAAGGGGTCATGTTTTCGGGGTAAGTCTTATTTGCAAGGTAGTTGACAATATCTCTGTACCAATATGAAGCAGCATATTTCTTGAGATGAACTACACAAATTTCTTCATCAAGGAAATCTTCGTTTATGGGCTTGTCTTGGGGAACCGGATTGTCAGCTAGCCAATTTGCTATTACCTGTCCTTTGACTGACTTTTGATTGGTGTAGGTTAATTCAAACTCACTCAGTAATGTTATGAATCAGCCAACTCTTCTTGATAGCATGGGTTGATTCAGAAAAGTCCTTAGTTGTTTGGATCATATCATAACTCTGGTTTCTTGATTGAACATGTAATGTTGTAACCTCCGAGTTGCGAAGACTATGGCCAGACACTCTTTTTTGGCCTAAGTGTAGTTCTTCTCATATTCCAACAAGGTTCGGCTTATGAAATATATGGCTCTTTCTCTCCCACCTTCGTCTTCTTGAGCTAACATGCATGCTACAAAGATATTGGTTGCTCTGAAATATAAGATGAAGGGCTTGTCATTTTTTGGTGGCATTAGTGTGGGCGGAGTTAACAAGAATTTCTTCACTTGCTCAAATGCATTTTGACAATTGACCATCCAGGTTATGCCAATTTGTTTCTTAAGTAATTGATTGATTGGGTGAATTTTGAAAGTCATGTCTAGAATGAAACACCCGATTGCGCCTAATTGTCCCAAAAAGGTTCTTATCGTTGTCTCACTCGTTGGCGGGGTTGCGTTTACGGCTACTTTAACTTTTAATGGGTCAACATCTATTACTCTTCATGAAACGATGAAGCCCAACAACTTTCCTTCCGTGACCCCGAAAACACATTTTTCAGGATTCAACCTTACTTTGTATTCTTGAAGCCTATTGAAGATCTTGCGAAGGTCTTCCACATGTGTTGATCTTTGCTCTAACTTAGCTAGAAGATCATCAACATAAGTTTCTACTATCTTGTGGATGTAATCATGGAAGTATGTGTCATTGCACTTTGATAGGTAGCTCCTGCGTTTTCAGCCCGAATGGCATGACCACATAGCAGAAAGTTCCCCAAGGGGTGGTCAATGTTGTTTTGTTTTTATCTACCTCTAAAATTTTGATCTGATTATACCCTGAGAACCCATCCATGAGAGAGAGAATCTCACATCCTGTAGTTGAATCAATGATTTGACCGATGGATGGCAAGGGGAAATCATCTTTTGGGCAAGCTTGATTGATATCTCTAAAATCGAGGCATATCCAAATTTTTCCATTCTTCTTTAAGACTGGGATGATGTTTGACACCCAACTTGAATAATCTACTAGTTTGATGAAACTGACATTCAATAATTTCTTCAACTCTTCTTTTACCATCTGTGGCTTTATGGGCCTTAGTTTTTGTTTCACCGGTTTCACGTCTGGTTTTGTTACCAAGTTGTGTACCACAATTTTTGGATCTAATCTTGACATGTTTGAATATGTCCAGGCAAATATGTTAGAATATACAATGAGGAATTTCGTGTATTCCTCCTAGTTTCAACATCCTAGGTTTTTCGGGTGTTCCAACGTTGATGTCAATAGTATCCCCAGTTAGGGATGGGTGTCCTTCCTCAAACTTTTGAGGAGCAGGTGGTAAATCAGAATTTGCTTCAATCTAAAGGATTTCTTTCTCACTTCCAAAATAATCATTTGGGTGAGGAAGGAGCATGTATCCTTTCTTATGATATACTCTTGGAAGTCCCTCATAGGCGTGCAAGTATTCAAGGATGGCTTCGTCATTTTAAGCGTAATCTCAGGTTGGTGTCTCTCTCTGACCCATGGCGTAATTCAGAATACTTGGTAGTTCTTCACTTTCTAACAATGGATCTCCACGTACTGACACAACGTTTTCCAAAATTTGAAGTTGAGCATGTAGCAAAAGTAGCGTAGCCGACGTGGCCATTGAATCTGCTACTTGATTCTCTTCTATGGGTATGGCTTTTATAGAGAAGTCAAAGAATTGGACCAATTTTCTGATGGTTTCTTTGTAAGGTCGTAGTCGTTCTAATTTTGTTTCGTAATTCTCTGCGACTTGGTTGATCACTAATTGGGAGTCTCCAAAGGCAGAGATTCTCTTGATCCCCATTCTCATGGATAGCATGACTCCTAGGGATAGGGCTTCGTACTCAACGATATTGTTTGTGCAAAAGAAATTCAACTTGAAGGCAAAGGGGAGGATTTTTCCTTCCGTGGATGTCAAGATTATCCCCGTCCCTGCCCCGGTTTTACAACTAACTCCATTGAAATGTAGAGTCCATAGGTTTTGATTGTTTTGTGGTTGAGATGTTTCTCCAAATTTATAAGTGGAGTTTTGTTTTTCCTCCTTTTCTTCGATGATTTCTATTGTTCCAATCGAGAGGTTCTTGATGTCCCATTCGTCAATACACGGAATGGTTGTTAAGCTGAATGGTGCATGAGATTTGGTGGTATGAGGATCAAAGGGGAATTCTCTAAGATCGTCCATGCTTTGATATGATATGTTGTGAGTACTTGTCTTTGGTTGAATATCTTGAGTTTCTTCCATCGTTTTCTCTTGTGTTTTTAACTTTTTATCTTTTTCTTCCTATTCCTTCCTATAAACACTGAAAGGATCAAGGTCTGCTTTGACAACACTTACTTTGCCTTGGAAGTGAATTTCTTGAAACAAAGTGGAGGTGACAGATTTCATAGCGTGAATCCACGGTCTTTCGAGGATCATATTATAATTGGTTTCCTTGTTGGTAATGTAAAAGTCTGCGGGAATAGTTTTATCCATTAGAGTAAGTGGTAGGGTGATTTTCTTGACTGTTTGAATATTGTGACTGTCATATATCCTCAATGTGGCAGCTTGTTGCTTGATTCTTGTTTTGCTATATCCCATTCTTCACATGAATGACATTGCCAAGAGATTAACTGTTGATCCTTTGTCCACCGCTACTCTTTTTATGGTAACCTCTTCAACCTGAATTTATATGTATAGAGGTGAATCCTTTTTCTTTCCTCCTTCATTCTGAGGTAGTTTGGAAAAATCAAAGGTGAGAGGAGGTGGTTCCGCCTGTGTTGAACATCCCACTTTTAATACCTCCAAGAATGTTTTTCGGTGTGAGGGGGAGGCTCTCAACAAATTTATCACTTACGAGAACACATTCTCTGTCTGATTAGTTCGTTCTTCCTCTTGGACTACAAATACTTCTTGGTTCAATTGTACGTGATTGGAGCTGTTTTGATTGACCTTCCCTTTCTTGTTTTGTGGTTCTTTCTCCTTTCTTTGAGATTGAAGGAGTTTGAGGAAATTTTGTTGTTGATCTAGAGTAAGTTTGGAGATAGCTTTGTTGTATCCATAGTAGGTTTTTTTTTCATAACCTTCTGTTCCATAGAACCAACAATAAGTGTTAGGGTCATAGGGGTGACGGTTTGACCCTTGATTTCCTTTTTGTCGCCACTTGTCATTAATGGGATTGCTCTTCACAGCATTGATATCTTTGTCTGGAGGGACATTGGATGGAGTCTTTTCAACTCCCTTGGATATCCTGAGTTTTCCATTGGTATCCTAAGTCTTTCAGCCACTATCGATGGCGGCCTGATCGATCCTCAAAGCACTTTCCAATGCTTCTTCATAGGATTTATATCGCAATTTTTGAACGTCTTCTCTCACATCCTTGTTTAAGGCATGTAAGAAAAGGTCGCATAGTTCACGGTGATCCATGTTTGGGGCACTAGTTGTGGAATAAAGGACTTGCCTCCAACGAGTGACAAAGTGGGCTACAGATTCGTTCGGCTCCTGCTTCATGGTGAGGAATTCTCTAATCCTTGTTTTGATAAGTTTGTTCATGTCAAATGCCATGACAAACTCTCTGATTAGTTGTCTAAATGAGTGAATTAAAGTTTCTGGTAAACGATAGTACCAATCTAGAGCTAGTCCTTCGAGAGTTTTTAGAAAGATCTTGGCAACAACCCCATCCCAAGGGAGGAGTTCTCTTATCGCTGTAGTGTAAGCTTTAATATGGGAGTTAGGATCTCCTTCTCCTTTGAACTTTGGGAAATCAGGCAATGGCTGAGGTAACTGCATGTTCCTTATGTTTAGATCGAGAGGTTCTTTCAAGTACTCGAGATATGTCCCAAGGAAGGTGCTTTGCGATTGGGGAGTAGATAACAACAACCCCGTTGGAGGGTGTTGGTACCTTGTCATCTGATTTGCTTGGTTTCCCAACATTGATTGAATGTTTTGAGCAGGAGGATTCCCGTTTTGGCATATGTTGTTACTTGGGCTCCTTGAATAATAATTGAGGTAGGGGAGGTTTGAGATGCCCCTTGGTCCTGTTTGATTCGAATGTCATCATGGGACTTTTGTCTTCTTTTAGGAACTGTTTGTTCTTCTTCTAGCGTTCTAATCATTTGCACTAGAGTTGTGATTAAATCTGCAGGTGTGGCAGCTCTAGGTCTTTCTTCATTCCTTGGATTGTCTTTTCGAGTGTTAATGTGATGTTGTGCTTCCTCTCGCACAACATTCTCTCTTTGTTCCTCTTGCAGGGCAATTCTCAAGGCTTCTTGTGCGTCTCTTGCCTCTTACAAGTGTTTTTCTAGCCTTTTTACCTCCTCATCAAGATGAGTGCTTGAGGTGCTCGTGGAAGGTTGATCAGGTCGATGTATTTCTGACCTTACCCTCCTAGCTTTATGTGGCGCATTTGATATGGTCGAATTGTGTTCCCAAGCTAGATTGTTGAAAGACAGAGAACGCCTAGATTCTCTTTGGTCTCTTTGATCTTGTTCGTAATCTGAGTCTTCGTAGTCACAGTAGTTCGTGATAGGTGCATCCGGGGGGGAGGCACGTATCTGTCGAAGGAGGGAGTTCCTGGTTCCCTTGAAGGGATACCCCCTTGGTTTAGGTCATGCTCTGTCATATTCTGGGGTGCCGTAGTCACCACAGAATAAATGGAGCAAGCCATAGCAAAGGTGATGGAAGCGAAAGCAGGTATGAATAATAGTGTGAAAATGTTTTAATGTGTTTACTATTTTGCAAGGATCTAAGCTTTTTGGAAGACGAACCACACAAAAGTTTTTGTTTTTCATGTCGGGTTCACCAAAATATGTATGCTCAAAATCGCGACCTCGGTTGCCTGGGGCTGTCATGTCAGATTTTGGCACGCACACGGACCCTTCCCTCCTTGCCACAGGGCGAACCGCCACGTCACTCTTGCTCTCGTGGAAGTAGCCAATCGAGAGGAGGTGAGACACGGCAGTGGTCTGGCTCACTGGAGAGCTAGACTTTGCGGAGAGGGGTCGGCACATCCTAGGGCCTTTGTTGTTGTGTGCTAATGTAGATGTTTCATTCAATGATTTTTATTGTAGAGATAACCGTATGACCCAAAGGGTCACTAGTTACTCTTCTTCTGTTGGGGTTTCTGTTATTCTACCTATGTGTGGGTAAGCTATTACTTTCGTTGATGGCTTGTTGTCTTTCAAAGTATCTAAGGAATGCTTGTCATAGCAACTGTTGTCTATGCTCTTCTATTTGTTGGACGACAAGCGGATCATGTTGTGGTCGCGGATGGATTTCCTCATTCTCGTTGAGAATTGCCCTCACCCACTCACCTCTTAATCCTGAGCACATTTGTGAGCCGAGACAAGAGATAGGTGTATGTGGACTAACCTTAACTAGACTTTGGGTTTGGCTTAGGGTTTTGATTGAACTAAGATTTAGTCATGCGTTGACTTTTGTTGACCTTGTGATGATATCAAGGGTTTGGCCAAATAGTTGACCGTGGTTGACCTTGTGATGGTGTCAAGAGTTTTCAAGTTATCTATGTGCCTAATATTTTTGTTCTTTTCTAGGGTTTTATGAATGCAATGCTATATGAAATGCAAAACTTGTTTTTGTGTTTTTTTTGGTATTTTGGAAATAAAAGATGCTTTTTAATCTAGGAAAGGAAATATGAATGCAACTAGAATGAATTTACCTAATGCAATTTAACTATGTTTTTGGGGTTTTCAAATGTTTTGAAATGATTTAATCTAGAAAGGAAATTGCAAGTAAATGAATTAAACTTTGAATGCAAATTATTTCTAGAATGCTAGATCTAACTATTCTATCAAGGAAAAAGCAATAAATTACTAATTCCAAGAGCAATTTCAATTATCTAATTACTACCAGTTGACAAAAAGCATAGAGGAACCTGAAAATAAAGAAGACTTGTGAGCCTCCACTACCCTCAGAAATCCTTGATGGCAACCTCATATCCTCTTGAAGCAGCGGGAATACCTCTTGGCTACAAGACAACACAAAGAAGTGAAAGAAGCTTTGGAAGCTTTGCAAAGAGAGCTCAATGAGAGCTATTGATGAGCACGATGGCATTGATTGAAGCAGTGTAAGGATGCTTGAAGAGCTTTATGTGAAATCTTGATGAACAATGAACAAATAAAAGGCACCTTCGTCCTATGTGAGCATGAGAATGCTGATTGGAAAGCAAAAACTTAGCAAGAGTTGTGTGCACAATGAATTTGCATCCCTTTGTGCTTGAGGGAGGGGGGTATTTATATGTTAGAAGAAGGGACGAGAGGTGAGGAAGAGAAAGAGTTAACTCAATTAGATTGAAGAGTTAACAAGGTTGATTGAAGAGTGATCTAGGCTAAGATTGGAGTGATCTACTCAGTAAAAGCTTATCATTCAAGAAGAAGTGGAGAAGAAGAGATGCATGGGAGAGCATGAGTTGTTAATTTTAGATCAAATGGAGCTAATTATGCATGTGTGGGTGCATGGAATAGTCAACTCCATATTGAGCATCAAAAATCATGCAAACTAGAAGAAAAACAGGCAAAAATAGAGCTTTTTCGAGTTAGAAACTCGAGTTTTTCTGCGGCTAGAAATGCGACAAGGTCACCCAGGGGTCGCCCCTTTCACCAATAGGGTCTCCCGGGGGGCGACCCATGGGCGACCCTAGTTAGAGGGCACCTGGGTAGGAGCTGACAATGGGAGATGGTAGAGGAAAGGGAGGAGAATGAACCTACCTACGGAAACAGGGGTGTCACATGCAAAAATCCAAATCTCCACTTACAAAGTAGGATCCTAGTGGGAGATCTAGAAATAATAGGGGGAGATTTGGATTGGTTGAGTGAAACTAAAAACTGAAAGTTGGAGATGGATAGGGGGACCTCTAGAAGGCTTCTAAGGGGTGGAGAAGATGAAAAACATAGGGGAAAGGTGAAAACTCACCTACAAGACGCATACAAGGCTTAGGAACAGGGTCGAAAGGTCAGAAAACGCAAATCCACAAGTGTCGCAAAAGTGTCAAAAAGCGTCGACAACACAAAGAGAGGAAATAACACAAGATGAAAGAGAAGACACGTCACCAAGAGGTTTGTTGCTTAGAGGACATTATTTCACACTTACATGTATGTGACAAGGATTAAAATCATCATAGGGGTCCTCATGGAGGCTATGCGTGATTTTTGTGCTTACAGTACCAAAAAGTGTAAACTTAGTAGCAAGAATTAAATGAGGGGGTCAATGATTTTGTGTACTCATGGTTTTGAAACACATGGTTTTTCCAATGCCACAAGTTGTATTTGCATGAGCTTACGTCTATAAAAGCAAGCACATGGTTAGTGGTTTAGGTTGGCTAGTTGAGTGGGTTGTCATTGTATTGAGTTTCTCTTGTGAGTGTATATATGAAGCATGGCATGGGATGTATGGTTACATATTTGGACACATGAAGGATGCATTGGAGGAGCTTGATATTTCAGAAGTATTCATGAGACTTTGTAAGTGCATTGTAATATTTTGTTGTTGAATAATACATAAAGTATGGATGCTTTTGGAGGCTAGGTTTTTCTCTTATGAGGGTTTTCTCAGGGTATATCTTGTGTTATCTTGTTGTTGCCTTTTGATATTTACATTATGGTTATTCTATAAGCTTGTATGCATCATTATTTCTCATAGGGTCATGCAGGAAATGGTTTCAATTTTTGGGTTGTTGGGTTTTTTGAACTAATCCAATTATGAGTGGGAGTTTGTGCAGAAGACACTTTGTGATCTCTTGTTGCAAGAATTTTTGGATGGCAAGCACATCAAGGAGAATAGAGATAGAGAAATGTTCTGGAAATTTTTTTGAGATGTGGAAGCTAAAGATGGAAGATTTGTTAATTGATCGAGATATGTGGGATGTTGTTGATGAGCATGTTTCAAGGCCTACAAATGCTACTTTGGCTTCTCAATATGATGTTATGGATTGTAAAGCCAAGGGCCTAATCAAATTGTGTCTAGCAAACTTTGTTTTAATCAATGTCCATGAAGAGTCCTCCACAAAGAAATTATGGAAGAAACTTGGTGACATATATCAAGACAAATCTTTAGTGAACAAGATTTTATTGAAAAAGAAGTTGTATTCCTTGAGAATGGAAGAGGATGGATGAATTGCAGACCACCTAGAAGCATTCAATATGTTGATGGCTCAATTGGCATCAGTTGGTGCAAAAATAGATGACAAGGAGAGATGTCAAATCCTACTTTATTTTTTCTTGATTCATAGGATTGTTGTTATGGCTATTGGGAGTACTTTTGTTCTCTTAAAAGTTGAAGATGTTGTGGATTCTTTCCTTTCTGTAGAGATGAGGACAAAGGTATCCATTAGTGCCAAAGAGGCCCTGAATGTTTATGGAAGATCTAAAGAAAGAGGCAAAAAAAGTGAGAAGTGTGACAAATCCAAGTCCAAGGGGAGATCTAGATCTATTCAAAAGTCCAAAGTTATTTGCTCTAATTGTGGTAAACCTGGACACTTCCATAAAAAGCGCAAAGAAGAAAATAAATAAATTTGATTCTAATTTTGAGTTCGAGAACAAAGATGATGATGTGTTCATTGCAACTTTGGCCACTCACGCAGGTAATGATGCATGGTCAATTGACTCAGTTGTATCTTTCCATATGACCCCTAATAGAGATTGGTTTTCTAAATATCAAGAATTTAATGGAGGCAAGGTGTACTTGGGTGATGATTCTCATTTAAATATTGTTGGTCGTGGTAAAGTTAAAATCAAATTTTCCGATGGTAGAGTAAAAAAGATTCATAGTGTGTTGCATATCCTTGGGTTAGCATAAAATTTATTATTTGTGAGCAAACTAATAGATGTGGGTGCACAGGTAGTCTTTTCTAATGTAGGATGCAAGATGGTTCAAGGTGTTATGGTAATTGCTAGAGGTGTCAAATTTGGCACATTTTATAAGCTTGATGCATACATTGTTGAGTACAATAGTACTTCTGTAAAAAATAAGTTTGTGACTACTTTGTTGGAAGAAGTGAGGGTTTCCTCTTCAATGAATGGTCGTGGCTTCTAGGTACCTAAGGGTTCTCTTTATTCTAAATCAAAATTGTTTGTAGAGAAGACTATGTTATGGCACTAGAGACTTGGCCACATTGGAGAAAAGGGTCTAAGGACCTTGAAAAATAAAAACCTTGTTAAAGAGTCGATTCATTGTAATCTTGATTTTGATTTCTATGAGCATTGTATTTATGGTAAACAAAATCACGTTCAGTTTTACTCAAGTTATCATGAATCTTGTGGCGTGCTGGATCTTATTCATTCTGATGTGTTTGGTCCTATAGATGTTCCTTCTATTAGAAAATCCACATATTATATTTCATTTATTGATGATTATAGCAGAAGGACATGGGTATATTTTCTAAAGAGTAAATCTGAAATTTTTAGTTGATTTAAAGAAATTAAATAAATGGTTGAGTTGTAGACTGGAAAAAAATGTTTGAGAACTAACAATGGCGGTAAATTTTTCTCTAATGATTTTTCTAGATTCTATAAAGATTGTGGCATTCAAAGACAAAAGGCAACTCCATATTCTCCACAACAGAATAGGCTTGCAGAAATAATGAACAAAACACTAATGGAGAAGGCTAGAAGTATGTTTAGTGGTGTTGGTCTAGAACAAAGGTTTTAGGCTGAAGTTGTTGCCACTACTTGCAACCTCAATTAATAGGTCTCCTACATCTGCCCTTGTTGATAAAATGCCTATGGAGGTGTGGTTGGGTCACAAGCCTTCATTGAGACATCTTAGAGTTTTTGGTTCCGAGGCATAAGCACATGTGCCAAAAGAAAAGTGAACAAAGTTGGAAAACAAGGTTGTGAAATGTATCTTCATCAGGTACAGTTATGGTATGAAAGGATACAAGCTTTGAGATCATGTTGCATAGAAGTAATATAGAAGTGTGATTTTTACAGAAACTAAGTCTTCTTCTATTACATTGCATCCAGAACAAAGTGAATAGAAAGATGTGATTCAAATTCCTTCTACACCTAAGAAAGTTGAATCAAGGCCCCTAGATAGACATGAAGTCAAGGAGAGCTCATCTAGCTCTGAATCTTCAGAAGAGGAGGAAGAACCTCCAACTCAGCTTGTTCAAAGGTCTACAAGGCATAGACAACCACCTGAAAGGTATTCACCTAATGACTAGAGATGTATTTTTGCTTTAAATACTAACATGGATGAACCAAGATTTGTAGAAGAGGCATTAGGTATGAATGATGCAGAATCCTATAATATTACCATGGATGAAGAAATGGAAGCTTTGAAAAAGAATGATACATGGGATCTAGTACCATTGCTTTAAGGATGAAAATTTGTTGGTTGTAAATGGGTATTCAACAAAAAGATTGATTCAAATGGAGGTATTGAGAATTACAGAGCACGGTTGGTTGCAAAATGTTACTCTCTGGTTGAGGGTGTTGATTACGGTGACATAGTTCCTCTTGTTGAAAAAATGTCATCCATTAGATTCTTGTTTCTTATTGTTGTTGCTTATGATCTAGA
This sequence comes from Cunninghamia lanceolata, assembly GCA_027924645.1. Taxonomy (NCBI): domain Eukaryota; kingdom Viridiplantae; phylum Streptophyta; class Pinopsida; order Cupressales; family Cupressaceae; genus Cunninghamia; species Cunninghamia lanceolata. Next base: position 7,868,761 of record BSBN01000738.1, read on the forward strand.
GGTTGAGAAAATAGATGTGAAAATGACATTTCTTCATGATGATTTGGAGGATATCTATATGACACATCTAGAGCATTACGTGGTAAAAGGTAAAAATAATCTAGTTTGTAAATTGAAGAAATCTTTGTATGGCCTCAAACAAAGTCCTAGGATGTGGTACCATAAATTTGATACATATGTGTTGAGTTTGGGATTTGAGTGTTCTAAATCAGATCACTATGTTTATTATAAATTTTATGGTGATTATTCCCTATTTATTGCATTATATGTTGATGATATGTTATTTATTGGTAAAGGAAAAAAGAATGATTTCAGAACTAAGTCTCAACTTGTAACTAAATTTGAAATGAAAGTTCTTGGTGTAGGTAAACACATTCTTGGGATGGAAATCAGAAGATATGGAGTGAACAAAAAATTATGGCTTAGCCAGAGTAAGTATGTCAATTCAATTTTATAGAGGTTTAACATGTAGAATTGTATACCATTGTGTGTTCCTCTTACAGTTAGAACAAAGTTATCTACTTCATAATTTCTAGAACATCCCCATCAGATATGGAAAACATGAGCAGAGTACCTTACCAGAGTGCAGCCGAAAGTTTGATGTATGCTATGTTTTGCACTAGATTGGACATTGCCCAAGCAATGGGAGTTCTTTCTAGATATATGTCTAATCTTGGTAGAGTTCATTGGGATGCAGTTAAAAGAGTCTTCATATATTTTTAAGGTACCTTAGAGTATACCTTGCGTTATCATAGTAATTTTATAGGAGACGGGCATTCCCTTGGTATTCATCATTATGTGGATTCAAACTGGGCAGGTGATGTAGATAGTAGAAGATCCACCAATGCTTGTGTTTACTTTATTTGGTGGTGCAATTAGTTGGATGAATTAGAAACAAGATGTGGTTGCTTTGTACACTACTGAGGTTGAGTGTATGGTAGCTACTCATACTTGTAAAGAAGTCATTTAGCTTAAGAGATTGTGTTCAGATATTAGAATAAAACAGAGTGCAGTGACAATTTATTGTGATAGTAAGAGTGCGAACTGCTTAGCTAAGAACCCAACATTTCATGTCAAGACCAAGCACATTGATGTACAATATCATTTTGTCAAAAATATGGTCAAAGATGGCAAGGTGAAGTTGGTTAAGGTAGAGACTTTGATGAATGTTGTGGAATCATTAACTAAGCCTATGAGCACAAAGAAGTTCAAATGGTGTTCAGAGTCTATGGGCCTTTCGGCCCCTAGCAATTAAATAATGGTGTTGATACTCCATTTTCTCTTGAAAGGTGTTTGACAAGTGGGAGAATGTTAGGAAAGGTATCTCAACCTTGCAATTACAAAAGGTGTGATTTTTTGGTTATAAAATTGATTAAACTCAATTTCTGGACTATAGAGTTGGTTTTTGGCCAAAATAAAAATTCCCAATTGTTTGGCATCATCGTAGCATAAATCTCTTTAAGATATACCATTTTAAAAAAGCAAGCCCAATCGCCCTCCCAGATCAAATTTTTTGGCCTCCAGAAGTTGGGCCTCCCATATTGGAAAATGTAAAAACATGTTGGACACAAAAGATCTATAAGGGGGAATTACACATGTTGATGCGTGTTATGACACATCATAAGGCATCTTTGATTGGAGATAATGGAACCCTAAGGATTTGGGGGCCACTTTTGGGTGGTTTTAGCTCATGGTTTTATAATTATCATTTGATAGTTTCATGTATTATATCTCCTATATATTAGGTGCTTGAGATGGAGGTTGTATGAAAGAGTCTTATAGATGTTGAGTTGCCTCCAAATCTCTAGTTGGTGATACTCCTATGAAAGTTTTCTCTACAAGTATATTGTAATCTTGTTGAGAAAATCTAAACAATATATTTGGTGGCTTTTAGAGTGTCGAGTTTTTCTCCCGAAAGAGTTTTCCCCATGTAAATCACTATGTTGTGGTATGATTGTTATTTATGTTTATTTTTGTATAATGTATATATTTGTTGTAAAGATCTGAAAAGTTTTAGATAACCCTCCTCTCAAGATTAGTGTAAGAAGTTGTTCCACTACCTAGCTTCCTTACAACTTTTAGGCTCTGCAAGGCCAAGGGGGTGTTCTCTAAGGTCTCAACAACATAGAAGATAGCTTTAACACTAGATCCTTAAGCAACTATATCCAATTTGCTATAAACCCTTAAAATCATCACTAAGTTCATGTCAGCACTAGCTACATATAGACCTATAAGACCTCTAATAAACATATAAAATTCCACTCTTACCCTACACCCAAAGATGATAGTTATATTATATTTTCCCAACAGATGAATCCACTTAACATTGCATACACACTAGTAAGAGGCAGAAACACACTAGCATGATTCTCTAATGATGTTCCAATTTATGATTGCACAAGATATGATAGTTTATAATGTTAAATCATGCAAGTGTGGTGGAACCTAACCTACTCTTACAACTAACAAGAGAGAGATTAAAATTTGAAAAATTTTGGCCCCTCACCAATGAGACCAGCGCCTACTCCATTGGGCAACAGAGTCATAAACTATAGGGAGGAAGGAAAGATCATCCACAAAGCATAATATAAGTGGAACCAGATGTGCATCTTCATATGATGCATATATTACACTTCATGCAACAAACATACTTAATAGTCTAGAACAAAATTGTGAAAACTCACATGATATAGAAGAAAAGACCATTACAAAAGCTTTACAATGAATTAAAATGTTGTCAGGAATTTATCTAACTTCTATTACATCTATACCAGCAAATGTGGCAAGAAAGGATGAACAACTAGGTTTGAGCATCCTCCTGAATAATTACAAAATGTCATGGAGATATATCATTACATGTATTATGCTCATTTAGAAATCGTCGTATGCTTTACAAAATGCACTTCATCCCCTTACAAACCTGAACACATCATTTGATGTCCTAGAACACTTCCTGAAACACTTACAGTCATGAATTGGCTCAATGAACAACCACTAAAAATGAATAACAAGCCAATATATATCTTCATTGATCATGGCCTAATTTGGATTGAATGAGATCTATGTTTGAAATGCTTCTGCTCATAATGAATGGCCTGGATTGCACATATGTACAACAAATAGTTGAGAATTCAGCTACTGCATTCATAGTGTTCTTGGAAATGTACTAGGGTGGTTGAGCATTGAATGTAGATACGCCTCGGTCATTTGAACATAGAGCCTGCAAAAATAATTTAAAACCATAACATCAACTTTCTTTAACTAGTAGGACTATATTTGGCATCTCGGGGCTCTTTAAGAACTATTTCGAAGGTTTAGGAAGTTCTTGGAACCTCTAAACCCTCTAACATCAACCTTATGCACTTCTATTAGCATTTCGGGTCCCCATTTGAACTATGTTAGCACTTTGACGAGTTATAGGAACTCAAGAACTCAATGACCTTCTTTTCTTTATCTCCTTTTTTGGCAACACTAAACTATGTCAGAGGTTCAAGTGGTTCAAAGAACTACTGAACCCTTTAGTATCTTTTTCTTTTTCTCTTCTTCCATCTTTTGCTTTTTTGTTTCTTTGTCCTTCACTTTCATCATAATGAACCATTCTCGAACCATGTAGAGGTTCAAGTGGCTCCAAGAACCACTTGAACCACCAACAATAGCTTTCTTCCCTTCATTCTCTCTTTGCTTTTCAAAGATTTTGGCCCTGCCTTGAAATACGTCGAAGGTTCTAATGGTTCGTGTAACCACTTGAACCGTCGTTATCCAATTTTTCTTTGAAATCACTAAGTCATTTAGCTTATCTCTATCTTTCCTCTCCACAAGCCCGTCGGTGTTCCTGACCACATAGAGAACTTCAGAATATTGTCAAAGGTTCCAATGGTTCCAAGAACCACCTGAACCACCCACAACATAAAAGTGAATGCACAAATCCAAGTTATGTCAATGAGTCAGAGGCAAATGAGAATTGTGGAACCATGTCGAGGGTTCTAGAAGCTCCCAGAACCATGCAAACCACCAACAAAGAAAAGAGAAGAGTTGTCGAAGTTTGTGAGATTCCAAGGAACTGCAAAACCGCCAACAAAGGCCTACACTTGGATATTTTGAGGCATTCAAGCCAAGTAAGATACAAGGAAGCCAAGTGACCATTAGGAGCAAATTTTTGAACATAAAGGGGGCCAGACTTAAGATTTTTGCAGGTTTTTGTAGATGGTGGATCATGGCACTAACACTTCTTATGCATTTGCATACAACCTATGCAACCCCAAATGCATTAGTATCCACCCTATGCAGCCTGATTTGCATATGTGCCTTGTGTTGGGTCCCAAAACTACAGGTCCAAAATCCTAGAGTATTTCTCCTCCTAGGCTAGGGGTCTCATCAGGAAGGTGAGAGAGAGGCTCATCCATAGATTGAGGATGGTTAAGGCCAAATAACAAGAGTGGGTATGCTCTCCTACACTTTAGGCTCAGCTAGACCCAGGAGGGATAATCCCATAGGCATGAAATGGAACACAAATTGATAACTACAACCATACCCAATGTACCCTTAACCCCTATATTTGTCACTAGGTCAAGACAAACTGGATGCATAAAACCTCTAATTAAGCTGATTATTGCACCATGCATATGCACCCAAAGATGACATCATTATTATATTCCTTCAAATGAATCCACTTAACTCGGCATACACAAATTACACAGTACAGGCATACATGAACACAATTCACAATGATTTGAACAAATTTATATTGCTTCAGATTGATCCCTGGTTATTATACTGAATGATGAACAGCAAATGGAATCTAATCTAATCCTACTCCTACTCCTACAACTAACAAGACAAGGGTTGAATTGAAAGAGTGCTTGGTCCCTCACAATATGGACCAGTGCCTACTGTATTGGGCAACAAAGTCATGAACAACAAAGAAGAGGGAGATGCATCCAGTAGAGGATCAACATAACTAGACGTGTATTCTCATTCAAATTGAAGATTACATCATATACAGGGACGAACACTAAACTACAATAACCTGCATGCAAAAAAGAGAAGACCAACACAAAAGCCTTGTATTGCATTAAAATGTTGTCATACATTTATCTAATATTGGTTACAATCACAACAAAAAATGTGGTGAAGGCAAATCATATAGTTGCAACTATACATTCCCTTGAGTTGAGACATATCGCTACCCAGATGTGCTTTACAAACCATTCCTACTTTGCACCAGACACATTCCAGATCCTTGTAGACCTGACTAGCTTCGTTTGATGCCCTAAAATCACCTGAGGAACTGCAAACCAGAAAATTAGCTCAACGATCAACCCTTAATACATCCTCAGAGCATGTATATATAGCAACCTATTTTCTAGTGTTATGCCTAGGCAGAAAACACCTACCTCATCTACTTTTGTTACCTCCGACATTGAATCACACCCACTCCACCACTTATTTGTGCTTCATCTTTAAATTGCCTTAATGGCAAAGTCTCAAGCATAGGCCTAATGCATTCAAGACTCACCAAGACCTCGTGCGTGAGACCCAACAGTCTCAAGTGTAATGTCATACCATTGACTCACCCTAGAGATGCCTCTATGTCTTCTTTGCAAGGTTCGAAGACCTTCTGGCTCACCTACCTTAGTGAATGGTGCATTGCCTAGCACCCATTGGCTCTATCACAATTTTGGTGGTGCACAAACCGTTGGATCCAGGAAGGGTGATCAAATGGTTTAGAATGCCCTTCGCCTTATGGTGGGTCCTTCCACCACATGGAATAATGGCGCAAGATCTAGAGTGTTTCAGGTATGGTTCCGTTGAAGATTTCCACGGTTGCGCTAAGTGTTTCTATCGCATGCTTTCCTTGGCTTCATTCCTTATGGCGCAATACCAAGAAGTGTTAGCACTGCCGCCCAAAACAAGTAGTGTTATTGAGACATGTTGCACATAGAAGTCACTAGGAGAGTTTGTTTATCTTTGAAAGAGGGTGCCCACATTTAGCTTACTCAGACCTGTTGATGATTGTTTTTACACATTCATAACAAAAGTTAAAATTCACAAAATGAACCTAACTATCTTGAAAGATATGAAGAAATCAATTAGGATTTCTTAATCCCAAGTTTCTATATGGTCAGGTCTTGACCTTGTGGATAATTTAGTAGGTTAATGTGAAGTTGTAATATTCAAGGGGCCTTACTTGATTCAAGGTGATCTATGACTCACTGGACTCGAATTATGCAAATTGTTACAAAGATCATTAAATTATCCATTCCTTTGCATAAATTTACTACTGTATTATAAAGCTTTGTATGATTTATGATGAAATAAGTTTCTCTTCAAATTACTATGAAAATTGTCAAATATTAACACAATTATGCACTCTCTTTTCAAATTTCAGACAATTTCCTTTAAATTTCTGCATGCAAGCTAAGTATTTCAAATGTTTGGGAAAATTTAGAGAAATTCAAACTAAACATCACTGTATTACAGGATCTAAATTTTCTGTTATCCTCGTTATAAGAAATATGTCAAACTCGATCAAATCCATAGGTTAAATCTTTAAATGTGAAGCCCTGAGTATTTTCATGAACACACATCCAAGATTGCAAGCTTTCAAAGAGATAATACTTTCAAACATAAGTAAAAGTCAGAAAACACTCAGAAGATAGATGCAGAATTCCAAATTTACTTGTATTTGAAGTATACAGTCATGTATGATTTACAATATATGAATAACTAGTTTGTTTCATTGATCAAATCAACAGAAAACTTACAAAAGTCTTACAGATACAATAAGAAAGATGGACATTCCACTCATTTCTTAGTGCAGACACAGGTGACCTCCTTCTGATCTAAACTAAAATGTTCCTCTATCCAAAATGCTCAAACAAATTACAATTGCCAGCCCTATTTCATAAATCCCTGTGTAAATTATGTACATGTAGCAGAGTTTTCTTTATAGACTTTGAAACTTCTGACTGCTACGGCTACAAAGCTTAATCTACGGCTGAGATCCCTCTATTATTGATCAATGGTCTATATTCATCTCTAACCGCCTCTCAAAATATCCAAAAGGTATCTTTTCCCCCTGAAAGGATGCTGTTGGAATATTTTTAAAATAAGATTCCCCTCTTCTTTGACTTTTCCCAAAACCGCTGCTCCCTTTACAATTTTTATTCCTTTAAGTATGTTTTGAAATTACTGATCACACCTTCTACAAAAGTGCGATCGCCCCCTAGACTCTTTGTCCATATATACTCCTGCAGTGCAACTCCTTCCTTTAATTTCTTTTCTCTGTTCTTTGATCCTTCACTTCTTTTTTTGTACTTCTTCATGTTAGCACTTTCCTCCATTAATGAGTCAATCATCTGTTTACTGAGATATGCATCAGAATTTTCCATGCATGGTGCAAAAATTGCATTAAATTCTGTCAAAGATCTTTCCACTTTATATGCCGGTACATCCATGCATTCATGATCTAAAAGTCTTTCTACTATCTTCTTATGTACTCTAATCATATCATCCACCTTTTCTTCTAATTCTTGAGCAACTGTTATACACTTTCTGAGATTATCTTCTTCAAACTTTAGTTCCAATCTCACTTGTGGCACTTGATTTGCCATTAAAGGGGTAATTACTCCTTCATTGATTAACTCTTCTTCTCTTTCCTCATTTTCCATTAATTGTTTCAATTCAGATCTGCATTCCTCCCTCCTAAATTGGCAATTATGAACAAGTATACTGCATTTGTTCCTTTCTCTTGCAACCACCTCCCAACTTTTCACCGCTTATTTTATTACCTGTTCACCCTCTTGCATAAAATCCTTGAACCATTCATCAAATACATCGCCCTTAAGCCTTTTATTCTCCATGTCCCTTATTTCATCCCTGGATACAACTGCTATGTCACTGGGCAATTCAGGCACTGTTGTATTGGGATCAAATATCCCTTTAATAAATTGTTGCAATTGGACAATATGTCTCTTCAAATACTCTTGTTTGTCTTTATCTTTTCTTAACATCTCTGTTGTTACTTGGTGCATGTCTTCCCACTCAGTGATGTGCTACTCCCGTGTATTATGCCCAAGGTCAAAATTTAGTATCTTATACTCATCTAAGGTTATTTCTCCCTTAGTCTTCTGCTTCTGAGGTATGGCCAGGTTCAGCATCCTAGATCCATCTGGACCTCTTTGGATAGCTGACATTATTCTAGCCTTTCTCTTTTCTTTTCCTGGCATTGTATTACCTAATAAACTTTTTATATCAATTGGCACCAATTGTACCTCTTTCTTTTCCTTTCTTATCTTTGTTCCTAGCCAAGCATGAATCTCTTTTGTTTCTGCAGCAACCTTTTCTTCATTTATTACCTCCTCCTGAGGTTTTTCTATTTCTCCTTGCTCTTGTTTCTATTCTTGTTGTTCTTATTGAGGTGGAGGTTGTTGTTGAGGTGCTTCTTCTTGTACCATGGGATTATCCTGCTGTTTGGACTCACCCTCATTTTCTTCTTCCTCTATTTTTGTGTCCCCTCCATCCTCATCTTCCTCTTTAGGACCTTCTCCTTTTGATGGTTCTTTTTCTTGGTCCTCTTCTGTATGCATTTTCTCTACATTCGGCATGTTTATATCTTCTGTTTGTTCATCAAATTTAATTTCATCAATCTTTTCTGGCTTTTCTTATGAACTCAATAACAGTAAACATCCAGGGCTCACATTTAGTGCCCTCTCTCAATCCTATCAATCTACTCAACATTGTAATCATCAGGTGTATTTCCTCTTTGAAGTATATTCTCAGCAGATTTTTGTGCACTCTGGCTACAGCCTTGGGTTTGTTTTCTGGGCTGTACCAATTGTAAAATATCTTCTCTCTACAATCCCTTTCATTGATTTGATAATCTTCATTATAATGATCTATGTCAATGTCTACCATTTTCTCATTAATTTCCAAGCCGAATGTCCTTGCAATACCCTCTGTGGATAAATCTGCAATGAGTCCATAGCCAACGGAAAACCTGCAGCTCTATACAACCTGCTCTCCCATATACACTTCATATCTGTTGTAGCATCTGCCACTGTGATCTTTTGTAAAACATCATTTGCATCATAATTTCCAATGTTTGTATCTGTTCCCACTTCGTTGTAACTAATTAATGTCGGATATCCTCTGTGTATTGGCAGCTCTTCTTTCTCTATCTCTTTAAGTGGTTTCCTCTCCCTTTTCACCTCGCCCCCTGTATCTACCTTTTTTTGCTTCAAGGTCATCATGTAGAAAATGCATCCTTTAACGTTTTGTTTTACTTTCCTATCTAGGGTCTTACTACGAATTTCTATTTTTTACCATTTTACCCTAACCCAGTTTGTCCTTTCTGTTTTGACTTTACATTTGTTAAGCTCTACCCAGCTAATTAACAGTTAAAATAGTGATTTAACAAATGCCTATGTTTTATAATGAAATTACTGAATTTTACAAGCATTTTTACCATTTGAAATGTAACGGCGTTTTGGGATAAATACATGTATTTCTTGACCACTCACTTTCTGTCGCTGACTTACTTTATTGTTTTGCCTTCCGTCCAGCTACTATAATTCCGTCACCTTAATGAATTCTATTCAATTTGCAGCAACAATTCTCTTTTCTGCAGTTTTTTAATTCTTAGCAATGCAGATTCGAAAGCAAATAACATTAATTTTACCCTAACTCCCTTTGAATTTTACTCTTTTTTGGGTGTTAGCTCGGCATTAATTAAAACAATTAATGCACCTAAAGCTTCGGCTTTCTATTTCAGTGTTTAAGTTTTGAACTTTTTATCCGTTATTTCATTTCTACATACATACCGTTTTCCTTGTATGTTTCACTTGTATGTTTCCTTGTATTTTTTAACATACAAACACATATATGCAAGAAACCAACTAAGGCTATTTCCCTTTTCTCTTTTATCCGTACTTGTATCACCCGCTTTGTATATCGCTCTTTGCATGTCTCATTAGATACATACGCATATACAAACAACCTTATACTAACCTCCTTTTTACTCTTTATCCTCTGCAATGCCTTTTATTCCTTTGTATCTCAAATATATATATCATAAACATACAAGCGCTCCAAACATACCAAGACTTTTCTGTATTAAACTTCCTTTTTGCATCCAGCTTGTATCTCTTATTTGCATCTTTTCTTGTACATTGGTTTGTATATTTAAGATATACATTGTTATTATACAAGGTCGATATGCAAGCAGTGGGACCCACTTTACTCTTCACTTGTATTCCACACTACAACCATACTTGTATCAATCTCTTAGATACAAGGCCCGATACATACAAACTCATTTGTATCCTCCTTTTCGGACTTCTCATGTTTTATAAACCATAATATATAACTTTTCGGATCCAACATGCATATAAAGTGAAATACACCTTTTCCATATCCATTGAGGTACAATGCATTACTTATATCAGATTTTAATTTTCTCTGAGTTCCATGTTGTATGTATATCAGAATGTATGTATCCAAAGCATACAACATACAAAGCACTAAACTTACCTCGATAAAACCAATTTGAATACTCCTTTCGGGTCCACGACATGTATATTATGTTCTATATTGCCTTGTATGTTTCCTTTTACCAAACATACAAACTTAAGATACATCTGATGGAATTAACCGATTTCCCATTTCACCTCTTAATTCTGTCAGGTCCGACTTGTAAGTAAGGATAAAGTGTTAGCAAAATGCATACAAGTACAATGATATAATAAACCCGATAACGCTTTTATGCGACTCATACAATGACTTGACATACAAACGATTTTGTAAATGCAACATACAAATCCTCTTATAGTGCATTTTACCAAAAACACACATATCTTGCAGAATATTGGGAATTTAAAATGGTTCAAAAAGCAACCCTTACTCATTTTTGACAACGAATTCACCCCTATTCTGCTCTGTTACTTAATGCTATTTTTTCTTTATTTTCAACAAGGTTTGTAACACTTAACGTTTTCCCTTTTACCACCAAGCAGACCCACACCCAAGCAAAAGGCCACAGCCATAGCAAGGGTCCTCATTTTACTAAGAAGTAAAATGGGGCGTATTGTGAACATCACAACAAGACCTGCATCAACCAATAGCGCAACACTAAAAAGTGTCGGCATTGTAACCTCAGAACTGTGTGCAGTGTTGCCACTTGTCTCGGGGAAAAGCCCCATTCATTACCTCTTCATTTGATTCATAGAGGGCCCACCTATGACCTAACACACTACCTCCCAACCAATGGCACATCATTTTAAGTTTATCAGAACTGACAACTTAAAATGATGTGTGCTATTAGGGTAAGTGCACAAAGATGAGGGACCAAAATGGGGTCTTAAGATGCCACTGTTTTTTTTGAAATCAGGAAACATTGATGTTGGATGAGAAATTGAAGATAGCTACACTCAAAATTTGAAAATGGAAAAAAAACAAGAGTCGTAGTGCTTCGAATCTGGTTTCTAAACTACTAATTTTTTCCAAAAATGGTTGAGATTAAGGGGTTCAAAAAAGGGAACACACAAATTGGTCCTATTTTAAAATAAAAAAATAACATAGCGTCTGATATGCTCCCCCTAAAATGTTAACTTTTTTTTAGTATTTCAATAATCGCTCTGGTGAGAAATTAGCTAACACCATGTAGTTTATCCCTGATTTTTCTAATAATTTTTTCATGAATAATTGGTTTTTTAGTAATTTTTAAAGTGGACACGTCCTGAAAAACAGAAATTTGAGCGTGCTTCCCCCCTAAAATGTTTGAAAACTAATCGAAAATCAAATTTTTTTTTGAATACGTGTAGAATGGAGTCTAGTTTCTAAAAATGTAACTTATTTCAAATTTTGATGAACGGTTAAAAAAAAGTCAAAAATACTAGACATTGATTTTTGACAAAAAAATGGACACTAACAAAAGAAATTCAAGATGAAACCCTTAACGTACTCAAAATGTGAAAAAAAATATATGGTTAGATAGCTAACAGAGAGATTAAGATTATGATGGTATTTTTTTGAGTTTTCATTGAAATAAGTGCAACCCTGATGGGGAGCACGCTCTAGATTATGTCATTTTTTCTACAATCTGGAAAAACACATCGTTGGACATCCTAAACAAAGTCCAAGACTTTGGGTTGGAAGCCCAAGACAAATCCAAGCCTTAGGCTTGGAAATAACCAAGGCAACGCATAACGCGAGCATGTTATAACGCACTCGTGTTACGGTGAACTAAAACAACTCTCTTTCTCTCTCTCTGAGAGGTAGAGAGAGATAGGGAGATAGGGAGAAAGTGATATACAAGGACTCTCCCTCTCCCTCTCCCTCTCCCTCTTGCTCTCTCAGAGAGGGATAGGGAGAAAGTGATATACAGGGAGAGAGAGAGAGAGAGATAGAAAGAGAGTCATAGTTTTCTTTTTTCCATTTCCTTCATCGATAAGGGAGAGGGAGAGATAGGGAAATAGAGGAATGATAGGGAAGAAGGAGGTAAGAGATATGGAGATAGTGAGAGATAGATAGGTAGAGAGAGAGGATATAGATAGGGAGAGGTAGAGGAGAAAGAGGGGAGAGATAGGGTGATAGAGAGTGAGTGAGATATCTAGAGAGATAGGGAGATAAGGGAGATATAGGGAGATAGAGGTTTGGGGTTGCTCGGGTTTAGGCCATCTCCCTCCCTCTCTCTCGCTCTCGCTCTCCCTCTCTCTCTCTCAGAGGCAGAGAGAGATAGGGAGATAGTGATATACATGGACTCTCCCTTTGCCTCTCCCCCTCTCTCCCTCTCTCTCTGAGAGGCAGAGAGATAGGGAGAAAGTGATATACAGGGACTCTCCCTCTCCCTCTCCCTTGCTCTCGCTCTCCGTCTTTGAGAGGCAGAGAGAGATAGGGAGATAGGGAGAAAGTGATATACAGGGAGAGAGAGATAGAAAGAGAGTTGTAGTTTTCTTTTTTCCATTTCCTTCATTGATAAGGGAGAGGGAGAGAGGGAAATAGAGAAATGATAGGGGAGGAGGTAAGAGATATGGAGATAGTGAGAGATAGATAGGTAGAGAGAGAGAGGAGACAAATAGGGAGAGGTAGAGGAGAAAGAGGGGAGAGATAGGGTGATAGAGAATGAGTGAGATGTCCAGAGAGATAGGGAGATAAGGGAGATAGAGGTTTGGGGTTGCTCGGGTTTAGGGTTTAGGGGTTAGTGGTTATGATTTAGGTGCATTATTTAGGGTTTAGGGGTTTAAAGAGAGAGAGAGATTGCTTTTGACATGCAACCCTAAACCCTTAACCCAAGCAACCCTAAACTCCTAAACCCTAAATAATGCCCCTAAACCCTAAACCCGAGAAACCCTAAGCCTCTAGACCCTAAATAATTCCCCTAAACCCTAACTCCTAAACCCTAAACCCAAGAAACCCTGAATGTCTATCTCTCTATCTTTATCATCCCTCTACCTCTCAATCTCTCTCCCTAGACTTGAGCAACCCTAAACTTATAAACCCCAAATAATGCCCCAAAACTCTCTCTCTCTCTCTCTCTCTCTCCAAATAGAGTGAGGGACATGTCCAGAGACATAGGGAGAGAGACTGAGAGGTAGAGGGATGATAGAGATAGCGAGATAGAGGTTTAGGGTTTAGGGTTTCTTGGGTTTAGGGTTTGGGGGTTTAGGTTTGCTCAAGTTTAGGGCTTAGTGTTTAGAGCTTAGGGGAATTATTTAGGTGTTAAGGTTTGGAGGTTTAGGGTTTAGGGAGAGAGGACTGATAGGGAGATATAGAGGACACCAAGAGGAGAGATAGGGAGATAGAGAGTGATGGACATGGCCAGAGACATAGGTAGAGAGATTGAGAGGTAGCGGGACGATAGAGATAGGGAGATCAAAGAGAGATAGGGAGATAAAGGTTTAGGGTTGCTTGAGTTTAGGGGTTAAGAGAGAGAACCATGTTTAGGGTTTCTCAGGTTTAGGGTTTAGGGGCATTATTGAGAGATTGAGAGGTAGAGGGATGATAAAGATAGAGAGAGAGATTTAGGGTTTCTTGGGTTTAGGGCTTAGAGGTTAGGGTTTAGAGGCTTAGGGTTGCTTGGGTTTAGGGGCATTATTTAGGATTTAGAGGTTTAGGGTTGCATGTCAAAAGAAGTCTCTCTCTCTCTCTCTAAACCCCTAAACCCTAAATAATGCCCCTAAATCATAACCCCTAAACCTTAAACCTAAGAAACCCCAAACCTCTCTCTCTCTCTCTCTCTCTCTCTGAGAGGGAGAGAGAGAGAGACGTGTTTATGGTTTCTCAGCTTTCTCTCTCTCCCTCCCTCCCCCTCTCCCTCTCCCTCTCTCCCTCTCCCTCTATCGCTCTCGCTCTCCCTCTCGCTTTGTCTGTCTCTGTCTGTCTCTCTCTCTGTCCTAGTTTTCTTGTTTCCATTTTATTTGTCGATAAGGGAGATGGAGAGGGAAGAAGAGGGAGAGAGGGGGGAGATGGAGGGGAGGGGAGAAATAGGGAGATAGGGAGAGAGAGAGAGTCCTAGTTTTCTTGTTTCCATTTCCTTCGTCGATAAGGGAGAGGGAGAGATAGGGAGATAGAGGAATGATAAGGGAGAGAGAGAGAGAGAGAGGCAAGAGATAAAGAGATATGGAGAGATAGATAGGTAGAGAGAGAGGAGATAGATAGGGAGAGATAGAGGAGATAGAGGGGAGAAATAGGGAGATAGAAAGTGAGTGAGATGTCCAGAGAGATAGGGAGAGAGATTGAGAGGTAGAGGAACGATAGAGATAGGGAGATAAGGGAGAGATAGGGAGATAGAGGTTTAGCATTCCTTGGGTTTAGGGGTTATTGTTTAGGGGCATTATTTAGGGTTTGAGAGAGAGAGAGAGTACTTTTGACATGCAACCCTAAACCTCTAAACCCTAAATAATGCCCCTAAACCCTAAACCCAAGCAACCATAAACCTCTATCTCTCTATCTCTATCGTCCCTCTAACTCTCAATCTCTCTTCCTTTGTCTTTGGCTATGTCCCTCACTCTCTATCTCCCTATCTCTCCCCTCAGTCTCCTCTATATCTCCCAATCGGTCCTCTCTCTCCAAACCCTAAACCCTATACCTCTAAACCTTAACCCATAAAACCATAAACCCTAGACCCTAAACAAATGCCCCTAAACCTTAACCCCTAACCACTAAACCCTAAACTCGAGCAACCCTAAACCACTAAACCCTAAACCCAAGTAACCCTAAACCTCTATCTCCCTATCTCTATCATCCCTCTACCTCTCAATCTCTCTCCCTATGTTTGGCCATGTCCCTCACTCTCTATCTCCCAATCTCTCCCCTCGGTCTCCCCTATATCTTTGTATTGGTCCTCTCTCTCTCTCTAAACCCTAAACCTCTAAACTCTAAACCCTAAACCCTAAACCTAAGCAACTCTAGGAGAGAGAGAGAGAGAGATAAAGATAGAGAGATTGTTTTTGATATGCAACCCTAAACCCTAAATAATTGGACCCTAAACCCCAACCCATAACCCATAAACCCTAAACTTGAGCAACCCTAAACTCATAAACCCTAAATAATTCCCCTAAACCCTGACCCCTAACCCCTAAACCCTAAACCCTTCTCTCTACCCCTAAACCTTAAATAATGCCTCTAAACCCTAACCTCTCTCTCTCTCTCTCTCTCTCTCTCTCTCTCTCTCTCTCTCTCCTAAACCCTAAACCCTAAACCTCTAAACCTTAACACCTAACCCCTAAACCATAAACCCTAAATAATGCCACTGAACCCTAACCCTAAACCCTAAACCCAAGAAACCCTAAACCTCTATCTCCATATCTCTCCCCTATCTTCCTATCTCTATCGTCCCTCTACCTCTCAATCTCTCTCCCTATGTCTTTGGACATGTCCCTCACTCTCTATCTCCCTATCTCTCCCCTGAGTCTCCTCTATCTCTCCCAATCTCTCCCCTGAGTCTCCTCTATCTCTCCCAATCTCTATTGGTCTCCTCTCTCTATCTCTTTCTAAAACCTAACCCCTAACCCCTAAACCCCTAAACCCTAAACCTGAGCAACCCTAAACCCTAAACTTGAGCAACCCTAAACTCATAAACCCTAATAATGCCCCTAAACCTCTCTCTCTCTCTCTCTCTCTCTCTCTCTCTCTCTCTCTCTCTCTCAGAAATGACATGGGTGATTCAAACTCCAATGCGAGAGAGAGAGGGAGAGAGGGAGAGGGAGAGGGAGGGTTTTGCTTTTGCAAAACGCGATCACGTTATAGGCTCGATAATACCGAGCTATAATGCACTTGCGTTATGACTTGTATGGAACCAAAAAGTCATGTGGTGACTTTTTGGTCCCTCATCTTTGTGCATATACCCATTGCCATGTTACATCAAGAGGGTGCCAAACGATTAAAATTGTTGAATAAGGAAGGGGGCCGCCAAAAATGACTCAACACCACTCCAACTAATGGCGCATCATTTTGAATTCATTAGGAGTGAAAACTTTTAAACATGCGCGATTGCGACACGTGAAACAATCACATCACTTTTATGAAAATGGCACGTGACCTTCATTTGCTGAGTCATTTTAACATGGGTTCCACCTGATGCCGCCTCAAACAAACTTGCGAATGGCACAATGAGGAGACTGCATCAGAACTGGCAATGTCTAAACGTTGCAAAAAACTTCCATGTGGCAAACCCTATACCCGAAAATGACGACATGTCATAGATTCAAACCGCTCGATGCAAATTCAAAAGAAGTTGTCGTACAACTCCCAACCTGAAATAAAATGTAGAGGGTAAGTGCACAAAGATGGGGGACCAAAAGGGGGTCTTAAGATGCCACTTTTTTTCTGAAATCAGGAAAGACTTTTTTTCTAAAATAGTAAAATAGGGAAAAATTGGTGGGATCTAAAGGGAATTTGGAAAGGAAAAGGAAAACTAGGAAAGCTAGGAAAAGGAAAACTAGGAGGTAGATAGATGAGAGAGAAAGGTTTAGGGGTTAGGGGTTAGGGGTATTATTTAGGGTTTATGAGTTTAGGGTTTAGGGTTTAGGGGTTAGGGGTTAGTGTTTAGGGGAATTATTTAGGGTTTAGGGGTTTATGGTTGCTCAGGTTTAGGGTTTGGGGGTTTACGGTTGCTCAGGTTTAGGTTTTAGGGGTTCGGGTTGGGGTTTAGGGGTTTAGGGTTGCTCGGGTTTAGGGGTTAGGGTTTAGGGTTTAGAGAGAGAGAGAGAGGGGACCGATAGAGATTGGGAGAGATAGAGGATACAGAGGGGAGAGATAGGGAGATAGAGAGTGGGGGACATGTTCAGAGACATAGGGAGAGAGATTGAGAGGTAAAGGGACGATAGAGATAGGGAGATAGGGGAGAGATCTAGGGAAATAAAGGTTTAGGGTTTCTTGGGTTTAGGGTTTAGGGGCATTATTTGTTAGGGGTTAAGGTTTAGAGGTGTATGGGCCTCCTAAGGATGCCATCATCAACTTTTTGAATGATCAAAAACCAACTAAAAGATGACATCAACCGTTACGATGACATCATCCAAAATAAAAATAAAATTATTTATTTTATAAAATAAACTTTCTAAAATCCTATGAATTAACTCATGATGGTTAATTTAACTCTATATATCATATTCTATCTCAATCATCTTTCTAAATAATAAAGATTTTTTTTGTTTTATTTATTTATTTTTTTAAGTTCTATTATAGAAATTATTATGTTTTCTAAAAAATACTTTCATTCTTTAAGGAAAAAATTTCTAAAAAGCATTTCAAAAATATTTCAACAAATCTTTTTTTTTTAAATTTTCGTTTATTCCTTAATAGCATTAAATATCATAAAACCTACTATAAACATATTTAATATATTAATTCTAAATCTATAAAATCATAAATTTAAATATATATAAAACTATAAATATATAAAATCATTAATCTATATATAAAATGATAATATGAAACTTGATTTAATATATTAAATTTATAAAAATAAAATATAAAATAAAATGTCTAAGCTACTTGTACTTTGCTACTATTTATAAATCATATAGACGTGTTTACTTAAATAAACATACATAAAAAATAATAGACGAATATTTTAAAGCTACATTCAAATTTTTTATTTAGTATTTTTTAAAGCTAATTTAAATTTTATATACTAAAAAAAATTACAAATAAAAATTCTTCTCTTACAAATTTAAAAATAACTCAATGCGTAATGAAAAATAAAAAAATTATTGGAAAAATATATTTTGATTTTTTTTTTTCCTATCGAGAGCAGAAGGGAAAGGATTGGGGATGAAGCGCGTGCGCGGGAGCTCTGTGCAGTCCCGCGACCTGTAGCAGGTCGCGGTCTGCATGTGTTTGTTCTCTATTGCATGTGTTTTTTCTTTGCAGATCGGGCTTTGTGGGGTTGTTTTCAGCAAGGGGTGGGGTTTTTTAGCTTTCGAGGGGTTTTTTTTTCTTGAGTGTGTGCGTTGTTCAATGCAGGTGTGGGGTGCGAGGGTTTGAGGGGTTTTTCTAATGGCAGGGTCTATGCCTTTGGGTGAGACGTCGGGGGATGCTGCTATGGCAGCAGTTGGTGATGGGTTTCCTCATCCATCCCCGCCTGATGTTGAGGTTTTTAGCATTGGTGCTTTGAAATTACACAAGATAAACAGATGCTTGGAAAGAGCTCAAGTTCGTCTAAAGCTGGTGATTCAAATAGAGGCGGTAGCCGAGGACCTGGAGTATTATAGCAAACATGTTTTAATCTATAAATTTATGGGATTAAGGGTTTCGATGCCTTTCCTGGAACCCTAGATTCGCAAGTCATGGAATCCGGAAGGTGATTTTGAAATCTTGCTAGCTGCGAATAACTTCTTTCTGGTGGTCTTTTCGTGTATCTCCGATCGTAACAAGGTTTTTGAGGGAGGGCCCTACTTTTACAATCAAGTTGGCCTTTTCATGAAGCCTTGGCATGCAGGGTTTAATTCGGCAGCAGAGCTGCCCTCGAAGGTGCCGGTGTGGGTTCGTTTTCCTCAGTTGCCATTGGAATGTTGGAGACAGGATATTCTACAATCAATTGCGTCGCTGCTGGGGAAGCCTATTGGCCCGTCTCAGCAAACTCTGGAGAAGCGAAATTTTTCCTATGCCCGGGTCTGTGTGGAGATTGATCTGAGCCAGCCTCTGCCAGATTCTATTGATCTGACTGTTGGGTCTAGCTCATGGACTCAACAGTTAGACTATGAGACTTTACCTTTCAGGTGCCGATTGTGCCATGAGTATGGCCATCTTCAAAGGAGGTGCCCTCGTGCCTCGGGTGCTGGTGGTTCGGATAATGTGAAGGCTCTGTCTAATCCAAGGGCGGAAAAGGGTAAAGCACCCATGCAGGGGGTGGTACTGGATAAAGATGGCTTTGTGCCAGTTAAGGCACGAAACAAGAATCGGGGTCAGAAGAGGACTCTTCGGGACCGTCAAGAGGAGGAGACTTTTAACAAGTTTGAGGCTTTGGATGAATTAGCCCATTAGGAGGGGGTTTCTTCTGACATGCATGTTGAAGTTTCTCCTTTAGTTGATCATAATTCTGAATCTTTGCCTGTCACTACCTCGGTCCTAGCTCCTGTGGCGGCTTCGAGGGTGGTGATGGATTCAATTGCTTCTCCCCCCGATGCTGGGTTTGGGGACTCTTGTGGTTTGGTGGAAACCCCCATGGCCTCTTCGAAAGAAAGGATGAGTTTAACTAGTGGACCGGGTTTGGAAGACTCTGGTAAGAAAAAAGCCCTCTCTTCTTCTCCTATTCTGGGTCTACAGCAAAAATCCCTAAAAAAGTGTGCTCTTGATAAGCCCCAGAAGGTGGGGAGGAAGAAGGATCAGGAGAAAGTTAAGATGACTGGAGAGACATTGGTGGAATCTGGGTCGGTGAAGACATTGGATACTTGCTTCTCTCACCCTTCACGATGATTGTGTTATCATGGAATGTAAGGGGTATGAATAGCATCCCTAGACAAAAGGCTATTTGGGACTTGGTTAGTGCTCATTCTCCAGATGTGGTTTTCCTCCAGGAGACGAAGTTATCTGTGGATGGTATGATGCAGTGTGTTTCTAAGATTTGGAATAGAGGGTTTTGCCAGTGTGTGGGTGCGCAAGGCAGCTCAGGGGGTCTTGCTTGCCTCTGGGATCCTCAGCGAATTTCTCCTGTTTGGTGGATCTCTAGTAGATTTTCCATCTCTCTGGTTGCAATTAGTTTGGAGACAGGAGAAAGAATTCTTCTTTCTAACATTTATGCTCCGACGGATGTCCCTGGTAAGACTCTCCTATGGTCTCATATCAATCTTCTGAGATCATTGGATCCTTTCCTCCCCTAGATTATGGCAGGTGACTTTAATGCAATTGCCTCCCTCGAGGAGAAAAGGGGGGGTGTGCCTCACTTAGACCCCTCTTCTGATCTTCTAAGGGATAATTTGGCTCGGCTCTGGCTTGTGGATATCAAACCTTTGAATGGCATGTTTACTTGGAATAATAGGAGGCTCGTGGATGATGCCATTTCTGAACGGTTAAACAGGTTTCTTGTTTCCTGGTTTTGGGTGGGTGACAAGTGGCTGTCAAGTTCTGAAATTTTAGATTGGTGAGGATCAGACCATTGGCTGATCAAATTCTCTACCCGTTTGGCTGATGGTCCTAAGAAACAAACTTTTAGATTTCAGCTTATGTGGCTCAGGGAGGAGAGTCTTTTTGACTTGGTTTCTAGATGGTGGACTGAAGGACGACCTGCTTTTGGTACAGCTATGTACTCTTTTGTGAAGAGGCTTCAATATGTGAAGTATAAATTGAAACATTGGAATAAGTATCAGTTTGGCAATGTGTGTCAGCGGAAAAGGGTTGCCCAAGAGCGCTTGGATTCTATTACCAGGCAGATTCGAGACCAGGTTCTGGATGCGAATTTAAGTAGGTCTGAGGTTAGTTCGGTTAAAGACCTTGAGGAATGGGAGCTTCGTGAGGAAATTTTTTGGAAACAGAAGGCCTGTGTTGATTGGCTTCAGGAAGGGGACAGGAATACCTCCTTTCATAAATCGGGGAAGGCTCGAAGACAAGGTAACTTTATCTCTTCTCTCCGCTCTCTTGAGGGTTCTGTTTTTTCTTCCTCTTCGGGGATCTCTAGTGAGGCGGTTCGTTTTTTCTCTGCTCTTTTCTCTGAAGATACCCCGCCTGCTACTGAGGAGGAAGCTTCTATCCTAGCTTGTATTCCCTCTCTGGTGACTACGGATATGAATGCCTCTCTTCTTAAACCTATTTCTTTGAAGGAGTTGGAGGATGTGGTGTTTTAGTTGAAAAAAGGGAAGGCTCCTAGTCTTGATGGGTTTCCAGCTGAGTTCTTTCAGGAATTTTGGGAAGTTATCAACCTTGATCTATTGGAGGTGGTGCAGGAGTCTTTTAGGAATAAACAAATGTTGCGAGCCATGAATGCTATGTTTCTTGCTCTTATCCCAAAACGCGAGGGTGCTGATTCTTTGGATCTTTTTCGACCAATTGCTTTGTGCAATGTGGTGTATAAAATCATTACAAAGCTAATTGCTGAACGTTTGAAGCCATGTCTTGATAAGTTGATCTCTGAGGAACAAGGGGGCTTTGTTGCGGGTAGACAGATTTTGGACGGAGTAGTTATCGCGGCTGAGACTATTCACTCTATGGCCTCTTCTAAGGAAAAGGCTATGTTTATAAAGTTGGACATGGCTAAAGCTTATGACAGAGTTAACTTGGGCTTTTTGATCAAAATTCTCAGAGCCTTCGGGTTCAGTTGTGAGTGGATTGATTGGGTCATGAGCTGTGTAAGGACCTCCTCATTTTTTGTTCTCATAAATGGGGAGTCTTCAGCTTTGTTGGGTGCTTCTAGAGGTCTTCGACAGGGGGACCCCTTATCCCCATATTTGTTCATCTTGATGGCTGAAGGCTTGGGGAGATTCATTAAGGCTCATGTTATGAATGGGCTCTTTCAAGGATGGAAATTGAGCAATTCTCTTCCTCCTCAAATTCATCTTCAATTTGTGGATGATACGACTTTGATGGGTGTTGCTAAGGTGGCTAAAGCGGTTGCTTTGCGTCAGATTTTGGATTGTTACCTGGCTGCCTCTGGTCAAAGCATTAATGAAAGTAAGTCTTGCATTTATTTATTTAATACCCCCAAGCTTATTCAGCAGTGTATTTCCAGGATCTTAAGGTTTTAGGTGGGGAAACTTCCCTTTATTTACCTTGGCATCCCTTTGGATGTGCGCCCACTTCTCAGGGGTTTTTAGAAAGATGTGATGGATAAATTTCGTGGGTTGGTTTGTCACTGGACCTATAGATGGTTATCTACAGCGGGTAGAGTTACTCTGTTGAAGTCTGTCGTTCAGGCCCTTCCTATATATAGGTGCTTTGTGTTGACAGCTCCCACAAGTTTCATCAAAGATTTTGAGGGCCTCTGTCAGCAGTTTCTTTGGTCAGGTAATCTCCTTTCGAAGAAGTGGAGCTTAATTAAGTGGGAAGTTGTTTGCCGGCCAAAGCAGGATGGTGGTCTGGGTTTGTGTAGGACATATTGGAATGGACAGGCTTTGGCTGCTAAGCTTTACTGGAGATGGTGTTCATATCAGCATCAATATTGGGCCAGAATCCTTACCTTCAAGTACATTGGGGAGGTGGAGGGCACTGAAGTGCCTCGCTTTAGTCTTTCGGGGAGAGGTTCTATGATATGGGATACTCTCAAGAGGGGGGCTGCGCTGGTTAAACAAGGCCTGTTTTGGATCTGCAATAGAGGCTCTGATGCTCTTTTTTGGCATGATTCCTGGGATGGCTTCCCGCCTATCCTCTCTTCGCACCCTCACTTGGAGGACTTATGTAGGATTTTTGTTCAGGTTGGTTGGAGTAGAGTGATGGATTTCAAAGCCCCTCAGGCTTTGGGGCAGACTATTGTTTACCAGTGGAAGGATATGCAGGAATGGCCCATGGGTGGATCTTTGGAGGATAGGAGAGAGTTGTCCTCTATTTTGGCTAATAGAGTCTGTTGTTCTCTCCCAGAGCAGGATGTGTTGGCTTGGGGTCCGGATCCAAAAGGAAAGTTCTCTGTTGCTTCAGGGTATCGTGTTTTGGACAGACAAGCCTAGGGTAGTGCTGAGGTTCCTTGGTGGAAAAATATTTGGAATATATTCTCTTGGCCAAAATGCAATTTCTTCTCTTGGCTGGTGGTTTATGGCAGGTGTTTGACTTGGGATAACCTCTGTAAGCGTGGCTTCCAAGGTCCTTCTCTATGCTTCTTATGTTTAAAAAATGTTGAGACTATTTCACATCTTTTCTTCTAGTGCCCTTTTGCTAGGACTATTTGGCATTTTTGGTGGGGGCCCTGGAGTTTACAGTGCAGGCACCCTTCTTCTCTGGAGGAGTTTTGGCAGAACTTTGGGCCCATTCCGGTGAGGACTTCGTTTCTGCACATAGCTTGGCCAATTGGCCCTAGTCTGATTATATGGCACATCTGGTTGGAATGCAACCGCAGGATCTTTCTGGATAAGAAGTTGTTGGTGGGTCAGTTTGGTCTCGCATTCTTGGGGCTTTGCAAGAGACCTTGTATGCTAAATGTGATCTGTTAGCCCCAGTGGATCCTAGTGATACTAGAGTGATTAGTAATATGGGGATTCTTGTTGGGGGTCCCGGAAGGCCCAAGATTGGGCAAAGCAGGTGTTCTAAAAGGAAGGTTTCTAGGGAAGGGCATTGGCTGCCCCCTCCCACTGGAGTCTTGAAAATCAATACTGATGGGTCTGCAAGGGGTAACCCTGGGCATACTGGCATTGGTGGGGTGGGCAAAGACAGTTCTGGGGTGGTTGTGTTTTTCTTCTCGGAGTATAGGGCGCTGCACTCTAATAATCTTATGGAGGCCTTGGCTATTCTTTTGGCTTTGAAGAAGGCATATGCCCTTGGCTGGAATAAGATTATCTGCGAGTCTGATTCTCAGGGGGTAATAGACTTAATAAATAGAAGGCAGTTTGATGATGTTAGTTGGCAGCTTGCGGTGGTGGCTAAGCAAATCACCAGTCTTGGAGATTTATTTGATTCTATCACCTTCTCTCATATCCCTCAGGAATGGAATAAGGTGGCTGATGGGTTGGCCAAATGGGCTTTTGAGAAGAATGGGACCAGGCTGGTGGATGATTGGGATAGTTTACCTAGGGATCTTGCTCAGGATTTGGTGGATTTGGTCACGGAGGATGTGAGATGTTCGATGACCACTTATTGACGTCTTGTTTGTTGTCTCGGGGCCCATTTGGGCCTCTTGCTGCTTTTATGCTTTGTACTGCTGTCTTTGATTAATAAAGTTTTTACCCTCTTTTATTAAAAAAAAAAAATTATTGGAAAAAGAAAAATAAAAAGCTAACAAATATTCACAATAAAAATATTATTGAAAAGAGAAAAATAAAAACATAAACACCAAAAATTAAAAAGTATTCATGATAAAAATTTATTAGATAAAAAAAAGGCTAACAATTTATATTTATATTTTAGAGAAATAAAACAAAAAACCTATTGTAAAATATTCTTTCATATGTAACTTTCAAAAAAATTAAAAATAAACTACTATAAGAGTTTGTTTTAAAATTAGGAAGTGTGGCTTTTTAAATATAACTTTTAGATAAAAGATTTTTTATATAAAAAATAAATAATCAAGAAAAGAAATAATTTAAAATGAAAAGTGAACTTGATTTTTTAATAAATTATAATATAAATATATGTTACCACTTTAAAAAAATAATGAACTTGAGTTTAAGACTTTTTAAATTAAAAATAATCAAACAAGAAAAAAGAAATAATCTAAAATGAAAACTAAACTTAAATTTTTAATAAATTATAATAGAAATATATGTTACCACTTTTAAAAAACAATGAACTTGAGTTTTCTAAGGAATTAACTCATGTAGTTAAATATTTTATATTTATTTATATTTAAATAATTTGTATTATATAAATAATTTTTTTTTTTTAGAGTTTCTTAGAAGGCCCATTTTTATGTAAATTTCCCCTAATGGGAGAGAGAGAGGACTGATAGGGAAATATAGAGGAGACCAAGGGGAGAGATAGGGGGATAGAAAGTGAGGGACATGGCCAGAGACATAGGGAGAGAGATTGAGAGGTAGAGGGATGATATAGATAGGGAGATAGGGGAGAGATCTAGGGAGATAGAGGTTTAGGGTTGCTTGGGTTTAGGGGTTTGGGGTTTAGGGTTGCTCAAGTTTAGGGTTTAGGGGTTAAGGTTTAGAGGTATAGGGTTTAGGGTTTAGAGAGAGAGGACCGATAGGGAGATATAGAGGAGATCGAAGGGAGAGATAGAGAGTGGGGGACATGGCCAGAGACATAAGGAGAGAGATTGAGAGGTAGAGGAACAATAGAGATAAAGAGATAGAGGTTTAGGGTTGCTTGGGTTTAGGGTTTAGCGATATTATTTAGGGTTGAGATGTTTAGGGTTACTCGAGTTTAGGGTTTAGGGGCATTATTTAGGGTTTAGGGGTTTAAGGTTGCATGTCAAAAGTAGTCTCTCTATCTTTATCTCTTTCCCTCCCCTCTTTACCTCGTCTCCTATCCCTGTCCCTGTCTCTGTCTCTCTATCTCCCCTCTTTACCTCCTACCCTCTCCCTCCCCTCTATACCTCCTACCCTCTCTCTCTCACCTCTGTACCTCCCTCCCCACTTTCCATGCACTTATAACACTTATAAGTTTCCATTCATGACAACACTTAGACTTTCAATGAATGAAAGCACTTAAACTTTCCATGCTTGACAAAACGTGCTCGAGTTATAACACAGGCACGTTTTGGTGAACCAAAAAAATGGACAAAAAGCATGTGGGATCCGTGTTTCAATCCCACATGCTTTGTTATTTCCTGCTTTTCATGCACAATCGGTCAACAAAACGCTTTTTTAACCAGTTGATATTTTGACAATCATTGTTTGCTTAATCGACCACCTTTTTTTGGTTTTTGAATGTAGAAGTAAATTGCATGTTTTTAGACAGAATTTGATTGTTTAAACTAATAGTCTCATGTTTCATATTGTTTCAATGTTAATTTTCATGTATTTAGATTGAATTTGATGATATATGTTTGTTTTTTTCTTAATTTTCACTAATCCTATTAGAGTTATATAGAATTGAACATTGAATACGAAGGAATTTGTCAAAAAGATCAAATTTTTGAGGATTAGGCAACTCGAATCTTGAAATCTAAGGTATGTTCTTTAAAAGTATTCGTTTACTTCACTTTATGATTATGTTAAAGCATGAATAATCATGTTATAGGACAGTCATGAGGGAAGTGAGAGGATTATCATTTTGACAAGTTAAATTATCATGAGAAAGTGAAAATTTATATTTATTTGAGATAACAATCTATGACAACAAGCCATATCACCATGGGAAGGAAATCATCAAGATATATTGGTATATATTTATGAAGGGAGTCTTATCAACATTCAAGGATAATCCTAAACTAGAGCAAGACCATGGAAACACCTTCACTGTGGAGTAGATGTGCAATCACATGTTGCTATTATCTTGATTCAAACACTAACCTAAACAATTAGAAGGATACTAGGGAAATCATGTTAGTCGATGAATTATCATCATGCTAAAATCAAGCTAAGGATTGTCACTTGAGCATACTCACTTGGAAGAACTATCATATCAGCCTGAAGACTAAATTATACCACCCTAGGAATAGTTATGACCTCTCACCCATGGGTAGGATAGCAACTGATACACAAGGTGGCAATCAAGACTAAATGATAAGTCAATTAATCTCAAATCCATGCAAAAAGATATCCATGATACTATATAAACATATCTAAGTGGTCTTGAAAGGATATTCATATGGTAGGGAAGATTGTTGTCAACTAAAAGATAATCATACATGTCATTGGCATAGTTATTAGGACAATTATAATCACAATGAGGTTGTCTTGAATAGATAGTGACTTGTCAAGGAGTTATTAAATAGTTAAGGAAGATAGAGTAATGATATTGGTGGATGCATGTACTACAGTACAGTCATGGAGGCTATGATGTCGTCGAGACAGTCTTGAGTAGAGCCTCCTTGCATGATAATATAACTAGTCCTTTGTGATGTACCTGAATCTCCATGAGGGTGATGAAGTTTTAGAGTGGAGGAAGGATAATATAAGTGTCTTAAGTTGTCCAAGACTATGACAGTCCAAAAATATACATATGATCTACACATGTTCCCTTATACATTGCATAGTCATCTTGAATATGGGACTACTATAGAACCTCAAGTTGTGATCCAAATGTCTCATAATGTCACCTACTATCTCAGTACAGTCAAGACATTGATGAGGTTCACTAGGGCAATCATGAAGCCTCCATGCATTATAATGCATTTAGTCCTTTTGTCTTTTGTATGTACTCCAAGAGCAATTGTAGTAAATAGGATTGGATTTTGAGATCCTGACTTGTCAAATAGGTTTGGTAAGGGGTCTGTAAGGTCTTCAAAATATCAACAATCTTAGAGGACTAGTTTTCATGTCATTTTGGAAGCTCTTGAGCCTTAAGATCTCCATAAGAAAGTACATCCTATTTTAGAGAGAAGATAGTTCCTAAATGGAGTATTTGGCAACCATTGTTAGCAATTGAAGTCATGATGTTATTCATGTTGTTTATGACTAACCTTTAGGGACAACAGGAAGGATCATTTGGACATGTGATGGATACAACATAAGCCTCCCCACCATTTCAAACACTGTTAGAACATGCACCTGGGGTGTGAGTAGTGAAGACAACATGAAGATCTTTTGGAGATATAAACAAGGGTAGACTATTGTATATGAGGTTCTTACGGTGATCATGCAACTTTTACATATCACTTCTCTTTAAGCCATTCTAGAGTATGGGGTATTGAGGTCTATGGATATTGCATGTTAAATCCATCAAAGTGGACAACAAGTTCATGGTTTTCACAAAGCTAAGAACCCTTCCACATTTAGTATAAGCTATCCTAAGTCATTGTCATGATCAAAGCCTAGACTGTCACAGTTTCATCAAGTTGTCACTAGCCTCTTATTGCAAATTATAGGGTTAAATATGATTTATGAAGCATCAAAGGCACCAATGACAAGGGCAAGTGTAATAAGTACTTTGTTAATCAACTCAATCATTGTTAACTTGTCAAGGCTATTAAGGACTGCCCCACTACCTACAGTCCTGCCAACAAAGGGTTGAATATACTTACCACTCATGTTAATACTTTTATGTATTGGTTGAGTGGTCACTATGATGAAGGATACAAAAGAAGAGACATTTGTAGCAATAGTAGTAATTGTCTTTATCAAGGGTTAGTATCAAGAGTTTATCTTTGCCTAATGAAGCCATGAGCATCATGCTAGGTTATTCAACATGGTTGTGAAGTGAAATGATGACAAGACATCATGAAGAAGTTACGGTAACTAGATTAGATGTCCAAACCTCCATTATCCTTGTCAAAGGCACACAAAGATATAGCAATCCTGAGACTATAGCAGCAACAGGAAGCCTTCTTTTTTTCCATATGCATGGACCCTAGGTTTCAAGGGGGAAGAGTTGTGGTACTTACTAGATTCAAGGCATCATTATGTGTGAAAGGAAGGCTCCCAAAGTTTCAAGAACCTCTAAGATGTAATATCTCGTTTAGGATATTTACCAAATTTTCTGAATTTGCAATGTCAAAATCAAACCCTAAGACTGAAATCTGATTTCTATTTCCTCAGATGTGAGTCATGCTCTTATTCATTCACTTATCATGCAAATACATCAAATCATCATGCTAATAGTATAACCAATATCTATTTGAATTACACATAAAAGATCAAAATTAATGATGATAACCAAATGAAATCTCTGCTGTCATAAATTCAGATTGTCCAAGCCTGCAATGACATAAAATGGGATGGCTCTAGCATAACCAATTGCACAACCTAGTCTGCTGTTACAAACTCAGAATGAAATGATGAATTCAACATACCAATTTATATTACATATCCTTCAGATCTTTAACAGCAGTTTGTGTCAAAAAAGAAGATTCCTTTCCACAAATAAACCTCCAAAATTTGGTCTATAACCATTAAATTTTGAAATGATACTCGAGTAGGAAATCTGAAGTAATCTCCTCCGCTAATTATTGCAACAATACATCAGCTCCTGCAACTCTCCAATGCAATAATAATCGAACCAGCCAAGATAAATCCTTTAAGTGCAACAATAAACCAGCTGCTGCAACTTGCAAACCCTTGTGTAATTGCAATAATAAACCAGCTATCGCATTCAGTCGAACTCCTTATTCAGAAGTGCAATAATACATTAGCTATTGCACCAATCCAAACTCCTGCAATGAAGCACTTGTAGAAATCCTGGATGGATTCCTCCACAATCAATCAGCTAGGGGTTATCTTTCAAACCCAAAACCAATGTTAACCATGAGGATTTTCGTCCTCAAAGCCCTGAGATCAATAAGAACTCCAATAACATTTCCATATCAGCAAATATCCATAGCATAATGAAAAGAGACGCCCTCACATCCTTTTATATTTTCTTCCTTGAAAGCTTTGGGAAACTTCCCCAATATGGGCACCACACATGAGAGGAAACATTCTTTTAAAAAATTAGAAAAAAACATTTCTTTCCATCTTTTTCTAATCTTTCTTTTTTCACTTTTCCCTAGGATTAGGGAAAAAACACTTTATTTCCTTTCTTTTTCTAACTTTCCCTAGGATTAGAAAAAAAACTTTATTTCCTTTCTTTTTCCCACTTTCCCTAGGTGTTTCCTTTTGGCATAAATAATTAATTTATTTTTTAAATGCTCACATGGTCCCCCTTTTAAAACAACTTTAAGTTGTGTCTCCTAGGCATAGGGGTACAACTTAACTTTATAATATTTAATTATGCCAAGGTTCCCTTTTTATAAATAAAATAATAAAGTGCCCATATTATATTATTTTTGTCCATCCCAAGCAAGGAATGTCAAGGAAGAACTCAATGCCATACTCTGCCATAGATCATGCTACCAGAAATAGTATTTACTAAAAATAGTAAGCTCAAGAAAGTCTTTGGATGCCAATGCATGTTATATCACCCTGAAGCTCTCTGAAAACCCAAAAGGAATCCAGTAATCAAACTGTCATACACTAACAAATAGTACTTGCTAAAAATAGTAATCTCAAGAAAGTCCTCGAATGCCAATGCATGTCATATCACCCTGAGGCTCTCTGAAAACCCAGAAGGAATCTAGTAATCAAACTGCCATACACTGACAAATAGTACTTACTAAAATAGTAAGCTCAAGAAAGTAATCGGATGCCAATGCATGTCATATCACCCTGAAGCTCTCTGAAAACCTAGAAGGAATCCAGTAATCAAATTGTCATACACTGACAAACAGATCCCCAAAAGCTCAGAAGAGATCACCACACAGCTGGAAACCCTAATTATTGCCTCTGACTAGCCTACGGGCCTCCGGAATAGGCTAACGGTCCATCCTGGATATCATTGATGAGAAGGGGACATTACAGTCCTCCCTTCGCAAAGATTGCTTGCCCTCAAGCAATCCGCAACTGCAAAACAACTCAACTTCCACAGCATCTGATAACTGAATGACAAACCATCTGTGCCTGTCCAACAACCACCTGGATCCCAAATCTGAAAATCATCTCTATATAAATTGTGCACAAGGATCTCTACCATTTGCTGATTAGTGAGCTCTGCCATCCAAGAACTGCGGCGATGAACCACATGCATCCACACTATCCATAAGTAAACTCCACTTGGATCCCATGAATAAATTGGAAAGCCAACACCTGTCGACTTCCATTGTGCCACTTTGATAACCTCAAAACCCTTATTGTAACAAGTCTCTACGTCCTACTTCGAAAGGCAATCAGCTAGAGAGAGCAAGGTAGAAGACTCGTCGAACTTGGAGACATCACCTGAGGTCAGAAGTATATCATACCAAAGTGAATAAGAAAACCTCGTATTCAACCCACCTCTTTGTGCAATCAAAGACATGGTCAAATCCTGTGTATGTGGGCTGAAAGTAAACTGATAAGCACACCTCATTATACAATCAAGGTGAAACTCCCTTGTCTGCACCAATGGAAAACCAAAGTAGTCATGTGTACTCCACCCTACACTGTCATCATCAGAAGACGACTCACAACTCAAAACAAGATGAGTTGATCTTGCCACAATATCATCTTTACCCTTTGCAACCTTGTCAACAAGACCTCCATTAGAAAGCAATTACAAGTACCTGAATTGCTTTCAGGAGTAAGAAGAGTACCATCATGAATGCCATCAATCTCCTAAAAGGAGGCTGGAACAACACCAAGGTCCAGCGTGCAAGACTCAGAAGGAACCATCTTCTTTTGATAAGACTGTCCAATGTCAATCTCTAAAGTACCAATGTAGAGCCTTGTGCCCAAATCTCCCATGACACCTGAACTTGTAGCCAAGGCTGATGTGTCTACGTCATCAGTAATCCATTCCACCCTGAGTGGTCTCTTGAAGATGTGAAGGATGCCCAACATAGGTGCATAGAAAGATATACCAACCCCTGACAAGCTGCTGGCATAAATCAGAACAGCACCATGTAGCATGTGAATCAAATCCATGATGGAGCAAAAGGTATCTCCACTGTCAAAGGATGATAAGAACTCGTCAGCAATCTGTCCTCTAACTCCCAAATAGCAGTCCCAACTTCTCCTATCCATCCCAACAACTGTTGTCCTCAAAGTGAACCCTAACAGAACTGCAACCAGCAAAGTAGGACAGCCATCAATCAATGAGGTAGGAGGTAGAACCCATGGGGGTAGGGTTGGGATATATTTGTCCTCATCCCTATCTCCAAACCATAGACTGAAATCAACCGGAAACTCAAGCATACACCTCTCGAGATCACGAATGATGCATCCATCACCAACTAACTCCTCTCGCCTAACCAACACAAGAGGCACTGCACCTGTATTCTGAGTGTGATTGCTAGGAGGTCTCATGTTGCTTTCATCGCCATGTGCCCTGGCTGCCATAAATGACTGTCTCTGCTGAACATGATGAACAACGAGCCAAACTCAACTCTAAGCAGAGCTCATCAACATGAATCTCAGATTCCTAAAGGGCCATCTGGGTACTCCTCAAGGAATCACTGGAAGCCTTAAGCTCGTGAGAAAGCTTATCAACTTCATCTTCTTTCCACATCAAAGGATCTGAATAGATCCCAACAAGGTTGAGAAGATGGTCACGATCTAAAAGAAGGTGTAAATAATTTGGCTTCACTGTTCCCAAACCTTCTTTGATTTCCTGCAAGCTATCATGAGAAGACTCTGCTTCAACTCCCCTTTGTCTTCTCTCTAATTGAACCATCCAGAGATGATTCTCAATCAGTTTGTGCATTTTATCATGATGAGATAATGCTGCAACAATCTCATCTTCACTCACCTTCAACTAATTCTCCAAGTTGTGCGGGATTTTAGGTTCACGAGCAACCCTTGCTTTATCAGAGGAAGCATCAGATTGTTCTGGTAGTGCTTGAGTTACACAACTATTTTCTTTGGTGATGTCATCCATGCACATATCCTGATTGCCATAATTTAATTTTTCATCATGTGTAGGCGATGTGACATTATGGGAATCAACTATCACACTAGAAGATGCCTTATGATCACCCAAAGAATCTATACTATTGCTATCCAAATCACTAACATGATCTATGCTAGCTTCTAATGTAGAAGCCTCTTGTGAAACCTCTTGCAAGGATGATGTAGACAAATCATTACCCAAGGTTGTCCTAATGTCTTCTTGAATCAAATCAGCATGTCTATCATATAAATTTTTGCATACCTCATTGGAACTTGAAGACACCAAATCATTCTCATGAAGAGTTGTATCACCCATATGTGAAGATTCTCTATCCATTCCATGTGTAAACAAATCATAAGCTATAGCATGATATTTCTTCCTTGCTTGCTCAGTTTTGTGACAAAGTTTGGGATGCAAGTCCATATAGTCCTTGAAAGATAAATCCTCCTTAACCCTTTGAGGAAGAGTGCTATACTCCTCAAATATGATATGCACTTCCGCTTCCTGGTCTTATGGCATTGGACCTTTGCTAGTAGAAGGAGATGATCCTTTAGAGAGTTCAAACTTCCTTGAAAGTGAATCTTCTAAATGATGCAATTCCCGAATGATCTTATATTGTGTTTTTTCAAACTCTTCTCATGCCTATTTATTGCTAAACAACTTCGCCATGATGACCTTTTTCGCTGTCCAAACTAAAAACCAAATCCAAATTGACTTGTGCACAATTGATTTCACACCAATTGAATGCAATCGTTACCCAACAGGCTAGCAGGAACAATGGCTCTGATACCACTGTAATATCCCCTTTAGGATATTTACCAAATTTTCTGAATTTGCAATGTCAAAATCAAACCCTAGGACTGAAATCTAATTTCTATTTCCTCATATGTGAATCATGCTCTTATTCATTCACTTATCATGCAAATACATCAAATCATCATGCCAATAGTACAACCAATATCTATTTGAATTACACATAAAAGATCAAAATTAATGATGATAACCAAATGAAATCTCTACTGTCATAAATTCAGATTGTTCAAGCCTGCAATGACATAAAATGGGATGGCTCTAGCATAACCAATTGCACAACCCACTCTGCTGTTACAAACTCAGAATGAAATGATGAATTCAACATACCAATTTATATTGCATATCCTTCAAATCTTTAACAGCAGTTTGTGTCAAAAAAGAAGATTCCCTTACACAAATAAACCTCCAAAATTTGGTCTGTGACCATTAAATTTTGCAATAATACTCAAGTAGGAAATCTAAAGTAATCTCCTCCGCTAATTATTGCAACAATACATCAACGGCTGCAACTCTCCAATGCATTAATAATCGAACCAGCCAAGATAAATCCTTTAAGTGCAACAATAAACCTGCTGCTGCAACTTGCAAACCCTTGTGTAATTGCAATAATAAACAAGTTATTGCATTTAGTCGAACTCCTTATTCAGCAGTGCAATAATACATCAGCTATTGCACCAATCCAAACTCCTGCAATGAAGCACCTGTAGAAACCCTGGATGGATTCCTCCACAATCAATCAGCTAGGGGTTATCTTTCAAACCCGAAACCAATGTTAACCATGAGGGTTTTCGTTCTCAAAGCCCTAAGATCAATAAGAACTCCAATAACATTTCAATATCAGCAAATATCCATAGCATAATGAAAAGAGATGCCCTCACATCCTTTTATATTTTCTTCCTTGAAAGCTTTGGGAAACTTCCCCAATATGGGCACCACACATGAGAGGAAACATTCTTTTAAAAAAATTTTAAAAAACATTTCTTTCCATCATTTTCTAATCTTTCTTTTTTCACTTTTCCCCAGGATTAGAAAAAAAAACACTTTATTTCCTTTATTTTTCTAACTTTCCCTAGGATTAGGAAAAAACACTTTATTTCCTTTCTTTTTCCCACTTTCCCTAGGTGTTCCCTTTTGGCATAAATAATTAATTTATTTTTTAAATGCTCACATGGTCCCCCTTTTAAAACAATTTTAAGTTGGGTCTCCTAGGCATAGGGGTACAACTTAACTTTATAATATTTAATTATGCCAAGGTTCCCTTTTTATAAATAAAATAATAAAGTGCCCATATTATATTATTTTTGTCCATCCCAAGCAAGGAATGCCAAGGAAGAACTCAATGCCATACTCTACCATAGATCATGTTGCCAGAAATAGTTCTTACTAAAAATAGTAAGCTCAAGAAAGTCTTCGGATGCCAATGCATGTTATATCACCCTGAAGCTCTCTAAAAACCCAGAAGGAATCCAGTAATCAAACTGTCATACACTGACAAATAGTACTTACTAAAAATAGTAATCTCAAGAAAGTCCTCGAATGCCAATGCATGTCATATCACCCTAAAGCTCTCTAAAAACCCAGAAGGAATCTAGTAATCAAATTGCCATACACTGACAAATAATACTTACTAAAAATAGTAAGCTCAAAAAAGTAATCAGATGCCAATGCATGTCATATCACCCTGAAGCTCTCTGAAAACCCAGAAGGAATCCCAGTAATCAAACTATCATACACTGACAAACAGATCCCCAAAAGCTCAAAAGAGATCACCACACAGCTGAAAACCCTAATTATTGCCCCCGACTAGCCTACGGGCCTCCGGAATAAGCTAACAGTCCATCCTGGATATCACTGATGAGAAGGGGACATTACATAAGATTTCAAAGAATATTCATTTGCATAGCCTTTTCATGATTTAATGAAAGAGTCATGCATCATGAAGTAGTAGTCAAGATCAAAAGAAGGACACCAAATTTGGTGAAGCTACAGAAAGAAACTAAATTTGACACTTGATTATAATTTCACAACCAATTTGACTAGGAATGGGAGAGGGATTAGAGAAGGGATTTGTCCTAAATAGGAATGAATATGTTGCATCTTTAATCTAACTTGTCATGTTTTCAAATCTTTCATTGTATCTTGATTAAAATCTTTGTGTTTCATTTTTTGTTTATCTCAATTTTTTGCTAGCTAGTAGGAGGTTGCTCTATATACACTATTTTAACAAAAATATGATAGAGGAATAAAGTACTAAAAGAGAACATAAGACAAGATCAAGCAAAATGTTTGAGAAGATATGTTAAGAAAATGTTCAAAATTAACTTAGAGATTGTGCCTACCACCATTTGTAAATGTTGACCATATCTTGGCCATTGATGTAATGCTAAAAACTTAGTATTGCTATGATACATTCTTAAATATCATCTAAACGATTAATGTTAGTTACTCCATGAAGTACAAGAATGGTATGATATATGTCATCTTGCCTTGTAAATCGAATGTCATCATAGCTTAATCTTGATTTGTAAAATATTGCTAATATGACATGTGTGTGACCTTTATGTTTCGGGTTGGGAATTATAAATTTTCAGATTTATAATCATTTATTCACTTAAATTATATGATTATATTTTGAGATTTGTGTATGAGATTACTTTACTCTATTGTACCAAAATGGACTAATTTATCTATGTCTTAAACATGATGCATATAGAAATCAACATCATGCCGAGGAAACGAGCAAAGACTCTAACTCCAGAAGAGCGTGAAGCTGAGAATGAAAAGAAAAGAGAAACAATGAGGTGACTTCACAAAAGACTCTACTCATTGCCTCTAAAAATGTGCTAGTCACATTGTAGAATTTTTAAGGAGCATGTCTTAAGTTGAGCCCAGGTGCTTGACATTATGGTTTCACAGAGCAGTAATTAGAGTGTTTTTGTCAAAGTAGGGTCTAAAGAAGACACCAGATATCATCTTAGGACCGATAACAACCATGTAGAACATGAATCTAGATCAATTGTTAGCATAGAATTGAATGTGGAAGCACCTCCAACCTGCAAAGTAGTGAGATATTTGCACGAGCAGTGGAGCACATAGGAAAAGATTATTATAGACCTCCAGAATCAGCTGCATATGAAGACTAGAAAAGCATTCACAAAAATCAATCATAGTAGTCCAGAGGATGCAATGAGTTGCTGCCACACATCCGAGAGCCGGTATGAGGAAACAATCCATCATGTGGAAACTAGTAGAATCCCATATGCTGAAGCTTGTAATGTGAAAAGAGTATGCAATCCTTCATGCATTCTGAAGGAAGGTGTAGACTTTGAATATCATATGAAGATTCACACTGAGAGTTCAAGGAGGGACCCACCATATGCTTGATGCAGCACAATAGATGGTGTGGCAAACGCCTGATTAGTGAGACCATACAATTATTTCAATTTGCCGCATTCCCCATGAATATGAAAGTTATGAAACTGATTCCTCTTTTAACAGAAAAAGCATCATAGTAATAACTGAGTGGAAAATCCATGAGGATAAGCTAATGTGGTACTAGGCTACCTAATACTTTAAGAAACAATATATTATCTGAGTATTGAGTTTTATATTTGTTATGCTACATTATATTAATTTGATAGCGGGCTTGTCTTAAATATGTACAAGGTAAGTTTTTCTTGCCCTTCGATAATGCAACTTGCTACTTGCTACTTGCTAGACAAGGGGATGAATATGTCAAACTTGCCTCCTTCCTCCAACACTTTAACCTTGATTCCACGATATGGAATGCTTTTAAATGAAAATCCTCCACTCCTGTCAGTTAGTCACAGGGCTTAAATTTGACAGTTGTATAGCTGTATTTAGACATTTTAGCTGTAAAATACAATCAAAATTTTAGAAAGACTGTATCATATGAAAGGAGAGATTTTGGACAAACTGTCAAAATTTATATAGGATTATGATGATATATATATTTGATTTATATATGATTTACTTATACTAAGGCATGTCATAGTATTTGAAAGGCACTTTTGAATAGATAATTGTCATAAAAAAATTGCTTGACAAGCAAGGTTGACTGTCAAATTTAAGCCCTTGCTTATTTTTAAAAAATTTCTGTTGACTGTTGTTAGAGGTTGTAACTGCTGTAGAGGGTCATTTAGGAGTCTAATTTTGCTAATAACAGCAGTTTACTCTAACTGCTATGTTTTGTTAAGTGATAAGGAAACAGCTGTATTTAATTTACTATTTTTAGATGCAGAGATTGAGATTAGGAGTGGTTAGTGAGGGTTATTTTAGGGAGCTGAAAAAAGGAATGCATTTAGTTTTTAGTTTTTAATTTGTGGACATTAGATGACTTGAGAAGATTTGTAAAGTGGTGTTTTCCAGAAAATAAAGAAGATATTTGCTGTGTAGCATTTTGGGTTTCTAATTACTGTTATTTTTTCCTCTTAGTCACTGTTGTGAACTGTCGAAGGATAAATTATCTATCTGCTGTAAGTTTTTCCTGTCATAGACCTTTTGACTGCTGCTATTGTATTTTTTTTATTTGTGAGATGCAGCAGGGTGCAGGTCTGAGAATAAGGAGTAACTACATCAATTTTGGTATTGGAGCAAACAATGATGGCCCACAGGGGAGTCCATACGAACTAGGGGAGAAGAGGCAAGAAGAATGCAGGTCATAGGAGGAATAATATTGATGACTGGCCCAGAAGATTAGAAGTTGTGGAGGCCAGACTACCTATAGATGATTCTGAAGAGGAAGAAGAGAATCTGGGAAATGCAACTAGGGCAATAGACCCTATGGAAAGGCTTACTGAAGCAGTATCTGGACAAGGCTCCAAAATGAAAGTTGATATTTCAGATATTAAAGGTGAAATCAACCCAAATTTGTTCCTACATTGGGTCCAAGAGTTAGAGCATTACTTTGAGATGGAAAGCATTGGGGATGATGACCATAAAAGAGTGAAAATTGCAGTGTCCAAATTGAAGTCTCATGCAATCTATGGTGGGAAAATTTGCAAAGTTCTAGGAGAAGACAGGGAAAGGACAAAATCAGGCCGTGACCCAAGATGTAGAAACATCTACAAACTCAATTCTTGCCTTCTGATTATGAGCAAAAATTGTTTAAAGAATTTCAAAACCTGAAACAAAGAGATCAGTCGGTTCAAGCTTATATTGAGCAATTTATAAGGCTTCAAATTCGGACAGATATATGGGAAAGTGATGGGCAAAGCTGCAGCCCGTTATGTCAATGGCTTTAAATTCCAACTTCAAGACGAGCTCACCTTGTTGAGAGTACCTACTATGGATGAGGCATATGATATGCCTTGAAGGCGGAGGAAAAGATGAACCAAAAAAGCAAAATGGTGAGTAAATGGGACGATAGCAACCAGAACAGAGTAAAAGAAAGTTCCTCGAAACCTGCCAAAGAAGAGAAGTCAGAGGGTAATGTGAAGCCGGACTTCCAAGGAAGAGGAGGCTTCAGAGGTAGGGGTTGAGGGTGACAATCTTCAGAAATTGAAACCATTTGAGATGTTTTACATGTAATGAAGCTCATAAGGCCTCATAAGGCTATAGACTGCCCTCAAAACCCCAAAAGAGTGATGGTGGCCTAAGAAGAAGAAGAGCCCTTGACAGAAGAAGTTTAAGTAGAGACAGGAGAGAACTTGATGCTGACAAGAACCTTGATATCTGGTGACAAAGAAACCACCAAATCTGAATGGAAGAGGAATAGTGTTTTTCGAACGAAATGCAAGTGTAGTGACAAAGTGTGTAAGGTGATCACTGATGCTGTATCTACCGAAAATCTGGTTAGTATAGAAATGGTGAACAAATTGCAGCTTGCTTGCATTCCAAAATCTAACCCTTACAAAAATTCTTGGTTGAAGAAGGAACAGCGTGTACTTGTTGATAAATCTTGTCTTGTTACTTTCAAAATTGGTCCTTATGTGGATGAAGTGCTATGTAATGTGGTGTCGATGGATGCATGTCATTTGCTATTAGGTAGACCCTGGCAATATGACGGGAATGTAGTTCACTATGGTAGCGAAAACACTTATAAGATACAACATGAGGGTAAACTCCATGTTTTGAAGCCTTTTACAGGAGAAGGGTCAGCTGAAATAGCAGCTCTATCTTTGTTTACATTGAGTTGGAGAGAGTTTTTCAAAGAGTCCAAGGGAGAGATTTGCTATCTATTATACCCTAGAGAAAAGAAGAAATCAGATCAGCAAGCAATCCCGTTGGAGGTGCAAAAATTGCTAAGCCAATATTCAAACTTGACACCATGTGGCCTACAAGCTAGTTTGCCTCCTTCAAGAGGCATTACTCATCAAATTGATTTAACTCCTAGTGCCAGACTTCCAAATCAGACTGCTTACTCCTCTGGAAAATGAGGAAATGAGGAGACAAATTACCAAATTATTGGAAAAGGGATTTGTGAGGGAAAGCATGAGCACATGTGCCACACCTGCTCTACTCTCCCCCAAGAAAAAAAGGAAAATGGAGATTATGTATGGATTAAAATGAGGAGACAAATTACCAAATTATTGGAAAAGGGATTTGTGAGGGAAAGCATGAGCACATGTGCCACACCTGCTCTACTCTCCCCCAAGAAAAAAGGAAAATGGAGATTATGTATGGATTCTAGAGCCAATAACCAAATCATTGTGAAGTATTGATATTTGTTGCCAAGAATGGATGACTTGTTAGATTGCTTGTCAAGTGCCAAAATCTTCTCCAAGATTGACCTCAAAAGCCAATAACATCAGATTCGCGAAGGTGATGAGTGGAAGACTACCTCCAAAACCAAGGATGGTTTATTTGAGTGGGTGGCAATGCCATTTGGCTTGTCCAATGCTTTGGCTACCTTCATGCAAACAATGAATCAAGTATTTAGATTGCACATTGAAAAATTTGTCATAGTCTATTTTAATGATATCTTGATTTGAGAGTGGTGCTTAACATACTTAGAGCAGAAAGGTTGTTTATCAACCCTAAAAAGAGTGAGTTTTGCAAGGATAAGTTGGTATTCTTGGGCAGTGTTATTTCAGCTGGTGAATTGAGCATGGATTCAGAAAAAGTTAAGGCAATTCTTGAGTGGCCTACTCCTCAAAGTTTCACAGAGGTGAGGAGCTTCCATACGATGGTGAATTTCTATAAGAGGTTCATTAGAAATGTCAGCAATAAAAGTGCACTCTTGACTGATTGCACAAGAGGGAAAGTCTTTACTTGGACAAAGGCAGCTGACATGAGCTTTGAACAGCTCAAAAGAAGGATAACTGAAGCTCTGATTCTTGCCATACCAGATTTTGCAAAACTTTTTACAATTAACTGTGATGCTTCGGGGGTAGCTATCTGAGGAGTGTTAACCCAGGAAGGTAAACCTGTGACCGTTTTTAGCAAGAAATTAAATGAAGCTAACAAGAACTATACCGCTTATGATAAGGAATTCTATGCTGTTGTAAAAGCACTAAAATAGTGGAGGCATTATCTACTACATAGGGAATTCATTTTGATGAATGATAATCAAGCATCGAAGTACATAAATTTCCAAGGCAAGCTGTCCAACAAACATGCCAAATGGGCTTCATTTTTGCAGGCATATACCTTTCTTGTGCAGCGTAGGAGTGGTAAAACCAATATGGTGTCTGAATGCAGAGAAGGTGTCATCTGCTGGTTGTAATGAGTAATGAGCTGGTTGGCTTTGAAGAAATGAAGGGTGAATATGAAAATGATTCATATTTTGGCAGAATTTATGCAGTTCTAAGTGGTCAAAACGATGCAGGTATGCATTTATTTGAAGACTTTTTATTAGTAGATGGCTTTTTGTTTAAGGGATCTCAGCTTTGCATTTCCCTTGGATCAAGGAGAGAAAGGCTAGTGAGAGAAAGGCTAGTGAGAGAGGTGCACTCAAGTGGCCTAAGCAGACACTTTGGAAGAGAGAAGACTTCTGGATTAGTAAGTGAAAAATTCTTTAGGCCAGATATGAGAAGAGACGTGAATGGGTTTGTTGCTGCTTGTAGGGTATGCCATATTGCAAAAGGAGGACAGCAAAATACAGGCCTACATATGCCTTTACTTGTGCCAAAGGAACCATGGACTGATATTTGCACGGATTTTGTCTTGGGGCTGCCACGAACCCAAAGATGACATGATTCAGTGCTTGTAGTAGGGGACGGCTTTTCTAAAATGGCCCACTTCATACCCTATAAGAAGACAAATGATGCAAGTCAAGTTGCACATTTGTTCTTTAGGGAAGTAGTGCATTTGTATGGTATTCCAAAAACCATAACCAGTGACAAGGACATTAAATTCTTAAGCCACTTTTGGAGAGCCTTGTGGAAAAAGTTGGACAGAAGGCTGCAATTCAGTTCGGCATACGACCCCCAAACCCATGGTCAAACTAAGGTGGTGAATAGGAGCCTAGGCAATCTATTGAGGTTCTTAGTTGGTGACAATCCTCGACAATGGGATTCGGTACTATCCCAAGCTAAATTTGCCTATAATTCCAGCATAAACAGGTCTACAGATAAGTTTGCATTTCAAATTGTGTATAGTACAAATCCTAAAGGAATTGTGGACTTAATTGACCTGCCCATAAACCCACACATCAACCAAGATGCTACAGATTTTGTAGAGAGTATTCGAGAGCTACATCAAAAGCTTCAACACAAATTGCAGGCAATGAATGAACAATATAAGAAAAATGTTGATTTGCATAGGAATTAAAAAGTCTTTCAAGAAGGGGAAAGGATCATGGTACAGTTGTGCAAGTAGAGGTATCCTCAAGGTGCCTACAACAAGTTGAAGCCCAAGAAAATTGGACCTTGCAGAATTCTGAAGAGGATCAATGACAATGCTTATGTGATTGATCTTCCTAAGAACTTGGACATCAGTCCTATTTTTAATGTTGTCGACCTTTACTCACACTCTGTTGGGACAAATGATGATCAGATGAAGGATGAACGACATGACAAGGAAAACAACTAGACACAGCACTTGTGGAAAAAGAAAAGACAGCAGATTGAACA
The DNA here is from genome assembly GCA_027924645.1 of Cunninghamia lanceolata. Taxonomy (NCBI): domain Eukaryota; kingdom Viridiplantae; phylum Streptophyta; class Pinopsida; order Cupressales; family Cupressaceae; genus Cunninghamia; species Cunninghamia lanceolata. The sequence goes on from BSBN01000738.1 coordinate 7,911,192, forward strand.
AGTGTTGGATACCAATTGGCTGTCACACGGTCCAGGGCATATAAGCTGTATTTTGTTAAATGAGAAGGTCTGCCAGATTTCTACAATACCCGGATCATAGAAGCTGACTTGCTTAAGTACAGCAGAACAACTCCATCATATGACTCTGAACCAGGAGGTTCAGAATTTCTAAAGATGGGGAGGATAATGTGGAACATTTTTAAATGAAAATCCTCCACTAACGTCAGTTAGTCATTTACTTATTTTTAGGAAATTTCTGTTGACTGTTGTTAGAGATTGTAACTGCTGTTGAGGGTCATTTAGGAGTCTAATTTTGCTAATAATAGTTGTTTACTCTAACTGCTCTATTTTGTTAAGTGATAAGAAAACAACTGTATTTAATTTACTATTTCTTGATGCAGAGATTGGGATTAGGAGTGTTTACTGAGGATTATTTTGGGGAGCTGAGAAAAGGAACACAGTTAGTTTTTAGTTTTTAATTTGTGGAGATTAGATGACTAAGAGAAGACTTGTAAAGTGGTGTTTTCCAGAAAATAAAGAAGATATTTGCTGTGTAGCATTTTGGTTTTCTAATTACTGTGTTATTTTTTCCTCTTAATCACTGCTGTGACTGAGTATAAATTATCTCTACGCTGTAAGTTTTTCCTGCCATATACCTTTTGAGTGCTGCTATTGTATTTTTTTTATCTGTGAGATACAACAGGGTGCAGGTCTGAGAATAAGGAATGTCTGCATCATTCTGAGAACCTTTCTCCTTTAGAGTTTCCTAGTGATGCTATTGCCCTCAACAAGAGACAAAAATAGAAGCATTAAAACGAGATATTTAAGGCTTAACTAATTTCCAGTGACCTGATCATCACTCTCAAATATTGCAGTGAGTACTCTATGGTCACAGATCATCTTTTGGGAGAATGTCAATTTGTAACTATTAACGTTGAACCAGAATCAGAAAAACATTTCATCTAAGATCTGCCATCGCCTATAAGATTCAATATCCATGTCTTCGGATTTTATTAAGGCTTTCTGCTCAGTATGAGGATTGGATATGCCTCACCTATCCACTACAAAACTTTTCATCGTAAGCAGTGGCTCCTGAGAGATAAATTTTTAATATATGTTACCCCTGAGGCTTGGGTAGCGGATGGGGTGCCAAGGAAGCATGTTTCAGATACAGCTAAGGGCTATCCCAAAAAGCCAACTATAGTGACACTACATGTGAGAAGACATTTGCCCCACAAAATTAAAATAATATATTTCTCCTAATATATTGAAAGAGTAATGAACTGATCTCCTAATATATGGAAAGAGTAATGAACTGGTATGTAGCTGCTAATTATATATATGATAGACAAATTAGCTAAAAAAAATTGCAAAAAAATAATTAGACATCCACCTTAATAGATGAATCGTTGATTTTCTCATTAGCATAGAAACTAAATACAAGAAACATCATATCTATTCTGTATAGCAGAGAACGGGATATAACACGGATGTTTCCAGTTAGTTGCATCAAAACCTAAATGATTGCATCAAAAAATAGTCTGATTCTCAAAGAACAAGACCCACATGGAAGAGTTACAGACCTCCGCTCTACACTACCACTGGACTTATGTTCTCTGCTATCCTGAGACCTGTAATCTGATGTATCCGACATCCCGGCCCCTGGTTCTTTTCCTTGAATACTGACCTCATTTAAAGTCAAACCTGACCTACCATCTCCTTCACATTTACTAGCCCTAAAACCCATCTCCATCAATTCTGTCTCTACAATAAAAAAATAATCCCCACATCTGCAGGGATAAAAATACTCAACTGCCCCTCTTTCTCCATCCTCCTCAGTGCTCATTTCATCCAATTCTATCTCATTTGCAACAACTTCTCTATTATATCTTAGGGCTTGTAGCTCATAGTCATAAGCCTCCCTGGATTTGACATCCTTAAGGATTTCCCATGCTTTCTGAACCCTCAAAAACCTGTCTAAAATCTCACCACCCTCATTCCTATTCTCTGTGCTTGCAGCTAAGCTGTGAATTCCTTGACACCCACCAAGAAAAGAACCAGAATTATTTGCAACCACTTCAACGAATTCAAAATTCTCCTTGCCCATTTCAGTAGTTGAGATATTGGGTTCCTCGGCTAAATCAGCGTTAAGAGATGCGGACTGAGATGGAATGAAATGTTTTTTGTCAGGATGGAGAGAAATGAGAGCATACCTGTATTGTGATCTGATTTCAGAATAAGTTGCATCTTCTCTTACGCAAAGAACTTCGTAATAGGTTTTGCTGTCTGCTCTTCCGTGATCAAGAGCCTTCATGATTAAGCGCTCACGTCGCAACAAGAAACAAACTACGCATATCGAGAGGCCAAAATAAAGCTTTGCGATTTTGGCTTGAGAAGTGTCTCTGATAGCTTCTGGATTAAAAGTGTTTAAATAATGAATTTATAGGGCTTTTGATCTAAACTATGTAGTAGATTTTTATGTAACATTTCAGACGGCACTCTAATCAGCACTGAGTAAAAGTGAAACAATAGAAAGGTATCAGATGGAGAAACAAACACAGAGGCTAATGATAGGAATATTACCTTAGGGGGTTTTATAATTCCTTTTTAACTACATATCACATTTCTTATCAAGACTTTCAACTGCTTGTTCGGATCCCAATTTCAATGCTCATGTAGGAGCAACAAATGGTACATGTGGGGGCATGCATGTTAGGGTATCCACAGGCTAGTCTTTCAGACACAGAGGAAAGACATGTTTACATGAATGCAAAATACTATATGGGGATTTTAAGGTATAGACAAACTCAAAAATTGAAGCAAGCAAAGAATGGAAAATTCAGATTGATTTTGCTAAAAACAACGTATAACACCTTAGTAGACACTGTTGAACACAATAAATGCAAGAAGAACAAAAGGTGCAAAAACAAGGTAAAGGAAAGGAAAAGGTGAACCCAGGGTCTCATGTCGCAACAGAGACAAAGCAAATTGAGGCTGAAACTCACCAAGTAAATAAGGAAGAAAGGATTGAAGATAACCAAGAACACAAGGATTTATATAGCCCCACAACAACCCCAGTAATGTGGTCATCAGAATTATATGTCAGTGAGCTAATGATCATGAAAAAAAGACTTCAAACTTTAGAAACAGGGTCAATATGAAGACATCAAGTTGAAAGAGGTCATGGAATCCAACTGGAAATTAGTGAGAGAATAAATTGCTTAAAGAGCAAGTAAGCAACCTGCAAAGCACCATGGAAAAAGGTGAGCAAGAATTGATTTTGAGAAAGCAAATTTTAGACCAATTGAAAACAAGGGAAGAAAATAAGTCAAAAGTACTAGAAGGAAGCGATGATCCACAAATAAAAGAGATCCAATTGATAATGGAAAACATGGAGATAAAGGAAAATCAGTTAAGAGACCAAATAGAGGAGGCCAAATCTTGGGCTCAAGTAGTGAAGGGGTCGTCAAACACACAAAGGGAACTCATAGAAAAATAGGTCACGATATAAATAAGGGAAAAAAAATGAAAAAAGTGATAGGGTTGTGAATATCATTATTAAAAGACTATGGCAAGAAGGAAATCGCAAAAGAGCTAACCAGAGATTTTTTTAAAGACCAACTACAATGGACATGATACATCCACCAAGCAAGTAGGATTGGAAGTAGAAGGTGGAAGGGGCAAGCACATAAGAGTTACTATGAGGAGCATAGGAGACAAGAATATGATACTAAGGAAAAAAAGGTTCCTTAGAGGTACACAAATTTGCCTTGATGAAGAGTTAACCATAGTACAACAAGAAGAAAGAAGGAAAGAAAGGGAAAAAGTGAAGGCAACAAGAGATGTAGTAAAAATGGGCTTAGTTATAGAACGAAAAAACCTAAGTTAGTGATAGAGTGGCACACAAGAAATAGGAATTCGAGCCCCCTCAAGAATATTTGACAATGGTAAGTTGGAATTGTAGAGGTTATCCATGGAGAAGAGGACATGGGTTGGGGCCCATAACAGAACAAAAAGACATTATCATTCTTACGAAAACTCATGAGCATGATGGTTGCAAAGTTTCAGATTTTGAGTGGTATACAAAAGCTTCGGTGTGGAATGAAAGGACTGACAGTGACAAAGGACATGGAGGTGTAATGGTTCTAATCAAAGAAACATGGTGTTGAATTATAAAAGTGGAGAAAGAAGGTCCAAACAAGCAATACATGTGGCTGAAAATAACAAAACATTAGGTATTAATAAGGTTGGATGCTTGCTACTTTGCACCAAAAGGCTCAAAATCATATAAGAAAAGGAACCTAGATTGGGAAGACCCTTATGCATCACTTAAAAGGACATTTTAGTTTTTAGTGCCATGGGGGAAGTGTTAATAATAGGTGACTTTAATGCAAGGATAACAAACATCCAAGCTCTCAATTTAAAAAGTGAGTACAAAGAGAAAAGTAATCCATTATGGTTGGAGGAAAAGAGCAATCAACTTTGGGAAAGGATTTCACAGGATAGAAAGGAAAATGTTACAAACTATGGGGCATAATTATTGAGGCTATGCAGTTTATACAACATGGTCATATGCAATGATATGAGAACATGGCCAAAATCAAACAACATTATCCGCAAAACTTACAATGGACAAAGTGTACTGGACTATGTTATTTGCTCACAAAATTATATCTTGAGGCTAATGGAGTTAGTGGTTGGTGACTACCCTATAGAGTTGAAATCATGTCATAATCTATTATATGTAAAGCTTGGCATCCACATAAACAAGCAACAAGGTGAACAAGCCCACTTCAATCAAAAGAAGATGTCTTTGTAGGGTAAAATCCTCATGACTCGAGAAAACGAAAAATTCAATGTTGCCCTCAAATGTGTTTTTCAGGAATCTAAGAGTAATATAGCTTGCATGGAGAGCGATCCTATAAGAAAAATATGTTGATTTCCTTAATACACAAGGTTTTAAGTGGGTGTAAAAGGGTTAGGCCCAAGAGAGGAACAAAAAATACTTTTCCAGCAAATCCTTGGTTCGATGAAGAGTTGAAGGTAGCAAAGAGAAATATAAGAGAATGTGGGATGGACAAAGAAAATAAGAAAGAGTATGAAAAAATTTTACAATCTAGAAAAGAAAGTTATGTGAACACAAGAAGGGAGGAGCTAATTGCTCTTGGAAAACACAACCCCAAAAGCTTTTGGAAGGAAATACAACAAAAGAGAAAATAAATAGAAAACAATATCACAGATTCCTAATGGCTAAAATATGCAAATTTGTTATATGAGCATGCCCAAGATAAGTTGTAATGAGACAAACTAAAGTTTTATTAATAATCTCATATCAGAAAATGAATTTGAACAACTCCACAAAAATTGCATCAAATTTGAGTAAGCTAGCTAGCTAGTCTTACATAGAAATAACACCCAAAAGCATGAAACTTCTCCAAAATGTTTTTGCATTGCATTTCTGATATAATAACATGTAATCAGGTATGAGACACTAATTTGCAATAGAAGAAAGCAATATGAGTTCATACAGCAAATTTTATGCTAAACCCACAAAAACTAAGAACATCGAATAACACCCAAAATCACTACAAACTCCACAAAGTGAATTTATTTGATTTTTCTATCATAAACACCTGATAACAAGCCTAATACAGATGGAAAATGCAACAGTAAACTTCTGCAATAATACCCACAACACCAACTGCAAACTGCACACAATCTGGATTACACAATGTGTATTTCAACACATAGACACTACACATGCAAACTCATGAAATCAAACTGGCAATACCCAACTTGTAAAAGATGATCCAAACCTCTGAAATGGATGAAATACATCTTCTACAATAACATGCAATGAGCTGCAATAACACAAAACACCAAAAGAACAAACTAGCTAATCCTGCAACCAAACACTGAAACTGCTACAATCCTTCAGTTCAATGGCAACCTCTGTATGAGATTGCACTATGTAATCCTCAAGCTTCCACTCTCAGATCACCTAAAGTTTATGGTGTCCCTTCCACAAACTTCTAGCTCCAATGGTCCAACGCCCATTGAGAAATCCACAAGCTAAACAACTCTGTGAGAAAATTGTCAAATCCGCAATAGTCCCTCTACATGCAAAATAAACAATATTTATAGGCTCCTTAAACATCTAAAAACTTCTACCACATTTAGATTCATGTCCAAATATTATTCTCCAAATTTAGGAACTTACAGAAGTCATAAAATGTATTATAACATCTCTAAAATTAGCCTTTCATATTGTACACTTAAAAGACATCTTTTGACAACTCAAAATGCATTTTTTAAGGCACTGTCATGCAATTAAAGTGCCAACTCAAAAACTCGCAACCCAAAGGAGAAGATTCTCTTGCATGAAGTGCATGCAACCTCTGATGCCAAGTGTCCACTAATTTCTTCCATTCCCTATGTACTGTGCCACTTGTTTTGGCTTGTCATAGCCACTAAATGCCAAAAGCGGGCTATTCGAGGATCCCACGCACAAATAGGGAAAATAATTAAATATAAATATATTTGGTGTTTAAATAATATTCTAATCCTCAACCAAGTCATCAAATTTATTATTATTTCCCAAACTATCAATTGATCTTGATTTTCTATTTTGGGACTGTCGACTTACTATTTTTAGTAAGTTGCTATTTTTAGAAAATTTTGAAAAAGGGACATGACAAGTCCTCCCTTCCCAAAATTGCTAGTCCTTGAGCAATTGTAACAATGATGCTCCAAAATCCTGATGCCCAAAATAACTAAACATTTCATACTGCATAACAGATTGTGATTTTGTACCCATGAGGTGTGGCATCTTTTTCCAAGGAACACTGTGCAAACCTGAAAACTTAGATTCCTATGTAACAATGTCATGAAACCAACAAAAATATCCTTGAAAATCTTTGATACATTCACTCCCATTCCAAATTTGATCCACATCTTCTCAAAGAAATTTTGTAAACTCGCCAAATGTCTCCCACTGTAAATAAGCACTAGCATGTGATATATCAAACCTGAAACTCCTGCAACTTCTCCCAATGATATAAATCTAATTTGTGTTGTCATTAGGACTATTATAAAATTCATTGTACCCTTTATAACAACAAGTACATCTTTGGGAGAAAACAACCACTTCTATCATCAAAACACTGAAATATACATGGTTGAAATGCGCACTAGTAGGCCCAAATTTTACCTCAACTTGAGGGATGGTACCTTCAACTACATTAATTGATCTATAACAGGAAAATCTTTGTAGAGGGACAGCAAGTAACATCATGTAACAGCAGCATTTGCACCACCATTTCTCAAAAATTGGATCTGCAAGCAATAGTTTATTTTGTTTCCATTGTATGTATGCACTAGCACTAGGTAGTTTGTACCAGAAATATCTGAAACTTCTTATTATGTCACAAATCTGATTTTTATAGCCCATAGGACTGTTATAACAGTCAATGCATCCTACACAACAGTAGATACACAATATGGAAACAATTTCCTCTTTTACCTTCGAAATGTGGAGATACACCCTGTTGGAAACAATACTAATTGTTCCAAACTTTACCTCATCTTGAAGGATACTATACGCAACTCCATGATCTGATCCATAATGGCAAAAATATAGTAGAGGAATAGAAATTAGCACCCCATAGTAGCAACATTTACACCACCAAACTCTAAATTCCAAGTATGCAAACAATGACTTATTCTGAGGAAAGATGATGTACTCCCTAAGACCATCCACTAGCACATACTTGTCACCCCATCCCTGTGACTCATCACTCTAATCATATAGATCCAAGAGGGAATCCAATCCCTTGTGATTCCTTTGTACCATACATATACCATAACTTGAATGGTCACTGAAATTTTCAAAAGTAGGCATGGTAGAAGTTACCTCCTCATCCTTCATAGTGAAGCTCTCGTCAACATCTTTGAATTTTATACTATCAATGTTCCTGGGTTTCCACCTTTGCATTGTAACCATAGCAACTCCCTTTCCTAAATCATCACACCCTATAAAGAATGCTTGTGAGAAATCTGAAATGATAAGTACATGACATGAGATGTTTACCTTTTTCAATCCCTTCCAATTCTTCTTGTCTTGCATCCTCATGTATGCCCTGAGAACTAGTGACTTGGCCCAAGTATGTGACGTCATTCTTCCTCAAAATTTCTTGATGCAAATTAATTTCCATCTCTATGACATTTTGGAATCTTTTGTCTAATGGTGATCCTAGGAACATATTGCCAAATACCATTCTTTGTAGATTTGGAAGCAACTGAATAACATAGAGTAGATTATGTTGCTTACCAGATCTCGAGATTGATCCATTACCATAGTCAAATAGGAAGTGACATCCTATGGCTACTTGCATTTTATTCTTAGACTGCAACCACTAAACTATGTGATTCTTCACATCATCTCCCTCATGCTCATGCGTGATCAAAAGGAACTTTCCTGCATAGGTTGTTGATTTGAAAATTTTGTCAAGATGTAATTTGAGATTTATATCAAGCAAGATGTCCATTTCATGTGCATATTCCTCAACAGGGTCATCTCAGGACTCCTCCTCATAAACACATAGTGTTAAGCACATATACTCAATGCAACCCATAGCAAATTAATCTTTTACCATAAATAGAAAACCCATTTCCTACAACTATCAAGTTCATGTTCTCAAATTGAATGAAGCCACACCTTTGCATTAATGAAGCCCAATCACCCCCCCTTGAAACACCATATCCTTCCACAAATGGATGTGAGAAATCTGAAATGGAAAAAATAAGATATGAGTTGGCTACCTTCATTGGCCATCAAATACTTCTTGCATTCTATTCTCCTTCATGTCTGAAGTTCTATTGATATGATCCAAGTATGATAACTTTCCAGCCTTCTTGATGTTAAGAACAATGAGGCCATCTTTTAGAGTCTTATCCTCCTTGTAAACTCCTCCATGCATCCAATGGTAGAGAACCCGTACGAAGCTTGATCCTAAAAGTACCATGCCATGCTTAGTAATAAAATTGACAATATCAAATTGACACATTCTTTCCTTACCACATTCCTATGATAAGCATCTCATTGTGCCTATCTCTATTTGACCATTACCCAAAATCTTATCTTCAAGTGTGGCACTTGGCTTGCACAAGTGATCCATAAGATGCGAACATTGATCCTTCGTAATATGATTAGAAAGCACAACAAACCCTATATGAATCCTCGTAAACTTCTTTTCATTCCAAATGGAAGAGACGGGGAACTCAATAGTGTCTCTAATTACTTTAATCCTCAAGAGATTACCTAGATCCCATATGAAAACACAATTTTGGGCTTGAATCAAAGAGTCTTCATGCCCTATACTGCAAGTTGTATCTCTCATTCTATCACCGTTTTTAGCATGTTTTCCATGATGACAAGAATTTTGTAGTGACATAAAAGGAGACAAATCTGAAATATTCTCATACCTCAAGCTGCAATCAACATGCTCATCCCCTTTTTCCATAAGAGTCCTGGTTAGGATACCTTCAATATCTTCTTTCTTATGACTCAAAACCCCATTTGGAAGTTCAAAAGTAAGTGCATGAATCGGTGCATGTTCCTCCATCTTGGCCTCTTCACAACTAACAAGTGATTCCTTTATTTTACTAAATTCATTTTTATTCTGTTGGCACAAGAAGACATTAGAAATTAATGAAACATCTTCAAATGACAGAATTTTCACCTTCAATTTTTGTAGTGGAATCAAAGGTTTGTTTTTCCTTTGCATTATGCTCCATGTCTTCTTCCTCCTGCAATAAAAATTTCTTCCTCCTTGTTTGACTCAAAGCTATCTTGAATATCATCTTTCATTTATTCTTCTTGATTTTTGGTCTTTGCAGCCTTTTCCATCTTAACTCCTTCCTTTCTTCTTCTCATGAAATAACCTTCAAATGATACTTCAAATTTTCCCTCTGAAAGGTACTCTTCAAAATTTTTGAAAACCACTCCTTTTTTAGGCAAATCTTCCCCGACGAGTTCTACATATTCATAAAAAGTGAGGGCTGCCTTTGAAATTATATGTTTCATAAAATATTCATCAAACTGTACTAATATTTTGGAGACTAAAACATCATTTTCCAAACTCCTAAAAAAGGATTTGAAGAACCCTCCCATGATCAACCACTCGGTACCCTACAGGCTGGAAAGATCTATGCTCTGATACCACTATAATGATCCAAACTAAAGTTTTATTAATAATCTCATATCTGAAAATGAATTTGAACAACTCCACAAAAATTGCATCAAATTTGAGTAGACTAGCTAGCTAGTCTTATAACACCCAAAAGCATGAAACTTCTCCAAAACATTTTTGCATTGAATTTTTTATGTAATAACATGTAATTAGGTATGAGACACTAATTTGTAACAGCATAAAGCAATATGAGTTCATACAACAAATTTTATGCTAAACCCACAAAAACTAAGAACACTGAATAACACCCAAAATCACTACAAACTCCATAAAGAGAATTTATTTGATTTTTCTGTCATAAACACCTGATGACAAGTCTAATACAGATGGAAAATACAACAAAAAACTTCTGCAATAATACCCACGACACCAACTGCAGACTGCAGACTGCACACAAACTGGATTACACAATGTGTATTTCAACACATAGACACTACACATGCAACACTCTTGAGATCAAACCAGCAATACCCAACTTGTCAAAGCTGATCCAAACCTCTGAAATGGATGAAAAACATCTTCTAAAATAACACGCAATGACATGCAATGACCTGCAACAACACAAAACACCAAAAGAACAAAATAGCCAATCCTACAAACAAACACTGAAATTGCTACAAGCCTTTAGTTCAATGGCAACCTCTGTATGAGATTGCAATCTATAATCCTCAAGCTCTTAGTCTCAGATCACCTGAAGCTTATGGTCTCCTATCAACAAACTTCTAGCTCCAATGGTCCAATGCCCATTGAGAAATCCACAAGCTAAACAACTCTATGAGAAAATTGTCAAATCCACAATAGTCCCTCTGCATGCAAAATAAACAATACTTATATGATCCTTGAACATCTAGAAACTTCTACCACATTTAGTTTCACGTCCAAATATTTTCCCCAAATTTAGGAACTTATAGAAGTCATAAAATGCATTATAACATCTCTAAAATTAGCCTTTCATATTGTACCACTTAAAAGGCATCTTTTGACAACTTGTCATGCCCACATCTCCCACGTGGTCATGACATGATATATGGACATGTCATGTCCACATTTGTCATGTGGTCATGACGCGGATTACCAAAAAAATTTCCCACCCGACTCTAAAAACCCCCTCGCACGCAACATGCGGTGACATACGCACAAAGGCGAAGACATCAATCAAACGTCGAGGTAATGCGAATTCCCTTCACAACCCCTATGAAATGAAAGCCTACTAAGGGGGTATGCGATGCCAGGAGCGTCGCTAAGAGGGGTAGATTCCAAAATTGGAACTAACCCTAAGGTTCCTAGATGAGGTGGTATGATTTCGATACGAATCGAAATCTAACCCTAGGGAAACTACTAACATAAATAACATTAAAATAATTATCTAGATCATTAATTAAGCACATAACAATTAATAAAAGTGATAACGTAATTAAAGGAATAAGTCATTAAGATTATTTCCTTAACATGTTAATGAACCAAATATTTAATAATTATCTTGAATTAAATTAAATATTATTTCTACCCTTAAGCTAGGGAAATTTTGGCAGCATAATGCCACCTCAACAAGTATGGAAAAATAGGAAATAAATTAAAATAACATAACCCACCAATATCTTTTCGAAAATTACAACAATTTAAATAAATATTCACTGAGTAATTTCTCTCAAAATTAAATGCACTAATAAATAACAACACTCCAACGTTTTAACATTTACCAAGGAAATTAAATAGTCACATTAATTAGAGAAAACAATTAATTAAAAACTATATTTAAGTCATGCACTAGTAAATACGTTTGAAGGGTTAAATAAATTAAATCCAATCCCATTTAATCCTTACACCAAAAAATCATTGAAATAACCCATAACCCTAATTAGTTTGATAAGGCAAAGAAATAGGTTTGTATGCTCGCAATGAAATTTAGTTCATTCATTTGATTAGGTTTTAAGGAGGAGCAATAGTGAAGAGGAATGTCACATTCACAAAAGGAGGCTATATCCCTTATCTTTTCTTCTCTATTTTCTATTTGTCTCCTGCAAGCTATTATATTTCTTTACCCTATTTTATTCTTCTACTCATCTATTTTACCTCTATCTTCAAACCCTAAGTTTATTTTTGTTTTCTAACTCTCTTTCTTTGGTTTGTTTATCAATCGGGTTTAAAGATTTTTCATGAGGCTCTCAGGTTTTTGTTTTAGGTTAAAAGATTGTCACACAGGGATATGTATATATATATATATTTAAAAAGCAGAGTATATATATATATATATTTGTTTACTGGCAATCTCTATCCATGTATTATTTTTACAAAACAAAACAGTAACTTAATAATTTAAACACAACAAGTCTATTTCTTCTATTATATATATAATTTCCTCTAATTGATTTAATACTAAAATAAGTCTCGCTTTCATATGAACTTAGAGCATTTCTTTTTTTTTTATAGAAAGCTGAAATAGAATATTTATTTTCTTTACTCTACAACTATATACACCCATAAAATGCATTTTTTTTAACTACCAAATGCAAACATAATGTACTTCCTTTTCCTTTCCAACAAGCCAATATATTCATCTAAATGGCAATTTCAAGATAGGGAGAGAGATAAGAAGAAGAAAAAAATTTATTCATACACAAATAATTTTCCAACACCAAGTAAAGAGGACAATCAACCAAGTTTTTATTGCAATGTAATGAATACATATTTTTCTTTTACAAAGAGACCAACAAAGAGAGTTACTCTCAAAACTACAACAACTTTTATAAGGCCACAAAGACCATGGCAACCATAATGCCATACATTAACAAAACTCATAAAAACCATTATTTCCTCCATGCTCCAAACACCCCAATAATCACCCAAAACCTGCAAAAATCACAAGGAAGATTTCCAAATGCCCATGGGAGCTCGCCTCCCATCCATAGACTTGAAACAAGTCACCCTCGAGCTTGGAGGTCACCCATATAACCAGGTGCACACAACAGCAAGGGATTTAACACCAAAAACACTCACACAAATCATAAACACACCCTCCCAAGGATTTCACATAACTAATCCATATAACTTAGATTTTTGGGGGTAGGAGAGTGAACTACTCTCAACTCAAAGGGAGAACCCAAAATCACCAAAACACATAATACTCAAAATCACAAGGCCTCTTGCCTTAATATCTCAATATGTCAAAAATCCCAAGGCACTCTTGTCATCACCCAAATCTCAAATACTTCACAATGTACTTCCATGGCCATCAACACCCCCAAATATAGTGAGGGTGACCCCGAGGAGGTTCACTCCTCTCCCACCCGAAAACAAGATGAGCTCTTCTCAATGGAGAGCTTCATCAGACACCCAAAATGAAAACCCACGCAACACACAAACCAAAACTCAAACATACACAAAGCAACTTCACATATAATGAAAGTAAATAATATAAGGAATGCATATAGTCTTGGGTGCTTACCTTATAAGCCCAAATTTGGAAAGAGGTTGAGGAAGAGCTCCTAAGTCTCCTTCCTTGCATCCAAATTCCTCTAACTCCGGCTATCTCCCCCAAATCAATATTCAAAAAGCCAAAAAATGAAGAACCCTTTCCCTCTCTCAAAGAGGGAGTTTAATAGGCTAAACCAAAGAGCCTTGAGGAATGAGAAGGTGACACATGTCACCTTCTCTTTCCTCCTCATAACCCACTCACAAAACCCTAAGGGATGAGGAGGTGACACATGTCACACTCCCATCCCACAAAGCCTCACTCTCTCCCACAAATGCTCTCACACATGTGTGAGAGCATAGTGGAGAGGGGAATCCCACATGGAAGACTCCATAAGGATAAGGATAAGACACATGTCATTTTCCTATCCAACAAGGCAAACCCATTCCCCCATAGATGCTCTCACACGTGTGAGAGCATAGGAATGAGGTCTCTCACACTTGAAGGCCTAGGAAGCTTCCCAAGCCTTCAAGATAAGGGAGACCTTATCCTAGGGTAGTGGAGTTAGTCATGGTGGAATCTTAACTTGTCCACCACCTCACCCAACTTCAAATTTCGTCACTTAACTTTAGGGTCAAGTTAAGGTGATCAAAAGAAGGTTAAACTAAGGTATTACATGTTCAAATTGATCCTAGACCCTAGGGGTATGACTTAGGGTCATTATTTGACCAAAATAACCACCAAGGGGTCCATAAATTCACATAAAAAGGCCCAATAAATAATAGCACCAAAATGGTGCAACTCAAACATTGCAACTCACAACACATCAATAAATCAATTAAAAGGGTGAACCCTAATCAAAATAAACATCAATTATAGACATTACAAATCATCATGCTCTATCACAAATGACCTTGGTCCCTCTTGGGACTAGGTCGGCTAAACATGGATATCACATAGGGTTACTGGAATGACCTTCAATTTTCCATGGGCATGGAAAATTATCTGCACACTTCCACAAATGGATCAATAGCATATGTTCATCATAGCTGAAGCGAAAGGAAATGCACACACACACAGAGTCGCATAATCACTTATATCCTCAATTATACACATGCTATCCTTACATGATTCATAATTCATTTGCATTTTTAAACATCAAATCAGAATTAAAACTTCATAATATTTCATTCATTTACTCATCAACTAACATTCCCATTTGCATCAAAATAAATAGCATATAACATTATAACATCAAGTGAAATCTAACATGCGAGCTATAACAACATCACATCATGCTCTATCTAACAATCAAAGCATATGAAATAGTCATGAAAGTCTGAATAACAGGCTCAACAGTCCCAAATGTCCACATGTCCATCAAAATGTCCATACGATGAAAGAAAAAATAGAAGGTGAGATAAGTAGGCCTCACACAACTCAAAATGCATTTTTTAAGGCACCGACATGCAATTAAAGTGCCAACTCAAAAACTCATGACCCAAAGGAGAAGATTCTCTTGCACGAAGTGCATGCAACCTCTAATGCCAAGTGTCCACTAATTTCTTCCATTCCCCATGCATTGTGCCACTTTTTTTGGCTTGCCATAGCCACTAAATGCCAAAAGAAGGCTATTTGAGGATCCTGCGCCCATGTAGGGAAAATAATTAAATATAAATATATTTGGTATTTAAATAATATTCTAATCTCAACCAAATCACCAAATTGATTATTATTTCCCAAACTATCAATTGATCTTGATTTCCTATTTTGGGACTGCCAACTTATTATTTTTAGTAAGTTGTTATTTTTAGAAATTTTTGAAAAAGGCTCATAACATAAGCATAGTCCCCCCCTAATTATCAATGCAACCAATGAATTATTTACCACTAAAAATATCAATCAGGGCATAAAAAGACTTGTAGGGGGGAAAGCACAAGATATAGATGGGTTGCATGCAAAACATTTAAAATGGGGTATATAGTTCCTTGCACCTCACATCAAATGCATCTTCAAGAATGTCATTCAAGAGGGCTTTTCAGAGGATTGGATGACTAGTGTTGTTATCGCTATCTATAAAAGTGGTGATATCAATAATCCATCAAATTTCCACACTATTATGGTTAATCCTCTTCTTAGAAAACTTTTTGGGAGAATGGTTGAACACTGATGATGAGACAAGAAATTGTCTCATCTATTAGCTAAATAAAAACACGTCTTTTGCACAATTAGTGCCATTTTATGTCTTATTGATATTGCATGTTTTGTCTTGTAATCAACAATTAGTAGTCTGAAGAATGAATTCTGCCAAGTTGAAACGCTAGAAAACTTCCTAAAAAGAAGCACGAAAAGAGGAAGTTAAAATACAGTCTCGGTAAAATGGCAATATCTCTCTCATTTCTCAATGAAATTCAAATTTTTAAAATGATCTAGAAAGATAAGAATGAGGGGAACAAAACCCAGAAAGAGTTTGAGACAATTAATCAAAATATGTGATTAGTTCGTGACTGAAATAAAAGTGGCATGATAGAATGCAACGAAATCATAGGAAGAAGTTATAGTTTTTCTCCTCTAGAATAGAATCTCAGATCTACATTCTTGGCGGATTGATTAAGAATGAAAATTCTATAAATGAATTGTGATTAAGGAATCAAATGGGGAGAGTTTTATGAAATAATATAGTTCAGTATTTTAGCAACAATAGTGTAGTTTGTTTGTAGTTTCATTCCTTAGTTTATTTTTCCAGCAGTCTTTCCATTTCATGTTTATTTACATTTCTAGTATTTCCCTTCACAAACTTCTTAGGATAGATTTGATTCCAACATTTTCATTTACAAGCTCTTAGATTAGATTTGATTGCAGCAATTTATTTCATGCATTTCCTTTCAATTCTATTTGTAGAAAAAGAATGTCATGCAAATGATTTCTTCTCCCTCTTGCATATTGCCATGGACACCATTTGGATTGACATTTATAATTAAATGATGAGGACTACATTGACCCTCATCAACTCAATTAGCAGTTGGGCAGAAAAAAGAGGGAAAAAGGGCTAAGATGTAGGTAGGATTTAGGCTGAAACACTCCACTATTGATTATTGTGTCACACTTAAGTACTTAATTGAAAAGATATGGGACATCTAGTGTGATGAGGATTTTTGTTGCTTTGTGGACTTTAAAAAGGCCTTTGACACAATGCCTCATGACAAACTCTAGAATAGGATGGAGGAGCTCGAAGTTCCAGAACTTGAGTTTAGAGTAGAAATTCATAGGCTTTATGAACAAGTCAAGGCTAAAATTAGAACAAGTGATGGAATATTTGAGTGCTTTGACAATGATATTGGCATCAGACATGGCTGCCCACTTTCCCCAACTTTGTTTGGGCTATACATTGATAAGTTAGAAGAGTGGATAAACAAAGTTGGCGGGGAGGGAGTTCAGCTTGCTAAGTATGTAATAAAGTTACTCTTATATGTTGATGATCTCGTCTTAATTGCAGAAATAACTCATAGTCTAAGAGAGCACTTAACGGCTCTAAAACTCTTTTGTCAAGAGGTCAAGATGCAACGTTACAAGTGACACCCAACCTGTAGGTGAATCCTCTTACAAAAGGTGTGATTCAACTCGGTTGAAATGTCCTTGAATGTTTGTAGTGAAAGGATGATTTAACCCACATAACCATTTACCCCATCATACCTCTTTTCCTATTAAACATTTTGGTGAACCCGTGTTTACTTGAATTTTGTACCTTGTTGAGTATTTTTTTTATCCATAAGCATTGGAGGTCACAAGGGGGACCTCCTCCCCATCAACATATCTCAACATATCCACTTAACCAACTTAATCAACTTAGAAACCACATGTTACTTGGGGGATTTGAACTTGGATCTCCATCGTGAGAACCATATGGCTTTTGTCATTTAAGCACAACCCCTTTCACACACCTTGTTGAGTGTTTTACTTTAGATTTACATTCATTCATTTAATTTTCATCTTATTGCATTTGAAAATTTACAAAAAAAATTGGCATTTTAGGCTTATGTTTTGACATAATTTAATTTAATTTAATTTCTGATATTTTCATTAGATATGATATAAATTATAGCAGTACATCATTTTACAATCATTTACATTGCATTTTCATGCTTAAATTGTTAAAAATTGCTTGAAATTGTGTATTTTTCATAAAAACCTAGTCTTTGCATTAGCTAAGGTTTGTAGTTAAAATCTTGTTTTAGATTTTACTACTCTTTTAAAAAACTCATTTAGGACTGATTTCCAATTGTAGTGTTTCATCATAGTGTTCTTTTTGCAAAAATTCATGTCTAGGGTTTGAAAACCTTGCATTTTCACTAAAAGTTGCCGTGTCATCTCTCTAGATTTGCATTATAGGTGTGTTGTGAAGGATATTGATGAATTATTGGATTGATATTGAGCTTATTATTCACTGCCCCTCATTAATTTCTTCACAACACTTCTTTTATTAGGCATTTGTATTGAAAAAAGTGAAAAATCAAGCATTTTAGATCTTAAACATATATTGTTCCTAGGGTTTGTTCTATTAGCTTGTACCTTGAGTGTTGTATGCTTTTGCATGAGTCTTAAAACACACTACTCTAATATAAATATGCCTTTAAGGAGAAGTATTAGACTAATGGGATCTAGTGCTCCTGAAAGCAACAACATTCCTACCTCTGAAAATCCATTGAACGTCTTCTTTACAAAAGGAGAGACACATATTTTGCGAGATATTATACCTCCTACAACTACAATGGAAGAACAAATATTTCATGATGTTAAGGACCTTATTGATGTGGTAACACATGTACCTAATGATCAAATAAACAAACTTGATAAGGAACTAGCCGATTATCAAGAATTTATGGAAAATGAAAGGATAGTGGATGAGGCTATACCCGCGATTCATAACATAAGAGAATTGTTAAAATAAGGACAAGATGGTGTTAATCCAATTCAAGGCTCAATGCATATAGTGTATCATAATGTTATCCCAGTGACTGAATGTGCGAATGTTATTAATAACATGTCATCACCGTCTCATACACAAGTATTGACACCTATACTGACTACTGGAATGTCTACATTTACATCAATAATTTTAACTACTAATGCAAATGCTTGTAGTAATTCTACCATTGGTATTGGAGTATCTAATGGCACTAATTCAAAAAATTACAAAGTTGTGGGATTCAACTCTCAAAACTTAGCACCTAAGGTGACTTCTTTTTTGAATACTTACTCTCAACCACCGCTCAATCCCACTTATTCTCAACCACCTCTTACATACAACTATTCTCTTCCACCTAAAATTACTCTCAACCACCTTTCATTTCCACTCACAATCAATCTCTTCAAAATGTCATGCACACGGCTTCTAATTCTCAAACCGAATCTCCTAATGATACCCTCCTAAACCAACTCTTGCAAGGCATGACTTCTTTACAACAAAATGTGACAAGCTAGACAAATTCTTCACAACCTAATATACCAACTTATCATGCCATAATCTTCTATCTTATGCAATCTTGAGAACTCCTGTGCCTGAGAAGTTTGAAACTCCTTGCTTTGAAAAATATGGTGGAAAAGGTGATCCTAATACTCATGTGACAGCATTCACGACTATGTGTAGTGATTTCTATTTTGAAGAGGACTTGTTAGCAAAGCTTTTCCCGCAATCTCTCAAAGATATTGCTTTAGAATAGTTTTACTCTTTACCTTCGAATTCAATACACTCTTTTTCGTAGTTAGTTGATCAATTCTTACAATATTTTCAAGCAAACATTGGACCTCAAATCTCACTAATTGATTTAGTTCATTGCAAACAAAGTCCAAAAGAGAAGTTAATTGAGTTTATCAGTCGATATCAAGCTCTTTATGCACAAATTCAATATCAGATGAAGGATGAGGATGTTTAGAAGGTGTTTACTACAAATATGCAACCTAACATCTGTGAGAAGATTCTCTTGATGAAGTATACCTCTGTTCAACATTTATGTATTGCCTTTTGTGATTACCAGCTTTCATCTAGTCAGTATGAAAACCAAAACTCATCGGCTCAAGTTGGTCAATCCATGAGTGGACCTTCACAAAACAACTTTAAGAGGAATAATAAGAGTTTCATCAAGGTTAATGGATAGAGTTCAAACAATTTTTCACAAGTGTCCGATATCACTAATCCAAAGAGGAGACTGTTTCAAAACAAACAACAGCAAAGATAATTCACTCCAATATCTGACTCCTTACATTCTATCATGAATCAAGCTGAGTAATAACCTCTTGAAGCTTCCTTCGATTAAACTGTTGGATCCTAGTAGAACGCAAGGACCTTATTTCGATGCCAATGCTTTTTGTCATTTTCATCAACAACAAGGACATGATACTGAATGATGCATGTGTTTTAAACATGAAATACAAGACCTCATCAACTTGAATGTTATATAGGTATCTAGTGTGAATGATAATGGAAATAAGTCAGTTGCTCCTCCGAATCAAAATTTACAGATCTTTACTAATCCCTTTCCTAAGCATACTGATAACAACACAATGGAACAAATAACAGTAGAAGTAGAAGATGAATATCTCGAGTATGATGAAATCATTGGTATGATAGAAATGGATAAGGAAAAGTTTGATAACTCACCTTGTCCATGAAGAAATGGTATTTATGTTGAGGTTCCTCCTCCGTTATCCCTTCAAGGATCGGGAGATAACCAAAATGCATTGGAAAAACAAACAGAATAACTGAAACAAGAGATTATGACAAAATAAAAGATTGATACGGTGGAAGATAGTCCTTCTCACTACGATAGATGAATTCAACAAAATAAGAAATCAAAGGATCAGAAAAGAATAAGACAATTATCATCAATAGGAAATAATAGTGGTTCTCCACTTCATAAGCAACAAAAGATTTTAAATTTAAAAGGATTTGGGAAACAAGTACCACATGAGCTTTTTGACAACAAAGAACAATCTAAGATGAACCACTCAAACTTCACACAAAACTTGATGGAGCATCTTTCTAAGATGCTCACAAGTCACAAATTCTAGTATGGACATATCTACAGGTAAGTATTTCTAACCCTTTACCTTTGTGTTGTGCTTCCCACGTGATGTGTTATCTGTTGTTTAGGCCTCCTTGGATGACCCTTGATACTCTTGTAAGGTCAAGAATACCGGGAGACCACCTCTGTTGTGACCCTTCTATTTGTATCATTATTCTTTTATATTGCTCCTCTTCTCTATTTTTTTATTGTTGTGTTGTGTCTTAGGGGCATAGCGTTGCAGTTGGTGACCTGGGGGCACCTTCCTAGGTGATGGCCCTAAGGAACTTGTTCTCCTCTCTTGATTTATTAATTACATCCTTCTAGTGGTTCTATCTAGCTAGCAGACGATGAAAAATAAACATATACTGATACGGACTGCGTGTCCCTTCAACGAGTAAGCAAAAATGGACCTAGTCCATACATGACGATAGGGTTGATATATATTATCTGACGCTTGGCTAGTAGAATCACTTTGTGTGATATTTTGATGATGTCTTATATTTGCTAACAAACCATAACAATATAGTTGCTCCATGCACTTTGTTTATCTTGGGTCTCGCCTTGGTTACACTCAGTTCTATGATCTCTACAATATAGCCCCACGGTTATACTCAGTTTCCAAATCCGTAGTATAACCTTGGCTCTTGATGTGATTATGTTTATGCATTGTTTCTTATCATGTGATGTGGTTATTATCTTAGAGAAAGATTTCTATCATCTCTTCTTGCAGGAAATTATGTGTTTGTGGGAACATTTGGTGATTGTATAGTACATGTCACCTTTGGGGGCATGGGCTTTACAAGAGCTCTTGTTCCCTTGTGTGTTTTCTCTCTACCTTAACGTGCTTGATATCGGTACACGATATCAACCACCTTAAGGTGGGGGCATATAAAGGTAAGTTGTCTGATGATTTTGATCTAACAAAGTGTGTTTGTAAGCCCTCTGCAGAGGTGAGATGTTGTATCTCCATGCGAGTGCACATCTTTATTTTATATTGTAATAAGAAAGCCCTCTGCGGAGGTGGGGATGGTGTATCTCTTGAGCTAGTGCACATCTTTTTATTCTAAAAGTCCTCTGAGTAGGTGGGGTTGGTGTATCCTCCCTTAAGTGTGTCTTTGGCGGTTGTTGTGGCATAAGCCCAACTGTCAGGTGTGCCTGTAGTGTGCTTGAGATGGTGGGGGCTTAGCAATAAGTTCTTTCCATCACCTTGTTTGTCGTGTTTTAGATGTATAATATGTCTTTGGCATGTTATACGACGCTCGTGTTTTCCGTGTGTCTTCCATGTGTTTATTCCCAAGTATAGTCCAAAGAGCGTGGTGAAATTCCCCTCCTATGCTTTGGGATTTGTATGGCGTGTTTGTTCCCAAGTATAGTCCAAAGAGCATGGCGAAATGCCCCTCCTATGCTTTGGGATTTGTATGGCGTGTTTGTTCTCAGGTGTAGTCCAAAGAGTGTGGCAAAATGCCCCTCCTGCACTTTGAGATTTTGTATTGCATGTCTGTTGCCCCACATGTAGTCCAAAGAGCGTGGCAAAATGCCCCTCCTACATTTTGGGTTGTGTGTTGCATTTTTACTTTCTATGCATTTGCATCTGCATTCATTTATATATGAGAAAATGAAAAAGAAGCATTCACTGTATTCATTGTGTTTTGTGTGTCTTCAATACTGTCTTCTCTGTATTTTGCATGTTGTAACTATCTTCACTATGTTTGGCGTGTCTGTTATGTGTTTTCTCTAATGTCTACCTGAGACTGGGGGCTAGAAATAGTTTCTCGATCTTTATGTATGCATTAGCTTTAAGTGCCTGGCGTGTTTGCTATGTTTTGATCGTACTTTAATGCATTTATGGGTCATGTGTTCATACATACATTAAAGTGGGGGCTAAATGTTATGTTGTAAAATGTCTCGTAGGACTTTTACCTCCTAAGTTTAGCTCCTGAGTCCCTTGTTTTGCATCTTGCATGTTCATTTTGACCCCGAAAGAAAATGGCCTGAAACCCATGTCACATGGGGCTTCAGGGACATTGTTGTACTTAACCCTGCCCTAAAATAGGACATGTGGACACGAGCGCTCGTGCCCTTGTCCTGCCTTATTTCAGGCAGGTCCCAAATTTGAATGTCGATTATGTGACCGTTAGAAGGTTCCGTCACCGACATCTTAAGTTTGAATTACAAAATTTAAAGCGGGAATGTGTTTAGTTGCATATATAAGCATGTTTAGGGTTTCATTTGTAAACTAGAAGATGATTATGAACTTTTGGCAAACTTATGATTTTAGAGCATTCAAGATATTCATTGTTGTAGAGCAGAGTATTATTGTTGTGTTTGTGATTGCAAATTTAGATTCATCTTCTCATGTGTTAAAGGATTTTCATCTACATGCGAGTTACACCTCCGATGTGATATCTATTTGTGTTTGAATCATTTATCAATTAATTTTTGCCTCTATCCTGTAGGGATACGCACTCTCTATCTGACAATGATGTTCGAAAGACTTGAATGTCCTTCCGAAGCTTGACTAAGGTAAGGTCCTAAACACCACAACCCCCAAACACACTCCTTGTGATTGCAAGTTACAAGTATTGGATTTTGCAGAGGAGGGTTGCCGAAGATAAGGATTCCAGATCCGGCAGAAAGAAGCTGCTTGGACTCAAGCGCTAGTGCCAGTGTCCTCTAAGGTTGCAAACATAGAAATCTCTTTGACAGTGATGTTTAGCATCTGAAGAAGTCCCGACATCCTGAAAAATAGCCTGCCTTGGACTAGGGTGTGAATGCCTGTGTCCTCCACATCTTTCGCAATAGAAATGGGCAGAACAATGATTATCAATGTCAAAAGGAGGTCAAGATCCCTGAAGAAAATAGTATATTGGACTAGGGAGTGAGTGCCAATGTCCCCAAGTATTCTACATCATGAATTTCAAAAAATGGTTAGTAACTAATCTCTATTTACTACCTTGGTTTGTGAGCATTTGTCGTAATTTATCAATTTGCTTTCGATTTTGCATAATTAGGGTTTTAAGCATATTTGAGCATTAAATTAATACATTAATTGATATTTTTGAGTTTCCACAGCATTACAAGTGACACCCAACATGTAGGTGAATCCTCTTACAAAAAGTGTGATTTAACTCAGTTGAAATGTCCTTGAATGTTTGTAGTAAAAGGAGGATTTAACCCACATAACCATTTACCCCATCGTCCCTCTTTTCCTATTAAATAGAAAGAATCCAAAAACATTTAATCATAATTAGTCTCAAAACTAAGACTTTAGTTTTGTATGAGATTTTACTAGTTGAAACATGTACTTTTTCCCTTTGGAAGCATCAATGATGGTCTAAATGTTAAGCTACCTAAACAAGGCTCAATATATGGAGAATCACTGCTGGCCTAGGCTGGTTATTGAGGAAGAGCTAACTAGAAGAAAGAAGACATGGATGAAATAAAATGACAAGTGGATAAATAAATAGGAAATTAATATGTAGGAATGTCCAAATATTAATGAGGAAATAAAAAAAAGTATGTCAAAGAAAAACTTAGGACTACCATGTGGACAAAGCAAATTGGTTGGAAGAAAGCTTACTATATCAAAGAATTTAACCCCACATGGGACCATGAGGGAAAATCTTACCTTGGATTTGGTATTAAACAGAAAATAAAAATATTGATGGCCCAATTAAGGACTAGTTCACATCAACTTAGGTGTGAAACTGAGTGATGGTCAATAACTAAAGAGGAATGAGAAATGAGAACACGCCTCTTTTGCAACAAGGGTGTGGTGGAGATAGAATGACACTACATCATGGAGTGCTCAGACTATAGTGATATATGTTTCAATTATGAAGACACCTTGTTTGAGGAGGCAAGGTTGGGTAAAGTTACAAACTTTTTGATGAAGATCCATTATAGAAGATCTGACATCAAGATGAGTTTATAAACTTTATAAGGCTTTGGGGTCCTATTTCTCAAGGCATGGCTTGCATGTTGTTCTTGGTCCCATAGGTTACTTTGGTCTCATGGACGTTATTAAAATATTCCATTCATTCATTCAATCTATCATTAAATGTCTTGAAATTATCTAAATATGTGCACTTATTATTATGATCTTAAAATAATGTTAAAATTTTATACATGTTAATTTTTTGTTCTCAAGTCTTGAATAAAAAATATTAATGTAATGATGAAAATTTTAAATTTTTCTCTTTTCTTTTTGTTTGGTATTTATTTTGATTTAGTTATTCTTTATATAATAACAAATGTCTAAGTGGTGCAATTTTGTTGCTAGTTGGTATATAACTTAAACTTTACTTGATTCCATCTACACTTATTTCTAGGAAATGGTTTAAATTCTCAGCTTTTTCTCTTCTATTTGAAATGATCAAGTTTGTTATTTGTGGGATTGACCCAAGCCAACTCTATAATTTGCAAAAATGAACCCAAAACTTTTAAATTTTAAATTCAAATATGGGGCCAACCTAATCCTTCGTACTAGTCATTGTATGTTGACTAAAAGCACAAAACATTACACTTGCCACCTTTAAAGTTGTATTTGAGAACTAACCTTGTTTTATTTCAAAGCACCTAGAAGTCACCAGAGAGCATCATAACATTATCATTTGGAGTATTCATGGAGCATTCATTATTGCATTACCTACCTGCAACTACATCTAGGGCATTCTCTCCATGACTATATGTTGTCTTTAGTCTTTGTTTCTAGTCATTAAATTGGTCCATCTAAGGGTTTGACCAAAGGAGAATTAATCATTGCCTAGAAAAGTCTCCAAAGGTATTACTAAACACTACTTGTTCGTTGAAACATTCAAAGCATCAAGGAAATATAAAAAGCAAATATTAGGGTTTAGCAAAGATCAAATATGTAGGGCTACCTTAGATTTGTAGTTTGCATAGACTACAAGTTACCCAGAGTGATAGACAATCAAATTTCTAGATTCAAAAGTGTTTGTGTTATCCCATTCTTTTGCATTCTAATGAATCACCTTTAGACATCTATCACAACATATCCACACCAAATTACCACTTAAGTATCCTTTATTTATCTAATTTCCATATGTATTTCAGTGTATTACTCTAGGTAGTTCCTATTCAACTCTTAATCCAAAGTACTTATCTGATTATGATTGTTTAATTATTTTACACTAGGGTTTTATGTAAAATAGATTTTATTCTCCCTTTTATTTTCATGAACTTGACATTCCTACACCCTTAGGGTTTGTGTTTTTATTCTTATTGTTGATTTTTAGGTCTAAGGTTGATTATATTTTTTATATCCTTGATTTACCATTCTTTATCTTTTTAGGGTTTGTTTAAATGTCAAGATCTAATCAAACCCCTATTTTTCCTTTGAAAAGTGCTCACTTAAATCCTCATATGGCTTATCACTCCTCTTGATCTAAGTGTATAAGTCATGTGCACAACTATAGACTCACCCAGTTGCTATGGGACTAACCCCTTCCTATAGAAACTAAGAGCTCTATCCTACAATAAAGGCTGCAAAGTTCTTGCAGCCAATCTGGAAGAGTTCTTGCAGCCAAAGGACTCTCCTACAACAAAGTACGCAATCAGTGCTATATGTCCAGCAATGACCTATTCCTTCTATACAATGAAGATAAGACACAACAGATGTCAAGAAGGGATATGTAACAAGTGGCAAAGTACTTACTCTCTAATTGAAACGTGTTGAGACTGGTTTAAGCAAGAATAATCGCTTCCATATTTCTTGGATGAGTTTGTTCGTTCCAATGTCCTAATTAGAATTCTCCTCTCTAATTGTTCAATTTTTGTTTCCTAGTTTTACTTTGACTCTTCAGGAATAAGGAATCCTTCCCTTGTGTAAAGGGAAGTGGATTGGTTAGCTGTTATTTCTCATTAATGCATAATTTGTAAAAGGGTGTATATATCTGTCTCACCCAGCGTATCTAGAATAAATTTTCTAATGATTGTAACAGATTCATTTTAGTCAATAAATAGATTATTATTCCAGATTGTTTATTATTCTTATTCTTGATCTATAGTGAATAAGTGAATGCATTGATTTAGTTAAGTAGTTGATAAAAAGAAGGAAGTAGTCAACCCAAGTCAGGGTCCACTTGCAGTAGCCTACCACCTATTTGTACTAGATTTATGTGATCATGTTTAGATCTTAAAACTAGATTTGTTGATTATGTTTTAGTTATTATTTTGATATAGTTAAAAAATAGTTATATAGGTTGATTTCATAACTTATCAAATAGCTCTCTTATTTTAAGTATCAAATTCCTTTTTCCAGAATTACAGTAATTTCTATTTACTAGCTATACACAACTGAGCATCCAGAATTCTCTAGTTGTACGTATAGTACTGGCATCATACTAAGAAACACATCTATAGGTTGATAAATTAAATGTAGCATGTCTTCACTCATTGAGCTAATTGATTTAGGATGAGGCCATCCATTGGGTTACATGCATGCCTTAGATGTATTAGGTTCAATAGGAATTGACAATGCTCCACACAAAGTATACCTAGTCACCCTGGTTCTTTATACCTTGGTGCATAATATCCATTGCTATATAAATCTAGGATTTCTCTTCACATACTAGCATAATCTAACCCCATCACATGTCCATTTCTCCATCTCCCCATCTATCCCATTTTCTATCCATAATCCTATATCATTTTCCCTCCCATCTACATCACCTTCTAGGGTTTTCTATCCTTCCATCTCCGTCCATCTAACCTATCCACTCAACCTACTAATTTCCCCCCATCTAACCTATTCTCTCATCCTATTAACTATCCTCCCTTGTAATACCTATTTTTTCCCTTGTATCGTGACCAAAAATCAAAATCACCAACCGCACCCATCATCCGTTGCATCCAAAATCTTCCTACATCCACATCCAATCATAGTCATACCATAACCATGTCATGTTAGTATCCATCATAAAACCATATCATCATGATCATCACATAATCCATATCATAATCCATGTCATATCATATCAATCCTACACTATACCATACACTATCATGTCCATCATAACATCATCATATCCATCATATCATAAATCATATTCATGACTTCTATAAGCATAAACCATTTACATATCATAAACATCTATCATAACATACATCCATCACCTAACATCAATAATATCATCTATACTATTGACATCATATAACCATCACATATGTATAATAAAACCATAACCAAAAATATAATCATACATCCATCACATCATAACATCACATAGGCTGCCAACAAAATGTCTCATCTCATATATACTCAAAATAAGGTCATAATACATCATAGTGTTTGTACATGGGCTCTGAAGAGCAACAAAATATATCTATACAAAGCCCACAAGCATATGATATACCATATGCACATCATCATATACATCCAAAATTGTTAATATACAACTGCCCCTCTCTGAAGGCACTGGTTGTGCTGCTGGTGGTGGACCTCGTGGCCCTGGTGGCCCCATCACTAAAGGCCCCGATCTCACTAACCCTAAAGCTTCTAAGCAACTTCGTGCAACAAATCTCGATGTTCTCTGATCAGCTAGAATCACACTCTCATAAATTCCTTGATTATACTCTACCTCTCGAGATAGTCTTGAAACCTCCCTCCATGTCTAGGCCATCTCTTTCAAAACCTATGCCATGCCCCATCCTCCTATCGTGCCTTAGGCAATATCCTACTCTTGTCAAAGTCATGTATCTTGTACCTCTGCCCTCTGCCTCTGAATGATGGCAGCATCTCTCTCTGTAATAACCCAGGGTAGCTCCCCAACATCTCCCACCTGTCCCCTGACCTACACTTATGCCTGCGCTCCTATCAATAGCCCCTGTACCCGCTATAGCTCAACTTAAAAACTACCTCACTCAACCTGTAGAGCATCCCTCTCCACACGTACTTCCACCAACTCTGCCTCCAACCTCTCCTGCTCAACCATTGCTTGTGCTAGCTGATCTTCATCTCCTCCCTCCTCCTGCACTGCCTCCAATAAACTCTACACTCTCTCCAACTCTGAGTATAGACTATCACACTGAACGCGCAACTCATCCCTCTCCCACTGTAATGCATGCACATCATCATCCTCATCTCCACCAACACCCACATCTCCTCCATCTCTGCCCTCCTCACCCCCCTCATAACCTCCATACCCTGCCTCCTCCTACGCCCCTACTATTGCTCCCTCTTCCTGCCTCCCTGTAGCCTCTTCTATCTTAACCTACTATTGAACCTGCCTAGCCCCACAATCTCCCTCACCCATTGACACTATATGACCCCCTAGAATAGTCAATCTCACTGGTCGATGAACCACCTACCAAACATCATAATCTACCATGGTCCCAAAGTCATCCACATCTTGTTAAGGAACCCAAGGCAGTGGCACTAATCTGCTTAACTTTACAATGGCAATTGTAGGATTAATGGGCACACCCCAATCCCTCACCTCCCTAGTAACATGATGGAATATTGCCTCATGTCTGGGCTGTATTTGGGGCAACCCAAACTATCACCGAACCCTATTTGGCATATATCTCTGGATGGCATGTATTGTCTACCCTAGGATATAACATGTCTATTGTGTATATGCCAATTGATCTACATCTCCCTCCCAATCCTTACATCCTCTCCACAACCTCCATATCATAGTATCCAACTCATCTAACACCCCATGCCAGTGTCCCACACTCCCCATCTTCCAATGGTGAATCACATTGCCATATGCATATACATAGGGGTAATCCTCTCCCCTCACCTTGTCAGCCATGGGTCTCAACATTGCTATATGCTCCCATGCCCATATGTGGAGTAGAGTAACATCGCATCCCAAGATCCTACCTCACTGGTATACCACAGTGTGCATATCATGATAGAGATAATCCAATACACATAGACCCATGCATATACAACCCCATCCATCATCATCCTTTCCAGAACCCTCCCCTAGCTAGTAGAGAAACCCCGTGATCTCCTATCTGTAACTAGTAACCTAGAGATCAACCTTGCTACGAATAGGGGTAGAGAAGCTAATGAATGGTCCATCACATATGCCAGGTCCATCTCAATGTCATCAATTAGAAGGTCATATGTAAAGAACACCCACTCCAAATCCTTCTCTCCAACAACCAAGTCATACTCTACCAACTCACCATGGATAGGGATTCGTAGGATCCTCCATACATCCTCCAATGTGATGGTCATCTCCCCCATGGGTAATAGGAAAGCACTCCTCTCACTCTGTCACCGTTCCACTAGTAATGTAAAACAAATCGATAGCTCTTAGGAACTCCTGTCTATCTCTGTTAGCTACGGCCACAACCTCATGGTCGACGGCCTCCTCTTGCATGACTAAATAGGTAGTAATCACACCTGCATCCATCCACAACACATTGTCAATCCTTTCCAAACCAGATCTTAAGCCTGTTATTCCAAACAAAACAAAAGAGCTACACTGTCCTGCACAAGCGTCATTTTAGGCAAATGCACCCCTTTAGCCTGCGTAAGTGCCCTTTTTGGTGAAAGTGCTACTTTACCCTGCGTAAGCACCACTTTAGGCAAAAGCACCCCATTATCCAACAAAGGCACGACTTTGTCGTGCAAGTGCTTTTCTTTGTCACGCAAGTGCCATCCCAAGCAAATGCACTCACATTCCTGCAAATGCGCATCAATTTGCAAAAGCATGCATTTTCTTCGCATATGCACTAAAGTGTGTCAAATGCGCTAAAGCACTGCAAAAGCGTGTTGATTCCTATCAAAAGTGCTAAACGTGACTCAAAAGTTTTGCTTTACTACTTACTAAGTGCATTTGCCCTAACCTACATCTACCCACATTTATTAGCCCTAATCTACCTTAAGCCCCAAGATTAGATAGATACCGTTGTGCCTGAGCTTGGTGGCCGCTGATATGTCTGAACTTGTTCCCCATGATGTATATGTCATGGAATGTCTGCCATTTTGCCTATGCTCCTCTTCTCCTTCTAGATCTAAACTCAAATGGGTGTGAGTGCAAATGAGGCTTATGGCCCCCTAGCTCTATTTTTAGGTCCCCAAGCCCTTATTTTTAGCCCTAACCCTAGGTTTTCTCCCATGGCCTTCATCCCATCACCGTTCTCCTTTGTTTTTCTTTCATATGACTTATTTCTTCATCCCGTATCCATTTTTCACCACCTTTTCCTCCTTCTGAGAGTTCAACTAAAAGATTATTTTTTAGGCTGACCTCTCGAGGGGGCATCCCTCATCCCTCTTTCATCACTCCTTTAGTCAACTGGGGTATAATCTAGTCTTTGACATGACACCACTTGTTTTTAGTTGCGGCATTGTATCAAAGAGGGGAAAAACGTAGACATTTGAAAATGACCATGCCTTCACCATCATTTTCGACAGTGTCCTAACACTATCCTAACATCACCTTCATCTATCATGTCCCCTTTACCATGTCCTTTTGTATTATTTAAATTAATTAAATAATTTGTATTTATTTAATTAATTAATCCTTTGTCTCCATCACCCAAAATTAATTAAATAAATTACATTTATTTAATTAATTAATCTGTTATGTCAAAGGGGTTGTGCTTAAATAGCAAGGCCATAAGGTTCTCAAGATGGAGATCCAAGTTCGAATCCCCCAAGTGACATCTATAGTTAGAATTCCATGTTGTGGCTCTTGGACTTCCATTGTGGCTTCCATGTTGAATAAGTAATCTAAGTTGTATATGTGGATGGGGAAGAGGTCCCCCTTGTGACCTCCACTGGAGTGGGGCCACCTAAATATCCCTCACAACTTATCAATAAAAAAATAAATAAAATTAATTAATCAAATGTTATTTACCACAACCATAGTCAATTAAATAAATTTTATTTATTTAATTAATTTATCCTCACACATGATCCCTCTCCAAAAATTAATTAAATAATTCTATTATTTAATTAATTATTTCCCATTTCATTCTCATCCTCATCCCAAAAGTCAAACTAACTTCTAATCCTAGCCACTCATTTCAAACTACACCTCTTAATCTCAATCGCTCACATAAAGAATGCCCTAGAAGACTCTACCCTCCACCTCTTAATCTCAACCATCCATTTGATCTTCCACCTCTTAAGCTTAGCCATTCACAACACCTCTTAATCTCAACCACCCATTGCACCTCTTAATCTCAATCCTCCATTCATCCTATCATTAATTTATAAATTAATCATCAACCAAGCTATTATCATCACATCTTTTGCTATCAAACTTTTGCTGCCATTTTGTTATCACATTATCTCCATTGCAACAAGGTTATGCCAATGTAGTGAGGAATTCACATAGCATCATCAAGAGCAAAGCTAAGTAGTACTTGGGTGCATGCTACTTCCGCTTTATCCAAAAGGTGAAAGATAGTTTGAGGTCAAGGTAATTGTGTTTTATTGCTTTATCTTATGTTTTTTTTGCTTCATAATAAGATATATTAATATATTATTCAAAAAACTAGTTACAGTCCACAACCCTTCTAGGGCTAGCAAAAAGTTTGAAATCCTTTCCTTCCTAGGCTATAAGCATCACCCATAAGACCACGCAGGGTCAGAGAGATAGATAAGTATATCAGACTACATACCTATTATTCGCTTCTACAGACTTACAGTTTCCACAGACCAAAAAAGAGAGTCCTACTATTGAAATCCCCATAAGACTTAACTAGCATACTCTGCCAATTTCCTCCTGAACTCTTCCATCCACTGGAAGTCCACGGTCTCCACCATCCCCAGTAGCCTCCTGATGAAATCTACTGCTGTCGAAGCCTGGTCCTTTAGCACGAGCAGGTCAAATCCTTTGACGTCTAAAATAAATGGGTAGATTTTGATTACTGCTCCAGGGTCCGCCATGAGTTTCCAGTCCTTGGGGCAAGGAACACCAACTCCCGGGCGAGCATACTGCAGAGTCTTCCCCAGTTCACCGAGATGCTCAGGATAGAACAATGCACGCATTAATGTTTCTGCCTCTGCCTTCGCCAACTCCAACTCCAACAGCATAGCCAGGACCCGCGAGGAGATGTCTGAATCCACACGGTATCGCTCATCATTATCCAAGTAAGCCTTCCCCAGTATCAATTTCACCGCTTCCACCAACAACTCATCCGATCGTCTCAACATCCTCTGCAAGCGAAGGTCTGATATGCCACCCAAGAAGGCCATTTGACGCTTGGAGCTGACAATACGAATGGGAGTGTCCATCCCTCCACAGTGTATGGCAAAGGCAGATATAATTACTACAAAGTGGGACGACATTTGCATGAATGGTGATAGAGTATGCAGAGCTCTAGAGACCGCCTTCTTTAAAAGCCTTACGCTGAAGGATCTCGAAGGCATTCGCCGAAATGATAACCCTGCTGCATTCAATGTCCTCCCAACGAGTTCTTAACTGCCAACTCCCGTCGGCTCGTGACATCGCGAATCGACACTCTGTAATGAGTGCCTCGGCCTTGCCACCCATGATGGTGTGGCAAGGCTCCCTCCCTTCCTCCCACAAGCCATTCTCACCCTAGGGGTCCTTCCAGAGGGAAAGTTTCTCTAATTGTGATCCTGTCTGCCCCACAATTTGATAAACTATCTACTTCAAGGTTTCCTTCCCACAGTATATGGTTGAATGTGACCCAATGAAATCCTTCTATCAGCTCCAGAGCTTGATCCATAATGGCTTGCAGTCTCCAATTGACTAATTTCTTACACCTCAATCCATTAATGACTAACATTGAATCCCCTTCGATTTCCAAGTTTCTGTTATTAAGGTCCCTACACAACCGTACGCTAAGGAGTAACGCCTGTAATTCTGCTTCATTATTGGTGCCCCTTCTAAGAGGGGCAGCTATCTTGCCCACCACTTATGCTTTTGCATTCCTAATAATACAACCTGCCCCTGACGGGCCCGGGTTACCTCGAGAGGCGCCATCAAAATTCAATTTTAACCATCCGAGCTCTGGGGGAGACCAACTAATATTCTCTTTGGCTCTTTTCGTACTGCTACCTCCCTCTCCAATCTGAGGAGCTGGAGAAAGCCCCTTCCAACTTTTAACCATCTCGGCATCCCAACAAGTAAAAATGAGGAGAGCTGAGTCTCGATCGGTGAGTCTAGAATTGACCACTTCTACTAAACTAGCTTCTATTTTATTAATGAGAGAATAACAATGCATTTCTTTATCTTGAAAGATTCTTCTGTTTCACTCTTTCCAAATTTCCCAAATCAGGATGGAAGGGGCTGCAATCCAAAGACCTCCAAACATCACTTTCTGTTGTAGTATGGGCCATGCTATCAACCATTCCATCAAATTTCTGGAAGCAGCTGACTTCCATTTAAACTTGTTACACAACCACTGCCAGACTCTTCCCGTGAAGGGATAATGCAGAAACAAGTGATCTCCATCTTCCTCTGCTTTGCTGCACAACGAACACCTCGAAGGCCCCTCGAAGCCCATCCTTCTCAGCCTATCTGCTGTTAACGCCTTGCTCTGAGCAGCAATCCACAAAAACACACCTGCCTTCGGAAGGCATTGTTTATGCCAACAAAGTTTAGTTGGATTCAAGCCTAAGGTCTCAATCGGGGCTGCTAAGGCCTTGTATCCTTTCTTTACAGAGTACTCCCCAGAAGCAGAGGCATTTCACCGGAGTCTATCCCTGCCTCTTCTGAACCTTATGTTGCACTTAGACATCTCCTCATCGAACCTAGAAATCAGGTCATCCTCAAATCCCAACCCCTGGATGCTTTTCCAAGTGGGAGGGTCTCTGTTATCTTGAGGGAAGGATAAAAAATTGCAAACTCTGTCTCCCCACTCTTGTTTGGTAGCAATCATTACGGGGGCCAAGTCTTCATGCCTTTCTAGAGCCTGGGCCCCTTCCCAAGAGTCCTCCCAGAACCTAGCTTCCCGGCCATCCTTGATTTCCCAGGTGAGGTGGTCTCGAATTAAATTTCTGCTCTTCTTAATAAAGTTCCAAATCTGAGAGCCGTCTGGTAACTATCTGGAAGAAAAAATACTAAGCTCTTCCCTGTCTAAGTATTTATTCCTTAACAACCTAACCCATTTGAGGTTGGGCTTATTATGAATAAACCAGGCCAACTTTGCCCCAAGAGCTAGATTTTGCCTTAACAGGTCTTTCACCCCTGCCCCATCTCTTGTTTTCTATTCACAAACTTGTTTCCACTTAACCAATGGAAATTTAAACTGGTCTGAAGGTCCTTTCCAAAAGAAGTTCCTCATCAATTGGTTAAGTTCTTTATAGATTTTACTTGTCAAAGGCACACAGGACAACATATAGATAGGGATAGCTGCTAGAACTGTTTTGATGAGAGTCAGTCTCCCTGCCCACGAAAGTCACTTGCTCTTCCACGATGCTAGTCTAGCCTTTATCCTGTCCAAAAGAGGGTCCCAAGAATTGCCAGGGAGGATCCCTTTTACTAAGGGCAGCCCAAGATATTTACAAGGTAGGGATCCTTTCCCGAATGACAGAATTCGAAGGATTCTCTCTTCTCTGCCAGGAGGGGTACTGAAGAAAAACACCTTTGATTTCGCTTTGCTGACTTCCTGCCCGGATGCTTTAGAGTAAGAGTCTAGTATCCTTTTAAACCTAAGCGCCTCCCCTTCCCGAGCCATTCCAAATAAAAGGGTATCATCAGCAAATTGTTGATGAGAGAATCTTGGCATATCTCCTGTGATTTGAATGCCTCTGATTAAACCTTCCTGACAGGCGTTTGACAAGAATCTTCCCAAGGCGTCAGCCATAATAATGAAAAGGAAGGGAGAAATAGGGTCTCCCTGCCTAAGTCCTCTTGAGGAGTTGAAGAAGCCTTCTGGTGAGCCGTTTATAAGAGCTGAGAACCTTGGGCTTGAAATCCACTCAAACAACCAATTTATCCACTCTCGCTGAAATCCAAAGGCCTCTATAACTTTGAACAGGAATCTCCAGTTTACTTTATCATAAGCCTTTCAGATGTCCAATTTAACCAGCATAGAGGGAAATTTGTTCTTTTGAACCGAGTGAATAGCTTCTTGGGCAATTATTACCT
Organism: Cunninghamia lanceolata; assembly: GCA_027924645.1. Classification (NCBI taxonomy): domain Eukaryota; kingdom Viridiplantae; phylum Streptophyta; class Pinopsida; order Cupressales; family Cupressaceae; genus Cunninghamia; species Cunninghamia lanceolata. Next base: position 7,946,968 of record BSBN01000738.1, read on the forward strand.
CGTCCAGAATAGACCTTTCCGGTACAAAACCCGTCTGCTCTTCCGATATAATACCTGGAAGGATTTTTTTAACTCTGTTTGCAACTGCTTTAGCCAGAATTTTGTAGACCACATTACATAGTGAGATTGGTCTGAAGTCTTTGAAAGACTATGGCTTGTCTCTCTTAGGGATCAAAACAAGAAAGGTGTTTCTAATCTCTTTCAGAACCTTGCCCTCCTTCCTACCATCCTCATAGGCTGCTGAGAGATCTTTTCTTATAAAATTCCAACATTTTTGAAAGAACACTGCTGGAAATCCGTCAGGTCCAGGAGCCTTATCCGGTCCAAGTTGAAAGAGGGCCTCTCTGATTTCCTCTTCAGAAAATTTACTGTTTAGCATCAAATTTTGATCTTCAGTTACTAATTTCAGGATGAATCGTAAGAATTCTTGTTGCCCCTGAAGGGCTGATCCCTTGTCTTCATTCAAGAGGTTCTGAAAGAAATCAACCACTGCTAATGTAATCTCCTCTCGGATATCCGTTAACCTCCCCTCCTTTGTTTTGATAGATGAGATTCTATTAATCTCTCTGCGGACCTTTGTTGAATTGTGAAAAAAATTTGTGTTAGAGTCTCCACCCTTCAGCCACACCTCCCTGGATTTCTGTCTCCAAAATACTTCTTCCTTTGCTAAGATGTCTTCAAGTTTACTCATCAGATCCTTTTCTTTAAGAAAAGAGTCGTTGTCCATGCCTTCTTTTATGATTTTCTCATTTAACAAATGAATATCTGTCTCTACCTGTCTCTTGGTTTCGAAAATGTTCTTAAAGTGATCCTTATTCCATTGTCTCAACTTTGCTTTGATGAGTTTTAATTTGGTTACTACATTGAATAGACCAACTCCCTTAGGATTGCAAGTCTTCCACCAATCCTCAATAAGGGACAGAAATGAGGGGTCCTTCATCCACATATTTTCAAATTTAAAAGGGCATCTTATTGGTCTTCTCTCACCTTGTATTTCTAGACTTATTGAGAAATGATCCGACCCTGATTCCAGAAGAATCTTGATGTCCAAGCTGAAGGGGAATTGACTCAAATCCCTTTTAATAAAAAACCTATCTAATTTTTTTGCAATGTTGCAAAAGCCAAGTCTTCTATTGTTCCAAGTGTAGTTCCCATTACCCAGCTGTATTTCAATTAAATCATTTCTATCAACAAAGGCTTCAAAATCTTTCTACGATTGGAGTTTCCTTCCCACCCCTCCTAACTTGTCTTTAGCTCTCAAGATAGCATTAAAGTCACCTCCTAGGAAAATATAATCCCAAGACCTAATGTTGCACAAATGATCTAATTCTACCCATAACTCCTTTTTTAGCCTCTGAGAGTTGGGGCCATAAATATTAATCAGGAGAAAGCTTAAGTTTGAGGCCAGACTTCTTACTTTATTGGCTATCCACCTGAAACTGGAGGCTATTTCTTCTAAAAGTACTGACTGCGGCCTCCATAAAGTCATCATTCCCCTCGAGGGGCCTCTCGAGTTCACCTTAACCATCTTCCACTGCTTCAAGCTCTTGGCAAAGGATTGATTATCACTTTCATCTAGTTTAGTTTCCTGAATCATACAAATATCAGGTTGGATCAGCTTCAGTTTGTGCCATAAGAGGCACTTCTTGTTAGGGGCATTCATGCCCCTAACATTCCAAGACAGGATTCTCATTGATGTTCAGGAAGGGCACCGCCCTTCCCTACTTTTATCAGATCAAATAGCTTCAACTGTCCACTTGCTTCTCCGTCCCATTTTAATTTATCCCTATTTGGGATTTGGCCTCTTGATTTATGCTCTCCACAATCTGGGGATGTTTTGTCGCTGTCCCTTTGGCCAATCCCCAAGATCTCTGGGGGGTTAGGTGGACTCTTTTCTATGTTGGTTAGGAGGGCCAAAGAGTTCACTTCTTCTTCTAAGCCAAAAACTTCCAGCTCTTTGCCTGAGCTTGCCAGCCAGTCCTCAACAGGTGCTTCTTCATCTGATCTGATAGTGCCATCCTTTATAGCCTTTGCAAGTTGAACCAATTCATTCCCTACTTCTAACAAGGATTCAAAATCCTCCAATTGCATATTCAGTTTGATTGCCTCAATTGTTTTTGAGATTTTAGAATTAATGTTCCAAGAGAAGTTTACAAATTCTTCCACACTAGACAGATTATGAACTCCTTCTCTTTCTCCATGAGTTACTGCCTCCGATCCCTTCACCTTGCCGAACTCCTTTTTTATGTTCTCAGCTTCCACCAAATCAGGAACCAGATCCGATGGGAGAGTCCTTCCCTTTTTCCCTTCAACTTCCATATCCCCCATTACTTTACTTGCCAAATCAGCCTGAGAATTACCCTCCACTCGTGTATTCCTGCTAAAAATGCCTTGATCCTGGTCCCTCATTCTCCATCCTATTGTTCTCACCCAGCTTCCAATGGGTTTTGACTCAAAGATAAGGGATTGATTTAGGACACCCCAATCTGTAAAAATTTCAAGTTCTCTCCAACGCTGTTCTGGGAAAGGATTTTCAATACATAATCTAATGTGAGAACCTTCCTCTACTGGATCCTTCCATTCTTTTGAGCAAATGTATCTACCCAGGTAATTTCCAATTTCTTCAAGAATCCCCTTGTTCCAAAATTCTATTGGAAGATTAGGCAATCTGTACCAATCCTGGCTTCGATCCATCTTAAACTTTTTTGGATCAAATCCCACAAACCAGTTACATAAGTAAAACCCAAATCCATTCAGAATCTAGATGCCTTCTAAAATGTCCTTTTTGATCTTAACAGAGGGGCAAACAACAAAGAAGAAGCCATTCGCTAGGGTTTTTAGAGATAACTCCTTTCCCCATCTAACTTGCCACCAATCTATAAGGTCCTCCGAATCTAGGTTGGGGCTATACCATTTCCCAATTATTCCAAATTTTTCCATATATTCAATAGAAGGTTTTAATAAATTAGGACTTAGCACCATAGTTTTTTTGTTTCCATACCTGGGATTCGTTGATCGAATACCAATGCCTCCCTCTCCGAAAAATGGTTTTCGCCGGTGATCATGCCCTTGCCTTCTATTGTTGTGCCAATGGGTCTTCCAGTGTGTCGTATGCTCCCAGCTTTTCCCAGGTCGCTTCGGCGGGATATATTTATCTGAAAACCTCAAGAAATTTTGCCTTTCATTCGATCTCCAGGGTTCGTGAGAAGCCCTATCCTGGACTTTACTGAGTGGAATTTCTTTCTCTGTTTCCTTAGCCCATGAACGGGGCGAATTAGACTCTCTTCCTTCTGAGGATCCTTCCTTCCCTTTAGTCCTAGCTTCTTCCTTCTGATCCCCTTGTCGAAGAGCGGCTTCCTGCTTCTCCTCGGATTTTCACTCCATCTCTCTATTTCTTTATCTTATGTTATACTATTTATTGTCTTCACATACTAATCATAGATGTTATCACATTTAATACATCACATCAAATCATAAAACACACACACACATTTAATCACTTATTTAAATATTAAAAATTTGCTCCCTAAGAGTAAGTGAGAATAGGATGTGACACATATACCTTTTCTAGTGTCTTATGTGCTTACGTGGGTGTTCTTGGTCACTGAGGGCCGTATCGCCACTTTCATTTTCTCATGCTAGGGGCAACATCATTCCTTGTCATTTTCTCCAATCCATTTGCTTACGTAACATGATTATCATTCGACACAATTTACTTGCTTGATACACAATACATTCATTATAGCTATTATTTTACATGATTTACATGCTTATGTACATGCCTAGGTTACATTTACATTTTAGGTGTTATTTTTCCCTCCTATAATTCTTTGTATATTATGGACACAACCAATTATAGGGGCACTATTGCTAACACTCTCATTATGAGTTTTACATATTGTTACAAACACATACATAGATAGGTTCATCTTTAGCACATGACATGCCATGTGCCCCATGAGCCTTGTCACCCATTGAATACCAAGTGAAGTGGATCATTAGCACTTTTTGCATAGGAATAATTTCTCCTCTCCCTCTCATGATTGATTGACAGTGAGATTCTATTTACAGTTGTTCCTACTTGTGTTACAAAAGCTACTAATGACACATTTTTCCTCTGTTTTGTAGGTTCCCATGGAGAGTACACGACAAAGGACAAACCTACATGATAACATCTTTAGGGTCCATTACTTTATATGGAACTCTTTTGTATCTTTTTATGTCTAAATATTTATGTTACATGTATGTTTGCAAGTGCTACATACTTTGAGATGCATGATCATTTTAGGATTCACATGCACCTCAAAGTGGGGGCAAAATGTAATGGTGAAATTTACATACCCATGCTATTTCCCATTTAGTTTTTTGCCCATTTTGAGGAGAGTGCCTTAATAGGTTTACATATCAACAAGTCAAGTCCCTTCCCCTAGTCTTTACTTATCCTCATACACATGTATATTCCCACATTTATCCCCAACTTATCCATACATACACTTATTCTTATATATTCATCTTATTTATGCATTAATTACACTTATATACGCACATATGCCTATGTATCTATTATCCACCTTAACATTGATGTTTCTATGTCTTAGGTCATTTCCACAATCACAAGGTCAACCCCACATCTACAAACTTGACCCTCGCAAATTCAAAATTAAAATTCAATTTTTGGTCGACTCCTACCCATTTCTTTCTCGCCAAGGGCCAATTGAACATAAGTTTGTGCAATTTGATGCTATGTATTGGTATTTAAAGGCATCCAATTGCATTCATTTCACATTCTCATATATCCTCTCATCATCTCTCATCCTAAGGAGTTGAACATTTGGATTTGGTGTACTTAAACAAGTTTAGATTTGCACATTTTAGGAGCATTTGCACTGCTAAGATCTATTGTCTTCAATACAATACACACATTTTGGGGGTTGACCTAGGTGAACATGTCCCTTGTAACATAGCAACAACCCTTCAAAGGTATTTCTAAATATCAATAATCTTCATATCAATGAAAAATGCTAAGCATACAAAGATTAGTAATAAGCTTCTGGCAAAACATTACTGATTATCATGGACTGTGGAAATATCATGTCTACTATACAAAGATTAATCAGGTGAATCACAAAGCAAAGATACAGAGACTACCAGATCGTTTTTGAGGATGCTAGACATTTTTGCAAGCATGGATCTAACCTAGATCTATGGACTCAACCCTCTATAGTACAGATAACTATTTCTGACCATGAAGCAAGATACAAATTGAGGACACACTTTTCCAAGACTACTACAAACTATATTCTAGAAACTTCATTGAAAACATTCATTATTCAATCACAAAACTAAAAACATCTCTCCTTTAAATTTGATTTTTATATTTTAAAATATATTATTTTATAATACATTAACTCTCAATATTATCATTAAATTCACTTAAATTAAATTTAAAGAAAGTTTATTTTCCTTTACAATTTTATATTTAATAATGACAACGATTATTAAATGTAATATTAACAGTTTTGCCATTGATTATTAAATTTAACACCAACCCTTTTGCCCTTGGAGCTCTACTTATATGTAAGTACCGAATGAATCAATTGAGCTATGTTAAACGGTAACCTGTAAGTACCTAATGAATCAATTGAGCTATGTTAAACGGTAACCTGGTTCCTCTACAATTGAGGTATGTCAACCCTTCTCAATCTCTTTAATATTTTACTGTTTGTTCCTACACTCGGGGGCTTCAATATAATCGTTTGTTTCATCTTTTGACAAATGGCACTTGTGAATTGTGATAGGAATAAACAGAAGATTACTTCAGCCTTTTTTTTGGTTTCATAATTTATACTCATATTTAAGCTGATTCTCAGTTTTGAAAAATTTTGAGTGTTTTTGGCTGCCACCCCTGGGCTTGTCGATCACTAAACTACTCACCAAAGTCAACAGGGCTCAAAAAATATATCTGATAATCTTGAATCGCAGAATGCTGCCCACTAAGGTAATGAGCTTCTATAAAAATATGATATGTTAAGACTTTAGAAATTTGGGTTTTAGCTTCACACAGTAAAATTCTCTTGACATTATGCAGGAAGACAATAAGATGGAGACCAGACCAGCTCAAACAGAAGGTACGACGGTCATGTGAATTGCACATAAGAGATATTTTGCTTTATGCTTTTGCCCTGCTTTCTGATTTGTTCTGGTTCAGTTGTATGAGAAATCCCATTGTTATGTACTTTTAGAATAATATAATGCATTCAGTCCTATTGGGTATTCTTAGCCACGAGAGATTAGTATCTAAAGACTTATAACCTGGCTCTATGGTGTTGTGTTCTTCATTCTTTAATGGTTTCTTTAAATTTTCTTTTGAAAACCCAGGTGATGCTGTAAGAGCTCCTAACCAGAGTGTATCACAAGCATCTAATAGGAGGGCTATGAAAGATATTGGTAACCTCGTGGAAGATATCAATGACAAGTGCAATGTCAGCAGGGAAAAGGTTTTTGGGTATGTCTCTTTTCCATTCCTCTAAGAATTGCCTTAAATGTTACTTGATCAGTAATCAATATATTACTTCAAGGGCCAATTGATCACAAAAAATGCAAGAATGCATAGGTTGGAAGGGATTCTGTTCTGCAATCAAGATATAATGGTGTTTCTGTTTTACAGGAAACCACCTCTTCCTGGTGCCACTCGCCGCATAACAAGGTTTGTTTTATCTTTGCCTCACAAGTGCCCCACTGTGGATTTTAAGGCCTGTCTTTCCGAAAAACTATGTAGTTTTTTGGCACCCATGTTGTGATTGATTCTTTCTGTGCATTGATCAGAATTTATGGAGCTCCATTTCACGCCAATGCACAGGATGCTCCCAACAAGGGAATATGCATAAATAAGGTTATCCGCGTTTCCTTCCTAATCCAACATTTTGTATGATTATGCTCTGCTCTTCACTTTTTAAAAATTCCTTCTTTATTTGTCAGCAACCTCAAGCAGAAGCTGTGAATAAACAGTGGAAGAACAGCAAGAGTCAGAATCTTCCCTTTGCAGTGGTAGATGCCAAGTATAGCACAGAAGATAATCTAGTGATTGATGAACCAACACGCAGGGTAAACACAACTCAGAAGCACAATCTCCAAGCCGTGCCAAGAAAAGTGAAAGCTAAAATCGCAACTGAAATCCTCACATCTCAAAGTGTAGTGAGTGCAGAATTTTTATTCCTTAATATTTGTTTTTTCTTTTCTTTTGGATTTCCAATAGAAAGGTGTGATGGATTTCTTTTCTGGTGAGACACAATTCCTTTAGCTTCTGTTGATACATAAGCATGTATACATAATTTGATAATTAATTAAACCAGAAGGTTCTTATCATTAAAGTTTTTCAGGCATTTTGTGGTGGATTTGATGTTGAAATGACTGAGGCAGACGACCTCTTGCCTAATATTGATGGACAAGAACTTGAAAATCAATTGGCAGTGGTTGATTATGTCGAGGATATCTACAGGTTCTATCTTGAAACTGAGGTACTTTTGTGTGCTCTTTTCTCCTTTCTTATAGTTCAAACCAAGATGGGGTGCTTGAAAGCTTATTTGTGGGTAGTTTTAATCTATCTGTTTGCAGAGTATGAGCTGTGTACCAGATTATATGCCCTTTCAATTTGATCTTGCTGGCAATATGAGAGCAATGCTGATTGACTGGCTGGTTGAGGTAGTTTGTTCTCTCCTGTCTAGCACCTTCATAAGCTCATCTGTAACAACTATATGATGAGTATTCTTATAATTCATATCTGACTCTGCAGGTACATTGGAAATGTGAGTTGATGCCAGAGACATTGTATCTTACCACAAACCTGATTGATAGATATCTTTCCATCGAGCCTGTTTCAAGGAAATATTTACAGCTAGTGGGTGCTACTGCAATGTTTCTAGCTTGCAAGTATGAGGAAGTTTCTCCTCTAGGGGTAGGTTTTTGATTAATTGTTAAATTAAATATTTTGTCAATGAAACAATGGGCATTCCTTGGTGCAGTAGTGGTGTTGCTTACAAGATTTAATTGATTATAGGTCGACGATTTTGTGTACTACTCAGCTGGGGCATTTACAAGACAGGAGATACTAGCTATGGAAAAGACCATCCTCAGCAAACTCAACTTCATTCTCACAATTCCAACTCAATATGTATTCCTTATTCGGTTTCTTAAGGCAGCTGACTCTGACAAAAAGGCAAAACCTCATATGGGCTCTGAACCCTTTTTCTTCATATTTGATCTATTGTTAACATTGCTAGAGAGCAACAGTTTTCTTCCATGGTCTGATGATACTCTCTCTCTCCTCTGCTTGGCACTTCTTATATAGATGATTGATCAATATTTTTTGTAGGGATGTCCACTTTTGGGTTATGCTCTTCAGTTTTGATTTGTCCAGATTTTTACTTTTGCATTAAGATTCTCAGTTCCCTAACATTTGTCAACCTATCTTGGTTGTTTTCTGAGTTTCATTCAATCTGGACATTAACATAATTTAGTTTTGGTTCTAACAACATATGTTCTTCAATGGTCAGATGGAAAATCTTGTGTTCTTCCTAAGTGAACTGAGCTTGCTCCAATATGTTATGATCAAGTTTACCCCATCATTGTTTGCTGCTGCAGCAGTCTACACTGCTCGGTGTGCTTTGAAGAAGGCACCAATCTGGAATGATATACTTACACACTATACAGGCTGCTCCGAAGCAGACCTCCTGTGAGTTTTCTGTTCCTTACCTTGTTTTCTACTATCCTTCATAAAATTCATATAAACAAACTATTAGACCTTATTCTTCTAGTACTATTAGACCTTATTCTTCTAGTCTCCATTGGTAATTGGAAGATAAAGAGTCCAAAAAATAGAAAAAGATGCTTTGTCCTAGGTGTATCAAAGTTTCCCTTAATCTGATATTTGAGATTTTGGAAAAAACTCTGCATGTGTGGTATAAAAGATATTAATGTAGGGTTTTTACATGGATGCATATTTTGTTTTCTGCAGGGAATGTGCAAAATTGATGGTTCAATTTCACCATAATTCAGCAGAAAGCTCTCTCAAAGTGGTTCACAAGAAGTACTCTTCACTCCAGTTTGGCTGTGTAGCCTTTATAAGTCCTGCAAAGCTACCCGCGTAGATTTGATTTAGAGTTGCAGAAAAAGCAACTGGTGAGCAGCAGCATAGAAGTTACTCAACCCATTGCAACTTCAGGAAATGATGATTATTATTACGGTGAGCATTGCAGATGATCTCCATCCTTAACAACACTCTTATAAATTTTCTTCCCATTGTAAATAGTCCCAGAATTGAGAAGTAGAACACTATAAGATAAGATAGGTTTTCAAAACCTAAATTTCACTGCTTCTTCAGCATATATCTTCCTTGGATTTTTGGTTGGCCCTATGACATAGATGTCCTCACCTGTCTAGCAATCAGATTTTTGCTGATTGTAATAATTTAATAGGTGAAGCTTGGAGATTTGCTACTATTTCTTCTTGAAAGTAAGAAGGATGTCTTACGGGAATTATGTTTTTTTAAAAAGGCTTAATGTAAGGGGCTTTTTATTTCCCTCTAATACATTACATTGGAGAAGTCATCCATATTTAGTCCAGGGAATAATGTATCCTTGTACAGTCCAAAAAGAAAATACAAATTGACTAGTTTGTGCATTTATTTTTTTTGGATTGAAGATCAGCCACTAATATCTTAATCAAAATAGAAATGTAGTGGCCAAGAAGGCCACCTCATCAATATTTTAAAACTATGCTTCCAATCCAAAAAAAGCAGGACCTAATACATAATATTCACTAAGTATATGATCACTCCTAACCAAAAAGATATACATGTCATCACATATGAGTATCAAAATTGCATTTTATCTTTAAAAACATAACAACAGCATTATCATTTTAACCCATACTGTCACATCTTCCTACTGTTCCATGTCCATGCTGCCTGTGTATCTGTGCCTTCTACTTTATCATCCCTGTTTGTGTTCACACTGTCCACCTGCATCCCTGATACCCTGTCCTGTTTTCCTTCTGAATTCTGATGATCTACAATGTACTCTTCTTCTTCTTCATAACTGTCATCCAGATCTGTCCCATCATAATCTTCATTTGCCTTCATTTTTCCTTTGACACTTTTTAGTTGATCATCTTGTAATTTATTCCCTTTAGTCATTGCATATGTTCTGTTATCACTGAGTTTGTAGGAATCTATACCTTGGAAGCTGCCAATAGGTGGGGATATTCTAAGCTGACTGCTGTTGACGCTGAAATTTTGGAATGTAATCTCCAGGTATCTCTGAGTTTGTTTTCTTAGCTCTTCAATTTGATGCTGCTTACTATGCTCATTCTGGAAATCAAGAAATTCACTGTGGAATTTCTCACTCACCTTTCTTAGGTCCTGTGGCCAAAAATCAGCTTTTTTGATGTCTTCCTTATATATCATAGCTCCTCCCTCCATAATCTTCATGAATTTATCAACAGACAGCTGCAATGTCATCATAACATGTTCAACCATTTTAACACTTGTGAGTTTATTAGTAATCTCAGTGAGTAACCTCTTCTTGCCTTGGAATCTCTCTTCATTTATTATCTTCCACAGAAACCATAAGATTTCAGTTTACAGGGCTAACCAAAATTTATTAGTTTTTCTATTCAGACTATTAACAAAACCAAATAAGATTTCCTTCCAATAAGCACAGTTTCTAGGACTCCAATTAGGAATATTACCCATAAATATAGACCAAGTAGAACTAGCATATTCACATTCAAAGAACACATGTTGACAGGTTTCAGTTACTTTACACATAGAACAAACACTGTTGTCAAAACCAACTGCCAGTTCTTTTAAAATAAGAAGCCATCTAAAACAGCCTTTTTTGGGCTCTATGTTCCTAGACCATATAATACTGAAGGCTTTGGACAAAAGTTTTTGTTCTATTGTAAGGTTCCAAACAATGTTGATATGCTCGAATACCACCTGAGGGTTATTCATCATCTTATAAATTCTTTTTGAATTGGTTCCCAACAATTTAGTAGCATCTTTCCATTTAACCTTCTCAATGTACTCTTCCCCAAGAATGTTTATATCTTGAGGAATCTTACATAAGAAGGCATTATACAGTGTGGAAAGGTTCTCTTTTGTGAATCTCTCAATCCAAAGTCTTCTTTAATCTGCATCCAGGTTTTAACATTCTTTCCTTCTAATAAGTCTTTAATTACTGACAACCCTTGATTGTTCCACTTTTTTGCAGAGCATCCTTGCAGTAGTGCCAAGGGTTTGTTTTTATGATATATGTTCCACCAAATGGACCTATGCCCCAAAACCACCTTGTTCCTCAAATCAAAAGCTTCTCTATTTTGGATAAAGACTTTTCCCTGTTCCCACGCATTCCAAATACTAATAAAGACAACAGATCTCATAGGTTTAGCCTTAAAAGCCCCAAATAAAATATCTTGCATATGCAGTCCTTTCGACCTTTTTGCCTTAACAGGTACAACATTTTCAATATTTTTTTCACCAATACTTTCCATGGCTCATTGCCTTCTAAGGACCTGAAAATTCATTTTGTAGCCAAGGCTACACGATGGATTCTCAGGTCCTTAAGGCCCAAACCCCCCTATTCTTTGCCCAAACAACACCACTCCCATTTTACAAAATGCCTTTTTTTGGTCCCTTTGCCATCAGACCAAAGAAATTGCCTGATAACCTTTTGAATCACATTAGTCTGGTAATTATGAAAAAGCCACATAGAAGTGTAATAGACGGAATAAGCAAAAAGTATTTTCTGACAAACCTGCACCCTTCCAGCCAAAGATAAAAAGTGCCTATTCCAATTATTTAACTTCCTCTCTATTTTAGAGAATAACCATTACCACATGTTTTTTAAAGATGGACTGACAGCAAAAGGGATGTCCAAAAACCTGACTTGCTTATGAGGACTTCCCCAGTTCCACTTATTCATGTTTAACCAGTTTGGCGCTTCTTCCTGCCAACCAAGCAAGATAGATTTAGAGGCAGAAATTTTTGCTGCTGAGGCAAGACAAAATATATCTAGCCTAACTTCCATTTTTTTAACATTGTCTTCCTCAAGTCTTGGGAATAATGCTATGTCATGAGCAAATTGAACATTCAAAAGCATATCCATGTTTGGTAGTGAAATACCTTTTACTTCTCCTTCTATAACATATGTTTTCAATAAGTAATAAAAAGCTTCTAAAGCAATAACAAATAAGGCTGGTGCCAATGGGCACCCTTGCCTAATAGATCTCCCCATAGGAAATGGGTTAGACAATGTGCCATTGACCTCAATTTGAGCAGAAGCATCACTAAACAACATTTTAACCATCCCACAATAATAGTTTGGAAACCCAATGGTTTTTAACATCATTAGAACAAATGACCATTCAACCCTATCATACGCCTTTTCAAAATCTAAGAATAGAATACCAGCATTTTGATCAGTTTCCTTAGCCCAATTTAGGTTCTCCAAAATATATCTACCCTTAATAAACCCAGTTTGGGTATGGTTAATGATTTTGGGTAATATATCTTTCATTCTCAAAGCTAATACTTTAGCTATGATTTTATATGAGACATTCAGTAAAGTAATAGGTCTCCAATTCTTGATGTTTGCTTTGTCACCATCCTTTGGTAACAGCCTAATGATCCCTCTATTGATTTTGTTTCCCAAGGCCCCATTCTTCACAGCATCTTGATAGACTTCATACAGATCATCTACCATCCAGCTTAGATTAGCCTTGTAGAATTCCACTGGCAGCCTATCCACACCTGGTGATTTCCCATTCTCCATAGATTTAATCGCTTCTTCAATTTCTTTCTTTGTTATCACAGCTTTCAACTTTTTTTCCATTTCTGCATTTATTCTCTTTTTACAGATTCTCATACAAAGACTTTGTGCTTCCTTACAACCTTCTTTACTATCCTCAACTTTAAACAAGTTCTCATAAAACTTCCTAAAAAGCTCCTTAATATCTTCATCCTCATGGTACCAAACTCCTTCCTCTAATATAGGACCTATTTTTTCTTTAAGGTTTTTGAACTTTAATAGCTCAAAGAAATATTTGGTGCCTCTATCTCCTCCCTCCAGCCAGTTCAATTTGGCTCTGATCCTAGCACCTTGGGCCTTTTTAACTTGAAACTATCTGAGTTTATGCCTTATATCACTAACTTTTGTCATTAGGTCTGTCCTACTAGGCCTTTTTGCTGATTGTAATAATTTAATAGGTGAAGCTTGGAGATTTGCTGCCATTTCTTCTTTAAAGTAAGAAGGACGTCTTACGGGAATTATGTTTTTTTAAAAAAGCTTAATGTAATGGGCTTTTTATTTCCCTCTTATATATTACATTGGAGAAGTCATCCATATTTAGTCCAGGGAATAATGTATCCTTGTACAGTCCAAAGAGAAAATACAAATTGACTAGTTTGTGCATTTATTTTGAAAATCTCAATTCGGTTTATTAATTTAGGATTTGTGTTATGCTTCAAATTGTCCCTATCAAATAAATTGTATCTTAACAACTTCCTCCATGATTGTTTTTCTTTTGAAGATGATTTGTCAAAGGATGTACTTTATATGAGCTTGGTAAGGCATTCCACACTATGGATAATTACGGTGCCAACCACTATTGTTAAAAGATACTGTACATTGATATTTACTGGTATTTTTTATTATTCTTGTAGTAGCCTTTTTATACGATTTGTCCATTCTTGAGTAGATATGAGGAAGCATACTCAAAGGAATTTAGGTACTCAGCATTTCTGTTACATTTGTTGCTTGTGTTTTATTTTCCTTTTGCCTCTAAATAGGTATTCCATGAGGCCAACTTGCTTTAAGTATTCTTTGAATGAGTACTGTCAACTTCTTTCTTTCTCTTTGTATTATTATGCTGAATTGGGCTTTCCCTTAAAAGTTTGAATGGATTCGTTTAAATTTTGCTAAATTATAAAGGATCTAATCTTAATGAATATAAGCTTTCTTTGATGGGGTGATTGTAATTATTAGGACTATGTTAGGCATCTGAGATCCACTTGGCATCCATTGTATATATTGATGTAAGGCGATACATCGACTATATTTCTCCTTAATGTAAATGCTTTCCAAATTCTAATTGCTTTGTCAATTTTTGTGGATCTAAATGGCGCCTATCTCTGATTTACCCTCTTTTGAAAGATTAAAACACCAAAGTCCTTACAGATTTACCCTCTTTTGAAAGATTAAAACACCAAAGTTCTACCCTCTTTTGAAAGATTAAAACACCAAAGTTCATATAGATTGTCAGTTAAACAAATTTGTTTTTAAAGTACCCCTAATCTTCTTGATTGACCTTTTGGAAAGACTCTTGAGTTCAAGGATCAATTCTCGCGAGTTTTACTGCAGCCAACTTACTGAGTTGTGCCTTTATTCTTCTAAATCTACTAGAACCCTGCAATTGCGTCTTAGTTTTTTTTCAATAACTGAAACTTTAGTTACCTTTTCTAGAAAATAAATGAAAAATACAATCCATGAGCATTATGTTTGTTTTTGTACTCTTTTATATAATCAATTATGTGATGATTTTTTGCGCTTCAGCTGTGTAGTTTTGACGCAAATCACATCGACCTGTATTGCATACTCTATGAGATATGCAATGAGTATAAAATGAACTATTCATACTCATAAGAGATGGGTCTCTTGTGAACCACAATGAGTGCTAATTGGACCATTCATACTCATGAGAAATAGATTCTTGTGAACCAGCACTCATAAAATAGGGGTTGTTGTAGAATGACTTAAAAACTACACAGCTGGATCCCCAAAAATTGTATCACATAATTTTGATGCACTGCAATAACACCACTTGTATAAAATCAATAACAATTTTTTTTAATGTGGAAAATTTGCAGCACATTTTCCTGCATGTATGCCATTTATAAAACTACTAAAGCTTTCCACTCATCTGGTAAAAGTTTTCTCTTGTGGGATACAAGCATTTAGGTTATAGAACCAAGTTTAGGACACCGTATTTCTAGTACTATAGTCTTTATTTTTTCTTCTGTGAATGTGGTGAGTTTGCTGGGTTTAGGGAAATACATTTGTTTTCTTATTTATTTTTGTATGGCTAGATATATGGTTCTCAATGGGTAGTCACTAATGTTTAAAAAATCATAATCCTTCTCAGTAAGTTTCAATATAAACAAACTTAGCTCTTACATCTGCTTTATAATTGTAAGAGTGAAAAATCTTGACTGTATCAAATGCCAGAGAAATGGCTCTATAGATGTATATCCTGTGCAATATTTTATTAATAAGTTAAAATTTAGTAAAGAGGAAAAACATCTATGCACGGATATTTCCAAGAAACTAATTTTGAAAAGCAAACCCACATGTGGATGTTGGAGTGACGGACATTAAAAAACAATGATTAGGTATTACTATGGAAATGATGGCATCGACCATACTTGAAACTTTTATAGTCTCAACTTTAAAGCGTTAGATTATCAGCTGAAACATAGGCAGAATTGTGTCAGCCCATGCATATATGTCACAAATACATCTAAACTCATCAAGCTATTCAAAATAAGGTAAAATGCTACAAGACTATATAGCCCCATCAACATGTTAACCAAAAATTCCTCACCAATAATAAACTAGCACTTGCACCCGTAGGAGGTTCAAGGAATACACCGATCAATGACTTTAGAAAATTTTCGGGCGTGAATTTTTTTTACGGCGTGAGACAATTCCGAGCACTATAATGCTCACATATAAAAGCCTATCGGCTAATTACTCGTCAACCCAACGAGTTCATATGTTGTCCACGTCCATGACAAGATGATGCTTTTATAGAGGATGTCACCCTTGACATGATGATGCTTCTAGATATCATGAAATTCCTTGTATGATAAAAAGTTAGCGATTTCTAACGCAATTCTTCATATGTTATTGATTACTCAAATGGCACACCTCTATATATTTCTTTGGTGATGAGATATCAAATGGGAGTTGTGACTCTACATAGTATGGTGATTCTTAACATAGGGCCATGTTTCTTCCCATATTGTCCTCTTGAGTGATTGAACCTCATATTGTGTTTGGGTCTACACATGATGCTCATGCACTAGTTGTAAAGATCAATGATACTCTTTGAAAATGGATTAAATACTGGTCTAACTTGGGAAATATAGATAGGTTAATGTTGACCTTGTTGACCTTATTGACCTAGAATTTAGAACCATTAGAGCCAACATTGGATATGATGTCTTTCTATATTGAACAAAGTTAATTATTACAATAAAGGAGACAGCCACAAAAGACTGTGCAGAGTAGGAAGCTAGAACTATATACAAAAGTTTACATGAACAACACTACAAACAAGGTGCAAGCATGAGTAATAGAGTCATAGCAATAAATAGAGTAAAGGACATTTTTTAAGATGAAAATAAAATGACTTGTAAAGATAGCTCCCCTAAGAAGGACATTCATAGTTATTCTATAGAGGAAGAGGATGATGATGATGATGAGTTCACATGAGGAGCTTTATCGAAAGGCTCACTTGTTCTAGAGGGACTTGTCCTCTTTCCTAGAAATTCACTTGCATTTCATTATTAAATTTTTGTTCATGGAATTGTTTTGATCCCTCTTAGCTTGGTGGGATCATCGTTGATTTGAAAAGGTAGCCATGATTTTGAGAGTGAGGCCTATGTTTGTATTAGGTGTATGGGGTGTCTTGTAGGATTTTAGATTGCTCCATATGAGATGTCATGTTTTGTGCTTAGTATTTTTTTGCATATGTTGAGCTTGTTTAATTAAATGTTATGATTAATTGGTTTGTGGGCGGACTTTATTTTTTGGTGTGAGATCCCATTTTATTGGTTGGTTTGATAGATACTTTGAAAATTTTGATGATTTATGGGTTATGACAAATGGTTTGTTGGTTGTTTCTACATGATATTTGCATTTTGACTTCTTTATGGACGAACTATGTTTATTCATATGTCAAGAGTCACACAAAGATTATATTGTTATTATATAAGATGGTTATAATGAGGCACATTGATTATAGTTATTTGGCAATCTATTAATGGGTCATCTTATGCTTCTTTATGTTTTGACCCCCTAAACAATTGAGTGTGGCTTGAGAGGATGAAGGTATGTCAATCCACAATCCAAAATTTCTAAACATTGTTCTATGATTTCTCATATTGGTGTACTTCAATTCTTACACTTGGGAGGATAGTGTTTGCTTGTGTGAACCTTGCCATTGATGCACATTGGTTATTTCTTCTTAATAGATGGAGCTCTCTTATGTGAACCTAGAATTTGACACACATGTATTTTTCTTGAAGATTGTTTCTTAAGACCAATATATTTAAATGTTTGAGGTGACATGCTTGATGCTTTAAAAAATTATTATGGATGTTTATTATGACATGGCATCCCTAACTATGGAGTTTCTTTTGATGGCATGCGCAACCTTGTTATGGAGTAACTTGTTATGGCAAAAAACCCTCATTGAGACATCTTCAAGTATTTAGTTGTGAGGCATATGGGCATGTGCCTATGGAGAAGTGGTCAAAGTTGGGGAACAAGGCTGTAAAATGTATCTTCATCAACTATGATGGTGGTATGAAAGGGCACAAGCTTTGGGATCATGTGGTTGAGAGAGTTTTGAATAGCAAAAATGTTATATTTAAAGAAGTCAAACCTTCTTCCACAGTATTGTAGCCAAAGAAGAATGGAAAGAAAAATGTGGTTCAAGTAACCCCAAAGATTGAGAAGGTTGAACCAAAATCCCAAGAAAGACTTAAAGAGGAGGAAAGCTCAAATAGTTTAGAGAGTTCTGAAGAAGAAATAGAACCTCCACCTCAGTCATTGAGGTCCACTCAGCAAAGACAACAACCAAATAGGTATACTCCTTATTGGAGATGTATTTTTGCTTTGATTATTTACACTTATGAGCCTAGGATTGTAAAGGAGGATTAGATATGAATGATACGAGTTCTTGGAAAGTGGCCATGGAAGAAGAGATGGTTGCATTAAAAAAATGATGCTTGGGATATAGTACCTTTCCCTGATGGATGTAAACTTGTTTGATGTAAATGGATGTTCAAGAACAAAATCGGTTCAAATGGCAGTGTTGAGAAGTACAAGGCAAGATTGGTTGCAAAAGGTTATTCTCAAGTTGAGGGAATTGATTATGGTGAGATTTTCTCTCCAATTTCTAAGATAACATCCATTTAGTTTCTATTATCACTTGTTGTGGCATATGATCTTAAGGTTGAGCAAATGGATGTGAAGACAACTTTCCTTCATGGTGATATGGAGGAAGAAATTTATATGACATAGCCAGAGCACTACATTGAGGAAGGTAAAGAACATTTGGTTTGTAAGTTGAAGAAATCTTTGTATGGTCTTAAGTAATCTCCTAGGATGTGGTACCAAAAGTTTATTTCTTTTGTGTTGAGTTTGGGATTTCTAGGATCTAAATTAGATCATTGCATCTACTATAACATGGATAGTGATCATATTCTCATTATTGTATTATATGTTGATGATATGTTGTTTTTCAGTAATGGGAAGGGTTTGATTTGTGAATTGAAGTATTAGCTTTCAACAAAGTTTGAAATGAAAGACTTGGGGGTAGCCAATTACATCTTGGGGATGAATATCAAAAGAGAGAGAGAACAAAAAACTTTGGTGGGGCCAAAGTAAGTATGCAAACTTGGTGTCAGAGAGGTTCAAAATGTCAGCTTGTAGGCCATTGTCTATTCTGGTTGCAATGAGGACAAAGTTATCAATTGAGGATTGTTCAAAGTCTCCAGTGAGATGGAGGTTATGAATAGAGTATCACATTCTAATGTTGTTGGAAGTTTCATTCAGATGCCATGGTTTGTATAAGACTAAACATTGCCCAAGCAATGGGAGTCCTTAGTTATTTTATGGCTAATCCTAGATGGGTACATTAGGATGTAGTGAAGAGGGTTTTCAGATATTTGGGGGCACTTTTGAGTATTCCATTTGTTATCATGGTTATCCTATATGGACCCAACATTTAGTGTGTATTCGTGGATTGTTGCAAGTATGTGCCTAATCGGTGTTGTCATTGATGTCAACATATATGTGTTGTCATTGGTGTCAATTATGCCCTCATTTTGTTACTTGCTTGTAGATGTTGAGGATATTGAGAAAATTAGCTCATCCGGTAAAAACAGTGAATTGCAGTGGAAACAGTGCATTACATGCAGAAGAACAGTCCAGAAGAATGCTCCACATTTCCTGTAGAATGAATATCTTTGCCTGTGGATTGGAAGTTATTTAGAAGCCTGTCTGAAGATGTTATATTCCAAGTTTGAGCCTTCGAAATGAAGATTTGAGTAAGTTATGTTCACCAGTGTGAAAACTACTTTTTCTGTATGTTTGGTGGTAACAGGGAGAAAGTGTTATGCTCCGCATTCCTCCGCATTGAAGTATTTTGGTCTGCAGTTCTGGAACCAAGTCTGTGATGATGTTAAGTGCCTTCAACTGCAATGGTTTGTGATTCGGTGGTCCATAAGCTATCTTTTACTTATGACAATGTTGTTCTTTTGCTCCGGTTTGAAGAATCTTATTGACATAGTGGTTCGAGATTGTGTGGTTGTTCCTGGTGATTACAATGTGCTTGTGGATGTCCCCTGATCATGTTCCTACATTTGGATTGGTCCACAAACAGAAAATTGGATCATGAGTGAAGAATGTTCTTAGCAGACCTAGTGCTCTCATCAGTCTTGGCCGACCTGGTTGAATTCATCATTTGCGGAGATGCATCGAAGATTGTAGAAGTGTGTCGTGATGTGGAGGATTGTGTTTGAGTCCCAGCTAAGGCATGACGTGATCTGCATACATCTTTACATCTTTTCCTTAGCTAAATTTTTATTAGGTCCAGACCTATTTTATGTATGTTTGTAATGTTGACCTTGATGTACATTCCAAGGTTGATGAATTGTATAAAAGCATGTAATGTAGTTGCGAAAAAGTGTGTGTTGCGAATATGAAGAGATAAGTGCGAAGGTGTGAAAGAGCAGAATAGAGGAGTTATATTGTGCTTTAATGGAACTAAACCCTGGCATGGAGTAGATGCTACTTAATCAGTTCACAACTTTGGCAGTGAGCCACCCTTAGGCAGTGAGCCATTCTTTGCAGTGAGCATTTTGGGCAGTGAGCCCTGTAGGCAATGAGCCTCTATTTTTCAGTATTGCTATAACTCATATATTTCTGTGGGCTAACACCCACCGTGGTTTTTCCCTTTTAGGGTTTTCCACATAAAAATCTGGTGTCTATTGTGTTGGATGTGTGATTGTAATTAGGTTTATGGTTTCATGCTTTCATGGTTAAATCTATTATGAATAATTAAGTTGTTGATGGTTTGATATTCATATGATGCTAAAGTTTTTGGGACAATTGATTCACCCCCCCTCTCAGTTGTCCAGTGTATTTCAACATGGATATGTGGATTCTAATTGGGTTGATGATATTGACAGTAGGAGTTCCACTAGTAGATATGTTTTCACTATGCTTGGTGGTGCAATTAGTTGGATGAGTAAGCGATAGGTTGTGATCACTCTATCCACTACATAAGCAAAGTACATGGTAGTTACTTATGCTTGTAAGGAAACCAATTAGCTTGTTCAAATGTTGGGTTAGATGTAGGAGCCACTACAGTTCATTATGACAATTATAGTGTCATATGTCTAGCAAAGAACCTGACCTTTCATGTGAGGACAAAGCACATTGATGTCTAATACCATTTTGTTCATGATATGGTAAATGATGGAAAAGGATTATACTTTGTTGAATGTTGCAGATTCTTCAACAAAGCTTGCGAGCACAAACAAGTTCAGGTGGTGTAGTGAGTCTATGGGCCTCTCAACCCCTAGAAGTTAGATTTTAGTGTTGGTAAGTTTCCTGTTTGCTATTTCAAGGTGTTCGATAAGTGGGAGAATGTTAGGAAAGGAGTCTCAACCATGCACCAAATGTGAAGATTACAAACAATGCAATTTTTAGGTTGAAAAATAGAAAAAATCAATTTCTAGGATATAGAGTTGGTTTTTGACCAAAATAATTTTTTTTTTTGTGTTATTTAGCACTAATTCCATGGTGCCTATCATGTGGACCTCTTCGATCTCTATGATTTAAAAAAAAGGGCCCAATTGGTTGCCTGGATCAAAAGTTATGGCCTCCAAAGTTGGGCCTCCTGCATTGGAATTGTAAACGTTTAGGACACATAAAAGAGCTGTGCCCAAGGACCAAATGTGCACATAATGATTATGTCACAAGATTTTAGTTCTTTTGTTTTAAATTTCTTACTCCCTTACATGATCTCAAGTTGCAAAATATCTTTGTTAAGGGAATACTTAACCCAATTGCCAACAACATGTATCTCGGTAGATTTACATCTTTTATAGATCTTTGTGCACATGTGAAGACAATTGAATCAAATTTATTAGCAACAATTGTCTTCAAATACGGGCTATCATCTCCAAATACTTCTTCACACCCTTCAAAATAAAATAAAAATAAAATAACTTTCAAAGGGAAATGATTCAAAAAAAGATGTTAATCAAGTGGCTACTGCTTCTACTTTTCCTTCCTTTAAACAATATTCTCCTAGGAAATTTACAAAGTTACATGAATCTTTAGATGATGTGCCTCAAAGTCTATTGGGTGCTAATTTGGTTACTCTTCCTTCCATCTATCCATTGGATCCAAATAAACCACTTCCAAGAGGATATAATGAGCAAGATTTTTGTAAATTTCGTAGCGTTACGTGCCACTATACAAAATCATGCAAGGATCTAAAGCATAAAGTACAAGATCTCATAGATAACAACATGATCCATGTTGAAGATGTCAATGATGGTAGGAATCCTTTAGTGGCACCTCCAAATAGACACTTAGAAATTTATACCATTCCATTCCTCTCTCACACAAATAATATCAAAGCACATGAAACCATTGTTATAGATGATGTACATGAAGTTACTACTGGTACAAATAATTACCATTATAAATCTCAAGATACATCACATTTACATGCTTTTGTGAGGGAAAGAGAAACTAAGGATAGATCTTCTTCTTCTCTTCCTATTCCATTGATTACATATTCTAATGAGGACATTCCACAAAAAAGTTGTTACGTGGTCCCTTGTATATTGTTGGGAAGATAAATAATCTAATCATTGATGATGTACTCATATATTCCATCAATCAATACAACACATGCACAAAAGACTTTTTGGGAGCTAATCATTTGAAACCAACATCTTAGACACATTTAGGAGTATTATTAAAAATGATTGATGGGATATTGATTTGTACTTTGGGTTGTCTCATGCTACCAATTACAACTAGACCTAAGGAAGTACCTTTGTTATGTCATGTTGTAATTGCTTCTAATAGATTTTCTATTTCATTTGGTAGACCTTGGTTGAAACAGTTAAGAATTGTACCTTCAATTGTGCATCGATGTATAAACTTCATTCACGAAGGTAGAGTTATCAAGATTAATAGATATTCATACCAACATCTTGTGGAGTTGAGTCATTTCACTTTGGACACTTCCATTCCTACTCCCAAAGAATCTCCATACAAAAGTGAAAGAGATCTTCATGATGTATATATCAAATCAAAATTTTTAAATAAAAAATGTAATGATTAAAAAAGAGGTGGGCTAGTGAAGAGAATCCTCCAAAACCTAAAGAGCCTCAAGTTGAAAATCCTACAATGACAAAGCAAAAGGGTCTTGATATAAGCATGCCTTCCAAAGAGTGTTATGAGGTACAAATCATTTATCAGTTAGGGAAAGAAACAAGCATAGCTACGAAAGTGATACAAAAACTATAATTTCCTACTCATAAGACTACATGGATACCAAAGTAAAGTGTTGCGATGCATTGGAGGCCAAATATTACTCCACAACCATAGTCAAATAAGAAAGAAGTTTGGATCAAGAAAGAAACATGCCTAATGTACCACCAATTGATAATGTGTATGTGAAAAGTATAAAGGATTATCAAAAATAGACATGTGTAATACAAAAAGGCAAGTCCCAAAGAACACCATGCAAGAGTCAATGAAGAGAAGTATGATGATATTTGTTGGAATGATGATGATGATGATCCTCCTCGATTCATTCAATGATTTGTAAACATATCCATAGACTATATATCTACATGCATATATTTCTAGTTTTAACTTCATCTTTTTCCCATTACTTTATGCTTTGGCCCGTTTGACTATGTCTTGTTTGTTGTGCTCATTTCACCTTCTATACTGTGTTTATTTTCTCCCACTTGGAGGGCACCTTTATTTCTTTATTGGCATATTTTCTCTTATGCTTGTCTATATATTCTTTACTTCTTACTATGCGCTTGCATGCCTTCCTATGCTCTTATGATTGCTCATGCCTACCACATTGGTTTCTCATTTGTCTCGTTCCTTCCCACTTTTATGATTTTTATGCATCCTTATGCTCATTATTTACCATGAAGGTTCACTTATGATTCTCATGTTTGTCTACCTATATTCCCATGCTTCGTGCTTGTGATCTTTACCATGCTTACGATACTTATGCTATCTTGATACTCACGAGTCTTATCATGTCATTATCTCATGCCTAGATTGCTCCTCTTCTCCTATGCTTGTTATTTATATCTCATGATCCTATATTGTGCTTTCACTTCACTATCTTGCTTATAGAGTTATCCTATTAGATGAGGGGCACATTGCCTTCCACATTATCTATCAAGATATCATTGTTTTATCATGAGTTATCATGTTACATAGGGATGCATCACACCTTCCCCGTATCATTTTGCACTCACATGCCTAATCATGTTCCTAGAGCTATTCTTATATCACATGGGGGCATTACACCTTCACTAGCCCATTATGTGCTCACATTCTTTATCGTGTACCTAGAACCACATTAAGGACACCATGCCTTCCCCATGCCACCTACATTGTGCCTCTATGGCCATTTTCACATCATGATTTGTCCATTTTGGGAGCAATCTTAATACCTTGATGATTATCTCCAGCATACGTGCTTTCCATGCTTATCATTTGATATTTGCCTACTTGTTTGTCACACAATTCTATCCATGAGACCTACCTTACATGATTTACGTGCTTACATGGTCACATATTATTCATTTATATTTACTTTTCATGTATTGTTTTTCCCTCTCCTCTAATTTCTTGCACACTTTGTATGCAACCAATTAGGGGGCATAAATCATCACTAACATTTTTACATGTTGAGATTTTAGGTAGTGACTTATGCTACACAAAGATTCATCACTTTGCCTAGATGGATCTTGACCACATGACATGGCCATGCTTGAAGTGTCATACCACTATATTATCACCGCACTAAGCAAAGTATGACCATACCACTTCATAAAAGTGGAATTTTTCTCACCCTTACTCTCTCTATTCCCACTCTTCATTTCTCATAGACAAATAAAGGAACTTTGTAATTTGTGCCTATTTCACTTGTGTGACAGAAGCTACACAATAGACATCTTTTCTCTATTTTATAGGTTCTTATGAAGCACACATGCCAAGGGGAAGGATCCCACGAAGATATCAAGTTGGGTCCATTACTTTAAATGGACCCCATACCCTTTTATGTTTGAATTTTTATGTTTTATGCATGGTTGTGAGTGCTCATGTACTTTGAAATTCATGTTCATTTTAGGATTCACATGCACATCAAAGTGGTGGCAAAATGTAATGGTGAAATTTGCATACCCATGTGCCAATCCACATTTAGTTTTGGGCCCATTTTGATGGAATGCCAAGTAACATGATTACATAATGACATGTGACATAATCTAGTGCTAAGTTTTGTTCCTTCCCCAATCCTTACCCATCCTCATTTACTCTCATCTTCATGCATTTCCATACATTCAACCTTATCCTAGCCCTATTTGTACTTATCTGCACAAATTACCTTATCATCAACGCACATTTCCATGCAAATGATCCCAGCCTCAGGATCCTACTGTAGACACCTAAAATCATCCACTCATCGTTTCATCACCATTTCAGCCATAATCAGGACATTACTTGATCACTTTCTTCTGTAATTAATTGGATAAATTCTTATTTAGGCAATTAATTATCCAATTCCTTTTCCGACATTAATTAAATAATATTTATTATTTAATTAATAAAATCACTATTTATGCTCTATTCATCACTATTCATCTGTACCCATTCCTAGCATAAATGATTATTTAATCATTTATCATACTTCCTCTATAGTCCACCTTAGATAAATAAATCTAAATATTTATTTACCTAAGTCCCTCATCCTCACTCCAAAAATTAAATAAATATTCCTATTTATTTAATTCCTTATTTTGTGCACTTTTGATTAAGTTGGTTAAAACTAATCAATCAACTTAATCCCTCACTTGCACATTCCAAATCCATGTTTAATCCATTCAAACCCCTCACATTCCTCAAAATATACAAAGGCATGGGTCCTTGTATAAATCACATGGGTCCTCTTACAGGGGTGTGGGCAAGTCCTTTGCATATCCCTCTAAAAGGTCCTTTTAGTCCTCCTTCAATCTCATCCGTCCACTTTATCCAATACACTCCTCCACCATTGATCTTTCCTCAATCCAAGGACTCCACTTGTCCTCCATTCCCATAATGCCACTTGGTGGCCTCTCATCAACAAAGCCTCTCAACCAACACGAGCCATAGATCTTTCAAATCAATCTCAACCCTCCAATGCTCCATCCAAAAATCTATAAATAGTCATTAACCCAAGCCATTTTCAAGACTCCAAGTTATGTAATGTTATGCTGCTAGTTTGAGGAGCAATCACATATCCAACATAAATGAGAAAATACAAAACAATCAAGGTTTGCATTTGTAGTTAATTAGTTAACTTCATCTTATGTTTATATCCCTTTAGCTCCATTGGAGGTTGCATTAGATGTGAATGGAATAGGCTAATATTAGTTTAGTTTGTTATCTTTTATGTTCACATTTATATGTAATACACCTATATTCCCATTCGTAGGTCAATCTCGCAGTGGGTGGATTTCCTCTCGCATGATGTGAAACTAACTCCTAATTAAAATTAAAAAAAATTACCAACTCTTGCACTTTTTCATTTGCCATTGGGAGCCAACTTGGTGCATGTTTGTACAACTATTCATTGTGTATTGGAATTTAAAGACATTCATTTATACATTTAAAAATCTACGAATAATAAGGAATATCCTCATTACAATGAGTATTCATTCATAAGAACATCTCAAATTGGAGCATTAAAAGGAATCAACATTTGCATCAAATTCATCTACGACACCTGCATGCTTGAGAGTGTTGTCTTTGATATTCATCCACAACCATAAAACCGGTCTAACCAAGGGGGCCAACCTTTGAAAACACAACCCTTGGGATCTCATAATCTCCCTTAGGTATTTTTAAATGCCATAAGTCCTTACGCAACAATACATGAAAAAGAGAAGGGGAAGCAAGTCACAAAATGTACACGTACATCTAGATCAATCTTGCGGGTTACAAAATAGTTCCACACCTTAGGACATTTTCACAGAATGGGGGTCAATCACACACAATGCAATATTAACTTACACAGAATAATGAAACTGTCACAATTCCTAAACAATGAGCATACTAAGGGCACCCGTTCCTTGTATCTAAATGAATCAACTATACATAGGCTCATTATCTATTATCTATTATAATTTCTAAAACTAAATACCCAATCTCTTCTCATTTAATTTTCAAACACTTATTTGACAATTTTCATTCCAAATTATATTAATTAATCTAAATTAATTCATATTGACATTTACATACATTTGTTTAAATTTATAAAAAAAGGTTAGTTCCACCTTTACATTAATTAAAAAATATTGTTAACACTAATGTAAGCTCATTTCTCATTGGCACATTGAAAAATTGAACTCTTGTAACAAAAGAAGAGAGATCTACCTTTTAAAAAAAAGAAAATAAAAAAAATTGTAAGGCTTAAATTTGATGGTTGACTCTGCTTGTCAAGCAAATTTTTTGTGATGGTTATCTACTTGAAGCTACTTTTCAAATGTTAAAGCCTACTTATTTTAGGAAAAATATATATTAACTAAAAATATATATAAAAGAGTAACTACATAGAAATTTTGATAGTTTACATGAAATCTTGCCTTTCAAGTAATACAGTCTTCTTAAAATTTTAATTGTATTTTATGGCTAAAATGACTAAAAATGACCATACAACCATCTATTTTAGGCCCTGACAAAAATGACAATAATAATATTATTAATAACCATGGAAACACCCACAATAAAACAAAATCCTTACAAGCTTAAACCCTAGACCTCTTCCCAACCTTTGTAACAAAAGATGAGAGATCCACCTTTAATATAATAATTAAAATAAATAAATAAAAAATAATTAAATTACTGTAATCAACAAAGATGACAATAATTACGCCGAAGGCGTTTCCTTTGGCAAAGAGAGGCCTGGGGTGGAAGATCAAAGGTTTGACGTTCACTAGCAGCAGGGAAGACGATTGAAATCATCGTCACCGTTCATTTCGTTTTACTCTTTTTCGTCAATTTCCAGTTGCTTTTGCCGTTTCTCACGCCGGGAAAAAAATCGTGTCAGAAGAAGTCTCATGTCATTTAAATGTCCCCCGCTGGATACCCTGGATTTCTGTTTGTTTTTCCCCGTCAAATTCTTCTCCTTTCCGTGACGTATGTAACTATTTTTTCTGCCGATTTTGGTTGCCGTTTATTTTCAGATCCTTCCTTTGCATTATTGCCTTGACGGCAAAAGCCAAATCCATGTCATATAACAAATTAACTTTATAAAAGGTCATATAACAAATTAATTTTATTGAAGGTCATATCACATTATATGTGTGGGAGATTATAACTTTAATTGAAGGCCGTATTGAATTAGTTTGCCCAGTTTAATTAAATATTATTTGGTTTTTTATACAGATAAAATAAATTTTTGGTTTTTATATAATATAGATCATTAAATTTTAATATAATATGATACATACTTAATATATATTTTTATTAATAGTATTTTTATTAATAATATATATTTTTATATAATATACATCATTAAATTTTAATATAATATGATACATACTTAATATATATTTTTATTAAATTTTAATATAATATGATACATACTTAATATATATTTTTATATAATACTATTAATAAAAATAATATATATTAGTGGGTGGTAGGGAGGGCACCACCTCACTTCGTTGAGGTGGCCGTCTCGGCGGGATAGTAGGGTCATTAAATTGGAACAATCATTCCTGCACAATGCTAGTGGCAGGTAAAGGCTGGCAAGGACGGATCCGTGCTGAGGTGATCTGGTAATTCAGAGATAGGACGTGTGGCAGGTGTTTAAGTGTGCGATTGGTCAGTTTTTTGGCTAGTTCCATTTCCCGGAGAATGTGGAGTGTGCTGGTGACATAATAGGAAGTAATTGTCTGCGACTCCCTCATCATTTGAATTTAAGGTGGTTTCTATTTTATTGTGCTCGGCTCCTGGTTGGTTCAGAATGCTCTGTATGGCGATTCCACCTCTGCCGATAATCATACATCTTCTTCCTACAAGCTACCTTGACTGCGGCGGCATGGAATCTCCAATTTGCCTTACTGCGAAAGTCATACAAATAGATTTTAAGAGGGGAGATTACAGAGCAGAGGCTCAAGAGGGTCCTCAAGGAAAATGATGCATTCTCTGTTAAAGCGACAAAGCTCATCTTACGAAAGAGTTTTGTCTCTGGAGGAGAAAGATATCGCGTAGACTCAAATATCTCCTCCAGGGTGGTAGCGGCGTTGTTGGATGTTTCTACTCCCAAGGATGAGGTGAAGTCTCTGGTGCAACATCTTTTCAAGGCTGCATTTCTAGAGGGGCTCAATGAGGTGCTCGCGGCGGCTGAAAGAGGAGGGCTTCCGAGGCCAAAAGATTTATTCAAAGCCAATAAGCTAGGGGTCATGGTAGAGTATTTTCCTTGCATTCTTGACATCAGAGGAGCAGAGTTGGTTGCGCACAGAAGCAGGGTTCGCAGAGGGAGGGATTTTCTAAAGAAAATGTTTAACTTAACTCCTACTGAAGGCTTCGAATGGGTCAGGGATTTCCGCGACTACCTCTTTGAGGAAGGCGAGCTCTGAGAAACCCTTGTTGGATTGTGGATGGTGGCGGCCGGTTTTTCTCTGTGCAGGTGGTGTTCTTGTTATGTCTATTTTGTTTTAGTTTGATCTAAATGATGAAAGGAGCGTCAGAAGTTAGATATCCTTGCATAGTTCCTGTATATCTCTATAAATTTTAGCAGTATGGAAGTTTGGGTCAGAGTCGGGGGCTGGCCTCCTAAGTCATGTTTCAGTTTCAGTTAGTTTTTTGCTATGGATGGCCTTGCGTGGCTTATGGTTGTCGGTCCTGCGTGACCCTTTGCTCATTTAGTTCAGTTTGGACAGGTTGAAAGTCTAATCTTGCCATGGTGGCATACACTGTGTTTTTTGGAAACTTTTATATATAATACAATTTCTCTTACCGATATATATTATTTATTTATGGTTATTATATAATTTATACAATAATAAGAGTGTAATTAGTTTGGTTTTGCTTCTAAATATTTATGGACATTAGTTTTTTATCTTCATTTATTAGGATTGGAATTATAGTAGAGAATCTAATATAATAATAAAATACATGTTATTATATATTAATATATTAGATTATATTTATATTTAATAGTTTATATTATTTAAAATATAATATAATAATAAATAGAATTACACTATAGATTTTATATATAAAATTGAATTAAAAATATATTTAAATATACAATTATATTATACTATATCATATTTAAAATATATTTAATAATTTGAATTATACAAAATGTATATATAATATAACAATATAGATTTTGACGAAAAATGAAGGGCATTTTGGGAATAAGAAGGGTTTGAATTAAGAGACAATATTTTTCATGAATACGCC
The DNA here is from genome assembly GCA_027924645.1 of Cunninghamia lanceolata. Taxonomy (NCBI): domain Eukaryota; kingdom Viridiplantae; phylum Streptophyta; class Pinopsida; order Cupressales; family Cupressaceae; genus Cunninghamia; species Cunninghamia lanceolata. The sequence goes on from BSBN01000738.1 coordinate 7,977,048, forward strand.
ACATATTTTAAAATACCATGTTTTAGTGTATTAAAATTAGAATTTATATAGAAATAATTATTAGTGCAAAACATTTCAAATTGTATTCTAGGATGTTGTATAAAAATATAAAACCCTAATTCATCTTTTACTGATACAAAATCTAAAATCAAGAGTTTTTATTCCTCATTTTGTGACATCACTCAAGGAACACATATGAGCATTCACTACCACATCAAATCAAGAGTTTTTATTCCTCATTTTGTGACATCACTCAAGGAACACATATGAGCATTCACTACCACATCAACATTTGCATAGTTAGCAATAGATAAACACATTGCATGGTTGTTTGTTGTCTTCAAGCGTAGTTCATAAGGTGTTAAATCAATTTGCCTAAGAGTTTGACTAAAAAAACATGACCCCTCCCTCTTTCTCCTTTATTAGCGAGTCAACTAGCTTTCATAGATGTAAAAATGGAAGAAGAAAATGTATCACTTTTCATTATAGGATACCATGTTTCTTTTTGAGTTCAGGAGGTAAAACTTTGAGTTGTGGAAATTGAAGGTTGAAGATCTTTTAGTGGAGAGAGATGAGTGGATTATAATAATTGTTACACTCAATTTTCTACCATTAGCAATGGATCAAGATGAATGGGACAAGTTGGCTAGAAGAGATAGATCTATCATTAGGTTGTGTCTTTGTAATTCAATATCAATGAATATTTTAGTTAAAAGTATTGCTAAGCGTTTATGAGAAAAAATATTGCATTATATCAAACTAAGTATTTTGTAAATAGGCTATTTTTGGAAAGAAAATTGTATTATTTAAATATGCATGAAGGAGACTTTGTAAACAAACATTTAAATGTTTTTCATGTAGTAGTGAGTCAACTAGCAAGGATTGAATGAAAACCTAGAGGATGTGCAGAAAATCAAATTTCATAAAAGAAAGCACTTAGAAATTAGAAAAGATTTATTATGAAACCCATCAAAAGAAATCATTTCAAAAGATAAAGCTCAAAGAAAGCATGTCTTCCAAAAGTTTGTATGTAGAAAATAAAGAAATAAATATTCGTTTACCACACCATGTTAAAGTATTGGTTGGATTTGGAGTTCCAGACCACCTTGTGGGTCAGTAGTGGAAGCTTAAAGAGTTTGACCAAGGTTCACCATACTTTTACTTTGAATATGTGTATAGTATGCCAAAGGGTGCATGGCAAACCATATCCTTATTTATGTATGATGTTGAACTAAATTTTTTGGATTCAAAGTACTTTTCAATTTCTAGAAGAAAGCATGGCTACATTCATAACCTTCCTATGAACAATTATTTTCAGATTTTACCTTTACCACCCATGAAAATTGAAGAGACATTTCCTAAACCACAAAATCATTGCCCATAATGGGATTACAAAACTAAGCATAATTGCATTAACATAGTGGCAAAAAGTGTTTCGTTGTGTGATAGACTCGGAGCTATAGTTAAGCATTCCAATAGGAAACCCTACATTAAAGAGGGGGAAATAGAGAGAGAGAAGGGGGGAGAGAGATATAGATATATATTCTCATTTCTCATTTATAAGAAGTGTATCATGCACGGTAGCCCGCTCCTTTCACCACCTCTTAACTTAGTCTAAAATATGACATAATAAATTGGATTATCTTATGAATGTATCTATGCACCAAGGGAGAAACAATATTGAAAAAAAAGAATTTTAAAGAGAATTACGTAAATTAGCATGAAATTAAAAGTAACATACTTCACGATGTGCATTCTATGTCATGTTCCTTTAACAAAAGTTTTTCCAGAGTGCGATTGAGCACAATGGGCTCCTATGATATAGAATGCACACCATTTTTGCATTCCCATATCATCTGTAAATTCAAACAAATAAAATAAATTCCCTCAAAATTTAATATTTTTAAATAATTAGGAATTCTCTATCTAAAATTATACCATGTCTAAATCTAATTTAAATCTATTTGACCTCCAAATTATGCAAAGGCATTAAGTTATAACACTAACAAGGGTCACTAAGTTTGATCGACCTTTGTATCGTGTGACATCCCCATAAGAGGATGTATGATGGTAGGATAGATGACAAGTGAACATGATGTAGGTGGTGCCGACCATGCTTATAATTATTTCTAAGTTTTACCTTTACCACCCATGACAATTGAAGAGACATTTCCTAATACATAAAATCATTATCCATCATGAGATTACATAACTAAGCTTAACTACATACTTGGGGTTATGGTCAAGCATTCTAATGGAAAACTCTACATTAAAGATCAAGGTATGGTACTTTTACAATGTAACAAATGGAGCTTGGTATGGGTTGCTCCATATCAACTAGCTCCACTATAGCCTCATGAAATGGTACTTCTCGTGCCAAGCATCCAACGATAAAGAAAAGATAGAGTGACTTTCAATCAGTTGTTCCATGCCAACAATCCAAAGATGGCATGAGATTTACTAGAGTGATGCAAGATGATTCAAATAATCAGGGCCATTCATTCTACCTGTACCTTCATCTGTACAAGGAGAACTTTTTGATTGACATGTTTTCCAACTATTGGCACCTTAGAATGAATAGCACCTGCATGTTCAAAAACATTCACCTCCCACGTGTATCGATTTTTGTTAGATGGTGGAAACTGCTCACTTATGTTGTATGCAGGTAGTGATACTCATGGACATGGTTAAAGTTGTGGATCCATCAGAGAATAAAGATGATCTTTCAAAAAAATATATTCAAGTGGTAACTGTGTACAATCACGAGTTTTGGTTCATGGGATTTATTAAATCCCACAAAGCTCTCAATAGGGTGAGATACTCTCTTTCAACATCTACATAATAACATGGGCCATAGGGATACCAGACAGTCATCATTCACTTAAAGACATGGCAATTGAACTTCCACAACTATTCGGCATACCCATTGCACAACAAGGTGCGATTGCTAGTAATACTAGCACTTGCACCAATAGGAGGTTCAAGGAATACGCTGATAGGAACAACCGATGAGTTTAGCAAATTTTCCGGCGTGAGACAATTCCAAGCACTATAATGCTCACATATAAAAGCCTATCGGCTAATTAATAACTAGCACTTGCACCCATAGGAGGTTCAAGGAATACGCCGATAGGAACAACCGACGAGTTTAGAAAATTTGCCGGCGTGAGACAATTCCGAGCACTATAAAAGCCTATCGGCTAATAACCATGGAAATACCCGGAACAAAATAAAATCTTTACAAGCTTAAACCCTAAACCTCTTCGCAACTCCATTTCCAACATTTGCATAGAGCTCTGCTGTTGAAATGAGGTCGCGACTTCTCTCGAATGGCTTCAAATGGTATGTATATTCACAGATGACTAAATTTACTAAGATACCCTCGAAAGCACCTACTCATTTCCTCTTCTTACTGTAAAAAAAACAATCTTATATTTGCAGGTTTGTAAGCCAGAGGACACAGTCAGTACTAAAACCTTGTTCAGGGTTTGCTAGTAGGGTTCGTTCCAGCGACCTGCAATCGGCATTTATAGCGGAAAGACACACAAGTTTGTGTAACGAGAGCAGATTGATATTGTTGCCTTTGTGTTCCAGAGCATTTTCGTCGGAAGCGTTGGTGGGGGAGAATGATGAGCCCGCTATAATGAAACTTCAGCGGGAGCTAAAAAAAGGGAAGCTTAGCGAAGAGAGGATAAATAAGGCATTGCAGATATGGGTGGAAGAAGGGAAAGAAATCACCAAAGAGCAATTGCTTCGCATTATTCGAAAGCTTCGCAAGTATCGTAGACATAAAGTTGCTTTACAGGTTTGTAAAATTCATTTCTTTTCGGTTTCTGTCAGTTTCTTTTGTTAGGATACTACGAGACCAACAATATAGTTTGATGTAACTGCTTATTACTTATTTTTTAAGCAATGTATAATTTAAAATCTTCTCTTAAAGTAGTGGAGCAGTTATTTTTCAGGATCAGAATGTCTAGAGATAGATGGAAATGGGGGTTGACATTATGGGACTGCCTAACCACAAATTTATCAGGAGACTATAAATTTTATTTTCCCTTTCTTTTAACTTTCCTATTTAAATTTTACCTCCACAATTTAATAATTTCCAAAGATCAATAATTTGGTATTTATTTAAAATAAGCAGGAAAAAGAAATCATGAGACCACTGGCCCCAAAAAATCGCCTCCTCTTAAAAAGTTTGAGTAGTGGTTGTAAAAAAAAAGTAACTAAGCCACTGCATGGGACCTTGCTCTAAGAGGCTTCAGTTTCATCTTCCGCCGAAGTTTTGGGTTCCTCCGCAACCCCAATGCACTCTTCAAGGTCCAAAATCCTTTCGGACCCCCTGAATTTTCAAGTCAAATTTTGAAAGGACAAAAGATCGAATTTTCAAATAATTTTTTGAGAAAATGGCTAAGTATTTTATGCAGTTTCGGGTCAAACTTTCATTTTGGACCCTGGCCACTTTTGGTTTTGGTAGGACTTCAAGTCCCATCGGCACCTTGGCATCAATTCCTGGGTGCTAGGTTTTCCCGTTGTCCCCCTACCCACCAAGCGCCCAGAAACACGAGAAAACGTGCTAGCTATTCTATAGATTGCCATTAATGCGTAATGGGTAGTTGAAAATGAAGTTTTTTAATGTAGTTGGTGGGGTTGTTAGGGTTTTCCCTCCCATTCCATCATCAAATCCGAGTTGCCAAGGCTATAAATAGAAGATTGAAACTCTTTTCAAGGGGTTGGTCTTTTGGCAGTTTTTCAGGCAACAAAAGTGTAGAGCTCTCTAGGGTTTCAAAGAACAAAAGTTCCGGTTCTCCAGCAAGGAAGATAACAAGGTTATGTAGAGATTCAAATTGATTTCAAGATTCAATGTATGAACTTCTCCTTTTTCTCATGTAATTTTTCAAGGAAATCCTAAGTTTCAGCTAGGGTTTCCTCTTGCCACACTTCGTGGTATGATTAATCAAATGACAGATTCTTAAAATGTTACATGCTATGTGATGATCTCTTCTATGGTTATATGTGAATGATTGCATTTTGATAAAGGATTACTAAGCATATTCCTCATTGGTTTTTTTTTTTTTTTGCATCTGGGTATCCAGAAAGTGCTTTTTCCCATTTCAGTATTATTTTATCCTCTGCTAAACTATGGAATCTGTAGTCCATCCTAATAGGCACCGGTCTAAAATGTCTGATCTTTTAAAACAAATTTATCAAGTGTCAATTAAAATAGTTACAGCTGTATGCATTGTTGTGGTTTTGTGTTGTAACTAGGAAATATTGTTAGTGAATCTTCAGAGTGCCAATTTCAGCAAACCAAACATGCATAGTAGCACCTTCCATTATTGCAAGAGTGCTTTTCATTAGCTTAACAAAGGTTTTAGTGCAGCAAGCTTGTCTTAATGTCGCGACTGTATTTAGGGATTAAAACAAGAGTTTGGGTATTGTTGAAATAATATGAGTTAGAAAACATTTTGTATTGTTGTTAATCCCTGTTAAGGGATACCTCTAGGAACACCCTCCTTGGCTTAGCTAAGCCAGAAGCAAAGGGGAGATTACCTACTCCTAATCACTGGCCCTTAATCACCTTCCACGTGTGGATGAGCCTGTTTCCCATCTCTCTGATGACAACCCTAGCCTAAGAGATTAGGAAATTAACTCTAGGGTTTTAGGTTAGCTATTTTGGAACCCAACAAGACCTTTGCTCTATTTGCGAGATACACTTCTATTAGAGTAATTATGTCTCTTGCGTCTTATTTCAGCTAGTCTTTATATTAGATGGATGTAAAGACAACTTTTCTAAATGTCAAGATAGATGTAGAGGTTTATATCAATCAGCCTAAAGGGTTTGAGGTGCATGGGTGAGAGACCTATGTATACAGATTGAAGAGGGTCCTGTATGGGCTGAAGCAAGCACCATGTGCTTGGTACTCATGGATTGATGAGTACTTATTAAAGTTGGGCTTCACCAAATTGTTGCAGATTCTAACCATTACCATCTATTTGATGAATCTGATTTCTTAGAACTTCCTTGGTCAAGGGAAGTACATAGTAAGAGATTCTAAAGGAATTTTAGATGCACTATTTTTTGGATTTTGAGGTGTCGTAGGGTACAGGTGAGATCTTCCTTGGTCAAAGGAAGTACATAGTAGAGATTCTAAAGAGATTTTAGATGATGGATTGTAAGCCCCTAGCTACTCCAATGGTTCTGAATCTGAAGTTATTGTGAATTCAGAATTAGATTTGGTAGATCCTTCGGTGTATATGCAATTGATAGGTTTCCTCATATATTTGGTGGATACCTAACTTGATATTTGTTTCTTAGTGAATACATTGAGTCAGTGCATGGTTGAGCCAAGGTAAATTCCCTCGATTGTTGCACAGCATGTGCTTTGATATTTGAAGGGCACAATTTCTTATGAGTCAAGGTCTGTTGGAGATGGAGAGTTGATGTTGTGTGGCTTTGTGGATCCAGATTGGGCAGGTGATGCTAGTGCTAAGAAGAGACACTTTAGGATTTTGTTTCAGCTCGGAATCAAGTATGATAACTTAGGGCAACAGGAAGTAGGCAACAATGGCATTGAGTTCAACAGAGACAAAGTACATGGCAACTTCTACTAGTTGCGAGGCTATCTGGCTTCACAAGTCGATAGCAGAAGTTATTGATCAGATGTTGGAGCGGACAATTGTGTACTGTGACCATCAAAGCTGCACAAGCTCTCCAAGAATCCAGTATTTCAGGATCGTTCCAAGCATATAGACATTTGGTATGATTTCCTCATATACAAAGTTCAGAAGGGATTAGTGGTTCTTAAGTATGTTTCCTCATATTTGCAGGTTGCAGATATTTTGAAAAAGCTCGTGGCAAAAAGGAAGTTTGAGATATTGATGGAGAGATTGGGTTTGTGGAGAACAGCTTCTTTGCAGAACAGAAGAATGCACTCTTTAAATACAGCACAACAATCAGTTTTTTTTTTAGCTTTTCCCCTCTTTAGCTTGGTGCAGATCTCTTCTGTTTTTAAGTGCCAAAAACATAGAGTGAGAGAGCAGTTTTGAGTGCAGCGTAATTCATTTCATTTTAAGAGAAGATAGATTTCTGAGTGTTTGCAAGTTATCGTACTCAGGTCTGCTGTTTTAATTTACAGTTAGGTTCATTTTTTTAGTGCAGAATCTGCTTGCCATGGTCTGAAAATTTAATATATTATGCATAAAGGGTGAGCCTAGTAGGTGGTTGACCCACTAGTCACTCATGCTGGCAGCTAGGGGTGGCTGCCTTTGCTGACATTGTCTTGGTAGAAATGCATGAGGGGATATCAACCTGCAAATTCAAATTGAGCTTTATGGCACTTCTTTGACAATGAGAGCATCATCTTTGTTTTAGTGATATCGTTTTTTGAGTACATTACCTCTTTTGTTCTTTTCTTGTGAAGTCGTATTAATTGCATGCCCATGCTATTTCTATGATCTGGGCTTGAACAATCTGATCATTCTCTCATCTCTGATTTGAGGGTTGATTCGTAAAGTGGAATTTTTTAGTTTCATAGTTTGTTTATGTTTTTCTTTTAAAGTGCACTCAGAATTTTTTTCCAGTTATGTTCTTTTTATATAAAGTTTCTGAATTTGATTGCAGGTTTCTAAGTGGATGCTAGAGCGCAAGGAATTTGAACATGTATCTGGTGACTATGCTATCCACATGGACTTGATAGCCACCGTAGATGGCGTGTCTCATGCTGAAAAGTACTTTGAAGATCTCCCTGAGAATTTGAGGGGTCTAGAGACCCATTCTGTTCTTCTCCAATGCTATGTTCGAAAGAAATTGATTGAAAAAGCAGAGGAACAATTCAAAAATATGAAGAAGTTAGGCCTTGCTAGAAAGGAACATTGCTTTAATCAGATTATGAGACTCTATATGGCTACTGGCCAGGCAGATAAGGTTCTTTTGCAAATCAAGCAGATGAAGAAAATGAAAGTGCTGCCAGATGAAAGAACTTATAATCTATGGTTGAATGCATGTGCTTCTGTCAATGATGGCATTGATGAGATAGAGAAGATTGTGGATGAAATAAAAACTGGTGGTGAAAATAATGTACACTGGTCAACATATTACACCTTAGCAAACATCTACATCAATGCTGGTCGTGTAGACAAAGCAGAACCTGTGGTAAAACAAGTAGATAAAATGATTCCTCGAACATACGACGGTGGATATTGTTCTCTTATTACCTTATATGGTGGTCTTGGTAATAAAAAGGAAGTTTATAGAGTATGGCAATCTCTAAAAGAGGTCTTCAAAAAACCTTCATTTTCAAATTATGAATCTGTGCTTTCTTCATTGGTGAAGGTTGGGGATATTGAAGGAGCTGAGAAAATTCTTAAAGAATGGGAATCTTATAATTCAATAAGTTGCAAATTAGCCAACATACTTCTTGATGCTTACATAAAGAACGGTATGTTGGAAAAGGCTGAAGATTTTCATTGTAACATCTCTGAGAAAAAATGTGTATTAAATAGCAGATCTTGGGAAATTCTTTCAGAGGGTTATTTAGAAAGCAAACAGATGGAGAAGGCAGTTGCAAGCATGAAAAAAGCTCTAAGAAAAGGGATATCTAATGGATGGCAACCAAAGTCTGTAAATGTCATGGGTATTCTAAAACATTTTGAGAAGCATGGCAATGTAGAAGAGGCAGAGGAGTTTATTGGACGTCTTAGAAATTTTAAATGTTTGACCACAGAGGCCTATAACTCGATTCTTTCAACATATCTCAAGGCTGGTAAACCTGCTTCCAATTTATTGGAGAAAATGGCAGAGGATAGTGTTGAACCTGACAAAGAAACTGACAGGCTGCTTAAGCTAGTCAATAAAGAGGGTTTGAAACCATCAACGCTTTGAGGGCTGCAGTAAATGGTTCTAAATTACTTTTATATAGTTTCCTTTAAATTTTGTTGGTCCGAACATATTTTTATGCACCAATCAGCAGCTATTGTAGAGGATAATATTATAGTTGATCTTAGTGATCTGAACTGTAATGTAATTGCAAATTGAGTGAAGGGTCCCCCTTGTTTTTTAGACCATTTTGATTCAGGGATTCTTTTCTTTCGGAGGCTTTTGCTTAATAGGTAGACATATTTATAATAGCATATTTATGTGATTTTTCAAGGCAACAATGAATCATTTAATGTGCATGTAACAGACTTGACTTAATGGAATCTAGTGATTGTTTCTGCCAGCTGTGGCTATTGTTGCTTGGTCAACTTTGTTGAGGTGTTGTTTATAACGATATAGAAGATGCATGGCCATAGAGATGAACAATTTTTGCTAGGGGTGACTGTCTTCGAATTTTTTTAGTTTTCTTTCATAAGGTCGTTTGATCTAGTTAAAACAATTAACGTTAGAAGTTAACCTTGATTTTCAATTGATATATTTTCCTTTTTTATTAAGGATGCTTTAATTGCAAAACCCTTTTCTAAAAAAAAAATGGTTGGGTAATGGCATGCGCTTGAGAAGCACTGCAACTATGTACCATATCTGACAAAACTGAATATTACTTATGCAATTAATGAAAAGAAGGGACACTGGGATTTTAACCGAACCATTTGAATATTCTTATCTCTCTAATACTCAAAAGTCAAATAAGGAGAATAGGGTTAGAGGGGCCTCCAACTTTAATGTCTCAGAATGTTGAAGACACAACTCCCATTGTTGCGTTGGGCAAACATGATAACTTGCAAGTTAAAGTGAAGTGTACAAATATGTCAAATAATATAATTTATCTGTCTAGCAAAGCCTATAGTCAATACAGTTTTGGCACACCAGCTCTTCTCTCAATTAGTGAGATGAGATCAAGTCTTGTTTGAAGTGGCTTAAGGTCATCTGTAAAGGGTACATGGATTCCTAGCAACAAGGCCGAAGATTGGTTTGCATTATACATTATTGGAAGAACCTATCTTATATATTGTAACTTGTTTGCAATGGCGTTTGAGAAACTGGGAGGGTTTTGATTGCCAGAATGTTAAGAGAGTCTAAGGAAAGTATGTGAGCATGGTTGATAGATTGTTATGAATTACTATTTGGGAGAGTAAATATAAAAATGATTGGGTATATGTTATGTTAAAATGAGGGCTTAGTGTTGGGATTATGTAATGTCCCGATTTCTAGATTGATCTTTTACAGTTGACCGTTGGCCTATTCCAGAGACCTGTAGGGCTACTCGAAGGTTGAAATTGGGGTTTCATGTTTTGGCGGTTGCTTTTGTTCGTGGATTGTGGTTTGGTTGGCAGTTTCTTTTTGGGTTTGTTCTCCTTAGTCCCTGTTGGTTACGGCTATTTTTAGTAAGTTCAGGATTGGCACCAGAACAGGATTTTGAGAGTGGAGGTTGGATTCATCTTGTCAAGACCTTTCCAACGAGCTATAGATCATTGATTTCAGACATCATCTTGGCCTCCGTTTTAAAGTCCGTAAATTAAATATTATTATTTAATATTAATGTTGTTTTAAAAGAGGGGACTTTAAGGTTGAGGATGAAAAAGAATTGAAGAGGATTATATTATTTTCCCTCTCATGTTTTATCCCATATGCAAGAGGATTTTAGAGACTCCCAGTTGGAAAAGTATAAAAGGAGGAAGAGTGCTCTCATTTGGGATGGGAAATCTTGATAATGTTATGCTGCCGTAATGGTTTTGGGACTGCTTCGAGGAATGAATGCCTCCTAGCCTGGGCTCACTTCGTGCTTGAGAGATAGCACCTAGGGAGAGGTTTGCTGATAGTAGTGATTTTGTAGTGAGGTTTGCATTGTAGCTTGAGTTTTGTTTGTAGTTCAGTTATTTGCATTTTATGTCATTTTTTGGAGTTGCTGATAACAGGGCTGAATCTGTAGTTTCATTCATAAATCTGAAAATAAAAAGGCATTTGTTCTGGGTATTTCATATTTCCCTTTGTCTATGTTGGGTGCTCCATTGTGCCAATTTACAGAATTTATTATGAAGAATCTGCTTTTCTAGAAGGAAATTGCCCTTCTTGCTGGCCGCCCCTCTTTGGAGTGCATTAAAAAGCATGCTAAATAAATACTTGGGTTTAAGAGTGGTCTATAGTGTGTAGCTTGGTTGCCATTGTCATAGGAGTGCATTGCATCGGATTTGAGGTCATTTAGTTGAGAAATGAGTGAGGTGTGAACATTTTTGTAGGGTTTTATGTTGCTGGTTTGGTTTTTCAAAGTTGCTGATCCGTCATTTTAGTTTGCTAACTTCTATCATTTGAGTTGGGTTGGAAGTCTCTAATTATTGTAAGCTGAACAGTAGTACTGTCAGCATTTCATACTTCTTCTCATATTTGCTTTATAATACTTTGCATCTCTTTCATATGGTAGCTCCAATTCCACTTCGGGTTGGAAAGCACATTCTTGACGTCGAGTTATTTCAGCATAATAGTTGGTAGGGATCCTCTGACCATATGCTCGTCATCATCAGGCGCATTCTTGGTTAGAGTTCTTTATATCAGCATTGCATCAAGACCCTCTGACCATATGCTCGTCGACATCCGGCACATTCTTGGTTAGAGTTCCTTTATCAGCATTGCATAGAGATCCTCTGACCATATGATCATGCCATCCTGGTGTACATTCTTGGTTAGAGTTGAATTCCGCATCGTTTGGTTTAATTGCTAACTTCAACGATTGTGTATTGCTCTGCTTGTAATTGGAAAAGTGAAAAAAAATTGGCTTGGTATATTTCAGATTAGGTGTCATGCACCATGCAATTCGTAATGTTCAAATTAATTATTTATCTGTAATTATTCATTATGCCTTCATGAACAGTGCATCCCACTTGATGTGTCATTGTTGGCCACGTGTAATATATAACATGACGTGTGTAAGTGTGTCATGTCTCAAACTGTTAGACCTTCTAAGTATTGGCTATAAATAGAAATGTTAAATGTTTATTTATGATTATGATATAAATGAATAACCGTTATGAATGTAAGTGAATGTTACCTTTCTTTTTCAATTATAATGTATAGTACACACAAGCACCTAGTTTGCATTTCATTTGCATTTTACCATTGCACGAATGATCTTATGTCGATAAATTGATTTATTGCTCTTGGTAGAAAATATCTTCGTTATGATTGAATGATTTGCTCATTAAACAAATCAAATGTTCTTTTTAGGTGAAATATAAATTTTTTAAAAGTTTGTATCATCTCCTATCAAATTGTTTTTGTAAGAAAATGTTTTTTAATAATCCTTATTTACTTTCTTAGAAGATAATTTTATGCTAAAGGGAAATGATAAATACAATATATTTTATTTATTGTTTTCTCCATGATAAGATTTCAAAAATTAGAATGAAAACAAAAAGATAGGAAATAAGAGAAAGGAATATGGCGTTGCGCGCTGCCTGTGAAGGCACGTGCAGGTCTCTTTTTTTTTTTTTTTTTCTGCATGTGCTTTCTTGGCCTTTGTTCAGTGGCAGTTCTCGGCTGGGGGGAGGTTTCTGCTTTCGGGGTGGGTTTTGCGTTTCTCTTTTCTCTGTTTTGATCTTGCTGCGGATTTTGCTGGAGGGATTAGCGTTGGGGGAAAGTGGGTTTTGCTGTCAAGGTTGTGTGTAGGGTTTGGTGTTGGGTGTCGAGGAATGGCAGGGGTTTCAAAAAGCTTGGTGTCTGCTGGTGTGAAGTGGTCTCAGGGTTTCCCTGAGGACTCCTCTTTCGTGGGTGAGAGCTCTAAGCTTAAGAAAGTGAATAGCTGTTTGCCGCGGAGTCTTGATTGTTCGGTACTGGTTATCTCTCATCAATCAATACAAGAGGATATATCTTACTGGAGCCAACATGTTCTGATTTGTAAGTCCCCGGGCATTTGTATCCCTCTCTCAGCCTTGGAGGCCTGGATTCACCGATCCTGGCAGGTTGAGGGTGATTTTGATATTCTGGTGGCGGCAAATGGTTATTTCATGGTTGATTTTTCTTGTATTTCGGATCGAAATCGAGTTTTTGAGGGAGGGCCATATTTTTACAATCATGTTGGTTTGTTCATGAAGCCCTGGCATGGAGGTTTTAACGCGGCAGAGGATATGCCTTCACGGGTTCCTGTGTGGGTCCGTTTGCCATGGCTATTGCTGGAGTTTTGGAAGGAGGATATCTTTCTCTAGATTGCAGCTCTGCTGGGGAAGCTAGATGCCATTGCTCAGAATACCCTTGATAAAAAAGGTGTTTTCCTATGCTCGTATTTGTGTTGAAATTGACCTAAACAATCCATTGCCAGATTCTTTGGAAATTTGTCTTGGCTCTGCTTCGTGGATTCAACGGTTAGATTATGAATCCCTTCCTTTTCGATGTCGCTTCTGTCATGAGTATGGGCACCTTTAGCGCCAATGTCCTCGGGCACCCAAAGCTACAGGGGTTTCTTCTCCTCCATCAAAGCCTTCAGTGGAGAAGGGGGATAAAGGCAAGTCGCCTGTGGCTGAGGGTGGGACCGATAAGGATGGCTTCATTCCTGTTAAGCCGAGGGCTAAAGGAAGGGGACAGAAGCGGGCCTACAAAGATAGACAAAGTGATCAGGTATCCAATCGTTTTGAGGTCTTAGATAATCAGGCCTTGGAGGAGGGGATTCCTGTTGAGTTTCCTTATGGGGCCACTGGTATGGATACAGGGCTGGAGCAGGCGATTGTTGTTAAGAATTTTTCTCCAGCTTTGGAACAAGAGAATTCTGGGCTTCCTGGTGCCTCTGCAGATCCGCAGGATGACATTGTATTAGCTGATTTAGCTAAGGAGGTGTTGCCTGCTAGTAAGGGGCGAGGATCATCTCATGTTCTGGGGGTGTTGCAACGCCCTCTTAAGAGGGGTCATCTTGAGAATTCCTCTAAAGCTGGCCATAAAAAGGATGTGGACAAGATTAAATCCACTGGGGATTTGTTGGTGGAATCTGGGTCGGTTAAGACCATTGATGCCCTTTTCTCTCCACCTTCCTCATGATTATTCTTTCATGGAATGCAAGGGGGTTGAATAGCACCCCCCGTCAAAAGGCTATTCAGGATTTGATTGTGGCTCATTCTCCAGATATCTTTTGCGTTCAAGAGACTAAGCTTCGGGTGGACTCCATGCTTCATTATGCTCCTCGTATTTGGGCTTCTGGTCAATGTCAGTGTATTGGTTCTAAGGGAAACTCTGGAGGTCTGGCTTTTTTCTGGGATCCACGTAAAGTTGTTCCTCACTGGTGGATTTCTAGTCATTCCTTTATTTCTGTGGTGGCTTCAGTTTTGGAGTCTGGTGAGACTATTCTGGTCAGTAATGTTTATGCTCCGATTGACATCCGTGGTAAAATCCAGCTTTGGGCCCACATCAGGTTTGTTAGGTCTTGTGTGCCTTTTCTTCCTTGGATCTTAGCTGGTGATTTCAATTCTGTGTTGTGTTTGGAGGAGAAAAGAGGGGGGCTGCCTAGGCTTGGTCCTGCTTCAGATCTTTTTCGGGCAAATGTGGATTCTCTTGCTCTTGTTGATGTTAAACCCTCTAATGGTATTTTCACTTGGAATAATAGACGGAGTGGTCCAGAAGCGATATCTGAGCGGCTAGACAGATTTCTTGTTTCTAGTTTTTGGATGGGTGGTTGCATGGTCACTTGCTCTGAGATTCTTGATTGGCGTGGCTCTGATCATTGGCCAATTAAGTTTTCTGCTTCTTTTCCTTCTCCAAAGAATCCTCCTTTCAAATTTCAGCTTATGTGGCTTCGGGATCCGTCCTTGTATGACCTGGTTGCCCAGTGGTGGTGGGATGGGGCTCCTGCGTATGATACAACTATGTATTGTCTTGTTAAGAAACTGCAATTTATCAAGTATCATCTTAAGCGATGGAATAGGTCATGTTTTGGCAATCTTCGGGCCAAGAAAAGGGAAGCACAGGATTATCTTGCTATTATTACTCGTCAAATTCGAGATTTGGGATTCTCGGAGGCTCTGGGACATGCTGAGTCCCAGACTTTGAAATTGGTGGAGGAGTGGGAGCTTCGTGAGGAGATTTTCTGGAAACAAAAGGCAAGGATTGATTGGCTTTAAGAGAGTGACAGGAATACTGCTTTCTTCCATCATTCTATGCAAGCTCGTCGAAATAAGTGTTATATTTCTTCTCTTGTTAACTCTGAGGGTCTTTCGATTTCCTCGCAACAGGCGTTGTCTAGAGAGGCTCGTCAGTTTTATTCTGCTCTATTTATTGAAGACTCACCTCCTACTGAGGCTGATGATAATATGATCCTTGCTTGCATTCCTTCTTTGATCTCTAATGATTTGAATGCTTCTCTTACTCGTCCAATTTCCTTGTCTGAAGTGGAGGATGTTGTGTTTGGGATGAATAAGGGGAAAGCTCCTGGCCCTAATGGTTTTCCAGTTGAATTCTTCCAGGAGTTTTGGGATATTGTGAAGCTAGATTTGTTGGAGATTGTTCGGGAGTCTCCATAGTAAGCAGATGCTACGGGCCCTGAATGCTACTTTTCTGGTTCTCATCCCTAAAAAGGAAGGTGCTAATAGGCTTGAATTCTTTAGACCTATTGCGCTCTGTAATGTGGTGTACAAGATTATTACGAAATTGATTGCTGAGAGGCTTAAACAGTGCCTGCCCGTTGTCATTTCTGAGGAGCAAGGAGGCTTTGTGGCAGGCCGACAAATTCTGGATGGGGTGGTTGTAGCCTCTGAGGTCATTCATTCCATGGCGACTTCTTCAGAACGATCTATGTTCATCAAGTTGGATATGGCCAAAGCTTATGACAGAGTTAAATGGAGTTTTCTTCATAAGATTATGTTGGCCTTTGGTTTTTCTTCAGATTGGGTGAGTTGGACTTTGAGTTGTGTGACTTCCTCCTCTTTTTCGGTTATTGTGAATGGTGAACCTTTAGAGCCTTTTGGTACTACTAGGGGCCTTCGTCAGGGGGACCCGCTCTCTCCTTATCTGTTTATCATTATGGCGGAGGGGCTGAGTCAGTTTCTTAAATGTAAGGTTTCCCAAGGCTTGATTCATGGTTGGCAGTGGGGCTTGGGTCTGCCAACGATTTCCCATCTCCAGTTTGTGGATGATACTTCTCTTATGGGGTTGGCTCGTATTCGAGAAGCTGAATCTTTTAGGCAAGCTTTGGATATGTACCTTGCTGCTTCGGGTCAAAAAGTCAATGAGCAAAAGTCTTCTGAAGAACACTTGAATGATACTTCGGGTCAAAAAGTCAAAAAGTCAAAGGCAAAAATCTCTGTTTCCTTCGGTTTCGTTTTTCTTTATGTTCTAAAATTTGAATGATACTCAGAAAACGGGTAGATAAATAAAAATAAGTATTATGCCAGAGAGGGATAATTGTAGGTAAATAAATAATAAACATTATTATCATTATTATGAAAAGATAATTATTATAATTACATCAAATTCAGGAAGTGGAGTTGGGTTTGGGCATGTTTTGTTTTGAATGTAGTTATAAATTTTATCCTTGCTGCGATTGTCAAGTAGGGAGTTAATGTATTATTGTAGTGGCTCTCTTTTTATTGTTTCGGTAAATGATTAAAACATTTGGTAATCTTCTTATTCTTTACCAATCACATTTCTAATATAATTGTGGTTACCTTTACTCGTGGGAGAATTAAATTATAGTTATAGGTTCTCTATTTTAAATAAGTATGTTCACTTAGTTCATATAGACGGAAATGTCCACCTAAACTTTCTCTATCTTTCTTATAGTTACCACTATATACCGATAATTAAATGTACTTTTAAAAGAGTTAGATTTGGCTCTATTGATGCGGTATAAAAAACTCATATATGTCTTGCTTCTTCTCCTTACTATAATTGTCATTGGTCTTTACCATGAAATGAAGGAGGTCCTACCAAAGTTCCATTTAGTTTTGAATATTTAAATCTTGCTAGACTAAGATCGTTGGTAAGGGACTTTTCTTTAACTAGTATAGATTTCCTTTTTCTCCAATATTGGTATGATATAATTATTAGACATTAGAGTCAGATGTTTTATTCCGAGCTTACCTTCCGGGATAGGATGCCGAGTGTGGATTACAGAGACGGTAAACTTCTTTTTCAAGTTTTACCAATTTAGTAATTGCTTTGGCCAAAGCTGTTTGTACCATTGAAATAGATGGATGTTAAATGCGTAGTTCTTATTATTATTGTTCTCTGCCACATCCTGCATGCAAGAAATATGTTCATTCTAGTTAGAGTGCATATAGGCAACAGGCTTGCATCGAGAGTTTCCCTTCTGCCCATCTGTTCTAGGTTGCTAGGCTCCTCGTGTAGGGTCGGGGATTCTTCGAGTTAGGAAGAACCCTGGGGAAGTGTAGTGCTTTGTGGTTGGGTGGAAAAAGTACTTTAACCATGCTCTTGATCTTCAGCTTGCGGAAGACCAGTGGGTCATGGCGGCTGAAGACAGATTTCATATTTGGTTTTCTTTATGTAACACAAAATGGATATATCATTGTATGGCTAGTTTAGCCAAATATGTAACTGTACTTCTCATTGATGTATTATTGATGTATTATCGATATACTCGGAACAATTGTAAAAGATGTAATGTTACTTTCTCTTATTGTGCTTGTAGATGCACTTACCTTGTAGCAACTTGCAAGTCTTGTACATTTATGGATAACACTATTAATGAATTGATTTTTTATAATAGAAAGATTCCTTTCCAATTTTAGATTGAGTTATATGCTATCTTGGTTATTCTTAGTAAGTGGTAATTTCAGACTTTACAAAGTGAGCATTTGCCATGTCAAATGTATAAGAGGATCTATGACATTGTAAGATGTGTAAGAGATTCTATGATGCATGTAAGGGCATGCAAGATTGGAGGTACAAAGTGGACCATGCAATTGACCAACTTATGATGTGTAGTAATGACATGTCAAAGTATTTGGAAAATGTGGAATATGGCCAAATTGGTGCACCCAAGTTTGGCCGGGAACTATAATGCATAAGAGGAATATGCTATAGTTAGTCGGTTGACCCACCATTTTGGGCTTATGGTTCCCTAAAATTGTTTATGGTTCTCTATTTGGTTATCACCTATATATTGGATGCTTGAGTTGGTGGTTTTATGAAGATGCATTCATAATTGTAGGATTATGTTGTTGGATTTCCTCCATAATTGATCTTTTGTTGCTTGTTGTGACTATGTATGTATGATAAAGATTGTATTATATTGTTCACAAGTTGGATGGCATGTGTTAGAGATGGTGGATATGTTGGATTGACTTCAGAAGCTAGTGAGAATCTTCTCGTTCTCTTGATAGAGCTATAATTGTTTTGTTGTTGAATAATACACTAGGCGTGTTTTGGAGGATGGGTTCTTTTTTTTAAAAGGGTTTTGTGAGGACATATCTTGTGTTGTGTTTTCTCTTCTAATATTGTTGTAGATCTTAACTTACTTGCATTTCTTCTCTCATACAGTTAATGTAGGAAATGCCTTGTTTTTGCTATATGGGCATAGTTCCTTTGTATTTGGTGTCATGATTTTGTCTTTGAAGTTTTTGGTACTAGAAGTGCATGCATGGATTTTCCTTTCATTTGGTATTAGAACTTGGTTTTGGTTGTAGGAAGGCTTGCTTGCCTTGTGAATTTAATCCTTGTTTGAGTGGAAGCTTTGTGTAATTGATCTTGTTTTCAAGGACAAACAATGGGAACACAACAAGATGATTGATATTTTTGTTTGGAGAATCTGGTTGTGCAATTGTATGTGGTGGTGCATATGATATGTGGGTTGCATGCAATTACATGCATGCTCTATAGTTTTGCATGTGGTTGCATGTAATGGTTTCATGGTGTTTTGTACTTTTATGGATGGATACATGTGTTGCATGTGTGGATTCGTTGATTGCATGTTGGTGGATGTTATGAATCTATGTTGCATTGAAATTGCATGGATGGGTACATCACTTGCATGTTCTAGATTCATGGAGTTTTGGGCTTGCATGTTGTAGATTCATGGAGTTTTGGGTTTGTATGGACTTGCATACTGTGGATTCTTGGTCATTTGAGTCTACATGCATTCACATGATGTGAATATGTGATATCCATCATTTGGAACATGGATATGTTTTCTAGGTGTTTTAGATGTGTTAATTGTTATAGATTTGTAGGTATGGTTTTGCAAGTTTTATGTTTAATCAACATTTGTGGTTTTGTAGATCTGTGGAAGAATATTATTTAGAGTGTAGTTCATGAGGGTTGTTTGAATGCGGGAGATGTTGCAACTTTACTTGCATGTTTCTTGCATGGTTTGAGGAGGTTGTAATGTCCCACCCCCTTTTTTTATTTTCTAGTTTTTGAATTGATGTTGTGTTTGTGTGTTCAGTTTTGCATTTTGTTTTGCATTGCATATGACATACATTTAGAAGTAACGCAAGCTAAAGATACCCAGATGCTTATTTATGTGGGAAACAAGAATAACAACAATCTATCAAATACCCAAATGAAGAGTGAGCATAAATATCAAAAGGGAAACATACCCATTTACTGATTTGTATTAGAACAATATGGAAACCCTAAAATGGTGCCAAAGGGTCCAAACCCTAGTTTCTCCTAACTCAAAGGGGCCTCCAAAAGTGTTGTTAAGTCCTCCAAACCCAAGGCATTTTTGCCTTGAGAAGTCACACCATGCTTAGGGTCAGGTACGACTTGTTTCTTGGGTATTCCAGTAGCTAAAAATTCAATTCAAACTCCAAATTTGCCCTCTATTTTCCTCCAAAAACACTTGCAATCATCTACTAATTCTCACACCAAGATGAAGAGGAAAAATTGCCCAAAAGAAAGCCCAAACTAGACTGCAGATGGTACGACCTGTCCCAGAAATGGTATGGCCAACATTAAGACTTCTATGCGTATTTAATACATAATAAAAACTACCTTATTTCACTTAGAATATTCCCCTCACCCTCTTCACAATAAATCTGCAATTAAACTCTCATTATCAACTCTATAAATCTGCAAAATATGCTCCAGCATAGCTCCTGTATGAAGCTATTAGCGAACAACCTTGTGATATCTTCCAATCTTGCAATTGTTGTTCCTCATGAGGGATTTCATCCTCACAAAGCCAAGAAACCAACATTCAACCACAAACCTATAGAAATAAAATATCAAGCATAACCTCCAAAATGAGCTCCAAAGCCTTTTTATATTTTCTCCCAAAACTCACGCTCAACTTGGGCATTTAATATTTTAACTTATTTGGCTTTATTTCCCAACCTCATGACTCCTTCAACATAGACACCAAGTTAAGTCATTTACTTAACTTTATATATTACTTTTCCCAAAGCTGGGTGCCCACACATAATATATAAAGTCACCTTTATGATATTTAATTATCACTAAGTTAAATATTTAAATTAACTTACTACATTAATGATGATTAATATAATAATATCTTCTCAACCCAACACCAATGGGCATCAAGTGAAGAACCCAAACATGACGAAGTATAACCGGTGCCACGTGACGAAGTGGGTGCCAAGCGTGACCCTGCTAAAAATAGTAAGTGTGGACTCCATGTCCAAAAATGCCCCGTAAAACATAATCGTTAATCCCTTAACATCTTTGAGCTCAAAGCAAGCTTTGAAAAACCCAAATGGCTAAGTTGTCATGCCGAAAACCCCCTCAAAAGAAATCCCCTAACCACCATGTTAGCCTACAGGAACCCAAGTAATAGGCTAACCATCAGTAACCATCACTAACTGTCGGATGCTTAGGAAGGGGACATTACATTTTGGTTGCAACTTTTTTAGTGGAGTGTTGGTACATGATTAGTCACTCAACATTCCTGCAATTGTTCATTTTAGCTTCTTGTAGTCAAATTATAGTAGCTCTAGAATAACGAGATTTTTGTAGTAGATAGCTTTGTGGTTTTGCAATAGTGAATTTCAGCAGCAAATGAGTTCCAAAGTAGGTGGTTCTGCAATGTGTTTCAGAGCTTGTGATTTTGCAGTAGTCTAACTTAATCTTGTTAGCTATTAGGTTGAACTTTGTCAACAAAAACTTCAACAAGAACAAAGTTGCTTGTGATAGAAAGTCTTCTGGGTTGAAGATGGTGATCATGATGCCATGGCAAGTCTAACATGCTTGTGAATTTTTCATAGAGATGTTTATGATGATGCCATGGACAACTTTGGTTAAATTTTAGTGGGAGCTTCGATAGTGATGTGTTATTGTGGCATGATGGACTCTAGATCACATTTTGTAGTTATTGGCATGATATATAATTTCTTGGGAGCAACTCTATCGTTTGGAGACAAGTGATCTTCTATTTTGAAAATGTAAATCATGATGTCATAAGGAGTTCCTGGATTCTATAGTAATCATGTATAGGGAGATTTGGAGGTGATTTGAGGTAGTCTTTCAGTGTTGAGTATTGTGATTATTTGCTTTTGAATATTGTAGTGTTATATGTGGAGTTCAACATGAGATGATTGGTTGGGTACTTGTTGATGTTAGATAGATTTGGGTGAGGTGGGAGATCGCTAGCATACTAGAGTTTTGAGTGTTGGAATAGTGCGTCTCTTGATGAGGTTTCAACAAAAAGACTAAGGAGCTTCACCTAGAGTTGGATGTGAGTTCAACATAAATCTGATGAGCAAATTGTTTGTATATAGAGAGTTAGTGTGATTTAGAGCCTTTGTTATGGTAAAATCTTGGTGTATTAAACAATAGAGACAAAGGCTCTATATAAAGAATTACAATACAAATGTTTCTAAAAGAAACTAAAGCTAACAAAGCAACATTAATAGAAATAATTTAAATATTGACTATTAAATAAACTATCTAAATATTATTTTAATACCCTCCCTTAATGGTCAATCTATCAACTACACCAAGGTGCCCCCTAAATTTGACAAACTTATCTGGCCTCAAAGACTTGGTGAGAATATTTGCAGTTTGGTGCTTAGTTGGAACATACTGCAACATCACTTATCCATCTTCGACAAGCTGGCGAATGAAATGACAATGAAGTTCAACATGCTTGGTCCGTTCATGGAAGACTAGATTTTTGGCAAGCTTTAGCACCCCTTGATTGTCACAGTACAAGGGGGAAGGCCCTGCTTGAGACATTTGCATGTCATAAAGCATCCTTCAAAGACAAACTACCTCACAAGCTGCTTTAACATTTCCCCGATATTCAACTTCAGTCGAGGAAAGAGCCACTACCTGTTGCTTCTTTCCAGTCCATGTAACTGCACTTGTACCCAAACTAAAAACATACCCAGAAGTAGACTTCCTATCATCAATAGAACCTGCCCAATCTGAGTCTGTAAAGCCAATCAACTTAGGATTTTTGCACCTACCATACAAAATGTCAAAGTCAGAAGTGCCTTTCACATACCTCAGCACATGCTTCGCTGCAACCCAATGTTCAGCTTTAAGGGTTGTCATGAAGTTAGATATGTAGCTCACAACAAAACTAAGGTTAGGTCTAGTGGCAATGAGATAAATGAGGCTGCCTACTAGTTGCCTGAACATCAATTCATTCTCCATAGGTGAATTTGAGTTGGCAGATAGTTTCAGAACTTTCTCCATAGGTGTAGATGCAGGTTTGCAATCATTCATCCGGAACTTCTCAAGCAGACTTCGAGCATACTTGGACTAAGAGATAAAGATGCTACCATCTATTTGCCAAACCTCTACACCTAGACAATAATGCAGAAGTCCCAAATCTGTCATGTCAAATGATTGACTGAGATAATGTTTGATCTCCTCAATCAAATGTTCTGAGCTGCCAGTAATGATCAGGTCATCAACATAGACAACAAGAAAAAGAATATCATCACCTGACTGTTTGACATATAGATTAGAATGAGAATGACTCCTTTGAAAACCGTGATCAACTAGGTACTTATCAATTTTCATGTACCATGTCTAAGTAGCCTGTTTAAGGCCATAGAGTGCTTTCACTAGTCTGCATACATAGTGTTCTTTACCAGCAACCTTGAAACTAGGGGGTTGCATCATATAAACTTCTTCCTATAATTCCCCATTGAAGAGTGCACTCTTGATGTCCATTGATGGACTTTCCATCCAAACTGCGTTGCAAGAGTGAAGACAAGCTGAATGGTACTTATTTTGGCTGTGGGAGTAAAAGTCTCCTCATAATCAATGCCCTTTGTTTGTGAGAACCCTTTGGCTACTAACCAAGCCTTACACTGATCAAGAGTTCTATCAGCCTTATACTTAACTTTATACACCCATTTGCAGCCAATGGGCTTCTTCCCAGATGGAAGATTGGAGAGGACCCAAGTGTTCTTCAAAAGACTATGACGTTCAGCTTCCATAGCCTGTTCCCACTCAGGTATGCCTTTAGCCTCTGAATATGTCTGAGGCTCAGAGATGCTGTGAATATTGGCCATAAGAACAAAATTAACTGTATTCTATTGCTTGCTCTTTTTTTGAACAGATCTACCCTCAATTAACTCATCATCATGAAGATCACTTATGGTCTTAGCCCACCATTTAGGTCAGAGAGTAGAAATACCAACATCTGAAACAAGAGGAACAACATTACCTAGGGTGACTGGAACAAAGTCATCTAGATGAGGATCCAGATTGTCTTGAGGAGGGGCAGGTGGTGTAACATTATGCTAAGGTGCCTCCACAACTGTAGAATCCCTCCCATCAGGTAGTGCTAAGGGAAGGCGAACACCCAAATCAGAAGCCTTCAAAGGATGATCCTTAGGGCTCACAGTATGAGAAGACAAATAAAAGGGCCCACTAGCTTCATCAACCACAACATCATGACTGAAGATGAGACGATCTTTATCTACATCAATCAACCTATATGCCTTATGATTATCACTGTAACCAGTGAACATGACTTTTTGGCTCTTGGAATCTAGCTTGGTACGCTTGGCATTAAGAATCCACACATGAGCAATAGAGCCAAAGACTTTCAGGTGGTTGACCTTAGGCTTGCATCTAGACCAGGCTTCTTCAAGAGTCATCTTCTTAACGACATAAGTAGATCGGTTCAGAAGATAAACTACAATGTAAACTACTTTAGCCTAGAACTTCTTAGGGACACTTCTATGCTCCAACATAAAACAAGCCATTTTAGTAATGGTGCGATTCCAACGCTTAACGACAGCATTCTGCTGAGGGGTGTAGGTGTGGTAAGTTGGCACTTAATGCCATGTGTATCACAAAAACTGAAGAAGTTAGAAGAACAAAACTCCCCCCCCCATTATCAGACCTAAGAGTGACTATCTGAGAGCCTGGCTCTTTCTCAACTAAGGCCTTAAACTGCTGAAATATACTGAACACCTCTTTTTTTTTTAAGGAAATACATCCACATTCTTCTACTAAAATCATCAACAAATAACATAAAATATCTGCACCCAGTAATTGAAAGGAGTGTTCATTGGTCCACATACATCAGCGTGAATCAACTGTAATACCTTGGAAGCTCTCCATGTGTCACCATCTGAGAATGGAGTCCGATGCTGCTTTCCAGCCTAACAAGCTCCACAAACTCCGTAATTTTGAGTCTGAAATTTAGGTAGACCACCAAACAGACTCTCCCTAGATAACTGAGAGAGATAATGCACATTCATGTGCCCATAACGTCGATGCCAGAGATTGTTGATGGAAGTACTTCTGGCTGCCATGGCGTGCTCTTGAGAATCACCTAAATCAACAAGTCTATAAAGACCATGATCCTCAAGTCCCTTAGCAACTGTAGTGTGAGTCTCTCTATCAACAATGCTACATGTATGCAAACTGAAAACAATATCTAGATGAGGAGAGTAACTCATGATCTGACTAACTGATAGCAAATTTAGCTCCATGCCAGGTACAAAGTATACATTGAAAAATATTAAATTTCTCCCTCCAGATTGAATCTGCACATTGCCTTTTTTGACAATAGTATACTCTTCACCTCCTCCAAAGATAACATAATCTCTGAATGGCGTGCACTTAGTGAACCAATCTTGACAATGAGTGAAATGCCAAGATGCACCTGAATCAATATACCAGGCAAAGGATTTAACATGATCTACTAGTCTCTTGGCCATAAAGGCATAGAAAGCAGACTCCTTCTCAATGTGCTCTGCAACATGGGCTTTAGGTTTATGCTCTCCTCGCTTGGACTGTTTAGAAGCCAAGCGTTTTTGACAATCTTTCTTCATATGACCATACTTGTGGCAATAATTGCACTAAATATTCTTCTTCTTGGAGGTGTCCTGGGATTGACCTTGGCTGGTTTACTGAAAAGGCTAACTTTTGCCCTTATTCTTCTGAAATACCTTGGCAATAAATGCTTGTTCCGTGGAGGAGAACTAGCAACGCTTCCAAATTGTTGTTTCCAATGATCTTGCTGCAAAAGTTTGTTGCATATATCAGGAAACTTCAAGTCAACATTCGTTGATGTAATATTGAGCGTCTCGATAAAGTGTTCATATGATTTGGGCAATCTCTTCAGAGTTATGACCACCATATCTTCCTCCTCCATTTTCTAACCAATAGCCTCTAGCTGATCACGTATGTCCTTGATCTTTGTCAAGTGCTTCTACAGAGTTGTCTTCTCATCCATCATGATGGAGAACAACATGTTCTTCAAGAAGAATGCTTGACTCTTGTCGGATGTTTCATGAAGATCTTTCAAAAGATCTTAGATTTCTTTAGCAATTTTACCAAACGACACTTGAGGCAGCTGATCATCAGTAACTGAAAGTTTGATAAGCATTACGGCTTCCTAGTTGTGCTCATCAAATTTGTCCTGGTCCTTTCCGACCATTGCAGGGTGAGATTATGTACCCATAACTATTTTATCAAGACAACGATATTCAAATATCATCATCATGCGTTGCTTCCACATGTTGTAGTTGCGACCATTGAACTTTTGACAAATTTCTAGCAAAATGTTGGTCAAAGATGCCATCACAAATATTGAGATAAAAATAACCTCAACGTGACCGGGGGCCTGGCGGTAGGTACTTAGGGCTTAGGTGGGCTTTGCTAGCCACTAGTGACCATGGGCTATGAGCGCTAAGTGCTAAATTGTTGGACAACGAGCGGTGGTTAATGTTTGTGTTGACCGCCAAACCAACCCTTAAACTTAAAGACTACAAGTAGAAAACTGCCAACTGTTGATGTTTGCTATAGACTGTGACCTTGGGGTTTGGCGAAACTGTCAAAACCAAACAGTGACCAACAATTTCAACCAACATTTGCGAGCCAAGGAAAAAATTGTGACCAAAAGGAAATCTTAAACCTACAAGGAATAAACCGTTGAAGCAACCTTCCAAACAATGAGCAGGGAGTAGTCAACAAATGCCGAAACCGCCTCGGAACCATGGATGCTAACCTTGAGGAAAATGTGACTAAGAAAACCCTGACCACAAGGGAAAACACCGAAGCCAAAGCGGAAGATTTAACACACCGACACTTACATCAAACCATGACCAAGGAAACTGTATGTGTGGAGAGTGCAAAGGGTCGAATGAATAGGTACGGCCAGTACGATGCCATACAAATATCCGTACATTGTACGAATTTTTCACAGAGTGCCAGAAAACTTTCAAAAAAATTAAAAAAATATTTTCCCGCTCGAACCCACTCTGATACCATGTTATGGTAAAATATTGATGTATTAAACAATAGAGACAAAGGCTCTATATAAAGAATTACAATACAAATGTTTCTAAAAGAAACTAAAGCTAACAAAGCAATAGAAATAGAAACAATCTGAACTAGTAATATTACAATATCGACCATTAAATAAACTATCTAAATATTATTTTAATAGCCTCTTAGGAGGAACAATTTCATATGCCCTTTCTTGATAAGGTCCACTTGATAGAGAATGATTTGATAGGTATTGTCAACCTAATCTTTTAGATGAATTCTATTTTGTGCTTTGTTTTCTCATGTGAATGAGTCTTGAGCTATGAATGTTGGTTTTGAGGACTAGTTCGATATGTACATGGTACGTTTTTTCTTTCTATTGTCTCCTCATTTGTATAAGTCAATTTTGACATGTTTGAGGAGTACAAGGGATGGCTAGTCACTTTGAGCATATTCTCTAGCTATGGGAATGAGTGTTAGTTTGATCTTCCTTCAATTTGAGAAGCATATATATATTTTGGATTCTTTGATCTATTGTTGTGTTTGACCTTGGGGTTGAACGAATAGATGTTGTGATGGCTTTTTCTATTTGGGGGTTTAGAAGGGAATATGCTTGTCATAGCTAGAGCACTTGTTGGTATTAGTGGAAGAACATAGTATGGTTTGCATAACTTCTCTCTATGGTTTATTGTTTCATCTTGGAGGTTTCGTTCACATGCTATTGGAGTTGGGATTTGTGTAGATCTAATTAGATCACTATTTTTTAAACATATTGGTGATCATTTACTATTATTGCACTTTGTTGTTTTTTAGTAACATTATGGATGATTGGGGCTCTTTAATCTCAAATTTTTATGTGATGTGAGGAACATGGGAGAGGTAAGTCTTCTTGGCATGTAGATCATAGGATATAGAATGAGAAAAAAACTGTCATCTAGAGGAAGTATGCTAACTTACTTTTGAAACAGTTAGTTTGCATGTTTACAAATTAGTGTGTGCTCTTTGACACTAGATGAAATAGAGGACATGAGTCATGTCCTTTATGTGAATGTTGTTGCTATATTTTTATATGTTATGGTTGGCACTATACTACACATTGCTCAAGTAATGAGAGTCTTAAGGAGGTATATGTCTCCATGTTGGACAAGTTTCATTAGATGTGATATAATTTTTTTGAGTATTTATTGTATGTTGATATGTTTACTACCATTGGAGACAAACTTTGTAGAACACAATGTATATATAGGGACTTAAGGTTGTAGAATAAGCTAGATATGTGGACAAGAAGAGGTCTACCAGTGGGTATGTGTTTACCCTATTTCATGGTGTAATTAGTTGGATGTATGGGCAACATGCTATAGTCGTTGTTTCAACTATGGAGACAAAGTGCTTAGCAGTTACTTAGGCCTATTTTGGAGGAGAGTTTGGCTTTGGTGATTGTGTTCAGATGTCAGGTTGAAGAAGGATACAATGATGTTTCTATGAGATGGTTAGTGTGTCATCATCTTGGCTGGGGATCTTGTCTTTCATGCATCGACATGATGGAGGATGAGAGGGCTTTGGTTGAGATGATGGTCACCTTGGCTATTGTTGTAGATGCTTTCATGAAACTTGTGAGCACACAAGAGTTCAACTTTTGCAACATGGTTGTGGGCTTCTTAGCCCTTGACAACTTGTTCATTAATTATTGGTTTTCCCTTTTACTCTTGTAAGGTATACGAAAAATGAGAAAATTTTTGGAACTATGTGTCATAAACCTTGCAATTCCTAATGTTTATATTATTTATTTATTTATTATGCCCTCATGGAAAAGGGTGTCCCACTTGATGTGACATTGTTGGTCATGCAAGATATGTAAGAGCATCTATGACATTGTAAGATGTGTAAGAGAATCTATGACACATGTAAGAGCATGCAAGAAGGGAATTACAAAGCACATCATGCAAATGACCAACTTATGATGTGTAAGAATGACACACCATAAAACATCTTGGAAAAGGTAGAATATGACCAAATTGGTGTGCCCAAGTTTGGTGAGTGGCTATGATGCATAAGAGGAATTTGTTATTATTAGTTGGCTAAGCCATCATGGAGATGGGCATATTTGAATTTGTGCCACATGAGTTGGGTACCATTTTTGGGCTTATGGTTTTAACTATATATTAGATGCCTTACTTGGTGGTTTTATGAGGATGCATTTGTAATTGTAGGATTATGCTACCATATTTCCCTTATAGTCAATCTCTTGTTACTTGTGGTTCTAACATTGTAGTATGGCTATGGATGTATTACAAAGATGCTATTGTATTATTCATGGGTTGGAGTGCATGTGTTAGAGATGGGGGATATGTTGTCAGATTGATTTTAGAATCCAGTGATCTCTTCTTTCTTTTGATAGAGTATTGATACTTTGTAAATGTATTATACATTGGGTGCTTTGGAGGTTGGATTTTTTTGAAAGTTCTTTCACATGGTATATCTTGTGTGATGTGTTTTTGCTTATGATATTGTTGTAGATTTGAATGAGCTTGCATTTCTTCTCTCATAGGGTTATTGTAGTAAATGCCTTGTTTTCACTTTATGGGCATAGTTCTTTTGTGTTTGGTATCACAACTTTGTCTGTGAAGTTTTTGGTATTAGAAGTGCATGCATGGATTTTCTTTTCACTTAGTAGAAAATGAAGACTTGAATGGGTTTAGATAAATCCATACTAACACATAGAAGTGTACACTAAAGAGAATCAACAATGTTTTAAAGGTGGTTAAGGTAGCCATACCACAGTGAGGTTATATGGATGTCATTAGGAAATGGTTTTGCTCAATCCATGAACTATCTCAACCTATGATGTCATGTCATGGGCAATAAATGTGCTAAAACTTTCATTCAAACAAAGTTAATAATCATTTTTGCACATACATTTACTTGTTCATGGCCCTTACTTATCTACTTGTGAAGCCTATATAAGATCTCTTTAAAAGAAAAAAGAAAAGTAAAGCATGAATGAGAAGAGATTAAATTAATAAATTGTCATGCTAAATCAATTATACTTACCTACACATACCTTGCTATCCAAGTGAGATGGTAGTTGTATTGAAGAGAATCTTGAGTCATGCCCTTAGTGTGCAGTGCTAATGCTTCCTTATATCTCACATATCCTCCCAAGTTTTCTATGTCAAAAGTTTGATGTAAACTTATTGGGTTTCTCCAAGATCCACCTTACCAATAATCTTTCTAGACATATTTAAAGAGAATTTTGATAGGAAAACACGATAACAATGATACCATGTCAACTTTTTCAATCAACTTGATTATGGTGTTATGCCATCCTCCATTTCTATGAATATGATGGACATGGAACCAAAATCGATAGACAATTCTAACTCCTAAAATAAAATAGATTCCCCTAGTACAAGTTTTAACTAGGAAGAAATTCATACCAATAGTTGACTTAGGCTTAGACTATGCTCAAGTAAGATGACTTAAATCTATTAAAAGATTGACTAAGAGCCAATTGAAGATGTGGATTATCATGGAATCATCGCATTTACATCATTTATTTGCATAATGTATAAAAAAAATTTAGAAAATAATTGAAACATATGTCCTAATGCATATAGGTCATGGAAAAAATCCTATACACCATTACACACCCTTAAAATTAACTTGGGGAATTGAGTGGAGGAATTGTAAACTATCCCTTGGAGCGACGTCACTTTTAAAGTTAAACAATGGACGACTCATAAGTCAATGCTAAGATAGAAGGAAGAACAATGCAACTATTGTCGAAGTAGAAGTGATTTGATGAAGATGCTAGAGAAAGTAAAGTTGGCATGTTTACTAAATATAAAATATTTTTTATTTAATGTAAATGAGCTAATTTGTTATAGAGATTATAATTTGGCATATGCTATTATGTAAGTGGTGTTATGTATTGGTGATGGGTAGATCAGGGGTAAGCATCTTATGTGAGAATCTATTAGTAGATTCATTATATCTAAGCATTATAGTTATGAGAAGCTACACTCTCCTTATAAATATGGGTTTAATCCTTTGTATGCAATAAATCAATCATATATTTTCACACCAATACAATCTTTTATGTTCTCCCACATTGTTTTTGGAAGTGTTTCCTCTATTGCCTCTTGGATTTGCAATATATCATAAAGTTGAAATATGCCATGTTTCTATTTTAGCACACGTGTAGGCTATGATTGCAAATATGCTATTGGTGCTATCATATTTAAGCCAAATCTTGGTTTACAAGACAAAAAAGAGTATTGTAGAGGCCATAGCTTTCTACTTAAGTGTTATATTTGTTAGTATCTAAACCCATCCTTATAGAAACAAAGTCCAAACATAGGACTCTTCAAATTAGAAGAGGATACTCCTTTATTACTAAAAACACTAACTCTATGAACAAGATTTAGAAGATTCAAAATTTATTCAACTTTCCATTCCAATTCTAGACATGCAATGAGAAATGAACACTTCCGAACTAATATTTTTGTTCTTCTAACATAAACACAAAGATAATATGGTCTTTGAATTGACATGCATATTTTTTTATGATTTTTGAATAATTAACATTACATATGCAAGTATATTTCTCTAGAGATTTAGATACAAGAAATAAGATGCAAACTAAACAAACTATTGAAACTTGAAGATAATGCAACATTCTCTAAATCCCACAAAACTAAATATTGAGTAGTAAAATACACAACTAAAAAACCATACAGAGTAATACCAAATACAATACCAAGCTTGAATTTATCACTTGTATTCAATTTGAGAGATTAACACACACAAATTAATTGGACTTGCATATAGGTATTGAAACAATACATTTAGCATAATAATTTCAACTATTCAATAGAAAGGGCATAACAAAATTGAACAATAAAATTTGTATCAACCATAGAAAAATTTACCATCGAATTTTCCAAATAAAATACCCTTATTTATAGGTTTCCAATTCTTAATTCAAAGCCCTTGTTTGTCTTTTCAAACATGTTTAGCTATAAAAATAAATTTCAATGTTAACAGATTTGGATAAAGCTCATCTTTGAGCTAAAAATACTGACTTTTAGAACATTTAAAAGTAAAATCCTATCTTATTAATAGATGCTGAAATTTTAGTTCAAGTTTGAAAATAAACTCGAACATCTATTCCAAATATAACTATCCCTTGTGAGATTGTGCTAGCTACTCAGATGTTGGAATTGTATCTTGTCTTTTTACTCATTTCTTGGTTTGACACAATAAACTTTAGTTGTTATTGATGTACCCTGTTGCTTTAGTTGTTCCAGAACACACTAGCTTGGGCTAGGTTATGGCTTTGGAACTGATGTTACTAGTTATGGTTTAAGGTCATCAGCTTTAACGTATTATGAATCAACTGCTGCATCGTATTATGAGGAATATGGGTCTTTATCCTTCCCAATAAGTTGTAGGAAAGGGACACTGGTGTCAGAGTGGGTGTGGAGATTGGCCTAGGAATGTGTCTTGGTATTGGACTTCTTGTATGCACATATCGATCAACTACCAAGAATTTCAGGAAGCGACTTTTCTAGTGATTGCAACAACTGTGACTTTGTTACAAGACCCCCTTTGTATAGTTTCTTGGAGAGTAAGCTATCATAACCATATTCTCTTTCTCCTTCTTGGACATCCTCTGTATCTGAGGAGATTGATATTCCTTATTATGGTCTTGTGCACACTAAGCGATAACCACCCTCTCATTTCCACTTTAACCTTTCAAACTTATTCTATTCCTACTCCTCAATATCCACCATTTTTGTTAACATCATCATTTCATTTGTTTTATCAATGCTAAACCCTGGGATGCTAGTTAAATCCTCTTTTACTTGTTTTTTGAATTCTTTTTCCAACTCAACTTTCCCCCTTTGTTTAATTTCCACATATTTCAATAGACAAGAAATGGATTCCAAAAATGAAGAGATCTCATAATTCATACATTCGTTCTTATTCTTTATTTCTTTCAAAGCATTAAACATGTATGCAGAGTCTACAAATAATTTAGATATTTCAATCGACTTAAAAGAACAATCTGCCTCTCGAATGATAATTTCCCCTTCCGTTGTCACCATATCTTTCAAATGAGGAAAGGGGACCATTCTTTCAAATGGTCACTCATTTCCTTTTTTTTATTGCTCTATCAGATCCTCGGGCAACTTAATTTCTTATACTTTGTTAAGTGATCTACCACTTTCAACCCCTTGATCTATAATTGTTTGATCCACACCTCCAGAGTCCTCCCATATTGTATCTCTTGTTCTTGAGGAAAAAGAAGACCCTAGGATGAGATATACAAGATATTCAATATATTCTATCAATTTCTTGATTTGTTCTTTGAGTGTTAATTGTTTTTTTCTTTGCAAGATAGACATTCTATCACCTAGGAAATTTAGATTTGATTCCCTTGTGTTGTTTTATTGAATAATCATCTTGTTCCACCTCTTGTTAATCTTTATATGTTGAAGGAATGATTATCCATACATACAAATGCCCTTTATCATATCTTCACATCATTGCTCGTCCTTTCACTTTCTTTGTTGATGGTCTTCATAACAAGAATGAAATGGCACTTAGATTGACACGAGTTGCTTGAATTAATTTCTTGTTCCTTGTAATCATTTGTTGCAACCAAATTGGTGTATCCTTCTCAACCTCTATGCTCTTTTATTTCTAGGAGTTGCACTAGTTGATGACATTTGGGGAGAATGAAGTGTTAGAGAAAATAAAGAGGAAGGCTGAGATGGACTAGGAATAGAAATGATATGTTATAGAGACAATGGCAATGATAGGTGGAGAAGGAAGAGAATGTGCAAAGATGGTACATGAGGAAAGTGAGCGGAAGAAATTGGTAAAGAGGTCATTATAGGTTGCTTAGGGCTAGGTATGAGAGATAAAGATCTAGTTGGTTCCATCTAAAGAGTAGAACTAGAGCTAAAACATTCATTACTTTGTGCTTTTGGGCTCTATCTCATTTCAAGAGATGAGGAGGTCAATTACCTAGATGTGGTCTAGGGAAATTCAAATTTCTTAATTACTAGTTTCTTGAGTTATCCTTTTGAATTGCTGGAAATTACCACCCATGCTTTTGGAGGAGCCATTATTGAGATTTTTCTTACCATTGCATGTTGCAAAGAAGTAATAGCTTTCGCCTTTTGTCTTTTTGCTTTGGATGTAGAATCCTTGACACCTTTCCTAGTCTTACTTTTTGAATTTTTTTCTTTATCCATGTCGCAAACCTTTGTATGATAAACTTAGTTCTTTATTCCAGAGAAACACTAACTATTTCAAACCAACTACTAATAGGGAGGGTAGTGCTTCTAATCATAAGAGGGAGATCTAACTTCCTTTTCATCCTCCAACTCTTTAGAACCTTTAGGACATTGAACCATTTCAATTGACTTAAGTTCATCGTAGAGGAATCCATCTCCTTTAATTCTAAGTGATTAGCATAGTTAGCCCAAAAATTCTCAAAGTGAGGGACATGTGTGTATTTCTTTTCCAATCCTACTTCCATTATTCCTCTTGGATAAAAATAATTTCTAAACTCAAAGAATTTGAAATTATAATTAGATATGTCTTTATCTACATTATTTGCATCATCATAAGACTTATAGTTATAGTTTGTGATCTTGATTGGTAATTGTATTCCTGTCTTATGGTGTGGCTAAAGAGCTAAATGAACCACCACCAACTATCAACACAATTTCAATAAAATTATGCCCTCACCCATATATCTTGGAAATAGTTGAGGATTTTGATTAAACCCAAATATCTTGATGTAGGTGAATGTTGGAAACTATATAAACTATTCTTCATAATATTGAATGACTCTCTTTGTTTCTTTAGATTATCCGCTCCTTGTAGGCTCCTCCCATTACTTTTTTCAAATGCAAAGTGTCATTGATCCTATTGAAATATATCAAGGAGTTTGTATATTGGATTTGAGGGAAAAAATTACATATTAATTAGACAAATTAAATTTCTCCTTGCCTTTTTTGGTCCACAAAAACTCTGACCTTGTCCAACTATATACTAAGTATGACATCATGTAGTACTCATTTTTTTGTTCAATTTCAAACATTTGTTGATGAATGCTATTGCTTATGAACCTTGCCCAATCTATCTTACACTCTACAATGCTTATAAACTTCATGATGTAGAATATTCATGGGTGGAATTTTTTGGCCTCCAGTTGTCCATTTACTATATTAAGGAGACTAATCATATAACCAAGGACATCCTTAAAATTGTCTCTCTTGAGTGACCTTGGGAGAATTCTAACTAGTTTCTTCTTTCTAAGCCAATTGCTAGTAATTTGTTTCTTCAAAAGTATCATCCCATTGTGCTTGACATTCCCTTAGGTCAATTTGGACTACAGTCTCAAATTCAAGAATCCCAAGGAGCTCTTGTAGTGCCTTTGCATTGAATCTAGCTAGCAGAAAACCGTCAAAACATCTAATTTCATTCTAGTTTCATGATTGTTGAATTCGACACATGCTAGTACTATTTCTAGAGCTTGTGCAAACAAAAGGCACTAACTTGTAAAATCCTAGACCCACAAAAGCTTTGGGGCAATACATCTCCCTTTTGGGAATTTTCTTGCAATTTAACCCTTTACAAATCCACATGAGAAATTTATGTCACTAATTTTATTAGAAATTGGTCAACAAGGTGAGATACCTTGGAATAGGAACTTCATGTCTATGGTTTTGTTAAGTATTTATTTGAAAAAATGGAAGTTATCATCTAATTTTACCCAATTATTTGGAGAAAAATACCATAACAACACTTTTTCCCCCCCTTATGTTTTTCATCTCTTACATGGAATTAAACAACATCAAAATGGAGATCATCCTATTTGATATTTTGAGAGGAAAAGTTTTGGATTTGGTCCCATGAGTGCATTTGTGCCAAAATGTTGGGAAATGTGTTGTACACCTTGCACATAGGAATATTGAATATTTTATAAAGTTGTGGTCCATATCAAAATGGGGTGCCACACTTTGGGGTGTAATATTTTCCCTAGGTGGTTATGTGTAAAATTAGGAATACATTTAATGTGGGCAATACATTAGAGAAATGCATCTAATATTGGGGGCCATGGTTTAGTGAGCACATGGACTAATGGGCTCATGATTTAATGTGGGAGGCACATTGGAGAAATACATTTAATTATTAGATCTCTTGAAACCATTTAATGCAAAGTGACATGAATACAAGTCATCTTGGGCACTTAGATTGGAGAGAGAATTGAGGTTGCCTTGGAGGTTGTAATGACACTTGGTCCTAGAGTCAAACTTGGGCGTTGACCTTAGAGATGAACTTGGGTGCATTAAGGGTGGCTAGAAAACCTAGTAGTTTTTACACTCTTGTTGCTCTCTTACCTATAAATAGAAGGCTTGGGATGGAGGTTAGATACCATCTTTTGGTTGAGCATCATTGCGTACATGTTCATTATGAGTGAAGCTTGGTGTATGCACTTGGACACTTGAGTTGCTTGTTGAGGAGATCTTGAGGAGCATGGAGTGGGACATGTGGATCTCATTTATTCTTGGATTGGTCTCGTGAGGAATGCAACAATGTTTGTTCACTGAAGAAGGCAATATCTTGCATGGTTTCCTTGATTGAGAGTGTTTATCTCCTATGAAGGCTTTGATCAACATAATTATACTGGGATGGGTGAATCAGTATAATAAAAACTTTTAATTTTCAAAACCTAACAATAACACACATGCAAGATCTAGAAATTAAGAACACAAAAGGAACACACGATTTACATGGAAACACTTGCAGGATAAAACCACCAAAAAATATTGCTTATATATCGATCTTCTTTTGTAGGCACCAACCTACTTCTTTTACAATTCTTCTTTTGTGAGCACCAACCGACTAGAGACACCAATCGCGGCTTGTAGAATTTGTAAGCACCAACCCACTGGAGACACCAATCCCCACAACTAAGCAACAACTCAGTAAGAGACATCGATCTCTTTTTATAGGCACCAACCTTCAAATTCTTCAATGGATGATATTGTTCTCCCTTCCTCACAAATTTGATCACAACTTATAATTTGAATGATGTATATCTTTACTTCACAAATCTGACCCGAACACATATACCTTCCTTCTTTCACAAAGATGCACACTCTTCTTTCACAAATCTGATCCAGTCTTTGGCAATGTCTACCTTCAAATCTGATCACAAAATATCTCAAAAAATTCCTTCAAATTTGCTCTTATTCTTCACACATATTCATCAAATAAATCTGCACTTTCCTTTCATTCATGGGTTGCATGTATGCTTCAAAATAGGTCTGAAACACTCTTCATAAATACCTACCTTAAGTCTACTCAAACTCATAAATATATCTTATTCATTTCACACATCCAACTTACACTTTTATCTACCTCTTATATATCTTCAAGGAAGGTGATTCTAACAAGAGACACACCCATTCACAAACATCACATTTCATTAAATCAAATCGCACCTCTATTTTTGAATCGCACCTCTTTATCCCATTTAAATAAGACATTTTTTGTCTTATTAAATAACGCTCCTTATGGGAGAGTTAGCCACCTTTTAATTTGAATTTCATCTAGGCGCCAATCTTATGAGGGTCAACCACACTTAGTTTTTATTTTATTCTCCAAGGATAGCGCTAGAATGGGAGTCGACCAAGCTTGTATAGTAGTTTAAATCTTTAATTTAAACTATACTCTTTGACTTCGACCTTTATTTTGAATCCTTCATATCCATGCTTTTATGTGGAGTCAGCCAACATAATTTATCTTTTTATTCTTCACCATATTTCTTCAACAGAGTATTATAAGTGGTTGTTCTTATTCTAATGATTTGACATTAATGACTACTTACTTTGACATCAATGACAACCTATTCCAATAGGCTCAAAGCTTGATATTGTATTGTAACTATTTTGTTTCCAAGAATACATTGATTCAGTGCTTTGGAGGTAGAGTTTTTTGAAAGGGTTTTCCTAGGGTATATCAGTGTCTCTCTTGTGCGGTTGTTTTATTTTTTCTTCCATGCTTGTTATTTCTTTAGCATTGTAGCTTGTGACTGTCAGAGTGTTGCTAAAATTTATACAGGTCAAATAACTTGTGACATCTCTCCTAGTAGGATTAATGTTGGAAATTGTTTCATTTTTCCTTTCACAAAACACCTTTGATCCACCCCTTGAAAAACCCTTAAAATTTACTATAATTACTCAAATCTTGACCTTGTGAAGATTCTTGCCTTAATATATGAAAAATTCCAAATTTGAGAGAGAGAAGCAACAACTCTAAATGAAACCTTCCTTGTGAAAGTGTTATCATTGAAATGAGGCTATGGAGTGTTCAAAAAGTGCATTTGAGGGTTGCACACTTGGATTAGTTGGCCTCCTTTCTTTGCTTTTACTTTATAAGTGGCAAAAGCATGTCCAACATGCGCTTTTACCACTTTGACATATGCTCTCTCTCTCTCTCTCTCTCTCTCTCTCTCTCTCTCTCTCTCTCTCTCTCTCTCAATGGGATCCCCCACATAGCCAAATAGTGGTAACCCTGCATCGCTTCTTTCATTCAAATGACCTAAAGGGTCGATCTCTAGGGTAGTTTAGGGAATTGAAATTCTTCTAGCCTCTTATAAACAACATTCATGATAACCTTTGATTTAGAATTGATGTTATGCATGAAAAATATGCTTTAATTATGGCAACTTTCTTATTCTCACCAAACTATTTGCGTTCATGTAATAGCTACCTTATGAATTTATGGGAGAACACCCTATTAGTTGCATAAGTTGGTAGTGCTTTAGGGGCTATGTTGCAACCATACATCCTTACATACATATATCCTTTCATATCAAACAATCCCCTGATGTGCAATTGATTGTACCAGGTGCGTGGTGCACTCTTTCTCTACCCCATGAAGCTATTCTGGGCATTTCTATCTCACACAACAATTGATAATATTTGGCAATAAAGATATCAGTGAAATCACAATAATCTCTCATGTCCATACATTTCCCAATCCCTAGAGCCTGTTAGGTCTCAAAAATGTAGGTTGTAGATTCTAAGGGGATGCCAAGCCCTATGGTCAAATCCACAATGTTTTTAAGCCAACGACTAGAGTTTGACCTTAACGGTCAACTTCTCCCTGCACTTTAGGTCCTGCTAAAACCTAGGCGGGTGAACCTTTAATTATCAAAGCAGGTTGTATGATTAAATCTATGTTGGTTTGCTGCTAGTTTATCCAATTACAATGGCATACTTGTAAATCAGATGAGATATTGTAAACTATTTCTAAAGAAAGCAAATGATTTAATCTAAATTCTAACAGAAATAAATAACAACTAACATGAAATGAATCTAAACTATAGCGATAAAACAGAGTAAAGATTTTAAACATAAAATGAATCAATAGTTAGACTGGTGCTTTGTCCATTTGGGCAATAGAGTCGGGATGTCAGAAACAAATAACTTGTATCAGGTAATAACTTGATCTGATTTGGCACATATAACTGTTTGCAACTTGTACAAACGTGCAAGGAAGAAATTATTAATTCATTCTTAATAATCCAAAGGACATAATTGTATTAAATGCAAAATATTAAAAGAATTTTAATCTTTCCGGAAAGAACCAATTGAACTTTGCAAAATAATAAATCAGATCAACTCTGGAGGCAAATTAATAACCCTAATCAATTAATCGTACTTAGTAATCCATTCAACATTCTAAGATTACTATAATTGATGAGAAAGGATTTAATTCTCCTTGAGAAACCAATCAAATCAACTATATTGAATTAGCAAATGTAACTAGACAATTTGAACATATTCTCAACACATTCAAATTGAATAATCAGAAAATGAATGACATGGAGATAATTAAATTGATTGAATTAAAAACAACAAACAGATGATACCGTCACAATGTATTTCAAATTTGAATCCTCAACTGCTGCCTCAGAATGTATCATGCACCATAGCCTTTCTCAGAACGAAATTGCATAGAAGGATCAAATTTGCATCAGATTGCATCAAATCTAACCTAATCTAATCCTAAAATGTTTCAATTGTCTTTTTGTAAAAATATCTATTTCTAATCTTATCCTCCCTCCTTTATTCTGGGTCTTGGGATCTCTATTTAAAGAGATGCAACAAGCCTCAAACCTGTTACATTCATTTTGTGGTTTAAATAACTGATATAACAAATATATGGTTTCACTTGATAAGAAAATAATTAATCATCCGGGAAAGTATTTAATCTTCACAACTGCATTCTTTCATCTCCGGCTTGAAACATTTTATCTTTCGTTAATTCGATCCTCTTCTTGAAATCACTTTATTATATTAATCATAATCCTGCAAAAACAAATCATTTATTAGATAAATCATTTAATTAAATATGCTTACCTTTTGAACGGATCAACCTTTTGACGAATGCTTGATGTTTCCTTCATTAGTCACAATTTCCCCATTAATATGTATTTAGGGTTTAGTTTGCGGGAAATAATTAAATTTATCATTTGGTGTCACTTTATAAAACCCAAATGTTTAATTTTAATACCCTTTTAGGGTTTTCCATAATTATTACATTTGATTCCATAGAAAATTTAAAATATTTGATTAGTAGGGTTTGATAAATTAAACATTTTAATTTGGCTTTTTGATCTTCAGATAATGATTTGCTCCATTATACTTCCTGGAGTATATTTCACTTCGGGTAAAAATATTCTCAATAATTTTCACCTTGTAACCCTTTAAGTGAAAAATACTGAGTTTCCTGCCAAGATATTTTTAATATTTATCCCGATAATATTATCCCTTTTACATTATCAAAATAATTCCTTCCCTCTTTATATATTTTCACCTTTTATATTTATTCATCAAAATAATAACTTTTTGGAGTGAAAATGTCCGCTACTCATCATGTGCATTTGCATATAAAATATACATTAGGTAAAATAATTACCTATCTAATCAATTCCTCCAGAAAACATTTTATTCCCAAGTGAAAATTTTCTCAAAAATCCTCTCCCCTAGTGAAAATCTTTTATATTTTCCCAAAATATTTTCCCCATAAAATAATTATTTTGCCCTTTGTAATATTTTTAGAAAATATTCCTCATTTGGTATAGTTGCCAACTATAAAGTATAGTCAAATAATTTCACTTTTGTAGTTTCATTTACCTGTGAAGTAATAACTACTCACCCTGATAATCCATGGCTCATTCAATTTCTCCAATAAAAGGTTTCACTTATTGGGAAACTATTTCAAGGTTTGCCAATACTATGTTTCATCCTTCATTTAATTATCTCCAATATTAATCCCTCTTACCTTATTATTTCTCTTTAGTAGAAATATTCATCTGTGTACCCTTTATATTTAATTGATTAATTATATCTGGGAGATAAAATAATTAAGCAGTTTAATTCTTTTGGCACTTCTATGAAAACGAAATATTTCACTAAACGTTAATCAACATTCCATCTCTTAATTATATTTTTATCTTGACGTGAAAAATGATTAATCTTCCGTGAAAAATGTTTCATATGGTGGTTTGAATTTTTAGGTTAAATATTTATCCATTGGTTCGTTTTCTCCGAAATATTTGACCTCTGACACTAAATAATATTTCACTCATTTTCTATCTTAAGATAATATTTATCTGCCCGGATTTCTTGGTGTAGATAATTCACTCTTTAGGAAAATAATATTTGATAGGTTAACAAGTTGCTTAAAAGTGTTTTATTCCTCATATGCCTCCGTGATAATTTTATTTGCTTTCATCATAGCTCACTTCATCGGGCATCAGGGCAACTCAACAAATAATTCCACCGACATAATATAGCCTGGCAGATAAATATTTACTAACTGAGTTTAGGTTTTCACTAGTATGTTTTCACTTTTGATTGGCAAAGAAAATATTTAGAATGAAAAATAATTTCCCCTCAAGAGAATTTTTGACATAATAATTTTAATATATTTCCCCAAAAATATTTTATATTTCCATCTCCACTGATTTTAGGTAATACTTGGGGCCCACAATAATCGGCACATGGGGGAAACTTTTATAATCCTTCCACCAATATGGTATACTCCTGGCGATAAAAATGTGAAATTTACATTTCACTTCCCTGTAGTTAAAAAAAAAAATTATTTGCACATTGCTTTTATTTTCCCTTGCGTTATCAAATCAGAAATACCTTTATTTTATTCAGCCAAAGTGATTCATTCTGCTCGGGGTATGGGGGAGACTGAGTATGGTGTCCCACTAATGCTGTAGAGTTTGCCCGATATTAAGGTTTTATATGTTTTCATATTTTCTCTGTATACATCATTACTTTCTGTAATCTCTTCAAATAACAAACCTTCTCTGATCTCGTAATAGAGATAACTAAACTAGATTTGAACAGACTTGAAAAAAATTTGGCAGCCCTTTGATGTGGTAGCTTGGAGCGAGGATGTAAAAATGAATTGCTTCTGAGATGAACAAACAAATGGGGTAATCACCAAAATCTGCTTTTGGGCACTCTGTAATGTGAGCAAAATAAGCCCAGTAGCCTCCAGAATTGGCTTAAAAAACTGATCAAAACTTTTCCCAGGTCTATGAAAACGCACAGACTTGTAGATTTTTGACCCGAGAATCCAATACAGCAAATGGTTCAGAATCAAGTTTTTAGGATTAAAAGCTGCTCATAGTCAAAGTAGCTTACTCATCCTGTTCTTCCAACTGTTTAGAAAAATATCAAATCAGATTTTGGGGAACTACTGTCATGGGGACTAGTTTATTTAAGTTCCATGAACACATACGTAAAAGGGTTCTTCATAAGTCCTCTTCTTCATAAAAATATTAAAAATCAAAATTGACCACTTTGTAGCTGTTTTGGAAATGCAGTCAGAAAACTATGCAGAACTCATTTAGTTTTGATTTTGAAAAATTATCAAATCGTGTCCTGAAGCTCTGAAAATTTGCATGAAGACACATTAAGGTGGGGAGAATCAAGGGCACCAACTGGTTCATTGTGAGCATCATCTATTTGCAGGATATTAACCTCCAAAGTTGGCCTCCCTGACTGATTTTACACTGTAAACAACCTACTTTTCTAAAACCCTTCAACTTGACTCTTCAAAACTTGATCAAATCTGATCATAGGAAGCTAAAAATGGACATGTGTACTCACGTATGACGGGTAAGTAAGGTCACAAAGTGATTTTGCATGGAAATGAGCAGGCTCCAAAATGTAACTCTTCAAAGTAAAACCCTCGTGTCGACGTGCAAAGATGAATTTCTGGGTGTTAAAATTGATTTTGCATACAAAAAGCCTGAAATATTTTGAAAAAAATAGTTGGAATTTTCAGTTCCAACAGAGCCCAC
Organism: Cunninghamia lanceolata; assembly: GCA_027924645.1. NCBI lineage: Eukaryota > Viridiplantae > Streptophyta > Pinopsida > Cupressales > Cupressaceae > Cunninghamia > Cunninghamia lanceolata. Next base: position 8,020,037 of record BSBN01000738.1, read on the forward strand.
TCTTTTAACAATACATTATGATACTTGTTAATATCGAGCCCAAGAAAATCATCAACCAATGCATACAATATAAGATGGATTAATAGAGAATAATACTTGAACCTTCCATCATATATCTTGAAATTAGTAAATTGTTCATGCATTTGATCTGATATGTAGGTTGACCAATCATAGCATATGGGGTAGTATTTTGCATTCATATTAACAACCACAACAATATGGTGGGCATCTACTAGTCTGCTACTCTCCTCCCCAGGAGCTTTGAAAATCATATCAACAAAATCTATGGCCCAAGTCTAAAATTCACTAATAGGAATGGGAAGTTTATCTCTAGTTCTAAGGTGCTTGTTAGCACTTAAGAACGTGGGTATAATTTTCTTTCTGTAGAAATATCTATTATCATAGTATTCCTCTCCCATCTTCGTCATATTGATAGTCTTTATATTCTCTATCTTTCCCATCCCAAAGGCTTGAGCATTAGACATAGGAATTAGGTTCACCATTATCTTTCCATTGATGTTAATAATACACTTGTGTGCAAAGTCATATCTTTCTATAGACCACTACAATTTCTGGGACCAAATAAACTTCAGGCACAGTGATTTTGGCTAATCCTACATGCCACTAATTACATAGGGTGGATGGGGATATTTCTTACCTTGAACCTTTAAGTACATTGTTTCTACAGAGAATTGTGTTTTTGGCTCTCAAACTCCCCTTAATTTATATTCCACCCTTGATTCAGGATCATACGTGCATTAGGGACAATTGGTGCCTACATATGTTATCTCTCTCCCGTCTTGTTTTATTAAATGGTTAAATCATATGTTGATTGTATATATTGGATAAATGATTTAATTAAAATGTGATCTTCAAATGTAAATCTTATGACATTGGATGATTTTATCTTTCTGTTTGATTATTGTTATCTATTGGGAAGATGCACATAATGTTTGATTGAAGTCTGCAAGTATATGTAAAATTTGAATGGTGGTTAATTAGAGATGGTGTACATGGTTTTTTTTTTTAATTTTGTGAACTCATCTTACTTAGTGTAGAGTAAGAGGACAAGATATTGAAACTCGTGAAACCAGTATCTGAATTGGTCACAATTTTGGATCCCCTATGTGTTAGACCTATAAATGTGTCTTTCTTGGGTGACTATTTATTGTCATTTGTGCATTTGCCTGTATAAGCAAAGGATTAATTGTCTTGGCAAAATGGTATTAGAATAATTGAAAAGAGAAAGTATTTGATAAGTTATGTGATTTTGAGAAAATCTTAAATTAATTTCGAAATGCATGTTTATTGTGTTCACTAGATATTTAATATGTTTTGAGTTGAAAGGATAATAAGTTATACCTTAGTCAAAAAGGTCTTATGCATTATTATATTGCATGCAAAAAGAAATTTAAATTAGTTTAATTGCATAAGGGAATATAAAATGTTATATAATTGAAATTTAAATTATATGCTAAGGTTAATGGAAATGCATTAGCTATTTTACTTATTTGAAATATATTAGCTTTTTGAATTTTGAATTAAAATATCTGTTTGAAAAAGAAACAATTTGAATGTGAAAATAGAAAAAGGTAAAGGGATATTTTATTTCTAGGTTTTCGTCTTATATAGAAGAATACCCTAGGTGGTGGTTTACACCACAAGTTTGTCGATGTATAGACAAAGCAATGTTTAATAAAACCAACAAATAACACTATTTCTTGATAATGAAACAATATTACTAGGTTTTAAAGCAATGGAGGAGGCTACAAACTCCTTGAGAGCCAAATCTATATGTAAACAACTCCAAACACTTGGAAGAGAGCCTCCACAATGCACAATCTACAAGTAGAAATCCCACAAAGATAAAATAGAAGGCACTACAATTTAGAAGAGCACCAAAATCACCAATAGCTTATGTTGTCAGAGCCAAGAGAGCGTTTCCTTCAATAATCTGTAGTATTTTTGAAAGTGAGATTTTTCCCCCAAATCTTGTTTTGCCCTGAAGGAATGAGAAATCAGAGAGGGTTGGGTACACTTACAAGGGTCATTTCACTATCGCATGAGCATTATCATCGATACAATTAAGTGGCAAGGTTGGAGAATCAACCATTTACATTTTGGAATCTTCAGGATGTCAGTGCATCTCACAGATGTTTGTGCATCACTCTTACATCATCAAAAAATTACTAATATTCAATACGTGTTCTCAGAAAATTAAGAGAAATAAATGCGTGATACGATTGGCAAACCTTGGTGAGGGGTAAAATAGGCCAAGGTTAGGCTCAAGTGGCTCTAGAAACATACTACAGGAGTGGACACCAAAGTTAGTCAAAACACAATGTGAAATTGTGAGAGTACGCAATTTTCTACATTATATGTTTCCCCCACTTAGCAGGATGATGACACTAAGTGTTAAGCTATGCTAAAGTATAGAAATTGAAATATTGAAAGCAAATAAGCATGTAAAGGATACCCAAAATGATATTCTAAAGGCTTAAAAAAAATCTCGGTGGAAGAATGATGCCCCAAAACTAGAAATCTGCAAAACCACAACATTAGGTATTGTAATCCTGGAAAACCACTTTGTTAGAAACCAAATAATCCCGCAAGATCAAAATGTGTTAGTTCAAAATCAAAGCTAAAATAGAGAAATTCTAAAATATTTGAGCAAAATGATATGAGAAGAAAATGAGTTAGAGTGAAAAAAAGGGTGGACGTATGCCCTGTTGTGTTTGTGTCTATTAGTGGAAAGGTAGAAACAGGGAGAGAAATCCACCACATTGAATTTTTTTAAGGGTGATGAATATGCCATCTGTAGGGTTATTTAGTAGAATAACACTAGAGGGAAGAGGATATGATAGGAAAGAGGTTGAACCAAGATTCCAACACAACAAATGATGTGAAAATCAAAGTTCACAGGCCCAAGTTGTGAAGGTTTTGTGAGAGGGGTGCTGTAGAAATTTAAAAATTTAGAAAATTTACTATAAATTGTAAGAATTTTTCAAATTTACTATTCATTTGAATTTACCTCATTTAGATATTTTTGAGCACTCGAGCACCTTAGAGATCTAGAATGCCATGCAAAGAAGCTTTATGAACACCAAGGTTGGATACCCTAAGGGAGCACATCAAGAAGGTCTTGCCATGCATGAGGTGAGTGAAAGTTTTGAATTTTAAATTCTTAATTTCTCATTTTTCGTGCTAGATGGGGCCCACGTAGAGTGTTGGTGTCCCATCTAGGCACTAGATCCTTGGGGCACGTTGGCATCCTTAAGGTGCATTTGGGTGGGTGCGCTAGCATCTAAAAAAGGTGCTAGGATCTGAAGGATGCATTGACGTTTGGAGCCGCTAGCATCTTTAGGAACTTAGATAAATTTTATATTTTTGAGTTCAAAATTTTATAAATGATGATGTGGAACTGACATAATTTTGTTTTCATGAATGTAGTATTCGTTGATGATCTGGGAGCACATTGGTAGCTTGATCTATGCATTGTTGTGGTACCACCTCAATGCACTGAGCTAGTAGGATATTGCATTGCTATGTACAATGGGTGTATATTGAGTATACATGATGCCAAAGATGTGGTTTCATCATCACATGTTGATGGAATTGATGGAGAGGTGGGACATAAATGCCTCTATCTTTCATCTACCAATGGGAGAGATGATGGTCACCCTAGAGGATGTACATTGGATTCTATGATTATCAGTATGAGGCCATATAGTGTCAATTATCGAGCAATGATTACTGACCTATGTCTAGGAGGGACAAAGGTAGGCGATCGACCAAATCATCCTTGGAGACCCTTCAGGGAATATTCATTTATGATGGTTGGAGCAGGGAGCAACGATGATCCCTTTGGTATGCCACATTCTTATCACTACCATCGCCCTGTGCATTGCACTGGACGGGCAAGGCACACAACTTTATGGCGGCCTTGTTCATACCATCAGGGCGATGAAGGATCATCAACCGGTGTTCACATGGAGTCAGAGCATGCTTGCCCATCAATATCATGACATGGGCCGCAACGTGCACTACAAGGGCCACAACTTGATGACCTACACATTTCCATAGGTGTAGACTTTTGAGCACATTAGATGCACTTGACTAATGGGGGTACCCACAATTATCATATAGGTAGCACCACAAGCCCACACCTACACCTTGAGGAGGCCATGGTAGTTTGGTGATATGTTGTTTTGGAGGTAGATATTTGATCATCTCTAGAGTACTGATGTTATTTGGAGGCCCTTTCAGGGCATGCAAGCATGGAAAGGGAACATACGACAACTCACACAGATGTAGAGGGATCGATTGTTATTCGATCACCTTGATCTAATTATCATTTCATTCTACTACCGACAAGCGATGCGACAATTTAGGAAGATACATGATATTCCTATAGCAGTGCTAAAATACGTGTGCTCACATTGCAACACGGTGAGACCAGGGGACTAGCCTCGTCCCACTATAGCAAATGTGGAGCTAAGTGATCCCAACAATGAGGAGTAGGATGCAACATAGATTTCTAATGACGATGACATGGGGGTGACCCTGACATTTGCAGGATGGTGGGTCGGACCATGGCTAGTTCCTATCTTCCCCCATGATACACCGGCTAGAGATCCTTAACTACTAACATAGCCGAGGAAGGAGGAGGAGAGGAGCTAGTGAGTGATGATGATGAGGAGGAGCCCACACAAACATAGGTGGGGAGGTAATAATATAGGGATGAGGGTGGTGTCATGGAAAAGGAGAGGCTTAGAGCCCAACCTTGAGTGACATAGACACCACCATCAGCCAGTGGCAGACTGATTCAGAGGAAGTGAGGGGAGTTGAGCAGTGTAGTTTCTACAAGGCTCTCCTCAATACCAATGACAAGGAAAACGATGGCATTTATTAGCATGCCTAGAATTACACCTGTTAAGTGAGTGGCTCTGTTAGATCCAGATTGGTAGATCGGCAACCTAGGTGAGAATTTAATTTTTACATTGTGACTTGAGTAGAACACTAGATGTTGATTTGATATGATAAGAGATTCGATTACATCTTTGTTTGACTTTTGCAATGCACACACATGAGTGGCTCAACTATATAGGTTGATTCATTGTGAAGATGGTACCCACTGTACAGCTTGAGCAAGTAGCGCGGGCCAGTTATAGGCCTCAAAAGACTACTGTGAGACATGGATATATTTGAGCCTGTAGCACACTTGAGGGCTGCATATGAGGATCGTTGGGTCTATATAGATCGAGCCACTACTAAGGTTATGTCCATTATTGTGAAGCGAGACCAGGCAGTTGGCCAGGTCACAACACTCATGACAGAGTGCACGTGACGCTCTTTAGAGCCAGCTAGATCGTATGAGGGAAGACCTACAGAGGGTTAAAAAAAACCAACCATAGATATAGATCACCTGAGGGTACATGGCTTGATGGTCGAGGTAGACAGGTTGTGAGTCAAGGTGACCCAACTACAACAGACTTGAGTTGTGTCTCACAGTGGAGGTAGCAAAGTTGAGAGGCATGGTGAGGTGTCTACAAATGTGAAGTGGATCTCATACCTATTCACAACCTTCTATACAACAACCACCACTGGGACCAGAGGGATCAGGTAGCCATGTCCTTTAGGAGTGATGCAAATTTTTGTATGTAGTATTTTGACACTCACCACATTTTGATACAGTGGTGATTTTGTATATGATGTATCATGACACTAATTATATATGAGATTTTGACACTTTGTTCGATATGTTTGTGTTATGAAATTTGGTATGTTTTGCATATGTTATTGGAATTGTTTAATTAAATGCTATTAAGATCTAATTAATTAATTAAACAACTTAATAAAATTATTTAATTAAATACTAAAATGATCTAATGAAACAATGATTGATTAAATTTACCCAATTATATAATGAAGATCTAATTGGTAAATTATGATGAAAGTTGTTTAATTAAATACTATGAAAGATCGAATTAAACAACTTAAAAGAGATTAATTAATTATTTTCACAATTAAATAATCTGCATGGTAAAGGGAATGAGGTAATTTCCATTATAAATGAAAATTACTACTAACATTCAAGACAACGTGAATTGTGTCGAAAGTATAAACAAGTGTAACAAATAATGTAAAGTATGTTATGATACTAAACAAATGAATGCATTGTGTTTTAAATAAAAGAAAATGCATATTTAGAAAATACACAATTTTGAAATAAATCATAAAACTCAATGATTGTGTTAATGATAGAATGACATAAGATAAGCAAGAATAAATTCCTAAGAATAAATTTGCTACTTGAATGTCACTTAAAGAAATGATTTTAAGATAAAAACAACATAGATGAATAGCATTAATGGGCTCTTTGAGAGGATTACCATCCATTGTGGAAAGACCATATGTGTCGGATCCATATATCGAGGTGACTGTTAGGATTATGGTGCCATCAACCTTGTAAATCCTATGTATTTAATTACTCCTAATATTATTTTTTAATCATTCACAAGGGATGAAATATTCACCAAGTAGAGATCTTGTTTTGGCCACATGTTTGATCTTGGTACCTGACGGATGATGGTTATCCAAGGGGGTGCAGGGGGTACCCCCCTACGAGGTCCAAGGGCCGCGTGCCCCAATGGGGGTCCGGGTTCAATGCCCCCAGAAGCCACATTTTATATATAAATTTCTATTGTAAATCTAGATCGTTCATCATTAAGTCACAGATCTGACGGTAGAGGTTATGTTGGCTTTTCTTCCCCTAGAAGGTGACCCCTTTATGAGGATATTGTATTACGACTATTTTGTAGTAGAGAGTTCAGACTAGAAAATAGACATTGTTGGATTAAAGACAAAAGAGGAGATTGATAGTGTTGTATTGTAAACTCTATTGAAGTTAACATAGACTACTGCATCTCTTCTTGTGTGGAGTTTTTTCCCAAAAGGGTTTCTCCATGTAAACATTGTGTTATGTGTTCAGTTCTCCTATTCCTTTATTTCATTGTATTGCCGATTTGATTTCTTATAATCTCCATTCGGTTATGTACTAGATTAATAGTTACATTTGTAATTAGATTTCCATTCTATAGTTGTTCACCTTCATTTCTAATATTTGGTATCAGAGCCTGGCTAGTTCTGTGTCTTGGGTTGAAGTGTGAGGGTTTTTTGAGCTATAGTGGGAGTTCTAGTTGAACTTATTTTTTAGATTTGTGTAGAAGCCATGGTTGCATCCTCATCCCCATTGGACATTGAAAAATTCAATGGAATGGGCTATGAGTTGTGTGTCATCCCACAATAATGGGTTACACTTTTTAGCCAAACTTGACATTGAAATCAACATTTTGAACTAAATCTTCACTTTCGGACACCTATAGGCACTAAACCGTTAGGAAGTTGAAGATGATGTGAACTAGTGATTTGTGAGATTTTGTTTGTAGATTCTAAATATATTTTCTTAAAAAAATTTGGAGTTAAATTGTAAAATTTTTTTGCGTCTCCTTTGATAACTAGTTTTTAATAGTAAACAACACTTTTTTAAAGTGATGTGTATTCCGTAGCACATAATTTTTTTTCTACAATAGATAAAATTTTGATACTTTTGAATTTAGATTGGTAACATCGATATATAGGGCGTGCATTTGGTTTCATAATGTTTTGTTGAATATTTTTTTAAATAAGTTTTAAGTCAAACCAATTATAATTTAGACATAGGCGTATTCTGTAAATCATAACTTTTTCTGTATGTACCGAAATTTAATTTTTCTTTTTTTTGTTGAAACAAGGACATCAATACCTAGGGCATAGATATTTTTCAGAATTTTTTTTCACTAATTTACTAATTTTCCATGTGTGTAGAACAGAGAACTTAATGTTCAGTGAAAAACCTGCATTCACAAGAAATAAAAAATAAATATAATAATCAAATTAAATATATTTAAAATTATACTTTTTGGGAAGCTTATAATAAGGACTACATACTTACAAAACATAAATTTTAAAAGAATGCCTTTGATCCCCCAAAAGGTAAATTAAAAGTGGGTTTTTATCAGCATTTTGATAGGTGTAGAGAAGACTCCATTATAGGTATGGTTTAAAACTAGCGGAGTTCTATCCAAGGGGGTTTGAATCTAAGTGGGTTTGATCAAAGCCTCTTCAATTAAAATCCTTTAAATGGAACCTTTCAAGGGTTAAATTATTATATTTTATAAAAATATGTGATTTCAGCCAAAATCAGGATATCCCAGAAAGTGTAATCTATTATTTTGACTTATACTTTGTGGAAGCTAAAAATGGAGGATTTCCTTGAATATAGGACAATGGTTTGTTGTATCAAGAGAAAGGAAACTCGATGATGTCAATCAAGATGAGTGGGACAAATTGGACAAAAGGCAAGAGGAAAAATCCAATTATGCTTTGTAGATTCTGTCCTATTGAATGTCTCTTCTGAGAAGACTTCACATGCTTTATAGAAGCGGTTGGGCGAAATCTATCAAGCCAAGAACCTGATAAATAAGATGTATCTCAAAAGAAAGTTATTTTTCCTTAAAATGGAGGGTGATTCGATAGCTGAGAATTTGAATACATTTAATTTGATTCTGAGTCAGTTAGCTTCTGTGGATGTTAAAATAGATGAGGAAGATAAGTGTATTAAACTTCTTTGTTCTTTTCCAGAGTCTTGGGAGAATTACATTCTTGCTTTCACTACTAACCTCGAAGATCCAAAGATAGATGCCCTTGTTGTAACTCTGTTGTCACAGGAGATGAGGAAGAAGGCTATGGATAGCTCAGTGGATGCTCTTAATGTCAGGGAAGGTCTAAGGAAAGAGGACCAAAATGAGATCAGAAGAGGCCTAAGGAATCAAAAGGCTGGTCTAAAACTCATGGGAAGAAGAATAGAGTTAAGTGTTGGAACTGTAGCAAGAAGGGGCATGTGAAGAAAGAATGTAGAAACCCAAAGAAGCAGTGGGATTCCTCTATAGAAAAGTCCTCCAATGCAGGTGATGAAGTTTTACTTTATGCATGTAATGTTATGTCTAATGAATAGTGGTTGATTGACTTAGGTTGCTCGTATCATATGACTCCTCATGAGGAGTGGTTCTCCACATATGAGAAATATGATGGAGGTAATGGTTACCTTGGGGACAACTCTACATATCCAATTGTTGGTGAGGGAAAGGTATAATTGTGTTTCAGTGATGGGAGGATTAAAATCCGCCCTGCTATTTTACATATTCTTGGATTGGCTAGAAATCTTATCTCTATTTTGAAGTTGAATGGTTCAGGAATGCATGTAACATTTAAAAGGCATGGTTGCAAATTAGTGAGAGGAAGCTTGGTGGTAGCCAGGGGAACAAGGATGGGAACTTTGTTTAGGCTTGAGGCTACTACAGTTTGTAGATCCACTAATGTAACTGAAACTACTGAAAATACATGTATGTTGTGGCACCGCAGATTGGGCCACATAAGTGAAAGTGTTTTAAAAATAATTATAAATAAAAAGTTGTTGGATGGTTTCTCCTATTCTAATGAGCACTTTGATTTCTATGAGCATTGTGTGTTTGGTAAGCAAAACATAAATTATTTTCCTTTAGGAAGCAATAGAGCAAACAAGAAATTATGAATTATTCATTCAGACGTGTTTGGACTTGTGAATCTTGATTCTATTAGAAAATCTCATTATTTCATTACCTTCATTGATGAAGCATAAATCTAAAGTTTTCACTAAATTTAAGGAATTTAAAGTCTTAGTAGAAAACCAATCAAGACTTAAGATCAAAATATTAAGATCTGATAATGGAGGTGAATATTGCTCTAAGGAATTTGAGAGTTCTGTAAGCATACAAGTATCATAAGACAAAAGACAACTCCATATATACACCACAACAAAATGGTGTTGCAGAATGGATGAACCAAACAATAATGGAAAGAGCCAGAAGTATGTTAAGTGATGCACAATTGGATAAATGCTTTTGGCAAGAAGTTGTGAGTACAACTTATTACTTGTTAAATAGATCTCCTTGTAAGGCTCTTGATTTGACACCTTGTGAAGTGTGGATAGGTAAGAAACCTTCTATTTCACATTTAAGGGTTTTGGTTGTAAGGCTTTTGTTCATGTGCCTAAGTAAAAGTGATCTAAGTTGGACCCAAATGCACATAAATACATCTTTATTGGATATGGTGAGAATGCAAAAGGTTATAAGCTTTGGGATCCTCTAACCAAAAAAGTTATCTTTTCTAGAGATGTGATTTTTAGTGAACTTAGATTTATTTTTGATCCTGTACAACTACAAGAAAAAGAAAGGAAGAGGATAGTGCATTTTTATTTACAACAAGAAAATACACATCAAGAAGAACAAAATGATGGATTAGGGGATGGAGAAGAAGAAGAACATTCAAGTGAAATTTTAGATGAGGAAGACTTTGTTGTTACAGAAGAAGTTGAGTATACAGAAGAACATGAGGAAGAATCTCTCACTCCACCCTCGAGAAGATCCAAAAGACAATGGAACCTAGTTGATAGGTATAACCCATTGTGTATTTGCTTTATTAAGTATTGACGATGAACCTAGATCCTATAGGGAAGCTATTCATGCAGATAATAGTGAGTCTTGGCAACTAGCCATGCAGGAAGAGATAATGGCTTCAGACTCGTGTCACCTAGGATCTTGTATGTTTGCCCAAAAGAAGAAATGCCATATGATGTAAGTGGGTCTTCAAGAAGAAGTTTGGAGTAAACAGTTCATTATAAAAGTACAAGGCTAGACTGGTAGCCAATGACTACTCCCTGAGAAGGAGTCAATTTTGGTGAAATTTTCTCTCTTGTTGCTAAATTATTTTCTATTAGATTTATTTTATCCATTACTACAGCTTATGATTTTTAAATTGAGAAAATGGATGTTAAGACTGCATTTTTGCATAGAGATCTGGAAGAAGAAATTTATATGCAACAACCTATAGGTTTTGAGGTAAAAGGGAAAGAACACTGGGTATGCAAGTTAAAAATATCTCTTTATGGTTTAAAATAGTTCCCCAGAATGTGGTACTAGAAGTTTGATTCATTTGTTTTGAAGTTGGGCTTTGTTAGAAGTGTAGAGCATCACTATGTTTACATTTGATGTATTAATGATGATATTTTGATTATTGCCTTGTATGTGGATGATATGTTATTTTTCGATAACACCAAGGGTATGATCAGTGAGTTGAAAGCTCAACTTTCAAGTGCATTTGACATGAAGGATCTAGGGGTAGCCATGTATATTCTAGGAATAGAAATCAAAAGGGATCATGGTAACATAAAGCTTTGGTTATCACAAAGTAAGTATGTGAATAGTATTTTGCATAGATTTAGCATGTAGGATTGCAATCTAGTTAGAATTCCTTTGTCGATTGGTACTAAGATTTCATTAGATATGTCTCATAAGGATGAAGATGATTTAGAGGATATGTCTGATGTGCCATATGTTAGTATTGTAGGAAGTTTGATGTATGCAATGGTTTGCACTAGACTAGATATTGCCCAAGCGGTGGGAGTTTTGAGTAGGTTTATGTCTAACCCTGGTAGACAACTAAACATGACTATGAATGATATAGTAAGTACAGTGATCAATTTTGTATAATATGGTATGATTTCCTTGTGATAGAACAACAATCAAGAGTTTATATGATATGTTTTGAAGGGAGTTTACGAAGGTAGCAAGAGGAAGACGAACATGGTTTAATGAATAAGACAAAACCATAATTGAGCTATTAACAACATATGAATAAGACAAAACATCTTAGTATGTAAAGTGGTGTGATTTACATGTTAAGAGATATGAGTCAAAACAAAAGGTGTGATTGACATTAAGAGACCAATGATCATCAAAGATGAGATGCGATTAGTATATGTGATGTGATGTGATCTTTCAAGGAAAGGCATCGATCAAGTCTAAAAGAAGTACTTGTTATTTAAGTGATTTAATTTAATGAAGTAGTGAGATCTGAAAAGAGGTATTATTCCATTGTGAAAGGGTGTGTCTTTATGTGAATCACCTCCTTTGAGAAGCTATATTAGGAAGATAGAGATGTGACTCCAAATTAAGCAATTTCAATGAATAAAATCTAATGTGAAGAGCAAATCTAGAAGAGATAAAGGTAGAAAAATGAAGTGCAATTCAGATTCATTTTAAGAGGAAGGACATGTTATTGAATTTAAAGAATATGAGAAAAATTATATGAAGAATTAGAGGAAATCTTTGTGAATGATATATGTAGAAATTTATGTGAAAGCATTGCACTATTACGATCAAATTTATGAAGAAAAAATGATATACATAGTGACCAAAATTTGAAGGAAGACATTGACAAAGTTTTGGATCAGCTTTGTGAAAGATATTGTGCATGATAGTGATTAGATTTGGAAGGAAGATTGTGCATGATTGTAATCAGATTTGCGAAAGATATTGTGCATGATAGTGATTAGATTTGGAAGGAAGATTGTGCATGATTGTAATCAGATTTGTGAGAGAAGGTTGTTGTATAGATTGGATCAGATTTATGGAAAAAGAGTGTTCGTCAATTGAATCAGATTTGTGAAGAAAGGATTGCGCGTAGAGTGTGATTAGATTTGTGTTTGGATCAGGTTTGTAAAGGAAACACATACATTACCTAGAGTTAGAAAGTGTGATCAAACTTGTGTGAAGAAGCATACTATATGAACCATTAAAGGATTAATAGGTTGGAGCCTAGCAAATAGAGGTTGGAGCCTCTTGCTAGGTTGGAGCTCAGTCTGTGTGGGGATTGGAACCTCCAATAGGTTGGTGCCTATAATTCTATCAAGTGGAGATTGGTGTCTCTTGTGAGTTGGAGCTCACAGAAGAAGAATTGTAAGAGGAGTGGGTTGGTGCTCATAGAAGAAGAAATCAATATATATAAGCAATAATTTGTCGGGGTCCAACATTCAACAATCCTAAGGTGAGGAAAGATAGAGCTACATTAGCTCAAATCAACCTATTGGATGGTGGACATGACATAGAAAATATACAATAGCGTTGAACATGCTTTCCATTCACCCACTTTCACAAGTTGTTAGTTCCTATGTTGCAAAGAGGAATTAGTTCACATACAACTTCATTCAATCAGTCAAAAAAAACATGCTTACAGTTTCTCAACAAGTAGAGAAGTTGGTGGCCATGCATAGTGCCTTGTAACTTCAAAACTGATAGACTCCTAAGTATTATCAGACTTCAGCTACACATTAGGATGTTGATCCCAAAAATGCCATGTTAGGACTAGGTGTCATTCACCTTGCAAGTCCTAAGTCTTGTAATTGTAATTTAATTATGTAGACAATAAATAATGTTTAGTCTCCAAACATCATGGGATGGAGCTAGGATGGACACCCATGTGAGGGAGGAGATTTATTAATTATTTATTTATTCTTGGGATACTGGGGATATTATGTAAAAAGGCATTTAATAGGGAGGTTACAAAGAATTGGTCAAGATTGTGAATTATAAGATCTTTCTTAATTGGTGCTATGACAAGGCAATCAATGCCCCAATGGAGTGCCTAGGATTGAGATCTTGGTTAATTTCAATTTGTTATGACGAAGTTTGTGACATCTATGACATGTAAGGGGTGTGTAAGAGGTGTAAAGGGAGTTACATACTATCCCAGAATGTCTGACCATGACCATAGGAGCTTTGGATTTTTTGTCATAGCTTATGGTTTTGGATACCACTTGATGGTTTTTTTGTTTTTGATTTTCCTATATATTAGAGGCATGGGATAGCAGATTGTATGGTATTTTATAGGCACTCTTATGCAATTGATCTACTATCAGAGGGATAAGTGAATTATATTTTTGTAATTCATCTCTTGACATAATACAAACTTGGGTCTCTTTGGGGTGTATTTTTCTCGCAAGGATTTCTTGACGTATATCAACTGTAACAGTTTGTCTTTTATGATTTTGTTGGTTTGTTATATTGCTTCTCCAATATTTCATTGACATAAGTTAAATCATTTAATCACAAAGCAATCGAATTAAACTATATGTCGTTCATTATTTTCATTGTGTCATTTATCCTATTTTTCAACATTTGGTATCAAAGCTTCAACTAGATTGTAGAAGGGGGTTCCTTTCTTAAAATGTTGTTAGGTTTTTGTCATTGCATTTGAGTACGTTTTAGTGGTTTTGCAAATCTGAGTGTGTTTAGAGAAACCATGACAAGCACATCACAGTCATAGATTAAAAAGTTCAATGGCTCTAGTATAAGTTGTGGAAACTAAAATGGAGGATCTCTTGGAAGAGAGAGATCAATGAAGAGCTATGACACATAAGGATAAGCCTACATGTATGTCTAATGGACATTAGACAAAGATGGACAAAAAGGCTTGAGGGACAATACGGTTGTCTCTTTGATTTAGTCCTCCCAAATGTCTCTGAGGAGACTACTACACATAATATATGGAGAAGGATTGGTAAGATTTATTAAACAAAGAGTCCGGTAAACAAGTTTTATTTAAAAAGAAAATTGTATGCCTTAAAAATCAAGGAGACTTTGTAGCCAAGCATTTAAATGCATGTTAATCTCTTTTTGAGATAGCTAAGAAGCATTTAATCCATGGATGAGGGTGCCAAGGATGCACTACATGTATGGGGTAGATCCAAAGGGAAACGTGGCAAGAAAAAATGGGACAAGGAGACGTCTAAGTCAAAAGGATGGTCTAAAACCCAAAATAAGAGTAGTAAAATGTCGAAATTGTGATAAATAAGGACATGAGTATTATGAAGATTCCTCTAATGACAAATCCTCCAGTAATGAAAATGATTCTTTGAGTATTTGTGCTAACATTTCTAGCAATGACTCATGGCTTGTTGACTTAGGTTTCTTGTATCACATGACTCCTCATAAGAAGTCGTTTTCTTCATACAAATCATATGATGGTAGTGAGGTGTTTCTTGGTGACAATAGTTCACATCAAATTGATGGCAAAGGTGTCATGTCCCTATAATGATTTATAATTGAATTGTTTAGTTAAAATATAATATATAATATATTTATTTAAAATATATTATTAATATGTATTATTTAAATAATATTTATTTAAAACAATTAACAAGATATATATTATTATATTTATAAATAACACATGTAAACAATAATAATATATTATAAATATATCTAATAATATAAATATAAATAATATAATATAAATAATATAAAATAAATAATATATTATTTATAATATAAATGATATAATATAAATAAACTATGTTAAGGGAGTTACGTATGGTTAGAACTAGTTTTACAACAGCTCATAGAAGAGAAAAACATAAAGTAATAAAAATTATAAAAGGGTAAGTATGTCTTTTACCACCAGGGATAATAAATATCCCTTGAAAGGGAAATAAATAAAGGCTGTGGGATAGAAAGAAAAGAAGATGGGCAATAAATAAATAATATCTCATAAATAAATATATTTAGATCCGCATTATATTTATATATATTTCTGAGTCATAACTAGAAAAGATATCATAAATATATATAGAGAGGAATTATTCAAATAAAAATAAATATAATAATAATAATAATAATAATAATAATATATAATAGTAAATATATATTTATTTATTGCATAATATAAGGGCATTCATATATGGAATTGAGCCTCTTGAGAAGATGTCGATCTCATAATAAGGAGTGCTTAACTAATACAAACAAATATAATATTAACCGGCCCCTCTAACAAAAGGGGAAATGACTAGAAAAAGGAAGGAAAAGAATAAATATCTACCACATCCAAAAAGGTACCTACAAATTGTTTAAACAATAGGTAAGTATTTTAATATATTTAATTATTAAGATGTAATATATCTATATATGTGGGTGTAAATATATATATATATACAATAATATTAATAACATATATAATAATACAATATAGAGATATTATTAATATTATAACAAATATTATAATATATAAATATTAAAGAATATGCAAAAGAGAATAGAATCCAGTGAGCAGATTCAACAAGACAAGTAGCATAAAGAGGTACGTGCACTTTCCTTATTAATAGGTTAGGCAATATAAATGTTGTAGAAAAATAATATGAATATAAATGGACTGTCAAGTTAATTGATATAATTATGATGTTAATATAAATAAATGCACTTAGACAAAACTATGAATGTGCATAAACTAATATAATGAATAAATGTAATGATATATGATCAATATTAATATAAGGCATCTTGTGTTAAATGCCAATAAGAACAATTATGATATTTATTAAATCAAATAAAAAGATAAGTTGGCGGTATGCTTGGAGCTGACTCAGACTCTCCCTTTAACGCCTCTATCACCTCTAAGGTATGACGTAGTTGAGATAGTTTATTTTAGCCTAGGTATCTCTCGACTGGATGTAAGTCCCTCGACCAAGTGATGAGGAACCCCGTGTGTGGGTGAAATCCTTGGGCCTAGGAGAACTCGTAAGAGTTGCTCTACGGATGGTGACTCTCGTCTGGATGAGGTACTCCATGTGTGAGTGAAATCCCACGAGCCAAATGGTGAGGGACTCCGTGTGTGAGTGAAACCTTTGGGCCTCCGTAAGAGATGGAACTATTTCCTTAATGAAATCATACTTGGTGATCTAGAGCTGGTTAATGCAAGTGATAACAATGAATAATGTGAATGTGCTTATAAATTGAAAATGTCTTAATGCATTATATGAACTTAATGTGAATATAATCTAACATGTGATAGTCTTAATGAATTTATATTGAAATAAAAGATGAATCCAATACTAATGTTCTCTTTTACTAAGTCAAAATTGTGTAAGGTTGAGAAAAATTTCGGCTTATTAGAAGGGGACATTACAGTGGTATCAGAGCAGAAGATTCTGCCATCCTGTGAATAATAGTTAAAAAATAAAAATAAAAATAAAAAGCAGTCATCCTGCCATCCTTGAATAATAGTTATAAATAAATAAATAAATAAAAATTAAAAAAAAAAATCAATGAAAATTGTAGGTATGAATTTAATGGTGTTTAATACATTGCTAAAATATTTTAAAAAAATATATATCTATGATGCAACATTAAAAAATTAAAATGTACTAAATATGTTATGATGCAATATAAAAAAAAATTAGAATTTACTTACAAATATGTAATAAATAATAGTAAATAAGGGTTAAAAATAAAACAACTCTTAATATATACATATTAAGACATGTCTATTTAGTTCTTATAAGTTATATATTTTCAAAGTTATTATTTTATGGCATTATAGTTTATTAGCTATATTAATTTGTTACATTCTATAGCGGTTATTTTATTGGTTAGTGTAATGTTATTTGATATAAAGGAAATTTAATAAATTATAATGTTATTAAATATTAGTTTAAGATACCTACTTATAGTTGCTTGAGGACAAGCAATCTTGAGTGGGGAGGGTTGTCATGTCCCTATAATGATTTATAATTGAATTGTTTAGTTAAAATATAATATATAATATATTTATTTAAAATATATTATTAATATGTATTATTTAAATAATATTTATTTAAAACAATTAACAAGATATATATTATTATATTTATAAATAACACATGTAAACAATAATAATATATTATAAATATATCTAATAATATAAATACAAATATTCTTATATTTATCTTATATTATAATATAAATATAAATAATATAATATAAATCATATATCATTTATTATGATATAATATAAATAATATAAAATAAATAATATATTATTTATAATATAAATGATATAATATAAATACAAATAATATAAATAAACTATGTTAAGAGAGTTACGTATGGTTAGAACTAGTTTTACCACAGCTCATAGAAGGGAAAAACATAAAGTAATAAAAATTATAAAAGGGTAAGTATGTCTTTTACCACCAGGGATAATAAATATCCCTTGAAAGGGAAATAAATAAAGGCTGTGGGATAGAAAGAAAAGAAGATGGGCAATAAATAAATAAATATATTTAGATCCGCATTATATTTATATATATTTCTGAGTCATAATTAGAAAAGATATCATAAATATATATAGGGAGGAATTATTCAAGTAAAAATAAATATAATAATAATAATAATAATAATATATAATAGTAAATATATATTTATTCATTGCATAATATAAGGGCATTCATATATGGAATTGAGCCTCTTGAGAAGATGTCGATCTCATAATAAGGAGTGCTTAACTAATACAAACAAATATCGAGTATCATCAAAGTTTAATAATATTAATTTATTAAGGGTGGTGACAGGTGGTAAATTGCATCCCTTCAAACTTATAAATATTAACCGGCCCCTCTAACAAAAGGGGAAATGACTAGAAAAAGGAAGGAAAAGAATAAATATCTACCGCATCCAAAAAGGTACCTGCAAATCGTCTAAACAATAGGTAAGTATTTTAATATATTTAATTATTAAGATGTAATATATCTATATATGTGGGTGTAAAAAAATATATACAATAATATTAATAATATATATAATAATACAATATAGAGATATTATTAATATTATAACAAATATTATAATATATAAATATTAAAGAATACGCAAAAGAGAATAGAATCCAGTGAGCAGATTCAACAAGACAAGTAGCATAAAGAGGTACATGCACTTTCCTTATTAATAGGTTAGGCAATATAAATGGACTGTCAAGTTAATTGATATAATTATGATGTTAATATAAATAAATGCACTTAACTTAGACAAAACTATGAATGTGCATACACTAATATAATGAATAAATGTAATGATATATGATCAATATTAATATAAGGCATCTTGTGTTAAATGTCAATAAGAACAATTATGATATTTATTAAATCAAATAAAAAGATAAGTTGGCGGTATGCTTGGAGTTGACTCAGACTCTCCCTTTAACCCCTCTATCACCTCTAAGGTATGACGTAGTTGAAATAGTTTATTTTAGCCTAGGTATCTCTCAATTGGATGTAAGTCCCTCGACCAAGTGATGAGGAACCCCGTGTGTGGGTGAAATCCTTGGGCCTAGGAGAACTCGTAAGAGTTGCTCTACGGATGGTGACTCTCGTCTGGATGAGGTACTCCGTGTGTGAGTGAAATCCCACAAGCCAAATGGTGAGGGACTCCGTGTGTGAGTGAAACCTTTGGGCCTCCGTAAGAGATGGAACTATTTCCTTAATGAAATCATACTTGGTGATCTAGAGCTGGTTAATGCAAGAGTCTACCATAAGTCCCTCACAAGTCATATCACGAACCAATGATAACAATGAATAATGTGAATGTGCTTATAAATTGAAAATGTCTTAATGCATGATGACGAAACAAATATATGAACTTAATGTGAATATAATCTAACATGTGATAGTCTTAATGAATTTATATTGAAATAAAAGATGAATCGAATACTAATGTTCTCTTTTACTAAGTCGAAATTGTGTAAGGTTGAGAAAATTTTTGGCTTATTAGAAGGGGACATTACAAAAGGGAAGGTAAAATTTGTGTCCAATGATGGGAAAGATAGATCTCTCATAGATGTGTTGCACATTCAAGGATTAGCATGAAATTTACTTTCAATTTCTAAAATGAATGATGTGCATGTCACAATTGATAGGAGTGGTTGCAAGTTGGCAAGAGGGAATTTGGTGATATCTAAAGGATCCCAATGTGAAACTTTATTTAAGCTTGATGCATCTATGTATTGTAACTTGGCCTATGTAACTGAAAACTCTGATTCATGTATGTTGTGGCACCATGGGATGGGTTACATTGGTGAAAAAGTGCTCAAGATCCTTGATAAAAATATGGTGGTTGGTTTGTCAAGTTATTATGCGGATTTTGATCTTTCTAAGCACTGTGTTTGGCAAACAAAGTAAAGTTTAATTCTAGTAACACTAGAGCAAAAGGATTAATGGAGGTAATTCATAGTGATGTATTTGGGCATGTGGATGTTGCTTCTATTGGAAAATCGCGGTAATATATTTCCTTTATCGATGACTACTCACGTTATACTTGGATTTTTTTTAAAGCATAAATCTAAAGTTTTTAACAAGTTTAAAGATCTTGTTAAAAATCAAATAGATCAAAAATAAAAAGTATTGAAGTTAGATAATAGAAAGGAAAATTGTTTTAGAGAATTTGATGATTTTTGCAAACATGCAAGTATTGTACATCATAAAATAATTCCGTATATACCGCAGCAAAATGGCACCGCAAAGACGATGAATATGACATTAATGGAAAAAGCCAAAAGCATGTTAAGTAGTGCTCACTTAGATCAATCTTTTTGTGCTAAAGTTGTAAGTATTGCTTCTTATTTGATCAATCGATCATCATGCTCTACTTTGGTTGATAAAATACCAAATGAAGTGTGGTCTGGATAGGTAAGAAACCCTCTATTTCACACATTAGACTACTTTGTTTTGAGGCTTTTGTTTATGTGCCTAGAGAAAAATGGTCTACGTTGAATTTCAAAGCTAACAAATGTATTTTCATTGATTATGACGATAATGTTAAGGGTTATAAACTTTGGAATCCTCTAACCTTAAATTGAATATATTTTAGAAATGTAATTTTAGGAAACTTAAAGTTAACTCTGATCAAGTATAGACAAAAGAAAAAGAAAAGAAACCTGTGCATTTTGAAACCAAAATTAAGAAGCAAGAATCTGCACAGGTGAAAGCTAGTGAAGACAAAAAAGTTCAATTGGTGCGGAGAAGCCATAGGCCTTGCCTCTTATAGAGCTTAATTTATTTTTTGGTTTCCTATCGTGTCTTGCAATGTAAATGTCAAGTGGGAGAATGTTAGGACTAGGTGTCTCATTCACCTTGCAATCCTATGTCTTCTAATTGTAATTTAACTATGTAGGCAATAAATAATGTCTAATCTCCAAACATCATGGAATGGGGCTAAGATGGATGCCCATGTGAGGGAGGGGATTTATTTATTATTTATTTATTCTCTGGGTTAATTGGGATATTGTATAAAAAGGCATTTAATAGGGAGGTTACAAAGAATTGATCAAGATTACAAGTTGTATGAAGATCTTTCATATTTGGTGCTATGACAAGGCAATCAATATCCTCATGGAGCGCCTAGGATTGGGATCTTGGTTAATTTCACTGTTATGAACAAATCTATGACATCTATGATGCATTAGGGGTGTGTAAGAGGTATAAGAGGAGTATTCCAAAATGCTTGATCATGACCATAGGGGAGTTGGATTTTTTGCCATAGCTCGTGTTTTTGGATACCACTTCATGGTTTCATGCTTTTAATTTTCCTATATATTGGAGGCATGGGATAAAGGATTGTATGGTTCTTTGCAGGTACTTTTATGCAACTAGTCTACTATTAAAAAGATAAGTGGACTGTATTACTGTACTTCATCTTTTAAAAGAACACAAGCTTGGGTCTCTTTGAGTTTGAGCTTTTCCTACAAATTTTCTCCACATATATCTGATGTAATGGTTTGCATTTTATGAGTTTGTTGATTTGTTATATTGCTTCTCCATTATTTCATTGATATAAGTTTATTGGCTTAATCACATTGTATCATATTAAACTTTATGTTATTTATTATTTCCATTGTATCATTTACCTTGTATTTCAACATGTCATACAAATTGATGAGGCACATGAGGGACTGGTTGGGGTTCCATTGATGAGGTAGTCCCTCATATTGGCAATGACTTAGACTCAAACTTCAACTTTAATGTAGTGTTAGCAGCGACATATTAGGGGCAACAACAAATTTTATATATTTTTTTGTCATTTTGTAGTTGAAACTTGTAGCCTTTGGGCATTTTGTTGTAATATTCATACAAAATATATGCACATTAACAATGAAAGCAATGAGATTTTGTTAATCTGTGTGTTGATTCTCATGAAATCTCAATTCAGCTCTAATGTTTTGTAATAAGGATCTATAGTGTGGCAATGTTTATTTCTTCAATAAAAGTTTAGTAGCCCACATTTTAATAACATTGGTGCACAATGAATCATATGTCATGATGTGCTTTGCATGCCCTAGGAATCCTCTAGTCGTTGCTTCTATATACATAAGTTGTCGCCTCCATGGCAAGTAGGGTATTTGTAACCCTACTTCGTGCTTCTTCCTCCATTCACCTCTCATCATTTTTGCCTACAAATTTAGATGAACTTAGGCACAACCTACCTTTAGAATGAGGCCTCCATGATGCTCTTAGGTCAAGTAAACCTACTCCAATGGCCTCAAATGCATTTGTCCCCAAGATTTTCATAACAATGGTAGAGGTCCCTACAAAAAAGATGGCTCACTCTATTGATATGCTCCTTGAACATGCCCTTGTTAGATGCTTCATAGGACTACACCTGAGTCCTTGTGCTAGAGAAATGGATATTTTTTGTTTAGGGGTCCAAAATTTATTCCTTTGAATTGTTGTTGTGCAAATGTGGTTATTTCATAGTCATTTTTGAAACCAAAGAGAAGTGAGATGCTATTTTTCAAGGGGGTCCATGGTTTATGGGTTCAAGTGCCATCTTTCTAAACTTTTGGTCTACTCAATTTGATCCGCAAGTGGATGTGCCCAAAGAAGTGTTAGTTTGGGTAAGGCTCCCCTTTCTCCCATTACATCTCTAGAATAATCTCTTTTTAAGAATCACTGGAAATAAAGTTGGTAAAATTTCTTGATTAGATCCCTTCCAAATCTTCTAATGTTGCTTGTGCTCACATTTGTTTATAGGTGAACTTCAAAAAGGGCCTACCTAAAGCCATTGGAAATCAAGGTTTTTGATTTGGTGCATAGTCAGATGTTAGGATACAAACACCTATCCTTCAAATGCCTACCTTGTCATGAATTTGGTCATTTTTCTAGGGATTGCCCTCTTAATCAAGAAGTCCTAGCTAGAAAAAATCCTCAAGGCAATGATGGATTCCAAAGGGTACAAAGCAAGAAAGAAATAGAAAATCTAGGAGAAAAAATCAAACCATGGACCTAATCGTTTTCCTCTTAAGAACTCAAACAAATTTGTTGCCCTCTTCTCTAACTTGAGTATTGTTCAACCTAATTTAGAGCTCGAAGAGATCCAAGAATAGGGCACTCAAGTAACCTCTCATGAAGCTCCTTTGGTTTTTAAACCCTGCCTAAAGACTCAATGAAGAGCCTTTAGAAGAAGAAATAGTAGAGGATGTCATTATTCATGGGCCTTCACGTCTTACTAGATCATCTACAAAGTTGTGAAGGAAATCAAGTTAGGAAATCAAAAGTGAAGGAGCAAATAAAAATGTAGTGGCTAAAGCCCAATCGATTTTGGGAGGTTCCTTCAAAGGCAACAAAACCCTCTAAAAATAATTTTGCTCTCATGGAATTGTTAGGTTTTAGGTGTTGCACTAAAGAAAAACTACCTTTGGGATCTCATTAAAGACCATTCTCCTACATTGGTAGGAATTCAAGGAACCATACTGGATCAAATAAGTGCAGTTGACTCTTGGAGAAATATTTGGAACCAATCTAAAGTGGACATCATTAGTGCCAATGTAACCTTTGGAGGCCTTCTCACCACTTGGGATATTATCTTGCCAAGATTGATGGGCATCAGAGTGGCTATTAGCTCTCAACTTTTGAGACGAGGGGTTCTCCTTTACTTACCTAAATGTTTATGCACCCAATCCACCTGTCACCAAAAGACAGCGTTGGTTCTCTATTTTCTCTTACATTGAAGAACGAAAGCCTTGTAACTTGATTCTGGTAGTGATTTTAATCTTGTTCCCTTTCCTTCTAGAAAAAGGGTGACTCAAGAATTCATGATCCTTGCAAAGAGCATGTTGAAGAAATTATTTCCTTAGCTAGGTTGCATGATATCAAAACAAATAGAGGGAAATGCACTTGATTAAATAGGAGAGTTGGAGATAACTTCATTTTTTAAAGGATTAACAGTTTTTTGGTTCAAGAAGATATTTTTACTTTCTTCCCATGTCACCAGTAGAATTATTTAGAGTATGATTTCTGACCGTAAACCAATTCTTTTGGATGGCGGTAACAACCAAAAAAGGGCCCTATTCTCTTCAAATACAATGCCGATTGGATTCACTTGTCAAGCTTCTCAAAAGTTGAGCACAACTAGACCTTTGAGTGCCCTTCTAGCAATGCCTAAGATACCTAGAAATTTAAAATCTCTAAATTAAAATCCAATTTGAGAAAATGAATAAAATCCTATTTTACCTATATTGTGCCAAAGTATTCTCTATACTCAAACTTGGGAAAATTAAACTTTTTGAAATGGAGCCCCTCACAAAGCCCTTAAACTTGAAAGAGATTTTCTCCTTGCTCAATTGCATGAAAGAGCTCGGTAGGAAGAAAATTGGTGGCTCAAATCCTATGTGACCTTGCTCCATGAGGTAATCCTAATACCAAATTCTTCCACCTCAAAACCCATCAAAGGGTATCAAAGGCTATAGAAATTGTGTTGGGTAATGGCAACACAATTTCTAATGGTGATGATATAAAAGAAGTTGCCCATGATCACTATGAAGCTCTTTATCGAAAGTTAGTTAGAGACCTTGCTACTCAAGCCTCTCTTCATAATAACATCCCCAATGTCATCATTAAGGATATCAAAAATCTCATTTGTCAAGTGGTCACTATGGAGGAGCTCAAAGGTGTTTGTTTTCAACACAACTAAAGATGATAGCCCTAAACTTAATCGGTTCTCAAACTCTTTTTGTCATCAATTTTTTGATCTCATTGCAACTAAACCTCCTCCACTTGGTTGAAGATGTTTGCAAAAAAGGTAAACTCCTTAGTGTTGTCAACTCCACCTTTTCAACATTGATTCCCAAAGAAAAGAATGTTGCCTTCTTCAATAGGTTTAGGCCCATTTCTCTATGTAACTCTTCTTGCTAGTATATAACTAAAATCTTAGCCAACATAACAAAAAATCTTCAAGCCTTATATCTTTGGGAAGCAAACAAATATATGCCAATATTGTGATTGTGCATGAAGCAATGCATTCCAACAAGGAGACTAAAAAGAGTATTGCCATTAAACTTGACATGGCTAATGCATTTGACAAAGTTGATCTTGACTTCTTGGCACAAGTTTTGCAAGCTTTTGGGTTCCCTTTGTATTCCAAGCAAACAAATATATGCCAATATTGTGATTGTGCATGAAGCAATGCATTCCAACAAGGAGACTAAAAAGAGTATTGCCATTAAACTTGACATGGCTAATGCATTTGACAAAGTTGATCTTGACTTCTTGGCACAAGTTTTGCAAGCTTTTGGGTTCCCTTTGTCTTTCATGAAATGAATCTTTAGTCGTATCATCGATCCTTAGTTTGCCCCAATCATTAATTAATCTCCAACCAATTTTTTTGTAGTCACCAAAGGTTTACATTAGGGTTGTCCCTTCTCTTCCTACCTTTATATTATTTTAGCTTAAACTTTGGGTGGGCCCATCCATCTGAGAGGAGAGATTTGAATATCATTTGTATAAAGGTTGCTAATCGGGTTAGAAAGACTACTCATGCAACCCGAAAGACTACTCATGCCAATTTGTGGTCGACACTATCTTGTTAGGGAACACTACTAGGCTACATGTAAGAAGGATTAAGAGTTGTCTTAACAATTTGTTGCTCTCTTCTGAAACTATCATTGATGCCAACAAATATAGATTTTACACCAATAAACACCTATGCTACTAAAAACCAAAGCTTTGCCCAAATCCTTCAATTTGTGCATGATGGTGCTAGCATTTTTAAATATTTGAGTGTTCCTACGAGCTTCAAACTAAAGAGCTCTAACTATTGGCTCAATCTTTTGGAAAAAATTAAGAAGCACATTCAAAACTTCAACAATGGGTGGCTAAGCCTTCAGGTCGGTTGGTTTTAATTAAATCAAGGATCTCCAACCTCCCCATCTAGCTTGTGATATATCATGCCCCCATTTTTGTTCTTCATGCTTTAAACAAAAAAATTCTTATGGCAAGGGGGTAAGGAAAATCAAAGGGAAAAAGTTCACCTTGTTGGCTAGCATAAATTCTCTAAAGAAAAGCAACAAGGTGACTTGGGAATCAAAAATGCGCTCATTTTGAGCACTACCTTGGGAGCTAAGCTTCTTCGGGCTCTCCTAAATCCTCCAATGACTCTTCTTGTCCACAATTAGGGCAATGGCATGTGCTTGCTCAACTCCATCCTTCAAAGGCCTAGCACTTGTAAAATTTGGTCCCTCATTATTAGAGCTATTGATTTGATTAAAAAAAATAACAATTCATGGTATTTGGAAAACAATCATAGCATCAAAGGTTGGTAGGATCCAATTCCGTGCCACAAACCTTTATGCTCTCTCTCACGTCGAGTGGCCCCCTTTTATCCATGGAGTAACTCAAGGTGGAAAACCTTGATCACCTCATCCAGCCGGTTCCTAAGTTGTCTCACCTCAATGATCTATCACAAGAACATCAAAATGAGTAAGTAGGAAGTAGGAAGAATTTCTTAAGTACCCTTCCTATTGATTCTCATAGTGCTAATAATCTTATTTGGGGCAAATTTAGCTCCTCAAGTTGTTACTCAATCAAGGACAACACTATTTCTCTCCAAGATTGATCACTATTTGCAAAACACATGGAACTTCAGTATTACTCCCAAAGCTAAAACTTTCTAATAGCTTGTCTGGCAGAATAAGACACGGGTGAAAATCTCATTAAGAGGGGTACCACGAGACCACATATTTGATTTGAATATGTCTCTCTCCTAGAAGGTTTTTGCTTTATAACTGGAGGTCTCATATGGAACATGAACTTGCAGTAATGAAGAGTCTTGATCAAATTCTATCCAAATAATGAACACTGAGACTAATCCTGATGTATGTTTGAGATCTTGAAAATGACTAAGTCTGGTATCCTGATATCTTGAAAATCTTGAAAAATTGACTAAGTCTGAAATCTGGTGGATCCTCCAAATTCTAGATTTTGCATGTTAAATCCGATGGATTCGAGACCTATCTCAAAGATCTTGAAAG
Organism: Cunninghamia lanceolata; assembly: GCA_027924645.1. Taxonomy (NCBI): domain Eukaryota; kingdom Viridiplantae; phylum Streptophyta; class Pinopsida; order Cupressales; family Cupressaceae; genus Cunninghamia; species Cunninghamia lanceolata. The sequence continues at coordinate 8,047,058 of BSBN01000738.1, forward strand.
GTATATTGAAAAATATTTGAAGTATAAATCTTCCAACTTATACTTAAATATATTTTTCAATATACCTTGCCCTGAGAGACCCTCGAAAATGGCTAAGTACTGAAGAGAGCACAGAATCTTCAACCAATGCGCCAAGTCATGAGGATGGCGCAAAATCTTGATGAAATGTACATCTTCTAACCGGAGCATAAAATCCAGAACCAATGCACCTTAACCATTGCGCCAATTGTTTGAGAGGACTAGTTCAAGTTTTATGCCACCTTTCAAACAAGGATCCAATTTGCCATCCCATGCGCCATTGTTAAAGATGGTTTAACTTAAGGTTTTTTGGACATCTTTCAACCGAAGACTGAAATAGTGATCCAACGCACCAAGATAGAAGAGGTTTATTTTGGTTGTTAAGATGCAATTTTAGGCAAAGATCAAATTACACATTTGATGCACCACCTCATGGAAGGAAGTTTAATTCAAGTTTTTGACATCATTCAAGCCAAACCTCAAAAACCTTAACCATTGCGCCATTACTAGAGGGAGTTTGGTTCAGTTTTTGGTGATCGTTCAACTAGGATCTAAAATCCTCATCTGATGCACCAAATCAAGAGGTCTGATATGACTACTAAAGGGTGAAATTTCAACCAAGACTCAAAAAATCTCATCTAATACGCCCTTGATGAAGTGGAGAGATAGTTTCATAAGGTTGAGCATAAAATCCTCAATTGTTGCACCATTTTGGAGAAGGGGAAGAAGGAGATTTGGTTTGGAGATCAAATAACAAGAAGTATTCAAAGCTCCTATCTGATGTGCCTTGACAAGAAAATAAGTTGATGATGAGTTTCAAGAGGCATCCCAACCCAAGTGTTTGAAGAGGAAATTGCAAATTTTATGTGATGTTAAGATGAGGATTCAAAAGTTTGATCCGATGCGCCTAGATTGGGGTGATTTACTTGCCATCTCAAGGAGCCATTTGAAGAAACTCAAACCTTCAACCACAATGCCAATGATGAAGAAGTTAAGTTTGTAAGTGAATGGAATGAGGATCCAAATTGCTCAACCACAACGCCCTCATTGTGAAAATCCAACTAGGATCCAAATGGTTTAACTACTGCGCCAATTTTAAGAGATCAAAATGGCTATCTAATGCGCCAATATCAAGGAGATCCAAAATTGTCAAGTAATGCGCCACCTTGGAGTCAAATTTAGTTTAAGTCTTCCAAACTATCAATAAGTATCCAAACTCCTAAAGCAAGGCGCCATTTTAAGGTGAGGCAAGTTTCAAGTTTCAGATGGTTTTCTCAGTCAAAGATCAAAATCCTATCCCATGTGCTTCATCTAGTGCACCATCCACAAAGAAGTAAAATTAAGCTTTTGAGAGTTTTCAAGGAAAAAGTAAAATGCTAAACCAATGCGCTCAAGGTGGAGGGTGTTCTTTTGATTGTTTAAGTGCAGATTTTATGTGACTTTAAGGGGAGACCAAATATGTCATCTATTACGCCACATGTGGAGAGGTTGTTGATTGCAAGTTTTGATACAACTTTAAGAGGATACAAAAAACCTTATCTGTTGTGCCCTTCTCAAAGGTTAGAAGGAAAGGATGAACTCAAGTTTTATAAGAGTGAAGATCAAAATCAGTATCCAATCCGCCAAAGAAGGTGGCAATCTTGTTGAAAATTCAAAAACTTTGAGAAGAGAATTACAATCCTATCCCATGCGCCATTCTTAATGTGATGCTTGGTTTGAATTTTATGATTTCTTTCATGTGGAGAACCAATTTCCCATCTAATGCACCAAAACTAAGAAGTCTAAACTAGTTTGCAAGAGGTGAAATTTTAAGAAGACACATTGTGATCTGTTGCGCCTAGAAAGAGCTTTCATAAGATGGTCTTTTTGAGTGTGTTCTTTGAGAAGTATCATCATTTTATGTCATCTCCTATTGTTTGAAGTCATTGAGATATCCAAAGTGAAGTCAATTTGATGATAAGATATTGAATGATCCCTATGTATTATGAAATCAGTTAAAAGGATTGATGTTGTCTCCTTCCTTGTGTGTTGCAAGAGCGTGAATGAGGCTAAGGAATCAACAAAGGAGCTAACATCCGGAGTCACCTTCATGCTAGGAGTGAAGTCAACAAGTTGCCATGTGGAGAAAACGTCATAAGCTGCTCAAGTGATCACTTCAAGTTCAACATGCCGACACCCTTCATCTTCATATCATCAAGCATTCCAAAGACATCTATAAAGTTTCAAAGAACCTCTGGTGCTCTCAACATTCAAGTCTCTTTGAGGAAGGTGTTATCATCAATATCTAAGCTCCAAGGGACCCTTTCAAGTTGAAGCATTTCATCATCTACATCAAATTCAAGTATACATCATCATCTAGGAGGCATCCATACATGGCAAGTACACTATTTCATCTTCAATGGCATCATGTCAAAGACATTTCATCCATTCAACTTCAAGACTCTTCAAATCTTCAAGTCTAAGAGAGATCTCGTACTCCGATTCATGAATGCAGCATCGTCATCTATTCTACTTCATGTCATCATCATCAATCTACTCTTACATGAAGGAAGCAACATCATCATCTACTCTATACTACACTCTCTATCAAGATGCATCCAAAGATCAATCTACAACCTACTTGCAAGAGAAGAAGAAGCATTACAGTGTTAGTCAAATGAAACATGTACTCATCTAGTTTACAAGAAGACGATCAAGGCAGAATCAACAAAGTATTTCTAAACATATAAGTTCAAAGCAATCACATTAAAGACATCACATGAGATGATACAATTTGGGAATATGCCCACAAAACAAATTGTATAAACCATTGGAATCCATGCGAGTTGCTGAGATGGCATCTACGTGGCAAACACTTATCATCAAGCCAATTATATTTTGCCACATCATTCGATAAGCAAGAAGACAGAGAAGACGTCCATGTGGAAGATGCTCCAAAGATTCCATCTTATCTTATCTTCTTGGAAAGTGTGTCTTCATTGCCTCTCATATGTACTAAAAATAACAAGTTGTTGTAACTATGTACTAAGGTGGCATGATCTGAGCCCTTGGCTATCTGGATTGATCCTAGCCTTTCATTGTAATCTTGGACTTCTATATAAAGCCCTTGTTGCCTCATTTGTAAATTGGTAGTTATCAGTCATTAGATTTTAGGAGTTGATTAGAGGAGACTCGAAATTCTCTGAGAGGACTTGAAGTTGTAAATATTTTTCAAAATTAATGCAAAGACATTGGAACTTATTTGGTGTTAAGTGTTGTCTTGCGAAGTGACATGGTTTCTTGTACTTTGATGGAGTGGAGAGATGTTTCAAATAGATTAGACGTAGATTAGAAGCTTTTTGATGTAATGTATGTATGTGTTGAATATTTGATCAACTCCTAACTCATGCTTTTAACATTCATCGCCGGTGAAGTGTTGTGTAAAGCTAGTCCAAGCCTCATCATTTGCATAAGTTGAAAACCATTCGCGTATCTTAGGAGATTGCACCAACTTCATGTAGTTGTAGACATCTTTGGCGAAGTGGAGTTAGGTAGATTAAGAAGTTTATCTATTCACGCATCATCATTCCTTCATTGACCTTAGATTAGTTTTTAAACCCTTACCTTTTTTCCTTTTTTATCATTGATGCATCGTGAATACTTCATCCACACTGAAAGGAGGAATAAGCTAAAGAAGTATGAAGAAGTCTAATGTAAGTCCCTTTGTGATTATCAGCAAGATCACATGTAATCACTGAGTTAACCCATCATGAATCATAAATAAGGAACCTTGGAGTTACTTCACTGGATCACATAGTTCAACCTTTGAAGAGCTTTATTCAAGAGAGAGTGGGATACTCTAGTGTTTTACTCTATTATTGACTTGTCTAAAAACAATCATCAACAAGACCTCCAACAATGTTGCTGAACTTATGGGCTACAAGTTGTCTTTTCCTACAACCAAGGAAAAACTCAAGAACCTTATTGTTTCTGGGGATTCAAAGTTGATAATTCAATCCCTTTCAAATAAACATGTGATCAAATCTATCCAACTTCATCTTTTGAAAAATCAAGTCTCACGATTATTCATGATTTTGACCAGATCCGCTGGCAGCATATTCCTAAAAATTTGAACTCTCTTGCCGATAGAAAGGCCAATGAAGGTATACATCTTTGTTCGCATTCAACTTGTGTCAAACATTTTTTCTCGACTTTGCTGGACTGAACTTGGCCTGGCTCTTTTGCTACCTTTGTCATTCGGCTATTGTAATTTTATGTAACATTTTCTGTGATTAAATAAAGCCTTCTTTTTTTTATTCGAAAAAAAAATGAGGTTCTATAATGTATATGATAAACACCTTAACACATGAATATTTAAAATTTCCTAAATTTTAAAATTTTCCTTATTTTTTAATTGCCATCCCCTAAAAAATAGCCTCCTGAAACAGCCGTCCTAAAAACACATCTCCCTTCCCAAGAACTTAGTGGAACATAGAAAATTAATCATCTCTATGCCTATCATATCTATAATGTCATTATAAACTAGCCAAGAACAAATTCAACATACAAACAATAGCCTCAGCTGACAAAGTAGACATAAGATTCAAATGACTTGTTTGTTTCCCTGTAAACACAAAAGATCATTCTATATTAGGGAATGCCTAGAAATAAAAACTAAAGCCAAACAAAGAAAATAATTCTTATTCAAAATTGTCTGTAGACCAGTGGTATCCAAGGCTGCTCCTTTACTCACAGCGCAGTCAGATCACTGCTAAAGCAATTAAGATATTATCCTGCAAAATAGCTGCTAATATGTGAATCAAATTATATCTGGACTAATAAAAAATCTATAGGAAACAACATCAAAGTGATTTGGAACCATATAGTTAAGCCAATTCAAAGCATTGATGATTTTATATCCTATTCATTGACTAGTTTAAGCAGCCTGTCAGTTTCTTCATCGGGGCTAAGACCATCATTTCCTATTTTCTCCAATACTGTGTAAGCAGCTTTACTGCTTATTGTAAGTTAAAAGAAGTGAGTTGTAAACCTCTATTTAAAACGTCTAAGAAGTACCAAGAACTCCTCTGCACCTTCTACATTGCCCTGCTCCTCAAAATGTTTTAGAATGCCCATGACATTTTCAGACTTTGGTTGCCATTCTTTAGGTTTCCCTTTTGTTAGAGCTTCCTTCATGCTTACAATTGCCTTCGATATCTGTTTGCTTTCTAAATAACCCTCTGTAAGAATTTCCCAAGTTCTGCCATTTAGATAGCATTCTTTATCTGACACATTAGCATGAAATATTTCAGCCTTTTCCAACATATCTTTCTTTATATAAGCTTCAAGAAGTATGTTGGATATTTTCCAATTAATTGTAGGAGTTGAGGACTCCCATTCATGGAAAATCTGCTCAGCTCCTTCAATGTCTCCAACCTTCACCAATGAAGTAAGCATAGATATATAAGTTGAAAAGAATGGTCTATTCATATTGAAGACCTCCTTTACAGATTGCCATATCCTATAAATTTCCTCTTTATTACCAAGAGCACCATACAAGGTAATAAGAGAATCACATGCATAAACATCTCTGTGAGGAATCATTTTCTCTATTTCTTTCAATGCAAGTTCTGCTTTGTCTACAAGACCAGCATTGACATATATGTTTGCTAGGGTGCTATAGGTTGTCCAATGTACATTATTTCTTCTGTGATACTTTATTTCTTCTACAATCTTTTCTACCCCATCAATGTCAGACATGGCACCACATGCACTTATCCATAGATTATAAGTTTTTGTTTCTATTGGCACCTTCATTTCCTTCATATTCCTAACTTCCAAAAGAACTCTCTCTGTTTGGCCAACTGCCATATAGAGAGTCATCATCTCACAATAAGGATGTTCATATCCAGCAAAGCCCAACTCTTTAATCTTTTCCATTTGTTGCTCTGCTTTTTCAATCAGTTGTTTTTGGACGTAACAATGGAGAAGAACATAATGGGTTTTTTTATTCTTTGCATACGCAGGGAGATCAGCAAAATACTTTTCAGCATGAGCCATGCCATGCACTTGAGCTATCAGGTACATATGGACAGCATAGTAACGTGTTCCAAACTTAAACATTTTGTGCTTTTGCATCCACTCAGAAACCTGCACTCAAATCCAAAATTTTATTTCATAAAAACATAAATGCTTACACAAATAAAAATTAATTGTAATTTCATATTCAAAGCCAACTGAATCCCACATGAACTCAAATCTTCTCTGATATAGATTAAAGAACAAGCTATAAAACTCTGGAGAATCTAAACCAGAACCTCGTATCCTAAAATTATTTAAGCATGAGATATTCACTTTCAAACTGACTGAGATGTAGAATTATGAGAATACAAAAATGATACTACAGCGATTTGTAATAGAAAGCAAGAAACTGCATATGGAGTGCAATTTGTTTTGAGATATGTTTTGTTAAAGACAGCAGTTAGTATTTGTTAAAGGCAGCGTTGATAAGGGAGCAATCTAATTGTAATGGCAGCAATTCATACTTGTTAAAGTATTAACAAAGAGGTGTGAGTTTATGAACCTTAAAGGGCTCGAGGACATAACTGAGTTTGCCCTAGGATTCCTAATTGAAGTATGGATGATGTTGGGGAATATAAATTTTCAACTTAATATCTTGATTTAGAGCCTGCAACCATGTTAGTTATCAACGGATAAGTAAACATATAATTTAACGGTGTTACAAGTAGAATTCTAATCACTATTATAATATTCAGAATGTACATATAGGATTCCTTTTAGGGTTCTATCCAAACAGCCTATCGTCATTGTGGAGCACCACTTGGGAGATCATACAAGGTGCCTCGAGCCGTTCCATCAGCCCAGGAGCACGGAATGACAACCGTCATTCAGCCTCCCAGCCCCACTTGGGGTATCTCTACCGGAATGGCTTCCAAGCTACTTACATTCCTCATATGCACTATCTCCCCTCCAAAATGGAATGGCCAATTGGATGAAAACTTTAAGGGAGTTGTTATATTGATTCTCTTGTGTGCATAGGCGAAATCATAGATGAATTACAATATATAGAAATATATATAACAGTAGCAATGTGTTATCTATGTAACATACTACTTCCTATCAAATGGAAGATAAATATCAATTCAGTCAATTAGAATGCCATGCATTATACTTCATACCAAAATGTTGACCAGTATGTTAACTGCTATCCAGTTTGTTAACAGTGAGACTGCAGATCTCCTGTTTGATCCCTGCTTATTCCCTTTGTAGATTTATCTCTGCCAAGTTCTCTATCTCTTCTCCTCCAAATAATTCCTTCCCTTTCTTCTTATATTCTATCTCCAAGGGAAACGTTTTCATCAAACAATGTCTTTTTCAAAGGGAGGTGCCTTGTCTTATATACATATCCTTTCATAGATCGCAGCCTTTCAAAAACAATAGTAATAGCTGCCTTAACAAACTTAATTGCTGCCACTAAGAGAATCACTGATGTATGAAACCTATACTCTATCAATCGCTTGTCTTAAAATCTGAATTGCATTAGTTACTTTATTTATCACATCACTACCATAAGACTTTTGTCTTATGTGGATTTGTCTTATATGAACTGGTTGCATATCATATTTTTTAACCCTTCACTTACTTCATTCCAATTGTATTCCCTTTTTAATCATTTTGCTTGTATTATCAATCGCTCCATTTATAAGACCATTGTCTTATTGTATTGGCCACCTCTTTGCTGATCTTATTACTTTATAGACTTCCATATATTAACCGCACCATATAGCCTTTGTATATTCAAACACCTTTGTCTTATATGTTGATCGATCTCTTATTTGCTCTACGATGTTATATGCTATCACATAACATATATTAATTGCTCCTTATAATATATAAATCGCTGCTCAATTGCTTTTGAGAAGTCAGCTAGCTTAGAGAACTAAGTTTAACATTATCTTCTTTGCAGGGACATTTCAGTCCACCCTGCCCAAGATTGCTTGTCCTCAAGCAATCAAAACTAGGATGTCCTTAAAGTCATCAAGATCCCAAATCAACCTCCGTGAAGGATTGTTGTTAGTATACTTGTCCTTTAAGATCATAAGGTTGATAACATTCTCAAAAGTAGGAAGACACTTTATTGTCAAGCATTTTTCTTGTTCTTGTACTTGTATTTCCCAATATCCCTCAATAACAAAACCAAGAGTTGGTAACTGGTAAGGTACCTAACTTAAGACAAGTTTTCTCTCATCTCAGAGAGAAGAAAACCAATAGACACATTTTCTTCTTTCGTATCAACATCATCTTCAAAGAACCAATTAAGTTGGCTCAACCTTCACACAAGGATATCTTTTTTAGTTCACATAGGAAAGTGAGCTTTCCATATATTAAGATGGGAATTAGAAGCACGATACCCATTTATGACCTCAATTGTAATGATCTTATATCTTTTCGGTCTACTTGTTTAGTTCTTTATAAATTTTGATTAGAAAAAAAATTAATTCCATAATTTAGTGGTCAAAGTTTGGTCAAAGGACAAATGTCGAATTCAGTTATAGCCCGTGTTTTAAAATTTTATAATTACAACTTGCACTGGATACTTTCCTCCCTTACCTAATAAAAAAAAGCCTAGAGTTCAAAAAACAAACACATCAAAAGCCATGTCATCTTTAAGATTAAAGGACTTTTCAACAAATGTTGAATCCAAGGACTATTTATTGTCCACCACCTAAAATCGAGGAAAAAATTCTACCAGGATGTGAAACAACAATACATTTTATTAAAGATAATTTGTTTAACCCATTTGCAAGGTAATTTGTTTAACCCATTTGCAACATCTTTAAATGCGGGTTTAAAAAGGTTTAAACAAAAACTATTGTTTGAATTGAAGCTACCTAGGCAGGCACAACCATAACAAACAAAATCAAGGGATAGGACAACCTTCTCAAGGTCCAAAATTGAACCCACCCAAAATAGACATCCATAAGTAAGATGGCATAGATGTAACTTCATGGATAAGCCTCATGGAACTGTTGGTGTAAGTATTTATTTAACTACACTTTATTAAGTTTACTTAGGGCCATTTTAAGTCACTTAGGTTCTTCTATCTTGCAAATATAAAAGCAAGATCTCATATGTAATTTAATTATTCCAATTCATTAATTGCATCCATATTGAGCAAATTATCCTTTTGTGTTTTTTTTCTCTTGTAGAAGGCAATATGAGGGTTTGCAAGTGATCTTGGCCTCTTGAGTGCATTAAGGACTCTTACATGGTATTAGAGCACTAGATCTGCAAGCCCCTTCTCAAATCTGGGAAAAATTCAAGCAAGAGTTTTTGTTGGGTGTGTTTTTGGGCAAAAAGAGCCTCACCATAGAGTCCAAAAGGGCCTAAAAACCCCAATTTTCATGTAAGACACTTCATATTTTGGTGACACAATTTTTTTCACCATTTTTGAGAGCTTTGAAAAATTTAGGGTTTTTGAAATCCATACGGATCATCGTACTGTGTCGTGGCATAGTTGGGGTCGTTGGTTTCAGACAGCTTGGGTGAGGAAGAGTGAGGACAAGAAGTTTATCATAGTCTAGTAAAATTTTCTCATTATAGTTGTTGTAACAAATTGGGAGATTTTGTCTTTAGTCCCTAGAATGGATCGCAGACTTGTTTAGTGGAAAGGGCATTAATTATAGACTGTCCTGTAGAAGGATAAGTTGGGTCTGGTTGTTAATATGAATGAAACATTTTGTAATTTTCAACTTTATAGTAAAAAGGGCTTAATCCCCATGATCACGATTCAGTTATCAAAAAAAATTGAAGAGATGAAATCAAACAACACATTTGAAAATAAAAATAATAATTAATTATCTAGTTGTGTGAAATGGAATGGTACAATAAAACCAAACGTCTTTGATTGCACTCTTTGTTGCATCATGCTTGTCCTTGTTTCAACCCATGCTCTCAAGTGATGGTTGGGAACTTCAAGTAATATGTGGTACAATATATGAATCTAATTTAGATCCACGAACTCCAGGCCCAACACTAGCACTACCACTACCACTACCAGTACTATTCAAAGATCCAGGAAATGGAGGAATCAAAAAAGAGTCTCCATCAATGGCTGCCATCTCTTCTCTTTGCCTCTTTTTAAGTTCCTTCTATTGGTCAAAGGTCTCTAATTGGCTTTGTACCCTGTGCACAACTTCAGGAGGTACAAGTGTGCACACTTTAACATCTCAACATGGTATTTGTGCAAGGTGATATTTCAATTGGTTAATGCCTCCCCCACAAATTAATATCTTGCAATGTATGCAAACCAACTCCCCTTTCTTTGACCCAGGGATGGCATGTTTCCAACAAGGGTCATTTCTAACTGGGGCCAACATTAGAACAATTTATAAATGTTAAGTACGCTGCAATAACAAATAAATTAACATTATTGGTTTCTAGATAAAGTAAGATAAAAACATGAGAAAAAAGTAAAAATAGTTAGGGTTTGCAGCTATAAAATAGAAGAAAATTAGAAAAACAGCTAGGGTTTGTTCTTAAAAAGAGATTAAAAATAACTAGAGTTTATACATTGTTCCATGAATCTAAAATGAAAAAAAAAATGTACGAGACATGAAATTTAAAAAAAATACAAAAAAAAGGCTCAAAATACAAAAAATACCTCTTCAAATTTGTTTCAACTTGACGATGAGATGCTCCAAATCAACGATTAGCTCTTCCAAATGCACCGTAGGCTCCTTTAGATGCACCAAGGATTGCTACAAACCTGCCAAAGTGGTATTCAATCAATGTTTGTTTGCTCAAATTTTTTGTTGTTTTTTTCTTCTGTGGCATGTAATTTTAAATCACATACTCTTTTTTCTCCTCCTTGTGCTTGCAAATAAAATGAGTGTGTTTTTAGAATCTTAGAGGTCATTTTTAGTGAATAGGTATTTTCCTTTTTTATTCTTTTATTTTTTTTCTGCCTACTATCACGGTCGAGTCTACCCAGCGAGACTTGTCGAGTACCCACGTTACGAGCCCCTAGGCCTTGTTTTGGTTTGCTCGCCTTGGGACTCGCCATGTTTGGGCGAGTCTAGGTGGGCCTTGTGTCTATGAACACAATCTTCGAAGCTAAACACAGTGTTAAAACTAAGTCCTGACTCAACTAAATATTGGAACACAATCTTTGAAGCTAAACACAATGTTAATCAAAGACACAGGACTCGCCCAGACTCAACGAGTCCCAAGGCAAGCAAACCATAACAAGGCCTAAGGACTTGTGACATGGGTACTCGACAAGTCTGACCTGACGAGTCCAGCTAGGTAGACACAACTAAGGCAACAAGCAAGAAAAAAACCAAAATAAGGGAAGAAAAGAATTAAAAAAAGTAAAACCTATTCACTTAAAATGACCTCTAAGACTCTAAAAGCACACTCATTTCATGTTTGCAAGCACAAGGAGGAAAAAAAGAGTATTGGAGCCAAAATCACATGCCATAGAAGAAAAAACCAGGAGAAAAGTTGAGCAGCAAACATTGATTGAATACCATTTGGGCAAGTTTGTAACATCTCTTGATGCATCTAAAGGATCCTAAGTGCATTCGGACAAGCCCACCATTGATTTGGAGTAGCTCACCATCAAGTTGAAGCAAATTTGAAAAGACATTTTCATATTTTAAGTCTTTTTTTTTTAATTTCATTTGTCTTCTACATTTTTTTCCATTTTAGGTTCATGGAACAAAGTAAACACCCTAGCTATTTTTAATCTCTTTTTATGAACAAACCCTGAAAGTTGTTCTAATTTTTTTTCTATTTTATTGTTGCAAACCCTAAGTATGTTGCTACAAGTAGAATTCTCATGGATAGGCCCCAATCCTTATTCTAGACTCCTTGTGTTGCTCATTGCCTTGACCTCATATTGGACGATCTTGGCAAAATCCCATGGACAAAAGCATGTGTTGAGCATGATAAAAAAAAAATTGCAAATACATATACAACCATGCTTGGATCCTCAACCTAATGTGGAAATACACGAACAAGGAGTCAGCTCGTCCCAGGATAACTTGCTTTACAACAAGCTGTATCACATTGCAATTGTTGCTTCAATCAAAGGCTACTTTGAGGCGCACATTTGTTAGCAAGGAGTAATCTATATCTTCATATGCTAAGACCAACATAGGGGTTGATGTGGTTGATTGAGTTTTCAATGAGCACAACTTCTAGCTTCCAACAAAGGAGATCGTAGAGGTAAGTTCATATTTTCATTCTATTTTTATTCATATTTCCATTCTATTTATTTATTTTTGCTAACATTTATTTATGTTAATGTTTAATAATAATTGCCATTCACTAAGCCTTTAGTTGTTCTCCTTCGAGTTGAGATGGGTAGAAGCTCGGAATGGGTTATATATATGAGGGCATGGATAAGGCCAAGGAGGCCATTAAAGCCATTTATGTTGGGGTTGAGGATAAATATCGTCCCATATAGGACATCATTGATCAATGATGGCACCAACAATGTCACACACCCTTATATGCAGTTGCCTATTTCTTGAATCCAATGTTCCAATTTCGCTTGAATTTCAAGGTTGATGAGGAGGTTCTAAGTGGGCTCCATACAATCATAGAGCAGATGGTACCTGTTGTGACATTTTCACACATCGCCCCATTGCAAATGGGGACCCACCCTTTTTTTCCGCTTTCTGCCTTCGTTTTGTTTTAGTGGTTTAGGTTTTCTCTGAGTTTGTATGTCTGGGAGTGTTGTTTTGTCCAAGTCTCACCAAATTCTTGCTAAGAAGTCTGTATGCCCTCATCCTGATGCATATCTTGGAATCCTGAAATTGACTAAGTCTGATATCCTAAAATCCTGGAAAACTAAGTCTGAAATCTGGTGGATCCTCTGAAATCTAGAATCTGCATGTTAAATCTCATGGATCCAAGACCTATCTCAAACATCCTAAAAGTATATTTCAAAATATTTAAAGTACAGGAAATTATATACTTAAATATATTTTGACATATACATGATTCCAGGTACTGAAAATATGGCTAAAGTATTGAAAAATCGGGATTTCCAGTGGTATAAGGAATTTGTGCCTAGAAAATTTATCCTCAACTTGCCAAAAATTGTGAAATTCCAAGGGTATAAGCAAAATGCCAAATTCCAAGAGTCCAAGGGATTTGCGCCTTGCATTTGTCCACAAGACACTTAAAAATACGTAATTCCTTGAGGACCTCAAAAATGCGAAAATCCTTGAGGGGCCCAAAAAATTAAGAGAAGGATTCCACTCATGAAAAACCATTGAAAATTGCTCAAAGATCCACCCCAAAGGAGTGAAACAAGTTTGAAAGGTAAAAAATGGCTAAGTGAAAAAGTGGAAATTCCATGCACACATGGAATTTGCGCTCAAGAATAGTGGGAATTCCCTCAACAGGTGGAATTTGCGCCCTAGGAAGAATCTCCTTACTTGCAAATGGCATAAATAATCTTTTGACAAAACCGCTTCAAAATCATGAAAAGCTCACGCAAAACTCTTCAAAACACTTAGGAAAGTCACGCTAAATTTGAAGGAGGAATAAAAAAAGTCTAAGTGCAAAGGTGGAAATTCCACTCACACATGGACTTTGTGCTCATGGTGGAAATTCCACCAACACAGGGAATTTGCACCCACATGGAATTTGCGCTCATGGTGGAAATTCCACCAACACAGGGAATTTGCGCCCCTAGAGAAATTCCTTTCAACACTTGAAATTGCACCCATTGAAGAGCTTGTGATTTTGGTCAAAACAATGAAAAAATCCAATTTTCTTCAAATTTATCAAAAGGTCATTGAAAATCATTTGAAACTTCTTTGAAAACTTATCGAAAACGACTTAGAGAAAAAAATTCTTGCCAAGGAAGAAGAAAAGGTTGAAAAGGTAAAACCCTGAGGAGTGCAAATTCCTCACCTTTGAGGAAAATGCGCCCAAAAGAGGAAATTCCCTTTGAGTATGGGAAATGCGCTTAGCAAGGAAGGAAATTCCTCCTACAAGGGGAAAAGGCGCTCAACTCAAGGATGCATTTTCAACATTTTTTGAAAAAATCACTTCAAAATCCATGAAGATTCAATGAAAAATCATTTAAAACCCTTAGAAAATTTGCCTAAGAAAGTAAGAGTTGAAGGTGAAAACAAAAAATGCCAAGGAAAAATGAAGGAAATTCCTCATACAAGAGGAATATGCGCTTGAGAAAGGAGGAAATTCCTTATGCACTGGGAAGATCCGCCCAAAATGGGCGCAAATTCCAGCAAGACAGGGAGAATGCACCACTTCATATGTATTCCTTCTACACACCAAAAACCCGCCCAGTCAAGAAGTAGGTTGGCCTAGGGAGGAAAATTGAGTGTTGAACAAGTAAAAATCATTTAAATAGGTAGGCCGACCTGCACTAGGCCGACCTAGTAAGATAGATAGGTGTAAGCACTATAAAGGAAGCATCAAACCTTCATATTTCACATTCAATTCTAACCAAAAAAGCAGAGTTAAGGAGCAGACTTATGATCAGCAGCGAAAGTAAAGGCAAATTCCAACCATCAAAGGCAGAAATTATCTAAGGAGAAGGGCGAATTCATGATCAAGAGTAGAATTAATCCATCAGAAGCGAATTTCCAGCAAAGCAAGGGTGAATTCCACAAAAGAGAAAGCAGAATTTATACAGCAGAGCAGAGCAGACATTTGAAAAGCAGAATTCCACTTAGAAAAGCGAATTTCCAAAGAGAAGAAGCCAATTCATTGTAAGAGCAAGGCGAATTTCACATCAGCAAATAGCAAATTTCCAATCAACAAGAGTGAATTTCACTAGAAGAGTAGAAAGCAGTGACTTTAGAGCAGATTTCAAGATGAGATTATGTTGAAATAATTTATTTCTTGGTGTCTAATGTTATCTTCCCTCCATCTAGTTTGTGTTGAAAAGTTCTAATTTATGCACTGAAGGGGGAAGGTTATGAAATTTCAATGAATAGATTTCAATTTCTCACATGCATTAGGGTAGAAGAACTTGACATGATGCTTCCATGATCGAATACTATGACTTGTGAATTTTTATCTTGCAGATATTGGAGAATCCGGAGGCGAGCTATGCATAGGAGCATCCAGAGGATCAAGGTATCATCAAGCTCATCCACCTTGTATCCAAAGAAGGCGTCATCACTGAAACGGAGAAAGAACACTGCACTTCATCGAGACATCATCAAGTTCGCCATCATCCTGCTTCCAGTGGAGAACTTCATCGCCGGAGTGAGGGAAGAACTTCATCATCACCTTGCAAGCTCCATTGTCCGAGCATCTAGAAGATCACTTCGGCATTCAAGAGCTTTCCATTTCATGCACTAGAAGATCAAGAGCAAGCATCATGAAGTCTACTCCAGGAGTACACACGCCCATGTCATCTCCTCTACTTCAACATCCAAAGCAAGAATCCTACACAAGTATCACAAGAAAGTTAGTCAAACAGGTATAAGCATCAAGAAAATCCACAAATTACATAAAAAAATGTAAGGAATGCAAAGACAACAAGGAGTGAAGAACAAGGACAAGAATCCCAAATTCCACGTTTGAGGAGAAAGTTCCAGAAGTGAAAAAATTCAAGTTTGAGACATTGCCAAGAAAAGAAGATAAAATTTGGGAATAGCATCAAGAAATTGGAAAACTATTGAAAATCAAGCAACTATGCTCCAGAAATGCTCAAGTGGCGTTCACACATCATTAGCCAATCAGAGCTCGCCATGTCACTTGTCCATGTGCAATGTACCTGCAAGAGAAAGAGGGCGCCTTATCTAGAAGATTCTAGAGATTCCAACATGTCATGTTTATCACTTTGGGAAACGTGCCTTCATTGCCTTTGGGTTTTTATGTACACAAGTTGTGTCAACTTTTACTTTTTGCTAAAAATAGCAAGTTGTAACTAATTGCCAATGTGGCAAGATCTCGGCCATTGGTTGCTCAAATCAATCTTGGCCCTTCATTGTATTTTGAGGACTATAAAAAGGCCCATTTGCCTCATTTCTAATCATATATTAGAATTGTTGTAGGAGAGAGTAGAATAGTAGTTGTTAGCTCGTGCAAGAGTAGAAGTAGAATAAGAGTAGAGTAGAGGAGACTCTTCAAAATCAATTGAAGAGATACTATGAAATTGTTGTAATCATACATTTCCAAAATCAATACAAGCTCATTGTTGCTCTCATGGTGATTTTATGTGGTTACAGGATGTTAGCAAGGTTTCTAATTTCTTGGATGTGATGGAGAGATGTTTCCAAGTAAGAGTAGAATTAGATTAGAAGTTCATTAATGTAATGTTTATATGTGGAGATATTTGATGAATTCCTTAAATGGTTCATACTTCTCATGATTTGTCGATGATAAGTCATTTTGCAAAGTTAGCCTGAACCACGTTTGGTTTAGTTCGATTGTGAATTCTTGTTCAAGTTGCGCCAACTGTGGGTGTTTGGATGAAGATTTGCAATATGAAAATCCTTGAGTTTCCTTAGAAGATTACACCGACTTCGTGTAGTTGTTGGTTCTCATGGCAAAGCGGAGTTAGGTTTCATGGGGAGTTTGTCTATCTTGGCATATTTCATTATCTCATTGTCCTTAGATTAGATTCTCTCAACCCTTTCACTTTTGCATTTTCTTTTCATAGCCGGTTAGAAGAAGTTCTATTCCATAAAGAAAGAGTACATATCAGAGTGGAGTAAGGAGTCAATTCAGCATAAGCCCCTTTGTGATTACCAGCATTATCACATCAACTACTGAGTCTATCCATTGCAAAACACGAATCAAGAACCTTGGAGTTGTCTCATTGGATCACATTGTTTAGCCTTTGAGACACTTTGTTCAAGAGAGGATAGAATACTTAGTATTTTATTCTGAGTTTGCATGTGCATAAAAAACACATCAACAGTACCTAATCCTCAACTTGGAACAAAGATAATCTCTAAGATTGATATCTATAGACGTGCACAAGGGAACCTCTTTGTGCAAGACATTTGCAAGGCAATTTGAACAACATTGTAGCCAAGTAAAATGACGTCCCCTTGTCAAGCGTAAGTCTAACGAAGAACCTTAACCTATTTCTTTATTTTTTCCCGTAGAGTAAAAGGGTGGAATCAGAGAAATATTTTAGTAATTAAACTTAAGCTGTTCAACTTTTGTTTTATTATTAAAAAATTGTTTTTAAAAAGCAAGTTTATTAAGTGTCGTTAGGAATGGGGTACAAAAAGGTCACGACACTTGAGGGAAAAAAAAGATAAATAATTAAAAATACATTATTTACTCTCAAAAGGCTCTATAAAAAAGGAACTTGTGCATAGAAGAAACCCTCCTGGCTAATTCATTTCTATTGCTCTAAGAATGAATGTGAGTTCTTCTATTTGCTTGAGGATGAAAACCCTCCTAATTGGTTAGAGTGGTTTCATCCAGAAATCCCCTGTGTGTCAATAGTTAAAGTTTTTCCAATTTATTTCCAAAATGGAGGTTTTTGATGTGTTTTGAGTGTTGTTGAAACTGAGCTATTTGTTTGTTGATATATTCTCTAGTTGTAGCTTTCATGGAGTTAAGAGAGGTTGTACCATCTTACCAATAAGGTTGTACCTTCTACTAGAGCTAAGTGTGATCATTTGTTGGTTGTACCATCATACTAGGGAAGGCGTGAGAAGGGTTGAAGTGTACAACATCATTCCTAGCACCAAAATCAATAACTCAAGTGTTGTACCTCTTCTAGAAGGATCGTACCTTCTGTACCCAGAGCCGTACTATTTGGCGTTGTTTGTTTATGACCTTTAGTGAGTTGATCCACTGTTTTAATGGGCTATGTGAAGTCTGAGAAGAATCACCCCGTATTTTGACCTCACTTCTTGGTTCTTGCTGTTGTACCCTCCTCTGCATGAGTCATACCAATCTGAACCAATTTGCATGCAGTTTTTAGATGATTTGAGGGTGTTGAACTACTACTCTGTCAGTTCGTACAAGTCTGAAAGTGTGAACAACGGTTTTGGGTGAGTAGTTGCAGGTCGTACAGCATGATTTTTGGGGACTTCATCATGATTATGAGGCAATACAGTTCTGAGATTAGTTTCAGCAGTGTATGAGGGTAGATAAGATCATGTGGTAATTGTTTATAATCAATCTCAGTCTCTAGCACAACAATATATCTTCATTGCCAGCCTGACATTCAGAGTTAATTCATTTGCAAATCATTTATGGGCTAACTCTGTGTTGCAGCAGTGTTATTTGTTTATTAGCATAATATTATATCAATGCGGTACTGTAGTTTCCTTTCAAATTAATTGCCAATAATTCATACTCATTTCATTGTAATTCCGGATGGTAATATCGCTGAAAAGGTGATTGCATTTCATATTTGTAAGAGGTCTGGATGGTTTACCACTAGACCCATTTGCATCTTCATAGCCCTTGACATTAATCAAGATTGCTTAGCAACCAGCCATTTTGGCTTCATCAGATTTATAGGAACCTATCAGTGGGTTTGCATTCAAGCATACTTGTCCGCCGAAGAGGTGTCGATTTGGGTCGGCTCTACCACCTTTTATAGTTCAGCAGTGCATTCATTAGTTAGAGTGTGTTATCTGAACACTGTATGCTCTTACCGTGCCCACCTCAAGATCTGGGTGATCAAAAAGTGCAAAGACTTGCATTTGCATTTGCATCTTTCTATATTTTAAAAATTCCACAAAAATAGTTTAAGTTATTAGAGTGGTATTAGAGCAGATGATCTTGCCAGTATATTCATCTTTCTATATTGTAAAAATTCTAAAAAAATAGTTTTAAGTTAGTAGAGTGGTATTAGAGCAAGTGATCTTGCCAGTCTACTCAATGAGCTAACCCTTTGATATAGCACATTCCACATGCAAAGTAGTAATAGAGAGTTCAAATACCATCAAAGGGAAAAGAAGAAAGAAAGTCAAAAGGCAAAAAAAAAAATTGAGTCAAAAGCAAAGAACAAGGGTGACTGTGATAAAAGAGGAGTTGAATTTGCATGAAGCCATCAATAGGAGCCATAAGGAATTGGCCAAAGAAATCCAAAGTTCGATGAGGGAATCTATGTCTGAGATAGCACGTGCTTTAAGAGAGCTAAATCATAATTTGAATGCCTCCAAGCCAGCATAGAAGCAGAATGGTGAAGCCAGTACCTTCAACAATAATGACCATAGTCATAATAGAACCATTATTGGTTTTGCAGCTAGACCTTTTCAGTGCAGGTTCCTAACAAGAGAAGAACCTGAGAGAGGAGAACATCAAAATCAAAATCAGGGTCATTTTATTGAGTATATGCATGACTATGAAGCTTTGGGAGAAAAATTTCATGCAGCCATGTTTTTTCTCGATTTCTACAACTTACAAATGAGGAATAGACCTCAAAGCGAAGGAAACAATCAAGATTTACAGTGTAGGTTAGGTAAGCTATCCATACCCACCTTTGATCGCGCAAGCAAGTGCACAGCATGCTTGTGGATTCAAAAGTTGGACACCTACTTCTCCCTTAATCCAATGTTTGAAGGGGAAGCTATCAAATATGACACTCTTCATTTGGAAGGAGTTGCGCATGAATGGTGGTATCACAGGCTAGTCACACAAGGACATGATTTGATTGATACCTATGCTGATTTCAACCAATGAATTGTTGAAAGATTTGATAGAAAGGATCTTGAGATCCATTTCAGAGAACTGGCTCAGTTGAAACAATGTGGTTCAGTAGATATTTATGTACCGAAGTTGCAAAAACTCTCTGTTAAGATTCATAATGTCTCTAAGAGGAGGCTTACTGTTCTTTTCATAGAAGGATTGACAGAGCCCCTGAAAGGTTGGTTAAAAGCCTTTGACCCACCTTCCTTACAAGATGCTATCAAAAGGGCATTGAGCATGGAGCCTTTTATTCCAAAAAGTAAGTTTTATTTGAAGAATTCTTATACAAAACAACAACAAAAACCTTTTCAAAAAGAATGGCCAAAGAAGACCAGCAAAAAGAATGAGGCTAGAAATAGCTATGCTTCTCCTCTAAGGAACCTTGGGAACCAGGCCATAGATGCTTGGGGAAAGGCCAAGTTTATTACATTGAAGTTGTGTTTGAATAAAAATCCACACAAGGAGAACCTGAACCTGAAAGCCAGAAAGAAGAGGTTGATTCAGAACATGAGACAAGATAATGAAGTGATTGTTGAAGGCACCTTTGCCACTTTATTTGGTACCCCAAAATACACTCCCTTCAGAGTTCATGATAGTGTTGATTGATAATGGGGCAACCCACAACATAATTGATGAAGATTTGGTGGCCAAAAGAGGTCTTGAGGTTGAAGACTTCGAAGGTTTCAATGTGATGGTCGCTGATGGTTTTACTATGCCTTGCAAGAAGAAGATTTCTCAGTTGAGCATCACATTGGGAAACCATAAGGTGACGGATGACTTATATGTTGTTGGCATAGGAGACACCGATATGGTATTGGGAGTTTAGTGGTTGCATTCCGTAGGGAAATATTCTCAAAATTTTCAGACCATGAAACTGAAATTTTGTGCAAATGGGAAGAAGGTTGTTCTTCGTGGAATGTCGAATGGAGCTCGAAGAATTGTTTCAGCCAAGAGAATGGAAAGAACTTTCCGACATAGTGAGGTTGCTTGGGCAGCCCAATGTTTCATTTCTACAGACATTTCTTCAAAGGGAAAGAGATCATATCATGTTGACCTCTAGTCTCTTTTGGATAAGCACAGTAAGGTGTTTGATGACATATCTCTAGGGAGGCCACCTGATAGAGGTTTTGAGCATATGATTGACTTAGAAGGAGCAAAGCCAGTAATCACCACTCCTTATCACCATTCTAAAAGGCATAAGGAGGAGATTGAGAAGACTATCAAGGGGCTTCTGAACATGGGACACATTAGATCTAGTTCAAGTCCTTTTGCATCATCTTTAGTGTTGGTGAAGAAAAAAGATGGTACTATGAGGATGTGCATAGACTACAGAGCTTTGAACAAAAGGACAATCAAGAATAGATATCCTATACCCAAGATCGATAAGTTGATTGATGAACTTCATGGAGTTGTCTATTTCTCAAAAATAGACCTTAGATTAAGATATCATCAAATCAGAGTTAGAGAAGAAGACATTCACAAAACAGCCTTCAAGTGCCATTACAAGCACTATGAGTTCTTGGTCATGTCATTTGAGTTGACTAATGCACCTGCTTCTTTCCAATCTTGCATGAACCAACTATTCAATAGGCAGTTGAGGAGACCTGTCTTGGTTTCTTCAATAGAATTCTCATTTACAACAAGACGTGAGAAGAACAACTAAGGCATTTAGATGAATTTTTGGGCATCCTTCAAGCTCAAACCTTGTTTGCTAAGGAGTCAAAATGTGAATTTGGGATGACAGAGATTTTGTATTTTGAACATGTCATAAGTGCCCAAGGAGTTCGAGTGGATCAAGAAAAGATTCATGCTATCTTGTAGTGGGGTCACCCAAAATCATTGACTCAATTAAGAGGTTTCTTTGGTTTCTGTAGTTACTATAGAAGATTTGTCAAAGGCTTTTCACAGTTGGCTGCCCCATTGACCAATTTGACAAGGAAAAGAGCTTTTACATGGACTGGTGCAGCACAACAAACTTTTGATAAGTTGAAAGAAGTAATGAGTACTTGCCCTGTTCTAGCTGATTCAAATTTCTCTCTTCCTTTTGTGCTTGAGTGTGATGCTTCTAGTGAAGGGGTTGGTGCAATATTGATGCAGAATAGGCATCCAATTGCATTTGAGAGCCACAAATTCAAAGATTATGAAAAAGGGTTCTCAATCTATGACAAGGAGATGTTAGCCATTATGCACGCATTGGCCAATTTCAGACAGTATTTGGTGGTTAGTAGATTTGTGGTTAAAACAAACCAAAATAGTTTGAAATAGTTCCTTAATCAGAAGGATCTCAATGATAGGCAACAAAAGTGGGTTAATAAGCTTCCAGCTTACGACTTTGAAATTGAACATGTCAAAGGGAAAACATATATAGTTTTTGATGCCTTGTCACAAAACCTACCTTGTGTTCCATGGCTGAAATTTCAGCTAATTGGAAGGCTCACATTATATGTGAATATTCTAAGAATGCCTTTATTGCTGATAATTTGGAAGGAAAAGTAGGCAAATATCAAGTGGTAAATGAGTTCATACTCTACAAGAACAGAGTATTTCTTGTACCTGAATCAAAGTTGAAAGAGAAGATTCTTAAAGCGGTTCATGATACCCCCTTGATTGGTCATCCAGTGTATTACAAGACTTACAAGCAAATCAAAGAGAGGTTTTCTTGGAAAGGACTCAAAGATGATGTCCTTAAACATTTTAGAGAATGTTTAGTTTGCCAACAAAATAAGGTGAAGCAAACTTTTCTTGCAGACCTATCGCAGCCCTTACCAATTGCAAAACAAAAATGGGAGAGCAACTCCATGGATTTCATCATTGGACTCCCACAAGTTTAGAGTAAGGATTGCATATATGTTGTAGTTGATAGACTCACAAATATGTACATTTCTTTGCAGTTTTTGCTGAGTTTAAAGCCCCTCAAGTATCTGATTTGTTTTTCTAAGAGGTGTTTAGGCTTCATGGATTGCCAAAGAATATTGAGAGTGATAGGGACAGCAGGTTCCCTAGTATGTTTTGACAGGATCTCTTCCAATTGACTGGTACGAAATTAACTACTAGCACAAGTTACCACCTACAAACTGATGGGCAAATAGAAATTGCCAACAAGTTGGTTGAAGGTTATTTAATAAACTATGTCATGAGACAGCAAAAGGCACTGATTCATTGGCTCTATTTGGGAGAGCAATGTTACAATACTACACATCACATGTCCATTGGTATGACTTCTTTCAAAGCATTGTATGGTTATGATGTCTTATCTTTTATGGATTTGATTCTTTCTAACAGCAGGGTGCTAGGTGCTAAGGGCATGGTTCAACAAAGTCAACAGATAATGAAGGCATTAAAAGAAAATCTACAAGAAGCACAAAATCAACAAAAGATGTATGTTGATCGACAAGATTGGAGAGGAATTTTGAAGTTGGTGACATGGTTTATTTAAGATTGCAGCCTTATAAGCAATCTTTCCTCAAGAAGAGTGGAGCTGAAAAGCTCAAACCACATTTCGATGGTCTATACAAGGTCTTGCAAAGGATCGATGAGGTTGCCTATGAATTGAAGCTGCCAGAACAAAGCAAAATACATAATGTGTTTGATGTTTTGTGCCTCAAAAAGGCACTTGGACAGCATATAACACCCTTAGTAGAGTTGCCTCCATTTGATGATGAAGGCAAGTTGGTTCTGATTCTCGAAGCTATTATGGATGTGCAAGAAAGGAGGTTGAGAAATAAAACCATTTCAAAGTACTTGATTCATTGTAAGGATCTTCCACCAAAGGATGCCACATGGAAAGGGGAGCAAATTCTTCAGCATCCAAACTTGCAATTGCTTGAAGGCGAGCAATTTTCGGAAGGGAGGATTATCATGTCCCCTTCTCAAGCATAAGTCTAACGAAGACCCTTAGCGTAGGCTAAAAGGGTGGAATTAGGGAAATATTATTAGTATTTTTTCTATGTCGGCCTGATTTTTCTATGTCGGCCTAATTGTGTTAATGCTAATCTATCTCTTGAACTTTGTATATATTGAGCATTTTCGCTCATTTGTAAATCAATCAATTACAACCAATTCATTCTGTATTCTCAAACTCTTTATGGTATCAGAGCCCAGACAAGCGGGAAAACAAATTTATTTTTGATTTTCTCTTTCCTGCTTTGTGCGTGGCCGTACAGTTTCGTACGGTGCCGTACCAATTCGAACCCCTGCTCTAAGTTCGTGTTTTTTTTCTAGCTGGGTTGAAAATTTTTCGAGCTGAAGCCATTGGTTCAAGATACAAATCGCGATTGTTTTTGTCGTGGTTTTTGATGCCCTCTTCTCTTTCGAAATCATTCCTTCTGGTTTGAATCGTGGCTCTCTGGAGACTGCGATTCAAAGGATTTCGTGGCATTCACTTTCGTGAGTTTCGCGTTTCTCTGCCAGCTGACGGTCGCGCAAGGATTTGCCTGTGATCGCCGACTCCTCCATCTGCGTTTTACTTCTTCTCAGACCGCGATTCTCCTTCCTCTGCTAACGATTTTTATCTTCCGTGCTTCATCCAGCCACAAGTCGCGGTTCTTTGAGTTTTTTTGGAGGACGTGATACTTCCAGGCTGCGGCTTCTGTACGGGACGCGATTTTTTTCAAAACCCTTCGCTGTGACTTTTTGCCCGCGATTTCGAGCCTGGAGAAGTCGCGTCCTTCTTAAAACGCTGCACGGGGGTTCTGGGATTCTTGTGTGTTCTCCAAGACCTCCCTTTTCTGGTTTTTTCGTGGCTTTCTACTGCTTAAAATCCGCGCGACTTTCTGCCCTCGCGATTTCGCGCCAAGAGTGAAACGGCCGCGGCATCTCTCCATTTTTTTCGAAAATTTCTGGGTGCCTAGGGCACGGAAATTTTTCGTCTAGGGTTTTGTACCCTCAGCATTTGACGAATTTTTTTTCGATCGCAGATTCCTTCTGGGTTTTTCGAGACCTTTCGTGGGTGCCTGTCAGATTTTTTCCGTACCTCGAAGTTTGTGCCTCGTTTTCCGTGCAACCGTACCTGTCTCAGATTTTGTACCTGATCCTGTTCTGCTCCTCAGTTCAACGCTGTTCAGTTTTCTGTCGCTTTCCTGCATTGGGAGACGTGCAAATGGCGTCTTTGACCAACTTGATGCTGGAGGGCAGTCAGCGATTTAATAGCAGAAACTATAATATCTGGAAGCAGCGTATGCTGACTAGTTTTTAGTATCGCCGCCTTGATGAATTGGTTTTGGGTTTTCATATATTTTCTCCTTAAAAATTCCGTATGGTTTTCATAAATTTTCTCCTTAAAAATTCCGTATGCTCCTGTATGCCCTAGTCAGGGTTTTCGTAGTTCGGGAGGGCTCTCTGGTTTCTGGACAGGTTTTACCGTTTTTTCCTTAAAAACGATGATTTGTATTCTGATCCGTGTCTCGGATTTCGTGTTTGGTTTTGATCGATTTTTTACCTTAAAAATCGTGTCCGGTTTTGATCGATTTTTATCCTCAAAAATCGTGCTTTGTTGCAGTCTGTTTTGGTCGCACCTGGAGTTGCTGGGGCGCACATCTGCACAACTGACTTCTTGCAGTCTGTTTTGGAGTGGATGCTCATCTGCAAAAGTTTGGAGGGTTTGCCGATTTTTCCTCAAAATCATGGCAGCTGTTCTCGATGTGTCTCTGGTTACAGGGAGGGACAGTTCTCCAACTTCAGGTTGGACGGTGGTTGTTGTTTTTGGTTATTTCCAGAAGTTCTGCAGTTTCTGGGAGGGTTGGTGGCAGACTCATCTCAAGTGGCAGAGTCAGTGGCAGGCTCCTGTCTTTTGTTGCAGAAGCGTTCTGAGAAGAAGGGGGCATCCTTCTCTGTTATTTCTCTGGGTTGTTGATAGATTGAGCATTAAGGGAGGGTATTAGTATTTTTTCTATGTCGGCCTGATTTTTCTATGTCGGCCTAATTGTGTTAATGCTAATCTATCTCTTGAACTTTGTATATATTGAGCATTTTCGCTCATTTGTAAATCAATCAATTACAACCAATTCATTCTGTATTCTCAAACTCTTTAAATATTTTAATAATTAAACTTAAGTTGTCCAAAAAGTAACTTTAAGTTATACTTTATTTTAAAAGGACAACTTTTTTTTATTATTAAAAAGGTTGTTTTTTAAAAGTGAGTTTATATGGTGTCGTTAGGAGTGGGATACAAAAAGGTGATGACACTTTCAAACTTTTAAGTCGAGGGAAAAAAGAATAAGCAATTAAAAATAAAGTATTTTCTCTCAAAAGGCTCTAGAAAAAGGGAACTTGCGCACAAAAGAACCCCTCATGGCTAATTCATTTCTATTGCTCTAAGAGTGAACGTGAATTCTTCTATTTGCTTGAGGACAAAAACCATTTAGTGAATCCAATTTCAGGGACGAAAACCCTCCTAGTTAGTTAGAGTGGTTTCATCTAGAAATAATTTGTGTGCTGATAGTTAAAGTTTTTCCAATTTATTTCTAAAATGGAGGTTTTTGATGTGTTTTGAGTGTTGTTGAAACTGAGTTATTTGTTTGTTGAAATATTCTCCAATTGCAGCTTTCATGGAGCTAAGGGAGGTTGGACCATCTTACCAATAAGGTTGTACCTTCTACTAGAGCTAAGTGTGATCATCTGTTGTCCATAACATCATGCTAAGGAAGGCGTGAGAAGGGCTGAAGTGTACAACATCATTCCTAGCACCAAAATCAATAACTCAAATTGTCGTACCTCTTCTAGAAGGGTCGTACCATCTATACCCAAGGTCATATTGTTTGGTGTTGGTTGTTTATCACCTTTAGTGAGTTGTACCACTATTTTAATGGGAAGTGTGAAGTCTAATATGAATCACCCTGTATTTTGACCTCATTTCTTGGTCTTCTTGCTATTGTACCCTCCTCTACATGAGTCATACTAGTCTGAACTAGTTTGCATGCAATTTTCAGATGATTTGTGGGTGTTGAACTACTGCTCTATCAAGTCGTACAAGTCTGAAAGTGTGAACAACAATTTTGTGTGAATAGTTGCAGATTGTACAAGATGACTTTTGGGGACTTCTTCATGATTATTAGGCAGTACAGTTCTGAGACTAGTTTCAGCAGTGTATGAGGGCAGATAAGATCGTCTGGTAATTGTTTATAATCAGTCCCAATCTCCAACAAATCAGTATATCTTCATTGTCAGCTTGACATTCAGAGTTAATTCATTTGCAGATCATTTCTAGGCTAACTCTTCGTGTTGCAGCAGTGTTATTTTCTTATTAGCATAATATTATATCAATGTGTTACTGTTGTTTCCTTTCAAATTAATTGCCACTAGTTCATACTCATTTCATTGTAATTCTGGATGGTAATACCGTCAGAAAGGTGATTACATTTCATATTTGTAAAAGGTCCTAGATGGTTTACTGCTAGACCCATTTGCATCTTCATAGCCCATTTTGGCATTGATCAAGACTACTTAGCAATCAACCATTTTGGCTTGATCAGACTTGTAGGAATCTGCCAGTGGCTTTGCATTCAAGCATACTTGTCAACTGAAGAGGTGTCGATTTGGATTGGCTCTGCCGCCTTTTACATTTCAGCAGTGCATTCTGTTGATGATTGTTTTTAGACAAGTCAACAATTAGAGTGAAATACAAAGTATCTAACTCCCTCTTGAGCAAAGCCTCTCGAATGCTGAACTATGTGATCAAACAAGATGACTCCAAGGTTCCTTTCTCATGATTTTGTAAGAGATAGCTCAATGACTAAGTATGATTTTGCTGTTAACACAAAGGGACTTACATTAGATATTTCTTCTTTCATTCAGCTTATCTCTCTTTCAGTGTGGATGATATGTATACAAGGTCTCAATAACAAAGAAATAGAAAAGGGTGAGGGTTTAGAAAACTAATCTAAGGTCAATGAGGTAATGATGAGGTATTGAATAGACAAACTCCTAAGTAAACCTAACTCCACTTCGCCAAGGATGCCTACAACTACATGGAGTTGGTGCAATCTCCTAAGGTTACGCGAAAGGTTTTCAAATCATGAAGGTTCATATGAGCACCCATTGAACGGCGCAGCTCAAACAAGCATCCATAATCGAACTTATGTAAATATGGCTCAGACTAGCTTTACACAACAATCCACCAGCGATGAATGTTAAAAGCATGAGCTAGGAGTTGATCAAATATCCAACACAACATACATTACAACAATGAGCTTCTAATCTACTTCTAATCTATTTGAAACATCTCTCCATTCCATTGAAGTACAGGAAACCAAGTTACTCCACAAGATAATACTTAACACCAAACAAGTAGCTCCAATGTCTTTTGCATTAATCTTGAAAATATTTACAACAGCTTCAAATCCTCTCAAGAAATTTCGAGAGTCTCCTCTATTCTACTCTACTCCTACTACTACTGATGATCTACTGAATTACAAATGAGGCAACAAGGCCTTTATATAGTGTTCCAGGATACAACGAATGGCTCAGATTAATTCAATAGCCAAGGGCTTAGATCATGCCACCTCACAGGTAGTTACAACAACTTGCTATTTTTTAGCATAAAAGAGAGAGGCAATGAAGGCACGTTTTCCAATGTGATAAGGTAAGGCGAAAGCATTTAAAATATTCCTCCACATAGGAATCCCTTTGGCTTCTTTTATTAAATGATACATTTAATGCATTAAATAATGCGGCTAATCAAAATTGAATGATGTGTACTCGCCACATAGATGCCAACTCAGCATACTTTGAAAATTGTATCATCTTTATGTGATGTATTCAATGTGATTGCTTGAACAACTTGTTGATCTTCGCCTTGTACATTTCCTTGAAACTGAATGTATGATACTTGTTGCTTCACTTGATTAACTTCATGATTCTTTCTTCTTCTTGTAGGTAAGATATATGATGATCTTCTTTGTAGCTTCCTCTTGAAGAGAGTAGAGTAGAGATATGATGATGACCTCATTCTTGAATGGGAGTAGATGATGATGAAGCTTGAAGTAGAGATCTCTCTTGGACTTGAAGGTGAAAGTCTTGAAGCTTAGATGGATGAATGCCTTGTCTTTGAACATGATGCCACTTGATGAAATGCTTCAATAGATTGATGAAGAAACCAGCTAATACTTGAAGTGATGTAGATCTCTTGAAAGGATGCTTCCTTAGGAAGCCTTGATGAAGATGATGTCCTTCGGGTGGATGTCTTCTAGACAATCTCAACTTGATGCCACTTGATGAAGAATTCCAACACAAGGATGATGAAAGGTTCCTTTGAAGCAGCTACATGATGCTTGAAGTGATCACTTTGAGCAGCTTACGATGCCTTCTTCTTGAAGACTGCTTCCTGACTTTCCTTCCTACATGAAAGTGTTTCCAGCCTTTAGCTCCTGCAACACAAAGAAAGAAATAATATCAACCTTCTCGATAAACATGATAATATTTGATTTATAACATATAAGAATGCATTTCCAAGCCAAGCGCACTAGATGACAAGTTCTTGATCTTCATTGAAACTCTTAAAATTTACATTCTAAACCACTATTTTTAATCCTTAAGGAGAGCACATTAGTTAGCAATTTCATCTTCCGGTTAGAATTTCATCTCAAACGATCAATAAAGACCTCCCTATCTAGGTGCATTGGTTTAAGATTTTGGATCCTCCTTGAAAAAGTCTTTGAAATTTTGTATTGAACCCTTTCCTTCCTCAAGCGCATTAGATAAGATTTTTTGAAATCTCCTTCAAAGTGTATCAAAGCCTTCCCACATATGGCGCAGTGGATGAGAGGTTTGATTTCTTCTTGATCTTTTCATACAAACCTGAATTCTTCTCCTTCTAGGCGCATTGGATGGAGTATTCAAAATCCTCTTCTAACTTGCTTTCAAAACTCAACTTTACTCTCACCTACAAGGTGGCACAATGGATCAACGTTTTGATTTCCTCTAGAAATTTGCTCTGAGACTTGACTTTGTATTCCTTTTGAAGAGGTCGCATTGGTTTGAGATGTTAGGATTTTCTAAGATTTGTGCATTGGTTAAGGATTTGAAATCCTCTGGCAATTGGCTTAGATCAACAACTTGAATCCTCTAGATTTTATCTCCATAATGGCGCATTTGTTGAAGGGTTAGAGATCCTCTGGGTTTAAGCACATTAGATGGATATATTAAAATCTTCTTAAAAAAAACTTTATCCTCTCCCTCATGTTTGGCGCATCGGTTGAAGGGTTAGAGATCCTCTTGCTATTTGTGGATTAGATGAGGGTCTTTGAATCTTCTAGATTGGCGCACTAGTTCATACCTTTTGAATCCTCATAGCATTTGGTGTACTTGATTTGTTTTTTGAATCCCCCTACTTTCTTCCATCTTTAGCGCTTTGGATGAGGGTTTCCAATTCCTCTAAAATTCGCATTAATCTATGACTAAAATCCCTCCTCCTTGGGTCGCATTAGATAGGTATATTAATTTCCTCTGAGTTTAGCATTGGTTACTTGATTCAAGCGCTTTGGTTTGATGTTTGGAAGTCTTCCTTTTCTTGAAGTGGCGCTTTGGTTAAAGGCGTGGAAATCGCGTCACTTTGAAGGCTTGAAAAATTTTCGTTTCCAAACTAGCGCTTTAGATGGGCGCATTGGTTCATCAATTGGAAATCCTCATCTTATTTTGTAATTGAAAGCGCTTTTTTCATCATGATTTTGCGCCACTTAGATGCCCCGTCGCACTAGATGAGCTTTTTGAATCCTCTGGAAGAGTCAGGCGTTTTTCAGGGTCGCGAGGGTAAAGGTATATTGAAAAATATATTTATACTTTAAATATTTTTCAATATACCTTTCAGGATGTTTGAGATAGGTCTCGAATCCACTGGATTTAACATGCAAAATATAGAATTTGGAGGATTCACCAGATTTCAGACTTAGTCAAATTTTCAGGATTTTCAAGATTTCAGGCTCCAGACTTAGTCTTTTCAGGATCTCAAACATTCTTCAGGAAGGGTCTCAATATTCATTATTTGGATGGAAATTTGATCAAGAGTCTTCATTACTGCAAGTTCATCCTCCATATAAGACCTCCAATTATAAAGCAAAATCTCCTAGAAGAGGAACTCATTATTGGATTGGCAGAGGAAATGAACCTAAGGCATCATCTAAGACTACATGCAAAGCATCGGAGCTCAAAAAAAAAAGGGGGTCCCCATTTGCAATGGGGCGATGTGTGATTTGGTCACAACACATTCATTAGTTAGAGTGTTATCTGAACACCGTATGCTCTCACCTTGCCCAGCTCAAGATCTGGGTGATCAAAAAGTGCAAGGACTTGCATTTGCATCTTTCTATATTGTAAAAATTCCAAAAAAATAGTTTGAGTTATTACAGAAAAGTCTATTAAATGTGTAGTTTAAATTTAATAATTAAAACTGTTCCTTTTTGTACATTAATGTTGAAACTCAAAGTTAAACAATGAGATTTAGTTTTTTTTTCCTTCTTGTTTTAAATGCATGGTGGGAAAGGTTTGGTGCTAAGGTGCCAAATCTTCAAAGAATTGTTGTTCGTGTCTTCAGACAACCATGCAACGCTTCAAGATGCAAGCTCAACTGGAGTATGTTTGAGCACATACACTCCAAGAAGCGCAACAAATTGTCAGTGCAAAGGTTGAATGATCTTGCTTATGCTCATTACAACCTTCACCTCTGTCATAGACAAATCCTAAGCACCAACTTATCTCCCATCACTCTAGAGGAGGTTGATCCACAATCAGATTGGATCAACAAGGTTGAGGATCCCGTCTTTAACAAGGATGACCTTGCATGGGTTGATCAAGCAAATCTAGAGGGAGAGATAGTAATCATGGCAGAGGAGGATAGAGCACGAGTAGACCCCTTGGATGTTGGTGTCACTAATACACAGGTAGATATCATGGTTGCATCATCATCGAGGACCTGTCTTAGATGCCCACACAAGACTTGTTGTATGGCTATGGATGTTGGGATGAGTGATGTAGCCTCCTATGAGCCATAGACTGATACTTTTAGTTTTAATATTTGTTTTAATGCCATGGATTTTATAATCCATGAGTTGTATATACACTTGCCAATATTTATATATTTAAAAATGTTGTTTCCTTCAACTAAAATTCGCTTTCATGCTCATGTGATCAATGTATACTTGTGTATGTGATCAAAGTAGCTTCTATTTGATTAGTTTATTGTGTCTTTAAAGTTTATTTATTAAAGGGTGAGTGATAAAAGTTTTATATCCTTAAAAATCTCAATATTTCATGATTTTTTCAATTTGTCAAGTCTAAGCACCAAGTCTGAGTGTCAAGTCTGAGTCAAAAATCAGCTTGTCGACTCTGAGTCGAGATAAAGTCTTGTAACACCGGTGTTAATACATTGTGACAAACAAAATGCCAACATCTTGGCAAAAAGTCTAAAATTTTGTGCACAAACTATGCACACTAATGTGCAATACCACTTTGTTCCTAACATGGCAGAGGATAGGAAGGTTATGGTCAAGAAGGTGCACACTTCTGTGAACATTGCAGATGCATTGACAAACCCCATGAGCACAGAGAAATTTAGATGGTGCAAGATGGCTATAGGCATCAGCCCTTAGTATTTAGTTCACTTTGTGGGAAGCCCTTATGATTCTTGCAATGTATACAACAAGGAGGAGATTATTAGGACTAGATGTTGTACACTTT
Organism: Cunninghamia lanceolata; assembly: GCA_027924645.1. Lineage (NCBI taxonomy): Eukaryota > Viridiplantae > Streptophyta > Pinopsida > Cupressales > Cupressaceae > Cunninghamia > Cunninghamia lanceolata. Next base: position 8,079,404 of record BSBN01000738.1, read on the forward strand.
GCAAGTCCTAGGTCTCCTTGAATTATTTAATACTTGTGTAACATTGTAAAAAATGTACCTGCATGGAAAAGGGCACCCCACTTGGAAGAAATCTTGATATCCCTTAGTTGGCACTGTCTATCATGTGTTATCGGTTTTATGATTGTTGTAAGCAATCCCTAAATAGGGGGTTACTAGGTGGATTATGAGTAACCTCTTTGACCGACTATCATTATTGGTGTGTATGAGTTCTATAAGAGATGTTATTGCACCCACATGGATCGATTGGGAGTTACATACAACTCCCTTGGTCATATGGGTCAATGGTCATCATCAAGAGTTAGATTCTATTCTAGGAGTTACTTTGTAGGAGGGTGCATGGGTCCAACTTGGACACCAAGTTTTGGCTCTTGGTTTTATGAAACCACTAACAGTTTCTTGGGTATCCTTGGCTTATATATCTAAGGGCTTGGGATAGAAACTAGATAGTCAGTTTTACGCAAGGTTATGCTACCAAAATTCCTCCAAGTTTAGAGAGTAGATCTCCTATGTAGCACTGCAACTCATGAGTGTATTGTAAACTATTTGAAGAAGTAATACATTTGTGTGTACTTTGAAGGCTTGGTTTTTGCCATGTCCCTTTTTCCAAACTAATTGTATTTTAATATTTAAAAAATAAAAAATATATATAAAAATATAAAAATAACAATAATAAAATATATAATAAAAGTGATTTCAAATTTTGGCAGCAAAATAGGGCCCATGAGTCCTAATTGAGGAAGGTATATTTACAAAGCTTCAATTGTTCATTTTAATCATCATAATTTTTTCTATTCTCATTATTCTTTAAGTTCGAGTGATCACGCATCCAAGACAAAACCCCTTGATCGTAATTTCTTAGGTTAGGACGGAAACCCTACCCTCTACCTTGGCAATTTCCATTCAGGAATTGCAGAATGACCTAAATTTGGACAAATATGTGTGTTTCAAGGTGGCAAAATCAGTTGTGAAGCAAATCGGAAGAATCTATACTAGCCGCTATTCATCACCATCATCATGGAGTCATTCGATTCATTTACATAAGCAAATCTAATCGCTTATACAGCTGGAGTTGGAAGGGGGGATTTACTGATTCACCTGGATTAATTCATCAAACAATTGGACCTGGTCGCAATCCTTACCTAGGCACAGGAAGCATCAGATTTCCATACACACTCCAGCTGCACTAATTATTAAGGAGAGATTGGGATTGAAGAAACTGAGAGCCATTTAGCATAGTACGCAGCTGATCCAGATATTGTTGGCAGATCGAACTACATTAAGAAGGCATCACATTGGATATACTCTTGAGTTTTATGGCAGTAGGTAGGGTCGCAATCACATTGAAGACTTTCATGCTCACAGCTATCACTCACACTCTCAGCTAGGGCGATCACATCTGGGTATTTGGGAGCCAAGATCATTCATATCAGAGCGCTACTTGCAAGAGCTAGGCCACCAATTCGTAGGCGTGAGGAGAGCTAGGCCTGCTGCACCCATTCTGTTGTCTGAATTCAGTATAGTGCTGTCACCTAGATCCATTGGGGCCAAATTTGTAGTACAGTGAGTTACTGATAATTATCTAATCTGATACCTATGCATTGTGTTTTAGCCGGACTGAACTTGAAATGTGAATTATGATTTGTGTGATCAATATTGTTGTAGCTGTGGTTGGTTAGATGGAGGAGAGTGGTAATACATATTGTTGCAGCTGTGAGTGGTTAGTATAATACATATTGCTGTATCTGAACAGAGTTGTAATACATATTGCTGTAGCTTTGCTTGGTTAGTGTGGACAGAATTACAATACAGATTGCTGTTGTTGATTGTGCTTAAATTTTGAGTAAGAGAACTCCAAGATGAATTAGGAAAGTACATATATATTCTATCAGGTTCATTACAGTTTTTCCTTTATGAGGGTTTTCTCAAGGTATATTTTGTGTTTTGTGTCAATTTCTCTTCTAGTTTTCCTTCATGTGTCACTAATATGCTGAAATTATCATACATTTGTGTTCATTTGCACTGTTCTCCTCTTTTGATTAAGTAGGAATTTATCATATTTCCTTTCATTCCTACCCTTCCACCTCTCTTAGCTACTCCCAACATTGCACCTCTTCTCCAACCTCCATCACATTCTCATCCTCCCCCATCCAAAACTAAACAAAATACAATTTCCATCTAGACCCAAACTTCTTTCCCTTCAACACAAACCAAAAACTCCTCTTCCTTCTAATGCTTCATCCACTTTGCCTATACTACCTGCTTCTTCCACAACTTCCCCTCCTCTACCTACAATTGTTGTGGAATTTGCTGCTCTTCCAAAGATCCTTCCCCTCCTATTATAACTATGATTTCGACCCTATTATTTCTGTTTCCACTACTCCTCCTACAACTCGTATGCTTGAAGAATCTCTTGCTCCTCATGAAGAAAACTTTATTTCAATCCACAACAAATATTCCATGTCTCTGTTCTATTTTCACTTCAAGTTCTTTGCGCCAAAATGAGCTACCAATTCCTAAATGCTCTTCTATAACTTGGCTAAACTTTCACCAGCAGTTTTTGAGGATGATAATACCTTGGATGAATATGATACAATATACAGAATTCTCATTGGTTGATTGGTTATAACGCATTCCTTCCTTCTTTAGATTTCTCTTATCCCTTAAGTCTCTGTGCCCATTGTCCCTCACCATTAGTGGTGATACGTCCCCCCCTTGTGGGGCATGCTACCACAAGGTGGGGACAACATCTTTATGTCGTGACATTCTTGACTCATATTTATACCATGAATTCCTCCTTATACATCCTACTTCCAAGTCTTCCTCACCTATAGATTTTTAGGATGACACAAAGCATCAAGACCCCTGTATCTTTTTCAAGTTAACCCAAACACTTTAGGTCTAATTTTGTTCCATTTCATCTTTATGTCGTTACAAATCATATGCTTTCTTCCATATGTCATTATCATTCTGTGTTGTTTCCTTCTTATGAGTTGGGAATTGTTGTGACGTTTTCACACATCACCCCATTGCAAATGGGGACCCCCTCTTTTTTCCTCGCTTTCTGTCTTAGTTTTGCTTTAAGGTTTTGATTTTTTTCTCTAAGTTTGTAGGTTTGGTAGTATAGTTTCGCCCAAGTCTCGACAATTTCTTGTCAAAGTCCATCAGTTCATATGAAAATTTCTAGGTTTCACTACTATGAACATGCAAGTCCATGATAAATGAGCTACTCCTTACCAATCTCCAGAAGTCTTTGCATAAGTCCACAAGGGTTGATGAGATGAAGAACAAAAGGTCTAGGTTAGGCTTGATGAAAGTGCATTCATGGAAAGAATCTTGAACATCATGAAGTTGTACAACAAGAACTTGTTTCAGAGAACAAATGATGGAACAGGAATTTGTTCAAGAACTTAAGAAATTCGCATTCGGGACTTGTTCACTCACTCAAAATTCCCGACTAAATTTGTGCGAGTAAAACTTGTCCACACCACTTAGACATGCAACTTTGCATTTATTCTTGAGACATCTAAAACTTGCACTCGTCTTTGAATGAACATTGAGGACTTGCAACTTACATTGAATAAACTCCTGACCTCATTCTTGAACAAACACCTGCAAGAGAAATGTGCCCAACATTGAAAGAGAACAAGAGAAATGCGCTCGTTCCTGAAAGACCTTTCCAAACAAGCACTAGGAAAAATTGAAAGACTTCTTGCAATTTGCGCCTATTCCTAAATGAATTCTTGCAATCCCCGAATTTTCTTGTGAAAGATTGAACATTGCAAGATTGAACACTGAAAGACTGAACATTGAATAACTTCTTGCAATCTCCGACTCTCACTTGTCAAGCAACATCTCAAAATTGCAAGGAAATTGTGAAAGAGGTCAAGGAAAATGCTACTACGGCAAATTTGTGAAAGACCTTGAAGAATCCCCGACAATTGAAAGACTTCCTCAAACATTTGCCCAAGTCTCGCCAAGTTCCTGCTCAAAGTCCCTGAAACCCTAAAATTGGCTAAGTCTGATATCCTGAAATCTTGAAAAATTGACTAAGTCCAAAATCTAGTGGATCCTCAAAAATCTAGAATTTGCATGTTAAATCCCATGGATCCAAGACCTATCTAAAACATCCTGACAGGATTTCAAAATATTTAAAGCATAGGAAATTCAATATTTCCTATACTTAAATATATTTTGAAATATACGTCAGGCAAGGATCTCCAAAATCTGGCGAAAAAAATTGTGAAATTCCTAGGAAAAAATTCCACAACTTCATCAAAAGTGCATCAAGAAATATTGCAAAGGATGACATCAGCATCAGGAAATTTTGAAAGAAATTTGTGAATGACATTAGAAAAAGTGTGATTTGCACATTGCAAGAGTTTAATGAAATTACAAATAAAAAATGAATGATACTTAGAAATTGTGGAAGGAACAAGGAAATCAATGACAAGGAATTCGTGAACAGCAGAAATAAACAAATTCCCGAAATAAATTTGTGCAAAAGATGACGTCAACAATGAGAAAAATTGAAACAAGTTCTAAAAGGTGCGCTAAGTAATATTGAAAGAAATGACATCAGCGATGAGAATTTGTGAAAGAGCACTTGGAAAGTGCAACAGGAAGACTTGCAAAACTATATCAAATTCCCGATAAGAAATTGTGAATAACATCATTGAAATCCCGATAGGAAATTGTGAATGAGAGCATGAAAATAGCGATTTGAATTTGTGAATGCTTCTAAGGAAAATGCGAAATGCAAGAGAAACGTGTGAAATTCGTTTTCCTTCTCACTAAGTCAACTTGTGGAAGGTTGATAAAAAACATTGCTAAAGTCTTTAATGAGGTCCGCTTGGCAGGTAGGAAATTCGCCCATGACATATATAAATAAGAGTTCACCAATCACAATTTCTTCCAAAACAAACAGCATTCCGATTTAGAACAAGGGCGAATTGATGAAAACGGAACACACACGCACTCCACTTCCAAAACACACTCACACAAAACTCAAATTGGAAACACAAATTTGCAGCACAACAAAACTTGGATTTTATTCGATTTTCAATGTTTCTGTACAAAAGCTTCAAATAGCCATTCAATGGCTTCACATCCACAATCTCGGGTCTACACAATCACAACCCACCAACAAATCCTCTCATAGCCTCGCAAGAGTCACCACTTCTCTCCAATCTAAGGCAATTTCCTTTGCCTCTGCAAACTAATCTCTTCTTCTAGTCGATGCTACACTCTCTATCTGGCATTCGACAAATTTGCGCCTATTCCTAAATGAATTCTTGCAATCCCCGAATTTTCTTGTGAAAGATTGGACATTGCAAGATTGAACACTGAAAGACTGAACATTGAATAACTTCTTGCAATATCCAACTCTCACTTGTCAAGCAACATCTCAACATTGCAAGGAAATTGTAAGAATTTGCAAGGAAATTGTGAAAGAAGTCAAGGAAAATGCTACTACGGCAAATTTGTGAAAGACCTTGAAGAATCCCCAACAATGGAAAGACTTCCTCAAACATTTGCCCAAGTCTCGCCAAGTTCCTGCTCAAAGTCCCTGAAACCTGAAATTGGCTAACTCTGATATCCTAAAATCCTGAAAATTTGACTAAGTCTAAAATCTGGTGGATCCTCAAAAATCTAGAATCTGCATGTTAAATCCCATGGATCCGGGACCTATCTAAAACATCCTGACACGATTTCAAAATATTTAAAGTATAGGAAATTCAATATTTCCTATACTTAAATATATTTTGAAATATACATCAGGTAGGGATCTCTAAAATCTAGCGAAAAAAATTGTGAAATTCCTAGGGAAAAATTCCACAACTTCATCAAAAGTGCATCAAGAAATATTGCAAAGGATGACATCAACATCAAGAAATTTTGAAAGAAATTTGTGAATGACATTAGGAAAAGTGTGATTTGCACATTGCAAGAGTAATGAAATTACAAATAAAAAATGAATGATACTTAGAAATTGTGCAAGGAACAAGGAAATCAATGACAAGGAATTCGTGAACAGCAGGAATAAACAAATTCCCGAAATCAATTTGTTCAAAAGATGCCGTCAACAATGAGAAAAATTGAAAGACTTCATAAAAGTTGCAAGAAAAATTGAAAGAAGTTCTAAAAGGTGCGCTAAGTAATATTGAAAGAAATGACGTCAACAATGAGAATTTGTGAAAGAGCACTTGGAAAGTGCGACAAGAAGACTTGCAAAACTATATCAAATTCCCGACAGAAAATTGTGAATAACATCATTGAAATCCCGATAGGAAATTGTGAATGAGAGCATGAAAATAGCGATTTGAATTTGTGAATGCTTCTAAGGAAAATGCGAATTGCAAGAGAAACGTGTGAAATTTGTTTTCCTTCTCACTAAGTCGACCTGTGGAAGGTTGATAAAAAACATTGCTAAAGTCTTTAATGAGGTCGGCTTGGTAGGTAGGAAATTCGCCCATGACATATATAAATAAGAGTTCGCCAATCACAATTTCTTCCAAAACAAACAGCATTCCGATTTAGAACAAGGGTGAATTGATGAAAACGGAACACACACACACTCCACTTCCAAAACACACTCACACAAAACTCAAATTGGAAACACAAATTTGCAGCACAACAAAACTTGGATTTTATTCGATTTTCAATGTTTCTTTACAAAAGCTTCAAATAGCCATTCAATGGCTTCACATCCACAATCTCGGGTCTGCACAATCACAACCCAGCAACAAATCCTCTCATAGCCTCGCAAGGCTCACCACTTCTCTCCAATCTCAGGCAATTTCCTTTGCCTCCTCAAACTAATCTCTTCTTCTAGTCGATGCTACACTCTCTATCTAACATTCGACAAATTTTCAATCTGCTGTGTATCTTTTTGTAATGGTTAACAATCCTTTCATATGTCTTAGGATGTGAAAAGACATCAGACAAAAATCCAATTTAAATATTTAATTTGAATCGTCCATATCTCCCTGAAGTTGTTTTGGCAGTTCAATACATTTGCTTGGTTGTGAAAATGGTTTTAAATATGCTAACATTGCCATATGGGCTGGATAGGCACTCTAAAAGTCATGCCGTTTGTGGCTCATTCTTCATTGAAGTGGCGTTTGATATGCCCAATTCTGGCGCACTCCTTGGCTCTTTAAAACCCAAAGGAAATGATTTATTGCTAGCCACTTATAATAAATGAAATTCCTACCACTGAGTGGCGCCTCATTTCCTCAAAAGTAACACTAAATTCTAAGAGGTTGCCCTCCCTTTTGTCATGTGGAGAATACCTTTCTTCATTAAATTTTGCAATGATATAACTCCACGGTGGTGCTTTCCTTATAACATTTGAACTGCCTTTCAAAATGAGATTTGATATGCCCCAAATTTGAGCGCTCATATTTCCTCCAATGTGCAAGCTTAAAATAGATTTTAATGCCTTTACATAAGGCATTTCACTAAAAGTCTTCGCTGCAATCTTTGTTTGATTTTTTTAAAATCTGCAGTGTAAATTTGGCCCCTATCTTTATGTGAAATAAGGGACTTCTAAGCATCCATCTTAAGATTTCAATCTATATTGAATACTTTTAAAACAACATATCTAATTCTTGGAATGAGGCACTCTATGGAGAGTATTTCATCATAAGATTTATCTGTCAAACTCAGATTGAACAATTTATGTTGACAAGGAACCGAAACTGTCACCAAATGAATTGTGCCAAGGTTGAAAACCGAAAACTATCATAACTTTTTACCACAAACTCAAACATCACTAAAACTTGCAAGTATGTCCAAAGTGATATTCCTAAGGCCTCTGTCAGACCATTCGACTTCAAGTGCTATAAAACCCCAAATTTTAATTTTCTCATAAACTACCATCATAAGTCGGAAAACATTAAAATCTTGAAAAAACAGGAGTTGGCTCACGAAACCTTCATGTATAATTCCAGGATGGAGTTAGCCATCTTCTTGTCAGAGGATTTGTCCTAAAACTCTACCGATTTCCCAAAACAATTGTTTCGGCGAAACTACTTCATATGCACCGGAGCTCAAAACTGTACTTCTGTGAAACCGACTATGCAAAACCATCATGAACACCATTAGAAGCTCAAACAAATCAAAGAAAACCAAAATTGAACCTGAAATCTTTTTGGGTGATGCAAGATTGCATGTGCGCCCGGGTGCTCCTGCATCATGAATTCATTTAAAGAGCAGCGAATTCTTTAGAGGAGCAGAATTTCTTCTTGAAGAGGAAGCGAATTAATTAAAAGGGAGTGAATTTATTCTAAGGAAGGAAGGACGATTTTTGTGAAGTATTGTTTTCAAATCTTATTTTATTCACTTCTTCAGAAATAAATAAATTCTTGAATGAGATTTCATATGATGATAATCATGTTTTATTATTATAATGCATTTAAGGATTTTTGTTCACAAGGACTACTTGAAATTTCCTTTGTTTTGCAGGAATTCAAGAACAAGGACTCGTTCCAAAAGGAGGATGCTCGATGAAGAATCAAATGTACGAGATGAATGCAAAGAGTGCAAAGGCCTGGACAAGGAAGTTAGCACACATCAAGAAGACGTCACAAGGAGTTCCAAACCCGGAGAAGGAAATTACTTTCAGTGACGAGGAGATTCACAAAGTTTCGATGAAGACAAAGAAAGTCCAAGACATGAAGTGATACAAAGAACAATTCCACATTAGGGACTTCAATTCCGGAACAAAAGAAGATCAATCATCATAATTCCAAGAACAAGAATCCATTTCCTGATTCTTCAAGCAAATTGAGCTCAACGTCAGGAAATCAAGAATTGCACCAAGAAATCAACGCCAATGCAAGAAATCCAAAGGAAGTACAACACCAAGACAGAATTCCAAGTTCAAAGATCACTCAAGAGATAATCATCTTGAGGTGGCATCCAGTCATCGTCAACTAATCAAATTGTGCCACATTGACATGTCCAGATACATTGAACTTGGCTACCAAGATAAAGACAAGGATGGAACTTTCTAGAAAATCATGTTGTAAACATCTCATTGGTCAAAAGTGATAGTAGTTGTAACTACCTTGTGTTGTATTAATCTAGGCCATTGATTCAAGAATCAATCTGGGCCATTCGTTGTAATTTTGAGCTCTATATAAAGCTCACTCTCTTCATTTGTAAAGGGTTCTTCTCATTAGATGATTGGATTCTCTAGAAGTTAGATATTAGAGTAGAAGCTCTTGAAGAGTTGAAGAGACATTGGCAAATTGTTGTAAAGATACTACCAGAATCAATACATTCTCATTGAAGCTTGGTGAAATTGTGTTATTTTGGGATGTTAGCATGGTTTCCAATTTCTTGAAGATGATTCAAAGCACATTAGATAGATTTTAGATGAAGTTCATTGATATGATAGTTAATGTGGAGATATTTGATGAATTCCTCGGTTCATACTTTTTGTGGATTGCCGATGATAATTTGCAATGCAAAGTTAGCCTGAACCTCTTGTTGCAGTAGTTCGATTGTGGATATTCATTCAAGTTGCACCAGCTGTTAGGGTTAGCCAGCAGAAGATATCAATTAAATGCAAATAAAGATTAAACAGAGAAATGGAAATACACAGAATTAATAACAGCGAGAGACAAGATTTAACGTGGTTCACCCAAACTCGGGCTACATCCACCAAACAGAGAGTCCAATATTATTATCCAGTAAATCAAAACGATTACAATCAGCAATCCCTGCAACTCAATACCGCTGCAAATGCTACAATACAATACCCAAACCCTAACCCTTGGCCGCTTTTTATCAAGCCTTTTTGTCGGTTACAAAAAATTAGGGTTTTCTTATGTCGGTCATAAAATCGGATTTCCTGAACCCCAGCGAGAATACATGGCTAGTGTACAGTACTTTCCTGATCAGTCGCCACCTACCAACACCAGCTGTGGGTATTTGGATGCATGTTTGCAATATGAAAAATCCTTCATTTCCTTTGAAGATTGCACTAGTTTCGTGTAGTTGTTGTTCTCATGGTAAAGTGAAGCTTGGTTTGAAGGAATTTGTCTATCAAAGCATCATTCATCATCTCATTGTCCTTAGATTAGATTTCTCTAACCCTTTCCCTTTTGATTTTTCTTTAAGTTTGTTTGAAGGAGTTCCATTAATTCACACATCCAAGGAGTAATGAATTTTATCCATGTCCATGAAGAAGGAGCAATTTAGCATAAGTCCCTTTGTGATTACCAGCAAGATCACAACATTCCACTGAGCCTATCCAAGTACAAGTCAGGACCTAACATTCAAGGAACCTTGGAGTAGTCTCACTCGATCACATAGCTTAGCGTTTGAGATACTTTGTTCAAGAGAGGATAGAGCACTTAGTGTTTTATTCTAATGTTGTCGTAGTCATAAAAAACACATCAACAGGAATGATGCAAAGTATTAGAGTACTTATACCCTTCTCGTGTTGACCCCAAAATATCATACCCCTCCATCTCTTTGTTGTACCCCACTTCCTGCATCATGTTTCCTCCTTTGTACATGTGATGCTTTATGGAAATAGGGGATGATGACCATACATGTTGGTCACAAAAATATTATCTTAGATCCCTTTGTGTTCTTTTTATACATATCTATGGGTCTCTCTTCTTATCTACTCTCTCTCCTATGTCTTGACCTTACTGATTACATAATTCCTCTTCCTCCCTTGTATACTATATTTCTATTCTCCAGCTGGTTATATTCCTAGTGACCCTCTCTTTCCTATGCAATGCATGTCATTGTAGATGTAACACAATTACTACTACTTTTCCAATCTTCTCTTTTGTTTCCCATTTTCAAATCTTCTTATTCCAAACACATTTCTTTATGCTTATCATACCTACAATGCCTTCTCTTAACCTTGATCTCACTTTTCAAGACAAATGCCTATACTTATACTCATTACTATGATTCCTATGCTTCCTCCTTCACATTACCTTATTGTACATTATATTATCCTTTTCAAATGCTCCATGGTTACTCTCTATATGACGTTTCTTTCTCATATCCTATGGTTATGCATGGTACTATAATTTAATACCACTTGTATTTCTTCCATGAATCCAACACTATGTTTCCATTGCCATTCCTACAAGCCATACATTCCTCACTCTATGATCATTTCTATCAATAGTGATGACATTTGTTTTATATGCTCTATAACAGATTCTCGTGTTCCTCCTACTACATGCTATTCTATAACTTAATAGTACCTTATTTTTTCCACTTATGTATTCTCATGCATCCTATGTCTCTTTTGCATACCATACTTCCTACTCTACATTGTGAATCTTATGTTTCTCTTGATACACAAGTGCCTCTTTCCCATTCCCCTATGTTCCTAAATCACATGTTCCTGTTCTACTACTATTTTCTTACTCCTTTGCATGATACAACTTTACAAGTTCCTATGCGCTCTTTATTCTTACTTCTACCTTTCCTACAACTTAGCTTCATTGCTACTTTACTTTGCCTTCTTCATGGGGGAAATTCTATAATTCTATTTCAAGGGGCATCACCTCGGTCAATGCTCACCTTTTTCACATTGTATCAATCATAGCAGCAAAAATCGTTTGGGGAAAAAATCACCAAATCAAAAGTATAAGATTTTTTCAAAAAATCGTGAAAAAATTGGGAAAAAATCGTTAAAAAATCGGATTTCCAAAAAATGTAGAAAATTGCAAAAAGGAAACAAAACCTGTTGTTTTTTAAATGATATTATAATAGAATAATAAATATTATATTTTAATATTATAATCTATAACTATTAATAATATAATATATAAATATAATAATATTAATAATATACTATTATATTTATAATAATATTAATAATATAATCTATATAATATTATATTATTATAATATATTAATGTAGAAAAATATAAATTAATGGTATAAATATTATAATAGAATAATAAATACAAATAATATATTATATTAATAGTATAATTTAATATTATACTATAGAACTATTAATGATATAATATATAAATATAATAATATTTATAATATATAATTATATTTATAATAAATATTAATAATATAATATATAATATTATATTATTAGAATATATTAATGTATACATATATAGATTAATGACTAGATATTATATTATAATATTATAAGTATTATATAAATATCATAATAGAATAATAAGTACTAATAATATATCATATATTTAATATTAGCCGATAGGCTTTTATATGTGAGCATTGTAGTGCTTGGAAAATTGTCTCACGCCATAAAAAAATTCAAGCTGGAAAATTTTCTGAACTCGTCAGTTTAAATGTCTCACGCCGTAAAAAAATTCATGCCGGAAAATTTTCTAAACTCGTCGGTTTAAATGTCTCACGCCATAAAAAAATTCATGTGGAAAATTTTCTGAACTTGTCGGTTGAAATGTCTCACGCCATAAAAAAATTCATGCGGGAAAATTTTCTAAACTCGTCAGTTGTCCTATCAACGTATTCCTTAAACCTCCTATGGGTGCAAGTGCCAGTTAATATTTATATTCGCTACTCTAAAATGATTCAGATTCAACGGAACACAGAACCATTAGGGTTTTTTTTAAAATACCTACGGGGAGTCACAACGAGGGAAACGAAATACGTTTAAACCCTAGACGCCTGCAAACCCTAGACAATGCAGGAAACCCTAGATGGCAGCCCGATTTATATAAAAATCCCAATTTTTGGGGGTAAAAATCGTGTAAGTTGGCAATCCGTGATTTTTTGGCGATTTCTGCTTCTATGGTATCAATTACTCCAATACACATGTTCTACATCTATGTTTTCACTTTACTCTTCCCTTGGGGGCAATTCTATCTAACAATAATTGGGGGCAACACTTCTCTCTTGTTCCCCTTTCCTATTCTATTTTAGAAATTCCTAGTCACGTCTTGGCAATTGTTCCTTTCTTTCTTTGCATACTCCTTAAATTGATTGCATCTTCTAGCATACAATCAATTTAAGGGTTGTCATACATTCTCCTATTTTACCAATTTGAAAGTGTCCAATTTCCAGTCGATTTGGGCCTGGCTTAGCCCCTTTGTTTATGTTTTAGTGGTTCCGTCACAACCAAAGTGCATTGATCAAGGTGATTCCTACAAAATTTAGATTCTAGATGGTTCCTACATAGCTAAATTCATGTCAAGCTGGCTCCTACATCGTCAATACCATATTTACAAGGCTCCTACATAGCCATTTCCATGTTCCTTTCTCAACTCTCATAGCCTTCTACTTCCACTTCCACTTCCACTCTAGACGATCTTTCATGGATATTCATGCTTTTCTTTTCAACTTATTTTAGTAAAAGGATGTAAAGCAAATCAAGAGTGTGTGTGATTTCCTTTTTAGCATATTTTCTCCTGATGAACAGTAACTACATTTTCTTCCATGAGTGCACCACATGTTCGAAGCATATGCACGAATCAAGGAGAAAATGAAGTGAAGACAAAAAGCATAAGCTCTTCTATATCCTTTTTACAATATCATTTATATATGTTAGTTATATTTATGCAATGTATTAACATACTTTCTCACCTAATTCCACAAGCCCATTAAATCGGGTGTAAAATATTAGGTCAAAAACAGCATACTTCACACTTTTCACCTTATGTTTCTGCACTCATTTTGGTGTCCATTCCTATAGTCATGTTGGAGGTCTCATTTAGGCTTTTAGCCTATTTGCTGGCCTAAATCTATCACTCATATCCAATGCACACATGATCAAACATCCATTTTTGTGCTTAGCCTGCCCTAGAAGTTTGGAAGCCTAGTGATTGAAGAACACCAGTGCCCCCAAACACTAGCATCCATGTTCAAATTCAAATCTCGAGTCCCAACAACCATTGGAACCCTAACCCTAATGCTTCCTTCATAAGTTTTGTAATAGATAACTAATTGGGATCTTCCTATAAACTCATTATCACTCTCATTTTGAAGGTTCCAAATTCTTGTTCTGCAAATTCCAAGTTTTGTATTCTCTCACTATTGATTATTCCACAAGTGTGTTTTAGAGATCTCCCTTGGCCTCTAACATGCCCTCCATTGCTAAAATTTTCCATCCATCCCTCCATTTTGCTAGTCTTGAGTCCTCCATCGCTTCCCTTACTCCTTTTGTCTCGTCTTCATTCTCTTAGCTAGGTTATTTCCTCCATTGATATCCCAAAACCCTAGCTTCAGAAATCCTTCCATTCCTCGTAGTTGTAGATCAAGTCCTTAGATCCATCCCTTAGCATCATCTTTTACAAATCAATTGACTATTCTATCTCCCTATCTCTCCTCCATTGCACATGCACAGACCAACATTCCTAGGGTTTTCCTCACAGTTGCAAAACCTTGCACACACCACCATCACCACCGCTTAAGGATCACACACTCCCTCATTTTACCCACTACATGTGGAGTTTGAAATGTGCCAAATAGGGGACTGACTAGCAGTCTCCCAATAGCACTAACCCCATTTTTCCCTCTTTCAAACTTTAGCCATCAATATCTCAATACTAGAGATCAACATCAAGATACAACACACGTCACAAGGCTTGTTAACTTAGGCGAGCAACCTCATAAAGTTGTTGAGCAGTTGAAGCTAAAGACGCCGATGTCTTACTGTGTAATGTCCCCATTTTAGGCAGTTGTGGTTTTTGGGTGGTTTAGCCTATTCCTGGCCCTTGTAGGATAAAGTAGGTGGTTAGAGGGCCCTGATGGGCGGATATCAGTGCGGTTTCTTCTCTAGGGTTCAATGAGGTTCAGGCTTGGCCTTTGCAGAGGTTTCAAAACTCAGTTTCTCATACTTACTATTTATAGTAAGTCATTTAGACAGGATTACTATTTATAGCAGGGCACCTGATTGTGACATGTGGGCAGTGTCGATTCCGGTATTCCGTTGGTTTGGTGAAATAAGGAGTTTGCCTAAGTTATAACGTTTAATTATTATTAAAGGTGACTTTAATAATAATTAATATTTTAATATTATATTTTAACGTTATATTTGCACTTTATGACTTGAGGGGTCTTTAGTCATTAAAAGGGGGCCATTTTATAATTAATTGTTGAGGCGCCGATATCAAGGAGATTATTTAATATTTCTAAAGTGCAAATATTATATCATTTTAAATAATATTATTATGTTTCTAGAATCTTCTTGGAGATGGATTAAAAAAATATAAAAGAAGATCAAGCCAAGTTTCATTAGCATCCAGGAATTGATATTTGTTTGAAGTGTTTGCTTGGAGAAGGACCCAGCTAGGGTTTCTGCCATTATTGAGCCTTTGGGAACGAAAACTCTCATTGGTTATGCAATTTTGAGGCTGTGAAACTATCAACTGAGATTATTGTCAAAGTGTGGGCTTCATCCAGAAGTCCAATCTGTGCTTAAATTGGAGAAGAAATACAAAGAATACAAGGGTTTGATGCATATCTACTTGCAAATTATAAGGGTATTGAGGATTCATTGTGGAATATATTTATTGCTGGCTGCTACAGTACCCGCTACAGTAACCAGCCATGGAGTTCTCAGATTTTCATTGTTGGAGGCTTATGTAGACACCCTTCCATTTTGGGTATTTGAGGGATCAATTCTTCTTGTGAAGACAATCATTTCTATACTAGTTTGGAGGTGTTTCAAGGCTGCAATTAATTAATTCTGAGGACTGATATACTACAGTAAGGGCGCCATTGGCAAGACATTTTTGTTCATATCTCATCATTGAAGCATCCTATGGTTCTGGGCATTGTTGCTTTTTGATCCTTTGATCCTACCGATCATTTCAGGTGCCATAAAGTGGAGTTTTATTGTTGCATGTATTTATCTAAAATATTGCCAGGCAAAGGTAGGTGCGACTTCACCAAGGAGGGGCGATTTCATGCCTGGAGGACCTCAAAAATCCTAATAAAAATTGGGAAGCATTGTCATGCCATTTGTTGTTCACTAGTTAGTTGCTGCCATTTTTACACAGACCTGGAAGTGAACAATTGTAAAGCCAAGAGTCTTGGCTATCTACATTCTCATTGTAATCGAATTGCACATCAATGAAAGGAGTGACAAGTTGCTTATCATTAAATGTCATGAGGTACTTGACTGTAGTATTCATTTCTGTATGCAAGACAATTGTTTGCTTAAATGCCTATTGGTTGTAAGTGTCTATTTTGCATAGAGATTTATATGTCTTTGTTGTACCTTCATTTGAAAATTGAATAGATGCATGTCAAGTGTTTGCATTAATGCCTAGTTGCTATAGGTGCATATCAGCTATCTTAAGATGCATTGAAAGTGTTTGACAATATGTCAACTAGCTGTACAAGTTAATTTCAGTCACTTATGTGTATGTGAAAGGTCAAAAACAGTTAGTATATCATTTCTATGACATTGTCAATCAATCTTGCATCATTAGAAGCACCAAAAGCATCATCTGCAGCAAACAAACTCAAAACAAGACAAACAGAAATTCAAATCAGCATGATCAGACATTGTGTGCAAAGTGTTTGATGATATTCCTTGAGCCTCTAATCAGCATTTTGAGGTCAGAACTAGCAAGGGAGATTACATATTGGGTCACCAACATCTCGGAACCAAACACCAACACTTGGAGGTCAAACACCAACATTCAGGTACCAAACACCAGCACCCAGAGGTCAAACACCAACATCTGAGATTCTTCAGATCTTTCTATGACAATCCAGAGAACTCCAGAATCCTCCTCTTAGTCATTTCCTGTCACCTTCAACCTTATGTATCATCAACCAACAAAACAAGAACGTTTTCCAACCTTCTTTGTCAATTTACTAATCACATTTTCCATTCCCAGCTCTAACGTTTGAATGTATCTAGTTAAGATTTGAAAGTTGCTGTTTTATTGCTTTATTTGAATGAAATCAGATTAGCTGGATGCTTTAAACACAATGAAAGAATAAAGTATTACACTTAGCAAAATAACTAGGCAGTAAACACAATTTTATCTTTCAATAAGTAAGACTTTTTTATTATTAGCAGATAGGATTTTATATGTGAGCATTATAGTGCTCGGAATTGTCTCACGCTTTAAAAAAATTCACGCCGGAAAATTTTCTAAACTCATCGGTCAGCGTATTCCTTGAACCTCCTATGGGTGCAAGTGCTAGTTATTTTTATTTTGAGCTAGTGAGGCCCAAGGCTCAAATGCAGTTCAAATTTATTGGCCAATAAAATTCCTTATTCCTTCACTCAAGTAAAATCCCTAACAAGGGATAATCAACATTCGATTGGAAATCTTTTTCAGCAACCCATGCATTGCATCTAACTGCATGCCATGACAAACCACGTCAGCCCTGCAAACCTTGAAAGCTCAATTGTATTACCTCTAAGTAATCATTGCCTCACAAAATTGGGTAGTTGACTCAAACATAAAAGCATTTTTTTCTTACTTAACCCTTAACTACATCAATGTTAGGGTTAAAAATTTAGAAGCAAGGTCCAGTGTTTCCCAATTTATTTTCAATTTTTTTAATAAACCCTTACCTAAATCAATGTTGGGTTTAAGGTTCAAGTTTCCAAAATTGAATTTTTTATTGAATCGAAGGCACTGTGTCATGCCTGCACTCTAGGAAACACATAAGGATCAGAGCATAATAAAAAAAAACTGGGCAGCAACTCAGCATGCTGATTTTGGACTCAATCACAGATTCGGCAAAACAGAACCCAGCAAAAACCCAAAGCAATTGTTAAAAAATAGAATATACAGAGAAACTTTTTTATGGATTTTTAATTTTTATTTTTAATTGTTTTTCTGCTTTTTTTTGCAGATTCCACAAGTCTGCTATAGTCAGGCTCATTAGTCTGCAGAAACTTTGCTAGTCCCACCTTACAGACTCGACAAGAGTCCAGTTGGGTTTGAAGACTGGTGCTCGTGACTTGGGAATTTTAAGCCCATGTTCGTAGTTATATAGAGTTACACACAGGGAACATGCACCAACTGTTAACCAACCAGGGTTTAAGCCTTAAAAGGTTAGTCTCAACCACTAGGCTACAGCCTGGACATGCACTGACTGTTAACCAGACAGGGTTTTAGCCTTAAAAGGTTAGTCTCAACCACTAGGCTACAACACGAGGCTAAGAAAGCAAAAATAAAAACATTGAACTACAAAGGGGAAAGAGCTTAAAAACCTGTAGGGCACATCTATATCTTTTCGACCTGCGAAGAATTCGAACAACTTTTATGAGGTCCGCTAGAGTCAAAATGTTCCCTTCATTCGTCCACTTCTGCAACTCTCCAACAACATCTTCCCTGAAACTTAACCGGACAAAATGGTCGCTGGAAATCTTTTTCCCGAATTCTGGCGCCGCCGACGTCTTCGGCATCTCATCTTCATCGCTAAAAGCGCCGTTGTCCTCAAGAGTTTTTGACGAAAATGCCCTTGAAAAAAAGGGCAAATTTAATATGTTGCTTTCATTATACAGACTTCTTTCTCTTTCTGCTGTAAAGACCGCTTGCGCGTTGCAGGTTCGAACCCTGGTAGAAAACGCTCGGCTTGAGTTCACTAAGCACTGTGCTCTTTGTCTTGCAAACCTGCAAATAAAACGTATGTATTTGAAAAACGAAGAGAGGATTTAACGCAGCTGAATTAAGAGATGAGCAAGAACTTTGATAAATTTAGTCAGCGGCATTGTTACCATTTGCAACTATTTGAGAGAATACGCGACCTCATTATTAGCCTTGCTAAAGGCTTGGGTGTTACAGTCTACTCCACTGAGAACATTGCTTGGAATTTACAAATGATAATGAGTGAGTAATTTGGGATTCTGATAAATTTAGCGGCAATGTTGATATTTGAAGCCATTTAAGCTCAATTTGGTGTTGCCTGCCCGGGGCCGAGATGAGGAGCGAGTTCGGTAGCAATTGGTTTTGGCAAGGTTAAAGAATTTGCCTCTGATTGAGGTAACTTTTTATCCCATGGAAGAGGTTAAATACTAGCAATGGCACCTTTGCAATGGGTACGCCGAAATAACATGTAGATAAAAGTAATTAGTGGTTTTTTATTATTTCATATTGAACATTAAAATTTCTTGAGAAGAGAGCATATAGTTTTTTTTTATGACTAGTCTTCTTCTTGTTTCCCAAGCATGTCAAGACCCATCTAGTTGAAATGGAAGGCCTAGGTACACACTCGATAAAGCTTGCCATTCATCAGGCTTCTTGCAGAAGAAGTTTCATCATCAGTTTCTGTGAATGCATCTAAAGATGTACGGTATAAATTTCATGGATGGTAGTTGTCTGAAATTCTTTCCTAATGAGTTGTAATATCTTGATTTTGAATCGCTGGTATAGCAACAGTTAACTCCAATAAAATGTTTTAAAATATTAACCATCTACTATTAGGATGGTGGTGAAACCAGGGGAGAGTCAAAAAATAGTTGGTGTTAAGCATTCTTTTCATTTGTCGGACTTTTGAGATGTTGCAAATGTGCATTTTTGAGCCACTTCAATAAGAGACATTATTTACAATTGTATTGGTTATGCCATGTATAAATCAATGAAGCTTGGAGATTAGATGTTTCTATTGGTAGAGATAGCTACACTTTAGTGTGCAATTGGTATATATAGTAAAGAGGTCTTAAAGGTGAACTATTGGGTCCTTTAAAAAATGACATGTTTCCCTAAGTGTTGGCATTTATCTCTCTTTCCTTTTATATCTTTTATCTCTACCTCTCTCTCCCACTCTCTTTCTTTATTTCTCTATTTTCTATGAATTTCCACAAATTGTGAATTATGTAAGGCATGTGAAGCATTGAAGTGTAACTTGACAAAAATAACGAAACCTTCATTTTGTATTAATATGGACTTCAATACATTAGAAATTCCTTATTTTTTGTAGCCAAGTTCCCTCTCAAATTGAAGAGGCTACCAAAAGCAAGTATTGAAAATTATGGGCATTATTATTATTTTGATTCTATATAGCAAATTTGTTTGCACGACCAGCATGGGACTAATTGCAAGTATGGATGTTGCCAATTGTAGACCCATATGGTACTCTGATAATGAATTCTTTATTTTGTACTTGTCTACACTTAAATAATTTAGTAATTTCTTGTTTTTCATTATCATGTTCCTTGAAATTGAATAGGCTAGTAAAAACAAGGATTGAAAATTATGGACATTATTTTGATTATATGGAGCAAATTTGTTTGTAGGCTTGGATGTTGCCAATTACAATTGTAGGGTTATTAGTTTGATTAGTCATGCTAACCATGGTTTCATTTTGCAAGGATTGAATGAAAGCCTAGAGGATGTGCAAAAAATCAAATTTAATAAAAGAAAGCACTTAGATTTAGAAAAAGAGTACTATAAAACCCATCACAAGAGGAAGAGAGAGATAGGGAAGAGGAAGAAAGAGATTTAAAATGGTAGGGGGAGTGATCTCTCTCTCTCTCTCTCTCTCTCTCTCTCTCTCTCTCTCTCTCTCTCTCTCTCTCTCTCTCTCTCTCTCTCTCTCTCTCTCTCTTCCTTTCTCTCTCTCCTCTCTGTCTCTCTATCTTTCTTCATCTCTCTCTCTTAGCATATCTCTTTCTCTCTCCCCCTCTTTATCTCTTTATATCTCCACCTCTATATATCAATCTATCCCCATCTATCTCTCTTTCTCTACCTCTCTCTCTATGTTCCCTTCTTTCTTCCTCTCTCTCAAAATAGAAAGATCGTATCTTATAATGAACAAATAAAAGTGATACATTTTTTCTCTTCTTCCATTTTTTCATCTATGGAAGTCAGTTGAATCACTACTACATGAAAAGAATTTAAATGTCTGGTTACAGATTCTCCTTAATGCATCTTTAAAGAATACAAATTTCTTTTCAAAATTAACTTATTTACAAGACACTTAGTTTGATATAATGCAATAATTTTATCTCATAAAATCTTTAAAATGTTTTGAACTAAAACATTCATGAAGAGTAAATTAGAAAGACACAACCTAATAGTAGATCATTTCATAAAAATAAAACACTTATATTTATAAAAGGATTACTATGAAACCCATCATAAGAAACAATTTAAGAAGATAAATCTCAAAGAAAGTATGTCTTCCAAAGGTTTGTATGTAGTGATCTGTGTTGATGTCCTACATTAGAAAAGAAATGGAGTAAATTAAATATATTGACATGCATGGAAGTAAAGTTGGTTTTGAATAGTAGTGGGTAAAAGCATGTATGCAAGTAAAGTTGTCTTTTTTTGTCTCAGTCAATTATTTGCAAGTGATAGTGCCCTTTTAATTAGTTGTCTTCTTATTTCCCAAGCATGTCAAGCCCATCTAGTTGAAATGGCAGGGCTAGGTATAGCCTTGACAAGGCTTTCCATTCATCAGGAGTATCTTCTTGCATTGCATGTCCCTAGTCAAAAGGAGTTTCATTATTAGTGTCCATCAATGGATCTACAGATGTACGATGCAAATTCCATGGATGGTAATTGTTTTAAATTATTTCCCAATGGGTTGTAATATCTTTCTCTAATGGACCAATATCATTGTGAATGTTTTTGAATGGATGGATAGAAACAGTTCACTCCAACAAAATGCTTGAAAACATTGATCATCTACTGTTGGGATGGTGATGAAACAAGGGGAGACTTGTAAAATAACCTGCGTTAATTGTTCTTTCTATTTATTGGACTTCTGAGATGTTGTAAATGTTCATTTTTGAGCCACTTCAATAAGAGGCATTGTTTCCAATTGTATCGGTCATGCCATGTATGAATCAATGAAGCTTGGAGATGGGATGTTACTATTGTTAGAGATAGCTACACTTTAGTGTGCAATGGGTACACTAAAGAGGTCTTAAAGATGAACTATTAGGTCCTTAAACCAAATAACATAAATTGGGGTATATATCATCCATTTAAATGATCAAACACTCAATATCAATTTTACACCTCATTCACAAAAAAATGGTAAATATTTGTCCTGTTTTTATTGGCCAAAATTGACATTTAAGTGTTGAAGTGGATGATATTTAAGAATATCCATTCATGACATGTATGCAAAATGTGGAACCATAAACATGGCACTTTAACTATTAGTCTCTCTCTCTTTATGTGTGTGTGTCTTTCTATCTATCTCCATCTCCCTCTTTATCTCTCTCCCTCTCTCTAACTCTGTACTCTCTTTATATATCTCTCTTTCTCCTCTCTCTTTGCTCTTTATGTGTCTATTTTCTTATTGTACGTGTGTGTCTCTCTATATACATCTCAAGTTTGGATTGCTAGCACAAAATAGTTGATCAAAAGTTAGTCTCTCTTTCCCTTTATATCTCTTATCTTTATCTTTCTCTACTACTCTATCTCTATTTTCTAATTCCTCTCTATCAATCTTCCCCTCTCTCCCTCTTAATCTCTCTATCTCTCTACCTATCTGTCTCTATGTCTTTATCTCCCTCTCTATCTCTCTATTTCTTTTTGTGTTTGTCTCTATCTTCACTAAAGTGATCTCTATGTGTCTTTCTCTCCCTCTTTATCTCTATTTATTTTTAAATTTGCATTTTTCCTAAGCATAGCTCCCTATGGACACATTCCAACAATATCTATTATCTCTTACTTTCTCTCTTGGTCTATCTCTATTTAGGTCTCTCTATCAATTTCCTCTCTCTCTACCTCTCTCTATCCCTCTATCTTTATCTCTCTTTCCATATCTCTCTTTCTATGTTCCTCTCTCTCACTCTCTTTTCTTTATCTCTCTCTACTTCTCTATCTCCCTCTTTTACTCTATATCTCTTCCCCTCTATCGATCTCCTTTTGTGTTCTCCCTTCCTCTATCACTCAATCTCTCTATATAGAAACATACATACATACATATCCCCTCTTCCCCTCTCTCTTTCTCTCTCTTTATCTATCTATCTCTCATCTTTGGATTTTTGGCACTAGATGAGTGAATGAAAGTTAGTCTCTCTTTTCTCTATATCCATTTCCCTTTATATTTCTCATCTATATATCTCTACTTCTTTCTCTTATCCTCAATCTTCAAATCTTCTTTTTTCTCTCTCCACTCTCTTCCTCTCTATCTTTCTCTATTCTTCTCTCTCTACCACTATCTTCCTCTTTCTCTCTTTCTACCCCTCCTTTCTATCTCTCTACATCTCTCTATGGATTGTTGGTACAAAACAACTAGTTAAAAGTTAGTCTCTCTTTCCATTTATATTTCTTATCCATCTCTCTCTATGGGTTGTTGACACAAAACAAGTAATTGAAAGTTAGTCTCTCTTTCCATTTATATTTCCTCTCTCTCCACCCCCTCTCTCTCCTCGACCCTCTCTATCTCCTCTATCTCTCTCCTTCTAACATAGAGGTTGGATGTTTTGATATGATAATAGGTGGAAGCCCCTATAATAATCTAATAGGAAACAATAGGAACACAGTTACATCAAGTCTTTATTTTGTCAAATTTTGCACATCTTCCAATGAAAGGGGGAGCACTCAATAATTGTTAGGGATTACTTTGCACCCCTTAAACTATTATGTCACAATTTGAATACCTCTCATTTTTTTATGCCAATGTACTTGGCAAGTAATTTCTTAAACCTAAAGCTTGGGGTCCACCTCATCAAAGATGATGCCACATCAACATGATTTTGCTTGGATATCATAAAAATCATAAAAAAAAGGTAATCATTAAATCATATAGTTTTAAAACACCTATATATAATTACAAAATTTGTTACTTTTTTATATAATTTATTCTTAAAAATATAAGTTTTGATAAAATAGATCCGTATACATTAACTCGAATAAACAAACACAACCTATCCTCAAATAAATCCATATATAAAAACACAATTTTAATTTAATTACTAAAAATAAAACCTAGAACTAAGAGCTTTCATGTCACAACCAATAATTTTAAAGGAAAAATGAAGTGTCTTTTAATACCCAAATGAAAAAACAAGTTACATTGGTTTAGTTCTCACCTTCCTATTGACCGAAAGAGGCATATCTCGCTTCTAGGGCTTAAATTTGATGGTTGACCCTACCTTTCAAGTAATTTTTTTATGACAGTTCTCCATTCAAAGTGCCCTTAAAATACCATGACATATCATAGTATAAGTAAAAGTATATAAACACCAATTATATATAATCATAATTTTGTATAAATTTTGAAGTTTGTCAAAAATCTCTATCTTTTGAAAATATTGATTGTATTTTACGGCAAAATGCCTAAATATAGCCATACGGCCATCAAATTTAAGCCCTGCTCACTTCCTAAAGCAATAACCTAACAACCTCAATGCTACAAAACTTTTGTTAAATTTAACCTCCCCTCATATTTGTGTGGTGCCCTAGCGACCTAAAAGTGAGGAATTTTGCTAAATGTAACGTTGTCTCCTCATAATCAATATGACTATTATTTCCTTTGACATGTTAAAAAAAACCATGTGAAGAGACGATCACATTAGTTCTGAGATTTCTTGAAAATATATGTGATTTGCATCCCTAAAAAAATTGTAAGGAAAAAGAAATCCAAATGCAAATGCAAACACGCGTGGGAAAGGTGCGAGAAGTACGATGAACGAAAAGCACTCTAAATGGAAAGATGATGACGGGACAAGCGGTTTTTGCAAATAGACGGAAAGTGAAAACATACGCGACAGAGAAGAAAACGATGGACAGGGAACGAAAGAAAATTGCCGGGAAAACGGACGAAAAAAACTAGCGAGCAAAAAAGTTTCCCCGACGACAGACGAACAGGATGCGTTCCATCGTCTTGCATCCTTCTACAGGACTCTCAACCGTTGATTTTTTAAGTCAGCCCTCTCTCACAAAGGGAACGCCTTCGACGTAAAAATATGAATGGGAGGAGAGAATATGTGTCTTTTTGTATAACTAGGTAATGGAATTTTAAAACAATTAGCCCATAAGCTTTTATATGTGAGCATTATAGTGTTAGGAATTCAGGCAGGAAATTTTTCTAAACTCATAGGTTGTTCCTATTGGCCTATTCCTTGAGCTTCCTATAGGTGCAAGTGCTAGTTTATTTTAGAGTGCCAAGTTTTGGGTCAATTATTTTAGTATTTTAGGGACAGTTTTTTATAGGATTTGTTAAAAAAGGAGATGGTTGAGAAAACAAGGGTTTATTATCAAATTAATTAATACAATATCAACAATTCATAAATCTAAAAGATAGGGTTTGTTGTCTCATAATTTATTTTTAACCTCATTGACACTAAAATTTGGCTCACAAAGTTGAAGTATAATTGACTTGTAAAATCCTTAACATATTTGGACTTTTTTAAGTGTGTTTTCCTTTCAAACTTCTTTAAGTGTGTTTCACTTTCCTTCTAAAACAATTTATTTTAGAGTGCTAAGTTTTGGGTCAATTACTTGGATATTTTAGAGAAGTTTTCTTATAGGATTTGTTTAAAAAGGAGATGGTTGAGAGAACAAAGATTTATTATCAAATTAATTAAGAGAAGATCAACAATTCATTAATCTCAAAGATAGGGTATCTCATCTCATAGACTACTTTCAACCTCATTGACAATAAAATTTGGCTCACAAAGTTGAAGTATAATTGGCTTGTAAAATCCTTACCATATTTGAACTTCTTTAAGTGTGTTTTCCTTTCAAACAAGTATATAAACTAGTATAAATATCTTAAATACATTATATCTTTATAATTTACATGCTGGAGCATCGAAGGCATACCATCCGGGAGGGGCACCCCCTCCACCACCTTTTGGGTTAGAAACTAACGCTTTGGTGGAGGAGAATGTCCTTGCCACTAAGATCAATGATTCAATGGACAAGGCGATATTGGCCGGTGATTCTTTAATGTCAGAACCCCTGATTGATGAATCTCGAATGGATGAGGAATTGAATAGTACATGTGATGAATCCCTAAGCATGTTCTCAATAGAAGGTTCTAGGGAAAATTTTGACCCAGCAATGATTTCACAAATTCCCGAGACTCGAGTGTAAGGAATGGTAAATTCAAACATACTGTGTAATGATGATACCCTAAAAATGGCTAATGTTGAAGCAAATGATGGCCCGCCTCGTGGTTATGCCTCAGACTCCGGATTCATTTCAGTCAAAAAGAACAAGAATGCCTAGCAACTCGCTCTGGATAAAATAAGAGAGTTGGCCAAACACAGGCGCAAGATAGATAAACTTAAAGATGACCTCATAAAAAGGAATGAGGCAGACCCTATGGGTTTGAATTTGGCTCTCAAGCAAGGCATCATAGAAGCTAATACTCCCTTGATGGAGAATGTGAGGAAAATTAATTCTCTTCCTTTAGTTAAATCTGATGAGGAAGGTAAAAAGAGAAAGATGATCCGGTCTAACAGTAATGTTAAGCTCGGGAAAAGGGAAAAATAAATATGATCAATGTAAAATGAGGGCTCCTTTGGCATCCCGCCCATGTCAACTCTCCAATATTCATAGTAATGCATAATATTAACTGCACAGTTGGAATGTGAGGGGCCTCGAATCCCCCGACAGGAAATATGTTGTAAGGAATTTTTGTAATAAAAACAAAGACATGGATGTGCTTTTTCTACAAGAAATTAAAGCTGTTAGTTTTACTTTGGATAACACTTTGAGATTTATATAGAAAGATGCAATCTCATTCTCAACCAGACATGAGAAAGGGAAGGGAGGAAATGCAATTTTTTTAAGTCCAAAATTGTCTAAGGCCCTTATAGGTTTTGGGATTTCCCCTTGTAACAGATGTGTGCGGGTTACCTTGAATATTAGGGGGGTTGACATAGGTTTATGCTTTATCTATGCCCCAAATGATTACTTGAACAGAATTAAATTATCAAAATGGATGTTGTCCCCTCTCCCCAAGATCCCTTGGATTTTGGGGGGAGACTTTAATATGGTGGAAAATCCTGAAGATAAAAAGGGTGGAAATCCCTTGATGTGGAAAGGCAATGAGGAATTTTTTTGGAAAAGGCTAAAGAAGGTTTTAAATTTAGTTGATCCATTGGAAGGGGAGAGAAAGAAAAGCAAGAGTATATGGTTCTCCTGGTCCAATTACCAAGTTGGGTGCAAGAGGATTTACTCCAGGCTAGACAGATTCTATATCCAAAAGGATGTTTTCTTAGTCCCACAAAGAAGAGATGTTAACAAGGTTCAGGTCTTTCCCAACCCTCTTTCTGACCATCATCCCATAAAAATTATGATCTCAGTCAAGAACCAAAATAAAGCCTCCGGGAGGAAAGTTAGTAGCTCACCTTTTAAGCTAAACTGTGAACTGTTGAAGGATGAAGATTGTAGTGGGGGTATTCAGACGATTAGAAATATCTGCAAAGAAAGATTTAGCTCTCTTTATTCCTTGGTTTACTGGGAAAAGCTCATTGGTTCTTGTAGATCTATTTTTCAAATTATGGGAAAAAACATGCTTTAGATAATAAAAAAGAAGAATTTGCTCTGCAAGAAGAGTTTCTATCAGTAGAAAATAGACTCCAAGAGAACCCTAAAGATGTTGATTTATCTGGAAAAATGAATGAGATAAAACATAATTTGAGGAAGGTCCAGATTAGGAAAGCTCAAGGTGCAAGAATAAGAGCTAAATTGAACTGGTTGCATGATGGGGACAAAGGAACAAAAATATTTCTTCAATATCTTAAAATTAAAGAACATAAAAGAAAATATTCAAGAAATAGTTGATAATGGGGTTTCTCTTCACTCTCAAGATGAAATAGTTGAAGCTTTTAGGAAGTTCTATGAAAAATTGTTTCAGTCTGAAGATGATAAAAATGGATGCAAAGAGGCACAGGAGTTCTGCTGTAAGATCTGTAAGCCTAAGGTAAATGCAGAGATGAGAAAAAAGCTAGAAGCAAAAATTTCAAAAGAGGAGATTAAGAAGGCCATCTCCTGAATGGATTGTGGATGACCTTTTTGATCTATATGAAGAAGCTATTGAGAAAGGTTCATTGGGAGCAAACATAAACAAGGGTATCATAAAGCTTTTACCTAAGGAAGGTGACAAAACAAATATGAAGAACTGGAGACCAATTACTCTGTTGAATGTATCCTATAAGATAACTGCTAAGGTCTTAGCTCACAGGTTAAGGGATATTTTGCCAGAGATTATTGGCCACACTTAGACAAGATTCATAAAGGGTAGATTTATCCTAGAAAATTTAATAACAAGCTGGGAAGGTCTTCATTGGGCTAATCAAACCAATCAACAAGTAGGCATACTCCTTCTGGACTTTGAGAAGGCCTATGATAGGATTGACTGGTCTTTCTTATTTAAAATGCTCAGAGCCTTGGGTTTCCCCGACTTCTTTTACAAAATGGTGGAAATGCTATTTGTGGATGCCTCTGCACAAGTGGATGTAAATGGTGAGCTTTCTTCTCCTTTCAAGATGGGGAAATCAATAAGACAGGGGTGTCGTCTAGCCCCATCCCTCTTTGTCAGTGCCTCTGATGCCCTCTCCTACATTCTTAGAACTGAGCTTGTAGAAGGGAAGATGGAAGGTATAATGTTGCCTAACCAAGATAGACTATTGAATGTCCAATTTGTTGATGATACAACACTCTTTCCAAAAGTTAATGAGCAAGAGTTCAAATCTCCGAAAAAAAAAATAGATTTATTCTACTTGGCTTTAGGAGAAAAAATCTCTTCTTCTAAATCAATTATGTTGACATGGGATGATTACAGGCCCAACTGGCTCTCATTGGATAAATGGCAATGCGCTGGGCCTAATAAGCAAGTGAGATTTCTAGGCATTCCTTTTGCAATCTGCCCTAACATGAAGCAAATGTGGATATGGCTTTTTACTAAAATTGAGAAGAAATTAAAAATTTGGAATAAGATGTATCTATCATTTGCTGGTAGAACACAAGTATGCCAAAAAATTCTCTCTGCATACTCTGTGTTCTATTCATCTATGTGGCTATTTGCCAACTAACAGTTTGAGATAATTCATAAATTAATTAGAAGCTTCCTTTGGTCTGATGGAAAAGGGATTTCCAAAAAGCATCTTGTGAATTGGGATTGGTGCTGTGTTTCCAAAGAGTTGGGGGGTCTGGGGCTTAAAAATCTGAGACTTCAAGGACTAGGTCTCATAGCTAAATGGATTATTAACTCCTTGTCTAGTGAAGAGCCTTGGAAAGTTTTGGTTAGGAACAACATTGCTAACTATGTGCCTGCTAAGAAGAAAGGGTGGGGAACTGTTAACTTCTATGATGCCTTGCCAGGAGAGATACAGGTCAAGCAAATAGGATTTGAAGTCTTTAGAAGTATTTGGAAGGCCTAGGAAGTGGTCAAAGAATTTATTGTGGACAAAGATGCATTCTCCTAGAACAAAATGGCTTACTGGGGGCAGAGGTCCATATGGTGGAACACTATTTATAGAGTCAGGCCTTTAGCCCTCCTCCAAGGTTGCTCGGCTAGAAAATGTAATAATAAAGGCCTATCTAAACTAGATGACCTCTTTGAAAATGGTGTCCCTAAGGATTGGTCAACAATTAAAGCTTGGCTTCATTTGGATGATGGTTACTTTAGGACCTTCTCCACCTTAAGTAAAGCCTTGATTTGCAAAGTACACTCAATTGTTACTAATGTGGGGGAAGATGGCGTATCTGCGTTGAAATGGAAAGATGGTACTTCTCTCTCTTCTACAAGGCCTAAAATGATTTATAAAATGCTTGCAGACTCTAATGTCATCCTCCACCACATTAGCAACTCTTGGGCTGGCACCCTAGATACTAAAGAACTCCCAAAAGTCCCCAAACTACTTTGGTCTAAAACACTGGAACCAAAAAAAGTTGCCTTTAAATGGTTGTTATTACTAAATAAGTTGTCTTTAGGCCCTAACATTATGGTCTGTCCAATGTGTAATGTTATTGAATATGGGTCTCATATTTTCTTTGACTGTGTGTGTGCAAAGTATGTCTAGTCCATTTTTATGGGGAATATTGGACTGTGGAACACCAATGTGGTTAAAAATAGGAATGAGATCTTGTGTAGTTATGTTAAAGGTCTAAAGTCCAAGGCTAATTATTTTTGGTTTATCTTGTCTAATGAAATTTTATGGTTTTTATGGAAGAAAAGGAATGATGAGAGATTTTAGGGTAAAGAGAGGGATCTCACGGAGAATCCTTGGAATCTTAATTTCAAATTCTATGAATAGGTCACAGTCACCATGGAGATGTCAATAAGCAGGTTTAAAGAGTTGGTTGAAACTGGGGCCATGTGTTACAAGGAGGATATTAGGGTTACAGATTTTGGAGCAAGGACTCAAAGAAGGTTCAATGAAAGTTTCTTCAAATACTATTCTGACTTTTAGGAAGTTTATAGTCAGATGAAACAAAAGGCAAAGGCAGAGAGTGATCTTTACAAGCATTGGAAAATGTTAGGACCGAATTATAGTTTAAACACAGAAAAGTTAAACCTCTCTACAAAGATAGGTGCCTTTCCAGGTTTTGATGAGCATGAAAGTAGTAACAAATAGGGAACATATATGGGATCATGAGATAGAATGGTTTGAGGATCCAAGAATGGAATTCAGGAAAGTTAGCCCAAAGGAGTCAAAGCAGGGGACAAAATTGGATGAGATACCAGGAGGCAGCAAATGAGATAGACACAGGGCAGAACAGGGGATTTAATGAAAAACAGGTGGGGTCAGAGAAGAACTCAAAGGTCCAAGGCTTAAGCATTGATCAGGAACACAATGAGGATAATGTTAGTAACCAAGGCCCATGAAGTTCAGTTGCCGGCATTTAAGAAGATGATAACTCAAAGGGATCTAAGTGTTTGCTTAAGGATATCATGAGATGTTTTTGTCACTAATATGTACTTCAGTTTTAAGATGCCTAAAACTCTTAGTATGTATTAGGAATAGTCTTTGTTTTTGGATTAGCAATAGTAGCACCTAAAATTTTGGGTGATTTTCTTAACCACAGTGATATAATTGCTGATTATTTTGAATATATTGGTGCTAGATTTACAATCCAAAAAAAATACATTATATCTAAAAAACTATTAAATTTTATTGACTTCTTAAAAGTTATTTTATTTTACTTTAGAACTATTAAATTTACTACCTACATATATAGAAAATTAAGTTTTTATTTTTATTTAAATTTTTTTTTTTTTTTACATTATTTACCTTTTTTAATTTAAAGAACTATTTTTTTGGTAATATAGTTTTATATGTAACTTTAATTTTACTTTTAAAAACGTTGTTAGTCACTATTTTGGTGATTCTTTTGTTTTGTTTTTACTTATATTTGTTAATAATGTTATGTTAGTCTAATTATGCATTAGAAAAACATTACTACAAACTTATCTATTAGTGCATTGGGCTTATATATATATATATATATATATATATATATATATATATATATATATATATATATATATATATATATATACATCTTCCCATAAAAGTTATTATATAAGTGTAAGCCATTAAACTGATATATTAGTGCATTGAACTTCTAATCAATATGTACATCTTCTCATATTACCTTCACATATATATATCCTCTATTACAAAGTCTTAATATTAATAATATAAAACCTTTGTACATTTGCCCGCCCCATTGAGGCATCAAATGGAATTCCTTGATGATTAAGTGAATAGAGAAGTGTTCGCATTGCTCACACCTAATTTTGCATACAATATTTTACAAGGATACTAACATCCTTTAAGAAGATAATAGTACTAAATATATATTTGTTAAATTATAGGAAGAGTGACAATGAGTAACAATAGGCAAAGTGAAGACCACGATGCGAAGCTGATCATGGATATCGACGACAGAGAGGAAGGGGAGATAGAAGGGAATGTAGAATTAGATGGCAAAGATGAGGTACAAGTGACTGGTAACCTACTCACAGAGGCAGAGGAGGAATTCAATAGAGAAGCAAG
Organism: Cunninghamia lanceolata; assembly: GCA_027924645.1. Classification (NCBI taxonomy): domain Eukaryota; kingdom Viridiplantae; phylum Streptophyta; class Pinopsida; order Cupressales; family Cupressaceae; genus Cunninghamia; species Cunninghamia lanceolata. Next base: position 8,111,304 of record BSBN01000738.1, read on the forward strand.
TAGGGCAAGGTGGATGTCAATAGGGAATGTTAATATGGAAATATCAGATGAAATCCCTAAGATATGTATTCCTAAGAAATTTATCACTTCCAAGGTCGAAAACTCAAGAAGAATGCAGTGATAGCCAAATTCATTGGATATGCCTTCAATGGAGAGAATCAAGACATGGATAGGGCAAAAATGGATGGGGCTTAACCTGAAGATGAGCTTTTTGGCCCTAGGGTTTATCCAAATCATTTTTCAATCAAAATTTGAGAGAGACAACGTGCTTAAGGGAGGCCTCTGGTTCATGGGAAATGCGGAGTTATATATCAGGGCATGGACACTAGGTTTTGATCCCCACAAGGAAATGATTAAGGAAGCTTCTATTTGGATTCAAACGTATAAATTACCACAAGAATTATAGATAAAGGAGATTTTTAAGCTGAACGAGCAATCATTGGGGGGTTATGTGCATTGCTCTAATACAACACAAGGAGGTAGATTGGCAACCTATGCAAGAATATGTGTGAAAATAGATTTAAGCAAGCCAATAAGGCATGAGCTATCGGGCTATCGTCCATCTTGGGGGAATGGACGCAAGAGTTGGAGTATGAATGCCTTCCCATAAGATGCTTTAATTGTTGGAAGGTAGGGCATATAGCAAAAAGGTCCACATCTAGAGAGGAGGAAATAAGGCAGGACAAGGCATAAAGTAGAGTGAATAAGAAGGATAATCCTAAGGATATCAGAGTGCAAAATTCATCTACTCTTAGGATAAATGCGGGCTCCTCAGAAAATAGAGATGTCAGGCTGCATAATAGAGATCAAGTTGACATAGGCCCAGTCATAAAACAATTAGCAGATATCTGCAAGGAGTTTGGAAGGGAGCAAGATAAGTCCTTCCCCCAAGGACATAGGAGGGGTAAGAGTAATAGATAAAAGGAGATGAAATGGTAATATCTACCTCAAAAATTGGAGGAATAGATTTGAATGAGGAGGCGTCCTTGAGGACACTTCAAGCAATTGATAATAGGAGTCCATTCTTTGAGGCACATAAGGAAGATAACCATGAACAGGGTAAAGGGAGAGAAGTGAGGTTGAGTGGAGATAAAGACCCTGGGAGGGAGGAGGATGAGGAGGACAAGGAAAACTCTTGGAAGATGGTAACTTGGAGTGGTAGGAAAGGTGGGGGAAGGTATAATATAGTAATAGATGCGGGGGGAACTAATCCTAAGGGCAGAAAGATGCAGGTGAGCAAAGCCAAGTAGAGTGCGTTGGTGGAGATAGAGAAAGGTGCGTAGGAATTGATAAATAAGTATGTCAAAAAAGGAAGCAAGCACCTCCCTATTGTACAGAAGAAATGAAAATAGTCAGCTGGAACGTGCACGACCTAAATGGCCTGGAGAAACCCGCTTGGTCAAGCGGTTGGTAGAAACAGAGAGTCTAGATGTGCTTCTACTTCAGGAAACAAAGGCGAAATGTGCATCTCTATTGCAAATGATTCCTAGGTTTTGGCAAAATGGAGAAGGCTTAGCGGTGGATGCAGAAGGCACGACAGGTAGTTTAGCCATTGAATAAATATAGGTACTCAAGTATTTTTTTGAATAGTATAGTAAATGTTTTGTCAATTAGACTCAAGGACATCCAAGGGAATAATAATGTAGTCATATCTAATGTTTATGGGCCAAATATTGAGAGGGACGAAACAAAATGTTGAGACAACCTAAAGTCCTTTAGGGATTCAGTCCTGGATAGCAATTGGGTGGTTGGGGGAGATTTTAATGTTACCACACATCCTGAGGAGAAGAAAGGAGGGAGATACATTAGTAATTTAGGCTCTATTGGTTTCAAGAAATTTTGTGAGGATGTAGCATTGGCTGACATAGCCCTAAAGACTGGATGGTTCACCTGGAGTAATAGGAGGGTAGGGGAGGATAATATAGTATGTAGGTTGGACTGATTCCTTATAAATTTAGACTGGTTGTTGTCCCATGTCTGCTTCATCTCTGAAGTCATGCAATTTGGGGGTTCTAATCACTGGCCTATCCTCCTGTGTATCAATATGAGTCAAAAATTGTAAGGTATTCCATTCAAAATGGAAGCATTTTGGTATGAACAACTAGAATTTCAGGAGGCTTTGGAGAATTGGTGGAGAGTGGAGGTTAAAGGAAACAAGAGATTTGTGGTATTTAAGAAATTAGGTGAGATAAAAAATTTGGCAAGGGCTTGGAATAAAGGAGTTATGGGTAATCTTCTTGAGAATAAAAGAAAGGTGGAAGAAGAGATAAGAAACATTAAGGAAGAGATTGCATTGAAGGGCTTGTACCTGGAGCTCAGAGAGAAGGAAAGGGATAAGTTAGAAGAACAAAGCAGGATGGAGGAGATCTTCTAGAAGTAGAAGTCAAGAATCAAGTGGTTAAAAGAAGGGGACAATAACACTAAGTTCTTTCATTTAGCAACTAATGTCAAAAGGCAATTCAATAAGATTCTAACAATCCAGCTCCCTAATGGCACAATGGTGGAAGATATAGGAGCGATAAAAAAGGAGAGTACAAAATACTTCAAGGAAATATTAGGTGCTGACATTGGCATAAACCAGCAGGCGCAAGATGATATGTTGAGCAACATACGTTCTATGGTCAATGAGTCAATGAACAAGGAGTTAATGGCTCCTTTTACGATGGAGGAAATAAGGACTGTACCTTTCTCACTTGGGGCTAAGAAAGCCCTAGGACTTGATGGATTCTAGGCTGGCTTATTTTAGAGATATTGGGAAATAGTTGGTGAAGATGTTTAGAGAGTGGTGGAAGAATGTAGAAGCAAGAAAGAGATGATGAAAGCCTATTTGGCTTTGGTCGGGCTAAGACTAAAAATCCCAAATATTTTGATGAATACAAGTCAATAGCATTATGTAATGGGATATATAAGATAGTCACAAAAGCTATGGCAACTGGGCTGAAGAAATGCTTGGAGAGCATTATCTCAGAAGAACAGAGCGGGTTTCTAAAAGGAAGACAGATCATTGATGGAATCGTCTTGGTGCATGAAGCTATACACTTAATGAAAACAAGGAAAAAGGAAGGGATGATTCTAAAACTTGATACGAATAAAGCCTATGATAGAATTTCCTGGGAATTTTTTATTAGAGTTATGAGGAAGTTTGAATTTAATTAGGAATGGTATAGTTCGGTGTATAGTTGTATCTCCACTACATCTTTTACGGTTTTGATTAATGGGTGGCCATGAACTTCTTCCCTGCAGGGAGGGGATTGAGGCAAGGAGACCCATTGTCTCCATTTCTTTTTTCTAATTGCAGCAGAGGTGTTAGGCAGAGCAATAAGGAAAGAGGTGGATTAGAAGCAGTTGAGAGGGCTACAGGTCTCAGGTGGAGTTCCAAACATGACACACCCGCAGTTTGTGGATGACACACTATTGTTTGGGGAAGCAATTGCTAGGGAGGGTAGATGATTCAAAAGAGTTATGTGCAAGACAATTGAGAGGGGGCTGAATCGATTGTAGCAAAAACTTAACTTCTTTCAAGCATCAACATCTTAACCACTTAATTATGATTTAACCATGATAACATATAATTAGAAACTTTAACACATTCACACATGAGACACTGGATTTTTATGTGGAAAACCCAATGAGGGAAAAACCACGGTGAGTGTTAGCTCACAATATAAATGATATATCAAAATTTATAACAAGGCTCATTGCCGGAGGCTCACTACCTAGAATGCTCACTATAAAAGAAGCGGCTCACTACCAAGAGAAGGGGCTAACTTCCAAAAGAAGGTGAACTAAGATAGTAGCATCTATACTATGCCACGGTTCAGTTCCATTGAAGCGCACTAAATCTCCTCTGCTATGCTCTACTTTTTCATTTCACACTTATCTTCACATCTTCGCATTCTCATCAATCATTCATGACTTCATTACATGTATAATTTATACAATTCATCAACCTTGGAATGTACATCAAGGTTGACATTACAATCATCAACCATTGGAACAATCTCCAAGGTCGGCATACATACATATTTAGCCAATATTCAAATTAGGTTTGGACCTAAACAGATTTGGGGACAACAAAAATGAATGCGAACCACGTCACACCTTAATTGGGGCTCCAATTCAATCTTCCACACAACAATATGCTACACAAACTTTGAAGCATAACCACAAGTAGTGAAAACAACCAGGTTGGCCAAAACTGGTGTTAACACTAAGACCTTTAGGAACACGCTTCATGCACGATATGAATTATACTTTGCGGACCAATCAAAAGGTAGGAACATGATCTAGAGACATCCACAAGCACATTACAATCACCAAGAAATTTCACACAACCTCCAAACACTCTATCTAGAAGATTCTTCAAACTAGAGCACTTAAACATTATTGTCGGCCACTGTCATAAAGGAAAGATTGCTTGCGGAGCACCAAATCATTAACCATTTCAAATGAAGGCACCTAACATCATTACAAACTTAATTCTAGAATTTTAGACTGTAAAACTTAAATGCGGAGAAATGCGGAGCGGAGAAATGCAAAGCATAATACATTCTCCCTGTCACCATTAAATACACAGAAAAATAGTTTTTACTCTAGTGAACAGAACTCGCTCAAATCTTCACACCGGAGGCTCAAACTTGAAACATAGCAACTATAGACATCCCTTAACATAACTTCCAAACCCCAGACAAAGATGTTCAATCTACAGGATATGCGGAGCAAAACACTATATTGTTCTTCTCAGACACTTGCTCAAACTCATTCAAATAATTTCCTTAGATGCTGACTTTAAGTGTTGACATCAATGACAACACTTACTGTTCATACTTGCAACAATCTCCCCCTTTGTCATTGATGGCAACACATGATATGAAAAATGATCAAGACAAACAAAGTTTCTTTGCTTCTTTGCTCCTCCTTACTTTATGCTCTCTCTAGCTGTAACTTTCTCCTTAAGTTTTTCACATGAACTTCTCTCCCCCTTTGACATCAATGGCAAAGGGCGCTAGACCTTTTCTCTTTCTTTAGTTATCAAGGCTCAATTCAGATCTTATTAATACTGCACTACTCCCATGTCAGCAACACTGCAACATTTACTTCTCTTAATCAGGAACTCATATCAGCAACATCTACCTACTCCCCCTGAGAGGTAGGCTCTAACACATCAATCCTGATCAAAGAATGAGACTTTGGGTACCACTGGACTAATGTACTGATCAAAACTGGAATAGCTCTTTCACTCCCCCTGACTGCAGCAATCAGTTCCCTACTTTCTTCCCTTGAGAGTTAGCTTCCAACATCAGTTCAACCAGAGATGTACATCTTATACCTTTGATATTAATCCTTCACTTTGTCTCTTCATGTTGAGGCATCAGCGTCAATCCTTTGACAGGGGAGAAGAGATTTTCAATAAAAGCTCCCCCTGAGCCAAAGCTCCCAATTTACTTCTCGGAGGAAGTATCTGCACCAAAGGTTGGTGCGGATCCATCCTTAACCTCATTTACATCCTTCTTAATCCAGATGTTGCTCATTTCCTTCTTCGTTTCTACTAGATCAACCTTGTTCTTTCCCTTATCTTCCCTCTACTTTGTTTTCTTCTCTTCTTCAGAATAGTTTCTTTTCACATTCCTACTTCTGCAAAATTTTACATGTCCAAGTCTATTGCAATTGTAGCAAACAATATTCCTCTGTCCTTGGTTCCTTCCATTGATTGGATTCATTCTTGATCTACATTGGTTAGCCATACACCCAAATCTATTGCATGCAAAGCATTTTCCATTGAAAGATCAAGTATTCCTTACATTGTTAAGACCATTCCTTATCAGACTCCTACATTCATTTATTTTATGACCAATTCTCTTGCAATTGAAACATTGACTAGAGAAAGATGGAACATTTTTGCTCCTGCATTGAGTAGCCTTGTGACCAAATTTACTACATGAATGACAATAACCATTGAAAGATGGATAGCTTTGAGCATTTGGTTCCCTGACTGGTGGTCTTCTTGATCTATTCCTTTGATCCTGATTCTATTTGCTTTTGTCCTCCTTGACCTCAACATTCTTCTCTTAACGTGTTCTAGAACTTTCACCTTTCTCAAGTCTCACACCTTCTTTGTCATTAGGATTTTTCTAACTTACCATTCCCATTAATCTATCAAATCTAGCAGCACTCACATTGAGTTTGTCTTGTTGAGCCCATGCATGTTTCAGATCAGCTTTCAAATCCACAACTTCTTCAAGATTTATGCAATCTTTAGTTTTGTCTTTCAGACATTCCTCAATTTTTTATTTTTCTTCATTTGCTAACCTCAATTCTTCACTATCCTCTTTGAGTTTTTGCTTAAGCTCCCTAATTTGATTTCTTAACTCTTTGATGTATTCATTTGCTTCTGTTATATTTTCCTTTAAGTCCATGTTTACTTCTTTAGATTTCTCAAGGTCTTCAAGAGCAATTTTGGGTTCTTCACTGTTAGTGGATAGACATTCATCTTCTGAGGATTTTATATTATTGCAGGCTTTAGTCACTGATTTAGATTCAGTATTGGCAAATAAACATAAATTTATTTGTTCTTCAGCAGTTCTATGTCCTTTCACTTTATACTGATAATCTTCTTGTACTATGTCTTGCAATTCCTTTTCTTCAGTCTCATCTTCTTCTCTGGTATATACTTCCCCCCTTTTTGTATTTTCCTCTTCTTTGTAAGGGAACCTATTTGAGTCTGATGCATATTTATTGACTATTGAACACTTTTGTATGTCTTCATCAATTTTGACATTAGCACTCTCAATGATCTTTCTCAATCTCTAATTGTAGCACCGATAGGCCTTACTCTTAGTAGAGTATCCAAGGAAAATTCCTTCATCACACTTATTATCAAACTTGCCTGGCTCTTCTTCTCTTTTGATATAACATTTGCTTCCAAAAACTTTTAAATATTTCACTGTAGGAACTCTTCCATACATCAATTCATAAGGAGTTTTAGTATCATTACCTTTGACTTGAACTCTGTTTTGAACATAGACAACAATATGTATAGCTTCTCTCCAGTACACTTCCGGTAGGTTAACTTCCTCTATCATTGTCTTAGCAGCTTCTTGAACAGTCTTGCTCTTTATTTCCATCACTCTATTTTTTCTAGAGTTAGATAGTTGTCTCTTTATCCCATGAGTGTCACGGAACATATTGAATTCATTAGAGGTAAACTCTTCTCCTTTGTTAGACATCAAACATTTGATTTTCATATTCAACTCATCTTCAACCATTGTTTTGAAGACTTTAAAAGCATCTAGAGCTTCTGATCTTTCTTTAAGAAAACTAACCTAGGTCATTCTAGAGTAATCATGAATAAAGAACATAAAATACTTGTCATCATGGAAACTTCTTACTCTTGTGGGACCACAAAGGTTTGTATGAACTAGTTCCAGCAATTTAGTTGAAGATTTTTCTTCGTCCTGTAGGCTTCCTCTTGCTTGCTTTTGAACTTGACATTTCTTGTAGATGATATTGTTAGAATATATAATCTCTGGTAGATCTTTTAGGACTTGAGTTGAGCTTATCCTTACTAGATCATCAAGATTGATATGACATAGTTTCCTATACCAAAGCCAACTTTCACTATTCTAAGTCATGGAGCAAGAAATGTTACCTTCTCGAAGATGATAAAGATTTCCTTCTATCCTTTTTCCACCAGCTATTACAACTCCAGATTTATCTCTGATTTCAAAATCATCATTTTGAAATACAAGACTGTATCCTTTTCTGCACAACTGTCCAACACTCAAGAGATTTTGCCTTAATCTTTCAACATAAAGAACATTAGTATGTTGTTTTCCATCAAGACTGATTGATCCTTTTCCACATATTTTAGCAGTATCTAGCCATCTCCAAATCTAACTAATCCCTCATCATACTTCTCAAAATCAATAAGCTTACTTTTATCACCAGTCATATGATTTGAGCAGCTACTATCAATAACCAAATAGTTCTTTTCTTGAAGCATATCTTCACTATCAGTACTTACCTCTAGATCAAGGCATTCTTCATTATTGCAATTGACATCCTTTGAATCAATGAGAAAGTAGTCATCATCTTCATTGTCTTCAACATCATAGTATGTTCTTTTGGACATTCTACTTTTATCTTCTTCATCATTACTTCTCAAGTTTCTTTTTGGACATCTAGATGCATAGTGACCAATTTCAACACACTTGAAACAATTATGAAGCAACTCATCTATGTGTGCCATCCTAGATCTATCTTAAGCTGTTAGGCTTTGTTCCAAGGAACCCTCACTCTGATACCAATTGTTGAAATGTGCAAGACAACTAAGAGGGGGGTGAATTAGTTGTAGCAAAAACTTAACTTTTTTCAAACATCAACACCTTAACCACTTAATTATGATTTAACCATGAAAGCATATAATCAAAAACTTAAACACATTCACACATGAGTCACCAAATTTTTACATGGAAAACCCAATGAGGGAAAAACCATAGTGAGTGTTGGCTCACAATATAAATAATATATCAAAATTTATAACAAGGCTCACTGCCTTAAGGCTCGGTGCCCAGAATGCTCACTACAAAAGAAGAGGCTCACTGCCAAAAGAAGGTGAACTGAGATAGTAGCATCTATGGTATGCCAAGGTTCAGATCCATTGAAGCACACTAAATCTCCTCTGCTCTGCTCTATTTTTTCATTTCGCACTTATCTTCGCATCTTCACATTCTCATCAATCATTCACGACTTCATTACATGTATATATACAATTCATCAAACTTGGAATGTACATCAAGGTCGGCATTACAATCATCAACCATTGGAGTAATCTCCAAGGTCGGCATACATACATATTTAGCCAATATTCAAATTAGGTCTAGACCTAAATGGATTTGGGGAGAAGAGAAATGAATGTGGACCACACCACACCTTAGTCGAGGCTCAAATGCAATCTTCCATGCAACAATACGCTACACAGACTTTGAAGCATAATTGCAAGTAGTGAAAACAATCAGGCTAGCCAAAACTGGTGTTAACACTAAGACCTTTAGGAACAAATTTCATGCATGATCTGAATTATACTTTGCGGACCAATCAAAAGGCAGGAACACAATCTAGAGACATCCACAAGCACGTTACAATCACCAAGAACTTCTGCACAACCTCCAAACACTCTATCTAGAAGATTCTTCAAGATAGAGCACTTAAATATTACTGTCGGCCACTGTCATTGTGGATCACCAAATCATGAACCATTTCAAATGAAGGCACCTAATATCATTACAAACTTAATTCCAGAACCGCATATTGTAAAACTTAAATGTAGAGAAATGTGAAGCAGAATACATTCTCCCTATCACCATTAAATACACAGAAAAATAATTTTTACTCTGGTGAACAAAACTTGCTCAAATCTTCACATCAGAGGCTCAAACTTGAAACATAGCAACTACAAACATCCCTTAATATAACTTCCAAACCACAAACAAAGATATTCAATCTACAAGATATGCATAGTAAAACACTGTATTGTTCTTCTCAGGCACTTTCTCAAACTCATTCAAATAATTTCCTTAGATGCTAACTTTAGGTGTTGACATCAATGACAACACTTACTACTCATACTTGCAACAGTGGCCATGAATTGCTTCCCTGCAGGGAGGGGATTGAGGCAAGGAGACCTATTGTCTCCATTTCTTTTTTCTGATTGTAGCAGAGGTGTTAGGCAGATAAATAAGGAAAGAGGTGGATTGGAGGCAGTTGAGAGGGCTATAGGTCTCAGGTGGAGTTCCAAACATGATGCACCTACAGTTTGTGGATGACACACTATTGTTCAATGAAGCAACTACTAGGGAGGCTAGAGGATTCAAAAGAGTTATGCATAATTATGAGCTTGTTGTGGGTCAGAAGATCAATATAAGTCCATCCTGGATTTTCTTTTTAAAAGATTTTTGTGTTGAGTCTCTAGATATCCAAATGATCCTTGGGTTTGAAGTAGATTTATTACCTAATAATTACCTAGGGATGTCCCTGGTAGACAAAAGAACATCTGAAATAGAATGGAAAAAAGTGGTTGATAGGATTCATAATAAGCTTGCCTCTTGGAAAGAGTGATAGGTCTCTCTAGTGGGTAGGATAACACTCATAAAATCATCCCTTGCTTCAGTCCCTATATATACTATGTCTACTTTTCAGATTCCTAACAAGGTGGCTAGGATGCTGGAAGATACACAAAGAATCTTTTTGTGGAGAGGGACAGAAGAAGTTTTCAAATATAACCTAGTTAAGTGGGAGGAAGTGTGTACAAAGGAATTAGGCGGTGTTGGGATTATAAGCCTAAGGAAAATAACAAGGCTTTGGGTGTGATACTCTCTTGGTGGATATATGAGGAGAAGGATAGATTATGGAGTAAGATGTTGCAAGCCAAGTATTTACAATTTGTCTATGACAACTTACTTAAGACCTCTATAATCCTCCATATGGGGTCAAGCATTTAGAATTTTTTGAGAATATGTTGTGAACAAATCAGACCCGATATCATATGGAGGTCCTAGGCAGAGGGGATAAGATTAAGTTTTGGAGGGATGGTTGGTTTGAGGAGCAAGCCTTGAGGAATTATCAACACTTGAGGCCATTGGCTAACGTTTTGGAACCAATGATTGAGTAGATGGTCATGTAATATCCCTAATAGAATCTGCCCTAAAATTTTGATTTTTATTTCTGATTTGTCAAACAAATATAACGCGAACATACAAGTGCCAAATATGCCAAATAAACATGTCAAATCATGCTACTAAATGTTGATCACATCAAACATGAATTCCACCATGAAATACACAAGATACAGTAATCCAAAAGCAACACAAATTTTTGATTTTCTAAATATAACTCTATTGTTACAAATCTGAATATGAAGTCTGAAAATTACATAAAATCACGGGCTAAAACATGATCAAACATGGTATGGAATGTTGTCCAAATCAGACCTAAACCCTAGGTTTGTACATACCAAATGATGAAGAATGATGCTCAACAAACCCTCCAAAAATGTCGGCACATGCAAGGATGAAGCAGCTACTAGGTTTAGGGTTTGGAAACCCTCCAAATGGTGAAATCACCTCCCACAAGCAAAATCGCCCTCCTCCAAAGTGGTGCTCCAATCTAGGGTAAACCCTAGTGCAAATGACAACACAAATACCAACAAAGAATGTTGCTCCAATTTTGATATGAAAATCTGAATCTAGAAATATGCTCCAAGTCTGTAATGAAGTGCAAATTGAAGTCCATTATGAGTCCACCACAAGATGAACTAGGTTTTCATCCAACTCATCGATATTCACAAGGGTTTTTGTCCTTAGAATAAGCCCAACAAAAGTTGTAGCCAAGAGAGAAAATCTCAATGAAAAATATGAATGAATGGATGATGAAATGACTCCAAATGAACATTTATTTATAGCCATTCTTTCCTCCCAACTCAACCTTGGTCGACCTCCTCCTAGCCGACCTCCTCTTGGAAATACATTTTATTTTATTTTGTTTTTCTTCTCCCAACTTGGCCAACCTCAAGCTAGGCACCAAGAATAAATAAAATATTTTTATTATTTTCTCCATGAGGAGCAAACCTCTTTTGGCACTTGATATTACATTTTTAGGCCTCGCCCTAGGTTGTCCACCTCATAAACAATTTTATTCAATTTATTTCTTTTCTCCATATGCCTCACAAAAATATAGAAAGTCATTTTCCATCTTCATTTGCCCTGACAAAATTAGTTAAATATATGATTTAACTAATCATAATATTCTCTTGCCCCTTCAACCTAGCCCACGGGAATAAAATAGGTTAGCCAACTCCAATGGGTGATCACTCAAAAAAAGGGGACATTACAATCCTCCCTTCCTGGAATTGCTTGCCCTCAAGTAATTGAAAACATGGATGTTGCAAAGCATCCTCAAGTGACAAGTCTCTCCCTCTAATCAAGTACTTCTTGATCACCCTACTCCTCAACTTGTGGTAACACTCCCCACCACGAATATGAAGAATGGCATCAAATTGAGTTTCTGTGGCCAGCAAAGAGACGATACAAGCCATACACATTCAAACTCGGGTCTACCCATCCTTCAAACCCTAAAATCCTGCTCCTCAAGGTTGGTGCTCTCCTAACATCCATAATAGTACCAAGTACATGTATCAACTTCCCTTCTTCATCCAAAGGAGGAAGATCGGGAGAAGATGTAATATGCTCCTCAATTACCTTCTTGAGGCAAGATACATGAAATATATTATGAATCCAGCTACCCTTTGGCAACTCCAACTCATATGCATCCTCTCCAATTCCATTCCCCATCATGTAAGGGTTGTAGAAGTGAGGCTTCATCTTTCTTGCACCACTCCTCAATGTAATCTGTTTATATGGCTGTAGGAGTAAGAAAACCAAATCACCAACCTCAAGTGTCTTGTGCATGTCCTGCATCAACTCTCTAACTCCAGGAGCTCCTCTGACCTCAAATGCTAAGTCTATAAAACACAAAGCATCATACTTATCCAAAGCTCTAAAAGGTATCATGCCCATTGACATGTGATAGGTGATATTATAACAATGCCCTCTGGAATACAACCACCTGATCCAAACCTTTTGCTGCTCCAAAATGTCGGCCAACCAAATATTGTGAAGCAACTCACCAAGTTTCTGTTGCTCCACTTTGATACAACTGTAATTAAGCAAGTCACTATGAAGCAATGTACCTATCATACAAATGCCTAGATCCCAAATTATTGCACCAACATATAAACTGAAAATGCAAGGATAAGTGTCTCTTATCAAGTCACCATCACAATCTATCCATCTAAATTTGGATTGTTGCATATGGACTTGAAAGGTATCCACCATATGTGCATAACCAAATATGCATATCCACTCTAGTTTGCTAGTACAAATCAAGACACCAAGTGCTAGTGAAACTAAAGTCATCCTGGGAATGTTGTTGATGTCATAAACTAATAAGGTCTCATCATCATTCAACCTCCCAATGTTGCAGTGACAAACCCATTCACACAAATATATTCAATCAGCTATCAACATTAATGCATAATCTGAAAACTTTATGATTAGCAATGTAGAACAACCACTAATCATCAAGGCGTGAGCTGAAAACCATCGAACCAGGTCTGAAAATTTTCTACACTCATGATCTCCTTCATGCCTTAGATTATAGTCCAGTTGAAACCCAAAATCCATGTGTATATACCTCTCAAAATTAGAGATCGACATTATAGGAGAGTCATTGATCATCAATGTGTGAGTTGTGGACCACTGTGTTAAGTCTAAAATTCTTCCCACAACTATCTAGATAGAGTTATTTTGCGAATTCATCCATCTTATCATGTGAAAAACTTGTCCATTGGCTACTAATGACTGAAAATCAACATGTGCAAGGTTGGAAATCTTGAAGTTTTCATTTGACAACCAATTCAATTGAGTGTTTCCTTTGATAAACCACACATTGTCGAAATGCATTATTTTTCCTAAAGGCAATCTCTTGATTTCCATAATCAGCTCTTTAGGTAGATGTATCCCTTGTAATCTCAACCTCTTCAAGAATACCATGATATCAAAATCTTCACACACCATGTCTTCCCAAAGTGATACCAAGTAGTGGAATTGATATGAAACAAGGATTAGCAATTTCATTATGGAGTGTTGTACCTTGTATGTAACTTGGTCCCACAAACATTACCTCATGTTTGTCTATAAATTCTTGAGCAAGATATTGCCACTTGCTCATGTCATCCAAAAAGAACCTCCCTATCACTTGATGATCATATGAAGATAATGAATTGTTGTTCGCAATCATATAATCAGAATTTGTTCCAGGCCTTCCAATAGTGTCATCATAGTCTTCATGTACAATTTCTCCAATTGCTGGATACTCATCCTTATGTGTTGATCCAAGAGTTGTATCAAGTTGAAAACTAAGTGTATTACTTGTCATAACTTCTATCTCATGGCTGCAAATTGTACCTTCATTGACCTTCAATTGGCTTGCCAAATGATGTGACTCATGGGGCCTATGATTAAGATCATCTGTATTTAAAATGAATTGTCTAATTTGTCTTCAAAATCATACCTCTCAAAATCAAATACCTCCATGACATCCTCTTCACATAATTCATGTTTTGAAGCTAGAACAACATTATGCCCAATCAAAGAATCATCATGATAATGGTATGGTGTCAAAACACAAGTAAACTCATTGAGTTCTCCCTGAATGGTCAAGTTCTTCATCAAATATGAATCAAGAATGTTCTTCTCCATACATTCTTCAACATACTCTTCCTCAACTAATGCATACGTGTCATTATTTGTCGGTCTACAAAGTGTATGCACAACTTCCTCTTCTTGAACCTTCAAATTAGATAACCAATTTTCAGTATTGCATTCGTATGCATTAACAATACCACCTTCAAGGTCACCCAACTCACAAATTGATTACTTGCAACTACTATGTAGAGATGGTGAAACAAAGCTATGCTCAAATAATGGATCATCAAAAGAATTCATACCTTCATGTGACTGATCAATCACTGCTGGTTTGGCAAACTGCATAACAACATACCCTTCAACCTTATTGTTATCATGAAGACTCATTTACCCCTCACTTGTGGATGCATGAAGTGATTCTTCTTTGTCCATATCATCATCCTATTGAAGTAAACTTGTGGGCACCGCTTCATCTTCTTTAGGGTTTCCACATGTATGACTAGGTGTCCAAACTTCTAGGCATGTGAGGCAACATTGTTCTCTCAACTAATTTTTACTCTTCTTAGGATCAACTGTAGGTTGCAAATCACAAGGAAGCAATTCTTCTTTCTTCTCTTTCTTATTTTCTTCCTTTTTGTCAATGATCTTTTGGATAACTTCTAATTTTTCTTCTTCTCTTCTCAATTTTCTGATGTAGTTATATAGATCTCTCTTTCTTGGATTCCCTTCTTCAAGTATTCCCAAATAAGCATAAAAGGAAACTTGATTCTTGAAATCATTTGGTAAACCCTGGTATTCATCAATGATTTTTGTGGCCTCTTTTTTCATTACCACCTCCTTTTCTTCTTCCTTTTATAAGAACATTTGGAGAGTTCTTATCACCTCATTTTGACTTTCTCTAAGAGATTCAAGCATCTTATTCTGATTTTTTCTAAGAGAGTCAAGTCTGCCTACTTGAACCATTGCCATAACTCTGAAAATAAATTTCTAATTTATATTTTGTCAAACCCTTGTCATGAAAGCAATCACCAAGGCATATGACAATTTCATATACATGTATAATGTGCAAATCTAGTTTTTGCGGCCAACAATGAGACAATAACAACAACACACATTCAAAATCAGATCTACCCTTTAGAAATATGATTGACAAATAATGATGATTCTCAAGCCCTAGAGGGCGAACTTAAGTGGCACTTGTTTATACACCTTGATGCCTCCAAAACTCCATGATTCCTTCAAACTCGGTTAGGGTTTCCCTTTTCAAGGTGGTGCTTCAGCATGAGTGAAGAATAACTTATATAAATGACGGATACAAGTGCTGGTCTATTGCAACTTATCTCTGATATACAATGGAACTACAGTAGCAATGATTCCTCTATCTAAATCTCCTCCAAAGGGTAGCACTTGGTCTCTAAAGAGTTGTGATCCCTTCTCCAAGAGTTGTGCTAAGGTTAGGACATCATCTATGTCTGATGTTTCCCTCTTGGTGGCAACGTATGACCTCAACAATGGTTGTGAACTCTTAAAATGAATGGTGACTCCTTCAAGCCTATGGTGAACCCTTCCATAATGATCGAATCTCCTCTTTAGGTGGCGATGGATCTGGTTTACAATTGAAATCACCCTTAACCCTTCTCAAGCTATTATGTGAAGCTCAAACCCTTCCATAATAGGTGTGATCTACCATAGGGTGGGTAGTGGCTAGCATAAGTCTCACATGATACGAACCTTCTCCAAGGGTGGCACCGACAATTAACTCAAATATAAAATCAAACCTTCTTTACGGCGCTAGAATATCCCTCAAATCTGATACAAACTTGGAGCACACCTTCAATTAAACTCCTTCAATACCAAAATGGTATTTGGACACAAATCTCCACAAATTTTGGCACAATCTTTCTTCAAATCCAAACTATAGAAATATATCTTCTATGAAGCTCAAACAATCCTCCAACAAATCTGAATCACACAACCCACACAGGCTGGTAAGATACTCTGCTTTGATACTACTATAAGATCCCTAATAGAATCTGCCCTAAAATTTTGATTTGTCAAACAAATATAACAGCAAACATACAAGTGCCAAATATGCCAAATAAACATGTCAAATCATGCTACTAAATGTTGATCACATCAAACCTGAATTCCACCATGAAATACACAAGATATAGCCATCCAAATGCAACATAAAAGTCTAATTTTTTGAATATAACTCTGTTGTTACAAATTTGAATATGAAGTCTAAAAATTACATATATCAAAGCATGGGCTAAAACATGATCAAACATGGTCTAGAATGCTATTGTCCAAATCAAACCTAAACCCTAGGTTTGTACATACCAAATAATGAAGAATGATGCTTAACAAACCCTCTAAAATGGTGGTGCATGTAAGGATGAAGTGGCTGCTAGGTTTAGGATTTGGAAACCCTCCAAATGGTGAAATCACCTCCCACAAGAAAAATCTCCCTCCTCCAAAGGTGGCACTCCAATCTAGGGTAAACCCTAGTGCAAATGACAACACAAATACCACCAAAGAATGTTGCTTTGATTCTAATCTAAAAATCTGAATATGCAAATATGCTCCAAGTCTTCAATGAAGTGCAAATTGAACTCCATTATGAGCCCACCACAAGATGAGCTAGGTTTTCATCCACCTCACCAATATTCACAAGGTTTTTTGTCCTTGGAATAATCCCAACAAAAGTTGCAGCCAAGAGAGAAAAATCTCAACGAAAAATATGAATGAATGGATGATGAAATGACTCCAAATGAACCTTTATTTACAGCCATTCTTTCATCCTAACTCAGTCTTGGTCGACCTCCTCCTAGCCGACCTCCTCTTGGAAATATATTTTATTTTGTTTTGTTTTCCTTCTCCCAACTTGACCGACCTCAAGCTAGGCGCCAAGAATAAATAAAATATTCTTATTTTATTTTTATTATTTTCTCTAAGAGGAGCGGACCTCTTTTGGCACTTGATATTACATTTTTAGGCCTCTCGCTAGGTCGTCCACCTCATAAACAATTTTATTCAATTTATTTCTTTTTTCCACATGGCTCACAAAAATATAGAAAGTCATTTTCCATCTTCATTTGGCCTGACAAAATTAGTTAAATATATGATTTAACTAATTAGAATATTCCCTTGCCCCTTCAACCTAGCCCATAGGAATAAAATAGGCTAGCCGAATCCAATGGGTGATCACTCAGAAAAAAAAAGGGGACATTACAGGTCAGGGATTACATCACGGAGCAACCGGGCCACCAACAATGGATCACTCCTAAATTACAATTGGAAGAGTTGACCACAAAGTGGAGTGAGGTTTAGAGCAAATTGAAGAGGTTGCCTATATCCAGTAAGGAGGACAAAATGATGTGGAAAGGTAATGGTGTAGGTAGGGTCACTGTTGGCTCTACATACACACATTTATTTTGTCATGGTTATGCCCTCAATAGTGCAATGACTAGGAGAATTTGGAATAAGATGGGACTCCCTAAGGCCAACTCATTCCTTTAGATTGCTTAGAAAAGGAGAGTGCTAACTTGGGATAGGCTCCTTAAGATGGGACGTAAAGGCCCATCCAGGTGTGTTATGTGTAAATCCTAAGGCAAGGATAAAGATCATCTCTTCATCTACTATGCGGTGGCGGGAGAGATTTAGAGCACGTTTCTAGAAAAGTGGGGCCTGGAATGGGTTACTCCACAGAATCTGCCAAGGTTGTTGGAAAGCTGGGAGTTCAAGATCAAAAGTCCTAGGCTGAAATTTATTTGGAATACTACTATAGCAATCATAGTTTGGAACCTCTGGTTGGAGCATAACAAAAGGATTTTTCAGGAGCAGGAAAGGGGGTGGATAGAATTTCGGATTTGGTGGAAAATGTGCTTTATAAACTAGGGGATGTTCATAAAAAAGAGGAATGGAGGGTGGTGGAGGAGGAGTCTGAATGGGCCAATGAATAGCCTTGATTCAGGTGTATGGGTGGAAAGGGGAGTAGGGATAGCAAAAAGAATAATAAGAATGGACAAAGTATATGGTCCTGCTGAGAGCAAGAGTGGATAAAACTTAATTTTGATGGGGCTGCTAGGGGTAACCCTAGAAAGACAGGTGGAGGTGGAGTGTTTAGGGATCACAATGGTCAACCTCTAGGAATCTATGCAAATGATTTTGGGATAGATTCCAATAACATTGTTGAAGCTAGGGCCTAATGGAAAGGATTACTGATTGCCCATAGGAAAAAAATGGGGGAATATATGGGTGGAAGGAGATTCTAAAATAGTAATTAACATCATGAATGGTTGCTCCTCCCAGAACTGGAAATGATAATGGAAGAAAACAAGTGCCTTGCTCAGGAATTCAGAAGAATCAAATTCTCCCATATTGGGAGGGATGGTAACAAAGTGGTGGACTGAATCAAGGGATTAGCTTGGGAGACAGAGGAGATAACATGGCTTCCATGTGGTGGGATGAGTTCCCCAGGCTGGTTCTAAAATTGATCCAGG
Organism: Cunninghamia lanceolata; assembly: GCA_027924645.1. Lineage (NCBI taxonomy): Eukaryota > Viridiplantae > Streptophyta > Pinopsida > Cupressales > Cupressaceae > Cunninghamia > Cunninghamia lanceolata. The sequence continues at coordinate 8,130,070 of BSBN01000738.1, forward strand.
ATGACATCAAGGAGCACCCATCTAATAAGGGGTCAGATAAATGGTGATCACAAGGAGATAAGCAGGGTAAGTAAGATCAATTGGATAGGACATTGAGATGATAGGGCTAGCAAAGGCATAATTAGTAGGTAGGTTTGCAATGGGGGTAGAGTTTGTGATTTGATTGTTGGCAACATTGGATGTTAAATTAAATTAGCTCCTCATCGGTGTAAAACCCTTCATTGTTTCACCATATGACTGCTAGTTTTGCAAGTTTAATGACATCAGGTGGAGATAAGGCAGTGGTTGGGGGATGGCTTGGTGATAAGAAGGAGGGGTGGGGAAATAATGTTCACTTGAGTGGCCCGAGGAGACAACTGGTGAGGCGAGCTGTGAGATACTCAGTGGGGGGAAAGAGGGTGGTAGAGGAGGAGTCGTATGATGGAGAAAAGGGGAAACATAGTAGGAAGAGAAGAATTTCTAGGGAGGTGGCTACATACAACTTTGTTAATTATGTGAACAGAGAGATTAGGAATCCTTTCCTGTGGAGTTGGTTGCCAAGGATTATGGAGATTTCCAAGAAGATAGATGGAGAGCCAGAGGTCAACATTCATTCATCTATGGATAACCTACTTTTAGACCCGAGACACACAAAGGGAAGGTGGAATCTATTTGGGATTACGTAGATGATTTCGGCGGTGTCAATGTTATCCGTGGCTACCAGCTCTATTCACTTCATGACGACTTGATAGATAACTCAAAGCAGGCAAAGAAGAATATGGATTTTGTCATGGGTCATTTGCATGATATCCAAGGGAGGTAGTTTGATATCCTGATGGCACTGGACCGAATTGTTGAGAAGGTGGGAGTGGAGTTGCCGAAGCACCCAAAGGCTACACTATCTTGTGGATGTGACTCTAATGATAATGTTGTTTGGGAGGCAGCCATGGACCAAAATTCTAAGGTAGGAGATGATAATTGTACTAATAATTCTCACGGGCATGGGCCTCTATAATTTGCCCACCCCTATATAGATAGCTAAACAATATTACAGTTCGGTTTGGGATGCTGGGATAACTCTTTTTTAGGGTAGCTTTGGGTGGTCTGTTTTAGTCTTTTGCTGGCTTAAGACAATTAAAGTAGCTTATGTGTTAAAGCATATGGATTCTAGGTGCATAGCCATTTTTGGCAAAGTTCTTGGACTAATAACCAGGTTATATATCAAAAAAAAATATTAGTACTATTTTTTAATTGGGGGAATGTAAGCCATTAAACTTATATATTAGTGGACTGAGCTTCTAATCAATATGTACATATTCCCATATTCCTTCACCTCCTATTTAATTATTTTAAAGCATTGAATTAACTAAGTATGCATATTAGTATTCACCTCAAGTTCATGTTCAAAGCATTCATATGCCCACTACAAACCATGTGTGTTGCACCAATATCTCTAATTGATTATTCAATGAATTAGACAATGACAATGATGACCCTAAAAATTGATGCATGTATGTGGATTGCCATATGAATGGACTACTCCATTCACATGATGAAGTGGTATACGAACCTTATTAAATGGAAGCTAACTTAGATGACATGCAATGTTGAAGTTGGTGAGTAAGGTATTATGGTTTTAAGTTTTAACTATTTGTTAATACACGTTGTTAGTGATATATTATATATATTGTTGGCAATAGAATTATGGATTGTACACATACTTACACTCCTCCAAGACTAATATATTTTCTCCGAGTGACAAAAATTCACTCTAGTATTGTGATTGTGGCTAAACAATTTTATGATCACCATCCTTCATATTAATCTCCAAATTCTTTTGAAATTTATCACTTAATGTTTCCCTATGATTTCATCTATTGTGCATTTAATATGTTTGTTATTTTACTATGATAAAAGTTATTTTTTGTGCACAATAACATTAAATTTTTTATAATATAATGTGATGCAAGAGCATCTAGGTGCATGAACAATCCTCATTATCGAAAAAGACTAAATAGAATAAATAGCTTCTACAAACTATGCACATGCTTGCAACAAAGGCTTGAAGCTTGCATAGAAGTTGGAGCTTACACACTAGGCATAGATGAGCAAAAGTAGCATGCAAAAGGGATACCTGTGCAACAAAATGAAGTTCACACATAGACAAAAGTCTTGTGCATAAGTTGAACCTTGCACAATTCTATGCACTAGAGTAGCTTGCAAGATAGCTCACTCATGAGGTTAGTGAAACAAAGCATGACCATTGACACATGCGAAGAGGGAATATGAAGTGTCATCCACATGTTCATTCAAATCAATGTTGACCTTGATGACATGTGTCACATGAAGAAGATCACGATGGTTGAGATGGGGTAATAGAATAGAGATGAATAATCATGAACAAACAATTAGTTGACGAAGAAGTTCAACCATTCAACTTCCATACTTGAAAAGAAGATAAGTTAGAAAAACACTTCCTAAACCAATCTAAGAGGAGAGAAATGCATAGAAGATATGATCAAACTATTTAAGGAAGAAAAATGCACAAAAGCATTTGCCACATAACATAGAGTTTATCCTAGGAAAACCCTTTTGAGAAAAAAACCTAGCCTCCAAACTCAAACCAATTATATTTTTAGCAACACCAATAAGGTTACAATACAAATATACGCCCAAGCCTTCACAAGAGATTACACCACCATACAAATCTAGAGAGACTCTAACAACATAAAACCCTACAATACAACTATGAAACCTCCATCTCAAGCACCTAGTAAATGGGAGAACAAACTACAAACCATTTGTGGTTTACCAAAACCATGAGCCAATCCCGTTTGCCTAAAAATGGTGCCTAAACCAAAGGCCTAAATTCCAATGCCCTATTCCAAAGGACTCCATAGGCTATTTTTAGAAGATACACTTACACTGTTATAAGTTGTCATACATTTGCCATAACTCACTCCCCAAGTTGGGCATTCCATTTTGGATCCATTTTCTCTATCCAAAGATGCTTTGTAACACATCATAACATGCATCATAAGTTGGTCAACAATTCAAGCTAACAATATAACTCCCCTACTACATGCTCTTACACATGTCATACAATCATCAAAAGATCTATTGTTCATCTTAAAATTCCATAATATGCTCTTACACATCTATATGACATTGGATGTTCTTACAACTTCTTACACACATTATACATTACATTACACGTGGCATTATTGGCCAAGTGAAAGTGGGACACCTCATTTTCCATGTGGGTAACAATAATAAATAAATACAAATAACAATCAAACTAGTATAGATATCTTAAATAAATCTATCTAAAAGACACTAAGAGATATATATCTCCAAAGGTGCCTAGATAGAGGTATTTAAGATAAAAAAAGATAGAACTATTTTTTTATTCATTCAAGAATTACTTTATTTTACTTTGGAGTTATTTTATTTGTAGACACCTAAAAATCACTCCCACCTTTTAGCCCGACATCATCATCCCACATTAGTTTCCCACTAATTAATTAAATAAAATTATTTAATTAATTAGACTAATTTTCTTTCCAACTTTCTTCCACTAATTTATTAATTATATTTAATTAATTAGACTAATCCCTCACCACTGAGTAATTAAATAAATTATATTTATTTAATTAATTTGACTAGTATTTTTCCATCACTGATTAATTAAATAAATCAAACCAACTTAATTAATCAGACTAACCTTCTCCAACTAATTAATTATACAAATCAAATCTATTTAATTAGTTAGACCAATCCACATTCCTCTCACTTTATTCAAAATTAAAAAAATCCATTTCCATCTCACCACTAAAATCCACAAAATCACCTCTTTCATCCCCACTCTCCATTTAAATTGACGTGATTCAATCTCATCCCTCCACTTGCACTCACTCCAAGCTTGTACATGTTTGCATCTTATTTCCCCATGCAAGTTAAGGCAATCTCAACCATTCATCTCTTGATTTGATCCTACCCATCCACTTGCATTCTCCCCAAGCCTCCACTTATTTGCACTCACTTCCCCATGCAAGTTAAGGTAATCTTGACCCTCCATCATGGTTTGATCCTACCCCTCCATGTGCATCAATCTCAACCCTCCACATTGGGTTTCCCTACAAGCTAACAAATCTTGACCATCCAATCCAAGATACAATCTTAACTCTACATCCATTTTCCAAAAATCTATATAAGCCCTCTCATCGAAAGGACATTAACCATAAATGGAATTAACAAGTACATGCTACCAAATTGGGAAATATCCTTCAAGAGAAACCAAATATTCCACCTCAACTCACTCCCAAATCCATCTTGAGCACATCCAAAGTATCAAAGAGCTTGCATGTGTGAGATATTTTCTTCTTTCTTCCAATGTATTATGCTCTTTTTTGCTTAGTCTGAGGTAGTATCTAGGGTTAGAGTAGGAGTTGTGATTTCTATGCATTTCTCCTTCATTTTCTTCTAAATTTTTGTTGTTACATTATTTACTACATATTAAAAAAATTTGGTGGCTATGCACTTTATTTTACTATAGAGCTATTTTATTTACTACATACATAAAAACTTTGGTGTCTTGTCTTTATTTTATTATAGAGCTTTTTTTTTTGATCCGTAATAGTATTTTTTATTTATAGATTCAAAAAGGAGCTACATATCATCAGCCTTTCATGGCTGGCCAGAGATTAACTGTCTATCTACAATAATGAAGAAGCTTAGGAGAAAGACTACACAGCGTCACCAACCTTATTTATAGAGGATAAGCACTAACACCTAGACTTGCAATGCAAAGCTTCGACAATACAAAATGGAGCATGAGGAGTAGAAAACACTAGAAATTTGCAGAAGCAAGGAGTTTCCTGAAATCATCCAACCAGTCCAACCTGACCACAGTCTCCAAACCTAAAGCCTTCTTGATGAAACCGACTGCCAGTGTCGCTTTGTCTTTGAGCAGAATCAAATCAAAGCCTCAGACATCCAAGATAAAAGGATAGAGCTTAATCACAGCACCAGGGTCTTCGAACTGGTTCCAATCCTTCGGCCGTGGAATTCCAGACCCCAAACTGGCCATCTGCAATGAAATCTCGAGATCCCCCAGAAGCTCTGCAATGAAGACACCCTACATGATAGACTTCACCAATTGTTTGTCCAAGCCTAGTTTAAGCAACATCGCCAGAGTCTTGGAGGTAATGTCTGTATCCACCCTATAACATTCTCTATTTTCCAGAAACATCCTACCCAATATCATTTTCACCGCTCCCAGCATCAGGGCATCGGGCCGTCGTAGCATTCTCTGAAGCCGAAGGTCCATAATGGCTCCGAGGAAAGCCATTTGTCGCTTCCAGCTGGTAAGACGCACTGGCATATCCATGCCGCCACACCTTATGGCTTCCACCGAAAAGATCACAGCAAAGTATGTAGGCATTTGTCTTGAGCTGGGAAGATTAAATAAGTTACCTCCGTCGTCTGCTTATGAAGGAGCCTACCGAAACTTTTCGAAATCCAGGTGGGCTCCCAACTCATGCCTAAACTATCATTCACCTTAATCAATGAAACAAAATGAAACATCCCTTCCGCTCGTGCCTCCCCGCTGCAGCTGCGAATCATCATTGGCGCCTTTGTTGTCTCGGCCTTGCCACCCATCATGGGGTGGCAAGGCTCCCTCCCAACCACCCACTTATTATAGAGCTATTTTATTTACTACATATTTAATTTAATTTAGAGTTAGGGTCTTTATATTTAAAAATCGAATGCCAACTCTAAATTGTTTATCTATCAACTATTCTTTCATGATCACGACACCATATGCTTCTCCCCCTACTGCCACTATAGGCTACACATCTTGGCATAATAATACAAATATTAGAATGCAAGGTTTATGACATATTTCCCAATATTTGCCCACTTGTTGTATACCTTGAAAGAGCAAGGGGGAATCACCATGACACTACAGACTGATTGCTAAAGGTTGAGAGGCTCGTAGACACACTACACTAGCCTAAATTTCTTCATGCTCACTGTGAGGCCTACTTTTACCTCACCTATATTATTTTACTTATAGTACTCTTTCAATAGATTTATTATGGTCTTGTGGATTTTGGGGACTGTTGATCCCGCACTTGGACCTCATTACCTTATCTTATACTTGATTAGATAGATGGTTTATGCTTTATGGATGGTTAGATGGCATGTTAGATTTCTTTTTGATGATATGATGTTAGATTCTATGATGTCATTTGATGCTATTGATGTGTGTATAAATGACTAGGTTGATGTTAGATCTTACCTTATGTGGTCTTGATTACACTTATGAGTAACGGATGATGTGAGAGACATTATATTATCATGTGTTTATTTTGATGTTGTATGTTATATTACGATCATGTGTGTGTAATGTATGCCATTCATTTGCTTCGGCTATTTTACCATGTACTATTAATGGGTTCTTGGAAGTGTGCAGGTTCTTTCCATACCCATGGAAATTCAGAGGTCGGATAACAACCATATGTTATTCCCTATTCAGCCGACCTAGTCCTAAGTAGGACTAAGGTCACATGTGCTTGAGAATGTTGATCTTTGTTGTAATTTGATTTATGACATGTTGTATAGTTTATACCCTTTCAATTTATCTTTTGATGTGTTGTAAAAAGTGTAATGTTGAGTTTGTACAATTTTTAGGTGCTAAATGTTTGAAGCCACCTTTATGTGATTTTATGTGTTTCTAAGTGTTGCTAATGGTCAAATATTGACCCTAGGTCACACCCCTAGGGTCTAGGACCATTTCTAGCTTGTTTAAACTTGATTTGGACCTTGTATGGTCACCCAAACTTGACCCTGAGATCAAGTGACGAGTTTGGGAAGTGTGAAGGTGGTTGGAAGGTCACCATCTCACTTAACCCTAACCTCACCCACTTGGGTAAGGTTACCCTTGCTTCTCATGCTTTAGAAGCTTCTCACATGTGTGAACCTCTTCCCCATGCTTTCACACATGTGTGAGAGCACTTGTGGGGAAGATTGTAGCTTAGATGAATGAGAAGGTGACAAGTGTCACCTCCTCATTTATAAGAAGCTTCCCTTTGTGTGCTCACATTCCCCTATTCTCTCACACATGTGTGAGAGCACTTGTGGGAGAATGTGTATCTTTGTGGAATGGGGAGGTGACAAGTGTCACCTCCACATTCATGTGGGGTTGTGAGGAGGGTTATGTGGATGGAGGAGGGGGTGACAAGTGTCACATTCTCATCCATTAGAGTTTGAGAGCCTTGTCTTTATATCTCCCTCATTTTGATGAGATGAGGGTTCTTCTTTTCATTTCTTTTAGGAATCTTTGGACTTGTGTTGGGAGAGTGAAGGACTTGGAGATTTTGGGAGAACTTGTGGAAGCTCTTCACCAAAACTCACTCCTTCCTTGAATCTTGTGAGGTATCTCTCAAAGTTTCAAGCCATTTGCTTTTGCTTTACTAATGCAATGCATTTATGCATGTTTTAGTTATGTTATTTTAGTTTTATGTGTTGTGGGTCTTATGGGTTGTTTGGGTGAACTCTCCTTGTGGGAGATCTCACCTTAGTGTTGGGTGAGAGAGAACCTCCTCGGTTTCCCCTCTTTGTTATGGTATTTTATTTGTGGGCAAGGGCCTTATTTTGGAGTTTTGAGGAGTTTGAGTTATGGCATGAGTGCCTTGGTTTTGTAATATGTGAAGTATGGCAAGAGGCCAAGTGATTCAAGAGGATATTTGAGTTTAAGAGTGTGGGTCTCCTTGAGTAGAGTGTGTCCACTCTCTCACCCTTTCAAATCCATTTCTATGATGGGTTAGTTTTGTGATAAGCCTTGGGTTGGGTGTTGTTGTGCTTGAAATGAGTGTTTGTTGTTGTGGTTTGAAAACTTGGTTGTTGGAAGGCCTCCTAGCTCGGGGGTGGCCTATCTTAGGCCTAGGTTGGGAGGTGAGCTTCCCATGAGTAGGATACCTTGGTTGTTTATTGTTTTGTAGGTTCATTTGATGGCTTGGAGAAGTTGGACTTTGGAAGGAAATATGGTGTTTTAGATGGACCTATGGATGTTGTTTATAAAAGGCTTTGAGATGTACTACCCTTATTTTGGAGCTTGTAATAGTTTCTCTTGGAAGAGAGTTTAATCTCTCTTTTGGGTTGTAGTCACCCTATTCCTTGTAAACTTTGTAATTTATTTTATATGGTTATGGCAAAAATATATTCTTCATTTTATGTGTTGAAAGAAAAAAAAAAATATATATATATCACTCTCTTCTCCCCCTCTCTTCATTGTTATAAATGCTAGTATGTGAATAAGAATTCGATAAAGAAATTAAGTTTACATTGAGTCTCCTTGTGAAAATAATTCAATGCTTTATGCTTGAGAAAAGTAAGTGTGGTTAATTTATTTGAATTCCTATATATATATGGTTGCATACAAACAAGGATAGATATAAATGAATTTTGTTTTAGATATATAAATGATTTTTTTTGAGCTCACTGTGTATTTTTTTTAACACAGTGACATTATAATTTGACAGAGAATATATATATGTGTGTGTGTGTGTGTAAACAATACATAATAGTCATAATTTTATTAGGCTTAAGCCTTGTGTTATAAACATAGCTAATATTAGCATCTGAAGAAATGTCTCTGTGAAGGCTGAACTAGGGTTTGGGCTCAAACTGAAGAATCTGTGATCCCTTGGGGATCGGTGGCCATACGGGCCTGCGCAGGGTCGTATCCCTGCACACAGAGGATGGAGCCTAAGGAAGTGGTGGGTGTATGCCCTGCCCTTATTGTCTCCCAAGTGAAGCATGGTGCTTAGTGCTGGTAAAACTCCCCTCCGCCCCATTCTTTTTGTCGCCTTTAACTGTTATGCGACCTCTATGAAACCTCATTGGCCGCAGGGCGGCCCTCTTAGAAACTAAGTTTGGTTTCATTGTTTTGGTATCCTGGACTAGTGTTCGGCCACTTTGGCCTTTTCTCTTTCGAATACACTGCAATTTTTATATTTAGGACTATGTCTTTTTTTTGTTTTCTTTGCTACGATTTTAGCCTTTTTAACAAAAAAAATTAAAACCCTCTGTCTGTTCTTCTTATTGAATCGCCTCTAGGCAAATCTAAACCCCTTTTTCTAAGTCGTTTAACAGATGCTATTGTAACCGTTTCGCCCCCTGTATTAAATAAGCTCAGGTTTATATTAAATGTAATGGTGTATATTGTGCCTCTGTGTTTTATTATTTTCTTGAAAGCCTCTGTTCGACAGAGTCCGTCAGCGTATCATCCTTTAGCCCTTCGGCCTATCAAAACATAATGCCTTCGGCCTTATGCTCGGGTGCCAGCGTACACCCTACTTCGGCTCTATTATTTATATTTCTCTGTAATTTTTATGCAGTGTCGGATGTATAAAAAAAGAATAGCAGGGGTATCGTATATACTCACATAGTAATTCTAAGAGATATTATCACCATGTATTCAGTAAGCATACGGCATGATAAAATAAATTCTAATGTGATCTGTATTTAAAAATACCCTTCTGTATTTTACTATACTTTTGGATAGTCTTAAATAGTACATTTGTGTGTTTTTTTTAAATCCTACTCTCTATGCTTATAGTAACATTATATATATATATTAATTCCCGGGCTTATAATTTTATCCACTGTGTAAATTTTACTTCCCTCTTTAAAAGAATTTTATCTATTGGAAACCAGAGAATAAAAAAAATAGAAAACTTAGAAAATCAAAACTTTAAGCTTTCTAGTAAACTTGAATATAGCAAATAGTAGATTCTACTTTTAACCTGTGCATAGATAAAGTTGAGGAAAATGGAGTCAGTTGAAAACAAAAAGAATGTTAGAAAGTAAGTAAAAAAAAATCCTCAACCTGTAGAAAATAAACATGTTAGAAAATTTAGAAGACAAATTAGTAAATTTTTTTGGTTGGGAAGATACCTCCCACTTGGGGAGGTACCTTCCAATCCACTTGCCTTATTGGAAAAACCTGCACATCAGATCAAGGCAAACCAACTTGTTAATGTGAACAAATGAGACCTCTTGGTGTTTTTATAATGTTGGCCTAGGATTTGGTGCCCTATTTTGGAAGATGTATAAACTTGTTTTAACTTGGTTTTATTTTTGTAAACCTCACTTAGTTAGGGGCAGGCCCCTTTTGTCTTTTTGTGTGTGTGAGAATTTACTCTTTTATTTAGTTAAATTTTTAATTTGCATGGTGCAATTATCTTATGGATTTAGAGTATTTCCCTATTTGAATGTTATTGATAGACCTTTTGCAACCTTATTACATGTGTGAAATTAGAACTATAGTGGGAGCTATTTGATTTTTTTTTTAGTTTAATGTATTAAAAAGGGGTCTTGAGACAAAAAAATCTAGTTCTGTAGATGAAATTATGTTTTTAATTAGTTGATCTAAATTTGGAAGGGGAATTAATTAAGTTATGTTTTAAATTTTTGAATTTAAATATAGTTGTAATGATTATTTTATCAATTTGATTCAAGGTGTTGGGAAGGGGAAATTAGTCAAGTTATGCTTTTAATTTAATTTAATTGGGAAAAAAGGTTAAGTAGGAATTTTATTTTTATTTGTACCCTCCTATAGTTGATGAGGTGGTGTTATGCTGCCGAAATCACTATAGGAGGTAGCCTATTTTATTCCATACTGCCTCGTTATGCTGCCCAATTTTCCCTAGACTAGATGTGTTTTTTTATTATGGTTAGAAGGTCGATTTAATTTCCCTGTATTACGTTATTTAATTTTTTTATGCATTTTAGGAAATCGACTTTAGTCTTTAGTTTTCATTTCCTATTCATTATTGTTAGGGTGCTTTAGTCAGGTTTCAATTTGGTTCGAAACCGACCCACTCCTTAGGGTTTTAACTAGGGTGGAATTCAGTGTTGGCTTCCATCCCTCTCCACATTGCATTTCGCAACGTAAACCCCCTAGTGGCTACCATCATAGGGTTACGATTTGAGATTGTATTAACCCGAACTTGATTAACTTCCCCGCCTACAGGCGATGCACATGACATTGGTTGCTGAGTCAACTACGTTGTGAGTGTGTGTCACCGAGTGTGCATGTTGCGCACGAGGGGGTTTGTGGAGTCGGGAGGAATTTTTTTTATAATTCATGTCATGACCACATGTCAAATGTGGCCATGACATGTGGTTATCATGTCATAACCACATGGCGAATGTGGGCATGACACTCACTAACTTTGTTAATGCATTTGCACATTCAACAAAGTGTTAACCTTTTCAAGCATTGCCCTCCCATCCTCCATCATGTCATGAACAAAATGGTACTATACATCTATATGCATTGTCCATGTGTGAAAGGTTTGGTTATTTGCTAAGTTGATGGCACTTTAACTATCACAACTAATCTAAATTGCTCTATGACTTAGCCCAACATATAAACATAATCTATAAAGCTAGATGCCCTCCTTAAAAACATTCAAGACACTATCATGTACTCTACCTCTATCATGGATAAAATGACCACAACCTACTGCTTTCTCATCCAACCGATGGCACCACCAAATAGGTTAAAGGTGTAATGCCTCGCCATGCGACCCTAGAGACAAATCAACTACAGCAGTACAAAGGCGAATATTTTTTTTATTTTTATAGAAATATTGTTAGCAACTATCACATAATCTGATTTGGCAAGTTAACTAATATCTCTAGGGACAACATGACTGCATAATTGAAATTAAAACACATTCAACTGTATATAGAAACTCATTACTATACATGAATATGATGAAAATAACCCTGGTTTGTTCTATGTATAAACACATTAATTGAACACATCCACACACACTTTTATCTCAGACAATATTGATAGATTACAATAATAATCATAATAGCATGATAGATACAATTTACAAATCTGAATTTAGTAAAGCTCATATTACATAACAGAGTATATCACATCTATCGTAATTAAACTATTAGATACAAAAGATCAAATTTAAATTATACATATGTATAGCCATTTACCCTTGTGCCGGATGATCATCCATATGCCAATTAAAAGGTGCTTCCTTAGCTCTTGAGTCCTGCACGGCTAAAGGCCTCATACCGCACATCTAAAGAACATTAGTCTTGCATAGGTATTAAATACACAAAAATCAATTGCATAAAATGGCATCCCTAGGGCCCTAAGGGGCCGAACTAATGTCTCGGGGGCTCATGAATGGCCTTGCCTACGTACGCGTAGCGCAGAGACTTCGTAGTTCGGGACTTAGACTTACAACCACATAATGGTTTCATGATATTAGATCACCAATTAAATAGATAACCTAAGGAAATGGCATACATTTATAATCCACATCTAAACAGCTTCATTGCTAAACCTTTAATTGACTAACCAATCAAAAATAAAGTTAAAGTCCTCAACCTCAATCATCCAATTTACCAATCAACTGATTCTCTTAATAAGTAGGTAGATACCTTCCGCAACCATCGTCAATTACACTGCCTTGACTAAAGTCTACAACATTATGCATGTTTTAAATAGGATAGAACTATCAATGATAAATACTAACATAAGATTACTACCACTTAAGTCTATTATCTTGGTAGATCGAAACACGTAACCATATCACTATAGGTTAATGAAAAGAGAGCGCAAAACATGAATGGTCTAATCCATTAATCCAAATGTATCATGAATTTAAAGCAAGAATAAAATCTGAAATCTCAAGGAACACATCTCCAAGTATATATACTGTATACATCTTATAGACAACTTCATTCCTAAAAGATCGAATATAAGATTTCGTTGAATTACTTCATTCCTAAAAGATCGAATATAAGATTTCGTTGAATTACTATCATTTCCTCAAATATAAAATAAAATTAAATGATTCATGTTATACTTTCTATAATTCCTATTAAAATAAACCCTCTGTTCGCGTCATGATTTAATACTTCTTAAGACAACAACAACCTACACCAACTACATTTGAGTTGTATAAGATTTCTAAGGTTGAGAAATAATCACAATTATGCAACAAAACAATACTTATGGTGTCTACAAAACCTTCCTAAATGGCGATAATAGCATTATCATTTATTCTTCCATCTAATCAAAATTCTATATGACTTCTTGTAAAATGTATAACCCACTTTTAAAATACTCACACTTAAATTTCATAGGTTTCCTACATGGTTAGGTTACAATCACAAAGATTTCTGAGTAAACTTATTCATGATAGGGTTCTATTCATATCTCATCACATTATCCGATCATACAAGAGATTTGTGATCTTATATAGAGCTTTATAAGGGAAATGGGTAGACTTCCAATACATGTAAAAACTATCTATTCAAACAACAATATCCTATTATTTTATATAACCCCATTAATGATTCCACAATTGTCGGAGTTAGTAGCAATTAAATTAATAATGAAACTATGAAATCAATAGCCACAATTCATCTTTCTAACCACGAAACAAGATCAATAATATTATTATTCCATAATTGAGTAAGAATCACTTACTTATCATCCAAGTATGATAACCAAAAATCCTTAATCATGATATAATCCTTCCAAGATACCATTTTTTTTTTATTTCCCAATTCCAACCTAATAGGTAACTAAACAATATTGTACTCTGACATAACATATATGCATTCCTGACACCTTTATAAGGTAGTTGTAAAAAGAATATAGGGTCTACTGCCATCTAGTGACCGATAGATACATCAAATTATAACTCCAATTATGACACTAAAACATATACATAAACCTCTAAATTTCAATCGCCATAGGAAGTATGGGGCACTTACTATGAGATATAAATATCCTAGAAAGGCAGTTTAAACCTATGTGTTTATTTCAAAGGAATCAAATGCCAATTCGGGACACTCCAGTTACAATAGAAGGTGTCATTAAATAACTGCAAAGTATACATACAACCGGAGGAGATGACTAAGTGTCTATCATCCAAACGTTATTAGCATTGAACCGACCATCCTAGACTGTTTTAGAAGCAAGGAAATTTAACTCCAGTGAAAATGGAGAGACGTCTAACGAGCGTACGGAAGGAAAGATTTGTTGGTTATTAAATTTGGATAAGCTTCCTAGATATACATGCTTCCATTTTTGTCATGCATGTGAAGACAAGGCACTCAAACATCATGGCATAATGCCTTACAGATATGTTACCCTAACGGAAAAGGTTATAGTTGTCACTGACCTGAATTAGAAACAAAATTGTGGTCTCATGAACTGTATGTCATAAGGATGGTTTAGCAGCAAAATGCCTACTGGATTTGCTTGCCGTGACCATTAAATGTTTGAATGTGGTGAGGGTCACACAGTGCCGAACCTCCGTTAGATTGATTGAAAGGATACAGAGCACTAATTGAGAGCAAGGAGCAAGCATGCAATGGACTCGGAATGTTGAAGAAAGAACAAGTGGATTAATCGAGGCACAAGGTAAAAGTAAAGCGCATGATTGAAAGGAAATCGACATGGCATTATTATGACTCTTACACTAGGTCTGATCAAATGATCTTTACCCACACAAACTTAAAGACTGCAAAACTCATCTTTACCATATAATTTAAAGATCTTAAACTATCACCATCCAAGATTAGAAAGAAATATCTATTTGAGTGATGGTGACTGCGTCTATTTATTGGGCTCACACCGTTATCTCTTAGAATATATTGATTGTAGGATATGTACAAAATGGATTTATAGGAAGGGCTTTAGAAACTTCAAGTAAATACCATTGAAAGGTGTGTAAAAAAAAAAAAAATAAAATAAAATAAAATAAAAACTAAAATCTAAGCCTTTGCCAGCATTCTGCCAGCCTGTGCGAATGAAAACGTTTTGGAGCAGGATTAGGACGTCCACCAAAACGCAAAAGATAGAAGAGTTTGGTCGGATGTTGGGGTTGCATCTGCCCTGGTAGAAATGTATGCAAAATGTGGTAGCATAGGCAAGGCACGCAAACTTTTTGACAAAGTGCCTCAAAGAGATGTCATCTCATGGAATGCAATGATTGCAAAATTAAAAGAAAAATCAGATCTGTTGAGAAAGGCCTGAGAAGCTTCTAAGAAATCACAATCTGAAGTTAAAACAAGATTCTTCCTCTTGGACCATGGCCTTATTAATAACTCATGGGAATATAAGTGCAAGGTGCTCACAAAATAGAACAGTTGGAAAGGTTTTTTTGAGACTTTCAAACGAAAGCTATACAATCGGCAAAACAAGATTGCGCTATCATAATACAACAATAGTTGCTCTATGAAAAATTAACTGCCCGTATCCAGATGTAATGAAGGGACATCTATCCAAGCATAAAGAGAGAGAGGAATAAATTCATACACATTCTTTAAGGCATTCAGGTTTAAACTTAGAAAGGCGAACAGTTTCTAACTAAGGCTGCTAGTTTCAAGAAAAAGTTGATCTATTTCTAACAAAGGCCGTTCAGATTCTAACAAAAGTTGTTCAGTTACTAACAAATGACCGTTCATTACATGGAATGATTAAGTTTTCAAAACCAGAGCAAGAGTGAATTCCATCAGGTAATGATGTAGAATCTGTGCTATTTATGCATGCAGGAGGAAGAAGAATGTATAAGGCACAGGAAGTGTTTGACAGAATTCCTCAAAGGAACAAGGTGCTATGAAATGCAATGTTTAAGTCTATAGGCTACTAAGGCTTTAAGATATTTTCAAGCAACGACATGGACGCACTATTGAACTGTCAGGCAAAAATTCCCTTAAAGAGAGCAATCTAAAAATGCCGTGATCATATTATAGAGAGATTTAAGGCTCCAACCAGATTATGTCACACTTATCGACATACAGAAAATAGGGTATTCATGCAAGGCAATCACACATTAACCATATTCTTTGCACAGAATGAAAGGATTGCAGTGTCGGCTCAATGCAAAGTAAAGATTAGAAAACTTATAGATTTTTTTTGCAACCGATAGGTGATCAACAAAACCTCCGTTCTAGTCCACCCCTCCTTGCTTCCCCCCCCCTTGAGCGCTTAACAAGAAGGAATTAAATAAATTGTGGCTGTTACAAATTAGGTACTGAGGTGCATGTAAAGAGTGGTGCAATTCTTGGAATTTTTCCAGTGCACAAAGATTTGAGTATCATTTAATGTGAAGAAAATATATTAAACATTACCAACACTAATTAAATCAACGGTTACCTGAAAATGCTATGCCTGTCTCATAAGCAACAAATGAGCATAACTAACAGGTAGTGAGGGCCCATAACATTACGAATTCCCACTCACTATTGCTCACTGGAAGAATTAATTTCATAAGAAGGCACATTCGGTACTCATGCAATTTACAATTTATACTAGACTGGAGGACACAAAATGCATCTTTCCATCATGAATTCAAATAATTCGAATGTTTGAATGATCAATCTACCCAATTGGGCTAGCATGTAAATTCACCATTTCAAAATAATATGCAGAAACAGAGGGGTAATTTTGCCTAACACTATCTTAGAACCCATATACATACAACGACCAAGCTACAGATATTTACTATTAGATCATGCACTAATCTAAACTAAAGTGGGATTAATTCTGACATACCTTGGTTAAGAAATTCCTAAATGTTAAATGCTGAATTTCCTTACCAGTGGTAGAGATCCGCTCCATTACTCAGTCTAGCTGGATATCTCTCGGAGTCTCTCTCTCTCTCTCTCTCTCTCCCCTTCCTAGAGTTCTAAATCTCATCTTTATTAGATGGTATAACAAAAGCAATAATTAGATATCCATGTTACCAACTGAGTCATGCTTAGTCAACGACCATTAAGCTACACATCCACGGTGAGAATGGAGGGGCACTACAAAAGGCATAACCACTAGTAGATTCTCTTGTTGTTGACATCTCTTACCTAATTTGATTTCGCAAAGCCTTGAATCTCAACTAAGTGTTTTAAATCCTCTAAGGCATTGCCTCCTTGATAACATATAGAATGATTCAATGTATTCCACAAATATCTAAACAACCTCTTCACTACTACCCACTAATCCCAACCAGGATTAGCCATGAAACAACTCAAGACTCCCACTGCTTGGGTAATGTTTGGTCAAACTAGAGACCATAGCATAATGTTCCAAATACCAATTGCAATAGCATAAGGAACATAAGACATGCCCTCCATCTCACCAAGTGTAGACAAACACTACTCAATTGATAACTTTGTTCCCATCAAAATAGAAACTCATTGATCTACTATCTGCCATGTTGAAATGCCGCAACAAAGAATCACCATACTTACTCTATCCCAACCAAAGCTTTATGTTAACTATATCTCTTCTAATCTCTATGCCTAGGACAAATTTAGCAAACTTCAAGCTCTTCATATTAAACTATAATTAGAGTTTAGATTTTAGATTTCCAATCATCCCCTCACTATTACCAAACATCAACATATCATCCACATACAAAGTGATATGAACAAAATGATGACCATCCTACTTACAATACACATAGTGATCTAATTTTAACTTCACAAGTCCCAACCTCAAGAAATAAGAATCAAATTTATAGTACCACATTTTAGGTGACTATTGAGACCATATAAAGACTTTTTCAAACTACAAACCAATGAATTTTTGCCTAATACAACATAGTGCTTAGGCCATGTCATGTAGATTGCTTCCTCCTAGTCACCATGCAAGAATGTTGTCTTCACATCCATCTTCTCAATCTCGAGATCAAAATTTCTACAATAGATAATAAGAACCAAATGGATTTCAACTTAGCAATTGAAGAAAAATTTCACCAATTTCAACCCCCTCAACGTAGGAATATGTTTTTGCAACCAATCTCACCTTGTACTTCTCAATAGTTCCATCAAAACCAAACTTCTTGTTGGAGGCATATTTATAGCCAAGGAGTTTCCTCCCTTTCGATAACTAAACCAAGTCCTAAGTGTCATTCTTTTTTAATATAGCCATCTCATCATCCATGGTTGATCTCTAAGATTTAGTATAATCCATCTCCATTGCCCCTTTCATAGTTTGAGGTTCATTGGTGTTAGTAGTCAAAGAAAAGACACATCTAAAATTAGGTGGGTTATACCTCTCTAGTTACCTCCTATGTCAAGTGGACCTCCTCACAAGCTAAGGTGGAGGTTCTTCCTTCAAATTCTTTGTGCTCTCCTCCTCATCTAGTCCACCTTAAGCCTTTGGTTTAGTCTTGTGTGTAGTTGTCTTGGTCTTTGGCTATAATTTCATTGTAGACTCTACACTTCCATCTAGTTTCTCAACTACATGAGAAGGCTCGATCTCTCTAAAGATCACATTTTGACTATACAAAACTTTCTTTGTTATAAGATCCCATCAAATCTCATACCCTTTCACACTATCACCATAGCTTATGAAGGTATATTTCATAGTCTTATAATTCAACTCCTACTACTTCTCCTTAGGGATATGAACATATGCCTCACCCAAAAACTCAAAGATTATGAAGTGAGGGATTCTTGCCCATTGAAACCTTCATAGGGGTTTTATCAACAAGTATTGTTGTCTAGGAGACCTATTAATTAGGTAACATGAGATGCTAGCTGCCTCTACCCATAATTTTTATTCTAATATGGCCCCACTAAGCACACTTATAGCCTTCTTTATCAACATCTTGGTCATTCTCTCTGCAACTCCATTCTACTAAGGGGTGTATGGAGTTTTCTTATGTCATGCAATATCATTTTCTTTATAGAATCTATCAAACTCCATTAAAAAAATTCTCCACCATTATCGATTCTCAACACCTTGATCTTTTTACTTGCCTAATTCTCCATTAGAGCCTTAAAGTCTCTAAACTAAATAAACTCAAATTTGTGCCTAAAAGCGTAGACCCGAGTCATCCTAGAAAAATCATCAGTAAAAGTAACATAGTACAAGGATTTTGATAAAGAAGGAACATCTATTGGACCAAAAACATCACCATGCATAAAATCCAAAATCTCATCAAACTTATTAGAGCTCTAGTAAAATTGAATGTGATTATATTTTTCATAAATACAATTCTCACAAAAATTGAAGTCAAGAGAATAAACAATGAGCTCATCTACAAGATTTTTATTTTTCAAGGTCCTTACACCTTTCTCACCAATGTGGCCCATGCATCAGTTCCACAACATAGTGTTCTCAGTAGTTAATTTTCTCATTAAGATAAGAGCATACTTAGGTACCCAAATTGCACAATTATCTTAATGGGTCACAACAGACCTCTTTGTTGAAGGTTCCAATGCTAAAGGTGTAGATTCTACATCTTTCTTCACCATAAGTACAAAAGAACTATTACACTAAAGGTATGTAATAACATCAAATCACAAGAGAGTGCCAATCCAAACTCCCCTCGCGAGCACCATAGCTCCTTAAATAATCTTACACCCTTCCTTGTTGGTAGATAATATGTTCCATGCAAAACCTAGGATGTGTAGAACTCTTGAGATTTATTTGATTCTCCCATCTAAAAATCTAATTTTGACTCTCCCACAACCAACAATATTGAGGTTAGAGTTGTCACTAGAATATACTTCCCACCATCAAAACTCTCACAATCTAAAAACCACTCTTGATGGGGAGTCATGTGGAAAGATACTCCAGAGTCAATCATCCATGCATCCTCACATGCATGTGTGGCCAAGGCTACAACAAATGCATCACCAGTATCATCTTGATAATTCTTAGAATCTAAATCATCATTAGATTCACTCTTGTCCTTTTTCCTTTTCTTCTCCTTACAATCTTTTTTGTTGTGCCTACTCATGCCATAGCCAACACTTTATGTTGGATTTACCAGGAGATTTAGATCTCCCATGAGATTAGGGTCTCCCTTTCTCCTTCTTCTTGTTCTTGTCATTCTCTTTTTCCTATGACCTTCAATGACCAACTAGTGCATCTTTGGTAGCTTCTATAAAATTTCATTTTAGTTCCTTTGAAAGAAGAGAAACCACCACCTCTTTGAGGGTCAACTTAGTGGTAGTGCTACCAAGAGTCATTACTAGATTGTCCCACAAATCTAGAAAATAATATAACAAAGTAATGCATTGATCTTCATAATCCATCTAGATGCTAATAGATTTCAACCAGGTCAACGTATTGTTTAAGACATTCAACTTGTCAAATATAGCTTCACTATCAACCATCTTCAAGGAACATAGTTTCTTTTGCAAGAAAATCGTGTTCACTAGAGATCTAGTTTGATACAAATTTCCCAATCTCTTCCATAGAACTTCCTCAGTGGCTTCTCCTAAAACATTCAAGAATATTGAATTGACCAAATAGAGTCTAATGAGACTCCTTTCCTTTCTATCCAATACCATCCAATCATCCACTAACATAGCCACATATTTATTTCTAGACACCAGAACCCACAGATCTTGATCTATGAGTAAATCCTCCATTTTAAGTTTCCACATCTCAAAGTTTATATCAATAAACCTTCCCATCTCCAACCATGACATGCTTTCCATCTTCCCAAAACAAAGATCTATCCACAAGGCTCCCACTCAAATCAAGATTAGTCCAATTTTTTTTTTATACCACCTAATGACTAAGTTGATTAGGCTCTAATATGAAATGAAAGAAAGATAAGATAGTGGAACACTTTATACACCAATATAAGAGGAGATAAATGCATAGAAAATGTAATCAAACTATTTAAGGAATACAAATATGCATAAAAAATTTCACTACATAACACAATGCTATTCTAGGAAAACCCTTTTTGGGAAAAACCCAACCTACAAATTAAATGAATTATATTTCTAGCAACACTAACAAGGTTGCAATAAAAATCTAGGCCTAAGCCTTCATGGGATATTACAACAACATATAGATCTGCAGAGATTTTGGCAATATAACAATACCTTGCAATACAACTATGAAACCTCCATCTCAAGCACCCAATGAATAGGAGAACAAACCACAAACCATTTGTGGTTTACTAAAACCATGAGCCAACCCCATGACCCAAAAATGGTGCCCAAACCAAGGGCCCAAATTCTAATGTCCTATTTCAAAGGATTCCATAGGTTATTTTTAGAAGATTACACAATCATAAGCTATCATATAACCCACTCCTTAAGTTGGGTGCTCCATGTTTTTTCCATTATCTCCATTTAAAGATGCTCTATAATGCATCATAACATGTGCCACAATTTGGTCACAATTCAAGTCGATAATGTAACTCCCCTCTTACATACTTTTATGTGTGTCATAGAATCATCATAAGATCTCTTACCAATCTTACAATGTTGTAAGATGCTCTTACACATCTCTATGACATTAGATGCTCTTACAACTTCTTACACACATCATACATTACATTAAACATATGGCATTATACATTACATACTTTATTCTAACCAAGGATTTAGACCTTTTGAGATCCTATTCCCTAAGGCTAAATACTCATCATATAGATTACTTGAGATCAAATTGAAGTTACATATTTATCCCCATTGACGATTAAAGCTTCATTTGTTATAAAATGAAGAGGAATGTTTGACTACTATAATTATACTAGGATTAATGTTATCTCAAAATGAGATGGATGAAATACACACACACATATAGATATTCACATTACCAGATAAAACCATAAACAAAGTACCTAGTCCTTATAGACCATTAGTTTCTAGGAGATATGTGTCATCAAGGCCAAATAAGTTAATAAAAAATTATTAATTGACTACAACCCATTTATTCATATAAGCATTGATAGATTAGTCTAGCTTAGACATCAATTAACTCATATCCACCCACTTTATCCATGGCTACTATATTTGATATAGGTAATAACTCACAACTAGTTGATATATTATCTAGACAAGTCAACTTAGGGTTAGCCTTGACCCCAAAAGAAGAAGAAGATCAAAATAAGAAGAAAATAATAGAAATCAAGAAGATGAAAGAAATAATTGGTATGATTAGAGAAAAGGCCCTACCTTGAAATAACTCTAAAAAGAAAACAAAATATGAAATTCAGATCAACTCATAGAAGTAGAAACTGGTGAGTTATGAGTTTGGTAGATGACCCACTCTCAATACATTCACAATGTTTTACATTGATAAGAAATTGTGGAGGACATACAAAGCAAGGTTATATTTTGAGGTTATTTTAACTTAGAAGAACTCAAAGGCCTAAAGGAATCAGTTAGCCCAATGGAACCTATCTAACAATATAATATAGATGATAGTTGTTGATGTCTATGCAACTTTAGAAATGGTTGAATATATTAGTTCAAAGGTATAACAAACTCAGGAATTAGTTTCCCACAGTATGCAAGCAATTGATTATTTAAATAGGCAACAACTTGATGTCAAAATATTAAAGATATCTCATGACCAGAAAATAATCAAATCTTCTATAAATAGTTTAATTGATCATAAAAAAGAAGAATAAATTCTCATGATAGTTAATAATGATTAGAAAACTATACTATCAGAAGTAAATTACCATAAGGTTATTGTCTACAAATTTTCCTCCAGGTTGGAAGAATTATAGAACATGTTAGGAAAATAAAAATTAGGTAGCTCAAGTGATGAGTGCCAGGTAGCACCCAAAATAATACACCTTTTTACTTCCCTTTTTCCATCCTTTTATCCTATTGTCCTAGTAATTGCACCATATAGACTGATAAGATTTGTCTTAATTACACTAATGAGAGTTGAATTACCAAAGATCATTATTTTTGATGAAATGACTAATGTGCAACAAACTAATGAAAATGTGTAGAAAAGTCTCTCTTTTTTCATCCACAGGCGCAGTTGTACAGGTAAAGGCAATTTTGAAGATCTCCGGAGTTGTTCCTAATAATCTCCGAAGCTGATATGGCAGATACTATACCAGACTCCAACATTTTTCCAAAGGTGTTGGAGGTATTCTGGAGAAGAGGGAGCATGAAAGCAAGGGGTGAATCATCTCTGGAGCTGTACAGGAAATAGAGATGCATCTCCAGAGCTGCTGGTGACAGTGTAAAGTCTCCGACGCCGCTGTCTATCTACATCTTAGGAGCCAACTGCAGTGCTCCAGAGTCCACTCAGCCAACACTAAAGGATCCGGTGAAGACTCCAGTTGACTGCCAGGGATCTGATTCCCTTTTTATTTGATTTTGCATGAGTTCTAAAAGACTTGTTAAGACCTATATTTTAGGGCATCGCTGCCCATTGTTATTTGAGTTAAGACTCTGGATTTAGTGGGACTTCTGTTCCACTAAAGCCTTTTTAAGTATTGTATGATTATACTCTTCAGTTAAATAGTTATATGTTTTAGTTAGGAATAAGAGATTGGTTGTATCTCATAGGTAGACTAATGGATAGAACAGTTAGTTCCAAGAGATCTCATTGCTTAGACTAAAATATGTTTAGATAGGAGCAACAGAACATATACAGAATTATTACTATTAGATTTTGTAATTTCTATTTTTAGATAGACATACTTTCTGAATACAAGCGTACCTTGATGAAATTGGAATGAAGGAAAGATTGTGTTATTTCTGTAACATCCCTTCTCATATTACTCGAATAAACTCAAGAATTTTCAAGGAAGTAAATAAAGATGGTAAACATGAGAGATAATCTTTTTTTAAATATCATCTGTATAAGCACAAGAAAATAAAGTACAACTTTCTATATAATTTCAACCTTGCAAACATAACATAATCAAAGCTAGAATCCTAGGGAAATCCTTTCACTTTTCATTTACAATACATAAACTGCACTTGGCATAAAGAATAGTTTTACCTCATAAATTTGATTGTCATAAGCCATAACACGGAGTACACTGCATCTTGAAAATTGATATATGTCTTGGCGAGTCTTCAGCTTCAAAGGGGGAGCATCATCTGAGTGCTTTTCCTCCAACTACAGACCAGTGGTCCCCGCACACCTTTTTTTCTGGAAGTGGCCCTACCCTTTATGAAGGGTATAGATATAAGGAGCCAACAAGTTTTTTCCATCTGAATCCTAGTGCTATATCCTACATAACTTCAATCGACTATACAACTCTAGATCCCTTCTAGCTAAGCATGATCATATTGATTGGTCATGCCATCTAGACACACACCTTTGGCTCGACTTGGAACTATCTCATCCTTCGGTTAGACTTTCTTCATTTAGTAATTCTAGACACAAACTTGTCTGTACTGTAAATTCATTCTAGTCAATCTGACTTAGAAGTAATCCTCAATCTAGGATATACATGCATTATAAAGTTTTAGGTATTCTTAACCTTTCAAAGAGCCCCTCCTAGCATACTTGCAATGCACTAGGGTCTATGACCTCCTGTCACTCTACTCTCTGACTCAAAAATCAAAACATCTTTGGTGCCATATAACAAGTTTTGACTCTATCCTAGAATCGCTTAAATTTGTTAAAGTACCACTAAGACTCTTCTTGTCTTGCTCTATGGTTTTCTCAACCTTTCACTGTCAACCAATATATATATATATATATAGACAATGTCATATCTGACATAAGAAATATAGGTTTCCTAAATCCTCCCTGGTTTAATACTAGGGTTTAGCTTCTCTAACCCAATACATGGAAAAAATCAAACATCCTTGTTTTCCAAAGGTAATAACATAAATATAACATAACGTGAGACAAATACCTCTAGTCTTCCCTAGACCACTTAGCATTATTTTAATTCCAATTTCACATAACCTGATTTAACATAGTATACGAGGTAAATCCCCATCCATATAATATCTTAATGGATACTTTCATTTCTCAAAACTAGTCTTTCGACTAAGTTTAACCTCTCAACCCTAATAGGTTTGAATCATAAAGAATAATAAAATACTTTCGACCCCTTGGTCTACTTAAGCCCACTGACATTTGATAGGAGTTAAGATATGGACTCATACATAGCATCCCTTGCATATATTCCGCATAAACCTTATCTATTTAGAGGAATAATGTTTATATACTTCAAAAGGAAAGAAATAAATCTATGGATTATTCATAGTCTTCTTCATTCTTTGTGGATCAATTTTCCATTTAGTTTTGGACACAATACACTACTTATAGTCTTAATAACTTTCTTGTGTTCTCTGCCCTTCATTATAGAATAGGGTATGAACTTATGCATGATACTCATCAAGTATAATAATTGTAAAATATAAAAGTTGTAATATATGGTTGACCTTGGATTTTAATCAAGATATCAAGATCTTACTATTTGCTCCTAGTAGAAGGCTATCTATTACAAATCTTATGATTACAATAAGAAATAATATCTGAGATTTAAATAATCTCCTTCTAGACTTATAGGTCTACGACTACTAAGTCTAAGCAACGCTCTTGGAGGGTTAAGTACCTTTCAATCTTCTAAGGTTTACCAATCAAGAACAGTATCTAAACTAACTCATTTGCCCTCAGTCTTGTATAAATTTACTATACAAAAGACTAAAGGAAATTCGTATATCCCCAACCTTCTAGGCACTTAGGAAATAAAGAATTTAGGTAAGTATCATAAAGATTCAATACTAACTGGTTTATAACCAGAAGGTTAGAACACAAAGGTTACCGAGCCTTATACATTTTTAGTGATAACATAGAGATATCAAAGCTTATATAGAATAGCAAGATATACTGTGATATCACAGAGTTAACCAATCTTTTGACCAAGAACATAGTTCTATTTATTTCTATCGGCCATATAAAAAATAGATATGTTTTACTTCTTGCACCCTATAAATATACTCAGAAATATTATTTTTCTATGATTAATCTTTGAGGGAAATAGTGAACCTGAGAGTTTGATGGTGCATACATAGCCTTCTCAAGGATCCTCCACTCCTTTATCGTAGAGCTTGCACTCATCAGAGGTAAATGAAATATGCCTATAGGAACAATTGATGATCTTTTATCTTTTTAGGAGAACTATTCCTGAACACAATCTGCTCACATATAAGAGTCTATCGACTTTCTTTTGTTATACTACAAACCCCTCTCTCTCTCACCACAAGAAACCATGTTCTTGTCTTTTCTTACCTTCTCAGAGTACTCCATGGTCTCTCTAGAGAAGACTTCTTCCACACCCTACTTAAAAAGATCTCTCTCTATATCTTAAATGGTACGCTATTTTGTTTAAGCTTCCTGTATCCAAGCTTTCTTTGGTATATTGTAAAGCACAAAAGGCCAATTGCAAAATACACTCGTAATGAATTATTTGTACAAATGTTGTCTTGATCCTTGCTTTGATATTGCATTCTAATTTTCTACCCATGCCCCTGGCAATGACGAGAAATATATCCACTCTTCACAGCTCACATTTTGTCTAGGAACAATGTCACAATATGTTTGACTGCAATCCTCCGCTCTCCCCACCGAGCTAAGATCAACTTTTTCCTTAAAATTGTCCATCGTTTTACTTATTTGGGAAACATGAAAGAAACCAGAGGAGGATAATTAGATTGTTCCATTGCAAGGAGTTCAAGTAGAGGATATAACCCATGTTCTCCCTCTATGGTAAAGCTATTACTCATTCCCATTACTGCTCCCCACTTCAATGATGTGCTAGAAAATGTCATACCCTTATGTGGTGTCCCGTGCCAAGAGAATAGGGAGTGCATTGAGGATGACCTCCCTTAACTACCCCCAATGCCTGCGTAATAACTAAGATGATGGTCATTAAAGACTACTCCACCTTACTGCCGAATTATAGGTAGAGTCTTTGCCTAAAAAAATGTGGTTAGCTTGCATGCAAAACTAGTGGAATAATCTATCTTAAAGACCACTTCCTCACTTAAATTCATGCCTCTTGCATGCATTTGTAATGGAGTGACTAGATTAAC
Source organism: Cunninghamia lanceolata (assembly GCA_027924645.1). Lineage (NCBI taxonomy): Eukaryota > Viridiplantae > Streptophyta > Pinopsida > Cupressales > Cupressaceae > Cunninghamia > Cunninghamia lanceolata. The sequence goes on from BSBN01000738.1 coordinate 8,156,893, forward strand.
AACCAACCATGATGGAGTTACTGGTCATTTATGATCACTCACATCAATTAATAACTTTACACTAAGTGACCATCGTGGAGGTTATAAAATAAAAGGGCCATGAGGGCTAAAAGAGATTCTTGAAATTATTACCACATTCTCCTTCATACTCATCGAACTAAAAAAGTTAAACTCTAGATCATAACAAGGAACAATATATCATTACCTACATATGTTGTTTCCAAAACATTGTAAAATATGAGGATGGGGTCGAGTATCTCCCCCTCATATTACTTGACGACAAAATAAATAAATTGACATAAGGAAATCCCTACCAGAATTTACTAAAGAAGAGGTGGTTTTAACTACTAATATAAAATATAAACTAAATTTATATCATAAGAAAAGGATGCAACTAATGACCATATCCTGTTGCTAGTTATAGACTAACCAAACTTGGTTTTTTGACAAAACCTAAGTCTAAAGGAACCTGTCGACTAATTGACGTCTGTCGAGTCGAAACCAAACTTAAACTAGTTAGGTCAATGCAACTTACTAATCTCACTGATGGTTCACAACTATAAAGGCACAAGACTCAAATGACAACCAATCTGTCCTTTCCAAATATCTATACTCTTCTCCCAGATGATGCTCTCCCTCTTTCTCGGAGAGGTGGAACCTATTCCCTGAATGCAACTTGCAATCACCAACTCAAGATTAATGTATCAATAATTATTTCATAATCCCTATTGTTGGAATTAGTCCAGACAATTGAGAGGGGGGGTGAATTAGTTGTCCCCAAACTTTAACCTTTTCTACACTTTTAATCTTCTTTCTTAATTTACAAACAAATTAATGATGTAAACATTTAAGCATGAATCAACACATTGTAGGAGTATAATCAACACTGAGAGGGGGGCGGGGTGAATTAGTGTTGATACACAAAAACTAATTTTTATTTCCTCTCTAGAATTGTCAATAAGATTTGTCTGAATTGAATCAATTATCAAAAGCACATTCACCAAATCTTTAATTATATAGGACATATGAAATTATGCAAATCATCAACACAAGAAATTATACAAGACATCAACACAAGAAGAATTAACGAGTGGTAAACCCTCTCGGGGTAGAAAAACCACTCAAACTGCCTCACTGGCTTAAGTATAAAATCTTCAACTTTACAAAGTCTCACTGACTTAATATTTCCTCATTGGCATAGGAAGGTCTCACTGACCATAAGCCTCACTAGCATAGGAAGGTCTCACTGACCATAAGCCTCACTAGCATAGGAAGGTCTCACTGACCACAAGCCTCACTGGCAAACCCAATCACCAATAGAAATGATAAACAAAATCAGAGGGATACTCTGTTTCCATTCAATTCATTATTCCATCTCTGCATAATATAAACTCCATTTGTAATTTCTCCATGTGTATGTCTTCAACCTGCATTGATGTTCAATCAATTCACCTAATTTAGATTCAATTTCATATTGCCTTCATACTTGATTTGATTCAAACTGTCATACAAGTTGTCTTCATATTGGTTCACATCCATTACAATTGTATCATCAAATTATCTTTTTCATTGATCTGCACAACAACAACTCTAACAAACAATGCATCTGCAAAACCATTATAAATGAGACAACCTTTCAATTACACTTCTTTAATTTTCTATCTACACCATTTCAAGAATAAAATAATTCTATATAATGTCTTCTGTTTGTTGCAAATAAATCTCTTCATATTCCATTTTCCACAAACCTTCAATCTACAAAAATAAATGTTAGAAATCATATTTATTTTTGCATAAATAATGTCTCTATTCATCTCCAAAAATCCTTTAATATTCTTCTTCAAGAAAATCATCTCCACCATCTGAAAAATAGCCCTTGATATCAAACCTGTTCATCTTCTCCAAAATGATATCCATAAAACATTCACAATTTTTTTTTTTTTTAAATATTTTTCAAATAAAACTTCATTCTTTCATCTGCCCTGCATAAACAAAAACATGAATGATGACCCCTCTTTTTATTTTCAAATTCCTCATAAAACAATCTCTGCAAATTTCTTCTAAAAGGCTTCCATGCTTTGATATTTTATTTTCTCATCTTTATGAGAAAAGAAAAAAAACTTATAAATTTCTTTCACAAAGAAATCAACTCTTAAAAAACTTTCTCTTTTTATCTCCATTTGCCATGAGGAAAAGTTTTAAAAAAAGAATAAAATCTTCTTTAAAAAAATTCCAAAAAATCTGCCTTGAATCGAGCTACATCTCCTTTTCAGAAGGCTAAAAGATAGCCTTAAAAAAAAACTCATAAAAAAATATTTTGAAGTCCTAAAAAATCTTACACCAAAAAAGGCTAAAAATAACCTTATAAGATCTTATATTCTGCAGCTCTAAGATTTATCACGTTCAAATATACTTCAAAGAGCATGTAAAGGGGAGGAGATATAGGTTTAAATAAACACCAATTCGGGCCCACTTCATTTTAAAAAAAAAACATTGATTTCAAAAAGCACCCAAGGGAAAACCGAACCCAATAAAAGGTAAGGAAAGAGGTTGGTCATTTTTATGACTAAAGACCCTCTAGCAAGTAAATTTAAGTGGATTGACTTGTGATAACAGGTCAATGTTTATTTGTAACAAAATTGTCTTTTAAGAGGGATGGACAATATAGGATTTTTTAGGAACATTTGAAGAATAAGATTTATAGAGACAATAAACTCTAAAACAATTTTTTTTTCTTTTTGACACTACAATTTGATGAAAGAGACAAGGGTGTTAACACAAGAAGCACATGCTAAGACACAAACATCAATGACAAACTACACAACACCTTTTTGACATCAATGACAATAGTCACCATCAATCTCCCCCTTTTGTCATTGATGGCAAAACTTCATGTATCTATCATAACTTATATATGTGTATATGAATGCACAAGAAATGCATGAAAGCACACAAGAACATGAAGCAACTCCAAACAATATTTTGAGTCCATGATCAACTCCAAGTAGCATCAATCATACTATAAAGTTTCGATGACCCCAAAAGAATGACCTCTGCAATAGACCCATGTGGTTAACCTGTGAACATCATGAAAGCAAGAAGAAACACACTTTGTCAACCAACCTTACATCATAATCAAAACATCAATGACAAACTACACAACACCTTTTTGACATCAATGACAATCAGTCACCATCAATCTCCCCCTTTGTCATTGATGGCAAAACTTCATGATTCAATTTCTCTTTCTCCCACTTTTTGACATCTGATGACAAAGACTCAAATCAATTTGCTCCCCCTATGTTGAAGTGTACTAACAAATCACTGCCAATCTCTGACAAGGACAAACATCACTAAAATAAAGATATTCTGATAAGCCATTATCTTCTCCAACATGAGAACTAATCAATTATCAAGCTCAACATCATCAAACACAAAAATTGATCCACACCTTATCACCTATCAAATGGAATTTAGAGCTTCACAAATGTAAAGACAACTACTCCCCCTGAATCCAACATACCATGTTCTGCACCTACACTGCCTCTGATCTGATTAAAGAACTTGATGAAATACAAGGCACCTCTAGATTGTCATAACTTGAAGCACATACCTGAAACCACTTCAAAACTGGAACCACACAATTTGCACATATATCCTTGAAACATATTAATGATGAGAACCATCAAAGAAACATGTCAAATTATCACATCAAGAACACTTCCAAATGAGCATGACTTGACATCCAGTCCACCATCTTCTTTTGGTACTAACTCCAAATCGCCTGAAGGCTTCAATTCTCATGCAAGACACATAGCTCAAAAACACATGAACAAAAATACATGAAGATTAACATCAATAAAATTTGAATTGCAATATCCTGATAACTCAATCTTTGTGATTACCAACATGATATAAACATGATAAGATACTCAACCTCATCAATCTCTTTGTGCATTGAACTCTTTAACAACTTATCAACACCTTGTATGCATCATGAACCACTAAACATGTCACTGATCATGAACACCTGTATTACTGACATACACTGAAACTCAATATCATTAGAAATTTCATTTCAAACATTATCAGGCAAGCATGATAAACAAAACAAGATCAACATATCAATATCATCATATTGATAAACATCAATTGATCTCCTCCTATAACTTCTTGGGGATAATTGATAGGACATGAACAACTCCCCCTCACATCATGGTATCTATTATGCAACTGATGATGTAACTTGTGCAAGATGCACAAGTTTAGGATTTGTACTCTTTTGTCTTTGTTTTTGCTTCCATACTTTCACAAGATTTTTCTTCCTCCAATCCTTTTTAGCCTCTGTCCTTTTCAAACCTATCAAGTCAAGTGATACAATTCTTCCATACATTTTGCAATTGTGTGCTTTGTGTCCAAAATTGTTTCAATTATAACAAACTATGTTACAATCATAATCAAATGACTGATAGTACCTTTGAGCACTCATGTTAAGCTTCCATGCAGGATCATACCTTCTATGCACTTTACAATTTCTTTTTATGTGTCCAACATTATTGCACTTGTAACAAACAATATTAGTATTCCTTCTGCAATCAACTGCTTTGTGTCCAAAATGATTACAAGTATAGTAATAACCATTAAATGAATAATTATACCTATACATGTATTCTTATTTTACTGGAGCAGTTCTTCTGAAATTTCTTCTTCTTTGATTATACATTTTGCCTTCAGGAGCAGCAGTATGATAATTCAAATCAATTTTCTTTCTGGGAGTCTCTCTAACTTTAGAACACTCTCCTTCTTCAAAACCAAGTCCAATAGTGTCTCCATATAATTTTTGTTTACCAAGCATCTCATGTAGCTTGCTTGTGCTTTCTTCAAACTCCTTATACTTCTTAGATAAAGCCTTGAGACCATCATACTCTGTTCTCATATTGATAATATCACCTTCTAATTTTAGATTCTCAATCCTTCTAACTTCAAGGTCAGATTTTGAAACATCTGCTATCCTCTTAGCTTCCTCAACCTCTATCTTCAGACTGATAATCAAATTGTTTGAGTTATTAATTTGTGTCCCTAAATTTGCAATCTAGATACTTGCCTCTTCAAGATCAGAGAGTGCCTTGTCTTTGAAGTCTCTTTCTTGTTGTAGTTGCAATATTAATTTCTGGTTCTCCTTCTTATAAATCTTGAGTTCACTTAGAGCATATATGAGCTCTCCTTCCATATCAATCTCACAATCTTGTTCATCATATTCCTGATCATCATCACTTATGATGTTAGCTTCTTCTGAAAGAGATTGGACCTCAACATCTTCATGTGAATGTCTTCTATCATTGTTATTCTTTGGAGATAACAAGTTGTCCTCTTCTTTATCATCACCTTGATAAATTCTTTTCAATTCTCTCCATATATCATAACTTTACAGAGAACATGATTAGATAATTCAGATAAAATAGCCTTCTTTGCAATGTCATTGTATTCATGAGCCTCTTTATGACTTGTATCATTAGGTGATAGAGAAGAAATAAAATAGCCATTCTCTACATACATCCATACACAATATCCTAATGAAAATAGATATGCTTGCATCCTAAAATACCAAATAGGAAAGTCTGAACCATCAAAGAAGGGAACATTTGAAAACACTTTCTCTTCAACCTGTGAGACATTTCTATCAACTGATAATGTATCAACATCTGGAATTGATATAGACTGCACCTTCTCATCAGAATGAGACTTGACATTTCTCATGTTCTTATTTCTTTTGCACTTACCCATTATACTCCACCCTCAAGATCTACCCAAGTTGATTAGACTATAATAGGGAACCTGTGCTCTGATACCAATTGTAGGAGTACAATCAACACTGAGAGGGGGGGGGGTGAATCAGTGTTGATACACAAAAACTAATTTTTATTTCCTCTCTAGAATTGTCAATAAGATTTGTCTGAATTGAATAAATTATCAAAAGCACATTCACCAAATCTTCAATTATATAGGACACATGAAATTATGCAAATCATCAACACAAGAAATTATACAAGACATCAACACAAGAAGAATTAACGAGTGGAAAACCCTCCCGGGGTAGAAAAACCACTCAAACTGCCTCACTGGCTTAAGTATAAAATCTTCAACTTTTCAAAGTCTCACTGACTTAATATTGCCTCACTGGCATAGGAAGGTCTCACTGACCATAAGCCTCACTGGCATAGGAAGGTCTCATTGACCACAAGCCTCACTGGCATACTGTGCCTCATTGGCAAACCCAATCACCAATAGAAATGATAAACAAAATCAGAGGGTTACTCTGTTTCCATTCAATTCATTATCCTATCTCTGCATAATACAAACTCCATTTGTAATTTCTCCATGTGTATGTCTTCAACTTGCATTGATGCTCAATCAATTCACCTGATTTAGATTCAATTTCATATTACCTTCATACTTGATTTGATTTAAACTGTGTCATACAAGTTGTCTTTATATTGGTTCACATCCATTACAACTGTATCATCAAATTATCTTTTTCATTGATCTGCACAACAACTCTACCAAACAATGCATCTGCAAAACCATTATAAATGAGATGACCTTTTAATTACACTTCTTCAATTTTCTATCTACACCATTTCAAGAAAAATATAATTCTATAGTCTTCTATTTGCTGCAAATAAATCTCTTCATATTCCATTTTCCACAAACCTTCAATCTACAAAAATAAATGTTAGAAATCATATTTATTTTTGCATAAATAATGTCTCTGTTCATCTCCAAAAATCCTTTAATATTCTTCTTCAAGAAAATCATCTCCACCATCTGAAAAATAGCCCTTGATGTCAAACCTGTTCATCTTCTCCAAAATGATATCCATAAAACATTCACAATTTTTTTTTTTACAAAAATATTCTTCAAATAAAACTTCATTCTTTCATCTGCCCTGCATAAACAAAAACATGAATGATGACCCCTCTTTTTATTTTCAAATTCCTCATAAAACAATCTCTGCAAATTTCTTCTAAAAGACTTCCATGCTTTGATATTTTATTTTCTCATCTTTATGAGAAAAGAAAAAAAACTTATAAATTTCTTTCACAAAGAAATCAACTCTTAAAAAACTTTCTCTTTTTATCTGCATTTGTCATGAGGGAAAGTTAAAAAAAAGAATAAAATCTTCTTAAAAAAAATTCCAAAAAATCCGCCTTGAATTGAGCTCCATCTCCTTTTTAGAAGGCTAAAAGATAGCCTTAAAAAAAAACTCATAAAAAAATATTTTGAGCTCCTCAAAAATCTTACACCAAAAAACTACCTTTTTGAAAGGCTAAAAATAGCCTTATAACATCTTATATTTTGCAGCTCTAAGATTTATCACGTTCGAATATACTTCAAAGAGCATGTAAAGGGGAGGAGATATAGGTTTAAATAAACACCAATTTGGGCCCACTTCATTTAAAAAAAAAAACAATGATTTCAAAAAGCACCCAAGGGAAAACCGAACCCAATGAAAGGTAAGGAAAGAGGTTGGTCATTTTTATGACTAAAGACCCTCTAGCAAGTAAATTTAAGTGGATTGACTTATGATAACAGGTCAATTTTTATTTGTAACAAAATTGTCTTTTAAGAGGGACAACAATATAGGATTTTTTAGGAACATTTGAAGAATAAGATTTATAGAGACAATAAACTCTAAAACAATTTTTTTTCTTTTTGACACTACAATTTGATGAAAGAGACAAGGGTGTTAACACAAGAAGCACATGCTAAGACACAAACATCAATGACAAACTACACAACACCTTTTTGACATCAATGACAATCAGTCACCATCACACATGAGTAGAAACAACATGAACCTACAACACCAGAATTTTTGACTTGGAAAAGCCGATTAAGGGAAAAACCACGATGGGGGTTAACCCACAAAAATGCGTACCTTGTTAAAAGTACTAGAAGGCACATGCCTTCGGGCACACTACCCAGAGCTCACTGCTCAAAAGGAGGCTCACTACCTATAAGGAATTATGATTTACATAGAGATAATGAACTGATAAATAACATCTACATTCATGCCCGATTCAGTCCCTTTGAAGGCTCACAAAAACTTTTGCTTCTATCTTCAAATTCTTCTTTACTGACTCTTCACTTTGTACTCCTTTCGCTCCTCTTCTTCTTTGCTCTGCTTTTGATCCTTTCTTCGGATTTAATTCATTTTGTTTAAGGATAACTTTCAACAAGTATTTATACACTTCATCAACCTTGGAATGATCGACAAGGTCGGCTAAACTTAATGCAGATCATTACACTATTGGCCAAACACAACAGAGACTTGAATCTTCCTCTACACATACGCCATGCTTCATAAAATGCTCTTAGATCATCCACAACACGCTAGGAACATCCGGTCGGCCAGGAACTGGGAAGAACATCAACCTCAAAGAAGAAATCTTCAACAACAAACTCAAACTTCAATGTAGACCTCCAATATAGTAGCCACACGATCCAAAGACCTCCACAAGCACATTGAATTCACCAATATCATCCACTCTATACCAAATTACTAGCATCATTTGTATCTTCCTCCAGAACCTCAAGAACACTGTCTGCCATGATTGTCAAACTAGAAAGATAGCTTACGGACTTCCAAACCACGAACCACTTGTATTGATGATACACACTGACTTCCCAAACATGCCTCTATATCCGCAAATTATCATTTTATGTTACCGAAGCAATCCGGACCACTTCCCTGTCACTCTGTCTCTCCTGAGTGTTGCAGGAACTGGTTCTACTTAGATGGCCATAACTTCCTCAGATCTTAATGCGAACTTCTCAAATCATAACTGGAGCTTCTTTAGGCAGACCTCTACACATCCATATGGTCCACATACATTGATTGTCATTAAATTTCTCAATATCCTCAACAATTTGGTCTTCTATACAGATAACAAAATAGGATACAGTTGACACCAATGGCAACAAGGATATGTTGACATCAATGACAACACCACTTAGGCACATATTTGCAACAATCTCCCCCTTTGTCATTGATGGCAACATATGATGTGAAAAACTGAATTCAACCATTAAGACAAGAACTTCTCCCCTTTCTCTTATCACACCTGTAACCACTTTCTTCATTGCTCCCCCTTTCACCAGCAACTATTCACTTCCAAGTTTTTCACATGACTTCTCTCCCCCTTTGACATCAATGGCAAAGGGCACATATTTGCTATCTTTTCTCCCCCTTTTTATTTCAGACTGATCTCCAAAATTTACATACTAACTACTCCTTAGAGTAGTATCTTCTCAACATCAATCCGGATCTCAAGATATGACTGAGAATTCCACCAGACTGATGCACATAAGTGCATCTTAGTTCTGATTAGGAGGGGTAATAACCCCTAACTTCTCTCTGAGATACTCAAAAGTATCCTTGGGAAGAGGCTTAGTGAGGATATCTGCAATCTGATCTTTGGAAGACACAAACTCCAACTTGACTTCATTCTCATTTACCTTCTCTCTCAAGAAATGAAACTTGATAGATATATGTTTTGTCTTTGAATGCAACACCAGATTTTTTGAAATGCTTATTGCATTAGAATTATCACAAAAGATTGTGACTGGCTCCTCAAACACAATTCTGATGTCCTTCAACATTTGCTTCATCCACAAACCCTGAGTACAATTATTTGTTGTTGCTATATACTTTGCCTTTGCAGTAGATAGAGATATTGCCTTTTGCTTTTTGCTCATCCAAGAGACCAATCTTCTTCCCAAGAAGAATACACCACCACTAGTACTTTTTCTGTCATCCACATCTCCTGCCCAATCAGCATCTGTATATGCATGAAGAGTGAAGTCATTGTCCTTTGGATACCACAATCCATGATCAATTGTCCCCTTGAGATATCTAAAAATTCTTTTGACTGCCACAACATGGGATTCTTTTGGATTAGCTTGAAATCTGGCAACAAGTCCAACTGCATTCATGATGTCAGGTCTGGTCTAAGTTAGATAGAGCAATCCTCGAATCATTGATCTATACCTTTTCAGATTTTCTTTGGAGGAGTCATCATATTTACTTAACTTGCATCCAGTTACCATAGGTGTACCTACTGGCTTTGAGTCTTCCATTCCAAACTTCTTCAATAATTCTTTCACATTCTTGGACTGAGATATGAAGATACCTTTATTTGACTGAACAATTTGTAGACCTAGAAAGAAATTCATCTCTCCAAACATTGACATCTCAAATTCACTTTTCATCTGATCAGCAAATGCTTTGCACATATATTCATTTCCACCAAAAATGATATCATCAACAAAGACCTCAACAATTAGAATGTCCTCATGATTAATCTTGAAGTACAGATTGCTATCAGCAGTACCTTTGCTAAATCCTAGCTTAAGCAAATGCTTATCCAATCTGGCATACTAGGCTCTTAGAGCTTGCTTGAGTCCATAAAAGGCTTTTCTCAGTCTAGAAACCATATCTCCCTGATTAGTCAACGAAAATCCTTCCAGTTGCTCAATGTAGACTTCTTCCTCCAAATCTCCATTCAGGAATGTTGATTTGACATCCATCTGATATACTTTAAAATCTCTGAAGGCAACAAATGCAAGAAACAATCTAACTGCATCTATCCTTGCCACCGGAGCAAAAGTTTCTTCAAAATCAATTCCTTCCACTTGAGAGTAGACTTTACATACCAACCTTGCCTTGTTTCTTACAACCTCACCATCTTTATTTAGCTTATTCCGGAAGACCCATTTGGTTCCAATCACATTTTTGTCCTCAGGTCTAGGAACAAGATCCCAAGTGTGATTCTTTTCTATTTGCATCAATTCTTCTTCCATTGCTTTAACCCAATTTTCATCTTTGCAAGCTTCGCTTATTGATTTAGGTTCAATCTTTGAAATCAAACAAATCTCTTCTTGATCTTCAACAACTCTTCTCCTAGTTTGAATACCTTTATTTCTATCTCCTATGATTTGATCTTCAGGATGATTCATTCTTACATACCTGGGGGTTTTGGGAATTGTTTGAACTTCTATTTCTTGAACTTGTTTCTCATCATCTGCACTAACCTCTTGTGTTACTGGGTTACCGGATCAATTTGGATCTAAGTCTAAATTTGAACTTGCCTTCCTTCACTTTGACTTTCATCTTGATCATCTGAATCATATCCACAGTACCTGGAATGTCCTTCTTTGCTTTCATCAATTTTAACATTAGCACTTTCATCAATCTTTTTCAACCTCTTGTTGAAGCACTGGTAAGCCTTACTTTGAGTAGAGTATCCAAAAAATATTCCTTCATCACTTCTTGCATCAAACTTGCCTAAATTCTCATCTCTTTTGCTATAGCATTTACTACCAAAAACTCTGAAATATCTCACAGTAGGAGGATGACCAAACCATAGTTCATAAGGAGCCTTACCAGAATTTCCTTTGATCTGCACCCGGTTAAGAGTGTAGATAGCAATACTCACAACTTCTCTCTAATAAACTTGAGGAACATTTGTTTCCATCATCATGGTCCTGGTAGCTTCTTGAATGGTCTGGTTCTTCCTTTCCACAACTCCATTTTGCTGAGGAGTTCTAGGAGCAGATAACTATCTTTTTATTCCATTCTTTTCACAAAAAGCATCAAACTCATCAGAAGTAAATTCTCCACCTCTGTCAGATCTCAGACACTTCAGTTTCCCACCAATCTCATTTTGAAACCTTTAAACTTATCAAGAGCTTCCGATTTTTCTTTTAGAAAAGTTACCCACATCATTCGGGAGTAATCATCAATCAGCAACATGAAATATCTGTCTCCTTGCACACTCCTAATTCTAGCAGGACCACCGAGATCAGTATGTACCAGTTCCAATCACCCACTAGAAGCTTGTTCTTTGCTTTTGAATGAAATTTTGTTCTGTTTACCCAATTGACATTCTCTACATATGCTATCTGGTTTCACAAGTCTTGGAAGATCTCTTACAGCCTTAGTGGAACTTATTTTGATAATGTTATCAGAATTCACATGACACATCCTCCTATGCCATAACCAACTTTGATCTGTCTGAGCAATCAAACAACTTTTGCCAAAACTACTTAAATGAAAGATGTTACCTCTAGTTTGAGTACCAGATGCCATTTCAGTTCTGGAGCTCTCCAAGATTCTGCATTTTCCATCTTTGAATCGAAGATCATAACCCTTGTCAACCAATTGTCCAACACTGAGAATATTATGTTTTAGTACTTCCACACACACAACATCATTGGTGCAATTCTTACCATCAAAACAGATGGATCCTTTGCCACGAATTCTACCAGCTGAGTTGTCTCCAAATTTCACAAGCCCACCTTCATATTTTTTAAAATTCACAAACTTACTCTTGTCACCAGTCATATGATGAGAACATCCACCATCAATCACCCATTCATCCTTTTCAACAACCTAAGCAGCCAAGGCACTTTCCACATTTGCACAACTAGCAGATTCAGTAGATATTGGATCTTCTTCTTTAATAGCAATGAACACCCAATCGCCTTCTCTATGATCAGATTCATCATCTGTGACTCCTTCTTTTCCAGCTTCTTGGACATAGTAGCAATTCTTCTGACTTTTGTATCTGATAGGGTTTGGTTTTGAAAACCTCTCTGGACACCTTGAGGCAAAATGACCAATCTTACTACAAGTAAAACATTTTAATGGCAACTTTCCTTCATACTTATTGGATCCTCTTGACATTCTTTTGGCAATAAGAGCTTCAAGATCTGCAGTCTCAATTTCATCATCTTCAAGATCCTTCCTTGTCTTCAAAAATCTATTTGATCTTCCTGAAGAACTTTCTCCCAGATCATATCTTTGCTTTCCATATACACCGGCCTTGAATGCAGATTCAAACTTAGGGAGAGAGTCACCAAATTCACTCATTTCAAATGCTAAGAGCTTGCCAACTAACTGATCCCTTGTGATAGTTGTTACTGTCCTGATTTCTTCAATGGATGCAGCCTAATGCTTGTAAGCTATCAGTAAGGATCTGAGCACTTTGGCAACAATTTCTGATTCTTCCAATACTCCACCTACATTTCTGATACCAGTCACAAGTTCATTCACTTTCTGCATGTAGGAAGTAATGTTTTCATCTTCACTCATTATCAATCTTTCAAATTTACCCTTCAGGCTTTGTAGCTTGGTACATTTAACATATTTGTCACCTTCATATAGATTTTCCAACTTAATCCATATTTCATGAGCATTTGGCAAATCTAGGACATTTGCCAATTCTATATCAGACAAGGCACTTAACAATGCTTCTTTGGCTCGAATGTTGTGTTCAGCATCTCTGATCTTGTCTATATTTGAAGGTCCATTCTTCAAAATCTTATACACATTCTTGGTTATTAACCAAAAGACATCACCCATACATTCTAGATGACACTGCATACGTACCTTCCAGAGGGAGTAATTTGTTCCATCAAATATCGGACTTTCCTTCTTATAAAATGACATCTTGGATCTCCTCAAGTGGTCAAGCTTCTTTTAGAGGTACTTGGCTCTGATACCAATTGTTAGAATTAGTCTGTACAACTGAGAGGGGGGGTGAATCAGTTGTCCCCAAACTTTAACATTTTCTACACTTTTAATCTTCTTTCTTAATTTACAAAAAAATTAATGATGTAAACATTTAAGCATGAATCAACACATGAGCAGAAACAACATGAACATACAACACTAGAATTTTTGATGTGGAAAACCCGGTTAAGGGAAAAACCACGGTGGGGGTTAACCCACAAAAATGCGTACGCTGTTAAAAGTACTTAAGAAAATAGAAGGCACATGCCTTCGGGTGCACTGCCCAAAGCCCACTGCTCAAAAGGAGGCTCATTGCCTATAAGGAATTATGATTTACATAGAGATAATGAACTAAAAAATAACATCTACATTCTGCCTGATTCAGTCCCTTTGAAGGCTCACAAAAACTTCTTCTTCTATCTTCAAATTCTTCTTTACTGACTCTTCACTCTGTACTCCTTTCGCTCCTCTTCTTCTTTGCTCTGCTTTTGATCCTTTCTTCGGATTTAATTCATTTTGTTTAAGGATAACTTTCAACAAGTATTTATACACTTCATCAACCTTGGAATGATCGACAAGGTCGGCTAAACTTAATGCAGATCATTACACTATTGGCCAAACACAACAGAGACTTGAATCTTCCTCTACACATACGCCATGCTTCATAAAATGCTCTTAGATCATCCACAACACGCTAGGAACATCCGGTCGGCCAGGAACAGGGAAGAACAACAACCTCAAAGAAGAAATCTTCAACAACAAGCTCAAACTTCAATGCGGACCTCCAACATAGTAGCCAAATGATCTAGAGACCTCCACAAGCACATTGAATTCACCAATATCATCCACTCTATACCAAATTACCAGAATCATTTGTATCTTCCTCTGGAACCTCAAGAACACTGTCTGCCATGACTATCAAACTAGAAAGATAGCTTGTGGACCTCCAAACCACAAACCACTTGTATTGATGATACACACTGACTTCCCAAACATGCCTCTAGATCCGCATATTATCATTTTATGTTACTGGAGCAATTCGGACCACTTCCCTGTCACTTTGTCTCTCCTGAGTATTGCAAGGACCGGTTCTACTCAGATGGCCATAACATCTTCAAATCTTAATGTGAACTTCTCAAATCATAACTAGAGCTTCTTCAGGAAGACCTCTACACATCCATATGGTCCGCATATATTGATTGTCATTAAATTTCTCAATATCCTCAACAATCTGGTCTTCTATACAGACAGTAAAATAGGATACAATTGACACCAATGGCAACAAGGATATGTTGACATCAATGACAACACCACTTAGGCACATATTTGCAAAACTTATGAAATCATAACATATTGACAACTTATAGACACATGTCAATTATAGTCAAATAAACATAACTCGTGAAAACATTGATCTTCCTGACATTTTTACTAAATGTCAAATCATTGAATCATGTGAAATCACCTGCTAATTACTTCAAAAGTAAAAAGTAAAACATAGTCAAAGTTAGGGATGTAACATATCTCCCCCCATAAGAGTCATCATCCTCAATGATCCAATGTATTCGAAACCTTAATAAAATAAAATTTTTGTTTAACCTGCAAAAGTATAAACAATTGAGAAAATCTTTTGCTATAAAATCATGGTAAACTTTCCATGTCATATTACCCCTTGGATACTAGTCCCACTGGACCTTGCATTGAATAATCTCTCGATCATGCAAATAGAACTTGCAAACTTTAAGCATTTAAGAAGCTTGATCATGACCACTCCTGGGTCCTATACCTGTAAAAATTTCAAAAATATAATTGTCATCTGTTATATACTTTTCAAATATAACTCATAAAAAGCATTATACCTCTTGGTAATAGAATGATTATGTAATCAATCAAATTGATAACTTCAAAAACTTTAAAGAGTCCTTCATAACTAGGGACCGGTTTGGAATACATTCCACACTTTATGAAAATTTTCTGTTTATGATTAGCTTCCACTAATCTTTTCTTATTAGTTTGATATGTTCATCCATTTTTGACAACATTTCTGGACTACTGCTAATCCTATCTTCTAGCTTACCCAGCTTATAGGAGTTTGGCATCTTCTTCTGTCCAATGTTTCAAATAGAGTTATCTTGATAGCAGAATTATAGGAGTTGTTATAACAAACTCCATAAGAGGTGGATACTCTTTTCATGTGAAGCAACCATCCACTTCAATCACAGGTTTACCAAGAACCAAAGTTTAATAACATTATGCAAGTATGGTACCGCCATTCATTATTTAAGATACAAAGAGTAACATCAACTTTCACTTTTCTAGCTGAAAAGGTTATTCATCAACTACAAATTTCATTCATTTCATACATCATTTAAATAAGAGAAAGAATCAGAATTCCTTATCTAGTTCAACTGTCCTCCAAGACTCGGCATGCCACTGATGAGTGGGAAATTATCATCAACCACAGACTTAAGAGGTTCTCTGTACACTTCCCAACTGGAAGTGGTCCTACCCTCTAAATTGCCATCTGAATCTGGTATTTGACCCTACACAATCCCTAGTCGATCATACACTATAGGCAACTCCTAACTAGCATGACCTCTGACTGGGTGCGTATCTGGGACAAGAAAATGGATTGACACTATCAGGTAGTAACATCACCTTGGCCAAGGTTTTTAATTAAGTGCAACACGACACAGTGAAGTCATGTAGTCTAGTTTATCACCCTTCTCAGCAAGAATTCATTGAAAGGAATTAACTTTTATGTCTGTCTCTTATGCTACTGCACATTGACTGATGATGATATCATTTGGTTCCTACCACACAAGGTTTCTTTTTCTATAAAGTTAGGGACATACCAAGTGCATTTTCTACAATTTACTCCCTTACACAATCCATCAAAGGCCCATCCAGGACATGATAGAGGTGGACATTGTACAAAACATAGAGAACAACCAGAAAGTTCTAGTATAGCCACCACAAAATTTAAATCAATAACAGAGTATAAGCAATTTCATTTTCAACAATAAGTCAAAAGAATGAGCTCAATTTCAACAATAAATCAAATTTTGACCAACTGGTCATAAAATAAACAATCTTCAAAATTTGGTGGCTAGACCATTCCAAAATAAAGGAATAAAACAACGATAATCTTTGCAAGTATTAAAAGGGATTTTTTTTAAATCCAATGAAGTGTGAAAATCTAGAGGAACACTTACTATGCACTACATGACTAACTGATTCACTAATAAGGGAGTAGATTGCTACACTACACTTGGATTTTCCAAAAACTTACAGTGGATAAGAGATTGTGCTACAAGAACAACAAATAAATAAGCCTCTCAAGACTTTCATCATACTAAAAAATTTACAACTCAAAATGTTATATCACATCCACACCTACTTCTTGGACTAACTAACATTCATCATTAGATGATATTATAAGATGGTGTTACAACAACACTCAGGAATCACAGTTGGAACACAAGCTTCTTGGTTTTTCTCTATGCCATTCTACATCAATTCAGTGTCCAACCTTAGCCAATCTACTCAATTTTAATGAGTTTTCTCATAATGGGCTCATAGGTCCATGTATTGAATCTGGTTAGCTTTGATACCATATGTAACATACCTTCTCGTATTACTTGAATAAACTCAAGAATTTTCAAGGAAGTAAAAAAGATGGTAAACATGAGAGATAATTTTTTTTTAAATTTCATTTGTATAAGCAAAAGAAAATAAAGTACAACTTTCTATATAATTTCAACCTTGAAAGTATAACATAATCAAAGCTAGAATCCTAGTGAAATCCTTTTAGTTTTCATTTACAATACATAAACTGCACTTGGCATAAAGAATAGTTTTACCTCATAAATTTGATTGTCATAAGTCATAACATGGAGTACACTACATCTTGAAAATTGATATATGTCTTGGCGAGTCTTCTGCTTTAGAGGGGAGCATCACCCGAGTGCTTTTCCTCCAACCATAGACTGATGGTCCCCCGCACACCTTCCTTTCTAGAAGTGGCCCTATCCTTCACGAAGGGTATAGATATAAGGAGCCAACAATCTTTTGCCATCTGAGTCCTAGTGTTATGTCCTACATAACTTCAATCGACTATACAACTCTAGATCCTTTCTAGCTAAGCATGATCATACTGATTGGTCATGCCATCTAGACACACACCTATGACTCAACTTGGAACCATCTCATCCTTCGGTTAGACTTTCTTCATTTAGTAATTCTAGACACAAACTTGTCTGTACTGTAAAATCATTCTAGTCAATCTGACTTAGAAGTAATCCTCAATATAGGATATACATGCAATATAAAGTTTGAGGTATTCTTAACCTTTCAAAGAGCCCTCCTAGCATACTTGCAATGCACTAGGGTCTATGACCTCCTGTCACTCTACTCTCTGACTCAAAAATCAAAATATCTTTGGTGCCATATAACGAGTTTCGACTCTATCCTAGAATTGCTTAAATTTGTCAAAGTACCACTAAGACTCTTCTTGTCTTGCTCTATGGTTTTCTCAACCTTTCACTGTCAACTAATATATATATATATATAGACAATGTCATATCTGACATAAGAAATATAGGTTTCCTAAATCCTTTTTTTTTTAATACTAGGGTTTAGCTTCTCTAACCCAATACATGGAAAAAATCAAACATCCTTGTTTTCCTAAAGTAATAACATAAATATAACAAAACATGAGAACAAATACCTCTAGTCTTCCCTAGACCACTTGGCATTGCTGAAATTCCAATTTCACATAACCTGATTTAAAATAGTATACGAGGTAAATCCCCATCCATATAATATCTTAATGGATACTTTCATTTCTCAAAACTAATCTTTCGACTAAGTTTAACCTCTCAACCCTAATAGGTTTGAATCATAAAGAATAATAAAATACTTTCGACCCCTTGGTCTACTTAAGCCCACTGACATTTGACAAGAGTTAAGATATGAACTCATACATAGGATCCCTTGCATATATTCCGCATAAACCTTAGCTATTTAGAGGAATAATGTTTATATACTTCAAAAGGCAAGAAATAAATCTATGGATTATTCATAGTCTTCTTCATTCTTTGTGGATCAATTTTCCATTTAGTTTTGGACACAATACACCACTTATAGTCTTAATGACTTTCTTGTGTTCACTGCCCTTCATTATAGAATAGGGTATGAACTTATGCATGATACTCATCAAGTATAATAATTGTAAAATACAAAAGTTGTAATATATGGTCAACCTTGAATTTTAATCAAGATATCAAGATCTCACTATTTGCTCCTAGTAGAAGGCTCTCTATTACAAATCTTATGATTACAATAAGAAATAATCTCTAAGATTTAAATAATCTCCTTCTAGACTTATAGGTCTATGACTGCTAAGTCTAAGTAGCGCTCTTGGAGGGTTAAGTACCTTTCAATCTTCTAAGGTTTACCAACCAAGAACAGTATCTACACTGACTCATTTGCCCTCGGTCTTGTATAAATTTACTATACAAAAGACTAAAGGAAATTCATATAACCCCAGCCTTCTAGGCACTTAGGAAATAAAGAAATACCATCTCTGTATGAAACAATGTAACACCTTTTGGTAAGTATCATAAATATTCAATACTAACTGGTTTATAACCAGAAGGTTAGAACACAAAGGTTACTGGGCCTTATACATTTTCAGTGATAACATAGAGATATCAAAGCTTATATATAATAGCAAGATATACCGCGATATCACAGAATAAACCAATCTTTTGACCAAGAACATAGTTCTATTTATTTCTATTAGCCATATAAAAAATAGATATATTTTACTTCTTGCACCCTATAAATATACTCAGAAATATTATTTTTCTATGATTAAGCTTTGAGGGAAATAGTGAACCTAAGCGTTTGATGGTGCATACATAGCCTTCTCAAGGATCCTCCACTCCTTTATCGTAGAGCTTGCACTCATCAGAGGTAAATGAAATACGCCTATAGGAACAATTGATGATCTTTTATCTTTTTAGGAGAACTATTCCTGAACACAATCTGCTCACATATAAGAGTCTATCGACTTTCTTTTGTTATACTACAAACCCCTCTCTCTCTCACCACAAGAAACCATGTTCTTGTCCTTTCTTACCTTCTCAGAGTACTCCATGGTCTCTCTAGAGAAGACTTCTTCCACACCCTACTTAAAAAGATCTCTCTCTATATCTTAATGGTACGTTGTTTTGTTTAAGCTTCTTGTATCCAAGATTTTTTTGGTATATTGTAAAGCACAAAAGGCCAATTGCAAAATACACTCGTAATGAATTGTTTGTGCAAATGTTGTCTTGAGCCTTGTTCTAATATTGCATTATGATTTTCTACCCATGCCCTTGGAAATGACGAGACATATATCCGCTCTTCATGGCTCATATTTTGTCTAGGAACAACATCACAGTACATCTGATTGTAGTCCTCCACTCTCCCCATTGAGCTAAGATCAACTTTTTCCTTAAAATTGTCCACCATTTTACTTATTTGGGAAACATGAAAGAACCCAAAGGAGGATAATTGAACTATTCCATTGCAAGGAGTTCAAGTAGAGGATATATCCCATGTTCTCCCTCTATGGCAAAGCTATTACTCATTCCCATTACTGCTCCCCACTTCAATGATGTGCTAGAAAATGTCATACCCTGATGCGGTGTCCTGTGCCAAGAGAATAGGGAACGCATTGAGTATAACCTCCCTTAACTACCCCCGATGCCTGTGTAATAACTAAGATGATGGTCATAAAAGACTACTCCACCTTACTGTCGAATTATAGGTAGAGTCTTTGCTTAAAAAAATGTGGTTAGCTTGCATGCAAAACTAGTGGAATAGTGGATCTTAAAGACCACTTCCTCGCTTAAATTCATGCCTCTCTTGCATGCATTTGTAATGGAGCGACTAGATTTTAAAGACCACTCTCCACTACCATTAATCTTGCCTAACAAAGCTCTTGGTTAACAACCAATCACGATGGAGTTACTGGTCATTTATGACCACTCACATCAATTAATAACTTTACACTTGACCATCATGGAGGTTGTAAAACAAAAGGGCCACGAGAGCTAAAAGAGATTCTTGAAATTATTACCACATTCTCCTTCATACTCATCCACCTAAAAAGGTTAAACTCTAGATCATAACAATGAACAATATATCATTGTCTAGATATGTTGTTTCTAAAACATCGCAAAATATGAGGATGGGGTCGAGGATCTCCCCCCTCATATTACTTGATGACAAAATAAATAAATTGACATAAAGAAATCCCTTCCAGAATTTACTAAAGAAGAGGTGGTTTTAGCTACTAATATAAACTAAATTTTTATCATAAGAAAAGGATGCAACTAATGACCATATCCCGTTTCTAGTTACAGACTAACCAAACTTGGTTTTTCGACAAAACCTAAGTCTAAAGGAACCTGTCGACTAATCGACGTATGCTGAGTCGAAACCAAACTTAAACTAGTTAGGTCAATGCAACTTACTAATCTCACTGATGGTTCACAACTATAAAGGCATAAGACTCAAATGGCAACCAATCTATCATTTCCAAATATCTATACTCTTCTCTCAGATGATGCTCTCCCTCTTTTCTCAGAGAGGCAAAACCTGTTTCCTGAATGCAACTTGCAATCACCAACTCAAGATTAATGTATCAATAATTATTTCATAATCCTTATGAAATCATAACATCTTGAGAACTTATAGACACATGTCAATTATAGTCAAATAAACATAACTCATGAAAACATTGATCTTCCTGACATTTTTACTAAACGTCAAATCATTGAATCATGCAAAATCACCTGCTAATTACTTCAAAAGTAAAAAGTAAAACATAGTCAAAGTTGGGGATGTAACAATTTCATTTCTATACTGAGTTCTTGCTTTAGTCTTCAGTCCTGAAGGTGTGGATCAAGGGCCCACTCCCACCATAAAGACAGGAGGCTAGTATTTATTGTTTCAATTTGTTTACAGATTTCATTAGAAGTAAAGTTTTATTGCTTTCAATAGTAGATTCATTTCTACTAAATAGTTTGCTTTCAGTAAATGCATGTTTCTAGCTTTATATTAGAACAAGTTATTTTCCAACAATCTACTGCTTTAGCATTTGTGTTTTTAGAATTTCATTTCACAACAGATAAATCAGTAGCATTAATTCCTATAACAGTAAAATTAGTAGGATTAGTTTGAGGACTACTGAATATGAAGTTCCTTATTGCAAAGAGCCTAGGACAAAACCCTGGATTTGACACATAAAAACATGATTAAATGCCAAGGTACAATGACCCTTGTCATTTTTGGCGCCGTTGCCAGGGATGTATGTGTTAATAAGAAAAACTTAGTTAGCAGTCCTTTTTAGGTTAAAATTGAATCTGTATGGTTAGACCTAGGGATTCAAAAGGTAGATACATAAAACAAACACCCCAGCAACAAACTACAAGAGAAAGCAGTTGGGTGGCAAGAGATCTTGTTGAAGAGGAACACTTAGAACCTACCTTGGACCCCAACTTGACATTCCCTCAAATCCTTAAAGTCCTTCACCCTTTGAGTATATCCAAGAACTGCAAGAAAGATACCAAGCAAATCTATTACCAGGATCCACTTCCTTAGAACCCCATACTAAATCTCAAAGAGAAGAAACACCAGACATGGATGATAATCATGATGAGGAAGATAATCAAGCTTCTAGGAACTTCTCATATCCTATTGTCCTTGCTCATGGAGATAATGCCCCTATGAAGAACGTCTCACCTTCAAAGCTACCAAACTTCAGGGGTCTTGCTTCTGAGGATCCATATCAGTTTTTGTTTGAGTTTAAAGTTGTATGCCAGACCTATGACTATAGATCAAATAATCAAAAACTCAAACTTTTCCCATCAACCCTAAAAGATTCTACTATGAGGTGGTTCATGGGATTAACCCCAAACTCCATTCATTCATGGGATCAAATGGAAACTGAATTCCTGGACAAGTACTAGGATTACTTTAGGGTCAGTGATAAAAAGGAGGAGCTGTTCAAAATTAAACAAAGAGAGGATGAAAGTTTAGAAGATTATCTGGATAGGTTCAACTTTGCCTTGAGGAGATACGGCAATCCAGTGGCCCATCCCTTGGCCAGAACTCTATTTGTAAAGGGATTGGATAGAGTATCAAAACAAGCACTAGATCTAATGGGGAGAGGAAACATTAACAAAATGGATATGCCTACTATAGAAGAACTCTGCAAGAACTACTCTAGAATCCAAGATGGAGTTAGAACACCTAGGTCTTTTAAAGGAAAGAATGAAATAGGACAATTGATGGAGGAGATTGCAAACCTTAAGACATATATTCTAGTCCAATTGAATACTACATTAGATGGAATTCAGGCAAAGACTTGAACACCTAAACAGAGTAGAACAACTGAACCTCTCTCCATATATTGTCCTGGGTGTAGAAACAAACACCTTTTGAGAGAATGTCCTTTATACAAATAAAAAATCTGTCAGATCTGTGATAGGGAGCACCCTACTAGTTATTGTGATCAACTCCCAACCTTAAAAAGGTTGACTAAAAAGAATGCCCTAATAGAAGAGGAGTTGAATTATGTAGGACAAAAACAAACTAGCAATTTCCCATATAATCAGTACCCAAATTAGGCTTCCTATAGAGGTCCTTCAAACTGGGAAACAATCAATGGAATCCAACACGGTAGGGGCCTCAAAACATTCCTCCTTGGAGACCACAAGATTGGTCAAACCAGTAATGGCAGAACCAACATTAGCAAAACCAGCCCTGGGGAAATCAACAATGGCCACAACAGTTTCCACAACAATTTGGATCACAAAACATGCAGCCTCAGTGGGGTCCTCAATAGTCAATAATACCAAGGACAACCTAGATGTTTCCAACGTCATCA
The DNA here is from genome assembly GCA_027924645.1 of Cunninghamia lanceolata. Taxonomy (NCBI): domain Eukaryota; kingdom Viridiplantae; phylum Streptophyta; class Pinopsida; order Cupressales; family Cupressaceae; genus Cunninghamia; species Cunninghamia lanceolata. The sequence goes on from BSBN01000738.1 coordinate 8,180,412, forward strand.
ACAAGCATTACTAACTGAACCCCCCAACACATAGGAATAGTCACAAAATGAGCCAGTTAGTCAGCCACCTTTACCAGCTCAACCTATAGCAAACCCATGAAATAAACAAGGAGCAGTTGTTTACATGACAAAGCAAGAAAACATGGCTATTGTAAACTCTATTTATCTACACAACCTCCAACTACGTTCTGGGAAAGAACTACCAAGACCGTCTCCCCCGCTCATAGTTGAAGTAACTAATGATATGGAACTTGAAAATCCTTCCACTCAATGTCAGGAGGGGATTACTATCAAAACTGTGCTAGAAGAACAACCCTTAGGTAACTTTGGAGTTCCTCCTAAAGTAACAGCTCCAGAAAACACCTCTGGAGCCACTTTTGTGAAGAACTTCGGTGCTGCTCCGGAAATAGAAAAACCAGCACCTTACCTAGAATGGCTCAAACAGCATGTCCCTTAGAAAATTTTCCTAGAAAAACAAGTCCAAACTACCATGGAATCAAAACTTCTGCAATAAATTAGACAGTTAAATATTGAAATTCTACTCCTACAAGCAATCAAGGATGTGCCTGAACTAAACCAATTCATCAAACAACATTGTGTTAAGACCCAGGGCAGGAAGAAAAACTTCCCTATCACCATTCAAGTAGAAGGGAAAGTATTAAACCTTCTTGTGGGGGAAATGCTCCTCCCAAAGTACGGAGACCCTAGGAACCTTGTCATAACTGTCTATATTTCAGGGCTAGAAATATCTAATATTTTGGTTGGTTTGGGGGCAACAATAAATGTAATAACAGTGCACACCCTAGACAAATTAGCTTTGATTGGTGTCTAGGCCACATCCACAATTCTCCAACTGGCTCACCAGTTAGTGGCTATTCCAAAAGGGGTGTTAACTGATGTCCTAGTCATGGTGGAATCATAAGAATTTCCAATAGATGTTCTAATATTAGAACCTAGAAACTAGAGAAATGCTTACCCCTTGACCCTAGGAAGACCATGGCTAGCTACAACAACATCATCTATTGATTGTTGAACAGGAGACATGGTCATTTCTAATGGGATAGATTTGAAGAAAATGTCTTTATATCCTCCAGCTAAACCATCAATACATTGCTCGAGAAAGGTGTGGATAGATGAGCCTAACAACATGGGAAACTGTGCCTCACTAGCTATGGTCACCATCAAGGAACATTTGGGTGAGTTAGAAGAAGAAATAAACTATGACACAACAGAAGATATCACCCACATTCTTATTGATAAGGATATAATGGAATTAGCCCAAGACTCAAAAAGAGAATTCCTTACTGCTACCCATTGTACCCTCACAAATATTATTCCTTGTGGAGAAACCTTTTATAGCGACTTGGCCACATTCCATATGTTGTTTCCACATTCCTGTCCTCTTAACATTATGACTCCAGGATATGGGGTAGGGACATATATGGATCAGATTACAAAGCAGGTCATGATTCTACCTGGGAAAACATTGAACATCAACACCTAGTTAACAGAAAAATAAGAAGAAACACTTCTCAAACTCTTGGTCTCCCATTCAATAGATTTTGCTTGGGAATACCAAGATATGAAGGGCATTCCTCCTGAGATCTGTACTCATCATATATACACTAAAGATGTCAAACCTATCAGACAGCCCCAGTGGAGATTAAATCTTGCCTTGAAAAATATTGTTAAGACTGAAATAGAGAAATTGCTACAAACAGGGTTCATATATCCTATTTCATACAGTCAGTGGGTCTCACCCTTAGTCATAGTGCCTAAAAAGAATGGAAAGTGGAGAGTGTGTATTGACTATAGAGAACTAAATAAAGCCACAAAAAAGGATTATTTTCCCTTACCATTCATTGATCAAGTGTTGGACAACTTAGTAGGGAAAAAGTACTTCTCATTCTTAGATGGATTTATTGGGTATAACCAAATTCAAGTAGCACTGGAGGACCAGGACAAGACCACCTTCACTTGTTCATGGGGAACTTTTGCATATAGAGTTCTTCCATTTGGACTATGTAACGCTCTAGCTACATTTCAGAGGGTTGTTTTAGCCATTTTTGTTGAATTGACTAATTAGTGTATGGAAGTCTATATGGATGACTTTACTATGTATGGAGACACCTTTGAGGAAGCTCTCACAAACCTAGATAAGGTGCTACAACATTGCCAAAAAAACCAACTATCCTTGAGCCATGAAAAATGCTTTATGATGGTAGAGGAGGGAATTGTACTTGGACATCACATATCAGCCAAAGGAATCAAGGTAGACCAGAACAAAATAGAAGTGATAAAATAGTTACCCTCCCCTAAAAACCAAATAGATGTTAGAAGATTTCTAGGTCATGTAGGATACTATAGGAGATTTATAGAAAACTTCAGCAGAATAGCTAGTCCTATGTTTTCCTTGCTCACCAAGGAGGCTGACTTCTCATTGACAGAGGATTGCCAATCAACATTTGAAACCATTAAAGAGAAACTTATTGTCACACCTATCTTGAGGGGACCCAATTGGACTTTACCATTCCACATACAAACTGATGCTTCAAATGAGTCAATCGGGGTAGTCTTATGACAAAAAGAGGAATGGGAAGGCATGCATGCCATCTACTACATCAGTAAGAACCTTACTCCAATAGAAAAGAACTATACAACAATCGAAAAGGAATTCTTGGTAGTCATATATATGCTATTAAAAAATTTAGGCATTATATCACAAGATACAAAATATTTGTGCATATTGATCATGCAGCCATCAAGTACTTAATGAACAACCCTGTAGTGGGTGTAAGGATAATTAGATGGCTATTACTATTGCAGGAATTTGACATTACCAACATAGACAACCTAGGGAAATTCAATTTGGTTAATGACTTTCTGACAAGGTTGCATACAGGTGGAGAAAACCAACCAATGAAGGACAAATTTCGAGATGAACATCTCTTTGTTGTTTCTTCTACTACACCCAGGTTTGCTAACATAGCTAATTTCTTAGCTACAAGCTTGCTTCCATATCATTTCTCCTCAAAATAAAAGAAGCAATTGGTAAAAGAAAGTTTATCTTACAAATGGTTAAATGGTTTGCTGTTTAAATGTGGTCCTGACTTTATCTTACGCAGGTGCTTGAGAGCTGATGAAATTTTTGATATCTTAAGGGCATGTCATGACAAACATTCTGGTGGACATTATTCCTCACAGAGAACAATCCACAAGATTCTAGGAGCTGGTTACTATTGGCCCTCTCTTCATAAGGACACCAAGAGGTATGTGCAGCAATGTGATTAGTGCCAAAGGATGGGTCAACCGACCTTTACCTAGGAAATGTCACTGCACCCTCAAGTAGTGTTGGAACCATTTGAGCAATAGGGTCTAGATTTTGTGGGACCAATTTCTCCACCATCTTCCAGCAAAGAATATATTTTGGTTTGCATAGACTATGTAACCAAATGGGCAGAAGTTTAGGCATTGTAGTTTGCAAGGGAAGATAAAAGTTGTTGATTTTCTTTATAACAGAATCTTCTTAAGGTTTGGAGCTTCGAGATCCATAGTTTTAGATAGAGGACTGCAATTCACTTCTTAGGTAATTCAAGATTTCACAGATCTATACCAAGTTAAGCACATAAAGTCTTCACCTTACCACCCCCAAGCTAATGGGTAGGTAGAGGTGACTAATAGATAGTTGGAAAACATCCTAACAAGAACAGTGGCCATGAATAGGAAAGATTGGGCCAGTAGGTTACCTGAAGTAGTTTGGGCTTACAATACCACATGGAAGTCAACAGCCAAGTTTTCACCCTATGAACTGGTTTATGGAAAGAAAGCCATACTGTCGATAGAATTCAAACTACAAACACCCAAGACCTCATTGGATATTGGGCTGCCATTATCTATAGCACAACAAGATAGGATTCTCCAACTCAATGAGTTGGATGAAATTAGGACAGAGGCTATACAACAGACATAACTTATTTAGTACCAGAGGAAGCAATGACATGATCAACACATCAAAAAAAGGACATTTCAACAAGTGGATTGGGTTCTCCTATATGATTCTAGGTTTAAGGAGTTCAAGGGGAAGTTACAAACTCATTGGATGGGTCCTTACCAAATCAGGGAAATGTATGAGAATGGAACAATTTTGCTGGCACCAATTGATGGAGGTGAAGACACATTCTTAGTAAATGGCCATAGAATTCGGCTCTATACAAGACCAACTACTAAGGAAGAGTTTACCAAGGACTTGTGCTTGGTGATAGAGGTCACAACCTTTGCCACAAGTTGAAGAAATTTAAGGACAATATATAAAAAAAATCAGAAAGGTTGAAAACCAACAAATGGCGGCCTCTCAAAAAAATAAAAAAATAAAAGAAGGGTTGAAAACCAACAAATGGCGGCCCTTCTAAAAAAAAAAAGAAGAGAAAGATGGAAAACCAGTAAATGGCTATCTTTCTCGCCAAGGGGACTGAAAACTAGTAAATGGTGGTTCCCTTCTTCATGCAAGATTCTAGTAGAATCTCTCTAGAGCTAACCAGACACTCCTCAAGAGCCCTCAAAGAACACCTCTAGAGTGAACTAGGAGCACCTTTGGCACTTCATCCAACTAAGTATTTTAAAATGTGGGGGCCCACCTCTACAAGAGTCAAAGTGGGGACAACAAAATTGATGAGGTTAGCATGACTCATATTCCACCATCAAAAAGGAAACCTACGTAGGATGCATGAGTTGCAGCTGCCAGCGCACGTCACCCAGGTTGAACCTCCTAACGTCACAAGCCAACTCGTCACCTTCAAGGCTATCTAGGGAAAGATTCTAAGCCATGCAACATTGATGTTGTTGATATCACTATAGCTGGTGAGGAGGCTACACACATGGAAAGTCACCATCACACCTCATCAAAGCGGCGGTGTAGCAGCCAAGTACATCGGGCAATCATCATGGACAGTGATCCAAGTAATTCACTCAAGTTAGTTAATTAATACATGTCTTGTAATTTCTATTTTTGGTGCAAACTACTTAGACACGTACCCCTACCATCATTTCCTTTTTCAACCTATGTATGCCGCCTTAATTGCCACACTAATGACTCCACTCTAAAGTGTCATATAATCCCCTATGATAATGACTGAACTATCAATGCAAACTGATTGAAGTGATTAACCGCTTCGTAAACAAAGCAAGTTGCCATCAACGGATATCCAGTTCAAAATTTTAGAAATTGCAGAGCTTTCAAAACCCCAGAAATAATCTTCGAGCCATTACAATAGTCTTTTTGAAAGAATAGAGAAGGGGTCCATCATAAACAGGACAGAGAGCTACAAAGGGAACCAATGAATTACAGAGGAAGAAAAGGAATACAGGCAGCATAGGGGTAAAGAAGAAGTTAGAACTTGAAATTGCAACAGGACTACTCCAAGATCAAGGTGCAACAGATATATTAAGAAATGTTGGATGGTTGGAATTTCTAGAGAAATTCGAAGGGTTTTAGGGGACATAGTAGATGATTTACTGTGCCACCTAAAGAATAACCAAACCATAGTATGGGGAGTCCAAGTCAATGCCTCAACCACCATCATCAACCATATTTCAGGGCTACCAGAACAAGGTGAGAGGTTTTATCATCTCAAAACCTTATACTTTGATTTGATTAAAAACTTTTCAGTAGAGAGTGAGCCTGAGGTCCAGATGCATTTAAGTAAAACTGAAGTCAAAGGAATTGTTAGAACATCACTTCCCCAACCATGGCAGTCTTTAGTCATGTGGCTCATGAAATATTTACATGTGATGGGCAATTCTCCCTAGTTTTAGGACCCATAATGAAAATGCTCATTTTCTTAAGACATGGACATATTCATCCAGAATATAGCATAAATCTCCCAAATTTTATGTACTATGCCATTGTAGCTTCAGCAGATAAGTACTAACAGGAAAGGGTCCCATGAAACATCACGACCCTATTTTCTTAATTGTAAAACATCATTTCCTGTCTCAAGCTGATGGAGAGGCTTTGTAGCAATCATTTTTAGATGACACATCACATGCCAAAACACTAGACAGAACACATGGTGTTGCAGAGACTTCCTCCACTCAACAGGATGAGGAGGCAAGACCCTCCACTTCCTCCCCAGCCACTGGGAAGAGCAAGGGTGAAAAGAAAACAGTAGAGGAAACACCAACTTCTGCTCCACAAACATCAACAGGAAGCCCAACCCCTGCCACCACTACTGAGAAGAAGAAAAAGGAAAAGAAACCATGGGAGAAGCCTCAGCTGCAGTTGAGCAGCTAGCAGAAACAATTACAAAGCAAACTTTCCATTTGACCCACTCAGCAAAAAGAAAGTTAACCTTAGCTGAGGAGTCAACCCCAACTAAACAGATGAGGGGAACTGTGATTATGGAAGAGGATATAATACAAGAATCTGCCCTAACTTCTGGCCCCAAAAAGCATATAAAAGAAATAGGGTAGAGGGAGAAAACAAAGAGGACTTCAAAGACACCTAAGCCCAGCAAGCATAAATGGGCAGATGAAGAGTCTGAGGAATCGGATGAGATTCCCCTAATTAGAAGAAAAATCAAAAGAAGAGTAGTTAAGGGGAGTACTCTGGAAGCCACTGCCCTTCCACAAACTCAGACTCCAGGACCACAATGCACTCAAGCTCCAGAGATAGTACAGGGGGAAACCTTGACCATCTCTTCTTATTTAGAAGGGGATGATCCAGCTCCGGCGGCACATTCTCCACCGGTGCTCTAGAGAAGTAAATAAAAGAGGCAACCTAATTAGGCAAAACATGACACTACTCTCTTGGATGAGGTCCTCATGGGATTCAGAACTTCCATGGAAGAGGTTGGACCCTCATCAGCCCCAACATTTACAAAAGGCAGGAAGAGGCTCGGGAAGAAGGGACCTAGGGGACAGACGAGGATGAGCAGGTAGAAGCAGATGAGTAGGGGGAGGCAGCTGACAATGTGGGATAGGGAGACACAGAAACCCCTGATGAGGAAAGAACAGAAGGAGGAGAAATAGGGAGTTTCTCTCACCCCTCTAATCAAGAAGATGTAGAGATTCCAAGAGAACAACAACTGATGGAAGAGATTGATAATCTAAAGAGGTTGGTGTGGGGAAAGAACCTAATTATCACTGACCTCAAGAAGGTCATAAAAGAAAAAGAAACAGAACAGAAGCAGGAAATGGAGGAGCTGAAAAATGAGCTCAAAGAGAAGCAGGGGATCATTCAAAGGAAAGAGGTTGAAATCAGAGAGAAGGATGAAGAAGCAGCAAAGAATACCTCTGGCATCATCAAAGCTAGAGGCAATGGCATCACATCGATTTCAGCACTGAAAGAGAGTGCAAAGTTAGGCTGAGCAGTTGACATGGGCCAACAATAAGATAGATGGTTAGGAAGAGTTGCTTCATGAGTTGACCAATCCAGCTACTATTGCTAAATGAGGGACTCAAATAGATGCATATCTCGGGGTACTCCTAATAGACATCCCTAAGGCCTTGTTTCACTAGGGAAGAAGATGTCAGGAGTTTGAGGAATCTAAGCCAATGGTGCAATTGCAAAGGGTAGTAACCACCATGTTAGAAAAAGTACAGGCCTTAGAGGAGAAGGTCATCATGAAGGTTGCTACTCTCTTTACTGAAATCATATCTTGCAGACCTCCCAGTGGCAGTTATGCTTTGTTTTTACAGGAGCGGATCCTCCAAAGGAAAATATCACTGGTTCTCTCTGATTTAACTGAAAATATACAAACTGAGAACAACTTCATGGAGGTATACATGAAGAGTTTTAATGAAGATAAGAATTTTCTATGTGAACTATATTTGCATGATTTCTTCATTAAAGACCACAATTTCTTCATCAACTACTTATGGGAGAATGCCAGCTCAGAGCATTCATGTCACTGATGAGAAATCATCAGATCTGGAATGAACGGATGGAGGCCTATAGCAAAAAGGATGTAGAGACTAGCCTAGTCCTCAGGAGAGAATGTCCAAACCCTATGGGATTTGAAATTCATTTAAGGGTAAAAATTTATTCCCCAGAAGGAAGAATAAAAATCTTGCCCTTGTATCAAAAACATCTACAAGAGTGTGCTATCGAGTTTGGTCTCTTCATGCACAATTCAACTAATCAGATGATCACAATTGGAAAGAGGAGGTGTAACACTCTAACTCTGGAGCAAAAGATGAAATAAGTAGTGTCCCTAGCCAACCTCTGGTTATTTATGAGGAAAGCAAGAGCAGTGTCCAGATTGATGGACAAATATAAACAGTATTGGATAGGTGGCCGATTCAGGCCACCCCTCATTATTGAGCCACTACCCATATGGGCTGAACAGATGGAGGATGCCAAATTTCAGGAATGGCTGAAACAGGTTGAGCAATTCAAGGGGAATGGCAACACAAACCTCACTACTTGGTCCACTCATGAGGAGTACAATATTACTGAGAAAATATACCACATCAACAAGTCCAGGCTGTGAAGTGTAGGAGGACTTGCTAACCTTTAAGTTTAGGGGGAATGATGAGTGCCAGGTAGCACCCAGAATAATACACCTTTTTACTTCCCTTTTTCCATCCTTTTATCCTATTGTCCTGGTAATTGCACCATATAGACTGATAAGAGTTGTCTTAATTACACTAATGAGAGTTGAATTACTAAAGATCATTATTTTTTATGAAATGACTAATGTGCAACAAACTAATGAAAATGTGCAGAAAAAGTCTCTCTTTTTGCGTCCACAGGTGCATTTGTACGAGCAAAGGCAATTTTCAAGATCTCCGGAGTTGTTCCTAATAATCTTCGAAGCTGATATAGTAGATACTATACCAGACTCCAACAATTTTCTAAAGGTGTTGGAGGTATTCTGGAGAAGAGGGAGCAGGAAAGCAAGGGGTGAATCATCTCCGGAGCTGTATAGGAAACAGGGATGCATCTCCGGAGCTGTACAGGAAATAGGGATGCATCTCTGGACTTGCTGGCAACATCACACAGTCTTCGGAGTTGTTGGAGATAATGTAGAGTCTTCGATTGTTGTTATATGGAGCCCAATCAGACTCAAAGGTTAAATTTACCCCACTTTTATCAGCGCGGTTTCCCCCCAAATTCTTATGGGGTCAAGGGGCTGTTGCAAGTATGAGGTGAGCCTGTGTTGTCATTGATGTCAACATACTCATATTGCATTGACAAGAAGGATTGGATGAGTTGTGTGCTGAGGACATTGAGAAAATTAGCCTCAGTCAGGAACAGTGAAGAACAGTGATGAGAAGAAGGCAAATGTATTGTATAGGTTGAGAACCAGAGGATGCGGATTAAAGGGTTTGTAGATATGAGTCTTGAGATGCTTCAGTTAAAATTTTAGAGGTCCGCATAAAGATCTGAAGGAGTTGTGGCTGTCGGTGTAGAACCGGTTCCGGCAAGTATTCAGAGGTGACAGAGAATCACAAAAAGGTCCGGTGAGGTCCAGAATTGTATTATCCTAATCTGCGGATTGGAAGGAAGTGTTTGGGATGTCCTTGTGATGTGTAATCCTGATTTGTGTATGATTTGGAGGTCTGGAAGTACCTTTTGCATTATGACAGAGGCGACAAACTGTGTTCTTGAAGTTCCGGATGAGGAAGACAAGAGATTCCAGTAAGTAAAGGAAGTGCGGATGTATCCGGTCGTTCAGGAAGGCTTGTGAAGGTTTTTTTTTTTATCATGTTGAGGTTGTGTTGTTGGTCCGCATTGATAGTAAAGCCCGGAATTGAAGTTATTCTTCCGGATGAAGTTCTTGCTCTGTTTAGCCGACCGGATGAGTTGTTCATCCTGCGAATGTTCTTGTGGTGGCCGACCGGATGTGTTATTCATCTTGCGGATACTCTTATGGTTGTTTGCCGACTTAGATGTTTGTTCCTAAGTCGATGTCTTGTATAAATAACGGTTTGTGAGTTCATTTCGATGTGTGGTGTGTGGATGAGTGTGGCATAGCGAAGAGAAGTGCGAAAGGCAAAACAGAGGTTTTTGGGCTTAATTGGAACTGATCCGGACATGGTAGAGATGTCATTCTCCAGTTCAAGACTGTGATTTTTATCACTTTGTAGACAGTGTGTCTCCTTGTAGGCAGTGGGCCTCTTTGTGAGCAGTGTGCTCGGGCAGTGAGCCCTAATTGGCATGTGCCATTCATTTTTCTATATTCTTCTAACAGAGAATAATTCTTGGGTTAATCACCCCGTGGTTTTTCCCTTAACCGGGTTTTCCACGTCAAAATCTTGGTGTTCAATGTGTTGATGCTTATCTGCTCTTGTGTTTATGTATTATGCTTTCATGGATGATTAATTGATATGCTGCTAACTAACAACAAAGAATCAAGTGTTTGAAAGAACAAGAAGTTTTATACAACTGATTCACCCCCCCCTCTCAGTTGTATGCCCTAGATCCAACAATTGGTATCAGAGCTAAGTTCCTCTGATAGGAGCTTAACCGCTTGAGGAGATCCAGGATGTCGTCATACAAGAAGGATAGTCCGAAGTTCGATGGAACCAACTTCACTCTCTGGAAAGGTCGCATGAAGTGTCACTTGGAATGTATGGGAAAAGCATACTTGGCTATGGTTTCAAAACCATATGTACCTCCACAAGGTGGTCTGACAACTCTGAATGAAATCACAGAAGCTGAAAACAATCTGCGGACCAAGGAAGCTCTTCTAAGCGCATTAAATGACTCAGATCTCTCGAATGTTATTGACCTACCAACTGCATATGAGATCCTGACTAAACTAGAACTTCTGTATGAAGGAGATGAGTTTGTCAAAAGTGCAAGGTTGCAAAGTCTGAAAGGGAAATTTGAAAGATTGAAAATGAGAGATGATGAAAACATCACTACCTTTATGCCAAGAGTGAATGAGCTGGTATGTGGAATCAGAAATGCTGGTGGAACTTTAGATGAAAATGAGATTGTCTGCAAAATCCTAAGATCCCTTCCTGCTACCTACAAAATCAAGGTTGCTGCCATTGATGAATTCAGAGCCCACACAACTATCACAAGAGAACAACTGGCTGGCAAACTAGCTGCATTTGAAATGACCGAGTTTGGAGATGATCCTCCCAAGACTGAATCTGCTTTCAAAGCCAGTGCCTATGTGAAAGGCAAGCAGAGATTTAATCCGGGAGAAAACTCATCAAGGAAAATGTCATGGTATGATCAAGCAAGAAGAGACATGGAAGAAGAAGAAGCAGAAACAGCTCAACTTGAAGCCCTCATTGCAAAGAGACTGCCAAGAGGATCCGGTAAGTATGAAGGAAAACTACCCTTTAAGTGTTTCAACTGCAATAAGATTGGTCATTTTGCTTCAAGATGTCCGGAAAGATCTGCAAGGTCTAATACTAACAGACAAAGGTTTCAAAAGAATTGCTATTATGTTCACGAAGAAGATGACAATGAAGGAGTAACAGATGATGAATCAGAACTAGGAAGCAAATCCGGAAATGAGTGGGTGTTTATTGCCATCAAGGAAGAAGATTCAATACTCTCTGAATCTGTCAATCACAAAGTTGTTGAAAAAGCTTTGGCTGCTCAAGTGGAAGAAAAGGATGATTGGGTTATTGACAGTGGATGTTCTCACCATATGACTGGTGACAAGAATAAGTTCTTGAATTTGGAAAGGTATGAAGGAGGAATGGTAAAGTTTGGTGACAATTCTGCTGGCAGAATCAGAGGCAGGGGAACTATTTCCTTCGATGGAAAGAGCAAAACAGGTAACGTACTGTATGTTGAAGGATTGAAGCACAATCTTCTTAGTGTTGGTCAGTTAGTGGACAAAGGCTATGATCTCCGGTTCAAAAATGGAAAATGCAGAATCTTTACAAGCTCCGGAACTGAGATTGCATCCGGTACTCAGACAAAAGGTAATATCTTTCATCTGGTTGGTTCAAATAAAAGTTGTTTGTTTGCTCAAATTGATCAGAGTTGGTTATGGCATAGAAGAATGTGCCATGTAAATTTTGATAACATCATCAAGATAAGCAATACTCAGGCCGTAAGAGATCTTCCAAAATTGATGAAACCTACAAATAGTTTGTGCAAAGAATGTCAGCTAGGTAAACAAAGCAGAGTCTCTTTCAAAAGCAAAGATCAGTCTTCTACCGGATTGTTGGAATTAGTACATACTGATCTCTGTGGTCCGACAAGAATCAAGAGTCTGCAAGGTGATAGATATTTCATGTTGTTAATTGATGATCATTCCCGGATGATGTGGGTTACCTTTCTAAAAGAAAAATCAGAAGCATTTGAGAAGTTCAAGATCTTCAAAGCTATGGTAGAGAATCAAACCGGATTGAAACTAAAGTGTCTAAGGTCTAATAGAGGTGGTGAATTTACATCTGGTGAGTTCATTGATTTTTGTGAGAAGCAGGGTATAAGGAGACAGTTGTCTGCTCCTAGGACTCCACAGCAGAATGGAGTGGTTGAGAGAAAGAACCAGACCATTCAGGAAGCTGCCAGGACAATGATGTTGGAAGCAAATGTTCCTTAAATGTTTTGGAAGGAAGCTATCAGCACTGCAGTCTACACTCTCAATCGAGTTCAAATCAGAAACAACACCGGTAAGACCCCCTATGAACTCTGGTTTGGCATCACTCCTACTGTGAAATATTTCAGAGTATTTGGTAGCAAGTGTTATATTAAAAGAAATGAAGATCTAGGAAAGTTTGATGCTAGAAGTGATGAAGGAATTTTCTTGGGTTACTCCACTCAAAGCAAAGCATACCGGTGTTACAATAAGAGATTGAGGAAGATGATAGAAAGCACCAATGTGAAAGTTGATGAAGGAATTAAGAAGCCTTCAAGATTTTATGAGTTTGATGAAGATGACCAAGACAGTGTTCAAGGACCTCAATCCTCTCCGGTGACACAGAGTCAGCCTGATCCGGTAAATCAGGAAGAAGAGATAGGTTTGAATGAGCCTGATCAAGAAGCAGCAGTACAGGATACTCCCAAAATTCCAAGGTATGTAAGACTGAACCACTCTGAAGATCAGATCATAGGTGACAAAAGCAAAGGTGTACAAACTAGAAGGAATGTTGCTCAAAATCAGGATGAATGTTGTCTGATTTCAAAGATTGAACCTAAAACAATAAATGAAGCCTGCAATGATGAAAACTGGACCAAAGCAATGGAAGATGAATTGATGCAAATTGAGAAAAATCATACTTGGGATCTTGTTCCCAGACCTAGAGACAGGAATGTAATTGGAACCAAGTGGGTCTTCCGGAACAAACTAAATGAAGCTGGTGAAGTAATCAGAAACAAAGCTAGATTGGTCTGCAAAAGCTACTCTCAAATAGAAGGAATTGAATTTGAAGAGACTTTTGCTCCGGTGGCAAGAATTGAAGCAGTCAGATTACTTCTTGCATTTGCTGCCTTCAAAGACTTCAAGGTATATCAGATGGATGTCAAGTCTGCCTTCCTAAATGGTGATCTGGAAGAAGAAGTCTACATTGAACAACCGGATGGATTTCAATTGTCTGATAATGATGATATGGTCTGCAAGTTGAAGAAAGCTTTGTATGGATTGAAGCAAGCCCCAAGAGCATGGTATGAAAGGTTGGATAAGCATCTTGTGCAGATTGGATTCAACAAAGGTACTGCTGACAGTAAATTATATTTCAAAATTGATCATGAAAACATTTTGATTGTTGAAGTGTTTGTGGATGATATCATTTTTGGAGGTAGAGATAGTATGTGCAAAACTTTTGCAAATCAGATGAAAAGTGAGTTTGAAATGTCTATGCTTGGTGAAATGAATTTCTTCTTGGGTCTGCAAATTACTCAAACAAAAGAAGGGATCTTCATTTCTCAGACCAAATATGTGAAAGAATTGTTAAGGAAATTTGGTATGAAAGACTCAAAGCCTATGAACACTCCTATGGCAACTGGATGTAAGTTAAGCAAAGATGATGATTCTCCAAAGGCAGATCAGACAAAGTATAGATCAATGATTGGTGGATTGTTGTATCTCACTCAAACTAGACCAGATATAATGCAGGCTGTTGGTCTTGTGGCAAGATTCCAGGCTGATCCTAGAGAATCTCATGTTATGGCAATCAGAAGAATTTTTAGGTACTTGAAAGGAACAGTTGAGTATGGTCTATGGTACCCTAGAGATCCGGATTTCTCTCTTCATGCTTACACAGATGCAGATTGGGCAGGAGATGTGGATGACCGGAAGAGCACTAGTGGTGGAGCATTCTTTTTGGGGAAGAGATTGGTTTCTTGGCTAAGCAAGAAACAAGATGCAATATCTCTGTCTACAACTGAAGCAGAATACATTGCAGCAGCAGGTAGTTGCACTCAAATCTTATGGATGAAGCAGATGCTAAGAGACATCAAAGTTGAATATGAGGAGCCTATCACAATTTTCTGTGATAATTCAAGTGCAATTAATATTTCCAAGAATCCGGTATTGCATTCTAAGACTAAGCACATATCTATCAAATTTCACTTTTTGAGAGAACAAGTAAACAAGGAAGAAGTCAGATTGGAGTATGTTCCCTCCAAGGATCAGATTGCAGATATCTTTACAAAACCTCTTCCCAAGGACTCTTTTGAATATCTCCGGGAGAAGTTAGGGGTCATGGCCCCTCCGGTGATGAACTAGGATGCACTGATGTGCATCAGTCCGGTGGATATCACAGTCATATCTTGTGATCCGGATTGATGATGGGGAGCTGCAACTAAGGGGGAGCAGCTGGTATGATTCTGATGTATGAGAATTGCAAGTATGAGCCCTTTGCCATTGATGTCAAAGGGGGAGAGAAGACATGTGAAAAACAAGTGGTTGATGATCAAAGGGGGAGTAGTAAAGGAAGAGAAGACATGTGAAAAGTTGTTGTTGATAGGGGGAGCTGTGACAGAAAGGAGAAGTTCTTGTCTTGATGGTTTTTCACATCATATGTTGCCATCAATGACAAAGGGGGAGATTGTTGCAAGTATGAGGTGAGCCTATGTTGTCATTGATGTCAACATACTCATATTGCATTGACAAGAAGGATTGGATGAGCTGTGTGCTGAGGACATTGAGAAAATTAGCCTCAGTCAGGAACAGTGAAGAACAGTGATGAGAAGAAGGCAAATGTATTGTATAGGTTGAGAACCGGAGGATGCGGATTAAAGGGTTTGTAGATATGAGTCTTGAGATACTTCAGTTAAAATTTCAGAGGTCCGCATGAAGATCTGAAGGAGTTGTGGCTGTCGGTGTAGAACCGGTTCCGGCAAGTATTCAGAGGTGACAGAGAATCACAAAAAGGTTCGGTGAGGTCCGGAATTGTATTATCCTAATCTGCGGATTGGAAGGAAGTGTTTGGGATGTCCTTGTGATGTGTAATCCTGATTTGTGTATGATTTGGAGGTCCGGAAGTACCTTTTGCATTATGACAGAGGCGACAAACTGTGTTCTTGAAGTTCCGGATGAGGAAGACAAGAGATTCCAGTAAGTAAAGGAAATGCGGATGTATCCGGTCGTTCAGGCAGGCTTGTGAAGGTTTTTTTTTTTATCATGTTGAGGTTGTGTTGTTGGTCCGCATTGATAGTAAAGCCCGGAATTGAAGTTATTCTTCCGGATGAAGTTCTTGCTCTGTTTAGCCGACCGGATGAGTTGTTCATCCTGCGAATGTTCTTGTGGTGGCCGACCGGATGTGTTATTCATCTTGTGGATACTCTTATGGTTGTTTGCCGACTTAGATGTTTGTTCCTAAGTCGATGTCTTGTATAAATAACGGTTTGTGAGTTCATTTCGATGTGTGGTGTGTGTGGATGAGTGTGGCATAGCGAAGAGAAGTGCGAAAGGCAGAACAGAGGTTTTTGGGCTTAATTGGAACTGATCCGGACATGGTAGAGATGTCATTCTCCAGTTCAAGACTGTGATTTTTATCACTTTGTAGATAGTGTGTCTCCTTGTAGGCAGTGGGCCTCTTTGTGAGCAGTGTGCTCGGGCAGTGAGCCCTAATTGGCATGTGCCATTCATTTTTCTATATTCTTCTAACAGAGAATAATTCTTGGGTTAATCACCCTGTGGTTTTTCCCTTAACCGGGTTTTCCACGTCAAAATCTTGGTGTTCAATGTGTTGATGCTTATCTGCTCTTGTGTTTATGTATTATGCTTTCATAGATGATTAATTGATATGCTGCTAACTAACAACAAAGAATCAAGTGTTTGAAAGAACAAGAAGTTTTATACAACTGATTCACCCCCCCCCTCTCAGTTGTATGCCCTAGATCCAACAGGGGCAACGCCCCTTGCGGGGGTTTGGGGGCAGCGCCTTCAAGACAGGGTCAAGGGGCAGTGCCCCCGAAACCTCACACAGTTTTTATTATTTTATTAAGGCGTTGGGAGTTATTTTTTCATTGGCCGACATAAAAAAACCTTATTTTTGTAACCGACAAAAGTCGTAATAAAATGGCTAAGGGTTAGGGTTTCCATTGATGTATTGTAGCATTTTGCAGCGGTATTGAGTTGCAAGGATTGCTAGTTGTAATAGGTTTGATTTACTGGATAATAATATTGGACTCTCTCTTGGTGGATGTAGCCCGAGTTTGGGTGAACCACGTTAAAACTTGTCTCTCGCTGTTATTATTTCTATGTATTTTCATTCCTTTGTTTAATCTTTATTTGCATTTAATTGATATCTTTTGTTGGCTAACCCTAACAAGTGGTATCAGAGCGGGTTGTGTTCGATTATCATCTGCAGGAAGGTCTCACGGTTGAGTGGGAGCAATGGAGGACGAGGGTAAATTAAAGGTAGACAAATTCAATGGGCAGAACTATCAGTTATGGAAGATGCAGATGGAGGATTATCTCTATCAAAAGGATTTATGGAGGCCATTGGAAGGAGTAGCCAAGAAACTGGCAACAATGACTGATGAGGATTAGAATCTTCTGGATAGAAAGGCATTGGGAACCATTCAGTTGTGCCTGGCACCATCGGTGGCATTCAATATAACGAAAGTGAAGACAACAGATGGTCTGATGAAAGCTTTGGCTAAATTGTATGAAAAACCCTTAGCCTCAAATAAGGTATTTCTCATGAAGCGTTTGTTTAATCTGAAAATGATTGAAGGTGGATCTGTAACAGATCATTTAAATGAGTTTAATACAATTATCAGTCAGTTAACTTCTGTAAAAGTAAGTTTTGATGAAGAGGTGAGGGCTCTCTTGATATTATGTTCTTTGCCAAAAAGCTGGAATAGCTTGGTAATGGTTGTAGGTAACTTTGTCTCTAGTTCAAATACTTTAAAATTTGATGATGTTGTTGATGTTATCCTTAGTGAGGAAATACGATGGAAAAGATCAGGAGGGTCCACATCAGGTAGTGTTTTGAATGTAGAAAGTAGGGGCAAATCAAAGGAGAGAGGAAAAGGTTCTGGAGGTCATGGGAAGTTACGAGAAAAATCAAAGGACAAGAGATCCCAATCTAGAGCACAGAAGGATTACTGGTACTATGGGAAATCAGGTCATCTGAAGAAAGATTGCTAGTCTTGGAAGAATAAAGAAGGAGATAAACAAGAAGAAAATAAGGAGGCAAATGTGGTAAGTAAAAAATCTGAAGATGATGCTTTGATTCTTTCCCTAGATAATGCCGATGATTCATGGGTTTTAGATTCAGGGGCCTCATTTCATGCTACGCCCCATAGAAGTTATTTTCTTGATTATGTCCAAGGGGATTTTGGGTTGGTTTATTTGGGAGATAATGAACCCTGTCAGATTATTGGAAAGAGGAGAATTAAGATTAAGTTGCAGAATGGGAATCATTGGCTACTACAAGAGGTAAGGCACGTTTCAAGGCTCAGTAGGAATTTAATTTTAGCAGGGTAGCTAGCTGAAGAAGGTTGCATTGTTATATTTATTGATAAAAATTGGAAGGTTTGAAAAGGTGCCTTAATAGTAGCAAAAGGTGTGAAAGTAGGCACCTTATATCTTTGTACAGGTCATACTGTTCCTTCTACTTTAGCTGTTGCAGAGAAAAAACAAATGGGTTCAGGAACAGTTGCTGCAGGTTCGCGGGAAGAGACTGAAACAGTTGCTGCAGGTTCTGAGACAACACTATGGCATAACAGACTTGGGCATATGAGTGAAAAAGATATGAAGGTACTTCATTCTAAGAAAGTTTTACCAGGTCTGAAATATATTAATATGGATTTCTGTGAAAGTTGTGTGTATGGCAAACAAAAGAGAGTCAGTTTTCTCAAGGATGGGAAGCAAAAGAAAGATGAAAAGTTGGAGCTTAGGCATACATATGTATGGGGACCAGCTCAGGTATCTTCTCTCGGTGGCTCTCGGTATTATGTTACATTCATAGATGATGCAACTAGGAAGGTATGGATTTATTTCCTTAGGCAGAAATCTGATGTATTTGAAACATTTAAGAAATGGAGAAGCTTGGTTGAGAATGAGACGGGTAAAAGATTAAAATGTCTCAGATCTGATAATGGTGGTGAGTATTGCAGCAAAGAATTTGAGGATTATTGTTCCTTTAATGGAATTCGTAGGCAGAAAATGGTTCCAAGGACTCCATAAGAAAATGGAGTGGCTGAACGCATGAATAGGACAATAATGGAGCGTGCAAGGACCATGAGATTGCATACTGGGTTGCCTTTAAACATGCTGGGCTACCTTTAAATATGTGGGCAGAGGTTGTCAACACCGTTGTATATTTAATTAATTGAGGTCCTTCAGTTCCTTTAGGTTTGGTATTCCAGAGGAAGCATGGATAGGTAAGAAGGTGAGTTATTCTTTTCTCAAAACCTTTGGATGTGAAGCATTTGCACATGTAGATTATGAAAATAGAACCAAGATGGATGTAAAATCAAAAAAGTGTACCTTCGTTGGACATGACATTGATGAATTTGGTTATAGGCTTTGGGATTTTGAAAATTAGAAAATTGTGAGAAGCAGGGATGTTGTATTCAATGAGAAGGTGTTGTACAAATATCAGTTGCAGCAGCATGAGAAGAAAGAAAAGGATTATGTGGTGCTGGATGATACTCTAAATAGTGATGTTCCAATGGTTCCTCATGCTCCATAACAACAACCAGAAATACCACAAACTCCAGTGAATGTTAGACGGTCAATAAGGCTAAGTAGACCTCCTGAAAGGTTTTCTCCCTCTTTGTATTCTATTTTGTTAACAAATGTTGGTGAACCAAAAGGGTATGATGAAGCTATGCAGGTGGATACAAAGATTCATTGGGAGCTTGCAATGAAAGAAGAAATGGACTCCTTGCTGAAAAATTAGACTTGGGAATTATGTAAGTTACCTGCAGGTAAAAAAGTTTTACCAAACAAATGGGTTTATAGGATGAAAGAGAAAGATGAAGGTAAGAAAATATTTAAAGCCAGGTTAGTTGTAAAAGGATTTGCACAGAAAAAGGGCATTGATTTTGATGAGATATTTTCTCTGGTTGTCAAGATGACTTCTATTCGTACTATTTTAAGTATTGTGGCTGCTGAATATTTGCATTTGGAATAGCTAGATGTGAAATCTGCCTTTCTCCAATTTGATTTGGAGGAGGAGATATACATGGAACAACCCCAAGCATTTGAGGTCAAAGGTAAGGAGAAACTGGTGTGCAGATTGAAGAAGAGTTTGTATGGCCTAAAACAAGCACCTCAGCAATGGTACTTGAAATTTGATAGTTTTATCGCTGAGTAAGGCTATAGCCGGTGTAATTCTGACCATTGTGTTTATTTTAAGAGGTTGGATAATGAGAGCTACATTATTTTACGTTTATATGTTGATGACATGCTTGTAGTGGGGTCTAACATGGATCACATAAGAGAGTTAAAACATTAGTTAGCACAGTCATTTGCTATGAAGGATTTGGGGGCAGCAAAACAAATCCTTGGTATGAAAATTTGCAGAGATAGGAAGACCAAAAAATTGACTCTATCTTAGGATGATTATGTTGAAAAGGTGTTGCAGAGATTCCATATGGAGAATGCAAAAGTTGTTAGCACACCTTTGCCTAGTCATTTGAAATTGACTAAGGAGATGTGTCCTAAGACACCAGAGGAGGAAGAAAAAGTGTCCAAGGTACCATATGCTTCAGCTGTAGGAAATTTAATGTACGACATGGTATGCACGAGATCAGATATTGCACATGCTGTAGGAGTCATAAGAAGGTATATGAGTCATCTTGGATTGGAGCATTGGAATGCAGTAAACTGGATTCTAAGATATTTGAGAGGTACATCCAATAACCACTTATATTTTGGGGGCTCTAATACTGATTTAGCAGGTTATGTAGACTCAGATTTGGCAGGGGATATTGATACTAGGCAGAGTACTACAGGTTATGTAGGTGAGACAGCGGTGAGTTGGATCTCACGGTTGGTGGTTGCTTTATCCACCAAAGAGGCAGAATATGTAGTTGCAACAGAGGCAAGCAAGGAGATGATATGGCTGCAATCTTTCATGGAAGAATTGGGCAAACAACATGCTAACAGTTATTTGTTTATGGATAGTCAGAGTGCCATACATCTTGCAAAGAATTTTGCCTTGCATTCAAAGACGAAACACATATAGTTGAGGTATCACTTCATTCGGTTGGTGTTGGATGATGGACAATTAAGGTTGGAAAAGATACATACAGATGAAAATCCAGTGGATATGTTTACAAAGGCAGTGACAAGGGAGAAGCTAAGCTTCTCTTTAGCTTCGGTTGGTCTTCAAGACTAAAAACAAAATCAGAATAGCAGAGTCCAGGGTGCTTATTTCCAGTGGTAGCTACAGGGTCCACGGTGTTATGATCAGTCTCCAAGTGGGAGATGATATGGTGTGGAGTCTGATTAGTCTCTAAGTGGGAGATTGTTGTTATATGGAGCCTAATCAGACTCGGAGGCTAAATTTACCCCACTTTTATCAGCGTGGTTTCCCCCCAAATTCCTAAGGGGTCAAGGGGTAGCGCCCCTTGCGGGGGTTTGGGGGTAGTACCCCTAGCACGCTCCCTGTCACAATACAGGGCGGGGTCGAGGGGCAGCACCCCCGAAACTTCACACAATTTTTTATTATTTTATTAAAGCATCGAGAGTTTTTTTTATTGGCTGACATAAAAAAACCCTATTTCTGTAACCAACAAAAATCGTAATAAAAATGGCTAAGGGTTAGGGTTTCCGTTGATGTATTGTAGCATTTTGCAACGGTATTGAGTTGCACGGATTGCTGGTTGTAATCAGTTTGATTTACTGGATAATAATATTGGACTCTCTATTGGTGGATGTAGCCCGAGTTTGGGTGAACCACGTTAAAACTTGTCTCTCCTTGTTATTATTTCTGTGTATTTTCATTCCTCTGTTTAATCTTTATTTGCATTTAATTGATATCTTCTATTGGCTAACCCTAACACCGACGCCGTTGTCTATCTACATCTCAGGAGCCAACTGCAGTGCTCTAGAGTCCACTCAGCCAACACCAAAGGATCTGGCGAAGACTCTAGTTGACTGCTAGGGATATGATTCCCTTTTTATTTGATTTTGCATGAGTTCTAAAAGACTTGTTAAGACCTATATTTCAGGGCCTCGCTACCCATTGTTATTTGAGTTAAGACTCCAAATTTAGTGGGACTTCTGTTCCACCAAAGCCTTTTTTAATATTGCATGATTATACTCTTCAATTAGACAGTATATGTTTCAGTTAGGAATAAGAGATTGGTTGTATCTCATAGATAGACTAATGGATAGAATAGTTAGTTCCAAGAGATCTCATCGCTTGGACTAATATATGTTTAGATAGGAGCAGCAGAACATATACATAATTATTACTATTAGATTATTGTAATTTCCATTTTCAGATAGACATACTTTTTGAATACAAGCATATCTTGATGAAATTGGACTGAAGGAAAGATTGTGTTATTTCATTTGTGTACTGAGTTCTTACTTTAGTCTTCAGTACTGAAGGTGCGGAGCAAGGGCCCACTCTCGCCATCAAGACAAGAGGCTAGTATTTATTGTTTCAGTTTGTTTACATATTTCATTAGAAGTAAAGTTTTATTGCTTTCAATAGATAGATTCATTTCTGCTAAATAGTTTGCTTTCAGTAAATGCATGTTTCCAGCTTTATATTAGAATAGGTTATTTTCTACCAATCTGCAGCTTCAACATTTGTGTTTTCATAATTTCATTTCACAACAGATAAATTAGTAGCATTAATTCCTGAAACAATAAAATCAGTAGGATTAGTTTGAGGAACGTTGATTATGAAGTTTCTTATTGCAAATAGCCTATGACATAGCCCTGGATTTGACACATGAAAACATGATTAAATGCCAAGGTACAACGACCCTTGTCATCGAGAACGACAACTTAGAAGAAGAATTATTGAAGACAATGACATCATCTAGAGTATCATCTTGTAAATAATAATTAGCTCCAAAAGAAGCACATGGAAGTGCACCTCATAGAGATACCCATTGAAAAATCCATTTAGATACGTTTGAGTAATTTTAGATAAAGGTAGTTACTAAAGAAAAAATAGACTAGTTAAAACAAATGGGAATTGAAGAAGATGAAACTAATGAACTTGTATGTGTAGAAATTGAAGATATAATAACAAATGGAGAAGAAATTGTGATTAGTGAAAAAAGTTAATCCAAACAATCTAAGCCTCAAGAAGAACCAATTATAATTGAAAGGAAGCAAGGTATGTAGAAACACTTCCTACACTAAACTTTTGAGGAGAGTGTTGTGTAAATTTCAATCTTTTAACAATTATAGAATGTGGAAACACTTAAAAACATAAAATAAACATTATACAATAACACGTGTATGTGAGGAAAACCCTTTCAAGAGAAAATCTCACACTCCAAAGCAACCCAATGTATTATTCAATAAACAACATAGTAAAAATACACTTACAAATCAAGCCTTCATAGGAGTATCACCAACCAAAGATTTGGATGAATTCTAGTAGCATAACAATACCGACAAAACTCACTATCTCAAAACCTCCATCTCAAGAACCCAATAAATAGGAGATGCAATACATGAAACCATCAAAAGGTAATTATGAAACCTTGAGATAAAATCACCCAAAAAGTGGCACCCAAATCCTTAGTTATAAATCCAACACCCAAATCCTAACATGAGTCCACTGGCTAAAGATAACATATTCCTTCCACCTGTCATAAGCTTGTTATAATTCACTAAAATTGGGCGTTCCATTTTAATTCCATTATCCCCATCTAAAGATGCCTTATGATGTGTCATAACACACATCATAAGTTGGTCAAGTGTAACTCCCCCTTACAACTCTTTTATATGTCCTAGATGTTTTTATATTTTTAATTTAGGAGGCCCAACTTCCAGAGGCCATAACTTTTGCTTTGAGAGGCTGATTGGACCCCTTTTTTTAATTATAGAGCTCAAAGAGGTCCACATGATAAACACTAGGGAACCAATGTTGAACAACCCAAATTTTTTATTTTGGCCAAACACCAACTCTATAGCCCAGAAATTGAGTTTTTCTATTTTATAACTTGAAAAACACACTTTTTGTAATCTTAAAACTAGGAGCAATATTGAGACACCTTTACTAACATTAATACCTTAGAAAATTAGGGCATGAGGCTCACAATAGAAACAATCTCTAAGATTGAATGTGGAGATTCCACTTACATTAATTAGGAAGAACTAATAGAAGTTTTTCCAAGAACTAGACAACTAGGATCTACTAATGCTAATGGTTATTTGTTAAATATTGACAAATTAATTGACCCCTATGATGCCATTATGAGACGGCATGACTATGTGAATAATTTTGATTATACTCATGTCCGAGTTGGTCCAATGAAAGACTAATCCATTATGCAATCAGATATTGATAAGAAAATTAAGAGATTGGTGGGAAGGATTAGTAGAAAGAGGACAAAGAAATGTTGACAACAACATTGATTTAGATAAGCTTAGTAGGAAAGAAACTGTGGAACTTGGATTAAATCAACTACTACTTGGTATGCTAACATAATTTTATGTAGATAGAAATGACAAAGCTTGCGAGGCAAGAGGTATACTTTATACTATGAAGCTTTGTACTTTGGCCAAGTTTAATGAGGATTGCCTTGTTTATGAAAAGTATGCATATGGGTCAGAAGATTGACATTTCCCTAGACTGAAGAGATATTTTCTCTTATCACTACCCTACAAATTGGGAGAATCATATGTCAAGAAAATAGAGGGAAAATAAAAATATATTACACTTTATCAAAGCTAAAAGCATTCATCTATCAAAAACTAACTTAGAAAAAATGTTTACTTAGTTTCATCAAGAGTAAAATGGATGAATATAACAACTCATGTAATCTAAGAGGTTTTTGTAAAACAATTCCATCATCCTCAAATTAGGGTTGTTCCAAAAATGGTACTTGCCATTGTTCCAACAAGAAAGAGCACAAGCCTCATCCTAGGATGCATCCTTCTAAACTCAAGCAATATGCCACCCCTCAAGCATCACAAAATAAAGTTTAAATCCATACTTATTCCCAAAAGAAAGTTTTTTAAGTCTAGCTTTAAACCACTACATATTCTACTCCACAAATGCTCTGCTCCTCACAGTATACCTCCTCATATCAAGTGCTACATTCATGGTGGACCTCATTAAACTACTGATTTGCCAAGAAAATGTTAGTACCCTGATCCATCAGGCACAAAACCTATAAAAATCTTACAAAAATTCCTAAGTGTTGCCTCCATTTTTTCTTGCAATATATTCCTGAGGGTTATACTTATTTTCCCCATGTTTTACTTGTGTTTGAATGCCTAATTTTCTAGGTATTTTTCTTTGTCAGCAATTTCCAGGTTCTTGGGAACCCCTTAAGCTCTGATTTCTTAGCCCTAAATAGTTTGTTAGTACTTTCGGTGGTTCTTGGAACCATCGGAACCCTTGACTTGTTCCTTTGTTCCCATTCCCCCTGATGCACCGACAAGTGATAGTTAGCATTCAATGTGTCAATAGTTCCAATCGTGCTAGGAACCATTGAAACCTTTGACTGGTTCTAATTCCCTACCCAACCCTCGATTTGTTCTTGGTTGGCCCCAAACCCCCAAAAACTAGATGTAAGGCTTAGTCCTAGTTCCCAGTGGAGCTCTAAGCTCTGACAAAATGGAAGAAAGGCACGAGAGGTGAAATGAGAAGAGACAAAGCAAATTGGTCTCCATACTTAGCCGATTTTCAGTGATGGGTGTTAGAGGTTTTGATGGTTCCTAGAACCTTCAGAACCCCTGACTCAAGTTCCTAATGTCAGCACCCACCCCAACAAATGGAACAATGTAAGTGACAAGCTAAATGAATGCAAAATATTGACAAGGTAAGGAATAAAGTAGTGCTTAAAAGACAAGAGAAAGGAAATGTTTGTAAATGGCCAAGTCATGGTGTTGATAGTTTCAATGGTTCTAGGAACCTTCGATCTTGTTCCTGATCACCCTAAATTTTCAACATGCTAAAGAAGGATGAATAGCAGGTCAAGGATGGAACAAAGGGAATGAAGAGATAAAAAAGGTTGTTGGTGGTTTCAATGGTTCTCGAAACCACCATAACCCTCGACATGGTTATGGTTCTTGGTGACTCCTTAAGTCCCGAAAAAATTCATGGGTTTTCGATGGTCAGTGAACCCCCAATGACTAGGAACAAGAGAATGAAAGGTTGAGAAAAGAGAAAAATAGTGAAAGAAAGGACCGAGTTCCTATTGGTCAGTGAATAACCGACAAGCAAGAACAAAGAAAGCAAAGAAGAGAAAAGGAAGGGAAAGAAGACGTTAATAGTTTCAGTGGTTTCTAGAACCACCAGAACCTTTGACCTAGTTCCTAATGGAGCCTCTAGCTCTGACAAAGCAAAAATGAATGATTTTTAATGTATTTTAACATGTTTTTTCACAACGCCTCCACATTTGGAGGCCTGTCCATCACCCATAAGTGTCATTAATGCCCAAAACAAGTAGATTGGAGGTAGGTGACGTTTAATGCTACAAGTACAGAGGTAGGTGGGATGTTGAAAATGTGATTCCCACCCAAACAATAATAGTAAGAAATTGTAGCACTATAAAAACGTGAATGTATTTGGTGGCTTCTCCCACCTACCTCTTGTATCTACATGTAATTAATGCCCTTCTTTCTAGGTCAGAAATACCTACAACCACGACCTCATCAATGCAGATTATGGTAGATTCAGAAGGGGTTATATCTTGGCCTATTATCATTTCTCAAGGGTTGGTCTTTCTAGTTTTATAGGCATCTAAAGGTGCAAAAGGATTTCTCATGGGTTTCAAACCATGCCAGTCCAGTTCCCCAAGAAGCCAAACTAGTTTATGATGCATATGTAGATTGAAATCGTGTAAAGGGTATCCATATCTGAATGTCTCCATGGTTATAGGTACATTTTTAGGGAAGATTCTTAGTTGCATCCAAGTATCCCTCTTGCCACATTTGTTGGCATGAATGTAATGACATATTTGATAAATTTAACAACATTTTAATACATTGCAAGTTTTGTGATGGTCATTTATGTGTTATATATAGAATTGTGTGGTATGGTAATGGATTATTAAGCATGTTAAGCTATTTGATATCCCATCTTTAATGTGTTCAAATTTACTCTCATATGTTTTATTGTTGTTGTCTCCCTTTGATAAACTATGACTCTATAACCCATTGGATAGGCATCAATCTTGAAAACTAAGATCAATCATATTCTAAAATGAACAAAATCTTTCAATAGTGTAGGAATAAGATATAGTTTGTATGCATTCATGTGATTCAATATTATCACCAGGGAATAGTCTTATCATGAGTTGATTTATGTTTACGAATTGGGTAAATTAGATTGTTTACTTTGCTCATTTTATAGTTGATTTTTATAGGACTACATTTTGGTATGCTCGGTGGGACCCACGTCCCTAGTTCTAACATTTTCTTGGTGTTAACTTGTTTTTAGTGTCCAGGTGCCTGTTAAGCATCAATGACTCTGTTTGAGTGCTTCTGTTGTGAATGAGTGTGACTAGAATGTACCAACGACTGCTAACCTTGTTTTTTGTTCATTTCATGCACTCTAAAGGCTAATTGTTCTTTGAGTTGTAGGAGTTATCATGTATTTTCATTATATGTTGCTTTGACTCCTGTTGTAGCTCTAATCATGATTTTACACATCCTCATGTGAAGTCGTCGGCCTTAACCACAGACTAGCACGCCTGTCATAAACAAGTCCCTATATCTCACGCAAGCACACATTTATTCCTAACTAATTTAACTTGTGTTTTAGCGATTTTTAGTATGACAACTTTTGGTTTTTTGTCAGAAGTCACTTTGACAAGCCATTATAATGTCCATATGATTCCCTAACTTGTTACTTTATAATTTTTACAATCATTTAGGACAAGTTTTAACATTTTTAGAAACAAGCGCCTGCATCTTAGACGAGTGTGGGTGTAGCATATATAGGTGCATTTGTATTTGAAGTGTTTTTCATCATTTTTAATGTTTTTGAGTATTTTTACTCTTAATTTTTTGATCGAGATTGATTTTTGACGGGGACATACTATCCATTTCACTATTTGCCTCCACTATTTGTGCAGAAATCTAACTTTTCCATCTAACACATGCGCTTCTCTGTGCAGGTTTCATATCTGGGCATTTCCATTTGTATTTCAACGCCTTCATCTCTATGCAAGCATATGCATAGTTAAGTGAGGTAAACTATAGAACCTATCATACATAAGCACCTTTGTTCATGATTAAGCATCTATAGTTATTTTTTAGGACACTCATAGATGAGCACTTCCATATGTACTTAGAGTGTCTATAACTCTTTTTGAGCAGGGGCGTCTTTGTCCGCAAGATAAACATTTTTCTTGAAATTTGTGATAACCTAATCAAGTGTTAGCCATTTCTTGGACTTAATTTTATGATTAAAAATTTGTGTTGCATCTCTTCGCATGTCGAAAACCATCTTTTGAAACTACTAACATGTGTTTTTGTATCCCCTCTTGCCAAAGACATTGATTGTTTTTCACTAAATTAGGAACATTTCATTTTGTAAAGGGAAATAACTTTGTTTGCCATGTTTGGAAGAAAATATAGGTGTATGCTCTCTGCTCAAACCTTTGGTTGATCTTGGAGATCAAAAGACTATATTTAATCTATTTAGTATTATGTTCAAACCCAAGAGGTCTAGTGTGTGTATGCTCTCCCTTCACATTGTAAGGCAATCTTAGGGATCAAAAACATCTAGATTTCTTTCCCTTTAGGGGCTTACCTAAGGATTTCATCACCTTAGGGGATGACCCAGTTGGGTCACAAAATAGTTGATCCAAAACCCTAGAACATTACTCAATCTTTTAGGACAAGGGTGTCATCTTGAGTATTGAAAAGGGGTTCATCAACAAGTTGAGGATGATTAAGGGGGTGATCTCCTCTTCACTTTAAGCTCAATTAAACTTAGGAGGGTACTCCTAGAGGTATCCCTCAACAAAGATTAATAACAACAAAATATATGCTTAAAATCACATTGTTGTAGTAGCACCCAGAACACAATTTTAATCCCTGTACTGTCACTAGATTAAAACACACCTATTGCATAATAAAAACCTCTATTTTAAATTGATAAGTGCCTCTTTGATACGTGGATGATGCAATACACACATTTGGTCTGAGGAATACAAGACTTAATGAGTTTACACTGAACTTTCCCTGGCAAATCATAACCAAATGAGGCCTACGTATTGTTGTTCACATGTAAAATGGTTTTGTTGTTTTATAAATTTGTGGTTGGTAAAGAAAATTAGATTAGTGCCTATTCCAGGCTACAAAATCGTAAATTTATCAAAAGAGAACAAATATATAGAAGCATATGGGTGCTTACACATAAAACTGATAACAAATCATGAATATACTTAGTTATCCAACATTTTACTACATTCATTCACATATAACTTATGAAATGATCCTGCAATGGTTGGAACATTTTAAGAGTCTGTCACTACTCAAATCACTAGTTACATTCATATAATAAAACCTTATGAGGGGAAACCTGAACAATGAGAGTTCCCAAAATGAAGACACAAAATCCTAGAGAAATTCATGAAATGATATCAACATCAACATTAAATCTGCATATACATCTGAATACCCATTCCCTGATAAATTGACCTTGGAAATGTTTGAAGACCTGTGGAAGACCATTCCTCCTTCCACTTTCCAATCTGGCTTGAAATTCCCCTTTTCAAACTCCCTTCATATCATGTATATAGAGAAATGCAACTTCACACCTCCTCCTTACATGGGATTCTAAGCGAGAAAATATTAGGACACCACCAACCACTAGTACTCCATTGACCTACTCCTCCTACTTGCAATTAATATCTTTAACTGCCATCAATTGGGTCAACTTGGGCATTCATGGCAGCTTGAGAGTAGGTGAACACTCAAATTGAGAAAACCCACGAAAAAGTGCTCAAAATCCTTTACAACACTTTAAAAATATTTAAAACATTTCCTAATACATATTTAATTTTTCCTTGACTTCCATTTACCGCTTTCTTTATTCTCGGCCTTTTTAGCAATTCGACACTTTTTAGAATTATAAAACTTTCACTTGTTTCCTCCTTTACCACATTTTGTCTCCTTTTCTCCCTTTTGGCGAATCAACAAACCTACGAACTTCGAAACCTTGGACGCTTTCCTCTTCACTTGCTCTTTCAGCAAATCAACGAGTTCACAAACTATCAAACTTGCCGAAGCTTATCTCTGTTGCTTTCTATTTCATCAAATTTGTCCCATCATGAACTCTGTTGGCACTTTGGCTCCTTTCCAAAGTCACAAACCATCTATTCTTGTTCATTTTTATCTTCAATCTTTTTGGCAAAATTGGGAATCCTCTAACCCTTTTAGAGATTTGGTGATTTGTGGAACTCAAGAATTGTCGACACCTATCTCTTTCTTTTCCCTCTTTGTTTCACCATTTCGGTATTTCATCGAAATGTTGAATCATCGAAACACATTACTTCCTTTGGCACAACCACAAGACCTTTTGGTAAAATATGGAAATAGCGAACCATTTCAACGGATTCATAGGTTCGTGAACCTACCAACTGCCAAAAAACTTCACCTTACAATTGAATCTACTTCCTTCATTCATTTTTTATGCTTCTCCCAAACAACAAACTCACAAACCCTTTTTTGGCAAGTTTGCAGGTTCGCGAACCTGCAAGTCCGTCGAAAAAGTTTGACTAGGTCTTAGAGGGTTTTCGAGGTTTCTCAAACACTTAGAATTTTGAACTAAAGAAAAACATGACAGTTAGGAAGGGGAAAACAAAAGGGGATAGACCATAAGACTTTACAACATTTGAGCATGAAAATGGGGTCCCAATAGACCCAAACCACACATTTCAACAAGGTATACCAAAGGGGGGAGAATGAAAGTTGTATCCCAATAGGATCCATCGTCATGTCTAGCTTAGCTTCGATGCCCTTTTTCTAAGGAGTTGAGGTGTTGTGGGATTGGGTTCACCCATGAACACATGCTTGTAGATGAGATCCTTGTTCACAAACTTTAGCCCCTCATACCTTGCATATATTGGGAATGCCCTTAGAAGCCTTGTTTAGCCTTGTTTAAGACCTTTCAGCCATATATACTTGTAATGTACCAAATACCAATTAGGCCTGGAAAGTTACTGCATGCAAGTGCATATGCCCCCTAGAGATGAATGTGCATGACGTGTATGCTCTCCCCTCATGCCATTAAGAAATCTTGGGTGATAAAAATAGATAGTTTCCTCATCATGGGACTTGCATGTTATGCCTAAACAAAGGTAACAAGGTGGGATTACAAGCATATACACGCCCACTTGAATAATTGTAGGATTGTGAAAGTGATTGGCATGTCTTCTTGTTAAAACCCATACTTTTCTTACAACGCAACAATCCACCAAAAATCAAATCCTTTGCAAATGCGTGTATGATTGATTGAAGTGAAATTTAAAATACCTTTTGCCAAAGGTTGAACTTTCAAATCCCCAATAAATCCAAAACACCATCAATTTGAGATCAAAACCATCATACACCTCCTCATCCAACATACTACAGCTTAAATATCTTAAATCCACTCAAATTTCATCGTAAATCATCCTAAATCACTCAAAAAACCATTTGCCATGTCATTAGTCACAAACAAGCGCCTTCGTTATAACCTCACACCTTTGGAGGTACACTCGAGCATGCTCGTCCATAAACCAGTGCCTGTATTTTAAACAAGCGCTTGTAGCTCTGTTTAACCACTTGCATTTCAACTTGACCAAAGAACCAAAAATTCATCTTCCTTCGGCCCAAGTATACTCAAATTATTCATCCTAAACTTGATTTGACTTGATCTTAACTACACATTATCGTTAATTCATCCAAAATCAAATTATTTTATTTAATTTTACAACAATCACCTTCCTAATCACACTATTTATCCAAAATCCAACTCTTCATCATATAATCAAAATTCCAACCAAATCAACCCATCCTAGGTTTAGACTCAACCAAGACCTTAGCATCATCCTTTAATCCATATTTGCCTAGGAACTTGTCAAACCTACGTAAATAATCCATTATTCATTGAACCCATAAACTGAATTAACCCTTAAGAACTTTACCTATCTTAAGTACAGTACGTTTGGTTTAACCAATTTCAACCTCTCTCTTAAGAACATTAGCCTATCTCAAGTGTCAGGTTGAAACCATCCACAATCCAAATCATTGATAAGGTCTAGAGATTAGTCTATTTCTATCCATCCTTTTTTAAATCATCCTTAGGTACCTATCACCACATTTCATCACTCACTTGAAATCAAGTCCAAGACAAATCTAAATCAAACCGATGACAACCATCCCATCATACATTGACCTTTTATGCCTCCATCACTCAATCTCAAACACGCAAGAACATGGACCCATGCAAAAAGAACTTGCACTTGATGAAAGTGTTGATCATAACCAAGTAATGCCAACATCACCAACCAATAGCAAGACATGGAGCCTTGTTAATCAATCAAAATATGGTGAAGCAACCAATCCCTTGCTCACACAACAATATTTTCCAAAATTCTTAGACTGCCTAAATGACCCAAGGCTTGGTGAATTCCAGGAACAACATAAAGAGGAGCTCCTTGAACATCTTGTGGATTCTGGGGCTAAACTCCCTTCCTTTTATGACATGGATCAACTAAGGAACCTCCAACAGGAAAAACCCCACATCACAACTATTGACAATCCTTGGGTTCAAACCCTTGAAACATCCAACCCAATCCACATTTCCCAACACCATAATCACCAAATTGGGAGTAGTGTCCCCCCTTTCCACAACTATGCCTCCATGTCACACCAAAAACAACATTATCCAACCAAACCACCATCACCCGGTCCCACATCTGGGAAATATGTCCCTAAACTCCATAAATCCCATCTTATAAATGTAGGGGACCTTTTGAAAAATCTTCCCCCTCTTTTCATACATCAACACACAACTTCCATTCAATCCACACTACCTCCAATTGTCTCCCATCAATCCACTACACAACCTTTTCTCACATTGCAACATCAACCACTTACAAGTCATCCCATCACGTCTAATCACCAATACTAATCATACCAATACCAATCACAATTCTTCACTCCCCCTATGAATTATCAACAACCTCCCACAAACACACAACTTTCCACCTCATACCAAACCTTGGAGCCACCACTCCACTCAATACAATGGGAAACTCAAACATCATCTCAAACTTTCAATCCACTCCATCAATAAACTACTCAACAACCACCCCTCAGTTCTACCAGTTACATGCTTCCAAATGCACCTCTTGGTACCCCGTTTGACCAAGAGTGGCAAGAGATGAAGGATGCTCTTTAAAACTTACAAAGTGGGACACAAAAGAAACAATATAAATTTGAATATTTATGTCCATACCCATTCGACAAAGCAATAACAATGATCCCCTTCCCCCAACACTTTGAAATTCCCAAATTTGACAAATATAAAGGGAAGGGAGACCCCCATGACCATGTTAAAGAGTTTTTCATGTCATGCTAGGGTGTATCATTCAACGACCAATATTTTCTTTGCTTATTCCCATGGAGCCTAGGGGACAAGCCCTCAAATGTTTCATGCATTTACCACAAGGCTCCATCTCCACCTTCATCGACTTGTCTGAGAAGTTCATTATGCACTTCTCCTACAATGTTAAACATGAAATTATAATGTTAGATCTTTGTAATGCAAAATAGAGAAGTGGGGAGGGCTTCACTGCTTATATCTAGAGGTGGAGAGGACTTGCAAGTCACTTTCCTTGTCCTATCCCCAAAAAAACTCATCATAATATTTGTACAAAATCTGAACCCAGAGATGGCCTTTCATCTTTAGGTGCATTGTGTCTCCACTTTCGATGAGATAATTGAAAAGGGGTAACAATTGAAAAATCTCTTATATCCAAAGGTTTGGTTAAGATTTATACCAAGTACAATAACAACAAATCCTCTAACAACAAACCTAGATTTTGGGCTAAAAATAAAAATGTTGTTAGTGATGGGGTCACTGACACCAAACATGTTCAACAACACCCCAACACCAATTGAAAATCAAACCATTCAGAATGCCTCGAAATCGAACAATGTGATAGTGCTAGCAGGACAATCTAAATGGTCAACACAAAACAATCCAAAATGAAAATATACTCCCTTGGGGGAACCCTTGGAAGTTGTTTTCCAAAAACTAGTCTAAGCCGACATGTTTACATTTCTCACAACCAAGCCCTTTGATGAGACACAACTGAAACCCACATGGTAAAAAGAAAATGAATACGGTGACTAACATTTCATCAATGGGAATTAAACCAATAAGTACATGAAGCTTAAAAACTACATCCAATACCTCGTCAATCACGATGAAATCCAGGTAGAGGGAGATAAATCTTCCTCACTAAATGAACAATTGGGGATGTACCAGGACCTTAAGCCTCATCATGGACAATCATACACCCACCAACCATCAACCTCCAACAAAAATCCCTCCCAAACTAACTACACCAACAATATCCATTACAACAAGACTCCTCAAAACTACGATTATGTTGTTGGTCATGGAAACTTTGACTCTACGCAAATAGCAATCATCAAGATTAAAGCCAAATAAAATGACTATGCTGTCACCACCCATCATGGTCAAGTCACTGTCAAAAAACCCTCCTCATCCTCCACATCCACTTCCCGTTATGACCTCTTAGAGCACTTTGGTAAAACTCTAGCCTAAATTTTTATTTTGGAACTCCTCAAGTCATCGCCCATCCATAGAGACCTCCTAGATCAAGCCTTGCAAGAATCTTAGGTTCCCAACAACATTGACCCCGAACAATTCCAAGCTCTCATCAGTCATCTCTCGTCCACATACCATCTTGCGTTTAGCCAAAATGACATGCCACCCATTGACCCATCCCATAACAAAGCTTTGCACATAGAGGTTCTCATTGCCAAACATAAGGTCAAATGAGTCCTTTTGGAGAACGTGTCTAGCCTAAATATGTGTGCATTGAGATTCATAAAACAATTGTGATATCCTACAGCTGATTTGGAACCAAAAATTATAAAATAATGCAAAACATGAATCTAAAGGTACAATCTACCTTCCCATTTAGGTAGGTCCAATACTACAACAAACAACATGTCATGGTGTCCATCTTGATCTTTCCTACAACCTCCTCCTTAGACGCCCATGGCTTCACTTCATGTGAGTCATCCCTTCCACCTAGCATCAATGTTTAAATTCCCCACAATGGTGTTGAAGTCACCATTCACACTAATCCATAATCCTTTGAATATTGTAAATCCATGGAGGCTTCTTATCATAAATCCCATCATTGCCCAAGTACCGACATTGTGCAAACGTGACAAAGCAAAAGCCTCCTCATCCTACATCAATCCTGAATCCCTTGCCTCCACATCATCATCATCCCAAAATCCCAATCCCTCCAAGTTCAAGATCATCAACAAAGGTTGTGGGGAATACAAGATGCATACTGCTTTCCATGTAGGCTAGTTGCCCCTTTCCCCACATTCCTATGGTCACCCTCAAAGATGAATCCAACCGCAAGCACCCAAGGTCAAATAATTTGGTCCCACTACCTTCACTTATGCCAACATACTTGAGGAAGAACAAATCGAAGGATCTCTTGACTCTTGGTTATATAGAGACAACTTAGAGGATGAAGAATCAATACCAGCCTACCTAAAATAGAATTACCCTATACAGAATCGTATCTGCAAAAACATGAATTATAAGGGTGAAGGTCTTGGTATTCATGAGTAGGGCATCCACGAACCACTTGAGGTTGAAGTCTTTGAAGACTCTTGTGGCTTGGGGTACACACCCCTCAATCCAGAGACTAATGAGCCATATGCCACTTCTAAAAGGGCAGATGAACCTCCTAACATCATTGAAAGCACCACAGGTGTAACCATCCTAGCCTCTTTTGAAGACCTTGATGTCTCTTGCCTTTTCCCTAATAATGCCATCTTTATTATTGAGCTCCCTCTCATCCATCCCAAACTCATCGACTGGGACCAACAAGGTAGCCCACCTCTTGATACATTTCAAAATGATGAGGCTCTTGCAGAATTCATGGGACTCCACAATGGTATCCCTCGAGGGGAACATAAATCTGGTTTCAACTTCGACTTGTACCCTGCTACCTACTTTGGTGTGTAGGAAAATTTCCTTACTAATACAAATTTAAAAAAAAAAAAAACATTCCCCTAATGAAAACCTCTCTGAGACACTATTGAACCTAAAAGAGAAAAATAAAGATGTATCTTCTGGTGAAAACCTCTATGAGGCGCCATTAGATGAGGAACTCAACCTTCCCCCAATGCTTCCCCATTGGTAAGAATGCTCCACTGTATTGATTGAAGACACGCAAGAGATTAATCTGGGCACAAAACAAGAGCCAAAGATCACATGTTTGGCCATCTCTCTATCATCTATAGAACAACAAAATACATTTTCTATTCTACAATAGGCACCCTACATCTTTTCTTGGTCTTATGCCGCCATGCCCGGGTTAGATCCAACTCTCGTGGTTCACCACCTCTTGGTCCATCATGATGCTAAGCCTATCAAACAAAACTTAGAAAAATGCACCCTCAAATCGCCTTTCTCATCAAAGAAGAGCTATAGAAACTCCTTGAGGTTGCGTTTATTTTCCCTATAGACTACCCTGAATGGGTTTAACATTGTGTCTATTAGCAAAAAACCAAGTGGTATCTGCATCTACACTGATTTCAGAGATCTCAACAAGGCATGTCCAAAAGATGGTTTTCTACTCCCCAACATTGACATTATCATTGACCTCATGGTAGGCCATGAGATGTTATCACTCATGGATGACTTATTTGGATATAATTAGATTAGGATTGCCCATGAAGACTAGCACAAAACAATATTTACTTCTCCATCAGGTACATATTGTTATTAGGTGATGCCTTTTGGGATGAAAAATATAGGGGCAACTTATCAAAGGGCTATGACTACCATCTTCATGACATGCTACACAACATCATGGAAGATTATGTAGATGATTTACTTGGCAAATCAAAGACTAGAGAAGGGCATCCACAAGTTCTTTACTACACATTATGTCTTAGAAAATATAAAGTGTGACTCAATCCCAAAAAGTGTATCTTTGGAGTAACATTGAGAAAATTCCTTGGTTTCATTATCTCTTGATGAGGCATTGAAGTGGATCCCACCAAGGTCTTAACAATTACAAATATGCCTTTACCAAGGAATTTGAAATAATTACAGTCTTCAAGGTAAACTTTGGGCTATTAGACGCTTCATCACCCAATTAGCTGACAAATTCCAACCATTTACCCATCTTCTCAGAAAGGGTGTCACTTTTTAGTGGGATGCCTCATGTCAAGAGGCTTTTGATAAAATTGAGGAATATCTAGCATCACTACTTGTACTTATGGCCCCTATTGCAGGAAAACCTTTGCTCCTCTACAATCTCTGTTACACATGTTGCACTGGGGGCACTTCTAGCACACAACATGATGAAACAGGTCAAGAAAGAGCAATCTATTACATCAATCGTACATTGGTCATCTATGAGATTAATTATACCCCCATGGAAAGAGCACATTTAGCTATCATTTTCAGCTCGCAAAAGCTTCAACACTACATGTTAAGTCATCAAATCAAGCTCATCTAAAAAATATACCCCCTTAAGTTTCTTCTCTCATATGATGCATGGATAAACTGTGGGTAATTTTGCTCAGTGAGTTTGACATAAAATATGTGGATAGAAAAGCAATTAAGGGACAAGTTGTTGCAGATCAGTTATCTGAGGTACCATTGACAGATTATCACCCACTAGTTGTGGACTTCCTCAATGAGTCCATTTTCACCATCAATGAACAAAAAACCTAGAAACTTTATTTTGATAGCTCTTACACCAAACAAAGATCAGGTGTTGGTATCTTGTGTGTTACTCCACAAGGATTTTTATACCAAAATCCTTCATATTGGGATTCCCCTGCACCAATAATATGGCAGAAAATCAAGCTTTAATTATAGGGCTCAAAAGAACTATCCAATGGAATATTCAATAGTTATAGGCATACATGGACTCACAACTTGTGATAAAATATGTTAATGATGAATATCATACCGAAGATGACAAGCTTGTCCCCTATAAACAGATGGTCCATAATTTCAAGCAATATTTCATGCACATCCAATTTGAGTAGTTCCTTTGCCTCAATAACAAAGCAACAAATGTTATGGCTACCATTGGATCCTTACTTGACATGCCACATGATAGTCAACATTGTGAGTTCTTGGTTAAACAACTCCTTATACCCACATATGATGTCCCAAAATTTGAGCTTATATGCGACATTGTTGGTCCCGAATCCCCCTGGTATCATGACATATACACCTACCTCAATAACCACACCCTCCCACCCAATCTTTCACACAATCAATGTAAAACATTTATCCAATGCACATCCTACTTTACCATCATTGGCGACACTCTTTACCAAAGAGGCTACAATGGTTCCTTTCTACGGTGCCTAAACATGGAAGAAGCTAATCTCACACTTCACAAAGTACATGTTGTTATCTACAACATCCACATTAGTGGCATGTTCCTTGCTAAAAAGTTTCCTAGAATAGGGTATTATTGGCCTACTATAGAACATGATGCTTTCAAGTATGCCAAGAAGTGTCTACCTTGTTAGTAGCATGGGGATCTCATCCACGCATCTTCGTAGGCATTGCAACCTATCACAGCTCCTTGATCTTTTTCTCGATGGGGATTAGACCTCGTTAGCAAGATTCACCCTTCCTCATCAAGTGGCTACAAATTCATTATCACCACAACTGAGTATTTTATGAAGTGGCTCAAAGCCATCCCCCTCACCTTCACTACTGGGACCCAAATATCGAAGTTCATCCTATACCACATCATTTTTTGTTATGGTATTCCATCTGCTATTGTCACTGACAATGGTAGATCCTTTAAAAATCATGAAGTCTACACTCTTTACGAATGCATCCATATCCAACACCACTGGTCCACCCCTACTACCCCCAAAGTAACGATCAAGCAAAAGCAACCAACAAAACCTTGCTCAAAATACTCAAGAAAGTTGTCAATGATGTTGGCCGCAACTGACACCTCCACTTAAACCCTGCCCTATAGGCATACTGCACTAGCATTTGTACGCCTACCAGTGCCACTCCTTATTCCCTCATCTTTGTCATTAAAGCTATCTTGCCAATTGAGGTCGAAATCCCATCCTTGTACATTTCATTGCACAACTTAGTAAATGATGAGGAGTACTAGGTTGCATGCCTCCATGAATTAGAACTTCTCGATGAATGATGTCTCAATGCCCTGAATCATTTACAATCCTATCAGAATCATCTCTGTAGGCATTACAACAAGAAGTTTTGAGCCTGTGAATTTGAAATTGGCAACCTTGTGCTTAAAGAAAATTAAAGAAACCTCCAGGACCATGGAAAGAAAGGAAAGCTTGAACCTAATTGGCTTGGTTCCTATGTTATCATCACCAAATATGGTCTACATGCATATTAGCTGGCTACACCAGAAGGACAAGAACTTGATGATCCTTTTAATATCACCCACCTCAAGTGGTTCTGCACCTAACCTGAAGAATATTCCAATCCCAAAAATAAAAAAAAATAAAAAAATTGTCAAAAAACAAAAAAAGTGAAGAGAAATAAATCGTCCTATGGTCAAAACCAATTTTTGTGGCACCCTAGACAAGTACCATGGTAAAAATCTACTTGCAGGTGCCATGTGTATCAGCTAGAATTTGTTATCCTTAAGGCTCCCATTTCTTACATCCCTCCATCAAATCTCTCTACTTCCACTGCATCCCATCTCCCACCCACCTTTGCATCCCTTCGTCCTTGATGTGCATGAATTTTTATTTAGGGAAGTGCTAAACTCTGGTGACATTGGAAACCCTACATCCCTCCTCACTTGGCTCTCATCCACCATCCCATACTACCTAGCTAGAGCAAACCCACATGTTTTCTTGTACTTTTCCCCCTCACTTGGCACCCATTCCAAACCAAACACTCAAGTGTTTTTTTTCACTTTTCTACGTTGAGATTGCTAACAACTACAACCCTCCATATCCCCCCATCCCTCTTCCTCTCCCTACCTAACCTACATCCCTAACACATATGACCTTTTATTTAGGTAAGCCCTAACATCTGGCAACATATTAGAAACCCTCCATCTCCCCTCACCTAGCCACTACCCTTGGGACGACTTCCCCATCCTACACATAGTTGCTAAATGGACCTCACCTTAATGGTCTATATCCTTAGTTTTCCTTAACCCCACAATGTCGTATATCAAGAAATTTTGGTTTAAATGTGTTGGAAAAACCCATTCCACCTAATCTTATCAAGCCTACACCTTCGTCCCTCTAGGTTTATATCATGGTCTCAGTTAAATTTTATTATCCCAGACCACCCCACATCCATTCCATGGTTATGATACAAGACACATTTCATCCATTTGTCAATTCCCACCCCCAACATACCCAGGCCCCTTTACTTGTGGTTTTATTACGTTGACAATTCACACCGCCAACATGTACCCCATCAGTTGAGCCTCCCATGCCATCCCATGCTAGGAGTACTTTCTCTCTCCCTATTTGGCACTAGGATCTTGGCATGACCCCCATTGTTCATTGCAAGACTAAGATATGTCCTTATCCTGATCTTGAGCTTCATGCACTTATCACATCAACACCCTAGACTACATTACCACATTGGCAACTAATACTACTCACAACCTTGAAAACATACACCTATCCTATCTTGTTACCCTTGTCATCAACCCACATGTCCCCATCCTTGCCCTCACAGGATATATCCTTCCTCATATCAGGCATCATCAGCTCCACCCATCCACACTTTGGAAAAAGGGATAAGATGGTTGTATGTGATTGATTATTGCTTGTTGATCTTTGATTATATTTTTGAGATGTCCCACATTGCTCCCACTCAAGGTCACCATGAACATTCATGTGTATATCAGGGCTTGGTCTTGCATTTTCATGTGATGTTTACTTGGACATCCTAGTATCACACCCACCAAGGTCGTCAAACGCCTTGACTTGTGCTAGGGCATCCTTCTACTTGTTTGGTTGTCTCATTACAATTCCCACCAAGTTTGTCAAATGTCTTGTGTTGTGCTAAAGCACCCTTTTGTTTTTTGATTGAAAGTTAATCCTATGCAGGAGATACATTGTCACCTCAGTCTTTACATCTTGGTGCATACTATCTTGTGCAGTATCAAAATGTGTGCTCTCTACATTTCAGTTTAACACCTGCATTCAAGAATACACCCCCACTAACCGATCCCCTTCCCATTATGCAAATATTGTGCATATGCAACTAATTAACTAATGGTTCATTTACTATTTAGTGACTATATCGTTACTATCAATTTGCTACATCATCATTTTCTATCTAATTTCCCTTCTTCTACATAGTTATACCATGACAAAAAACACACCCATGTTGGCATTTGCATTCATTCATTCATTCATTATAATACATCATCCATACACGGTATGTCTTCAAAACACAAGAATTTTTTGGCAATGCTTATTTCCAATTTCTGAAGCATATCCTATCCACACACACACTAACACCATCAAATTTGCTTACATCACTCTATCATAACTACATACATATCATTTCATCATAACCTCCTAACACATCATAAACATGCATCCATAACTGTCATATCCACAATTAATTAAACTATCAAACCATACATAATCCATCTGCACCTGCATCATGATCACACACACGTACATATCATGTTGTTATAATAGAATTAGTGCAACACTTTGCGACATAACAAAACATTGCATCAAAATAAACCCATAAAAACATGTATCCATCCATAGAATTAAACCATCACATCACAAATGCATCCATAAAACATATATACCCATCATATACACATTATCATATCACATCATAAGCATAAAAATAACTCAAAACATATCATGGTATAATTGTCTCTACATATATACATCTCATCAAAACTAGGGCATAGTATACAAAATCAGTCATAATATAAGCATCTTCGCAAAGCATATTGCCACTATACATAAAAATACATCATATTATGTACGTAATATATACATCGTGAAGATTGGCTATGCTTGACTTGCATTGTGTCCATGGGAGCTTGACAACTCCCCACCCTGTCTCGGTGGTGGTGGCGGCGGCATCCCCATCGATACTGATCGTTCTGATCTTCCTAATCTTGTTGACCTATTCTGTATATGCTCTACATACAAGGGCTCTCTATTTTGTTGGTACAACTCGCTCATACAAAGAGTGATAATACATAGCCTCCCTGCTTGCTCGAGCCACCTTTACTATAGCCCTTTGCTCCTCTAACACTAGTTGTGTCAGCTCTACTGCACTCAATGCCTTCCTCCCATGATCTTGCTCCTGACAAAGCCTTTACACATTGGCATGTGCCCTCTAAAGTTGGGCTTGAACCCCATTGTGCACTACTTGTAAGCTACACAGTCTCACCTAGAGAGTATCTCTCTCCCCACAGAGACTATATCTCTCCTCCTACATGACCTCTAGCTCTAACTCTTGCATTGCTAATCGCTCCATCTCCTCCACCTCCTCCCATCTCCTTGGAGATCCCTACCCCTATCCTCCTCCCCCTCCACCTGGTGAACCCCACCCTCCATCCCTTCCAACACCTCCTCCATCTATGTCATTACCATCACCCCCATCTCCACCTGGTACACCCTACACCTATGCTTGTGCTTGTACCTACACATATGCCTGCATCTGTGGCTACAATCCTTGTGCTTGTGGCCCTTACGCTTGCACCTGTGCATGTCTCTATTTACCTTGTTGCACCCTTGCGACTGCTCATCGCCACTGCACCAACCTATAAACCCTATGAATGACTCCCTGAGCTTATGGCAACAATGGTCATGTCAATCTAATTGGTCACCTATGTGCCCACCACCCTTCATAATCTCAAGTCACCCCCAAATCCTCCACATATGGCCTTGGTAGCACCCATACTTGTCGCATAACATGCTCCCAATCTAATCATTCTTGGCATTGATCTGCACGTGGACCCACCATGGTAGCTCCTCCTGCACCAACCATGCAAACACATGTGTTCCATAATCTACTGGGATACCCTATCTCAATCCAAACTGATGTCGCACCCTATTTCACTGATATCTCTCCATAATGTACACTCTTCGCCCAATGATGTAGTATGGAGTTAGAAACCACAACAATGTCCTTGCATCCTCTAGTCATTGCTCACACTCACAGTAGGGCCTCTAAATCATCCCATCCATCTCATCAATCGCACGTCTCCAATGCCCCAAATCTTGTACATGGGTATATCTCCACTAACTCTCTAGCCAAATACATACAACTCCACTGCTAACCATAAATCCCTGTCTCCAATCGGCCTCACCACTATGACATTCTCCTAGGCCCATACCTGTAGTAACGTAACATGAGCTAGGTGTGCCCCTCTCTGTAGACAATCAAATGTAAATCCTTATACAACATAGCCAATACATATGCCTCCACACAAATATCTTCTCTCTTCAAAACATATCCCCTAGCACATGCACCAATCTAATCAGGAAAAACCTACCGGTCTTGTTAGCAAGCAATAAACCCCCGACAACTGTTGCCATCACCAAAGGGATGTCATCCGCCATCCCTATGCTACCATCTAGATCCATCCTCATCCCATCTTGGGGTAAGTTAGATCTCTCAAACAATCGTTGCAATGCCCACGTGTCATGCTTCTCTGAATAATATACCATCTATCCACAGATGCGTAGTTGTAGAATCTGCCACACATCCTCCAAGGTCACTATAATCTCCCCTATCAAGAGAATAAATGAATGAATGAAATCTTTTAATAACGTCCACGACGCCAAACAGCCTATGGGACCTCCAGAAACCAAAACACCCAGCAAAGAACCAAAAGCACCCCAGAAACGCAGAACCAAAATAGGCAGAACCCCAAACAACACCTAACTGGATCCCCTTTCCTTTTGGATCCTAGACCTTCTGCTATGAATCTTGGTCAAGTACACTACAAATTTATCTATCCTCTCTTCCTCAAACAAGTTGGTCAAAGAGCTCACATCCAAGGTA
Organism: Cunninghamia lanceolata; assembly: GCA_027924645.1. Classification (NCBI taxonomy): domain Eukaryota; kingdom Viridiplantae; phylum Streptophyta; class Pinopsida; order Cupressales; family Cupressaceae; genus Cunninghamia; species Cunninghamia lanceolata. The sequence continues at coordinate 8,224,203 of BSBN01000738.1, forward strand.
TCATGATAATTGGCCCTTATATCTTCGTAAGCCGGGCACTCCATGATGTAGTGCCATTCTATCTCCACTAACTCCAAAGTGCAGAAAAAACATATTCTCTCTGCCCATTCCTCTTTTGGCCTCTCCCATCTTCCAGTTTCACATCTAAGTTGGTGTGAACTAGTCCTTAGCCGTGCCATTAACATTTTCACTTTCCATTTTATTTCTGCTCCTATGTAGTTCTTTTGTGTGTGGTCATATGAAGGATTAAAGTGCTTTATGTAGTATTCTCTTTTCCTCCCCCATTGCCTTGCCCACATGTTTACTTTGACTTTTCTCAGAATGCCACCACTCCACTAGTGCTATCAGCATAGCCCCATGATCCCTAAGGCATGGCATTGCAACCACATGCCAAATGCCCACCATCTCCAAATTTCCCCAATTTCCCTCGTCCTAGTCCTCCATCAACTCTAATACTGTCGATCTACACTCCCAAGTGACTATTGGACCCAACCACTGTTGCATTTGGTCAAAAACCATGTTAGAATACACTTAATCCTCCCTTTTTGCATGTCCTGCATAGTCACCTCATTTTTCCATGTAGGCACCTATCCCTAGCACACATGCTTAAACACGCATGCACCCCACTTTCCCATGCTTGTTCTCATTTATGACACGTGCTTATTTGTGCCTGCTCTCTGTTTCCAAATGGAGATGCTTGTCCATCATAGTCATGCTAGTTCATAAGCACACTTCATTTTCCCACACATGTGCTCATCCATGGACGCACACGCTTTTTACCAAATGCACATGGTCGATCACCCCATGAGTGTGCTTGTCCATGTTTTGGCATATTTTCCCACCCTCAAACCATGCAACAAATACTATCAATTAATGCTCAAGAAGGTTGACATTCTATATACCAATAAACCCTGTCTCATTGGTCATTGTTACTCCCTCACATGCTCTGCTTGGTGAATGTGTATAGGTACATGCTCCATTATGCTATGTGCTCCTTCTCTACTCTACGCTCCTTTACTTTGCTCCAATTCTTCTATTTGTGAGGGTGAAAATGAATTATTCACCCCCTATCACCTATTCATAACCCCCCAAACCCTAATTTTCACCCTTCCACTCATTTATTCATAACTTCTTCGTTTTTCATCATTTTTGCTCCATTTTTCTTTTATCACTCTCATCTTTCTCTGCCCCACCTAATTTTTCCATCCATTCATCATTCGAGAGCTCACTCGCAATCTTTCTCACTCACTTGACCTCTCGACGAGGCATCATCCTACCACCATATTTCTTCATTTTTCTAATCCACTAGGGCATCTTCTCGTCCCTTTCTTATAAAAAACCACTACATTTTATTCTTCTTTGAAATGATGTTATTTTAACACCATTTCAAAGAGGGGCAAAATGTAGACACCCAAAATCATCTCACCACTATTCCAACCTCAATCAAGATATCAATTGACCATTTCTTATGTAATTAATTGGATAAATGCATATTTGTTCAATTAATTATCCATTTTCATCCATACATTAATTAAATATTTTTATTATTATTTAATTAATAAAGTCACTATTCATGTACCTTCCAACATTGTTCATCCATAATTAATTGAATAGTATAAGACTATTTATTCAATAATATTCCTCCTATAGTTCAACCTTAGGTAAATAAATAGAAATATCTATTTACCTAAGCCGATCTTACATCAAAAAAAAATATATATTTGTTTAATTTGGCATTTTGTGCACTTTTGATTAAGTGGCTAAATCAAATCATTTACCATCATTAATCATTTGCAATGTATACATAATCATGATTAATCAAGGCTTTATTTGGTCATGTCCTCATATGGGTACACTTATTGATCAACATGTACATGAGGGGTACTTGGAAGCATGAAGAAGATTTGCACTACCTTCCAAAAAGTTACTTTTAATCCCCACCATCTAACCTTTCCAAAGCACAATCTTAACCCTTGATTCCAAGGGCACCCCTTTGACCACCTCTCATTGCTTGCAACTTGGAGACTTCTCATGCCTCCAATCCTCTCAAGCAATGAGAGCGCTTGATCTCCCAGTTTGATCTTAGCCCGTCATTTCCCATTCCAAAAATCTATGAATAGGACCACTTGGAGGCCATTTAGACATCACTCTTGAATGCACTGTTATTCTGCCAATTTCAACATTCAACATCCTTCAATCTCCTTAATCCTATCCTTGGATACATCCACCATTCACTTGGTGTAACAAGGAGGTCTTGGTGAGAACTTTTTGTTTGGTTTTCATCTTGTTTGCATGGCTTGTTAAATATCAAGAAGTGATTTATGTTTATGAATTGGGTAAATTAGATTGTTTACTTTGCTCATTTTATAGTTCATTTTCATAGGTCTACAGTAAGTGAACATAGTGGTGGGAACATAAGTTATAACACTAGTGTGAATTCTATCTAATGGTGTGAATCTAGTTGTATATATTGGTGTGGATGTTTGCTTATACACTTGAATTATATGAAGGTTTAGAGGATAAGGAATGAACTGGGATTTATACTTAATCACCAATACTAAGTGAACATAGTGGTGGGAACATAAGTTATAACACTAGTGTGAATTCTATCTAATGGTGTGAATCTAGTTGTATATATTGGTGTGGATGTTTGCTTATACACTTGAATTATATGAAGGTTTAGAGGATAAGGAATGAACTGGGATTTATACTTAATCACCAATACGATATATGATGAGACCACATTGTTGCATGCATAATGAAATGGAAATTGTTTTTCTTTTGAAAAGTGTTGTATAATGGATTATTTTTATCGGGGGATATAATCATTGAACTTATGGGGGGATATAATCATTTAACTATCTTTGGTGCATCCTTAGAAAGGATGGTACACCCACTACCTATGACTTCATTATTTTGAGTTATTTGACTTTTGAAATGTGTTTTATCCATTGCAAATTTTTGTAGTCTTTAAGGTGCTTGTATTTTTCAATAGCAAGATAAATGAAACGAATTGAAATAATTTTTTAAATGTGTTTGTTGTGTTGTGTAAATCATTTTATTATCTTCATGCTCAATCATCTAGGCAACTAGACAAGACAAAAGGGATTATGAGTCCTCTTTAGATTCATTTGAATTGGTCAAATAATTGCATGTAGAGATAAGGTGGTTATAAATATTTTAGTTGTCATCGTATCTAGTCTTTTAGCTAACTAAAGGAATGGTAAGGATTATGGGTGGCTTGACCAATCTTTCCAACTTATCCTAGATAGATTATGCATGATCAAGGTTGTAACTCAAAGGTTTACTAAATAGAAAGTTTATGAACATTATTGACATCATGTGACATCTTTTTGAAAGTGATTTGGTGGTCCTATCTATGATACCATTTGAATATTTGTATGACATGGCAATGTCAACACCATTTGATCCACATGAAAGTATCCCAAGACTTTTATTTATTTTGTGAAAATACAAGTCAATACCTACTCGTGAATTATTATTTGAAACCTTGGCTAAGGGGATATAATTGTAAAAACATTTCTTTCTGTGTAAGAGTCGTATTGATTATTCACTCATTCTTAATCTCTTACTATATAGTGCTTGTTGTCTCTCAGATTTGCACCCTTGCTGAGTTGTAGAACCTGTCAATCTGGAGAAACATGGGATCTTTCCAGGCCTGTGGGTAACCTGTGATGGAAAAAACCTCCGGAGAAGGTCGGCTTCCTTGCTAGTTATCACCTAGAAACTACTGTACTAATGTCTTTGCAGAGAAAAGAGTAGGAAGGATTACATGAAAATGAAACATACTATCTAAGGTGATGCACCAAAATGGTTATCAAAGACTACACAAGTGACTAACACACTATAGAACCAGTAATAATAAGGTTCTCATACACAACCCAGTAAATCATAATCTTTGCATCATCAATTTATAAGAAGGCTAAATAACAACAATTCTGTGAAGGAGAAAGATGTTTTCTCACTACTCAAAAATTGATTCTCATTCCTAGCACATCTCACAACTTGCAAAAATACATGTATCCCTGCATAAAGGCACCAACATGAAATACAGTCCCAAGGACAAAGAACATCACAAGGATCTGTACTAACACTAAGGACACACAATACCAGAAGAAATGGGAAGGTATAAACTGTTTATTACTACTAAAAAGGTGTTACAATGGTGTATTATTCTAAAAATGGGTTACAAAATTGTTCACTTCTGCAAAAGAACTCAAAAATTATAATATACAATGCAGTGAATAGCAAGAACTGTTAAATAATGAACAAGGAAGAAGACTATATACTTCCCAAACAACTTGTAACAAGATAAGCATGAGCAACCTCCATTTTCATGCATCTCATAAATGCCCTCAAAATATATGCCTAAAGTCCTCTAAAGTGGGCTCTCAATGAGGAAAAATTTAGGGCATGTCATCACTAATCATAAAAGCACTTGAAAATGCCTTTAAATGCTCTTTAAGGCCACTGAAAACAAGTCAAATATCTCAATAACTCCCCAACCTATTTGTCAACCTCCCCTGTAGCATCATAAATGCTTGATATTTGCATAATAAATGACATAAATACACATTATTTTCTGCATCTAATTAACATTGACCAAGTGGTTTATAATTACACCACTTAGTTAATGTTGTTTACAATCTAAATTTATTACAAACCTATGCAGAAAATAATGGCATTTAGGACACAAATATTTAATTTCCCGATTTTGCATGGTTTAGGGACAAATTAAATATTGTGAAAGAATGACAAAGTAATCTACGAGACTTACTTTGCCATGTGTGATAAATTTGCCTATTATTGTCTTTTGCATTTATATTACAAATGACAAAGTAATTCATAATTCATTACTTTATCATTCGTTTACAATATTAAATCTATCTCTAGATTATGCAAAAAATGACATAACAACACCTTCATAGCTCCTAAGCAAAAACAACACGACTCCATACACTTGTATTACCTCTCGCATCTCATGGCTTGTCAAAATACCTCATAACCCCCATACATGAAAAAAAATCCCTCCTCTGCATTACCATGCCTCATGCACTTGCATAAATCTCATGCCTAATGTAATACATAATGAAATGATCCGTATGCCTCCCTATGTGCATTACAATGCCCCCATATGCATCATTATACCCACCTTGTGATTTCAACACCGAGTCATACCTTAGCAATATACAAGGCACTCGACCTTATGTTTTCATTATGTTTTTGACTTTTGGAAAAAATCAACAAGGCAAAAAGTAGTGCATTATGATTAGTTTATTTTTTTTTAAAGACACTAAAGTCTTTACCACTACATAAAAGGATATCAACGATTTTGTTTTTAAAACAAAAGCCAAAAATACACAAATGTAAATTAGGTCTATTCGACCCAAAGGAAGAAACAAAACCTAAAAAGGTATTCATTTACATATCATAGACTTCTCCTTCTAGCTGTCGCGCCACCATGCCTATAGGGTTTGTGAGCAATCTTCATGATTTCTGAGGTGTTTTATGAGGGATTCGATACAGATTTTCTGTGTAAACTGCAAGGTAAGTTGCATTCTCTGAGATTTTGACCCTTTGAAGTCAATTCTGGGCTGATTTTGGGCCTCTAACCGTGATTTCTAACTAGTTTTTATGTATTTCTTTTGTTGTTATCCTTGGCTGACCATTCTACATTGTGTTTTGACTGTAATGGAGTGGCCACGAAGGTCGTTTTGAAGGAAAACTCTATGGTTTTAACATAGCACTTGGCCGAAACAAAAAGTAAGTCTTTCACCTGTCAAACTCTCCATTTTTTGAGTTTTCACTTATGAATTTCACTGCCAGAGGCCGCGACTTCGACTTTTCTAAGTATTTATGCTTGAAATGAGTTAACAAACTTCATTTTCTTTCTTAGTATTCACATTATTCCGGCTCAAAATGAGCCCCAGTCTATGACAAAACTTGCAAAATAACATTCCTAAGACATCTGTGCCTATTGAACTCAAAAACTGCATTTCTGTCAGTTCTGGGCATTTTTTGTTTAACATATGGAAACCATGTATTTTCTGCATCTCCATGAAGGTTTTCTATCTGCAGCTCCAGTCTTCTTCTGTGAACCTTTGTTCACAAGCCTACATAAGCTTCATATGCTTCTCTATAAGGGGATGCAAGCTTCCCTATTGACTGTGGCAGTTTGTCATTCATAGCTCTATTTGCTTCAATGTGTATTTAGACTATACTTTCTACAAGAAACTGACAGAAAGGCCTGGGGTTTCATTAAAACCCTCCACTCATACTGCTGAGATGAATCTACTTACATGTTTGGTTTCTGGACAAAACAAGGATAAAAGAAATATTGGACTGTATTTTGCTCTTTCTACAGGTGCCTTCTCTGCAATGCCTCTGTCACGTAAAAATCTTTACACTTACCCTTGTAGTGACTGTTCTTGACTTAACTTTGAATAAAGACTGTATCATATGATATTCAATGATAAAAGGTTCCTTATGCTACTCTATTTGAAGCCTGTTATGACAATACTCATGATGTGGTTGTTCCACTATTCCTCATTTGTTTGAGCATTCATCTAGATGCTTTATGACCTTTAACTGTCCAAAATAATGACTTGAATGCATGCACATGATATTGTAACAGCAAATATATGTATCCTCATCATGATTTTTAACAATACCTTTACTCAGCTACTCTCTTCATGACTGGTTTGATACTATTGCTCCTTATGATGTTTAAACATTCTTTTCCATTTGATTGCTCTTTGTTGTGGGTATGCTCCTATAAAATCTATGTTAGGACAGCATATCTCCCTCTTCACTGTTTCATTCTATCTGCATGTTATGAACCATCCATAGTTCCTCTAGGGCTTGTCACAGACCCCCTAACCTTTTACCTGTTCACTATTTTCTTAATGACCATCTTAGTCTTGTTTATCTTTGGCACAGTGGCTACAGTCTCACAATCTCCATATGATTGTCAACATAGTTATTGTATAACTGCTAACACAGTCATTAGGACTTATTTCAACAAAATTTTAATATGACTACCCCTCTATGATTTCTTCCATTGATAGTCAAAACATCCTTTACCTGGAAAACTTCTAAGACCCCCTTGTTACAGATTTTAGAGGCCTCTACTTTGATGTTATTCTCCCCAAAATATTATTCTCCCCAAAACATACAAACCCATCTATTGTTTTGTAATGTCTTATCTCTTTCTCACCGTTGTCCTTTCTATTTATGACTAGTCTTCTACTGTTTTATAATAGCTATATGACTGTTGCTTTCTACCTTTTTTATGGTTGTTTCATGATGTTCTTTTATAAAAGTTTGATGATGCACCTTTACGATGATTGTTGCTGCACTTTTCTCCACACTTTATGCATGTATGTTGTTGTTATTTTACACTGTTTGTTGCTGCACTTTCTTGACTATTTGCTGCTCCTTTGACTGTTCATATTGTTGTTATGACAATCAATATGACTATTTTTTGTTGCACCTTGATCATGTGATTGCACTTGTAGGTGATTACTATGATGAAGGCAAAAGATGAATAATCTCTGGAAGTACAAATTGTTCTTATTTTCATTTTCTGTAGATGGACAATATAAATATAATTCCTTACTGCTCCATTTGATAGCAATAGTTGTAGCATGATGAATATTTTAAACCTCCTGTAGATGATGATGTTAAAACTTTCATTTGTTTTTCTCACTTATGCTTAGTAGCACATGTTCTATATATGACTATGTCATTATGATGTATATGAGTATGATCATGCTATAATGATGTCCTTGTTGACTCTGGCTAGGCCTTCATGTAGATCTGGTTTGTATATTTTAGAATTGTTGATTTTCATGTAATATGAATTCATCGTAAACCAACACATTCTTCTATGATGTATGCCTTAGCACCTATCATGGTATAAACATATCTAATGCAGTTGACATTTATCAGTCACCTTATCTTGAATGGCTCTCCCTTCTCTTAACAGAGATTTCAATCTGAAAATGAAAAATATTGCCTTAGGACTGGTGAAAATTTCTTCATATCTATAAACTGGGTTCGTGAGAAATTTATTGGGTTGTTTCTTCTTCTTGTTTCCTAATTTATATCCAAAAATCTCAAGAACCCAGATCGTACTTTTCTAGATATAATGAAAATATGTGACTGTTGTCCTGTTGTCTTCATTGTGCAAGGTCTCTGTGGTCTTTTAATGGCTTCTTTGTCATGACTAAGAAAAGTCATAAGAAACTCAAACTTGTGTCCTTGTCCCTCAAAAGATAGTGAATTGATATATCTATAAGCTCTTCTTCATAAGGTCTCTCTTCTAGACATGCTCTTTGTTCTTGATTGTCCCATACTGACCCTTTGTGACACTATCCTTATCTCCTTCAAACTTTATATAGACTATTTCTGCTCTTTTCTTCTTTTGATGTCCCTAACAGATGACTGTGCTTCTCTCAGACTGACTGTCTTCATACCTTGTATCTTTGCCATTATGGACTGTCCCAGACTGTTCTCTTATGACTGTTCCTCATCTCCCTGGTAGTCTGTCTTACATTTGTATATTGCATATGAAATGTTCTGTAAGGACTATGAGCTGGGCTCAACCCTTGTGGGAGCCACATTTCCTCCACTCATAATGTAACCTGATGAATCAAATAGAAACATAATTACATCTGTATCTGCACATGAAGCAAACTTGTTAGAAAATAAATGCATATTTTGGATGTGTTTGATGACTTGATTGTTCTCTAGGACATCCAAGGTATACATTTCTTGTTTAATGCAATTGAGGGTCAGTTTATACATACATGGTATCTTGTTCATGTATGGTTTGGGACCATTCATTTCTTAGAGCATTTCTCTAACACCATTGTTTTTGTCAGATGCAGGAACCAAAGACGACATGAAACTAGGAAGGACAAAGCCAACTCGGGGCGACAGGACAACACACCAGAACCAGAACCAGTCATTCTCAGGCAATGACTGGCCTCTAACTTTACATGCACATTTATTTACATTTACTTATTCTTGTATAGATTGTTCTTCTATTTCATTGAATAAGAAAGTTAACCTCACGGCTTGTGTGAGATAATGTACATTTTACATTCAATAAAGATTATTTATTCTTCGGAAAAGATTTTGGATAAATCTTTCTTATGTTACATGCACTTGGATAAATGCAGTAATCTAATAAAACATAATCTCTTGAATTATTTCATTTATGCACTTGAATGTAATGTATGAAGGACTAGATGAAATGTACCTTTTAAGTTTTGAATCAACACTCTACTTGAATGAGCTGAAGTGAAATTTAGGTAACAGTACTATCTTTGAATCAACGTCAAAACCTTGAATTTACATGAAAATTAAAAAGAGATTGATTATTCTACATGGCAAGGCAAGGACAT